>CM073574.1:130804916-133352034 GCA_037074715.1 Magnolia kwangsiensis
CTCACATGCTTCCGACAATTACCAAGGGAATATTGCAAGAGTTACATTACATGGTTTAAAAGAGTGAAAAGTTGATGCAAGGTTGTCACGATTGAGGCCGAATTTCTGCAACTTGAGCAAGATAGCTTGGAATACAAACTCCGAAGTAATTCATTGGAACAGAGTTTGTGGATTTATACGATCTAATAAGGAAAGTTTCCAAATATGATGAGCTTCTTCAGGAAGGAGCCAAGAAAAAAAAAAAAGTCGACAAATCGAAACATATTATCATGACCCTAACTATGGGGTTGCGATTGTCGAGGTAGTGGTAAAAAATCTACTTATATGTTCAGCTCTGTTCAAGGTAGAAACAACTTCACCGACCATGCAAAAAGCTCAAAAAATATTTACTTTTGATATCACCTGGTCCAATGAGATATTCAAGATACTATTAGCAAGGAAATTTATTAAAGTCCTAGTAATTACAAAATACCCATAGCCGATGAATTGAAAAAAGTTAAGTATTATAAATGGCATGGGTCATGTTCTAATTCCACTAACAAGTGTGTTGTGTTTAGGAACATTGTTTAGGATAACACTGATCGCAGATTGTTGAAATTCCTCGAGAAGGGCAAAGAAGCAATGCTAATCAATGTTGATTCACTTCTTCTTAATCTAAACGTCAACATGGCCACAAAAAATCTACAAAATTTGGATCGGCCAAGGTAAATGGTTAATCTTAGTCTTAGTAATTACCATGGCACGTCACGACTATCAAAGTCATGATAATATTAGTTTTATGTAACGACTGTAAGTCTTGTAAAACAATCGAGAGCAATACAACATGACATTCGAGACTCGTAACTATGCGGCTGATGTGCCAGAATTTCCCAAGACCTAGAAGCTCCCCCTCAGCCAACAATGTAGGTTGGACATGCATTTCTAAGAGGGACCGACAAAAAAGAGCCCTATTGATCACAAAAAGTGTTCTCAGCCCATAACTGTCAGCCTCAACAGAGGACTCTGAGTCAAAGAATAGTCAAGCCCACACCAACTCAGGAGGAAGTCTAGAAAAGGTCAGGCATCCCAAATCCCCTACCACCTTTAAAGCAATTATTCGAACCTAACAACGTCTTTTACAACAATGTCAAGCAGCTAGAAGAAGAGAATTGGAAGAGACCAAGAATGCATCTCGGTTCGGAACCATGCAGTCATGTCTATTATTGAGAATTCCCCAACCAAATGAACAATTGACCATAAACACGTTTGAAGCAATTATGAAACTTGTTGTGCATGATTAGGTCATGGAAGATGGTACTGATCCTAACAATACATCAGAATTAGGTAACATTGATAATCGCGATGACTTGTTTGATTATCTCAGCAATGAATGGTTCTTAGGTGACAATCTGTTGATTGAAGAGCTAATGACGACGACTGAAGCATTGGAAGTGTCTTCACTCACTTTCAAGAAGATAGGGGCGACTCGGTGACCGATAAGGATGTTGAATGTTCCAGTGTAGGTTCTGATGAGCAGCTCAGTTTAGAAACATTTAGGGGCGATGTTTGGATTCAGAAATAGTTTATAGATCATTATCATCCATGGTGTTTGATTGCAACATGGTACTTACCCTCCCATCTAGTTTTCAGGCGAAGCCATCTCAGCCGAATAAGATGGTAGGTGATGTAGAGGAGCTCGATCATCCTGTAGTGATACAACATGATTTTTTTTCTCCTAAAAGATGCAATTGAAGAATCATTGAGAGCAAGTGAAACACCACAGGTAAATACTATTACTGTGGAATCAGGAGCATCGTCTGAAAGAGTAGTCATAAAAAGGCCTACTCATTATATGACTTAGCATCTTAAACAACTATACATAACCACCCACCTTCAGGGCTACCCAGTCACCAAAATCTTGGCTGACAATGGGGGGCTACCGTTAATATTCTCCTAATAAGAATGATGGTAAGATTGGGAAAAACTCCGGCTGATTTGATCCCATTTGAGGTAACAATCAGTAACTTTGCTAGGCATGTTAAGAATACACAGGGTGTGTTACTGGTCAACTTGACCGTAGGTAATAAAAGAGTATTAGCTCATTTCTTCATGGTCAATACTTCATCCAGTTCCAACGCTTTGCTCAGGAGAGATTTGATCCACTCTTTTGTGTGTATCACGTTGTCCTTGCATCAATTTATAATATTTTGGAATCAAGATAAAGTCGAATTGGTATTGGCTGACAACAAGTCATTCTTTGCTAAATTAAATGCAAGTAAGCCTACTAGTATGGGGATGAAGTAGGACCGATTCACTTCATTGAAAGGAACCAACATAGATATTCAACTAGGATATCTGTTAAGAAGAATCCATACAATATTACTGGAAATGTTACTATTGTAATTTGGCAAGTTAATAACCTGTCGAGGGACATTATACCTTCTCGGCTGGTTCTACGCTCCACCATTAAAGAAATTTCAAGACTAGTACATCGATAAATGAGAAGTGAACGGCTGACTTCATTACTAGAATAAAGAGGCTTGAAGAGAGCCTAAAAGATGTTGACAATGGTTGCTTGGTAAAATTGACTGATACGATTATTCCTATAAGGCCTGTATCCTAGTTCGTATCGATTCTTAGACTTCCGCGATCCTCCCTGTCAAATTCCATCACCCCGTGATTTGTAATCGATGTTTGCGCGTGACCCTAAGTCACGTCCTGTATATCTGAGTTGACTCGACCCTAGACTTGTACCCTTGCGACCGCATCATCGTCGAGGTTCCAACGCTGCGTCTCGCACGCCAATGCGAAACTCAGGCCAAGAGTTGTGGGCCCACACATATTTCGAGGAAAGCGTCGCGTGTTACAAATCTCAAGAGAATCTCTATAATCAATCACATTAATCAAGTCAAGTACATCCCATCACAACCCGTCACTCACCCATACCTCTCTCTTCACCAAGTAAAAGCAACCCATGCTTAGCCCATTCCTCTCATCCCAAAAGTCAATGAGACCATGCTTCCTATATCCTACACACCACTCCTCTCTCTCATTTCTCACTCCATCCTAAGCAATCCAAGGGAGGTGACCGTCTGTAACGCCTTGAAATTCGGAGGTCGAGCATAACTCAGCTCCCGAGTTCCAAAACATCACCTATGCAACATAAATAATGATGGATATATATTGTCTGTATTAGTGTATAAAACATGAAGTAGATTAAGCCAAATCAGCAGACAAAATTCAGGGATAGTGAGAAAATGCAAGCGAAAGTCTTAAATTAATATATAAACCAAAATAATCCCCAAAAGATGCGTGCTCTGCCCAGGGCAATAAATACAACTGTGTCTCAAAATACATGTATCAAAATGTGAGGAATTAATACAAACATAACCCAAAATTCCCGCAAATCAGGATGAGGCTCACATGAACCCGCCTGAGAACTACATGAACAAGAAAGCCTCCTCATCCTCGTCGAACTCCGGCTTTGCCTCGCAGGCATCACCGTCACCTACAACTAAGTCAGAGTCTAGTTGGTGTTTAAACACCATCCCAGAATATGGGAGTGAGTGATTAACTCAGTGGAACTATACAGCAAAGGTTAACATGTCATCAATTCAATCAAGCAGAAATGATAAAGTAGTACAATCAAACATGTCCTAGATACTCTTGTTAATGCAAGAATGATATCAGGGAATGATGCATGCCCTCACCATAATCTCCCTCTGTGATTTTCATTTTACGATTGTGCATGTCAGTCACTTTCTCAGTGCTCTACACCAACGCCAACAACACATGCAGTGCAATGTTATGAGCATGATTACCAAGTTCTTATTAGTCCTTTTCATACAGCAGGATTAGGAAGCTAAGACACCTCCCTTATATCAATTCCTAAACACTGATCCATTCTAGGGTCGTCAGTCCTAGAAAATCTCATACGATGTTACGGTTCTAGATCACTGTAAAGGGCTCGTCACCAATCAATACAGGTCTAGTTATATCCTAGATATTACAATAAGGATCGTCGCCCTCATGAAGTGTCAGGATATACTCGAGGTCACTACAGAGGGCTCGTCACCAATCAATGTAGGCTGACAACACGAATATAGTGTCTCATACCACCATAATCGGCTCATGAGAGTAGGGTGCTCACTGGTCACTATGGGGAGGCTCGTCGCCCCAGCTAGGCCGACAGCTCGACCACGGTGTCCCATACCACCATGTCCGGCTCATGAGTCTCAGCGGATCGTGGTACCAAGGTTAACGGGATTTTCGCTAGTAAGTTCAGTGCCTTAGTTTTAAACAGTAGCGACAAAACATGGTGAACTTACATCGGTCAATCCGGTTAGTTGATAAGCTCAAATAGCCCAAGCGCATGTTGAGTTGAATGACATGGAATGCATAAGCACTCCGTGTGGCCTAACCACTGTAGAACATTCCAAGCACGACTCGAATTCGTTGAACACATCTTGCGTGGCGAAAACGACCTCAACCACCATTTGAAGAACAGTTACCGATTACCTGGACTGTAATATAGCCTCAATCATGTACAAGCTCAATAACAGGCATTTGATTCATATCCTACATTCATACAAACATGTGGTAAAATATAACTTGAACATAAATACAGTACATGGAGGAAATCATACACACAGGTAATATGAATAATTTAGGCTAATCAATTCATGGAGGAATTCATACACTCAGGTGATTAAGATTCATATCTCAGCAACCTTAAAAATCACACTTTACTAACTACTAACTCATTCAAGCATTTATACAAACACTTAGACTACACTATTCAATATACATCACATATGTCAACCATATAGCATAATAGGGTGATTCCTTTCACCTAAGAGTCGTCGCATACATATCAATGATATATCAATGAAAAATAATCATGGCAATCATAATAGCAAATTTCATACGTATATGGGTATTCTAACATATACATGAAATACTTTATTTATAACGCAGATTATACATATACGTAAGTCAAAACAGATAGTGCATTTGGCATGTGTAATAGCATTCATGTCATGAATAAATCATTATCTAACATTGAAGGTCTTGAAAACCATAACCTAAACGTATATAGTCCGCACCTTAAACCAGAACGCGTAATGAATATGATTTAGACGATAAGTCTTCGTCAACGGCGGATACGTTACCTAAGGCATGAAATATGTTAGCTATAACTTCACTTTAACTATTCTAAGCTTCAAAACAGGTTAGAGTTTGCTTAACTTACCCAAGAACGGAATCAGAATCGCCGGAATAACGATTTAGATCTGCAGGATCGATACGTAGAAGAACTGGGAAGAATCCCACGGAGAAATACCAGGTTCTCTCTTACTTTCTCTCTCTTATATTAGCTAAGGTTTAGGAAATTCGTATGGGATTTGGGAATGAGGGTTTAAGGCCTTTTTATAAACCCAAAAGCGACGGAAATAGCCCTAGGGCCAAGGTATACTTAGGTTATAACCAAATCAGGCTCTTTCTGGTCCAACGGAACACTTCTGGAGGTCCTCTTATCAAATGCGGTTGGACTTAAGCTCACTAGTATGGGATCTTAAGCAAGTTAAGTTTTCAGTCCGATCGGGTTTTCAGATCGTCCGTGGCGGACCAGCTTCAATTCAACGGTCAACGAAACTCAATCAGGGCCACAAGTACTTTGACATATATGGGCCACCTTTCCTGATCCGAGTGTGAATTTGGGTCGAAAACTAACGGTCAGAATGCTTAGAAATAACGCGTAAGTAACACGACTCAGATTACTTAAATTCTTATTTAATTTCTTTAAAAACTTCGCTTTCTCACACTCTTCACTCCGGACTCAAGGAAAAGGTCTCAAGACATCGTTTGGCCTTAATTTTCGAGGTGATGGTCAAGTCCAACTAAGCGGTCATAATTGTTTAAGTTCATCGCTATCAAACTTTCGACGTACGGTCTAGGTCCGATACGAAGTTACAAAGTGCTCCCAAGAGCAACTGGGTTTAGAGTTAGATCCTAGATTTAAGAGTAATATAGCATTAATGATTCTATAGGTTTTGGGTCTTACAGATCGTATTAAAAGTTATTCGTGCTAATTTCACAGGTAATCTAGTTTAGCGCTAGTTAATACACGTTAAATTTCTAAAGACTTTAATCCTGAATGATTTCTGCTAAAGGTGGTACTCGTGCCTAAGTACGGATTTTCCAAGACGTTACACCGTCCAAGCATTTCAAGGGAGAAAGAGCTTAGTGTGTGGCCCACTTCCTACCCTAAGATCTCACCATCCAACCCTTCAATCCTTATCTTCCACCATTAAAGGTTGAGCTTAGGAGCTTAGGACATTAAAGAGCCAAAAAGAAGACAATCGGTGGGTGTTCTATAGGCTTAGAATGTGTTTTGATAATAGGCCAAGCGGAGCCTACCAATTGATGGTATGGATCCTATTTGAGACCCATTTTGATGTATGTATTGTGATCATGAGGGGCCCATAGTTATGGGGTCCCTCTGTCTCACCTCTCTCTCTCTCTCCCTCTTTCTCTCTCTACTTTTCTTTTGATATGATGATGATATGTGGAGTGGGACCCACCATGCTGTACGTGTGAAATCCACACCGTCCAGGCCATGAGGCCGCGTGATGTATGTGTTTTACCCACGCTGCTCATCAGCCGTGGGGCCCGCCTTGATGGCATGTGGTGTTCACTGGTGTGGACCCACCTATTCTGCGCCGTCCACCTGTTGGGCTGCTGGGCAGCAGCCCAGCAGCATATAGTTGCTGCAATTGTCATCAGTAAGCTTTGTGGGCTGACTGATGTATGTGTTTTATATACACCGTCCATCTATGTTATGTGGACCCCACCAACAATCATGTATTCCACGTGTGGGGTGGCCACGTTCGGACCCACCTTAACGTTTGTATGATGTATCTGGGCCGTCCATTTGCTGGACGGCCAGCAGATAAAGCTACTGTTAACGTCAGCAATTTCTGAGGGTCTGACTTTGAGGTATGTATTATACTCATACTGTTTTACCTGGTGTGTGGGTACCACCCACACGTGCTACACGTGTGGGGTGGGCCCACCTTTGATGTATATATTCTGTATCCATCCCGTTCGTGCAACGGTGGGACGCACCAAGATGTACGTGTGTTATCCCTTACTAGCCATCAACAGAGGGGCCTGTTGGATGTATGGGCCGTCCTCACTGTCCAGCCACGTGGACGGTGGGACCCACCTCATGTTGTATATGTTTTATCCTCACTGTCCATCTGGACAGTGAGATCTGCCATGATGTAGTGTTTCATCCACTTTGTTCATTCGTGGGACCCACATAATATATCTGTTTTAATCCACATTGACGTGGACCCACCTGATTTATGTGGAAATGTGGGGTCGGCCCACCTCTTGGGGCAGCCCAGACCTTTGTGGGACCCACCATGCATGTGCCTCATCCAGGGCGTTCATCTGTGGGAACGCCCTAGTGAGGCCAGCGGTCTAGCAACCTACTGGACCTACCATGATGTATATGTTCATCCATGTCATCCAGCCATTTGGGTGGCCCACCGGGGGTTGGTCCACATCCCAGCTGGACCGGCTCACTGATGAAGATCACCTTATGTTTATGTTTCATCCAAACCGTCCAGCATCTGGATGCCCAGCTGCTGGCTTACCATGCTGTATGTATTTTATATCCATGCTAGCCATCTGTGTGGGCCCATTGGTGATGTGTGCGGCCCCAACATCCTCCAGTAAATTCTTCAGGGCTCACTCTTAGGTAGAGGCCCAGATTGTATGAGTTGGATCCAAAGTTTTGGTGGACGCCCACTAGTATATGGTTGGGCTGGGACGTCCACCATAGGCTGTCTATGAAGTCCACCATGATGTATGTGTGATATACATACTGCCCATCCATTTTAGGACCGT
Organism: Magnolia kwangsiensis; assembly: GCA_037074715.1. Lineage (NCBI taxonomy): Eukaryota > Viridiplantae > Streptophyta > Magnoliopsida > Magnoliales > Magnoliaceae > Magnolia > Magnolia kwangsiensis. The sequence continues at coordinate 130,812,810 of CM073574.1, forward strand.
GGGCCCCCCTCCCCTGTGCGGCCCACCATGATGTGTGACGTATGTGTTATACGCTTACCGTGGGTTGCCTTATGAGGCCCACTTGGATGCATGTGTCATATACACACCATTCATCCATTTCTCTAAAGTCACGGACCCCATTGCCTTAAGAGGCCCACCCTGATTTGTGGATTATATGTCCACTATTGGGGTTGTCCTATGAGGCCCACCATGATGTATTTGTTGCACACGCGGCCCACTCATGGTTTCAGGGCCATGGGCCCCTTTGTCATGAGAAGCTCGCCTTGATGTATGTGTTTTACACCAACCATGGGCCGCCTTATGCAGGCCCACCATGATCCATGCATTGTAGGTGCACCATCCACCCATTTTACGGACCTCGGGCTGACTTGTAAGACCCACTATGATGTAAGTACGAGATGTCCATCCATTTTATGGGCCATGGACTATTCCTTGAAGCCCACCATGATGAACATGTTATATGTATCCTATCCCCATATTCCTTAGGCCATGGGCTGCCTTGAGAGGCCCACTATGATGTATATGTTATACGCCCATGTTAGGGGCTGCCTTGGGAGGCCCAATTTGATGTGTATGAGGCCCATATGAGAGGCCTATGTGACAAGGCCCACTGAGATATGTGAAGCCATTATGTTGTATGTGAGGCCCTTATGTGAGGGCATGGACCCCACTATATATTTGGCCCTATGAGGGCCACTCCTTGGGAGCAATGTTGGTTGAATGTCCACATTGATGGATAATGATGGTTAAATGTCCACATCGTGACCTTTCCTTAAGCTCATTCTTGATATGAGTAGGCCGTCTAGGCCCATCCTTGATATAAGGAGAGTATATCATCATCTTATAACATGCTTAGTATTGCTCCATGATCCATGCCCATGCGCATCATATGTATGCTTAATATGAGTGATTGATCATAACACATCCCATTGGGCAGATTATTATGGGACTCCCTGAGAGACAGAGTTGCCCCACATGAGTGCGCAGTACGTGCAGGTTTGATGCATGACTGGATGGTATGACTCATGCATCTCTTATTTTATGATATGACCACTGTACGCCCTAGCGGCATCAGGGTCATGACCTCCACAGGCATGTCATGGATGACTAGATGAGACATCGAAAATGTTTGGTTCTTGTATACGGGCGCCATAGATGTCCCTGGGTGAAAATCCCTAAACCCCCGAGGCCAGGGGACGTTCTAGTGTCTAGATCGAGAGGATATACATGAGCGTATGAGGGCTGTATACCAGTAAGCCACGTCTCTCACTATGCCATGGTCGGTTGGAAAGGGGTGTGACTCTACCCACCTGTGTGAGGGGGTAATATCTACGTTGAGTTTGACCATCTTGAGGAATCGATTTGCTATCGACGAGCCGAGCCTGATATTGGCAAGTGGATAGTAAGGTCTCTTCCACTTACCCAATTGTGCGCTCGGATAGGAGCGACAAGATGGCGTAAAGTGTAATAGACCCCGGTGATGATCCAAGAGATGTGCAGTACTGATATGTAGACTTATTGAGCAAGAATTGCATACTCAACATCTTGTTCATTTATTCATTCATTCATTATTCACTTGGGTTAGTGGTACGCAACTAATTATTATGTGTACCTTCGCAATGGCTAGAATTTTGGTTGGGGTGCACGACCAAACTGAAATTAAGAGTCTATCACGTTGAGTCTGGCTATCCAAATTTAGGTATGAGACTGGTTTGGATAGAAGTCCCTTGTGATGGACCCCATAACATACGATACTACGAACTATCATTCTGACATGACACTCCAGCTTGGTCATTTCATTCGCACAACATATTGCATTACATTCGCGGCACATGGCATTTTGGGTTGCTATGTTTCTGCATTTATATGGCCTAGATACGACCGACAGTATTCATGGACTTGTCAGGATTTATATATTGCATTGCATCCTTAGTATATGATATTTGGTTGTCTTCGCATTACATAGTTGATCTACATTGCTTCCTCAATATATGATATTGGCTTATTGTGTTTTAGCCTGGATAAGGCTGATGATATTTATGGACTTACCAGTAAGTTTTTCACATTGCTCTGACATTGGATACTTGACACTTACCTTGCGCACATACTTACACCACCCTCTAAGCTTTATATAAGCTTATGCACGATAGATGCGTGCAGGTGGCATGAGGTCGCAACAGTGTTGAGCTTGGAGCATGTAGGTGTCTTCTAGAGCTTTAATTTTTGATATATGTATTTCTCTTTCTGCATTGTATTCAACAGTTTATATTAGTGGATATGTGATAATGATGTTGTCTTTGTGATTTGGGTAAACTTGTGGTTATGCTTGTTATGAAACAAATGTACGTTGAAAATCCTCCTTATAGGATCCCGGGATCAGAAATTTGGCGTATGGGTGCTGAAAGTTGAGAATGGGGTACTACGAAGGCTATCGACACTGGATTCGGAGATTGAGAATTTTATGAGCCCGGTTTTTGAGTTTGGGGCGTGACAAACCAATGAAGTAGCTGGAGATGAAATAGACATGGACTTAAAAGAAGTCCCTAAGAAGTTGGAAGATTCTCAGGCTCAGGTTCAGGATCCCTTAGTCGAGGTGAACCTAGGAACTGAGCAAGACCCTAAGCCAACCTTTATTAATAGATTGTTGAAAAAATAAAATAAAGTCGAAATCATTGGTTTTCTTAAAGAGTTTGTTAATTGCTTTACGTGGACTATCAAGAGATGTGAGACTAGATTGAAGCTTAGTTAAGCACATGTTACCAATAAATGAAGGGTATTGACCATACAAGCAGCCACCCAGGTGCATAACAATAGAAGTCACTCAGAAAATAAGGGAAGAAAATCGAATGGTTACTAAATGTCAGTTTCATCAGGCCTATTAAGTACACTGAATGGATCTCGAACATAGTCTCAATGATAAAAAAAGAACTATAAGTTATGAGTATACATCGATTTTATAAATTTAAATTTGTACACACCCAAGGATGAATATCTTATGCCCGTGGCTCACTAGTTGATCAACCAAGCAGCCGGACACTAGATGGTTTCCTTCATGGACGGCCACTTCGAGCTCGATGATGTGTTGAAAACAGCATATAGGTGCCTTAAGCCTTTAGGAACATATTGATAGATAGTTATGCCGTTTGGACTCAAGAATGTAGGGACTACATATCAAAGAGCAACAAATGCTATATTCCATGATATGATTGGCCAATTCATGAAAGTTTACGTCGATGACATAGTAGTTAAGTTAGTCGATGTAAGGGACCATCTCGCTCATTTAAGCAAATTGTTTAAATGAATGAGACTTCACAAGCTAAAAATGAACCCACTTAAATGGACCTTTGGGGTGTTGGATAGTAATTTTCTTGAATTTCTTGTAAATCAGTGAGGAATTGAGGTGGACCAAAATAATGCTCGAGCAATCATAAATGCTCAACTGCCAATAAACGAACTAGAATTGCAACATTTTCTTGAACATGTTAATTTTATGCGAAGATTTATTTTCAATTGTGTAAGAAAAACTAACGTGTTCTCTCCATTAATGAAACTGAAGTAGGGAGTTGAGTTTAATGGGTGGCAGAACATCACATAACTTTTGAAAAGATTAAAGAGTATTTGATGAAGTTGCCAATGTTAATGCCACCAATCAAAGGTCGATTGCTCAAGCTGTATGTTATGACATTGACAGAGTTGGTTGGAGCATTCTTAGTCCAAGATGATGATAATCAGAAAGAGCAAGCAATCTACTTTCTAAGTTGGACATTCCTCGATGCCGAGAGATGATATTCTATGATAGAGAAGTTATGCTTATCTTTATACTTCACAACCACCAAATTAAGGGATTATTTGTTGACTGAAAGAGTTAATGTAATTACATTAATTGATTTAGTGAAATATATGTTGAACCGTCTGATTTTAAGTGGCTGAATCAATAAATGGGTTTTGGATCTGTTTGAGTTTGATCTTAGGTATTTACTCCAAAAGGCAATAAAGGGCTAGGCTATAGCCAATTTCTTGGACGACCATTTGTCTAACTTAGAAAGCCAACTTTTTTAAAAGTTTGTAGACTTGTATTATGTATATTTGACACAATGGAAGTTGATTTTTAATGGCTCGAAGACCCATAAAGCTTCAAGAGTTGGAACTATCCTAATTGCACCAAACAGAAATAGACAAGAATTCGCACTCCAATTAGAATTCAAAAGCACAAACAATCACGCTAAGTATGAGGCTATGATAATTGGTTTAGAGTTACTAATGGAACTAGGCGCGTGAAACGTGACAGAAGTGGGTGATTTGCAATTGTCAAAAAATCAAATGGTGGGATTGTTCAAGTGTACTAGCTTGACATTGTCACCATACTGTGCATTGACATCCCAGATGTTGGACAATTTTGATGAAGTAGAATTAATACACATAACTTGAGATCATAATGTGGACACCAATGAAATGACACATATGGTCGCAGGACTAGATATCCTAAAAGGATAGGCCGAAAGGATGGTCACAGTTAAAGGAGATCCTTACCTTTAGTCTTTGAGAGGGAAATAATTATGAAAATATGCCAAGTCAAGATATATGACGATGAATGGAAAACTCCCCTTATGGCTTATCTTCAAAGCCCACAGATTAATGCTAGTAGAGATCTAAGAAGATTAACCATTAATTATGTCATGTTTGACAATGGATTATATGGGAAAGGGGCCAATTGTGTGCTATTGAGATTCTTAGCTAAATGAGAAGTTATGCTGGCTCTGGGTGAAGTCCATGAAGGGTTGTGTGGAGCTCCTCAAGCCAGGTGAAAAATGAGGCTTGCACTTGGGTGTTACAAATATTTTGGGCAAAAAATGAATGTCGATTGTATTCAGTATGCCAAAGGGTGTGAGGCATGCTAGAAAAATAGATCAATACAGTACGTGATCACAACCGAAATTTATCCGATTATCAAGCCATGGTTGTTTTGAGGATGGACAATCAGTTTAATAGGCCAAATTCATCCACCTTCATCTCATAGGGATTCTTTCATCATTATGTCCACTGTTTATTTCACCAAGTGGGTGGAAGTGAAACCCATGAAAGGAGTTGGTTACAGGGAGATTATCGATTTCATCGAAACCAATATCATCCATAGGTTTGGAATTTCCAAATCAATCATTATGGATTGAGGTGCAACATTTTCAGCAAAAGAAGTCAAGGCCATGGCCGATTGATACAAAATTAAAACTTTACACTCAACGCCATATTATACACAGAAAAATGTTCATGTCGAGGTTAGTAACAGGTCAATAAAGAATATATTGAGGAATCTGATCGAAGAGAATTCCCGCAAATGGCATACGAAGCTATTCGAGGCACTTTGGACAAAAAGGAATTCACCCCACACCAGTACCGGAACGAGCATGTTTGTGTTAACATATGGACATGAAGCAGTTATACCCTAGGAGGTCACTCTGCCTTCATTAAGGGTCGCACATCAAGTTGGGTTGATCCCTCCTGAGTTCATAGAAGCCATGTTGGTTGAGTTAGAAAGGTTAGATGAGACCCATATGAGAGCCTTAGACTCTATAATTGCCAACAAGGCCAAGGGCGCTGAGGCATATAACAAGAGAGTGAAATGAAAGTCCTTCGGGGAAAGGAGAAAAGGTTTGGAAGGCAGTATTACTAATAGGGCATAGGGACCAAACCTTGGGAAAAAATGGTCGCCTACTCGGTATGAGCCCCATATTGTCATTCTTAAGGGTAAAGCTAATGTCTTGTGCGATAAGGATGGAAAAGTTTTAAGAACTCTAATTAATGGTCGATTCTTGAAAACATACTACCCTTCTTTATAGGAGGTAGTCCAAGGTCGAGCCGAGTAAAAGAAAAAAATGACTAATAAGTATCATACCACTAATTATGGAAAGAAAAAGGATTTCATTGCTACAGGTAAGGATTACAAAAAAAAAAAATGTAAGACAATGACTTCGACCAATCAAAGGACTCAGGTATAGGCTGTCTTGATCTTTTAGAACTCTTTAAGCATGGATGCTCTAGCCTCCTTGACATGCTTCTTCTGACTCATCTAAGCTTGCTATCCAACTGCAATGCAGTCAAGGAAAGCCAGGACTTCATCGATGCAGTGGCCGACTGGAGTGACCTCATTTTTAGCTTCCTTCTTCCAAACAGCACTATCTTGTGATCGAGCTTAGTAAAGGTTGATATAAGATTCCAAAAATGCCATGAGCTCCTAATAGTGAGGGTGATCCCTCTCAGGATAGAGACGTTTGCTCTCATTGAGATTGTCGACCAACTCCTTATGCTGGACTTGGAGAATTTGCAACACTGCCTTATTAAAGTAATGTTGACGGTTCTAGTGTAGGTGATGGTTTCATGTCGTGTGATAGTGGCGGAAAGGGCTTTGGACTCCGCATGAATAACAGAGCGCTCCCTCATCAGGTCATTATAATTTTGAACCTCTAAGCCTGTAATGAAGTAAACATCCACAAGATGCTACAGTTTGGTCAAAACCTCTAAAAGTTCCTTTAAAGTTGGGTCAGTTCGAGAGGCCTCTATAATATCCTTAACAAAAGGATAGACGCCATGGAGGAGAAAAGATTGAGAGAAATACTCGATCCCCACAGTGAGAATCTCCTTTATGAAGGCCAGAGATTGTGCTAAAAGATGGAAGAAGACATGGGGGTTGATTCTGTAAACAGTTCAGAGGTAGACGAAGCAATAGGGAGGTGTAGGATATAGAACAGAAAGGAATTATGCTTTTATAAGCGTCAATAGAGCCATTTAATGACCACATTTGATAGACGTAGCAGTTGGAATAACCAAATTAAGGTTCGAGGCACCAAATCATATTCCTAAGAACTTGGAATGAGTAGCCACAATAAATGCTGACTCCTTGAAAAATGGTGTGCATGTCTCCCCATTTTCATGTGCCCCGTCAACTAGGTAATTATGACAAAAAGAAAGAGGAAACTACTAAGTGTTGATTTGACCGAGTTCAAAGTGTGGCACTACCTCGGTTGATTTTATTATGTGGAAAATAGTCAACAACCCAATCAATGACATCTTTGCATGGAATCAACTGATAAGATATATTTTGATTAAAGTAGTGATCTTGGTCCTTTTTCACATTGATTTGATGGTGCATAGCCAAGTATCCTAAATTGAATGCAGTCGATCACAACGACAATACCATTAGTTGGTATTTTATGTTATGAAATATCGAATGTAGATATCACAATAGTAATGATATTGGTTTATGTGGTGAATAATACGACCAAGTGAGTAGTAATATATGTGTGATGTGCAAAATATGACAAGAAAGCAATTTTATTGAAGAACAGATGGGCCACAGGTAGAGATACAAATAAAAAGAGGAATGACTACCAGTTGAGAAAAGTTGTTTAAGCAAATGTTGACTTTATTTACTCGAACTCACGGATGACACACATCTTATTAGCCTCCAAAGTATCCTTTTAGTTCTTCTAGTGAGTTGCCTTGGCCATAAAGATGTGTAAGATGTGTAAGATGTGTATGAGTTAAACGATGTGATCGTCAATTGAGGAAAATCTGCACTCTGTGTCTCTCTATGTAATGCCCCATATTTCGGAGGCAGGGTAAATACTTGACTCTCGATATCCGGGGTGCTACTTGTGTTTTGCAGAATCTAGTTCTATGGTTCATTTTTACTTGGCATGCGAGAACTTGATGAATTAAAATGGATTATGCAACGTACACTAAAATGAATGTTGTAAGACCCGTAACCTTGCGAGACCTTTTGTACACTTCTATTTAAACAACGGCATGTTCCCGGGGGACCAGATTAACAAGTTTTGATCATCACCCTATTTCTGTACTGCGATACTTCGAGACTTGTATCTTAGTGACCGCTACAATTCCAACGTTACGTGGCACGCCCCATTTCGACCCTTATATTAGAACTTACAATTTTAGCACAATACGTGTGGGCCGCACAATGCACATGGGCCCCACTTGCATAGATTCTCATGTTGTCAAATCAATCAATCCATCAATCCATCAACCCATCCATCAATCAAGTCATCCATTACTCATGTCACTTTGTCCCTATTAGTCAAACAAACCCATGCCATTCTTATGCAACTTATACCCCTACCTATGCTAGCCATCTTCCCCTTTTTCCCTCCCTATCCTAAATCTCTACCACAATAACTCCCTAATTCCCTCTCTTTTTTACCATTTCCTATCAAGAGTAGAGAGGGATTAAGAGAGAGAAAAATATTAGAAATATTAGGGAGAAATTAAGAGAGAAAGAGAGAAAAGAAAGAGAGATTAGGAAGAGATTAAGAGAAAAGAAAGAGAGCTTATGAGGGTATTAGGAAAAATCAAGAGAGTAAGAGTAAGAGAATAGAGAAAAAAATGAGATTAAAGAAGATTAGGGGTGAAGAGGAGCTTGGTAGGACATCTAATCGTCAATCTGAGACGATCCAACTATCCATCCTTCTAAGTGAGTGCATGGGAGGGTCAAAATCCTCCCATTCTTTGTGATTTCTCTATTTTGGTGGGCCCATAAGGGTGGGACCCATCTTGACCATGTATTGAGTATGTCGTGGACCCCATAGTGGCAGGGGCCACCCCGATGGCCAGATTTATTTCCTTTTCTTTTCTTATTCTCATGGTGTTGTAGGACCCACAAGTGGGCCACGCTATTGGAGAGCGTCTCTCGCATGCTTTCATAGCATGGACCACCTTATGCGACCCACTATGATATTTATTTTCTATTTAAACCAATTGATTGTGTAAGCACACTGGGATGGTGAAAATACACCAAAAACGAATATGATCCAAAGCTTCTTGGCCCCACCATGAGTTGGACATTCCCTACCTTACCCTTAAAACACAAAAGATGGAGAGGGGTAGTAGCACCATGTCTCAGGACACAAAAATGTCCAGAGATATGTCTTTGTCACTATTTAGCTTATAAAGCCACCATGTGGGCTTCTCTGGTGGGCCCCATCATGATGTGTGTATATATATATATATATATATATATATATATATATATCATCCATACCATCCATATGATTTCCCTTCTCATTTTAGGCGTTGAGCTCAAAAATGAAGCTAATCCAAATCCCAGGTGGGCCATACCACAAATGTTAAGGGGTTTGGTTGCCCATGTCATTTCTTACCTTTTTTGCATGGGAGATTTGGAGTGAGTTTTCACTCATGGGACCCATATTGATGTATTTCTTAGATCCACACCATCCATCCATCTGTTGGCTTATTTTAGCTGCGGAGCCCAAAAATTTAACTAATCCAACCATCAGGTGAACCGCACCATGACTGAAGGTGGGAGTGGGAGTACCCCCTCATGTCAACCATGCGGACGTGGGTGGGGGCGTCCTAACCATGGACCCCACCTTGATGTATTTGTTTAATCCATGTCATCCACCACCTTCCCCATGTTGTTTTAGGCTATAAGTCGAAAAATGAGACAAATCTAAGTTCTTAGTGGACCGCACTGAGGGAAACAAAGTCCCACCATTAGAACTTTCTAAGGCCTATTGTTGTGTGTATAAGTGGTGATTCTATCCATCATTAGACTCCTTTGATCTATAGAGAGCTAGTTGATATAATGGACAGAATGGGTTATCCAATAGTGGGCCTCACATAGTAGAATAAAATAAAAACAAAGGAAGAAAGAGAAAAACTAAAAAAAAAAAGAAAAAGTCTGTTCACACCCCAAGTATAGGGTTACGATGAATCCACAGGGACTGAACTTTCTAGATATTCTGAAAGTAACTAGAACTAGAACTAGAAGATATAATCTAAATTAGGAAAATTAAGAGAGTAATGGTGAATAGATTAATTAAAAACTAATAAATTTAAAGGTGAGAAACTAGGGTGTCAAGGATTCACTTGTAGCAATCAGAGAGATCTATGCTTGATTTAAAAACACAACTGAAGTTAGAGTCCCATCTTCATCCAATTGGAAAAAAGAGATTTATCAGATCTCTGAACTTCTCATGGATCTAATCATCAACAGTTAAGAGTGGTGAAGATTTGGAAGTGATTCTGTTACCTAACCATGCCCAGGAGACAAGGCAAACAACAACAATTTACCAATCCACAACCAATCATAGAGATTTGGGAAAGTTAGAAAGGATTTCGTCACCCTACCATGCCCATGGGACGATAGTGAACAACAGGACTTACTAATTTCATAATCTTCATAATGGAAAGAATATACTTAAAGCTATCACCAATCCATTGTAATTTAACTCACAACAATCCATTAAAAACTAAAAGTATATCATATAATCAAACTAAAATCCAAGAGAGTTCAACAAAACATAAATCAAAGTTATAGGAAACTACCCATCATGCTACAAGCTTCAACTCTTAGCCTTAGCTAAGAGGTTTAGCCAATCACGGTCATGATTAGCCAAAAACTTTTAAAAAGAAAGCATTAAAGGAAGAAACAAAGAAGAAGAAGGGGAAGAAGAACTCGATGCCGCCGGCTGACGTCCACGGTCTCTCTCTCTCTCCTCTTCCCATCTTGCCTCCACAACTGCCCCAATATAGCCTTCCCACGTCCTTCTCTCCCTCTTTTATAGGCCCTAGGGGTGGTTTAGAGGGCTAGAAGTCGGTGGAATCTATTTACACAGCTAGCAGTCATAAAAACGCAAACATGTTGCATTCGGGTGGAATTTTCGGCCAAAGGAAGCGTCGAAAACCTGGTTTTTCTCCATGGCTTTGGTCTTTTTTGGCCTGGGACTCCTCTGAATGGTTTAGATTATCTAACCAAACAAGGATAGTGAGCCACAACTCCCCGCAATCCCAGATGCATCCGGACGTGCGTAAACCTTACGCGAACGTGCTGACTTGTTCGGTGGGCTCCACAGAGATGTTTTAGGTGAAATCCACCCCACTTATTAGATTCCTGGCAAAAAACCAATTGAAAAGGAGTGGTTTTGGTCGAGTTTTGGTGCAGTCCACTATATGAAATCAACTCACCGTTCATCTTACCTTTTTCGGGGATCCATGTGTCTATGTGTGCATGGGGCCAAAGGGCATCTTGGCTAAGGTCATCCCCAACCCCTAGAGCAGATGGACGGTCCAGAATGTCGACTTTCATGATAGGTGGTGCTCACAGTGATAAACCAACGGACCAGCATTCGCCCGCTGCTGCTTTATGCAGAAGGGAGATGGGGTTAGTGCCCTTTGACTGGACCTGGCAGCCTGGTGCGATGCAGGCGCATGTACCCTATATACACGCGATGTACATGTGGGATCCATAGTGATGTACATGCAAAATCTGCTCCATCCATTCATTGTGCCATCTAATTTAAGGGGTTGAGACTAAAATTGTAACGCCCGTGAAAAATCCGTACTTGGGTTCGAGTACCGATTTGACCCGAAATCGCGTAGAAATATTTTTCATGGAAATTAAACGTAAGTTAGCTAGCGCAACGCTAGAGTAGCTGGGAAATAGTCCCTGATCACTTTAAATACGTTCTACAAGACCCAAATCGAGTAGAACAGACAACTCTACAATACTCTATAACCTTGGATCAAACTCTAAGTAGGTTTGTCCTCTGGACCATATTGAACTTTTGTATTGGATTTAGACCGCGCGTCGAAGGTCCGATACCTCCTATCTTAGACCGTTAGAACCGCCCAGCTGGACTTGAAAATCATCTCGAAAATCAAGTCAAACCGATAATCACAGAGTATTTCGTTGAACCCGGACTGAAGCGACCGCGAATAGGGACGGATTTGGAATTTCAAATTCAAATCTGGCACACGACTTGACGCGTCAGTATTAAGCGTTCTGACCGTCAGAATTCATCCAGATTACACCCTCGGATCAGGAAAAATTTCTATTTATTATCATGAGACTTTCAGCCCTGATCTATGTGCGGTGACCGCTGAACTGAAACTGGTCCGCCACGTGCGATCTGCGAACCCTGCCAGACTGAAAACTTAATACGAGGTACATCTGGTACCCATGAGCTTAAGTCTGATCGCAATCGACTAGGGGATCACCAGAAAGCAGTTTTTGGACCGAAACAGCCCCGAAATGGATAGGCATCAAGTAAACTTAATCCCGGAGCCTATTTTCGGCAATTTCAAGCTTATAAAAGGGGTTGAAACCCTCATTTCTCCTTCCCATCCGAATTTCAAAAACCCTAGAGAAAAGGAGAGAGAGTTTGAGAGAAAGGGAAGAGGAGATTTTTCCCGCTTCCGAGCCCCTGACAGTTGCTGCTTCAACACTTCATTCCAATCACCTGGCTGGTGATTTCTACCCTTTTTCAGGTATAGAAAAACCCCAAAAACTTGCTGATTTAGGGTTTACGTAGATTCAGGGCGTGTTAGCTAACGTACTTCATAAATCAGGTCCTCCTACTGCCGTAGACGAAGCATACACGCTCCGTTCAAAATCCCGCATCCGTAAGAGACTAGGTGAGGATTTTAGACGCTTTGATTGACGGCTTACAACGCTTTCAATGTCGTTTAATAGTAGATTATCGACGGCATCGCCGTTTGACATGTACAACATGCTCTCCGTTTCCTGTTTCGTAAATTAACGAAGAATATAAAATTTAGGGCATTTTAGTCATATGTAGGAAGTACGGTCTACATGCATATTTTGCTGACGTGATTGACATGGTTTGTCGCCGTATTAGTGAGTTAGGAATGCTTGCATAATCAGTTTGGCGAAGAGATTCGCCAAGTTGCGCATTTTGGGTCGACATACTATATGTGGACTTAAGTGTGTAGTGTATGTGTTTGTATAAATGTTTGTACTAGTATGTATTGTATTGAATGATGTTATATAGTAGTTTGAGATTGATTTCATGATTTAAATGCTGACCTAAATGATTTCCTACATGCTTACCGTATGCATGATTTCACTACATGCATAGAAAGTATGCCTTGAAGATTTGTTTAAGTTGAATATGCATAGAAAGTATGCCTTGAAGAATTGCTTAAGTTGGATGTTATAACATGTGCTAACATGCTCACATGATGTATTTCAATTCCAATACCTTGGTATATAGTGTTAATGAAATTCCATAGATGTGTGGGACTTGACTTAGTCCAGGCAGTCGGTAACCGAGCGAATTCGTGGCTGACTGGTCATAGCCACGAACGACGCGTCGATGAACGTGATTCGTGTTGAGAGTTGGCGGCAGTGGCTAGGCCACGCGAAGTGTTTTACGCACTTCATGTCGTTCAACTTGAGATGCGATCGCGCTAGTCGAGCCCGTCAAGTAACCCGACTGGCCGATGTTTGTTCACCTTGTATGTATCATAACTGCTTGAACCTAGGGTACTGAACTTACCATTGTAAACCCTATTAACCGTGGTACCTTGATCCACGAAGACTCATGAGCTGGGCATGGTGGTATGGGACACCGTGGTCGAGCTGTCGGCCTACGCTGGGGCCACAAACCTCCCCGTAGTGACTAGTGAACACCTTGACTCGTGAGCAGATTATGGTGGTATGGGACACTATATTTTAGCTGTCGGCCTACACTGATCAGGCGACGAGCCCTTTGTAGTGACCGCGAGCGTATTCTGAGTCCACGGGAGGCGACGACCCTTCCGTGCAGTAGAGTACAGTAGGCCTGTATTGATAAGGTGATGAGGGAGCGGTGCAACGAGTGCGAGCAACAGCCCTGGCAGCCCTTGTAGTGACTTACGAAATATGCATCGTATGAGATTACTAGGAGTGACGACCCTAGACAGGATCCGTGTTGGGATTGATACAAGGGAAGTACCTTAGTTTCCCAATCCCGCTGTTTGAATGGACTAATAACAACTTGGTAATCATATCACCATAGCATTGCATGTGCCTGGAAGATGTGGAGCACTCTAGGGAGTGTGGCATGCCGCGGTCGTAAGATGTTGCCGCATGAGGGTGATCGTCGGTGAGGGCATACATCACGTCATATCATCTTGCATTAACAACAGTATTAGGATTGTCTGATTTACTGCTTTACTATTATCGCGTGATTGAATTGTGAACATGCAAATCTTTGCTCTATGATTCCACTGAGTTGATCACTCATTCCCACGTTACGGGATGGTGTTTGCAACACCCACCAGACCCTGTTGTAGTTGCAGGTGAGGACGAGATCCAGGAGGTGGAGCCGGAGATTGACGAGGACCAGGATGAGTTCTCGTATATGCAGTATCACGACGGCTTCCCGTAGGTGACCTGGATCGAGGGAACTTCAGTGGGACTATTTTGAACTTTATTCTTTTGTTTATTTACATGTATATGAAACTCAGAGATGTAGTCATACTTTGGAGACAGATGAGATTACTTTGTTTTTCCATACAGTGATATATACATTGTTTAGTCTTCCGCTTGCTTTTATCACTGGATTTGAAGTATGAATTGCAGTTTTGGTATACTTTTACTCATGTGAATGCTTAAAATCAGACAACATTGAATCATAACCATTTTTGTTGCATAAGTGACGGTCTGGAACTCGGGAGTTGAGTTTATACACGACCCCCTATTTTCAGGGTGTTACAAAAATTGAAGCATATCCAGATATCAGGTGGGCCGAAGATCAGTGAATTATGGACTGATCTGTTCGTTGGGCCATTTCTACAAAGATTCAATGGCTGAAATTTGATGTGTACGGTTAATTTATGGTCCTTAGGACAAATTTAAAGTTTTGAGCCAAACGGATGGTGGGAACCCTTTGATCTTACATGTTGGACGACTTTCAGGCCTCTTTATCGTCAATCACTTGATTTTCTCGAATCTTTGGCGTGTAAATTTTTTGATTTCAGTCCCCTAGGGTCCGTCCCTTGCCTTGGTGATTTCTAAGCATTAAATTCATGCTTTTCGTACCCTTTTTCAGTCTAGGCTCTTAAATTCACCTTGCAACACAAACATGATTAAAATAGGACATTAAACAGTATCATGTATATAAAACCAGGTAATAATTGGGGTTTAATATATAATATTTGACCCTCAACACAATCCCTAACCAGCATTTTTCTAATCCCGAGAAAAGTATACGAAAAAATAAGTTGAGAATTACAGGATAATTTTTATAAACTCGAGTGATTTTTGAAAACCAATAGAATTAGATACATTAATGTTGGGCATTACCTTCTCCTAGACTCAAGCGTATGGTAAACTTCATAGTCAAGTTCAGAGTATTAATCCATCAATTAGAACAATCTTAAACATCGAGTTCTATGGGTGTATAGTGAAACCTAAACTTATCACAATCAAAGGATCAATTCTTTATTTACATGATAACATTGATAATCACAGAAAAGAGCATTCAGGATAACCATAACCTAAAACAAAACTTGCCTTACAATTCAACTTTTTATTCTTCCAGATTTTAAATGTATTCTTTTTTTTTCCTTCAATGCTTCTTATTGAACATGATGAACAAATTTCCCAGGTTGGTTCCTTCCATGCCTAATGATCACCAAGTTAACAATTCAATGTCAAATTAAAGCTTAAATGTGTTAGCGAGATGGGACATGTGAAATCATGACTCAATTAATGTTTAAAACTTTTAATCATGGATTAATGACTCGAACTTAACTGTGAAGTTTAACAAGTAACTAAATCCGAAAGTCATAAATAACCAACATTAAGTATCTCATACTTCTAAATTTAAAATATCCTAAATTTTTAAAAAAAATTTCACAATTTTTGCTCAAGATCAAGAAAATACTGATTAAGTAACCTAATCTCCCATCCTCAACCTAAAATCTACATTGTCCTTAATGTAAAAGATATAAGTACGTAATGCACATGAGACAACAAAATTGAAGAAGAAGTGATGGAAAGATAATACCTAATGAAGGAATTAAGAGACTTCTTCCAAAGAGATCTCAACATGAAGGTGGTTCGACACAAGACTCAATCCAACAAAAGCAAACTATCCTAAAACAACTGGCAAGCAAACTATCCTAATGGCATAAAGCCGACTATCCTAAAACGACATCAAGCAAACTATCCTAGTCCTATGAAAGCAGGAGGAAAACTACTAAGTCATGCCGTAAGGTTCCTCTTCCATCCAGTATCTTGATAAATTTCTTAGTAGGTTTCTCAATAAAATCATTCAAAGCCCTTTTTGCAATAGGCTTAAATGCCTTGGAGCATAAATGTCTAGAGAAACTTATGTACCTCAGTAAAAAATTGTCACGCCCCAAACCTGAAAATTAGATTCATATGAACTCGGATTGTCGAATTCAGTGCCAACAGCCTCCATAGTACCCCATTCTCAGCTCCCAGTGCCTATATGTTAGGTTTCGATCCTAGGATCCTACAAGGAGGATTTTTTAACATATATTTATCTCGTAATAACCATAACCACAAGTATACCCAAATCACAAAGCTAGCATCATCATCATATATCTACTAATATAAACATTTGAGTACAATGCTGAAAGGGAAATACATATATCAAAATTAAATCTCCAGAAGTTAGGTACATGCTCCAAGCTCCACGCTGCTGCAACTTAACATTTTCTGCACGCATTTATCGTGCATAAGCTTATAAAAATCTTAGAGGGTGGTGTAAGTGTGTACACAAGGTAAGTGCCAAGTATCCAATATAATGCCATAATTATACAATATCGGAGATATTAGTAAAAACATGAATCATACGATATCAGATTAAGCGAACATATTAACAAGTTCAGAAGTCAATCAATATTAGAATACGTAATACAGATCAGCTATGCAAATGAGAAGTCATAAAGAATCAAATGTCGGATGCCAAGGATATAATGCAATATGAAATTCGGAATAACTACCGAATACCTTCAGTCTCATGAATACAGAAACATAGCAACCCAAAATGTCATATGCCAAGGATGTAATGCAATATGCAATATGTGCTACAAATGAAACGATCATACTGGAGTGTGAAGTCGGGATGATAGTACATAGTATTGCAGGCTGTGGGTTCCATCATAAGGAACTTTTATCCAAACCAGTCTCATACCTAAATTTGGACAATCAGACTCAATGTGGTAAACTCCTGATCTCAAGTCATGCCCCAATCGAAATCCTAGCCATTACGAAGGCACACGTAACAAATAGTTGCCCACCACCATCCCGAGTGGATAATGAATGAATGAATGAATGAGTATGCAAATCCTGCCCAATAAGTCCACATATCAGTACTATTCATCTCTGGGATCATCACCGGAGTCTAGTACACTCTACACCAGCTTGCCGCCCCATCAAGCGCACAACTGGGTAAGTGAAAAAGACCTTACTATCCGCCTGGCCAGTAGTCAACCAATATCTACTCGGCACACAGTTAGCAGACCCATTCACGAGCTGGTCAAACTCAGCCCAGCTATGCATACTCCCTTACGTGGGTAAGGCCACACCCCCTCCCAACCGACCACGACACAGTGGGAGATACGGCTTATTGGTATACGGCCCTTATGCGCTCATATATATCCACTCAATCTCGACATTGGGGCATCCTCTGGTACCAAGAGGGTTTAAGAATTTTCACTTAGGGCCATCTATGGTAGCCCGATGCTAATAATATATTTTTAGTGTCCCATCTGGTCATCCACGATATGCTTATGGAGGCTACGACCCTGATGTCGCTAGGGTGTATAGTAATCATAACACATAATGCCAGATGCATGAGTCATACAATCCAGTCATACATTAATCCTGCGCATACCGTGCACTCATATGAGACAATCTCCGCCTATCAGGGAGTCTCATAACAACCTGCCTAATGATATATGCAATGGTCAACCACATCTCATAACAAACATGTAGATGATGCGTATGAGCATGTATCATGATGTTATGCTGTCACATACTTGTAATCGATATCAATAACCGACATCGTCAATCGGCCTCGACAATGTGGACATTTAACCAACATTGCCTCCAAGAAATGGTCCACATAGAGCCTAACATATAGTGGACCCATGGCCTCATACAAGGGCCTAATATACAACACCATGGACCCCACTTAAGAGTTTAATATACATCACGGTGGGCCTCTCACACGGGCCTAATATACAACACAACGGGCTCCATTGCCTGACCCTTAAATGCAACACAATGGGCCTCATCACATAGGCCTTACATACATTACATAGGCCTCAAATGCATTAAGCCAAGGCCAAATGCTCATTAGAATGGGCCTTAAATACGGGCCGCATATACATCACAATGGGCCTCGACAATCGGCCTCAATATCCGGCCTCAACAATCGGCCTCGACAACCAGAGTTGGCGTCGATAATCAGAATTGGAAAATCGACCACGTCAATCGCTAATCGGCAATCGGTCACGATAATAGGCCTTGATCGATAATCAGTAATCAGTCACAATAATCAGCCTCGATCGCTAATCAGCAATCAGCCATGATAATTGGAATCGATCGATAATTGGCCTTGATAATCGGAATCGGTAAGAATGGGCCTCACAAGGCCTAATGGAAGGTCACAATGTGGATATTCAATCATTATTGCCCATAAATGTGGACATTTAACCAAAATTGCTCCCAATGAGGGACGCTCATTGGGTCAATCATATAATGGGTCCACGGTCTTATACAAGGGTCTAATACACATCATTATGGGCCTCACTTATGGGGCATAATTGCATCACATTGGGCCTTACTCATGGGCCAATGTATATAACACTGGGTCATATCATTGGGTCGAATCAAATGGGCAGATCAAATGGGCCGGTACAAATGGGCCAAATTAATTGGGCTAAGTCAATGGGTTAAATCAAATGGGCCAAGTCAATTGGGTTTATCGAATGGGCCAATACAAATGGGCCGAATCAAATGGGCTGATACAAATGTGCCTAATCAAATGGGCCAAATTGAATAGGCCGAGTCGAATAGGCCGAGTCAAATAGCCGAGTTAAATATGCCGATTCAATGGGCCAAATCATATGGGTTGGAAATACATCACAATGGGCCTCATATACATCAAGTGGGCCACACCAACGGGTCGCACCAATGGGCCTCATAAACATCGCAATGGGTTGGGACCTGCTCATTCCAAATGGGTCCATCAATGGACAACTTGGATAAAACACGTACATCACATGGAGGCCACATGAATGGACGATGTGAATATAAAATACATACATCTAGGTGGATCCCCACCTGTTTAAAAATCAGATGGACAACGTTGATGAAACATATATATCACGGTGGTCCACCGTCCAGTCATCTAGATGGTTGGAATAAAATACATAAATCACGATATGGCCCACACATTACATACATTAAGGTATGGCCCACCATCCATCCATCTAGACGGTGTGAACCATCACATACATCATGGTAATCCCCCAGAACTACTGACTATATACAACAGCTATACAGCTGGTGTCATCGTACACCAGCCAATCATCCAGCAGGCGGTCCCACATGAGGCCCACAATAAACATACGTACATGTATATATAATGAATATAATAATATTTATATGTTTGAAATGGTGCAGCGTCCAACGTCCAGACTCAGGACGTCCTGGATAGACTACATGGATTTTACATACATGCAGGTGGCCCTCCGTTCGAGTGATAGACAGTGTTGATACAACATATATATATCCAGGTGGGCCCACCCCACACGTGTAACACATGTGGGTGGGTCCCACGTCTGCCCAAAACGGACGGACGACATGATGAAATACAGATATCATGGTGGGTTACCACCGTCCACCTGGCTGGATTGTGGACGGTCCATGCATCCAACAGGATGATGGATGGAGTGGATGAAACACCTACATCATGGGGGTCCACGTGCTGCTCTTAGCACATCACAAAGGTGGGCCCCACGTCCTTTGGATGGGTGGGGTGGATAAAATAAATACATCAAGGTAGGGCCCCACACGTGATAACTGGCCAAATGGATGGATAACTTAAACACAAACATCAAGGTGGGCCATTGCACAGACAGTGTAGGTACACACGTACCTTGGTGGGGTTGTATATGGTAGATGAAATATATATATATATATATATATATATATATATATATATATATATATATAAATATTAATATGATTATTATTATTATCATTATGTTCAGGCCAGTGTCCAGCCCTGGACGAGTGGCCTGGTTATGAATAGAGAGGTGGGTCTCCACCGTCCAGTCCCTGTACAGTGAATAAAATACTTTCATCATGGTGGTCCCACATCCAATGAGCCACACGTGTTGGATCAAGGTGATATTTGTATTTACCTCAGTCCAAGCCTGATCACTAGATGGTATGGATCATACATTAAGGTGGGATTTTGCAACGCCTCGACTTTTTAGGACCCGAGTATATGACCCGTGTCCCAAAAATCCGAGTGTTAACCTTAAAGGATGGTCAAATTTGAGTGTACATTTTTTTCTTTCATCATTTATTAGAGTAAGCAAATGGACGAAGTATGGATAAATCGACATAAAAGAAAATTTCATTAACACTTGAAACATACAAGAAGCTGCCCATAATGACTTATACAAACCAATGTCTCTGAATTTAACAAGTACAAGATTTACAAGAATTTAATACATAAAGAATAACAGAAAACATATAAATATAAACTGCAATGTCACGCCCCAAACTCAGAAACCGGGCTCACAAAATTCTCGATCGCCGAATCTGGCACTGACAGCCTCCGTAGTACCCCATTCTCGGCTCCCGGCACCCATATACTAGGTTCCGATCCTGGGATGCTATAAGGAGAATTTCTACTATCCATTTAACTCGTAATGAGCATAACCATAAGCATAACCCACGAACAATAACCACAAGAACACCATCACAAAATCTACTATGATAAAAAACTTTGAGTATAAGGTGTATAAAGGGAAATACAAGATAGTGCTAATAACAAAACTCCAAAAGCTCGACTGCACGCTCCTGCTGCTACTACGCTACGGCTGCATCCTGACGTCACCTGCACGCATCAATCGTGCATAAGTTTATAGAAAGCTTAGAGGGCGGTGTAAGTGTGTGCGCAATACGAGCGTGCTCAGAATACAAGGTCAGAATAATGCTGTAATGTGCTGATGAGTACATGAATACAATCAGCCGTACCAAGGCTATGCAATGCAAGATATGAATGCGATCGGCCACATCCAGGCCATGCGATGTAGAATGCAAGTCAAGCATGTCAATCCTCATCATATACCAGTACAGTTCTCATTCTGGATAATCACCGGGGTCTAGTACACTCTAACCAGCCTGTCGTCCCTATCCGAAAGCACAATTGGGAGAGCAGAAGAGACCTCACTATCCGCCTGTCAATATCGAGCTCGGCTCGTCGATAGTGGACCGATTCCTCAAGCTGATCAAACTCAACCTAGAAGTTATCCCCTCACTCAGGCGGGTAAGGTCACACCCCTTTCCAACCGACCATGACACAGTGGGAGACGCGGCCTACTGGTATACGGTCATCGCGCACTCGTGTATCCACTCGGTCTCAACATTGGAGTCATCCTCTGGTACCATTGGGTTTAGGAATTTTCACCCAGGGACATCTATGGCGCCCGTATGCTAGAACTAAATACTTTCGGTATCCAATCCAGTCACCCACGATACATCTGTGGAGGCTATGGCCCTGATGTCGCTAGGGCATACAATAATCACAATCATACAAATGCTAGTACATGAGTCACACTACCAGTCATGCAACAGTCCTACGTGTACCATGCACTCATGTAGGGCAACTCCGCCTATCAGGGGGCCCATGAACAGTTCGCCCGAAGGCATATGCTATGATCAATCACTTCTCATATCAGTCATACATATGATACGTATGATAATGAATCATGAAACTATACTAAACATGTTATACAGTAATGCACTATCCTTACAACGTAAATGGCCTAGACAACCGACACACAACAAGTCCGGCCTATCAATGGGCCCTAGGGAGAGTCGTGATATGGACATCCAACCAACATTATACTCGCAATGTGGACGTCAAAACAACATTGCTCCCAAGGTGTAGCCTGTAGAGAATATCATTATGTAAATCAGGTTGGGATCACACATTGCAATGGACCTTAGGTACACCCCATTGGGCCTTAAATATATTAGATGGGCTATATCATATGGGCCTTTTTTTCTCATCAAATGGGCCACATCAATGGGCCGCACTAATGGGCCTTATGTGCATTGCAATGGGTCAAAACCAGTAGGCCTTAGATTGCATCAAATGGGCCTAATCTCATGTGTCTTATATGTGACGAATGGGTCACACCAATTGGGCCCCATATGTACATCAAATGGGCCTTAACCCATAGGCCCTAGTACGTCTCAATGGGCCTAATCCCATGGGCCTTACCTATGTATTAGAGTGGGTCTCAACCATGGGTCGTAAATATGTCAAATGATCCCATGACATGGGCCTTACATCCACATCAAAGTGGGCCCCAATGAACTACCACAAATTCATTAAGATGGTCCTCATAACATGCCAAGGTGGGGGTCCACTTAGACTATGGATTTGACTCATTCTTTATGCCCATGCCATAAAATGGGGTTTCCAAAAGGATGGATGGATTGGATACAACCCATGCATCATGGTGGGGGCCCACATGAAGGCCCACTATCATGTATATCATATGTAATATAATATACAACTATATATAATATATATACACAATATTATATATAATATAATATTATATAAGTATAAATATACACATACACACATACATTAGCTCACATGTGGGGGGTAGGTCCCACCATTAGATCACACGTGGGACCCACAACTCTTTCGACAGTAAGAGACAGAGAGGGAGTGAGAGAGATATAGAGAGAGAGAGAGAATGAGAGATATAGAGAGAGTGAGAGAGAGAGAGAGAGAGTGAGGGCACGTGGCCCTTTTTCTCCTTTTTCTTTCTTTTTCTTTTCTTTTTCTTTTTTTTTTTCTCTTTTCTTGTCCTTTCACACTGACACAAGAGAGGTGGGTCCTACGTAGGGCCCACCATACAATTGTATATGGGAGAGGATGGCAGCGAGCTCTCCACGAGGTCGAGCTGTGTGGGCCGAACCGTTGAGGTGGTCATACATCTGACCCACCAGTCAGATGCACCGTTCCAGCGTGGGCCTAGGTCTCCAAAAAAAACCAAGTTAGGCCGTGATTTGTGTGGGCTGCAGCAGATACAACAGTTGGGAGGGCTACCCTCCCTTAAAACATTCAAAATCATTTATTAGCCCCACCGAGATGGGGTCCACAAATCCAACCCACCCATCATGGGTGTCCCACTAGAATGAAGGGTTTAGACCAAGTTTCACTCGTATCCAAATTTCAGGTAGGCCCCACTGAGTGGTTTTATATGTTTCAGGCATATCTTCACATGATTTAAGATGGTATGGCCCACCTGAGTTCCGTATACGGTTGATATTTGGCAGGGGGCCCATTGCCCTAAGGGGCGACCTAATGAACGACATGGATTTTAGAACATACATCATGGTAGGGTCTACAAGTGGGGCCAAGGGGGCACTCCTTTTTAATGTGGACGTCTCTGGACGTCATGGCACAAAGTCATGCCAAAAATTTTATTTTTATTTTTATCCTAGGTGGGACCCACATTAATCAGATCTACCTCGTCCATTGCATGTGTCCCACAAAAATAGGGGTCCAAAACAAGTTTCAGGTGGGTCCAAGCTTCTGGTGGACCCCAGCAATCATTCTTCCAAATTTCAACTAAAAATACTACCATTCTTAATACCACGGCCTGCCAGATGATTAGATCGGTCTCATTTTTCGGCTCAACGCCTAAAATGATCCCGAGAATATAATGGATGGCTTGGATCATGTATAAACATCAAGGTGGGGCTTGCATGAGTGGCCCATTCTAAAAGACTACATTTTTCTCTCTTTTTTTTTTAAAAAAAATATGGGGCCCACAATAAGATGATCCAAATCGTCTAATATGTGTGTCCCACGTGGTGGACCGTTCAGTCCAAGTTTAAGATGCATCCAAATTTCAGGTAGGCCCCACCAAGTACTTTTATATGTTCGGGCATGTCTCCATATGAGTTTAGATGGTATGGCCCACCTGGGAATCGGATTGGTCCCAAATTTTGGCTCAGCGCCTAAAATAGTCTGAGGAAGGTGGTGGACGGCTTGGATTGAATACATGCATCAAGTTGGGGCCTACATGAGTGGCCCACTCTAAAAGAGTACTTTTTCTCTTTTCTTTTTTTTAAACCATGCCGCGTGCTGCTAGTCCAGCGTCCAGAGACGCTGGACAACTTGCTAAAACAGATGCAAACGGTGGGTCCCACGAGGACATGGCCCACCTGATGTATGTATACGTGTGTGTATATATATATATATATATATATCTACATAAATATATGTATAAATGCAATATACCATACAAATTAGGTCATCTCACCTAAAATGTGATGGGCCACCCATTTGATAGATGGAGTTGATTTAGCACAATTTGGTGGGGCCCACCACATTCAAGGGAGAGAAAAGAGGGAGGTAGAGAGATATACGGTGAGATAGAGGGACCCCACCACTATGGGCCCATCTCTACATTATTTACATCATTTTGGGTCCCACAACAAGTGGCCCTAAAAAAAAAATCATGAATTAACGGTGGATCACCCACCTCTAAGCCTCCTTCTTGCTCCCTTGGCCTCCAATGCTCCTTGCCTTCGCCTTGGACGGTGGATGATGGACCTTTGATGGTGTGGATGAGAGATGAGAGGTGTAGATGGAAGATGAGAAGGTGGGCCACACTTGGGATTTAGGAGGAGCTTGGACGTGTGGATTTTTTTGCTTGGGAGAGATTTTGAGAATGAATGAGAGAGAGAGGGAAGTGATGGGTGATAAGGGTGATGGAGTGATGTGGTGTCATGGGTGATGGGTTTGGTGATGGATGAGGTGATGTGAAAGTTGACTTTGGGCTTGCTTGTGTAAGAGAAAGGTATGGGTTGTTGTACTTGACTTAATGTATGATGTGTACTTGATTGATGGGATTGATTGATAGATTGATGGGACATCTCGTAGAGATTCTCTTGTAATCCGCAACGTACGGTGTTTCTTCGAATTGAACGCGAGCCTATATCTTCTACCCTGGGTATCGGGTCGGTGCGCGAGTCGCGGCGTTAGAACCGCGGCGACGGCGCGGTCGCTAAGGTATAGGTTTTAATTTTAGGCATCTTTGGCATACAGGTCTCAGTTTAGGATCCCGCGCAAACATCAGAAAGTGATCGAGGATTGCCGAATTCGACCGGAAGGATCGCGGGAGTCGACAGAACAGTACGAACTAGGATACGGGTCTTACATGCAAGATCACGCAGCTCCTCCAAGCAAATATAATCATGCATCCCTAGCGATCGTACCCTGCTCCTTATCAAGTCCGAACATGCATATCACTTAAGCCACATGTATTACCTGTACGGTTGTATATTTGATGGATGAGTGATCAACTCAGTGTGAATTCTCCTCAAGATTATACACCGCCACATTAGGTGAGAAATATTATAAAACATCTAAACAACCAAAACAGAGTAAATGCCGTCTTATTAGGTGTATGGATGTATGAAATGCAATCACGCCCTGGGGATGCTCATCCGTGCGGACAGTGGGCCGTCACCCATGTAATCATCGAACCTGAGAAACATCATCCAGTCGGAATAATACGTGTCATGTATGCATAATTAGCTAAGTCATTATTAGTCTATTCATAACCAGTCAATTTATATAAGCTCAAAGGTCACTACAGGGAGCACATGGCCCAGTGTAGGCCGACAGCTCGGGCGTAGGTCCCATACCACCATCCCCGGCTCATTAGGCTACCATCTTAGGATGTTTAATGAAAACTCATCGACTAGTGGCCAATCATATTACAATATATGGGGCTTACCATCGCATGGTTGCACGGTATAAAATATCAAACTCATATAGAGAAAATACTAGAACAAATCCACATAGGGCGACATCAAACAAGCCACATAGGACAATTATCAAAATAGGCCTCATAGGGTGAGTATCAAAACCATACGATAAAACCATTGGACATAACAACCCTGGATGGTAGGCCCACATTAATGATCCATTTAGACCACCACTCAATAACCACTAAGTCGAAGGTTCATTTTAATCACAACCAATCGGGTTACATCCCAAGTATGGGTGTACATTTATAGGTGGGAGTTTCCCACTAATGTACCAATTTAAAGTCCATAAGCAATACACAAATAATTTACAAGTATGAACAAATATACAGGATGAACATTAAGCAGGCAATATAACAATCCAATTTCTACTAACTAACACATGTGATTATAGGAGAGACATTATAATTTTTAATAAAAACTATAACTTAAGCTAATGAGAAGATGGAAAGCTCAGGGGGAAGAATCATCACCTTATACTTGAACCGCCAACTGATATTGTTAGGAAGTGCGTGTACCCTTAGAACTGAACACTACCATGAACGATGAAGTTGTACATGAGATAATGTTTTACCAAGTACCTATGGTCAAGACCCATACATCCTAGGGTTTGGGTTACTTATCCTCAGGGTTTCACCCTAGAGTCTAAGTCTAGGCTTAGATCTTAGGGTTTGAACTTTAGTTGGTGTACAATTGATTTTAGTGTTAACTTAATAATATTTATTAACGTTAGTGTTATAGTTATATTAGTTAACAATCATCGTGGTGATAATTAATATTGTGGTCTACTATTTATTGTCAAATGATACATTAGTATTTTAGTAGTGATATTATTTAGATTTCTTGTGTATAATAACTATTAATAGAATTGATAATTTACTAATGGCCATGCATTCTTAATATTTACAAATCCTGATGCTGATGGGAATGATAACAAGTCACTTTAATAGTTAGATAGAAATTGTTAACATTACTAGTGGTTAATAGTTACGATGACGATAATTAATAGGATCTACTATTAAGGGTAATATTTGAGAGAGATAACTTAAACTACTACAATTTGTTAGTTACGTTTTTTTTTTAATCCTAACTAACTTGAGCACAAGAATCCTACTAATGTTTAGCCATATTTAATAATTACAATAATTTTAATAACACTAATGATGATGATATTTAATAATAGAGTCATAATTGATGATAGTAATAACAATAGCACTAATTAACACATTGTAATATTTATTTAAAATTTCTATTCGATGTCATTAAAATGGCACTAGTTGTTACAATAGGTAGAAAATAATAGCGATATAATTAAAATCACAATGACTGATGACGAATCTGGAAATAAATGGAAATCCTAACCTTGTTGACTCAGTTCGAGTCGAGTTGACTCGACCTGACACAATCACACTTCTTCCTCCTTTCTCTTTTCTTTCTCCCTTTCTTTTCTTCACCTGCTGGAATGTCCAGCAAGACATGGACCCATCCAAACCCAACTTGACCCAGTAAAGCTTGGTTTCATCCGAGTTGACTCAGCAGCAACCCTGTCTCAACCCCTCTCTCTCTTCTTTTTTTTTTTCTACTTCACTTAGGCCTACACACCAACAAGTTTGCTGGACCAAACTAGGCCTGATCTGGTCTGTACAACCTGAACCAGTGAGCCAGGCAGTCACACTAGCGAGTCATGGACCGCTGACTCGGCCACGATTCGGGTTCCCAACTCGAATCCACTCCCCCTCCTCATTCTTCTTCCTTCCTATCTCCTCTTTTTCTTTCCTCCCTTTTCCCTGTCCTTTCTCACTCTCTTCCCTGCTCTCTTTCTTCTTGCTGGAACATCCAGCAGAACATGGACCAGCCAACGACCGAGTCGCACTCAACTCGACTGGGTCGGGTTGGTGCATCAGCCACCGACCCCACTCCCCTTTTCTCCTACTTTCTCATTTCTCTCTCTATCTCCAACTCCTCCTGCTGCTACTGATGGTCCAGCAGCACCGTCGGGTGAACGGTTCTGACCCGACCCGAGCAGACCCGGTGTAGTGAGTTGCACCATGGTGCAACAACAGCACCCCACGAATCCTCTCCTTCTTCTTCTTCTCCTTTCCTTTGTTCTCCTTCTCTTCTCTGCTTCCGACCAGCGACCTTGACTCCATAAGTTGCTAGACTCAACTGCCTCCAGCGAGTTCAGCAGTGAGTCGACTCGAGTTGGTGCAATGGTCGCACCACTCCATCCTACTTTTTCCCTCCTTTCTTTCCATTTCTTTCTTCTTCCAGTCTCTTTCTCTTTCTAAGTCGATCTACATAGAGTTACAGAGGTCGCCCACCAGGTAGTAACATGAGCTAATGGTTGATCTTCCGGTGAGGAAGATGACCCGCCATTAATGGCGACTCTCAAACGGAAGCCCCTCCTTTTGATTCAGAGGCATGGAGGGGTTTGGTTCAGATCAAGGGAGCTCAAGAAAGCTTCAAATCGAAGCTCCAATGGGATTTCAGTGATGGGTTAGGGGAAAGAGGCTTGCGGCCATTTTTTAGAGATATGGCTAACAGGGACAGGGCAGCGAACTGTTCATCGTATTTATCCTCATTTCTTGCAACCCTAGGCTTCTAAGCACCGTTGGATGGATGGTGGATGGTCAGGATTTAGTCCAACAGTTCAATTTTGTCAAAACTGTGGGAAGGAAGGAAACCGAAACCGCCCCTGGTTTCAGTTGGAACACCCTAAGAAATGGATGGTTGAGATTTTCCCAGACAAACAGTCGGGATACACTGAATTAAAGGGCTGGGATTGGAGAGGGGTGATAGTACAAGGATTGCCCTCATGGAGTGGAAGCAGTTTCCATTTTTAGAAACATTGTGTTTCCAAGCCCCTTTTGCGCCAATGTTTGTGTACATAACTTAACACGAATACGTGTGGGATCTACTCGATTTTGGTAGGACCCAATCCCTGAACGCGATGTACGGTCTGGATTAATTAGACGAATGATGATGGTGGCCATAAATGAGCACAAACGGATGCCCGTCCATTAGCTGTCAACAACAGTGAGAGAGAAGTCTCTCTTTTTATGGAAAGGGCAGGTCAGCACCTGGTTTGAACATACAAGCGGTCTGGTGCACGTCCTGCACACCGGTTGTGGTGCACACGCACCCTTGTGTGGGCCCCATCATGATGTCTTTTGGAGATCTGATCCGACCATCTGGCTTGATGGGCCCTCTTAATGTTTCTGACCAAGGATGTAGCAGATCCGACACTTTGGTGGGCCATACTAATGAAACTAGGATCCTACTTAGGGATCCCTGTCGATCTAAGGGTCGGATCCTCTTGAAATTGAACAACTACAAAGTCCTAATGGTCCATTTGTACAACTTTCATCATATACTACTAACCAATACGAATATTAATATAGATTTCCTTACTATTGTATATTTCTTATAATTAAAATAATTAAAATCTCATACACATATATTCTTATAATTTTAATATTACCCTAGTATGTGCATGCCATTGATCCCCTATTTATTAACATATAATTCATAATATACAATCTCATATTATACATGTAAGTGATTTGCAATTTGTACAATGTCTTATTTAAAATCACATCGTTAAATAATATAAAATTTTATTCAAATATCTAATAATTTTTGGTATACATGTTTATAAAAATATTCAATACTACATTAATATTTATAATTCAATTATATATGGTAAAATTATTATTCATTATGTTTAGTCAATATAATATTATTTTCATAATATTTTACATATATTAAATATATATATATATATATATATATATATATATATATATATATATATATTACTCTTATTATAATATATTTTCATATACTTTTATATGATAAGTAATTTATCAAGATACATCTATAATCTTTTGATCCATGTTTGTGTAAAAGTTATAATATACTAAATATATAAGATAATACACTTAGTATATATTATTTGACTACTGGGTGGTTTGATATATGAATAGGTATCACCTTCGACAGTCAGATTTACACTAGGTTGTACATGCATGTTCACTAATCTAGGTTTGCATTTATCCTAAATCTTGGTTATACGGTAACACCCGAGTACTGAAAAGTACGGGGTGTTACAGATTTCTACCATCCACGGTGTGGATCTAAACAGTTCTTCAAGGCGGACCACAATAGGAAAATAGAGAGAGAGAGAAACGATGATGGAGGGATCCTGCCACTATGGGCCCTTCATGATCACAACACATACAACATAATGGGTCCCACATATAAGTGAGTCCTCAAATGCGAATAGACGATAGATTACCCACCTATTGCACTCCTCCTTGATCCTTTAGCCTCCTTAGCTCATTGCTTTCACTTTTGATGGAGGTTGATGGGTATTGGAAGGTTGAGATGGGAGATGAGAAGGTGGGCCACACTTACTATTTGCGAGAGAGCTTGGATGTTGGAGCTCTCATGGGATTTTGAGAAATTGCTAGAGAATGAGAGGGAGAGATAGAAATAATGGATGAAGGGATGGGTGGAGTGGTGGTTGTAAGGAAAGGAGATGGGGAAGCATGGATGTGTTTGAAATTTTGTAAAAGAGGGATGGGTAGGGGAGAGAGAGAATTGACTTGTGGAAAAATGAGGGATGGAGCTTGTACTTGAGGTATGGGCTGTATTAATTGATTGATTAATGAGACATGTTGCGGAGATTCCCTTGAAATTCGTAATGCATGGCGTTTTCCTTGAAATGAACTTGGGTCCACATCTTCTAGCCCGGGTATTGGATCGGTGTGTGAGTCGTGGCATTGGAACCGCGGTGACGGCGCGGTCGCTAAGGTACAAGTTTCGGGTCGAGCCGACTTCAGTATGCAGGCCTCGGCTTAGGATAGTGCGCAAACATCGGATACAGGTCGAGGGTTGTCGGAATTCGACCAGGAGGACCGCGGAAGCCTACGGAATGACACAGACTAGGATACAGGCCTTACAAAAATTATCGTTCAATCGCTTGAGGTATCCAAAGTATATATGATTCACTTGTAATAGAAAAAGTGGCAAAGTTAGTATCCCATGGTGAATCTTTTCAAAAAGTGATGTAGTCTCAACACAGTTCAAAGTTTCAGATTCCAGTTCAATTTTCAGCTCTTCCTCCCTTAATGGTAAACATTCAGGATCTGGGGAAGGAGGAGTTTCAGAATAAGGGTTCTCTCGGTCCGTGACAACTACCGAGGTACTGTCTTGCGAGGCATCCGCTATTTCTTATATCATGTGGTCATTTGAATTTGCAAAGTGTGCCATGTAATCATCTAAAGAGTTGAAAAATTCAGTTGAGAGTGACTTATTTTCTGCATTGAAGTTTGCGATAATCTGCCCAAGGATTCCATCGTCTCTGGAAGTTGATGGACACATGCTTTCTTGCTCTTGCCCTGCATAGACAGATTGAAAATCAATAGGCAAATAATTGATGTGAACACTCTGTTCATTGAAGCTACTTAGTAGAGGCATTGAATCGTCTAAAGTGTACAGCTCAGATGGTGGCCTTAACTGGATGGTTTCAAATTTCAGAGTCATATCAAGCAAATCGTCCATCTCCTGAATCATATCATCATTCAATTCAGGGAAATGATCTAAACATACCTCACAAAGATTGGAAGGGTTAGTTGAAAGTGGTTCATCCTCCATATTTAAATCGGTTATGTCAGACAGGTGGAGTAAATCACTATGGACAACAACTTCTGGGACCTCTTGATCATTAATATGGGTCAAACTTGAGATTAAATCCAGTGCATCTTGAACTGTGCTCTCATAAATCTCATCCCAATACTTATCATCATTTAATTCAATGCAGTATATATTTGGGATGGGATCCCTTTCCTCACATTTTATTCCGAGATTGGGTTGAGGTTTGCATAAACTAACCTCTTTCTCATCATTGAAATCAAGGGTATCATGTGAGTGAAGTGTGTCGTAATCATTATATTTGAAAGATAACAACATCTCTCGATCATTCCTTTAGACAATCATCGAGATCGATTCATCGAGAAAGTAAACCATATGATCATTAATGCAATCCAACTCTTCACTCCAAATTCCAGAGTTCTCCAAAAGCAATTTAGGATCACTTTCCTCGCAGTGTATTTCTAGACTCATTTTGAGGCTGGGGTGAACTAGCCTCCACTATCTTATCCATGCACAAATTAAGCACTTCTAATATTTTTCTAATTTCCGCAAGACAATTCATGCTACGCTGAAATGAATCCTCTTGGATCATTTCTGATT
Organism: Magnolia kwangsiensis; assembly: GCA_037074715.1. NCBI lineage: Eukaryota > Viridiplantae > Streptophyta > Magnoliopsida > Magnoliales > Magnoliaceae > Magnolia > Magnolia kwangsiensis. Next base: position 130,844,980 of record CM073574.1, read on the forward strand.
AGATCTTAAAGGTAGGGTATCCAAGAGAATAATCATTATAACATGTTGTTCGTTCATCTTCCCAATTTTAATGTTTCCACTGGTTATAGTCATACGGATCATAGCTGGGAGAGTATGATGGTCGTTGATACATATTATCACCCATAATATAATTTCTCATTATCTTCTTCTTGTTTGATGGTAGATTATAATTCTCACTCCCATAAGTTTGACAACCCCAACATTCACACACTGTTTCCTTAATCCATGGGGTTTAATTATTCTCCCTCATATGGTTACGTAAGGATTTCTTAACCGGTGGAGTATTATATTCCAGTCGATTCTCAATGATGTTTTTAGAAAATTTTTAAGACGTGGGTAGTTTCGTCATATAATCATCTAACCGCCCTTCCCAATACCTCTTATCCATCTTAGCATAATGACATACCCACTCTTGTATGGTGAAACCCTAACTCTGAATCTAATCCTAAAAATAAAGAAAGACATTCCTATAATAATATGGAAAGTAAGAGGAGGAGTTAGAAAAAAGTTACCAGATTAGAGATTCCTAAGTTAAAACTTGAAAACAAAATAAAACAGGTCAGTTTCTAAAAATAAAAAGTTCCTAAAAATAGAAAATAAAAAGTTTCTAAAGGAAGGTTCTAAACCTAGAATTAGAAAGTAAGTTAGACTCTATAAATAAAAGAAATCTTAGAATTAGAAAATTTTTAAAAATAAAAAATAATACCTAATCTAAAAATAGAAAAATAGAAAAAACTAGAAAGAGATTACCAATTTAGAAAATCTATCTCAGAATCCTACAAAACAGAAAAGTTAGGTTAGTTTCTGAAAATTAGAAAAAAGAAAAACCTAATCCTAACCTAATCTTAAACTAATCCTAAAACTAGTTAATCTCAGAAGAAAGCAACCGTTAATCCCCAGTAGCAGCGCCAAAAACTTGTTCACACCCCAAGTATAGGGTTGCGATGTAGTAATAATCTCAGTAAGACCGAGGTCAAATCCACAGGGACTGAACCTTGTATGTATTCTGAAAGTAACTAGAACTAAAACTTGAAGAAGATGTAATCTCAATCAGGAAAATTAAGAGAGTAATGGTGAATAGATTAATTAAAAACTATAATAAATTTAAAGGTGAGAAACTAGGGTGTCAATGATCCACTTGTAGCAATCAAGGAGATCTATGCTTGATTCAAGAACACAACTAGAATCAGACCACCATTTTTATCCAATTGGAAAGAAGAGATTTATCAGATCTCTGAACTTCTCATGGATCTAATCATCAACAGATAAGAGTGGTGAAGATTTGGAAGTGATTTTGTCACCTAACCATGCCCAGGAGAGAAGGTAAACAATAACAATTTACCAATCCACAACCAATCATAGAGATTTGTGAAAGTTAGGAAGGATTCTATCACCCTACCATGCCCATGGGACGATGGTGAACAATGAGACTTACTAATTTCACAATCTCAATAATAGAAAGAATATACTTAAAGCTATCACAGATCCATTGTAATTTAAGTCACAACAAACTATTAAAAACTAAAAGTATATCATATAATCAAACTAGAATCCAAGAGAGTTCAACAAAACATGAATCAAAGCTATAGGAAACTACCCATCACGCTACAAGCTTCACCTCTCAGCCCTCGCTAAAAAATTTAGCCGATCATGGTCATGATTAGCCAAAAACTCTTAAAAAGAAAGTATTAAAGGAAGAAACAAAGAAGAAGGGGAAGAAGAACTCGATGCCACCGGCGGATGTCCTCTCTCTCTCTCTCTCTCTCTCTCTCTCTCTCTCTCTTCTCTTCTCGTCTTGCCACCATAGCTGCCCCAAGATAGCCTTCCCACGTCCTTCTCTCCCTCTTTTATAGGCCTTAGGGGCAGTTTAGAGGGCTGAAAGTCTGTGGATTGACATACTTACATTGCATCTCCAGTATATGACATTCGGCCATGTAGACCTTACATTGCATAGCCTTGGTATGGCTAACATCATTTATGAGCTTACCAGTTTAGCCTTTCATCATTTTCGCTTATTTTGACATTTGTATGTTTGGCACATGCATTGTGCACACACACACGCACTCTCTAAGCTTCGTATTAAGCTTATGCACGTTCGTTACGTGCAAGTTATGCTAGACTGCAGCAATATTGAGGTAGGAGCATGTGACTGATCTTTGGAAATTTTATTATATGATGTATTTTCCTTTCAGCATTATACTCAAATATTATATTAATGGATATGTGGTGATGATGTTTTGGTGACTTGGGTACACTTGTGATTATGAAATTTTACAAAAAAAAAAATTCACCCTGAAAATTCTCCTTGTAAGATATCAGGATTGGAACCTGACGCATGGGACCTGAGAGTAGAGAATGAGGTATTACGGAGGTTGTCAACACCGAATTTAGTGACTGAGAATTTTGTGAGCCTGATTCCTGAGTTTAGGGCATGACAGTTGTTGGAATCAGAGCATAACTTAGGAATACCTAAGAATAACATCACATATCTGCTAATGGACTTAGAATAACTATCATTCACTATATTACTGTTGTGAACTTAGAATGATTAAGTCCCTGACCTTGAATACTTAAAAACCCACCTTAGGATCCATTTTTAAACTTAGTTTAAAATATGATTCACTGATGAGAACTTAGAAACCTTCTAATATAGCTCCCTAACATGTGTACATTCGAGAGTACTTAAGGCTAAAAGGTCCCTTATTCCTTCTTGTAGGACATGACACCCAAAAGGTTGAAGAGAGGGGCTCACACATCCCAAACAGGTGCAGCCCCAACTATATCAGTAGTGCAGACCAGCTTCAACAGATGTTGCAAGTAATGACCTTTATATTACAAAGGTAGGGTAGGCAACCCACTGATATGCCAGTCCAGACCAAACAGGAGTGCACGATCTCCCTTGTGCGTGGCTTTAGATGGTTCGATCCCTCACGTTTCTAGGGCAAACCTGATTCGACGGTAGAGGATCGATGGAGATCGGAGGTAGAGAAGATCTTCGACATGATGAGATGTACGACATAACAACGGGTCCCATTGGTAGTGTTCCTTCTATAGGGTGAGGTCGAGCATTGGTGGGCATCGGTTACCCGAGTAGCAGAAGCTGATTTTGAGTGGATATGGGAGGACTTTGTAGACCGGTTCGACCGAAAGTTCTTCCCTGAGCATGTTCGACAGCATCACGCGTTAGAGTTTAAGACACTGATCTAGGGAGACATGACTATGTCTTAGTATGAGACTTGATTAGTTAAGCGATCTAGATTTACGCTATATCTTGTGGATGAGGAGGGGTGGAGGGCTCGTCGTTTTGAGGGCAGCTTGCACTTTGGCCTTCAGAGTCGTGTAACTAGACACAAGCTCCCATCATTTAAGGAAGTTGTAGAGTGGGCCCAAATCTATGAAGCAGAGTGGACCAATTCACAGCGGATCCACAATCAGAGAGGAGACTGGAAGAGGAAGGCCCCTTCTAGTAGTTCCCAGCAGTAGTAGCTTCAACCACCGCAGAGGCACACAACCTGTCCATCCTTTCGAGTACCAGCAGCAGCCCCAACACCACCACAAAGACAATTCTCAGGTGTTTACTACAGATGTGGTGGGACAGGGCATCATAGGTATGAGTGCCCCCACCCATAGCAACATCCGAGAGCACCTTAACAACCTCTACAGTAGCAAAGCTACAGCACGATCCGCTGCCGAGACCCCAACATCAGTAGCGACAGCTGCATCAGTCACCGAGACCTCCTCCACAATAGTAGAGAAAACAGTATAGGCCACCACAATAGCAACAACAGCAGCGATGACCACAGAGGGGACATGCACCTCCCCAACAGGCTCGTGACAAGTTTTATGCAGCCCAACAGGATTCTCAGGCATCAACAGGAGTCGTTGAGGGTACACTCCTTGTTTCCTCATGCAGAACACATGTCTTGTTTAATTTTGGTGCATCACATTCATTTATATCCAAGGATTTTTCCCGATCGACTGGTTTATCGCTAAAGTCTGCATGTGAGGGTTTGTCAGTGTCGACGCCCTTTGGGAAGACTGTAGTATTAAGCTAGTTTTGCTCATCTTGCCCTGTTCTGGTAGGAAAAACCCTTTTGTTGGTTGACCTGTTTGCCTTGTCGATGTCTGAATTCAATGTTATCTTGGGCATGGATTGACTTACCGAGTATAATGTCATATTGGATTGCTCTGCAAGGACAGTCACATTTTATATACCTGGTGTGTCGTAGTTTCAATCTGTAGCCGAGCCCAGAGATGAGCAGCCCTCTTACCTTATGTCTTGTGCTGTAGAGGAGCCAGTTGTCTTGAGCATCAACCAACTGCCAGTTGTTTACAATTTTTCAGATGTGTTTCAGTAGATTCTGGGGTTACTACCTCATCGGCATACTAAGTTCCAAATTAATCTCATGCTCGGTACTGTGTCTATTTCAAAGGCCCCTTATTGTATGGCACCATTGGAGTTACAGAAACCGCAAAAGTAGTTGCACGAGTTGCATGAGTTGGACTTTATCCATTCGAGCAGCTCACCATGGGGAGCACCGGTACTCTTCGTGAAGAAGAAGGATTGTTCGTCAAGGCTTTGCGTAGATTACCGTGAGCTGAATAAGGTCATGATTAAGAATAAGTATTCACTTTTGAGGATTGATGATTTGTTCGACCAGCTGCAAGAGGTACAATTCTTTTCAAAGATAGACCTACGGTCCGATTATCATCAGGTTCGTGTCCGGGAGGAGGATATTCCGAAGACAGCATTTAGGACACATTATGGTCATTTTCAGTTTAAGGTCATGTCCTTCGGACTGACCAATACGCCCGTAGTGTTTATGTAGTTGATGAACGAGGTCTTCCGTTCATATCTTAATCAGTTTGAGGTGGTATTCATCGATGACATCCTGATATATTTGAGGACCCGAGAGGAGCATGAGCAGCATTTGGAGATCATTCTACAGACCCTCTGTACACAGTAGCTTTATGTGAAGCTAGAGAAATACGAGTTCTGGTAGGAGGAGGTGAAGTTCCTCGATCACGTGGTGACGAGGCAGGGCTAACAATAGACCCTTCGAAGATTGATGCCGTGTGTCAATGGGGCCAGCCCACAAACAAGTCCGAGATCCATAGTTTCCTTAGGTTAGCGAGCTACTACCAACGTTTCATTGAGGGATTCTCCCGTATTGTAGCCCCGTTGACCAGGTTAACCTGGGAGGGCGTTGAGTTCATTTGGAGTGATGCATGTGTGCGAGCATTCATAGAGTTAAAGGACCATCTTACGTATGCACCAGTTGTCACTCTCCTCTTTGGGAGTGAAGGATTCGTGGTTTTTGCAAATGCTTCACATGTTAGGTTGGGTACTGTCTTGATGTAACACGGGAAGCCTGTAGCCTTCACATCTCGCCAACTCAAGGTTCATGAGCAGAACTACCCCACATACGATCTGGAGTTGAGTGCAGTTGTATTTGCACTGAAAGTGTGGAGGCACTACCTGTATGTGGTTAAGTTTGAGCTCTTCTCTGATCATAAGAGCTTGAAGTATCTCTTCTCACAGTCTGAGTTGAACATGAGACAGAGACAATGGATGGAGCTCCTGAAGGACTATGATTTTAATTTTCAGTACCACCCCGGCAAGGCTAACGTGGTGGTGTATGCCCTTAGCCATCAGTCATGAGGCTTGGTGGCACATATTATGGTCCAAGAGTGAAGAATGCTCGAGGATGTTGCTGAGTATGACTTAGAGTTGAGTCTACAGTCTTTCATTGTTCAGTTATCGAGCTTGTCGATTCAACCCTCTCTTATCACAAGGGTGATCAAGGCTCAGCAGGCAGACCAAATGTTACAAGATCACCAAGCAAAGGCCACATCTGAGGTTCAGTCGGATTGGCAAATTGGGTCCGTGGTGGACTTCGTTTCAGAGGCCGGTTGTGTGTTCCAGATATTTCAGAGTTGTGTAGAGATCTTATGACTGAGTCACACTAATCGAGGTTTATGATCCACCCCAGCTCTTTTAAGATGTATAGCGATATGAGGAGGCAGTATATTTGGGCAGGGATGAAGTGCCAGCTCGCTAGTTTTATGACCGAGTGTGATACCTGTCAGCGTGTCAACACCGTTCATTAGAGGCCTCCGGGTCCCTTGCAGCCATTGAGCATCCCATTGTGGAAGTGGAAGTACGTGACCACAGATTTTATCTTAGGCTTGCTAAGGACTTAGCACTATCATGATGCCATCTGGGTTATCGTTGATCGTTTGATGAAGTCGGCACACTTTCTTGTGATTTGTGCGACCTAGCCTTTGGACCGTCTTGCTAGATTTTTCATCAATGAGATTGTGAGACTGCACAATGTTCCAGTTTCGATCGTTTCTGACCGAGATTCACGTCTTAGTTTTAGAGGAGTTTTCAGAAGGTGATGGGGCCTGTCTTGAAGTTCAACAACGCGTATCATCCGCGGATCGATGGGTAGACCGAAAGGGTCAATCAAATCCTTGAGGATATGCTTCGAGCCTTCTTGATAGATTTCTCGGGTAGCTGGGATGATCACCTGCATTTGGTTGAGTTTGCGTATAATAATAGTTATCAGGTGACTATTGGCATAGCTCCCTTCGAGGCATTGTATGGAAGACTTTGTAGATCCCCGAGTTGTTGGACTGAGGTTGAAGAGCTCCGTCTCCTAGGTCTCGAGCTTGTGCAGAGGACATCAGAGGTCATCAATACCATTAGGCAAAGGATACATACATCTCAGAGCCGGTAGAAGAGTTTTACAAATAGTCAACGTCATCCCTTGGAGTTTACCGTTGGGGACCATGTGTATCTCAAGGTCTTACCCACGAAGGGTGTAGTTTGTTTTGGAGCAAAGGGGAGGTTCATTGGACCTTTCGAGATCACTGGGCGGGTTGGCGCCGTAGCTTATCAGCTTGCCTTGACACTTCAGTAGTCTGGCGTCTACAACGTCGTCCGTGTTTTACAGGAATCCCGATCGTCGAATCTGATGCCGACAGCCTCCGTAGTACCCAATTCTCGGCTCCCAGTACCCATATGCCAGGTTCCGATCCTGAGATCATATGAGGAGGATTTTCAACATGAATTTGTCTCATAAGAAGCATAACCACAAGTATACCTAAATCATAAGAACAACATCATCACCACATATCCACTAATATAATTATTTGAAAACAATACTGAAAAGAAAATACATGCATATAATAAAATCTTTAGAAGCTCTGTCACACGCTCTTGCCCCAGCTCAACTGCATCCTATCGTCACTTGCATGCATCTATCGTGCATAAGCTTATAGAAAGCTTAGAGGGTGGTGTAAGTGTGCGCACAAGATAAGTGTCAAGCATTCAACACAATGCCTTAATCATACAATATCGGAATTACTGGCATGAATAATATGATATCAGAGTAAGAGAAAATACTGCAAGTCCATAAAAATATCATCAACCTCATCCAAGTTATGCGATGAAAAAACATAGCAAGCCAATGTCATATGCTAAGAAAGTAATATAAATCGGCTATGTAATACAAAAACATAATGAACCAGATATCAGATATCGAGGATGTAATACTGTAATACCCCAGACTTTCGCCAACCTAGAATTAGACATCCTTAAGCAATGGGTCAACCATAACACTTTCAGAGCTCAATCCTAAAGCTTCAAACATCGCTTTTCAACCCAATTCCTTCAAAATCTCACTTTCACCACCCCATTCTTCAAATTTTTTCAAGTACTTTCGTATTACACATAAATCCTACAGTTTAAATGAGGAAGAACAATATTGAAGCTAAAACTTACCGTGAATAGTAAGTAAATGGATAAAATGGGTCTTGACCCTTAACCTTTTGGAATATAATAAAATAAATAGGTTAGTTGGATAGATTAGCGTCTCCTACCCCAAAATCATATGCTACACATTGCATAAACTCATTCCAGTTTAAAAATTGACCCGAAACGACCCGAAATGGATCGAAACGGAGTCGTGGGCCTACCCACGCTAATCCAGAATGATCCAAGGTGGGACCCACATACATATGGGGTCCCTAGGGCAGGGGGACCTCGCCCAAATGGCGAGGCATCGTCGAAAAACAAAGAGGTCGGCGAGGCCTCGCCGTACAGTGGGCCCCAATCGGGCGGGCCGTCGGGCCGATGGAGTTTGGGGGTTAGGGTGACCCCTTAAGCTGTGGGTCGTCCCTTAAAATCTCCCCGATCAGGTAATTCCTTCACAAAGTGACCCCCCAAGCTCTCCTTTCTCTCCCAAACATCTAATTTTTGGCAAAAAACCACTCCTCCAAACTCTTCCTTCTTCTGCTACCAAGCACCCTCACTCCACCCTTCAAATCTCATCTCAAACAAAAATCAATAAAGGCTACTTCCTTTAGAAATCTAACGAGAATTAACTAGCGCTGCACTAGATGGCCTATGAAATTCTCACCAATCACTTTAAATACGATCTGCTAGAGCCAAAAAGTGTAGAATAGGTGACGCTACAATACTCTAAAACCTAGGATCAAACTCTAAACCCGTTTGCTCTCAGGAACCCTTTGAAACTTTGTATTGGATCTAGACTGCGCATCGAAAGTCCGATATCTACGATCTCAGACCATTATGACCGCTTAGTTGGACTTGACAATCGTTTCGAAAATCAAGTCCATACGATGTCTTGAGAACATTTCCTTGCGTCCGGAGTGAAGAGTGTGAGAAAAGTGAATTTATTTAGAAATTAAATACAATTTAAATAAATCTGTCACATGTCGCTTGCGTGACATTTTTTAAGCGTTCTAACCGTCGGAATCTGACCCAAATACATCCTCGGATCAGGGAACATTTCCCACTCAGGTCAGTGTACTTGGAATCTTCGATCGAGTTTCCGTGACCCCTGAATTGAAACTGGTCCGCCACGTGCGATTTGAGAACACTACCAGATTGAAAACTTGATGTGAGCAGGATCCAGTATCCATGAGCTTAAGTCCGACCGCATTCGGCTAGGGGACCTCCCGAAATGCTCTTTTGTATCGGGAAAGACCCGATTTGGCTGTAATCCAAGTATACCTTGACTTGAAGTCTATTTTGGTCATGTTGGGCTTATAAAAGGGCCTTAAACCCTTAGCCTTCTAACCCATACGAATTTGGAAAAAACCCTAGGAGAGAGGAGAGAAAAGAGAGAAAGTGAGGGAGAAGCTAGTGGTTCTTCCAGGGAGTCTTCCCTGCTGCTCCATGTGCCACATCCACCTGCCTGTATCGCTTTTCCGGTGATTCCAACGCCGTTATAGGTAAGAAAACCCTAACCTCAGGCTGTTTTAGGGATTCCATCGATATAAGTAGCGAAGTAGCTAACCTATCTTGTAAATTAGGTCGCCATATCGACGTTGATGAAGCGTAAACTTTCTATTCAAATCGATACGCTTCTACGGTGAAAGGTGAGAATTTTATATGCCTAGATTGACTGTTTTCAAAGCTTTCAATGTCGTTTAATAGTAGATTATCGACAAAAACGTTGTTTGACATGTAGAACATGCTGTCCGTTTTTCATTTCGACTGCGTACGAAAAATATGAGATTTAGAGTATTTTAGGCATTTGTAGGAAATATTGTATACGCCTGTATTTTGCTGAAATGATTGCCATGTGTATTTGTCGTGTTATGATATTAGATACGCGTGTATGATCTGTTTGGCGAAGAGATTCGCCCTAATGCACACTTTGGGTCGACATACGCTATGTAGACTGAAGTGTGTAGACTAAGTGTGTGTATAAATGTTTGTATTAGTACGTATTGAGTAAATGTTGTTGTAGATTAGTCTTGAGATTGAATTCTCAATTAATATGATGATATACATGATTTTCCTCCATGTTGTGATATTGAATTGATTTCCTTATATATGTGGAATACATGTGTTTGGCTGATTTGCTTACGTTGTATGTTATCACATGTTGTAACATGCTTGGATTGCTGTATTTCATTTCTTTTACTCTTACATGATCATTGTTGTGGAATTACAAGTGTTTAGGGCTATATCCTAGTCCAGGCAGTCGGTAAGATTCAAACTCGTGGTTGTCTTCTATTTGTCACAAATGACGCGTCGATGAACGTGAGTCGTGCTTTGGGTTAGTGGCAGTGGTTAGGTCACACGAGGTGTTTTATGCACTTCATGTCGTTCAGCTTGAGGTGCGTTCATATTAGTCGAGCTCGTCAAGTAACCCGACTGACCTTTGATTATTCACCTTGTATGAGTCATAACTGCTTGAATCTAGGGTACTGAACTTACCGGTGGAAACCCTGTTAACCATGGTACCTCGATTCCCTAAGACTCATGAGCCGGGCATGGTGGTATGAGACACCGTGGTCGAGCTGTCGGCCTACGCTGGGGCCACAAATCTCCCCGTAGTGACCAGTGAGCACCCTACTCTGAGCAGATTATGGTGGTATGGGACACTATATTCTTGCTGTCGGCCTACATTGATAAAGTGATGGGGGAGTGGAGCAACGAGTGCGAGCAACAGCCCTGTCAGCCCTTTGTAGTGACCTTGAGTTTATCCTGACACCTCATGGGGGCGACGAGTCCTGATACAGTCTGAAGGACATAAATTAGGCCTGTATTGATAAGGTGATGGGAGAGTGGAGCAACGAGTGCGTGCAACAGCCCTGACAGCCCTTGCAGCGACCTAGAAATATATCGTCGTATGAGACTACTAGGAGTGACGACCCTAGACAGGATCATTGTTTGGGTATTGATATGAGGGAGGTACCTTAGTTTCCCAATCCTGCTGTATGAAAAGGACTAATAACAACTTGGTAATCATATTCATATTGCACTGCATGTGCTTGGAAGATGTGGAGCACTGAGGGAAAAAAGCATGCCGTGGACGTAAGATGGTGTCGCATGAGGGAGTATGTCGATGAGGGCATCCATCATGTCATTTCATGCTTGCATTAATCATAGTATGTAGTGATGTCTGATTGTTTGCTTTACTATTATCGCGTGATTGATTTGATAACATGTTAAGCCTTGCTCTATGATTCCACTGAGTTAGCTACTCACTCCCACGTTACGGGACGGTGTTGTACACACCAACCAGTTTCTATTTCAGTTTCAGATAATGGTGAAGCTTGCGAAGCAGAGCCGGACTTGGTGATGATGAGAAGGATCCCTCCTGTATGTAGGTTCTGATCGTCGGGTTTGTAGGGTTACTAATTAGATGCCAATACCCTTGGCGGTTTGCCTTTTATTTACAGACCCATGTATATTCTTTTCTTTCTATTTTGGAGTATACATGTAATTAGTTAACCTGGTAACATGTTCACACTTTGGAGACTTATAATCATTTATATATTTTATATATCTATCATATTCTTCCGCTTGCTAATTTAACTGTCTATGGAGTATGATATGCTGTTTTGGTCTAATCCCACTCATATTTTCTGCACTAATATGAACAACATTCATTCATCATTGAAATTATTGCATAAGTGATGTTCTAGAACTTGAGAGTGGAGTTTATCCTCGACTCCCGATTTTCGAGATGTTACAAATACAATATGCAATTCGGTAGAGTTACTAATACCATCAGCCTTATCTAGGTCATATAAACGTAGAAATATAGTAATCCAAAATGCTAAATGTTGCGGATGCAATACAATATGCGGTGCGAATGAAATGACCAAGCTGGAGTAAAGTCGGGATGATGGTATATAGTATCGCAGGCTATGGGGTCCATCAGAAGGGACTTCTATCTAAACCAATCTCATACCTAAATTTGTATAGATAGACTCAATGTGGTAAACTCTTGGTTTCAGGTTAGTCGCGCGCCCAACCGAAATCCTGGCCATGCGAAGGTACACAATAATTAGTTGCACACCACCAACCCGAGTGAATAGTGAATGAAATGAATACATGAGTATGCAACTCCTACTTAATAAGTCTACATATCAGTACAGTTCATTTCTGAGATCTTCACCAGGGTCTAGTACACTTTACATGCAAATCACCACCCACTGACGCGCTACCATGTAAGTAGAAGAGACCTCACCATTCTCCTGAACAGTAGTCAGCCAATATTTACCCGACACGTTGATAGCGAACCCATTCATGAGCTGGTTAAACTCAGCCTAGTTATGCCCCCTACCCTCGGGTGGGTAAGGCCACACCACCTCCCAACCGACCACGACACAGTGAGAGACGCGGCCTCCTAAAATTTGGCACTTAGGTGCTCATGTATCCACTAGGTCTCGACGTTGGGGCGTCCTCTGATAACAAGAGGGTTTAGAAATTTTCACCCAGGGCCATCTATGGCAACCCGATGCTAGAACAGATTTCCGGTGTCTCATCTGGCCATCCACGATATGCCTGTGGGGGTTACAACCCTGATGTCACTAGGTCATACAATAATCACATTACAAGATGCATGAGTCATACAATCCAATCATGCATCAATCATGCGCATACCATGCGCTCATGTGAGATAACCTCCGCCGATCAAGGAGTGTCATAACAACCTACCCAATGACATATGCAATGGTCAACCACATCTCATAACAAACATGCAGATGATGCATATGGGCATATATCATGATCAGTATCAATAACTGACATCGACAATCGGCCTTGACAATGTGGACATTTAACCAACATTGCCCCCAAGGAATGACCCATATATAGCCTAACATATAGTGGACCCATGACCTTACACAAGGACCTAATATACTACACCATGGGCCTCACTCAAGAGCTTCATACACAACACAATGAGCCTCTCACATGGGCCCCATCACAATAGACTCCATCCCATGACCCTCTAATGCATCACAATGGGCCTCATCACATAAACCTTATATTCATCTCATTAGTCCTTAAACACAGGATGCATATACATCACACAGGCTAAATACACACCACAATGGGCCTCAACTATGGGTCACATATACATCATGTAGGTCTTGACAATCGGCCTCGACAATCGAAATCGGTCTCAACAATTGGAATCGACACTCGGAATCGGCCTTGACACTCGGCTTCGACAATCGGCATCGGCTTATACAATCGGCCTCGACAATCGAAATCGGCCTATACAATTGGCCTTGATAAATCGAAATCAGCCTCGACAATCAGAATCGGCCTATACAATCGGCCTCGACAAATCGGAATCAGCTTCGATACTCGACCTCGACAATTGGAGTCGGCCTATACAATCGGCATCAACAAATTGAAATCGGCCTCGATATTCGGCCTCAACAATCAGAGTCGGCCTGTACAATCGGCCTCGATACTCGACCTTGACAATTGGAGTCAACCTATACAATCGGCCTCGACAAATCGGAATCAACAATCGGTTATGACAATCGGAATCGACAATCAGTCACGAGAATCGGAATCGATCGATAATCGAAATCAGAAATTGATCATTATGATCGGAATCAGCAATTAGTCACGATAATCAGAATCTGCAATCGATCATGATGATCGAAATCGATCAATAATTGGAATCAGCAATCGGCCACAACAATCGGAATCGATCAATAATCGACCTCGATGATCAGAATCGACAACCAACATTAATGAGAGTGGTCTAACAATGCCTAAGGGAAGGTCACAATGTGGATATTAAACTGTTATTGCCCATCAATGTGGACATTTAACCAACATCGCTCCCAAGTAGTGACCCACATAGAACCAAACATATATGGGCCCATGACATCACACAAAGGCCTAATAATATAACATAATGGGCTTTACTCAAGAGTCACATATACACAACAGGTGGACCCTGCACATGGGCCTCAAATTCATGACATGTGAGCCCTACACATGGGTATCATATGCATTAAATGGGCCGCGTATCTGGGCCTCAAATACATCAAATGAGTCATGCATCATGGGCCTAATACATATCACAATGGGTTTTGCTCATAGGCTGCGAATACATCACAATGGGACTTGCCCATGGGCCTAAAATTCAAGCAGATGGGCCCCATCAATGGGCCGCACCAACAGGCCTTGTATACTTCAGGTGTGCCGCACCAACGGGCCTCAGGGGTGGATCACAGATATATTAAGATGGGCCATAAAAACATCAAGACGAGCCTCATGGATTGCTACAAATACATCAAGGTGGGCCTCATCACATGGGCCGCACCAAAAATCATTTCAATAGTTGTAGGTGTAATATGTGTATCATTGTATACATGGCCCATATATGATGATCAGCACTATCCAAACATTGTCCAAGTAAACCTATACCATCCAAACATTATCCATGTAATTCGGCGCCATCCAAACATTGTCTTTCTAAATCAGCACCATCCAAATATTGTCTATGTAAATCAGCACTATCCAAACATTGGACAACACAGTCTATCACTATCTGAAAAGTGGGGATGAAACAAATACATCACGTGAGCCCTAAGGTGGATGGACGGTTTGGGTCTAACATATACAACACGTGGGAGGGTCCCACCATCCCAAACAATGGACGGTGTGTATAGAATATAAACATTAGGGTGGCCCATCCCTGATGGATCGATGGACGGTATGGATGAAATCCATACATCAGCTGGGTCCCACCGTCCAACCTTCTGGACGGTGTGCTGACACCAGCCAATCCCCTCAAATTAGATGGTTCCTACGTGGGGCCCCCACCGTATGCATTATATATATATATATATATATATATATATATATATATATATATATATATATATATATATATATATATATATATATATATATATATATATATTATTTATATTATTTTCTTTTCTTTTGAATCTGCCAACGTCCAGGGATATACATGCAGCAGATATATATCATATATGCATATATAATATGATATAAAATAGGTGAGAGGTATGCCACCGTCCCACCGTCCAGGGATTAGACGGTGAGGAAGCAACACATTCATCATGGTAGGCCCCACATGCAGGTAATGGACCATGCGGATGAAACAGATGGACGGCGTGGGATGAACTACAAAAATCATGTGGGCCACGTCCACAGAACCTGCTGATAGCCATACAACAGCTTTGAGCTGCGTGGGACCCACAGAACTTGCTGACGTAATTTGCAGTGGGTCCCACCATCAGACAGCTTAGATGGTTTGGATTAAAAACTGATGGACGGTGTGTATAAGCGCATACATCAGATGAGGGCCCCACTGTCCAAGGTCTGGACGGTGTGGAAAAACACTTGCATCAGCATAGTGCCATGTGTGCACTCAACACGTCATCAAGTGGCCCCACATCCCATGTAAGGACGTGGTGGTTTTCTACGTACATCACAATAACGCCCCACCATTGTTGCTGGACGGTGCAAGATCAGGCCATACATCAATTAGGCTCCACACGTGTGGATGCAAGGCATCCACCAAGGTGATCCCACCCTATGTATGGACGGCAGGGTTAACAGATACATCACGGTGGCCCTTGCACGGACGGTGAAGATGAAATCCATACAGCATGGTGGGCCACTCCACCGTCCAAGGACAGTGTGAATAAAATACATACGTCTTGGTGGTGTCCCACGTCCACGGACTGCACGTGAGGTGTCCCGCAGCCACCGTCCAGATGATGGACGGTCTGGATGGCGTGGATATAAAGCATACCTCATGTGGGTCCCATACTTATGCCAGGGGGTGGTTCACACGTGTGGACGGACGGACGGACAGAGTGGACGCAGAATACAAACATCCAAGGTGGGCCACGTCCCTACTGGACGTCCGTTTGATGGACGGTCTAGGTACAAAACATATGTCATGCTGGGTCCACGTCCAGCACCATTTGGATGGTGGACGGCCAGAATAAAATACATACATCTCATGGGCCCCACGTACTGGGCAGCCATGGGTACAACACATGCGTCAGTGGGCTCCACCTTCTCTGATGGATGGCTGGGATAAAAACACATGCATATGGGGTCTAGCACCGTCCCAGGGTTGCTCAACGGTGTGGATTCAACACACATGACTAATGGGTCCCACATCCAGCACCATCTTTCACGGTGGGTCCACATTCCAGCACCAAAAGAGGAGAGAGAAATAGAGAAAAAAGAGGGAAAGATTGGTGGAAATAGGAGGGACCTAGCCACTATGGAGCCCTCTATACAACACATACATCAAGATGAGTCCCACATATGTGGGCCCTCAAATCACAAATCAAGTAATAAAATCACCCACCTCAAGATCTCTTCTTCCTTCTTCCATTAATGAGTACTATAGCTTCAAAGAATGCATTTCAACGGTTAAGATTGATTTTAGAGGTTTGATTAGGTGGTAGGAAGGTGGGCTACACCTAGCTTCTCTCCCATGGAGAGCTTGACTTCCACTCACATCGGAGTTGCTTGGGATAGAGTGAAAAAAAAATGAGAGAGAAGTGGTGATGGATGGGGTGATGGGATGAGGAAGCATGGTGCTTGTTGACTTTTGGGTGAAAGAAGAATGAGTATCATGCCTTGTTGGTGAAAAAGGGATGGCTAGGTAATGTTGTGTACTTAGTCTCTGATTGATGGATTGATGTAATGTTTAGGATAGAGATTCTCTTGAAAATTGCAACGTGCGGTGTTTTTCTAGAACTGAAAGCAGGCCTACATCTCCTGGCCTGGTTATCGCCTTGGCCTGTAATACGCGACGTCGGAATTACAGTGATGGCGCGGTCGCTAGGGTATAAGTCTCGACTCGAGCCGACTTTGATATACAGGACACGACTCAGGATCGCGCGCAAACGTCGACAATAGATCGCAGGTCGCTGGAATTCAACCGGAAGGACCGTGGAAGCCTACGGAACGGTACGGGTTAGGATACAAGTCTTACATTATCCCATCTCTTTGATGTTTGATTGTATTTGTATGTTGTGTTTATAATTATATATATAGTGATATGATTTCTTGTCGTTTGTAAGCTTTGTCTAGTTTGAGTTGTAGTGTAAATTTTAAAAACAAAATTTTCTGTAAGGAGTGGAAACTTGTAAGACCCGTAATCTCGCGAGACCTTCCATACTCTTCTACTTAAACAATGACATGTTCCTGATAGACCAGATCAACGAGTTTTGATCATTACCCTATTTCTATACCCCGATATCTCGAGACTACCTTAGCGACTGCGCGGGCGCTACGATTTCAACGCCACATGGCACACCCCATTTCGACCCTTAGATTAGAAGTTATAATTTTGGCATAATCCGAGGTAGGCCACACAATGCACGTAGGCCCCACTTGCACAAATTCTCATGTTGTTAAATCAATCAATCCATCAACCCATCCATCAATCAAGTCATCCATCACTCATATCACTCTTTCCCCATTGGTCAAACAAACCCATGCCATTCTCATGCAACCCATATCCCTACCTATGTGCTAGCCATCGTTCTCTTATTATTTTTCTCTCCATTTCACCTCTCCATCTTTCCCTTATTCCCTCCCTATCCTAAAATCTCTACCACAATAACTCCCTCTCTCTCATTTTTACCATTTCCTATAGTAAGAGTAGAGAGAGAAATTAAGAGAGAGAGAGAGACAAAAATATTAGAAAGATTAGGGAGAAATTAAGAGAGAAAGAAAGAAAAAAAAAGAATGATTAGGAAGAGATAAAGAGAAAAGAAAGAGAGCTTGTGGGGTTATTAGGAAAAATCAAGACAGTAAGAGTAAGAGAATAGAGAAAAAGTGAGATTAAAGAAGATTAAGGGTGGAGAGGAGCTTGGTAAGACATCCAATCGCCGATCCGAGACGATCCAACCATCCACCCTTCTAACTGAGTGCATGGGTTGTGATTTCTCTATTTTGGTGGGCCCATAAGGGTGGGACCCACATTGATCATGTATTGAGTATGTGGTGGACCCCATAGTGGCGAGGGGCCACCCTGATGGCCGGATTTATTTCCCTTTCTTTTCTTATTCTCATGGTGCTGTGGGACCTACAAGTGGGCCACACTAATGGATAGCATGTCCCACATGCTTTCATAGCGTGGACCACCTTGTGTGGCCCACTGTGATATTTATTTTCTATTTAAACGAATTGATTGTGTAAGCACACTGGGATAGTGAAAATACACCAAAAATTGATGTGATCCAAAGCTTCTTAACCCCACCATGAGTTGAACATTCAAATAGATGGAGTGGATTTCGTATGTGGGCCCTACCTCACCCTTAAAACACAAAAGATGGAGAGGGGTAGTGGCACCATGTCCCTGGAGACAAAAATGTTCGGATACATGTCTTTGTCACTATTTACCTTATTAAGCCACCATGTGGGCTTCTCTAGTGGGCCCTATCATGATGTATATTATCATTCATATCATCCATCCGATTTTTCTTCTCATTTTAGGCGTTGAGCTAAAAAATAAAGCTAATTCGAATCCCAGGTGTGTCATTCCACAAATGCTAAGGGGTTGGGTTACCCATGTCATTTCTTACTTTTTTGCATGGGAGATTTGGAGTGAGTTTTCACTCATGGGACCCATATTGATGTATTTCTTAGATCTGCACCATCCATCCATTTGTTGGCTCATTTTTAGCTGTGAAGCCTAAAAATCCAATTGATCCAACCATCAGGTGGATCACACCACGACCGATGGTGGGAGTGGGAGCACCCCTCACGTCAACCATGCGGACGTGGAGTGGGGGGGTCCCAACCATGGACCCCACCTTAATGTATTTGTTTAATCCATGCCATCCACCACCTTCCCTGTATCATTTTAGCTTATGAGTAAAAAAATGAGACAAATATGAGTTCCTAGTGGACCGTATTAAGGGAAACAAAATTCCACTGTTGGAACTTTCTAAGGCCTACTGTTGTGTGTATAAGTGGTGGACCTATCCATCATCAGACTCTTTGGTCCATAAAGAGCTAGTCGATATAATGGACAAAATGGATTATCAAATAGTGGGCCCCACATAGTAGAATAAAATAAAAACAAACGAAGAAAGAGAAGAACAAAAAAAAAATAAGTCCCTGGACGTAACCCTCGTTGGGCTACCACCACACGTAGACCCCACCATGATGAATTTGCTCAATCCACACTGTCCACCATCTTCTCCATATAATTTGAAGTCATGTGCCAAAATTTGAGGCAAATCTGAGTCTCGAGTGGGTTGTACTAAGGGTATTGATGCCCATTTGTTGAAATACTCCAGGGCCCTCTTTGGAGTCCCTGGTCATCCAAACCAGTCCTAGTTAGAGTCTATTTGACCTCATTCAAGGTGGCCAAGATGATGAATGGATTAGATTATCCACTTGGGGCCCACATTAATAGCATATGCAAAACATACAACGAATATACTAATATCATGAAAAATGCCATGCACATGGGCGGTGACCCATTCTTGGCCAATTTTAAGTCCCAAAATTGGGGCCCTGTTACGATGTTTATATTGAATCCACACCATCCATCGTCTTTTCAAGATGGCCAAAAGATGAGATAAATTCGGGTCTCATGTGAGCCGCAATGAGGGAAACAAACCATTGCTGTTGAAATCTTCCAAGGCCCACTGTAGATTCTCTGTTCATCCAAATTGACCCAAATCATAGTCCATTAGACCCGCTCGAGATGAACTACACAATGAATGGAGTAGAAAATCCACGTGGGGTCAGCCCATTAGACTCGCTCGAGATGGACTAAGCAGTGAACGGAGTAGAAAATTCACGTGGGGCCGCACTGATGGTGCATAAAAAAAGAGAAACAAAGGAAAATGAAATGTGTTACTGGGCTGTTTTGCCCAGTGACATGAGGGAGGAAGCCTCCCTTGGGCTGCCCCCACACATTGGACCCTACATGATGTATGTATCATATCCACTCCGTTCATCTGCCTTATCATACCAAGTTAGGCCATGGGCTCAAAATTTAGGTTGATCCAGAACTCAGGTGGGCCACACCATAGGGTAATATGAGGCTAGAAACCTCTTGGACTTTGGAATTTCTTGGTTTTGGGATTCCTTGGACTTGAAAATCCCTAGTTTTGGGATACCTTAGACTTGGGAAACCCTGAAATCGAGATCCCTTAGATCTTTGGTTATATTTGTCATCTTTAATTCAAATCCTTAAATTATTTGACATGTGAATGTTGAAACTATATTTTTATTAAAATCCATTTATGCATATACTTTTCCCAAACTGATGAAGTCCCACGACTCAGATAGGCTATGAGCATACAAACACATCCTACTGACTAACCAATGATCTGTAACCGTCAATTTACATTAGCAATGATTAGACAGTATAGATCATTCTACTAAAGTAATTATATTAATGTTATTGATAATCTGATTATTTTGGGACATCATTAGTGGGCCATGTGCCCAAATGGATTGGTAGCTTAGTGACACACGTGTTGTACATGTTGGTGTCTATCTAGGTCACTCCCAATGGACCCCACCTAGTTATATATATATATTCTATTCATGCCTTGTAGGCTACATGAGAAGCTGATGTTAGTATAACGTGGGTCATATCATATAGACTTCTATATTTTTAATGGGGTATGTCATTCAGTTCCCACTCTCTGTATATGATATGTCTAATAACATGCTAATATACTTTGCTTGGTAGGACACACTAAGAACATACTTAGTATAATGACATATACCCATACGCATCATTTGTATGCATGTTGTGGGTGGTGATTAATCATAGTATATGCCATTGGGCTGAGATACTTAGGAGACTCCAAAACAGATAGGGTTGCCTCACATGATCGTGTTGAACGTGCAAGTTTGATGCATGACTTGGACAGTATGATTCATGCATTTTGCATCTTGTATGTCACAAGATCACTTTACGTCCTAGGGCTATGGCCTCCACAGGCATATCGTGGATGACCAGATTGGATACAGAAAATAATTGTTCTAGTATTAGGGCGCTATGGATGTCATTGGATGAAAGTCCCTAAACCCTTATAGTATCAATGGGATACTTTAACGTCGAGACCGAGTGGATAACATGAGCGTCTGAGTGTCGAATACCAGTAAGGCGTGTCTCCCACTTTGTCCTAATCGGTTGAAAAGGGGTGTAACCTTATTCGACCGAGGGTAGAGGGCTATAAGCTAGGTTGAGTTTGACCAGCTCGTAAATGGGTCCACTATCAACGAGCTGGGTGGGCATTGATATACCACTGACAAGGTGGATAATGAGGTCACTTCCACTCACTTGCTTATGCGCGCGATTGGGCGGCAGCCAATGTTGGAGTGTACTAGATCCCAATAATGTTTCCAGTGATGAACCGTATTGGTACGTGGACTAGTTGAGGATTGACATACCTGCATTGCATCTCCAACATATGACATTCGGCCTAGGCCTTACATTGCATAGCCTTGATATGGCTAACAACATTTATGAGCTTACCAATTTAGCATTCTGTAAGTGCTACAGCTTCTAGCTCCTTCAATTGTCAAATTTTGTAGTGCTCAAACATCTTAAATCCATGTCTTGTGTAGCGTATCGATATATTCAAGATACTACAAGAACAATGGTCTTTACTTCAAGATCTTCAAATGCAAGTTTACATGTTCATGTTCAAGCACAAGCTTCAAGTCAAGACTTTGGAACTCAAGCTCAAGCTTCAATGTTAGTCAAAGTCAAGATTCAATAGGTCTCAAGTTCAAGCTTATACGAATGATAAGATCTCAAGTGTCGTAAACTTCAAACAACATCTATCAACCAAAGGAAAAGAAGTTTTAATGTTCATACATTGTATATAAGGTATGAATGATCTTAGATTGACCATAGGGTAGGTTATTTTGAATACATAATTTAAATTGAGTCATTTTATAAGTGGATAGACCATTTCTCGACTAGTCTTGGAATATGTTTAACTAGTCCTATCACTGGCTCAACCAGTCCAAGAATTCCTCGACTAGTCTTAAGGTT
This sequence comes from Magnolia kwangsiensis, assembly GCA_037074715.1. Classification (NCBI taxonomy): domain Eukaryota; kingdom Viridiplantae; phylum Streptophyta; class Magnoliopsida; order Magnoliales; family Magnoliaceae; genus Magnolia; species Magnolia kwangsiensis. The sequence continues at coordinate 130,866,837 of CM073574.1, forward strand.
GTTATTGATTTTTAAAATTTTTTGTTAAATCCTTGACTAATCCTGGAGACTGCTCGACTGGTCGTGTGAACAGTGCTAGACCTATGCTTGACCAGTCCTGCAGCCTCGACTTAAAGTCTAGTAACTAAAAATGGTTCCATACGACCAGTCGTGGACAAGACTTGACTGGTCGTGGAGGCCACTCAACTGGTCGAGTAGAGCCTACGACTAGTCATGGAACGGCTTTATCTTATCGCGCTTAAAATTTTAAAATTTTGTTAGTCCTACAACCAGTCGTACAAACCTCAAGACCAATCGTAGATGCGATTTCTACAACTATAAATAGAGCACAAATTTCAAAGTTTAATATTCTATTCAAGCTAAATCAATACGCCACTCAGAGAGATAGTGATATTCTTCAGCTATCTAGTGCTCATTTACATTCTTTTTAATTAGCTTTCTTTATATTTAATTTTGTATTCTATATTCCAATTAAATTTGAAAGAGGGATTGAAATATTTCCATTTCTTGGAATCAAAATTAAATCAAGCTAACTCAAGGTGCTTTAAATCTAAAATCTATTTAGACCTCAGAACCATTTCATAAGTGAGTGTGAACATTGAACTTCTATATTGAACTTCTACTCCGATTTGGTTCTTCCAGGCTGCAGCTAAAGGAGAACATCTAAGTATTTTACATTATTGTAGATTTCTATCTTTTGGTTTCATTAAGTTTAAGTCAGAAAAATCTCTCTGTTTTGGTTTGTCTGAGGTGATCCAGAAAGCTCAAAGTATGGGGTTTTTTAAAATTGTGTAAGCATTATTGAAAGACATAATTGTGAGAGTTTAGGCGAACCTTGAAAAACCTATTTTCATAGTGAATGGTAATATCCACTGTGTGAGGATATTAGGAGTAGAGTAGTTGTGTGGTTGTTTTCCTAAACAGTTGGTGCACACACAAGCGAACCACTATAATTTCTGGTCTTTTGGATTGATTGTTTTTTTTTTTTGTGGATGTTTGTAATTTCTTTTTTTGCATTTGTGGAGAATGTTGTAATTTCTTTTATGCAAGTGTGGGAATGTTGTAATAGCTTAGATTTCTTTCATTGCTATTTATTTCTTTATTCTTCTGTATCAATTTGAGTTTTTGATATACAGACCTTTCTAGGAATCAGGTTTTCCTACCATAAATCTTTGGTTTTTTATGTAAGGTTGTCCTTAGAACAACATCTGTATCAATCTCTCAATATTCGTACATTTGAGGTTGTATTTAATTTTAGCTTTGTGAGATTGTTTATTACTATTAGTATTTATATTTGTTTAAATTTCGCTGTTAATTTTTAATTTAGTATAGTCCTATTCACCCCCTCTCCCCTTTAGGACTTAATAGCTCGGCCTTTTCAAGTGGTATAAGAGCCTAATAGATTGTTTTAAATTATTCTTTTTGGATTTATTTCCCAAGCTATTTAAGATGTCAAATTTTGATAGTCTTTCAGTTACTAGGCCTCCACCATTTGATGGCTCCAACTATGCCTATTGGAAAGCCAGAATAAGGATTTTCTTAAAATTCATGGATGAGAGCATGTGGCAAGCCATACTGACTGAATAGACCCCTCCTACCATTGAAGTAACTGGTATCAATGGATTCAAATCTATGAAAGTCACACCTTATTTTAATTAAACCACTCTTCAGAAAAATGAGAGTAGTACCAATGCAAATGCTTTAAACGTCATAACTTGCGCACTATCACAAGATGAATTCAAAAGAATTATATCCTGTGATACTGTAAAGGAAGCCTGAGATATTTTAGAAATGACACACGAAGGAATAACAATTGTCAAGAAATCAAATGTCCAAATCCTCACAACTAAATTTGAGGAAATACGTATGGAGGAAAGTGAAACTTTCATGGACTTTTATACTAAATTGAATGACATTGTCAACTCTATGTGGGGTCTCGATGATAAAATTCCAGAAAGAAAAGTCTATGCAAAGATACTACGCTCACTACCTAAATGGTTCAATTCAAAGGTGACCGCAATCTAGGAACTTCGTGATACGGATAATATGAGGGTAAAAGAATTAGTTGGTTCTTTACAAACCTATGAGTTAACTTTTAAAGCTCCTAAAGGTAAATCTATCGCCCTTAAATCTTCTAAATGTATTTCTCAAGAAAATAGTAATTTTGATTTAGAAAATTCTGAAGATGATATGGCCCTTGTAGATAAAATTTTTTATAAGATTTTCAAAAGTAAAAAGAGGGTTGATTTTCAAAAACCTAATGAAAAGAAAAGATCTAAATATAAAACTTGAAAATCTTTAAAAGACAGTCAATGTTATAGATATCATGAATATGGGCATTTAGCGAACAAGTGTCCTAAAAAGGACAAGCCTAAAAAGAAAGGTATGTTGGCTACCTGGGATGAATCTTCTGGTTCTGAAGCTTCTTCTGAATTAGAAGATTCTGAAACTAAGTCGGATAATGAAGTCAAAGCCCTTATGACTCTAGCCAAGTTCACTTTTTCAGATCAGGATGATTTAACTAGTGAAGAAAATCTAAATAATGATCATGAACTTGAAGAAGATCTTCAAGATGCGTGTAATGCCCTATACAAGGAAAGTTGTAAAATTGTCGTTAAGCTTAAACTTCTAAAGGAAAAGTTTTCAAAACTTAAAGAAAATTTTGATAATCTTGTTTTAGAAAAATCTCAGATTTCGGATTGTTTTGAAAAAAACTAAGTGCAATTTAGATTTCAAAACCTCCCAAGTTGAAATCTTAAAATCTAAAATCGAAAAACTAAAACTTGAAGTATCTTCACTTTTGAGTTTAAAGGACACATAGAAGTATGCCCTAGGTGATCCTAATTTAGAAAAACTATTATCTGGATCCAGAAAATGTGGCGACCGATCTGTATTGGGCTACGATAAAAGTATTCCTCCCAAACATAAGAATACTCCTCCTAAGTTTGTGAAAGGAGAGTCTTCAAACTCAAAAGAGAAGAGCCTAAATTAAAATTATCCTAAAATACTAAAACTTTTTAATCCTTAAAACCTAAAAGCAACCATATCAACTATAAAAATCAGAATTGTAATCCTTTAGCTGAGAAAATTGATGATTTACTTAAGGAGCTCTTAAAATCTAACTCAGTAGGTCGATCTTATAACAACTACAAACATAAGAAGACCAACTATACTCCTAAATCCAAGACTATAATAAAATGGGTTTCTAAGGTTACTTACTTGGTTACCCACACTACTTTTAAAGCTTCAAGCCATTCAAAGTGTTACCTAGATAGTAGTTGCTCCAGACACATGACAGGTAACAAAGGTCTGTTCACCAATCTTAAAGACATGACTGATGGTTCAGTCACATTCGGTGATGGTAGCAACTACAAGATTGTTAACCAAGGTACAAGTTTTTAACCTCCCTTTATTTGAGAATGTTTTATATGTAAAAGGGTTAAAATACAACTTATTAAGCATTTCTCAAATATGCGATAAGAATCATAGCGTAAAATTTACCAACCTAGGGTGCAAAATTTTAAATAAAAATGGTTTTGTAATATTAACTGGTCGCAGAACTTCTGAAAACTGCTACATAGTAAGTGTTTCTAGCTCATCTAATCTATCATGTTACAAGGTTCATACCGATGAGACCGAGTCATGACATAAATGCCTTGGACATGTACACTACCACAACTTGTATAGATTGAGCAAGAGAGTTAGTAAGAGGTTTACCTAAAAAATAGAAAATAGATAAAATATATGACGAATGCCAGATTGACAAGAAAACTAGGAGTTCTCATAAAAAAGTAGACTCTAATGCCACATCTAAACCACTCGAACTCCTCCATATAGATCTTATTGGACCAACTAGAATGGACAATCGAGGTGGTAAAAAGTACATACTGATAATTGTTAATGACTTTACCTGATATACTTGGGTAGTCTTCTTAAGATATAAATCAGGAACTCTTGATGAAGTAAAAAAGATACTTAGACATATCCAAACTGAAAAAGAGTCTCAAGTCTGTAAGATCCGTAGCGATCATGGATCAGAATTTGAGAATAGCGGTTTTGAGAGGTTTTGCGGTGATTAGGGAATAGCACATGAATTCTCTACGCCCAAAATACCACAACAAAATAGTATAGTAGAAAAAAAAAATAAAGTGCTTCAAGAAATGGTAAATGTAATGTTAAACAGTATGAAGCTCCTTAAAAATTTTTGGACTGAAGCCATAAATACTGCGTATTATATAATTAACCGTGTTTATATTAGAAAATAAAATAGTAAAACGGCTTACGAAATGTGGTTTGATATGAAGCCTACTGTCAAATACTTTCGAGTTTTTGGCAGCAGGTGCTACATTTTGCGTGACTGAAAAAATCTAGGTAAGTTTGACATCAAAAGTAATGAAGGGATATTTGTAGGATATGTTCTGAATAGTCAAGCGTATAAGGTTCTTAATAAGAGGACCAGTTATTCATGAGTCTATTAATGTGGTTATTGATGATCACTTAAATACACATATCTCAAGTTCAGAAAATGATGAAGTTCTTCTAATTGATAAACCAGACTCTTCATCAAGTCAATATAACATTGAACTGAGGATAGTTAAAGACCATCTAACTAATCAGATTCTTAGAAACCCTCTCACTGGGGTGCTCACTCATAAACAGCTAGAAGATATGTGTAATTACGTGTGCTTTACATCTCAGATAGAACCGGCTAACGTAAAGGAAGCTCTTACAGACGAAAACTGGATAGTTGCGATGCAAGAAGAGCCTAATCAATTTGTTAGAAATGATGTTTGGTATTTAGTTCCAAGACCTAAAGATAAACACATTATTGAAACTAAATAGATTTTCAAACATAAGTCTAATGAACTTGGTAATATTATTAGAAACAAGGCTAGGCTGGTTATACAAGGGTACACTCAAATTGAAGTCATTGATTATGATGAGACCTTTGCCCCAATAGCTCGTCTTGAATCAATCAGACTATTTATATCTATTGCATACTTTAGAAAATTCAAAATATATCAAATGAATGTAAAGAGTGCTTTCTTAAATGACAATTTGTATGAAGAAGTGTATGTTTAACAACTAATGGGTTTTGAAGACCTTAAGAATAATGATTATATTTATCGTCTAAAAAAGGCTCTCTACGGTTTAAAATAAGCTCCCAGGGCATGGTATGAAAAGTTGACTAAGTTTTTGCTAAGTCATAATTTTCTTATAGGAAGTTTTGATAACACTTTATTTGTTAAGAAACATAACGATCACATTTTTATAGTATAAATTTATGTTAATGATATTATTTATAGATCTACCTGGGCTAACATGACTGTTGAGTTTGCAAATTTTATGAAATTCATGTTCGAAATGAGTATGGTTGGGGATTGAATTATTTCTTAGGGTTGCAAGTTAAATAACAACCTTATGGTTTTTTTATTTCTTAAACTAAATATGCTCTGAACTTAGTTAAAAAGTTTAGATTTGAGAATGAAAAAAATTTTGATACTCGTATGAGTACGACTTTAAAACTCTCAAAGGACTCTACAGGCAAAAAAGTGGATCCTAAATTAAATCATAGTATGATAGGTAGTTTGCTATATTTAACTGCGAGTCGTCTAGATATTGCATTTAGCGTAAGAATTTGCGCTAGATATCAATCTGACCCTAAAGAGTCACATTTAACTGCTATGAAGCGGATTATGTGATATGTTGCAAGTTCAGCTAATTTGGGTCTTTGGTATCTACATGATACTAGTATTTAATTAGCTAGTTACACTGATGCTGATTGGGCTCGTAACATTGATGATAGGAAATCAACTAGTGGTGGTTGTTTCTATGTTGGGAACTATTTAGTTTCATAAAAAAGTAAGAAATAAAGTTCCGTATTGATTTCAACTACTGAAGCTGAATACATTGCAGCAGGTAATGCATGTACCCAACTTGTATGGATGAAAAGAATGCTAAGCGATTACGAAATTGCACAAGATTCTACGGTTTTATATTATGATAATTCCAGTGCAATTAATATATCTAGAAATTCAATCCAGCATTCACGAACCAAGCACATTGATATTAGATATCACTACATTCAAGAATTAGTGGAGAAAAGACAATTTCTTTAGAATACAAACCAACCGAGACTCAACTTGTTGACATATTCACAAAACCGCTTGACAAAATCAAATTTTTTAAACTGAAATTTGATCTTGGTATGTGCAATTTGAATTGATTATTCATACATTTTTGTATCATAATGTATATATATTTGTTAATTTAAATGTTTAAATTTTAAAAGTATATGAAAATTGCATATTTTGGGCTATGCACGACTAGTCGAGTACATACTCGACCAGTCATGGCACAACCAGTCAAGCATGTATACGACCAGTCATGGATCGCAGGTTTGACATTTATTTGGGAAAAAATTCATTTTTCTTCATTGTGGGCTTCTTCTCCAACGAGGCCTAGCTCGACCGGTCGAACCCATCTCCTAGTTCTTCAAGGTTAGTGTGTTATTTCCATTTTCCTTGTAGATTCAAGTTCTTATCACTCCTTTTTCATCATTGGTGTGATTTATTTCTTGTTTCATTGAGTCTTTAGGATTTTCTTCTCCAAAATCTGATCTTGAGAAAACCCACTCTACTTCTTTTGCAACCCCTTAGTTCCTTGATTTTCTAGTTACAAATGGAAGGTAGAGGCAAAAAGAAAAGTTCTTGTGGTGCTTCATCTTCTAGATCGACACCTATCACAGTGCACCACCTTCTGTCACTCGAAGATGATCCCCCTTATGTGAGGGATATAAGGTTGCACAATGTTATAGTTGAACGACCTATTCATGTTGAACATCTTGCTCCATTTTATATCTTTCTTCTTCTCTAATCTGTAGGATGAGATAACATTATACATTGGGGTGGGCCGGCATACCAGCCTATTGTGCAAATTATGTATGCATGTATTTCAGATTTTTCTTCTAAAAATCTTACTTTTATTATTGCAACTAGAGAAGGTCCATTTGAAGTAGACCAACATTTGATCTCTAATCTATTGGACATACCTGTCAATGATGAAGGTATTCCCATTAGCACTCTAGTAACTAAACCATCTGAATCTGAAAAATGAATGCTTATTAGAGAATTGTGCAATATAGATGCACAATAGAGTAATAATGGAAATGCGTTTGCTTCAAAATATTTGTTATCCAGATACAGAGTTCTTCACAAGATATTCATTTCTAATATTTATCCCCGTTCTGGTAACAAAACCGAACTCACTATGTTCATGGTTCAGATTCTTCATTCCATTGCTTCTGAACCAATGTATGTCTTCCTTCTTTAATCTCACATTGCATCATTCAATTCCATCTCCATCCTAGACACAATAATATCCCTTTCTCTTTTCTTATGATTGTGTTGGCCACCCATATGTTAGTGGCTATACCTGTTGGACAGGCTCTCATTCAACACCACATCTTTAACAACTCCAATATAAACAAAATGAATTTGAGATTAGTCGATGGCTAAGTCAATATGGGTGTTGGAGGAGCTGCTACAATGAATGAAGAAGAAGGTGATTTACCTCCTAATGACATCAACATGGACAATATTTTTGATGAGATCGAATCCGACTCAGCAGATGATCCTGACTATCAGTCATTTGACTTTAATGCGCGGTTGCACTCTCTTAAAGAGAAGGTAGAGAATATGAATGTGTCCCATGATTTACAGTTCAAATATATGCACAAATTAATATCTTAGGCGCCTGAACAAGGGACTTCATACACTTGATCCTACTATTCCTACTCCTTCAAGATCTGATTAGTATTTTCTCATATGGCTTGTAATAACTCTTATGATACTTAACTTTCTTTCAGTTTGTGGGATTGAATTTGGTTGAACTTGGTTGATGTTGGTTGATTATGCTTGAACATTACTTGCTTATGATATTAATATCTTAACTATTTTGATACATTATTCCTCATTATTCTTCTTATTCTTCCTTTTTATCTATATCCGGTTACATGTATTAGTTTCTTCCTTTGCCATATTGTGACAAAAAAGGGGAGAATTTTGTAATGCATATATAGTGTTTGTGATATATGGTATATGGCATGTGGATTGTGGACATGTGGCCTTCTTTGTGTAAGGGGTAGGAGTAAGTAAGGAGGAGTGTTGTTGGAAGGCATTGATGCGAAGAATTAATTAATGCTTTGTTTTGACCTATTTATAACTGGTGCATGATTCTTTAACCAGGCTGACTGGTTTGTATTGATAACTGGTGCATGATTCTTTATGCGTATAAATGCATGTGTTATTATGAAGTGTGTTTTGTCACAAATTTGACAAAGGGGGAGATTGTAAGTGCTATGGTTTCTAGCTCTTTTGATTGTCAAATTTTGTAGTGATAAAACATCTTGGAATATGTGTCTTGTATAACGCATCAATATATTCAAGACAGTACAAGAACAACGGTCTTTACTTCAAGAACTTCAAATGCAAGTTTACATGTTCATGTTCAAGCACAAGCTTCAAGTCTAGACTTTGGAACTCAAGCTCAAGCTTCAATGTTAGTCAAATTCAAGGTTCAATAGGTCTTAAGTTCAAGCTTTTATGAATGATAAGATCTCAAGCGTCGTGAACTTCAAAGAACATCTATCAACCAAAGGAAAAGAAGTTTCAATGTTCATACATTGTGTATAAGGTATGAATGACCCTAGATTGATCATAAGGCAGGTCATTTTGAATACATAATTTAAATTAAGTCATTTTATAAGTGGATAGACTGTTTCTCGACTAGTCTTGGACTATGTTCGACTAGTCCTAGTACTGGCTTGACCAGTCCAAGAATTCCTCGACCAATCCTAAGGTGGTTATTGATTTTTAGAAATTTTTATTAAATCCTCGACCAGTCCTGGAGACTGCTCGACCGATCATGTGAACAGTGCTCGACCTATGCTCGACCAGTCCTGCAACCTCGACTTGAAGTCCAGCAACAAAAAATGGTTCCACACGACCAGTCGTGGATAGGACTCCACCAGTCGTGAATGCCACTCGACCGGTCGATCAAAATTTCAAAATTCAGTTGGTCCTACTGACCCATATCCTGATCCGTACTGTTCCATCAACTCCCGCGATCCTTCCCGTCAAAGTCCAGCAACCTGTGACGTATAATCGATGTTTATGTGCGACCGTAAGTCGTATCGTATAGATTTGAATTGGCTTAATCTGAGACTTGTACCATTGCGACCGCACCGTCACCGCGGTTCCAACACCGTGACTCGCATACTGATCGGATACCCAGTCGAAGAGATGTGGGCCCACGTTAAGTTCGAGAAAAAATACCGCGCGTTACAAATTTCAAGGGAATCTCTACAACATGTCTCATCCATCCCATCAATCAATCCCATCAATCACCTCTCATGTTAAGTACAAAGCACCCATGCTTCCTTTCTCCACAAGTTAAGCAAACCCAAAAGTCAACCAATCCATTACCTCACCCATTACTCACATCCATTACCCATCTCCCATCACTTCTCTTTACAACCACCTCTCTCTCTCTCTCTCTCTCTCTCTCTCTCTCTCTCTCTCTCTCTTTCTCTTCACATTTTCCAAGCATTTCCTAAACAACCAAGAGCCCACACATCTAACCACCTCCATGAGAGAAAAGTGAGTTGTGTGACCCACTTTTCATCCCCAAAACTTTCATCCTAGCCATCCATTTTTCATCTCCACCATCAAAGTGAAGCTCTAGGAGACCGACGTTCCAACGAACCGAGAAGATTGAATGGTGGGTGCTTCTATAGGTTAGTTTTCCTGTTTTTATGATGGGCCAAGTGAAGCCTACCGATCAATGGTATGAATCTCACTTTGGACCCTAGGTGTGGCCGATGGCCCACCTTAATGCTCATGATCATTCCATGATGGGGCCATTCTCCATGGACCCCATCATGATATTTATTTTCCTTGTATACATAAGGTCATCTAGACCGTCTATTTTAGTGGAGAAGGGATCTCCACCATTGGATTTCGATTCAATGAGCCCACATGTATTGGGACCTACTCGTTGTATGATTGAATGCATGGAACGGAGGGCCCATAGTGTCGGGGTCCCTCCATCACACGCGTCCCACTCTCTCTCTCTCTCTCTCTCTCTCTCTCTCTCTCCCTTTCTTTTATATTTTTTTTTAGTGATGATGATGAGGTTGTGTGACCCACTTGAATGGACCCCACCATGAAGTAAGTATTTTACCCAAACCATCTATATATAAGTGGGGTCCATCTTATATGTATTGTACTCACACCATCCATCATGTGGTGGCCCACCTAAATAGGGCTCACTGGTTAAGCCCAACAACGTCAAGCGTCTGGACGTTGCTGGAAAGAAAACACAAGTATGAGTTTTTTCCAAGCATTGGAAAAGGGCCACTCACATAGGCCCCACCTTGATGTATGTATTCAATCCACGCCATTTATTCCATTCTTCAGATCATTTTAGGCATTGAGCCTAAAAATGATGCTGATCCGAATTTCAGGTGGGCCATAGCATAGTAAACAGTGTGTCTGCCATTGAAATTCACCCTGACAACTCGATGCGACAAAAAAATATGCAATATCAGACTCATTTGGCTTGTCTTGAGCCATAGGGCCATTGGGCGGGGTGGATCCATCATACGCGGGCCCCACACCTGAAAAATCGTGAAAAAATCGCATTTAAAAAAAAAATAAAAAATATATATATAAGCAGCAGCCTGTTGATGCTGCTGTCAGAAACGCGACGGGCGGGCGGGTGGGTGGACGTCAGGGCGCCCACGGCCCCACACGTGGGCCCCACTTTGATGTTTATTTTCCATCAAACCCGTCCATATGGTGGGCCCCTACCTTAAGCAGGCCCCACCCAAAAATCAGCTTCATCCAAGGCTCAAGTGGCCCACATCAGAGGAAACAGTGGTGATTTAAAGCCTACCATTGAAACTCATTTTTGGGTCCACAGAAGTTTTGAATCAATATGAAATTTGTATTTCCTCTTCATCCAGGTCTGTACAACCCTATCAACAGATTAGATGGAAAATATATGTTATGGTCGACCCCACATGGGAGCCCACAATGATGTATGTGTTGTACTCCCACTGTCCAGGCGGACGGTGGAGTCCACAGTGATGTATGTGCTGTAAAGCCACCGTCGAACGAACGGTGGAGCCCACTGTGATGTACACGTGTCCACACTGTCCATTGTTTGAACAGTGGGACCCACCATGATTTATGTGTTCTATTCACTCTGTCACACTGAGTGCGTGAATGTATATGTGTGTGTGTGTGTGTGTGTGTGTGTGTGTATTATATAATATTGTATATTATATATATATATATATGATGGTGGGCCATTATGTGGACCCCTCACCATGATGCATGTGTTGCTTCCAAACAATCCATTTATTTTATAAGGTCATTTTATGGCTTGAGTTAAAAAATGAGTCAGATTTATGGTTTAAGTGGGCCCACCTTGGTATGTGTATAGGGCCCATGTTGATTTATTTGTGGCCATTCATTGAGGCCCACCTTGGTATACATATATAAGGCCCATGGGATTAAGCGCATCCAACATATATAAGGCCCATGGGATTAGGCCCATTTTGATGTATTCCAAGGCCGTGGGTTAAGGCCCATTGTGATGTACTCTAAGGCCTGCAGGTTATAGCCCATTGCAATGTACATCAGGCCCATTAATGTGGCCCACTTGTTTGATAACCAGAAGGCCCATGTGATATGGCCCATTTGATGTATTTAAGGCCCAATGGGAGGTACCTAAGGTCCATTGCAATGTGTGATTCCTCCATGGTTGTGTAATGATGTTTTATGGCGGGTCGTGCCTTAGGAGTAATAATGGTTTGACGCCCACATTGTAAGTACAATGTTGGTTAAATGTCCGCATTGTATCTCTCCTTAGGGACCATTGGTAAGCCCATACTAGTTATGTCTAGGCCTTCTAGGCTCATCTGCATCGTAAGAGTAGTTCATTACATTATAACATGCCTAGTATAACTTCATGAGTCATGACCATACGCATTATATATATATGCTTGATATGAGTGGTGACTGATCATAGCATATGTCATTGGGTAAACCATTTATGGGACTCCTTATGAGACAGAGTGCCCCATAATATCGCGTTGTACGCGCAGGATTGTTGCATGACTGTACGGTGTGACTCATGCATCTCGCATATGTGTGACTTGATCACTGTACGCCCTAGCAACATCAGGGTTGTGGCTCCACAAGTACATCATGGATGGCTATATCGGATACCGAAAATACTTAGTTCTAGCACTGTGGGCACTTAGGATGTCCTTGGGTGAAAGTCCCAGAACCTTTTTGATACCAGGAGTTGCTCCAACGTCTAGACCGAGTGGATACATGAGCGCCCGAGTGTCGAATACCAGTAGGCGGCGTCTCCCACTGTGTCGTGGTCGGTTAGAAGGGGGTGTGACCTTATCCGCCTGAGTGAGGGGGCTATAAACTAGGCTGAGTTTGACCAGCTCGCAAATGAGTCCGTTATCGACGAACCGGGTAGGTATTGGCAAACTACTAGTCAGGCGGATAGTGAGGTCTATTCCGCTTACTTAGCTGTGCAACTAGGGAGGAGGCAGTCAATGTGAGTGTATCAGACCCCGGTGATATTCAGAGAGGAACTGTACTGATATATGTACTTGTTGAGTACCGACTTGTTTGGATTACATTTCACATATGACATTTGACTATGTAAGCCTCGCATTGCATCGGTGTGGTCGATGGCATTTATGTCTCGCATCGTATGGCCTTGGTATGGCCGATAGCATTCATGCCTTGCATCACATAGCCTTGGTACAGTTGATTTTATTAATGGACTTACCGCATACTTCTGCATTACTCTGATATTGTACACTTGGCGTTTGCCTTACGCACACACTTACACTACCCTCTAAACTTTTGTAAGCTTATGCACGACCGTTGTGTGCAGGTAGCATTGGACAGCAGCAGCGCTGAGGCAGGAGTACGCATCTGGCTATTTTGAAGCTTTTAATCACCTTGTATTTCCCTTTTCTGCATTGTACTTAAAGTTTTTGATATACTAGATATGTGGTGATGTTGTTTTGTGACTTGGTTATGCTTGTGGTTATGCTCCATTACAAAAAAAAAAAAATATTCTGAAAATCCTCCTTGTAGGATCCCAGGATCGGAATCTGATTGTCAGGAGCCGAGAATGGGGCACTACGGAGGCTGTCGGCACCGGATCCGGCGATCGAAATTCCTGTGAATCCGATTTTCGGGTTTGGGGCGTGACACCTACGACCAGTCGTGCAGACCTCAAGACCAATCGTAGATGCAATTTCTACAACTATAAATAGAGCATGGATTTCAGAGTTTAATATTCAATTTAAGCTAAATCAATACACTACTCTGTGAGATAAGTTAATGATATTCTTAAGCTATTTAGTGCTCATTTATATTCTCTTTAATTAGCTTTCTTTAATTGGATTTTGTATTATGTATTCCAATTATATTTGAAAGAAGGATTGAAATATTCTCATTTCGTAGAATCAAAATCAAATCAAGCTAGCCCAAGGTGCTTTAAATCTAAAATCTATTTAGACCTTAGAACCATTTCATAAGTGAGTTGGACATTAAACTTTTATATCGAACTTCTACTTCGATTTGGTTCTTCTGAGCTGCATCTAAAGGAGAATATCCAGGTATTTTATATTATTGTAAATTCCTATCTTCTGGTTTCATTGAGATTGTGCCAGAAAAACCTCTCTGTTTTAGTTTGTCTGAGGTGATCTAGAAAACTTGGAGTGGGGTTTTTTTTTAATTGTGTAAGCTCTATTGAAAGACACAATTGTGAGGGTTTTAGGTGAATCTTAAAAAAACCCATTTTCATAGTGAACGCTAATATCCACTGTGTGAGGATATTAGGAGTGAGTAGTTGTGTGGCTGTTTTTCTAAACAGTTAGTGTACACACAAGTGAACCACTATAATTTCTCTTCTTATGGATTGATTTTTATTTTTTTTTTATGTTTGTAATTTCTCTTTTGTATTTGTGGAGAATGTTGTAATTTCTTTTATGTAAGTGTGGGAATGTTGTAATAATTTAGATTTCTTTCCTTGCTATTTATTTCTTTATTCCTCTGTATCAGTTTGAGTTTTTGATACATAGACCTTTCTAGGAATTAGGTTGTCCTACCATAAACCTTTAGTTTTTAGTGTAAGGTTGTACTTAGAACAATATCTGTATCAATCTCTCAATGCTCGTACATTTGAGGTTGTATTTAATTTCAGCATTGTGAGATTGTTTATTGCTATTAGTATTTATATTTGTTTAAATTTCACTGTTAAGTTTTAATTTGGCATAGTCATATTCACACACCCCCCCCCCCCCCCTCCCCCCGGACTTAATAGCTCGGCCTTTTCACCTTCAATCATTTCCGTTTATTCTGATATTTGTATGCTTGACACATGCATTGTGTACACACGCACTCACTCTCTAAGCTTCGTAGTAAGCTTATGCATGTTCATTACGTGCAGGTTATGCTAGAATGCAGCAGCATGTGCCCAATCTTTTAGAATTTTATTATATGATGTATTTTCCTTTCAGCACTGTACTCAAATATTATATTAGTGGATATGTGGTGATGATGTTTTGGTAACTTGGGTACACTTGTGATTATGCCTCTTTACAAAAAAAAAAAATTCACCCTGAAAATCCTCCTTGTAGGATCTTAGGATCGGAACCTAGAGCATAGTAACTAGGAGCCGAGAATGGGGTAATACGGATGTTGTCGGCACCGCATTCAGCAGCTGAAAATTTTGTGAGCCCGATTCCCGAGTTCGGGGCGTGAAAAATATAACTTAAACTCAAAATACGACTAACAAGAAGATATATATATATATAAGTGTGTGCGACCGTATCCTAGCAAAATATATATGGTAACCTATAATGGCCTGCCTAGCAGCTAGAAATATGAGAGCTTCTCCTCTTAGTCCACAGACGCCTTATCCAGTGTGTTGGACTCCATGGTACCTACATATATGATAGGGTCTAGTTGATGCTATAAAACACCATCCTATAGTAGGAGTGATTAACTCAGTGATTCCATTAATATCAAGTTATTTATGTTATCAATTCCAAAAGCACAGTTAATGATAAAACAACTTAAATATTTAAATCTTAAATACTCTTATTAATGCACGTGCATGTTGTTATGAGATGATGCATGTCATCGCAATCCAACACTCCCTCACAGCGACTCCAACACCTCATTCGCAAATGCCAACACTCCCTTATCACGCGATCACAACTCCCAAGTCGCTACAGACTAAACTAATGCGATGCAATGAATGTTCGCGTTAATCGAGTTATTTAATTAAGTCCGTTCATCCAACAAAATTGGAGAAGCCGAAATACCTCTATTTGGTCATTAGTCTCATCCGGATCACTAGGCATGGGGTGGACGTATCGGCTCCATGCCTATGTCCCTTAATCCGTATTCGGGTTTATCACCCAGGAAATGACTTCCTAATTAATGTGAGCCTAACACTGGCCCGACTAATCACTAAGGATCTAGAAGGCATAGCCCAGACACATAGGGTTATGTAGCCCGTCGACAAGTGGAGGGTGCCCACAAATATATAAGAGTCATCACCCAAACAAAAATGTGGAGTGGTCGCGACATCATTACAGTTTGATATACTAAGCTCATAGCCTTCTTGGTTGCTCATTTGTCACCACGGAGAGTTTCGTCACCCCAGTGTAGGCCGACAACATGGATACGGTGTCCCATACTACCATGCCTGGCTCATAAGACTTGAGGATCATATCACTAATGGTTATTGGTAGACTTTTCAAATGATATGGGGTATTTTAGATTCAGGCAATCACAATCAAACATGGTAAACATACGTGGTTAGTCGATTATTAGACAAATTCGGTTGACTCGGGCGAATCAGTACAACTAGCATTAGGTGTAAGCATTCCATGTAACCTAGCTACCGTTAGTCATCCGTGTTCGGCCCGGATCAATTAAATGAATCTGGGGTGATCAACCAAACCCGGGCCACCCCGTGTTCTGCAATTTGCTAACCAACCCGATTATTCGAGTATTCCAAATCATTCGAGAGAACTAGTTAACTCACAATAGTAATTTACAAGAATGAAACATGAGCAATAAATCTAGCAATTTATTCATTTGGGCATTTCATTAAACATACAAGCTTCACTACATTGGCAATAACAATTTATGAAAAAGAAATCAAAATATACATATACAAGTTAGCATGCATTCACCCATTCACAAGCATAAATCATTAACCGAATCATAAGACTCGATAAACGGAAACTTATGGATAATGGTCCACACCTCCAAGAAGGAATCTCTGATTTTAAGCTCATAGGGTTAGGGATTTGGGAAAAAATCATCAATTCTTAAATCAAAGTAAGAAAAACATCTTTAATGACTAAAAATCTACACTAGGTTGCTTAATTAAATGGTAATATATAATTCTTACCTCTGATTCTTGGCATGGGTGGATTTAGTGGAGGTTTGGTAGTAGCCAAAGGTTTGGTTGAAGAAATCTCAACCCTATAATCATCAAGATTTTCTTCACTCACACACACTCTCTCTCTCTCACTCACTTCTCTTTCTCTTCCTTTTCTCTCCACCTCTCTCTTTCTCTCTCTTCTCCTTCACCCAATCTAGGGCATGAAATTCATATGGGAGAAGGGGTACCCAAATGAAGGTATTATATAGTTTTAAAAATTATACAAATAGCCCTAAGGGGTAGGTTTTCATTATACTAGCCCTATGGGAGGGTGTTTTTAACCTTTGAGCCCATTATGGGTTGTAGGAGTTGATGTACATCGTGAGATGTCACGCCCCAAACTCGAAAACCGGGCTCACAAAATTTTCGATCGCCGAATCTGGCGCCGACAGCCTCCGTAGAACCCCATTCTTGGCTCCCAGCTCCCATTCTCTAGGTTTCGATCCTAGGATGCTACGAGGAGGATTTTCATGATCAGTTTGAATCGTGATAAGCATAACCAAAGGCATAACCCACAAACAACAATAAAAAATTCCATTACATTTTCACTATGATCAGAAACTTTACAAGTACAATCAGCATAAAGGAAAATACAATGATGATGAACAAAATCTCCAAAATGGTCTGCAAAGTGCTCCTACCTCAGCGCTGCTACGCCCTAACGTCACCTACACGCAACGGTCGTGCATAAGATTATTGAAAGCTTAGAGGGTGGTGAAAGTGTGTGCACAAGGTAAGTGTCAAGTATTCAATACAATGCCATAATCATGCAATACCGAAAAAATGGTAATTCATAAACCATACAATGTCTGAATAAGCAGAAATACTGATAAGATCATGAATTATTAAAGTAAACAGAAATACTAACAAAAGCATGAATTATCAGAGTAAACAAAAATACTGACCAGATCATAAATCATACGATAACAGAGTAAGCGGAAGTATAGACAAATCCATAAGTCAATCAATATCAGAATACGCAATATAGAACAGTTATGCAATAAGGAGTCATAAAGAGTCAAATATCAGATGTTGAGGATGCAATGTAATATACGAATCCTGCTATGTCTGTCTAGGCCATATAAGTGCAGAAACATAGTAACCCAAGCTATCATATACTTGCTGATGTAATGCAATATGCGATGTGAATGAAATAATCATGCTGGAGTGTGAAGTCAGGATAATAGTACGTAGTATCGCAGGCTATGGGGTCCACCACAAGGGACTTCTATCCAAACCAGTCCCATACATAAATTTGGATAGTCAGACTCAACATGGTAAACTACTGATCTCAGGTTAGTCGCGCGCCCAACCGAAATTCTTTCTATAATGAAGGTACACACTAAATAGTTGCGCACCACCAGCCCAAGTGGATAGTGAATGAATGAATGAACGAACATGCAACTCCTACTCAATAAGTCCACGTATTAGTACGGTTCCTCTCTGGGATATCACCGGGGTCTATTACACTCCAAACCAGATTTCTGCCCCATCGCGCGTAACAAGGTGAGTGGAAGAGACCTCACTATCTGCCTGCCAATATCGGGCCCAGCTCATCGATAGCGGACTCATTCCTCGAGCTGGTCAGACTCAGCCTAGCATTGCCCCCTCCTCTTGAGCAGATAAGGCCGCACCCCCTTCCAACCGACCACGACACAGTAGGAGACGCGGCCTAACGGTATACGGCCCTCATGCTCTCATGCATCCACTCGGTCTAGATGTTAGAGCAACCTCTGGAACCAAGAGGGTTTAGGAACTTTCACCTAGGGATATCTATAGCATCCCATGTAGAATAAATTTTCGGTGTCTCATCTAGCCATCTACGAAATACCTGTGGAGGCTACGACCCTGATGTCGCTAGGGCGTACAATAATCATAACACATAATGCAAGATGCGTGAGTCATACAATCCAGTCATGCATTAATCCTGTGCATACTGTATACTCATGTGAGACAATCTCTGCCTATCAGGGAGTCTCATA
The DNA here is from genome assembly GCA_037074715.1 of Magnolia kwangsiensis. Taxonomy (NCBI): domain Eukaryota; kingdom Viridiplantae; phylum Streptophyta; class Magnoliopsida; order Magnoliales; family Magnoliaceae; genus Magnolia; species Magnolia kwangsiensis. The sequence goes on from CM073574.1 coordinate 130,885,385, forward strand.
AATTACCACCACTATGGCATATGTAATGGTCAACTACATCTTATAACAAACATGCAGATGATGCGTATGGGCATGTATCATGATGCTATACGGTCACATACTCATAATCGGTGCTAATAACTGGCATCAACAATCGGCCTCGACAATGTAGACATTTAACTAACATTGCCCCCAAGGAATAGTCACATAGAGTCAAACATATAATGGGCCAACGACCTCACACAAAGGCCTAATATATAACATAATGGACCTTACTCAAGGGACACATATACACAACAGGTGGACCCTGTTATGGGCCTAATACATATCATAATGGGCCTCGGCAATCGGAATCGACCTCATCAATCGGCCTCGACAATCGGCACCGATGATCAGCATCGATAATCAACACCAAAAATCAGCATATAAACAAGGCGAGGTCCATAGATGGATAACTTATCCTTAATGATGATCTACGTAGGGATACGATCGGCCTACCATTTGGATCCGCCGATCAATGAGTATGATCAGGAGTTTGTTCGACGGTCAACTATGGCTGATTGAGGCCACGACTATACAAATATGTGTACGAAAAAATCTTTAGTCGGTACCTCGACTTTGGTTGGGATCTAACAGTCGAAAAGCCACAACTTTGGAAAAGAGTGGGAGGTTCATTTCACTTAAGTTTCAAGTTTCAGACTTGAGTATTTGCGCATTTCAAGTACTCGGCCTCTAGCCCAAGTTACGCAGTTCTAGGTACTATTTTGATTCGCCACCCATGATAGACGTCAAGCCCACTAAGACGAACGTCTTTCTATAGCCTTAGGTTTAGTGGCCCACTAATGAGCGATCTAGAGCTTATTTAGATAATCAGTGCATTTCTGAAATGAATTGGGTAGAGAGATTTTTTATGCGTAATGATTAGGGTATGGATTAATTATGTTCATATTGTAGCCTATTCAAAATTAGCGAAAATGGCGATTCAATCATGATCACTCTAAACCGTTGGTTCTTATATTAAATAAGTAAATAAGTTGACTTAGTTCGTTAATTAAGATCCGACCCATAGCTGTCTCAACTTTGAGTAGATCTTTAATTTAATTACGGTTGTCTTGATTAGTCAAAGATAGCATAACTAGATTTGGGCCCTATATGAACAATTCACAAGGCTAGACTTGAGGTTTAAGTAATCAGGCGAATTTGTTGGCTTCCTACAGTTGGTTAATTGTGCGGTTCTTTACTCGTACCATCCAAGTATAGGTTCACTTCAAATGTCAAGAGTCAATAAGTGACAACGTAGGCTAGTCATATCGAAAAATTTTAAGGATTTTTAAAAATATAAATAATGAAAATTCACGACATTACACTCTAGTAAGGATCACATGCAACTGAGCCTGGTCTGTAATCTGCAAGTCCAATAAGGAAAGGAGATTGTCTGGGATGACAGTGGGGCTGTACATGAACCGAGTTAGCTCAATTAGCTCACTCGACTCGACTCGAAAAAGCTCGATTCAACTTAGTTCAAAACAGAGTTCGAGCCGAGTCGAGCTGATTTTTTGAGCTCGAAAAAATTTTGAACCAAGTTTAAGCTTGCCCGAGCTCGACTCGACTCGAATCGAACCCAACTCGAATCGAACCAGTTCGATGACTTGATTACTTTGAATTGATATTTCTCACCAAGTGTTTGATGAAATGACTTGACGAAGTGTCAGCTGGTGGTAAGAGAGTATGTTTTATCAAACAAATACTCTTTTTTCTTGATTTTGATTTTTCCTACAAAGTGTTTGATGAAATACCTGTAAAACCATTACTGATGTTTTACATACAATGAGAATTTAAAGGTACAGTTCATGTGTTTGTGAAAATGCTGCACAAGTGAACTTGGATCGATCATGGCTTGAACTGGCCCGAGCTGCTGACCGAACCAAGCCGAACCGGCCAGTCAAGCTCGAGGACTGAGTTGAGCTGAGTTTGAGCTGAGGTCAGCTAGTGGCCGAGCTAAGTCAAGCTGTGCCAAGCTCGACTCGGTTCAACTCATGTACACCTCTAGATAACAGGATCCTTTATAGCATAAGCACGCTCTTTCTCCTTGATATCCTCCATGAGCTCAATGCGTTGAGCTTGAAGGACTCAAACCAAGGTCCTGTTGAATTGGTGTACCCTATTCCAGCAAAGGCAGGTTGTTCCATGCTCTCCCATAAACATCACCCATGGAATCAGATTCTTCCTGAGTAGAGGCTTGTTGTCTCAGATATTCAACAACCCTCTTCAACTCGATCTAGAGTTAGAAGAATTATATCCAAGGCAGTAGAGTTTCCTCAGTACCTCCAGAATTTCTCTTAGATGTGCATCAATATCGAGAGCTTTGGAGGTATCGTTGATGAAGAGAGCAGTGTTAAATAAGAGGGAAGATTGACCATAATCAACAAGGCCGAGGTCAATAATCTCTTTTAGGTAAGCTTTGACCTGACTAAGTAAAGAAGAAGAGGATTGTTTATAAGCCATATTCATAAATCAAATATAGGAGCTTTGGATGTTTGTGGTTTTTAGTGAGTTGTAATATGGGGTTGAGTGATGTTTATATAGGCGATTACACCTTCTACCACATTCGATGCATTATATGCAATAATGGCATGCAATGACACCTTGTATTCTAGAGAAGTCAGAACGTATAGCCATCATGGCATTTACATCGGCTAAGGTAGTGCACGACTCCTCATTTTTCTCATGCCACATCATCAAGTCAGTTATACATTACAAAAGTAAAGAAAATGCCAAGTAAAAGATGGTCGAGGTAACAAAACAAATGTGCTTTGGAGGCTGACTTTATTAATTGTTGAACGTACAGGTGGAAAGTTAAAACTTAAAAGAAGAAAATCTAACAATCACATCCTTTAAGTTTTTCCTCTTTAAGTTTTTATAGCTTGGCAGAGGGCATGAGTGACTTGGTCATGGAAATATTGTTGTTAAAAGCTTGCTGGAGGGAGGAGAGAATGTCTTTAATTGGAAGCACATTTTCAGTCGTCGTAGGAGATACCAAAGCATCATCAACCGACATTGGCATTGGATCAAGTACTAGTTCTGGATGAGAAATAGAAATATCGACCACTTGAACTTCTACTATTACTCGGTTAGAGATGACGACTTTGCATGCTATACACGATTGAAGTAGTTCTTTTTCATTATGGGAGGATCCCAAGAATGGAGATAGTTGTCGAGTGGATGCCGGAGTGGATTGTGAGGATGATACTCTCTAAGATCTCTGAGGAGTGGTAGAAAAGGGGTGAGTTCTCACTTCAGCCTTGTCTTCTCCATCCCCTTGGTTAATAATAATAGTGAGCAACTGAGGTTGATCAACCACATGCAAGCGTTCTGTCTCATTGGTCGTTGTTTCTTGGATTGGAGGATGATGAAGAAGTTCGTTACTCAAAGTTCTTTCAGAATTAGTAGCTTGCTGCTCTTTTACTTCGACAATTTTGCTAACTTGTTTGATTTGTTAAATTATTGGTTCTGGAACAACTTGCTTTTCCGCAGTCAACAACTCCTAAATTACAATAAGTAAAGAAAACAAAGTTATGAAGAAAATGATTTTTTTAAAAAAAAAAAAATGTAAAAAGACAGGTATGAAAGTAACATCTACCTAAGTCGGAATGAACAACGATGATGGTGACGGCACACCCCTCTTAGGTAGACATCATTCTTAAGCTCATTGGATCAACTCAATGCAATTAAGTCCTTTAAGAGCCACCCTCTCTTATACCAATTGAAATTGCACTTGGTGGGCTGACGGGCTATCCGCGGAAGCTTGGTGGAACTAAGGAATGATGACTATGTCCTAAAGGGGAGGTGATTAGGACCAAATAAAATTTTAGCCAATTAAACACAATTGCTTAACTTAAACTAATATATAAATTAAAATAAGTAAAGAAATTTAACACTAAGGCTTCCAAGCCATTAGTGGGTCTAATCACATAGACTATATATAATTTGCTAATAAAGCAACTAGTTTATAAACATGATAGTGTACGTGTGTGCAGATTGTGCTACCTATTAACTCCTAGCATTCATCTAACCATTCATACATATAATTAAACATTCAATCACATAAGCATAATTAAACAAGTGCTTAAAAAAGAATCTCAAACACAGACATATATAATGGTTCGATTTCTTTACTCCACTCCCGACAAACGCACTCAACTAATGAGTGTACCGGATTTTACTATTGAGTGTTTTAAATCAAGTTCACCTCTAACCTTTACAATCCTACATAATGACGAACTCACGCAAGAAATCGATCTGGTTTTTCTATATGCTCACCACGAACCTCAGTCTTACATAAGAACCTACTAACATACACTCCTAAGGACCTACGTTTACTCCCATCAGAGGCTCCCACAAATACTAACACTTATACACCCGTGTCCTATGAATTTAGCCCTATACAAGAGCATAAGTCCTACATAAGAACCTTTTTGAGTTTGGATAACAAACTATTACCCTCAATCTTATACAAGGAAAGAGAATATGAACTCACTCAATGACACTTACTTTTGAATTGAGCCTCATTGATGCGTCGTTCTTGAGTCGCTTCTTCAAAGCTCTCATGTGCCTGAATCTGCTCTTCAATTGCTCTCCCAATCATCATACCGATGTGTAGCCGATAATTTAGCTCCAAGATATATATATATATATATATATATATATATATATATATATATATATATATATATATATATATATATATATATATATATATAACTCATATGCGATGCTCCGATGTGGTAACCAAAGTGATGAGAGGTTGGGTAGAATCTTTTACAACTAATGAGAAGTTGTAATACTTACAGGATTTACCTAGAAGAGTCTTCTAAAGGATTTAAACAAGAATATACCTACAGATGTTGGTTCTAAACTCTAGAAATAGTGAAGATGAGTTTATCTTCAACATTGAAGTTAGGTATCCTTATTAGAGTCGTAAAGCTCAAGAAGATTAATCAAATCTCATAAAGTATGAGTCATAGGATGTGGGATATAATTGGGGATTCACCTAAGCTTTAATTACACCAAACACCATAAAAAATGCCCAAAGATTGGATCTCCTTTAATATAGGAATTGAGTTCCAACTGTCATAAAATGAGCAAAAACGACTAATCTTCGATTGCATTGAATTGAATAGGAAAGCCGCTGGATAAAATTGGGCACTTTCGTTCGTACCAAATATGGTCTTCAGTCTCACACCAAAAGTGGTTTTTGGTAAGACTGAATGTGTTGCAAAGGAATTACCCAGAATTTTTTCCCAGCCCGTTGTCCTGTTTTAATCATTTTCGATCATACCGAAGGTGGGTTCGGTGGGACCGAAGGTTACTGAAATTGATTAGTTTTTCTAGCAATATGGGACCTATAAAGCTAATTTAAAGATAATCAATAAAATGTTTATATATTAAGTTTAAAATCATCCACAAGTTTAGGTTATTTTAGGTCAAGAATTAGGGTCTCTAAGGCATCACATTTACATGTTCTTTGCTCATTGGCGCTCCACCTTCACTTGTGTCTTCGATCTTCAGTTTTCATAGCCTCAACTAACTATATGACACAAGGACTCACGTGATTGAAAAATAAGATACATAAATCAATATATTAAAAACCTTCAATTAAACATTGAGTCGAGTATGACTCTAACATGCCCGCACATCATATCACACACAAAATCTAAATACATGCCCTTGATCACAATATGACTTTAATTGAATTCAGCCAATGATAAGTTGGACGTGGTCCACTAGAAGAACCGGCAGCGGTAACTTATGATCCAACCAGTTGGCAATAAGACCTCATTTGTAAACCTACCGTGGCATGTTAGGATTTTCACAGGTCCTGATCCAGGTAAGCCACAAAACCTCAGGATCCCTCTAATTACTTTCACTAGCTCACTTCTTTGAAAAGTAACCCAATTTGTTTGATGTATTCATTTATTTTAAAAGGTAACTTTTGCTTTTCAAAACTAATTAAAAATATACAAAGAGTCCGTGGAATGTGATCATTACTTTCAAAATCAGAACCCTATATCCTTTGGCCACATTGAAAGATTAAGACTGTCATATGTTTGGGGCATGGTACACCCTTTGTGGGATCCCATTCTGCTCTGTATTTTGTATAAGTGAGGGTTTAATCATTCAAACAATTTTGGAAAAAAAAAATAGAGCTGGGGATTTCCCGGCCCATCCCTAACTCCTTAATTTACAGGGAGTTTTACAAAGAACTGCCTATTTAATATGGAGTTTATAATCTGGTTCCTTTCTCAAAAAGCTACTATAATAATACATGTAATTATCATCCCACTACCTTCTGTCACGCACTCGTACCAGCAAATGGGTGGGTGGCTTGGGTGGTGCCTACCATGAAAATAGACTCTAACCTTCGAGTGTGTCACCAAATGTTAGGCTAAGGGCCAAAAAATTAGTTTCATATGTGATTCAAGTTTTGAAACAATGTACATGCAATCTTGCCCTCCAAATTGCTTTCATTAGTCTAGCTCGTGTAAACCATGGAGGGGTATGAATTTTGGTCCACTGGCCTAAATTTTTATATGGAATCTAATGGTTGGAGTGAATTTTATAACATTATGATGGTGGCCTTATAAAAAAAAAAAAAAAAATCAACAGTGGACACCTCTCCTAATTGTTTCCTTTGGTGTTGATGTAGGGATGAACGTGATGAGGTCGATCACCGTCTTCCTTAAGGATAACTACTCCGAATCCACGGAGCTTCTCCAAACTCCTCATAGAGACTTCTCGAATTCACGAGGAAAAAAAACAAAAAAAAATAGAAATAGCTTCTATAAAATTCATAATTTGATTGATTAATGATTAAAAATATATTTAACCATTTAAATAGGGATACCAAGCCTTTGAAGAAATTTCAAAATTAAACAACAACTAAAACTCTCTAAAATTCGTAACTTACTATAAATAGTAAACTTACTATTTATAGTAAGCGACCTATGTGGCTTAACCACATTATTCTCCTAAATTTTCTAAAGACTTTTCATGTTTGACACAACTCCTAAAATTATAATTAAACCAAAACTTACTAAAAATAGTAAAAACATAAATAAACATGGAATACAACCATGGATATGAGGGAATCTCGCAAATTTAGCATGCGCAACCGGCTATACTAAAGTAGCTTGTCCTACCCAAAATCATATATGGAACGTCAAGTAACTCATTCCAGTTTGCGAGATATGCATGTTTTGAGGATCTGACAGTTTTGATGACTTCTGCCTCTGATCGGGCCTTCTCTAATCCATCTTGGACATGAAAGTACCCGCGACCCGCTCCACATCAAGTGTGGCCCACAAAAAATCATAAGTCAACTAGATTTTCTGATCTCCAGGCCTCATATGGGATTAAATATCTAATGGTTTGAGTGAATCTTACATACATCATGGTGAGCCCCAAAAATTCAAGATGCCATCCATGCTATTCCATTTTTTCCTTCTTGAATACTCTCTGCATAGTTATTAGGGAGGTGGGACTTGATTTTTGGCAAGGCCCACTATGATGTGTATGAGAAATTCACTCTAACCATTAGATGGGCAATCCCAATTTATGACCATAGACAAAACATTAGGTTGAATTGTGATTTAGATGTGATTTTTATAGGACCCACTGTAATAATTATATGAAATTCACTCCAACCATTAGATGCCACACTGAAATTTAGGCATTTGCCCTATAACTCAGGCCCATCATAACTTAGGTGGGCCCCAAAGAAAATAGTTTGGAGGGAGATTGTTGTTCTATACAAACTTTTCAATCATATGATCCGGATGAAAGTGATTTTTATTTGCCTTAGTTTAATATGAGGAGTGAATTTTAAATAAATATCACATTGAGGCTCACACAAGCAGCCAACCCATATGCTTGCACACCCACCAACGGGCATTTTTTTAAAAAAAATTAATTTTTTAATTTTATTTTTTTTTACGAATGCGAAGGGAGTGGAGTCATAGTTACATGGATTAATGAGGTACTGGAATGAAAATTCTTTATTAATTAAGTAGTTTTTTATAATATTTGAAAAAATAAGAAAAAAGAACAATTATCTAAAGAGCACCAAATAACAAACACATTCAGTCGGATCAAACCATTGATATTATAGGCTCACTGTGTCCAGACCAGAAACTGCCAAGATTGGAAGAAATCCTAAACCTTGAAGTGTGGCTGATCAATAGATGCACAACAGCAGTTTTGACAAAGAAAAAGAACTAATATTATGCAGCTAGGACCTTCCAATGTAGGCCGTTATCAGTATCTTTTTACCATCAAACCCAATTTGTACTTTGCAGGCTTGTACAAGTCCTCTTCAACTCTTTTTCTTCTTCTTTATTTAACTATTAGCATTTCTAGTAACAGCCCAAAGAACGAGTTCCATCGTACACAAAACCAGACGTATCCTTATTTACATAACCTAAAGAAATTGGATTCTGTGCTGGACTTTTATTGTACTGAGTAAACTCTGTTGATTCTATTGTAATTGTATGTGGTTAATTATCTACGCCGTCCATCCATTTTTTCAGCTCATTTTAAGGGTTGAGCCTAAAATAGAAACAAATCCAAAGCTCAAGTGGACTACACCATAGGAAACAGTACGAAGAATGATTGTTAGGGGTTCCACCGTTGAAACCTTGTTAGGGCCTGTGATATTTATTTGTCATTAAACTTGTTTATGAGATCACACAGACATGGACGAAAGATAAACATAAATATCATCTTATGTTTATTTGTCATTCAATTTGTTCATGAGATCACATGAACATAAATATCAGCTTGATCCAAAACTTGAATGGCCTCCAAGAATTTTTCAACACTAGACATTCAATTCACACTATTTCCTGTTGTGTGGTCCACTTGAGCTTTGGATATGCTTTACTTTTGGCCTCAAGCTTTAAAATTATCTGCTAAAATGGATGGACCGAACAGATAAAATACATAAATCATGGTGGCCCCACAAAGTTCACTCAGTAGGCAATCCGCTTCTACCGTGGACAACCGCACGTCTATGGGTTATCAACATGCACAGTATACATTTGGACCAACAGTCAAATATGTGATCATTAGACCATGGATTGGGTTCCCCAAGTGGAGAGGTGGAATTCATTGTCAATGGCAAATTTATCTTCAGTGCACTCATGGATCATATTTATCCATACAAATGCATAACATATTTCTACTAGGTACATGTGTGATCATTTAAGTCCAAGAATCCCACGTGTGCATGTGTTCCACCATCAAGCACTAAAAAATATGGCACATGTGTAAATGTGTTACCAATTAGATTTTAGTTTTCCACATCCGACAAAATCTATCCTTGCCATGAACAGTATGTTTGACAAATAAAGAATGAAAAAACTAGTCAACAATAACATATCCATAACTAGATAGCCTTGGCAGCATACTATGGACTGTTAATTGCTACATGCTAGGTAATATCAAGTGTGGGATTGTGGCATAGTAATAAACTTGAAAGTCCTAGGTCAATCCATATGAAATACGAGAACACGAGTTAAACTAATCTAAAGCTAAATAATTTGTTTAGGTTTTTAATCCATCAAATAGTTTAAGAATAAAAATAATAAAAATAAAACATTAAGGATTCATGGATTCACTTCTAGTAATTACAACACAGGATTCACTTCTAGCAATCACAACACATATTTCATCAATTCATATTCTATAACTCAACTAGAATAGAATTTCAATTCGTTCTAATAGTAAGATTAAACAATTAAACCAATCTCAATAGCCAACAATATATGATATCCATTAAACGATTCTCTCATGAAGCACTCAAACAACAATCATAGAAAATTCAAAGCATCTATTGTTCTTGAAGTTTACAATAGATAAAAAAATTTTATAAAGTGATTCATTCTCTAAATAAAATTTCAATTGCACTTTCAAGCATCCAATATAATCAGAGTCAATAATAAATCAAATATGAAACAACACGAAAACTTTAAAGTAAATTTTAAATATATTTCAATTAATTAATCATCATTCAAATTTAGAGTATGAATAATAAACTAAAATATTGAAATTAATAACAAGCTTCACCACTTAGTTTTAACTAAGAGATTAGTTGGACATAGTTAGCTAAAAACAAAAGAAAAATAAAATGATCTAATAGAACCGGTGAAGAAATTGAAGTGAAAGGACATTGTCAGCACTCCACCTGAACTCTTTCTTTCTCTCTAAACTCTAAAAGATTATTTTGGATGTCTTAAGTACCTAAATTTATAGTTTTGAAAATCCAACTTTCTCACTTCTTTAGAAAATTCACAAATCAACTTTGATTAACGCACTTGCCCATTTTGTCGATGGGAGCTCAATCAAATTGACAGATTGTCGACGGGTGTCAATGGGATCAAAGAGTCTTCGATCAGATCAATTTGGAAATATAGTTTGTCCAGCAACTAAACTTGAAAATTCATGAATTTTTCTATCAGATCGAAGCCATCTTCGATTGGATCGAATGGTTGTTTTTACAATTTTCATAATTTTGTCTTTTTGATCCTAGAATTTTGAGGATTTGATTTCTTAGCCTTGAATTTTCAAGACTCCTTCTCATTAGTTTCTTCATTTGTTTTCAAGCATTATTCAATTTCCTCTTGATCTTCTTTGGTCCACATGCTCAAATATCATTGATCTTTTGTTCACTACCCTAAGTATAGGGTTGCAATGTAGTAATAATCTCAGTAAGACCGATGTCGAATCCACATAGACTGAACCTTGTACATATTCTTAGAGTAACTAAAGCTAGAACTAGAATAAGATGTAATCTAAATCAGAGAATGTAATAGAATAATGTTAAATTATTAAAGTAAAACTTATAAATTCAAAGGTGGGAAACTAGGGTGTCAAGGATCCACTTGTAGTAATTGTGTAGGTACCTTGCATTGATTCAAGGACACAACTGGAATTAGAATCATATCCTATCCAATTGGTAAGAAGAGATTTGTCAGATCTCTAAACTTCTCATGGATCTAATCATCAATAGATGAGAGTGGTGAAGATTTAGAAGTGATTACGTCACCTAACCATGCCAAGGAGACAAGGCAAACAACAGCAATTTACCAAACCCACAACCAATCATAAGAGAATTGAGAAGATTAGGAAGATTCCATCACCCAACCATGCCCATGAGATGATGGTGAACAACGGAATTGCATAATTTCATAATCTCAATACATGAAAAGAAGATATTTCAAGCTATCACAAATCTATTATAATTTGAGTAACAACAAACCATTAAAAACTCAAAATATTCCTTCAGAATCAAACTAAAATCCAAGAGAATTCAATAAAGCATGAATCAAAACAAAGTAAATATCTCAATCAAGTCACAGACTTCACCTCCTAGTCCTAGCTAAGAGGTTTATCCGATCATAGGCATGATCAAACTAAAAACTCTTAAAAACAATAAAGGAAGAAAAACTCTATGAAACCGGCCTGCTCCACGCGTTCTCTCTCTCTCTCTGCCTCACGTCCTCGCCTCCAAGGCTGCCCTGGATGCAACAAGAGTCGGGTCAACGTGGTTGTTGACCGGATTGTCTGGTACGCGCGCACTGTGCACGTACAAGTGCACATGTGGGGTCCATTGTGATGTATATGAGAAATTCACTCCGTCCATTTATTTTTCCACCTCATTTAAGGGGTTGACACCAAAATTGAAGCATATCCAGATATTAGGTAGGCCTCAAATTAGTTTTTTATGTGCTGATCTGTCCGTCGAGACACTTCCACAAGGATTCAATGACTGAAATTCGACGTGTGTGGTTAATTTAGAGTCCTCAGGCCAGATATAAAGTTTCAAGCCAAAAAAATGGTGGGAACCCTGTGATCTTGCATTCAGGACTACTTTCAGGCCTCTTGGACTTTAATTGCTTGATTTTCTCGGATCTTTAGCGTGTAGATTCTTCGATCTCGATTTCCTAAGATCCGTCCCTTGCCTTGGTGATTTCTGAGTGTTAAATCCATGCTTTTAGTATCATTTTTTAGTCTAAGCTCCTAAATTCACCTTGCAACACAAACATAATTAAAATAGCGTGTTAAACAGTATCATATTCGTAATATCAGGTAATAACTAGGGTTTAATATGTAATATTTGACCCTCAACATCTTCATCCTTTGAGCTCTCAAATCTTCTAATGCTCCAATGTTGATCACCTTTTTGCTTTAATTTGACATTTTGAGTGCGTATTCTTCTTTGGTTCCAAAATCACCTTGCATGTAGAAAACATATATTATTAGATCAATTTAATTAATACTTAAATGCATGAAAAATAATGCATATAAAAAATTAAATATTCAATATTTGAGTCTCAACACCACAACTTTAGCCAAATCTAAGCACACTTTTAAAATTTGTGAAGGAGTTTGCCTGTTCAACAATTTTATTATTCAAAATCTTATTTAATCTCAATGTTTTGAATAATTAAAAGAAATATATATCTTTCTTGAGAGATCCAATGATAATAAAAGAAATTAAATTCTACTTCGATCACCAAACTTATTACATATGAAGATCCAACTGCCTAGAAAAATGCTCTCATGAAAATCATGTCTTTTTTTTTTTTTTTGGAGGATTGACTAAAAAATAATAATCAATAAAATAATAAATAAATAAATCTAGCTTTTAAGATATTGTGTTGCAAAATTCTTCAATCATCTAGGCTTTTAATTTATTTTAGCCTGATCTAATCTAATTTTATATGTACGTGTGTTATACGCTACAAATATATCGTTCTAATTCTTAGTTAAGCAACCTCTTAAACCTGAATATGGACCAAAAATATATCATTCTAATCTTTAGTTAAGCAACCTATTTAGCTTGAATATGGACCATTGGTTTTCATTGGTTTCATTCCCTTAAAATGTCTAATTTTTTGTTCATGTGTGGGCCACTTGATCCACAGATAAATTTAAAAAGTTCTAGTAAATAAGGATTTTATCAAATTTTTGGCCAAGCATGTTAGGCCCGGACCCAACCAACTTTTGGGGACTTGGATTTATGCTTTCTGTTATAGACCCAATTAGAGCTAGGGCATTGGACCGAGTCGGATCGGATTGGGTCCAACTCGACTTGGTTCGAAATCTGCAGGGCCTGACCCAAACTCAATCCGATTCAGGACCGAGTCTGAGTCATCTGACTCGAAACGATCCGAACCCCTGTTGGCCTAAACCGATCCGAGTCCGACTCGGTCAGGAAAACCGAGTCGGATCAGATTGGGCAATGTTTGGATCATCCAGTTTTTTTAAACGGTGTAGAAATCATTATTCTCACTATTTCCTATGGTGTGATCTACTTGATCATTGGATATACTTAAAATTTAATATTAACCCCTAAAATGATCTGGAAAAACTGATGGACAGTGTGGATAAACCAAAAAAAATCAAGGCGGGCCCCACATAGTTTACTCAGTACGATAAAAACATGCTAAGTTAGTCAGTACGAAATCCTATTTCGCTGCTTCTCAAAGAAGTTTTGTAATTTTTTATTGAATTTATATATTTTCTGGTTGGGTCCCATCAAGTACTATTGTCTACTGTTCATTTGCCTTGCATATCAAGCAACCTTTGAAGTGTTTGCCTTGCAAATCAAACAACCTTTGAACTGCACCTCTCTCTCTCTCTCTCTCTCTCTCTCTCTCTCTCTATCTCTCTATCTCTCTCTGCAATTCTTATGGCAAAAGAATCATGATTTTTAGCATATCAGCTTAAAACCCATGTGAGTTCTTATCAACTCCCCCTTTTTCCATTTTCATCTATACTTCTCATTCCATTTATGCCCCGCTCTTTAGAATAATAGTGTATTTATTTATTTTCTCTAAAGAAAGTATACTACTAAGAATTGGCTCATCAGTGTTCATGCATATATAAAATAAAATTTACTAGAAATTATAAAATACACACCATGTAGGGTCCAGATCGGATTGGTCCGGATCGGATCGGATCCAATCGGATCGGATTTCGGATTGGTCCGGATTGACATTGATCCGAGATCGATCTGATTAACCCGAACCTCACTGATCCAGGCTGTCGGTTCAGTTCTAATTGGGTTAGATCTGGTTAGATCGGGTTGGATCCACCGGATCGGATCAGACATGCCCAGCTTCAGGCCCAATCCAAACTCAGAACATTGCTACCCATTACTTCAAAATGGTCCATGAACCATATAAGGCTTTGTTCCAACTGAGTTGGGCTGTTTGACATTTTTAAAAAAAAAAGAAAAGGAATCATTAGTTGCTAGCCCCACTGGCATGTGCCAACATGACACGTGTGGGACTTCTGATCAGCAATGCACATATAAGGCCGGAACCACCATAGACAAAAATTCATGCCTTTCAACTATCAACCGGGTAATATGTTGCCTATCCGATAGCTGAGTGTGTCCAGCCAATAATCATCACCGTTGATGCCACCTGATGAACTACTCGCATTCAATACACGTGTGTTACGTTAGCATTCAGTGTCGGGGTGTAGAGGCGTGTGAGGGCCGATATCAGTCTGTGCTAACAAGGCACACGATCCAGTGATCCGGACCATTGTTCTAATGGGCCTCACAATGGATAGACCACGGCAGATTAATCAAACTATCGGTGACCTTCATATAGACGTCTAAGAGAAGAATTATATCAACTGTCCACATTCGATCACAGAAAAGGGCCAAAGATCATATGGCAAGGATTTCTCGTATGAAGGATCTCCTGGGCATACCCCATCTATGGTGGGGCATATCAGATCAACAGTCAAGATAACTGAGTCAGGGACCCACACTTGTATAAGCTGAAACCAGGAGACAGCATAAAGAGAAACGGATTGGCTACTCCCCCTGTTTGGACCCCAACATGATGTATGTTTCTCATCCATGCCGTCCATCCATTTTTCCAGATAATTTTATGGAATGAACCCAAAAATGAGATAGATCAAAATCTCAAGTGGGTCACACAGTGCTGATTAAACTCTCACCATTAAAAACTTCTTGGGGCTACAAAAGTTTTGGATCAGGCTGATATTTGTTTTTTTGCCTTCACCCAGGTCTGTATGACCTAATCTACAGGTTCGATGTCAAATAAACATTACAGTAGACCATAGGAGGTTTTTAATGGTAGACGTTCAATCACTACTGTTTTCCCAGGGTGTGGTCCAACTGATATTTTTTTCTGACTCATTTTTGATATAGATCATTAAAATGATGTTTAAAAATAAATGAACGGTGTGGATAAAAACACATAGATCATGGTGGACCCCACACAGCACCGACCACTAGTCACCTGGCTAGTGGCAGCGTCACTAGCGCATAAGCTGAGTTTTTCTTGCAGTCTCTTCATTCTGGGACCCACACCACATACTGAAAATCTAATTCTCGTCCGGAAAGTTTCAAATTTTGAGGTTTTTCTCAAGATATTCTCAGTAAAATCTGGCCCAAAAAAAAAAAAAAAACATTTAGAAATATTTATAGTAAAATAATAACAAATTTAAAATTTAAATTGAGTTTTGTCGATGTCCCCAAACCCAGGAGTCAGTCATATAACTAGGAGTAGACCATGGTGCAAAAATCATGTCAATTAGGAGATCCTAAGCTTCTGAACAATAGCATGAAAATGGACAGTCAAGATTGACTGGACAAACAAAATAGGTCCAATCATCATTTTCAAAAATATGCCAGAAATATCGAACTTTGTATTTCTTATGTTTCTAAAGCAACACTTTGATTTAATGACTCTAAGCATGTGATTTATGGCTCATAAACAGTGGACAGTTGTAGCAATTTGGCCCCATTCAAAGGTTAGGATCATTCTATCGCATGGGTAGTTGTAATAAATTGACAACATTCAAAGGGTTAGGATCATCCAATTAGTGTGATTCTTACACCATGGTGGATGTCTGTAACAAATTGGCTCTATTCAAAGGGTTAGGATCATCTCATCTGTGTAATTCTTGTACCATGGATTGATCCTGTTTGTGTATGAATGAATGAAGGGTTCAAAACGATAATAAGCCACTCTGTCCTGTGAAGGTGGGGATGGTAGCAACCCAAACTTCCAATGAGGTCAAGCTCTGTGGGGCCCACTGTGATATGTGTTGGACATCCACACCATTAATTAGAGGTACCCTTCCATGTGAGCCATGGACCTAACAATCATGCTAATCTAATGACTTAGGTGTGCCACACCATAGACAATGGTTGAGAGTGGATGCCCACCCATTGAAACCTTCCTAATTTTTTATAAATTGTTCATAAGGCCCCGCAAAGATATAGTTGAGACATCCAACTCATCCACGATGTATCCCATTTGGATGCGGGGTCACATCAAATTTCAGGCCATTCCAAAAAACTCTAATGGACCCATCAAGCGTTTTTAGATGTTTTAAGCATGACCTTGGATGATTTTAAATTACGTGACTCACTTGAATTTAAAATACAAAAGTGACTTTTGGTACATCCCATAACCTAAAGTGGACCCACCAAATGAGGTGCGAATGTCTAACACATCACGGTGGAAGTTCTCGTAAGGTCGACCTCATAGAACTTTTTCCAATACATGCATATGTGGTCAACCTCATGAGAAGCTTCACCATGATCTATATCAGACAGCCACCCCATCAGTCAGATGCACCCTTACATGGTGGGCCATGGGCCTAAAAATTAGGCCTATTCATGACTAAGATGAGCAACCTTAGACAACGGTTGAGAGTATATCTACCCATTGAAACCTTTGTGATGATTTATTAGGTCCACGTTCAGACATCCAGCCCATCTATTGTGTCCCACTTGGATTAGGGGTCACACTAAGTTTCAGCCATATCCAAAATTCAGGTGAGCCTCGACAATCCTTTTAGAGGTTTTAGGCATTATTTCACACAGTTTCGGATGGTGTAGGCTACTTGGGTTCTAGATAATGGTGATTTTTGGCATATCCCATAACCTAGAGGGGACCCACCAAATGCACGATGTGAATGTCTGACACATCTCTCTCAGGCACACATACAGGGAAATGGTTCTATGCACCCATGGGAACTTCCCCTGAGGTCAAGATGTGTGGGCCCACCATGATGCGTGTTGAACATCTTTCCCATCAGTCAAATGCACCATTGCATGTTGGGCCTCAAGCTAAAAAATCAAGTCAATCCATAACTTGTGTGGGCCACACCACATACAAAAGTTGAGAGGGGTTACCCTCCCATTAAAACATTTATAATCATTTGTTGAGCCCACCAAGATGTGGTTCACAAATTCAGCCCATCCATTATGTGTATCCCACTTGTATGAGGGGTCGGACCAAGTTTCAGACACAACCAAATTTTAGGTGGAGCCCCACCAAGTACTTTTATATGTTTTAAATATGTCTTCACATGATTTTAGATGGTATGGCCCACTGAGTTCCGTATACAGCTAATTTTTGGGATATCCTATAATTTAAAGGCGACCCATCAATTGCATGGTGTTGATGTTTGACACGCATCACGGTGGGGCCATACAGCTCGACCTCATGGGAAGTTCCCACAAGGTCGACCGCACGTGTGTAGGATATATATATATATAGGGGTGTACACAAACCAGGTTAGCCCGATTAGCTAGCTTGACCCGGCCCGAAAATCCCGACTTGGCCTGACTCGGAACTGAATTCAGGTCAGGACGGGCCAATTTTCTCAGCCCGAAAGTGAGTTCAGGCCGAGTTCGGATATGACCCAATTCAGCCTGACTCGGTCCGAAACCCGACTCGGCCCGGCCCGACTCGTCCCGACCCGCCTTTAGGTATATATACCTGTTCAAAAAAAATTCTACATCACTTTCCCCTTTCCCTTTTACTGAAAACGCCCGACCCCACCGTCCCCACCAAACCCTCTCCTCCCCTGCTAGCTCCCTCCCTGCCCGACCCCACGGTCCCCACCAAATCTCTCTCTCTCTCTCTCTCTCTCTCTCTCTCTCTCTCTCTCTCTCTGCTCTCCACCTCTCTAATCTCTCTCTCTCATCCGACCAGCGGCCCTCTCTGTCTCTCGGCTCTCCACCTTTCTAATCTCTCTATCTCTCTCATCCGACCAGCGGCCCTCTCTCTCTCTTGTCCGACCAGCAGAGGCTATCTACCTCTCTCTGCTCGTCCGCTCGTGCAACCACCATTCGCCTTTCTCTGCTCGTCCGTTGGCGCATCCACCGTCCGCCTCTCTCTGCTCGTCCGTCCGTGCAACCACCGTCCTCCTCTCTCTACTCGTCTGTCCGTGCAACCCACTAACCACCTCTATCTGCTCGTCCGTCCGTGCAACCACCAGCCGCCTCTCTCTACTAATTGTCTCGCTGTCCGACCAGCAGAGCTCGCTCGTCCCTCCGTCCAACCGCAACCAGTATGATTTCTCTCTCTCTCTCTCTCTCTCTCTCTCTCTCTCTCTCTCTCTCAGTGTATGATTCCTCTTTCAGTAAATCTGTGTAAATTAGAGATTTTTTTTTTAATTTAGGTTGCTTGATCTAGTAGATCTGTGCAGAATAAAAAGAGATTCTATTTTCAGGACTAATCTAATGCAGGGCTAAAAACATAGAATCTACCACAAATTTCAACTAAAATGAGAAATGTCCATCATTCATGTCTGTAATCATTGTCTCTATGACAGGTGGACTGTAGCTTCCTCAGTGCGGTCTTGTTGCAATTAGCAAAGTGCTAAATCCATACATGAACATGTGGCTAATTGTAGACCTTACAAAATGTGGGTCCCATTGATGATGGAGTATTGATCGATGACACCAAAAGATAATTTTTAACAATCTGATTTCTGTCGTTAAAATTTAATCTGTTGATGAAGTGTGTTTTTTAGGCTATGCTCAATCAACAATGGGGCCCATCATTTGAACTATATGGATTGGTGTGGATGGATGACATGTGTCCGATGGATGGGAAGAATTCACTTCATGACTCTAAAAGATAATCTATGTTGAGAAGAATTCAATGCGCTTAGGGAGCAAGCTTATCTTTTGATTTGTGAACAGTTGTTTGTTAAAATAGGATTTGATTGTTTTCATTTTTTAACCGTCCAGTATATGTCCAACAATCTAATAATAAGATATTCAGGTAAACATAGATTTTTGGTTCATTATACATCCACATGCCTTCCACTATCTCTCTACTTAATTATATTTGTATATAAAGTAGCTTTGTTAAACCCACACGCGTCTAAAAGTCTGTTATTCACACGTTAGCACACGTGCCATATCCGAGCCATTGCTAGGTACCCAATCATATGGCTCAAAATTCATGTCGTACAGATTTTTGGGTGGGCCACAATGTGCAAATTTTTTTAACTGTCTTTTTCTTCTTCTTCTTTTTTTGTACATTGTGGTCTACTCTAAAAGTTTTATTAGGCTGGATTGAACTGTGTGGCCCACCAGTTGGAAAGCTAGGATCTTACACATGTGCAATATTGCGACGTGTTCTTGACTGGGTATGTGCAGGGCAAAAACCTGTGATTGGAATTTGACATAAACATCCATATTTTAATTGATTGCATTCATTCATTACCCTTTTTAGGGTTTGAAATGGTACAACATTTTTACAATCCAAATCATACCCTTATTAAATGATTCATGGACAAATTGAACAAGGTAGGTCACAAAACAAGTTTAACATATTTGGGTTAGAGGGACTGAATTCTCCGGAGCATGTTTGGGAAGTGAATTAAACCGTATCAGATGGAATTGTATTAGTAATCTCACTTTAGAAATCGAGATGATATATTTTGAACCCATGTGATATGGGACTAAAATAAATTCGGTATCAAAACCATGCAAATCCCCCCTCAATCACGTCACTTGACTTTTCACTACCAAAACCCTTATTGATAACCCACGATTATGTAAGAGGGTATGGCATGTGCAAACAGCAAAAGAAAGAGAATTTGTGAAGAGGGTGAGAGAAAAACAACCGTTTGGGGATATAGAAAGCCTACTGGCTATTATAATTTTTTATATATGTATTTTTAAAGAATTTTAGTTGTCCCATGGGAAACATTCACATCCTTTTAATTTTGACTAAATTGCCTTATCATGTCTTTAAAATATTCAAAATTAGGCGTCTAGAAAAGCTGTGGGGATGAAAAATGTCTGAAACCTGCTTGCTTTATATTAGTAGAGAGGATATTTATAAACATACAATTAGAAATTTCTCAAAGGGTTGGGCTTCTGCTTAACAAACTTTTAGTCATGTTAGACTCAAGGCTGAAAAACCTAGCCTGTTTTAGGTTTGGTTCAAGCTCTAGCTCAAGGTTTATATTTTTGGGTAGGACAAGGGCTCACCTGACCTAACCTAAGCCTAGCCATTAATATCCCTCTAGTGCATGGCCATAACATTATAGTTAGTTTTGTTTATGAATCTCATGACTAATGAATGATTAAAAATTTTTATTTATTAGATTTCCTGTCACTCCATTCTAATCTTTTTAATGCATATTAAGTATTTATTTATATTTTTGTAAATGCTGTTAATAATTAGTTTGATGATAATTGATACAATGTTTTCTGTTTTTGTTAGTTAGTTTTAATCTATGCTTATACCAATTGCCTATTAGATATATTTTTATTTTTTTTTGTTCTTATTGTTGTGGTATAGGATAATCAGTTGTCCATTTGCAAATTTCTATATTGCTATACATAAATTGAATGTGTTCATGGATACATAGAAATTCTCAAATTGTACCTTTTTGAATAATTCAATGTTGGATAGACAGTAATATTTTCATTTATTCTAATTTAAATGCACATGTCTGTTTCGGTTCGTCTCTCCTAATTCTCTCTGGATATATTTATTACATTAACTTCCTCATCAAATATTCACGCTTTGTGTGGATAGTTGACATGTGAATCAAATTCAAGATTAATATATTCTAGAGAGATAAGGGGAGATGCTGAAGAAATTTTGGCGTGTCATTTAAATTAAATAATGAAAGCATTACTATCTATTCAACATTAAATGGGTAACTGATTTAATTATTTTTTATGTTGTTATAGTATAAGATAATCAGTTATCCATTTGAGGATTTCTATGTTGCCAGACATAGATTGAGTGTGTTCATGGATGCATAGAAATTCTCAAATTGTCCCTTTTTGGACAGTTCAATGTTGGATATATATTAATGTTTTTATTTATTCTAATTTAAATGCACATGCCTGTTTCGGTTCGTCTCTCTTAATTCTCTCTGTATATATTTCTTGCATTTACTTTCCCATCAAATATCCACACTTTGTGTGGATAGTTGACGTGTGAATCAAATCCAAGATTAATATATTCTACAGAGATAAGGGGAGATGCTACCGAAATTTTAGCGTGACGTTTAAATTAAATAATGAAAGCATTATTATCTATCCAGCATTGAATGGGTAACTGATTTATCCGCTTAGGAAATTCTTTACTAATGTTCAAGAATAAATGAAATTGTTTCATATCTTTAGATATGGCTAGTGAGGATGAAGTCTCACCTATGGCTACCCCTAGTAGCGGTGCCGGTGTCAGCCACATCACCACTTGTTTTTGAGAGAGAGGGGTCTTCAGCTACAAACAAAGGAAAGAAATGGTCAGCTATTTGGGATGATTTTGAAGTAGTAGTTAACAATGTTTTCAAGATCAGATGTATACACTGCAAAAGTCTATACACCAAAAGTGTTGGGGGGTCGACATCTCATTTAAACAGACATAGATAAAGTTGTACAAGGAGGCCTTGACTTCCACATTCAGGTCAACAATTGTTATCGTTTACAAAGTTCAAAGAATCTGCTTCTAAAAGTACACTTACCACTCATAAGTTTGAAAAAGGAAAGCTAAAGGAGTGGTTTGTAAAGCTTATTATCATTGATGAGCAGCTATTTAAGATGGTAGAGAGTGAAATATTTATGGGATACAGTAAATACCTTAATCCTCAATTTGAGAAGGTCTCCCATGTTACTGTAAAGAGAGAGTGCATGAAGATGTATGCTAATGAGAAAATGAAACTGAAAGCAATTTTAAATTCAGTTTTAAAGGTAAGTTTGATGTCTGATATGTGGACGACGCAAAATCAAAGAAAGGGTTACATTTCATTGACTGCACACTATGTTGATGAAAATTAGAAACTCTACAAGAGAATATTGAACTTTCACCACCTTCTACCTCCTCATTCCGGTTTGCTTATTTCAGATTGCATTTACAACTGTATATGAGATTAGGGCATTGATAAAAAAGTCAGTTCATTAACTTTAGATAATGCTTCGACAAATGACAGTGTCATACAATTCTTATGTAATCAGTCCAAGGCAACCGACAGTTTATTTTTTGAGAAAAAAATATTTCATGTTCGGTGTTGTGCACACATTCTCAACTTAATTGTAGAAGAAGGGTTGAAATCAATTGACTAAACTATAAAGAATGTGAGGGAGAGTGTGAAGTACATAAGAAGCTCGCCGTCAAGATTAAGTATATATAATGACATCGTCCAACGTTTGAATTTGACGTCTCAAAAAACGTTGAAGCTAGATGCATACACACGTTGGAATTCCACTTTTGAGATGTTGGATTCAAGCCTAGATTGGAACATGTCTTTTCAGAATATGCAGTGCGTGATAGAACATATACTTGGTTGTCTACTGATGATGATTGGAGCAAAGCGAAAGAAGTTCACAAATTTTTAAAGGTTTTTTATGACTGTACGAGAATATTTTCTGGCAATAAGTTTCCTATAACAAATATATTTCTTCCATCTTTGTGGAAGATCAAGGATGCCCTGAAGAAAACTGCTGATGACAGTCCATTTTTTCTTCAAATCATGACAGGTGATATGCAAATGAAGTTCTATAAGTACTGGGATGATTGTTATCTGATAATGTCCTTAACTGTTGTTCTTGATCCTCGGCGCAAGATGAGTTAAGTATATTTTCATGAGGATTTATCCTACTAAAAAGGCAATATTTGAAACATCGAAGGTTCATGATGCAATCGAAGCATTGTATAACGCGTACACAACCACAATGTCCACATCAAGTGCTTCCAAAGTTAAATCGCAAGTTACTTCAAGCTTCGACGATGCTGATTTCATGTCTTTCTTAGCAAAAGAAAATACAGATACAGGCACGAAAGAATCAAAGTTAGACATGTATCTCAAAGAGTCGGTCGTACTACGACAGGATTCAGAGTTCAATATTTTGGAGTGGTGGAAATTACAAGTTAGTGAAGGAAAATATCTTACACTATCGACGATGGCACGAGATATTTTATCAATTCATATTTCAACAGTGGCATCGGAATCTGCTTTTAGCAGAGGGAGCAAGGTCGTGAACAAGACTAGAAGTTCCCTTACACTTGAAGCATTAATTTGTACACAAGATTGGTTGCGTCCGAGTCTAGGAGGTAATCTTGATGAGAAAGAGGAGGAGAATGTGAATGAAGCCGCAACACATGAAACAACAACAATATGATGGATGTTATGATCTTGTTAGTTTAATTAAATTTGTAAATGTTGTAATGGGTACTCTTTTGACTTTTATTTTTATTTATCTGTTATGTGTTGATGGATGTTATGCAAGCTGCGCAATACATTTATACATTTGTTTACTGACTTTTATTTTTATTTATCAGTTATGTTGACTTTTATTTTTTTTAATCCATAAATTACTTTTATCTTATGTTGATATTTTATTATTGTTAAAAAACCTAAAATACTTTTCCAGCACAATATGTAGATATGTCTTCAAGCAAACCATCGGTTAACGTTTGAGACTATGGTTCCTTAGTCCATTCTCCAAAGTTTGGAAAGTTCAAGATTTTGTATAATTTGTTAATAAAACTAATCAGCTCAGATTACACTTATCCTGTCGGGGTGGAGAAGCAATATCGTGTCCTAAAGCCTCAAAAGAAATTCAAGTTCTTTTCCAAGCAGTTCTTGATTCAAACAAAAAGACTTCTACTCTCTAGTCCAAACTTTCTGAGGCAGAGAAAGAAGCTAAATTATTAGCATTAGAATAAAAACAATTTCAACTCGCCTTAAAGCACAGTATGAAAAAAGCTTCTACACATCAGTGATATCCTCCAAGACCACATGATGTCGAAGCAGGTTCAAGATGCACGGGTAAAAAGAAAAATAGTAAAAATTCAACTAAGTTTCTCTCCAGTCTGTGTGTGTTTTACGGGACGTTGGAAACTACGTATAAATCTTCTCAAAAAAAAATAGTTTGTACAAGAGGAGGGCGATAAAAAGCTATCTCTACCTTTTGAAGAGGAGGTGAATGAGTATGTATATGAAGATTTAGATAGCAGCTCGGGCTCAGATGAATCTCCTCAACAATAGTCAGTAGTGTATGACTGTATTCAGTTTGTATAAAATATTTTATTTTATGCTTTGTCAAATGTATGTAAATGTAGTAAAATTATAATATATCATGTCTCTCTCATAAACTTGTAAATTGTAATGGGACGCGGATTACCTGCCAAAGCCCTTCCTATAAACTTGTCGTAAGGTTCGAAACTGGCCCGAACTCGAAGGTTCGAAACTAGCCCGAACTCGCCCGATTATTGTCGAGTCGGGTTTAGGTTGGAGATGTTGGGCCGGTAACCAGGCCGGGCTGGGTTTGGGCCTAGTGCGGCTGTTGAACGGGCCTGGATGGGCTGAGGCCAGTTCGACTCAGCCCGACCCGTGTACACCCCTATATATATATATATATATATATATATATATATATATATATATATATATATATATATATATATAGAGAGAGAGAGAGAGAGAGAGAGAGAGAGAGTCCCGGTCTCCTGCGTACCATGCCGCACCATGCTTAAATACGAGCTTTCATATTGTCCGTTAGATCCTCCTATTGGCTAGGATTCAAGCACCATGCAAAGAGAGAGTCTCCTAGAAGGAGGACTCGCGCGACATCTTTTCCGACATCTGACGGGGTTTCTAATGAAGTGACGTCTCTCATTGTTGTAGGTCTTGCCATCATGTATATTTTTTATCTATATATATATATATATATATATATAGAGAGAGAGAGAGAGAGAGAGAGAGAGAGAGAGAGAGAGTCCCGGTCTCCTGCGTACCATGCCGCACCATGCTTAAATACGAGCTTTCATATTGTCCGTTAGATCCTCCTATTGGCTAGGATTCAAGCACCATGCAAAGAGAGAGTCTCCTAGAAGGAGGACTCGCGCGACATCTTTTCCGACATCTGACGGGGTTTCTAATGAAGTGACGTCTCTCATTGTTGTAGGTCTTGTCATCGTGTATATTTTTTATCTACACCGTCCATCGATTTGGAGAGATCATATTAGGACATGATCCAAAAAATGAATCAGATCCAAAGCTTAAGAGGACCCCACCACAAAAAATAGTGGGAAGAGTGACGGCCACCATCAAAACATTCTAAGGGCCACGATAGTTTTCGTTCAGTCGAATATTTGCATTTTCCTTCTTCCATGGTGCAAGTGAATGTCTTAGATATACAAAATCGGTGTAGTCGTAGCCTAACTAAAATTGGTGTTATCCTAATCTAATCTCATGTTCATCTCACAACGGCACGAGGCCGAATCAAATTCGGCCACGTCAGAATACCCGAATATCCACGGTGATTCGGGCACCGGACAATCGAATCGAATCGTAGACGTTGGGTAAAAAGTACACGTGTTACAATCGAATCGAATTGTAGATGTTGGGTAAAAAGTACACATGTTACAATCGAATCGAATTGTAGATGTTGAGGGAACGGTTGGAACATACTCCATCCCCATTTCTGCCAATGTTTGACGGTCTGGATTGACTTCCTTAGTCTAACGATGGTCAATGTGAGTGCATGATGGGCCAACACAGCAGCTCCAGCAGTTCTACCACGGAGACACTTCATGGTTTCATACATCATCAGCGCGGCGATTGTCTTGATCGGTGATGGATGAACATCAATGACAGATGTACGGTGGATTAGTTGCCACGGTATGGAAGCAAATGCAGATGATGATCCAACGTCCGTGATCGATTCTTTATGGGGACAGACAATACATCAGGCAGACAGGAGAATTGTTGCATACGATCCTGCGTATGTGAGTTCCATTCAATCGAGCCATGTGGGGGCTCATCTTGAGATGTCCTTGAAATCCAATCCGTCCATCAGGTGTGCCCCACAATGTTAGCCCTAGAAGTCGAAGATCGACTGATACAGATTTCAGATGGGTCACATCGTTGGGAACTGAACAGGGAGCGGATTAGGTGAGACTTCTGACTGCGGGGCTCACAGTGATGTATCTGCCTTAAATCTACACCGTCCAACCATTTTCAAAGCTCATTTTAGGCATGAAACCAAAAATGAAGGATGCCCAAATCTTAGGTGGACCACACCACAGGAAACAGTGTTGATTATATCCTACCATTAAAAACTTCATGGATCATAGCTGATCAATTTGAATTGAACCGCGCATTCAATTCCGGCACGCTAGTATATTCACACATACCACGCTGGCACGTGTAGAGTTACCTTCCATTCAGTGGCACGCGTAGAAAGAACAGCACGTGAAAGAAGGCAAGCCACCTACTCGGAAAATTCCCACACATGTGCAACGCAAGCACGTATTGCCAAAATGCCATGTGGGGACGATGGAAAGAGTGGGTCAAACTTTCTCAGGGCCCACCATGAACAAAACCTGATGTATGAAGCTGATCGACTCTACTCATCAGATCCCACAATCAGACAAGAAGAACGGATAATTACAAAGAAAATAACAATGGCCTATTTTCAATATCGCGTGTAGCCAACTTGATAAGTGGACCAACTTGGATCTTTGGATATCCGAGCCCTACCTGATAGACGGGTCGGATCTCTTACACATACGGCCCATTGGCACATGTCGGCCTTCACCGGGTCAATATATTCCCGCGAATATCTTCATGAAGATTCAACATTGGGCGTTCAATCACAATGGTTGGATATAATTTGTCCCACTTGACTCTGGATCTATTCTTTGGGATAATGTTCCAATTCAGCTTCCAAAACTGATGGACGGAGTGGATTTATCGGGAACATCTCAGTGGGCCCCACACAGAGTAGGAACTTTCAAGCAGCCCAGGCACCGTCGATTCCCGCCGTGAGTGCTGCCAGCGAACGTAACGGACTCATCCGAGTTGAGGTGCAGACAGTTGTCTCAGATAAGGGCGCGGCTTCGGTATATCCATGAACCCACAAAGCTGGGTAGATCCCTGACTGTGGGGCCCACTTTGATGTATATACCTTAAATCCAATCCGTCTATCCGTTTTTAAATAAAATTTTGGATTATAATCACAAAAATTAAATGATAAAAATCTCAGGTGGACCAGACCACAGTAAACAATGGTGATTAACCATTTAAAACTTCTTGTGGGCCAAAAAAGTATTATATCAAGCTGATATTTTTGTGGTCCCTTCATCCAGTATTTTTGACCTTATAAAAAGGTTGGATGGGAAATAAACATTATGATGGACCCCTAGAAGTTTTTAATGGTGAATATTCAATCATGTCTTTTTTCCTGTGGTATGGTCCACCTGAGACTTGGATCTTCTTCATTTTTTATATCATACCCTTAAATAATAATAATAATAAATAAATAAATATGAAAAAATGGATGGACAACGTATATTTAAGATAAATACATCAAGGTGGGCCCCACAGTCGGGAATTCACCCACCTCCGTAGATCTGAACATCCACCGAAGCCGCACCCATGAAAGACATGAAAACGTGTCAAGGACTCAAGATGTGTCCCGCTACGTACGTTGGTGGGCCCCACCAGCCAAAGCTTATCCGATGTAGATCGACCAAACCTCAGATAATTAGGATCGACGACCGAGATAGGCTCCTGATGAGATGGCACGATGCTACATGGGCTGGATGGCCGTTTGACAGGTGTCTTTCATAAAAATGTTCAATGCATGGCCCACAACACTGGGAGACGTCACTTCCAGGAGACTCTCTCTGCTCATGGTGCTTGTATCCCAACTGATAGAAGGATGTAACGGACAATATGGAAGCTCGTATTTAAACATGATACAGTATGGTGTGCAGGAGACCGGGGCTCTATATATATATAGAGAGAGATATGCTCACACAAAACTAGTTGGACTGTAAGTTTTGGTCCACCTAGCTGGGCATTTAATTAAAAAATCTCCTTGCATACACCTATGTTGAGGAATTTTAGAAGGCATGTTATAGTTATGTAAAGTGACATTTGTGTTAAGATCTAAGTCATTCATCAGTTAGGATCCACTAAGGAGAACTTATAAGCTAAAAACTAAGAAATTACACTTTTAAAAAAAATACAGTTTGCATGTTAAATCTATATCATTGGACTATTTTATTACCAACCCATTATCTTCATAAGTATTTGACATGTTTGATCATAAGATCATCATTTTATTTTTAGCTCCTAACAAGTTGATAATGTAATTTATCTAATGTATAGATCTGATTTTTAGTTAGATGGTCTAAATCTATAATAAATGTGTAGTCCATTCTACATTTAATGAAAAAAAAAAAAAAAAACTCTCGTAATTAATGTAAGCAAATGCTTCCATGGTAGACTAATTACATTTGGCATAGAAAAGGGCCCACAGCTTGAGTGGGCCCATTATTGCGTTAATGTAAAATCAACCCCTTCCATTAGGTATGTCACCCCATGTTAGATCAAGGTCTCAATTTCATTCTATCCTTAGTTAAGGTGAATCACATTATTAGAAACAGTGTATATGGAAAGGTTCACCCTCTAAACTATTTTCATCAGTGTGGCTCACATGAATCATATATAGACTTCATTTTTTGGGACTCAGGCTTAATTTTGGTGTGATATCTAATAGTTGGAACGAATTTCATAGTTTCTTTACGATGGGCCCTAAAAAAAATAAAGAGCAGATGTCTCTCTCCTAATTGTTCCTATTAGTGTAGCCTATCTGAACCACTGATTAGCCTAATTTCTTTGCTTTGAGCCTATTACTAGATTACGTGTTTAATGGTCGGAATGGATCTTATATACATTTAAGAGTGGGCCCGTGAAAAAATCTAAGGTGAGAGTGCGTGTGGTACCTGTTCCCAAAATATTGTCATATGGCGTAATTAATGCTTGTAATGCTGGCATATAGGCGGCGTTGTGGACGAGGATTTCCTACGAAAGCCTTTTGCAGGAAGTTCCTGGGGATTCCAGGTGAGGCTCAGTGCAATGTATGTGAGAAATTTATTTCGTCCATCCATTTTTTGAGCACATTTCAGGACGTTATATCAAAAATGAGGTGGATATAAGACTCAAAGGGATCACACGAGAGAGGGAAATTGGGGAAAGAAATTCACACCGTTGAAACCTTCCTAGACCCCACCTTGATGTCTATATGCAATCCAAACCCTTTATAAGGTCATTCCAAATTGGATGAAGTGAAAACACTAAAAATATAGCCTAATAAAGAAATTTTATGGCCATAAAAATGTTTCAACAGTGCACACTGAATAACAACTATTTCCTCTCGTGTGGCCCATTTGAATGCTTGATACATCTATTTTTTGGTCGCACATCCTAAAATTATCTTTCAAGAAGGATGGATGGGATAGATTTCACAAACATATCAGTGGGGCTCACCAGCATCCTTGCGCAGGAACTTCCTGTGAAAGGCTTTTGCAGGAAATCCAGGTCGGTTGTTTTGGTAATTAATCCTCGTAATGCTGATCCACGAGTGATTTAAACGCAGCTTTGAAAAAGAGTGGCCCTTTCAAGTAGGACGTATATGGTGTTAATTTTAAATCTATCTTGAACATCGGATGGGTCACCTCACTTTACACCTAGGGCTCAAATTTCAGGCCCATCCATACTTCAGGTGGACCACACAACTGGAAATACATGATAAAAAAAAGTTCACCTTCCAAACTATTTATGTTGGCGTGGCCTACTTGAAAGATGAATGGATCTTAATTTTGCCCCTATATAAGTTCTCCTTAGTGAATCCTATCTGATGAATGACTTAGATCTTAACAAATATGTCACTTTACATAACTGTAACATGCATTCTAAAATCCTCCTAATATAAGTGTACGCATCACAGAAGGAGTAATTTTTTCATTAAATGCTCAGCTAGTTGGACTAAAACTCACGGTCCACAATATATATATATATATATATATATATATATATATATATATATATATATATATATATACAACTTAGTTGGACCATCTAAATTGGTCCAACGAGCTGTGCATTAAATGGTAAGAATGTCTTTTTTATCCACATGTAATGTCCACTTATCAGAGTTTATGTGACATCCAGTTTTATATCCATATGATAGAAATGCATATCATAGATCTAGTTGGTTTATAAAATCAGGCTTATTAATTTGATTTTATCTATCAAAAATTAGTAAATGATTTTTATTATTAGAGACACATATACAAGCTGAATCTAACCTGTTGGAATAGATTTCTAACGGCCCACTCTTTTGGTAAAAGAATAGTTAGCTATTAATTACAAAAACATAATATTTAGAATCCTTCACATGCTTATAAGGAACGGTACGTAATTAACTGACCGAATTTGTTATATATGCTGTGCATCTCGTGAATGTATCACACAAGTACAACTTCTCCAGTTATACCAATTTCTTTTGAAGCAATCCTCTTCTTTTTATACTTTCTCTCCTCATTTAATGCACTCTCTTTTGATCATCAGACTCTAGGTTCCTCTACCCTGTGTGGTTGGCAACGAACGGGCAATGTCTACAAAAGCTTAACACCTATAGACTACGTACCCCCGCTCATCCACAACTAGGAATGTGCAGGGGCTCAGAGGGGCCGTTGTGGTATATGAGTTTTATCCACACTGTCTATTTATTTTTTCATATTATTTTAAAATATAACTCCAAAAATTAAAAAAATACAGGGCTTAAGTGGACCACATCACAGGCAGCAGAGATGATAATGACACATGCTAGTGAAACTCTTATGGACCACTCTGAGATTTTTCTCTACTCGAATTTTGGATGCATGCCCCAAAATATCTGTTAAAATGGATACACCACATGGATATACAATACATGCATCTAGGTGGTCCCCATTATCAAGTACTCACCATGTTGGGTGAGGTCTCAAAGACACTTCAGCTGCTTTCAAAATAATTCTTAAAGTGTCTCTGGCGTTGATCAAGTTCGTAGTGCACTGACGTTGCAAAAATTTTGCAAGCCCCACAATAATATCATATACAAACCGTCCATCCATTTTTTTTTATATTATTATTTATATCATTATCTTTTTTTTAGATCATTTTAAATATGAGCCAAAAAATGAAGTAAATCCAACGCTCGAGTAGACAGTGGGGATTGAATGCTTGCCATTGAAAACTCCTTGGAGGCCGTAGAAGTATTGGATCAAGCCGATATTTGGGGCGTGGATTAGCTACTGACAGGTTGAATAGCAAGACAGGCTACTGAAGTAAAGTCACCAAGTTTCGTGGGCCCACCATGATGTATGTTTTGTATCCATACCTTTTATCCATTTGGAGAGATCATTTTAGGTCAATATCTGAGTTAAATCTAAAGCTCCAGTGGACCCCGGCACAAAAAGCAGTGGGACAGTGACACCCTTCATTAAAAACTTTTAAAGGCTACGAAAGTTTTAGGTCAGGCTGATATATGTTTTTTTACCCTTATTTCATGTCTTTTCTAACTTTCGAACAGGTTGGATATCAAATAGACATTACGGTGGGCCTTAGAATAGTTTCAACGATGGGAATCACTCTCCCCACTGTTTTCTGTGGTGGATCTACTACAGATTTTTATCGCCTTATTCTTTGGCTCATGCCCTAAAATGATATTTCAAAATGGATGAACGGTGTGATACAACACATACATCATAATGAGGCTCACAGAACTTGGTGACATCACTACCGTAACGGACTGGCTGCTTAACCTGCCATTATCTAATCCGCGTCCTGATATTTCTGCTTTCCAGTCATTCATTCAGGTATATGTGACATTATGAATAGGTTACATGGTAAATAAACATCATGGTAAGCCCCGGGAATGTTTTAATGGTGGGTGTTCAATGTTTACTGTTTTTTTGTGGCGTGGTCCATTTGAGATTTAGATCTGCCTCGTTTTTAGGATCTTGCACTAAAATGATCTTTAAAAACTGAGGGACGGCACAGATATGTGACACATACATCATGGTGCGCCCACGTTTATGGAAACGTACACTTGCCCGTAGGTGTTACAACCTAATCCACTCTCTGTTAATACGGGAACGTAAGATTTTTCTCGGAACCAACAATAGTTTGAGATACGCCCACCCTTCAAATTTTAAGGGCCCCACCGTGACATTTTTTAGAAATCCACTTCGATAATTAGCTATGTAATCCCATGTTAGGCTATGACAAAAAAAAAATCAGGCTAATAAATGATTTAAGTGGGCCATACCAATTGAAACAATTGAGAGAGACTTCCACCCTTGATTTTTACCGGCCCTTTCATGATGAGAATATAAAATCCACTACAACCATTAGCTCCCACACTAAAAATTAGGCCTTGAACCAATAAATTTGGCACATAAGTAATTAAAGTGAATCACACCAAGGGAAAGAGATTGGAGGATAAGCTTTCTACATACACATTTTTCAATTATGTGGTTCATGTGAGCCCGGGATGGGGCTGATTGTTTTGCACTAGGTCTAACTTGAGGTAGCTCACCTAATGATCGCGTGGATTTTATATAATACTACGGTGGGGCCCACTTAAGTAAGCAACTCTTTTTCATCAATTGAAATAACTTTTATATGAAAATTTTTACTAGCATTAACTGTTCATTAAATGCCCAACTAGTTGGACGAAAATGAAGGTCCAAATAGTTATGTGTGAGCATCTCTCACACACACATATATATATATATATATCCTAAAGCTTTTACCATTTTCCCATCAATATATCTTCTAATATTTAAAAAAAAATCTGGAAATAACATCATTTCATGTATTTTTGACAATATTTATCACAAGATTTTCAAAATCTCGGCCATATTTGTCACACTGTCACATCACTGACTCTTTACTTTCCACTCACCATTTTATTCCGAATGACATATTTACTAACTGTTGTAATGCTAACAAATCACAAGAAATTTGAAAAAAAAAAAAAGGAAAAAAAAAAAGGAAAAAAAAAGAGTGGAGAGTTGGATTTTACAAAAACTTCAATCTACCCACGCAAAAGAGACAGACAGAAAGAAAGGACGGCCCAGACACACTAATAAAGCTGGGCCCACCACCTCTCCAATCAGAAGCAACAAATACTCCCTCCCCCCAAGCACTTACGGTGGATAGAGAAAGAAAAGAGAAATAATAATGACGACAACAACAACAACAATAATAATAATAAAACTTTCTTTCTTCTTTTTTTTTTTTTCTTTTCAGCCGAGCAAACTAACCGTTTCTTCCTGACGACTTCTGAATCTCAGGCCTCTTCTGGTCTCCACCAGCTATAAACCTTGGGAGGGTCAACAATGTGTTCACACGAGAGACCCCCTCCAGCGCCAACCACTCATCTTCTGCTCCCCCAGTGGGGCCCACCAGCTTCGATGCTTCCCCACCCTCTTCCGGAACGATCTCATCACAGGTCCGGACGGTGGCTGACCATTCCGATGGATCTTCTTGCTTTTCGTTGGCCATATCCAATCCCTCGACAGACCTCTTGGAATTGCCGGTGTCTGGGTTGGAGTCAAGAAAGAGGCAGACAACGGCACAGTCATCAACCTTGGAAGTTGGGTATTTGAACCTCCAGGCTCGAACTGCTGACTCAACCAGGGCTCGAGCTGCAGATGACCTAGCAGGGGCAGAAGCCACTATGTCCACCACTTCTTTGTTGGAGAGGACGTCCCAAATCTGCAAACATTGACGCCTGGGATTAGATGCCAGGCTACTGTACAGAAATGTAGATGAAATTTGTACGGGGAGAGGAATTATAGAATACAGAATACGAGGGTTTTAAAGGCAAGTGCCTGCAATGCAGAAATTTAGTAGACATTTTTTACACAAGGAATAGAAATATAGAGCCCATGATTGAGCCATCTGACTGTCCAACTCATAGGCTGGATTTCCCCAAAAAAATCTTAAGGGCCCTTTTGGATGCACCCTCCAAAGTGGCGTTTGGATGCACTTTGCAAACCATTGGTTCACCATCCCGCTCCACAAAATAGACTCTAAAATGCTGACTGACAAAAACCAATCCATTCATTTTTGTCAAGATGACCAAAAAAGCAAGGCTTGAAAACCCCTTCAGCAAAAATGTGTCCAAACAGCCCCCAAATAGGAAGATCCTACCCCATCAGCAGGAAGCAAATAGACGGATATGAGAACCACAAAGTAAATTAAACAGTTGAGATATAAAAAATTAAAAAAGGAAAAATATCAAAGACTCAGTATCATTCAATGCAGGATTTTCAGGGCATCGGTGTGTGGTCCATAAGATCGACTGTCTAGATCACTGAACTATCGGGTCCCATAAATGGAACTAAAAGCATCAGCAAACAGTAAGTGCGCTGACGTACAGGACCTAATAATTCTATAGAAGACTACATCATAACATAGTTTTGCGAGGACCATATTCATCTCCATTCACAGCAAATGTACAAACCTGGCAGAGAACAGTATACTAAGTTTCACAGTTAAAACCTTGGGGAAGCAATTCACTTTTACCATTAACTGCCTCAACACGAAATCGGTATTGTAGACCTCATCTTTCAAATAACAGATGCTTCTCATTTCTATATTGCTTCTGATTAGTAGATCATCATCATCATGATTATAGCCATGTCCCAGCTATAGTCTTAGGAATCCTGTTTGGCTAAAAGGCCCAAAACTTCCTATCTAGGGACCTGTATTTGGTAAGTGAAATGCTCTCTTCTCAACATCTCTATCCAAGTCCTTTTAACTCTTCCTCTTGTCCTCCTTTTCAAGCCACTTCAACCCTAATCAAAGTTCACTTCTTATTAGGGCTCTCTTTGGTTTTCTGAGCACATGGCCAGACCATCTCTTAGTATTTTTGAAAGATGATGAATTTTATTCAAAGGGCACAATGGCCAAAAAACAAAAGAAAAGGGAAAAGGAAAAATAGCAGCTTGGCCAACCAGCACCCACAAAGCTCAAGGCTCCCACTCCCTGAACAAAAACAACTTTGTAGCAATCCCGCCCGATGGTAAGCAGCAGTTATTTCTCCCCCTTCAAATGGACCAGAGACACGCAAGCAAAGCTAGCTGCCACTTCGCCCTGCCTTTAGAGTGGGGATCTCCCTTGTGCCACTCAAGATAAAGACCCTCTATAGATTTAGGCACCACCCATGGAGTCTTGAAGAATGAGAATGCTGGCCCACACCTCCCAAGTGAGAGGGCAGTGAATAAAAAGATGCTACACCGATTCCGCATCCCTCATGCACAGGAGGCAAATATTTGGCAGCAGTATACCTCTCTTATGCAGATCATCTATAGTTGACACCCTGCTGCGACCAGCCAGCCACACAAACGCAGCCACCTTAGGCGAAGCACCATAATGCCAGACAACCCCAGTATGACACCCAGAGTGAGAAGCGCCAGAAAGAGACAGCGAGCTCAGAAAAGAGCAAACAGAAGCCCCCAGTCCAGTCTCTATGCCAGAACAAGGAATCATTCTCTCCCGGAGAGGGGCATAATCCTTCCAGACAAGAAGCTGAGATAATTCCAGCACTTCATCATCTGGTAAATGGCACCCGCAGGGGGGGGAAGCCATACCCCATCTGCGAAATATCGGACCACCAAAATGTTCACATCGGGATATAGCCTCACAATATGTTGGGGAATTCTGTTTGGAGTGGGGCATCCCCTCACCAAATATCATCCCAAAAACTAATTCTTTCCCCATCTCCAACTGAGAACCTGATCCCCTCAAAAACTTTTGCCGCTAACTTGGCAATAGACTTCCAGCAGGATGATGCTCTATAGAGAAGATTGCTTAGTAAATGACCATTTTATGATAAGGGCCTGTTTGGATAATGAGATAAGAAAATATGATGACTTTTTCCCTGATGGGATGTTTCAGAATGTTTGGATAGCAAGGAAATATTAGATTCCAAAAAACAATCATTACCCAAACACTATAGTTAAATTCCTACACAAAATATGAGGTAAGACGTGTGAGAGTTTTATAAGATTTCCACTTCCTATTCAAATAAGCCCCCCACCAAAATGGAATCAGTGGGAATCCAGATCTCAAGGAAATTTTGAGAAATCATCATTGGGTAATTATCACGATTTTGATTTCTTTTCTTTTCTTTACCCACTATCCAAACAGGCCCTAACTCCTAGTGGATATCTCTAAAATATACCAAGATAGTAGAAAGAATAGTATGGACCCATAGACAGCCTCGGTACAGAGATCCAGAATTCAAGAGCCATAATTTTTCTCTTAACCATTACTTCAAGAAAGGCCAATTTGAAGAACACAGGACTAATGTTGGAGTTAATAACAACGGAACTACAAGGTTGTTCTTAGACTTGGGATCACCTTATACAGTGAGATTTCTCAATCCCACTTGGAACAAGTCTCATTTGCTAATGCACTTGTTTCTTAAATAATGGTGTAGAAAAAGACTGCTAGACGACTCTTCACGAGAGTCAAGGTGCCTATGATTTCAACATCACAGCAGACAGGGTGACAATAGCATCCTTTCTGGGGATTTATGTAGGTTAACCAACCGATTAATCCCTTTTGGCGTCCCTTCAGAGAAGACCAAAATTGATGGGAATTAGGCATTCTTATCCCATGAGAAGAAAAACACAAGTATAGAGAACCAACTACAAAAAAAAAGAAAAAAAAAGAAAAGAAAAGAGAAGTTGTGCAATAACTTGCCCTTGTGCAGCAATCTAAGGCCACATGTACCAACATCTCCCACTTGGCCTTTTGCAGCTTAGGATGCTGTGGATTTTCACTGACTTGTGCAGCTTAGGATGCTGTGGATTTTCACTGACTTCTACAAACATCATTCAATATAACCTCCCTCCCTCTTTCTTCTTCTCTTCTTTTCCTTCTATTATTTTGAGATGGCCATGTAATCGTCTCTCGTAAATGTGTGTGAGGCCCACTTTCATATAGATCCCTCGTAATGGACAAAAGTGTGGCACCGTGTTCATAGCCAGATTTGAGATTGAAAATATGGTTGAAGGTGAGCATTGCAAGGGTTAAAGAATCAATGTAAATGTGAAGGTGTTGAAACAAGAAGTTTCATTAGGTGATCATGTTTGTTGATATACACTGGTTTCTGATATATGAACGGGGTTAGTTAAAGTTATTCGTTCCTCCTTGGGTGTTTTATTTCTCCATAATCAATGGATGTCAAGAATAAAGCCAGAAGTCTTTTTTCTCTATCTGAGTTAGAACTTTCATATTACATCGACTAATCTCAATGGGGCATATTATTTAAAATGGACCACACGTTGTTCGGAGTATCTCCGATATTATCCATCTCCAGCTTGACGATACCAATAACGCTGGTAGCGATACCGATAACACCGATCGATATCATCAAAGTATACGACCAGGAACCCAATGAAGGTCCTCAACACTTGGGTCATCACACGCATGCAAGTGCTTGGGGCGTTGTTTAACCCAAAAGGCATAACTAGCCACTCGTATAGCCCATCCTTTGTTTTGAACGCTATCTTCCACTCATCACCAAGGCATACACAGATTTGGTGATAACCACTTTTGAGGTCAATTTTTGAGAAGATATTGGCCATCATATCCAACATGTCATCAAGACGTTGTATGAGAAACCGATACTTGACTGTGATTTTGTTGATGGCTCTATTATCAACACACATCCTCCATGTGTCATCCTTCTTAAGTGTAAGAAGGGCGGGCACGGCACAGGGGCTCATGCTCTCTCGTATGAAACCCTTCTCTATGAGCTCGTCAATCTGCATCTTCAACTCATCGTGCTCCTTTGGGTTCATTCTGTAATGCAGGCGGGAGGTTTGGTAGAGTCGCCTAGAGGATTAAATCACTGGCGTGCTGTATATCCCTCATGGGGGAAGCTCATTCGATAGATCATCAGGGAAGACATTAAGAAACTCATGCATTACTTGAATGGCCTCGGTGGGTAACTCTACACTAGCCTTTGGTACACTCTCCCTAGCTACAAGGGCGTATACCATCGAGTCCGCCTCCGTTTTTCGCTCGAAGTCTTTGGCACTCAGGATATGGAGAGGTTTGGACTTCGACTTCGACTCCACTTCTTTTGAGCCGTTCACACCACTCTTTGTGGTGGACTCCTTTCCAGTCGTATTGTTGGGTGACATAGGATTTAGCTTAACCTTCTTGCCCTCAAACCAGAATGTACACACATTTGAACGACCAAATATGGTGACATCCCTATCATAGAGCTATAGTATGCCCATAATGATAAGGCCAACATCCATGGGAACAACATCGCACCATAATGTGTCTTTATATGACCCAAACTGAATAGGAATAAGACAACGGTGCAAGACTGGAATGGAAGTTTCGTCAACCCAGGAGACTATATAGGGTTGCAGATAGGCTTTCAGCTTCAAGCCCAAACAGCTTACAGTGCTAGTCGATGCCACATTGGCACAACTACCACTATTCACGATCAACTTGCAACTCTTTTCTCCACATTTTGCATGAGTATAGAAGATTGTGTTGCGGTGCCAGTCATCAGTGCTCTTGGCTTGAGTTAAAGCGCAACATACAATTGCCAAGGTCGCAAACTCTTGCGCTCCTTCCTCATCACTAGGGGTCTCTACGGGCTCATATTCTTCTTCTTCGCTGTCACTTTTTGGGGGTACTTCTACTTGCCCATCAATGAAGAATATTTTGGTGCCCTCTCTCATGTCGCACTGGTGAGCAAAATAACCAAACCCCTGACACCTAAAACACCTAGTGGTCCCACTTCCACGTGAACTAGACCTGACAATCTCTTTGCCCTTATCATCCTTTCGCCTGGGCTGAACATTATTGGAAGGTTTGTTTTGGAATCCCATATTAAGTTTAGCCCCAGAGGGGTTGGCCTTAGCATCGGACTCGCGAAAGTCAAACCGCCTTCCCACAAATGCTTTAAGATATTGCTCGACGTCTAACACTACTTGGTATAACTGTTCAATAGTGTCTGTCTTTGGCGAGAAATTCTCTCCTAATGTAAGAACGGAGGCCCGTTTTAAAACAAGCAAGGGTGAGTACTGGGTCCTCATCAATCTCACAGTGGGTCGAATACTCTTCGAACTTCTCGATATAGTTCGCAACACTCATGGAACCCTGTCGAAGAGACTGCCACTCCTCAATCAACCATAAGCGATAAGAGAAAGGGAGGTATTTATCTTTAAGTGTTTCTTTCATTTCTCCCCAATGGACTATTGAGAGTTTCCTCGCTCTTTCTTTCTTTCGCTCAACCGTCGCCCAAAACCTATTTACTTGGCCCGCAAGCTTTATTTTGGCGAATCGAACTCGTCGAGCATCCGACATATCATACCACTCAAAATAATGATCCATATCCGCCAACCAATCTAGAAAGACATTAGGGTTTAAGTGACCATCAAATGTAGGGGCATCTACTCTAACTACCCTGAGGAGTTGTGCATCTGGATCATATTGATCATGATGTCCCTCATGAGGTGGGTGCACAGGTACACGCCCATGACCAACTCTTTGGCCGCCCCCAGTCCTTGGTTTAACCTCCTGACCACCTGCTTGAGATTGGACATCTTCTATAATGGTAGGGTTTGTCCCGAGGGAGGCCTCTATTTGGTCAAGGTGCTGATCTATGTGTTGTTCCAAGCGCTTACTTAGGGAATCAACCTACTGGGTTAACTTGGCCACTGCTTCTTACAGTTGCTCCATGTTTAATGTAGGGTGCAAACCGAAACCGCGACCCGTGCTTGTGGGCATACACTTACTAACTCCACCTAAGGACTTTCTAGGACGACTATATATAACTAAATAAGACTAAATGATCCTATGAGACTCTATATGAGGAAACTATGCAGTGTTACTAAAATCCAGAAATATAGTTGTCAAAATAAGGGACTATGGACTCTTAAAAGCTACATGTGATGGACTGAATGCATGAAGGACTCAAACAAACTAACCTTAAACAAGTAATGTATTCCCCTATAAGAACTTATGGGGACATCACGCGCACATGCGCACTCACGCTGCCCCTTACGCACGTACGCCAGAACGAGAGCCCCACCGTCGATCTAGATCAATAACGACATCCAGGAAGGGCCTCTAGTTAGAAGACGGAGTTTTGGTTCAAGAGAGGGCCCGATAGCCAAAAAAAACCCATCATGGGATCTCATGATCGTGACCCACTAGTCAAATTGATTTCATATTTTAAGTTTTTCTTATTTATGTTATTTAGAACATCGTGAACGCTTTAGATTTCTTTGATTGGTTTTTATTTTAATTTACTTCATCGCCAAGTAATAGGTTGCGCATATGGCGTGAGTTTTGAGGTATAGGGTTTTCCCTAAAAATAGGCACCCCTTGTAGTTCTTTCGATTCAATGAAGATTAATAAAAATTATTGTATTTTCTTGCTCCTTTTCGAGTTATGAAAACCTAATTGGGCGCGAAGCCATCCCTTCTTCAAAGGGCTAACTACCGTAGTGCGAAGCCGCATTTGTCCCGATTCGTCCCCACCTTCTTCCATCCATATTTCTCTTCTCCTACAAGCATTCCATCTGCAAATCCATCAATAGTTGCGGCTATTTTTCTCTCTACAGTAGATTTCCAAAATCTGGCCCTGTAGGAGGGCTGAAACTTCTACAGAGCACCATGCACAAACCGTGCATCGGATCGAACTGAGATTTGAGAGTTTTGGAGTCCATCCCTGGCCGACCAAGGCCAAGGTGACCTTTTTCTAAATAGTGAGCCCCACACACGTGCGGCCGTGATCACACGCACGTGCGTCTGGGACATTGTTACTATCCGCGTGCGGAAACTGTCTTCCGGTTCAGGTTTTCTTCTTATTTTACCCTCTCATACCAGTTTTTCATAAACCCTAACCCTAGATTGCATTATCCTTAATTTATTTGCCCATTTTCTCACCCTAGGGTTCCTTAATTTAAAATTGGAGAACTCCTTGGATTAGGGATTGATTGTCAAGCATGTGTGGTTGATTTCTACTTTCCTTTGAGCATCGTTTGGTCCGTAATTTTACTGATCCAGTCCTAGCCTGTGTAGGCTTGGACCCGTACAGATTCCCCTTTACTTGAATGTTTGAGCTTCTGTGTGGGACGTGAAATTTTTATGTTATTGTTTCTGAATTAGTGTGATCTAAACCCGAAATCTTGCATATCATATTTAAATTTCATGTCCTACATCAAATTTAGTATCAGAGCTTAAGGTTTTTATAGGGGAATGCATTACATGTTTAGGGTTTAGTTGTTTATATCCATTACGCATCAATTGCCATCATATATGGCTGTTTAGAGTGGTCTATAAACCCTGACATAAGCTGCTGAAATTTTTTGTTAGCCCCTTATTTGAATTATTTTAGAAATTAACTTAGCTTTCTATTTCTAGGTTTAGAAACTTTCCTTTTCTGTTTTTAGAAACTTTCTTAATCTGTTTTTAGAAACTAATTTCCTTTCTTTTTTCTTTTTTAGAAACTAGTTTACTTTCCTTTTTCTTTTTTAGAAACTAACGTACTTTCTAAATTTTTAGAAACTTTCCTTTTTCCTTTTTTTAGAAACTAGGTTGTTTTTTTTAGAAACTTTTCTAATTTGTTTTGTCGTTTAGAATCTTTCCTAATTTGTTTTTCTTAGAAACTTTCCTTTTTCATTTTTAGAAACTAGGTTGCTTTATTTTATAGAAACTTTCCTAATTTGTTTTTTTTTTTTAATAGAAACTTTTCTTTTTCGCTTTTAGAAACTAAGTTGTTTTTTTTTTTAACAACTATATTGCTGAATTTTGGTTGACATCCTACACTAAACATGGAACAACTGCAAGAATCACTAAACAAGTTGTCCCAGAAGTTGGAGTCTTTAATTAAGGGCTTGGATATAGACCAATGCTTTGAACAACTTAACGTGCGCATTGCCCAACTTGGGACCTCCGCGGGGACAAACCCCACCATTGGGGTGGATGTCCAATCTCAGGCAAGTAGCCAGGAGGATAGACGAATGAATGGAGTTGGCCAAGGAATCAGTTATGGGCGTGCACCCACCCCATGAGGGACATCAAGACCACTATTTTGAGGGGTACAACATGTGCGGCCTTGTGGCTGGAGAGAGTGCTCCAGAGGCTAGTGTAGAGTTACTCACTGAGGTCATTCCGGTAGTAGATGAGTTTCGTGATGTTTGTCCTGATAATCTACCGAATGAGTCTCCCCATACGAGGGATATAGAGCACACTAGAACATGGGACACCGTAATACCTACAACCGAGTTTACGATGAATAGTTTTGTCGATAGGTCCACAGGTCTTAAGTCCTCATGAAGTTGTTACTAGTTATAAACCTAGGAAGCCTATTAATAGTCCCTATGTCATTGTCCTATAGGCGATTAGAGTCTGCAGAGTCTTTTGCACATCACAGTCATTCATGGCATCAAGACATCAGGCAGAAGATCATGACTAGTAATGAACATTGCACATTTTTTGCAGACCAGCATAAACGTTTCAAAGGATTCAATATTGGGGACTCCGTGATGGTCTGCATCAGCCCTGAGCGGTACCCTCTGAGGGTCATTCGTAAGTTATACGCGCGTGAAGTAGATCTTCCACCTTCCATGGGAATTAGTTTCACATCTAATGTGGAGGATTTAGTTACTTTTTAGGGGACCATTGATACTTTGTCCGGCCCTTCGCCCACCCATCCTGATTCCTCATATTTATCCCTTAAACCATGGCCCCTTCCCGACCCATTTTTCCAGCCTCTACCTCCCATACATACTCTTCTTGACCTTTCTTCCCAGCCTTTACCTCTCATACCTGCTCTTTCTGACCTTTCTTTCCAGCCTCTACCTCTCATACCTACACTTCCCGACCCATTTTCTCAGCCTCTACGTCCCATACCTACCCGTCTCGACCCATTTTTCCAACCTTTACATCCAATACCTACTTTTCTTGACCTTTCATCCCAGCCTCTACCTCCCATACCTATCCTTCCCGACCCATTTTCCCAGCCTCTACGTCCCATACCTACCCGTCCCGACCCATTTTCCCAACATCTAACTCCCATGCCAACCCGTCCCGACCCATCTTCCCAGCATCTATTCTCATGTCTATCCTTCCCGACCCATTTTCCCAGCCTTTACCTCCTATACTTAACTTTTACACAACCAAAAAGAAAATAGAAGATATCCTGGACCATCAGATAGTTTCAACGTTGGATGGCGGGTTTCAGAAGTACTTGATTAAATGGAAGTCACGCCTAGCTTCAGATAATACGTGGCTCACCGAGGAGCTTCAGAGACTTGATCCTGACATCAAGGAGTGGTTCAGGAG
The DNA here is from genome assembly GCA_037074715.1 of Magnolia kwangsiensis. Taxonomy (NCBI): domain Eukaryota; kingdom Viridiplantae; phylum Streptophyta; class Magnoliopsida; order Magnoliales; family Magnoliaceae; genus Magnolia; species Magnolia kwangsiensis. The sequence continues at coordinate 130,928,914 of CM073574.1, forward strand.
TTTTATTTCACCAATGGAAAAATCTTCGCAGCCGGGGAGAATTGATGGGGACATCACGCGCACTCACGCCACCCCCTATGCACGTACGCCAGAACGAGGGCCCCACCGTCGATCTGGATCGATAACGACGTCCAAGGAGGGCCTTATAGTTAGAAGACAGTTTTGGTTCAAGAGAGTGAGTCCGATAACCAAGAAAAGCCCATCATAGGATCTCATGATTGTGGCCCACTAGCCAGATTGATTTCGTATTTTAGGTTTTGCTTATTTATGTTATTTAAAACATTATGAACGCTTTAAACTTCTTTGATTGGTTTTTATTTTAGTTTACTTCATCGCCAAGTAATAGGTTACACACATGACGCGAGTTTTGAGGTATAGGGTTTTCCCTACAAATAAGCACCCCTTATAGTTCTTTTGATTCAATAAAAATTAATAAAAATTGCTACGTTTTCCTGCTCCTTTCTGAGTTATGAAAACCTAATTGGGTGTGAAGCCATCCCTTCTTCGAAGGGCTAACACCGTGGTGAGAAGCTACATCTATCCCGATTCGCCCCCACCTTCTTCTATCCATATTTCTCCTCTCCTACAAGCATTCCATCTGCAAATCCATCAATAGTTGCGGCTGTTTTTCTCTCTACAACAGATTTTCAGAATCTGGCCCTGCAGGAGGGCTGAAACTTTCGCAGAACACCACACACAAACCGTACATCGGATCGAGCTGAGATTTGGGGGTTTTGGAGTCCATCCCTGGCCGACCAGGGCCAAGGTGGCCTTTTTCTGAATAGTGGGCCTCACACATGTGTGGCCGTGATCACACGCATGAGCGTCTAGGCCATTGTTGCTGTCCGCGCGCGGGAACTGTCTTCCGGTTCAGGTTTTCTTCTTATTTTACCCTATCATACCAGTTTTTCATAAACCATAACCCTAGATTGCATTATCCTTAATTTATTTGCCCCTTTTCTCATCTTAGGGTTCTTTGATTTGAAATTGGAGAACTCCTTGGATTAGGGATTGATTGTCAAGCATATGTGGTTGATTTCTACTTCCCTTTGAGCATTGTTTAGTCCATAATTTTACTGATCCAGTCCTAGCCTGTGTAGGCCTGGATCTGTGTAGATTCCCCTTGAATGTTTGAGCTTTTGTGTGGGACATGGAATTTTTATGTTATTGTTTCTGAATTAGTGTGATCTAAGCCCGAAATCTTGCATATCATATTTAAATTTCATGTCCTGCATTAAGAACCCTAAGCTCTAATACCAAATTTGATGCAGGACATAAAATTGAAATATGATATGCAAGAATTCAAGCGTAGATCAAACTAATGCAGAACGATCACGTAATAATTCCACATCCTACATAAGAGATCAAACATTCAAGGAGATTCTGCATAGGTCCAAGCCTACACAGGCTAGGACTGGAACAGTAAAATTATGGACCAAATAATGCTCAAAGGGAAATAGAATTCAACCACACATGCATAACAATCAGTCCCCAGTACAAGGGATTCCCCAATTTCAAATCAAGGAACCCTAGGGCGAGAAAAGGGACAAATAAATTATGAAAGATGCAATCTAGGGTTAGGGTTATGAAAATAGGTATAAACAAAAGGAAAATAAGAAGAAAACCTAAACCTGGAACAACTCCCACATGCGGACAGCGGGTTAGGGGCCTGGTGCAAGTGTGCAGGAGGCTGGCCGCACGTGTTGTGGGGGACCGAATCCCCAAACTGCTTCCTTGACCTTGGTCAGTCAAGGGGGACCTCAAATCCTCCAAGTTTCCTCGCAGTCCGATGTGCGGTCGAGGTACGGTATTCCGTCGAAGTTTCAACCCTCATGCAGGGCCAGATTCTAGAACTGGCTGTAGAAAGGCGAACAGCTGCAAAACAAGAAGATTTGAAGCGAAGATGATCATAGAATGAATGAAATAAGATGGAGGGGCGGATTGGGATAAACGTGGCTTCGCATGACAATAGTTGGCCTTTTGAAAAGGGAAGGCTTTGCACCCACGTGAATTTAGCCATTCGAAAAGAGAGGACTTCGCACCCACTTGAATTTTTTCACAACTCAGAAACTTAGAGAGTAAAAAAATACGCAGAAATTTTTATTCAACTTCAATGATCCAAAAGAACTATAAGGGGTGCATATTTATAAGAAAACCCTATACCCCAAAACTCGCGCCATGTGCATAACCTATTACTTGACGATGAAGTAAACCAATAAAAAAAAATCTAAAGCATTCATGATGTTCTAAATAACATAAATAGAACCTAAAATATGAACTTAATCTGACTAGTGGGTCACGATTATGAGATCTCATGATAGGCTTTTCTTGACTATCGGGCCCACTCTTTTGAATCAAAACTTCATCTTCTAACTAGGAGGCTCTCCCTGGACTTCGTCATCGAGCCAGATTGACGGTGGGGCCCTCCTTTGTACGTACCTGCGTAGGGGGGTGGCGTGCGTGCGCGTGTAGGCGGCGTGTGTGCGCCTGTGCGCATGATGTCCCCATCACACATTCTTTCGTTTCCTTTCCAGTTGTCAACGATTTCTCGCCAAAATATCGTGTATTGTCGATGTTCTAAAATACTGATAGATGGATGGTTGGATGGATAAGATGGGATTGATGGGATGGTTGAACTAATTTTTTACAACAACACATGCTTTAAACCCCCACTAAATGGAAACTTATGATGTATACATTCTTTTTACAATTTCTTTTTATTCCTAATATGCAAATATATTGTATTTTAGCATCTCCTGAAGTTTCACTAAAAAATTTCCCCGTATTTCCCATGTTTCCCCGCATTTCTAGTTATCGGCGATATCGATATTTTTTTTGTATCCCCGGCCAACGAAACTTGTAGCGATACCGATACTAACAAAATTGGGGTATTCCTTAGGAGTAAAATGATATAGGACAACTAACTACTTGCTCTAAAAGCTCAAACTGATAGAGCATGGTGAATCAATACCTTTATCTCTTCGCTCAAGCCCCGCATCTAATGGGTTAGGTCCGTGGCCGAACCCCTTCGTGGGCCCCAATCACATGGGTTCCGCCTCACATGACCACCTACCTCACACGGGCCGCCCACCCTGAGTGTGACCATGCATCCCACAAGCCACCCCACTCGAGCTCAGTGTGAAAATGCCCATGCATTAATCACCCCGGTGAGGAGTCTCGAACACGAGACCTCCCACTCTAATACCACTTTTATGTAGGACAACTAACCACTCACTCTAAAAGCTTAATTTGATAGTGCATGACGAATCAATACCTTCATCACATAGCCCAGGCCCCACATCCCATGGGTTAGGTCCTCAAGCAAACCCCCCTCGTGAGCCCCACATCACATGGGTTCCACCTCACATGGGCTGCCCACCCCGAGTGTGCCCCTACATCCCACAGGCCACCCCACTCGAGCCCGATGTGAAAATGCCCATGCATTATAAAAGGGAATCAAAATATTGACAAAAATTCAATAGAGTGCGAAGATTTGGAGGTAGAGGATGCCTGAATTAAGGTTTTGTTATGGAATAGTATGAAGCCTCAAATTACTAAAAAATGTTGTCTTTTACAGGATGGATGACTTGAATGAGATGTATTCATGGGAAAAGAATTTAACTCGGATCTACAAGTTACTTCAGAGTATTTTCTCTCTTTGACAAGGAGATAAGAGTGTTGGAGAGTATTTTTCTGCCTTGCAAGGCATGTGGGAGGAACCAAAATATATGAGCCCCCATCTATAGATTATGAGACTATACGACAACAAAAAAATGAATTTCATGTTGTCGAATTCCTCTCTAGTCTGTCTTGAGTTCGAGTTTGTCCGAGCTCAAATTCCTAGAGGTACTGAGATCCCATCTACCACCAAGGCTTTTGCTCATGTTCAGTGTGCGGTTAGTGTACAAAGTACATCTTCGTCAGATCGTTCTACATTTATGTCCTCATCTGGTAGAAGAGATGGGGAAATCGTGGAGGCAGGTGCGTTCATAGTGGTTGTGGTCATGGTAGAGTTGCAGGAAGATGTCGCTTTGGAGGCTACCATGGCCCATGGTACAGATTCATGTGACAGTTGTGGCCATGATTGTGGTAATCGAAAGTGCACTCATTGTGGTCTCAGTAACCACACAACAGACACATGCTGGGATCTTATTGGTAAGTCTCTAAGCCCATCTTCGTTTCTAAGCCCAGTACTTTGGGTGATATACTTACATCATCCAAGGATTGCCAAACTTTCGAAGGATCGCCAAACTTCCGAAGGATCGGTCTACCCATGTATCATCATCTACAACTACTCTCATGCAATCAGGTACCATTTATCTTGCATCATCTAATAGTGTACTCTGGGTCATTGACTCGGAAGCTTCCGATCATATGATCAATGAGCAAAGTGTGTGATCTTTATCTTAGTTAGTACAATCGTCGTCCATATCTTATGTCGTATTAGCATATGGTACTTCAACCATGTGTTTGCGTTGGGTATAGCCTATCTTGCACCATCGCTTTCATTGTCATTAGTGTTTTACATTCCAAAATTTTCTCTGAGTTTCTTATCGGCAAGTAAGCTAACCAAGTCCTTACATTGTTCTCTCACATTTTATCATTTTTGTTGCGAATTTCAAGATCTAAAGATGGAGATGATGATTAGTGAGAGCATTAAGCAAATACACTCTTATTACCTTGATCGTGAAATAACTGGAGCCGAACGTATGTCTCTCCTCATCAGTGGCATTCCAAGCTTGGTCATCACTCCTTCAATATTTTGAAAGGTCCAATCCCATCATTATCACATGTGTCTAGGTTAGAGCGTGGGGCCTGTGAGTTGAGTAAACACTATAAACTATCTTTTCTTCATCATCTAGACAGGAAGTGATAAACATTATAATTTAGTACATTTTGATATTTGGGGTCCAGTTCATCTTGATGGTTTATCTATTTTCAAGTACTTTTTTTATTTTTTGTGGATGATTATCCTCATATGACATGGTTTATATTATGAAAGATTGATCAGAAGTGTTTTCTTGCTTCAAAGAATTTCATATGAGACCGCAAATTCAATTTAATTCAATTCTAGGGTTTGTGTATTTGCAAATATACTACAACACAATGGAGTAGAGAAATGTAAGAATCGTCGTTTACTTGAAGTTGCTAGAGCCTTATTGTTGAATATGAAGGTTCTGAAAATATTTTGGAGCTATGCAATCTTAATTGCACTATTTAATAAATTGGATGCCTTCATCTGTCCTACATGGGAAGTCACCTCTCTCTATCTTGTGTCCTCATATTTCCTCCTACTCTAGTCCTCCCATGGTGTTTGGTTGTGTATCAACTTAATCATTTTTATGATAAGTTTGAACAAAGGGTTATCAATTGTATTTTTCTAGGATACTCCAGTACCTAATGGGGGTACAAATGTCATAACCCAGTCTCCTGAAAACGTTGTGTCACCCGATGTCACATTCTTTGAACAAATTCCACATTTCTCTAAGGGGTTTGAAGAGAGCTCCATAACTACTCTTCCCATTGTACCAGATACTATTGGAACTGGGAGATGTTTATGGAACGTGTAAATTGGCCTTTACAGGTTTACACCAAACATCAAGGTATTTCCATAATGCTAATGGTGGTCATAATGGCCACCACCACTACCTTTACAACATAGTTTGTAACAACTATTACGGCCCCCATAATGGCCATTATGGTCTCTTTTTTTATTTAAAAAAAATAATTGAAAAACCTATATTTTCCTGGTAACTTTGGAAAAAAAAAAAAAGGGTCTAAAAAACCTGCATTTGTTCTGTAACAGACCATTACGAGATTGTTATGGCCTTTACAGGGGATGTAACCGGCCGTTATTGGCAGTTACTGGCCTTTTTTTTTCCAATAACGACTATTACAACCGTTATGGCCCCGTAACATGTAACAGTTGCCACTGTTACCTTTATGTAACGGCCTTTATGGCACACCATGATAGACATTCCAAACACGGAGATAGAGTACATGTGATCATGACTTCTACCAATCCTCATGTCCTGTCAAAAGATCATCATTCTTTTGAGTCCTTGCCTCCACCATCATATGAAGGTAATCTACCCATTGTTCTTTGTAAGGGTATTCATTCATGTACGCCCCATCCTGTTTCTAACTTTGTCTTGTTCAGTAGTTTAACTTGAAAGATGACAAAAAATTTATTAACAAATGCCGAGAAGACGCAAAACTATACAAAGAGCAGGGAGCAAACAACCACCCGAACTAATTATAAAAAGAAAAAAAGAAAAAAAAGAAGAAGAAGAAGAAGAATAAACACACCTTCCCCCCAAACAAGAGGCCCATTCAATAACCAGGCCCCTTGTTCTTAAGACAACACACCTAAGAGAGTGACTCAAATTACTAAAGCATCTCTCATTTCTTTCTTCCCAAACCGACCAGAGACCTGCCAAGAGACAAAGCTGCCATTTATCTTTCAATGCTTTTACACTCTCCACCTCATGTCAGGACATAATGAGTAAATTGATAGAATCAGGTGAAGCCCAACAAACTTTGAACTTGGATAGGATGCTATTATACAAGAAGCTAGCAATCGGGCAATGAAGGAAGAGATGATCCACCCACTCTGAATTGGCCATGCACAACAAACAAATATTTGGGAGAACCATTCTCCGTTTTCGGAGATTATCCACATCAGGACCCTTCTTCCAACCAAGCGAATGCATCTATCTTCCAAAAAACCGTAGACATTCCATAGAACTAAGTGACATCTTGGCTAGGGCATCATCTCTAAACCATTTCTCTAGTCCCTTAGTTGCTTCTCAAATAGTAAGATAAATTATCCATGGCTTACTGATGGAGCTATTGGCTAGAAATTGAATAGCAATAAGAAGGATGATCATATATACCAATTTGAGCTTCAATTTCACATATTTACATCCATAAAACTAGATAAAATCCTCAACAGAAGCAGTAAATAGATCAAATAAAGATAAATATGTGGAGTCACACCACAAAGAAAATCCACTGGGCCAGGCCCAGGCCAAAAAATATCAAAATATTGAACACACCCAACCCAACAGGCATGGCCAAATCGGTTCAAAATCCGGGCCTGAACCATCCCCAAGCCTGCCCATTGCCACTCCTACTGATTGGGTGCCTACAATCTGACCTGCCTCCATGTGGGCTGCCCAAGTTGATTTACTAGTTAGTCCCATATACCAATTTCATTGAAATCCATATTGATCCAGCCACCTATTCACAATAGGGCACAGGACCAGCAATCAACCAACTATTAAGTCATAAAATGTGAGTTAAATCAGAATTTGAGTGAACAATTATCAAGTCCGCACCAAAGACTATATGGGCATTTTCTTGACCAAACTCAGTTGGATCAATGTTGCATGACTTTTTCTACGGAGGAGAGTGATGCATCCAGGCCATGCATACGACAGAACCTGCAATTCGATGGACTGTGGGGTCCACTCATACCAATTGGATAGTAGTTCAGTCCACTTGGATGGTGTTCCAGCCCATATTATATCACCGATTGCTAACTTGAGGTTTGTATACACTATATAGACATTGCAGCTATATAAAGCCATATGGATCTATGAAAAAGAGCATATGATGATATGTAGAGGTCTGGTTAGAGTCTCGATAACACTACATGTGTTTTATATGTCATACAGCTGCAGAAAATTAGTATTGTATATCCACTTGTCTGCAGACAAATAGGATTGTATACCCACCGTACAGCATCATATGTCATTATGGGTTGTATACAAGAGGCATACACATGACATAAAAAGATATTGAATAGAATGTGGCATCTTCATACCAATTGATTGGAATTAAATAGAGATTCCATGTTTTGATTTGGATTCTTTTGTAGCAAGTAGACGAGGTCACTTTGTGTGGAACAATATGGTTTTATATTTGGTTTCTGAATTAAATAGGCTTCTTTTCAAGGCTTTTTGGTAATAATAGAGAGATTTATGTAAATATGGCTAATACAAGTGGACTTATGCAAGTTAGCAATGATTATTTTGAATGAAGAATGCTGTTTATGATTATTTTGAATGAAGAATGCTTTTTTCTTCCTGATTCTAGCGATAGGTTTCAATTATAATGGTCAAGCCCCAGAAACCCCTTCTGTGCGATACCTTAGGGTTTTATGTAGAGAAATTCTACAAATATCTTTTAATTGCATTTTTTTTTTTAGTTATTGCTAATTCGTAGAGTGCCCAGCAACAAATTGTCCCATAGAACTCTTATACCATTGAAAAATCCAGAAATATGTCAAATAAATGGAAAGGAAACTGCACCAGCATCAGAGTAGGAATCTCATTACACTGGGTTTCTCATCTCACCAGTCACAACTCTCGTTTGACAATATATTTGTTATAGTATCGTTTAACAACCCAAGTATAAATAGACTTCCTTGCAGTCTTTGAAGTACTCATTGCCCTGAAGATTTTATTGTCACCATAAAAGGAATTTGTTAGTTTTTTAAATAAACAACATGAGAAAATTTCCTTCTTGAATTGTGTAGGTTGTTAACAACAAACCCTTCTAGTGTTCCTTGAGAAGTATTTGATATAATGGGTATTATGGTGAGGTTCAAACTCCTTTCAAATCTACATTGTGAGAAATATGAAGGCATTGTTTATGCGAACTGTTCGACCATATAAGGCAGCAAGTACTATCACAAAGGATTTCCTTTTTCTGCAGATAAATAAGAGCTTGCAATGCACATTTGGGTATTTGTAAAATCTAACCATTTGTTCCCAGCTTATTTAAAAGACATCCAAGTAATTGCGATGCCAAATAAGTTTATCCTCAAGCAAGTCTGAGGAGTAAAAGTTACTCTTTTTTTCTTTTTCACACCTAGGACTTTGTTTTTATGCCTGACATAGCTGGATAGAAAAGAGAGAGGATCAAAAGATAAAAGTTTGATTTTCCCTTACCCCATCAGTGGCCAACACGATGAATTCATCCTTTTCCGTGAGGCGGCGATAGGAAATTTCTGGTACAGAAATTAAACCAAAATCCTTGAGGCAGAAGTCACCAAAAGCCCTCGCCATTGCCAGGCCTGGGGAATCATTGTTAGGGAGCCAAACTCGAGCTACCTCTGGCTCATCCTGAAGGGCAAACACCCGCCCTCTGCATTGCCTGATCCTCTCTGCCTCCTCTGTGAGAAAAACTAAAAAGGAATTAAATGCATGAATAATTTACTTTTTCCTCAAAGTTGCATCACTGTTGAAAATTATTTCCCAATAACAGATATAATGGAAAATTACGGAGTAAAAACGTTAACTTACATAGTTTGTAAAAAATGAGCAAAAAATAAGCTGCAAATAGAGAGCTTTATGGACATTTTCACAAAAATTATAGATCTTTAAACTTATGTTGGAAGAGGGAATTGACTATGACTGCATAAAGTATTGTTGACTGTATAGAGAAAAAGGTAGTGAAAAGCCTGGCCATTTGGAAGTTATTAAATCTTGTGTCCTCGATTTCTTCAGCTTCTTGCCACACGGACCCTCTGTGGTCTTATGGGTTGCCACCCACGGTTGCAGCGTTTGGGTGGCTAGTGGGTCGGAACAGAGTTCTGACAATTGACAACTTGAGAAAAAGAGGATTACCAATCACAAATGTGTGTCTTCTCTGTCTAAGAACGAAGGAAATAGTGGATCATCTCGTTATTCACTGCTCCTCCTCCTCGAATATTTGGTGGAGCATCCTTCATATGGCTGGAGTATCATGGGCAATGCCCAATTTTGTGGATCAGCTATTCTACAGTTGGCATGCGGAGCCAGGAGTTCTGGGAGAAAGAAATGGAGAACCTTTCTCTTGGTCGTCTTGTGGGCTGTGTGGGCTGAAAGAAACAATCGATGCTTCCAGAATCTTAGAATTTCTTCGGCTACAGTTTTCTTCAGGGTGTTAGTCCTCTTTAGGTACTGGGCCCTGTAGCTTAGCTTTTCCGGGGTTTATAGCCAGCCGAGGCCGTATTTTGTATTACTTTCCCTTCTCTTTTAGTGTTTTTCTTTCTTTGTTCCTTTGTCTCTTTCTGTTATTTGTAGTTTCTTTTTTGTAGTCTTTCTTTCTTCAATGAAATTCTCATCTTTCAAAAAAAGTAAAAAACAAAAAGTGTCCCTAAACCAGTCTGTCTTATAATTCAAGTCCCAGTTTTTTTCAAGCATATTTAGGAGAGCTACTGCCAGTTCACTTTTCAATAGGATAAGAAGGATTTTAAGGACAGAAAAAAAAGAAAAAAAAGAAGAAGAAGAATAAAGAATAAACAGGCAGACTGCAGTTGCCAAGGTATCTGTGCAGAGCATAAAAGATAAATATCGTAGAAATGATCCAAAGAGAGGACAGATAGCATCAGGAAATCTTCAACAGAGGTAGTTTTCTGCCCTTGAATTGAATTTACCCATCCTGTACAATAATTAATTCTTTCTCAGGCTGATGGCTTTTTCTTTTCTTTTTTTGAATATTAAAAAAAAAATAAAAAATGGTTAAAAAATAGAAAAAAATTGTAAAAAATTAAGAAAAACTATGTATAATTACTACAAGTGATTGAATTGGGTTTATTTACCTATTTCATTGTAGTTTGACTATTAGGCCATCTATATGTTGAGTTATATTATATTAAATATAACAAAAAAAATTTAAATAATCAACAATTTTTTTATTTTTTATTTTAAAAGTAACGAAGAAAATATATTAAAAAGAGAAGAAGGAAACAAAGAGAACTGCTGAGATAGCAGACAGAAAAGAACTAGGAACCTAAGAAGAGAAGATCATAATCTTTTAGACCCATAACATTCGAAACCCACTCATAGACCAACTTTTTAGCGAAGGAACCGACTGAATTGGCCATGCCCTTAAGGTCATTGAAAACTCTGTCGTTCCTTTCTGTCCAAACAGCCCACCAAATTGCAATGATCGCCATTCTCCAGATTCTGGTTTTGACTTTACCAATTTTATGACCGTGCCAAGCTGCGATTAAGGATGCAGCAGAGTTAGGAAGGCATCCAATTATATTGAATCTAGACGAGAAGTCCCCAAGGATGAGATTAGTAAAAGGGCACTGAACCAGTAAATGGTCAACAGTCTCCTCTTCCTGCATGCAGCAGCTACAAATGTTGACAATCTGCATCCCCCGTTCTTAGTGTAAATAATCAACAATTTACACTAAGAAAGAATTAATTATTGAAAACTACAAATATAGAAATTGTATTGATAACTTGAGTCTTAATGAGTTGATGCATACAATACAAGTTATGACTTGCAACTTATTACAATCTACAAGAAACTTGACTGTTGGCCATTATGCCATAATTATGCAATTATGCCATTGCATAATCATGGCATACTTTAGTATGCCACAGCATAATTCCTGCATGGCATATGCGACCATAGCATAAGCGATTTGAGCCATGGTATGCGATTATGCGATCACATATGACAACACTCATGTAAGATAGACTTAGCACTCCTGTATTTTTTATGTTAGCATAATGTTTAAAGTTTATGTGTGTAAAAAAAATTGACTCACGGCCATTTCATACGGCCTGTATCGTAATGGCAATAAGGCTAGCTGTTACAGCCAACATTTACTGACCAATAAGGAAAGAAAATACAAAAGGTGTCGTTGTTGATGAGCCAACAGAATTAGTGGCCCCCTTGTCACTCCAACCACCCGAATGGTACAAAAAAGACATTGTGACAGACACATGCTTCATCAACACAGGCAACATCAAAGTCCAGGAACATCACCAAAGAGATAATAACCGAGCCTTAACTAAAACCAGCTGCTCCTCAGGCGTCAAAAAATTCCACCCTTGAAACTTCCCAGAAATTCCAGTCTCACCATGGCCCAATAAATCATTGAGGTCGCAGGATCTTTTGACACATTCAATGGATGACACTGTATCTCAAAAATCCTCTCATTTCTTTTTTCAATGTGTTCCACATAATGGAGTAAGATAACATTTTCCACAGCACCTTCCTATAAGACCCTTTACTGACCTTTGCATCACCCAAGCTACACCAAACGTATCAAGAAAATGCTCCCACAGTTCCCTAACTAAGGAGCAGTGTAGAAACAGATGATCAATGAATTCCTCGTCTTCCCAAAATGTGAAACATATATTTGGCATGGAAAACTTCCTCTTCTTTAATGGAAGGGTAGATATTTATTAATGAAGAAGAAATTCAAAAAAAAAAAAAAAAAAAAACGAAGAAGAAACAAACAAACAAAAAACGCAACCAAAAAGAGGCAAAAATTACAATACAACATGGAGAATCACCTACTCCACAATGGACAACGAACCAATGCTGGCTCCTGCCTTGGCTAGGGAATCATCCCTATCATTTGCCTCCCTGCTCATTCTTGAAAATTTCACTCGCTGATTGTCAATTATATTGAGCACCTCCTATATAATATTTTCCAACCTCTAGGGGTACACCTTTGGATTCACCCAAGAGATGACATTTGCAGAATGTCCCACGATGATCACCCAGAAAAAGTAACTGCCTGTCACTTTAATCGCATTGAACCGAGCTGCTGCCACCGCATGGTTGGAGTTGGCAATGATAAAAGGGCCCAGAAATCTGCTAGCAAGCTCCCATGCTCTTAAAGATTGTGCCTCCCACTCCCGCCAGCCTAGGATTGCCTAAAGAACATCTGTCAAAATTGATTTTCAACCACCCTTCCAATTGCAGAACCCATCTAGCATTTGGAGTCTTTTCCCGCCATGTACATAACAATGTTTCCCATTTGAACTGCAACATCTGTCTAGAAATGCTTCTAAAATTGCTACCAAATCTGACCCACTCGAAGCAGATTTTGAAGATACAATGAATCAGCTCTTGCACCCCCAAAGATTTTCCCTTTAAAATATAGTCTCCTGTTCCTTTCTAACCAGACTGTCCAGATTACAAAACAGGTGGTGGCAACCCAGATCAGCTTGCTGATTGGGCCCCAAGCAATATTTGCTGAACTGTTGAATGCCTTAGATACCATTTTTGTGAAGACTCATCGCTTGCCAAATTCACTCAGGACTCCACCCTAAATCTTTATAACCACCATGCAACTTACGAAGAGATGATTAACATCCTCCTCTGGCCAGCAAACACATTACGCATCTGTTTGGAAGGCCATCCCTCTGCGTTTCAGCTAATCCGTGGTAAGAGGCTTCCCGAGACATGCTAACATTGTCAGTGGGAGGTGGAGCTTTCCATAATCTCAAGAATTGGGTGAGAGAGACAGCAAGGGAATCCTATACATTGTATTGAAAAATGGATACATGGTGGCTGAAATGGCTGCTACGTAACAGTAATGGTGATGCTCATCACACAATACAGTGCCATAGCACCCACTAGGAAAAAAAAAAAAGAAAAGAAAGATCCATCACAGATCTATAATGGTCATAACAGCTGGAATGGGTCGATACGGACTGATATGGGCACGTAAGGAGCCAATACAGGGCAGATATGAGGATGATACATTTTTTTCTTTAAAATAAAAAATAAAAATTGACTCACGGCTGTTACGACCTGTATCGCAGTGGCAATAAGGCTGGCTGTTACGGCCAGCATTACTGTTATTGAATACCTTGATCATGTAAAATATCAACTAGGGTGTGTACCGAATACCAAATAAACACTGTCTACTTGTGGACACCATATATGCTTATCTTGCCCCTTTCTTGCAATGAAGATCTGCTGCAGCCATTTCATCATCTTGCCAAAACTAACAGTTTCCAAGTCTTTCAGATTTCATCTAAGGGTGGGGCTCCATACAATCGAGCTAACAATTTCCGAAACTTTCACATTTCATGTAAGTTCCATTCAATCAAACCACAGCACTGCACCTTCGAAACATCTGATCTACTGTGCTGTCCATGTGATCCATGATCTTGAAAAGTCCCTGAATTCTTCATGCAGAGGAGACTCACTGCACCATACATCTAGTTTCAGGAATCCCCAAGGCAAGCTTCCTCTTCTTCAGGTTATCTAGTGTCAGGAACATATTAGCCATGGGCGTTCAAGAAAAGGCTTCCACCGTAGGTGAGCCGTGCGTGGGAATTGCACCAAACCTTCGACCACGGAGGCCTCCTACCATCACTACCAACACATTCGTAATAGAAGGATTTTGAGGAAAAATGGCCTTTCTGATCCATCTTCATACTTTTTTATTATGATTACTGTGGAGTGTGGACCACCTGGGCTCCATTGAGCATCCCCAACAAAACATCTGAGCACGCTATTTCTTTATCTTTGAGATTTCTACAACAGTGACATTCCACGCCACTTTACCACTAATCAATTCATAAAACTCATTAACAGGGTCCCTTTTCTGGCTAGAAATTGCAAATAAGTCCCTTTTTGGGCTAGCAATTGCAAATAAAGCCAGAAACAATGAATACAGGCACTCCTGCCCTACCCAAGGATTTTCTCAGCAACCCACCCTGTTCCCACACCAACCTTAAACCGAACACCCTCATAATACAAATATCTTTGAGATTATTTGAAAAATAATTTTGTAGCAAGAAATACTAAATAATAAATATGAAGAGCAGCCCCTCTCCGTATGTGTGCACACGCGCGCGTGTGTGAAGATGAAATGATGTTGTTTCAGACAGCAAAATTACAGCCAAATTTTTGCACCTAAAATAGCCAAGTCATAAGGCAGATCTGCATCTGTTTGATCTGTTAACAATCACTTATTAGTTATAACTTAGGCATGACATAAAGAAGAGAAGTTCAAAGATGCTAAGACAGTATTAAACTTGAGTCAACACAAATATCAAGTGCATTTACATAGGAAATGGAGAGACTAACTTGGAAGATTTGGCTTGAGGTCCACAGTCAACTGAACTGCAACCAGAGAGTCATCTTGATCTCGTGTACCCAGTATGGCTCTTGAGTCACCAATGTTTCCAATTATAAGGTCCTGACCCTACAGAACAGCAGCAAGAAATAAGATCAAGAAAAATTTTTAAGAGGAGGAGGAGAAATGCATATGCAAGTTTGACATTGCTTGATTGTGCAAACAAATTTTTGTAAATCCACAGTGGTCAGATTCGCCTGTTCTCCTTTTCTTTTTCTCCCTCTTATTTGTATCTGCAAACTATCGAATCAAGTTTTCTCAAAGCACATTATTACCTGCTTGACCAAGGTCACCGCTGTTGTTCCACTGCAGAAGCAATCTATGCTCGGATGAAGCCTCAGCTCCTTATCCATAACTTTGAAAGCCTTCATGAAAGACTCTTTAAGTGTCAGAAAGATCTCTGGATGTTTCTCTTTCTCTTCAAGATCCATGGAAGCCCTCAGCTCGTCATCCATGAATAAAGAGGTAGTTTCTTCAGAGTTCATGCTTCCCGCTGCACTGCTGTTGTTCTCCCTCAACCCGTCATCGCCACCTATGTTTACTTCCCAATGTGCACTGAGCTTCAGGGGAAGAGAATCCCTCACTCTCCTCGCAACAAAATGACCATAGGGACCATGGCCATCAAAAACCCCACAGAAAACTGTATCTGTTCTTGAACCAAAATTCTGGAGAAAAGCAGTCACCAGTTTCCGTTAATGGATGAATGTAATTATCTAGCAATTGCATACAAATGGACATGGTCACAAACACGTGTACCCCAGGCTTGACCGATACTAGATGGACAGAAATTTTAAATGCAAGATAAGATGAAAGTCTAAAATCAGCATTTACTGATTTCTGAGCCAATTTCAAGTTTTAAGCAATTTCACGTAGTATGAATCATCTTTACGTACTATTACATGTAGCAATATGAGAGATTGTCCAATTTGACTTAGGGACAGCATGTAGATACAACAGTGTTTTTTTTTAAAAGAAAAAAAAAGAAAAGAAAAAGACTGCACATAGATACATCTTTTGTACAGACATTCATATTTGTCTTTTTTTTCTGAAAAGACATCATATTGGCTAACTCCATATTGATACCATAAAATAATAACAATGAGTCCTATTTCTGAAGGAATCAATAATAAGATAGTCAATAGGAGTAACAACAGAATGACTAAGGGGTTGTTTGGATGCAAGGAAACCTTTGCTGAAGGCAAACGTATCCATGGATAGTGAAGGCTTCCCAATTTTTGGATCCTTATGTATTGCGGAAAAAGGGCTACCAATTGGACAAGGATTTCTACAAATCGAATATTAGGCTCATCCATGGAATAAGGAATCCACAAAAATTGCTTTCTATTCCACATCCCTACCACAACCATATTCCAACAGATGCAAACCAACAGTACATAGCCCACATTTTGGGAGAAAGCATGTTCATATTTTAGGGCCCACTCAGTTCATGGAACGGATCTCATGCACATATTCCACAGATCAACTCTTCGATATATGCTCCTGCAGTATAATTTTGAATTTTCAATCACAAACATGACTTCTGGGAGATAAGAAAGGATAAAAGGACTGTTGTGCGTAATCTAGAGAAAGGAAGGAGCCATTCTGTTTCCTCAAACACAGAATCATGTTAAAGAGAACAGCAAAGCAATAAAAGAACGATTTTTGTTCAATGGGACATAGAAATGAAAGAAGATTTTCTAGTTTCCCACCAAAAGCTACATGTGATGAAATATTCGAAAGATAGGATAAATTTTGGGCCAAATGCAAAAGGGAATCCAACCACACAGAGAAGCAAAAAAAGAGTGCCTGAACCAGATATCCTTTAACAGACTCAGCAAGAAATGACAATATTCCAGCTCAACTAATCAGTATACCTTGTTAGTTAACAAAATAAAAAATAAATAAAATAAAAAGATCAGATTAAGCATACTAAACCAAAATAGCATTCTTAAGAGGATACATGAAATCCAGGAATCAAGAAATAGGAATTGTAAATGAAAAGGAAGAGATGTGGGAATCATTTGGAGAGAAGGCAGTCAACTTTGTTCAAACAACTAATCAAACTAACATGGGGTAAGATGTCCTACAAATTCAACCCAAATAGAGGCTGGCAGGCTGCTTTAGTCAATTCCAAAAGTTTTTCATTTCTGAGAAGGAAAAAGGAAATTAATTCATTCTCAATCAGAATATGGTGGCAGTCTATGGATGTTGTATGTGCCAAAGGGATCAAAGTGTGTCAAGCACGTCTTCCTTCATCTTCCCTTTGTAGCTAGTTTGTGGGAATGGTGCTTTCATCAGTATGAAGTTATGTGCGTGATGCCTGAATTGATGGTGTCACTCCTTAAGAGGTATAAGGCGGGACGAAGAGGTAGCAGGGGCAGTATGTTAACAAAGCTTAGTTTTCTCGCAGTGTTGTAGGCAATCTGTAAGGAGATAAAAGGTTGAACATTCTTGAATAGAAGCAAATCAACTATCCAAGTGTGTGAGAGAGTTAAGTTTTGTAAGCTCCTGGGTGTTTCTCTGAAGGATTTACTGGGTGATTCTGCCAGGAATTGGGTGTGTTTTTTTTTGTAATGTTTCAATCAATTTCCCACCAGTTTTTGCAATAGAATTTCTTGCTACCAGTCAAAGGAAAAGGGAAATTAATTTATTCCAAAAAAGTATTAAAGATGACATATCAAGAAATCTATGGTAACATGGAGAGATGGACGAGAAAAACATCATGAAACAATGCATAAGAGAACTTTTCCTAGATCTATATTTGCCTTAAAGAATCTCAAAAATGTCTCAAACAAAGGAAAGGCAAATGTATCAACCAGTTCATGCTGATATAAAGTATAAACCTTGAGAGGTCTAAACAATTCAAAGAAAGCAAAAGATTGGCTGCCACCCATTAACCCGATAAAAGCATCTTACTATGGCAGATCTGACAAATTACCCAAACCCATAGATTATGGGTGCATTTGGATTATATGAATTGAATTGAACTCCAATAACAGCTCAATTCTGTAAAGTGGAAATGACCAAAGTGGAGCTATCCCCAGTCCATAAATAATGGACTACCACCCACGTTCAAATCAAAATTGTATCTTATCCGACTTGAAATTCACAATCACTTCCACATTGGTCCTCTTTATTTTCCATATTAAATTTGAATATTGCAATCAAGTTCTTGTGTGCATCACCCTGTAGACTTCCTAGAAATTCAAACTGGAAATATTCAAGAAGCCAGATATTTACCAGCATCATACAGAGTAAGCCAAAGTTGACATATAATCATAAAAACGTCCACATGAAAAAGCAAATAAGAGTATAGTGTGACAGGTAAAGAACAAACCTCCCAAACGATCATGGCGTCCTGGTTGGTCCCTTTCCTTCCTTGTTGGGTGAACATGGAAGCGACCCCACTAGCCCCATTCAAGAACATTCTACCGGGGACCCTGTGCAGCTGGTCTTCTTCTGCCTTGGAAACAAACGAGGAGTTTCTCATCCCTTGCTTTTTCCTCGATTTCCTCCTCTGCTTCCCGACCCCCGAAGCAGACGATGGAGAATGCGGGAGAGAGCTTCTCCCATCCACCGATAGGCAGGACCCCATCCTGAGGGCCCTGATGATACTTAGTAAACACTCCAGACCAGCTGTACAGTTAAATCCCCTGTTTCCAATAGATGAATCCGTCTGAACCCAAGAAAAAGAACACCTTCTCCTCTCCTCACACCGCCCAAATATCTACACGCCCTAGCCGACAATTGGAGTGGAACTGGAAATCTTCGCAATTTAGCAACTGTCAACAGCACGTCAAAAAGCAAGATCTTAAAGAATCCAATCCAATTCTTGGGTTCCTATATTTATTTGTGGAGAGAGAGGAATTCCACGCACTTTCATTCACATAACCAAATTGGAAAATGAAGCTCAAATTGACGAAAGTCTTCTTTCCTAAGCTTCCCGTCTGGCTTTTCTGAATTCTGATTCACAGCCAATACGGCCTGAGGAGATGATAAAACTAATAGATCAACAAATATCAACCTCCAACACCAGCTGCCTTCAATCCACAAAGGGCAAACAAGAAGAAACAAAAACAGAGTCACGGAGCAGGAATTCAATCCCAAGACAGAAAACTGACCGAAATCGGTGCAAACCCACACTTCTATCCTCAATCTTCACAAATCGACGCAATTCCCCAAACTTTCACACTCCAGCATCAAATGAGCTTCAATAATTCCCAATCAGGCAATGCAAATTCAATAATTCATCATAAACAACCATCACGGATCTCGATCTCAGACCCTCCACAACAAAATTCAACGGCAAACCAAACCAAATCGACGGATCAAAGATCCCAATCTCCACCCTCACAGAACCAACCGCAACAAGAGAAATCAAAAATATATACAGAATCAAGCTCCAGAATACAAAATCAACAAAGGAAACCCCCAAATTGATCGATCCAAAGCAAAATTAGATCGGGAAAAGGGGAAAAAAAGAAGATAAGACAGTCAGTCAGGCAGGCATGTGCTACAGATCCGGATGCATGCAGTTCGAGATCGAGAGACAGAGAGAGAGAGCTCTGCCGGTACTACTGCTGCTGCTGCTGATTGCTACGTTTGTAGAGATGCATGGGTCATTTATCAAACGCCTCTCTCTCTCTCTCTCTCTCTCTCTCTCTCTCTCTCTCTCTCTCTCTCTCTCTCTCTCTCTCTCTCTCTTGTTATCTTTTCTTTTTCTGCGGGCGGAAGAAAAATTCAGCAGAGATAGGAAAAGAGAGGAGAAGGAAACTTCGCTTTCGAGCTTCTGGATGCTTGACCTATTCTCACATATTCCATTTCCATTTTCATTGCATCTGTTTCTCGTTTTCCTTTCTATCTCTCTTTTTTTCTTTTTTTTTTTCTTTTTTATCTTCTCCTCTCTTTTATCTTTTTATCTTTCCACTTGCTGCCGTTTTCTGCTCGTCTTATCCGGAAACAGCGATCCCCATACACACCTGGACTTTTTTTTTTCTTTTTTTCTTTTTTTTGGATTTAATGGAAAATCGTCAGGTGCAAAGGATTTCAATATAATGGTCGTGGAAACAACGTCTGTTGGACCCATCATGATTTATTGACGACATCCACACCGACCATCATGAAAATCCTGTCCTGTTAGGGAATGGACCCAAAAATGATGGAAATCCATGACTTGGGTACGTCACACCATGGAAAACACGTCCTTTCCTTTCCAACTGTTTCTGCTTGTACGCCCCACCTCAATCATGAATTCGCTTGATTTTTTTGGTCTATGGAAAAAAAGACAGGAGAGTATGCATGATGATTGGAATGAATGCCATGAACTCATCATGACAAAGCTCATAAAAATCTGATTGTATTATGAATGGAGTAAAAACATTAAGATTTATACGTTACAGCGATTCTAGTTGTATTTCGACACTTGCGCTGTCTAATTCATTGATCTGGACTGTTTGTCACGTGAAATACGCATTTCAATAGATACCATGCAAATATCACACTTATTTAATAAATATTAACCATTCCATGTTCATGATTATTTGATAAATATTAACCATTCAATTAATAATCTCCATCTAGTTGTTAGGGATTATCATGAATCGATAGTGATTTAAAAGTACTGCTTTTGATAGACAATTCTAGCCATCCTATCCGTGGCTTGGAAAGTGGATCACTATAGGAGGTGGGGTTGGTGCTCAAACCTAACCTAACCCAAGGTTCCTATACCTCAACCTTAACCCAATTCAACCCAATTTCGAATTGAGAATTCTCAACCTAAGCCCAACTCAAGCGAGCTCGGTCGGATTGGTCGGGTATATACGTATTAATATTTTCGTTATTACATTAGTTTATTATATTTCAATATAAGACTTACTTTTTTGTATATATAATTTTATTGATTATATATATGATTATTCATCATAGAAAACTTCATTTTTTTTTCTTTAAAAAACAAGCTAAAATATAGGACAACTACTCTTTTAAAAGTCATGTAGCATTGCACACAATCTATTTGAGAGAGATATATCTGACATATCTTATTAGCTTAAGTCCTTGGAAATGACGTGGACAAATGAGACCCGACATCACTAGTGTGCCTTCGACACAAACAATCCAAACTCAGTTATAATTTATAAGAAACTTATATATTGATTGGGTTTGGGTTGGGTTGGGTTGGGTTGTGTTGGGTTGGGTCGGGCAACCTGAGACCTCAACCCGAGCCCAACCCAAGTTTTATCGGGTTGGTGTTTGTATAGCCCAAGCTTGAGATCTAACCCAATATATCCTACCCGAGCCCAACACAATGTTGGGTCGATCACGGGTCGGTTGGGTTGAACCGGCCCAACTTTCAGCCCTAACTACAGGCGGCTCGGTAAAAACTTTTCATATACCACGTAAGTTTTGGATCAAGTGAAAATCTGTGGATGCAACTTCTTGCAAAACCCTTTCTCGGAAAGTTGTTGTGTAAGGATGTTGGGTAGGTTGGGACCACCAAGATATTTGTAAGAAATTTACCCCGTCCATCCATTTTGAGAGCTCATTTTAGGACGTGCGACGAAAAATTAGATAAATCCAACACTCATGTGGGCCATACAAGAGGAAATAGTGGGCATTTAGTGAACACCGTTCAAACAACCAGTGGGCATTCAGTGAGCACTGTTCAAACATTCTTATCAGGCTATCTTTTGGGTGTTTTCACTTCATCCCATTGGGAATAATCTTATAAACTGGTTCAATAGTATATAAACATCAAGGCAGAGCCTAAGAAGGTTTCAACATTAAGAATTTATTTCCCCAATTTTACCTCTCATGTGACCCACTTAAAGTTTTTATCCACCCAATCTTTGGTAGTACGTCTTAAAATGAGCTCGAAAAATGGATCGACAGAATGAATTTCTCACATACAATGAAATGGTCCCACCCAGCATCCTTGTACTAGAACTTCCTACAAAAGGCTTTCTCAGGAAATCCATGTCTGAAATTTGTGTGATCCCTTCGTCCATGTTCATGTGACCTTATCGAAAGGTTAGATGGCAACTAAACATTCTAGTGGCCTCCAAGAATTTTTAATGAGGATTATTCAATCACCACTGTTTCCTTTGGTGTGGTCCACCTGAGATTTGGATCTACTTCATTTTTTTTATCATGCTCTAAAATAAGTTATAAATGGATGGACGGCATAGATGTAAGGCACATACATTGTGGTGGGTCCCACAATCAGAGATCCACCAGATGTTCTGAGAGATTTCTTTGTAATTATTGTATTATTATTATTACATGGGGAAGCTATTTGATACTGTAACATCCCGTACTTTTAGTTCATGGGTGTTATTGACAGTCGATATTTAGATTGAGATCAATCTGACCACTGGATGGATAAAGATCCACAAATAGACAAATTCAAGTGATATGGCCTACCTATCCTTTGGATTTGCTTGATCTCTAGTCAGATATCCTAATTGGACTCTTAGAAATGAATGGTTGAAGTATATTTATCACAACATTGTTGTAGACCCCACCTTTGCATCAAGTGTATACAACGTGTTTACACTATTGTGCACTGGACTGGAAACCCGGTTGATAATCCGAAACTCAGAGAAGGTCTCTCTTCTCCTTTCGAGTTTTTCGCCAGCGTCCATTTAAAACAGTCTATTCCCGTTTTGTTCGATTACTGCCCCACCATCATGATCAGCATGGCCAATATGAATCGTCTATCATGTTAGGAAAACAATCCTAACCAAACCCCTGCTAACTTCTGCATGTAAGTGCACATGTTTGGGAGCACAAATTCAAACACAAGTCGAGTTGCATTCAAGGAATTCCAGAAAAAGGGAATATGTTTTTGTTATGACAGACCAACAATCCATGTGTGTTCTTCTCCTTCAATCTTAACTGACGATCTTAGCCCTTTCATTTTAGGGTTTTCTTTCAATAACTGGAGGGCGGAAAGAATCTTTTCCTATTACAACTATTAAGGGTTGTAATCTCAACCTTTGAGTGAATTTTAGAAACCACTCCAAATCAATCCAGATCATCTAAAATAGGATATTTCATGGAAGACAATCCCAAAACCCTAGTTGCAAGGAGAAGAACCACAACCACCGTTGTTTTCTTCCTGATTTTTTCAAAACCGAGCAAAAAATCTTTCTAGCTTAAACCCACCGACCCAACCTCCTCCCACCTTCGAAATCTTCATTCCACAAGTTCCCTAGAGTTTAACTAGACCATCCACAAAAGCATGATCGAAGAAAGAAGTAGCTCACAAGAAAATGCATTAATGAAGGTCATCTTCCTTGTCAAGTAATCAAAATGAGCGATCGCGGCTGGGGCCATTTTCAAGATACAATGCATATATTAGATAGAGCTCAAGGTTGATGCTAAATCCCTGTAAGTCATATGTAGCAGCAGGTCAAGTGGTGTGTCCACAAACTCAATGAAATCAGTGTAAAAATCATTCTATGCTTGTTGTCCTCAGCATCCAAACCAAGTCAAACTCGGTCCAATTAAAGTTGTTTTTCGGCCCTATTTTTCTGGAGATGTCTCTAATTGTGGAAGAAAGAAATGAAGAAGGAAGAGAGAGAGAGAGAGAGAGAGAGAGAGAGAGAGAGAGAGAGAGAGAGAGAAGAAGAAGAAGAAGAAGAAGAAGAAGAAGAAGAATTGTGAGAGTAGAGGTGTGGATATTGAATTTAAGTGAGTTGACTTAGTGAACTACCAAGTCAGTGCACTTCGAGAATGTATTTGATCTAACATGGCTAGGTTGAGTTCAACTAAGTTAACTAGTTGGAGCAAGTCGGAGTTGTGTTGACATCAAGTTCGATCGAGTTATATCTAATCTACCAATCATGATTCAAATCTAAAGTCTAATTTTGTGTTCTTGCGACTCTATGGAACAATTCAACTCTTAGAAGGTGAGGATCACTTTTCAAGCTTTTCTCCATTATGATAAGTTTAGTACCATTGATTTATTAATTTACTTAATTTAGTACTTGCTTAGTTTACATGTATCATCTTCTAGTAGATTTAGTTATAAATGTTAATTTTAGTTTATGTAATTTTTTCTTTGAACTTGTTGATTATTCGTGTGTGTGTGTGCGCGCGCGCACGCTCACACACACACACACACTGTAACATGTTTTAAGCTATTTGATTATAAAATTTGTTAATCTGATCTAAATGTGAGTAGAGTAATTTACATGTGATTGGTATTAATGATATATGTGAAGTGAAGTGATGGTTTATATATATTTTTTGGAGATTCGATTTATTGTGTGGCCTGTTTTACCACCGGAAGATTATTTGATGGTATTATTTGGAGGTTCGTCGAACTAGTGGCCATTTGTGGATAGATTAAATGTTATCTGGGTATGAACTTACCATCTTATGGATTATTTGTACCCCTCTAGTTTGTGAATTATATTTTTTAGTGATTTTCTTAGATGAAATTAGTGCCAATGTAGCTTATTGGAAGGATTTTATTTGTTGAAAATATATCTAGGCTTGTGATGGTAATGTCTACTTGTTGAACCATGAGTGACCACTAGTTGTAAATGTTTATATAAATAGAATGTTTTGAGTTCTTTGTTTTACAATCATTACTTATAATCATTTGAGTGTATTAGAATCTTACTTGCTAAAGTCTCATGGGTCGGGCATGATGGTATGTGATATTATGCTTGAGTTACTGACATATGTTGGGTGGCGACCTCCAATAGTAACCATTGAGCTTCTTTGATGTGTTTTTTGTAAATTAGACTAATAAAGATAAGTTAATGGGTCAACCGTTTGAAAGACTCATCTCTTGCATGAATGGATCCATTGTTTGAAAGGTTCATTCAATTATTCAGCTAAATGTGAATCCCCAGGCTGATTGCATTTCATGCATCCATACATTATTCAAGATTAAGTTGGTGATTGAATATGGTAGTTGTTCGTGTTATCCTTGTGGGATGTGGATTGTATCTTCTCGTGTGTTGCTTGTGAATTGTAGTTGCGATATTGTAATCTCCTGTATTCTACTTGTAAAGTATAAATTGTATTTCTCGTGAAGTATAGATTGTATGTTCTTGTATTCTACTTATAAAGTGTAAATTGTGTCTTCCTATATTCCATCGTGTGGTATAGATTGAATATTGTATATTTCAGAGTTGTATTCAAATACTATTTTTAACTATCATGATGCCTTGGTAATCTTAGGGATACACCTTACTAAGATAGTCATTGGCACTATGAAATTATATTCAATTAGTGCGAGAGACGTAATGATGTGTAGTTTGACGCTCACAAGGAGCATGAGGAGCTGGCTTTACAATTTAGTTTTTCATTTATTTTAATTTAGTCATTTTCCTTTTATATATATATATATATATATATATATATATATATATATATATATATATATATATATATATATATATATATATATATATATATATATATATATATATATATATATTTTGAGTCATTGGTTTGTATAAGCTCTTTATGCAGCCACTTGTGTATCTTGGATATTTGGGATGTATATTTTAGTTCATTCATTTACACTTAATTTGTTTCCTCCTACTATGATACTCATTTTATATATATATATATATATATATATATATATATATATAGAAAGAGAGAGAGAGAGAGAGAGAGAGAGAGAGAGAGAGAGAGAGAGAGAGAGAGATGCTTAGCTGCGCACCACTTCTCGCAAGTTCTCGTGAGAACTTTTTGAGAACTCATTTTTCGGGGATATGAGCCCAAATTTTGAACCATCCACCCAATGCAGCACCCCGTGAAACCCTCAAAGCCCAACTTTTACCCTGATCCAAAACTCTGGTGCATGGGTCATGGAATAAGGAAATAGTCTCCTCCCTTGATTTGCCTCTCTTTCTTGCCATGGCCTACCAAAGTTTTGGATTATGGTAAAAGTTGAGCTTTAAGAGCTTCATAAGGTGCTGCATTAAGTGAACAATTTAGATTTTGAGCTCATATCCTCGTAAATGAGTTGTTAAAAAGTTCTTATGAGAACTCGTGAGAATTGGTGTGCAACTGAACATTCCTCTATGTACGTGTGTGTTTGTGTGTATGTGCATGTCAGCTATATTTCAAGGTCAATACCCGAGGCATAAACCCATTTTCTTCATTTGTAATGGAGCATTGCTTAGAAGAAAGTCGAAAGTGAGCAGCATGGGATGTGTTAACCGATTAGCTTTGTCCATCTCAGACTTGATTAATACATTCTCAATGTATTATACCTGAGACAACTATAACTTGCTACTCTCCTTATCTCTGTGTATATCACTGTAGAGAATATTCTTTGTAACCCCCAAATCTTTTATTTTTAATGTCCCTAATAACTGAGTCCTCAATATATTGATCTTAGACATGCTATGACTAGTGATAAGCATGTCATTAACATGTAATACCAATACAATAAATTCACTATTACTCAGTGCCATGAAGTAGACACAATGATCATATTCACCTCTAATAAAGTAAACCGCTGACTCACCATAAAAGTATCAAATTTCTTATACCACTGCTTAGGTGGCTATTTCACGCATACAACGACATCCTTAACTTGCAAACATTATTCTCTAACCCCTGCATCTCGAACTCTTCTAGTTTCTTCATGTATATCCATTCTTCCAATTCTCCATATAGGAAAGTAGTCTTTACATATATTTATTCTAATTCTAGATTCTATTGAGTAACCAACGCCTTAGATTTGCTTGACCATAGGTCCGAAATCTCATTGAAATCGATACCCTCCTGCACAAAATCCTTCACTACTAGTTTGGACTTATATCTATCATGTTTCTTCTGATAAATTCACTTATAACTGATCACTTTATGCCCAATGGTAAGCTCCACCAGCTCATATGCTTCATTCTTATACAAAGAGTCCATCTTGTCTTACATTATCATCATCTACTTCTTAACATTTATGTTACTAATGTTTTCTGAAAGGTAGACAAATCCCCCTAATTTGTAATGAGAGTGAATATAATATTTAAGTCATCTCTGTATCTTATCAGTAATATGCGATCTCTCGGTAGATTTCTCCTCATAGGTGGTTGCTTCACCTCCTCATGTACCTCTTTTTGCGATTCAACTTCTACCTGTACCTTACCTTTTCGATTTTAATGTCAATTGTTGTTGACTTTCTCGTTTCCTTATTTTCGTCCTTATGGAATAAGGAATCCTCATCAAACTTGATGTCATGGCTTATCATGATCTTCTACGTGATCTGATCATATTATCTGTTTCCCTTCACACCATCACGTTCTGATACGTCTCATACTCCACCATTACGAGAGATATCAGCATGCGCAACCAATCTGCATGAATGCATGCCTAACAAAGTGTGTGTGGCTCGTCATAATAGTGATCGTCACAATGTAGAATATAATTCATAGAAAATCTCGGCTAGCCCCTCATTCTGAATATAATTCATTGAAAATCTCGGCTAGCCCCTCATTCTCACACTACAGAGATTCACCGACATGTTCATCGCTACCATGGATTTACGTAAACACCTCAAGGCGACACAACACATGAGTCAAATGAATTACATGACACGATTTGTTCATGGAGTGACTATTTGCGACATTCAATCCCGAAAGTGATGTAATATGCATTGCGAATTACTTACATCGATTTTTGAACCACTACTTAAACCCATGGAATTACACGTCGACCAAGAGGGTCTCCACCCAGAGCACATTATGTCCATGATAAAATATTTAAATCGCCAGTTGTGATACCTTTAATACATCAATTGCATCAAAGAAAATGTAAACTGAATCATAGGAGTTTTGGAATTCAAAAACAGGTGTCCAAGCCTTAAAGGTAAATAGTACAAGGTTAATAAAATAATTAGGAGGGTAGCAATGGGTAACTCAACAAAGAGGAGACTGGCAATGACCAACTCAATAAAGAGAAGAGTGGCAAGAGCTAACTCAACAAAATTAGTATAAGCAAGGGCAAAACTTGTATCCATCACCTCACATAAATTTATAAAGATCACGCATAATTAAAGTCATACCATAATTTTCAAAGGATAGACAATTGATGGTGGAAAATTATACAATTGCATGAAGAGAATCATAGTAACATAAAAACATGTAAAAAGATAATTAAAACATACCAACTTAAATTAAGGTAAGCTTAAAGGATAAAACCCTCACCTGTAGTTGTTCGATCGTCTGCTAACAAGGTCAACGACTTAGGGTAATTTTAATATCAATTCTGTTCTTTTATCCTAATCCACATGATTCGAATGGTCAGGATTAGAGTCAAGTTTACAATATTACTAGATTTTAACCAAGTTTAGTGGTTCTAAAATGTGATGCTCTAAGGTTCTTGGTCTAATATTCCACCAAGTTGGCTTCGTCGTCACGGTGAAATACTTCACCTCCATTGTTGTAAGAATAGGAAAAGTTTTGAAAAGGAAGAAAAAGGAATCGAGTTTGAACCTGAACTAAGCTCGAGTAGCAGTTCAGTGAGTTGGTGCACGTCGCTTGTTTCTCTCCTCTTTCATTTCTTTTTCTTTCTTTCTTTCTCTCTTTCTTATTTTCCAACTCAACTCAACTCAACCCAACTCATCAGCGAATTGAGGCAGTAAGTCAAGACAGAACGAAGTAACACCTCAGCGGGTCTCAACGAAGTTAACTCGGTTTGACTCGACGTGATGCAACTCCACCACACGAACCCTCTCTCGCTTTCATTTCTTCTTCTCCTCTTTCCTTTCTTTCTTTCTCTCTTTCTTGTTTCTCTCTCTCTCTCTCTCCTCTCGCTTTCTCTATTTCTCCTTTTCTTTTTCTCGTTTATTCCTTTCTTTCTTTCTCTTTCTTGGTGGTATGCTGCCACCATCTAAGGGTTTTATACTATTTAAGAGAGCCTAGAATCTTTTTGCATAGCTTGCTCCATTTGGACGAGTTGTGCATTAACACATTACGCAAATATCTTGTTCAAACCTCCATCGTCGTCAATTTCTGCTGATTTTCTTCCTGTATTCTTGAAAGATGTATTCTGTTTAGGTGGGCCATTAGCTGGATGGTTTAAATTGCCAAAGCAATTGGTGGGGTAGCGTTCTAGAGGCGTCCTATGTACCATGCACGCTGGGTGATCATGCAAAAGGAGGAGGTGAGAGTGCAGTTTTCATAATTATTGATTCCGCATGTTGCGGGTTGTCTTTGTGAGAGAACAGTGGAATACGTAGTTTCACCTCCTTTCCTTTCTTTTTGGCATCTTGGGAGGGATCAGAATCCCTCCTTTGCTTTGGACAACTCAAATTGGAGCCAGGTAATCCCATTTGAGTTTACTACACGGAAGAGTTGGATTTGTATTGGGTTTTCTTGGTGCTGTATTTGTGGAAGGAATGCAAAGGGGATCAGTTTTGGATTTGGCGTGGAAGGGTCATGTTTGGGTTAGTTTTGTCCCATGAACATGGTGGACGGTTTAGATCTTTAGATGGGATTGGTGGTGTAATCCATGCGGCAATGAATTCCTTGGAGTTTCGCCTTCGCGACCGGGAGGCGTGTTTTTCTAGTTTGATTCCTGAATCTAGTGGGGTCCACTCGTGATTGTCTTCTAGAAATCCAGTCCCTCTATCAGTTCTCTCGTGTCTTGTTGGCCTAAGAGCTTATATATGAAGCTAATCCGAGTTTCAGATGGGCAGTCCTGATCACTCGTCGCTCGCGGTGGTGGGTCTGAGCGGACATTATTTTGACTTTGTTTGCTGGTGGGAATTAAGGAAGGAAAAGAGGAGGATGGTCGGTTTTGGATGTCGGTGAAATGGATGGTTTGGATCCTTCAAGATGTTCATGATGTGGGCCACAACAGCTCCAAACGGATGTTGTCCGTTCAACTGCCACTGGCAGGAATTTTAATTCGAAAGAAGAGAGGAGTCTCTTTCTTTATAGAGATATTCTCGGTCAAGGCAGTTTGACCGAGTTCATGCAATTTGGTGCTCCTTGGGTGCGCGCATCCTGTGCACATGCACTATGTGCATGGGGTCCACAGTGATGTTTGCGAGAAATTTATTCTGACCATTAGGTTCCTCGGGTCCAATTTTAGTCCTTGGCCAAAGATCAGGCAGGTCTAAAACTTAGGTGGGCCCCACAACTTGTTTTTCCTGGTGAAATAACATTTCCTAACGAACTAACAGTTAGATTTCCTCTAATGTTAGCCCATTTCAATCCAACAGGTCCTAGGGACTTGCTTGTGTGAGAATCAACAATAATCTCAATGGTTAAATGATGCATTAGTGATGATTAAGTGATGAATTCATTGATTAAGGGTTGTGGGCCATACTTTTAGCCCTGGGTATTTAATTATGGATTTTGTCTATCCAATGACCAGATTGCATTCAAATCTGACCATCGACGGATATCAAGGCTTTCATGCTAGTCTAGGCGGTAATTTGAAGGTTATCTATGTGTTCCAATTGTGAAGAATTGAGCAATAGGTGTTGCAGGATAAATGAACGGTGGATTTCGTGGTTTAAAGTTCTAAATTTAATATGGTCGATTAGATTTATCTATCAATGAAATTAAGATGTTCAAAGAAGGTTTCTTTAACGATGTGATGATCATGTCTTAAAATGAACGGTCGGATGGATTGATCTATGGATGAAGATCATTCTCAACGGTCGGATTGACGTTGGAGATTAGATGTAATATTAGGATAGTTAGATTGTTATCATACATGTGTATATATTAAGTTAAATTTCATAGTAACACTCGAGAACTTTCAATACTCGGGTATTGAAAAGTTTGAGGTGTTACAACGCGAATGCCAATTTTTGGGGCATTACACATTGTTTTGACACCAACAACATTACAGGAAATGTCATTACCCATAAACAATTAGCCACAATCATACTTCATCTTCCCTTTGCACCTAGATCGTGAATTTTCTTTCTTCCACTCAGAATTTCTTCCCTTAGTTTCCAAGGCATCTATAAAGGAACCCATGCCCATGTCATTCTTTCTCAAGTGCTTTGAATGAAGGGTTAAGATAACAGTTTCGACGTCCATGGTCTCTCTACCGTGGCACATAATTTTTACGAGACTCTCGTAAGACTCTTGAAGAGAATTCAATAAATTTAGGGCCTGGCCTTCCTCGTTGATTTTCACTTCTACACTCATTAATTTTGAAAGTAATTGATTAAATGTGCTAATGTATTAATTAATATTTGACCCTTTTGTTATCTTTAAATTATAAAATTGTTTCTTTAGATACAGACGGTTACTTAGAGTTTTTATCATGCACAAACTTTTTAACTTCGTCCAAAGCCTTACAGTGATCTTTTGATAAAGGACATTATAAAAGGCATCATTTGCCAAATATAATTAGATCGAGGTTTTCACCATCTTATCCAGTTCTTCCTACTTTTCATTGCTCATAGTCGCAGGACTCTTTGCTACACCAAGGATTTCCTGTTGCAATCATTGCTGAACTATAAAGCCTTTCATCTTCACCTTCTATAGCCCAAAGTAATTTTTCCCAGTGAACTTTTTCGTTTCATAGTTCACGTTCAATCCCTTTATCATCATCTCTTATATTTAAACTTGAATCTCAATGTATATCTCTAATATCACTTGTCAGTGAACCGCAGACAAATCCCAAATTCGAATCACATGATGAGAAATAAATGCAAATAAATCATGCACAGGAACATACAAATTTACGTGGAAAACTTTTGCGAAAAAAAACCATAGCAAATCCACTATGAAAGCGAATTACAAGAGGTTAGATAAAATTATACATGCGAAAACTTTTGTTTTCTCCATTTCAAACCCTAGAAATGACTTGGCCATTTTTGTTGTACTCTAATCCCGCAATTACACCCATATATATAATGTTACATTTGGAATAGGAAACAAATCATCTAATTATGCAAAACTGTGCGCGCTATCAATCTAAGCAATGATCAATTGACATCAATTGAGCAACCCTCGATCGATCGAGATCCGACATGTTCGATCAATCGAACATGCTCAAAAGTGCTAAGAGAGTCCATGAATTTTCTAAAATTTGTCAATTGCTCGAATCTCCATGGTCGATCGGTCAAAGCTGTCCAAAATTGTTTAGAGACCAATCTGTTAAATTCAAGGTTTGCTCAATCGCTCAACATTGTCCCTCAATTGCTTGAAATCCCCATTTCTTCGTAGAATAGATTGAAGACATGCAGACAATAATGCTTTCGCTGGCTTGTACACACGTGTGGCTAAGCAAAGTCATTAATCATTAACAAATTTTACAAAAAGCCACTAACATAATATAAAATTTACAATCTAGTGGTTTTTTAAAATTAATTTTTCAATTAACCGTCTCATTGTCACTAGAATACCTTCCTCTATATGTCTTAGGAGGAAACTGTGAGGAAAGGTGGCTGGCTTGGATGGGTCCCATCCTATGTTCATAGGAAATCCACTCATGACGCGGTGACCGTATCCACTCCGACTATTATGTACATCTTGTTCTGTTTGAGTATGGGCCCACAAATTATGGCAACCTGTGCCATGGGTGAGTCACATTGATGGAAACCCTTGAGAGGGATCTCTCGACCCATTCCAACTGTTTCTGTTTGCATGCCCCACTTTAATTATGGATTTTCCCAATTTTTAGCCCATAGACAAACATAGGAGAGTATGCATTGATTGCACCGTCTAGGTGAAGCAATGCAACAATGAGCCCTGTAACCTGCAGTATTATGGGAGCATCTCTTTGTGATTATTGTACTATGAGGAGAAGTTATTTAATACTCCTGCAGGGCATGTTAGCGATGCACGCACTTTACATAGTTTATTGTTTCTAAAATCAAAATGATTCGGTCGATCCTAGCCTTTGTTTTGAGTGGGACCATTTATTACTGTTTACTTTAAGCATATGTTAAGCACTAACTAGTGAGATAGACGATGCACATGCACTTGGAAACTCCACACGGATTAGTCCGCAGAACATGTGCAAAAAACACCGAATCCATGTGGGCCCACCATGTTTTACATGTGAAATCTACTCGATCTATCAAGTGAGAATCCTTATGTTGGCCGAACAATCAACGGTTCAGCACATAAAAGAATTTCAATGGGCCTGATCAATGGGCCAAGGTAAAACTGCGCCTAAAATCTTTTAGGGGTGTTTGTCGCATGGCATTATGTTATAATTCCACGTTGCGTCTGTCTTACGGTGGCATTTAACAGTTCATTTGGCGGCCATTGAATAAATATATCAACCAACATTTAGAACTATTGCGAATAACATGTGTGTTATATCCGCACTGTCCATCTGTTTGGCAACCTTATTTTATGGTATAGGCCCAAAAATGAGGTAGATCCGAAGCTTATGTGGACCACAACTTATAAAGCAGTGGGACAACGATGCTAATTATTGAAATCTTCCTAAGGTCCACCGTGATGTTTATTTACTTGAAATGACGTGTGCCATGTGTTGAAATTTTCAATTCCTGTCTATTAAGTGCTGCCCAGTATTATATAATTCTCCATTGCATGTCAATGGGGCCCACACAGTTTGGACGGTTGAATTGATTCACATGTACATATATACCACTTGTATAATAGGAGGATATTCTAAGATAGGCGGCAATGTTTTGCACGTGTAGGTGGGTTATCAATTTAGAAATTGGGAGACCATTGTTCTGTAATACAGACCATACTCACCGTTGATAGGCCATGATCCAAAAATAGCCTTACATATAGACGGTTAAGAAGAGAAGTACTGTGATGGTCTCTGTTCAACTGATAAAAGCTAGCCAAGACAAGATCATGGCTGCAATATTAGTCCTTTTCAGCTGAATGTGGACCATTCCTGCATTTGTGTACTGTCCTTCTACTGTCGGGACTCAGAGATCAATGGTCTGGATCACCCATCTGTGAATTCCACTAGTGGAGAGTGAGAACTTGAGTGTACCGTTCGCAAAATAGATAATTAGAAAATCCAGGTTTACTAGAACACATCCTCCTGAACGTAGTCACTGGATCAGGATCCTTTTCCATGATCCAACCGTTTATATGACGGGCCTAACTATGGATTTGGAGATAGCTAAAAGACCTATTCGCGAATTTACAGGAAACATGTGTTAAAATAGAATTTACGTTTCAGTACTTAAAAAAAAACTAAAAAAAATTTAATAAGCCATCTCATTATCACTGGAGGTCCTTCGGTTGTGTTTTCTTGGCCGCCCGTTCGAGGAAACGGGTCGCTAGCTTAGGCGGCCCCACCTGATGTTCTGATGTAGAGCAGGTCACGGATAATTTTAAGGCCAAGATGGGCCAGAAAAGACCAATAGGAGATAAAGGTGATCCAGACCATTACAACATAAAACGGATGTATCTCGCAAACAAGAATGAGTCATCCAATGTGCCATATATGATTTTAAATAGAATGTACTACTTTACCCACCCAACTTGGCTATGGGGGGTTTTGCATGCCAAACTTGCAAAATATCATAAGATGATGGTTGAATTCTCATTTTAATTTCATTTTTATTATTTATAGTAATTTTTAATTTTAATATAACTCTCTATCTATTGGGCTTTAGGAGTTGTGCCTAACATGAAAAGTGCTTAGAATAATTAAGAAAATCGCACAGTTGAGCTAAATAAGACAGTAGTTGTTTTTGGCCAAAAACCATAAGTACTAGCAAAAATCATGAGAGTCTATGAAAAATAAATTTACTATTTAGTCATGATTTATAGGAGATTTAATGGTAGCTTAATTCCAAAACTTCTTCCTAGAGTTTATCTTATTATTTAAGAGGTTATAAACTCATTTTTCATAATTAATCAAATTATTATGAATTATATTAGAATTACTTTTTATTTTCTATCTCCCATCATGGATTCGAGGCATCTCTGCCAGGAGTCCAGATAAGTTGCCTAGATTCATAATAGTTACCACTGGGAAGAACCTTAACATGTTCTCCCTTTTGTCATGTTCATATGAAATCCAATGCATCTAATCTGACCATTATGTAGATCCTGTTCTGTTTGGGTGTGGGCCCAAAAATCATGGAAATCCATGACTGGGGTGAGTCACACCATAGGAAACACTAGAGAATGCAGGTCCTTCCCTTCCCAACTGTTTCTGATCGTATGCCCCACCTTAATCATAGAATCGACCCATTTTCTAGCCCATAGACAAACATAAGAGACCAAGCATGATGGTCAACATCAACCCATCATACAAAGGCTCACGTAATCTATTTTTATAGTTATGGTAAAACCATTTATCACAGAGAAGAAGATTTACAAGTTACCATGCTTCCAGTTGCATTGGGACACTTGAGCTGTCTAATATATAGACCTGGACTGTTAGTTAACTGGAACGCAAGTTTTAAGAGAAACCATGCAAATATCATAATTATCTGACAAATATTAACCATTTGATCAATAATCTTCAATATGGATGGTCATGATTGTTTACACCAAAATAAGTTTAATAAACAATTTAATTCATCTATTAGTAAAGGACCATCATAGATTGCTTATGATTCTAAAGCACTGGTTTTGCTAGACAGCTGTAGTCATGTCGTTTGGAAAGAGGATTGCTATAGAAAATAAGGTTAAATCAAGGATGGATTGGATCATCAGATGGGTGCGATTTTTCCATGGGTGGCCCATGAAATGCGTGTTCTTAATTAAGTGGATGGATCATATAGCTTGATTGGACCGTCTAGGTGAGCAAAATGCAAGCCCTATAACCTTTTCTCGGAGAGCACGAGGGCGTCTGTCGTAATTATTGTAATTGTGCTATTGTTTATTACAAGAAGTTATTTGATACTCTGGTGGAGCATGAGGGTGATGCACGCACAGGCATTCAGAAATTTTATTGTGGACCTGCATAGCTTATCATTCTAAAATCAAAATGATTCAGTGATCCTAGCCTTTGGTTTAAGTGGGCCAATTGATTACTTTTTAACTTTAGGCATGTGTTGAGTACCAACTAATCGGCAGTACTTTGATAATCTGGAATAATGGGATAGATGATGCACAGACACTTATAAACTCCACACGGAATGGTCTGCAGCACATGCAAAATAAACACCTAATCCATGTGGGCCTACCATGTTTTACGGCTGAAATCCACTCAATCCATCAAGCGAGAATCCTTATGTTCACCAAACATACATTATAGCTGTAACCATATTTATTATTTTTTTTTTTGAAAAAGGACCTAAATGAAGCAGGTCAATAGATCAAGGTAAAATTGCACCAAAAACATCTAAGTTTACTGCCGTGGCCCACCTAAGATTTTGGATCAGGCTGATTTTTATATCTTGCCTTCATCCTCAGTGGGTCACACCAAATGAACAGGTCTGGTGAAAGATACCAAACATGGTGACCTTATACATAAGCCTATGGTTGGCATCTAATTACATTGTTCCATGTGAAGTGGCCCACCTGAGATGCCTAACTGGGTCCCACTGTTTATTATTAAGAAAAGCACGTGGCAAACAGAGTATGTGTGTGTGTGTGCACGCGTGTGTGTAATGGCCTCACCTCAGTCAAATGCACCATGGTGGGCCTCAGGCTTAAAAATCAAGTTAATTCATGACTTGTGTGGGCCACACCACATTACCTCCTAAATTAAAATATTCATAATCATTTGTTGGGCTCACTGAGATGTGGTTCACAAATCCAGCCCATCCATTATGTGTGTCTCACCTGAATGAGGGGTAATATCCAGTTTCAGATGCATCTAAATTTCACATTATTCACCAAGGGCTTTTATATGTTTTAGGATTTCTTCACATGATTTTAGATGGCATGGACCACCTGAATTTCTTATATGACTGATTTTTAAGATATCTCATAATTTAAAGGGGACCCATCCAATGCGACACCCATCATGGTGGGGCCTCCAACTCATGAGAAGTTCCCATGAGGTCTACCTAATAGTACCATTTTCCATATATATATATATATATATATATATATATATATATATATATATATATATATATATATATATATATATATATGTAGAGAGAGAGAGAGAGCATCTACCCCATGTATTTGGTAGGTCCTGCTTAGATCATGGGATATCCCAAAAATCACTCATAGATGTAATTTAGGTGTGCTATACCATTTAAAATCAGGTAATACATTCCTAAAACGTATAAAATTACTTGATGGTTCCACTTGACTTTATATATATAAAAAATATTATTCTGTTTCAACCCACAAGAGTCAACAAATCAAATGTTAGACCACCGTTAGGTGGTTTGGTTTGAATTGACGTGTGCCATGTTTTCAATTTCTGAATTTCTGTGTGTCGCCTGAGTATTATACAATTCTCCGTATCAATGGGGCCTACAGTTTGGACGGTTGAGTTTGATTTACATGCATATGCCACTTGTAAAACAGGGAAATATTCTTAAAATAAGCTGCAATGCTTTTCCCGTGTAAGTGGATTTTCAATTTAATTAGAAACTTCTGGGCCAGTGTTCGGTATGCCAAACCATACCTACCGTTGCTTACATATAAACAGTTGAGTAGTAGCCTGATGGTCCATCTTCAACTAATAAAAGCAAGACAAGATCATGGCTGCAATATTAATCATTTTTCAGCTGAATGTAGATCATTCCCGCATTTTTAAACCGTCCATCCATTGTCAGGATCTAGAGATCAATGGTCTGGATCACCCATTGCAAACTCCACTTGTGGGAGGTGAGAATCGAGGGTACTGTTAGCACTATATAATTAGATAATCTAGGTTTACTAAGATGCATAACCGTTGATGATCTAACCGTTTATGTGATGGGCCTCACCATGGGTGGATTGGGGATACTGCTGTAAAGCGGATTGCGGACAGTTTCATGGTCAAGATGTATCAGAAAAAGCTCGATCGATGATAGAAGTGATCTGGATCATCGAACCTTAGATCGGGTGTATCTCACAATTCGGAATGAGTTATCAGGCATAAAATATATGATTTTGGGTATAACGAGCTACTTTAGTCAGCCAACCAACCAGCTACACCAAGTTGCGTAAGTCAAATTTACGAAATACCCTTGGATCAACGGTCATTTTCTTGTTTTAATTCCGTTTTTAATGTAAATAGTAAGTTCTAAGAGTTGTGTCCAACATGAAAAGTGCTTAGAATAATTAGGAGAACAGTTTGGTGAAGCTAAATTGGACACTTACTATTTTTGGCCGAAAACCTTGCCCACTAGTAAGCATCACGATCGTTTATAAATAATAAATTTACTATTTATAATAAGTGACGGATTATAAGAGTTTTAGTTGTAGTTTGCTTTTGATTTCTTTCCTATTGTTGAGCGCCCTTATTTAAAGGGCTGTGAACTCGTTTTTATTCATTCATTAATCAATTTCAAATTTTATTAGAATTTATTTATATTTTCTTGCTTTCTTTCCTTAAGGAAGACGGTGATCGACTTCATCACGTTCATCCATGCATCAGAGAGCTAAAAGAACTATTAGATTTAATGTTTTAATTAATCTTTGACCATTCAAAGGTTAAAAAGATCATCTATATTTAAAGTAAAATAGTCAAATGATCAAAGGTGGGAAATTTGCCAATCCAAGTATTTTCGTTTTCTTTGCATCACTGTGCATGGTGAGGACCATCATACGAACGGCTTGGATCATTGGAAGATGATCCAAATCCAAAGGCAAAGCTCCGGTCATATCATAGAACAATACTTCAGTAGTTTTCCAGCACGTAGTTTTCACACACGTAATCATATATGCCAAGGTTGAACATCCAAACTGTTGTGAAAGGATACTCCTACTTGGATCTCCCACCTCTAGAGGCAGGTTCCATTAGTTGGATTCTCTACTTCAAGAAACAGATCATTACATTAGTTAGTGGGCCAAAATTAACCGAACGGTTGCAAAAATACCGGCACTTCTTTCTAATATCATTCACACCTGTGAAGAGGACCACTTTTATTTTTCTGCACATTGAGGTCCATGTGATAGATATTCCCGATGTTTGCCATGCTGGCCGGTATGTGTGGTGGTGGTGCGCTTTACCTGATTTGTACACACGTGTGGACCAACAAAATTCATTAATCATTGGGAAAATTTACAGAGAACTACATGTCTAATATAGCATTTACATTTCAATACTTATTTTAAAGAGTTTTTCAATAACCAACCTCGTTATCGCTTTGTACCCTTTCATTATATTTCTCAACAGCCTCTTCTGTGAGGAAAAGGGTGGCTGGCTAAGGTGGGCCTTACCCTGATGTTTATATGAAATCTACTCATTGTTGGGGGACAATGGAAACACACAGAGATGAATCAAGCAAAGTATTCTAATTGCACAATCGAGCCCAATCACAAACACTTAGGGCCTATTTGTTAACGCTGAATTTTTGAACTTAACGCGGAATTAAGAAAATGTTCTGTTTTTAGTGGTGTTTATTAATGCGTCGTTAACGCGTAAGAAGGAAAGTGTTAAGTGGTTTTTCACTGAATTCTTTCCGTGATAAGAGTCTAGCTTAATGATGAATGTGGAATGCGTTCCGTGAATTTTTCATTAAACAAAAATTTTTACTTTCAAAATTATCCCTTTTCAAGTTGCCATGGCAATTTCTTCTCTTTAAATTGTTCTCGCAATATAGAATCAACTTTTAACCCGTGAAACTTCTTTATGCCCCACCATAATGTATATGTTTCATCCATTCCATTCATCCATTTTTAAAGATCATTTATTAGGGCTTGATACCAAAAATGAGAGGAATATAAATCTGAGGTGGGCCATACCACGGGAAAACAATAGTGATTGGATATCCACCATTAAAATTCTCCTAAGACCCAATGTACTGTTTATTTGACATCTAATATGTTGATTAGGTCATATAGACCTAGATGAATGGAAAAAACAAAGATCAGCTTGATCCAAAACTTTTAAGCCCCCCAAAAAGTTTTTAATGGTCAACATTCATTCAACACTTTTTTCATGTAATGTGGTCCACATGAGATTGAGATATACCTCATTTTTGGTCTCATACCATAGAATGATCTAGACACATAGATGGATGGCATGGATGAAACACATACACCATGGTAGGGCCCACATAGAACCGACCATCAGACATTGACCGGTGGCAGGAGAGTAGCCAATCTGTTTCTGCCAACACAGATTGGATACTGATAGGACTTGCTTACTGAAGTTACGTCACCAAGTTATGTGGGCCCCATCAGGATGTATTTTTTATATCCACACCGTCCATCCATTTGGAAATATAATTTTAGGTAAACAGCCAAAGAATGAGTCAAATCCAAAGCTCCAGTGGACGTCACCACAGAAAACAGTAAGGAGAGTGATGCCCAACATTAAAAACTTAAATAGGCCACAAAAGTTTTTGATCAAGTTGATATTTATTTTTTCCCTTCTTTCATATCCATGTTAACTTGTGAACAGGTTGGATTTCAAATAAAAATCACAGTGAGCCTTAGGAAGGTTTCAACGGTAGGCATCAAACTCGCCACTGTTTTTTGTGGTGGGGTCAACTACATATTTGGATCTACCTCATTCTTTAACTCGTGCTCTAAAATTAAATCTCCAGATAGATGGACGGTGTAGATACAGCACATACATCATAGTGGGCCCACATATATCATAGTGGGCCCATGGAACTTGATGACGTCACTTCGATAGCGAATTTCGCTATTCAACTTGTAAGTAGCTAATCTGCGTCTATGTAGGATGCAGATTGGCTGGTGTACCTCACACTAGCTATATAGCTACTGTATTGATGTTAGCAAGTTCTGTGGGTTCCCTCATGAGGTATGTGTTATATCTAAACCATTCATCCATTTAGCGAGCTTGTATTAAAGCTTGAGATGAAAAATAAGCTGCAAAAAGTAGCAGGGGATTGAATTTCTACCAATGAAACCCTTTTTGGGGTCACCGAAGTTTTGAGTCAATATGTTTTTTACTTCATCCAATTGGGAATGACCTTATAAGCGGTTCAGATAGCATATAAATATAAGGTGGGCCTTATTTGAAGGTTTTGTTGCTACTGGTGTTCAATCCTATACAACACATAGTGACAATCTTCTCGCTAAGAGGAATTGAGGGCCTTATGATGATATTTTAGTTTTTTATTAAGTATTTTAGTTTGTTTGAATTAAATATAATGATTTTATTTTCATTTAATAAAAAATAATTTCTTTACAATGTAAAACAATTCCAAACGAGAGATAGGGGCAAATGTGTCAAATTAACATATTTAAGACGTTTAAGAAATTTGTTAACAAATAATTTGTTTCGGATTCAGTACTTAATTTTTAGACTTCAACCATAATTATCAAACAAGTTTTTTTACTTCAGATTTCAGATTC
This sequence comes from Magnolia kwangsiensis, assembly GCA_037074715.1. NCBI lineage: Eukaryota > Viridiplantae > Streptophyta > Magnoliopsida > Magnoliales > Magnoliaceae > Magnolia > Magnolia kwangsiensis. Next base: position 130,970,140 of record CM073574.1, read on the forward strand.
AGGCTTTATATTTCAGATTCAGGCTTCAGATTTCAGATTCGGTCTTTAGACTTCAGATTTAACAAACGGGGCCTTAGAATTTAATATAGAAAAACCCTAATGGAAAACAAAAAAAAAAACTAGAATACAAAGCAATAAATAAGCACAATGAAAGCAAAAAATTACAAGAGATAAAGATTATCTGATTCGAACAAGCCTTGAATCACCTAAGCTATACTCTTGAAACCTCAGGAACGAATTAGAAAGTTCTTAGATACCCCATATTCCTGATTACACCAATATATATAGCCTCTAGATTAATCACAATTGAAATAAAAAACAAATCCTACACTTAGTTAATTTTGCACGATCATTCGATGACACATTCGATATCATTTCAATGACATCGAACAACCTTCGATGGCATCGAACCTCTTCAATATCATCGAACAAAACACCGAAATGTTCCAATAACTAAACATGTATTTTTCAAATTTTTTCGATGGCACTTCAATTGGACTTCGATGTGGCATCGAACCCCTTTTGATGGCATCGAGCAGGACACCTAAAGTGTCCAACAATTAATTGTGAGATTTTTTAAATTTTTCGATGGCATCGAACAACTGTCGATGGCATCAAACAATTGTCGATGGCATCGAATGCTCTGTAGATGACATCGACAGACCCTGTTGCTGAAAAGATTTGAGACATCAACAACACTCTCATCATGTACATGTTGATGGCATCCAATCCCACCATCATTCAAATCATGTCCTGTTTGAGCTTGGGCTTAAAAATCATGACAATCATGGCCAGAATGAACGTTACCTACTCATCATGACAAGATTCTAAAATATATTTATAATATGATTATAATATAAACATTTAAATTTTATAAGTTACAGTGCTTTTAGATGTATTAAGGACACTTGAACAATCTAATCCGTTGATCTAGACTTTTTGTTAGGTAGAATACACATTTCAGAAGCTACCCTACAAACATCACTCTTATTCGACAAATATTGACCATTTGATCAATAATCTTCAATATGAATGGTCATAATCGATTACACCAAAATGAATTGAATGAATCATTTGAGTTGTCTATTTGTTAGGGAACATCATTAATTGCCCTTGATTCTAAAGCACTGTTTGCGATTTTTGCATTGTGGCATATGAAATGTGTGTTCTTAACCTAATGGAGAGAAAAATTATTAGATACTGTGGTGGAGCATGATGGTGATGCATGCACTGGCACTCAGAAATTTGTTGTGAGCCTGCATAGTTTATCATCCTAAGATCAAAATGATCCGGTGATCCTAGCCTTTGATTTGAGTGGGAACGTTAATTAATGTTTTACTTTAACCACATGTTAAGTGCCAACTAATGGGCAGTACGTTGATCCTATGGTATAGTGAGTTAGATGATGCACAGGCACCTAGAAATGCCACATGGATCGAATGGTCTACAGCACATGCGCCAAAAACGTCCAATCAATATGGGCCAACATGTGTTACACGTGAAATCCACTCAATCCATCGAGGGAGAGTTCTTATGTACATTGAACATACAACGTATTAGTAAGATAAAAAAAACAAAATAAAAAAATAAAAAAATAATAATAATAGAATAAATGGTAATGGGTCAAGGTAAAATTACACCTAATTAAAACGTCAATTTCAACTGTTGTAGCCTGCCTAAGCTTCTTGGCCATGCTGATTTTTGCATGTCACCTATATCTTGGTGGGTCACTCCAAATGTATAGGTTTGGCCGAAGATACACACCATGGTGGCCTCAAACACAATCCTATGGTTGGCATCCAAATCATTATTGTTCCATGCTCCGCTAGGACTTAAGAAGAGATGGACAGTCTTGGCAGGGGCTCTGTGGAACTCACGGTAACGGATATATTTTATCTACAATGTCCATCTATTTTGAGAAATCATTTTAGAGTATGCTCCAAAAGCGAGGCAGATTGAAGGCTTAGGTGAATTATATTACTGCCAGTGGAAGATATGAAAAGCTTTCAGTTGGTAACTTCCGGGCACAAAAGTTTTGGATTAATCTTATATTTATGTTTTTCCTTCGTGCATGTCTATGTGACCTTATGAACATGTTCAAAGGAAAATAAATATCATGGTGGGCCCTAAGAAGTTTTCAATGGTAGAGATTCAATCCCCATTTCCTCATGTGGTGTGGTCCACTTGAGCCTTCAATCTGCCTCCTTTTTAGACTCATGCCTTATAATACACGGTCAAAATGGATGGATGGTGTGGATAAAAAATATATACCATGATAGGCCCCACAGATCTCCCAAAGAGTACCGTCCATCTCTCATCTCTAGCTATGATGTTAAATGGGATCCTAAGGTGTATCATTGAGAAACACAGGGGGATGTCACACACACACACACACACACACACACACACACACATCAAGTGGACTACATCAATGGACCGCACTAATGTGCCTCATATGAGAGCTTGGATTACATCTAAGATCATTTGAATAGTTGCAGGCCCAACATGTGTGTCACTATACACAACCATTTTATGGGGTATAAGGCTCACTAATGATGATCAGCACCATCCAAACATTGGACAGTACCATCCAAACACTGTCCAGCACCATGGTGTGGATGAAATAAATACCTCATGGTAGTGTCACTACAAGAAAAGGGGGCTTTAGCCTCAGTTCAAAATTGAGGCTAAAAAGGTTAAAAAGTGAGACTAAAGCCTTTAGCCTCAGTTTTGCCTCATTTATCCAAACTGAGGTTGAAACCCCCGTGGCTAAAGGCTTTAGCCTCGGTTTTAACAACTGAGGGTAAAATAAGTTTTATAGCCTCGATTTTTCAAGTGAGGCTAAAAGAACCTTTTTAGCTTCAGTTTTTTCAAAATGAAGCTAAATCAAAATTTTAGCCTCCATTGTTTCCAACTGAGACTAAATCTAAATTTTAGCCTCGGTTGCCTCCAATTGAAGCTAAATCTAATTTTAACCTCGGTTTTGAACAATCGAGGCTAAAACCTTTAGCCACAGGAATTTTAGCCTTGGTTCTCAACAACTGAGGCTAAATCCAAGCCTCAATTCTCAACAACCGAGACTAAATCTAAGCCTCGGTTACAAATTGAGGCTAAAAATGTTTAATTTTTTAAAATATTTATTTAAACTACTAATCCATTCATTCAATCCACTCATGGAACAAGCAATCATGAAAGTCATACTGAGTTACTTATGCCCATTGCTAGACAATATTGCAAACCAAGAAAAAGCATGAAACAATCATAGTCTGCTGAACTTTAGATGCTCAAAACCTCAATGATGAACTTCCAATAGAGACACTAGCAATCATGGATTGGCAACTCGTCCGAGTTGACTCAGACTCAATCAAGTTCGATCCAAATCAACACCATGAGTCATCATAAAAAATATGGAGTGAGAGTGACTTGTGTCGACCGAGTTGCAATTTGTCCGAAGACTGAATGTGTCGGTCCAAGTCGCTGAGTCTTAAATCCAAGCTTCCGAGCCTCCTTGGAAATCAAAGTGGCCTTCCCATCACCTCCTGAATACTCCATCAGCTAGAACAGCATCAAAATCATTCTCGGTGCACTCAAAGAATAATTCCAAATACCTGCAGAAAAATCGACCAAAATAGAAGTAAAAAAATATGACTTTCTAACTGGAGAATACAATGACCAATAACATGAATATTTAATCAACTGGAAGGTGGTCCTTAAAAAGTATCTCAATGAGTTGACATCAGATGAATCATCCACCAGTACTGGGGATAGTACAAAATGAGTCCTCTCTTTAAGTTGTAACAAGGACAACATCTTTGTAAAGAATCCACATGCTTTGCTAGGCCCTTGGACTGAGAGAGAAATAAAACAATGTTCTGAATTTGCTCATGAGAAACAGAAGCAGGCTTTATACATAATTCCTCAATATGTGCCATGCAGAAATTTTACCTTGAAAAAATGACCAAGATTTAAATGCAAAACACCATGGTAGAAAACAAATGCAATAGGAATCTTTGTACAAAGGTATCTTAGAACAAATGTTTCAAAACTTATCTCCAAATCAAGCAACTCAAGGAATGCTAAAAACAAAACTCATGTCATACAAATACACCATGTCATTCATGGAGCGTGTGATACATTCTTCCAAGCAACTCAACTTACCTCTGATTCTGAAATCCGTATTTCCTGAATCTGACAGAGCAAGACCAACAACAATTTTTTCGGGTGTAGACAAATGCAATTGCTTGGAGAGACTTAGAAATCCTTCACTCATCACTTCTTAGTGCTTCACAGAAAATTGTGGCGAAATTTGTTCTACCCAAAAAGTATATAAAGATAGCTGATAGAAGATATGCCTTTGACTGAAAGTCTTCACTCTGAAATTTCACTTGATCTAAGCAGGCTTGGAGTAGTACAATGCTTCCCTCATTCCCATATTCAACAAACTACACAGCACAAGCAGATTGTTTTACAACTATAAGTCTAGGAAAGAAATGAGATAGTTACAATAGAGTACAAAGAGAATCTATATCTATGGCTACAGGGATTGATTGCTAATCCTTTACTTTCTACTTCTTTTAAAAAGTGGTATAAGAGATGACCATAACTCACGGTTCTTTGAAAACACTAGATAATTTTTGGCCTTGTATTACAAATTTGAAAGAATGAAGCAAAGGGCATGGAGAGAAGGCCACCAGTTCTAATGCTACTAGTTCTGCTTTGGAAAACTTTCATACTCTAATGAAGTGTAATTGAAAGGATGATTCGTGGTCACTAAAAATTACAAATTTACTGTGAGAGCCCATGGCATACAAGTAATTCAAATTAAACTATCCAAACTTATAAGTGGCAATTTAGATGAATAATTAAAGTTGATTATTCAAGCGTCCCATTGGTGAACATTTATTGGATGGTCCTGTTTATTTGTTTTTTAATTTACACTGTAAATACAGTATAAATAAGTAATTATTGCTTCTTACACTAGATTGGAAGAAACGAATTTACAGTATAATTTGGCCTAAAAAATTGCAAAATACATTAAAAACGGACCAATTGATTCTTGTTGAAATTCAACAAATATTCATACTTAAGGGTGGAAATTGTTCCAAACCAATTGATTACCATTGAAATCATGCTGCTATCACTGAGGCGCATATAATCCCGGATCAACGACATCAGCCCATCAGGTGGTCCCCACTGTGTGGTTGTCCTGGCCCAAAATTAGGCCAGACCATTCATCAGATGAACCGTAGTTGATGGAAAAAATAAATGGCAGAAAACAACTAGCTAAGGCTGTGCTAGTCTATGCATACATGTCAATGCATAAATGGACATACATGTACCTTAGGTCATAGATTAGCTAAGTAACAAAGTGTAGACTAAATTCCCTGAAAGAATGTAAAATGGTATGGACTGATTACCTCCAATCAGAGATCTGGAAATCTCACGCTTTGCAGCAACCTAAAGTGGTATTTGAAATTTAAAAGTGGGATCCTCATAGAGTCCTCGCTTGGCCACAGGGGTCGAGTTAGTTTGAATCCCATAGCTTATGATAGTTGAATTTCTTTCAACAAAATGCAGAGCTCCGGGTATCGCATAGGATCACTTTCAAGCCAGGCATCTACTTCATTGGGTCTTCTAAATGATTTGACCTGCAAATGTCAAAAAGAGTACAAATAGCATTTTTACATTTTACACATAATGACACAAGCCCGCTGGTTCATTGCTCGATCAAGATGGAAAAGAGTGGTTGGAACTGAGACCTCTGGGTCCAGGCAATCATAAGAGTCTTCCCAAATCTCCTATGTTGTAAGTGAGACCTGATTTCCATTTCGGGTATGCAACTCATTAATCCCTCCCATTCGTGGTTGAAGAAACAACACTGTCCAATCATAGTTATTCAAGTCAGATAACTAATACACCAAAACACAAGCTTTCTCAACAGGTCTAATTCCTTTAAAAGACTTCCAGTGTTCATCCGGTAACCAAATGCAGGTCAAAAAAAGTGATGTGCTTACTTAACCAGGCTTGCCACTTCAGTCATGAATGTAGAGATGGAGACATCAGTAAGACTGAGTTCAGTTGCTGGCTTAACATCTTTACCATCAGATGACAGGACTTCCAACTTGATTTGGGGGATTGAGGTGGAATTTGATGATTTCTACATAGCAACCTTTGATGTAGAAAACAAGCGCAGTAAAGGCCAAAAGCAACATTTCAAATAAAAAATAATGATGACAACAATGAATTGCTTCCAGTAACATACTTCATTAACCTGGGCTTTGTTTCCCATGTGTGTGGAATTGTACTCTGTGTGTGAGCATGCACACACTAGTAAATTCCATGTGCATCACACATGAGAATGCCTAAACATTTTTCCTACATAACTACAAAAGACAGAAAGACAGTGATTTACTTATAAGAATCTAACAACAATTTGGTTCTCATAGTTCAAACCATTAGACATTCCTAGATCTCCAAGGCGATCACCAAGAAGTAACACATTAGTTCTTGAAAGTTTACTGATATCAGAAGTCAACATAATAACCAGCTACAAGCCACTAGCTAGTGGAGTTCATTAGCAAACAAAGCATGAAGCAAAAAAGCATGGCCCACCTTTTTCCAATCTGCAACCCTCATTTCAAGACAGCTCTTGGATTCTTCGCATGTCAAACACATAAATACACATAAATTTAACTTGACCTGAAAAAGAAAGGACCAACTATTCAGTGATGGTGAACTACAAAAAATAAAGGGATCACAAAACCTATGATGGTGAACTACAAAAAACTCATAAAATGTATTAAAACATAAACTACCTATTGATTCTTTGGAACCTTTGGCCGAGGTCCCTCAGCCTCGGAACTATCCCTAGGAGTGGATACTGAGTCAGCCTCTACATTTAGTACATTGCCCGAAGTTTGGTCCGTTGCAGCCAATAAGTTCATAGTATCTCTCATTAGTCCCATCATCCGCTCCGTTATTCGCTCTGTCATCTGTTGCTCCATCTGCTCCGTTATTCGTTCTGTCATTCGTTGCTCCATCTGCTCTAGATGCTTAACCATCTGTTCTTTCATCCGCTCCTCCACCAGTTGCTCTACTCGCTCATTCATGTGTCGTCGCAACTCATCAGTCTCCCTCCTGAGTTCTGCAATGGTATTTCCCGTGCCCCATAACGTGGAAGCTGTGGGACCTAAACCCATCATGCGGACCCGGCCTGGATTTTCTGGTCCCAATATCTGGGATAAGAGATCGTCTCAAGTAGTGCTACTCTGAGAGGACTCAGCAGTCTGAGTTGCCCGTAACTCCTCGATCATTTCCTATATTATAGAAAAACATTAAATAAGTTGTTCAATATCATGACTTAATGAAAATTATTAACTGAGATGTCAATGATTGATAAATTTCTACATACAATAACATGAGCCGACTCCTCGTTCACAACACTCCCATCTTTCTTCCGATGGGTCGTTATGAACAACGTTGCCTGATCAGGAGACTCTCCACTAAGATTCTTTGCCCGCTTTTTCCATGTAAAAACAAATGAGTTGGTGTTGAGGGTCAAATATTGCATATTAGACCCCAGTTATTGTCTGGATTTACGAACATAATATTGTTTAATGGCCAATTTAATCGTGTTTATGCTGCAGGTTAAATTTAGGAGCTTGAGCTGAAAAAGGATGCTAAAAGCTTGGATTTAACGCTCTGATGATCACCAAGGTAAGGGACGAACCCAATGGGACTAAGATCGATAGATTTACACGACAAAGACCCAAGAAAATCGAGAAACTGAAGTTCAAATGACTCGAAATTGGTCCAGAATGCAAGATCACAGGGTTTTCGCCCTCTGATTGACTCAAGACTTCGTACACGTGATGGGGGCCGTAAATTGACCGTTCACATTGAATTTCAACTCTCAGATCCATCCGAAAGTGGCCCAATGGATAGATGAGCCCTTTAAATCCTTAAGTGGGGCCCATTTGATATCTGGATATGCTTCAATTTTGACATCAACGTCTGTAATAAGATGACAAAACGAATGGTCGGAGAGGATTTCATATATACGTCACAGTGGACCCCACATGCGCTTGAGTGTGCACAGTGCATAGGTACGCTGGATGTGCACCGGACTAGCTGTATCAATTAAACACGCTTGATCCGAGCATTTTTCGCAAACAGGCAGCGTCCGCAAGGTGTGGACGCTGTAATGATTGGTGGGCCATCATGAAGAGATTATATGAATGATCTGGAGCGTCCATTCAAACCAGGAGGATATTTCGACCATACATATGGTGTTTTCTGGGTCCCATGCATGCACACACAGGTAGATCACCGTCAAAAGCGGGATGAACGACTAGGTGAATTGATACAATGGGCCACTCAAAACTTAAGAAAAAATACCCATTCCTAACTAGATTTTCGCCAGAAAGTCAATGGACGGGGTGGATTCTTCAAAAAGGATCACTGTGGGGCCCACCAAACAGATCAGCGGCCTCTGTTTCCGCAGGCCCTGCGTCCGTGAAAATCGGACGCAGTGGGCCGTTCTGTGATCAAGGGCACGGTCGGATCCATGATCCGGACCGTCTACACGCTCAATCAAGTGGTCTTGAACCCAACCACAGAGTCAGAACCAAATTCAGAAACATCGGCCATCCCAATACTCATTCCAAACGCAGATTGGTTGTGCGTTTCTCATTGCGAAAAACAGAGTGCGCGTCGTCTGCGAAGGGGTGTGCGTAAGAAGGTCGGTTCTTCTAGCCGACTAGCTGTTGATTATAAAAAGGAGGAGAGCTTAGCTTCAAGGGAAGGAATAAAAAAAAGGAGATCTTTGGAGCTTGGCTTAGGTTTCAACGTGGGCAGAGGACAGAGTAGCATTAGAGTTTTTTTTTAATTTTTTTACTTTTCTTCTTTTATTTCTTTTAATATGTCTAGCCCATTCATGCTGAGCTAAACCTCTTAGCTAGGGCTAAGAGGTGAAGCTTGTAGCGTGATAGGAGGATCTGTTGCTTGTGCAATTTATTTAGACTAATTGATGTTGATCTTAGTTTGATTTTAATGGAAATATTTTTAGTTTTATTAATGGTCTGTTATGACTAAAATTACAATGGGTCTGCAATGGCTTTGAGTATGTTCTTCTCTTTTATGTTTATGACGTTAGAGAGCCTTGTTGTTCACCAGTCTCCTGGGCATGGTCGGATGACGGTACCCTTCCTAACCTTCATACATGTGATTGGTTGGTAATTAGTTTAATTCTGTTGTTTGCCATAGTCTCTTGGGCATGGTTTGGTGATGGAATCCATTCTAATTCATATACCTTTCATCTTTTGAAAACTAGATCAATGACAGTTCAGTTAATTTCCATGATTTATGAAACAGGCATAAGATCTCCCTAATCTCTACAAGTGGATCCTCCGAATCCCTAGTTACCCTTCCTCTGCTTTTTCTTAAATTTAGATAATTATTCCATCATTATTCCTCAAATTATATTCAGTTTAGATTTCATCTTAGCCTAGTTCTAGTTCTAAATTGTTTCAGAATACGTACAAGTTTCAGTCCCTTGGGATTCGACCTCGGTCTTACCGAGTTATTACTACATCATAACCCTGCACTTGGGGAGTGAACAGTTGGTAACAATCATATTAAAGCAGAATGATGGCATTTCAAGTTTAGAAATCAAAGAAGAATTTACCTCTTCTTCACGCACTTGAGCAAAGCTCCTTGAGCCGGCAGTGTGGGCCATACGATGCTTGCTGCAGTTGATTTTATTCCTTTGAGTGCGGGCCTACAATGTGACATAGTAAAATAACTAAATTTTAATATAAATAACAATATACACCAACATGGATATAATTTTTCTTTATATTTAATTTTTACCTGTCCTTCATCACTTGACCAATAGGTGATGAGCCACTTCCAGTGTGTCGGCTCCACTCGATCAGGACAGTGAGCTAGTCGTTCCTCATTAGTAAAATATCAGTTGTAGTATTCTTTTTTAACCTCTTCTTTCACTCTTTCCATGAAGCTCCGATGGACTTCATTACCCAATTTCGATGCTCCTCGTTGATATTCCATTTGATCTACAATACATCAATTATCGATTATACTTAGCATACAAAAATACAAAAAGAGTAATTGAATTTTTGATTTCATATTACCTTCACTTCATTCCAAATCTCGTTCTTGTTAGATAGTGGCACATGATGCCAGCTATCGTGAACAAGAGGCGCTAAGCGCCCATTCCTAGATAAAATGCCCAACCACCTTGTAAAATCGTTGTACTTGTTGTCCAATGGGCTGCCCATACTTATTCCAACTGATATTCAACTGCTTATTAGGTGGCAAGTTCGCCACCTTGCTGATGACTGTAGGGCCTCGAAATCGTCTATTATGAATACCACCCTCTTTATGAAACAAAAGAATAGATATGAGCATTCTAAATATTTGAAATATAATATCTACATTTAATTAAATCAAGAAAAGAACAAAACTATAAAAGTTACAAGCTTAACTTCACTTCACTTAAATTATATATTTATATACCCGAAGTCGGTGCTGAACTATTTAAACTCTGTCCGACTTGGCTGGTGGTCGGGATCGGGTCAATAAAGCTCAAATAATGATGGTCGGAGGTCGACATCTTCATTTCCTTCACAATATGAAAATAATATATGTAATGAGATTGAAGTTAACCAAATAATTGTGAGCATAAAAAAAAAAAGAAGCATACATCACATTGGGGTTAAGCATCAATACCTAATCATCAGATTCTGACCCAGAATCGTGGTCCTCTTTAATCAAATTAGATAAGTTTTGTGGAGTGTTAACTTCATTTCCCTCCACATCTGTCCTATCCCAACTCACATTATCATCATTGATAAGCATTTTCGCTTCCAATGTATGATTAATGCAAGGCAAGCTCTGAAGGTATGTATCATTATCAAGAAAAGAATCATTCAAGCTCATTTCGAACAAATCCTTCGGTTTTGACCTAATAACAACATGCCAATCACGATCTATGGGATCGGGGACATAGAATACTTGTTGTACTTGGGTTGCTAAGACATATGGTTCATCATCTGGTTCCGACCAGTATGCCATAATTGTTTGAAATTCACGAGCGTGAACCTAAATTCATCCTTCTTAATTCCCCTGCCCTGAGTTCTTACATCCACCCAATCACACCTAAATAATACAACTTTCTTGGACCCACAATAATCCAACTCGATAATGTCTGTTAAAACACTATAGTAATCCATATCCCCTATAACAGGGTTTCTATCACTTGTACTTGCAAAGCTTGATGTCTCTGCCGTCACTAGAACTCCACTATTCTGTGTTTTTAAGTCTCTCTCACGGTCTCTTGTATGAAACCTGAAACCATTAATGATGTATCCTTTAAATCTTCTTACAACAGTGTTAGGGCCCCGAGCCAGGCTTCTAACTTCATTCAGAACTTGATCATTCCCAACATGGTCCACATGCTTCCCAAGCCAATCTATAAACTTTTCATTGTGGATGCGTTCTAGGAGCCTTGGTGCCCTTCGAGGCATCTCCTTCTTAATCATTTTCCTATATTCACTGCATTTTTTTTCAATTCGATGAATAAGTCGTAAACAAGTGAGATTCTTATGAATTAACATTACAAATAAAACTACTCTTACTCAATGAATCGTGCGACCGCATTGGTGTTGAACAACACATATCTATGTGCCCGTGTCCTATCAACATATTCGATAATAAACACGTCAATCTTTCCCAATGGATGACCTACTGCCGCATCCCTAAAGTTCTCATTTCGAACCGGTCTGTTGAATCTTGTCTCAACACCATGTAAGTACCGAGAGCAGAATGTTAGGCATTCTTCATCTAGGTACCCCTCTGTAATCGAACCCTCTAGCCGACTTTTGTTTTGAACGTATGACTTTAGTCTCTATAGGTACTATAGTCACATAATAGACATATAAGTAAACATGATTTTATCTATTACAACAAGATAAATGAAAAGTCATATTGAGACCTTAAAGCACACCTTTCGATTGGTACATCCAGCGGTACTGTACTGGCCCGGCTAACATTGCCTCGCTGGCTAAATGTATAGGCAAATGCACTATGATATCAAAGAATGACGACGGAAAGATCCTCTCTAAATGGCAAAGTGTTAAAGCAATCCGAGATTCAAGAAACTTGAAATCCTGCATCCGGCCAACCTTGGAGCACAAATCTCTAAAGAATCTGCTTAATTCAATTAGGATTGAGCTCACGTTTGGAGGTAATGTCCTTCGCACAGCGATCGGAAGTATTTGTTGCATCAAAACATGAGTGTCATGGCTCTTGAGTCCTAAAATCTTCTTCATTTTGAGATTGGTACATCATGAGATATTACTCGCATAGCCATCTGATACCTACATGTTCTTTATGACTCTGCAGAAATCAGCCTTCTCCTTATTCACCATTGTGAAGCACGCAGGGGGTAAATATGTTTTTCCTGATGGCCTCTACTTTGGGTGAAGTGTTCGTCTTATCTTCATTTCTTGGAGGTCCAGACGAGACTTCACATTGTCCTTTGTCTTCCCGTCGATGTTTAACAATGTCCCAAGCACATTGTCATATACATTCTTCTCTATGTGCATCACATCAAGGCAGTGACGCAACATATTACCTGCCTAGTATGGTAAATCGAAGAAGATACTTCTCTTCTTCCAACAAGATGTCTTTTCCGTTTCCTTACTATCGTCTCGATTTCTCTTCTTTCCAACTTTGGTATCAGACTTCTTTCCAAATATTATGTTAATTTTGCTCACTTGAGCTAACACTTCATTTTCAGACAGTTGTTTTGGCACTTCTCTCCACTCAAACTTTCCATTAAAGGTCCTTTTATCATGTCTATACCTATGATCTCTATCCAAGAATCGACGATGACCCATGTAACAAAACTTATGGCTATGTGTCAACCACTGGGACTCTGTGTCCTTATTGCAGTTAGGACAAGCAAACTTACCTTTTGTGCTCCATCCTGACAACATTGCATATCCAGGAAAGTCACTAATAGTCCATAACAAAGCAGCACTCATTCAAAAATTCAACTTCGTTAATGCATCGTAAGTGTCGACACCGACCTCCCACAATTTAAGCAATTCTTCTATCAACGGTTGTAGATACACGTCGATATTATTGCCAACACCATGCGGACTTGGTATAAGTAGAGACATCATGATGTAAGGCTACTTCATGCACATCCACGGTGGTAAATTGTACGACACCAAAACAACAGGCCATGTGCTATGAGCAATACTCATCGTCCCGAAGGGATTGAATCCATCAGTTGCTAACCCAAGCCTGACATTACGACTATCACATGAAAAATTTGAGTGTTGCTTGTCAAAAGATTTTCATACAGGAGAATTAGCAGGATGTCTCATGCATTCATCATTGGTTCGTCCCTTGTCATGCCATCTCATATTTTTAGCTGTTTGTGCTTCCATAAATAACCTTTATAGCCTTGGTATCAATGGAAAATGCCATAATGTCTTCGCTAGAATCTTCTTAACTTTGGAGGGGATAGCTGTTGCCTCATCGTCATCAGAATTATGTTTCGTCGTTTTTCATCTAGATATACCACACACAACACATGACTCATCGTTCACATTAGTCTTCCATTACAACTGACAATCATTGGGGCATGCATCGATCTTGTTATAACAGAGGCCCAGTTCTTTAATAATCTTCTTGGTCTCATAAAAGGAACTCGACAACGTCTCACCCTTGGGGAGTGCTTCTTTCAACAATTCAAGCAACATGGTGAATGACTTGTTGCTCCATCCATTTAAGCACTTAAGTTGATACATTCGAACAACAAAAGAGAGTTTCGTGAACTTCTTACATCCCGGGTACAAGGCTTGTTCGGCGTCTTGCAACAACCTAAAGAATCTTTTAGCTTCAGGATTCGGTTCCTCTTGTATTGGCTCCTGTGATGGCAACTTAGTCGGAATGTCATCTACACCTGATATTCCAAACACATCATGTAACAATCCATGCATGTCATCACGTGGAGGCATATCATCATGTGTACTAGTTGCAGGATCGGAAGTCGATGAAGAAGACGTCTCCCCATGGAACACCCAACGGGTGTAATTCGGCATAATTCCCTCACACACAAGATGATCTACCACTTCTTTATGAGCACGCCAAAAGCGGTTGACGCACTTTACACATGGACATAGGATCTTCCCCTCACTAGCAGCATTGTTGAATGCAAACTCAATGAATTCCTTCATGCCCTTAACATATTCCAAGCTCACCCTATATGATCTAAGGAAACAAAAGGAACTCTTAAAACAATACAATTTTATAAGGAATCCAAATTCGAATGAGAAAGTATTGCTCAACACATTACCTTGACTTTTGCATCCAACTCTTATCCATCACTTGTATCCAACTCTGAACAATGCAATACTCTGCCCAAAATTCTTGCCAATCCACTATAGTTATTACTCTACTCAACATTGGTCTTGCTACTATCTTATATTCTAGTACTTCATGTGTTGTATTCTGCAGTTGAGCATTGTTTTGGGATTTTTCCTAGCCGTCTTCCTTGGTGTTGGCATGCAGTTTGGAGGGGGAATATTTACAAAGAATGCCAAAGTGTTGCAACTTATGTGTATAGACATCCCGGTATCTCATCATTCCTTTTTAGAAGAAAAAAGAAGAAGAACAAGAAAATAATGGTTGCCTTCTTCCTTAAGAATTTGAAGGATTATAACTAAAATTTCTTTTACTAACTGCAGTTTGTTGCCGCTACCCAACCAACCAATTCATTGGCTTTTGTTTTGGATGGGGTCAACTTTGGAGCATCAGATTTTGCATATACTGCTTACTCCATGGCAAGTCCAAGAACTCATCTCTCTAATGTAACTAGTTTTTAGAAAATGGGCCACTATTTACACCCCATCTTTTTCATTACATGCACTGTTTTCTTCTAATTTTGGTTATTCAGTCTACAAAATTGTACTGTTTGCATCATAGTTCTAAAACTCAATGACTAACTTGGTGACTCAACTCAAAACTCATCCAAGTCAACTCGACTCAATGATATTTCGAGCCGAGACTCTTGGAAACTTACTACCGAGCTTGGCTCGGTCAGGACTCAACAAGACCCATCAAGTTTACTTGAAAACTTGGTCAACTCGACATGACTTGGCGTCACCCAATCAAATCACTTGCTACCAATGAGCTATGAGCTGCATTTTTTTGGATATGTGAATTCTACATACTATAGCAGTTTCCAAATATATAAAAAATTCCATGCAAGATGAATATCCATTCCCCCCAAAAAATCATCTTTCTTTTTCCTGATGACAATATGTGACAATTATCTTTTTTCAGGTCATTGTGGCTATTATTAGCATTGGGAGCTTGTTTCCTCTCTCTTTATGTAATGGTTTTGTTAGAATCTGGATCGTTTTGACTATCTATATGAGTCTTCGCACATTTGCTGGTTTTGGAAGGTAATGTGCAAATCTTTAAACTTTTTATTTATGTACTTGGGGCCTGTTTGGATCGATGGAATTCAGAAAGTAAATTTGGAAGGGAAACTTCATTGGGGAGGAAATATGTGGAAGTAGAAATCTGTGGGAAAGAATCTTAAATAAAATGTTTGTTTTATAACCATGATTTCATCCAAATGTGTATATGTCAATGGTAAAAAGTGAGAGCTCTCTCTTTCAAAAATGTTAAGGAACTTGAATTGTCTTCGCAGTGAAGTGAGGATAAAAGGGCTGGAGACGCTTGATTATCTGGACAACCTTTGCTAACGAGAACGCTTCACTGAACAAGGAGATGCCATAACATTTGAGTCTGAGGTAAGAGTACTGAGACTGGCAAAACACGTGGGATACTATGTGAATGGAACTATGTTTTGCTGGAAACATTGAAATGGGCCTGAAACCCAACCACCCCTCCTAGAAAAACAAGGAAACAATTGCTAAGTTTTTCTTCTTTTGTACTTTCCAAATGATTCTATACATGAGCTATTTCCCATCTTATGCTTGACCAGAGTAGATAGCAAGAATCACAGAAAGGATCTCTTACAAGATTTCTCTAATGTAAGCAGGTGGATCGTGTTTATCTTAGCTCTCCAAATGTAATTGCAGTCCTTGACCATGAAAAGAAGTGGACGTTTGTTATAAGAAAAGAGGGGCTTCCCGATGTTGGTAAGATGTCCATTCTCTCCTAAATTTCCATAATTCCACCATTCATTTCACATTAATAATTAATTGCCTTGCACATTTTGTGGGGAAGAATTCTATGCTTTTTCAACCTGAGCATAGGCACAATATACTTAGGCTTTTCAGTTTGTACAATTGAACCATGGCTCAGTGATCTAGACCATTGGTCCATTGGGGCCTCTTCGCCGATGAAACCATGCTCTGTTAAACCACCAGGAGATACTAGCCATCTATCTTGGGCCGTTTTTTGAGTTGAATATGGATGTTTTACCATGTTTCTCTTCTAGACCATCTATTTGCAGGCCACAAATTGAAAGGTTAGGATTCTCATATTGAGAAGATGGTCCATCTGTAGTGGTGCCCAACATGCCCATGCTCTTGACAACTGAACAACAGGTCCTGTTCTATAAACCAAAAACCTTAGTATACCGTGCATATTTCTAGGTGGCAAAATGTGTAATTCCTCTTTTCTCAATATATGCCTACTACAATTCCGCATCCTGTTTGGTGGAAAGAAGGAATTCCATGGCATCCTCCCTTGTGTGGAATGGCATAACCGAATTACGTAGCTGACCCCAAAGCCCAAGATTCAGCTCTGTTCAGTTACACCACACAATTGGAAACAGTGTACAGGGCAACCCTCACCCTCCGAACTGGACAACAAGTATATATATACACACATCGTAATTCGAGGCTGTTGTTAACTTCAAATGAAGCCTTTTTTTTTTCTATTCCTTAACAGTGGTCTGGAATCCATGGGAGAAGAAATCAAGATCCATGATAGATCAATGGTAAGTTCTATTTTGAGGAAATGGAAATCACCAGTTTTTGAGGAAATTTGCGGAAATGGAAATCGATATCACAGCTGTTGCTTTTTTTCGGCTAAATGGCAAAAAATGTTATTTCCAAAGGAAAATGATTTCTTTTCCATAGTAGGAAAAAGCATTCCACTAATCCACATAGGCGCTACCCACATCAAAACCTAGTGGAGCTTATGCTATTGATCATCTTAAAGAAAATGTCTCAGTTGTGCCCCATGATGTCCTTTAATCTGTAAATACTACTTTGTCTTCAAGATGGAAATTGTTGGAATCGAAATCATTTTCCATGAATATGAGGTCTTCTACTATTTTTATTACAACAGATAGCCAAGGAAATCGATTGTCGCTATTACTCTTTTCCTCAGAAAACAAGTGAATTGAAGTCTCCCAAAATGTTAATCCAGAAGCATTTTATTGGACACCAACCAACCACTGAGGGTTCTTTTTTTGTTTTGCTCACTAAAAAGAATTTTCTATCCAAACAATGGCAGATTTAGCAAAATCTCCCAAAAATAGCAGAGAAAACCTAATATAGAGATAGGGAAGCTCAAATCTTAGTAAGAAAAGATAACAAAAAGCTGAGATTCATCTAGCGTGGGAAGCAGATTGTGACCTACCTGGACTGCACGGAAATTGGTGTATTTGCCCCTTGTTTATCTAGCATGGGAAGCAGATTGTGACCTACCTGGGCTGCACAGAAATCGGTGTATACTCTCATGTTAAGTAGCAAATAAGTTAAGTAGCCATCATTACATTTTAAAGGTTTATGGATTACATGACAACTAATATCAATTTTCTCTAATCATGAGATGATGAAGAACTCGAATGAGATGCATTCACTTACCATGATTTAATGCTAGATGCAGCATTTTGTGAAATGAAAAGGCACAATTATAGGAGGAAATAACAAAAGAAAACCCATTCACAAAAAACTAGTACAACTCAACCATTTATTGTAAACATGCAGAATAAAATAACATAAAAATTTAAATATTTCTAGATTATTGCAGATAGCAAGGACTCAGAAGCAAACAATTCCTTCAAATTACCTCCAAATGCAGGACGATAATGTAAATTGCTCAAGGTAGAAGTTGCAATCACTCCAATTGCATCAGATCAAAGATCTAGACCTCGAAAGAGGATATCTGCGCCGCTAATGCGTGCAAAAGCTTTCTTTCGAGTAAAATTCCTAGATCTAAAAGAACACAACAAAAAGCACAGATCGATTGATAACCTCCCACTTAAAAAATCGACGATCAGAACCTTAGAAATCACAGATCTTCTAAAATTGAAATGTCTCGATAAGGCAAAAAAAGAAGCACAGATCGATTGATATCCCTTCCGATAAGGTAAACACAGCTTCTATATATATATATATATATATATATATATATATATATATATATATATCGATCGAAGATCTAGGCTGCGGAAATCACAGATCTTCACAACTAAGAGCTTCCACAGCTGAATCTGCTTCTATTTCAGCCGATTGAAGATTCTGAGTTCAGAAGAGACGTATTTTCACATCTACAAGCTTTCTGGGTATGAATCTCTCGATTAAAGATCAGAAATAGCCAGAAAAATGGAAGGAGAGATTGAGAGAAAAGGGGTGAAGACTAGAGTTTCAGATCTTTTTCGAGAAACTGAGATCGAGAGAAAAGGAGAGGAAGGAGTGCAATGAAAAGAATCGAGCTTACCTTGAACAGATTTGGATCTGGATCTGAATGATAAGGAGGTCTTCTAGTAGCTCTCCTTCTTCCAATCGAGAGAGAGAGAGAGAGAGAGAGAGAGAGAGAGAGAGAGAGAGAGAGAGAGAGAGAGAGAGAGAGAGGGCGCGGGCATGGATCGAAGCAGAGAAGAGGAAGTGAAGTACGGTTGCTATGGTAAGCTTATTAATTGAGAAAGGCTACTATATTTCGTCGACTGGCCTCACACGTGGAATCAAGGCACACGTGTGTAAGATAAGAGTCACTCGTCAGGCAATCCCTAATATACAGATACGATCTCTAAGATGATTTTGGACCATGACCTAATGTATGGTAATTACCGTAACCTCAACCTATGATATGGCCCACCTGAGTTGTGGACAGGAGTAATTATTGAGATGTACGGTCCAAATGAGGAATGAATTCATCAAATCTAATTGGTTCGATGAGTGATGCATAATTCAGGTGGACCAAATCAAAGGGAACTATAATGGACATTGGGGAGGGTGATAGCCAAATATTCTAATTGGTGGTTGGGATCAACCTAACTAAATCAGGTTCGTTAAGGGGCTCATCCATAGTAAGTCTAAATAGATGAACGGTCTAGATATTAAACACGTATGATGCGTGTAATAAGATAGTGTGGTTGATAACTATGGTTTAGATGGTAGACTTTTAGCCTCGTTTAAGCAAGTGAGACTAAAAAGTTGACTTTTTGCCTCGATTCCTATGCAAGTGAGGCTAAAAAGTTGACTTTTCGCCTCGATTCCTATGCAAGTGAAGCTAAAAGGTAGACTTTTTGCCTCGGTTCCTGTGTAATTGAGGCTAAAAGGTAGACTTTTCGCCTCGATTCCTGTGCAACTGAGGATAAAAGGTAGACCTTTCACCTCGGATCCTATACAGCTGAGGCTAACAGGTAGACTTTTCACCTCGGTTCCTATGCAACTGAGGCTAAAAGGTAGACTTTTCGCCTCAGTTCCTATGCAAATGAGGCTAAAAAATAGACTTTTCACCTCGGTTCCTATGCAAATGAGGCTAAAAGGTAGACTTTTTGCCTCGGTTCCTATGCAACTGAGGCTAAAAGGTAGACTTTTCGCCTCGGTTCTTGGCAACTGAGGCTAAAAGGTAGAGTTTTCGCTTCGGTTCCTATGCAACTGAGGCTAAAAGGTAGACTTTTTATCACGCCCCAAACCCAAAAATTGGATTCGCAGGAATCCCGATCGCCGAATCCGGTGCCGACAGCCTCCGTAATGCCCCATTCTCGGCTCCTGGTAATCATAAGCCAGATTCAGATCTTGGGGCCCTACAAGGAGGATTTTCAGAATGATTTTTTTTTGTAATGGAGCATAACCACAAGCATAACCAAGTCACGAAACAACATCACCACATATCCACTATATCAAAAACTTTAAGCACAATAGGAAAGGAAAATACAAGGTGATCAAAAACTCCAAAATAGCCAGATGCGCACTCCTGTCTCAGCGCTGCTGCTGTCCAATGCTACCTGCACGCAACGGTCGTGCATAAGCTTACAAAAGCTTAGAGGGTGGTGTAAGTATGTGCGCAAGGCAAACGCCAAGTGTACAATATCAGGGTAATGCGGAAGTATGCGGTAAATACATGAATAAAACCAACCATACCAATGCTATGTGATACAAGGCATGAATGCCATCGGCCACACCGATGTAAATTCGAGGCCTACATAGCTGAATGTTATATGCGAAATGTAATCCAAGCAAGTCGGTACTCATCAAGTACACATATCAGTACAGTTCCTCTCTAGATATCACCGGAGTCTAATACACTTCGCAGTGACTGCCACCTCCCTAGCTACACAGTCAAGTAAGCAGAATAGACCTCACTATCCGCCTGACCAGTAGTCTGCCAATACCTACCCGGCTCGTCGATAGCAGACTCATTTATGAGCTGGTCAAACTCAGCTTAGCTTATAGCCCCCTCACTCAGGCGGATAAGGCCACACCCCCTTCCAATCGACCACGACACAGTGGGAGATGCGGCCTACTGGTATTCGGCACTCGGGCGCTCGTGTATCCACTCGGTCTAGACGTTGGAGCATCTCCTGGTACTAAAAAGGTTCTAGGACTTTCACCCAAGGACATCCTAAGTACCCACAGTACTAGAACCAAGTATTTTCGGTATTTGATATGGCCATCCACGATGTGCTTGTGGAGCCACGACCCTGATGTCGCTAGGGCGTGCAGTGATCAAGTCACATATATGCGAGATGCATGAATCACACGTCAAATCATGCAGGAATCCAGCGCGTATTGCACGATCATGTGGAGCACTCTGTCTCATAACAAGTCCTGTAAATGGTCTGCCCAATGGTGTATGCTATGATCAGTCACTATTCATATCAAGCATACATATGATGTGTATGGGCATGAGTCATGGGATTATACTAATCATGTTATAAAGCGATGAATATTAACGAGTATGGGCCTATCAATGGGCCCTAAGGAGAGTTACAATGCGGACATTTAACCAATATTGTACTTATAATGTGGACGTCAAACCATCATTGCTCCTAAGGCACGGTCTGTCATAAATATCATTACATGAACCATGAGAATTCATACATTGCAATGGACTCTAAGGACATCCCGTTGGGCCTCGACCCATGGGCATTAGATATATTAAATGGGCCGTATCACATGGGCCTTACATTCATCAAATGGGCTGCATTAATGAGCCTCACCAATGAGCCTTATGTACGCAATGGTCCATGACCCATGGGCCTTGAAATACATCAAAGTGGGCTTCAAAACTTGGGCCTTATATGTATCAAATGAGCTTAATCTTATGGCCTTATCGAATGGGCCTAATCCCATAGGCCTTATATATGTCAAATGGGCCCGATCCCATGGACCTTACATATGTCAAATGGGCTTAGTCTCATAGGCCTTATACATGCCAAATGGGCTTAATCACATGAGCCTTATACATGCCAAATGGACTTAATCCCATAGGCCTTATACATGCCAAATGGGCTTAATCCCATGGGCATTAGATATATACCAAGATAGGCCTCAATGAATGGTCACAGTTAAATCAATAAGAGCCGTATACACATGCCAAAGTGGGCCCACTTGAATCATAGATCTGACTCATTTTTAGCTCAAACCATAAAATGATTTTACAAAATAAATGGACGGTTTGGATGCAACACATGCACCATGGTGGGGGTCCACCTAAAGGTTGGATGGTTGGGATGCAACACATGCATCACGGATGGGGTCCACTGACCGTCCAGCAGCCCAAAAAAAATGGCTGGACGGTATGGATAATACTTACATTACAGGGGCCTCCACCATCCGGGCGGACGGTGGAAATAAGGCATATACATCATTGTGGGTCCCATGTGGGGGGCCCACTATAATGTTTACTCACCATCCAACCTATTAATAAAGTCACAGAGACCTGGGTGAGGAGGAAAAACATATTTTCAGCTTGATCCAAAACTTCTGTGGGCCCCAAAAAGAATTTTAGTGGTAGGCGTTCAATCTCACTGTTTCTTACAGTGTGGGCCACCTGAGCTTTGGATGAGTCTCATTTTTTTGGAGAGGGCCCACCTCAGAGAGTGGGCCACCTTGTGAATAGGTCAGATGGAAAATAAACATCAAGGTGAGGCCCACACGGTCAGCCGTGGGACCCCCTGGCGTCCGTCCGTTGTGAGCGCAGGACGCCTGTGCGTCTGACACTCCAGAGGCAGCAGCCTCTGTTGCTTCTTTCTTTCTTTTTTTTCTTTTTTTAAAAACTTATTTTTTTGAGATTTTTCATATGCGGGGCCCACTTCAAGTAAATCCACTCTAGTCATTGGATTCCACTGCTCACAATAAATCCAACAAGTCCAATATCGAGCCTCTTTCATCATGTAAAAAGAAATCTGAAAAGATTTCAATGGTATTAATACTATTTTCAACACTATGGCCCATTAGAAAGTTGGATCAACTTCATATTTTGGCTCTACGCCTAAAATAATCTGAGGAAAGGGATGGACGGTGTGGATTGAATGCATTCATCAAGGTGGGGCTTATATGAGTGACCCACCCCATGAGCTTAAAAATCCCAACTCATATTTGTGTTTTCTCCCAGCAACGTCCAGACGCTGGACGTTTTTGGGCATAACAATGCATTCAAGGTGGGCCCTATTTAGGTGGGCCACCACATGATGGATGGTGTGAGCATAATACATATAAGATGGGCCCCACTCATGGACGGCTTGGATAAAATCCTTACTTCAAGGTGGGGTCCGTCCAAGTGGGCCATACGGCCGTTGCATCACACACAAAGAAATAAAATAAATGAAAAGAGAGGAAGAGGAGATAGAGTGGGACACGTGTGATGGAGGGCTCCGCCACTATGAGCCCTCCCTTGCATTCAATCATACATCGAATGGGCCCTAATACAAGTGGGCCCACTAATTCAAAGATCAACGGTGGAGATCTTTCTCCACTAAAAATGAATGGTCTAGATGACCTCTTAATGCAAGGAAAGTAAACATCATGATGGGGTCCATGGAGAATGGCCCTATCATGGAATGATATTAATGATCAAGATGGGCCATCGACCACATCTTAGGGTCTCAAGTGAGATCCAAACCATTGATCGGTTGGCCTCACTTGGCCCATCTTAAAATATGAAAAACTAGGCTATGGAAGCACCCACCACTTGATCTTCTTGGTCCGTTGAAAAGCCTATCTCCTAGAGCTTCACTTTGATGGTGGAGATGGAAAATGGATGGCTAGGATTGGAGCTTTTGGGATGAGAAGTGGGCCACCGAAATCACACTTTCTCTTGAGAAAACCTTGGACGTGTGATGCTCTCTTGGTTGCTTGGAATTGTTGAGAAATGAGAGAGAGAGAGATGAGATGTAAGGAGATGTGAGAGATGGGTGATGGGTGAGGTGATGGTGTACTTGACATGAGAGTTGACTTGGTGGTTGCTTGACTTATGGAGAAAGAAAGCATGAGTGCTTTGTACTTGACATGAGAGGTGATTGATGGGATTGATTTGACATGTCGTAGAGATTCTTTTGGGATTGTAAATGCGTGGCGTTTTCTCGAAATAAATGCCGGCTCACATCTCTTAGTCAGGGTATCGGATCGGTACATGAGTCGCGGCGTTGGAACCGTGGTGACGGTGCGGTCGCAATGAAACAAGTCTCGGATTAAGCTGACTCAATTCTATAAGATACGACTTACGATCGTGCGCAACGACGATTACAGGTCGCGAATTGCCGAAATTCGACGGAAAGAATTGCGGGAGTTGACGGAACAGTACGGACTAGGATACGGGTCTTATACTTTTGGCCTCGGTTCTTGACAACTGAGGGTAAAAGGTAAACTTTTTGCCTCGGTTCTTATGCAACTTGTCACGCCCCAAACCCAAAAATCGGATTCACAGGAATTTCAATCGCCGAATCCGGTGCGACAGCCTCCGTAGTATCCCATTCTCGGCTCCTAGCATTCATATGCCAGATTTCCGATCCTGGGATCCTACAAGGAGGATTTTTTATTTTTTTTATACATTTAACTAGTAATAAGTATAACCACAAGTTTACCCAAACCATAAAGGCAACATCATCATCACATATCCACTAATATAATCATTTGAATATAATGCTGAAAGGGAAATATATATGTCAAAATCAAAGCTCCAGAAAATAGCTGCACCCTCCAAGCTCAATGCTGATGCAACCTAACATCACCTGCACGCATCTATCGTGCATAAGCTTATAGAAAGCTTGGAGGGTGGTGTAAGTGTGTGCACGAGATAAGTGCCAAGTATTCAATACAATATCATAATCATACAATACCGGAAAGCTATTAATCCATAAACCATACAATGACTGAATAAGCAGAAACACTGATAAGAGCAAGAATTATCAGCGTAAACAGAAATACTGACAAGATTATAATCATGCAATAACAGAATAAGCGGATGTATGAACAAGTCCATAAGTTAATCAATATCAGAATACGCAAATAGGACAGCTATGCAAATGATGAGTCATAGATAATCAAATATCGAATGACGAGGATATAATGTAATACACAATTCAAAAGAGCTAACAAATATCATCACTCTCATCTAAGTCACAGGAATACAGAAACATAATAACCTACAATGCCACATGCCGAAGATGTAATGGAATATGCAGTATATGGTGCTAATGGAATGACCATGCTGGAGTGTGATGTCAGGATGATAGTACGTAGTATCGTAGGCTACGGAGTCTGCCACAATGGACTTCTATCCAAAACAGTCTCATACCTAAATTTGGATAATTAGACTCAACGTGGTAAACCCCTGATCTCAGGTTAGTCGTGCGCCCAACCGAAATCTTTGCCATAACGAAGGTACACAACAATTAGTTGCGCACCACCAGCCCGAGTGGATAGTGAATGAATGAATGAATGAACATGCACTCCTACTCAATAAGTTCACATATCAGTACAGTTCCTCTCTGAGAAATCACCGGGGTCAATTACACTCCATACCAGATTGTCGCCTCATCGCACGCAATAAGGTGAGTGAAAGAGACCTCACTATCCGCTTGCCAATATCGGGCCCGGCTCATCAATAGCGGACCCATTCCTCGAGCTGGTTAGACTCAGCGTAGCATTGCCCCCTCCTCTCAGGCAGGTAAGGCCGCACCCCTTCCAACCGATCACGACACAGTGGAGAGCGCAGCCATCTGGTAATCGGCACTCGGCGCTCATCTACCCACTTGGTTTAGACGTTGGAGCAATCTCTGAAACCAAGAGGGTTTAGGGACTTTGACCCAGGGATATATATAGCACCCCATGTAGAACAGATTTTCGGTGTCCCATCTGGCCATCCACGATATGCCTGTGGAGGCTACGACCCTGGTGTCGCTAGGGCATACAGTAATCACAGCACACAATGCAAGATGCATGAGTCATACAATCCAGTCATGCATCAATCCTGCGCAAACAGTGCGCTCATGTGAGACAATCTCCGCCTATCAGGGAGTCTCATAACAACCAGCATTATGACATATGCAATGGTCAATCATATCTGCTAACAGACATGCAGATGATGCGAATGAGCATGTATCATAATGTTATGATGTCACATACTCATAAACGGTATCAATAATCGGCGACGATAATGTGGACTTTTAACTAACATTGCCCCCAAGGAATGACCCACATAGAATTAAATAAATAATGGGCACATGGCCTTACACAAGGGCCAAATATACGAAACAGGTGGGCCCTGGTCATGGACCTAACACATATCACAATGGGCCTTGCCCATAGGCATCAAATACATCTGGATGGGTCGCACCCATGGGCCTCAGATATATCACAATGGGCCTCAAATATACTTTGCAGGTGAGTCACATACCTGGGTCTAATATACATCAGCATGGGTTACATCACATAGGCCTAATATACATCACTATGGCCACGACCCATGGACTTTAAATACACAATAGGTGGGCCCTACACATGGGCCTCAAATATATACCACGGGTGAGCCTCAATGGACGGGTCACTAATACAACAGGATGGACCTAATGACATGGACCCCATAAATATATCGAATAGGCCGCACTAATTGGGCCTTACATACATTACAATGGGCCATGACCCACGGGCCTTGCAAACATCATAATGGGCCTTGCAACATGGGCCTCATACATATTTAAGGTGGGCCTCAACAACGGGCCTCATACACATCAAGGTGAGCTTCAACAACGAGCCTTATACACATCAAGGTGGGCCTCAACAACGGGCCTCATAATATCAAGGTGGGCCTCAACAACGGGCCTCATACACATCAAGGTGGGCCTCAACAACGGGCCTCATACACATCAAGGTGGGCCTCAACAACAGGCCTCATACACATCTGGGCCTCAACAACGGGCCTCATACACATCAAGGTGGGCCTCAACAACGGGCCTCATATACATCAAGGTGGGCATAATCTATCATATGGGCTAAATCAATCAAATGGCCGATACGAGTAGGCCGATCAAATGGACCGATACGAATGGGCTGTGCGTCATGGAATTATATTAAGCATGTTATAAAGTAATGCCCTATCCTTACAACGCAGCTTGCCTAGATGGCTTGCATACAAAAAGTATGGGCCTACCAATGGGCCCTAGGGAGAGTCGCGATGCGGACATTTAACCAACATTATACTCGCAATGTGGACGTCAAACCAACATTGCTCCCAAGGTATAGCCCGTGGTGAATAACATTACGTAAACCAGGTTGGGATCACACATTGCAATGGACCTTAGGTACACCCCATTGGGCCTTAAATACATCAAATGGGCCATGTCGTATGGGCCTTTTACTCATCAAATGGGCCACATCAATGGGCCGCACCAATGGGCCTTATGTGCATTGCAATGGGTCATAACCCGTGGGCCTTAGATTGCATCAAATGGTTCTCGACCCATGGGCCTTATACGTATCAAATGGGCCTAATCCCATGGGCTTTAAAATACATCAAATGGGTCCAATCCCATGGACCTTGGAACACATCAAATGGGTCGACTCTATGGGCCTTAAGTAGTTCAACAACTAGCTACATTCATGGACCCAATTAAATTCAACTGTGGGCCTCAAAATTGCATTCATTAAGCCCAACATTTAAGGAACTAAAGGTATAAATCATTTTTTCTAAGATCTTTATAATATGGTGGGCCCCACTCAAAATTTCAGCCCAAGGCCAGCATAATTATAACATGTTGCTGTCCTAAATTTGGACACTCCATTGGAGTGGGTCCAAGGCCTCTAAAACTCTGAAAATTGAGGGCCAAGGTCTCTCATCATGCATACAATGAGAGAAAATCCAAAAAGGTGGCCCACCATCAGAAGAAATATTTTTGAATTATGGTTTTTTTTTTTATTAAGGCATATTGCTGGACTACAGAGCAAAAAAAATCTGGGAGTCTAACCATCTTGGACCATTCTTTTGGATACCCAAACGGGGTCACTTGAGGCTAAAATTTCACAGAGTAATACTTCCATAGGTGGGCCACACCTCCACAAAATTTCATAATTTTTAGATATCTCTAAGTATTTTAATTAATTTAAACAAAACAAACTGTTCAGAAAAATCGGACAGACCTGGACGTCCCAACGTGGTGGACCAGTCCGGCCCTCACCACGGTGTGTACAGGGGTCCATTAGCCCTGAAATTTGGTAGGTGTGTTCTAACATAAGTGGACCACACTTTTAAAAAATTTTAGAATTTTTAGACATCTGCAAATATTTTTATTCATTTACATAAATCAATCTGTCCTGAAAATCGGACTGATCTGGACATCATATTATAATGGGCCGGTCCCACCATCACCATGGTGTGTACTGGCGTCCATTGGCCCAAAAATTTTGTAGGTGGGTCCTACCATAAGTAAACCACCCCCTCTAAAATTTTTTATAATTTTTAAACACCCATAGGTATTTTAATAAATTTTAAAAAATCTAACTGTTCATGGTGGAATGTTGCTGGAACAGTGCAGAAAATTCAGACTGTCCACCTCACTTAGACCACACCTTTGGGACCCCAATGAAGGTCAGTTGGGGCTGAAATTTGGAGGACATCAAGATGAGATGTCCACATTTCAGAAAAGTATATTTAATAGGTATGAATAGTCCCCTAAACAGTCCCAAAATCTGTTCAAAAAACAACCAGAAACTGTCCAAAAAATTCTGGACAGCAACATGTACTTAGATAAAATTTATTATATAAGTTAAATAAAAAGAAAAATACATTAATGGGCCACACACATCAGGAAATAAAATAAGAAAAAAGAGAGATAGAAGGACAATCCGGCCATAGGGAAAGGGGCTCCGCCACTATTGAGCCCTTCCAAGATCAATCACACCCGCACATCATACCTAGATTTACATTTACAACATGGATCTTGCACATGCATGGCCTATAATTAAAATGCATGGTGAGGATGTCATCCCCACCATAGTTATAAGGTCTAGATGACCCAAACATAATATGATATGAAATAAAACTATCATGATGGGGCCCATAGAGAAAGGCCCCATGCATGGATCGTGCATGCATAAGGTAGGCAATTAGGCCACAACCATGGGATTGTGTGGGATCTCCACCATTGATTGGTGGGTCCTACACTTCCCTCATGAAAGAAAGAAAACATCTAGGTTATAAAAATCAGATTTTTTTTACATCTAGAGGAGCACCCACCGTTCGATCTTCTTGCTCCTATGAGTTCCTTAGCACCTTAGCTTGGATTTCAATGCAGGAGATGAGAAATGGAGGGTTGAGATGGGAGATGGTGGGGTAGGAAAGTGGGCCACCTTGGAGTTTTTTTTGAAAGGGAGGGAAAGTTCATACGTATGGAATTTTGCTTCGAGAATGAGATGAGAAAATGAGAAAGAGAGAGAGTGTTGTAGAGAGAGATGGGTGATGGATGGATGTGGTGAATGATGGGTGTGTAAGAAAACCTTGACTTTCGTGACCATTTGTGTAAGAAAGGCATGAGAGGTGTAAGAGTTTCTTGACTTTTGAGGCTTTTTGTGTAAGAGAGGTATGGGCTTGTAAGAAAATCTTGACTTTTGTGATTGCTTGGGAATGGGTGAAAGGTGATGTGTACTTGACATGTGATGGATTGATGGATTGATGGGATTGATGTGACACCTCATAGAGATTCTCTTAGATTTCGTAACGCGCGGCGTTTTCTTCACACCGAACGTTGGCCCACATCTCTTGACCAGGGTATCACCTTGGCGCGCAAGTCGTGACATCGGAACCGCAGCGATGGCGCGGTCGCTATGGTAATAGTCTTAGGTTGAGTCAATACAGGTTGACAACATATGAATCAGAGTAGCGCGTAAATATCGGCTAAGGGTCAAAGGTTGCCGAAATTCAACCGGTAAGACCGCGGAAGTCTATGGAACGGTACGGTCTAGGATATGGGGCTTACAGCTCTCTCCTCCTAATAAAAATTTTGTCCTCAAAATTTAAACCAAAACATAACCAATACAGAGCTAACCAAGGGAGGAAAATCCTATCCGAACACAACTTGCCAACATAATCAAACACCTAAAAGATGGGAACAATGCCTCTGAATCCCAATCCCCTGCTCCCAAAACGCCTCGCCAAAACTACGATGATCTAACAGAACTTCAAATCCTGAATTAGAAACGATCGAGCTGGAACACTATACAGCCTCAATCTCAACGGTAGGGAACTATATCAGAAAATCTCTAAGTTATTCGAACTCGGGGATCTAATCATTCTATGTTCTCAACAATCATAGAGTGAAGGATCACTATTAGCAGATATGTGATGTTATCTCCAAGTATTCCCAAGTTATGCTCTGATACCAACTTCTGTCACGCCCCAAACCCAAAAATTGGATTCACAGGAATCTCAATCGCCGAATCCGGTGCCGACAGCCTCCGTAGTACCCCATTCTCGGTTCCTAGCATTTATATGCCAGATTTTCGATCCTGGGATCTTATAAGGAGGATTTTTTTTTTTGTACATTTAACTAGTAATAAGCATAACCACAAGTTTACCCAAATCATAAAGGTAACATCATCATCACGTATCCACTAATATAATCATTTGAATACAATGCTGAAAGGGAAATATATATGTCAAAATCAAAGCTCCAGAAAACAGCTGCACGCTCCAAGCTCAATGCTGCTGCAACCTAACATCACCTGCACGCATCTATCGTGCATAAGCTTATAGAAATCTTAGATGGTGGTGTAAGTGTGTGCACGAGATAAGTGTCAAGTATTCAATACAATATCATAATCATACAATACCGGAAAGCTACTAATCCATAAACCATACAATGACTGAATAAGCAGAAACACTGATAAGAGCAGGAATTATCAGCGTAAACAGAAATACTGACAAGATTATAATCATGCGATAACAAAATAAGCGGAAGTATGAACAAGTCCATAAGTTAATCAATATCAGAATACGCAATATAAGACAGCTATGCAAATGATGAGTCATAGATAATCAAATGTCGAATGACCAGGATATAATGTAATACATAATTCAAAAGAGCTAACAAATATCATCACTCTCATCTAAGTCACAGGAATACAGAAACATAATAACCCACAATGTCACATGCTGAAGATGTAATGGAATATGCAGTATATGGTGCTAATGGAATGACCATGCTGGAGTGTGATGTCAGGATGATAGTATGTAGTATCGAAGGCTACGGAGTCCGCCACAATGGACTTCTATCCAAACCAGTCCCATACCTAAATTTAGATAGTTAGACTCAACGTGGTAAACTCCTGATCTCAGGTTAGTCGTACGCCCAACCGAAATCTTTGCCATAACGAAGGTACACAACAATTAGTTGCGCACCACCAGCCCGAGTGGATAGTGAATGAATGAATGAATGAACATGCACTCCTACTCAATAAGTTCACATATCAGTATAGTTCCTCTCTGAGAAATTACCGGGGTCTATTACACTCCATACCAGATTTTTGCCCCATCGCGCGCAACAAGGTGAGTGAAAGAGACCTCACTATCCGCCTGCCAATATCGGGCCCGGCTCGTCAATAGCGGACCCATTCCTCGAGCTGGTCAGACTGAGCTTAGCATTGTTCCCTCCTCTCGGGCAGGTAAGGCCGCACCCCTTTCCAACCGACCATGACACAATGAAGATTGCAGCTATCTGGTAATCGGCACTCGACGCTCATCTACCCACTTGGTCTAGACGTTGGAGCAACCTCTGGAACCAAGAGGGTTTAGAAACTTTGACCCAGGAATATATATAGCACCCCATGTAGAACAGATTTTTGGTGTCCCATCTGGCCATCTACGATATGCCTGTGGAGGCTATGACCCTGGTGTCGCTAGGGCATACAGTAATCACAGCACACAATGCAAGATGCATGAGTCATACAATCCAGTCATGCATCAATCCTGCGCAAACAGTGCGCTCATGTGAGACAATCTCCGCCTATCAGGGAGTCTCATAACAACCAGTACTATGACATATGCAATGGTCAATCATATCTCCTAACAAACATGCAAATGATGCGAATGGGCATGTATCATGATGTTATGATGTCACATACTCATAAATGGTATCAATAACCGGCAACGACAATGTGGACTTTTAACCAACATTGCTCCCAAGGAATGACCCATATAGAATCAAATATATAATGGGCACATGGCCTTACACAAGGGCCAAATATACGAAACAGGTGGGCCCTGGTCATGGGCCTAACACATATCACAATGAGCCTTGCCTATAGGCCTCAAATACATCTAGAAGGGTCGCACCCATGGACCTCAGATATATCACAATGGGCCTCACATATACTTCGCAGGTGAGTCACAAACCTGGGTCTAATACACATCAGTATGGGCTACATCACATAGGCCTAATATACATCACTATGGTTACGACCCATGGGCTTTAAATACACAATAGGTGGGCCCTACATATGGGCCTCAAATATATACCACGGGTGAGCCTCAATGGACGGGTCACCAATACAACAGGATGAGCCTAATGACATGGACTCCATAAATATATCGAATAGGCCGCACCAATTGGGCCTTACATACATTGCAATGGGCCATGACCCATGGTCCTTTCAAACATCATAATGGGCCTTGCAACATGGACCTCATACATATTTAAGGTGGGCCTCAACAACGGGCCTCATACACATCAAGGTGGGCCTCAACAACGGGCCTCATACACATCAAGGTGGGCCTCAACAACGGGCCTCATACACATCAAGGTGGGCCTCAACAATAGGCCTCATACACATCAAGGTGGGCCTCAACAACGGGCCTCATACACATCAAGGTGGGCCTCAACAACGGGCCTTATACACATCAAGGTGGGCCTCAACAATGGGCCTCATACACATCAAGGTGGGCCTAATCTATCATATGGGCTAAATCAATCAAATGGCCGATACAAGCAGGCCGATCAAATGGACCGATACAAATGGGTTGTGCATCATGGAATTGTATTAAGAATGTTATAAAGTAATGCCCTATCCTTGCAACGCAGCTTGCCTAGACGGCTTGCATACAAAAAGTACGGGCCTACCAATGAGCCCTAGGGAGAGTCGCAATGCGGACATTTAACCAACATTATACTCGCAATGTGGACGTCAAACCAACATTACTCCCAAGGTATAGCCCATGGTGAATAACATTACGTAAATCAGGTTGGGATCACACATTGCAATGGACCTTAGGTACACCCCATTGGGCCTTAAATACATCAAATGGACCATGTCGTATGGGCCTTTTACTCATCAAATGGGCCACATCAATGGGCCGCACCAATGGGCCTTATGTGCATTGCAATGGGTCATAACCCGTGGGCCTTAGATTGCATCAAATGGTTCTCGACCCATGGGCCTTATATATATCAAATGGCCTAATCCCATGGGCTTTAAAATACATCAAATGGGTCCAATCCCATGGACCTTGGAACACATCAAATGGGTCCACTCTATGGGCTTTAAATAGTTCAACAACTAGCTACATTCATGGACCCAATTAAATTCAACTATGGTGGGCCTCAAAAGTATATTCATTAAGCCCAACATTTAAGAAACTAAAGGTATAAATCATTTTCTCTAAGATCTTTATAATATGGTGGGCCCCACTCCTCAAAATTTCAGCCCAAGGCCAGCATAATTATAACATGTTGTTGTCCTAAATTTAGGCACTCCATTGGAGTGGGTCCAAGGCCTCTAAAACTTTGAAAATTGAGGGCCAAGGTCCCTCATCATGCATACAATGAGAGAAAACCCAAAAAGGTGGCCCACCATCAGAAGAAATATTTTTGAATTATGGTTTTTTTTTATCAAGGCATATTGCTGGACTACACAACAGAAAAAATTTGGGAGTCCAACCATCTTGGCCCATTCTTTTGGATACCCAAACGGGGTCACTTGAGGTTAAAATTTCATAGAGTGATACTTTCATAGGTGGGCCACACCCCTACAAAATTTTATAATTTTTAGATATCTCTAAGTATTTTAATTAATTTATACAAAACAGACTGTTTAGAAAAATCAGATAGACCTGAACGTCCCAACGTGGTGGGCCAGTCCGGCCCTCACCACGGTGTGTACAGGGGTCCATTGGCTCTGAAATTTGTTAGGTGGGTTCTAACATAAGTGGAACACACTCCTAAAAAATTTTAAAATTTTTAGACATCTACAAATATTTTAATTCATTTACATAAATCAATCTGTCCTGAAAATTGGACTGATCTAGACACCATATTATAATGGGCCGGTCCCGCCCTCACCATGGTGTGTACAGGCGTCCATTGGCCCCAAAATTTTGTAGGTGGGTCCTACCATATGTAGACCACCCTCCCTGAAATTTTTTATAATTTTTAAACACCCATAGGTATTTTAATAAATTTTAAAAAATTCAACTGTCCATGGTGGAATGTTGCTGGAACAGTGCAGAAAATCCAGACTGTCCACCTTACTTGGACCACACCTTCGGGACTCCAATGAAGGTCAGTTGGGGCTAAAATTTGGGGGACATCAAGATGAGATTCCCACCTTTTAGAAAAGTATATTTAATAGGTATGAATAGTCCCCCAAACAGTCCCAAAATCTGGTCCAAAAATAACCAGAAACTGTCCAGAAAATTTTGGATAGCAACATGTACTTAGATAAAATTTATTATATAAGTTAAATAAAAAGGGAAATACATTAATGAGCCACACACATCAGGAAATAAAATGTGGGAAAAGAGAGATAGAAGGACAATCCCGCCATAGGAAAAGGGGCTCCACCACTATTGAGCCCTCCCAAGATCAATTAGACCCGCACATCATACCTAAATTTACATTTACAACATGGATCTTTCACATGCATGGCATATAATTAAAATGCATGGTGAGGATGTCATCTCAACCATGGTTATAAGGTCTAGATGACCCAAATATAATATGATATGAAATAAAACTACCATGATGGGGCCCATAGAGAAAGGCCCCATGCATGGATCATGCATGCATAAGGTAGGCCATTAGGCCACAACCATGGAATTGTGTGGGATCTCCACCATTGATTGGTGGGTCCTACACTTTCCTCATGAAAGAAAGAAAACATCTAGGCTATAGAAATCAGATTTTTTTTACATCTAGAGGAGCACCCACTGTTCGATCTTCTTGCTCCTATGAGTTCCTTAGCACCTTAGCTTGGATTTTAATGGAGGAGATGAGAAATGGAGGGTTGAGATGGGAGATGGTGGGGTAGGAAAGTAGGCCACCTTGGAGTTTTTTTTTAAAGGGAGGGAGAGCTCATACGTATGGAATTTTGATTGGAGAATGAGATGAGACAATGAGAAAGAGAGAGAGTGTTGTAGAGAGAGATGGGTGATGGATGGATGTGGTGAATGATGGGTGTGTAAGAAAACCTTGACTTTTGTGACCATTTGTGTAAGAAAGGCATGAGAGGTGTAAGAGTTTCTTGACTTTTGAGGCTTTTTGTGTAAGAGAGGTATGGGCTTGTAAGAAAATCTTGACTTTTATGGTTGCTTGTGAATGGGTGAAAGGTGATGTGTACTTGACATGTGATGGATTGATGAATTAATGAGATTGATGTGACACCTCATAGAGATTCTCTTGGGTTTCGTAACGCGCAGCGTTTTCTTCGCACCGAACGTTGGGCCACATCTCTTGACCAGGGTATCGCCTCGGCGCGCAAGTTGCAGCATCGGAACCGCAGCGATGGCGCGGTCGCTATGGTAATAGTCTTGGGTTAAGTCGATACGGGTTGACAGCATATGAATCAGGGTCGCGTGTAAATATCGGCTAAGGGTCGAAGGTTGCCGGAATTCAACCGGTAAGAACGCGGAAGTCTATGGAACGGTATGGTTTAGGATACGAGGCTTACACAACTAAGGCAAAAAGGTAGACTTTTTGCCTCGGTTCCTGTGCAATTGAGGCTAAAAGGTAGACTTTATGCCTCGGTTCCTATGCAACTGAGGCTAAAAGGTAGACTTTTCGCCTCAGTTCCTACACAACTGAGGCTAAAAGGTAGACTTTTCGCCTCGGCTAAAAGGTAGACTTTTCTCCTTGATTCCTATGCAATTGAGGCTAAAAGGTAGACTTTTCGCCTCAATTCCTATGCAACTGAGGCTAAAAAATAGACTTTTCGCCTCGGTTCCTACACAACTGAGGCTAAAAGGTAGACTTTTCGCCTCGGTTCCTGATAACTGAGGCTAAAAGGTAGACTTTTCGTCCCGGTTCCTATGTAATTGAGGCTAAAAGGTAGACTTTTCGCCTCAATTCCTATGCAACTGAGGCTAAAAAATATGCTTTTTACCTCGGTTCCTATGCAAATGAAGCTAAAAGGTAGATGTTTAGCCTCAGTTCCTATGCAACTGAGGCTAAAAGGTAGACTTTTCGCCTTGGTTCCTATGTAACTGAGGTGAAAGATGAACTTTTAGCCTCAATTGCTTAGCAACTGAGGCTAAAAGACACATAGAGCCTCCATTTAACATTTACCTCAAGATGGGACCCCACGGGCTTGCTGACATTATCACAGCATATATATATATATATATATATATATATATATATATATATATATATATATATATATATATATATATATATATAGCAGAACGCTCACCTGTGAACGCGGACTACCTACAAACTTTTTCAAGAACTCATCATATGTGATGATTCTCGAAAATCTGAACGGGCCACATGAAGCAGAGCCTCGAGAAATCCCCTGGTACCAATTTTTACTTTAAACCAAAACTTCAGTGGGCCATGCAAAATGCAAATAATTTCTTCCCTTGATTTGCATTTCTCTTTGCTGTGGCCCACCAGAATCTTATATCAGGTTGAAAATTCACCTCCTTGGGTTTCATGGGATTCCTCATCTTATGAACCGTTCGGATTCGACTCCCATGACATGTGCGCAAAGGTGCGCACGTGTGTAGGTGCATAGGTGAGCATGCCTCTCTCTCTCTCTCTCTCTCTCTCTCTCTCTATATATATATATATATATATATATATATATATATATATATATATATATATATATATATATATATGGAAATGGTTCTATGCAGTTGACCTCATGGGAACTTAAAGTCGAGTTGTGTGGGCCCCATCGTGATGCGTGTCGAACATCAATACTATGAATTTGATGGGCCCCCTTTAAATTATGGGATATCCCAAAAATTAGACGTATACAGAACTCATGTGGGCCATACCATCTAAAGTCATATGAAAACATGCCAAAAACATATAAAAGCACTTGATGGTGCCCACCTAAAATTTGGATGTGTCTGAAACTTGGTCTGACCCCTCATCCAAGTGGGACACACATAATGGATGGGCTAGATTTGTGAATCACATCTCGGTGGACCCAATAAATGATTATGAATGTTTTAATGGGAGGGTAACCCCTCTCAACTTTTGTATGTGGTGTGGCCCACAAAAGTCATGGATTGACTGGATTTTTAAGCTAAGGCCCACCATGGAATGGTTCATATGACTAATGGGGTATTTATCCGACACGCATCATGGTGGGGTCCACACAACTCGACCTCATTGGAAAATTTATAAAGAACTACATGCCTAATATGACATTTACATTTCAGTACTTTAAAAAGTTTTCAAAAAGCCACCTCGTTATCACTTTGTACCCATACATTATATTTCTCAACAGCCGCTTGTGCGAGGAAAAGGGTGGCCGGCTAATGTGTGCCTCACCCTTATGTTCATATGAAATCTATTCATTGTTGGGGGACCGCAAAAGCATACAAAGATGAATCAAGCAAAGTATTTCAATCGCATAGTCAAGCCCAATCACAAACACACGAAATTTATTGTGAAAAAACCCTCACGGGAAAAAAAAACTATAGTACAAAAAGATAGATAAGTAATATGAAAACAAAAAATTACAAAAGAAAGAAATTACCTAAGTTGAACAAACCTCAAATCACCTAAGCTACACCCTTAAAATCTTAGGAACAAATTAAAAAGTTCTTAGATACCCCCTATTCTCGATTACACGTGTGTGTGTGTGTGTGGGAAAAGGTTCTATACGGTTAAGCTCATGGGAACTTCCCATGAGGTCGAGCGGTGTGGGCCGTACCATGATGTATATTGTGTGTGTGTGTGTGTGTGTATGGGAAAAGGTTCTATACGGTTAAGCTCATGGGAACTTCCCATGAGGTCGAGCGGTGTGGGCCATACCATGATGTATATTGAGCATCAACATTGTGCATTTGATGGGTCCCCTTTAAATTATAGGATATCCCAAAAATCAACCATATACGGAACTTCGGATGGCCATACCATCTAAAATCATGTGAAGACATGCCTAAAACATATAAAAGCACTTGGTGGGGCCCACTTGAAATTTGGATGCATTTGAAACTTGGTCTAATCCCTCATCGAAGAGGTACACACATAATGGATGGGCTGGATTTGTGAACCACATCTCAGTGGATCCAAAAAATGAATATGAATGTTTTAATGGAGGGTAACCCCTCTCAACTTTTGTATGTGGTGTGGCCCACACAACTCACGGATTGACTTGATTTTTAAGCCCTAAGCCCACTATGGAATGTTGCATCTGACTGAGGAGGTAGATATTCAACATACATCATGGTGGGGCCCACATAGCTCGACCTGATGGGGAGTTCCCATGAGCTTGACCATATAGAACCTTTTCCACACACACACACACACACACAC
The DNA here is from genome assembly GCA_037074715.1 of Magnolia kwangsiensis. Taxonomy (NCBI): domain Eukaryota; kingdom Viridiplantae; phylum Streptophyta; class Magnoliopsida; order Magnoliales; family Magnoliaceae; genus Magnolia; species Magnolia kwangsiensis. The sequence goes on from CM073574.1 coordinate 131,008,649, forward strand.
ACACACATATATATATATCTTCTTGGCGAATCACAATGGAAATAGGAAACGCAATTCTACGTAATTTTGCATGCTCGTTTGATGACACCTTCGATGTCATTTTAATGGCATCGAACCTCTTTGATGTCATTGAACGAAACATCAAAATGTTTCAGCGGTTAAATATGTATTTTTAAATTTTCTCGATGACACTTCAATTAGACTTCAATGTTATCGAACCTCTTTTGATGAATTTGATCAAGACACCTAAAATGTCCAACAATCAATCATGTGATTTTTGAATTTTTCCAATGACATCAAGCAACTGTTGATGACATTGAATAGCTCTTGATGGCATAAAATGATCCATCAATAGACCCTATTGCTGAAAAAATTTAAGGCATCAACTAATCATCTGTTGATAGCATCTACTCCCGCGCAGATCTACACAGCATTTGTTGATAGCATCCACTCCCGCCGTTATGCAGATCCTGTCCTTTTTGAGCTTAGGCTTAAAACTCACGGCAATCATGGCCAGTTTAGGTGTCACCTACTCATCATGGCATGATTCTAAAATATATTTATAAAATCATTATAACGAAAACATTTAAAATTTATAAGCTACAGTGCTTTTAGACGTATTAAGGACACTTAAACAATCTAATCCATTAATCTAGACTGTTTGTTAGGTAGAACACACATTTCAGAAGCTACCTTGCAAACATCACACTTATTCGACAAATATTGACCATTTGATCAAAAATCTTCAATATGAATGGTCATAATCAATTACACCCACATAAATTGAATGAATAATTTGAGTTATTAATTTGTTAGGGACCATCATTAATTGCTCTTGATTCTAAAGCACTGTTTGCGATTTTTTGCATTGTCGCATATGAAATGTGTGTTCTTAACATAATGGTGGACGGTGCAACCGTGAGCATTATGACCTATGGTACTATGAGAGCAGGGCATCGCTATGTAATTATTGAGAAGAGTTTTTTTGATAATCTGGTGGAGCATGATGGTAATGCATGCACTGGCACTCAGAAATTCATTGTAAGCCTGCATAGTTTATCATCCTAAAATCAAAATGATCCGGTGATCCTAGCCTTTGATTTGAGTGGGACCATTAATTAATATTTTGTTGTAAAATATTGATTTTAATAAAAAATATTTTAATAAAAAAATATATGAAAAGTTGTTTTTGAAAAAACTTTTGGGGCTTTGGGAATAGTCCCACATGGAAAAGAGAAGAGAAAGAAAAGTGGTTTAAATGATAATAGTGGAGTACCATAATATTTGCCTACCTAGTCCGTGGACCATGGGACTTGCGTGTTCCTCGGTCTCGGGCATGGGCTCGGTGCGAGGGCGTGGGCATGTGAGGCAGTGTGGCTGTAGAGGCGCTAGTGGCGCACTTTGCACTTCGCTCCCTTCGCGAGACGTGTGCGAGTCGCGGTGCGACTAGTGGCTAAGGCAGATGGTTGGTTGGACGAAAAAATTAAAGGACTGAATGAGAGTCCCTCAGAATATATAGAGGGCTGGAAAAAGAGCTGTTGCAGAAAATCTGTAACAGCTGTGCAATAAGTGAAGGGTCCAGCTGAAACTGCTGCATGGCTAGCCCCAACAGCTATAAAACGGCTAGCTACTGTCTCACAACAGTCAGCATGCAGCAGCTTAATGGCCCATGCACAACAGTCAAAAAACGACCATAAAACGGCTAGTTTTCTCAACAGCCAGAAAATGGTCATGGGATTTATTTTCCTGGACCTTAACCCCCATCCACCATAGCCTATAAAAGGAGGGCCTGGATGGGTTTCAAAACAATCTCAACTCACTCCAGCAACTCCATACGAATTCTAAAAAAACAGCCTCTCCACTCATACATTCTAAGTATTATCCAGCAACACAGCAAGGTGTCAACCTTAGCTTGAAGGATAGACCAACGGTGTGGTCTAGGATGGTTCAACCGAACCAACGGCTGAAGATTAGAACCTAATTGAGCAGAATTTTAAACCACTTTTCTATTTTCTTCTTTTCTTCTTTTGAAATTTTTTCCTTTATATTGTAATATTGTCAGAAATAGTGAAATTGAGTTCCATTTGGTGAGCCTTCGTGTTTGCTGAACGCAGACCCACACCAGACTCGTCGTATCCTAGAAGCAATTTGCCTGTAACATATCAACATACTCAATTTACTTGAGTTGGAGCAAATAACGCTTAAAGGACAGCGTTTTCAAACGTGCTTCAGCCTGTCCATATTATTTTCGATTTCCATATTATACAGAAACTACATTAATCTGTATAAATTTTTCAACAAATTTTGCTTTAAGCAAATGTTAAGTGCCAACTAATGGGCAGTACTTTGATCCTCTGGTATGGTGAGCTAGATGATGCACAGGCACTTAGAAATGCCACATGGAATGGTCTACAGTACATGCGCCAAAAACGTCCAATAAATATAGACCCAACATGTGTTACCTGTGAAATATAGACTCAATCAGTGAGAGTTCTAATGTTCATGGAACATACAATATATCAGTAAGATAAATAAAATAAAAATAAAAATAAGAGTATAAATAAGAATGGGACAAAGTAAAATTATACCTAAAACCTCATCTTCAAGCGTCGTGGCCCGCCTAAGCTTCTCGGTCATGTTGATTTTTGCATGTCACCTTCATCTTGGTGGGTCACACCAAATGTATAGGTTCGGTGAAAGATACACATAAGTTTTGGATGGAGCTTATATTTATGTTTTTCCTTTATGCATATCTATATGACCTTACGAATATGTTCAATGGAAAATAAATATCATGGTGGGCCTGTAGAAATTTTCAACGGTAGAGATTCAATTTTCATGGCTTGATGTGGTGTCCTCCACTTGAGCCTTCAATCTACCTCCTTTTTAGACTCATGCTATATAATAAACAGTCAAAACGGATGAATGGTGTGGATAAATATATACACCATGGTGGTCCAACAGATCCCCCCAAAGAGTACCGTCCATCACCACGCTGTTACCTGAGATGTCAAATGGGAACCCAGCGTGTATCATCGAGAAACACAAAGCGAATGTCACACTATCCAAATGAATTCAGAATATATAAATATATATATATATATATATAACCTAAAGTGTAAATTTTTTTGAAAATTCATCATATGTGATGTGATTCTAAAATCTAAATGGACCACATACGAAGCAGCTACTCATGAAAATCCCTTAGCCTAACTTTTTATTTTGATCCAAAACTTTGGTGGGCCGTGAAAAATAAAAATAATTTCTTTCCTTAATTTACATTTTTCTTTTTTATGGCCCATTGGAATTTTAAATCGAGGCAAAAAGTTGTCCCTTAGAGTTTCATGAGATTCCGCATCACATGGATTATTTTGAATTAGACACACATGACGTACATGCAAAGGTGCGCACATGCATAGGTGAGCATCACAGTCTCTCTCTCTCTCTCTATATATATATATATATATATATAAATATAAATATAAATATATATATATATATATATATATCAACCAACAAATGTCAACGAATTAAATGTTAGTCCGTGTTTCGGTGGTTGTTTGAATTGACCTGTTCCACGTGTTTAATTTCTGAACTTCTGTCTATCAATTATTGACTGAGTATTATATAATTCTCCATTGGGGCACACAGTTTGGACGTTCGAATTTGATTACATATGTATATGCTACTTGTGTAACACAGAGGTTTTCTAAAATAGGCAGCAAAGCTTTGCAAATTAAAGTGGGTTTTCAATTTTTAGGAATTCTGAGACCATTGTGCGGTAATCCAGACCATACCCGCTGTTGATAGGCCATGATCTAAAAATAGTCCCGAAAAATAAAATCATAGTCTTTAGTCTTTTGATATGTGGCTTGCATGTGGACGGTTAAGAAGAGAAGTAATGTGACGGTCCATGTTCAAACAAAAGTCAAGACAAGATCATGGCTGCAATATTAGTTCTTTTTTCAGCTGAATTTAGACCATCCATCCATTGTCAGGATTCAGATATCAATGGTCTGGATCACTCATCTGCGAACTCCGCTTGTGGAAAGTAAAAACCCCAGTGCAATGTGGGCACAATAGATAATTAGATAATCGAGGTTTACTAGAATAAATCCTCGGGATTGTAGGCATTGGATTAGGGATAGCCAAAAGAATTCAATATTTTAACCTTTGATCATTCAAAGGTTAAAGAAATTATCTACAACCGAAGTAAATGAATCCATTGACCAAAGGGTGAAATTTCCTAATCTAGTTATCGCATGTATAACATTACACAATTACGTTAGGAAAGAATTTATTCTGATCTACTCTTTTTAAAATAGAACGATGAAAATATTCTTTTGAAACTAAATATTGAATGAGAATGATATGCTTGAAGTAAGATGAGTGTTTGGAGACTTGAACAAACTATTTTGTTTAATATGTGAAAATAAATTGTTGACACATGTATACATGCAAATCGTTAAATTTTTTATGAATAATTATATTTTATTTTTTAATTAAATATTTTAGTTTATTTGAATTAAATAGAATAATTTTATTTTTATTTAATAAAAAATAATTTGTTTATAATGTAAAACATTTCCTAATAGATGATAGGGACAAATGTCTCAAATTAACATATTTCACACGTTTCATATGTTTGTTAACAAGCAAGTTGTTTTCAATACCGTGCTTAATTTTCAGACTTCAGCAATAATTACCAGACAAGTTTTTGACTTCGGATTTCAGATTCATGCATTAGACTTCAGATTTAACAAATAGGGCCTGAATGTTTTTATTTTCTGTTTATAGTCTTGCATGGTGAGGGCCATCATATGAACGGCTTGGATCAACGAAAGATGATCCAAATTCAAAAGCAAAGCTCCCATTGTTTCATAGAGCAATAATTCCCAGAGTCAGGCTCCCCAGTACATATATGCATGTGTGCACCTTTGCACACGTGCTATGGGTGTCTAATCTGAACGGTACATGTGATGTGGAATCCCATGGAACCTTATGTGACAAATTTTCACTATGATCTAAAATTCTGGTGGGCCACAACAAAGAGAAATGCAAATCAAGGGAGAAATTATTTTCATTTTTCATGGCCCATCAAAGTTTTAGATCAAAGTAAAACTTGGGCCCGGAGGATTTCATAAGGTGCTGCTTCACATGAACAATTCAGATTTTGGATTCACATCACATCACGGCTGATGGGTTTTCAAAAAAGTTCCTAGGTAGTACGTACGAACTAGTTGGCAGGTGACCGTTTTCGTAATTCCCAAGTACTCTATTCTAGCAAACCTTTACATAATTAATCTTGAGTTTTGTTAAGCCCACGCACGTGTACAAATCACACATGCGATCACATATGCTAGTGTGGCAGACAGTTCCATTAGAAGGGTGGGCCAAAATTAACTGAACACACGTACGGTTGCGTAATTTGGCTGAAGTTTTATTTCTCCGGACTCACTTCTCAGATGACTTCTTCCAGTTTTAGATCCACCTGAATTTTGATCTCATGTCGTTAAATGATCTCCAAAACGATGAATAGTATGGATTTCTTACAAATATCATGGTGGGCGCCATCTAAGCAAAATGGAAGTTAAATAGGCCCAACATGATGCTTGTGAGAAATTCATCTTGTCCATCTATTTTGCTAGCTCATTTTAATAACACGTGACAAAGAATTAAGTGGACCAAAACTACACCCAGATCCATATAGCTCAACTAGCAAACTGAGTTGAGAGACCTCGTTTCAACACTTGAGGTCTTGGTCTCAATCCCTAGCAGGCGGGCTAACATGGACTGTGTGTACTGACATGGGTGTATACTAACAACTTAACCCTAAAAAATTATAAAAAAAAAAAATAAAAAAAATTTGGATCCAAAACTCATGTGAGCCACACGAGAGGAAACAGTGGGGTTGAACGACCACCGTTGAAACATCCATATGGCTACAAAGGTTTTGTATAGTTGTTTTTTTGTTTTTATGGGTGCTCAGTTCATCCCAATGGACATTATAAGCTGTTTGGATAGCATACAAACATTAAAGGGGACCTGGCAAAGTTTTAATGGTAGCTTGAGTTTTGGATCCACCTCATCTTAGTGTCTTATCATAAAATGATTGGCAAAACATATGGACAGGTGGATATTTCATAAACATTACGGTTAAGCCCAACCAAGCTTTCCAACGGAAGAGCTACACCCCATTTGGTACTTCTTTAGTATGGGATCAGCAAAGCTACTTAAGGGTCGAAAATTTTACTAAAAACTAGCTGCTTAATTAATATAAAACTTGTATTTGGTACTTTTTTTAATATATGCTTTAGCAGGTGGCCCGAGCAAACGGGTGGTCAGCCAGGGCGTTCCCCACCCTACGTACATGTGAAATCTCCCATGACCACCAAGTACAATAACTCCTATTATGCCCAAGTTCCTAAACTCAGCTCCATCATTGATTCAGGCGGACTACATTATTGGAAACAGCATGGAGGGAAACTCATCCTCCAAACTATTTCCATTAGTGTGATCCACATAAATCACGAATGGGCCTGATTTTTAGGGCAATGAGATAAAGTTTGGTATGACATCTAAGTAATGGAGTAGCTTTCATATAATCATCATAGTACCTTTTGTAAAAATCAAAAGTGGACATTGCTCTCCCAATGATTTTCTTTAGTGTAGACCACATACATTACAGATAAATCTTATTATTATTATTATTATTTTTAGCATAGGACTAATCTATGATCACACATCTAAAGGTAAAGGTGGGCTTCCCATCAAACTCCCTTCCCTTAATTTTGATATGACTACCATGATGTGTATGTGAACTCCACTCCAACTAATATATATATATATATATATATATCTCACATTGGGTCAAGGACCAAAAAATCACGCTAACTTGTGATTCAAGTGGGCTACAAACGAATGAAACAATTGAGAGAGATGTCTATCTTAATTTTTACTAGTCTTAGCATGATTATTATATAAAATCCACTCCACCATTACATAACATAAAAAATATTTAACCTAATGCCTGAAAATCATGCCCATACATAATTCATGCGGTCCATGCCAAAGGAAATTATTTGGAGGGCGAGTGTTGCCATGTACACTGTTCCCAACCGTGACTCAATTCATGCACGTGGCTGATTTTTGAGCCCTAAGACTAATAGGGGGACACACCTAATTTTTAGGTACGTTTCCCATAAACATTACGGTGTGGCCCACAAAAGTTGCCAACCCTTCCCTTGCACCGGCCCACGGGAACTGTAGTTAATAAATCCAAGCAAAAAGCACTTTAATGATAATTACATAAATTAATTATCTTATTGAAATCCTTCTGAAAAGAGAGTGGAGTGTAAATTCTATATTGCTTAGTTATTTTTATTATTTAATTCAGAATCGTTATTGGCATTTTATGATGGTACAAAAACAAACCACGTTTTCCAATTAAATGAGAAGGACAAAAGAAAGGACTCTTTGTGAGGCAGTCCAATTCTAATGTAAGATTCATATAGTAGGCCCCACATGCTGTAGAAGTCCCCTTCTTGCCACGTTCTCATCTTCCAAGTTGTGGCCACAAATGGACAATTTAGCCATTTTAATCAGTGGACCACATTCAACAAGAAAAATCCACCCATCGTGGGGTGGAGACTTTTGAGAGATTTTTCGAGGCATGACGGTTCATGATGGGACCACCAAGTTTACCATTTTGGAGCAGACAAACATAGGCCCACCTATACGGTCCCTTTATTGTTTTCGCCCGAGCATTTATATTTCTTATTAATTTACTCAGGTTTGCCAGTCTGGCATCTCTACCGTACAAGTCAAAACGTTCTATGGCTGAAAATTTACAGCAACCTGACCAGTAGGGAAGCGGATTGGCTGGTGTACGTCACCAGCTATATAACCGCTGCATTTATGTTAGCAAGTTCTTTGGGTCTGATCATGAGGCATGAGTTATATTCAAACCATCCATCCCTTGCTGAGTTTGTCTTAGGGCTTGAGAAGAAAAATAAGATAGATTTAACTATCAATTGGACCACACTGAAAACAACAGTGGAGGATTGAATGTATACGACTGAAACTCTTTTTCGAGTCACTGAAGTTTTGGATCAATATAAAATTTATTTTTCCTTTTCATTCAGGTCTTTTTAACCTTATGAACAGATCGGATGGAAAAATAAACATTACGGTGTCTCCTATGAATTGTTTAACAGCCAAAATCATTTTCTCCACTGCTACTTGTGGTGTGGTCCAAATGATCTTTGCATATGATTTATTTTTTAGATAATACTCAAAAATGATTTCTAAAAATAAATGAACAATATAGATATAATAAATACATCACGGTAGAACCCGACGTTACTTTAATTTAGGGCTATTCACGAGTTGAGCTAGCTCGAAAAACTCGGTCGACTCGGCTCGAGTCAGCTCGGATTGACTCGGCTTGAATGGCCGATTCAAGCTGAGCCAAGCTAATTATTTAAAGCTCGAGTTGAGTTCAAGCCAAGTTCGACCAGGGAGCATTTCAACTTGACTCGAAGCTTGAACTCAAGCTTGACTCGGCTTGATTTATAAATATATTAAATATTATATATTATATATATTATATTAATATAAGTTTTAAGTTTTAACTTAAAAAAAAAAAAAAACAAACCCTAGAGTCTTTACTCGACTGCACGCACCCCCTTTCCCTTTCCCTTTCTTCTCTTTTTCTACCCATTGCTAGCCGCACGTCTGCCCGGACCGCCACCACTAGGTTTCTTCATCCGATTCAAAGCTTTGTTTAGTTTTTTCATTGGATTTTTCTTTAATTCTCTTAAGATTTTTGAATTTTTCATCAATAGAGGAGGATCAAGAATAGAATCCATTATTCTCTCACCTAACAAGCTTGAGCTCGACTTGAGATAAACTCGACTCGACTTGAACCACTAGCTCGACTTGAACTCGACTCAACAGCTTTGGCAAACAAGCCAATCTTTAATGTTGAGCTCGAGGCCAAGCTCGAGTTCGAGCTCGAACTCAAGTACATCATGGACAAGCCAAATTGAGCTTGGCCTACCTCGACTCGACTCGGCTCGATGCCCACCCCTACTTTGATCTCCTTCAAACCGTTCGTGCAACTCGAGCTCCAGGAGCATCAGTACTCGTCTTCGCACGACACTTACGGCTTGTGAAATTACCGTGTGTATATCTTTCATCAAACTAATTTATAAGGTGTTTTAGGCATAATTTTTAATTATTTCGATTCGGTGTAGCTAATCTGAGGGTTTTTTTTTTTTTTTTTTTTCTTTCTTAATTTTTTAACGAACATGAAATGTTTGGTGCAGCACATAGGACTGAGGTTGGTTTTTATGCGCTACCGAAAAAATACTATGGTCACGTCTGTCATGCCTCGAAAACAGGGCTACGCCTGTGAACCTTGCACCAGCTGGATTAACATTAATAAGTTCTGTTGGTCAGATCATGAGGTATGTGTTATATCCAAACCGGCAATTCATTTGATGAGCTCCTTTTAGGGCTTGAAACTAAAAATAAGATAGATCTAATTATCAAGTGGACCACACTGTAAAAAGTAGTGGGAGATTGAAGGTTTACCATTGAAATCCTTTTCTGCGTCACTGAAGTTTTGAATCAATATAAAATTTGTTTCTCCTCTTCATTCAGGTCTTTGTAACCTTACGAAGGGATTGGATGGAAAATAAACATTATGGTAGACTGTACGAATTGTTTAACGGTGAAAATCGTTATATCCGCTGTTATTTGTAGTGTGGTCCAGATGTGCTTTGAATATAATTCGTTTTTTTGGATGATGTTTTGAAATAATCTCTAAAAATATGTAAACGGTGTAATATACGTTGGGCTATATAACTTTGATCTCCTTTGAGCCGATCGGACAGCTCGGAGCTCGCGGAGCGTCCGTGCTCGTTTTCGCACGACACACGTACCTACAGCAGCTACATAGCTGGTATGTGGTACACCAGCCAATCCGCTTCCAATTTTTTCGTACAATCAAGCCAATGTTCTTTTTCACACATTGTAAATATACACAAGTTGACAAGATATTATGGTAAACTTCAAAAGACCACATTATATATTTTCTTGTAAATTACATGTCAAATTTATATTACATTAATTTTTATAATTTTATCTTTCTCAAAAAATAAATTAAACTACGCGGTATGTGTAAGATCTGGAGGTGGAATTGCCACTAAAACCTTTATGCGCATCGGATATAAAGATCTAAGAAGTAGACTTGTGCAGTGTTGCCATTGCTATGAAATCATTGTTCTCTGGGATCTTCCTTTCCTTGACCTTTTTGCGAAGAAGTGATTGACTAAGAACTTCTCACAGTTGGTGTTGGATTGAGACCCAGCCTATTCATATAGCTGAAGGGGCGGAGGAATTTGAAATTGCTCAAAACTCCTCTCCTGGAAGGCTCCACACGATTTGACAATCCTTGTTTCTTTACAATACTGCATGAGTATCACAATTTAGTAGGGTCCACTGGTACACTTAATCACATTATCCTACCCTTGGGTCAATTCAGACCGTTGATCAGTAAGACCCACCGTATAGAGTTCTTACGGGATGAAGCTCCAGTCTTCCAGACACCTACTGCAATCCACTAGGATTTCTTGAAAATTTTAAAATTAAAAACATAGTTCTAAAGAGCACAATAGGATCACTTCTCACTATCCAATAATATGAAATAATAACAAATACAAACAAATATATACAAATATATATATATATATATATATATATATATATATATATATATAAAGCAGGATTTATGCAAGAGGTATTGTCAACCATAATGCATGTCTTGTATCCATGCCATCTATCTATTTTACCCACTCATTTTATGGCATGAGTTAAAAAATAGGCAACTTTAAATTTCAACCATAATGCATGTGTTTTATCCATGCTATTTATCTATTTTACCCACTCATTTTATGGCATGAGCCAAAAAATAGGCAAATTCAAATTTCAACTGAACCACAATTGTAGGAAATAGTGGTGATTGAACGTCCACCACTAAAAACTTCCTAGCATCAACTGTAATGTCTATTTACCATCCAGTGGATTAGTTCATATAGACCTGGACGATATATCAACGTATCACCTTGATCCAAAACTTTTGTAGCCTCCACAAGTTTCTAATGATAGGGATTCAATCACCAATACTGCTTAGCTTGAGATTTGGATTTGCCTCATTTTTAAATTCATGCCTTAAAAAGAATCTGTAAAAAAAAAAGACCAATGGATAAAACACATACATTATGGTGGGGTTTACCTAGCTTCTCCAACAGCGCACAATACCCACATTGCTACAATGCGCTACACTATGCAATCCCAACTTTTTTTTTTTTTTTTTTCTATGGTGCTGATCTTTTGCATGTACTGGTCAACATAATACTATCAACTAATGAATGGAGTTGATTTCACATACTCGAGATGGTGGTCCCCTGTAGCTTAGGTGTTTAAAACGGGTCTAGTGGTCGGTTCACACTAAATGGGTTAAGGGATTCGTTGATGGATAGAAGGCATTTATGATTGTCAAATCATTAACGTTGATTTCTTGGTTATGGCCATTTTAATGCCCTGTCTCACTTGATCAGTCATTCTGATTGCCCTAGGCACGCACTAGTGGAGATGCCCAAGGCATAGAGCTATACACAAACTGAGTTAGCTTGGTTAGCTTTCTCAACTCGACTCGAAAAAGATCGATTAGACTCGTTTTGAAACTGAGTTTGAGCTGAGCCGAGCTGATTTTTTGAGCTCGAAAAAATTTCGAACCCAATTTAAGCTTGTCCAAGCTTGACTCGACATGGATCGAACCCCAACTCGAATCGAACTCGGATTAAACTAGTTTGGTGATTCAGTTACTTTCATATTGATATTGCTCACCGAGTGTTTGATGAAATGACTCAACGAAGTGTTGGCTAATGGTAAGGAAGGTATGTATATGAAACAAATACCATTTTTTATTTTTGATTTTGATGTTGACTATAAGGTGTTTGATGAAATACCTGTAAACAACTGGTGCTATTTTACATTTGGTAAGAAATTGAAAGTACATTTTATGTGTTTATGAAAATGCTGCACAGGCTCGAATTGGCCCGAGTTGCTCACCGAACCGAGCTGAACTGGCCAATCAGACTTGAGGATCAAGCCAAGCCGAGTTTGAGCTAGGGTCAGCTAGTGGCGGAGCCGAGTCAAGCTGTGCCAAGCTCGACTCGATTCAAGCTCTACCCAAGCAGGTGAATTTCTTTAGATTTACTAAGGTTTGCTAGCAGTGCATGTGCCTTCACATGCACATGCAGCAGTACACATGTCAGACGTCCAAATGGGGTATGAGGTGGCCCACCATGAAGATGACCGTAATTGGTATATCTAAGCAAAGGACAATTTGTTGAAAGTGACCACGTACACACTAGTCATATGGGCGTAAGCCTTTTGAAGTTTCCTTTATTATTTTTATTATTTTTACCTGCCCGGTTTTTTGTGAGCATTTCAAGGAAGAGTGAGAGTTTTTAATTGTTCACCGATGAGTTAATCTAATAATTTCTTGCAGATGGTATCCGAGCCAATTATCTAAGTCAAGTATTTTACTTTCAGATTGAGCATGACCAGCAGAAAATAAAACTACTTGACAAGGCTAGTGTTAACTTGAGAATATTATATATTGGATGTTTTTTAGTTTTTAAATGAGGTGAGAGAACACTATCTATATCTTTGTTAATGTGTAACATCTTCTTTTATAAGAGTTCGTGCAGGCATCATAGAAAGAGCGGGCCGCATGTATCATATAAACTCATACATGGCCTTGGTATAAGAGCCTAAGGACCGAACTAATATACACATCTCCTGCAATGACTTTAACCATTAACTATTGAGGATCTTCGTTGACAGCTAACCTGCCGGAAAGACCCTAGACCTACATTGTCCAATGTCATGAGGCCCCAAATTTCTCCTGTATCTCTCCTGTATCTCCTTTCCACTACGATGTAGATGATTCTACCTCTCTTTGCTTGTGAGCCGAGGTAGACCATCAGCCACAGAGTTGCCTTGTCACATGTTTGAATTATGAATAAAATAAAAGCAAAAAATGCTACTTGAACAAAAATTAGAGTGCACATTGTTATGAGGTGGGGAGATGCGGATGTTGACTATTGAGGATGGTGTTGTGTTATAATTTGCAATAATGTTGGGGGACCATGGAAGCACACATAGATGAATCAAGCAAAGTACTTCAATTACACAATCAAGTTCAAAAACAAACTATCCAAATTTTAGGTGGAAAAACCACAGCACAAATCGACAGTAATGCACTATGAAAGTAGAAAATACAAAAGATAAATATTACCCAATTCAAACAAACCTCGAATTTCCTTTATAAGCCCTTGAAACTCTTTGCAACGAATAAGAAAGCTCTTTGATACTCTATATTCTCGATTATATATATATATATATATATATATATATATATATATATATATATATATATATATATATATATATATCCTACATGAGAATCAAAATCGAAATAGGAAACAAATTCTGCACTTTTGCAACTCTGCGTAACTTTGCATGATCGTTTGATGACACTTCGATGGCATCAACATATTGTCAATGATATCGAACTCTTCCGATATTATCGAATTAAACACTAAAACATTCCAGCGATAAAACATAAAAATTTTGGATTTTTCCGATTGCATCGAGCAACCTTCAATGGCATCAAGTCTGCTCGAAGGCATCAAGTTGTCATTGACTGACCTATTGATTTAAAGATTTAAGACACCAATAATCAAATACTTCATGGTCTATCTAGCTATACATGTTCTATTAATCCCAAGGTTTCAAAAGTTACTTAGATTAGTTTTTTTTTTTTAAATTTTTTTTTTTAAATAGAATTGCATTTTCATGGAGATTGCTACCAAGAAATTAGCAAACTTTGACGTTGGACAACCACTCAAATGAATAGCGGGAGGCGTTAAACCACAAAAGCCTAAGTTGTGGAAATTGCTAGTTGTTTATTTTATTGACAAGTAGGAGAACATATAGAAAAGGTGATATATATATATATATATATATATATATATATATATATATATATATATATATATATATATATATATATATATATTCTTGAAGATATTATAAAGGATCTCAAAGAAAAATGGTATCTTCATGTGAACCAAATCAGATAACTATTCCCCTTTTCACTTGGTTTAAAACTTTTAGTGAAATCTAGCCAGACAGTCCAAAAGAAATTCTTATGCTTCAAAATCTCACACGAAAATGAGAATTTCAAACAAGAACTCAAATAAGCTAAACTTTTCCTCCGTTTCTATCCATCAAAGTTTCGGGTACTATCGCATCTCCAATCAAACTTGCTGAAAAATTGAGTGTAGATAGACCTATCACTCCAAAGGACTTTGCTCCTATAGTTGAACAAAACAACTATACCAATATGTTTCTTCATACTCTCGGAGAACAAATGAATCTACAAAAGATGTCATTATCTCCATCCTCTTCTTCAGATCAAAGAAAGACTTCTGCTTTCTTTCTTCTAAAAGAACAAGCTAAACCAACTTTTCCAAATTCAAATATTGCTCGTTCATATTTCGTTGCTGAATTAGTGAAAGAACTTGACAAAGCTAAAAATCCTTCTGTCATTGTTCCTTCCAAAGAAACTTTTCAAGATTCCAACCTCGAAGATAGCCTCTAAAATCTTCGCCTCTCTTCTGCTACATCTGAAGATAAAGAATCTGAACCAAACTCAATCGAGATCGATTCAGACTCTGACAGATCTACTTTAGAAAAGGTAAAAAAATCAATTCCTTGAAATTCAGCAACCCCAAATCCAACTACCTCAAATCCAAAGCATAGTGAAGCCAACAAAACATTATTATCGTCGACCCACTCCTGTTGATCTTCAAATTGAAGAACAAAAAACTTTCTCTCGCCTTGATTTTGATGGAAAACATCTCTATGAATGGAATATTGATGGTATGACTAAATACCAAATTCTCCAAATTTGTATCCGAATGTTGATCTATCAAAATTCCTGTCTAATATACCATCTTTTTATCCTAAACATAGCAATGACTATAACACAAGGCTTTACTGGTCAGCTATATGGATAGTGGACTGACTATTTTTCTCAAAATCAGCGTGATGAAATACTCACTGCTATCAAACTTGATGCTCGAGAAACTCCAATTCGTGATGACCAAGGGAGATAGGTGTTCAAGTCACTGTCCTTCTTGTAAACATCATTCAACATTTTGTTGGACCTATTGATGATATCTTTGAGAAAAATAAAGAACAATTGATGAATCTCAGGTGTCGCACTCTTATAGAATTTCGTTGGTACAATGATGTTTTCCTTTCCAAACTCTACAAAATTACATCTTGTAATGACGTTATCTGGAAAGAAAAGTTCATTTTAGGACTTCCTCCCCTTTTTGCTGAAAAGGTTAAATCCAAATTAAATGATTCAAATTTCGGTATTTTAAACTACAACTGCTATACCTTTGGAGAATTAATACAAGTAATTTGCCAAGTCGGTTTAAGCATTTGTACCGAAATGAAACTCTAAAAACATGTAAAAATAATAATTCAATGGTAGAAAAGAATTAGGAAATTTCAAGTATCAATTTGGATATGATCCAATCGTTTCTCCTTCCAAAAGAAAGCATTCCAAATCCAATGCTCCTCCTCCAACATTTATGAAAAGAAGACCCTGATATACTTCCCAAAAAACTTTCTCCAAGCCAAAACCTTGCTATAATCAAACAAAGAAAATGGCTTCCTTCTTCTCCTGCCAAATGCTATAAATGCGGCCTTCCAAGTCATTATGCCAATTGATGTTTCAAATCTTCAAGAAATTGCTGCAGAACAACATTCTTCTTTTGACCAGCAGTCTTCTAAAGATACTCCAAAATGCAAATGTATCTTTTCTTCAGATGAAGAATCTGATCATTCTTCCGATCATCCCTCTTCCTCCAAACCCAATGTCATGGTAATCTCTGCCAATGAAGGGATGTTTTTCAAAATCTCATTTTAGATACTCAGTATCTATAACAAAGTATTTAGGTAGATTTTGGTAGGTGGCTGAAATCATGTTAACGTGAGGGAGGAAATCACTCTCAGAAGGATTATAATTGTCTTCTTGCCTTTGATATCGAGGGCTAAAGACATGAGTAGGAATAGGCTTAGGAAGGTTTATTTTTGGATTTGGAAATGTTTGAGAAGAACTTGTTTCTGTTTGAGTATATTTGGCAAAGATGATGTCTACAGAGCCATCATCATTTGTTTGAATAAGCTCCGGTTTTGTAGAGTTTTTTGGAGTTTTTTTCTTGAGCATCTTCAAGATGACAATTGGAAAGATTAATATCATCCCATTTAATTCTTTTTGGGGTTATGACATTATGAGCAGGGTTTGCCAGAAACAAGGAAGTTAAGCCTTTGATTCAATTTTCATGTGTAGTTCCAGGAGTAACTGTTTTCATCATTTTATAATATATACGGTACCGTAATATTTTCTGTCACGCCCCAAACTCGGGAACCGGGCTCACAAAATTTTCGATCTCCGAATCCGGTACCGACAGCCTCCGTAGAACCCCATTCTCGGCTCCTAGCTCCCATTTGCCAGGTTCCGATCTTATGATGCTACGAGGAGGATTTTCAATGTTAGTTTGATTCATAATAAGCATAACCAAAGGCATAACCCACAAACTACAACCAAGAACTCCATTACATTTTCACTATGATAAAAAACTTTTACAAGTACAATGAGCATAAAGGGAAATACAATGATGAAGGACAAAAACTTCAAAACAATCTGCAACGTGCTCCTGCCTTAGCGCTGCTGTGCTCCAACGTCACCTGCACGCAACGGTCGTGCATAAGCTTATAGAAAGCTTAGAGGGTGGTGAAAGTGTGTGCGCAAGGTAGTAGTATGATCATGCAGTATCAGAGTAATGCGGAATATGCAGATAGATCCATAATATCATGAGCCATACCAAGGCTATGCGATGCAAGACATGAATGATACCGGCCATCCCAAGGCCATGTGATGTGAAATGCAACTCAAGCATACAAATCCTCATCTATGTCCACACATCAATACAACTCAAATCTGGGATATCACCGGAGTCTAGCACACTCTAAACCAGATCGCCGCCACATCACGCGTAATAAGGTAAGTGGAAGAGACCTCACTATCCGTCTGTCAATATCGGGCTCGACTCGTCGATAGCGGACCCATTTCTCGAGCTGGTCAAACTTAGCCTAGCATTGCCCCCTACACTCGGGCGGGTAAGGCCACACCCCCTTTCAACTGACCACGACACAGTGGAGAGCGCAACCATCTGGTAATCGGCCCTCAACGCTCATCTACCCACTCGGTCTAGACGTTGGAGCAACCTCTTGGTACCATAAGAGTTTAGGGACTTTCACCCAGGGATATCTATAGCACCCCATGTAGAACGAGATTTCCGGTATCCAATCCTGCCAACCACAATACGTCTGTGGAGACTACAACCCTGATGTTGCTAGGGCGTACAACAATCATATCACACAATGCAAAATGCATGAATCACATTATCCAATTATGCAACAAATTTTATGCGTATCGTGCGCTCATGTAGGGCAATATCGCCTAACCGAGAGCTCCTAAACAACCTGCCCGAAGGCATATGCTATGATCAGTCAATTCTCATGTCAAGCATACATATGATGCGTATGATCATGAGTCATGGAACTATACTAAACATGTTATAATGAGATGAACTATCCTTACAATGCAGATGGGCCTGGACGGCCTATACACAATAAGTACGGGCCTAGCAATGGGCCCTAAGGAGAGTCGTAATGTGGACATCTAACCAAAATTATACTCACAATGTGGACGTCAAACTAACATTACTCCCAAGCCATAACTCGTAATAAACATTATTACACAACCCGTATTGGGTTCACACATTGCAATGGACCTTAGGTACATCCAAATGGGGCCCTCATTACATCAAATGGGGTACATTAGTGGGCCTTACGTTCATCAAATGGGCTGCGTTACTGGGCTTCACCAATGGCCTTAGGTACATTGCAATGGGTCATAACCCATGGGCCTCAAGTGTCTTAAATGGGCCTAATCCCATGGACTTAATACATATCAAATGGGTCTAATCCTATAGGCCTGATATAAATCAAATGGGCCTAAACCCATAGGCTTCATACAAATCAAATGGACCTAACCTCATAGGCCTTATATAAATCAAATGGATCCTACATCCACAACAAAAATGGGCCCCCAATAGACTATTATTACTACATTAAGATGGGCCTTAAAACAGGCTAAGGTGGGGTTTACTAGGAATATGAATCTGGCTCAACATTTTAAGCTCATGGCCAAAATGAGCTTGTAAAGTGGATAAACAGCTTGGATTTAACACACGTATCATGTGGGGGGGGGGCTCACTGTCATTGGACAGTGCACAAAGAACAAATGCACCAGGTGGGAATAAAACCCACGCATCACTTGTGGGTCCCATGTGGGGCCCACCAGAAATGTTTAAATGCCATCCAAACCGTTCATAAGGTCACACGGACCTGTGTGAAGGTATGATCCAAAACTTCTGTGGACCCCAGGACGGGTTTCAATGGTAGATGTTCATTCGCACTGTTTCTTATGATGTGGGCCACCTGAGTTCTGGATCCGGCTGAAACTTGGAGGGGGCCCACCTGAGGAGGGGACCCACCTCATGAACTGCGTGGATCAAACATATACATCATTGTGGGGCCCACGGTAGCAGTCGCGGGTAGCTGGCTGACCGCCCACCCGCCTAACGCTGCATGCAGCAGCGTGCAGCTGCTGCTCTTGTCAGAGGCAGAGGCAGAGCCTCATGCCTTGCTTATTCAAAAATAGGAAAAACCCTTTTTTCTGGGGTTTTCATTGTGTGGGGTCCGCATCATGAGAATCCACTCCGTCCATTGTGTTCAGTGGCTCGAGGCCGTCCCAATGAGTCTAAAGTTCAAATTTTCTTGGTACATAATAACTTCAGGTTATGCTTCAACGGTAACCACCAATGTTCCCAATGTTATGGCCCACCATATATTTGGATCAGCCCCAATCTTCTACTCAACGGCTAAAATACTGTTGGTAAGAGGATGGACGGCTTAGATTGAAAATATACATCAAGGTGGAGCCTATGCATGTGGCTCACCCCAAAGCCCTTTTTATTTTATTTTATTTTATTACAGGGACGTCCAGCGTCCCAGACGCTGGACGGTTTGGTTCTAAAAAAAAAAACATTATGGTGGGCCCTGTTGAAGTGGGCCACCACTGATGGATGATGCAGGTACAACATGTAAGGTGGGCCCCACTTGAAGAACACTAGACAAAATAAATACCTCAAGGTGGGGTCCATTCAAGTGGGCCACACAAACACAATATGATAAAAAAAAGGAAAATAAAGTAGAGAGAGAGAGAGAGAGATAGAGGGTGGGACACGCTTGATGGAGGGACCCAGACATTATGGGCCCTCCCTTGCAATGAATCATACATCAAGTGGGCCCTAAAGCATGTGGGACCACCAAAATCTACAAATCAACGGTGGAGTTCCTTTCTCCACCAAAATGGACGGTCTAGATGACCTTCCTAATGCAATAAACATCATGATGGGGTCCATGGAGAATGGCCTCATCATATAATGATCATGATGATCCTAGTGGGCCATCAGCCACATCTTAGGGTCCCAAGTGAGATCCAAACCATTGATCGGTTGGCTTCACTTGACCCATCTCAAAAATAAAAAAAACTACTACGATCATGCACCCACCGTCCGATCTTCTTGCTCCTATGGGCTCCTTAACACCTTAGCTTCAATCCTAATGGAAGAGATGAGAAATGGATGGCTAGGATGGGAGATCTTGAGATGGAGAGGGTGAGAAGGTGGGCCACACTTGTAGTTTGAGAGAAATGGGGAGAGGCTTGGACGTGTGATTTTTGTTGCTTGGAATGGATTTGAAAGAAAGAAATGAGAAAGAGAGTAGTAAGAGAGAGAGAGAGAGAGAGAGAGAGAGAGAGAGAGAGAGAGAGAGAGAGAGAGAGAGAGAGAAAGTGATAGGTGATGGATGTGCTGAGTGATGGGTGTAAGAGACCCTTTGTTGACTTTGGTGGCCTTTTGTGTAAGAAAGGCATGGCATTGGGAAACTTTTGTGGCATTTGTGTAAGAAAAGCATGGGCATGGAAGACTTTTGTGGCTTGCTTGGGAAAGGGTGAAAGTGATGTGTACTTGACATGTGATGGATTGATGGATTGATTGATTGATGGGATTGATGTGATTGATGTGACACATCGAAGAGATTCTTTTAGGTTTCGCAACGCGCAGCGTTTCCTCTCACCGAACATCGGCCTACAACTCTTGACCAGGGTATCGCCTTGGCGCGCGAGTCGCGGCATCAAAACCGCAGCGACGGCACGGTCGCTATGGTAATGGTCTTGGGTTAAGTCGATACGGGTTGACGGCATTGGAATCAGAGTCGCACGTAAATATTGGTTAAGGGTCGAAGATTGCTGGAATTCGACCGGTAAGACTGTGGAAGTCTACGGAACGGTACGGACCAAGATACGGGTCTTACAGCTCTCCCCTCCTAATAAAAATTTCGTCATCAAAATTTACACAATCATCGCAACTAGGCATAACTCGGGAGGAATAAGAAACATAACATCACTATATAAAATCAGATACAACATACAAGATACATCACATGATCAATCATCAAAGAGATGAGGATAACGCTCTCGAATCTCAGCCTCACGCTCCCAAGAAGCCTCCTCTACAGAATGGTGACCCTACTGTACCTTCACCAACGGGATGACTTTGGTTCTGAGGACCTGCTCTTTCCGATCAAGGATACGGACTAACTGCTCAATGTAAGAAGCGTCCTCACGAACCTCCAGCGGCTGCCAATCAATAACGGAAACTATGTCTGACCCACACTTCCTCAACATGGAGATGTGAAAAACGTTGTGGATGCCAGATAACTGTGATGGCAAGGCAAGCCGATAGGCCACGGCGCCAACGTGCCCAGTGATCTCAAAAGGTCCTATGAATCTCCGGGCAAGCTTGCCCTTCGCTCCAAATCGAACTACGCCCTTCATGGGCGATGTCACGCCCCAAACTCGGAAACCGGGCTCACAGAATTCCCGATCGCCGAATCCGGCGCCGACAGCCTCCGTAGAACCCCATTCTCGGCTCCTAGCTCCCATTCGCCAGGTTCCGATCCTGGGATGCTACGAGGAGGATTTTCAATATCAGTCTGATTCGTAATAAGCATAACCAAAGGCATAACCCACAAACAACAACCAAGCACTCCATTACATTTCCACTATGATCAAAAATTTTATAAGTACAATGAGCATAAAGGGAAATACAATGGCAAATAACAAAAACTTCAAAATGATCAGCAACGTGCTCCTGCCTCAGCGCTGCTGCAGTCCAACGTCACCTGCACGCAACGGTCGTGCATAAGCTTACAGAAAGCTTAGAGGGTGGTGAAAGTGTGTGCGCAAGGTAGTAATATGAATGCAATGTCAGAGTAATGCGGAATATGCAGATGGAACCAAAACGTCATGAGCCGTACCAAGGCTATGCAATGCAAGACATGAATGGTATCGGCCATCCCAAGGCCATGCAATGTACAATGCAACTCAAGCACACAGATACTCATCAATGTCCACACGTCAATACAGCTCAAAGTATGGAATATCACCGGGGTCTAGTACACTCTAAACCAGATTGCCGCCACATCGTGCGCAATAAGGTAAGTGGAAGAGACCTCACTATCCGTCTGCCAATATCGGGCGCGACTCGTCGATAGCGGACCCATTCCTCGAGCTGGTCAAACTCAGCCTAGTATTGCCCCCTACACTCGGGCGGGTAAGGCCGCACCCCCTTCCAACCGACCACGACACAGTGGAGAGCGTAACCGTCTGGTAATCGGCACTCAACGCTCATCTACCCACTCGGTCTAGACGTTGGAACAACCTCTTGGTACCATAAGGGTTTAGGGACTTTCACCCAGGGATATCTATAGTACCCCATGTAGAACAAGTATTTCCGGGATCCAATCCTGCCAACCACGATGCGTCTGTGGAGGCTACGGCCCTGATGTCGCTAGGGCGTGTAATAACCATGTCACACAAATGCGGAATGCATGAATCACGCTATCCAGTCATGTAACCAATCCTGCGCATATCGTGCGCTCATGTAGGGCAACACCGCCTAACTGGGAGCCCATAGACAACCTGTCCGAAGGCATATGATATGATCAGTCAATCCTCATATCAAGCATACATATGATGCGTATGATCATGGGTCATGAAACCATACTAAACATGTTATATAAAATGAATTATCTTACTATGCAGATGGGCCTGGACGGCCGAAATACAACAAGTACGGCCAGTAATGGGCCCTAAGGAGAGTCGTAATGTGGACATCCAACCAACATTACATTCGCAATGTGGACGTCAAACCAACATTGCACCCAAGTCACGATCTTTGTAAACCTCAGTACTTAGTCTATAATGGATTTACACATTGCAATGGACCGTAGGTTGTCCCCATTGGACCTCACATATATATCAAATGGGCCATATCCTATAGGCCTTTTTTTTATCAGATAGGCCAGATAAATGGGCCACACCAATGGGTCTGATGTGCATTGCAATGGGTTAAACCCGTGGGTCTTGGATTACATCAAATGAGCTTAGTCTCATGGGTCTTATATATGACCAATGGGCCACACCAATTTGGTCCCCAAAAGTACATCAAATGGACTTTAATCTCGTGGGCCCTAGTACATCTCAGTGGGCCTTCACCCATGGGCCCTTAAAACAACAAATGGCCTAATCTCATGGGCTTTAAAATACAACAAATGGGCCCAATCCCATGGGCCTTGGAACACATCAAATGGGTCTACTTCCATGGCCTAGAGGCCTACTGAAATGTTTATTTGCCATTCAAACTGATTGGTAAGGGGGCTCGCGGAAATATTCGTTTGCAATCCAATATGTTCAAAAGGTCATACGGACCTTGGGCCCACATATATAATATGTATAGTAATATACATACATTATACTACAACAATAACTTATACATTAAGGGAATAAATGTATATAAAATAACCATCTATAAATAGCTGCTAGTGTAGATTTTTAAGCATTTAAAAAGGGAATAGAGGTGGGTCCCACGTATGGCCCACCACTATATACATATTGTGAAATATATAATATAAGATATAAAATATATAATAGGTAATATGTATCCATATATAATGGTGAGACCCACATAAGTTACTGTGGCTGGGGGACAGTGGGCCCCACCATCAAAACAGATGGACGGCAATGACAAGGGCACAATGCCCCGTGGGTTCCACCGTCCGTTGTACGGTGAGAAATGGCACACGCACAACACAACACATTCATCACTGTGGGTCCCATGTGGGGCCCACCCTGAAGTATTTAGATGACATCCAACCCATTCATATGGTCACTTAGGCCTGAAATGAGTGGTAACCCAAATTCCAGATTGATCTGAAACTTCCGTGGGCCCAGAAGGAACTTTCAATGGTAGATATTCAATTCACTGTTTCCTGTGGTGCGGGCCACCTGAGTTTTGGAATTCGCTGAAATTTGGAGGGGGCCCACCTGAGGGTGGGACCCACCTCATGAACGGTTTTGATGGCATATAAACATCAAGGTGGGGCCCACGGCTGGTGGCCGTGGGTCCACTTCGTCCGCCCGCCCGTGCGCTGGCAGCGCTGCCAGCGCTGCCAGCGTCTCTTCATTGCCTTTTTAAAAAAAAAAAAAAAAAAACCTGCGAAATCTCACAGGTGGGACCCACTGATCGAAAATCCGAACCGTTCAAAAGATTTTAGGGCCCACAACAGCCATACAAGTAAAATGTTTGGGTTTAAGTTGGCGTGTAGAAACAATAAAATGGGCCTTAAAAGCCTTTAAAAGGTTAGAAATACCATTTTCGATGGTATGGCCCACCTGATCATCAGATTGATTTCATCCTTTGGTTCAACGCCTAAAATGGCCTAAAAAACGGAATAGACGGCGTGGATGGAACAAATACATCAAGGTGGGGCCTGCATGAGCCGACCCACCAAAATTTCTTTTTCCTTCTTTCTTTTACTCCCTTTTTCATATAAGGACGTCTAGCGTCCCAGACGCTGGACGGTTGGCATTTGGAGGACTGATTATGGTGGGGCCCTGATTAGGTGGGCCACCACTGATGGATGGGGCATTTCAATATTTAAGGTGGGCCCCACTTGAATAAAAATACTTCCATCAAGGTGGGGTCCATTCAAGTGGGCCACAATTCTATAGCAAAAAAAATAATAATAATAAATAAAATAAAATAAAATAAAATAAAATAAAATAAAAGCAATGAAAGAGAGAGAGAGACATGGAGAGTGGGACACGGCTTGTGATGGAGGGACCCCGTCCTTATGGGCCCTCCTATACATGAAATCATACATCAATTGGGTCATTTTGCACATGTGACCCTCAAAATTAAAGATCAACGGTGGGGATCCTTTCCCCACCAATATGGATGGTCTAGATGACCTTTCCAAATGAAAATAAACTTCATGATGGGGTCCATGGAGAATGGCCCCATCATGGAATGATCATGATGATCCAAGTGGTCCATCGGCCACAAATAAGGGTCCCAAGTGAGATCCACACCATAGATCGGTGGGCCTCACTTGGTCCACCATAAAATCAAGAAAATCTACCCTATAGAAGCACCCACCGTCCGATCTTCTCGCTCCTAGAGGTTCCTTGGCACCTTGTCTTCAACTTCAATGGCTAAGATGAAGAATGGAGGGTTGAGATGGGAGATTTTGGGGTAGGAAGGTGGGCCACTTGAAGCTTAGGGATCTCTGTAAAAATTCCATACGTATGGAGTTTTGGAAATCCTTTGTTGCTTGGAAATTTTGAAATGAGAAAGAGAGAAAGAGAGAGAGTGATGTAAAGGGAGAGAGAGAGAGTGATGGATGGATGGGTGAGTGATGGTTGTGTAAGAAAAGTATGGGTTAGGAAGACTTTTGTGGCTTTTTGTGTAAGAAAGGTATGGGTTGAGAAGACTTTGTTGGCTTTTGTGTAAGAGAGGTATGGGTTTGGGAGACTTTTGTGGTTGCTTGGGAAAATGGGTGAGAGTGATGTGTACTTGACATGTGATGGGTTGATGGGTGATTGATTGATGGGATTGATGTGACACATCGTTGAGATTCCCTTGGTTTTCTCAACGCGCGGCATTTTCTCGCACCGAACGTTAGCTCATATCTCTTGATCCGGGTATCGCCTCGGCGCGCGAGTCGCGGTATCGGAACCGCGGCGACGGTGCGGTCGCTATGGTATTGGTCTCGGGTTGAGTCGACTCGGGTTGTCGGCACATGAATCTGGGTCGCGCGTCGATATCGGTTAAGGGTCGAAAGTTGCCGGAATTCGACCGGTAAGACCGCGGAAGTGTACGGAAAGGTACGGACCAAGATACGGGTCTTATAGGCGAGACCTTGAGATACACATGCTCCCTTACATCAAACTCCAAGGGACGACGCCGACGATCAGCAAAACTCTTCTGTCGGCTCTGAGCTGTGCGCATCCTCTGCCTGATGATGTCAATTGCCTCTGACGTCTCCTGCACAAGCTCGAGACTTAGGAGACGACGCTCTCCAACCTCGGTCCAACAACTCGGTGATCTGCATGGTCTGCCGTATAGTGCCTAGAAACGAGCCATGCCGATGGTCGCCTGATAGCTGTTATTGTACGCGAACTCAGCCAATCGCAGATGCTCATCCCAGCTACCCTCGAAATCAATCACGCAAGCCCGAAGCATATCCTCAAGGATCTGGTTGACCCTCTCGGTCTGGCCATCGATCTGCGGATGGTACGCGGTGCTGAGCTACAAATCAGTCCCCATCGCTCGCTGGAAGCTCCTCCAAAACTGAGACGTGAACCTCGAGTCTCGGTCAGAAATGATCGAGACTAGAACACCATGCAATCTCATAATCTCCTCGATGAATAATCTCGCAAGTCGATCCATAGACCAAGTCGCACGCATCGCAAGGAAATGTGCCGACTTCGTCAGACTATCCACAACAACCCAAATGGTGTCATGACCGCGCTGAGTCCTCGGCAAACCCATAATGAAATCAGTCGACACGTGCTCCCACTTCCACATCGGGACGCTCAACGGTTGCAATAGACCAGGAGGTCTCTGATGATCGGCCTTAACACGATGTCATGTGTCACACTCGGCCACAAAACTGGCGATCTGGTGCTTCATCCCCGCCTAAAAGTACTGTCGCCTCATGTCGCGGTACATCTTCGTCGAGCCCGGGTGGATAGAAAACCGTGATCAATGTGCCTCGGTCATAAGATCTCTTCGCAACTCTGGAATATCCGGGACACATAATCGACCTCTGAAACGAAGTCCACTGTCTGTATCAATCTGCCAATCAGCTTAACTCTCAGATGTAGCCTCAACCATATAACTCTGCAACGACTCATCAGCCTGCTGAGCCTCGATCAACCTAGCGACAAGAGAGGGTTGAATCGACAGGCTCGATAACTGTACAATGGAAGACTGCAAGCTAAACTTAAAATCATACGCTGCGATATCCTCAAGCATCTGCCACTCCTGAATCATCATATGAGCCACTAGGCCTCGTGGCTGACGGCTGAGAGCATCTGCCACTACGTTCGCCTTACCCAGGTGGTACTGGAGATCAAAATCATAGTCTTTCAGGAGTTCCATCCAGCACATCTGTCTCATATTCAACTCAAACTGCGAGAAGAGGTACTTCAAGCTCTTGTGATCGGAGAAGAGCTCGAACTTGATCCCATAAAGATAGTGCCTCCACACCTTCAGTGCGAAGACAACTGCAGCCAGCTCTAGATCATGCGTAGGATAGTTTAGTTCATGGACCTTGAGCTGATGAGACGCGAAGGCCATTGGTCTCCCGTGCTGCATCAGGACAGCACCCAAATCGATATGCGAGGCATCAGTGAATACAATAAATCCGTCACTCCCAGAGGGAAGAGTGAGGACAGGAGCGGACGTCAGACGGTCCTTCAACTCCGTAAATGCTCGCTCGCAGGCGTCACTCCAAAAAACTCTACACCCTTCCGGGTCAACCTGGTCAGCGGGGCTGCAATACGAGAGAAGCCCTCAATAAAACGTCGATAATAGCCCGCCAAACCAAGAAAACTACGGATCTCAGTCGCAGTCGTGGGCTGGCCCCATTGACGCACTGCCTCGACCTTCGAGGGATCCACTGCGACACCCTCCCTTGTCACCACGTGACCGAGGAACTTCACCTCCTCCTGCCAGAACTCGCACTTCTCCAGCTTCGCATAAAGCTGGTGTGCGTGGAGGGTCTGCAAGGTAATCTCCAAGTGCTGCTCATGCTCCTCACGGGTCCTCGAGTAGATTAGAATGTCGTCGATGAAGACTACAACAAACTGATCCAGATAAGGGCGGAAGACCTCGTTCATCAGCTGCATGAAGACCGCGGGTGCATTGGTCAGTCCGAAGGACATGACCTGAAACTCAAAATGACCGTAACGTGTCCTAAATGCTGTCTTCAGAATGTCCTCATCTCGGACCCGAATCTGATCATAACTGGAACGCAGGTCGATCTTCGAAAAGAACTGTGCACCCTGCAGCTGGTCGAACAAATCATCAATCCTAGGGAGCGGGTATCTGTTCTTGATCGTGACTTTGTTGAGCTCGCGATAGTCAATGTAGAGCCTCAACGAGCCATCCTTTTTCTTCACAAATAGTACCGGCGCTCCCCACGACGAACTGCTCGGACGGATAAAGCCCAACTCGTGCAACTCGTCTAACTGCTTCTGCAGTTCCCGCAACTCCAACGGTGCCATACGATACGGGGCCTTCGAAATAGGTGTGGTACCAGGCAAGAGATCAATCTGGAACTCGGTGAGTCGATGAGGCGGTAATCCCGGAATCTCCTAAAACACATCGGGAAAATCGCCAACCACGGGCAACTTATCGATGCTCACAACTATAGGCTCCTCTATGGCACAAGATATCAAACAAGACAACCGCTCTCCTCTGGGCTCAGCAACAAACTGGAATTGTGGCACGCCGGGTATACAAAACGTGACTGTCCTCGCGGCGCAGTCTAATATGGAATAGTACTCGGCGAGCCAATCCATGCCCAGGATGACATCGAACTCGGACATCGGCAACGTAAACAGATCGGCAGGCAAAAAGGTATCCCCAACCAGAACGGGGCAAGACGAGCAAAATCGGTCCAACACTACAGTCCTCCCCAAGGGAGTCGATACCGATAGGCTCTCACAAGAATACTCCAACGGTAAGTCAGTCTGTTGAGGGTCAAATAGTGCATATTAGACCCCATTTATTACTTAGATTTACGAGCATAATACCATTTAACGCCCGATTTTAATCGTGTTTTATTGCAGGGTGTGATTAGGAGAGTTAACTGAAAAAGGATGCTAAAAGTTTAGATTTAATGTTCTGATAATCACCAGGGCAAGGGACGGACTCCATGGACTAAAATCGATAAATATGCACGCCAAGGACCCGAGAAATTCTAGCCGTTCACTTGCAAATGGCCTAAAATTGGTGTAGAATGCAAGATCACATGGTTCCCGCTATCCGATTGACTCAAAAATTTATACACGAGATGAGGGCCATAAATTTACCATACATATAAAATTTCAGCCATTGAAGATCTCGGGAAGTGCCCCAACTGATAGATCAGCCCATAAACCGTTGATTCTGGGCCCACCTGATATCTGGAATTGCCTCAAATCTAGTCTCAACGCTTTGAAAAGGGAGACAAAATGAATGGATGGATTAGATTTCTCAGAAACATCATAGTGGACCCCACCTTGTGTAGCATGTGCACGTGTACAAGTGCACTAGCTGTGCACTGTACGTCCACCATGGTCAAACTGACCTTTGACCATTCCATCTCAATTTCCTTTTTAGAGACGGAACTCTCTGTTACGTAGCATGTCTGCTAGCCCTTTTTGCGGTCGATAGTGGACCCCACACATGCCCCGTATGGATAATCCACACCGTCTATCTTGTAGAGGGCTTCGAGAGCTACAAAACCATGCTGACCTTTTGCATTCATGCGTACACACGTGTGCGATACATGGGCCACAAAAGGGCTGCCCAGTAGCGTTCAAATCTGATCTTTTAGTTATTTCTTCTCTGAGACATGCCAATGGACATTCAAAACTACCCATTCTTGACTGAAATTTTATCCTGAATCCAATGGACCGGGTGGATTTTTTAGAAAATGCTTCTGTGGGGTTCACCAATCACAACAGCGAAATGGTGCGAAAGGTTTCGCACATCCGCGAAAACTGACTTCTCTAGGCGGTTTTGTCCCACCATCTTTGATCATATGACAGATCTGAACAGTCTATCATGTAGAAGACCCAATAAAATTTTAAGGGACGGTGTTTCTTTGAAATTTGAGCGAGAAAAGTGGCGTGTTTCGAGGCACCGAACTTGGCTGCGAAAAAGCTTTCAATGGGCATGCATAGCTTTCCAAATCCGATTCAAATCCGATTTTCACCACTCCAGCAGCTATATAAGGAGGTTTTGGTCGTGGGGAGCATTCATTCAGACCTGGGAAGGAAGATCCAGATCTTGGCTGGGTTGGAACGTCAGGAGAAAGAGAGAGAGAGAAGAGCTTTGGTTTTTTTCTTTTCCTTTTCTTTTCCTTTTCTTTTTCTCTTTATTTATTTGGATCTAACCCACATCATGTCTGGCTAAACCTCTTAGCTAGGGCTAAGAGGTGAAGCTTGTAGTGAGATGGGAGATTTTTATGTATGTTTTCAATTTAATTTTAATTCATGAATTGATTTGATTTTAGTTGATTATTATGGGAATGTTTTTAGCTCTTAATGGTTTGTTGTGACTGAAATTACAATGGGTCTGCAATGGCTTTGAGCATGTCTCTTCTCTTTTATGTTTATGACGTTAGAGAGCCCTGTTGTTCACCATAGTCTCCTGGGCATGGTCGGATGACGATACTCTTCCTAACCTCCATACATGTGATTGGTTGGTAATTAGTTTAATTCTGTTGTTTGCCATAGTCTCTTGGGCATGGTTTGGTGATGAAATCCATTCTAATTCATATACCTTTCATCTCTTTGAAAACTAGATCAATGGAAGTTCAGTAAATTTCATAATTCTTGAAGCAGGCATAAGATCTCCCTGATCTCTACAAGTGGACTCTCTGAATCCCTAGTTACCCTTCTTTGATATCTCCTTAGTTTTAGATTAATTAACCTACAATTATTTCACAATTGTTACTTGATTTAGAATTCATCTTATTCTAGTTCAAATCCAACTTAATTTTAAATTACGTACAGTTTCAGTCCCTTGGGATTCGACCTCGGTCTTACCGAGTTATTACTACATCACAACCCTGCACTTGGGGAGTGAATAAGTTTTTGGCGCCGTTGCCGGGGACTGTTGGATATGTTTTTCTGAAATTAATTAGTTTTATGATTAGTTTAGGATTAGATTTTCTTTTTAGAATTTTCTAATTCTAGGTTTAGAAGCTTAGTTATTTTCCTTATTAGAAATTTTTTCTAACTTTAGAAACTTGCTATTCTTCCTTCTATCTGATTTTTAGAACTAACTCAATTTTTCAGTTTTGTAGGAAGCTTGTAATTTAGTAAGCTCTTTCTAATTCTACTTTCTTTAGAATTTCTTCTTTTCTCTAGAAATTAATTTACTTTTAATCAGGACTTTCTATTCTTAGAAACTAACTTATTTTATTTTTTTTTACAGATTCTTAACCTAGGACTCCAAATTGGGTAACTTCTTTCCATCTTTCCCTTTTATTTTCTAAATTCTACTTCTTTTCTCTTAGGTCTAGGTAGAATTTAAATTGAGGGCTGAGTGTGTTTTATGCCCCAGTGGACACGCGACAACACTCGACGTCTCGTGACTGAAGGAGGATTAGTTGAGGGGTTGACTTTCCATCGCAGGACTAGACACCACTTGAATTCTCCTGATTGAAGAACTCCTTGCTACAATAAAATTGTTAGAAGAAACCCCAACTAGTCCTAAAAAGGTCGGTGTGGCTTCAATATTGAATTGCTTAAGTACCATATTCGTTGTCAAGAGTACTGAGGAGCAACAGAATTTGGAAATGCCTGGGAGGAAATATCCAAATTAGAAAATAGTATTTGGATCACTACCACTAGTCATGGTGGACTACAACATAGTGCTCAAACTCCCATCGAGTTTTAAGTTAAACAATCTTAACCTAATGAGAGGAGATGTGAAGGAGATTATTCCTCGAGTAATAATCCAACACGGTTCCTTCTACCTAGAGGGAGAGATCAAGAATGTATCGACCATCATCGTTGAGCCAGGTACATCATTTGAGAAAGTGGTCATAGCGACACACTCCATTACCATGACCTAACACTCGAAGCCGTTGTATATATCCATCGATTTAGAGGGATGTCCAGTTACCAGAGTTCTGGTCGACAATGGAGAAACTGTGAACATCATTCCCACCAAAATGACCGAAAAATTAGGGAAAACCGAGGCCGACCTAATTGCAATAGAAGTCATGGCAAAAAATTTTACTAGGGGAAAAAAAAACATGTGACATCCTTCCTGTGGAGTTGATAGTGAGAACCAATAAGGTATTGACCGCTTTCTTTGTAGTCAATACCTTATCCAATTATAATGCCTTGCTAGGGAGGGACTGGATTCACTCTTTTTCATGTATCTTGTCATCTCTCTACCAATTCATAATTTTCTAAAACCAAGATAAGGTTGAATTAGTCTTGGTCGACAATAAGCCATTCCTGGCTACATCTAACATGGCTAAGGCCTATTTTTATGGAGATAAGGTTGGGTCGATATATTTCAATGGGAAAAATAAACATGGGCACCCAACATGAATATCTACTGCAATTCATTCGAATAATATAGTGTAAGATATTGCTATGTGATACGCCTGGATGACGAGTTGCTAAATGTTATAGTACCATATCGGTAGTTACATACTATGCTATAGAAGAGATCTCATGACAATTACACCATCTGGCAATGGGAAGATAGCTGAGTTCACGGCCAAAATAAAGAAACTTAAAGAAATATTGTAGTGGATGCTTTATCAACCTGGCCAAAATTGTAATACCGACCGATAAGGTAGCCAAATATGGCATAGAGCTAAAGGATCTAAAGAAAGATCCAAAAACACTATATGATTCTTAGGCCCAAGTTCAGGATCTTGTGATCGAAATAAATTTGGAGACAAAGCAAAATCCTAAGCCAACCTTCATCATGGGTTTGTTGGAACCATAAATTCAGGTCGAACTCATTGACTTACTCAGGGATTACCATAAGATGCTTGTTTTAGACCAAAATCTAGTCCAACACAGGTTTTCAATAAAGGAGGGGTATCGACCGCACAAACAGCCACCCAAGCGAATGACAACGAGGGTTACCTAGAAAATAAATGAGGAGATTGAGAGGTTGTTGAAGCTAGGATTCATTATGCCCATCAAATATGTTAAATGGATCTCCAATGTAGTTCCAGTCATCAAGAAAAATGGTAAGCTTTGAGTATGCATTAATTTTAGAAACCTGAATCAAGCCACACCTAAAGATGAGTATCCAATGCCAATGGTCGGTCAGTTGGTCGACTGAGCACCTGGGCATCAGATGATTTCTTTTATGGATGAGTAGCCTTGGACCTTTGGGGACCTTTTATTCAGTGGTTATGCTATTTGGACTAAAAAATGCAATGGTTACTTATTAAAGGGCAATGAATGCTATCTTTCATGACATAATTGACTACTTTATGAAAATATATATTGATGATGTAATGGTTAAGTTGATCAATATTGTAGAGAATTTTACCTATCTGCGTAAATCATTTAACTGAAATGAGGGTCCGTAGGCTGAAAATGAACCCCAGTAAGTGTGCTTTTGGGGTGTAGTCAGAAATTTCTTAGAATTCCTTATGCATTAACGAGGGATTGAGATAGATCAAAACAAGGCATGAACGATTATAGATGCTTAACCGCTGAGAAACAAAACAGAGTTGCAATATTTTCTTGGCCAAGTTAATACATTATTTACTAATCAAGTCTGTTAGTGTAATTACAGTTATTGATCTAGTGAAATATATGTTAAATCGACCAATCTTGAATGACCAAATTGGCAAGTGGGTGTTAGCTTTGTTAGAATTTAATCTTAAATATGTACCCCAAAGAGTAATAAAAGGTTAGACTATAGAAAATTTTCTTACCGATCATCCATTTAACATAAAAAGTCAACTTCCTCCAAAGGAGTTAGACTTATAACATGTATATGTAATACCCTGGAAACTGATTTTTAATGGTTCAGGAATTGACAAATGATTAGGAGTAGGGATTATTTTAATTGCTCTAGATGAGAAGATGTAGGAATTTATATTCCAATTAGAATTTGAGTGCACTAATAATCAAGCCAAATGTGAAGCTTTGGTGATTGGCTTGGAAATGTTGTTGGAATTTGGTGCAATGAACATATTAGTAATAGGGGATTCACAAGTAGTGATAAACCAAATGGTAGGTTTGTTTAAGTGCGCCAATTCTACCATATTGCCATATTATGCCATAATGACCCAGCCGATGGATAATTTCGATGAAGTTGAATTGAGGAATGTAACTCGAGAACACATTATTGATGCTAATGAGATGACACAACTGATAGCTGGTCTCCAAATCGGCTAAGGATCCAATGAGAGAATGATTGTATGCAGAAGAAGTCTTTACCATTAGTTTTTCAAAGGGAACCGACCTTAGAAATATGTTAGGCTGAGATAAGCGAAAATGATTGGAGAGCTCTGATTATGATTTATCTTAAATGTCCTCAAGAAAAAACTAGTAGAGGTCTTAAAAGAATGACTCATAATTATGTCATGGTCAATAGTGAAATGTATAGAAAGGAGTCCGATGGCTTGTTATTATGGTGCTTAGACTGAAAGAAGGCCATGTTGGCCATGGCCAAAGTATATGAAGGAATATGTGGAGTGTTGAGACTCAAATATTGCATATTTTCTCCTATATATATCTTGGTTTTATGAACATTATACTGCTTACTATTATGTTTTACTCATTTTGTGTTGCAAGGTGAACTTGAGAGCTTAGAGTGAAAATAATGTTAAAAGTGTAGATTTATTGCTCAAGAATCACCATGACAAAAAATGGACCTTTGGAGACTAATATTGAAGATTTTAAGACCCCAAGAGTCAAGAAAATCAAGTGAAATAGGAAGGAAGTGTAAAAATTAGTACACAAATTTACAGGATATGAGATTAGATGATATCAAATTAGGTTCAATGACATCGAAGCCAATCTTCGATGACATCGAAGAAGTCTTAGATGATATCAAAGAATTACAGGAAAATCAAGTTTGGTTGCAGGATAAATTGGACACAGTCTTCGATGACATCAAAAAAGTCTTAGATGACATCGAATTAGGTTTGATATCATCCAAGGGTTTACGCAGAGCCTATGTGGAGTGAGAAAATTTGAGGCAGTATTCGAATTTTTCAAACCAGTTTGAAAGAGGGAGTTCTCTACTTATAAATAGGACTTCTCAAGACATTCCTAAGCATCATTCAGAGCATTCGAGGGTAAGATCTAGGATTTTTTTTTAGGATTTTTAGATCTTTGCAAGTTCTTTTTAAATTTTTATTAATTTATTTTCTTGCTTTCTTGTTGTTTTTTTTTAGTTTCCTCTAGCCCAAGCTAGAAGGGAAGCACATTGGTTTAATGATTTCATAATTTATGATGATTGATTATTTTTAATGATGAAATGAATAGTGTATGCATATTATCAATTATTTAGGTTTAGGTTTTTAATCCTCATGTGAGATTCATATATTTCCATCATGTGAGATTCATATTGATAGATAGGCTTAACTTATATCAATTAGATTTGTTAGATGAGAGATGTTCTCAACCTAATACATTTCTTTGATTCATTATCTCATAGATATTAAATGCTTAAAATCACTGACGCTTGAGAATATAAATTAATGGTGCTAATCCATGATTCTCTAATCTTTTATATCATTTATTAAAATATTTAAACTATTTTATTTTCCGATTAGGCCGGCCATAGTGCTCGGATCCTAGTTGTGTTATCAAAGTCATCATCATTTATTGATCATTAACCTATGTGGTGGAACTTTGAAGCTTGTGTGTTATTTTAATTTTGTTAAATTTCATACTTTCAAAACCTTCAAAATCATTTTATTTGTTTAGTTTCCATTACTTAGTTAATTTTACATTTGATTTTCTCATTCTCATAGATCATTTCCATGTGGGATCGATCCTGTTTTCATAGGATATTACTTACAAACCTTTACACTTGGAGGCAAGCAAACATGGAGGTCACTAAGTTAGAAGAAAGATGATGCTCACACTTAGGTGTTATAGGTATTTCTGACAAAAAATGATGGTTGACTATATCTACTACATTAAAGGATGTGAGTCATGTCAAAAACATGAGTTGATATAACATGTGCTTGTATTCGAGCTTCATTCTATAGTCCTAGCCTTTTCGAGGGTGAGCCATTGATTTAATAGGCCAAATCCATCCATTTTCTTCAAAAATGGATAATTTTTATCATAATGGCTACTAATTATTTCACTTAGTGGGTAAAAGCAAAACTCATGAAGAGAGTCAGCCATAAAGAAGTTTTTGAGTTTATCGAGAATCATATTATTCATTAATTTAGGATTCCTAAGTCCACTACCTTAGACTGAGGAGTGACATTTTTGTCCAAAGAAGTGAAGGCGATGGCCAATCTATACAAGATCAAAATATTATATTTGACGCCTTACTATGCACAGGTTAATAGTTAGGCTGAGGCTAGTAATAAAGTCATAAAAATATCTTGAGAAAAACGATTGAGGATAATCTGCATGAGTAAAAGAAAAAGTTTTTAGAGAAGAAGACATGGTCCGGAAGGTAGTGTTACCATTAGGGTCTAATGATGCCGCTTTTTTTAAATAGTCGCCTACTTAGGATGGACTATTTACAATCGTTCAAGCTCTCTGAGGTGGAGCTTATATACTTTGTGACATGCAAGGAAAGGTTGTAAAGACTCTAATAAATGAAAAATTACTGAAGGCCTATTATCCCAATATATGGGAAGTGGTATAAGGCTAGGCCAAACAAGAATACTAGTAGTAATAAGTCCTTACTATTGAAAATAGACCAAGATCTAACACGGTCGAAAAGAAAAGCATGGAAAGGAAAAAAAAAAATTCATGCGAAGAAAGGAAAGATAGGTGGGCCGCTAGCCAACTATAAAAAAAATTACAAAAAGAAAAGAAAAAGAGTAACAATAAAAGGAAGAGAGTGGAAGTAGAGGTCCAATCGAGTAAGCACTTTAGGCGCGCACTGCCTTGATTACTTCAAATTCTTTGTGCGCACATGCTTTGGTGTCCTCCACTTGACGCTTCTTGTTCTTCTAGGACTCCCCTTTAATTAGTGCACGCTTGAGAAAGCGTATGACTTCATCTTCGTTGCAACATGTATATGTTCTCATCTAAATCTCGATTGTGAAATGTAGTGTTTACATTCATCTGAAGCAACTCCAAATCCATATGAGCTGAGAGTGCCATTGTGATCCTAAATGAGTTTTCTCGAAATCTAGTGCTAAGTGTGGGTTATCTCTTTTCCAAATAGTAAGCTGATAATTATACTTCAATAGGCGACAAGTCCTGATCCCTGATCATAATCTTCCCTGATTAGAGGGGCAGGGTGTCCACTTGCTTTGGCAGTTGGTTGCCCCCAACCTCTACCAAAGAGGAACATATGTAGAGACCCCACCTAGGCTAACAACCTGATGAGGCATGGGTGGTCCTTAAAAACTATACCTAAACCCTAAACCATGCCCAAACCCAAGCCAAACCTTAGCCATATACAAGCTAGAACCATACCCGAACCTTTTTTAAGACAAAAACCAAAAACCAATTCTTAAGCCACTTTTTAAGCCACCTGGCCAAGTATAGAGGAAAAGCAAAGAAGAGCAGTAATCCAATTACCTCCAATGGTAATCGGATTACCACTTTAGCGATATATATATATATATATATATATATATATATATATATATATATATATATATATATATATATATATATATATGTGTGTGTGTGTGTGTGTGTGTGTGTGTGTGTGTGTGTGTGTGTGTGTGCGTGTGTGTGTGTGTGCGCGCGCGCACGCGCGTGCACGTGCCTAGAGCCATAGTTGTTGCTCTCCAGTAGAGACAATTATGCTGAGACCCATATTACCCCTAGACTTTCACCTATTTATAATTTTACCTATCCTCATCAACCTATGGGAGTGTGCCATGTTGCACCTCATTCCCTTTAACCAATTACAAGTTTTCACCCCACTTTTACCCTTTAAAATCAAAATAATTACCAAAAAACCATCAAGGGGGGCTATAAATACCCCTTCCTCTCTTCATTCCATACCAACCAAAAACCCAAGAGAGGGAGAGTGTGAGAGAGAAAGGGAGAAAGTGAGTGAGAGTAAGAGGGAGAACTTAAGCCTTCCAAGACTTCATCCATTCCAACCCCTCTTAACCTCCTCCAGCCTTCTCGTAGCCACCTGGCCCATATTGGTCAACCCTTTCAAGTCATACTACTCATACATCATCTAAGACAAAGCCAAAGATCGTGCCATCCTCACTAGCATGCATACTTCACAAATCCCATTATCATCTCCCTTCTCAACCCCTTATTTAGGTTTCTATTGAATATATGCTCTATGACTTGCTGAAACTTCGGATCCTGTCATACCAGAAACTCATGTTAGCCTAGTCTTCTTATATATCATTATGGCATCAACACATGTCATCGCAACGCCCTTTCTTTTCTAAACATCCTCTAGAAATATGATCTGTGATTTATTAGAATTATGGATCCTTTCACATTAGAAATATAAGCCTACCTAATCCTATTTCTCAGTACTTAGCATTTTCTTATCTTATTATATATAATTAATTAACCACACGAAGTACACACCGTACAACTATATGGGAAGAGAGGGTGCCTAATATCTTCTCTCTTTGTAACTGAGGTTCCTTAGAATATGAGATTGTAGATCATGAGTCAACTTAAAGCAAGAGAGTTTTCGAACTCCCTGACTTTTATGGAATTTATACGTTCTAGCCGACTGTGAGATTTTGAGCTAACTGGCTAGTGGCAACTCCATGTCTGTCACATCATCAATCCAAATCAGCCTACACGACTCAAAAACCAAGATAAAAGTTTTAATGTAGATTTCAAGCATTCACACTATCCCCATTCTTTTAACAAAGTTCTCTAAATTAGAAATATTCATACTCTCCCAATCTATCTGATTTAAGTTTTATAATATTCATACTAAGTTGGTTTTCAACTTCAGCCTTATACTCAATGATGCTTTTAAAGCTTTATGTTTATTCCTTAGAACATATACTCTAGTGTATCTAGAATAGTCATCTACGAACATTACATAATAGCTTTTGACACCTTTAGACATGTGATTTCTAAAATTATATAAATCACTATGAATTGATTATAATAACTTTAAATTTCTATCAACGTGTTTAAATAATTTTCTAATGAACTTGGATTCTATACATGTCTCACATTTTTCGAAGTTATTGACTAAGATATCTAGTAACAATTCTATTCATTTCATTATTTTCAAGGATTCTACATTTATGTGGCATAATCTATTATGATATAATGAAATATATTCAACAATATAAGTAGAACTGAATGACATCTTATTATTATCATATGAGACATTTACAACAAATAGATCATCACTACAATAACCATTTTCAAGGAAGATTATATTTTTTTTATTGCAAGCTTATTAGAATCAAATATTAGTTTAACTTCAATCTTATTAAGGAGCAAACTAGAGATCAAATTGCGACAAATGTCAGACACATGTATCATGTTCTTTAAGAACAAAGTCTTTCTTGATGTAAGCTTTAAAAGAACATTTCCTTTTTCAACAACTGGAGGGGATCGAACATTTCCCATGAATACTTATTCTTCATCCCCTATCGCCTGATAGGAGATAAAATATGCTTCGATCCTTACATACATGCCGAGTTACCATAATGTTTAATACTCATTTCATGTTGTTTATTAGGAACACTTCAGATATTATAGTGACAACCATTTCTGGATTTTCTTCAGCTTTAGGAAGATTGACTTGAGATTTTGTATTCTTTTTCTTAAGCCTACATTCATTTTCATAATGTTCACACTTCTTACAATAGTTATAAGTCTCATTCTTTTTTATTTGTTTAGTATTTTTCTTTTTGAGTTTGCATTTGTTAGAGTGATGTTTGGGCTTTTCGTAATTATAACAATTCCCTTTCTTTTTACCCTTCTATGCCTAACTTGTTTTTACCATACTAGCTTTTGATATTGGCCTATTTACATTCTCAATTTAGTCTCTATTTTTATTAGTCTCATTTATCCTTATGTGTATAATTATATTTTTTAAAGAAATATCATTTTTCTTATGTTTTATTTGATTTTTGTATTCTTTTTAGGAAGGAGGTAGTTTTCAATCAGCGCTTATGACAAGAATACATCATTCATTTTCATTCATTTAATCAGTTTATGTATCATATTTTGATAATTATGAATCTGGTTTGTGATAGGTTTATTGTCAGTCATTTCATATAAAATGAAGTTTGAGATAACATGTTTCCTAGATCCTACATATTTAAGGACATATTTCTTTTCTAGTGCAGTCCAAATGTCCTTCGCAGATTCATAAGAAACATAAATATCATATAGTTCATTAGACAAGGTATTCATAATGTAGTGTTTATAATTATTGTTACATCTAAATTCAATTTCGTTGGCCGAATCAAATATAAATGAATATGAAAGAATGTAAAAGGCATTTAATGTTTCTAACGAAAAACTGATCTTTTGTTTCCATCTTTTAAAAATTTATCTAGCGAACAATGTAATTTTATATAGTTCAGTCGTAGGGTTGACTATGATGGTGCCCATTAATTACAGTTTTGACAATAGAGTTCTGGTTGTAACTTAATTTTCAACAAGTTTAAATGTAGTCGAGCACTGGTTCAGAAAAGATTTAAAAGAAAAGAAAAT
The DNA here is from genome assembly GCA_037074715.1 of Magnolia kwangsiensis. Lineage (NCBI taxonomy): Eukaryota > Viridiplantae > Streptophyta > Magnoliopsida > Magnoliales > Magnoliaceae > Magnolia > Magnolia kwangsiensis. The sequence continues at coordinate 131,048,928 of CM073574.1, forward strand.
ATAATTTATGTTTTCAAATAAATAAGAAAACAAATGTCTACTGTTCCTAATAATTAGGATTTGGTATCAAGATTGTTGGAAAATATATGTTGGAAACGGTAGATAAAAATTAAAAAAAAATAGAAAATAAAATAATATATAAAATTAAAATGAAGTGAAGACTACTTATGTGTTTGAGTCGAGGCATGACTAAGTCACTCAGCTTGAAGCAAAATCTACCCTCCTTGGACCACATTCCAAGTGCAACAAGAATCTCGAGCAATTGATCTCCAGGATACAACGACAATGACCCGGTCCCAACGATGCACTAATTGTACACATGCTCGAACCAACGTGTAGAGCTTAAAACCAAGGTGAGTTGATTCGGGGGCGAACTCAGTTGCAAAACTCTGTGTGTGTGTGTGTTTGAGAGAGAGAGAGAGAGAGAGAGAGAGAGAGAGAGATAGAGAGAGAGAGAGATCATTTTAAGTTGTGAATGAAAATTTAGATTAGAGCATGTTTATTTATAAACTATGATTAGGTGCTTAAAGCACTAATTTCAAATGGGTTAGGTCCATTGGGTTTAAATCCAACTAGTGCAACCATATAAAGGGATGCGTCTCTAGTTTGAATTTCATGCAAAAATAAGAGTGTGAGTATTCCCGCAGAGCAAAACTATTAGTGCAAGTGTATTCTCAATCTCCACATAGACCCAGACCCAGACCTCAACATATGCATGGTGAAGAGATGGTCCAACCCAAATGTCCATTCCTTTTTCGCATTTTATGCTTTATATAATCCATATTTCATATATACATAAAGATTTTCTTTGGCCATTTCTAATGGAGGATTAGGAGATAAATAAAAAGAATTTTTTTTTCTTTTTTTATTAAAAAAAAACAAACAAACAAAGAAGAATTTTAAGTTTGAAACACTTAAAAAAAATCCTTTTTAAAATACAATTGCAGACGCCAGGTCGTGCTTCAAGATTATTAACCCTCTCTCTTTCCCTCATACTCTCTTGCATGGTTTAAAATTCAGTTTCCTATATTAGATTATTGACCATTGATATGTGGCCCCGTATCCGATGATACTAATTTAGACCTTGCAGTTAACTCCTATCCCCTCTTTAGGTGCATTCCATGTTCCATACCACTTGCCTATGTCAAAAGAAAACAATTTTAGGACAGGTCTCGAAATATTATATAATTCTTTTAAAGAAAAAAAATTCTATTAAAGGGTTAAGATGCAAAGAACTGGATATCTCAAAGGCCACATGTAACACTCGGATTTTTGCCAACATGGAGTTAGGCGTCCTTAGGCAATGGGTCAACCATAACACCTTGGTAACCTCTCAGAACCCAATTCCAAAGCTAAATAAATCGTTTAGAACCTAATTCTTTAGAAATTTAACATGAATTAGCCAGCGCTAAACTAGACGACCTGTGAAATTGTCACTAATCACTTAACCCAGTTGCTCACGGGAGTATTCGAAAACTTTTTATCAGACCTGGACCGCACATCGGAAGTCCGATTATCCTAAACTTAGACAATCCTGACCGCCTAGTTGGACTTGACAATCACCTCAAAAATCAAGTCCGAATGATATCCCATGACGATTTCCTTGAGTCTAGAGTGAAGAGTGTGAGAAATGTTAGAAATTAAATATAAATTATGAAATCTGGCACGTGTCGCTTGCGCGACATTTTTTAAGCATTCAGACCGTCAGAATCTGACCCAAATACACCCTCGGATCAGGAAACATTTTTCACTCAGGTCAGTGTACTTGAAATCTCTGATCGAGTCTCAGTGACCGCTGAACTGAAACTGGTCCGCCACGTGCGATATGGGAACACTATCGGACTGAAAACTTAATGTGATCAGGATCCGACATCCATAAGCTTAAGTCCGACCGCATTCAGTCAGGGGACCTCCAGAAACGCCCTTTTGAATCAGAAAAGACCCGATTTGGCTGTAACCCAAGTATACCTTGACTTGGAGTCTGTTTTGGTTATGTTTGGGCTTATAAAAGGGCCTTAAACCCTTAGCCTTCTAACCCATACGAATTTAGGGAAAACCCTAGGAGAGAGGAGAGAAAAGAGAGAGAAAATGAGGGAGAAGTTGGAGCTTTCTCCTGAGATTCTTCCCTGCTGCTCCACGTGCCAAATCCATCCACCTGCATCACTATTCTGGCGATTCCAACGCCGTTCTAGGTAAGAAAACCCTAACCTCAAGTTTTTTTAAGGATTTCATCGATACAATTATCAAAGTAGCTAATTTATCTTGTGATATAGGTCGTCATATAGGCGTTGACGAAGCGTACAGTTTCTATTCGATTCGTTACGCTTCTATGGCGAAAGGTGCGGATTTTAGACGCTTAGGTTACCATTTTTTAAAGCTTTCAAAGCCGTTTAATGGTAGATTGTTGACAAGGATGCTGTTTGACATGTAGAACATGCTGTCCATTTTTCATTTCGAATACGTAAGAAGAATATGAGATTTAGGGTATCTTGGGTATTTGTAGGAAATACGGTATACGTACGTATTTTGCCGGTATGATTGCCATGAGTATTTATCATGTACCTATACTAGTTATACGTGTATGATCTGTTTGGCGAAGAGATTCACCCTAATGCACATATTAGTCGACATATGCTATGTAGACTATGTGTGTAGACTAAGTGTTTGTTGAAATGCCTAAATCAATATGATTTATGCCTGTCATATGTTTTGAATGTAAGAACATGATTGTTGTGTATTAGACAACTCCTTGATATAAGGATCTATCCTATTATATGTTGGAATCAACATACGTCAAGTACATTGGAGTTGAGTAGTCTAAGTGTTTGTATAAATGCTTGCGTGAGTAAGCACTTAGTAAGTAGTGTTGTAGACCAGTGTTGAGACTGGATTCTCAACTAATTTGATGATGTATATGATTTTGTCTATGCTCGTTGTATTTCAATTGATTTCCTTATGTGTGCAGTACTTGTGTATGGTTAAATTGCCTATGTTGTATCTTATAACATGTTGTTAACATACTTAGATTACTTGTTATTTCAATTCTGTTTATCTCATATGATTACTGATTCACATCTTTGCGCTTGGGGCTATACTCTATTCCAGGCAGTCGGTCAAAGTTTAGAATTCGTGGTTGGAATCTATTCGCCACGAAGGATGCATATGACGAACCCGAGTCGTACTTGAGTCATCGACAGTGGTTAGGCCACACGAAGTGCTTGTGCACTTCATGCCGGTCGATTCAACATGCACTTGTGCTAGTCGGACTCATCAAGTAACCCGACTGACCATTGTATGTTCACCTTGTATTCGTCATATCTGCTTGAACCTAGGGTACTAAACTTACCATTGGAAAGCCCCTCTAACCTTGGTACCTCGATCCCCTAAGACTCATGAGCCGAACATGGTGGTATGGGACACTGTAGTCGAGCTGTCGGCTTACGCTGGGGCCACAAACCTCCCCGTAGTGACCAGTGAGCAGCCTACTCTGAGCAGATTATGGTGGTATGGAACACTATATTCTTGCTGTCGGCCTACATTGATAAGGTGATGGGGGAGTGGAGCAACGAGTGTGAGCAACAGCCCTGGCAACCCTTTGTAGTGACAGTGAGTTTATCCTGACACCGCATGAGGGCGACGAGTCCTAATGCAGTCTTAAGGATATAAACTAAGCCTGTATTGATAAAGTGATGGGGAAGCGGTGCAACGAGTGCGTGCAACAGCCTTGACAACCCTTGCAGCGACCTAGAACCGTACTTCGTATGAGATATGCTAGGACTGACGACCCTAGAATGGATCATTGTTTGGGTATTGATATAAGGGAGGTACCCTAGTTTTCCAATCCTGTTGTATGAAAAGGACTAATAACAACTCGGTAATCATATTCATATCGCACTGCATGTGCTTGAAAGATATGGAGCACTGAGGGAAGAAAGCATGTCGCGGACGTAAGATGGTGTCGCATGAGGGAGTATGTCGGTGAGGGCATCCATCATGTCATTTCATGCTTGTATTAATCACAGTATTTAGGAATGTTTGATTTTCTTGCTTTATCATTATCGCTTGATTGATTTGATAGCATGTTAACCTTTGCTCTATGATTCCACTGAGTTAGCTACTCACTCCCATGTTACGGGACGGTATCGCGCACACCAACCAGTCCCTATTTTAGTTTCAGGTGATGGCGCTGCTTGTGAAGCGGAGCCGGACTTGCTTGATGATGAGGAGGATTTCTCCTATATGCTGGTTCTGATCGATGGGTTTACAGGGTTACTGATTAGATGCCAATACACTTGGCGGTTTGCCTTTTTTTACACACCCATGTATATTCTTTTCTTTCTATTTTGGAGTATACATGTAATTAGTTAACCTGGTAACATGTTCACACTCTGGAGACTTATAATCATTTATATATTTTATATATTTATCACAGTCTTCCGCTCGCTAATTTAACTGTCTCTGGAGTATGATATGCTATTTTGCCTTAGTCTCAATCTTGTTTAATGTCATTCTACAAACAACATGCATTCATCATTATCTATATTGCATAAGTGACGTTTTGGAACTCGGGAGTTGGGTTTTTACTCGACCCCCAATTTTCGGGATGTTACACCACATGTCTAGTAAAAATGAGATGACGTTAAGTTGGCCTTACCCACTATATTTGGGAGAGTTGATTATCTATTACATGCATGGGCACCACAGGTTGTAGTGCATTGCCATCTTTCTCCCTGTTGAGGAGGAAAAATAGGACAAGTCCAGGGACTCAGATATGGAATGGACCAACTCTACCAACACCGCCCAGGGATTTAAGGCAGCAAACCCGACTGAGGCAGGTAGGCTAAAAGCCTAAGGGAGAGACTTAGCTCGGATTCTGAGGAATGGATCCCAACCAAGACTTACAAAGTCATAAGTCACATGGCAAAGTATATGGGATGCATAAAGTTGACTTGGCAAGTGAGGCGACAACTTTCAAAGAGGCCAATTAAGGCCCGAAGCTCAAAAGCCACCCGACAGACCATAAAACTGACCCATATTTAGGTCGGTCACAAAGTCGGCTATTGGAGCCAAACTGGATATCGATTATGGATCGGATCCATTTCGTCCGATAGAGGGCAAGAAGCATGACCCTTTATAGCCATTCGAGACTCACTCATCAGTAGAGTCGGCCAGGCCCGATCTAATCGGTAAAGTCTGCCAAACAAGGAAAAGACGGTGTAAAATGGAACACCTTCCCAAAGATCCAGTAAAAAGATCCCCGATTTTGAGAATCTCAGGATTGGTTAAAGTCCTAAATTGGATTCATAACAAATCTCCAAGATATCAGGAAAAGCATCCTGGCACGATGGGACCCTCCGATTCCTTTAAATATAGGAAACCAAGGACGAACGCTACGTCTAGGCCAACTCATTCAAGGGAAAAAGGAGGAATATATCTCCTAAAAGAGGATGATGATCTTAACGCTCAGGTGGCTAATCTCACCAGAAAATTTGAGGCCATAGAAGGAAAGAAGGAAAAGGTTAATGAAAGTGTTTGTGGCATCTGTGATTGCAAATTCATACTACTGAAAATTGTCCTTCAATACCTGCCTTTCGAGAAGTATTGAATGAATAATCTAATGTCGTAAATAACTATCAAAGACCTTTCAATGGACCACCCTCTAATACATACAATCCTGGTTGGAAAAATCATCCAAATTTCAGTTAGAGGAATGGACCAAGGGCTACACCTCAAGGTTTCATAAACCAAAATCCAACTCAAGAGAAACCTCAAGAGGATTTGGTTCTAAAACATTTTCAAAAGCAAGAGCTTTTCAATCAGGGTATGATGCAAGCCTTTCAAGACCTTACGAAAGCAATACATGAACTTAAGGCTGACAATACGATTGGAAACAAGGGGAGCTTCCCAGCTCAACCTCTTCCCAATCCTAAACCACATTATGGAGTTAGTGATCCCAGCTCTTCAAATCAAATGGGGCACGCTAAATCCATCACCACTCTTAGGAGTGGGAAGGTTATTGATAAAACTCTTCCGATTAGGCCCGAAAAGCCTCAAGAACCAGAAGAGGACAACAATGATGGATCTGGTGACGCCCCACAAAAATTTGAACCGGAACCTCTAGAGAAGCCAGTTGCTCCGTTTTCCCAACGGTTGGTTGAACCAAAACGTTTATCTAACTCTCAGGATATCCTAGAGGTGTTGAAACAAGTGAAAGTCAATATTCCTCTGCTTGATGTTGTAAAACAGATACCTTTATATGCTAAATTTCTAAAAGACTTATGCACGACCAAACGACGAAAAAGTGTTCAAAAGAAAATTTCCTTAACTGAGAAGGTGAGTGCCATCCTGAAACAAGACGTGCCGCAAAAATTCAAAGATCCCAGTTGCCCAACCATATCATGTGTAATCGGGAACTATCGAATTGATCACGCACTTCTTGACTTAGGAGTAAGCGTTAATCTGATTCCCTATTCGGTATACCAACAGTTAGGCTTGGGTGAATTAAAACCCACTTGAACCACACTACAACTTGCTGATCGTTCTGTTCGTGTACCAAGAGGGTTCATCGAGGATGTGTTGGTCCAGGTTGATAGATTCTACTATCTTATTGATTTTATCATCTTGGATACCGAACCCATCAACGACACGAGCACTCAGATTCCCGCCATCCTTGGTTGCCCATTCCTGTCCACTTCAAATGTAATTATCAATTGCAGGAATGGTGTTATGACTATGTCTTTTGGAAATTTGACATTGGAATCGAATATCTTTTTCAATAACGGCAGCAACTCAGAGGATGATGACGATTTTCACGATGTTAATATGATTGATTCTTTTGTGGAAGATAGAACACCTCTCACCTTATCCTCTGATCCTCTAGAGACGTGCCTGGCCCACTCTCATGATCTTGATGATGATATAATTAGGGAGACGTGTGCCATGCTTAATACTGCACCGGTACTTGAAGTTAACCGGTGGAGGCCACAAATTGAAGAGTTGCTCCAAACTGATGTGGTGCCTCTACCGTCTAACCTCAAGCCACCGAAGCTTGACTTAAAACCTTTACCCTCTGATTTAAAATATGTCTATTTAGGTCAAGATGAGACATATCCGGTGGTGATCTCTGCCCACCTGGAGAAGGAACAAGCGAGTATGCTCATATCTACTCTCATTGAGCATAAGGGAGCTCTTGGATGGACGATAGCAGACCTCAAGGGAATTAACCCATCGATTTGTATTCACCGCATATATCTTGAGAAAAATACAAAGGCTATTCGACAATCACAACATAGACTAAATCCAAACATGAAGGAAGTGGTTAAGGCCGAGGTTCTCAAACTATTGGAAGTGGGGATCATATACCCCATATCCGATAGTCAATGGGTGAGTCCAACTCAGGTGGTTCCTAAGAAGTCCGGGATCACCATCGTAGCCAATGCCAATAATGAACTCGTGCCAACCAGAGTTACTACGGGTTGGAGAATGTGCATTGACTACAGAAAGCTGAATACCGTCACAAGGAAAGACCACTTTCCTTTGCCCTTCATTGATCAAATCTTAGAAAGGCTAGCTGGTCATTCTCATTACTGTTTTCTGGACGGGTATTTAGGTTATAATTAGATTGAAATCGCCCCTGAAGATCAAGAAAAGACCACATTTACATGTCCCTATGGCACCTTTGCTTACAGAAGGATGCCATTCGGGTTATGTAATGCCCCTGCCACCTTTCAGCGATGCATGATGAGTATCTTTTCTGACATGGTGGGGAAATATTTAGAGGTCTTCATGGACGATTTCTCTATTTTCGGTTCATCTTTCAGCGAGTGCTTAGCAAGTCTTAAATGTGTGCTGAAAGATTTGAAGAAAAAAATTTAGTACTTAACTGGGAGAAGTGCCATTTTATGGTTCAAAAGGGAATTGTCCTTGGGCATATCATCTTGTTCAAAGGAATCGAGATAGATAAGGCAAAAATTGATCTTATCTCTAACCTATCTCCACCCAAGAATATCAGAGACGTGCGATCCTTCTTAGGACACGCAGTCTTTTACAGACGATTCATAAAGGACTTTAGTCTCCTCTCTCATCCTTTATGTAATCTTCTTTAAAAGGATACACCATACGAGTGGACTGAGCAGTGCCAAGAAGCTTTCACTAAGCTTAAGGGCATGTTAACCACTGCACCTATCATGCAGCCACCCAACTGGAGTCTTCCTTTTGAACTTATGTGCGACGCCTCTGATTATGCTCTTGGAGCGGTTCTAGGCCAGAGAAAAGATAAGCGGCCTTACGTTATTCACTACGCAAGTAGGACTCTAAATCCTGCCCAAGTGAACTACTCGACTACGGAAAAGGAACTCTTAGCCGTAGTGTTCGCTTTGGACAAATTTCGGTCCTACCTGATCGGATCTAAGATCATTATTTATACAGATCATGCGGCACTTAAGTATCTTTTTTTCAAGAATGATTCTAAGCCTCGCTTAATACGATGGATCCTTCTACTCCAAGAATTTGATTTAGAAATTAAAGACAAAAAGGGAGTAGAGAACGTAGTAGCTGATCACCTTTCTCGCCTTAATACCTCTGATTCCCTTGAGGCGACCCATATCAATGACATGTTTCCTGATGAACAACTGTTTAGAGTCTCCCATTCACCTTGGTTCGCTGATATTGCAAATTATCTTGCTACAGGTGCCATACCGACACACTAGACGTCACAAGATAAGAAGAAATTCTTTACCAAGGTGCGTAACTTTTTCTGAGATGATCCACATTTGTTTAAATATTGCCCAGACCAAATCTTAAGGAGATATGTGCCAGACGATGAGCATCAGAGTGTCATCTCCTTCTGTCACTCACAGGCCTGTGGTGGTCACTTTTCTGCTAAAAAGACCACGACCAAGATTCTACAATGTGGCTTTTACTGGCCCACTATGTTCAGGGACACTCATGAGTTTTGCAAAGCTTGTGAGCATTGTCAAAAATTGGGAGCATTGTCCCGTTGAAATATGATGCCTTTGAATCCCATCCTTATCATTGAAGCATTTGATTGCTAGGGCATTGATTTCATGGGACCATTCCCCCAATCATTTAGAAATCTATATATTTTGCTCGCTGTAACCTATGTCACTAAATGGGTCGAAGCAATTCCGTGCCGCAAAAATGACCATCGCACGGTCATTAAATTTTTGAAAGAAAATATCCTGTCGCGGTTCGGAACGCCTCGAGCCATCATTAGTGACGGGGGCTCACACTTCTTCAATAGACCATTTGAGAGCTTAATGAAGAAATACGGTATCTCGTAGAAGGTGAGCACCCCATACCATCCACAAATAAGTGGACAAGCTGAGATTTCCAATAGAGAGATCAAATATATCCTAGAGAAAACGGTTAACCCCGATCGTAAGGACTGGTCAATTCGATTGACCGATGCCTTATGGGCGTACCGTACTGCTTTTAAAACTCATATTGGAACATCTCCCTTTAGACTTGTCTACGGAAAGGCTTGTCATTTGCCTGTGGAATTGGAACATAAAGCATATTGGGCGATCAAAAATCTAAATTTCAATCTAGACAGCGCTGGCTCGCTACGCAAACTTCAGTTAAATGAACTTGAAGAAATCCGGAATGATGCATATGAAAACTCAAGAATTTATAAGGACAAGATGAAGGCGTTTCATGATCAACATATTCTACGAAAATCATTCACGCCAGGTCAGAAAGTCCTCTTGTATGACTCTCGACTACATCTCTTTCCGGGTAAGCTTCGATCTCGTTGGACCGGCCCTTACATTGTTGTTACTGCTTATCCTCATGGGGCCGTCGAGATAAGAGATACCGACAATGGCAAGGAGTTTAAAGTAAATCGACATCGATTAAAGCCATTTGTCGAGACATTTGATTCAGAGGACATGTCCATGCCTTTGATTGCTCCTGTTTACCAGGACTGATCTCCTAGTCTGATGGAGGTATAGGTAGGTTTATCGCTTTCATAGGACTAGGATTGTTGCTTTATTTGTCTGGCTGAAGACAGTAAATTTAGCGCTCCTGGGAGGCAACCCAGCTTTTCATTTCATTTTTCTAGTTAGATGATTCAATGTTTGTGGGTAACATTACTGCAAACCCTCACGAGACTACAACTCGTCCACTAGGGGTAACCTAGGGGTTTAAAGGCTTATTGCATACGCTAAATGCAATCGAGAGCACCTGCGAAAGTGGTATAGGTAGGATTTTATTTTCGTTATTTTTGTTTTTCTTTTTCTCTCGTGCTAATCAGCTTCCATACTGTGATCTCGTGGAAAATCTTTCTTGATTCGTTATCTAGGTACTATCTTCCCATCACTTTACTTTCGTTGTTCCATGTGCATTGCATGCCCATATCTTTTACATTGAGGACAATGTAGATTTTAGGTTGGAGGTGAGAGATTAGGCTTCCTAATCAGTATTTTCTTGGTCTTGAGCAAAAATTGTGAAAAAATTGTGAAAATTTTTATAATTTTTTCAGAAAATTCTTGTGAATTCGAAATGATTTTGACAGATATCCCTAATTTATATTTTCAAGATACGTGATGTTGGTAATTTCGGACTCTGGGATTCAGTATCTGTTAAATTTCACAGTTAAGATCGAGTTATTAATTCATGATTAGAAGTTGTAAACATTGATTGAGTCATGATTTCACATGTGACGTCTCGCCTACACATTTAGATTTCAGTTCCATATCGAAGGATTAACTTGGTAATCACTGAGCATGAAAGGAACCAGCCTGAAATATCTTGCCATTATGGTATAAAAATTGAAAAGGTTGGATAATTAATCTTCACCATAGGTTTTCTCCCTATAGGTGTAGAGTTAATTCCCCATGAATGATATGTGAAAAAGGTCTAGGAGTACGGTCTTCACCATAGGTTTGCTCCCTATTGGTAAGGATTTGATTCCTCTTTTTGGCATGACTATTAATGGAAAAATAAAAAGTTGAAAAGATCAAAAGATGAAATTTATGAGGCAAGTTTGGTTATCATGAATTCTCTTGCTGGTTACCAATGAGATCCTGAAATAACAAATTCAATCTTAATGTGATTAGCTGAGATTCCACTATACACTCATGGATCATAATGTTCAGAATTTGTCTGATTTATGGATTAATACTTTGAACTTCATTAAGAAGTTTACCGTGCGCTTGAGTCCAAGAGCAAGTCATGCCCAACATTCATGAATCGTAGAATTCTAATGCCTGGATTATTTCTCAAAAATCATTCGGCTTTACAGAAATTTTCATATAAGTCTCAACTTATTTTTCGCATATTTTGCTCGGGACTAGCAAAATGCTGGTTGGGGGTTATGTTGAAGGTCAAATAGTGCATATTAGACCCCATTTATTACTTAGATTTACGAGCATAATACCATTTAATGTCCGATTTTAATCGTGTTTTGTTGCAGGGTGTGATTAGGAGAGTTGATTGAAAAAGGATGCCAAAAGCTTAGATTTAACGTTCTGATAATCACCAGGGCAAGGGACGGACTCCAGGGACTAAAATCGACAAATATGCATGCCAGGGACCCGAGAAATTTCAGCCTTTCACTTGCAAATGGCCTGAAATTGGTGTAGAATGCAAGATCACATGGTTCTCGCTATCCGATTGACTCAAAAATTTATACACGAGATGAGGGCCATAAATTAACCGTACATATAAAATTTCAGCCATTGAAGATCTCGGGAAGTGCCCCAACTGATAGATCAGCCCATAAACCATTGATTCTGGGCCCACCTGATATCTGGAATTGCCTCAAATCTAGTCTCAACGCTTTAAATAGGGAGACAAAATGAATGGATGGATTGGATTTCTCAGAAACATCATAGTGGACCCCACCTTGTGTAGCATGTGCAGGTGTACAAGTGCACTACCTGTTCACTGTACGTCCACCATGGTCAAACCGACCTTTGACCGTTCCATCTCAATTTCCTTTTTAGAGACGGAACTCTCTGTTACGTAGCACGTCCGCTGGCCCTTTTTGCGGTCGATAGTGGACCCCACACATGCCCCGTACGGATAATCCACACCGTCCATCTTGTAGAGGGCTTCGAGAGCTACAAAACCATGCTGACCTTTTGCATCCATGCGTACACACGTGTGCGATACAGGGGCCACAAAAGGACTACCTTGTAGCGTTCAAATCTGATCTTTTAGTTATTTCTTCTCTGAGACATGCTAATGGACATTCAAAACTACCCATTCTTGACTGAAATTTCATCCTGAATCCAATGGACGAGGTGGATTTTCCAGAAAATGCTTCTGTGGGGTCCACCGATCACAACAGCGAAATGGTGCGAAAGGTTTCGTACATCCGCGAAAACTGACTTTTTTAGACAGTTTTGGCTCAACATCTTTGATCATATGGCAGATTTAAACCGTCTATCATGTAGAGGACCCAATAAAATCCTAAGGGACGGTGTTTCTTTGGAATTTGAGCGAGGAAAGTGACGTATTTCGAGGTACCAAACTTGGCTGCGAAAAAGCTTTCAATGGGCATGCATAGCTTTCCAAATTCGATTTTCACCACTCCAGCAGTTATATCAGGAGGTTTTGGACGTGGGGAGCATTCATTCAGACCTGGGAAGGAAGATCCAGATCTTGGCTGGGTTGGAACGTCAGGAGAAAGAGAGAGAGAGAGAAGAGCTTTGGTTTTTTTCTTTTTCTTTTCTTTTTCTTTTCTTTTTCTTTTTATTTATTTGGATCTAGCCCACATCATGTCTGGCTAAACCTCTTAGCTAGGGCTAAGAGGTGAAGCTTGTAGTGAGATGGGAGATTTTTATATATGTTTTCAATTTAATTTTAATTCATGAATTGATTTGATTTTAGTTGATTATTATGGGAATGTTTTTAGCTCTTAATGGTCTGTTGTGACTGAAATTACAATGGGTCTGCAATGACTTTGAGCATGTCTCTTCTCTTTTATGTTTATGATGTTAGAGAGCCCTGTTGTTCACCATAGTCTCCTGGGCATGGTCGGATGACGGTACTCTTCCTAACCTCCATACATGTGATTGGTTGGTAATTAGTTTAATTCTGTTGTTTGCCATAGTCTCTTGGGCATGGTTTGGTGATGGAATCCATTCTAATTCATATACCTTTCATCTCTTTGAAAACTAGATCAACGGCAGTTCAGTAAATTCTATAATTCTTGAAGCAGGCATAAGATCTCCCTGATCTCTACAAGTGGACCCTCTGAATCCCTAGTTACCCTTCTCTGATATCTCCTTAGTTTTAGATTAATTAACCTACAATTATTTCACAATTGTTACTTGATTTAGAATTCATCTTATTCTAGTTCAAATCCTACTTAATTTTAAATTACGTACAGTTTCAGTCCCTTGGGATTCGACCTCGGTCTTACCGAGTTATTACTACATCACAACCCTGCACTTGGGGAGTGAACATAGTCGATCGGCAGAAGCTCTTGGCCACAAAAGAGTGTGATGCACCGAAATCAAACAGCACACGTGCAATGCATGCAGAGACTGGAAGTATACCCTCAACAACTCCTCCAGAAGACTGCGGGTCCTGCTGAGCCGCATAAAATCTAACCTGAGCCGGCTGGAGAGGTGCCTGTCCCCTCTGAGCGTGCGGCTGCTGCTGCTGGGGTCGCTGAGGCGGTCGAAACTGCTGTCTCTGCTGATGTGGCCTCTGAGGCTGATGATGATGCTGATGCTGCTGCTGAGGTGGCTTCGGTGGTGGGGGCTGCTGTTGCTGCTGCTGTGGGGGTCTCTTCTGCTACGGTGGAGGCTGCTGCAGAGCCCTCTGCTGCTGTGGACCTCTCTGCTGCTGCGGACCTCTCTGCTGCTGCTGGGGGTTGAGACACTCCCATGAACGGTGTCCCATCGTACTGCACCTAAAACAAGTGCCGGTGAACTGTCTCAGAGGTGGTGCTGCTGGTGCTCGGAAGGCTGGGCGACCTGTACGCCTCTACTGCTGTGGTCGACGCTGCTGAGAGTCACTAGAAGAAGCCTACCTCTTCCGGTCTCTCCTTTGACCGCGATCAGACTGAGAACCGGCCCACTCTGTCTCAAAAATCTGTGCCTTCCGCACCACTTCCTCAAAAGTCGGAAGCTCATGGCCAATAACACGGCTGCGAAGACCGTAACGCAAGCCATCCTCAAAGCGACGGGCTCTCCGCTCCTCGTCATCAACTAGATAGGGTGCAAATCTAGACGGTGCAACAAAGCGAGCTGCATACTGGGCCACTGTCATATCGCCCTGCACCAGGGCCTCAAACTCCAACGCTCGCTGTCGTCGGATGTGATCAGGGAAGTACTGTCGGTCAAACCGATCCACAAAATCCTTCCATGTCCATACAAAGTTGGCGCCTGCTGCTCAGGAAACTGATATCCACCAGTGCTCAGCCTCACCATGGAGAAGGAATATGGCTAATCTGACTTGCCGCTCAGTCGTACATCCCATAGTCTCAAATACCTTCTCCACATCATAGAGATTCTCTTGGGTTTCGCAACGCGCGGCGTTTTCTCTCACCGAACGTCGGCCTACAACTCTTGACCAGGGTATCGCCTCGGAGAATGAGTCGCGGCATCGGAACCGCAGCGACGACGCGGTTGCTATGGCAATGGTCTTGGGTTAAGTCAATACAGGTTGACGGTATTAGAATCAGAGTCGCACGTAAATATCGGTTAAGGGTCGAAGATTGCCGGAATTCGACCGGTAAGACCCCGGAAGTCTACGGAATAGTACTGACCAAGATACGGGTCTTACATTTTCACTTCCTGGGTACATATCGAATCCTTTTGTATAAACTCTTAATCGAAGGAATTTAGACAAATGAGTATCAGTTAGGGCGACCGACTAATTTGGAATACAGATGAAATAGGCCGGACCGTCTGAAAGGCTAGCCTCAATCATTCCAACTAAAGAGTCTTTAAATTTTTTGAATCTGCGATCACGCAGAGTGACAAGGGTAGCAGTCTATAAACCCAATCGAGTTAATAGTTTTATAGCAACTTGCACAAACCTTACATAAATGTAGTTATATTTGTGAGAAGATTGAAGAAGTTCTTGAACAAAGAGTAAGTTCAGATCTTCACTTTGGTGAGAAATAGATAGAGTTTGTTCTACAGTTTTAATGATGAAGTCAAATTCAAGAGATTCATCATTTTGAAAAGAACCTTCTCTATAGATTTCTTCTGCAGGAACTTTTGGTAGACTCCAATTTTGAAGAGATTATTCGATATCAGAATATCGAATTTCTTTAAGATTTTTTATGGACATTGTTTTAGCATCAGTGGCTTTAGCAATACTTGTTGATTCTATAGTAGATTTGGCAGAATCAAAATTATTTTGGATAGAAAACCATTTGGTTACTTTAGAAATAACACTTTTGGAAGGTCTAATAGAATTTTGGCTAGCAGAACTGTCAGATCTATCTAATTTTTTGTGTTTGACAAATTTTTCTGAAGTAGATCTTCTTCCTGAATCCGTATGAGCTAACTTAAAATTAATAAGAGTGACTTGTCAATAATACAAATCCCTACAAAAGCCTTATGTACCACTGGATAACGGTAACAGGGTATTATGACAAGGGAGCCTCGGACCTCTTTTTAATTTTAAGCAAGAAATACAAACTCAGAAACTAGATTTATTACAAAAAGGTTTACCGAAATCTTAAAATTAAACAGAAATCAAAGACAAATATAAAAGAAAACAAATCAACAACAGAAATATAGAAATACTAAGAAAAATGACACTGTTTACACGATGGCTCTGATACCAATTTAGTAGGATCGGCTTGCAAATAGCTTTGTTACAAAAGAGAAAGAAAGAGAAAAAGAAAGAGAAGAGAGAAACACACCAATTCAGCAGGATCGGCTTGCAAACAGCTTTGTTACAAAAGAGAAAGAAAGAGAGAAAGAAAGAGAAGAGAGAAGCACACTCTGCTTGCTATTCAAGCAGTCTCTAGGACCAAACTGTGAATTTGCTAGTAGAACTCCTGCTCAAACTAAAGAAAACATCTTTATAAATAGAGATTTACAAGAATTATTACAAAAAACTGTATGAAAACGGTGGATACAATCTGTGGGTGAACAGTACCCAGTTTGGAAACTATTTGAAGACTGTGCGATTTTACTGTATGGTTTTTACTTTCGTTACAGTAAAATTGTTACAGTATTTTGGCTTTTTGTTGCTACAGTGGATTTGCTATAGTAGACTTTTTGGCAGTTTTTGACGGCGTTTCTTTTGGCTTTGTCGGTGCTTGATGGCTTTCACGTTAGCTGACGATGTTCGATAACTTTGATGGCTTCGACTTTCGCTTCTTGATTTTTGGCTAGATTTTGGCGGAGATCCGTTTGGTAGCATTGATCTTTAGAAGAAAACATCTTCGTTGTCTAGATTAGTTTCAGGTACAGCTGTTGATGATTCTTTTGATTCAACATAAGTAGATTCCCGTCGACTGGACACTTGATCTTTAAGAGCAATGAGAGCAGATTTGAGTTCTGCTAATTCTTTCTCTAATTTAGCAGTGTCGTCGGGTTTTGGAGCCAAGATGACTTCTTTAAAAGATTTTGGAAATTCTCTTTTGACAGTTGATTGATTTTTTATTGCGTCGAGAACAATGTTACAATCAAATTTATTCCACTATTTGATGTAAGTGGATTGAAAAAGAACTTTGGAATTTTGGTATTCAAAGGGTAGAACCTCATACTTCCATTTTAAAATCCAAGGAAGTCCTTGTTTGGCAAAGTATTGCATGAAAAAATGACCTGGGAAATCAGGATTTTACATTTTTTCAATTTTGACATAATGGGAGAGGAGTTCTTTTGGCAAGATGGAAGTCTGACCTCCAAATAAAATCCACCATTGAGTATAAAATCAATGCGGAATCTCTTTGGAATATGGTCAAGAAAAATTTAAAAACCATGAGTGGCCATTTTCTGAATTTTGGAAAATGAGAGCATATTTTCATGCTGCCATGTAATCCTAGTAAGAAAAAGGATGAGACTGACCATTTGGACTTCAGACATTTTGGAATTGAGAAAGGGATTTTTCCCATTCATTTTGGCAAATGATGTTGACTATTTTCATTTTAGAGAGGGAATATTCTGTTTGATTTTTTTTAGTGCAGTATTCAAAGATCGCACTATCTATGAGTTTGGACCAGAATAGCTTCATAGAATTTTCTAAAGAGCGTAAGATATTTAGGATGAAAATGATTTTGAGAGAGGAAGATTTTGAAAATAAGAAGATTTTTTGGTAATTTGGAAAGTTCAGAGTCTAGGGTTAAAACCCTATGTTTTCCTTCTGGCTGATAATCTTTCATATTTGGCTGGGTTGACCGGCACAATTGCAGTTTTGGCTGATTTAAGGGATTTGGTTGTTTCTTTTATAGTTTGGAGAAGGAGAAAGAAAGTATTCGAGATTTCAATCTCCATTTTTTCTTTTCCTTTGTTTTTGGCTTTTGGAGTTGGATACGCTTTTGGCGGCATTTTTTTTTTTTTTTTTTATGAATAATGATATTTTAATTTTCTATTTAGTATTTCAGTTTATTTAAATTAAATAGAATAATTTTATTTTCATTTAATAAAAAATAATTTCTTTATAACGTAAAACATTTCCTAATATGTGATAGGGGAAAATGTTTCAAATTAACACATTTCATACATTTCATTTGTTTGTTAACAAACAAGTTGTTTTAAATTGAGCGCTTAATTTTCAGGCTTCAGCTATAATTACCAGGCAAGTTTTTTGACTTCAGATTTCAAATTTAGGCTTTAGACTTTAGATTTAATAAACAGGGCCTGAGTGTTTTTATTTTCTGTTTATAGTCTTGCATGGTGAGGGCCATCATATGAAAGGCTTGGATCAATGAAAGATGATCCAAATTCAAAAGCAAAGGTCCCATTGCTCCATAAGAGCAATAATTACCAAGTATTCTAGCAAACCTATACATAATTAATCTTGAGTTTTGTTAAGCCCACGCATGTGTACAAATCACACATGCAATTACATGTGCTAGTGTTGTAGACAGGTCCATTAGAAGGGTGGGCCAAAATTAACTGAACGGACGTACGGTTGCATAATTTGGCTGAAGTTTTCTTTCTCCAATCTTACTTGTCATATGGCTTCTTCTAGTTTTAGATCCACCTGTAATTTTGATCTCATGTCCTTAAATGATCCCGCTAAATGGATGAATAGTATGGATTTCTTACAAATATCATGGTGGGCATGTTCGCTCCCCAAGTGCAGGGTTGTGATGTAGTAATAACTCGGTAAGACCGAGGTCGAATCACAAGGGACTGAAACTTGTACATTATCTAAAACTAACTAGAATTAGAACTAAGGTAAGATGAAATCTAAACTGAATGTAATTTGAGGAATAATGGTGAAAATATTAATCTAAAATTTATAGAAATCAGAGGAAAGGAAACTAGGGATTCAGAGGATCCACTTGTAGAGATCAGAGAGATCTTATGCCTGCTTCAAAAATCATGAAAATTACTGAACTGCCATTGATCTAATTTTCAAAGAGATGAAAGGTATATGAATTAGAATGGATTCCATCACCAAACCATGCCTAAGAGACTATGGCAAACACTAGAATTAAACTAATTACCAACCCATCACATGTATGAAGGTTAGGAAGGGTACCGACATCCGACCATGCCCAGGAGACTATGGTGAACAACAGGGCTTCCTGACGTCATAAACATTAAGGAGAAAAAGGACATGCTCTAAGCCATTGCAGACCCATTGTAATTTCAGTCACAACAGACCATTAAAGACTAAACAAAACATGCCATTAATAATCAACTAAAATCAATGTCAATTCATGAATTAAAATTAAATTAAAAATATAAAATAAAATCTCCTATCTCACTACAAGCTTCACCCCTTAGCCCTAGCTAAGGGGTATTAGCCTGACATGATGTGGCTAATCTCTTTCAAATAATAATAAGAAAAATAAATAAATAAATAAATAAAACTCTAAAAATAAACTCTAAATTTCTCTCTGCCGTTTGCTGACTTCAATTCCACCTCCACCGGCTCCCCCCTCTCTCTTTCTCTCCTTTCCTTTATACCATACACTGACGGTGGAGTAGCTGGTGAGAACTAACCTTCCTCGAGTCGGTGGCTGTAGCGTACGCAGCAAGTTTTAGTGTGCAACACGTTTTGCAGCTGGAATGCGCAATAAGAAAGATAACCTGCATTTGGCTTGGAATTTCGGAGCAATGAGCATGTTTTGATTCAGAATTCCTCCATGGATAGGGTCATCTAGAACTTGGGCGTCATCTGGATGGGTCAGATCATCAAAACGAGCAATGATCGTGGCCCACAACTCCCTCGAATTTTCAGATTTTTCGGACGCAGGGGCTGCGTAATAGAGTACGTTGTGATGATGGTGGGGGCCACTTCTTGGTGTTTCTGACAAATCTAGTTCGTTCATTGAATTCAGCTCGAAAAACCAGTTGGAATCGACTAGTTTTGGATTAAATTCGGTGTGGCCAAAATGGTTTTTAGCTCTGCCGTTCGACCTCCGTTTGGACAGTTAAGATCTGATCCTTGCTGTCTTTCGCAATTTCGCCACCTAGGCGAAGGTCTTGGACACCTATTGGAGCAAATGAACGGCTTAGATCATCGAACCAGACCATAACTGGGGCCCACTATTCAAATCAGCGTCCGGTTTTTGCGGACGCAGTCCCTGCGCACGGTAATTGCATTGATTTCTGTGGGGCCCACTTGTAATAGTTTTTAGTGGATCAAGACCGTTCATTGGAATATTAGGGTCCATTCAGGTCACGGGTAAAAGTTTGAACCAGATTAGAATTTTTTGTGGGTCACAACGCTGATCAACGTGCATCAGCTTCTCCTATCTTTTCGAGCTTTTTCTTGTGCATGGTTGCATAAGAACGGCATGGTTTTGGTTGAAAACATCTCCTGGACACACCAGCCGGCTCGGATCATCCATCCTAATGATGGTTGTGGGCCACGACACTTCCCATCGGACGAACGTCCGCATGCCGCGAAAGAGGAGAGAGAAATCTCTCTTGGAGTTGGACTATTCGGGTCAACCGATTCTGACGACTTGCTACTGGCCTGTGCACTACAAGTGTACATGTAGTTTGTGCACGAGCGTCACGGGTGGGGTCCACGTAAACGTCTTCAATTGAATCCACTCCGTCCATTCATCTTCTCCTCTAATTTAAGAGTTTGTGACCAAAAGTAAAGCATATCCAGGTATCAGGTGGACCCCAAATTGTTGTTTTATGGGCTGATCTGTCCATTGGATCACTTTCACAAGGATTGAACGGATGAAATTCGATGTGTATGGTTAATTTATGGTTCTCAGGCCATGCATGAAGTCTTGAACCGAATGGATGGTGAGAACCCTGTGATCTTGCATTGTGGATGTCTTCCAAGCCACTTGAACTTCAGTTTCCTGATTTTCACAGATCTCCGGCATGTAAATTCGTCGATCTTGGTCCCCTAGAGTGTATCCCTTGCCTTTGGTGTCATGATAAAAAGAGCATTAAATCCATACTTTAAGCACCTATTTTAGCTTAAGCTCCTAAATTCAACCTGCAGCATAAACATGATTAAACCAGGCTGTTAAACAGTATCATACACGTAAAATCAGGTAATTACTAGGGTCTGATATGCAATATTTGACCCTCAACAGGGCACCATCTAACAAAATGGAAGCTAAATAGCCTAACATGATGTTTATGAGAAATTCATCTTGTCCATCTATTTTGCTAGCTCATTTTAAGGACACGCGACCAAGAATTAGGTGGATCCAAAATTACACCCAGATCCATTGCTCAACTGGCAGACTAGGTCGAGAGACCTCGTTTCAACACTTGACGTCTTGGTCTCGATCCCTAGCAGGGGTGGCTAACATGGAGTGTGTGTACTGACATGGGTGTGTACTAACAAGCTAATCCTTAAAAAAAATTAAAAAAAAATAAAAAAAGTGGATCCAAAGCTCATGTGAGCCACAGGAGAGGAAAAAGTGGGGATTGAACGACCAACGTTGAAACATCTGTATGGCTACAAAGGTTTTGTATTGTTGTTGTTGTTTTTTTTTTTTTTGGCTGTTCAGTTCATCCCGATGGACATTATAAGCTGTTTGGATAGCATATAAACATTAAGGTGGACCTGATAAAGTTTTAATGGTAGCTTGAGTTTTGGATCCACCTTATCTTGGTCTCTTATCATAAAATGATTGACAAAACAGATGGACAGGTGGATATTGCACAAACATTACGGTAAGCCCAACCAAGCTTTCCAACGGAGGAACTACTCCGCATTTGGTACTTTTTTAATATGGGATCAACATAGCTAATTAATGGTCGAAAATTTTACTAAAAACTAGCTACTTAATTAATATAAAACTTGCATTTGATACTTTTTTAATATCTGCTTTAGCGGGTGGCCCGAGCAAACAGGTGGCCAGCCTGAGCCTGCGCCACCCTATGTTCATGAGAAATCTACCATGACCACTAAGTGCATTAACTCCTGCCCAAGTTCCTAAACTCAGCTCCATCATTGATTCAGGCGGACTACATTATTGGAAACAGCGTGGAGATCCTCCAAACTATTTCCATCAGTGTGATCCACATAAATCGCGAATGGGCCTGATTTTTAGGGCAATGAGATCGAGTTTGGTATGACATCTGAGGAATGGAGTAGCTTTAATATAATCATCATGGTACCCTTTGTAAAAATCAAGAGTGGACATTTCTCTCCCAACTATTTTCTTTAGTGTAAGCCACATAAATTACAGATAAATCTTATTATTATTATTATTATTATTAGCATGAGACTAATGTATGATCACATCTAAAGGTCAGGGGTGGGCTTCCATCAAATTCCCTTCCCTTAATTTTGATAGGCCTACCATGATGTGTATGTGAACTCCATTCTAACTAATATATATATATATATATATATATATATATATATATATATATATATATATATATATATATATATATATATATATATATATAAAATCTCACATTGGGTCAAGGACCAAAAAATCACGCCAACTTGTGATTCAAGTGGGCCACAACGAACGAAACAATTGAGAGAGATGTCCATCTTAATTTTTACTGGTCTACCATGATTATTATATAAAATCCACTCTATTATATAACATGCAAAATTTTTAACCCAATGCCAGAAAATCATGCCCATACGTAATTCATGTGGTCCATGCCAAAGGAAATTATTTGGAGGGCGAGTGTTGCCATGTACACTGCTCCCAACCGTTCCTCAATTTATGCCCGAAGCTGATTTTTGAGCCCTAAGACTAATAGGGGGACACACCTAATTGTTAGGTAGATTTCCCATAAACATTACGGTGTGGCCCACAAAAGTTGCCAACCCTTCCCTTGCACCAGCCCACGGGGAACTGTAGTTAATAAATCCAAGCAAAAAGCACTTTAATGATAATTACATAAATTAATTATCTTATTGAAATCTTTCTGAAAAGAGAGTGGAGTGTAAATTCTTTATTAATTAGTTATTTTTATTATTTAATTCAGAATCGTTATTGGCACTTTATGATGGTAATAAAACAAACCACGTTTTCCAATTAAATGAGAAGGACAAAAGAAAGGACTCTTTCTGAGGCAGTCCAATTCCAGTGTAAGATTCATATACTAGGCCCCACATGCTGTAGAAGTCCCCTTCTTGCCACGTTCTCATCTTCCAAGTTGTGGCCGCAAATGAACAATTTAGCCATATTAATCAGTGGACCACATTCAATAAGAAAAATCCACCCATTGTGGGGTAGAGACTTTTGAGAGATTTTACGAGGCATGACGGTTCAATGATGGACCACCAAGATTACCATCTTGGAGCATACAAACACGGGCTCACCTATACAGTCCCTTGTGTTATATCTTTTATTAATTTACTCAGGTTTGCCGCTATGGCATCTCTACCGTACAAGCCAAAACGATCTATGGCTGAAAATTTATAGCAACCTGACCACTAGGGAAGCGGATTGGCTGGTGTACATCACATCAGCTATATAGTCACTCTATTTATCTTAGTAAGTTTCGTGGGTTTGATCATGAGATATGAGGTATATCTAATCCGTCCATTATTTTGATGAGCTTTTTGTAAGGCTTGAGAAGAAAAATAAGATAGATTTAACTATCAAATGACCGCACTGGAAAAAATAATGAAGGATTGAATGTATACCATTGAAACTCTTTTGGGGTTACTGAAGTTTTAGAACAATATGAAGTTTATTTTTTTTTCTTCATTCAAGTCTTTTTAATTATCAACAGATTGAATGGAAAATAAGGGCATGTTTGGCCGGCTGGATTAGACGGGCTCAGTTGGGATGGAATTGCATCCGGTCGTGTGCCAATTCCACTCCATGTTTGGGTAGAGTGGAATAGCTCGGAAGTATGCTAGATGGAGTTGTATTGGGCTCTGTGCAAATTTTCAGTGCATGAGCTAAAAAATCAGGTAGACTAAAGCTCAAGTAGACCCCACCATAGATAACAACGGGGATTGAATACTTACCATTGAAAACGTTTTTGGGGCTACATAAGTTTTGGATTTGTCCCATTTTTAAGCCCATGCCATAATATGAGGTTACAAAATAAATGAACACTTTAGATATAACGCATGTATGTTATTCTTAATAGTTTTAAATGATGGTGGGTATATCCTTTCAATGTACCACTGAATTACAAACAAAGTAGGGAATTAAGCTTATCCCATGAAAGGGGAACAACCCCTGCCATGGGTAATAGTGATGTTTTTTGAATCCTATCTCACCTAATACTTTCCAATGCAACTGGCCAAACAGGCCCTAAACGTTTTGGTGGCTCCAATGAATGGTTCAACAGTGAAAATTATTATCTTCGCTGTTATTTATGGTGTGGTGCAGATGATCTTTGGATTTGATTTAGTTCTTGCATAATGCTCAAAAATAATTTCTAAAAATAGATGAATGGTATAGATATAATAAATACATCTAAGTGGAGCCCACGTAACTTTGACCTCCTTTAAACTGTTTGTAAACTTGGAGAGGAGCGTCAGTGCTCGTCTTCGCACGACACTTACAACTTGTGATATTATCATGCGTATATCTTTCATACCCCATATGGTGTTTTAGGCATAATGTTTAATTATTTCTATTTAGTGTAGTCATTTACAACACTGTGTTAGTATTGCAATAGCATCACACCACTCATTATATGAATTTCTGGATGCATCACGATTTAATGGGGTCCACTGGTACACTCAATCACATTATCCTACCCTTATGACAATTCAGACCATTGATCAGTAAGACCCACCTTATAGAGTTTTTACAGGATGAAGCTCTAGTCTTTCAAATGCCTACTGCAATCTACTAGGATTTAAATTAAAAACTCACTTCAAAAGAGCACAATAGGATCACTTCTCTACACTATCCAATAATATGAAATAATAAAAAATACAAACAAATATATACAAATAGAAAAAAAAAATCAATATATATATATATATATATATATATATATATATATATATATATATATATAGCAGGATTTATGCAAGAGGTGTTGTTAACCATAATGCATGTGTTATATACTTGCCATCTATCTATTTTATCCACTCATTTTATGGCATGAGTTAAAAAATAGGTAAATTTAAATTTCAACCATAATGCATGTGTTTTATCTATGCCATTTATCTATTTTACCCACTCATTTTATGGCATGAGCCAAAAAATAGGCAAATCCAAATTTCAACTGAACCACATCATAGGAAATAGTGGTGATTGAACGTCCACCATTAAAAACTTCCTGGCATCAACCGTAATGCCTATTTACCATCCAACCTGTGGATTAGTTCATATAGACCTAGATGACTTATCAACGTATCACCTTGATCCAAAACTTTTGTGGCCTCCAAAAGTTTCTAATGATATATAGGCATTCAGTCACCAATACTATTTAGCCTGAGATTTGGATTTGCCTCATTTTAAAATTCATACCTTAAAAAGAACATGTAAAATAAAAAAAAGACATATGGATAAAACACATACATTATGGCGGGGTTTACCTAGCCTTTCCAACAGTGCACAATACCCACATTGCTACTATGTGCTACACTATGCAATCCCCACTCTTTTTTATTTTTTATTTTTTTATGGTGCGGTCAACATAATACTATCAACTAATGAATGGAGTTGATTTCACATACTAGAGATGGTGGTCCCCTGTAGCTTAGGTGTTTAAAACAGGTCTAGTGGTCGGTTCACACTATATGGGTTAAGAGTTTCGTTGATGGATATAAGGCATTTATGATTGTCAAGTCATTAACGTTGATTTCTTGGTTATGGCCATTTTAAGGCCATGTCCCACTTGATCAGTCATTTTGATTTCCCTAGGCACGCACTAGTGGAGATGCTCGAGGCATAGAGCTGTACACAAACTGAGTTAGCTCGGTTAGTTTTTTCGACTCAACTCGAAAAAGCTCGATTTGACTCGTTTCGAAACTGAGCCAAGCCGAGCTGATTTTTTGAGCTTGAA
The DNA here is from genome assembly GCA_037074715.1 of Magnolia kwangsiensis. Taxonomy (NCBI): domain Eukaryota; kingdom Viridiplantae; phylum Streptophyta; class Magnoliopsida; order Magnoliales; family Magnoliaceae; genus Magnolia; species Magnolia kwangsiensis. The sequence goes on from CM073574.1 coordinate 131,074,472, forward strand.
AAAATTTCGAACCCAATTTGAGCTTGTCCGAGCTCGACTTGACTCGAATCAAACCCCAACTCGAATCAAACTTGGATCGAACCAGTTCAGTGATTTAGTTACTTTCATATTGATATTACTCACCGAGTGTTTGATGAAATGACTCAACGAAGTGTTGGCTAGTGGTAAGGAAGGTATGTATATGAAACAAATACCATTTTTTTTTCTTGATTTTGATGTTGACTACAAGGTGTTTGATGAAATACCTGTAAACAACTGGTGTTATTTTACATATAGTAAGAATTTGAAAGTACATTTCATGTGTTTATGAAAATGCCACATAGGCTCGATCTTAGCTCGAACTGGCCTGAGTTGCTGACCGAACCGAGCCGAGCCGAGTTGGCCAGTCAGACTTGAGGACCAAGCCGAGATGAGTTCGAACTGGGGTCAAGTAGTGGCGGAGCCAAGTCAAGCTGTGCCAAGCTCGACTCGGTTCGAGCTCTACTGAAGCAGGTGAATTTCTTTAGATTTACTAAGGTTTGCTAGTGCTACATGTGCCTTCACATGCACATGCAGCAATACACATGTCAGACGTCCAAATGGGCTATGAGGTAGCCCACCATGAAGATGACCGTACACCCAAATAGGTATATCTAAGCGAAGGACAACTTTGTTAAAAGTGACCACATACTAGTCATATGGGCCTAAGCCTTTTGAAGTTTTCTTTATTATTATTATTATTATTATTTTAATTTTGCCCTCAAAACCTGCCACGTTTTTTGTGAGCATTTCAAGGAAGAGTGAGATATTTTAATTGTTCACCAATGAGTTAATCTAAGACTTTCTTGCAGATGGTATCCGAGCCAATTATCTAAGTCAAGTATTTTACTTTCAGATTGAGTATGACTAGCAGAAAATAAAACTACTTGACAAAGGCCAGTGTTAACTTGAGTTATATATTGAATATTTTTAGTTTTTAAATAAGGTGAGAGCACACTATCTGTATCTTTGTTAATGTGTAAAATCATCTTTCATAAGAGTTCGTGCAGGCATCATAGAAAGAGCGGGCTGCATGTATCATATAAACTCATACATGGCCTTGGTATAAGAGCCTAAGGACCAATCTAATATACACATCTCCTATAATGACTTTAACCATTAACTATTGAGGATCTTCATTGACAGCTAACCTTTCGGAAAGACCCTAGACCTACATTGTCCAAAGTCATGAGGCCCCGAATTTCTCTTACATCTCCTTTCCACTACGATGTAGATGATTCTACCTCTTTTTGCTTGTGAGCCTAGATAGACCATCAGCCACAGAGTTGCCTTGTCACATATTTGAATTATGAATAAAATAAAAGCGAAAAATGCTACTTGAACCAAAATTAGAGTGCACATTGTTATGAAGTGGGGTGATGTGGACTATTGAGGATGGTGTTGTGTTATAATCTGCAATAGTGTTGGGGGACCATGGAAGCACATATAGATGAATCAAACAAAGTACTTCAATTACACAATTAAGTTCAAACACAAATTATCCAAAATTTAGGTTGAAAAATATTTTCAGGAAAAACCACAGCACAAATCGACAATAATGTACTATGAAAGCAGAAAATATAAAAAATAGATATTACTCGATTCAAACAAGCCTCAAATTTCCTTTACAAGCCCCTGAAACTATTTGGAATGAATTAGAAAGCCCTCTAATACTGTATATTCTCGATTATACACATATATATATCCTATATGAGAATCACAATCGAAATAGGAAACAAATTCCGCACTTACGCAACTCTGCGTAACTTTGTATGATTGTTTGATGACACTTCGATGGCATCAACATATTGTCAATGGCATCGAACTCCTTCGATATTATCAAATTAAACACCCAAAACATTCTAACAGTAAAACATGAAAATTTTGGATTTTTTCGATGCCATCGAGCAACCTTCAATGACATCGAAGTCTGCTCGAAGGCATCAAGCTGTCATCGACTGACCTGTTGATTTAAAAATTTAAGGCATCAATAAACAAATAGTTCCATATATTAATACCAAGGTTTTAATAAGTTACTTAATTAGTGGTTTTTTTTTTTTAATAGAATTGCATTTTCATGGAGACTGCTAACAAACAATTAGCAAACTTTGACGTTGGATAACCACTCAAACGAATCATGGAAGGCGTTAAACCACAAAAGCCTAAGTTGTAGAAACTGCTAGTTGTTTATTTCATTGACAAGTAGGAGAACATATAGAAAAGGTGAGGTATAATATACATACATACATATATATATATATATATATATATATATATATGTATATATATACATATATATATATATATATATATATATATATATATATATATATACATATATACATATATATACATATATACATATATATATATATATATATATATATATATATATATATATATATATATATATATATACATATATATATATATATATGAATCTTTCTAAAGAATCTTTCTAAATAGCTATATACAGTATGCAACTATCCTATACACTAATAGGAGGAATCAAGCAGTGGACTAGATTTGCCTAGAGGGCTTGCTTCCCTGTCATTTGGCTGATAATCCTTTCCCTTTTGTTTAGTATATTTTTGAACTTGGATTTAAATGCAAATATTAACTACATTGAAGTAAAACTTTCTAGAGTTTTGGGCCTTTAGTGCTATATACTATTGGTTTTAATAAAAAAGAAAGAAAGAAATATACAATATGAATAACTATAGAAAATTTTACCTTACCATGTAGTCTTGGGAGAACTGTAAATTATAAATTTTAAAAGGACATCGGAAAATATGTCGAAAATAGAAAAAGGTAATCATGTAATTTAAATGTTTGTGCATCTGCAACTAAAGCTTTTCTTACTATTTTATAATTTTCATGCAAGTGGCTCATTCCCTTTCGTTCTTCTCTTTTTGGTATAGCTGCTCACCTTCTCTATCTTGGACATAGATAACCTGTTGTACCTATCTCTGGGAATATCCATGTATAAGATCCAAGGACAACCCACCTTAATGTATTTGTTTCATCCACTTCATTTGTTCATTTTTTCAGTTCATTTTAGAACTTGATTTCCAAAAACGAGATAAATCTATAGCTCAAGTGGACCATACCTAAGGAAATAGGGGGATAATGACATCCATGGTTAAAAACTTCCGGATCAAGCTGATATTCACGCTTTCCTTCTGTTTAGTTTTGTTTAACCTTATGTATAGGTTGGATGGCAATTTAACATCATGATGGAAATTATGAAGGTTTAAACAGTGGCCATTATAATCTCTACTATTTCTTGTGGTGTAGCTTACTTGAGTTTTGTTCTGCCTCATTTTTTAGGATCCGCTTAAAAATAAACTAACAAAACCAATGAACAACATGGATAAAACACACATTATAATGGGCCTCATAGAGCTACGCCATGTCGTGTCACATGAGTATTCATTGTCTCTCTCTCTCATCGCACCCTATCCCTTAAAACTTTATCCCTTAAAACTTTCTCACCCATGGTTTAAAATTCAGTTTTGTGTACTATATTATTGGCCATTGATATGTGGTCATATTTTTTTTACACATGCACACACCCCCACACACTCACACTGTAGTGGGATTTCACCATCTATGGATACTCGAACCCTTGACTGGGTGTTGAAACTCCTGCGAGTATACCACCAGAGCAAGAGTAAGGATCTCATATGCGGTCATATATATATTGCCCATATTACTGACTATATCCAACCATACTTTTCGGCCTTCTTGTTACTTCCCGTTCTCTTCACGTGCATTCCATGTTCTATACCTACTAGCATATACCGTATTAAAGACAATGTGGCCATGTTGCCTACACTATTTTAAAGCCTTGCTATTACCTCCCTTCCTCTCTTCATGTGGGCTCCATGTACCATGCCCACTACCATACGTTAAGAAAAATTAATTTTTAGGTAGGATTTGAAATATCGTATACTTTTATAAGAGGGTTAAGCCGCAAAATACGGGATATCTTAAAAGGCACGTCTCGTATAAATGTGAGTACGATACGTTGCCTTTCCAACTGCATTTAGGAGAACTGATTATCTACGGCACGAAAGGTTGTAATGCCGTACCATCTTTCTGCCTGACATGTTGTTTGTGTAGGATGTCCATACCGTTGAAATTGTGGACCCCACCACGAGGATCAGCATTCTATGAAATCAGGCTGATTTTAGTGAAAGCTGATCTTCATGATGAGGTCTGCCATTTTAATGGTATAGATTGGCAGGAAATATGGTGGGATATTCTTACAAACTGGGGCTGGTGAGCTATTGCTTGAACCATTCATTCTTTTGTGAAGAGCTGCACGTGTCTATTACTGGACCAACTTGAATATGTCATACTATCAACTCCACGGTGGGGCCACCTAATGAATGATGTTCTACACGTTTGTCAGCTTGGCATGCGTGCGTGTGATGGTATTTTGCAAGAAAATATTCCGAATCCGAATAATTACACCCGTTGCTTTGGAATGCCTTGCGGATTACTCAACCTAGGTGCTTATTTTAGCCTCCTGAGCCTGTCTTTTTTCCGGATTTTATCTGGTTTTATATATCAGAAAGCTATTGTGACGCGCGCTGTGTAGAAGTAATGAGAAGTGCATCCCACCATATAGGTTGCAAAATCGAGACCGATGATCTGGTGGACACCGCGTGGATTGGCCTTAAAAATATTCTGTCTGATTGTATGCTGTTTCTCATGCTTTGAGCTTATGGTTCCATTTTTCAGATCCCTAACCGGCTCAGTCCAGTCTCCTTTCTCTTTGAGGCATGGTCCAACCCTGCTGATTTTGTTGCACTTTGTTTTTTTCACGGTTCTCCTTAAACCCGTAAGAAAGTATACGTGTCATTGTACGTGGTTTAGCGAGAAGTGGTTAATATGACATGCGTCGAAGAAAAGTTTGGCAGGCTTACTGTAACAGTTGGATGCGTGCATGTGCTCGGATATGGTTATCTTTAAAAAATCCAAAATGACCAAGGAGTTCAACAAAACAACATGTCTTATACCAACAAAGTCAAGGAAATCAAATTTATTTTTTAATTATCTTAGCATAACTTCTATTTTTCTTAGCATAAACTATCTTTTACATTCTTTAGCATAATCAGTATCCTAATCCTACATTAGGAATAACATTAATTCAATTATCGTAATCCTTAGCGATAATTGAAGTTTATATATACTTATATGCTGGATGACTTCTATCGTAATACAAGTAGTTATTTTAGAAAGGTGCTTTGCAATTACTCTATGCAATTGACTGTAAGTATTTTCTTTTTTTTTTCCCTTTATATATGAAAGTCCTTTTGAATGGAAGACAAAGTGCAACTCATTTTTTAGAGGACAAATCATACCCTCTGATAATTACCTGATTATCTTAAGCAGCTTATGAGTGACTGAATAAGAAGCCGATCTCCTCAGATTTCGGTTATATACAGTCAAGTATGACGTATCCAACTATCGTGGTGCTTGGGGTCAAATTTGTTCAGTTTTAATCAAGCTGTATAGTTGATTCTAGCACGCCTGGACATATCACACGTGATCGAATTCAAAACTGAGAGGTAATAGTTTTTGGCATGCCCAGTAGGACACCTGATTTGGCATACATATTGGAATCCAACTTGAGAAATATAAGATGAAGGGTTACCCGAAACTCCTATGGGGCTAATGAGCTGGCGACACCTTCTCTACTTTAGGAAATACAGGTGCATCTAGCACCTAAACTCTTGAGTTTACCATTAAACCCAATCCTCAACCCTCCAAATTAAGAGGGCGCATCTTCATCTCGGAGCAATCCTCTTAAGGCGATATAAGTTAGGTTGCGCAGTATGCAAATGGAATAGCATATCACAGAGCAAGGGAGGGCTCTAGTAGAGGAAGTGCGAGCTTATGAAGAATAATCAAAGATTCAGGCAGATATCTTCAAGATGTGGATGACCAGCTACAACAAGAACTTGAATAAGATAATAGCTATCTTTGCCAAAAGGACACCTAGTGTACCTTAACAAAATATTGAGGTCAGTTCTAATGGAAACTTGGTGCCAGTACCGCCAGTTCCTCCCCTATAGCAGAACATGCACCCTACTCTGATTCGGTGTGGAATGCTCCTCCGCCAGCCAAATTCAGGCGACCTAAGTAGGAGGCTAGAACTTTATTCATAAAGTTAGAAATTAAGGAATTCATGGGAGACACCATTTCCCTAAGAATCTACCTTACAAAGGGAACAATACCCAGTAAGTCTAGATCTAACACCAATGGTTGAATCTCAACATATGGACCGCGATCAAGTTACATAACTAGTCCAGCAAGTTGCAGGCCAAGTTATTGGCCGCACCACTACCCGGTGTATCACTAAACTTATCCTGAATGGATCGAGCTATAGTATCCATTGCTTAAGAATTATCAACTAGACTTTGCACTCTTCACGGGTGACACTGATCAATTGACTATAGAACACTTAGGTTGATTTACTATGCTATGTGGTGAATTGGCCAATAATGATTATCAGAAGTTACAACTGCTTGACCATTCCTTAATCATAATGGCATTTACTTAGTATTCTAATTTGTTGTCAAACTTTATCCAAACTTGGCTAGAGATAGAGAAGAAATTTCATGCACAGTTCTTTTACAAGGTAAAGAAATTTCTATGACCGACCTTACATATTTTTAGCAGTTGCTTGGTAAATCTGTCGAAAACTATATTGCCCATTTTAAGAGAGAGAAAAGCCGATGCAAGATAGTTAAGACTGAGGCCGAGTTTGTACAACTTTCCTAAGACGGTTTGGAATACAAACTCCATAAGAAGTTTATTAGAATGGATTTTGTTAATTTATATGACTTGATAAGAAAGGTACCCTGATATGAAGCCCTTCTTCAAGAAGGAGCAATATAAAAGAACTCGTCAGCTGAGACATACTACTATGATATTAAGTACAAGGTGGTTGTGGTTGATGTAGTGGCTAAAAAACCATTTGTGTGTTTGACATTAGTTGGAAAAGAAGCAACTGCGCCGACTACATAGAAAACTCATAAGATATATACATTCGATATTACTCGGGCTAATGAAATCTTTAATATCATGTTGGCTGAGAAATTCATTAAAATTTTCATTAACTATAAAATACCCTTGGTTGAGGAGTTAAAAAAGACCGAATACCCACAACTATTCTATATAAAAAATAAAATTAATTCTCTTAGAGCCCATTCTAAATAGAAATAGAAATAACAATAAGTATAAGGCACTTGTTTTTGAATTAAAAAAACCCCCTATCTGTCTGTTTATCCTATAGTGGGATTTTGTGAGGAACCCACTATAGAGAGTGACGTGAATCCTAAGTAGCACAGAACTCGTTCCCACTCCACTAACAATTGCGTGGTTTTTAGGAATATCATCTATGATAACATCGATCGGGGATTACTGAAATTCCTTGAGAAAGAATAGAAAGCAATGCTGATTGATACTGATTTGTTTTCACCTAACCTAGAGATCAACATGACCACAGTCAATCTTCAGAAGTTGGTTCGACCATGACAAAAGGTTGATCTTAGGCCTCATGATCACCAGATTGTGGCATAACAACCCAACAAGAGATACTACACATCTTGGCAGGCGGCCACAAGTGCATAAGCGTGGACGAGAACAACACCACACATCAACTGCGAACCACACTTGTCTAGTCAGTGTACAAGGGTGATCTAGCTAACTAAGCTGTTACCTAGTTTAGCCATTCATACCAAACCTTGGTTTTCTCAGAGGATTGAGGGAGCGAGCTCCTATCAGCAACAAAGAACGTATCATCCTCACATTGTGTAAGCCCCGTATCCTAGACTGTACCATTCCATAGACTTTCACGGTCTTACCGGTCAAATTCCGGCAACCTTCGACTCTTAACTGATATTTGCGCATGATCCTGATTCATATGCCGTCAACCCGAGTCAACTCAACCCAAGACCTTTACCATAGCGACCGCGCCATCACTGCGGTTTTGATGCCGTGACTTGCGCGCCAAGGCGATACCCTGGTCAAGAGATGTGGGCTAACGTTTGTTGTCAGAAAAATGTCGCGCATTGCGAAACTCAAGAGAATCTCTACGAGGTGTCACATCAATCCCATCAATCAATCAAATCCCATCACATCTCATATTAAGTACACATCACCTTTCACCCATACCCAAGCAACCACAAAAGTCAAAAAAAGTTCTTACAAGCCCATGCCTTTCTTACACAAAAGGCCACCAAAGTCAACAAAGCCTTACACACCCATCTCTCTCCCATCCATCACTCCATCACCCCATCACCTCACATCTCCTTACAACTCTCTCTCTTTCTCATTTCTCATTTCATTTTCTCAAGCAACCAAAACCCATATGTATGAGCCTTTCCCTCTCTTTCCAAAACTCCAAGTGTGAACCACCTCTCCATCCCAAGATCTTCCATCCTAGCCATCCATTTCTCATCTCCTCCATTGAAATCGAAGCTAAGGTGTTAAGGAACCCATAGGAGCAAGAAGATCAAACGGTGAGTGATTGATAATAGTAATTTTTCATGTTTTTAGGTTGGGCTAAGTGAGACCAACTGATCAATGGTTTGGATCTCACTTGGGACCCTAAGTTGTGGCCGATGGCTCACTTTGATCATCATGATCATCCATGATGAGGCCATTCTCCATGGACCCCATCATGATGTTTATTTCATTGCAATAGGAAGGTCATTTAGACCATCCATATTGATGGGGAAAGGATCTTCACCATTGATTTTAGATTTCGGTGGTCCCACATGCTTTTGGGCCCACTTGATGTATGATTCATTACAAGGGAGGCCCATAATGTCGGGGTTCCTCCATCACACGTGTGTCCCACTCTTTTCTCTCTCTCTCTCTCTCCATCCTTTTTCAATGTTTTTATCATGTGATGACAATGTGGTTTTGTGGCCCACTCAGATGGACCCCACCACGAAGTATGTATCTTGTCCAAGCAATCTGGAAGTGGGGCCCATTTTAAATGTGTTGTACCAATGCCATTCATCACTTGGTGGCCCACTTGAGCCAAGCCCACTTCAATGTATGTTGCCCAACCGTCCAGCGTCTGGGACGCTGGACGTCAACTGGTAAAGCACACAAATATTAGCTTGTTCCAAGCTTGTGGGGTGACCCACTCCTACTGGTCCCACCTTGATGTATGTAATCAATCCACGCCGTTTATCTCATTCCTTGGATCATTTTAGCCGTTGAGCAGAAGAATGAGGTTGATCTGAATATCTGATGGGCCATAGCATAGGGAACATTGGTGGTTACTATTGAGAAATTTTTTGATGTTTCTATACACCCAAAAATCTCGAACTTCGGACTCATTTTGTCTGTTACGAGCTGTAGAATTCTATGGCCGGAGTGAATTCCCAGGTAGCGGGCCCCACATGTGATTTTCGGCTGAAAAAAAAAAGAGAAGAAGAAGGGAAGCAGCAACGCTGCTTGTGTTAGAAGGTAGCAGGCGCTGCCTGCAGCGTTGAAGCAGGGCGGGCGGATGCCAGGGGCTCACGACCCCACATGTGGGCCCCACCATGATGTATATTTCGTATCCACACCGTCCACAAGGTGGGCCACCCCCAGCAGTGGGCCCCATCCACTGATCAGGTGGTCCACACCATAGGAAACAGTGGAATTGAACCTCTACCATTAAAATATTTTTTTTGGGCCCCAGAAGTTCTGGATCAAGATGAAATTTGTGTTTTCCCTTCATTCAGGTCCGCGTGACCTCCTGAAATAGTTTGGATGGAAAATTAACATTACAGTGGGCCCCGCCCCCATCCCTAGGTCCACGTGGCCTTATAAATAGGTTGGATGGCAAATAGATATCACGGTGGGTCCCCTACCCTGACCGTGTGACCTGGTAAACAGGTTGGATGACAAATAAATATTGTGGTGGGCCCCATGTGGACCCACCAGTAAGTGGATTGGCTGGTGCACGCACACAGCAGCGTAATAGCTGTTGTGGATTGGCTGGTGCACGTGGACAACAGTGGGATAGCTGCTGGGTTGTCGTATTCAGACTTCCCAGGCCATGTGGGCCCCACGCATAGGGTATGTGCCATATCTAAACCGTCTATCCACTCTTTTTGGGAGCTCGTTTTCTGGCTTGAGCTAATAGGATGAGTCAGATCCTTACCTCATGTGGACCTCACCATAATGCATGTGTTGCGTCCAAACTCTCCATCCACTTTGACATTAATAAGGCCCAAGAAATGGGGCTCATATTGTGGTATTTATGGCCATTGGAGTGGCCCATCTGATGAGGATATAAGGCATACGGGATTAGGCCCATTTGATGTTTTAGGGGCCCATGGGTTAAGGCCCATTGAGATGTACTAAGGCCTATGGGTTGAGGCCCATTTGGTGTACATATGGGGCCCAATTGGTGTGGTCCATTTGTTACATATAAGACCCATGAGATTAGGCCAATTTGATGCAATCTAAGGCCCACGGGTTATGACCCATTGCAATGCACATAAGGCCCATTGGTGCGGCCCATTTATGTGGCCCGTTTGATGAATAAAAGGCCCATATGATATGGCCCATTTGATGTATTTAAGGCCCAATGGGATGTACCTAAGGTCCATTGCAATGTGTGATCCCAACACGGATTATGTAACGATGTTTACGACGATCGTGCCTTGGGAGCAATGTTGGTTTGACGTCCACATTGCAAGTATAATGTTGGTTGGATGTCCACATTACGACTCTCCCTAGGGCCCATTATTAGGCTCTTACTTATTGTGTATAGGCCGTCTAGGCCCATCTGCATGGTAAGGATAGTTCATTTCATTATAACATGCTTAGTATAGTTCCATAACTCATGATCATACGCATCATATGTATGCTTGATATGAGAAGTTACTGATCATAGCATATGCCTTCGGGCAGATTGTTTATGGGCTCCCGGTTAGGCAGTGTTTCCCTACATGAGTGCACGATACGCGCAGGATTTACTGTATGACTGGATAGTGTGATTCATGCATTTCGCATTGTGTGATTTGGTTACTATACGCCCTAGCGACATTAGGGCCGTAACTTTCACAAATGTATCATGGTTGGCAGGATTGGATACTGAAAATCTTGTTCTACATGAGGTGTTAAAGATATTCCTGGGTGAAAGTTTCTAAACCCTAATGCTACTAAGAGGTTGCTCCAATGTCTAGACCGAGTGGGTAGATGAGCGTTGAGTGCCGATTACTAGATGGCTGCGCTCTCCACTGTGTCGTGGTCGGTTGGAAAGGGGTGCGGCCTTACCCGCCCGAGAGTAGGGGGTAATGCTAGGCTGAGTCTGACCAGCTCGAGGAATGGGTCTGCTATCGACGAGTCGAGCCCGATATTGACAGACGGATAGTGAGGTCTCTTTCACTTACCTTATTGCGCGCGATGAGGCGGGAATTTGGTTTAGAGTGTACTAGACCTCGGTGATATTTCAGAGTTGAACTATATTGATATATGGACTTGATTTACATGTTTGAGTTGCATCTCGCAACGCATGGCCTTGGTATGGCCGACAACATTCATGGCTTGCATAGCATGGCCTTGGTACGACCCATAGCTTTCATGGATTCATCAGCATACTCCGCACTACTCTGATATTTCATTACTATATTGCGCACACACTCTCACCACCCTCTAAGCTTTCTATAAGCTTATGCATGACCGTTGCGTGCAGGTGACGTTGGCTCGTAGCAGCGTTGAGGCAGGAGTGCTTAGCAGATCATTTTGGAGTTTTTGTCCGTCATCATTGTATTTCCCCTTTATGCTCATTGTACTTGTAAAGTTTTGAATCATAGTGAAAATGTAATGGAGTTTTTGGTTGTTGTTTGTGGGTTATGCCTTTGGTTATGCTTATCACGAATCAAACTGATGTTGAAAATCCTCCTCGTAGCATCCCAGGATCGGAACCTGGCGAATGGGAGCCGAGAGTCGAGAATAAGGTTCTACGGAGGCTGTCGGTGCCAGATTCGGCGATCGAAAATTTTGTGAGCCCGATTTTCGAGTTTGGAGCGTGACACATTGACCATTCTTGGCCAGCTCCATTACTGAGTCATAGAATGGTCAAACCTCTCCCTACTCGAGAAGAGGTCTGGAGGAGGGTGAATCATCCTAAATTCCTAGTTGTACCTTGTAACATCCCGAAAATCGGGGGGTCGAGCAAAAACCCAACTCCCGAGTTCCAAAATGTTATTTATGCAACATAGATATGTATGATTAAATGTTGTCTATGATAACGCATTAAACATGAGTGAGATTAAGCTAGAACAGCATATCATACTCCAGAGACAGTTAAATTAACAAGCGGAAGACTGTGATAGTATGTATAACATATATAAACTGTTGTATGCCTCCAGAGTGTGGATATGTTACCAGGTTATATACATACATGTATACTCCAAAAGTAGACAAAACAAATATACATGAGTGAGCTAAAAATATAAAATGACAAGTGTCAAAGTATCTAATCAACCTCCCTGTAATCCCGTCAATCAGAACACGCATAAAGGAGGGATCCTCCTCATCATCATCAAGTCCAGCTCCGCCTCGCAGGCCGCGCCATCATCTGCAATCACAAAAGGGTCTGGTGGGTGTCCAGGAACACCGTCCCGTAACGTGGGAGTGAGTAGCTAACTCAGTGGAATAATAGAATAAGGATTAACATGTTCTCAAATCAATCATGTGATAATAGTAAAGCAATAAATCAAACATTCCTAATATTGTTGTTAATGCAATTATGACATGACGTGATGTATGCCCTCACCGACGATCACCCTCATGCGGCAACATCTTACGACCGCGGCATGCCACACTCCCTAGAGTGCTCCACATCTTCCAGGCACATGCAATGTAATGGTGATATGATTTTCGAGTTGTTATTAGTCCATTCAAACAGCAGGATTGGGAAACTAGGGTACCTCCCTTGTATCAATCCCAACACAGATCCTGTCTAGGGTCGTCACTCCTAGTAATCTCATACGATGTATATTTTGTAGGTCGCTGCAAGGGCTGCCAAGGCTGTTGCTCGCACTCATTGCACCGCTCCCCCATCACCTTATCAATACAGGCCTACTGTACTCTACTGCAACGGAAGGGTCGTCGCCTCCCGTGGACTCAGAATATGCTCGCGGTCACTACAAAGGGCTCGTCGCCTGATCAGTGTAGGCCGACAGTAAGAATATAGTGTCCCATACCACCATAATCTGCTCACGAGACTAGGTGCTCACTGGTCACTACGGGGAGGTTTGTGGCCCCAGCGTAGGCCGACAGCTCGACCACGGTGTCCCATACCACCATGCCCGGCTCATGAGTCTTCGTGGATCAAGGTACCATGGTTAACAGGGTTTACAATGGTAAGTTCAGTACCCTAGGTTCAAGTAGTTATGACTCATGCAGGGTGAACATACAACGGCCAGTTGGATTACTTGACGGGCTCGACTAGCACGAGCGCGTCGCAAGTCGAACGACATGAAGTGCGTAAAACACTTCGCGTGGCCTAACCACTGCCGCCAACTCCAAACACGACTCGCGTTCATCGACGCGTCGTTCGTGGCAAAGATAAGCCATCCACGATATTTCTCGGATACCGACTGCCTGGACTAGGTATAGTCCCAAACACAGGAATCACATCAGCAATCAGGTAAGAGTAATGGAAATGAAATACAACCATGTGAGCATGTTAACACATGTTATAACGTACAACTTAAGTAAATCATCCTACACATGTCTTTCACACATATAATGAAATTATGCATATCGCCAACATATAGGAAATCCTCTCCATTGCATATTAATTGAGAATTCAATCTCAAATTAATTCATAACACCATTTAATTCAATACATACTAATACAAGCATTTATACAAACACTTACACTACACACTTGAGTCTACATATAGTATGTCGACCCGAAATGCGCATTTAGGCGAATCTCTTCGCCAAACTAATTATGCACGCGTTCCTAACATTCTAATGCGACAACAATTCATGTCAATCACATCAGCAAACTATGAATGAAAACAGTACTTCCTACAAATGACTAAAATGCCCTAAATCTCATATTCTTCGTTGATTTACGAAACAGGAAACGGACAGCATGTTGTACATGTCAAACGGCGTTGCCGTCAAGAATCTACTATTAAACGACATTGAAAGCTTTGGAAACAGTCAATCAAAGCGTCTAATATCCGCACCTTGTCTCTTATGGATGTTGAAATTCGAACGGAGCGTATACGCTTCGTCTACAGCGATAAGAGAACCTGTTTTACGAGATTTACTAACTATCAAGCTATGGAACAGAAGAAACATCAAATCAGCAACTTTCTAAGATTTTTCTTACCTGAAAACGCGGAGGAATCGCCGGGAAAGTGATCGGAGTGCGTTGCCTAAGCACGTACAGCAGCAGCAACAGGTGGCAGGAAGATCTCTCCCACCTTCTCTCACAAACTCTCACCTTTTCTCTCTCCCAATCTAGAGTTTTTGCAAATTCGGATGGGAGAGAGGAGTGAGGGTTTCAAGCCCTTTTATAAGCCCAAACTTGCCCGAAATAGGCTCGGGAACAAAGTTCACTTGAGGGATAACCAAATCGGGGCTGTTTCGGTCCAAAAGATGCTTTCTGGTGGTCCCCTGGTCGAATGCGATCGGACTTAAGCTCATGCGTACCAGATCTAGCGCGCATTAAGTTTTCAGTCCGGCAGGGTTCGCAGATCGCACGTGGCGGACCAGTTTCAGTTCAGCGATCACCGCACGTAGATCAGGGCTGGAAGTCTCATAATAATAAATGGAAATTTTTCCTGATCCGAGGGTGTAATCTGGATGAATTCTGACGGTCAGAACGCTTAATACTGACGTGTCAAGTCGTGTGCCAGATTTGAATTTGAAATTCCAATTCTGTCCCTATTCGCGGTCTCTTCAGTCCGGGCTCAATGAAATAGTCTGTGATTATCGGTTTGACTTGATTTTCGAAATGATTGTCAAGTCCAGCTGGGCGGTTCTAACGGTCTAAGATAGGAAGTAACGGACTTTCGACGCGCGGTCTAAATCCAATACAAGAATTCAAAGTGGTCCAGAGAACAAACCCGCTTAGAGTTTGATCCGAGGTTATAGAGTATTATGGAGTCATACGTTCTACTCGATTTGGGTCTTATAGAACGTATTTAAAGTGATCAGGGACTGTTTTCCATCTACTCCAACGTTGCGCTAGCTAACTTACGCTAAATTTTCATAGGAATTAATCCTAAGTGGTTTCTTTGGCTATGAAATTGGGTTCTGAGCGATTTTCCAGGTGTTTTAGTTGACCCATTGCCTAAGGACGTCAAATCCCAGATTGGCCAAAATCTGGGGTGTTACATACCTAAAGGGCTGACTTGCACGCAGAAGCAATGTTAGTAAAGGAGACAGGATGCCAAGCAAAAGTAGTGGGCCAATGCGAAGAATGAGCTACAGCTAATGGCCATGCGACCACACCAGACATTAAGGTCTCCCCGGCTAGGGGATGAGTAGTTGGTTGTGAATGTGATCGATTTGGCTGTAAAACTTGTCCCAGATGATCCAGCTATAGAAAGACAACAAATTAATATAAATGACAGCAAGGATACTGAAAACTTTGAAGGTTCGATTGAGTATCTTGGCGATGATTGCTTCTCAGACGATGACTTGCTGATTGAAGAACTCCTTGCTACAATAAAATTGTTAGAAGAAACCCCACCTAGTCCTAAAAAGGTCGGTGTGGCTTCAATATTGAATTGCTTAAGTACCGTATTCGTTGTCAAGAGTACTGAGGAGCAACAGAATTTGGAAATGCCTGGGAGGAAATATCCAAATTACAAAATAGTATTTGGATCACTACCACTAGTCATGGTGGACTACAACATAGTGCTCAAACTCCCATCGAGTTTTAAGTTAAACAATCTTAACCTAATGAGAGGAGATGTGAAGGAGATTATTCCTCCAGTAATAATCCAACACGGTTCCTTCTACCTAGAGGGAGAGATCAAGAATGTATCGACCATCATCGTTGAGCCAGGTACATCATTTGAGAAAGTGGTCATAGCGACACACTCCATTACCATGACCTAACACTCGAAGCCGTTGTATATATCCATCGATTTAGAGGGATATCCAGTTACCAGAGTTCTGGTCGACAATGGGGAAACTGTGAACATCATTCCCACCAAAATGACCAAAAAATTAGGGAAAACCGAGGCCGACCTAATTGCAATAGAAGTCATGGCAAAAAATTTTACTGGGGGAAAAAAAAACATGTGACATCCTTCCTATGGAGTTGATAGTGAGAACCAATAAGGTATTGACCGCTTTCTTTGTAGTCAATACCTTATCCAATTATAATGCCTTGCTAGGGAGGGACTGGATTCACTCTTTTTCATGTATCTTGTCATCTCTCTACCAATTCATAATTTTCTAAAACCAAGATAAGGTTGAATTAGTGTTGGTCGACAATAAGCCATTCCTGGCTACATCTAACATGGCTAAGGCCTATTTTTATGGAGATAAGGTTGGGTCGATATATTTCAATGGGAAAAATAAACATGGGCACCCAACATGAATATCTACTGCAATTCGTTCGAATAATATAGTGTAAGATATTGCTGTGTGATACGCCTGGATGACGAGTTGCTAAATGTTATAGTACCATATCGGTAGTTACATACTATGCTATAGAAGAGATCTCATGACAATTACACCATCTGGCAATGGGAAGATAGTTGAGTTCACGGCCAAAATAAAGAAACTTAAAGAAATATTGTAGTGGATGCTTTGTCAACCTGGCCAAAATTGTAATACCGACCGATAAGGTAGCTAAATATGGCATAGAGCTAAAGGATCTGAAGAAAGATCCAAAAACACTATATGATTCTTAGGCCCAAGTTCAGGATCTTGTGATCGAAATAAATTTGGAGACAAAGCAAAATCCTAAGCCAACCTTCATCATGGGTTTGTTGGAACCATAAATTCAGGTCGAACTCATTGACTTACTCAGGGATTACCATAAGATGCTTGTTTTAGACCAAAATCTAGTCCAACACAGGTTTTCAATAAAGGAGGGGAATCGACCGCACAAATAGCCACCCAAGCGAATGACAACGAGGGTTACCCAGAAAATAAATGAGGAGATTGAGAGGTTGTTGAAGCTAGGATTCATTATGCCCATCAAATATGTTAAATGGATCTCCAATGTAGTTCCGGTCATCAAGAAAAATGGTAAGCTTTGAGTATGCATTAATTTTAGAAACCTGAATCAAGCCACACCTAAAGATGAGTATCCAATGCCAATGGTCGGTCAGTTGGTCGACTGAGCACCTGGGCATCAGATGATTTCTTCTATGGATGTGTAGCCTTGGACCTTTGGGGACCTTTTATTCAGTGGTTATGCTATTTGGGCTAAAAAATGCAATGGTTACTTATTAAAGGGCAATGAATGCTATCTTTCATGACATAATTGACTACTTTATGAAAATATATATTGACGATGTAATGGTTAAGTTGATCAATATTGTAGAGAATTTTACCTATCTGCATAAATCATTTAACTGAAATGAGGGTCCGTAGGCTGTGAAAATGAACCCCAGTAAGTGTGCTTTTGGGGTGTAGTCAGAAATTTCTTAGAATTCCTTATGCATTAACGAGGGATTGAGATAGATCAAAACAAGGCATGAACGATTATAGATGCTTAACCGCTGAGAAACAAAACAGAGTTGCAATATTTTCTTGGCCAAGTTAATACATTATTTACTGATCAAGTCTGTTAGTGTAATTACAGTTATTGATCTAGTGAAATATATGTTAAATCGACCAATCTTGAATGACCAAATTGGAAAGTGGGTGTTAGCTTTGTTAGAATTTGATCTTAAATATGTACCCCAAAGAGTAATAAAAGGTTAGACTATAGAAAATTTTCTTACCGATCATCCATTTAACATAAAAAGTCAACTTCCTCCAAAGGCGTTAGACTTATAACATGTATATGTAATACCCTGGAAACTGATTTTTAATGGTTCAGGAATTGACAAATGATTAGGAGTAGGGATTATTTTAATTGCTCTAGATGAGAAGATGTAGGAATTTATATTCCAATTAGAATTTGAGTGCACTAATAATCAAGCCAAATGTGAAGCTTTGGTGATTGGCTTGGAAATGTTGTTGAAATTTGGTGCAATGAACATATTAGTAATAGGGGATTCACAATTAGTGATAAACCAAATGGTAGGTTTGTTTAAGTGCGCCAGTTCTACCATATTGCCATATTATGCCATAATGACCCAGCCGATGGATAATTTCGATGAAGTTGAATTGAGGTATGTAACTCGAGAACACATTATTGATGCTAATGAGATGACACAACTGATAGCTGGTCTCCAAATTGGCTAAGGATCCAATGACAGAATGATTGATATGCAGAAGAAGTCTTTACCATTAGTTTTTCAAAGGGAACCGACCTTAGAAATATGTTAGGCTGAGATAAGCGAAAATGATTGGAGAGCTCTGATTATGATTTATCTTAAATGTCCTCAAGAAAAAACTAGTATAGGTCTTGAAAGAATGACTCATAATTATGTCATGGTCAGTAGTGATATGCATAAAAAGGAGTCCGATGGCTTGTTATTATGGTGCTTAGACTGAAAGAAGGCCATGTTGGCCATGGCCGAAGTATATGAAGGGATATGTGGAGTGTTGAGACTCAAATATTGCATATTTTCTCCTATATATATCTTGGTTTTATGAACATTATACTGCTTACTATTATGTTTTACTCATTTTGTGTTGCAAGGTGAACTTGAGAGCTTAGAGTGAAAATAATGTTAAAAGTGTAGATTTATTGCTCAAGAATCACCATGACAAAAAATGGACCTTTGGAGACTAATATTGAAGATTTCAAGACCCCAAGAGTCAAGAAAACCAAGTGAAATAGGAAGGAAGTGTAAAAATTAGTACAGAAATTTACAGGATATGAGATTAGATGATATCAAATTAGGTTCAATGACATCGAAGCCAATCTTCGATGACAACGAAGAAGTCTTAGATGATATCAAAGAATTACAGGAAAATCAAGTTTGGTTGCAGGATAAATTGGACACAGTCTTCGATGACATCAAAAAAGTCTTAGATGACATCGAATTAGGTTTGATATCATCCAAGGGTTTACGCAGAGCCTATGTGGAGTGAGAAAATTTGAGGCAGTATTCGAATTTTTCAAACCAGTTTGAAAGAGGGAGTTCTCTACTTATAAATAGGGCTTCTCAAGGCATTCCTAAGCATCATTCAGAGCATTCGAGGGTAAGATCTAGGATTTTTTATAGGATTTTTAGATCTTTGCAAGTTCTTTTTAAATTTTTATTAATTTATTTTCTTGCTTTCTTGTTGTTTTTTTTTAGTTTCCTCTAGCCCAAGCTAGAAGGGAAGCACATTGGTTTAATGATTTCATAATTTATGATGATTGATTATTTTTAATGATGAAATGAATAGTGTATGCATATTATCAATTATTTACGTTTAGGTTTTTAATCCTCATGTGAGATCCATATGTTTCCATCATGTGAGATTCATATTGATAGATAGGCTTAACTTATATCAATTAGATTTGTTAGATGAGAGATGTTCTCAACCTAATACATTTCTTTGATTCATTATCTCATAGATATTAAATGCTTAAAATCACTGACGCTTGAGAATATAAATTAATGGTGCTAATCCATGATTCTTTAATCTTTTATATCATTTATTAAAATATTTAAACTATTTTATTTTTCGATTAGGCCGGCCATAGTGCTCGGATCCTAGTTGTGTTATCAAAGTCATCATCATTTATTGATCATTGACCTATGTGGTGGAACTTTGAAGCTTGGATGTTATTTTAATTTTGTTAAATTTCATACTTTCAAAACCTTCAAAATCATTTTATTTGTTTAGTTTCCATTACTTAGTTAAATTTACATTTGATTTTCTCATTCTCATAGATCATTTCCATGTGGGATCGATCCTGTTTTCATAGGATATTACTTACAAACCTTTACACTTAGAGGCAAGGAAACATGGAGGTCACTAAGTTAGAAGAAAGATGATGCTCACACTTAGGTGTTATAGGTATTTCTGACAAAAAATGATGGTTGACTATATCTAGTACATTAAAGGGTGTGAGTCATGTCAAAAACATGAGTTGATATAACATGTGCTTGTATTCGAGCTTCATTCTATAGTCCTAGCCTTTTCGAGGGTGAGCCATTGATTTAATAGGCCAAATCCATCCATTTTCTTCAAAAATGGATAATTTTTATCATAATGGCTACTAATTATTTCACTTAGTGGGTAAAAGCAAAACCCATGAAGAGAGTCAGCCATAAAGAAGTTTTTGAGTTTATCGAGAATCATATTATTCATTAATTTAGGATTCCTAAGTCCACTACCTTAGACTGAGGAGTGACATTTTTGTCCAAAGAAGTGAAGGCGATGGCCAATCTATACAAGATCAAAATATTATATTTGACGCCTTACTATGCACAGGTTAATAGTTAGGTTGAGGCTAGTAATAAAGGCATAAAAATATCTTGAGAAAAACGATTGAGGATAATCTGCATGAGTAAAAGAAAAAGTTTTTAGAGAAGAAGACATGGTCCGGAAGGTAGTGTTACCATTAGGGTCTAATGATGCCGCTTTTTTTAAATAGTCGCCTACTTAGGATGGACTATTTACAATCGTTCAAGCTCTCTGAGGTGGAGCTTATATACTTTGTGACATGCAAGGAAAGGTTGTAAAGACTCTAATAAATGAAAAATTACTGAAGGCCTATTATCCCAATATATGGGAAGTGGTATAAGGCTAGGCCAAACAAGAATACTAGTAGTAATAAGTCCTTACTATTGAAAATAGACCGAGATCTAACACGGTCGAAAAGAAAAGCATGGAAAGGAAAAAAAAAAAATCATGCGAAGAAAGGAAAGATAGGTGGGCCCCTAGCCAACTATAAAAAAAATTACAAAAAGAAAAGAAAAAGAGTAACAATAAAAGGAAGAGAGTGGAAATAGAGGTCCAATCGAGTTAGCACTTTAGGCGCGCACTGCCTTGATTACTTCAAATTCTTTGTGCGCACATGCTTTGGTGTCCTCCACTTGACGCTTCTTGTTCTTCTAGGACTCCCCTTTAATTAGTGCACGCTTGAGAAAGCATATGACTTCATCTTCGTTGCAACATGTATATGTTCTCATCTAAATCTCGATTGTGAAATGCAGTGTTTACATTCATCTGAAGCAACTCCAAATCCATATGAGCTGAGAGTGCCATTGTGATCCTAAATGAGTTTTCTCAAAATCTAGTGTTAAGTGTGGGTTATCTCTTTTCCAAATAGTAAGCTGATAATTATACTTCAATAGGCGACAAGTCCTGATCCCTGATCATAATCTTCCCTGATTAGAGGGGCAGGGTGTCCACTTGCTTTGGCAGTTGGTTGCCCCCAACCTCTACCAAAGAGGAACATATGTAGAGACCCCACCTAGGCTAACAACCTGATGAGGCATGGGTGGTCCTTAAAAACTATACCTAAACCCTAAACCATGCCCAAACCCAAGCCAAACCTTAGCCATATACAAGCTAGAACCATACCCGAACCTTTTTTAAGACAAAAACCAAAAACCAATTCTTAAGCCACTTTTTAAGCCACCTGGCCAAGTATAGAGGAAAAGCAAAGAAGAGCAGTAATCCAATTACCGCCAATGGTAATCGGATTACCACTTTAGCGATATATATATATATATATGTGTGTGTGTGTGTGTGTGTGTGTGTGTGTGTGTGTCTGTGTGTGTGTGTGTGTGTGTGTGTGTGTGTGCGCGCGCGCGCACGCGCGTGCACGTGCCTAGAGCCATAGTTGTTGCTCTCCAGTAGAGACAATTATGCTGAGACCCATATTACCCCTAGACTTTCACCTATTTATAATTTTACCTATCCTCATCAACCTATGGGAGTGTGCCATGTTGCACCTCATTCCCTTTAACCAATTACAAGTTTTCACCCCACTTTTACCCTTTAAAATCAAAATAATTACCAAAAAACCATCAAGGGGGGCTATAAATACCCCTTCCTCTCTTCATTCCATACCAACCAAAAACCCAAGAGAGGGAGAGTGTGAGAGAGAAAGGGAGAAAGTGAGTGAGAGTAAGAGGGAGAACTTAAGCCTTCCAAGACTTCATCCATTCCAACCCCTCTTAACCTCCTCCAGCCTTCTCGTAGCCACCTGGCCCATATTGGTCAACCCTTTCAAGTCATACTACTCATACATCATCTAAGACAAAGCCAAAGATCGTGTCATCCTCACTAGCATGCATACTTCACAAATCCCATTATCATCTCCCTTCTCAACCCCTTACTTATTTAGGTTTCTATTGAATATATGCTCTATGACTTGCTGAAACTTCGGATCCTGTCATACCAGAAACTCATGTTAGCCTAGTCTTCTTATATATCATTATGGCATCAACACATGTCATCGCAACCCCCTTTCTTTTCTAAACATCCTCTAGAAATATGATCTGTGATTTATTAGAATTATGGATCCTTTCACATTAGAAATATAAGCCTACTTAATCCTATTTCTCAGTACTTAGCATTTTCTTATCTTATTATATATAATTAATTAACCACACGAAGTACACACCGTACACCTATATGGGAAGAGAGGGTGCCTAATATCTTCTCTCTTTGTAACTGAGGTTCCTTAGAATATGAGATTGTAGATCATGAGTCAACTTAAAGCAAGAGAGTTTTCGAACTCCCTGACTTTTATGGAATTTATACGTTCTAGCCGACTGTGAGATTTTGAGCTAACTGGCTAGTGGCAACTCCACGTCTGTCACATCATCAATCCAAATCGGCCTACATGACCCAAAAACCAAGATAAAAGTTTTAACGCAGATTTCAGGCATTCACACTATCCCCATTCTTTTAACAAAGTTCTCTAAATTAGAAATATTCATACTCTCCCAATCTATCTGATTTAAGTTTTATAATATTCATACTAAGTTGGTTTTCAACTTCAGCCTTATACTCAATGAATGCTTTTAAAGCTTTATGTTTATTCCTTAGAACATATACTCTAGTGTATCTAGAATAGTCATCTACGAACATTACATAATAGCTTTTGACACCTTTAGACATGTGATTTCTAAAATTATATAAATCACTATGAATTGATTATAATAACTTTAAATTTTTATCAACGTGTTTAAATAATTTTCTAATGAACTTGGATTTTATACAAGTCTCACATTTTTCGAAGTTATTGACTAAGATATCTAGTAACAATTCTATTCATTTCATTATTTTCAAGGATTATACATTTATGTGGCATAATCTATTATGATATAATGAAATATATTCAACAATATAAGTAGAACTGAATGACATCTTATTATTATCATATGAGACATTTACAACAAATAGATCATCACTGCAATAACCATTTTCAAGGAAGATTATATTTTTTTTATTGCAAGCTTATTAGAATCAAATATTAGTTTAACTTCAGTCTTATTAAGGAGCAAACTAGAGATCAAATTGCGACAAATGTCAGACACATGTATCATGTTCTTTAAGAACAAAGTCTTTCTTGATGTAAGCTTTAAAAGAACATTTCCTTTTTCAACAATTGGAGGGGATCGAACATTTCCCATGAATACTTATTCTTCATCCCCTATCGCCTGATAGGAGATAAAATATGCTTCGATCCTTACATACATGCCGAGTTACCATAATGTTTAATACTCATTTCATGTTGTTTATTAGGAACACTTCAGATATTATAGTGACAACCATTTCTGGATTTTCTTCAGCTTTAGGAAGATTGACTTGAGATTTTGTATTCTTTTTCTTAAGCGTACATTCATTTTCATAATGTTCACACTTCTTACAATAGTTATAAGTCTCATTCTCTTTTATTTGCTTAGTATTTTTCTTTTTGAGTTTGCATTTGTTAGAGTGATGTTTGGGCTTTTCGTAATTATAACAATTCCCTTTCTTTTTACCCTTCTATGCCTAACTTGTTTTTACCATACTAGCTTTTGATATTGGCCTATTTACATTCTCAATTTAGTCTCTATTTTTATTAGTCTCATTTATCCTTATGTGTATAATTATATTTTTTAAAGAAATATCATTTTTCTTATGTTTTATTTGATTTTTGTATTCTTTTTAGGAAGGAGGTAGTTTTCAATCAGCGCTTATGACAAGAATACATCATTCATTTTCATTCATTTAATCAGTTTATGTATCATATTTTGATAATCATGAATCTGGTTTGTAATAGGTTTATTGTCAGTCATTTCATATAAAATGAAGTTTGAGATAACATGTTTCTTAGATCCTATATATTTAAGGACATATTTCTTTTCTAGTGCAGTCCAAATGTCCTTCGCAGATTAATAAGAAACATAAATATCATATAGTTCATTAGACAAGGTATTCATAATGTATTGTTTATAATTATTGTTACATCTAAATTCAATTTCGTTGGCCGAATCAAATATAAATGAATATGAAAGAATGTAAAAGGCATTTAATGTTTCTAATGAAAAACTGATCTTTTGTTTCCATCTTTTAAAAATTTATCTAGCGAACAATGTAATTTTATATAGTTCAGTCGTAGGGTTGACTATGATGGTGCCCATTAATTACAGTTTTGACAATAGAGTTCTGGTTGTAACTTAATTTTCAACAAGTTTAAATGTAGTCGAGCACTGGTTCAGAAAAGATTCAAAAGAAAAGAAAATATAATTTATGTTTTCAAATAAATAAGAAAACAAATGTCTACTGTTCCTAATAATTAGGATTTGGTATCAAGATTGTTGGAAAATATATGTTGGAAACGGTAGATAAAAATTAAAAAAAAATAGAAAATAAAATAATATATAAAATTAAAATGAAGTGAAGACTACTTATGTGTTTGAGTCGAGGCATGACTAAGTCACTCAGCTTGAAGCAAAATCTACCCTCCTTGGACCACATTCCAAGTGCAACAAGAATCTCTAGCAATTGATCTCCAGGATACAACGACAATGACCCGGTCCCAACGATGCACTCATTGTACACATGCTCGAACCAACGTGTAGAGCTTAAAACCAAGGTGAGTTGATTCGGGGGCGAACTCAGTTGCAAAACTCTGTGTGTGCGTGTGTGTGTTTGAGAGAGAGAGAGAGAGAGAGAGAGAGAGAGATCATTTTAAGTTGTGAATGAAAATTCAGATTAGAGCATGTTTATTTATAAACTATGATTAGGTGCTTAAAGCACTAATTTCAAATGGGTTAGGTCCATTGGGTTTAAATCCAACTAGTGTAACCATATAAAGGGATGCGTCTCTAGTTTGAATTTCATGCAAAAATAAGAGTGTGAGTATTCCCGCAGAGCAAAACTATTAGTGCAAGTGTATTCTCAATCTCCACATAGACCCAGACCCAGACCTCAACATATGCATGGTGAAGAGATGGTCCAACCCAAATGTCCATTCCTTTTTCGCATTTTATGCTTTATATAATCCATATTTCATATATACATAAAAATTTTCTTTGGCCATTTCTAATGGAGGATTAGGAGATAAATAAAAAGAATTTTTTTTTCTTTTTTTATTAAAAAAAAACAAACAAACAAAGAAGAATTTTAAGTTTGAAACACTTAAAAAAATCCTTTTTAAAATACAATTGCAGACGCCAGGTCGTGCTTCAAGATTATTAACCCTCTCTCTTTCCCTCATACTCTCTTGCATGGTTTAAAATTCAGTTTCCTATATTAGATTATTGACCATTGATATGTGGCCCCGTAGCCGATGATACTAATTTAGACCTTGCAGTTAACTCCTATCCCCTCTTTAGGTGCGTTCCATGTTCCATACCACTTGCCTATGTCAAAAGAAAACAATTTTAGGACAGTTCTCAAAATATTATATAATTCTTTTAAAGAAAAAAAATTCTATTAAAGGGTTAAGATGCAAAGAACTGGATATCTCAAAGGCCACATGTAACACCTCGAATTTTTTCCAACATGGAGTTAGGCGTCCTTAGGCAATGGGTCAACCATAACACCTTGGTAACCTCTCAGAACCCAATTCCAAAGCTAAATAAATCGTTTAGAACCTAATTCTTTAGAAATTTAACATGAATTAGCCAGCGCTAAACTAGACGACCTGTGAAATTGTCACTAATCACTTAACCCAGTTGCTCACGGGAGCATTCGAAAACTTTTTATCGGACCTGGACTGCACATCGGAAGTCCGATTATCCTGAACTTAGACAATCCTGACCGCCTAGTTGGACTTGACAATCATCTCAAAAATCAAGTCCGGATGATATCCCACGACGATTTCCTTGAGTCTAGAGTGAAGAGTGTGAGAAATGTTAGAAATTAAATATAAATTATGAAATCTGGCACGTGTCTCTTGCGCGACATTTTTTAAGCATTCAGACCGTCAGAATCTGACCGAAATACACCCTCGGATCAGGAAACATTTTCCACTCAGGTCAGTGTACTTGAAATCTCTGATTGAGTCTCAGTGACTGCTGAACTGAAACTGGTCCGCCACGTGCGATCTGGGAACACTATCGGACTGAAAACTTAATGTGATCAGGATCCGACATCCATAAGCTTAAGTCCGACCGCATTCAGTCGGGGGACCTCCAGAAACGCCCTTTTGAATCAGAAAAGACCCGATTTGGCTGTAACCCAAGTATACCTTGACTTGGAGTCTGTTTTGGTTATGTTTGGGCTTATAAAAGGGCCTTAAACCCTTAGCCTTCTAACCCCTACGAATTTGGGAAAAACCCTAGGAGAGAGGAGAGAAAAGAGAGAGAAAATGAGGGAGAAGTTGGAGCTTTCTCCTGGGATTCTTCCCTGCTGCTCCACGTGCCAAATCCATCCACCTGCATCACTATTCTGACGATTCCAACGCCGTTCTAGGTAATAAAACCCTAACCTCAAGTTGTTTTAAGGATTTCATCGATACAATTAGCAAAGTAGCTAATTTATCTTGTGATATAGGTTGTCATACAGGCGTTGACGAAGCGTACAGTTTCTGTTCGATTCGTTACGCTTCTATGGCGAAAGGTGCGGATTTTAGACGCTTAGGTTACCATTTTTTAAAGCTTTCAATGCCGTTTAATGGTAGATTGTTGACAAGGATGCTGTTTGACATGTAGAACATGCTATCCGTTTTTCATTTCGAATACGTAAGAAGAATATGAGATTTAGGGTATCTTGGGTATTTGTAGGAAATACGGTATACGTACGTATTTTGCCGGTATGATTGCCATGAGTATTTATCGTGTACCTATACTAGTTATACGTGTATGATCTGTTTGGCGAAGAGATTCACCCTAATGCACATATTGGTCGACGTATGCTATGTAGACTAATGTGTGTAGACTAAGTGTTTGTTGAAATGCCTAAATCAATATGATTTATACCTGTCATATGTTTTGAATGTAAGAACATAATTGTTGTGTATTAGACAACTCCTTGATATAAGGATCTATCCTATTATATGTTGGAATCAACATACGTCAAGTACGTTGGAGTTGAGTAGTCTAAGTGTTTGTATAAATGCTTGCGTAAGTAAGCACTTAGTAAGTAGTGTTGTAGACCAGTGTTGAGACTGGATTCTCAACTAATTTGATGATGTATATGATTTCCTCTATGCTCGTTGTATTTCAATTAATTTCCTTATGTGTGAAGTACTTGTGTATGGTTAAATTGCCTATGTTGTATCTTATAACATGTTGTTAACATGCTTAGATTACTTGTTATTTCAATTCTGTTTATCTCATATGATTACTGATTCACATCTTTGCGCTTGGGGCTATACTCTAGTCTAGGCAGTCGGTAAAAGTTTAGAATTCGTGGTTGGATTCTATTCGCCACGAAGGATGCGTATGACGAACCCGAGTCGTACTTGAGTCGTCGACAGTGGTTAGGCCACACGAAGTGCTTGTGCACTTCATGCCGGTCGATTCAACATGCGCTCGTGCTAGCCGGACTCATCAAGTAACCCGACTGACCATTGTATGTTCACCTTATATTCGTCATATCTGCTTGAACCTAGGGTACTAAACTTACCATTGGAAAGCCCCTCTAACCTTGGTACCTCGATCTCCTAAGACTCATGAGCCGGACATGGTGGTATGGGACACTGTAGTCGAGCTGTCGGCTTACGATGGGGCCACAAACCTCCCCATAGTGACCAGTGAGCACCCTACTCTGAGCAAATTATGGTGGTATGGAACACTATATTCTTGCTGTCAGCCTACATTGATAAGGTGATGGGGAAGTGGAGCAACAAGTGTGAGCAACAGCCCTAGCAACCCTTTGTAGTGAACGTGAGTTTATCCTGACACCGCATGAGGGCGACGGGTCCTAATGCAGTCTTAAGGATATAAACTAAGCCTGTATTGATAAAGTGATGGGGGAGCGGTGTAACGAGTGCGTGCAACAGCCTTGACAACCCTTGCAGTGACCTAGAACCGTACTTCGTATGAGATATGCTAAGACTGACGACCCTAGAATGGATCATTGTTTGGGTATTGATATAAGGGAGGTACCCTAGTTTTCCAATCCTGTTGTATGAAAAGGACTAATAACAACTCGGTAATCATATTCATATCGCACTGCATGTGCTTGAAAGATGTGGAGCACTGTGGGAAGAAAGCATGTCGCGGACGTAAGATGGTGTCGCATGAGGGAGTATGTCGGTGAGGGCATCCATCATGTCATTTCATGCTTGCATTAATCACAGTATTTAGGAATGTTTGATTTTCTTACTTTATCATTATCGCTTGATTGATTTGATAGCATGTTAACCTTTGCTCTATGATTCCACTGAGTTAGCTACTCACTCCCATGTTACGGGACAGTATCGCGCACACCAACCAGTCCCTATTTTAGTTTCAGGTGATGGCGCTGCTTGTGAAGCGGAGCCGGACTTGCTTGATGATGAGGAGGATTTCTCCTATATGCTGGTTTTGATCGACGAGTTTACAGGGTTACTGATTAGATGCCAATACACTTGGCGGTTTGCCTTTTTTTACACACCCATGTATATTCTTTTCTTTCTATTTTGGAGTATACATGTAATTAGTTAACCTGGTAACATGTTCACACTCTGGAGACCTATAATCATTTATATATTTTATATATTTATCACAGTCTTCCGCTCGCTAATTTAACTGTCTCTGGAGTATGATATGCTATTTTGCCTTAGTCCCAATCTTGTTTAATGTCATTCTACAAACAACATGCATTCATCATTATCTATATTGCATAAGTGACGTTTTGGAACTCGGGAGTTGGGTTTTTACTCGACCCCCAATTTTCGAGATGTTAGACCACATGTCTAGTAAAAATGAGATGACGTTAAGTTGGCCTTACCCACTATATTTGGGAGAGTTGATTATCCATTACATGCATGGGCACCACAGGTTGTAGTGCATTGCCATCTTTCTCCCTGTTGGGGAGGAAAAATAGGACAAGTCCAGGGACTCAGATATGGAATGGACCAACTCTACCAACACCGCCCAGGGATTTAAGGCAGCAAGCCCGACTGAGGCAGGTAAGCTAAAAGCCTAAGGGAGAGACTTAGCTCGGATTCTGAGGAATGGATCCCAACCAAGACTTACAAAGTCATAAGTCACATGGCAAAGTATATGGGATGCATAAAGTTGACTTAGCAAGTGAGGCGACAACTTTCAAAGAGGCCAATTAAGGCCCGAAGCTCAGAAGCCACCCGACAGACCATAAAACTGACCCGTATTTAGGTTGGTCACAAAGTCGGCTATTGGAGCCAAACTGGATATCGATTATGGATCGGATCCATTTCGTCCGATAGAGGGCAAGAAGCATGACCCTTTATAGCCATCCGAGACTCACTCATCAGTAGAGTCGGCCAGGCCCGATCTAATCGGTAAAGTCTGCCAAATAAGGAAAAGACGGTGTAAAATGGAACACCTTCCCAAAGATCCAGTAAAAAGATTCCCAATTTTGAGAATCTCAGGATCGGTTGGAGTCCTAAATTGGATTCATAACAAATCTCCAAGATATCAGGAAAAGAATCCTGGCACGATGGGACCCTCCGATTCCTTTAAATATAGGAAACCAAAGACGAATGCTACGTCTAGGCCAACTCATTCAAGGGAAAAAGGAGGAATATATCTCCTGAAAGAGGATGATGATCTTAACGCTAGGGTGGCTAATCTCACCAGAAAATTTGAGGCCATAGAAGGAAAGAAGGAAAAGGTTAATGAAAGTGTTTACGGCATCTGTAATTGCAAATTCATACTACTGAAAATTGTCCTTCAATACCTGTCTTTCGAGAAGTATTGAATGAACAATCTAATGCCGTAAATAACTATCAAAAACCTTTCAATGGACCACCCTCTAATACATACAATCATGGTTGGAAAAATCATCCAAATTTCAGTTGGAGGAATGGACCAACGGCTACACCTCAAGGTTTCATAAACCAAAATCCAACTCAAGAGAAACCTCAAGAGGATTTGGTTCTAAAACATTTTTAAAAGCAAGATCTTTTCAATCAGGATATGATGCAAGCCTTTCAAGACCTTACGAAAGCAATACATGAACTTAAGGCTGAAAATACGATTGGAAACAAGGGGAGCTTCCCAGCTCAACCTCTTCCCAATCCTAAACCACATTATGGAGTTAGTGATCCCAGCTCTTCAAATCAAATGGGGCACGCTAAATCCATCACCACTCTTAGGAGTGGGAAGGTTATTGATAAAACTCTTCCGGTCAGGCCCGAAAAGCCTCAAGAACCAGAAGAGGACAACAATGATGGATCTGGTGACGCCCCACAAAAATTTGAACCGGAACCTCTAGAGAAGCTAGTTGCTCCGTTTTCCCAACGGTTGGTTGAACCAAAATGTTTATCTAACTCTCAGGATATCCTAGAGGTGTTGAAACAAGTGAAAGTCAATATTCCTCTGCTTGATGTTGTAAAACAAATACCTTTATATGCTAAATTTCTAAAAGACTTATGCACGACCAAACGACGAAAAAGTGTTCAAAAGAAAATTTTCTTAACTGAGAAGGTGAGTGCCATCCTGAAACAAGATGTGCCGCAAAAATTCAAAGATCCCGGTTGCCCAACCATATCATGTGTAATCGGGAACTATCGAATTGATCACGCACTTCTTGACTTAGGAGTAAGCGTTAATCTGATTCCCTATTCGGTATACCAACAGTTAGGCTTGGGTGAATTAAAACCCACTCGAACCACACTACAACTTGCTGATCGTTCTGTTCGTGTACCAAGAGGGATCATCGAGGATGTGTTGGTCCAGGTTGATAGATTCTACTATCCTGTTGATTTTATCATCAACGACACGAGCACTCAGATTCCCGTCATCCTTGGTCGCCCATTCTTGTCCACTTCAAATGCAATTATCAATTGCAGGAATGGTGTTATGACTATGTCTTTTGAAAATTTGACATTGGAATCGAATATCTTTTTTAATAACGGCAGCAACTCAGAGGATGATGACGATTTTCACGATGTTAATA
Organism: Magnolia kwangsiensis; assembly: GCA_037074715.1. Taxonomy (NCBI): domain Eukaryota; kingdom Viridiplantae; phylum Streptophyta; class Magnoliopsida; order Magnoliales; family Magnoliaceae; genus Magnolia; species Magnolia kwangsiensis. The sequence continues at coordinate 131,106,092 of CM073574.1, forward strand.
TGAGTGATTCTTTTGTGGAAGATAGAACACCTCTCACCTTATCCTCTGATCCTCTAGAGACGTGCCTGGCCCACTCTCATGATCTTGATGATGATATAATTAGGGAGACGTGTGCCATGCTTAATACTGCACCAGTACTTGAAGTTAACCGGTGGAGGCCACAAATTGAAGAGTTACCCCAAACTGATGTGGTGCCTCTACCGTCTAACCTCAAGCCACCGAAGCTTGACTTAAAACCTTTGCCCTCTGATTTAAAATATGTTTATTTAGGTCAAGATGAGACATATCCGGTGGTGATCTCTGCCCACCTGGAGAAAGAACAAGCGAGTATGCTCATATCTACTCTCATTGAGCATAAGGGAGCTCTTGGATGGATGATAGCAGACCTCAAGGGAATTAACCCATCGATTTGTATTCACCGCATATATCTTGAGGAAAATACAAAGGCTATTCGACAATCACAACGTGGACTAAATCCAAACATGAAGGAAGTGGTTAAGGCCGAGGTTCTCAAACTATTGGAAGTGGGGATCATATACCCCATAACCGATAGTCAATGGGTGAGTCCAACTCAGGTGGTTCCTAAGAAGTCCGGGATCACCATCGTAGCCAATGCCAATAATGAACTCGTGCCAACCAGAGTTACTACGGGTTGGAGAATGTGTATTGACTACAGAAAGCTGAATACCGTCACAAAAAAAGACCACTTTCCTTTGCCCTTCATTGATCAAATCTTAGAAAGGCTAGCTGGTCATTCTCATTACTGTTTCCTGGACGGGTATTCAGGTTATAATCAGATTGAAATCGCCCCTGAAGATCACGAAAAGACTACATTTACATGTCCCTATGGCACCTTTGCGTACAGAAGGATGCCATTCGGGTTATGTAATGCCCCTGCCACCTTTCAGCGATGCATGATGAGTATCTTTTCTGACATGGTGGGAAAATATTTAGAGGTCTTCATGGACGATTTCTCTGTTTTCGGTTCATCTTTCAGCGAGTGCTTAGCAAGTCTTAAATGTGTGCTGAAAAGATGTGAAGAAAAAAATTTGGTACTTAACTGGGAGAAGTGCCATTTTATAGTTCAAAAGGGAATTGTCCTTGGGCATATCATCTCGTTCAAAGGAATCGAGGTAGATAAGGTAAAAATTGATCTTATCTCTAACCTACCTCCACCCAAGAATATCAGAGACGTGCGATCCTTCTTAGGACACGCAGTCTTTTACAGACGATTCATAAAGGACTTTAGTCTCCTCTCTCGTCCTTTATGTAATCTTCTTTAAAAGGATACACCATACGAGTGGACTGAGCAGTGCCAAGAAGCTTTCATTAAGCTTAAGGGCATGTTAACCACTGCACCTATCATGCAGCCACCCGACTGGAGTCTTCCTTTTGAACTTATGTGCGACGCCTCTGATTATGCTCTTGGAACGGTTCTAGGCCAGAGAAAAGATAAGCGGCCTTACGTTATTCACTACGCAAGTAAGACTCTAAATCCTGCCCAAGTGAACTACTCGACTACGGAAAAGGAACTCTTAGCCGTAGTGTTCGCTTTGGATAAATTTTGGTCCTACCTGATCGGATCCAAGATCATTATTTATACAGATCATGCGGCACTTAAGTATCTTCTTTCCAAGAATGATTCTAAGCCCCGCCTAATACGATGAATCCTTCTACTCCAAGAATTTAATTTAGAAATTAAAGATAAAAAGGGAGTAGAGAACGTAGTAGCTATCACCTTTCTCGCCTTAATACCTCTGATTCCCTTGAGGTGACCCATATCAATGACATGTTTCCTGATGAACAACTGTTTAGAGTCTCCCATTCACCTTGGTTCGCTGATATTGCTAATTATCTTGCTACAGGTGCCATACCGACACACTGGACGTCACAAGATAAGAAGAAATTCTTTACCAAGGTGCGTAACTTTTTCTGAGATGATCCACATTTGTTTAAATATTGCCCAGACCAAATCTTAAGGAGATGTGTGCCAGACGATGAGCATCAGAGTGTCATCTCCTTCTGTCACTCACAGGCTTGTGGTGGTCACTTTTCTGCTAAAAAGACCACGACCAAAATTCTACAGTGTGGCTTTTACTGGCCCACTATGTTCAAGGACACTCACGAGTTTTGCAAAGCTTGTGAGCATTGTCAAAAATTGGGAGCATTGTCCCGTCGAAATATGATGCCTTTGAATCCCATCCTTATCATTGAAGCATTTGATTGCTAGGGCATTGATTTCATGGGACCATTCCCCCAATCATTTAGAAATCTATATATTTTGTTCGCCGTAAACTATGTCACTAAATGGGTCGAAGCAATTCCGTACCGCAAAAATGACCATCGCACGGTCATTAAATTTTTGAAAGAAAATATCCTGTCGCGGTTCGGAACGCCTCGAGCCATCATTAGTGCGGGGGCTCACACTTCTTCAATAGACCATTTGAGAGTTTAATGAAGAAATACGGTATCTCGCATAAGGTGAGCACCCCATGCCATCCACAAATAAGTGGACAAGCTGAGATTTTCAATAGAGAGATCAAATATATCCTAGAGAAAATGGATAACCCTGATCGTAAGGACTGGTCAATTCGATTGACCGATGCCTTATGGGCGTACCGTACTGCTTTTAAAACTCATATTGGAACATCTCCCTTTAGACGTGTCTACGGAAAGGCTTGTCATTTGCCTGTGGAATTGGAACATAAAGCATATTGGGCGATCAAAAATCTAAATTTCAATCTAGACAGCGCTGGCTCGCTAAGCAAACTTCAGTTAAATGAACTTAAAGAAATCCGGAATGATGCATATGAAAACTCAAGAATTTATAAGGATAGGATGAAGGCGTTTCATGATCAACATATTCTACAAAAATCATTCACGCCAGGTCAGAAAGTCCTCTTGTATGACTCTCGACTACATCTCTTTCCGGGTAAGCTTCGATCTCGTTGGACCGGCCCTTACATTGTTGTTACTACTTATCCTCATGGGGCCGTCGAGATAAGAGATCCCGACAATGGCAAGGAGTTTAAAGTAAATCGACATCGATTAAAGCCATTTGTCGAGACATTTGATTCAGAGGACATGTCCATGCCTCTGATTGCTCCTGTTTATCAGGACTGATCTCCTAGTCTGATGGAGGTATAGGTAGGTTTATCGCTTTCATAGGACTAGGATTGTCGCTTTATTTGTCTGGGTAAAGACGGTAAATTTAGCACTCCTGGGAGGCAATCCAGCTTTTCATTTCATTTTTCTAGTTAGATGATTCAATGTTTGTGGGTAACATTACTGCAAACCCTCACGAGACTACAACTCGTCCACTAGGGGTAACCTAGGGGTTTAAAGGCTTGTTGCATACGCTAAATGCAATCGAGAGCACCTGCGAAAGTGGTATAGGTAGGATTTTATTTTCGTTATTTTTATTTTTCTTTTTCTCTCGTGCTAATCAGCTTCCATACTGTGATCTCGTGGAAAATCTTTCTTGATTCGTTATCCAGGTACTATCTTCCCATCACTTTACTTTCGTTGTTCCATGTGCATTGCATGCCCATATCTTTTACATTGAGGACAATGTAGATTTTAGGTTGGAGGTGGGAGATTAGGCTTCTTAATCAGTATTTTCTTGGTCTTGAGCAAAAATTGTGAAAATTTTTACAATTTTTTCAGAAAATTCTTGTGAATTCGAAATGATTTTGACAGATATCCCTAATTTATATTTTCAAGATACGTGATGTTGGTAATTTCGGACTCTGGGATTCAGTATCTGTTAAATTTCACAGTTAAGATCAAGTTATTAATCCATGATTAGAAGTTGTAAACATTGATTGAGTCATGATTTCACATGTGACGTCTCGCCTACACATTTAGATTTCAGTTCAATATCGAAGGATTAACTTGGTAATCACTGAGCATGAAAGGAACCAACCTGAAATATCTTGCCATCATGGTATAAAAATTGAAAAGGTTGGATAATTAATCTTCACCATAGGTTTGCTCCCTATAGGTGTAGAGTTAATTCCCCATGAATGATATGTGAAAAAGGTCTAGGAGTACGGTCTTCACCATAGGTTTGCTCCCTGTTGGTAAGGATTTGATTCCTCTTTTTGGCATGACTATTAATGGAAAAATAAAAAGTTGAAAAGATCAAAAGATGAAATTTATGAGGCAAGTTTGATTATCATGAATTCTCTTGCTGGTTACCAATGAGATCCTGAAATAACAAATTCAATCTTAATGTGATTAGCTGAGATTCCACTATATACTCATGGATCATAATGTTCAGAATTTGTCTGATTTATGGATTAATACTTTGAACTTCATTAGGAAGTTTACCGTGCGCTTGAGTCCAAGAGCAAGTAATGCCCAACATTCATGAATCGTAGAATTCTAATGCCTGGATTATTTCTCAAAAATCATTCGGCTTTACAGAAATTTTCATATAAGTCTCAACTTATTTTTCGCATATTTTGCTCGGGACTAGCAAAATGCTGGTTGGGGGTTATGTTGAGGGTCAAATAGTGCATATTAGACCCCATTTATTACTTAGATTTACGAGCATAATACTATTTAACGCCCGATTTTAATCGTGTTTTGTTGCAGGGTGTGATTAGAAGAGTTGACTGAAAAAGGATGCCAAAAGCTTAGATTTAACGTTCTGATAATCACTAGGGCAAGGGACGGACTCCAGGGACTAAAATCGACAAATATGCACGCCAGGGACCCGAGAAATTTCAGCCTTTCACTTGCAAATGGCCTGAAATTGGTGTAGAATGTAAGATCACATGGTTCCCGCTATCCGATTGACTCAAAAATTTATACACGAGATGAGGGCCATAAATTAACCGTACATATAAAATTTCAGCCATTGAAGATCTCGGGAAGTGCCCCAACTGATAGATCAGCTCATAAACCGTTGATTCTAGGCCCACCTGATATCTGGAATTACCTCAAATCTAGTCTCAACGCTTTAAATAGGGAGACAAAATGAATGGATGGATTGAATTTCTCAGAAACATCATAGTGGACCCCACCTTGTGTAGCATGTGCAGGTGTACAAGTACACTACCTGTGCACTGTACGTCCACCATGGTCAAACCGACCTTTGACCGTTCCATCTCAATTTCCTTTTTAGAGACGGAATTCTCTGTTACGTAGCACGTCCGCTGGCCCTTTTTGCGGTCGATAGTGTACCCCACACATGCCCCGTACGGATAATCCACACCGTCCATCTTGTAGAGGGCTTCGAGAGCTACAAAACCATGCTGACCTTTTGCATCTATGCGTACACACGTGTGCGATACAGGGGCCATAAAAGGGCTGCCTTGTAGCGTTCAAATCTGATCTTTTAGTTATTTCTTCTCTGAGACATGCCAATGGACATTCAAAACTACCCATTCTTGACTAAAATTTCATCCTGAATCCAATGGAGGGGTGGATTTTCCAGAAAATGCTTCTGTGGGGTCCACCGATCACAACAGCGAAATGGTGCGAAAGGTTTCACACATCCGCAAAAACTGACTTTTCTAGGCAGTTTTGGCTCACCATCTTTGATCATATGGCAGATTTGAACCATCTATCATATAGAGGACCCAATAAAATCCTAAGGGACGGTGTTTCTTTAGAATTTGAGCGAGGAAAGTGGCGTGTTTCGAGGCACCAAACTTGGCTGCGAAAAAGCTTTCAATGGGCATGCATAGCTTTCCAAATCCGATTCAAATCCGATTTTCACCACTCCAGCAGTTATATCAGGAGGTTTTGGACGTGGGGAGCATTCATTCAGACCTGGTAAGGAAGATCCAGATCTTGGCTGGGTTGGAACGTCAGGAGAAAGAGAGAGAGAGAGAAGACCTTTGGTTTTTTTCTTTCCCTTTTCTTTTCCTTTTCTTTTTCTCTTTATTTATTTGGATCTAGCCTACATCATGTCTGGCTAAACCTCTTAGCTAGGGCTAAGAGGTGAAGCTTGTAGTGAGATGGGAGATTTTTATGTTTGTTTTCAATTTAATTTTAATTCATGAATTGATTTGATTTTAGTTGATTATTATGGGAATGTTTTTAGCTCTTAATGGTCTGTTGTGACTGAAATTACAATGGGTCTGCAATGACTTTGAGCATGTCTCTTTTCTTTTATGTTTATGACGTTAGAGAGCCCTGTTGTTCACCATAGTCTCCTGGGCATGGTCGGATGACGGTACTCTTCCTAACCTCCATACATGTGATTGGTTGGTAATTAGTTTAATTCTGTTGTTTGCCATAGTCTCTTGGGCATGGTTTGGTGATGGAATCCATTCTAATTCATATACCTTTCATCTCTTTGAAAACTAGATCAACGACAGTTCAGTAAATTCCATAATTCTTGAAGCAGGCATAAGATCTCCCTGATCTCTACAAGTGGACCCTCTGAATCCCTAGTTACCCTTCTCTGATATCTCCTTAGTTTTAGATTAATTAACCTACAATTATTTCACAATTGTTACTTGATTTAGAATTCATCTTATTCTAGTTCAAATCCTACTTAATTTTAAATTACGTACAGTTTCAGTCCCTTGGGATTCGACCTCGGTCTTACCGAGTTATTACTACATCACAACCCTGCACTTGGGGAGTGAACACAGTCCATCGGCAGAAGCTCTTGGCCACAAACGAGTGTGATGCACCGAAATCAAACAGCACACGTGCAATGCATGCAGAGACTGGAAGTATACCCTCAACAACTCCTCCAGAAGACTGCGGGTCCTGCTGAGCCGCATAAAATCTAACCTGAGCCGGCTGGAGAGGTGCCTGTCCCCTCTGAGCGTGCGGCTGCTGCTGCTGGGGTCGCTGAGGCGGTCGAAACTACTGTCTCTGCTGATGTGGCCTTTGAGGCTGATGATGATGCTGATGCTGCTGCTGAGGTGGCTTTGGTGGTGGGGACTGCTGTCGCTGCTGCTGTGGGGGTCTCTTCTGCTACGGTGGAGGCTGCTGCAGAGCCCTCTGCTGCTGTGGACCTCTCTGCTGCTGCTGGGGGTTGGGACACTCCCATGAACGGTGTCCCATCGTACCGCACCTAAAACAAGTGCCGGTGAACTGTCTCAGAGGTGGTGCTGCTGGTGCTCAGAAGGCTGGGCGACCTGTACGCCTCTGCTGCTGTGGTCGACGCTGCTGAGAGTCACTAGAAGAAGCCTACCTCTTCCGGTCTCTCCTTTGACCGCGATCAGACTGAGAACCGGCCCACTCTGTCTCAAAAATTTGTGCCTTCCGCACCACTTCCTCAAAAGTCGGAAGCTCATGGCCAATAACACGGCTGCGAAGACCGTAACGTAAGCCATCCTCAAAGCGACGGGCTCTCCGCTCCTCGTCATCAACTAGATAGGGTGCAAATCTAGACGGTGCAACAAAGCGAGCTGCATACTGGGCCACTTTCATATCGCCCTGCACCAGGGTCTCAAACTCTAACGCTCGCTGTCGTCGGATGTGATCAGGGAAGTACTGTCGGTCAAACCGATCCACAAAATCCTTCCATGTCCATACAAAGTTGGCGCCTGCTGCTCAGGAAACTGATGTCCACCAGTGCTCAGCCTCACCATGGAGAAGAAATACGGCTAATCTGACTTGCCGCTCAGTCGTACATTCCATAGTCTCAAATACCTTCTCCACATCGGCGCGCCATCTCTCAGTTACCGTCGGGTCTGGTTCACCCTGAAAACGTGGGGGATCAATCCGTCGAAACTCACGAAGGAGGGCACTCGCACGATCCTGATCTGCCTGTGCCGGTGAAACAACGGGGTGCCTTCTCTGCCCATGGAGTGCAGCTGTCACAGCTTGTAACATCTGCTGCAACTGATAGGCACTCATGGATACGGTCGGCTCCGCACCGGTCTCTGGTGGAGGAGAAGGATACTCAGGATGGGCAGTAGGAATCTCAGGTGGTGGAACAGGCATCGTAGGTAGTAATGCGGGGGCCGTAGGTGGTGGAGCGGGATCCTTAGGTGGTGGTGCAGGAGTCGATCGGGTCACTCTCCCACGTGCCATGTCCTACAGGAAAGGACGAAGGCGCCTATGAACTGGAAAGCTCTCGAAGGCACGCACGTTAAAGGTCTATAACGGAAGGTCGCTAAGATATCCAAACTTCGGGACTTACCCATTCTACACACATAGTAAATATGTAATGTTGTTCTCGGTTATTCCTAAGTTATGCTCTGATACCAACTTCTGTCACTCCCCAAACTCGGGAACCGGGCTCACAAAATTTCTGATCGCCCAATCCGGCGCCGACAGCCTCCGTAAAACCCCATTCTCAGCTCCTAGCTCACATTCGCCAGGTTCCGATCCTAGGATGCTATGAGGAGGATTTTTAACGTCAATTTGATTCATAATAAGCATAACCAAAGGCATAACCCACAAACAACAACCAAGAACTCCATTACATTTCCACTATGATCAAAAACTTTTATGAGTACAATGAGCATAAAGGAAAATACAATGTTGAAGGACAAAAACTCCAAAACGATCTGCAACATGCTCCTGCCTCAGCGCTGCTGTGCACCAACGTCACCTGCACGCAACGGTCGTGCATAAGCTTATAGAAAGCTTAGAGGGTGGTGAAAGTGTGTGCGCAAGGTAGTAGTATGATCATGCAGTATCAGAGTAATACAGAATATGCAGATGGATCCATAATATCATGAGTCATACCAAGGCTATGCGATGCAAGACATGAATGATATCGGCCATCCCAAGGCCATGCGATGTGAAATGCAACTCAAGCATACAAATCCTCATCTATGTCCACACATCAATACAGCTCAAATCTGGGATATCACCGGGGTCTATTACACTCTAAACTAGATCGCCGCCACATCGAGCATAAAAAGGTAAGTGGAAGAGACCTCACTATCCGTCTGCCAATATCGGGCTCGACTCGTCGATAGCGGACCCATTCCTCTAGCCGGTCAAACTCAGCCTAGCATTGCCCCCTACACTCGGGCGGGTAAGGCCGCACCCCCTTCCAACCGACCACGACACAGTGGAGAGCGTAACCATCTGGTAATCGACCCTCAAGGCTCATCTACCCATTCGGTCTAGACATTAGAGCAACCTCTTGGTACCATAAGGGTTTAGGGACTTTCACCTAGGGATATTTATAGCACCCCATGTAGAACGAGATTTTCGGTATCCAATCCTACCAACCACAATACGTCTGTGGAGACTACAGCCCTGATGTCGCTTGGGCGTACAACAATCATATCACACAATGCAAAATGCATGAATCACACTATCCAATCATGCAACAAATCCTGCGCATATCGTGTGCTCATGTAGGGCAACACCTCCTAACCGGGAGCCCCTAAAAAACTTGCCCGAAGGCATATGCTATGATCAGTCAATTCTCATGTCAAGCATACATATGATGCGTATGATCATGAGTCATGAAACTATACTAAACATGTTATAATGAGATGAACTTGCCTTACAATGCAGATGGGCCTGGACGGCCTATATACAATAAGTACGGGCCTAGCAATGGGCCCTAAGGAGAGTCATAATGTGGACATCCAACCAACATTACACTCGCAATGTGGACGTCAAACCAACATTACTCCCAAGCCATAACTCGTAATAAACATTATTACACAACCCATATTGGGTTCACACATTGCAATGGACCTTAGGCACATCCAAATGGGGCCCTCATTACATCAAATGGGGTACATTAGTGGGCCTTACGTTCATCAAATGGGCCGCATTACTGGGCTTCACCAATGGCCTTAGGTACATTGTAATGGGTCATAACCCATGAGCCTCAAGTGTCTTAAATGGGCCTAATCCCATGGACTTAATGCATATCAAATGGGTCTAATCCTATAGGCCTGATATAAATCAAATGGGCCTAAACCCATAGGCCTCATATAAATCAAATGGACCTAACCTCATAGGCCTTATATAAATCAAATGGATCCTACATCCACAACAAAAATGGGCCCCCAATAGACTATTATCACTACATTAAGATGGGCCTTAAAACAGGCTAAGGTGGGGTCCACTGGGAATATGAATCTGGCTCAACATTTTAAGCTCATGGCCAAAATGAGCTTGTAAAGTGGATAGACGGCTTGGATTTAACACACGTATCATGGGGGGGGGGGGGGGGGGGGGGGGGGCTCACTGTCAGTGGACAGTGCACGAAGAACACATGCACCAGGGCCCACCGTCCGCTGGACGGTGGGAATAAAACACATATATCTGGTGTTCCACCGTCCGCCTGGACGGTGGGAATAAAACCCATGCATCACTTGTGGGTCCCATGTGGGGCCCACCAGAAACGTTTAAATGCCATCCAAACCGTTCATAAGGTCACATGGACCTGTGTGAAGGTAAAACACAAATTTCATCTTGATCCAAAACTTCTGTGGACCCCAGGATGAGTTTCAATGGTAGATGTTCATTCGCACTGTTTCTTATGATGTGGGCCACCTGAGTTCTGGATCCGGCTGAAACTTAGAGGGGGCCCACCTGAGGAGGGGACCCACCTCATGAACGGCATGGATCAAACATATACATCATTGTGGGGCCCACGGCAGCAGCCGTGGGTAGCTGGCTGACCGCCCGCACGCCGAACGCTGCACGCAGCAGCGTGCAGCTGCTGCTCTTGTCAGAGGCAGAGGCAGAGCCTCATGCCTTGCTTATTCAAAAATAGGAAAAACCCTTTTTTCTGGGGTTTTCATCGTGTGGGGTCCGCATCATGAGAATCCACTCCATCCATTGTGTTCAGTGGCTCGAGGCCGTCCCAATGAGTCTAAAGTTTAAATTTTCTTGGTGCATAATAACTTCAGGTTATGCTTCAACGGTAACCACCAATGTTCCCAATGCTATGGCCCACCAGATATTCGGATCAGCCCCAATCTTCTACTCAACGGATAAAATATTGTTGGTAAGAGGATGGACGGCTTAGATTGAAAATATACATCAAGGTGGAGCCTATGCATGTGGCTCACCCTAAAGCCCTTTTTTTTTTAATTACAGGGACGTCCAGCGTCCCAGACGCTGGACGGTTTGGTTCTAAAAAAAAATACATTATGGTGGGCCCTGTTGAAGTGGGCCACCACTGATGGATGATGCAGGTACAACATGTAAGGTGGGCCCCACTTGAAGAACACTGGACAAAATAAATACCTCAAGGTGGGGTCCATTCAAGTGGGCCACACAAACACAATATGATAAAAAATAGGAAAATAAAGTAGAGAGAGAGAGAGAGATAGAGGGTGGGACATGCTTGATGGAGGGACCCCGACATTATGGGCCCTCCCTTGCAATGAATCATACATCAAGTGGGCCCTAAAGCATATGGGACCACCAAAATCTACAAATCAACGGTGGAGTTCCTTTCTCCACCAAAATGGACGGTCTAGATGACCTTCCTAATGCAATAAACATCATGATGGGGTCCATGGAGAATGGCCCCATCATGGAATGATCATGATGATCCTAGTGGGCCATCAGCCACATCTTAGGGTCCCAAGTGAGATCCAAACCATTGATCGGTTGGCCTCACTTGACCCATCTCAAAAATAAAAAAAACTACTACGATCATGTACCCACCGTCCGATCTTCTTGCTCCTATGGGCTCCTTAGCACCTTAGCTTCAATCCTAATGGAAGAGATGAGAAATGGATGGCTAGTATGGGAGATCTTGAGATGGAGAGGGTGAGAAGGTGGGCCACACTTGTAGTTTGAGAGAAATGGGGAGAGGCTTGGACGTGTGATTTTTGTTGCTTGGAATGGATTTGAAAGAAAGAAATGAGAAAGAGAGTAGTAAAGAGAGAGAGAGAGAGGGAGAGAGAGAGAGAGAGAGAAAGAGAGAGAGAGGTGATGGATGTGGTGAGTGATGGGTGTAAGAGACCCTTTGTTGACTTTGGTGGCCTTTTGTGTAAGAAAGGCATGGCATTGGGAGACTTTTGTGGCATTTGTGGAAGAAAAGCATGGGCATGGAAGACTTTTGTGGCTTGCTTGGGAAAGGGTGAAAGTGATGTGTACTTGACATGTACATGACATGTGATGGATTGATGGATTGATTGATGGGATTGATATGATTGATGTGACACATCATAGAGATTCTCTTGGGTTTCGCAACGCGCGGCGTTTCCTCTCACCGAACGTCGGCCTACAACTCTTGACCAGGGTATCGCCTCAGTGAATGAGTCGCGGCATCGGAACCGCAGCGACGACGCGGTTGCTATGGTAATGGTCTTGGGTTAAGTCGATATGGGTTGACGGCATTGAAATCAGAGTCGCACGTAAATATCGGTTAAGGGTCGAAGATTGCTGGAATTCAATCGGTAAGACCCCGGAAGTCTACGGAATAGTACGGATCAAGATACGGGTCTTACATTTTCACTTCCTGGGTACATATTGAATCCTTTTGTATAAACTCTTAATCGAAGGAATTTAGACAAATGAGTGTCAGTTAGGGCGACCGACTAATTTGGAATACAGATGAAATAGACCGGACCGTCTGAAAGGCTAGCCTCAATCATTCCAACTAAAGAGTCTTTAAAGTTTTTGAATCTGCGATCACGTAGAGTGACAAGGGTAGCAGTCTATAAACCCAATCGAGTTAATAGTTTTATAGCAACTTGCACAAACCTTACATAAATGTAGTTATATTTGTGAGAAGATTGAAGAAGTTCTTGAACAAAGAGTAAGTTCAGATCTTCACTTTGGTGAGAAATAGATAGAGTTTGTTCTACAGTTTTAATGATGAAGTCAGATTCAAGAGATTCATCATTTTGAAAAGAACCTTCTCTATAGATTTCTTCTGTGGGAACTTTTGGTAAACTCCAATTTTGAAGAGATTATTCGATATCTAAATATCGAATTTCTTTAAGATTTTTTATGGACATTGTTTTAGCATCAGTGGCTTTAGTAATACTTGTTGATTCTATAGTAGATTTGGCAGAATCAAAATTATTTTGGGTAGAAAACTATTTGGTTACTTTAGAAATAACACTTTTGGAAGGTCTAATAGAATTTTGGCTAGCAGAACTGTCAGATCTATCTAATTTTTTGTGGTTGACAAATTTTTCTGAAGTAGATCTTCTTCCTGAATCCGTATGAGCTAACTTAAAATTAATAAGAGTGACTTGTCAATAATAGAAATCCCTACAAAAGCCTTATGTACCACTGGCTAACGGTAACAGGGTATTACGACAAGGGAGCCTCGGACCTCTTTTTAATTTTAAACAAGAAATACAAACTCAGAAACTAGATTTATTACAAAAAGATTTACCGAAATCTTAAAATTAAACAGAAATCAAAGACAAATATAAAAGAAAACAAATCAACAACAGAAATATAGAAATACTAAGAAAAATGACACTGCTTACACGATGGCTCTGATACCAATTTAGTAGGATCGGCTTGCAAATAGCTTTGTTACAAAAGAGAAAGAAAGAGAAAAAGAAAGAGAAGAGAGAAGCACACCAATTCAGCAGGATCGGCTTGCAAATAGCTTTGTTACAAAAGAGAAAGAAAGAGAAGAGAGAAGCACACTCTGCTTGCTATTCAAGCAGTCTCTAGGACCAAACTGTGAATTTGCTAGTAGAACTCCTGCTCAAACTAAAGAAAACATCTTTATAAATAGAGATTTACAAGAATTATTACAAAAAACTGTATGAAAATGGTGAATACAATCTGTGGATGAACAGTACCCAGTTTGGAAACTATTCGAAGACTGTGCGATTTTACTGTATGGTTTTTACTTTCGTTACAGTAAAATTGTTACAGTATTTTGGCATTTTGTTACTACAGTGGATTTGCTATAGTAGACTTTTTGGCAGTTTTTGACGACGTTTCTTTTGGCTTTGTCGGTACTTGATGGCTTTGACTTTAGCTAACGATGTTTGATAACTTTGATGGCTTCGACTTTCGCTTCTTGATTTTTGGCTGGATTTTGGCGGAGATCCGTTCGGTAGCATTGATCTTTAGAAGAAAACATCTTCGTTGTCTAGATTAGTTTCAGGTACAGCCGTTGATGATTCTTTTGATTCAACATAAGTAGATTCCTGTCGACTGGACACTTGATCTTGAAGAGCAATGAGAGCAGATTTGAGTTCTACTAATTCTTTCTCTAATTTAGCAGTGTCGTCGAGTTTTGGAGCCAAGATGACTTCTTTAAAAGATTTTGGAAATTCTCTTTTGGCAGTTGATTGATTTTTTATTGCGTCGAGAATAATGTCACAATCAAATTTATTCCACTATTTGATGTAAGTGGATTGAAAAAGAACTTTGGAATTTTGGTATTCAAAGGGTAGAACCTCATACTTCCATTTTAAAATCCAAGGAAGTCCTTTTTTGGCAAAGTATTGCATGAAAAAATGACCTGGGAAATCAGGATTTTACATTTTTTCAATTTTGGCATAATAGGAGAGGAGTTCTTTTGGCAAGATGGAAGTCTGACCTCCAAATAAAATCCACCATTGAGTATAAAATCAATGCGGAATCTCTTTGGAATATGGTCAAGAAAAATTTAAAAACCATGAGTGGCCATTTTCTGAATTTTGGAAAATGAGAGCATATTTCCATGCTACCATGTAATCCTAGTAAGAAAAAGGATGAGACTGACCGTTTGGACTTTAGACATTTTGGAATTTAGAAAGGGATTTTTCCCATTCATTTTGGCAAATGATGTTGACTATTTTCATTTTAGAGAAGGAATATTCTGTTTGATTTTTTTTAGTGCAGTATTCAAAGATCGCACTATCTATGAGTTTGGACCAGAATAGCTTCATAGAATTTTCTGAAGAGGGTAAGATATTTAGGATGAAAATGATTTTGAGAGAGGAAGATTTTGAAAATAAGAAGATTTTTTGGTAATTTGGAAAGTTCAGAGTCTAGGGTTAAAACCCTATGTTTTCCTTCTGGCTGATAATCTTTCATATTTGGCTGGGTTGACTAGCACAATTGCAGTTTTGGCTGATTTGAGAGATTTGGTTGTTTCTTTTATAGTTTGGAGAAGGAGAAAGAAAGTATTCGAGATTTCAATCTCCATTTTTTCTTTTCCTTTGTTTTTGGCTTTTGGAGTTGGATACTGTAACACCCCGAATTTTGGCTAACCTGGGATTTGACGTCCTTAGGCAGTGGGTCAATTAAAATACCTGAAAAATCATTCAGAACCCAATTCCATAGCCAAAGAAACCACTTAGGATCAATTTCTTTAGAAACTAAGCATAAGTTAGCTAGCGCAACGTTGGAGTGGCTGGGAAACAGTCCCTGATCACTTTAAATACATTCTACAAGACCCAAATCGAGTAGAACCAATGACTCTATAATACTCTATAACCTCGGATCAAACTCTAAGCGGGTTTGTCCTCTGGACCACACTGAATTTTTATATTGGATTTAGACCGCGCGTCGAAGGTCCGATACCTCCTATCTTAGACCGTTAGAACCGCTCAGCTGGACTTGACAATCATCTAGAAAATCAAGTCAAACCGATAATCACAGACTATTTCGTTGAACCCGGACTGAAGCGACCGCGAATAGGGACGGATTTGGAATTTCAAATTCAAATCTGGCACACGACTTGACGTGTCAGTATTGAGCGTTCTGACCGTCAGAATTCATCCAGATTACACCCTTGGATCAGAAAAAATTTCTTTTTCATGTCATGAGATTTACAGGCCTGATCTACGTGCGGTGACCGCTGAACTGAAACTGGTCCTCCACGTGCGATCTGCGAACCCTGCCGGACTGAAAACTTGATGTATGCTAGATCCAGTATTCATGAGCTTAAGTCCGACCGCATTTGGCCAAGGGACCACCAGAAAGCATCTTTTGGGCCAAAACAACCCCGAATTGGACATACCTCAAGTGTACCTTGACCTAGAGCCTGTTTTGGGCACATTTGGGCTTATAAAAGGGGTTGAAACCCTCACTTCTCTCACCCATCCGAATTTGCTAGAAACCCTAGCAAGAGTGAGAGAGAAAGTGAGAGTTTGTGAGAGAAGGTGGGAGAGCTTTTCCTGCTGCTGCTGCACGTGCTTAGGTAACGCACTCCGATCACTTTGCCGGTGATTTCTCCGCGTTTTCAGGTAAGAAAAACTCTAGAAAGTTGCTGATTTGTTGATTCCTTGGTTCCATAGAGAAATAGCTAATAGATCTTGTATATTAGGTTGCCTAGTCGCCGTAGACGAAGCGTATACGCTCCGTTCAAATTTCAACATCCATAAGAGACAAGGTGAGGATTTTAGACGCTTTGATTGACAGTTTACAACGCTTTCAATGTCGTTTAAGAGTAGATTATCGACGGCATCGCCGTTTGACATGTACAACATGCTCTCCGTTTCCTGTTTCGTAAATTAACGAAGAATATGAGATTTAGGGCATTTTAGTCATTTGTAGGAAGTACGGTCTACATGCATATTTTGCTGACGGGATTGACATGGTTTGTCGCCGCTTTAGGGAGTTAGGAATGCTTGCATAATCAGTTTGGTGAAGAGATTCGCCAAGTTGCGCACTTTGGGTCGACATACTATATGTGGACTTAAGTGTGTAGTGTATGTGTTTGTATAAATGCTTGTATTAGTATGTATTGAATTAAATGATGTTATGTAGTAGTTTGAGATTGATTTCATGATTAATATGCTGACCTAAATGATTTCCTACATGTTGACCTTATGCATGATTGCATTACATGCATAGAAAGTATGCCTTGAAGATTTGCTTAAGTTGAATATGCATGGAAAGTATGCCTTGAAGATTTGCTTAAGTTGAATGTTATAATATGTGCTAACATGCTCACATGATGTATTTCAATTCCAATACCTTTGTATATAGTGTTAATGAAATTCCATAGATGTGTGGGACTTGACTTAGTCCAGGCAGCCGGTAACCGAGCGAATTCGTGGCTGACTGGTCATAGCCACGAACGACGCGTCGATGAATGTGATTCGTGTTGAGAGTTGGCGGCAGTGGTTAGGCCACGCGAAGTGTTTTACGCACTTCATGTCGTTTAACTTGAGATGCGATCGCGCTAGTCGAGCCCGTCAAGTAACCCGACTGGCCGATGTATGTTCACCTTGTATGTGTCATAACTGCTTGAACCTAGGGTACTGAACTTACCATTGTAAACCCTGTTAACCATGGTACCTTGATCCACGAAGACTCATGAGCCGGGCATGGTGGTATGGGACACCGTGGTCGAGCTGTCGGCCTACGCTGGGGCCACAAACCTCCCCGTAGTGACCAATGAGCACCATGACTCGTGAGCAGATTATGGTGGTATGGGACACTATATTCTAGCTGTCGGCCTACACTGATCAGGCGACGAGCCCTTTGTAGTGACCGCGAGCGTATTCTGAGTCCACGGGAGGCGACGACCCTTCCGTTGCAGTAGAGTACGGTAGGCCTGTATTGATAAGGTGATGGGGGAGTGGTGCAACGAGTGCGAGCAACAGCCCTGGCAGCCCTTGCAGTGACCTACGAAATACACATCGTATGAGATTACTAGGAGTGACGACCCTAGACAGGATCTGTGTTGGGATTGATACAAGGGAAGTACCTTAGTTTCCCAATCCTGCTGTTTGAATGGACTAATAACAACTAGGTAATCATATCACCATGACATTGCATGTGCCTGTAAGATGTGGAGCACTTGAGGGAGTGCGGCATGCCGCGGTCGTAAGATGTTGCCGCATGAGGGTGATCGTCGGTGAGGGCATACATCACGTCATGTCATCTTGCATTAACAACAGTATTAGGATTGTCTGATTTACTGCTTTACTATTATCGCGTGATTGAATTGTGAACACGCTAATCTCTGCTCTCTTATCCCACTGAGTTGATCACTCACTCCCACGTTACGGGATGGTGTTTCCGAACACCCACCAGTCCCTTTTGTGATTGCAGATGATGGCGCGGCCTGTGAGGCGGAGCTGGACTTGATAATGAGGAGGAGGATCCCTCCTTTATGCGTGTTCTGATTGACGGGATTGCAGGGAGGTTGATTAGATACTTTGACATTATCATTTTGTATTTTTAGTGCCCTCATGTATATTCATTTTGTTTACTTTTGAAGTATACATGTATGTGTATAACCTGGTAATATATTCATACTCTGGAGACATACAACAGTTTATATACGTTATACATATTATTACAGTCTTCCGCTTGCAAATTTAACTGTCTTTGGAGTATGATATGCTGTTCTGGTTTAATCTCACTCATGTTTAATACATTATCACAGACAACATTCAATCATACATATCCATGTTGCATAAATAACATTTTGGAACTCGAGAGTTGGGTTTTTGCTCGACCCCCCGATTTTCGGGATGTTACAGATGGTATCAGAGCATGAATGAGAGTATACTGGGCCTGGGTTATGGTCTTGCGACGTACGCTGTCGCTTCCTTTGACTTAGGTGGGTGCGAGAAGGGTCTAGAAACACTTCTAGGATCGCAGATTCGCCGATAGGCGAAGTCTATTAGGATCGACCGCAAGATCGAGTCTGTAACGCATCTCGGGTCGTGTAAAGCAAACCGAAGCACTTCTAAGCTTTAGGAAGTCGGGTGGAGACGTCCTATGAGCGGTTTTAAACCGCAAAAGTGAATCCTTGGGCCGTGGGATGACCATGACCCCTGTAATCAATCGCTAGGGCTTAAAAACCCCGTTTCGCCAAAAATTCTCTAAATTTCTCCTCTAAACACTCTGACCTTCAGTTATTTCTTATCCATTTCATGTTAGGCATCAAACCTAATGTGAAAATAACATAAATTAGTACTTTCATAAAATTTTACAGTGAATAGTAAAATTTCATGAAAAATGGCCATAAGGGCATTCTAACTTTACTTTATTTAACAACTAAGGATCTAGATAGGTGTACTGGCTCCTTCTACCCCAAATTCATATGCTACATCATATGGTTTGGTATTCAGGATTGCGATGTGGACCCGGAAAGCCCCGAACACATGTTTGGGCTCATACAGACCAAATTATTGTGAACTAAGGGGTGGGACCTAACTTTTTGGGACCCTGGGACCATGGGGGACCAGACCCATGGGGTCCCACCGGCCAACTTGAAAGTTGGCCGGCGATGCCATCGCCGGTCGGGCGATGCATCGCCGGCCGGCGGTGTCCGTTGGTGCTGTCCTTCGGGCGCACACCCCTAAATGGGGTCCACACCCTCCCTATATACCTCCCACCTCACGAAAACCCCCAAATCTCACCTCTCCTTCACAAACAGCCCCCTACATAGCCCTAGTTTCGATTTTCAACAACCCATTCCAAACCCCGGCGTCCCAAACCACTCCTAGAACCCTCCTTGGCCAAAACCGACCATCACCCATCATTTATTGGATGTTGGCAGCCTCTTTCCTTGAAGATATCTCCATTTGGAGCTCCAAAATCCCCCAAATATAGCTGAAATCGTGAGGTGCTCCATCCCATCTTTTTGTTTGTATTTTTTTCTGAAAGTACAGCCTTGGGAAGCTTGAAGTAACCCTCTACGATGCCTAGATTTCCTTTTCTCAGATTGGGCAGCCATTTCTCCGCATTTTCAGCGTTTTTCATGGCTTTTGTGGAAGCCATTTTGAGCCTTCTGTCACTCTCATCCATCCTGTCTTTGATGGGCAAGAGGAAAACTGCGACAGACGAGGCTGGGCCGAGCCGCCCTGCTCGATCGAGAAGACCGCGGGGTGGTGCCGCAAGTTCAAGCACCGTCGCAGGTCCAGCTGTAGTCCTAGAGTGCCGTACAAAGCGGGATTTGGATCCCCATGCCCACCTTGGACGAACCATTTTATCAGAGATGCCTCATGGCGAATACACTGATCGTAAAGTGTTATTTGAGGCGGACATAGATGGACGATTGTTCGGCGAATATCTGTTGTTCGAACGCATTGAAGCTGCGCACTGGGGACCGATCTTTGAAGCTCGCGCTCGTGCTAATGTGAGCACTGTTCGTGCCTTCTATGCTAGCATCCAGAGTCCTACCTTGGAGCCTTTGCAGTTCAAAATCCCTTTTGGTAGGGATCGGATGGCTACGATCGACGTCCGGTTGGTTGCGCGACTTCTCAACGTACCTTGAGGTGATGTGCATCCTAGTGAGAAGAATTTGAGGACTAGACGTGAACGAGATCGCCGCACCAGGCTTCTGTGCGGTAAGTTGGTTCCATGGCAGCCTAATAATAGCCTCAAGGCGACGTACATGTCTGAGGATTTGCGCCTGCTGCATCATATCTGCACGTTCAATGTCTATCCCAGGTCGACGAACCGCATTGAATGTACACGTCTTATGGTAGATTTCTTATTTCTGGTGGCCCAGGGAGAGAACGTATGTATGGCCACTTTCATCTTACGGCAGATAGTTCTCATAGCCAGGTCGAGAAGAACATCCGAATCGCTTCCCTTTGGCCGACTTATTTGCAAGGTTGCGCTTGAGTTTGCCTATAGACTTGGGCCCAAATTGCCGGTATCGATTCACACCATCGATGAGTCGACAATGGTTAAGATGAAGATTGGGTCACAATACCGTGAAAATCAACTTGAAAGGGATAGTGGGGATGACTTTGATGAAGAGGAAGATCAAAGCGAAGAAGAACCTAGAGTAGAGGTTCAGGAAGAAGCTCAGGAAGAAGCAGAAGAGGAGGCTCAGGATACTGATGAGAGCCCTCCTCCTTCTGCGCAGGCTACTATCGACGACCGCATTGCTCGGATGGAGGAGAGTCAGACCGCTTTGCGAAGGGAAGTCCAAGAACTTCGCGCAGAGGTCGCTGATGCTAAGGCCGTTACAAAGAAGAAATTTGGCAAGGTGACTCGCACCTTGAAGGCGATCCTGTGTTGCTTACAGGATAAGGGCGCTCCTCCTCCATCACCAGACTCCGACTAGCGATGCGATCTTTGATGTTATTATCAGTAGTTAGTCATTTCCTGTTTTAAGTTGTGTTTTGTAAGCCTGATAAGGCTGGTAGTTTACCTATGTTGCTGTAGTAGCTGACTGACATAGCTCCCATGTACTTTTTATCATGATACTTATAGGGAGATATCCCTTGTATTATGATAATTTTGGTTTAATGAAATGCATGATGCTTTTCGACTTGTTATGTGAATGTTTGTGTTGTGGTTTGGGCTTAATGTAGCCAAAATTTGTGGAATGGAGTGCATGCCGTCTCATTTCACTGTAAGGTATTGTCCCTGGATCGGGAGTATTGTAACTCCCGGGATTCAGCCTACAAATTAGTTTTTATCCCACCCCACCCTCCTACCAAGCATGCCACTTTCGATCCCACTATGGGACTAAGAACGCGGTTCTATTTAATACAACTGAATGCTACTGGCCACATAGGCCCTTGGCGTTTTGGTCCTAGAGTTAGCACTCCCTGATTTGAAGAGTCTGATGACATAAGAAATCCAATTCCATTTAGACAATCTTGACCCTAAGCGATAGAACAACTCTCTGTAGTAGAAATGGTATGGAAAGCCATTTACCGTATAATCTTAAGCTTTAGATTATAGCTACTGAGTTACAGACTAGCCTACTAGTTACCTAGAGTAGGGTAAAGCCTGTATATGTTAAGGAATGATAGATTAGTTTTGATTGGAATGAGACTCCCTTCTTTGGATAGATCCCCTTATGACTTATAGACTCCTGTTGTTGCCCATAGGAAGGAACCATACACTCTCAGGGAACATTTATAACTCCCTCAGATTGAACTTAGAATGAACTAGCACGCCCCTTAGAATTGCCTTTCCCAAGGACTTATTGCATTCGGGAACGCAGAGTAAAGGAACTACATGTAAGCGATGTATTCGCGGTTTGAGTCGATTTCTTACTCCTAGTGGTTACCAATGAATCCAATGCTCTGATCAAGCAAAGGATCGGCATCGACTTGGATTAAGAACTGATACAACACATTTTCTGTCCTGATTAGACAGAAGGTTCAACGTATCCGGCTTAGACCCACTACACAACCTTTCTTCTGTGATGGCCCAACCATCTACAACTAAACAGGATCACATTGTCTTTGGGAAATGGCAAGGACTTAAAACCATGTAGAGAAAGGTTAAGGATAACCCCTAAGTTACGCCCCGTTCCGATATACGGATCGATGCAACGATTCTTAGACTTTAAGTAGAACCAAGTTTTAAGGGGGGTAGAACATATTAAGTCCAATCCAGTTAGGATTAGTCAACACTACCGTTTGATCAGTGTGGCGCAGCGGAAGAGTGGTTGGCCTCTTTCCCACTGGCCCAGGATCGAAACATTTGATTTAGGTTATATGTACGATTAGGTTATTAAATAGGATTTGAACCTTCCTTAGAGAAAGTACTCCTTGCCCTTCGCCAATGTCGAGGACGACATTGTGTTTTAAGGGGGGTAGATTGTAACACCCCGGATTTTGGCTAACCTGGGATTTGACGTCCTTAGGTAGTGGGTCAATTAAAACACCTGAAAAATCGTTCAGAACCCAATTCCATAGCCAAAGAAACCACTTAGGATCAATTTCTTTAGAAACTAAGCATAAGTTAGCTAGCGCAACGTTGGAGTGGCTGGGAAACAGTCCCTGATCACTTTAAATACGTTCTACAAGACCCAAATCGAGTAGAACCAATGACTCTATAATACTCTATAACCTCGGATCAAACTCTAAGCGGGTTTGTCCTCTGGACCACATTGAATTTTTATATTGGATTTAGACCGCGCGTCGAAGGTCCGATACCTCCTATCTTAGACCGTTAGAACCGCCCAGCTGGACTTGACAATCATCTCGAAAATCAAGTCAAACCGATAATCACAGACTATTTCGTTGAATCCGGACTGAAGCGACCGCGAATAGGGACGGATTTGGAATTTCAAATTCAAATCTGGCACACGACTTGACGTGTCAGTATTGAGCGTTCTGACCGTCAAAATTCATCCAGATTACACCCTTGGATCAGAAAAAATTTCTTTTTCATATCATGAGATTTACAGGCCTGATCTACGTGCGGTGACCGCTGAACTGAAACTGGTCCTCCACGTGCGATCTGCGAACCCTGCCGGACTGAAAACTTGATGTATGCTAGATCCAGTATTCATGAGCTTAAGTCCGACCGCATTTGGCCAGGGGACCACCAGAAAGCATCTTTTGGGCCAAAACAACCCCGAATTGGACATACCTCAAGTGTACCTTGACCTAGAGCCTGTTTTGGGCACATTTGGGCTTATAAAAGGGGTTGAAACCCTCACTTCTCTCACCCATCCGAATTTTCTAGAAACCCTAGCAAGAGTGAGAGAGAAAGTGAGAGTTTGTGAGAGAAGGTGGGAGAGCTTTTCCTGATGCTGCTGCACGTGCTTAGGTAACGCACTCCGATCACTTTGCCGGTGATTTCTCCGCGTTTTCAGGTAAGAAAAACCCTAGAAAGTTGCTGATTTGCTGATTCCTTGGTTCCATAGAGAAATAGCTAATAGATCTTGTATATTAGGTTGCCTAGTCGCCGTAGACGAAGCGTATACGCTCCGTTCAAATTTCAACATCCATAAGAGACAAGGTGAGGATTTTAGACGCTTTGATTGACGGTTTACAACGCTTTCAATGTCGTTTAATAGTAGATTATCGACGGCATCGCCGTTTGACATGTACAACATGCTCTCCGTTTCCTGTTTCGTAAATTAACGAAGAATATGAGATTTAGGGCATTTTAGTCATTTGTAGGAAGTACGGTCTACATGCATATTTTGCTGACGGGATTGACATGGTTTGTCGCCGCTTTAGGGAGTTAGGAATGCTTGCATAATCAGTTTGGTGAAGAGATTCGCCAAGTTGCGCACTTTGGGTCGACATACTATATGTGGACTTAAGTGTGTAGTGTATGTGTTTGTATAAATGCTTGTATTAGTATGTATTGAATTAAATGATGTTATGTAGTAGTTTGAGATTGATTTCATGATTAATATGCTGACCTAAATGATTTCCTACATGTTGACCTTATGCATGATTGCATTACATGCATAGAAAGTATGCCTTGAAGATTTGCTTAAGTTGAATATGCATGGAAAGTATGCCTTGAAGATTTGCTTAAGTTGAATGTTATAACATGTGCTAACATGCTCACATGATGTATTTCAATTCCAATACCTTTGTATATAGTGTTAATGAAATTCCATAGATGTGTGGGACTTGACTTAGTCCAGGCAGCCGGTAACCGAGCGAATTCGTGGCTGACTGGTCATAGCCACGAACGACGCGTCGATGAACGTGATTCGTGTTGAGAGTTGGCGGCAGTGGTTAGGCCACGCGAAGTGTTTTACGCACTTCATGTCGTTTAACTTGAGATGCGATCGCGCTAGTCGAGCCCGTCAAGTAACCCGACTGGCCGATGTATGTTCACCTTGTATGTATCATAACTGCTTGAACCTAGGGTACTGAACTTACCATTGTAAACCCTGTTAACCATGGTACCTTGATCCACGAAGACTCATGAGCCGGGCATGGCGGTATGGGACACCGTGGTCGAGCTGTCGGCCTACGCTGGGGTACAAACCTCCCCGTAGTGACCAATGAGCACCTAGACTCGTGAGCATATTATGGTGGTATGGGACACTATATTCTAGCTGTCGGCCTACACTGATCAGGCGACGAGCCCTTTGTAGTGACCGCGAGCGTATTCTGAGTCCACGGGAGGCGACGACTCTTCCGTTGTACTAGAGTACGGTAGGCCTGTATTGATAAGGTGATGGGGGAGTGGTGCAACGAGTGCGAGCAACAGCCCTGGCAGCCCTTGCAGTGACCTACGAAATACACATCGTATGAGATTACTAGGAGTGACGACCCTAGACAGGATCTGTGTTGGGATTGATACAAGGGAAGTACCTTAGTTTCCCAATCCTGCTGTTTGAATGGACTAATAACAACTAGGTAATCATATCACCATGACATTGCATGTGCCTGTAAGATGTGGAGCACTTGAGGGAGTGCGGCATGCCGCGGTCGTAAGATGTTGCCGCATGAGGGTGATCGTCGGTGAGGGCATACATCACGTCATGTCATCTTGCATTAACAACAGTATTAGGATTGTCTGATTTACTGCTTTACTATTATCGCGTGATTGAATTGTGAACACGCTAATCTCTGCTCTCTTATCCCACTGAGTTGATCACTCACTCCCACGTTACGGGATGGTGTTTCCGGACACCCACCAGTCCCTTTTGTGATTGCAGATGATGGCGCGGCCTGTGAGGCGGAGCTGGACTTGATAATGAGGAGGAGGATCCCTCCTTTATGCGTGTTCTGATTGACGGGATTGCAGGGAGGTTGATTAGATACTTTGACATTGTCATTTTGTATTTTTAGTGCCCTCATGTATATTCATTTTGTTTACTTTTGAAGTATACATGTATGTGTATAACCTGGTAATATATTCATACTCTGGAGACATACAACAGTTTATATATGTTATACATATTATTACAGTCTTCCGCTTGCAAATTTAACTATCTCTGGAGTATGATATGCTGTTCTGGTTTAATCTCACTCATGTTTAATACATTATCACAGACAACATTCAATCATACATATCCATGTTGCATAAATAACATTTTGGAACTCGGGAGTTGGGTTTTTGCTCGACCCCCCGATTTTCGGGATGTTACAGATACGCTTTTGGCGTTATTTTTTTTTTTTTTTGAATAATGATATTTTAATTTTCTATTAAGTATTTCAGTTTATTTAAATTAAATAGAATAATTTTATTTTCATTTAATAAAAAATAATTTCTTTATAACGTGAAACATTTCCTAATATGTGATAGGGGAAAATGTTTCAAATTAACACATTTCATACATTTCATTTGTTTGTTAACAAACTAGTTGTTTTAAATTGAGCGCTTAATTTTCAGGCTTCAGCTATAATTACCAGGAAAGTTTTTTGACTTCAGATTTCAAATTTAGGCTTTAGACTTTAGATTTAACAAACAGGGCCTGAGTGTTTTTATTTTCTGTTTATAGTCTTGCATGGTGAGGGCCATCATATGAAAGGCTTGGATCAATGAAAGATGATCCAAATTCAAAAGCAAAGGTCCCATTGCTCCATAAGAGCAATAATTACCAAGTATTCTAGCAAACCTATACATAATTAATCTTGAGTTTTGTTAAGCCCACGCATGTGTACAAATCACACATGCAATTACATATGCTAGTGTTGTAGACAGGTCCATTAGAAGGGTGGGCCAAAATTAACTGAACGGACGTACGGTTGCATAATTTGGCTGAAGTTTTCTTTCTCCAATCTTACTTGTCATATGGCTTCTTCCAGTTTTAGATCCACCTATAATTTTGATCTCATGTCCTTAAATGATCCCGCTAAATGGATGAATAGTATGGATTTCTTACAAATATCAT
This sequence comes from Magnolia kwangsiensis, assembly GCA_037074715.1. Taxonomy (NCBI): domain Eukaryota; kingdom Viridiplantae; phylum Streptophyta; class Magnoliopsida; order Magnoliales; family Magnoliaceae; genus Magnolia; species Magnolia kwangsiensis. Next base: position 131,132,436 of record CM073574.1, read on the forward strand.
GGTGGGCATGTTCTCTCCCCAAGTGCAGGGTTGTGATGTAGTAATAACTCGGTAAGACCGAGGTCGAATCACAAGGGACTGAAACTTGTATATTATCTAAAACTAACTAGAACTAGAACTAAGGTAAGATGAAATCTAAACTGAATGTAATTTGAGGAATAATGGTGAAAATATTAATCTAAAATTTATAGAAATCAGAGGAAAGAAAACTAGGGATTCAGAGGATCCACTTGTAGAGATCAGAGAGATCTTATGCCTGCTTCAAAAATCATGAAAATTACTGAACTGCCATTGATCTAGTTTTCAAAGAGATGAAAGGTATATGAATTAGAATGAATTCCATCACCAAACCATGCCTAAGAGACTATGGCAAATAATAGAATTAAACTAATTACCAACCCATCACATGTATGAAGGTTAGGAAGGGTACCGACATCCGACCATGCCCAGGAGATTATGGTGAACAACAGGGCTTCCTGACGTCATAAACATAAAGGAGAAAAAGGACATGCTCCAAGCCATTGCAGACCCATTGTAATTTCAGTCACAACAGACCATTAAAGACTAAACAAAATATGCCATTAATAATCAACTAAAATCAACATCAATTCATGAATTAAAATTACATTAAAAACATAAAATAAAATCTCCCATCTCACTACAAGCTTCACCCCTTAGCCCTAGCTAAGGGGTTTTAGCCTGACATGATGTGGCTAATCTCTTTCAAATAATAATAAGAAAAATAAATAAATAAATAAATAAAACTCTAAAAACAAACTCTAAATTTCTCTCTGCCGTTTGCTGACTTCAATTCCAACTCCACCAGCTCCCCCCTCTCTCTTTCTCTCCTTTCCTTTATACCATACACTGACGGTGAAGTAGCTGGTGTGAACCAACCTTCCTCGAGTCGGTGGCTGTAGCGTACGCAGCAAGTTTTAGTGTGCAACACGTTTTGCAGCTGGAATGCGCAATAAGAAAGATAACCTGCATTTGGCTTGGAATTTCGGAGCAATGAACATGTTTTGATTCAGAATTCCTCCATGGATAGGGTCATCTAGAACCTGGGCGTCATCTGGATGGGTCAGATCATCAAAACGAGCAATGATCGTGGCCCACAACTCCCTCGAATTTTCAGAATTTTCGGACGTAGGGGCTGCGTAACAGAGTACGTTGTGATGATGGTGGGGGCCACTTCTTGGTGTTTCTGACAAATCTAGTTCGTTCATTGAATTCAGCTCGAAAAACCAGTTAGAATCGACTGGTTTTGGATTAAATTCGGTGTGGCCAAAATGGTTTTTAGCTCTGTCGTCCGACCTCCGTTTGGACAGTTAAGATCTGATCCTTGCTGTCTTTCGCAATTTCGCCACCTAGGCGAAGGTCTTGGACACCTATTGGAGCAAATGAACAGCTTAGATCATCGAACCAGACCATAACTGGGGCCCACTATTCAAATCAGCGTCCGGTTTTTATAGACGCAGTCCCTGCGCACGGTAATTGCATTGATTTCTGTGGGGCCCACTTGTAATAGTTTTTAGTGGATCAAGACCGTTCATTGGAATATTAGGGTCCATTCAGGTCACGGGTAAAAGTTTGAACCCGATTAGAATTTTTTGTGGGTCACAGCGCTGATCAACGTGCGTCAGCTTCTCCTATCTTTTCGAGCTTTTTCTTGTGCATGGTTGCATAAGAACGGCACGGTTTTGGTTGAAAACATCTCCTGGACACACCAGTCGGCTCGGATCATCCATCCTAATGATGGTTGTGGGCCACGACACTTCCCATCGGACGAACGTCCGCATGCCGCGAAAGAGGAGAGAGAAATCTCTCTTGGAGTTGGACTATTCGGGTCAACCGATTCTGACGACTTGCTACTGGCTTGTGCACTGCAAGTGTACATGCAGTTTGTGCACGAGCGTCACGGGTGGGGTCCACGTAAACGTCTTCAATTGAATCCACTCCATCCATTCATCTTCTCCTCTAATTTAAGAGTTTGAGACCAAAAGTAAAACATATCCAGGTATCAGGTGGACCGCAAATTGTTGTTTTATGGGCTGATCTGTCCATTGGATCACTTTCACAAGGATTGAATGGATGAAATTCAATGTCTATGGTTAATTTATGGTTCTCAGGCCATGCATGAAGTCTTGAACTGAACGGATGGTGAGAACCCTGTGATCTTGTATTGTGGATGTCTTCCAAGCCACTTGAGCTTCAGTTTCCTGATTTTCACAGATCTCCGGCATGTAAATTCATCGATCTTGGTCCCCTAGAGTGTATCCCTTGCCTTTGGTGTCATAATAAAAAGAGCATTAAATCCATACTTTAAGCACCTATTTTAGCTTAAGCTCCTAAATTCAACCTGCAGCATAAACATGATTAAACCAAGCCGTTAAACAGTATCATACACGTAAAATTAGGTAATTACTAGGGTCTGATATGAAATATTTGATCCTCAACACAACCCCCAACCAGCATTTTGCTAGTCCCGAGCAAAATATGCGAAAAATAAGTTGAGAATTACAGGACGATTTCCATAAACTCGAGTGATTTTTACAAATAATCCAGATACAAAAATTCTAAGATTCATGAATGTTGGGCATTAATTTCTCCTGGACTCAAGCGCTCAGTAAACTTCATAATTAAGATAAAGTATTAATCCATAAATTAGACGAATTCTGAACATTATGATCCATGAGTGTATAGTGGAATCTCTGCTTACCACTATTAAGAGGCCCAATCTTCAATTTCATGATATCATTGGTAACTAACAAAGAATTTATGACAACCAGCCTAAACCAAAACTTGCCTCACAGATCGTCTTTTCATTCCTTCAGCTTTTGATTTTTTCAACTTTTTATTTTTCCATTAATAGTCATGCCAAAAAGAGGAATCAAATCCTTACCAATAGGGAGCAAACCTATGGTGAAGACCGTACTCGTAGACCTTTTTCACATATCATTCATGGGGAATTAACTCTACACCTATAGGGAGCAAACCTATGGTGAAGATTAATTATCCAACCTTTTCCATTTTTATACCATGATGGCAAGATATTTCAGGCTGGTTCCTTTCATGCTCAGTGATTACCAAGTTAATCCTTCGATATGAAACTGAAATCTAAATGTGTAGGCGAGCGTGACATGTGAAATCATGACTCAATCAATGTTTACAACTTCTAATCATGGATTAATAACTCGATCTTAACTGCAAAATTTAACAGATACTGAATCCCAGAGTTTGAAATTACCAACATCACGTATCTTGAAAATATAAATTAGGGATATCTGTCAAAATCACTTCGAATTCACAAGAATTTTCTGAAAATTTTTTAAAAATTTTCACAATTTTTTCACAATTTTTGCTCAAGACCAAGAAAATACTGATTAGGAAGCCTAATCTCTCACCCCCAACCTAAAATCTATATTGTCCTCAATGTAAAAGATATGGGCATGCAATGCACATGGAATAACGAAAGTAAAGTGATGGGAAGATAGCACCTGGATAACGAATCGAGAGAGTTTCCAAAAATCACAGCATGGAAGCTGGTTAGCAAGAGAGAAAAAGAAAAATAAAAATAACAAAAATAAAATCCTACCTATACCACTTTCGCAGGTGCTCTTGATTGCATTTAGCGTATGCAACAAGCCTTTAAACCCCTAGGTTACCCCTAGTGGATGAGTTGTAGTCTCGTGAGGGTTTGCAGTAATGTTACCCACAAACATTGAATTATCTAACTAGAAAAATGAAATGAAAAGCTGGGTTGCCTCCCAGGAGCGCTAAATTTATCGTCTTCAGCCAGACAAATAAAGCAACAATCCTAGTCCTATGAAAGCGATAAACCTACCTATACCTCCATTAGACTAGGAGATCAGTCCTGGTAAACAGGAGAAATTGGAGACATGGATATGTCCTCTAAATCAAATGTCTCGACAAATGGCTTTAATCGATGTCGATTTACTTTAAACTCCTTGCCATTGTCGGGATCTCTTATCTCGACGGCCCCATGAGGATAAGCAATGACAACAATGTAAGGGCCTGTCCAACGAGATCGAAGCTTATCCGGAAAGAGATGTAGTCGAGAATCGTACAAAAGGACTTTCTGACCTGGCGTGAATGATTTTCGTAGAATATGTTGATCATGAAACGCCTTCATCCTGTCCTTGTAAATTCTCGAGTTCTCATATGTATCGTTCCGAATTTCTTCAAGTTCATTTAATTGAAGTTTGCGTAACGAGCCAACGTTGTCCAGATTGAAATTTAGATTTTTGATCGCCCAGTATGCTTTATGTTCCAATTCCACGGGCAAGTGACAAGCTTTCCCATAGACAAGTCTAAAGAGAGATGTTCCAATAGGAGTTTTAAAAGCAGTACGGTACGCCCATAAGGCATCGGTCAATCGAATTGACCAATCCTTACGGTTAGGGTTAACCGTTTTCTCCAAGATATGTTTGATCTCTCTATTAAAAATCTCAGCTTATCCACTTGTCTGTAGATGGTATGGGGTGCTCACCTTATGAGAGATACCGTATTTCTTCATTAAACTCTCAAATGGTCTATTACAAAAGTCTGAGCCCCCGTCACTAATGATGGCTCGAGGCGTCCCGAACCGCGACAGGATATTTTCTTTTAAGAACTTAATGACCGTGCGATGGTCATTTTTGCAGCACGGAATTGCTTCGACCCATTTAGTTACATAGTCTACGGCGAGCAAAATATACAGATTTCCAAATGATTGGGGGAATGGTCCCATGAAATCAATGCCCCAGCAATCAAATGCTTCAATAATAAGGATGGGATTCAAAGGCATCATATTTCGACGGGACAATGCTCCTAATTTTTGACAACGCTCACAAGCTTTGCAAAACTCATGAGTGTCCCTAAACATAGTGGGCCAGTAAAAACCACACTGTAGAATCTTAACCGTGGTCTTTTTAGCAGAAAAGTGACCACCACAAGCCTGTGAGTGACAGAAGGAGATGACACTCTGATGCTCATCGTCTGGCACACACCTCCTTAAGATTTGGTCTGGGCAATATTTAAACAAATATGGATCATCCCAGAAAAAGTTACGCACCTTGGTAAAGAATTTCTTCTTATCTTGCGATGTCCAATGTGTCGGTATCGAACTTGTAGCAAGCTAATTAGCAATATCAGCGAACCAAGGTGAATGGAAGATTCTAAACAGTTGTTCATCAGGGAACATATCATTAATATGAGTCGCCTCAAGGGAATCAGAGGTATTAAGGCGAGAAAGGTGATCGGCCACTACGTTCTCTACTCCCCTTTTGTCTTTAATTTCCAAATCGAATTCTGGGAGTAGAAGGATCCATCGTATCAGGCGGGGCTTAGAATCATTCTTAGAAAGAAGATACTTAAGTGCCGCGTGATCTGTGTAGATGATAATCTTAGATTCGATCAGGTAAGATCTAAATTTGTCCAAAGCGAACACTACGGCTAAGAGTTCCTTTTCCGTAGTCGAGTAGTTCACTTGGGTAGGATTTAGAGTCATACTTGCGTAGTGAATAACGTAAGGCCGCTTATCTTTTCTTTGGCCTAGAACCGCCCCAAGAGTATAATCAGAGGCGTCGCACATAAGTTCAAAAGGAAGACTCCAGTTGGGTGGCTGCATGATAGGTGCAGTGGTTAACACGCCCTTAAGCTTAGTGAAAGCTTATTGGCACTACTCAGTCCACTCGTATGGTGTATCCTTTTGAAAAAGATTACATAAAGGATGAGAGAGGAGATTAAAGTCCTTTATGAATCGTCTGTAGAATCCTGCATGTCCCAAGAAGGATCGCACATCTCTGATGTTCTTGGGCGGAGGTAGGTTAGAGATAAGATCGATTTTTGCCTTATCTACCTCGATTCCTTTGGACGAGATGATATGTCCAAGGACAATTCCCTTTTGAACTATAAAATGACACTTCTCCCAGTTAAGCACCAAATTTTTTTCTTCACATCTTTTCAGCACACATTTGTGACTTGCTAAGCACTCGTTGAAAGATGAACCGAAAACAGAGAAATCGTCCATGAAGACCTCTAAATATTTTTCCACCATGTCAGAAAAGATACTCATCATGCATCACTGAAAGGTGGCAGGGGCATTACATAACCCGAATGGCATCCTTCTGTAAGCAAAGGTGCCATAGGGACATGTAAATGTGGTCTTTTCCTGATCTTCAGGGGCGATTTCAATCTGATTATAACCTGAATACCCATCAAGGAAACAATAATAGGAATGAACAGCTAACCTTTCGAAGATCTGATCTATAAAGGGCAAAGGAAAGTGGTCCTTCCTAGTGACGGTATTCAGCTTCCTATAGTCAATGCACATTCTCCAACCAGTAGTAACTCTGGTCGGCACGAGTTTGTTATTGGCATTGGCTACGATGGTGATCCCGGACTTCTTAGGAACCACCTAAGTTGGACTCACCTATTGACTATCGGATATGGGATATATGATCCCCACTTCTAATAGTTTGAGAACCTCAGCCTTAACCACTTCCTTCATGTTTGGATTTAGTTTACGCTGTGATTGCCGAACAACCTTTGCATTATCCTCAAGATATATGCGGTGAGTACAAATCGATGAGTTAATTCCCTTGAGGTCCGCTATCGTCCATCCAAGAGCTCCCTTATACTCAATGAGAGTAGATATGAGCATACTCTCTTGTTCCTTCTCCAAGTGGGTAGAGATCACCACCGGATATGTCTCATCTTGACCTAAATAGACATATTTTAAATCAGAGGGCAAAGGTTTTAAGTCAAGCTTCGGTGGCTTGAGGTTAGACGGTAGAGGCACCACATCAGTTTGGGGCAACTCTTCAATTTGTGGCCTCCACCGGTTAACTTCAAGTACCGGTGCAGTATCAAGCATGACACACATCTCCCTAATTATATCATCATCAAAATCATGTGAGTGGGCCAGGCACGTCTCTAGAGGATCAGAGGATAAGGTGAGAGGCGTTCTATCTTCCACAAAAGAATCAATCATGTTAACATCGTGGAAATCGTCATCATCCTCTGAGTTGCTGTCGTTATTGAAAAAGATATTCGATTCCAATGTCAAATTTTCAAAAGACATAGTCAAAACACCATTCCTGCAATTGATAATTGCATTTGAAGTGGACAAGAATGGGAGACCAAGGATGACGGGAATCTGAGTGCTCGTGTCATTGATGGGTTCGGTGTCCAAGATGATAAAATCAACAGGGTAATAGAATCTATCAACCTGGACCAGCACATCCTCAATTATCCCTCTTGGTACACGAATAGAATGATCAGCAAGTTGTAGTGTGGTTCGGGTGGGTTTTAATTCACCCAAACCTAACTTTTGGTATACCGAATAGGGAATCAGATTGACGTTTACTCCTAAATCAAGAAGTGCGTGATCAATTTGATAGTTTCCGATTACACATGATATGGTTAGGCAATCGAGATCTTTGAATTTTTACGGCACATCTTGTTTTATGATGGCACTCACTTTCTCAGTCAAGGAGATCTTCTTTTGAACACTTTTCCTTCGTTTGGTAGTGCATAAGTCCTTTACAAATTTAGCATATAAAGGAATCTGTTTTACAACATCAAGCAGAGGAATGTTGACTTTCACTTGTTTCAACACCTCTAGGATATCCTGAGAGTTAGAGAGACGTTTTGGTTCAACCAACCGTTGGGGAAACGGAGCAACTGGCTTTTCTAGAGGTTCCGGTTCAAATTTTTGTGGGGCGCCACTAGATCCATCATTGTTGTCCTCTTCTGGTTCTTGAGGCTTTTCGGGCCTAACTGGAAGGGTTTTCAATAACCTTCCCACTCCTAAGAGTGGTGATGGATTTAGCGTGCCCCATTTGATTTGAAGAGCTGGGATTACCTGTCTCGTATTGCGGTTTAGGATTGGAGATTGGTTGTGCAGGAAGCATCCCCTTTTCTATAGCCGTCATACGTGAATCTATCTTTTGTATAAAATTTCGCATTATCTGTGTCAGTTCTTGCACAGAATTTTGAGCCGGTTCTTCTTGAGGTCTCCCCTGATTTGGATTTTGATTGAAGAAACCTTGAGGGGTAGCAGTTTGTCCGTTCCCCCAACTAAAATTCGGATGATTTTTCCAACCAGGATTGTACGTATTAGAGGGTGGTCCATTGAAAGGTCTTTGATAGTTATTTACGGCATTAGATTGTTCATTCAATACTTCTCAAAAGGCAGGTATTAAAGGACAATTTTCAGTAGTATGAATGTTGCAATCACAGATGCCGCAAACACTTTCATTAACCTTTTTCTTCTTTCCTTCCATGGCGTCAAATTTTCTGGTGAGATTGGCCACCTTAGCGTTAAGATCATCATCCTCTTTCAGGAGATATATTCCTCCTTTTTCCCTTGAATGAATCGGCCTAGACGTAGTGTTCGTCCTTGGGTAATAGTCCCATGATTGTGTTTTTTCAGTGAGACTATCGAGGTAATCCCATACCTCGTCGATATTTTTATTGATGAATTCTCCGTTACACATTGTCTTGACCATTTGACACATGGAAGATGTTAGCCCTTCATAGAAAAAATTCGTAATACGCTATATTTCAAAGCCATGCTGTGGGCATGCATTAACCAGATCCTTGAACCTTTCCCAACATTGGAAGAATGTTTCATCTTCCTTTTAGGCAAAGTTCATGATTGCTCTCCTGAGGGTAATTGTCTTATGATATGGGAAAATTTTCTTTATAAATTCCCTCTACATATCATTCCATGTGCCAATGGATCTAGGACGTAGTGAATGTAACCACGTCTTGGCTTTTTCTTTCAAGGAAAATGGAAAGAGTTTCAGCCTAATAGTATCTTCAGATACATTAGGGAAATATAAGGTGCCTATGATTTCGTCGAACTCTTTCAGGTGTAAATATGGTTCTTCAGATTTAAGCCCATGGAACTTGGGAAGGAGTTGGATAACCCCTGGCTTGATGTCCATATGTCCTGTATTCGCAGGAAAAATCATGCATGAGGGCGTACTCAGCCCCGCTGGTTGTAAATAATCTCGTAAAGTACGAGGCGGGGGTGCGTGGTGCACCTCATTCTCATCACGTACTTCCTCAACCCTAAGTTGAGGTAGTGCTTGAGGTTGATTTTTAGCCATAATCTCCTCTGTCTCAGGAGAATTCAAGTGGTGTCTAGTCCTGCGATGGACAATCAACCCCTCAACTAATCCTCCTTCAGTCACGAGACGTCGAGTGTTGTCGCGTGCCCACTGGGGCATAAAACACACTCAACCCTCAAATTCTAACTTAAACCAAAGAGAAAGGAAGAAGAAATCTAGAAAATAAAAGAGAAAGATGGAAAGAAGTTACCAAATTTGAAGTCCTAGGTTAAGAACCTGCAGAATAAACAAAACAAGTTAGTTTTTAAACAAAAAGTCTATAAAATAGAGAAATTCTAAAAATAGAATAAGAACCAAAGTTAGAATTTTTAAAAAGAATTAGAATTAGCAACTACTAAAAAGAAGAAATAAATCTTAATCTAGAATAGAGAGGAAGAATTTAAGAAAGAATTTACCAATTTTGAAACTATCTTGGAAGCCTACAAAACAGGAACGACAAGTTAGTTTCTAAAAATCGAGAAAATCTAAACATAATCTTAAACTAATCCTAAAACTAATTAATTTCAGAAAAACGTAGCCGTCAGTCCCCGGCAACAGCGCCAAAAACTTGTTCACTCCCTAAGTGCAGGGTTGTGATGTAATAATAACTCGGTAAGACCGAGGTTGAATCCCAAGGGACTGAAACTTGTACGTTATCTAAAACTAACTAGAACTAGAACTAAAGTAAAATGAAATCTAAACTGAATGTAATTTGAGGAATAATGGTGAAAATATTAATCTAAAATTTATAGAAATCAGAGGAAAGGAAACTAGGGATTCAGAGGATCCACTTGTAGAGATCAGAGAGATCTTATGCCTGCTTCAAAAATCATGAAAATTACTGAACTGCCATTGATCTAGTTTTCAAAAAGATGAAAGGTATATGAATTAGAATGGATTCCATCACCAAACCATGCCTAAGAGACTATGGTAAACAATAGAATTAAACTAATTACCAACCCATCACATGTATGAAGGTTAGGAAGGGTACCGACATCCGACCATGCCCAGGAGACTATGGTGAACAACAGGGCTTCCTGACGTCATAAACATAAAGGAGAAAAAGGACATGCTCCAAGCCATTGCAGACCCATTGTAATTTCAGTCACAACAGACCATTAAAGACTAAACAAAACATGCCATTAATAATCAACTAAAATCAACGTCAATTCATGAATTAAAATTAAATTAAAAACATAAAATAAAATCTCCCATCTCACTACAACCTTCACCCCTTAGCCCTAGCTAAGGGGTTTTAGCCTGACATGATGTGGCTAATCTCTTTCAAATAATAATAAGAAAAATAAATAAATAAATAAATAAAACTCTAAAAAAAAACTCTAAATTTCTCTCTGCCGTTTGTTGACTTCAATTCTACCTCCACCGGCTCCCCCCTCTCTCTTTCTCTCCTTTCCTTTATACCATACACTGACGGTGGAGTAGCTGGTGAGAACCGACCTTCCTCGAGTCGGTGGCTGTAGCGTACGCAGCAAGTTTTAGTGTGCAACACGTTTTGCAGCTGGAATGCGCAATAAGAAAGATAACCTGCATTTGGCTTGGAATTTCGGAGCAATGAACATGTTTTGATTCAGAATTCCTCCATGGATAGGGTCATCTAGAACCTGGGCGTCATCTGGATGGGTCAGATCATCAAAACGAGCAATGATCGTGGCCCACAACTCCCTCGAATTTTCAGATTTTTCGGACGCATCGGCTGCGTAACAGAGTACGTTGTGATGATGGTGGGGGCCACTTCTTGGTGTTTCTGACAAATCTAGTTCGTTCATTGAATTCAGCTCGAAAAACCAGTTGGAATCGACTGGTTTTGGATTAAATTCGGTGTGGCCAAAATGGTTTTTAGCTCTGCCGTCCGACCTCCGTTTGGACAGTTAAGATCTGATCCTTGCTGTCTTTCACAATTTCGCCACCTAGGCGAAGGTCTTGGACACCTATTGGAGCAAATGAACGGCTTAGATCATCAAACCAGACCATAACTGGGGCCCACTATTCAAATCAGCGTCCGGTTTTTGCAGACGCAGTCCCTGCGCACGGTAATTGCATTGATTTCTGTGGGGCCCACTTGTAATAGTTTTTAGTGGATCAAGACCGTTCATTGGAATATTAGGGTCCATTCAGGTCACGGGTAAAAGTTTGAACCGGATTAGAATTTTTTGTGGGTCATAGCGCTGATCAACGTGCGTCAGCTTCTCCTATCTTTTCGAGCTTTTTCTTATGCATGGTTGCATAAGAACGGCACGGTTTTGGTTGAAAACATCTCCTGGACACACCAGTCGGCTCGGATCATCCATCCTAATGATGGTTGTGGGCCACGACACTTCCCATCGGACGAACGTCCGCATGCCGCGAAAGAGGAGAGAGAAATCTCTCTTGGAGTTGGACTATTCGGGTCAACCGATTCTGACGACTTGCTACTGGCCTGTGCACTGAAAGTGTACATGCAGTTTGTGCACGAGCGTCACGGGTGGGGTCCACGTAAACGTCTTCAATTGAATCCACTCCGTCCATTCATCTTCTCCTCTAATTTAAGAGTTTAAGACCAAAAGTAAAGCATATCCAGGTATCAGGTGGACCCCAAATTGTTGTTTTATGGGCTGATCTGTCCATTGGATCACTTTCACAAGGATTGAACGGATGAAATTCGATGTGTATGGTTAATTTATGGTTCTCAGGCCATGCATGAAGTCTTGAACCGAACGGATGGTGAGAACCCTGTGATCTTGCATTGTGGATGTCTTCCAAGCCACTTGAGCTTCAGTTTCCTGATTTTCATAGATCTCCGGTATGTAAATTCGTCGATCTTGGTCCCCTAGAGTGTATCCCTTGCCTTTGGTGTCATGATAAAAAGAGCATTAAATCCATACTTTAAGCACCTATTTTAGCTTAAGCTCCTAAATTCAACCTGCAGCATAAACATGATTAAACCAGGCCGTTAAACAATATCATATACGTAAAATCAGGTAATTACTAGGGTCTGATATGCAATATTTGACCCTCAACAGGACACCATCTAACAAAATGGAAGCTAAATAACCTAACATGATGTTTGTGAGAAATTCATCTTGTCCATCTATTTTGCTAGCTCATTTTAAGGACACGCGACCAAGAATTAGGTGGATCCAAAATTACACCCAGATCCATAGCTCAACTGGCAGACTGGGTCGAGAGACCTCGTTTCAACACTTGACGTCTTGGTCTCGATCCCTAGCAGGGGTGGCTAACATGGAGTGTGTGTACTGACATGGGTGTGTACTAACAAGCTAATCCTTAAAAAAAATTTAAAAAAAATAAAAAAAAGTGGATCCAAAGCTCATGTGAGCCACAGGAGAGGAAAAAGTGGGGATTGAACGACCGACGTTGAAACATCTGTATGGCTACAAAGGTTTTGTATTGTTGTTGTTGTTTTTTTTTTTTTTTTGGCTGTTCAGTTCATCCCGATGGACATTATAAGCTGTTTGGATAGCATATAAACATTAAGGTGGACCTGATAAAGTTTTAATGGTAGCTTGAGTTTTGGATCCACCTTATCTTGGTCTCTTATCATAAAACGATTGACAAAACAGATGGATAGGTGGATATTGCACAAACATTACGGTAAGCCCAACCAAGCTTTCCAACGGAGGAACTACTCCGCATTTGGTACTTTTTTAATATGGGATCAACATAGCTAATTAATGGTCAAAAATTTTACTAAAAACTAGCTACTTAATTAATATAAAACTTGCATTTGATACTTTTTTAATATCTGCTTTAGCGGGTGGCCCGAGCAAACAGGTGGCCAGCCTGAGCCTGCGCCACCCTATGTTCATAAGAAATCTACCATGACCACCAAGTGCATTAACTCCTGCCCAAGTTCCTAAACTCAGTTCCATCATTGATTCAGGCGGACTACATTATTGGAAACAGCGTGGAGATCCTCCAAACTATTTCCATTAGTGTGATCCACACAAATCGCGAATGGGCCTGATTTTTAGGGCAATGAGATCGAGTTTGGTATGACATCTGAGGAATGGAGTAGCTTTAATATAATCATCATGGTATCCTTTGTAAAAATCAAGAGTGGACATTTCTCTCCCAACTATTTTCTTTAGTGTAGGCCACATAAATTACAGATAAGTCTTATTATTATTATTATTATTAGCATGAGACTAATGTATGATCACATCTAAAGGTCAGGGGTGGGCTTCCATCAAATTCCCTTCCCTTAATTTTGATAGGCCTACCATGATGTGTATGTGAACTCCACTCTAACTAATATATATATATATATATATATATATATATATATATATATATATATATATATATATATATATATATATATATATATATATATATATATATATAATCTCACATTGGGTCAAGGACCAAAAAATCAAGCCAACTTGTGATTCAAGTGGGCCACAACGAACGAAACAATTGAGAGAGATGTCCATCTTAATTTTTACTGGTCTACCGTGATTATTATATAAAATCCACTCCATTATATAACATGTAAAATTTTTAACCCAATGCCAGAAAATCATGCCCATACGTAATTCATGTGGTCCATGCCAAAGGAAATTATTTGGAGGGCGAGTGTTGCCATTGACACTGCTCCCAACCGTTCCTCAATTCATGCCCAAAGCTGATTTTTGAGCCCTAAGACTAATAGGGGGACACACCTAATTGTTAGGTAGATTTCCCATAAACATTACGGTGTGGCCCACAAAAGTTGCCAACCCTTCCCTTGCACCAGCCCACGGGGAACTGTAGTTAATAAATCCAAACAAAAAGCACTTTAATGATAATTACATAAATTAATTATCTTATTGAAATCCTTCTGAAAAGAGAGTGGAGTGTAAATTCTTTATTAATTAGTTATTTTTATTATTTAATTCAGAATCGTTATTGGCACCTTATGATGGTACAAAAACAAACCACGTTTTTCAATTAAATGAGAAGGACAAAAGAAAGGACTCTTTCTGAGGCAGTCCAATTCCAGTGTAAGATTCATATACTAGGCCCCACATGCTGTAGAAGTCCCCTTCTTGCCACGTTCTCATCTTCCAAGTTGTGGCCGCAAATGAACAATTTAGCCATATTAATCAGTGGACCACATTCAATAAGAAAAATCCACCCATTGTGGAGTAGAGACTTTTGAGAGATTTTACGAGGCATGACGGTTCAATGATGGACCACCAAGATTACCATCTTGGAGCATACAAACACGGGCCCACCTATACAGTCCCTTGTGTTGTTTTCGCCCTAGCATTTATATCTCTTATTAATTTACTCAGGTTTGCCGCTATGGCATCTCTACCGTACAAGCCAAAACGTTCTATGGCTGAAAATTTACAGCAACCTGGCCGGTAGGGAAGCGGATTGGCTGGTGTACATCACATCAGCTTTATAGTCACTGTATTTATCTTAGTAAGTTCCATGGGTTTGTTCATGAGATATGAGGTATATCTAATCCGTCCATTATTTTGGTGAGCTTTTTGTAAGGCTTGAGAAGAAAAATAAGATAAATTTAACTATCAATTGACCGTACTGGAAAGAATAATGAAGGATTGGATGTATACCATTGAAACTCTTTTGGGGTTACTGAAGTTTTAGAACAATATGAAGTTTATTTTTTTTTTCTTCATTCAAGTCTTTTTAATTATCAACAGATTGAATGGAAAATAAGGGCATGTTTGGCCGGCTGGATTAGACGGGGTTAGTTGGGATGGAATTGCATCCGGTCGTGTGCCAATTCCACTCCATGTTTGGGTAGAGTGGAATAGCTCGGAAGTATGCTAGATGGAGTTGTATTGGGCACCATGCAAATTTTCATAGCATGAGCTAAAAAATCAGGTAGACCTAAAGCTCAAGTAGACCCCACCATAGATAACAACGGGGATTGAATACTTACCATTGAAAACTTTTTTGGGGCTACATAAGTTTTGGATTTGTCTCATTTTTAAGCTCATGCCATAATATGAGGTTACAAAATAAATGAACACTTTAGATGTAACGCATGTATGTTATTCTTAATAGTTTTAAATGACGGTGGATATATCCTTTTAATGTACCACTGAATTACAAATAAAGTACGGAATTAAGCTTATCCCATGAAAGGGGAGCAACCCTGCCATGGGTAATAGTGATGTTTTTTGAATCCTATCTCACCTAATACTTTCCAATGCAGCTGGCCAAACAGGCCCTAAACGTTTTGGTGGCTCCAATGAATGGTTCAACAGTGAAAATTATTATCTTCGCTGTTATTTATGGTGTGGTGCAGATGATCTTTAGATTTGATTTAGTTCTTGCATAATGCTCAAAAATAATTTCTAAAAATAGATGAATGGTATAGATATAATAAATACATCTAAGTGGAGCCCACGTAACTTTGACCTCCTTTAAACCGTTTGTAAACATGGAGCCCGAGGAGCGTCAGTGCTCGTCTTCGCACGACACTTACAACTTGTGATATTATCATGCGTATATCTTTCATCAAAGTACCCCATACGGTGTTTTAGGCATAATGTTTAATTATTTCTATTTAGTGTAGTCATTTGAGGGAGTTTTTTTTTTTGTTATTTTATTTTATTTTTTATTTTAACGAACATGGATTGTATGGTGCAGCACGTAGGACTGAGGTTTGTATTTATTTGCCACCGAGAAAAAACCTACGCTCACGTCTGCCATGCCTCGAAAACAGGGCTATACCTGTGAACCTCACATCAGCTATATAGCTGCTGTATTGGCATTAACAATTTCTGTGGGTCAGATCATGAGGTACCTGTTATATCTAAACCTTCAATTCATTTGACAAGCTCATTTTAGGGTTTGAAATGAAAAATAAGATAGATCTAATTATCAAGTGGACCACACTGCAAAAAGCAATGGAGGATTAAACGTCTACCATTAAAACCCTTTTTGGGGTCACTAAAGTTTTAAATCAATATAAAATTTGTTTCTCCTTTTTATTCATGTCTTTGTGACCTTATGAACAAATTGGATGAAAAATAAATATTATTTAGACCCTGTGAATTGCTTTACAATGAAAATCATTATCTCCGCTCCCTTGTTATTTGTGGTGTGATCTAGATGATCTTTGAATATGATTCATTTTTTTGGATGATGCTTTGAAATGATCTCTAAAAATAGATGAACGGTCTAATATGATAGATACATCACTGTCGGGCCATATAAATTTGATTTGATTTGAATCGTTCTAATAACTCGGAGCTCGAGGAGTGTCCATGCCAAAACGCACATGACACATACCTACAACAACTACATAGCTGGTGTGTGTTACACCAGTGAATCCGCTTCCAATTTTTTTTGTACAATCAAGCCAATGTTCTTTTTAGCACATTGTAAATATACACAAGTTGACAAGATATCATGGTAAAATTCAAAAGATCACATTATATATTTTCTTCTAAATTACATATCAAATTTATATTACATTAATTTTTATAATTTTATATTTCTCAAAAAATAAATTGGTATGTGTAAGATCTGGATGTGGAATTGCCATTAGGACCTTTCCGTGCATTGGATATGGAGATCAAAGAAGTAAATGACTTACGTAGTGTTTCCATTGCTGTAAAATTATAGTTTTGGGATCTTCCTTTCCTTACCCGTTTTTGAAAAGAAGTGATGGACTTAGAACTTCTCATGGTTGGTGTTGGATTGAGACCCAACTTATTCTCATAGCTAAAGAGGTAGAGGAGTTTAAAACCCATTAAAACTCCTCTCCTAAAAGGCTCCACATGATTTGGCAATCCTTGCTCCTTTACAACACTGTTAGTATTGCAATAGCATCACACCACTCATTATATGAATTTCTGGATGCATCACGATTTAATGGGGTCCACTGGTACACTTAATCACATTATCCTACCCTTATGACAATTCAGACCATTGATCACTAAGACCCACCTTATAGAGTTTTTACAAGATGAAGCTCTAGTCTTTTAAATGCCTACTGCAATCTACTAGGATTTAAATTAAAAACTCAGTTCAAAAGAGCACAATAGGATCACTTCTCTACACTATCCAATAATATGAAATAATAAAAAATACAAACAAATATATACAAATAGAAAAAAAAATCAATATATATATATATATATATATATATATATATATATATATATATATATATATATATATATATATATATATATATATATATATATATATAGCAGGATTTATGCAAGAGGTGTTGTTAACCATAATGCATGTGTTGTATACTTGCCATCTATCTATTTTACCCACTCATTTTATGGCATGAGTTAAAAAATAGGTAAATTTAAATTTCAACCATAATGCATGTGTTTTATCTATGCCATTTATCTATTTTACCCACTCATTTTATGGCATGAGCCAAAAAATAGGCAAATCCAAATTTCAACTGAACCACATCATAGGAAATAGTGGTGATTGAACGTCTACCATTAAAAACTTCCTGGCATCAACCGTAATGCCTATTTACCATCCAACCTGTGGATTAGTTCATATAGACCTAGATGACTTATCAACGTATCACCTTGATCCAAAACTTTTGTGGCCTCCAAAAGTTTCTAATGATATATAGGCATTCACTCACCAATACTATTTAGCCTGAGATTTGGATTTGCCTCATTTTAAAATTCATACCTTAAAAAGAACATGTAAAATAAAAAAAAGATATATGGATAAAACACATACATTATGGCGGGGTTTACCTAGCCTTTCCAACAGTGCACAATACCCACATTGCTACTATGTGCTACACTATGCAATCCCCACTCTTTTTTATTTTTTATTTTTTTATGGTGCGGTCAACATAATACTATCAACTAATGAATGGAGTTGATTTCACATACTAGAGATGGTGGTCCCCTGTAGCTTAGGTGTTTAAAACAGGTCTAGTGGTCGGTTCACACTAAATGGGTTAAGAGTTTCGTTGATGGATATAAGGCATTTATGATTGTCAAGTCATTAACGTTGATTTCTTGGTTATGGTCATTTTAAGGCCATGTCCCACTTGATCAGTCATTTTGATTTCCCTAGGCACGCACTAGTGGAGATGCTCGAGGCATAGAGCTGTACACAAACTGAGTTAGCTCGGTTAGTTTTTTCGACTCAACTCGAAAAAGCTCGATTTGACTCGTTTCGAAACTGAGCCGAGCCGAGCTGATTTTTTGAGCTTGAAAAAATTTCGAACCCAATTTGAGCTTGTCCGAGCTCGACTTGACTCGAATCAAACTCGGATCGAACCAGTTCAGTGATTTAGTTACTTTCATATTGATATTGCTCACCGAGTGTTTGATGAAATGACTCAACGAAGTGTTGGCTAGTGGTAAGGAAGGTATGTATATGAAACAAATACCTTTTTTTTTTCTTGATTTTGATGTTGACTACAAGGTGTTTGATGAAATACCTGTAAACAACTGGTGTTATTTTACATATAGTAAGAATTTGAAAGTACATTTCATGTGTTTATGAAAATGCCACGTAGGATCGATCTTAGCTCGAACTGGCCTGAGTTGCTGACCGAACCGAGCCGAGCCGAGTTGGCCAGTCAGACTTGAGGACCAAGCCGAGATGAGTTCGAACTGGGGTCAGCTAGTGGCAGAGCCAAGTCAAACTGTGCCAAGCTCGACTCGGTTCGAGCTCTACTGAAGCAGGTGAATTTCTTTAGATTTACTAAGGTTTGCTAGTGCTACATGTGCCTTCACATGCACATGCAGCAATACACATGTCAGACGTCCAAATGGGCTATGAGGTAGCCCACCATGAAGATGACCGTACACCCAAATAGGTATATCTAAGCGAAGGACAACTTTGTTGAAAGTGACCACATACTAGTCATATGGGCCTAAGCCTTTTGAAGTTTTCTTTATTATTATTATTATTATTATTATTATTATTTTAATTTTGCCCTCGAAACCTGCCACGTTTTTTGTGAGCATTTCAAGGAAGAGTGAGATATTTTAATTGTTCACCAATGAGTTAATCTAAGACTTTCTTGCAGATGGTATCCGAGCCAATTATCTAAGTCAAGTATTTTACTTTCAGATTGAGTATGACTAGCAGAAAATAAAACTACTTGACAAAGGCCAGTGTTAACTTGAGTTATATATTGAATATTTTTAGTTTTTAAATAAGGTGAGAGTACACTATCTGTATCTTTGTTAATGTGTAAAATCATCTTTCATAAGAGTTCGTGCAGGCATCATAGAAAGAGCGGGCTGCATGTATCATATAAACTCATACATGGCCTTGGTATAAGAGCCTAAGGACCAATCTAATATACACATCTCCTACAATGACTTTAACCATTAACTATTGAGGATCTTCGTTGACAGCTAACCTTCCGGAAAGACCCTAAACCTACATTGTCCAAAGTCATGAGGCCCCGAATTTCTCTTACATCTCCTTTCCACTACGATGTAGATGATTCTACCTCTTTTTGCTTGTGAGCCTAGATAGACCATCAGCCACAGAGTTGCCTTATCACATATTTGAATTATGAATAAAATAAAAGCGAAAAATGCTACTTGAACCAAAATTAGAGTGCACATTGTTATGAAGTGGGGTGATGTGGACTATTGAGGATGGTGTTGTGTTATAATCTGCAATAGTGTTGGGGGACCATGGAAGCACATATAGATGAATCAAACAAAGTACTTCAATTACACAATAAAGTTCAAACACAAATTATCCAAAGTTCAATTATACAATAAAGTTCAAACAAAGTACTTCTATGGCTACCCGAACCCTTGACCGGGTGTTGAAACTCCTGCGAGTATACCACCAGAGCAAGAGTAAGGATCTCATATGTGGTCATATATATATTGCCCATATTACCGACTATATCCAACCATACTGCCTTCTTGTTACTTCCCGTTCTCTTCACGTGCATTCCATGTTCTATACTTACTAGCATATACCGTATTAAAGACAATGTGGCCATGTTGCCTACACTATTTTAAAGCCTTGCTATTACCTCCCTTCCTCTCTTCATGTGGGCTCCATGTACCATGCCCACTACCATACGTTAAGAAAAATTAATTTTTAGGTAGGATTTGAAATATCGTATACTTTTATAAGAGGGTTAAGCCGCAAAATACGGGATATCTTAAAAGGCACATGTCTCGTATAAATGTGAGTACGATACGTTGCCTTTCCAACTGCATTTAGGAGAACTGATTATCTACGGCACGAAAGGTTGTAATGCCGTACCATCTTTCTGCCTGACATGTTGTTTGTGTAGGATGTCCATACCGTTGAAATTGTGGACCCCACCACGAGGATCAGCATTCTATGAAATCAGGCTGATTTTAGTGAAAGCTGATCTTCATGATGAGGTCTGCCATTTTAATGGTATAGATTGGCAGGAAATATGGTGGGATATTCTTACAAACTGGGGCTGGTGAGCTATTGCTTGAACCATTCATTCTTTTGTGAAGAGCTGCACGTGTCTATTACTGGACCAACTTGAATATGTCATACTATCAACTCCACGGTGGGGCCACCTAATGAATGATGTTCTACACGTTTGTCAGCTTGGCATGCGTGCGTGTGATGGTATTTTGCAAGAAAATATTCCGAATCCGAATAATTACACCCGTTGCTTTGGAATGCCTTGCGGATTACTCAACCTAGGTGCTTATTTTAGCCTCCTGAGCCTGTCTTTTTTACGGATTTTATCTGGTTTTATATATCAGAAAAGCTATTGTGACGCGCGCTGTGTAGAAGTAATGAGAAGTGCATCCCACCATACAGGTTGCAAAATCGAGACCGATGATCTGGTGGACACCGCGTGGATTGGCCTTAAAAATATTCTGTCTGATTGTATGCTGTTTCTCATGCTTTGAGCTTATGGTTCCATTTTTCAGATCCCTAACCGGCTCAGTCCAGTCGCCTTTCTCTTTGAGGCATGGTCCAACCCTGCTGATTTTGTTGCACTTTGTTTTTTTCACGGTTCTCCTGAAACCCGTTAAGAAAGTACACGTGTCATTGTACGTGGTTTAGCGAGAAGTGGTTAATATGACATGCGTCGAAGAAAAGTTTGGAAGGCCTACTGTAACAGTTGGATGCGTGCATGTGCTCCGATATGGTTATCTTTAAAAAATCCAAAATGACCAAGGAGTTCAACAAAACAACATGTCTTATACCAACAAAGTCAAGGAAATCAAATTTAATTTTTAATTATCTTAGCATAACTTCTATTTTTCTTAGCATAAACTATCTTTTACATTCTTTAGCATAATCAGTATCTTAATCCTACATTAGGAATAACATTAATTCAATAATCGTAATCCTTAGCGATAATTGAAGTTTATATATACTTATATGCTGGATGACTTCTATCGTAATACAAGTAGTTATTTTAGAAAGGTGCTTTGCAATTACTCTATGCAATCGACTGTAAGTATTTTCTTTTTTTTTTTTCCTTTATATATGAAAGTCCTTTTGAATGGAAGACAAAGTGCAACTCATTTTTTAGAGGACAAATCATACCCTCTGATAATTACCTGATTATCTTAAGCAGCTTATGAGTGACTGAATAAGAAGCCGATCTCCTCAGATTTCGGTTATATACAGTCAAGTATGACGTATCCAACTATCGTGGTGCTTGGGGTCAAATTTGTTCAGTTTTAATCAAGCTGTATAGTTGATTCTAGCACGCCTGGACATATCACACGTGATCGAATTCAAAACTGAGAGGTAATAGTTTTTGGCAAGCCCATTGGGACACCTGATTTGGCATACATATCGGAATCCAACTTGAGAAATATAAGATGAAGGGTTACCCGAAACTCCTATGGGGCTAATGAGCTGGCGACACCTTCTCTACTTTAGGAAATACAGGTGCATCTAGCACCTAAACTCTTGAGTTTACCATTAAACCCAATCCTCAATCCTCCAAATTAAGAGGGCGCATCTTCATCTCGGAGCAATCCTCTTAAGGCGATATAAGTTAGGTTGCGCAGTATGCAAATGGAATAGCATATCACAGAGCAAGGGAGGGCTCTAGTAGAGGAAGTGCGAGCTTATGAAGAATAATCAAAGATTCAGGCAGATATCTTCAAGATGTGGATGACCAGCTACAACAAGAACTTGAATAAGATGATAGCTATCTTTGCCAAAAGGACACCTAGTGTACCTTAACAAAATATTGAGGCCAGTTCTAATGGAAACTTGGTGCCAGTACCGCCAGTTCCTCCCCTATAGCAGAACATGCACCCTACTCTGATTCGGTGTGGAATGCTCCTCTGCCAGCCAAATTCAGGCAACCTAAGTAGGAGGCTAGAACTTTATTCATAAAGTTAGAAATTAAGGAATTCATGGGGGACACCATTTCCCTAAGAATCTACCTTACAAAGGGAACAATACCCAGTAAGTCTAGATCTAACACCAATGGTTGAATCTCAACATATGGACCGCGATCAAGTTACATAACTAGTCCAGCAAGTTGCAGGCCAAGTTATTGGCCGCACCACTACCCGGTGTATCACTAAACTTATCCTGAATGGATCGAGCTATAGTATCCATTGCTTAAGAATTATCAACTAGACTTTGCACTCTTCACGGGTGACACTGATCAATTGACTATAGAACACTTAGGTTGATTTACTATGCTATGTGGTGAATTGGCCAATAATGATTATCAGAAGTTACAACTGCTTGACCATTCCTTAATCATAATGGCATTTACTTAGTATTCTAATTTGTTGTCAAACTTTATCCAAACTTGGCTAGAGATAGAGAAGAAATTTCATGCACAGTTCTTTTACAAGGTAAAGAAATTTCTATGACCGACCTTACATATTTTTAGCAGTTGCTTGGTAAATCTGTCGAAAAACTATATTTCCCATTTTAAGAGAGAGAAAAGCCGATGCAAGATAGTTAAGACTGAGGCCGAGTTTGTACAACTTTCCTAAGATGATTTGGAATACAAACTCCATAAGAAGTTTATTAGAATGGATTTTGTTAATTTATATGACTTGATAAGAAAGGTACCCTGATATGAAGCCCTTCTTCAAGAAGGAGCAATATAAAAGAAATCGTCAGCTGAGACATACTACTATGATATTAAGTACAAGGTGGTTGTGGTTGATGTAGTGGCTAAAAAACCATTTGTGTGTTTGACATTAGTTGGAAAAGAAGCAACTGCGCCGACTACATAGAAAACTCATAAGATATATACATTCGATATTACTCGGGCTAATGAAATCTTTAATATCATGTTGGCTGAGAAATTCATTAAAATTTTCATTAACTATAAAATACCCTTGGTTGAGGAGTTAAAAAAGACCGAATACCCACAACTATTCTATATAAAAAACAAAATTAATTCTCTTAGAGCCCATTCTAAATAGAAATAGAAATAACGATAAGTATAAGGCACTTGTTTTTGAATTTAAAAAACCCCTTATCTGTCTGTTTATCCTATAGTGGGATTTTGTAAGGAACCCACTATAGAGAGTGACGTGAATCCTAAGTAGCACAGAACTCGTTCCCACTCCACTAACAATTGCGTGGTTTTTAGGAATATCATCTATGATAACATCGATCGGGGATTACTGAAATTCCTTGAGAAAGAATAGAAAGCAATGCTGATTGATACTAATTTGTTTTCACCTAACCTAGAGATCAACATGACCACAGTCAATCTTCAGAAGTTGGTTCGACCATGACAAAAGGTTGATCTTAGGCCTCATGATCACCAGATTGTGGCATAACAACCCGACAAGAGATACTACACATCTTGGCAGGCGGCCACAAGTGCATAAGCGTGGACGAGAACAACACCACACATCAACTGCGAACCACACTTGTCTAGTCAGTGTACAAGAGTGATCTAGCTAACTAAGCTGTTACCTAGTTTAGCCATTCATACCAAACCTTAGTTTTCTCAGAGGATTGAGGGAGCGAGCTCCTATCAGCAACAAAGAACGTATCATCCTCACATTGTGTAAGCCCCGTATCCTAGACCGTGCCATTCCATAGAATTTCGCGGTCTTACCGGTCGAATTCCGGCAACCTTCGACTCTTAACTGATATTTGCGCATGATCCTGATTCATATACCGTCAACCCGAGTCAACTCAACCCAAGACCTTTACCATAGCGACCGCGCCATCGCTGCTGTTCTGATGCCGTGACTTGCGCACCAAGGCGATACCCTGGTCAAGAGATGTGGGCCAACGTTCGTTGCCAGAAAAATGCCGCGCGTTGCGAAACTCAAGAGAATCTCTACGAGGTGTCACATCAATCCCATCAATCAATCAAATCCCATCACATCTCATATTAAGTACACATCACCTTTCACCCATACCCAAGCAACCACAAAAGTCAAAAAAAGTTCTTACAAGCCCATGCCTTTCTTACACAAAAGGCTACCAAAGTCAACAAAGCCTTACACACCCATCTCTCTCCCATCCATCACTCCATCACCCCATCACCTCACATCTCCTTACGACTCTCTCTCTTTCTCATTTCTCATCTCATTTTCTCAAGCAACCAAAACCCATACGTATGAGCCTCTCCCTCTCTTTCCAAAACTCCAAGTGTGAACCACCTCTCCATCCCAAGATCTCCCATCCTAGCCATCCATTTCTCATCTCCTCCATTGAAATCGAAGCTAAGGTGTTAAGGAACCCATAGGAGCAAGAAGATCAAACGGTGGGTGCTTGATAGTAGTAATTTTTCATGTTTTTAGGTTGGGCCAAGTGAGACCAACCGATCAATGGTTTGGATCTCACTTGGGACCCTAAGTTGTGGCCGATGGCCCACTTTGATCATCATGATCATCCATGATGAGGCCATTCTCCATGGACCCCATCATGATGTTTATTTCATTGCGATAGGAAGGTCATTTAGACCATCCATATTGATGGGGAAAGGATCTTCACCATTGATTTTAGATTTCGGTGGTCCCACATGCTTTTGGGCCCACTTGATGTATGATTCATTGCAAGGGAGGGCCCATAATGTCGGGGTCCCTCCATCACACGTGTGTCCCACTCTTTTCTCTCTCTCTCTCTCCATCCTTTTTTAATGTTTTTATCATGTGATGACAATGTGGTTTTGTGGCCCACTCAGATGGACCCCACCACGAAGTATGTATCTTGTCCAAGCAATCTGGAAGTGGGGCCCATTTTAAATGTGTTGTACCAATGCCATTCATCACTTGGTGGCCCACCTGAGCCAGGCCCACTTCAATGTATGTTGCCCAACCGTCCAGCGTCTGGGACGCTGGACGTCAACCGGTAAAGCACACAAATATTAGCTTGTTCCAAGCTTGTGGGGTGACCCACTCTTACCGGTCCCACCTTGATGTATGTAATCAATCCACGCCGTTTATCTCATTCCTTGGATCATTTTAGCCGTTGAGCAGAAGAATGAGGTTGATCTGAATATCTGGTGGGCCATAGCATAGGGAACATTGGTGGTTACTATTGAGAAATTTTTTGATGTTTCTATACACCCAAAAATCTCGAACTTCGGACTCATTTCTTCTGTTACGAGCTGTAGAATTCTATGGCCGGAGTGAATTCCCAGGTAGCGGGCCCCACATGTGATTTTCGGCTAAAAAAAAAAAAGAGAAGAAGAAGGGAAGCAGCAACGCTGCTTGTGTCAGAAGGCAGCAGGCGCTGCCTGCAGCGCTGAAGTAGGGCGGGCGGATGCTAGGGGCCCACGGCCCCACATGTGGGCCCCACCATGATGTATATTTTGTATCCACACCGTCCACAAGGTGGGCCACCCCCAGTAGTGGGCCCCATCCACTGATCAGGTGGTCCACACCATAGGAAACAGTGGAATTGAACCTCTACCATTAAAATATTTTTTTTGGGCCCCAGAAGTTCTGGATCAAGATGAAATTTGTGTTTTCCCTTCATTCAGGTCCGCGTGACCTCCTGAAACAGTTTGGATGGAAAATTAACATTACAGTGGGCCCCGCCCCCATCCCTAGGTCCACGTGGCCTTATAAATAGGTTGGATGGCAAATAGATATCACGGTGGGTCCCCTACCCTGACCGTGTGACCTGGTAAACAGGTTGGATGACAAATAAATATTGTGGTGGGCCCCATGTGGACCCACCGGTAAGTGGATTGGCTGGTGCACGCACACAGCAGCGTAATAGCTGCTGTGGATTGGCTGGTGCACGTGGACAACAGTGGGATAGCTGCTGGGTTGTCGTGTTCAGACTTCCCAGGCCATGTGGGCCCCACGCACAGGGTATGTGCCATATCTAAACCGTCTATCCACTCTTTTTGGGAGCTCATTTTCTGGCTTGAGCTAATAGGATGAGTCAGATCCTTACCTCATGTGGACCTCACCATAATGCATGTGTTGCGTCCAAACTCTCCATCCACTTTGACATTAATAAGGCCCAAGAAATGGGGCTCATATTGTGGTATTTGTGGCCATTGGAGTGGCCCATCTGATGAGGATATAAGGCATACAGGATTGGGCCCATTTGATGTTTTAGGGGCCCATGGGTTAAGGCCCATTGAGATGTACTAAGGCCTATGGGTTGAGGCCCATTTGGTGTACATATGGGGCCCAATTGGTGTGGTCCATTTGTTACATATAAGACCCATGAGATTAGACCAATTTGATGCAATCTAAGGCCCACGGGTTATGACCCATTGCAATGCACATAAGGCCCATTGGTGCGGCCCGTTTATGTGGCCCATTTGATGAATAAAAGGCCCATATGATATGGCCCATTTGATGTATTTAAGGCCCAATGGGATGTACCTAAGGTCCATTGCAATGTGTGATCCCAACACGGATTATGTAACGATGTTTACGACGATCGTGCCTTGGGAGCAATGTTGGTTTGACGTCCACATTGCGAGTATAATGTTGGTTGGATGTCCACATTATGACTCTCCCTAGGGCCCATTATTAGGCTCGTACTTATTGTGTATAGGCTGTCTAGGCCCATCTGCATGGTAAGGATAGTTCATTTCATTATAACATGCTTAGTATAGTTCCATAACTCATGATCATACGCATCATATGTATGCTTGATATGAGAAGTTACTGATCATAGCATATGCCTTCGGGCAGATTGTTTATGGGCTCCCGGTTAGGCGGTGTTGCCCTACATGAGTGCACGATACGCGCAGGATTTACTGCATGACTGGATAGTGTGATTCATGCATTTCGCATTGTGTGATATAGTTACTATACGCCCTAGCGACATTAGGGCCGTAACTTCCATAAATGTATCATGGTTGGCAGGATTGGATACTAAAAATCTTGTTCTACATGGAGTGTTAAAGATATTCCTGGGTGAAAGTTTCTAAACCCTAATGGTACCAAGAGGTTGCTCCAACGTCTAGACCGAGTGGGTAGATAAGTGTTGAGTGTCGATTACCAGATGGCTGAGCTCTCCACTGTGTCGTGGTCGGTTGGAAAGGGGTGTGGCCGTACCCGCCCGAGAGTAGGGGGTAATGCTAGGCTGAGTCTGACCAGCTCGAGGAATGGGTCTGCTATCGACGAGTCGAGCCTGATATTGACAGACGGATAGTGAGGTCTCTTTCACTTACCTTATTGCGCGCGACGAGGCGAGAATTTGGTTTAGAGTGTACTAGACCTCGGTGATATTCCAGAGTTGAACTATATTGATATATGGACTTGATTTGAGTTGCATCTCGCATCGCATGGCCTTGGTATGGCCGACAACATTCATGGCTTGCATAGCATGGCCTTGGTACGGCCCATAGCTTTCATGGATTCATCAGCATACTCCGCACTAATCTGATATTTCATTACTATATTGCGCACACACTCTCACCACCCTCTAAGCTTTCTATAAGCTTATGCATGACCGTTGCGTGCAGGTGACGTTGGCTCGCAGCAGCGTTGAGGTAGGAGTGCTTTGCAGATCGTTTTGGAGTTTTTGTCCGTCATCATTGTATTTCCCCTTTATGCTCATTGTACTTGTAAAGTTTTGAATCATAGTGGAAATGTAATGGAGTTTTTGGTTGTTGTTTGTGGGTTATGCCTTTGGTTATGCTTATCACGAATCAAACTGATGTTGAAAATCCTCCTCGTAGCATCCCAGGATCGGAACCTGGCGAATGGGAGCCGAGAGCCGAGAATGGGGTTCTACGGAGGCTGTCGGTGCCAGATTCGGCGATCGAAAATTTTGTGAGCCCGATTTTTGAGTTTAGAGCGTGACACATTGACCATTCTTGGCCAGCTCCATTACTGAGTCATAGAATGGTCAAACCTCTCCCTACTCGAGAAGAGGTTTGGAGGAGGGTGAATCATCCCAAATTCCTAGTTGTACCTAAAGGGCTGACTTGCACGCAGAAGCAATGTTAGTAAAGGAGACAGGATGCCAAGCAAAAGTAGTGGGCCAATGCGAAGAATGAGCTACAGCTAATGGCCATGCGACCACACCAGACATTAAGGTCTCCCCGGCTAGGGGATGAGTAGTTGGTTGTGAATGTGATCGATTTGGCTGTAAAACTTGTCCCAGATGATCCAGCTATAGAAAGACAACAAATTAATATAAATGACAGCAAGGATACTGAAAACTTTGAAGGTTCGATTGAGTATCTTGGCGATGATTGCTTCTCAGACGATGACTTGCTGATTGAAGAACTCCTTGCTACAATAAAATTGTTAGAAGAAACCCCACCTAGTCCTAAAAAGGTCGGTGTGGCTTCAATATTGAATTGCTTAAGTACCATATTCGTTGTCAAGAGTACTGAGGAGCAACAGAATTTGGAAATGCCTGGGAGGAAATATCCAAATTACAAAATAGTATTTGGATCACTACCACTAGTCATGGTGGACTACAACATAGTGCTCAAACTCCCATCGAGTTTTAAGTTAAACAATCTTAACCTAATGAGAGGAGATGTGAAGGAGATTATTCCTCCAGTAATAATCCAACACGGTTCCTTCTACCTAGAGGGAGAGATCAAGAATGTATCGACCATCATCGTTGAGCCAAGTACATCATTTGAGAAAGTGGTCATAGCGACACACTCCATTACCATGACCTAACACTCGAAGCCATTGTATATACCCATCGATTTAGAGGGATGTCCAGTTACCAGAGTTCTGGTCGACAATGGGGAAACTGTGAACATCATTGCCACCAAAATGACCGAAAAATTAGGGAAAACCGAGGCCGACCTAATTGCAATAGAAGTCATGGCAAAAAATTTTACCGGGGGAAAAAAAAACATGTGACATCCTTCCTATGGAGTTGATAGTGAGAACCAGTAAAGTATTGACCGCTTTCGTTGTAGTCAATACCTTATCCAATTATAATGCCTTGCTAGGGAGGGACTGGATTCACTCTTTTTCATGTATCTTGTCATCTCTCTACTAATTCATAATTTTCTAAAACCAAGTTAAGGTTGAATTAGTGTTGGTCGACAATAAGCCATTCCTGGCTACATCTAACATGGCTAAGGCCTATTTTTATGGAGATAAGGTTGGGTCGATATATTTCAATGGGAAAAATAAACATGGGCACCCAACATGAATATCTACTGCAATTCATTCGAATAATATAATGTAAGATATTGTTGTGTGATACGCCTGGATGACGAGTTGCTAAATGTTATAGTACCATATCGGTAGTTACATACTATGCTATAGAAGAGATCTCATGACAATTACACCATCTGGCAATGGGAAGATAGCTGAGTTCACGGCCAAAATAAAGAAACTTAAAGAAATATTGTAGTGGATGCTTTGTCAACCTGGCCAAAATTGTAATACCGACCGATAAGGTAGCCAAATATGGCATAGAGCCAAAAACACTATATGATTCTTAGGCCCAAGTTCAGGATCTTGTGATCGAAATAAATTTGGAGATAAAGCAAAATCCTAAGCCAACCTTCATCATGGGTTTGTTGGAACCATAAATTCAGGTCGAACTCATTGACTTACTCAGGGATTACCATAAGATGCTTGTTTTAGACCAAAATCTAGTCCAACACAGGTTTTCAATAAAGGAGGGGTATCGACCGCACAAACAGCCACCCAAGCGAATGACAACGAGGGTTACCCAGAAAATAAATGAGGAGATTGAGAGGTTGTTGAAGCTAGGATTCATTATGCCCATCAAATATGTTAAATAGATCTCCAATGTAGTTCCAGTCATCAAGAAAAATGGTAAGCTTTGAGTATGCATTAATTTTAGAAATCTGAATCAAGCCACACCTAAAGATGAGTATCCAATGCCAATGGTCGGTCAGTTGGTCGACTGAGCACCTGGGCATCAGATGATTTCTTTTATGGATGAGTAGCCTTGGACCTTTGGGGACCTTTTATTCAGTGGTTATGCTATTTGGGCTAAAAAATGCAATGGTTACTTATTAAAGGGCAATGAATGCTATCTTTCATGACATAATTGACTACTTTATGAAAATATATATTGACGATGTAATGGTTAAGTTGATCAATATTGTAGAGAATTTTACCTATCTGCGTAAATCATTTAACTGAAATGAGGGTCCGTAGGCTGAAAATGAACCCCAGTAAGTGTGCTTTTGGGGTGTAGTCAGAAATTTCTTAGAATTCCTTATGCATTAACGAGGGATTGAGATAGATCAAAACAAGGCATGAACGATTATAGATGCTTAACCACTGAGAAACAAAACAGAGTTGCAATATTTTCTTGGCCAAGTTAATACATTATTTACTGATCAAGTCTGTTAGTGTAATTACAGCTATTGATCTAGTGAAATATATGTTAAATCGACCAATCTTGAATGACCAAATTGGCAAATGGGTGTTAGCTTTGTTAGAATTTGATCTTAAATATGTACCCCAAAGAGTAATAAAAGGTTAGACTACAGAAAATTTTCTTACCGATCATCCATTTAACATAAAAAGTCAACTTCCTCCAAAGGCGTTAGACTTATAACATGTATATGTAATACCCTAGAAACTGATTTTTAATGGTTCAGGAATTGACAAATGATTAGGAGTAGGGATTATTTTAATTGCTCTAGATGAGAAGATGTAGGAATTTATATTCCAATTAGAATTTGAGTGCACTAATAATCAAGCCAAATGTGAAGCTTTGGTGATTGGCTTGGAAATGTTGTTGGAATTTGGTGCAATGAACATATTAGTAATAGGGGATTCACAATTAGTGATAAACCAAATGGTAGGTTTGTTTAAGTGCGCCAGTTCTACCATATTGCCATATTATGCCATAATGACCCAGCCGATGGATAATTTCGATGAAGTTGAATTGAGGTATGTAACTCGAGAACACATTATTGATGCTAATGAGATGACACAACTGATAGCTGGTCTCCAAATTGGCTAAGGATCCAATGAGAGAATGATTGATATGCAGAAGAAGTCTTTACCATTAGTTTTTCAAAGGGAACCGACCTTAGAAATATGTTAGGCTGAGATAAGCGAAAATGATTGGAGAGCTCTAATTATGATTTATCTTAAATGTCCTCAAGAAAAAACTAGTAGAGGTCTTAAAAGAATGACTCATAATTATGTCATGGTCAGTAGTGATATGCATAGAAAGGAGTCCGATGGCTTGTTATTATGGTGCTTAGACTGAAAGAAGGTCATGTTGGCCATGGCCGAAGTATATGAAGGGATATGTGGAGTGTTGAGACTCAAATATTGCATATTTTTTCCTATATATATCTTGGTTTTATGAACATTATACTGCTTACTATTATGTTTTACTCATTTTGTGTTGCAAGGTGAACTTGAGAGCTTAGAGTGAAAATAATGTTAAAAGTGTAGATTTATTGTTCAAGAATCACCATGACAAAAAATGGACCTTTGGAGACTAATATTGAAGATTTCAAGACCCCAAGAGTCAAGAAAATCAAGTGAAATAGGAAGGAAGTGTAAAAATTAGTACAGAAATTTACAGGATATGAGATTAGATGATATCAAATTAGGTTCAATGACATCGAAGCCAATCTTCGATGACATCGAAAAAGTCTTAGATGATATCAAAGAATTACAGAAAAATCAAGTTTGGTTGCAGGATAAATTGGACATAGTCTTCGATGACATCAAAAAAGTCTTAGATGACATCGAATTAGGTTTGATATCATCCAAGGGTTTACACAGAGCCTATGTAGAGTGAGAAAATTTGAGGCAGTATTTGAATTTTTCAAACCAGTTTGAAAGAGGGAGTTCTCTACTTATAAATAGGACTTCTCAAGGCATTCCTAAGCATCATTCAGAGCATTCGAGGGTAAGATCTAGGATTTTTTCTAGGATTTTTAGATCTTTGCAAGTTCTTTTTAAATTTTTATTAATTTATTTTCTTGCTTTCTTGTTATTTTTTTTTAGTTTCCTCTAGCCCAAGCTAGAAGGGAAGCACATTGGTTTAATGATTTCATAATTTATGATGATTGATTATTTTTAATGATGAAATGAATAGTGTATGCATATTAGCAATTATTTAGGTTTAGATTTTTAATCCTCATGTGAGATCCATATGTTTCCATCATGTGAGATTCATATTGATAGATAGGCTTAACTTATATCAATTAGATTTGTTAGATGAGAGATGTTCTCAACCTAATACATTTCTTTGATTCATTATCTCATATATATTAAATGCTTAAAATCACTGATGCTTGAGAATATAAATTACTGGTGCTAATCCATGATTCTCTAATCTTTTATATCATTTATTAAAATATTTAAACTATTTTATTTTCCGATTAGGCCGGCCATAGTGCTCGGATCCTAGTTGTGTTTTCAAAGTCATCATCATTTATTGATCATTAACCTATGTGGTGGAACTTTGAAGCTTGGGTGTTATTTTAATTTTGTTAAATTTCATACTTTCAAAACCTTTAAAATCATTTTATTTGTTTAGTTTCCATTACTTAGTTAATTTTACATTTGATTTTCTCATTCTCATAGATCATTTCCATGTGGGATCGATCCTGTTTTCATAGGATATTACTTACAAACCTTTACACTTGGAGGCAAGCAAACATGGAGGTCACTAAGTTAGAAGAAAGATGACGCTCACACTTAGGTGTTATAGGTATTTCTGACAAAAAATGATGGTTGACTATATCTAGTACATTAAAGGGTGTGAGTCATGTCAAAAACATGAGTTGATATAACATGTGCTTGTATTCGAGCTTCATTCTATAGTCCTAGCCTTTTCGAGGGTGAGCCATTGATTTAATAGGCCAAATCCATCCATTTTCTTCAAAAATGGATAATTTTTATCATAATGGCTACTAATTATTTCACTTAGTGGGTAAAAGCAAAACCCATGAAGAGAGTCAGCCATAAAGAAGTTTTTGAGTTTATCGAGAATCATATTATTCATTAATTTAGGATTCCTAAGTCCACTACCTTAGACTAAGGAGTGACATTTTTGTCCAAAGAAGCGATGGCCAATTTATACAAGATCAAAATATTATATTTGACGCCTTACTATGCACAGGTTAATAGTTAGGCTGAGGCTAGTAATAAAGGCATAAAAATATCTTGAGAAAAACGATTGAGGATAATCTGCATGAGTAAAAGAAAAGGTTTTTAGAGATGAAGACATGGTCCGAAAGGTAGTGTTACCATTAGGGTCTAATGATGCCGCTTTTTTTAAATAGTCGCCTACTTAGGATGGACTATTTACAATCGTTCAAGCTCTCTGAGGTGGAGCTTATATACTTTGTGACATGCAAGGAAAGGTTGTAAAGACTCTAATAAATGAAAAATTACTGAAGGCCTATTATCCCAATATATGGGAAGTGGTATAAGGCTAGGCCAAACAAGAATACTAGTAGTAATAAGTCCTTACTATTGAAAATAGACCGAGATCTAACACGGTCGAAAAGAAAAGCATGGAAAGGAAAAAAAAAAATTCATGCGAAGAAAGGAAAGATAGGTGGGCCCCTAGCCAACTATAAAAAAAATTACAAAAAGAAAAGAAAAAGAGTAACAATAAAAGGAAGAGAGTGGAAATAGAGGTCCAATTGAGTAAACACTTTAGGCGCGCACTGCCTTGATTACTTCAAATTCTTTGTGCGCACATGCTTTGGTGTCCTCCACTTGACGCTTCTTGTTCTTCTAGGACTCCCCTTTAATTAGTGCACGCTTGAAAAAGCGTATGACTTCATCTTCGTTGCAACATGTATATGTTCTCATCTAAATCTCGATTGTGAAATGCAGTGTTTACATTCATCTGAAGCAACTCCAAATCCATATGAGCTGAGAGTGCCATTGTGATCCTAAATGAGTTTTCTCAAAATCTAGTGCTAAGTGTGGGTTATCTCTTTTCCAAATAGTAAGCTGATAATTATACTTCAATAGGCGACAAGTCCTGATCCCTGATCATAATCTTCCCTGATTAGAGGGGCAGGGTGTCCACTTGCTTTGGCAGTTGGTTGCCCCCAACCTCTACCAAAGAGGAACATATGTAGAGACCCCACCTAGGCTAACAACCTGATGAGGCATGGGTGGTCCTTAAAAACTATACCTAAACCCTAAACCATGCCCAAACCCAAGCCAAACCTTAGCCATATACAAGCTAGAACCATACCCGAACCTTTTTTAAGACAAAAACCAAAAACCAATTCTTAAGCCACTTTTTAAGCCACCTAGCCAAGTATAGAGGAAAAACAAAGTAGAGCAGTAATCCAATTACCGCCAATGGTAATCGGATTACCACTTTAGCGATATATATATATATATATATATATATATATATATATATATATGTGTGTGTGTGTGTGTGTGTGTGTGTGTGTGTGTGTGTGTGTGTGTGTGTGTGTGTGTGTGTGCGCGCGCACGCGCGTGCACGTGCCTAGAGCCACAGTTGTTGCTCTCCAGTAGAGACAATTATGCTGAGACCCATATTACCCCTAGACTTTCACCTATTTATAATTTTACCTATCCTCATTAACCTATGGGAGTGTGCCATGTTGCACCTCATTCCCTTTAACCAATTACAAGTTTTCACCCCACTTTTACCCTTTAAAATCAAAATAATTACCAAAAAACCATCAAGGGGGGCTATAAATACCCCTTCCTCTCTTCATTCCATACCAACCAAAAACCCAAGAGAGGGAGAGTGTGAGAGAGAAAGGGAGAAAGTGAGTGAGAGTAAGAGGGAGAACTTAAGCCTTCCAAGACTTCATCCATTCCAACCCCTCTTAACCTCCTCCAGCCTTCTCGTAGCCACCTGGCCCATATTGGTCAACCCTTTCAAGTCATACTACTCATACATCATCTAAGACAAAGCCAAAGATCGTGTCATCCTCACTAGCATGCATACTTCACAAATCCCATTATCATCTCCCTTCTCAACCCCTTACTTATTTAGGTTTCTATTGAATATATGCTCTATGACTTGCTGAAACTTCGGATCCTGTCATACCAGAAACTCATGTTAGCCTAGTCTTCTTATATATCATTATGGCATCAACACATGTCATCGCAACCCCCTTTCTTTTCTAAACATCCTCTAGAAATATGATCTGTAATTTATTAGAATTATGGATCCTTTCACATTAGAAATATAAGCCTACTTAATCCTATTTCTCAGTACTTAGCATTTTCTTATCTTTTTATATATAATTAATTAACCACACGAAGTACACACCGTACACCTATATGGGAAGAGAGGGTGCCTAATATCTTCTCTCTTTGTAACTGAGGTTCCTTAGAATATGAGATTGTAGATCATGAGTCAATTTAAAGCAAGAGAGTTTTCGAACTCCCTGACTTTTATGGAATTTATACGTTCTAGCCGACTGTGAGATTTTGAGCTAACTGGCTAGTGGCAACTCCACGTCTGTCACATCATCAATCCAAATCAGCCTACATGACTCAAAAACCAAGATAAAAGTTTTAACGCAGATTTCAAGCATTCACACTATCCCCATTCTTTTAACAAAGTTCTCTAAATTAGAAATATTCATACTCTCCCAATCTATCTGATTTAAGTTTTATAATATTCATACTAAGTTGGTTTTCAACTTCAGCCTTATACTCAATGAATGCTTTTAAAGCTTTATGTTTATTCCTTAGAACATATACTCTAGTGTATCTAGAATAGTCATCTACGAACATTACATAATAGCTTTTGACACCTTTAGACATGTGATTTCTAAAATTATATAAATCACTATGAATTGATTATAATAACTTTAAATTTCTATCAACGTGTTTAAATAATTTTCTAATGAACTTGGATTCTATACAAGTCTCACATTTTTCGAAGTTATTGACTAAGATATCTAGTAACAATTCTATTCATTTCATTATTTTCAAGGATTCTACATTTATGTGGCATAATCTATTATGATATAATGAAATATATTCAACAATATAAGTAGAACTGAATGACATCTTATTATTATCATATGAGACATTTACAACAAATAGATCATCACTACAATAACCATTTTCAAGGAAGATTATATTTTTTTTATTGCAAGCTTATTAGAATCAAATATTAGTTTAACTTCAGTCTTATTAAGGAGCAAACTAGAGATCAAATTGCGACAAATGTCAGACACATGTATCATGTTCTTTAAGAACAAAGTCTTTCTTGATGTAAGCTTTAAAAGAACATTTCCTTTTTCAACAACTGGAGGGGATCGAACATTTCCCATGAATACTTATTCTTCATCCCCTATCGCCTAATAGGAGATAAAATATGCTTCGATCCTTACATACATGCCGAGTTACCATAATGTTTAATACTCATTTCATGTTGTTTATTAGGAACACTTCAGATATTATAGTGACAACCATTTCTGGATTTTCTTCAGCTTTAGGAAGATTGACTTGAGATTTTGTATTCTTTTTCTTAAGCCTACATTCATTTTCATAATGTTCACACTTCTTAT
The DNA here is from genome assembly GCA_037074715.1 of Magnolia kwangsiensis. Taxonomy (NCBI): domain Eukaryota; kingdom Viridiplantae; phylum Streptophyta; class Magnoliopsida; order Magnoliales; family Magnoliaceae; genus Magnolia; species Magnolia kwangsiensis. Next base: position 131,169,396 of record CM073574.1, read on the forward strand.
AATAGTTATAAGTCTCATTCTTTTTTATTTGTTTAGTATTTTTCTTTTTGAGTTTGCATTTGTTAGAGTGATGTTTGGGCTTTTCGTAATTATAACAATTCCCTTTCTGTTTACCCTTCTATGCCTAACTTGTTTTTACCATACTAGCTTTTGATATTGACCTATTTACATTCTCAATTTAGTCTCTATTTTTACTAGTCTCATTTATCCTTATGTGTATAATTATATTTTTTAAAGAAATATCATTTTTCTTATGTTTTATTTGATTTTTGTATTCTTTTTAGGAAGGAGGTAGTTTTCAATCAGCGCTTATGACAAGAATACATCATTCATTTTCATTCATTTAATCAGTTTATGTATCATATTTTGATAATCATGAATCTGGTTTGTGATAGGTTTATTGTCAGTCATTTCATATAAAATGAAGTTTGAGATAACATGTTTCTTAGATCCTACATATTTAAGGACATATTTCTTTTCTAGTGCAGTCCAAATGTCCTTCGCAGGTTCATAAGAAACATAAATATCATATAGTTCATTAGACAAGGTATTCATAATGTAGTGTTTATAATTATTGTTACATCTAAATTCAATTTCGTTGGCCGAATCAACTATAAATGAATATGAAAGAATGTAAAAGACATTTAATGTTTCTAATGAAAAACTGATCTTTTGTTTCCATCTTTTAAAAATTTATCTAGCTAACAATGTAATTTTATATAGTTCAGTCGTAGGGTTGACTATGATGGTGCCCATTAATTACAGTTTTGACAATAGAGTTCTGGTTGTAACTTAATTTTCAACAAGTTTAAATGTAGTCGAGCACTGGTTCAGAAAAGATTCAAAAGAAAAGAAAATATAATTTATGTTTTCAAATAAATAAGAAAACAAATGTCTACTGTTCCTAATAATTAGGATTTGGTATCAAGATTGTTGGAAAATATATGTTGGAAATGGTAGATAAAAATTAAAAAAAAATAGAAAATAAAATAATATATAAAATTAAAATGAAGTGAAGACTACTTATGTGTTTGAGTCGAGGCATGACTAAGTCACTCAGCTTGAAGCAAAATCTACCCTCCTTGGACCGCATTCCAAGTGCAACAAGAATCTCGAGCAATTGATCTCCAGGATACAACGACAATGACCCGGTCCCAACGATGCACTCATTGTACACATGCTCGAACCAACGTGTAGAGCTTAAAACCAAGGTGAGTTGATTCGGGGGCGAACTCAGTTGCAAAACTCTGTGTGTGTGTGTGTGTGTTTGAGAGAGAGAGAGAGAGAGAGAGAGAGAGAGAGAGAGAGATCATTTTAAGTTGTGAATGAAAATTCAGATTAGAGCATGTTTATTTATAAACTATGATTAGGTGCTTAAAGCACTAATTTCAAATGGGTTAGGTCCATTGGGTTTAAATCCAACTAGTGTAACCATATAAAGGGATGCGTCTCTAGTTTGAATTTCATGCAAAAATAAGAGTGTGAGTACTCCCGCACAGCAAAACTATTAGTGCAAGTGTATTCTCAATCTCCACATAGACCCAGACCCAGACCTCAACATATGCATGGTGAAGAGATGGTCCAACCCAAATGTCCATTCCTTTTTCGCATTTTATGCTTTATATAATCCATATTTCATATATACATAAAGATTTTCTTTGGCCATTTCTAATGGAGGATTAGGAGATAAATAAAAAGAATTTTTTTTTCTTTTTTTTTATTAAAAAAAAGACAAACAAACAAAGAAGAATTTTAAGTTTGAAACACTTAAAAAAATCCTTTTTAAAATACAATTGCAGACACCAGGTCGTGCTTCAAGATTATTAACCCTCTCTCTTTCCCTCATACTCTCTTGCATGGTTTAAAATTCAGTTTCCTATATTAGATTATTGACCATTGATATGTGGCCCCGTAGCCGATGATACTAATTTAGACCTTGCAGTTAACTCCTATCCCCTCTTTAGGTGCGTTCCATGTTCCATACCACTTGCCTATGTCAAAAGAAAACAATTTTAGGACAGGTCTCGAAATATTATATAATTCTTTTAAAGAAAAAAAATTCTATTAAAGGGTTAAGATGCAAAGAACTGGATATCTCAAAGGCCACATGTAACACCTCGGATTTTTGCCAACATGGAGTTAGGCGTCCTTAGGCAATGGGTCAACCATAACACCTTGGTAACCTCTCAGAACCCAATTCCAAAGCTAAATAAATCGTTTAGAACCTAATTCTTTAGAAATTTAACATGAATTAGCCAGCGCTAAACTAGACGACCTGTGAAATTGTCACTAATCACTTAACCCAGTTGCTCACGAGAGTATTCGAAAACTTTTTATCGGACCTGGACCGCACATCGGAAGTTCGATTATCCTAAACTTAGACAATCCTGACCGCCTAGTTGGACTTGACAATCACCTCAAAAATCAAGTCCGGATGATATCCCACGACGATTTCCTTGAGTCTAGAGTGAAGAGTGTGAGAAATGTTAGAAATTAAATATAAATTATGAAATCTGGCACGTGTCGCTTGCGCGACATTTTTTAAGCATTCAGACCGTCAGAATCTGACCCAAATACACCCTCGGATCAGGAAACATTTTCCACTCAGGTCAGTGTACTTGAAATCTCTGATCGAGTCTCAGTGACCACTGAACTGAAACTGGTCCGCCACGTGCGATCTGGGAACACTATCGGACTGAAACTTAATGTGATCAGGATCCGACATCCATAAGCTTAAGTCCGACCGCATTCAGTCGGGGGACCTCCAGAAACGCCCTTTTGAATCAGAAAAGACCCGATTTGGCTGTAACCCACGTATACCTTGACTTGGAGTCTGTTTTGGTTATGTTTGGGCTTATAAAAGGGCCTTAAACCCTTAGCCTTCTAACCCATACGAATTTGGAAAAAACCCTAGGAGAGGAGAGAAAAGAGAGAGAAAATGAGGGAGAAGTTGGAGCTTTCTCCTGGGATTCTTCCCTGCTGCTCCACGTGCCAAATCCATCCACCTGCATCACTATTCTGGCGATTCCAACGCCGTTCTAGGTAAGAAAACCCTAACCTCAAGTTGTTTTAAGGATTTCATCGATACAATTAGCAAAGTAGCTAATTTATCTTGTGATATAGGTCGTCATACAGGCGTTGACGAAGCATACAGTTTCTGTTCGATTTGTTACGCTTCTATGGCGAAAGGTGCGGATTTTAGACGCTTAGGTTACCATTTTTCAAAGCTTTCAATGTCGTTTAATGGTAGATTGTTGACAAGGATGCTGTTTGACATGTAGAACATGCTGTCCATTTTTCATTTCCAATACGTAAGAAGAATATGAGATTTAGGGTATCTTGGGTATTTGTAGAAAATACGGTATATGTACGTATTTTGCCGGTATGATTGCCATGAGTATTTATCGTGTACCTATACTAGTTATACGTGTATGATCTGTTTGGCGAAGAGATTCACCCTAATGCACATATTGGTCGACATATGCTATGTAGACTAATGTGTGTAGACTAAGTGTTTGTTGAAATGCCTAAATTAATATGATTTATTCCTGTCACATGTTTTGAATGTAAGAACATGATTGTTGTGTATTAGACAACTCCTTGATATAAGGATCTATCCTATTATATGTTGGAATCAACATACGTCAAGTACGTTGGAGTTGAGTAGTCTAAGTGTTTGTATAAATGCTTGCGTGAGTAAGCACTTAGTAAGTAGTGTTGTAGACCAGTGTTGAGACTGGATTCTCAACTAATTTGATGATGTATATGATTTCCTCTATGCTCGTTGTATTTCAATTGATTTCCTTATGTGTGAAGTACTTGTGTATGGTTAAATTGCCTATGTTGTATATTATAACATGTTGTTAACATGCTTAGATTACTTGTTATTTCAATTTTGCTTATCTCATATGATTACTGATTCACATCTTTGCGCTTGGGGCTATACTCTAGTCCAGGCAGTCGGTAAAAGTTTAGAATTCGTGGTTGGATTCTATTCGCCACGAAGGATGCGTATGACGAACCCGAGTCGTACTTGAGTCGTCGACAGTGGTTAGGCCACACGAAGTGCTTATGCACTTCATGCCGGTCGATTCAACATGCGCTCGTGCTAGTCGGATTCATCAAGTAACCCGACTGACCATTGTATGTTCACCTTGTATTCGTCATATCTGCTTGAACCTAGGGTACTAAACTTACAATTGAAAAGCCCTTCTAACCTTGGTACCTCGATCCCCTAAGACTCATGAGCCGAACATGGTGGTATGGGACACCGTAGTCGAGCTGTCGGCTTACGCTGGGGCCACAAACCTCCCCGTAGTGACCAGTGAGCACCCTACTCTGAGCAGATTATGGTGGTATGGAACATTATATTCTTGCTGTCGGCCTACATTGATAAGGTGATGGGGGAGTGGAGCAACGAGTGTGAGCAACAGCCCTAGCAACCCTTTGTAGTGACCGTGAGTTTATCCTGACACCGCATGAGGACGACGAGTCCTAATGCAGTCTTAAGGATAAACTAAGCCTGTATTGATAAAGTGATGGGGGAGCGGTGCAACGAGTGCGTGCAACAACCTTGACAACCCTTGCAGTGACCTAGAACCGTACTTCGTATGATATATGCTAGGACTGACGACCCTAGAATGGATCATTGTTTGGGTATTGATATAAGGGAGGTACCCTAGTTTTCCAATCCTGTTGTATGAAAAGGACTAATAACAACTCGGTAATCATATTCATATCGCACTGCATGTGCTTAAAAGATGTGGAGCACTGAGGGAAGAAAGCATGTCGCGGATGTAAGATGGTGTCGCATGAGGGAGTATGTCGGTGAGGGCATCCATCATGTCATTTCATGCTTACATTAATCACAGTATTTAGGAATGTTTGATTTTCTTGCTTTATCATTATCGCTTGATTGATTTGATAGCATGTTAACCTTTGTTCTATGATTCCACTGAGTTAGCTACTCACTCCCATGTTACGGTACGGTATCGCGCACACCAACCAGTCCCTATTTTAGTTTCAGGTGATGGCGCTGCTTGTGAAGCGGAGCCGGACTTTCTTGATGATGAGGAGGATTTCTCCTATATGCTAGTTCTGATCGACGGGTTTACAGGGTTACTGATTAGATGCCAATACACTTGGCGGTTTGCCTTTTTTACACACCTATGTATATTCTTTTCTTTCTATTTTGGAGTATACATGTAATTAGTTAACCTGGTAACATGTTCACACTCTAGAGACCTATAATCATTTATATATTTTATATATTTATCACAGTCTTCCGCTCGCTAATTTAACTGTCTCTGGAGTATGATATGCTATTTTGCCTTAGTCTCAATCTTGTTTAGTGTCATTCTACAAACAACATGCATTCATCATTATCCATATTGCATAAGTGACGTTTTGGAACTCGGGAGTTGAGTTTTTACTCGACCCCCAATTTTCGGGATGTTACACCACATGTCTAGTAAAAATGAGATGACGTTAAGTTGGCCTTACCCACTATATTTGGGAGAGTTGATTATCTATTACATGCATGGGAACCACAGGTTGTAGTGCATTGCCATCTTTCTCCCTGTTGGGGAGGAAAAATAGGATAAGTCCAGGGACTCAGATATGGAATGGACCAACTCTACCAACACCGCCCAGGGATTTAAGGCAGCAAACCCGACTGAGGCAGGTAAGCTAAAAGCCTAAGGGAGAGACTTAGCTCAGATTCTGAGGAATGGATCCCAACCAAGACTTACAAAGTCATAAGTCACATGGCAAAGTATATGGGATGCATAAAGTTGACTTGGAAAGTGAGGCGACAACTTTCAAAGAGGCCAATTAAGGCCCGAAGCTCAGAAGCCACCCGACAGACCATAAAACTGACCCATATTTAGGTCGGTCACAAAGTCGGCTATTGGAGCCAAACTGGATATCGATTATGGATCGGATCCATTTCGTCCGATAGAGGGCAAGAAGCATGACCCTTTATAGCCATCCGAGACTCACTCATCAGTAGAGTCGGCCAGGCCCGATCTAATCGGTAAAGTCTGCCAAACAAGGAAAAGACGGTGTAAAATGTAACACCTTCCCCAAGATCCAGTAAAAAGATCCCCAATTTTAAGAATCTCAGGATCGGTTGGAGTCCTAAATTGGATTCATAACAAATCTCCAAGATATCAGGAAAAGAATCCTGGCACGATGGGACCCTCCGATTCCTTTAAATATAGGAAACCTCCAAGGTGAAAGGTACGCAAAAAACTCTCCTAAAAACCTCCTACTCCATCCATCATACTGACTTAAGCATCGGAGGTTCTTCGGCTCTAGCCAGGGTCTTCGTTACTTTCTTTTTTATGCAGGTGAATTGATGAAAGGAGATGCACCAGTTTTTTGCATCAAAGATTGGCGTCGTTTGTGGAAAAATGTACGAAAAGTCATTTTCTAAACTCTATTGAAAAGCTTCAATGGTGAGACTTGGAAGAACTACTCAAAGCAAGCCTAACGAGGTCGCTGTCGTTGGACCACCAGCTATCGAAGGCCCGCCGGGTACAAATGGAGCCCAGAATTGACCCGATAACTGATAAGGTTCTACAGCCTGTTCGACAACCTCTGTTTCGACTGGGCATACTCAACGAAACTGAGGCAATGAGCAATTAGATAGGGAGGTCTAAGAAATTAGAACCGATATGAACTTCATGAAGAAGATGCTGGAACAGATTCATCATCATCAAGTTCAGCTGCCTCAGCTCGATGATGGTCAAGCAACGAACGCCCCACAACAATTTGCTGACCCTTAGGCTGTCACTCTGAGATTCGTCCCTCAGTAGAGTCAACACTAGGGTCCGACCGAACCTACGCCTGCTCATTCCGTGACCGCCCCATATCTGTCACCGATCTTCGACACGAAATAGATCGGAGAAGGTGCAGCCGGCCTCCGGTTGAGGGGACGACAGATAGTGACAAACCCTGAAAAACTGATCTCCAGGACTTCAGAAGGGAATTACGGGAAGAGATCGCGGACATAAAGCAAGACCGTGATGTACATCAGACAAGGCCTGAGGAAAAAACATCCCCGTTCATTGAGGAGATAATGCAAGCTCGACTATCGAAATAATTCTGTCTTCCACAGATTACACCCTTCACTGGTAAAAGTGACCCAACCGAGCACATCGAATCTTTTCGGATGTATATGAAACTGCATGACGCCTCGGACGCTGTGATGTGTCGAGCTTTCTCCCTCACTTTAGCTGATGTAGCGTGACTTTGATTCAAACAGTTGAAACCAAAGTCCATTAGCTCGTTCACAGAGCTCAACGATTCCTTCCTCACTAGTTTCATTGGTGAGAAGAAAAAGTTGAAGCCACTTGCGCACCTGAGCAACATAGTTCAAATGGAGGGAGAGCAGCTAAAAGATTATATCAAGCGCTTTAATTTCGAGTCACTCCAAGTCCGGAAGCATTCAGATGAGATAGCTCTAAACTTGATTGTACAAGGTGTGAGGGACAAACCATTCCTCACATCCCTAGATAAGAACCCCCTCACTACAATATGCGAACATTGAAGAAATCCAGATCATGCGTGAGGCCACCCAAAATATAAAAATTTTGGCCAAAGAGTTAACAAAAAAGGAAGTGGACTCGGCTAGTGGAAAGAAGCGTAAAGACGATCGGTCTTGCGATGAGCGTAGGTCGGGTAAGAGGCCCGATAACAAATTCTCAACGTATACCCCACTCAATAAGCCACTGGAGCAGGTATTAATGGGGATAAAAAATGAAGGCTACGTCAACTGGCCGAGCAAACTCCGAACCAATCCGAATCGACAAAGCAAGAACAAATACTATCATTACCACCGCAATCATGGGCACAATAGGAGTGACTGCTATCACTTGAAAGAGGAAATCGTAAGGTTCATCTGAGAAGGCCGCATCAAGGAACACGTCAAAAGATCCGAAACAACGGAAGAATGCTCGGGTGATAACCGACCCAGGGAGAAATCTGAACTATTGTCGGTAGTCTCCAGGGCGGGAGCAACTCAAATAATGCTCAAAAAAATCATGCCAGGAGCATTAATCGACCTGAGTTCGAGATCCTAATTCTAGCATGACCTCTAAAAGAAAGTAAGAAGGAAAAGTACTGCATATCATTTACCGATAAAGACGCTCGGGGTATTTACCATCCGCATGATGACGCCTTGGTCGTCACCCTCATGATAGCAAACTGCAGAGTATTCCGCATCCTCGTTGACACTAGATCATCTGCAGACGTACTATTCAGTCAAGCATTCAACAAAATGGGTACTGAACGGTCGGCTTTACGACCGATTCACACCCTGTTGATCGGATTCTCAGGTGGACAAGTCCTTCTTGAAGGAGTCATTCACTGCCACTCACTGCAAAAAAATTTTCAAATCAGGCGACAGTGATGGTCGACTTTCTGATAGTTGACCAGCCATCAGTCCACAACGCTATACTTGGTCGAATCTCTCTCTTCCTTCTCAAAGCAGTAGTGTTAGCGTACCACCTCTCTATGAAATTCCCGATCGAGTCAAGAGTAGGAGTCGTCAAAGGTGACCAACTGGACACAAGGCACTGTTATGCAACGGCAGGAAAAGCCCCAGCCGAGGTAACCACAATTAAATCCTTGGACCCACGGGCCAAGACTTATGAGCGAGGATAGTCGGTAGAGGACCTTATCCTAATGCCTCTAGTTGAGGCGAACAAGTATAAAATAGTTTGGATTAGATCGTCCTTGCAGTCACCCCTAAAAGATAAGTTGATATCCTTGCTCTGACGATACGTTGATGTGTTTGCATGGAGCCATGAAGATATGCCTGGGATCAATCCCTCAGTGATGACTCACTGACTCAACATCGATTCGACCTACTGACTGATCCGACAAAAGCGACGACTACTCGTCCCCAAAAGGTACGCCATCATTGATGAAGAGGTTGACAAGCTCCTCAAGGCTAAATTCATCAAGGAGATATACTATTCAGAATGAGTAACAAATGTCGTAATCATTAAGAAAGCCAATGGAAAGTGGTGAGTCTGTATTGACTATACCGACTTAAACAAAGCCTACCCAAAAGATAGCTTCCCTCTCCCAAGGATCGATCAACTAGTGGATAGGACGGTAGGACACAAACTTCTTAATTTTATGGATGCTTATTCTGGATACAATCAAATTGTAATGCATAAATCATATAAATCTAAGACTACCTTTGTCACCAACAAATGACTTTATTGTTACCGTGTGATGCCATTTGGTCTAAAGAATGCCGGAGCAACTTATCAATGACTAGTAAACAAGATGTTTGTTCGGTAAATCAGCCGAACCATGGAAGTATACATTAACGACATGCTCGTCAAAAGTATACATGCGGTCGATCATATTGCTGACCTAGAAGAGATGTTTCTAATCCTTCGCAAATATCAGATGATGTTAAACCTGAGCAAGTGTGCCTTTGCGGTCGGCTCGAGAAAATTTCTCAGATTTCTGGTCAGCCAGCAAGGAATCAAGGCAAACTTGGAGAAAATCAAAGCATTACTTGACATGGAATCCTTAAGGATTATAAAATTTATACAAAGGCTAACTAGACGAGTAGTCACACTCAACCGCTTCCTCTCCTGAGCTACCGATAAGTGCCTCCCATTCTTCAAGCAACTAAAGGGACGACAAACGGTAGAGTGGATGGAAGAGTGTGAAGCAGTGTTCCAGTAGTTGAAGTCATACCTCAGATCTCCACTTGTCTTATTGAAACCCGAGCCTAGGGAAGCTTTATTATTGTACCTGACAGTTTTCAATGCAGCAATAAGCTTAGCTTTGATACGTGAGCATGAAGGAAAGCAGTTGCCGGTCTATTACATCAGCAAAGCATTATTGCTAGTAGAAACTAGATATCTGCCTCTGGAGAAGGTGATCTTAGTCCCAGTAGTCTCCTCACAACGACTACGGCCATACTTCCAGGCTCATACTATCATCGTTATGACCGATCTCCCGCTATATCAGATCCTTCAAAAACTGAAATCTTCGGGCCGACTGACGAAGTGGGCGATCGAGCTCAGTGAATTCAACATCCAATATAAGCTAAGGGTATTAATTAAGGGACAAGTTGTGGCTGACTTCATAGCTGAAGTTACACTGCAAGTCAACTCATCTACCAAGCTTACAGATGAGCTAACCAAACAGCTGACTACTTCTCCTAAGTCATCACCCGACCCGACCCCCTGGAAGCTTTATATTGTTGGCTCATCCAACTCTACGGTAATCGGGGCAAGAGTCATCTTGAAAACTCCCGACCAAACCTACATGCAATATGTCTTAAGACTTGGATTTCAAGCCTTGAACAACACAGCAGAATACGAAGCCTTATTGCTCGGTCTCCGACTTACAGCCAGTCTGGGCATCACTCATCTCAATGTATTCAGCGACTCGCAGTTAGTCGTCAATCAGGTCACTATTATATATCAAATACGTAAAGAGTAACTGAAAGCATACATGAAGAAAGCCAAAGAGTTGATCGACGGTTTTCAACTATGTATTGTCACTCGGATCCCTTGAACAGAAAATGCTAAGACCGACCTAATAGCAAAACTTGCTTTTACCAATGAAGACAAGATATTATGGTCCTTTCCGATCGAGTATGTCTCTAAGCCAAGTATCAACGACCCGCTTGGCTTAACCGTACACTCGATCGACTCAGAACCCACTTGGCTCGACTCGATCTTGAATATCTCGACAGTGGAAAGTTGCTTGAGGAATGGGCCGAGGCACGACGATTGAAGATTCGAGCCTCCCGTTACACCATAATCAACGGGGTATTGTATAAGAAAGGATTTTTCACTCCTCTGCTACGTTGCCTAAATCATCATGAAGCTGATTATGTACTATGGGAGATCCACGAAGGGATTTGCGAGAATCACTTAGCAGGGCGATCACTCGCACATAAGGTCTTATAACAAGGGTATTATTGGCCGAACGTCTAGCACGATGCTCGCAAACTCGTCCAAAGTTGTGACAAATGCCAACGATTCGCAGCCATCCCGAGACAACCCCTGAGGAACTGACTCCTATTGTTGGTCCTTCGCCCTTTGCATAGTGGGGAATCAACATTATCGGACCGCTCCCTTTAGGAAAGGCTAGACCAAATTTACTGTTGTTACGGTAGATTACTTCACAAAGTGGGTCGAGGCTGAGTCATTGGCCAAGATAACTAAATAAAAGATCACAGACTTCATATGGAAGAACATCATCTGTCGATTCGGGATACCTCACACAATTATTACCAACAATGGAAAATAGTTCGACAACAAGCAGTATCACAAGATGTGCAACAATCTCGGAATCAAAAATGTCTACTCGTCCCCCCATCATCCTCAGACGAACGGATAGGTTGAGGTAGTCAACAAGATCATTAAACAACACCTCCAAACTAAACTCGACCGAGCTAAAGGAGCATGGGCCGACGAGCTTCCTAAAATACTATGGGCATACTGAACCACTTCTTGGATGGCCATGGGAGAAACTCCCTTCTCCCTTGCATATGGATTGGAGGCTGTCACTCCAGTCAAGATCGGACTGCCTTCAGCTCAGATCAGTTCTTTTAATGAGCGAGACAATGAAGAATTGCTAGCTCTCGAACTCGACTTTCTGGAATAACAAAGGGAAGTGACTCACCTAGGGATGATAGCTCGGCAACGACAAGTAGCTCGGTTGTACAATGACTGAGTCAAGGTTAGACGCATCCGAGTAGGAGACATGGTCCTCCGAAAAATATTCTTAAAAACTAAGGAAGTTGGTGCGGGCACACTGGGACCCAATTGGGAAGGATCCTATATAGTCTCGAGCACCATCCGACCTGGAACGTATCGATTGGAAGATCTCATCAGACAATTACTTTCCTATCCTTGGAATGCAGAGCATCTAAAAATCCATTATCCCTAAGTCGACCGATCGAGCAATTGAAAAGATCCAATCAAGTAAAGAATAAGAACATGTAAGCCGAGTCAAATGAATAAGAAAATCGAGTATATTCATTCATCAGTATGAGTTTTATATTAGTTTACATTAGTTTCTACTTTATAAGTACATCGATAGAATAATAAAGATAAAAGCGAAAAGAGTCGGTCACGACACATGATGTCCTCTCTCAGTTAGAGATACTCTCGAGCCCGCCTTAAAGCTTGGTGTGCTTGAAGTGCCTGAAGCTTAGTGTGCTTAAAGTGCTTGATGCGCTTTGCAATCCAAAATGAAGCGCCGAGGCCCATTAGGAGCTAACACAGGAGGTGGCTCAGACTCAGTTGCTACCCCCACCTGGAGCAACCTCTAGCGCTATCTCAGAAGCAACCTCAGGATCAGCCGCAGCATCAGTAGACCCAGCTGAGTCGGTCTCCGGACCTTCGGACCCTGAGGCACTTTCATCGAATCTCGAGAGATCAAGGTCGGCGAAAGATTGCTTCATCAGTTCAATGCATTTGATGTAACCGTCCTGATACAAGTGATCCCGCTCCTCCGAATATTCACGGGACTCAAGAAAGACCTTTATGGCCTGGACCTTGGCCTGTTTAATGACGGCCTTAGTCTTGGTCTTCAATTGAGACAACTTCTCTTTCGAAAAAGATAGAGCCTGACGACTCAGCCGACTCTCCTCCTCGGCCTCTTGCAATTACGAGGCCAAACGAGCACCCTCGGCCCTGTATTCATCTACGGCCTTCCCTGCAAGCCCTAAGTCTCCAGTCATTATGTTGAGCTAAGTCACGGCAGCAGCGAGTTGTGCTTCTGCCTCCACTGTCCTTTTTTGGGCATCCGCCAGATCGGAGATAGCCCTGAGCACACAAGGAGCAAATTGTAAAAGGAGAATGTGAGGTTAGGTTAAGCTCGAGAAAATTGACAGGACAAGTGCAAAGTTCAAGTGTTACCTCGAGAAATATCTTCGCCATATGAGAGAGAGTCCACTTCTGAGGAGCTTCGAAGAGGGCAGTGAACTTTTTTTCACTCCCATGAGAAATTGCCTAGGGGACCATGTCTGACTCGGCCCATTAGAAGATGGATGTCTCCGGTTAAGTCATTTCCCCTCCTGAGGGCTCCCCTCTCCTCTGATCCAAAACCTTGTCGGCAACAGGTCCTGGCTCAGGAGCCACCTGAGACTCAGGAGCCACCCTGTCCGCCACTTCCGTCCCTTCCTCTGGGTCAGGAATTATCATGGGTGGGATAGTTGGGGCAACTTTTCCCTTAGCCTTCAAGACCGTCTTTGGCTTCTTTGGAGGCCGAGGCTCTGACCTTAGAGGGGCATTAATCTTGGAAGGCGGACGAAGAAAGGGCCTTGCCTCAGCTATCTCTGTATCAGAGGAAGCAAGACGAGTTAAACAAAACTCAGAGAGAATGTGGCAAAGCAACCAGAAAATACCTGTTAAAGCCGAAACCAAACCTGAGTAAAAAAGACACTCCAGCTAGAGAAGCCTCTTCTAAGACCACTGCTCCTGACTCAGCGCCTTCAGATCCTTAATCCGAGTTAAAGCGACGGCCCCGAGCTTTAGCCTTCGCTCGGGAATATCTGCAAAACGTATTTAGTCAGACTCAAAGACACTAGTATGAAAAGATAAACGAGAAGCGTATGTCGAGTCACCTGCTTGAGAGAACACCCGAGGAACATGAATTCGATGGGTCCTGGCTCGGCAGTATCTTAGTGGCCACACGCCCAAAACCATCTATCTGTCTAGTGCTTGTTTGAAGTAAGTAGGTTAGTTATCAAAGGTCCGCCTTTGTTTCGCCAAGTACACAAAAAGTACCAGCCAGGCTGTTGTGGTTTCGGTCGTACTTGAAACAGATGGAGAAACTTATCGATAGTCAGTGGGGGCTGCTCTGTCTCAGCCCATAACACTGACCATCCGAACAAGTTCCTCCACCGATTCGGGACTATCTACCTGGGCGCTATCTGAACTTGGGAAAGCAGATCCCGAGCTATTCCTTAGAGGGGCAGATGTAAGCCACATTGTAGAGAGACTTAGAAAATAGCGACCATCCTAACAGGAGGATGGTTGGGTAATTCGTTCGGTAGAGAGAGATGGATAATGACCGAGTCTGGGACATGGTACTTGGCCTTAATCTTGTCCAGATCCGCCTCGGTATCAGACCCCTTTGCTCATCTCTAGCCTCCCCTCCCTCAGCTGCCAACTCAGCAGCCTTCATCGATCTTTGGGTAGAGACCAACTCACTGACTCCCTCGACCTCTTCATCCTCTTCATCTGTTTCCTCCCCAGGAGGATTAGGCCTACCATGGGTAGTCGCTAGTGATGCTCTTCTGCGAGAGGGACCTGTAGAAACAAGATGCTTCGCCGAGAGCCCCGCTACTCTTTCAAAGTGCCGAAAGGCAGCGTTGGCACCTACGACCATCTCCGTCAGCAATGAAGGTGATTTCGAGAATTCCCAGAGATGCCTCGCTTCACCTTCTTCACTAAAACCTCCCTCTGAGGGGCTTGAGGGGCTGTACATTGCCATTAAAACCAAAAATGAAAGGGAGGGAGAGAGAGTTTAAAACTCACCGGAGATAGCGAGGAGGGCTGAAAAGGAGGCGAATGTTAAAGTCAAAAATGAAGGGTGAAAACAGTGAAAACTGGTGAAAAATGAAAATCATTGAGACAGAGATTGGAGAAGGAGAAGACGCTTGTGCAAAAATGGGAGAGGAGCGTACTGCTCCCCCTTTTATAGTCGTGTCACATGGCTAGGGCATTTAAGGAGGAGTCGAATCAACGGCCGCTTCAACTCCCCCGCCCGACACGTGACGCATTTTGAACGACAAAAGAGTCGACCCCACCACCCGTCCAGCACTCATAAGCGGGAAAGGTGCTCTGACGGTAGCCCGCTCGTGCAGCCTCGATCAACGAACTAGCGCATGCTCTAGACAACATAAGACTCCTGCAAGTATTAATTGGTCCATCATAAAGTCACTCCCAGTCCTAGCTGACTTAACGACTTTCTACTCTATGGCGTCAACAAAGTTGAGGCAAGGAGTATGGGGGCTTACTTTTGGGAAAGAAAAATAGGGCAAGTTTGGAGACTCAGATTTGGAATGGACCAACTCTACCAACACTTTCCAGGGATCTGAGGATGCAAGCCCGACCGAGGCAGGTAAGCTAAAAGCCTAAAGGAGAGACTTAGCTCGGATTCTAAGGAATGGATCCAACCGAGACTTACAAAGTCATGAGACACAAGGCAAAGTATATGGGATACATAAAGTTGACTCGGCAAGCGAGGCAACAACTTTTAAAGAGGCCAATTAAGGCCCGAAGCTCAGAAGCCACCCGACCAACCATAAAACTGACCCATATTTAGGTCGGTCACAGAGTCAGCTATAAGAGCCAGACCGGATATTGATTATGGATCGGATCTGTTTCGTTTGACAGAGGGCAAGAAGCATGACCCTTTATAGCTAGTCGAGACTTGCTCATTAGTAGAGTCGATCAGGCCCGATCTAATTGGAAAAGTCTGCCGAATAAGAAAAAGACGGTGTAAAATGGAACACCTTCCTGAAGATCCAGTAAAAAGATCCCCGATTTCAAGAATCTCGGGATTAGCTGGAGTCCTAAATTAGATTCACAACAAATCTCCAAGATATCAGGAAAAGAATCCTGACACGATAGGACCCTTTGATCCCTTTAAATATAGAAAACCTCCAAGGTTAAAGGTATACAAAAAACTCTCATAAAAACCTCCTACTACGTCCATCATATAGACTTAAGCATCAGAGGTTCCCTGGCTCTAGCCAAGGTCTTCGTTGCTTTCTTCTTCGTGCAAGTGAAAGGACGGAAGGAGACGCACCAATGTTTTGCATCAACACTGCTTAACATGTCATTTGTGTAGGATGTTCATACCATCGAAACTGTGCACCGCACCACTAATATCAACATTCTCTGAAATCAGGTTGATCCGCTCATCAGTTGTACGCCTGTACGTTGATTTACACCATTAGTTGTCGAACGATGCCACGTATGAGGTACGACTGATGATCGAACTAGCCTAATTTTTAGTGCCAGCCGATCTTCATGGTGGGGCCTGCCATTTTCATGGTACGGAGGGGAAGAAATATGGTGTATGTTACAAACTGCTGCTCTGGGGCTGAGAGCTGGTGACTAGTGAGCTGTTCTCTGTGCATGAGCTTCCATTCTTTTGTGAAGGGTTGGCCACGTCTATGACTACTAACTAGACCACCTTGACAATGATATATTGTCTGCTCCACGAGAGGACACCTGATGAATAGTCAAGATGCTTCACACGCTTGCCAGTTTGACATGCGTGCGTGTGATGGTATTTTACAAGAAAATATCCTGAGTCTGAATAATTACACCTATTGCTTTGGAATGAGGAATGCCTTGGTTAGGGGATGCGGTTTTGCTGCTGAACTTTATAGTAGCGAATCTCGCTACTGAAGTGACGTCACTACATTATGTGGGCTGCACTATGAAGTATGTATTGTATCCACATTGCCCATACATTTAGAGAGATTGTTTTAAGGCATAGTCCACAAAATGAGGCAGATCCATAGCTAAAGTGGACTCCACCACAGAAAATAGTGAGAATTGAATGGCTAGAGTTAAAAATCTCTGAGTCATAAAAGTTTGCAATTAAGCTAATATTAATGTTCTTCCTTATTCCATGTCTATATTAACTTATAAATAGGTTGGATCTCAAATAAACAACATGGTGGATCCTAGGAAGGTTTCAATAGTGGGCTTCACTGTCCCATCACTGTTTTTGGTGGTGGGTCTAACTGAACTTTGGATCTGCCTCATTCTTTGGCTCATGCCCTAAAATGAACTCTATAAATGGATAGATGGTGCGGATTCAACACATACATCATGGTGGGGCCCAAAAAATGTGGTGACGTCACTTAAGTAGCCAGTCTGACTTATGTCAAGTACAGTACCTAATCCACGTCCCATCCTGGTTGCTTATTTTAGCTCCTCAAGCTTTTATCCTTCCTGGATCTTATCTGGTTTTAAATACTAGAAAAGCTATTATGATGCGCATGCTTGGTAGAAGTTACGCAAAGTGCATCCCACCACATAAATTGCGTAATCGAGACAGTTAATCTAGTGGACATTACGTGGGTTGGCCTTAAAACTCTGAGGCATGGTGCAAGCTCCCTGTAGCCTACCAAATCAATGGTCATGATCACTGTACAAATATCCAACGTAAATGCATACGTCACAGGACGCTTCGATGTTTTTATTTATTTATTTATTTATTTTATTTTTTTTATTTTTTAGGTTTGCCAATCTCATTGGTGTATAACCCTGCTCATCTAACAACTAAAAAACTTGTTGAGGTGGCACATTCATGTCACATATGAACCATCCCATCAGTTGGTCTTAAGTCTCCAGTGTGTTGATGCCTGGCCCAATCTGTCTAGCTTGTGGGCCAGCCAGCTACTTGTTGGAAGAGCGTAACGGATGGTTATATGTGCCAGCATAACGCATTTAAACATGAACGTGGCCTAGGATATACAGTTAGGGCTATTCACGAGTCAAGTTAGCTAGAAAAACTCGCTCAACTTGGCTCGAGTTAGCTCGGATTGACTCGGCTTGAATGATCGATTCGGGCCTGAGTCAAGCTAATTATTTGAAGCTAGAGTTGAGTTCGAGTCGAGTTCGACCAGGGAGCATTTCAAGTCGACTCAACTCGAAGCTCGAACTTGAGCTTGACTCGGATCGATTAATAAATATTTTAAAGTTGTGGGGAATGCGGAGAAAGTTACAGTGAGATCTCTTTACTTTCACCCCAACACGAAGAGTTTGATGTTGGTGTTGACGATCTCTTAAATCCAAAATGGTATATTGTATAGAGCACACATGAATAGACATATCCTTCCTGAATATGTTGTGAGCTACAAGTCCTCAAATCATCTGCAAGGTAACGGAAGCCACGCTTTTGTCTAAGCAGCAACAATACAGGTGGGTCCCACTTTTTTGTGGTCCTAGATCTATTTAAAAACCTATCCATTGGAAAGTATAGCCTTGATGATGGGTAATTCAGAACATACAATTGAGGATGCTTTTGGCCCATAGTTCTTCTATTATAGGGCCCACACAGATGGATTTTCTGGACTGGTGAAAGATGGACTACACTCTGTTTCTGTTGTCGGGCCAAACCAAAAATTAATTTCACTTGGTGGAGCGTCATATAAAATGCATCTTTAAAATTTTTTTATTTAGCTTCTCTTCTGAATCAATGGAGGAGGATCAAGAACATAATCTATTACTCTCTCACCTAATGAGCTCGAGCTCGACTCGCCTCGAACCACTAGCTCGACTCGAACTTGACTCGACAGCTTTCGCAAACAAGCCAAGCTTCAATGTTGAGCTCGAGGCCGAGCTTGAGCTCGAGCTCGAACTCGAATACAACATGGACAAGCTGAGCCGAGCTTGGCCCACCTCGACTCGACTCGACTTGGCTTGATGCCCACCCCTATATACTGTTGTGTCATCAAAATCAGATCATTGCATAATATAATATATTAAAAAATAGAAAGTTTGATTGGTTTGGCCAATGTTATGTGTTTCAACAAGCTGACGTAAGTACAACGTTCTATAACTAAAGCTGAATACCAACTGGGAAAATCTGAAATAGATGTTAGGTAATGATTTCTACAGCTCTAAACTGTTTTATAGCATGAATAAAGCATGAGGAGTGGTTGCTCTCTCCAAGATGGGGTAGCTTTGGCTGATGGTAAAGCTTGGTAGTGATGAACTGATGATGTAGGGAGTTTGGATTTGATAGGGATAAGATGGTATCATAAAGTCAGTCCCAGTCCAAGCTAACTCAACAACTTTTTACTCCATAGAGTCAACAAAGTTGATGCAAGGAGTAGGGGGGCTTACTGTTGGGGAGGAAAAATAGAACAAGTTCGGGGATTCCAATATGGAATGGACCAACTCTACCAACACCACTCGGGGATCCGAGGCTGTAAGCTCGACTGAAGCAGGTAAACTAAAAGGCCAAGGGAGAGACTTAGCTCGGATGCTGAGGAATGGATCCCGACCGAGACTTACAAAGTCATGAGCCACAAGGAAAAGTATATGAGATGTATAAAGTTGACTCGGTAAGCGAGGCAACAACTTCTAAAGAGGCCAATTAAGGCCCGAAGCTTAGAAGCCACATGACTGACCATAAAACCAACCCATATTTAGGTCGATCACAGAGTCGGCTATGGGAGCTAGACCAGATATCGATTATGGATCGGATCCATTTCGTCCAACAGAGGGCAAGAAGCATGACCCTTTATAGCCAGCCGAGACTCGCTCATTAGTAGAGTCGGTCCGGCCCGATCTAATCGGTATAGTCTGTCGAACAAGGAAAAGACGATGTAAAATCGAACACCTTCCTAAAGATCTAGTAAAAAGATCCCTGATTCTGAGAATCTCGGGATAGGCTGGAGTCCTAAATTGGATTCACAACAAATATCCAAGATATCAGGAAAAGAATCTAAGCACGATGGTACCCTCCGATTCCTTTAAATACAGGAAACCTCCAATGTGAAAGGTACATAGAAAACTCTCCTAAAAACCTCATACTACATGCATCATACTGACTTAAGCATCGGAGGCACCCTTGCTCTAGCCAGGGGCTTCATTACTTTCTTTTTCGTGCAGGTGAAAGGACGGAAGGAGATGCACTAGTTTTTTGCATCACACTGTGTAACATGTCATTTATGTAGGATGTTCATACCATCAAAACTGTGGACCCCACCACTAATATCAACATTCTCTAAAATCAGGTTGATCCGCTCATTAGTTGTATGCCTGTGTGTTGATTTGGACCATTGGTTGTCCAACGATTCCACCTATGAGGTATGACTGATGATTGAACTAGCCTAATTTTTAGTGCCAGCTGATCTTCATGGTGCGGCCTGCCATTTTCATGGTACGGAGGGGAAGAAATATGGTGTATGTTACAAATTGGGGCTCTGGGGCTGGGGGCTGGTGACTGGTGAGCTGTTCTCTGTGCATGAACTTCCATTCTTTTGTGAATGGCTGCCCATGTCTATGACTACTGACTAGACCACCTTGAATATGATATATTTTTAGCTCCACAAGGGGACACCTGATGAATAGTCAAGATTCTCCACATGCTTGCCAGTTTGGCATGCGTGCACGTGATGGTATTTTGTAAGAAAATATCCTGAGTCTGAATAATTACACATGTTGCTTTGGAATGAGGAATGCCTTGGGTAGGGGACGCAGTTTAGCTGCTGAACTTGATAGTAGCAAATCTCGCTACTGAAGTGACGTCACTACGTTATGTGGGCTGCACTATGAAGTATGTGTTGTATCCACACTATCCATACATTTAGAGATATTATTTTTAGGCATAGTCCAAAAAATGAGGCAGATCCATAGCTAAAGTGGACTCCACCATAGAAAAAGTGAGAATTGAATGGCTACCGTTAAAAATCTCTTTGAGTCATAAAAGTTTTCAATCGAACAAATATTAATGTTCTTCCTTATGCCATTTCTGTATTAACTTATAAACAGGTTGGATCTCAAATAAACATCATGGTGGATCCTAGGAAGGTTTCAACAGTGGGCCTCACAGTCCCACCATTGTTTTCAGTAATGGGTCTAATTGAACTTTGGATCTGCCTCATTCTTTGGCTCATGCCCTAAAATGATTTCTATAAATGGATGGATGGTGCGGATTCAACACTACATCACGGTGGGGCCCAAAAAATGTGGTGAAGTCACTTAAGTAGTTAGTTTGGCTAATGTCAGGTTCAATACCTAATCCGCATCCCATCCTGGTTGCTTATTTTAGTTCCACAAGCTTCTATCCTTCTCGAATCTTATCCGGTTTTAAATATTAAGAAAGCTATTATGATGCGCGCACTTCGTAAAAGTGAAGTAAAGTGCATCCCACCACATAAATTGTGAAATTGAGACCGTTGATCTGGTGGAGACCGCATGGATTGGCCTTAAACTCTGAGGCACGGTCTAAGCTTGCTTTTTCCTACCCAATCAACGGTCATGATCCTGTACAAAAATGCAACGTAAATACATACGTCGTAAGAGGCTTCCATGTTTTTTTTTTTTTTTTGAGGTTTCTAATCCCATCGGTGTATAATCCTGCTCATTTAATGTAATGCCCTGGAAATCAAGAGTCGAGCAAAACTCAAGTCCTGAATTCCAAAACATCACTTATGCAACATTTTTAATGATGGATGTATGTTGTCTGTATTAATGCATAAAACATGAATTAGATTAAGCCAAATTAGCAAAATATAATCCAGGGACAGTTGTAATATGCAAGCGGAAGACAAACAAATACATAAACCAGTATAGGTCCCCAAAGTATATTTTTGTTGCTAGGTCAATAAGTACAAGTATGGTTTCAAAATACAAAATGTCAAAAAAAGAATGTGATAGCCCACTACAAATATAACCCTGAAGCCCCGTCGATCAGGACACGACTCACATAAACTTGCCTGAATACTGCATATAGGAGAACACCTCCTCATCATCCTCGAAATCTGGCTCCGTCTTGTGGGTCGCATCGTCATCTACAACTAAGACAGATTCTGGTTGGTGTTTAAAACATCATCTTATAACATGGGAGTGAGTGATCAATTCAGTGGAGGTATATAACAAAGGTTAACATGTTATCAATTCTGTTAAGCAGTACAATAAAAAAGTCGAAGTACTTTGATTAATACAAGAATGGGATGTAGTAATGATGCATGCCCTCTCTTGCACTCCCTCTGCGATCTTCATCTCACGGTCATATATGTCAGTCACTTCCTCAGTGCTCTGCTCAACGCCAAATAACACATGTAATGCGGTACATGAATATGATTACCAAGTTCTTATTAGTACTTTTCATACAGCAGGATTGGGAAGCTAAGGTACCTCCCTTATATCGATTCCCAAACAATGATCCATTCTAGGGTCATCAATCCTAACAAATCTCATACAATGTTATAGTTTTAGGTCGCTGCAAAGGGCTCGTCACTTGATCAATGTAGGCCTAGTTATACACTAGTTACTACGAAAAGGCTCGTCCCCTCAACACAATTTCAGGGTATGCGCGAGGTCATTATAAAGGGCTCGTCACCTAATCAGTGTAGGCCGACAGCTCAAATACAGTGTCCCATACCACCATATTCGGCTCACGAGTCTGGGTTACTCATTGAACACTACGGGGAGGCTCGTCACCCCAGCGTATGTCGACAGCTCGACCACGGTGTCCCATACCACCATGTCCGGCTCATGAGTCTTAGCGGATCGAGGTATCAAGGTTAAAGAGTTTTCACTGGTGAGTTTGGTACCTTAGATTCAAACAGTAGCGTCTAAACATGGTGAACATACATTGGGCCAATTGGGTTACTTGACGAGCTCGACTAGCACGAGCGCACGTTGAGTTGATCGACATGAAATGCATAAGCACTCCGTGTGGCTTAACCACTGCCGACATCCCAAGTACGGCTCGGATTCATCGAACACGTCCTATGTGGCGAAAATAACTTCAGCCACCAAATCAGAGCCTATTACTGATTGCCTGGACATAATATAGTCCCAACCATGTGGAATTACAACAAGTGAGCATATGAGATGATCAATATAGTAATGAATAAATAAGTCAAATCCTACAATCATTTGAGCATGCTGTGGAATATAACTTAATCATGAATATACCGTACATGAAGGAAATCATACACACAATTAAACATGAATAAACAGACACTATAATATACAGGACATGGAGGAAATCATACACATAGCTAAGGTAGTTGGGAATCGTATCTCAACTCCCTTCTAACTTACAATTTACTAACTACTTACTCATTCAGACATTGTTACAAACACTTAGACTACACATTCCAACATACATGACGTATGTTGGTTATTTCACATATTAGGGCAAATCCTTACACCAAGGAGTTACCACACATATAGCTAGTATAAACACACGATAATTAATCATGACAAACACACTTTTAAATTTCATACGTATACGATCCTTTCTACAGATACATGGAATACACTAAACTCGACATAGTTCATATATATCTGGAACACGAAAAAAACATCCCATTTGACATGTGAAATAACACCCACGTCAGTAATAAATCATTAACCGACATTGAAAGCATTAAAAACCATAACCTATACGTATATAGTCCGCACCTTACACTGATAAACGTGTTACGGATTTGTTTTAGACGCTTAGTCTTTGTCAACGGCAGATTGGTAACCTGTAACATGAATTAGGTTAACTATTTCATAACCTACACTATCTGAAACCCTAAAATAGATTAGGGTTTGGTTTTCTTACCCAAGTACATTTTCACAAATGCCGAATTTTTGATATAGATAGGGTCGCTTAGTCTGTGGAGCAACGGGATCAAATCCCAAGATGAATCTCCAACTCTCTCTCTTTCCTTTCCTTTTCCTCTCCTCTCTTTCTCAGAGTTTTAAAATTCGTATATAATATGAGAGAGAGGGTTTAAAGCCCTTATATAGGCCCAGAACTGATGGGAATGGCCCCAGGGCCATGATATACTTAGATTATGGCCAAATAGGGCCTGTTCCAATCCAACGGAGCACTTCTGGAGGCCCCTTTGCTAAATGCGTTCGGACTTAAGCTCCCTGATATTGGATCTAGGTCAAGTTAAGTTTTCAGTCCGATTGGATTTACAGATCGCCCGTGGCGGACTAATTTCAGTTCGACGGTCACGGGTATTCGATCAGGGCCACAAGTGCACTGACATGTGTGAAAAATTTCTCCTGATCCGAGGGTGTACTTGGGTCAGATTCTAATGGTCTAAATCCTTATATTTGGTCCGCAAGCGACACGACTTAGATTACTAAAATTTAGGTTTTATTTCTAAAGATATTCATGTTTCTCACACAGTTCACTTCGGGCTCAAGCAAATAGTTCTGGGATACCATCTGAACTTGATTTCTGAGATGGTTGTCAAGTCCAACTTGGCGGTCATAATCATATAGTTTTGTCACTATCGGACTTTCGACGTGCGGTCCAGGTCCGATACGGAGTTTCACTATGCTCCCGAGAGCAACCGGGTTTAGAGATGGATCCTATATTTCAGGGTAATGTAGTGTTAATAATTCTACAAGTTTTGGTTCTTGCAAATCATATTTAAAATGATTAGTATTAATTTCATAGGAAATCTAGTTTAGCACTAATTAATTCTCGTTTAATTTCTAAAGGATTTGGTCCTTAATGATTTCTGCCTGAGGTGGTACTCAGGTCTTTGTAGGAATTTTTTCTGGACGTTACAATCAACCCCCCTTAAAGAAATTTTTTTTCTCAAAATTAGTACCTTTCGTACTCCTCGAGAATCTGAGGGTAGTTCTTTCTGACCTCGGCTTCCGTCTCCCAAGTAGCCTCTTCTTCACTGTGATGCGTCCACAGTACCTTCACATGTGGGATAACCTTACTACGCAATACTTGCTCCTTCCTGTCCAGGATACGCATCGGTCGCAGTACATATGTAGCATTCTCACTCAACTACACCTGCTCCCATTTGATAATGTGGGAAGGATCATGAACGTATTTATTCAGCATAGATACATGAAATACGTTGTGCACACCTACGAGTGGTGTAGGCAAAGCATGAAGATATGCTACTGCCCCTACTCGGTCCAGTATCTGGAATGGGCCAATGAATCTTGACGTGAGCTTCCCTTTCTTGCCAAACTGAAGGACTCCCTTCATGGGATAATCCTTCAGAAAAACATGATCTCCAACTTTGAATTCTAACTGTCGCTGCCTCGTATCGACGTAGCTCTTTTTTCTGCTCTGTGCTACTAGAAGCCGATGCCTGATAATGTCGATCTTCTCTAAGGTCGCCTAAACTAACTCAGGGCCATTCAGACTCTTCTTATCAACCTCTGTCCTGCAATGCGGTACTCGACAGGGATGCCCATACAAGGCCTCATATGGAGTCATGCCAATGCTCGCCTGAAAACTGTTGTTGTATGCGAACTCGGCATAAGAAAGACAGTCATCCTAACTATCTTTGAAATCAGGTACACAAGCTCGCAACATGTCCTCCAACACCTGGTTTACCCATTCCATCTCTTCGACAGTCTGTGGGTGGAACGTGATACTAAACTTCAACTTCACGCTCATCGCTTCCTGGATACTAGTCCAGAAGATAGATGTGAATCGCGTGTCTCGATCCGATACGATCTCCAAGAGAACTCCATGTAGACGTACAATCTCCTTGATGTACAACCTGGCCAACCCGTCTGCAGAGTTTGAAACTTTGATAAGAAGAAAATGAGTTGATTTCATCAACCGGTCCACGATCACCCAAATGGAGTCGTCCCTTCCTCGTCTTCGGTAGCCCAAAGATGAAATCTATAGAGATAAAGTCCCACTTCCATTCCCCTATAGGCATGGGCTGAAGTAGTCCAGGAGGTCGGTGATGCTCTGCCTTGACTTGCTGGCACATGAGACAATGAGACACATACTCTGCTATGTGGGCCTTTATGTTGTCCCACCAGTACGATCTCTTCATGTCTCGATACATCTTCGTGCTACTAGGATGCATCACAAGCTTCGAACTATGGGCTACCTCGAGAACTTTCTGTCTCAAGTCATGAGTATCTGGGATGCATAGGTGGCCACAGTAATATAATCCCCCATCCGTACCAACTCTCCACTCGACGTCCTCATCTGTACTAACCCACTCTCTCATCTTCACCAACAACTCATCGTCTACCTGAGCTGCGATAATCCTGTCATCAATGAGGGGCTGTACTCGAATGTGTGCGATGCCCTCATATGGCTCCTCCACCATGAGTTTCTGCTTAAAGTCTCATACAAACTCTACCATGTTCCATTCTGCTATCATCAGCAGAGCCGCAAACTCTATGGTTTTCTTGCTGCTTAACGCGTCCGCCATAAGGTTCGCCTTATCCGGATGATAGGAAACCTCGAACTTGAAGTCCTTCAAGGTTTCCATCCATCTCCACTACCTCATATTCAAGTCCCGTTGAGTGAATATGTATCTGAGGCTCTTGTGGTTGCAAAAGAATTCAAACTCCTCTCTGTAGAGGTAATGTCTTCAGTGCTTTAGTGCGAAGATGACAGCTGCCAACTCTAGGTCGTGTGTAGGGTAATTCTCCTCATGTTTTCTCAACTGTCTCGAGGCGTAAGCAATCACCCTATCCTTCTGCATAAGGACACAATCCAAACTAACGCGAGACGCGTCGGTATATATAGTATACTTGACCCCTTGCTCTGGCAGTACTAGCACAGGGGAGGACGTCAACTTATCCTTCGGCTCCTGAAAAGCTGTCTCCGCCTTTTCATTCCAGGCGTACTTCAGATCCTTCCGTGTCAACTGAGATAGCAACTTGGCAATCTTGGAGAAGTTTCGAATGTATCGTCGATATTAGCCTGCTAGGCCAAGAAAACTCCTCAGCTCGGTAACCGAACCGGCTGCTCCTACTCCTGAACCGCGGCTACCTTAGTGAGGTCGACTGTTATCCCTTCCTTGAACACAACATGTCTCAGGACTTGACTTCCTCCTTCCAGAAGTCTCACTTCTTGTACTGCGCGAACAATTGGTTCTTCCTGAGAGTGTCGAAGACTGCTCGCAGGTGCTCCTCATGCTCTTCCTGACTCTTGGAATATATCAGGATGTCATCTATAATCACGATGATGAATTGGAATAAAAATGGCCGAAACACCCTGTTCATTAAGTCCATGAACACGACAGGTGCATTTGTGAGTCCAAACGACATCATAAGGAACTCGTAATGCCCAAAGCTGGTCCTGAATGCTGTTTTCTACACGTCCTCATCCCTGACGCGCAACTGATGATACCCCGACTGTAAATCTATCTTCAAAAAATAATGTGCCCCCTTCAACTGATGAAACAGATCATCAATCCTGGGCAAGGGATACTTATTTTTCACTGTCACCTGGTTCAACCTGCGATAATTAGTACATTATCGCAGGGAACCGTCCTTCTTCTTCACAAACAACACAAGTGCTCCCTAAGGGGACACACTTGGTCGTATGAAGCCTGCCTCTACCAAATCATCAATCTGTCTCCTCAGTTCCTCCATTTCACATGGAGGCATGCGATATGTCGGCAATGAAATAGGTGTCACACTAGGCACAAGATCGATAGTAAAGTCGATCTCGCGCTGAGGAGATAGTCCCGGGATCTTCTCAAATACGTATGGGAAGTCCTGAACCACAGGCATATCTCCCAACGTCGGACCATCAGTACTCCCTAATAGAGAAACGTAACAACTCAAACAAGAAGGGTGGCTAACCTAAACAGGGAAAGTAAAAGCCGTGCCCTCTGGTCCGTGGGCTTTCACTACCCTAGTCTCGCAATCTAATCCATCCCGAGAACAATGTTGTAGTGCCATAGTGGGGCGACAATCAGGTCAACGCTCACCGTCCTGCTACCCAAATCTACTGAGAAAGCCTCACAAATTCGGGTAACATCTGAAAAAGTCCCTATAGCGGTAGTGAGTCTCACTCTCATCGTAGGAGTAGTACCTAACCCCAGTCGCTTAACTTCCGTACATGATATGATGGAAGTGGTGGACCTGGTGTCTACCAATAAGAAGACGGGAGTACCTTGGACATGAGCCGTGACCTCAAAGGCCATCGGTGATGCGTCTGCTGTCTCGGCTACCCTCGCTGTCAGCGAATGTACCCGAGCCTGCTGCTGACGATTCGGTTGTGGTATAATAGGCCGTTGTGGTAGCTTGAAGCAAGGAGCAGGTGGCCTGAAGGATGGGTGTGCTGGTGCTGTCCGTAGGGGTGGAGTGAAAATGGCCTGAGGCATCGGATGGTTGATCCTCTAAGGCGGCGAGAAACCACTTTCCCTTATCCTGGTGAAATAATTTATCTCTGTGTGGCTAGGTTTTGTTGCAGTAGGTACACCACACATCTGGTCACCTCACCGGAGCAGGCGAAGCCATAAGCCTAGGCGGTGAATCTACACGCGGCATTTTACTGAAGAACGGTTTACTTGGAAGATCAGGTCGTGGCCTAGGAGCCATGGGTGCTCGCATAAGGGACCGCCTATCCCCATCCTGCTCAGCCCACATAGACTTGATCACTAGCTTAACATAGCTAGGTATGCTAGAGCAGCACATCTTCGAGTGGACATCGGGTCGCAGACCCTTGAAAAAGCATCGCATGTGCATCGACTTGTCGACCAATATCAACGGAGCGTACCTGCCCAGCTCCGTGAACTTGTTCTCATACTTAGCCACTGTCATCCCTCCTTATTGGAGGCGGAGGAACTCACTCTCCTTCTTGTGGTGATATGTGACGGGATAGTACTTCTCGTGGAAGCGGGTCTCAAATACCTCCCACGTCCACACATACCCAACAACGGTCGTGTAAAGAACGCTGTCCCACCATAAGTTGGCCTCCTTCTCAAACATGAAGGTGACCAACTCCACCTGCTCTACCTCAGTGCAGTGTAGTGGCTTTATCATCTTAATGATGTGGTCAAGACAATACTCAGCCTCCTCGAGTTTATGAGCACCTGCAAATGTAGGAGGACGCAAGCACTGGAATTGCTCAAATGTGCTGCTGGCACTCGCATTCCTAGCTGGGTGCATAGGTGAGGTAGGTGGAGTCACTCCCATACTTTTGGCAAAGATGTCAGCCATGGAGGTCAAGAACTGCTGCTACTGCTGCTGCTGTATCTGCTGTTGCTACTTCAACAACATCATCTGCTCTAGCCTATTAGGAGGCAGAATGGACTATGGCATGTGGGGTGTCGAGGTTGACGCACGGTTCAACTCAGGAGCCGATGGTGCAACTGGTGGTGCCACAAGTGCTGCAGTAGATGATGGCCCATTGGTAGGGCTAGTGGCCGACTGAAAACCCGGCATGGTGTCAGGGTGAGACAGGCCCGAACTGGGGTCCATGTGGCTATCACTCAGGGGAGGTGCCCCAACAGTCGAATTGCCAAAGGTCAGACGTGTCGAACTCCGTACGGCCTTAGTTGACATTCCCTACATCCAACATAGGGTGCAACCCAGGTCAGATTTAACATATCCAAAAACTCATTCACACAGTAGTCATACACGTAGCATTCATACACAGAGTAAAGAAAATTCATGCATTTCATTTACCAAAATTGTCACAATACGTTGGATAAAGTTCTACATGAATTATGACGGAAACGCATACGACTTTGCTAAGCTCAAACAACCAAACACAAACACACATTCTACCTGCTACTCTAATAGACCCATCAACCTTACAATACAGATAAATTAAAAATAACAACAAAATAAACTATAGGGCGATGGCATGGATGATTAGGCATCCGAGTCTGGCGATCGAGGAGGGGCTCCCTTATCCTGTAGGCAGCACAGGATAGCTTTCAAGGTGCGAGTCACCTTCTCAAACTTATGTTTTAAGAGGGCTTAGGTATTTATAATCTCCTGTCTCAGGGCAGCCTGGCCCTCCTCAAGCCAAGCTAGGTGTGCATCCCTAGCAGCATAATCAGTGTCATGATCCAATGTCGTAGGAGGGGAGCTCTCATCCGTGTCCTAAGCCTCCTCTTCTTCTTCATGTTCCTCCTCTATTTCTTCCCTGCTTTCTTCCTCGCTTTCATACTCTTCACTAGCCGTCTTGTCCTCACTCTCCTCAAGTCAGGCTAGCCGTTGTTGTGGCCCAATGTCCATCTGGTTGAGAGTAGTTTTGTTGATTTAATGGACCGGCACCGATATTTTCGCCCCAAGTCTGTAGCCAAACTCACATGCAATCCTGCATATGAGTCAGCCGAATGGGAGCGAATCAGACACTCTAGTAGAGCGTGTGGTAAGAATTATCTGTCGCAGGACATATGTAGGCAGGCACAACTTCTCTCCCTATCTTACTTAATACAGGAAATTTACCATCAGACGTGTGCACTCGCTACAATTGCTCCACCTAGGGTAAATGCTGAATGTGAAAATGTTGTGAAGCAGGCGGAAGTCGTCTGTCATATGAGATGCTAGGAGGCTGTTGTTTGGCTGCCACTGAACCAGTCGGCTCCAAAGAAAATGCGTGTGGTGATCCCTTTCACGTGCACTCCTTAAATTCTTCTCACTTACATGGACCTCACTGAGTGGCATCTTTAGAAGCCGAGATATTAGCCCAACATCAATTGTGGCCTCCCGATCTCTACCTATTGGGATCTTGAACTGCAAGGGTTCCAACGTAGGCTCTCGAATGTGAGCGTAGAAGGCTCGGACGGTGCCCACATTTATATGGTACTTGCCCTCAAAGATCGGACCCCACTAGGCCTCCACCAAGCGCTCCATTAACAGATGCTCCCCAAAGAGCTTCTCATCCATGTGTGCTTCAAAAAGAATCCTACAGCCCTCAAATCTTCCATGAGATAACTCCATCAGCAGAGTTCGATCAAAGGGAGCCTGGGGATCGAGATCCCGCTTTGTCCTGATCTTATGCTCGACGCTTGCACTTGCGGTGGCACCCCTCGGTCTTCTCAAACGAGTGGGGCGACTAGGCCCGGCTTGGTCTACTGGAGCCCTTTTCTTCCCCATGAGGGAAAGAAATGTGGAAATGGAGAAAATGACCGTAATAAGCTTGAATAAGGCCATGGGAAAAGAGAAAAAAAGTAGGGAAATGGGATGCTTTAATGGTTTTCCGCGGATGTGATACACAAAGTGGGGTTTGAATGCTCAAATGGAAGGAAAAGAAGGGGTAAATCAGCTATGAAAGAGGGATTTGAAAGGGTGGTGTGAGTGGTGCACGAAAATGGAAAAAGAAGCCCTTGGAGGGGTGATTTGTGTGAAAATCTGAAGTTTTCTTGAGAAAAGGAGAGCTTAGAGAGGTGGATTATGAAGAGGATCAGTTGTGGGAGGGTTTAAAATTGACCCAACATACATCAGTGGGCCACACAACACCCTAGAGGCGTTGGCCCGAACTAGTTTGCCCAGCCAAGCCCGCTAGGCGGCGAGGCCCTCTCCGGTCTCTGGACTCTCCGGTGAGGGGTTGTTGGTGGGGTGAGGTCCTCTCCCCTGAGTCCTAGAAACATGTGGGTCCCACCCTGGGTCCCCTTGGAAATGGACCGTTTGGCCCCCGACTTCGTTTTGAGTCGTTTCGGGTCATTTCGGGTATTGTTTTATGTCTATTTGCATTTATCGATTGCGGAAGGCTGGGATGGGATAAATTGTGGTCTAAACCCATCGATTGAGGGTCTAAGAGTGATCCGGGATCGTCTCAAGCGATCACTGATGTGTACTGACCTGATCTTATCGATCGTTTTTGGTGAATTTCACCAATTGGCGAAATTGGGAACCTTAACCATGTTTTTACATTTTTCTCACACCCTCCTACGTCAAATTTATGTTAATGTAGTTGTGTGACCATAACCCATGTCTATTTTAATCCAAATCATGCTCTGATACTAACTTATAACACCCTAAAAATTAGGGGTCGAGCAAAACTCAGCTCCCAAGTTCCAAAACATCACTTATGCAACATTTTTAATGATGAATGTATGTTGTCTATATTAGTGCATAAAACATGAATTAGATTAAGCTAAATCAGCAAAATATAATCCAGGGACAGTTTGTAATACTCAAGTGGAAGACTGAAACGAATATATAAACCAGTATAGGTCCCCAAAGTATGTATGCGTCGCCAGGTCAATAAGTACAAGTATAGTTTCAAAATACAAAATGTTAAAAAAAGAATGTGATAGCCTACTATAAATATAACCCTGAAGCCTCGTTAATCAGGACACGACTCACATGAACCCGCCTGAATACTGCATATAGGATAATGCCTCCTCATCATCCTCGAAATTCGGCTCCGCCTCGTGGGTCGCATCGTCATTTGCAACTAAGATAGAGTCTGGTTGGTGTTTAAAACACCGTCCTAGAACTTGGGAGTGAGTGATCAACTCAGTGGAGCTATACAACAAAGGTTAACATGTTACCAATTCAGTCAAGCAGTAATGATAAAGTAGTATAATAAACAAGTCCTAAGTACTCTAATCAATGCAAGAATAGGATATAGTAATGATGCATGCCCTCGCCTGCACTCCCTCTGCGATCTTCATCTCACGGTCGCGTATGTCAGTCACTTCCTCAGTGCTCTGCCCAACGCCAAATGGCACATGCAATGTGGTGCATGAATGTGATTACCAAGTTCTTATTAGTCCTTTGCATACAGCAGGATTGAGAAGCTAAGGTACCTCCTTTATGTCGATTACCAAACAATGATCCATTCTAGGGTCGTAAATCCTAGCAAATCTCATACGATGTTATGGTTCTAGGTCGCTGCAAAGGGCTCATCACCTGATCAATGCAAGCCTAGTTATACCCTAGTTATACCCTAGTTAGTACGAAAAAGCTCATTGCCTCAACGTACTTTTAGGGTATGCTCGAGGTCACAATAAAGGACTCGTCACCTGATCAATGTAGGCTGACTGCTCGAATACAGTGTCCCATACCACCGTATTCAGCTCACGAGTCTAGGTTGCTCACTGGTCACTATGGGGAGGCTCGTCACCCCAGCGTAGGCCGACAGCTTGACCACGGTGTCCCATACCACCATGTCTGGCTCATGAGTCTTAGCGGATCGAGGTACCAAGGTTAAATGGTTTTCACTGGTGAGTTGGTACCTTAGATTCAAACAGTAGCGTCTAAGCATGGTGAACATATATCGAGCCAATTGGGTTACTTGACGAGTTCGACTAGCACGAGTGCACGTTGAGTTGATCAACATGAAGTGCGTAAGAACTCTATGTGGCTTAACCACTGCCGACATCCCAAGTACGGCTCGGATTCATCGAATACGTCCTATGTGGCGAAAACAACTTCAGCCACCAAAGCAGAGCCTATTACTGATTACCTGGACTATAAAATAGTCCCAACCATGTGGAATTACAACAAGTGAGCATATGAGATGATCAATACAGTAAAGAATAAATAAG
Source organism: Magnolia kwangsiensis (assembly GCA_037074715.1). Lineage (NCBI taxonomy): Eukaryota > Viridiplantae > Streptophyta > Magnoliopsida > Magnoliales > Magnoliaceae > Magnolia > Magnolia kwangsiensis. Next base: position 131,202,343 of record CM073574.1, read on the forward strand.
TCAAATCCTACAATCATTTGAGCATGTTGTGAAATATAACTTAATCATGAATATACCGTACATGGAGGAAATCATACACACAATTAAACATGAATAAACAGACACTATAATATATAGGACATGGAGAAAATCATACACATAGCTAAGGTAGTTGGGAATCGTATCTCAACTCCCTTCTAACTTACAATTTACTAACTACTTACTCATTCAGACATTGTTACAAACACTTAGACTACACATTCCAACATACATGACATATGTTTGTTATTTCATGTATTAGGGCAAATCCTTACGCTGAAGAGTTGTCACACATACAACTAGTATAAACACATGACAATTAATCATGGAAAACACACTTTCAAATTTCATATGTATACGATCCTTTCTACAGATACATGGAATACACTAAACTCAACATAGTTCATATATATCTGGAACACGAAAAAAACATCACATTTGACATGTGAAATAACACCCACGTTAGTAATAAATCATTAACCAACATTGAAAGCCTTGAAAACCATAACTTATACATATATAGTCCGCGCCTTACGCTGATAAACGGGTAACTGATTCGTTTTAGACGCTTAGTCTTTGTCAACGGCAGATTGGTAACCTATAACATGAATTAGGTTAGCTATTTCATAACCTACACTATCTGAAACCCTAAAATAGATTAGGGTTTGGTTTTCTTACCCAAGTACTTTTTCAAAAATGCTAAATTTTTGATACAGATAGGGTTGCTTAGTTCGTGGAGCAACGGGATCAAATCCCAGGATGAATCTCCAACTCTCTCTCTCTTTTTCTCTCTCTTTCCTTTCCTTTTCGTCTCTTCTCTTTCTTAGAGTTTTAAAATTCGTATTGAATATGAGAGAGAGGGTTTAAAGCCCTTATATAGGCCCATAATTGATGGGAATGACCCCAGGGCCATAGTATACTTATATTATAGCCAAATAGGGCCTGTTCGGATCCAACGGAGCACTTCTAGAGATCCCTTTGCTGAATGTAGTCAGACTTAAGCTCCCTGATATTAAATCCATGTCAAGTTAAGTTTTTAGTCCGTTTGGATTTACAAATCGCCCATGGCGAACCAGTTTCAGTTCGATGGTCACGGATATTCAATCAGGACCATAAGTGCACTGACATGTGTGGGAAATTTCTCCTGATCCGAGGGTGTACTTGGGTCAAATTCTGACGTTTAGAATCCTTATATTTGGCCCGTAAGAAACACGACTCAGATTACTTAAATTCGGATTTTATTTCTAAAGATATTCACGTTTCTCACACACTTTGCTACGGGCTCAAGAAAATAATTTCGGGATACCATCTGGACTTGATTTCTGAGATGGTTGTCAAGTCCAACTAGACGGTCATAATCGTATAGTTTCATTACTATCAGGCTTTTGACGTGCGGTCCAGGTCTGATACGGAGTTTCACTGTGCTCCCGAGAGCAACCTGGTTTAGAGATGGATCCTAGATTTCAGGATAATGTAGCGTTAATAATTCTACAAGTTTTATGGTTTGCAGATCGTATTTAAAGTAATTAGTGCCAATTTCACAAGAAATCAAGTTTAGCACTAGTTAAGTCTCGTTTAATTTCTAAAGGATTTGGTCCTTAATAATTTCTGCCTGGGATGGTACTCAGGTCTTTATACGGATTTTTTCGGGCTGTTACATCTAACAACTAAAAAACTTGCTGAGGTGGCACAGTCATGTCACATATGAACCATCCATCAGGTGGTCTTCAGTCTCCAGTGTGTTGATGCCCTGGCCCAATCTGTTTAACTTGTGGGCCAGCTAGCTACTTGTTGGAAGGAGCGTAACCGACGGTTAGATGTGCCAACCTAACACATTTAAACATGAACGTGGCTTGGGATATACAGTTGTGTCATCAAAATCAGATCATTGCATAATATAATATATTAAAAAATAGAAAGTTTGATTGGTTTGGCCAATGCTATGTGTTTCAACAAGCTGACGTAAGTACAACGTTCTATAACTAAAGGTGAATACCAGCTGGGAAAATCTGAAATAGATGCTCAGTAATTACTTCTATAGCTCTAAACTATCTTATAGCTTGAATAAAGCATGGGGAGTGGTTGCTCTCTCCATGATGGGGTAGCTTTGGCTTATAGTAAAGCTTGGTAGTGATAAACTAATGTTGTAGGGAGTTTGGATTTGATAGGGATAAGCTGGTATCATAAAGTTGGTCCCATCTCAAGTTGACTCAATAACTTTCTACTCCATAGCGTCAACAAAGTTGATGCAAGGAATAGGGGGGCTTATCGTTGGGGAGGAAAAATAGGACAAGTCTAGGGACTCGGATATGGAATGGACCAACTCTACCAACACTGCTCGGGGATCTGAGGTTGTCAACCCAACCTCAATCTATGTCTTGCGTAGCTCATTGTTATAAATGTTCAAGACATTGCATCACTGCTCTAAGCACTTTACTTCAAGCTAAGAACGAAGAACCACTTCAAACTACTTCAAGAAATGCAAGTACAAGATACTACAGAAGAATGCAAGTAAAAGCTACAACAGTAGAAGTGATCTTGTTTAATACTCAAGTCAGTGTACAACGCAAGATGAATTGTTATTCAAGCTATAGAAGATCTCATATTCAGTGTTACATCAAGTTCAAAGATCTCAAGCTTCACAATCTTCAAAGGTCATCTACCATCTGAAGATATGAAGTTTCGAAGTTCATACCTCACTTTCACGGTATGATTGACCTTAGATTGCCCTTAGGATAGGTCATTTTGAATACATAATTCAATAATATCATTTTACATGGAATTGGACTGTTCTAAGACTAGTCCTGAACCTTGTTCGACTAGGCTTACCAGTGCCTCGACCGGTTCAAGAAATTTCAAGACCAGTCCTAAGTTTATTGCAATTTTTTAAAATTTTTTATTCATTCACGACCAGTCCTGGACTTTGTTCGACTGGTCGTGTGAACAGTGTCGACTCGTCCTATGACCAGTCCTGGTTCTATGACTCAAGCTACTGCAACCAATCTTTGAATCCTACAACCAGTCGTGGGTATGCTATGACCAGTCGTAGACACCCTACGACCAGTTTTGGAACAGTTTTATCCGATCGTGCTAAAAAATTCAAAAATCTATTTATCCTACGACTAGTCGTAGTGTCCTTAGGACCAGTCGTAACCGAGTTTCTGCAACTATAAATAAAGAACGAATTCCAGAGTTTCATAACTCAATTTAAGAAAAATCAAGGGATCACTTTGAGATAAGGTTGTGTTCATTTTATGCTACTTGGTGCATAATTTATATTCTCCTTTGTTAGCTTTATTAATTTGATTTTGTTTCTACATTCTAATCTTAATTGAATAGAGGAATTGTGATATTCCTTCTTCTTGGAATCAAAATTAAATATAGCTAGCCCAACTGGTTTAATTTAAAATAAATTAGAACCTAAAACCATTTTAAAGTGAGTATTGGACTTTGAACTTCTACATTCGAACTTCTACTCCGTTTGGTTCTTCCGGGCTACAACAAAAGGAGAAATCGAGGTATTTTACATTTATGTAAATTTTTATTTTAGTTTTATTTGAGATTAAGCCAAAAAAATCTCATTGGGTTGGTTATCTGAGGAGAGCCAGAAAACTTTAAAGTTGTCATGCCCCAAACTCAGAAACCTGGCTCATAAAATTTCTGATCGCCGAATCCGGCGCCGACAGCCTTCATAGTATCCCATTCTCAGCTCCCGACACCCATAGACTAGGTTCCGATCCTGGGATGCTACAAGGAGGATTTCTAATCATCAATTTGATTCGTAATGAGCATAACCAACGAATAATAACTACAAGAACACCACAAAATCTACTATGATTAAAAACTTTAAGTACAATGCGTCTGAAGAGAAATACAAGATAATGCAAATAACGAAAACTCCAAAAGCTCAGCTGCACGCTTCTGCTACTACTATGCTATGGCTGCAATCTAGCATCACCTGCACGCATCGATCGTGCATAAGCTTATAGAAAGCTTAGAGGGCAGTGTAAGTGTGTGCGTAATATGAACGTGCTCATAATGTAAGGTTAGAGTAATGTGGAAACATGCTGATGAGTACATGAATGCAATCAACCGTACTAAGGTTATACGGTGCAAGATATGATTGTTATCGGCCATGTCAAGACCATGCGATGCGTGATGTAACTCAAGCATACCAATCCTCATCCAAATCCTTATACAGCTCATCAATATTAGTACAGTTCTCATTCTGGATAATCACCGGAGTTTAGTACACTTTAGATGGCATTGCCTCTCTACCAGCCCACAGTCCAAGTGAGCGTAAGAAGCCTCACTATCCACCTGGCCAATAGTCTGCCAATACCTTTCCGGCACGTCGATAGCAAATTCATTCATGAGCTAGTGAAACTCAGCCTAGTATTGCCCCTACCTCAGGTGAGTAAGGCCACACCCCTTTCCAATCGACCACGACACAGTGGCAGACGTGGCCTCCTGATATTTGGCCCTCGTGTGCTCATATATCCACTCGGTCTTGACATTAGAGTCATCCTCTGGTACCATCGGGTTTAGAGATTTTCACCCAGGGACATATGGTGCCCCGATACTAGAAACAGTATTTTCGGTATCCAATCCAACCACCCACGATGTGTTTGTGGAGGCTATGACCCTGATGTCGCTAAGGCATACAATAATCACAATCGCACAAATGCAAGTGCATGAATCATACTACCAGTATGCAATAACCCTGTGCGAATCGTGCGCTCATGTAGGGCAACTCCACTTATCACGGAGCCCATAAACGATCCGCCTGAAGGCATATGCTATGATCAGTCACTTCTCATATCAGACATACATATGATGCGTATGATCATGAATTGTGGATCTATACTAAACATGTTATGTAGTAATGGGCTCTGTTTATAACGAAGGTGGGCCTAGATGGCCTACACATTATAAGTATGGGCCTATAAATGGGCCATAGGGAGAGTCATAATGCGGACATTTAACTAACATTATCCTTATAATGTGGACATCAAATCATTATTGCTCCTAAGGCATAGCCTGATATAACGGTCAACACATATACCATGGTGGAATCACACTACAATGGGCTTTATATACATCTCATTGGGCTTTGACCCATGGGCCTCCAATACGACAAATGGGCCTCATACCATGGGTCTCATATATATCAAAGTGGGCCTCAGTGGGCGGGCCACAAATACATTAAGTTAGGCCTAATCACATGGGCCTTGCATATGTCATAATGGGCCTCATATCTATTAAGGCGGCCTCAACATTGGGCCTCATACAAATCAAGGTGGGCCTCAACAATGGGCCATAAGTATGATAAGTGGGCCACACCACATGGGCCACGTGTATATCAAATGGGCCACACCCAAATATAAGTGGTGATAAGGATTTTCACCATTAGAATTCCTAAAGGGTTTAATGGTGGACGTTCAAACCCACTTTTTCTTGAAATGTGGCCCACTTGATCCTATATCTGTCTTATTTTTAATTTCAAGCCTTAAAGTGACCTTTCAAAATGGTTGGACGACTTGGATGCAACACATGCATCATTGTGGGTCTGATAGGGATGGACAACATAGATAATACACATACCTCATGATGGGGGACCACACTGATGGAAGGTGTGGAGCACACACATCAGTGGGTCCAGCGTGGGGCCCACCATAATGTTTATTTTCCACCCAAACTTGTTGATAAGGTCATACAGACCTGGGGCCCAATCGTAATGTTTATTTTCCACCCAATCCTGTTGATAAGGTCATAGAGACCTGGGCCCACCATAATGTTTATTTTCCACCCAATCCTGTTGATAAGGTCATACAGACCTGGGCCCACCATAATGTTTATTTTTCACCCAACTGGTTGATGGGGTCACACGAACCTTAGCCCACCATAATGTTTATTTTCCACCCAACCGGTTTATGGGGTCACACAGACCTGGGCCCACCATAATGTTTATTTTCCATCCAAACTGTTAATAAGGTCACGTGGACCAGATGTAGAGGAAAAATAAATTTTATAATGATCTGAAGCCAGAAAAAGGTCTCAATGACAGCCATTCAATCCCACACTGTTTCCTATGATGTGGGCTACCTAAGCCGCGTATATGGCTGATTTTTGGGGCGGCCCGCTGCCCTAAGGGGGACCCACCAAATGCACGGTGTTGATGATCGAAACTCATCACAGTGGGGCCCATAGATGGGATGCACTGTCCCTGGCCACCATCGATGCCAACCACTAGCGTCATCTGTCAACAGCAGCAGCAGCAGTCGCTGCTGCTGTTAAATTATTTTTTTTTGAAAAAATATGAATTTCTAAGGTTTTTCATGTATAGGGCCCACATCTGAAAAATTCAACCCGACCATTAGATTTTACGGCCCATGATCGACCAAATGAGACCCATATGCGACGTGTTTCTAGTGAATAAAAGAATTAAGGTGGGTTTTAACAGTAATAGCACCATTTCCTATGGTATGGCTCGCTTGATTATCCAATTGGCCTCATTTTTCAGCTCAACGCCTAAAATGGGCTGGGGAACGGGATAGACGGCGTGGATTATATACATACATCAAGGTGGGCCCTGCATGAGTGGCCCACCCCAAGCCCAACTATTTAATACACCCCAACGTCAGTTCACACTTCACTATGGTGCCGCACGCACCACGTCTGTTCACACTTCCTGGTGGAGCCGTGTCCAACGTCCTTGGACGCTGGACAGTGGAATAACACATGCACCATGGTGGGTCCCACATGCACGTGGCCCACCATGCATATATATATATAATATTAATAGAATATTATTATAATGTAAATATAATATATTATATATACCATATCGATAGTAGATCTCTCCTGAAATGTGGTGGGCCATATTGTCTGATGGATGGAGTAGACTTAACACAAATCGGTGGGGCCCACATCATTCTAGGGGAAGGATAAGGAGAGAGAGAGAGAGAACAAGAGAGACGGTGGTGGAGAGGAGGGACCCCGCCACTATGGGCCCTCCATTGGTACAACACATACATCAAGTGGGTCCCACAACAAGTGGGCCCTTAAAGTTGAAATAAATGATGAATCACCTACCTCTGGGCCTTCTCCTTGCTCCCTTAGGCTCCTATGCTCCTTGCCTTCAACTTCAATGGAGGTTGATGGGGTTTTGATGATGGGGATGTGAGATGAGAGGGTGGGCCACACTTGGCTTGGGAGAGAATGTTTGGATGTATGGAATTTTTGGGATTGCTTGGGAGATTTGAGAAATGAGAGAGAGAGAGAGAGAGAGAGAGAGAGAGAGAGAGAGAGAGAGAGAGAGAGAGGTGATGAGAATAATATGGATGGGAAGATGTAAGGGGATGGGAGGGTATGGTTTAGTTTGAAATATTTGTAAAAGAGGTATGGGTGAGTTTGAAAATTTTTAAAGGGAAATGGTGAGGTGGAGAGTGAGAGTTGACTTTTGAAAAGGAAGGGATGGGTTGTTGTACTTAGGGCATGGTGTGTACTTGACATTGATTGATGGGACATATCGTAGAGATTCCCTCAAACTTCATAATGCGCGGCGTTTCTTCGGAATAAACATGGACCCACAACTTCTAGCCTGGGTATTGGTTCGGTGTGTGAGTCACGACGTTAGAACCGCGGCGACGGCGCGGTCGCTATGATATAAGTTTCAGATCGAGCCGACTTCGGTATGCAGGACTCGGCTTAGGATCACACATAAAGATTGGATACAGGTCGAAGGTTGTCGAAATTTGATAGGGAGGACTGTGGAAGCCAATGGAATGGTACAGTCTAGGATACGAGTCTTATAAAAGTGAGAGTTTTTGAATTGTGTAAGCTCTTTTCTAAAAGACACAATTGTGAAGGTTTTGGGTGAACCTGTGAAAACTTATTTTGAGAGTGTACGCTAATATCCCCTGTGTGAGGATATTAGGGTGGAGTAGTAAGTTGTATGGCTGTTGTTTAACAGTTGGTGTACACACAGGCGAACCACTATAACTCTTTGTGTTTTGTGGATGTGCGCTTTATTTTTCTATCTTTGATCATTCAGATTTGTGGGACGTATATGTGAATGTGAATGTTTTAATATTTACATTTCAAGCATTGTGGGGAATGTTGTAATAGTTTAGAATTTATTTCTTACTATTTAATTTGTTTCATTTTTGTTTGAGTTTTTGATATTCAATTTGTTCTAGAAATAAGGTTGTCCTGCCATAAACCTTTGGTTTTTATGGTGTAAGGTTGTTCTTAGAATAACATTGATATCAATCTCTCTTTTTGAGGTTGTTTTACATTCTAATATAGTGATTTATTTGTAGTGCTATCTTTTATTCATTTATATTCTGTTGTTATTGCTTAAATCGTTTTAATTCTTGTTAACTAATTGATCTAAGTTATATTTAAGATGTCAAATTTTGATAGCCTTTCAGTTACTAGGCCTCCACGTTTCGATGGCACAAATTATGCCTATTGGAAAGCCAGGATGAGGATTTTCCTTAAATCGATGGATGAAAGTGTGTGGCTAGCCAAAGTGAATGAATGGACCCCTTCTACCACTGAAGTAACTGAGATCGATGGTTCAAAATCAATGAGAGTAACACCTTATTTCTCATGGACCACACTTCAGAAAAGTGAGAGTAGTGCAAATGCTAAAGCACTAAATGTAATCACTTGCGCACTATCACCAAATGAATTTAAAAGGATTATATCCTATGATTCTACAAAGCAAGTTTGAGATATTTTAGAAATCACACAAAAGGTTACATCAATTGTCAAGAAATCTAAAGTCCAAATCCTCACAACCAAATTTGAGAAAATACATATGGAAGAAAATGAAATGTTTATGGACTTCTACACTAGATTAAATGACATTGTGAACTCTATATGGGGTCTTCGTGATAAAATTCCAGAAATTAAAGTGTGTGTAAAAATATTATGCTTACTTCCTGAAAGGTTTAATTCTAAGGTAACTGCGATACAGGAACTTCGTGATACAGATAATATGAGGGTAGAAGAATTACTTGGGTCTTTACAAACCTACGAGTTAAATTTTAAAGCTCCTAAAGGAAAATCTAATGCCCTTAAGTCTTCTAAAAATGTTTCTTAAGAAAACAATTCTGATTTAGAAAACTTTGAAGACGATATGGCCCTTTTAGCGAAAAAGTTTTACAAAATTTTCAAAAGTAAAAAGAGGGTTGATTTTCAAAAAACAAATGATAAGAAAAAATGTAAATCTAAATCTAAGACTTTGAAATCTTTAAAAGATAGTCAATGTTACAACTGCCAAGAATATGGGCATTTAGCAAACAAGTGTCCTAAAAAGGACAAACCAAAAAAGAAGAGTATGTTGACTACTTGGGATGAATCCTTTGATTCTGAAGCCTCTTCTGATTCAGAAGATTATAAAACTAAGTCGGGCGATGAAGTTAAAGCCCTTATGACTCTAGCCAAATTCACATTTTCAGATAATGATTCAACAAGTGAAGAAAATTTGAACAGTGAATGTGAAAATGAAGATGACCTTCAAGATGCTTACAATGCCCTATATAAGGAAAGTTATAAAATTGTTGTGAAACTAAAACTTCAAAAAGAAAAATTTTCAAAGTTTAAAGAAAATTTTGAGTCTCTTATTTTAGAAAATTTTCATATTTCAGATAGTTTTGAAAAATGCAAATGCGATTTGGAATTTAAAACCTCCTAGATTGAAAATCTGAAATTTGAGAATGAAAAACCGAAACTTGAAGTCTCTTCTCTTTTGAGTTTAAAGGATATATGGAGATATGCCCAAGGTGATCCAAAGTTAGAAAAAATTTTATTCGGATCAAGAAAATGTGTCGATCGATTCGGTTTGGGCTACGATAATAATATTTCTCCTAAAAAGAAGAATACTCCTCCCAAGTTTGTGAGAGGAGAAACTTCGAACTCAAAAGGAAAAAGTAATCAAAATTGTTCTAAAAATTCTAAAACTTTTTGAAAACTTAAAAACAACTATATCAACTATAAAAATCAGTGCCGAAACCTTTTAGTTGAGAAAATAGTTGATCTTCTTAAGGAGCTCTTAAAATCTAACTCAGTGGATCACTCTAACAATAACTACCATTAAAAGAAGACACACTATACTCATAGACCCAAAACAGTTATGAAATGGGTTCCTAAGGTTACCTGCTTGGTTGCTCACACTGCTTTCAAAGCTACAAGTCATTCAAAGTGGTACCTAGACAGTGGATGCTCAAGGCATATGGTTGGTGATAAAGGTCAATTCACCGATCTCAAAGACATGACTAATGGTTCAGTCACATTCGGCGATGGCAGAAATTGCATGATTATTGGCTAAGGTATGGTTCAACTCTATAACCTCTCTTTGTTTAAAAATACTTTATACGTTGAAGGGTTAAAACGTAATTTATTAAGCATATATCAAATATGTAAGACCCGTATCCTAATCCGTACTGTTCCGTCACTTCCGGCGATCCTTCTCGTCAAATTCCGGCGACCTGCGACCTGTAATTGACTTTGTGCACGACCGTAAGCCGTATCCTATAAAATTGAGTCGGCCTGATCTGGGACTTGTATCATTGCGACCGCACCGTCGTCGCAGTTCCAACGCCGCGACTCACGTACCGATCCGATACCCTAACTAAGAGATGTGGGTCGACGTTTATTTCGAGAAAACACCACGCGTTTACAATCCTAAGAGAATCTCTACAACATGTCCCATCAATCAATCCCATTAATCAATCACCCATCAATCACTTTATGTCAAGTACAAGCAACCATACCTCTCTTACATCACCCTTACCCTAAAGTCAACTAACCTCTCACCTCACCCATCACTCACCTCACCCATCACTCACTTCACATCACTCAATCACTCTTTACATCCCATCTCTCTCTCTCATTTCTCAACACATCCCAAGCAAGAGAGGCTCCCACGTCCAAGGTTTTCCATGAGAGAAAAATGCATGTGTGAGGCCCACTTCCCACTCCAAAACCCATCATCCTAGCCATCCATTTCCGATCTCCACCATCAAAGTGAAGCATAAGGAGACCGGAATCCCAATGGACCAAGAAGATTAAGTGGTGGGTGTTTTCATAGACTACTTTTCATGTTTTTAAGATGGGCCAAGTGAGGCCAACCGATCAATGGTTTGGATTTCACTTGGGACCCTAAGATGTGGCCAATGGCCCATCTTGATCATCAAAATCATTCCATGATGGGACCATTCTCCATGGACCCCATCATGATGTTTACTTTCTTGCATTAAAGAGGTCATATAGACCGTTCATTTTGGATGGAGAGGGATCTCCACCGTTGATCTTTTATTTGGATGGCCCATGTGCAATGAGACCCATTGATGTATGATTGGATGATTGAAACAGAGGGCCTATAGTGCCGGGGTCCCTCTATCACGCGTGTCCCACTCTCTTACTCTCTCTCTCCCTCCCTTTTTTTTTATTTACTTTCCTTGTTTGTTGATGTGGCCACATGGCCCACTTGAATGAGCCCCACCATGAAATATGTATTTTATTCAAGCCATCCGTACGTGGGGCCCACTTTAGAGATGTAATACCTACACCATGAAGCCATGTAGTGGCCCACCTAAAGCAGGGCCCACCTTAAGCATATACGCCCAAACGTCCAGCGTCCCTGGACGCTGGACATCAAGAGAAAAACACAAATATTGGCTTATTTCTAAGCCTTTGGGAAAGACCGCTTGCATAGGCCCTACCTTGATGTATGTATTCAATCCATGCCGTCCATCCCTTTCCTCATATTATTTTAGGCGTTGAGTGAAAATATGAAGTCGATCCAACTTTCTAGTGGGCCATAGTGTTGAAAATAGTAATCTTTCTAGATTGCTTTTTACACGATGAAAGAGGCCCGATATTGGACTCGTTGGATTCACTGTGAGCAGTGGAATCCAATGACTGGAGTGGATTTACTTGGAGTGGGTCACACATACCAAAAACCTCAGAAATTCAGTTTTTTTTTTTAAAAAAAAAAACATAAAAGAGGCAGCAGATGCTGCTGCTGCTGCCAGGCGCAAGCAGCGCCTGCCACGATGGGTGGGCATACGAGCAGGGCCCCACAGCTCCAGCCGTGGGCCCCACCTTGATGTTTATATGCCATATAAACCGTTCATATGGTGGGCCACCCTCTGAAGTAGGTCCCACCCAAAAACCAGCTTGATTCAGATCTCAGGTGGCCCACACCACGAGAAACAACGGTGATGAAACTCTACCATTGAAATTCCTTTGGGCCTAAAGCAGTTTTGAATCAATCTGATATTTTTGTTTCCTATTCATCTAGGTCCTTGTGGCCTTATCAACAGGCTGGATGGAATGTAAACGTTATGGTGGGCCCCACGTGGGACCCACTGTCCACGTCCAGTCCAGCGGCTGGACTGGCAGACGAAGTGGAGATACCTCGTTTTCAACACTTGAGGTCTTGGCACGATCCCTGGTGGAGGTGGCTCGCATAGAGCATGCGTGCTAACGGGGTGGGACCCACCATGATGTATGTTCTCTCCACACGTCCATCCTTATGGACCTCACCATGATGCATGTGTTGCATCCAAACTATCCATCCACTTTGCAAGTTCATTTTATGGCTTGAGACAAAACATGAGTAAGATCTAAGGTTTAGGTGGAGCCCACTGTGACATGTGTTTCATTCATGTCAACCATCACGAGGTGGGACCCACCATGATGTATGTTTATCTTTGCCGTTCATTTGAGGTGGCCCATATTAACGTATTTTTGGCCGTTGTTAAGGCCCACCTTGGCGATTATAGGGCCCGATTAGTGTGACCCATTTAATAAATATAAGGCCATGTGATTAGGCTCACCTTGATATGAATGTAAGACCCATGGGTTGAGGCCCATAGAGATGTATTAGGGCCCATGGGTTAAGGCCTATTGTAATGTATTAGGGGCCATTTTGATGTATTCTAAGGCTCATGGGTTGAAGCTCATTGGTTTATATAAGGCCCACGTGATGGTACCCATATGGATGTACTTGTGACCATTTGTGGAGGGCCACCTTGATGCATTTGTAGCCCTTATTTATGGCCCATTGTTGTGGTTCATTTTGAGGTGCATAAGGCCGTTGTTGAGACCCACTTTTCTATAAATATAGGGCCCATATTATGAGGCCCATTGTGATGTATTTCAAGGCCCATGGGTTATGGACCATTGCAATGTACATAAGGCTCGCTGGTGAGGCCCATTAATACAACCCATTTGATGAATGTAAGGCCCATGTGATACGTCCCACTCAATGTATCCAAGGCCCATGGGTCGAGGCCCAACGGGATGTCCTTAAAGTCCATTGTGATGTGTGATTTTCCATGGTTCATATAATGATATTTATGGCGGGCCATACCTAGGGAACAATAATGGTTTGACGTCCACATTGTATGTACAGTGTTGGTTAAATGTCCGCATTGTAACTCTCCTTAGGGCCCATTGATAGGCCCATACTCGTTAATATTCTTCGCTTTATAACATGCTTAGTATGACTCCATAATTCATGCCCATACGCATCATATGTATGCTTGATATGAGTAGTGACTGATCATATCATACGCCATTGGGCAGACCATTTACGGGACTCGTTATGAGACAGAGTGCCCCACATGATCGAGTAGTACGCGCTAGATTTCTGCATGATTTGACGTGTGATTCATGCATCTTGCATATGTGACTTGATCACTGCACGCCCTAGCGACATCGGGGCCATAGCTCCATAGGTACATCGTGGATGGCCGTATTGGATACCGAAAATACTTAGTTCTAGCACAGTGGGCACTTAGGATGTCCTTGGGTGAAAGTTCCAGAACCTTTTTGGTACCAGGAGATGCTCCAACTTCTAGACCGAGTGGATACATGAGCGCCCGAGTGCCGAATACCAGTAGGCCGCTTCTCCCACTGTGTCGTGGTCGGTTGGAAGGGAGTGTGGCCTTATCCGCCTGAGAGAGGGAGCTATAAGCTAGGATGAGTTTGACTAGCTCGCAAATGAGTCCGCTATCGATGAGCCGGGTAGGTATTGACAGACTACTGGTCAGGTGGATAGTGAGGTCTATTCTGCTTTCTTGACTGTGCAGCTAGGGAAGTGGCAGTCACTGTGAAGTGTATTAGACCTTGGTGATACCCAGAGGGGAACTGTACTGATATGTGTACTTGAGGAGTACCGACTTGCTTGGATTACATTTCGCATATGACATTCGGCTATGTAGGCATTGCATTGCATCGGTGTGGCCGATGACATTCATATCTCACATCGCATGGCCTTGGTATGGCCGATAGCATTCATGTCCTGCATTACATAGCCTTGGCATGGTTGATTTTATGGACTTACCGGATACTTCTGCATTGTTCTGATACTGTACACTTGGCCTTTGCCTTACGCATACACTTACACCACCCTCTAAGCTTTTGTAAGCTTATGCACGACAGTTGCGTGTAGGTAGCGTTGGACAGCAGCAGCGCTGAGGCAGGAGCGCGTATCAGACCATTTTGGAGCTTTTTGATCACCTTGTATTTTTCTTTCCGCATTGTACTTAAAATTTTTGATATAGTCGATATGTGGTGATGTTGTTTTGTGACTTGGTTATGCTCCATTACAAAAAAAAAAATCATTCTGAAAATCCTCCTTATAGGATCCCAGAATCAGAATCTGGCATTTGATTATCAGGAGCCGATAATGGGGCACTATGGAGGCTGTCGGCACCGAATTCGGCAATCGGGATTCATGTGAATCCGATTTTTGGATTTGGGGCGTGACAAAATATGCGATAACAATCATAGTGTAAGATTTTCTAACCAAGGTTGTGAAATTCTAAATAATAAGGGTTCAGTAATATTAACTGGTAGCAGAACTTCTGAAAACTGTTATATAGTTAGTGAATCTAGCTCATCTAGTCAAACATGTAACATGGTCCATACCGATGAGACTGATTTGTGACATAAATGTCTTGGACATTTACACTACCGTAATTTATATAGACTGAGTAAAAGAGAACTAATAAGAGGTCTACTTAAATTAAAAAAAGTGTAATGTCCTGAAAAAATCTGTACAAAGACCCAAGTATCACTTCAGACAGAAATCACTAAGGACCAAATTCTTTAGAAATTAAGCAAAAATTAACTGGCGTTAAACTAGATTCTCTGTGAAATTAGCACTAATCACTTTAAATACGATCTGCAAGACTTAAAACTTGTGAAATCGTTAACGCTACACTATCCTAAAACCTAGGATCAATCTCTAAACCCAATTACTCTCAGGAGCACAATGAAACTCCGTATCGGACCTGGACCGCACGTCGAAAGTTCGATAGCGACAAAACTATACGAATATGACCACCTAGTTGGACTTGACAATCATCTCAGAAATTAAGTCTAGAAGGTATCCCGGAACTATTTACTCAAGCCTGGAGCGAAGTGTGTAAGAAACGTGAATTTCTTTAAAAATAAAATCTGAATTTAAATAATCTGAGTCATGTCGCTAGCGGACCAAATATAAGGATTCAGACCATCAGAATCTGACCCAATTACACCCTCGGATCATGGGAAATTTCTCATACATGGCAGTGCACTTGTGGCCCTGATCAAATGCTTGTGACCGTCGAACTGAAATTGATCTGCCACGGGCGATCTGTAAATCTAATCGGACTAAAAACTTAGCTTGACCTGGATCCAATGTCAGGGAGCTTAAGTCTGACCGCATTCAGTAAAGGGGCCTCTAGCAGTGCTCTGTTGGATCGGAACAAACCCGATTTGACAAAAACCCAAGATTACCATGGCCCTGGGGCCATTCCTGTCAGTTCTCGACCTATATAAGGGTCTTAAATCCTCTCTCTCTTGCCATGAGATTTTACTAAAACTCTAGGAGAGAGAAGAGAAGAAAGAGAAGGAAAGAGAGAGAAAGTGTGAGAGAGAGTTGGAGTATTCCTGGGATTCTTCCCTTCTGCTCTACGTGAAAAATTTGACCATTTGTATTGCTATATGGGCTATCCCAATTCCGTATTTGGATAAGAAAACCTAACCCTAATCTGTTTTAGGGTTTCAGATAGCGTAAGTGATGATATAACTAACCTAATTCATGCTACAGGTTGTCATTCTGCCGTTGACAAAGGCTAGGTGTCTAAAATAAATATGTTACACATTTACCGATGTAAGGTGCGGACTATATATGTTTAGGTTATGGTTTTCAAGGCTTTCAATGTCGGTTAATGATTTATTACTGACGTGGGTGTCATTTCACATGCCAAACGTGACGTTTGTTTCGCTTTAGGAATACATATGGATTATGTCAAGTATAGTGTATTTTAAGTATTTGTTGAAATAACTGAATACATATGAATTTTACATTTGTGGTTGACATGATTATTTGTCATGCATATATGTTTGTTGCATTGGTGATAACTCCTCGGTGAAAGGGTTTTCCCTAATATGTAATAAAACCAACATACGTCATGTATGTTGGAATGTATAGTCTAAGTGTTTGTAAAAATGTTTGAATGAGGTAGTAGTTAGTAAATTGTGATTTATAGGGAAGTTGAGATATGATTCCCAACTACCCTAGCTGTGTGTATGATTTTCTCCATGTATTATATATTATTCATGTTTGACTGTGTATGATTTCCTCCATGTACTGTATATTATTCATGTTTGACTGTGTGTATGATTCCTCCATGTACAGTTTATTCATGATTAAGTTATATTCCATAGCATGCTCAAATGATTATAGGATTTGACTTATTTATCTATTTCTGTCTTAATCATCTCATATGTTCACTTGTTATAATTGCACGTGGTTGAGACTATATTATAGTCCAGGTAATTGGTAATAGGCTCTGATTTGGTGGCTGAAGTTGTTTTTGACATATAGGACGTGCTCGATGAATTTGAGTCGTACTTAGGATGTCGGCAGTGGTTAGGACACACGGAGTGCTTACGCACTTTATGTCGATCAACTCAACGTGCGCTCGTGCTAGTCGAGCTCGTCAAGTAACCCGATTGGCCCAATGTTTATTCACCATGTTTGGATGCTATTGCTTGAATCTAAGGTACCAAACTCACTAGTGAAAACCCTTTAACCTTAGTACCTCGATTCGCTAAGACTCATGAGCCAGACATGGTGGTATGGGACACCGTGGTCGAGCTGTCGGCCTACGCTGGGGTGATGAGGCCACCCATAGTGACCAGTGAGTACTAAGACTTGTGAGCCGAATACTGTGGTATGTGACACTGTATTCGAGCTGTCGGCCTACACTGATTACGTGATGAGCCCTTTGTAGTGACCTCGAGCATACCCAGAGACTGTGTTGAGGCGATGAGCTTTTCCGTAGCAAGTAAGGTATAAACTAGGCCTGAATTGATCAGGTAACGAGCCCTTTAGAGCGACCTAGAACCGCAACATCGTATGAGATTTACTAGGACTGACGACCCTAGAATGGATCATTGTTTGGGGCTTGATATAAGAGAGGTACCTTAGCTTCTCAATCCTGCTGTATGAATAAACCTAAGTAAGAAACTGGCTAATCATGTGCATGCACTGCATTGCATATGCTTTAGCGAGGGAGAGCACTTTCGGGAGGATGTCATGCGTGCCGTGAGATGAAGACGTTGAGGGAGTGTAGGTAAGGGCATGCATCATTATCGCATATCATTATTGCATTAACAAGAGTACTTAGACCTTATTGTTGCACTGCTTTATCATTACTGCTTGACTGAATTGATAACATGTTAACCTTTGCTGTATAGTTCCACTGAGTTGATCACTCACTCTCACGTTCTGAGACGGTGTTTTAAATACCAACAAGACTCTGTCTTAGTTGCAAATGACGATGCGATCCACGAGGCGGAGCTAAATTTTGAGGACAATGAGGAGGCGTTCTCGTATATGCAGTTATCAGGCGGGTTTCTATAGACCGTTTTGATCGATGGTGCTTCAGGGTTATACTTATAGAGGACTATCACAATTTTGACATTTTGTATTTTAAAAATAATACTTATAAATATTGACCTGGCAATGCGTACATAC
Source organism: Magnolia kwangsiensis (assembly GCA_037074715.1). NCBI lineage: Eukaryota > Viridiplantae > Streptophyta > Magnoliopsida > Magnoliales > Magnoliaceae > Magnolia > Magnolia kwangsiensis. The sequence continues at coordinate 131,220,413 of CM073574.1, forward strand.
TTTAGGGACCCTTACTGGTTTATACAGTTATACATATTCATTTCATTCTTCCGCTTGTGTATTACAACTATCCCTGAATTATGTTATGCTGATTTGGCTGAATCTCATTCATGTTTTGTGCACTAATACAGACAACATACATCCATCATTAAAAATGTTGCATAAGTGATGTTTTGGAACTCGGGAGCTGAGTTTTGCTCGACCCCCGATTTTCAGGGCGTTACAAAAAGATAGACAAAATATGTGGCGAATGCTAAATAGGCAAGAAATCAAGGAGTTCTCACAAGAAGGTGAACTTCAATGCCATATTAAGACCACTCGAGCTTCTCCATATGGATCTTATAGGACCTACTAGGACGGAAAGTCGAGGTGGTAAAAAATACATTTTGGTAATTGTGAACGATTTTACCAGATTTACTTGGGTAGCTTTCTTAAAGGATAAGTCAGAAACCCTTGATGAAGTAAAAAGAGTTCTCAAATGGATTCAAAAGGAAAAATTTTCTCAAGTCTGTAAGATTCGTAGTGATCATGGATTTGAATTTGAGAATAGCAGTTTTGAGAAATTCTGTAGTAATTAAGGAATATCGCATGAATTCTCTGCACCTAAAACTCCTCAACAAAATGGAATTGTAAAAAGGAAAAATAGAGTGCTTCAAAAAATGGCTAATGTAATGTTGAATGGTATAAAGCTATCTAAAAATCCTTAGGCTGAAGCGATTAATACTTCTTGTTATATAATTAACCGGGTTTATACGAGTAAATCTAATAATAAAATGGCTTATGAAATGTGGTTCGATAAAAATCCTACTATCAAATACTTTTGAGTTTTTGGCAGCAAGTGTTACATTCTACGTGATCGTGAAAATTTGAAAAAGTTTGACACTAAAAGTGATGAAGGGATCTTTTTGGGATATTTTTTAAACAGTCGCACATATCATGTACTGAACAAAAGGACCAGTGTTATTCAAGAATTGATAAATGTGGTCATACCTGCCCCAAGTTCAGATAATGATGAAATTTTTTTAATTGACGAATCAAATACTTCATCAAATTAAACTGAAACTGAATTGAGGACTGTTAAAGATCATCCAACCACTCAGATTCTTGAAAACCCTCTCACTGGTGTGCGCACTCGTAGACAACTTGAAGACATATGTAATTACGTATGTTTCAAATCCCAGATAGAACCAACAAACGTAAAAGAAGCTCTTATTGACGAAAACTGCATAGTTGTGATGCAAGAAGAACTTAACCAATTTATAAGAAATAATGTTTGGTACCTTATTCTTAGACCTAAAGATAAACATATCATTGGTACTAAATGGATTTTCAAAAATAAGTCTGATGAACTTGGTAATATAATTCAAAACAAGGCTAAACTGGTTGTACAAGGGTACACTCAAATTGAAGGAATTGATTATGATGAAACCTTTGACCCAGTAGCTCGTCTTGAATCAATCAGACTATTTATATCCATTGCTTGTTTTAGAAAATTTAAAATTTATCAAATGGATGTAAAGAGTCCCTTCTTAAATGGTGATCTGCATGAAGAAGTGTATGTTGAACAACCAACGGTTTTTGAAGACCCTACGAGTGTTGATCAAGTCTATCGCCTAAAAAAGGCTCTTTATGGTTTAAAACAAGCTCCCAGGGCATAGTATGAAAAGTTGACTAAGTTTTTATTAAGTCATAACTTTCAAATGGGAAGTGTTGATAAAACTTTGTTTGTTAAGAAACATAATAATCATATCTTAATAGTAAAAATCTATGTTGATATATTATTTATGGATCCACCTGTACTAACATAACTGTTGAGTTTGCAGATTTAATGAAATCTAAGTTCGAAATGAGCATGGTTGGGGAATTGAACTATTTTCTTGGGTTACAAGTATAATAGAAACTTAATGGTATTTTCATTTCTCAGACCAAATATGCTCTGAACTGGATTAAAAAGTTCAAATTTGAAAGTGGTAAGAATTTCGATACTCCTATGAGTACAACCTTAAGACTCTTAAAGGACTCTACAGGTAAAAATATTGATCCTAAGTTATATCGTAGTATGATTGGAAGTTTACTTTATTTAACTGCTAGCAGACCTGATATTGCTTTAAGTGTTCGTATTTGTGCTAGTTATCAGTCTGATCCTAAAGAGTCACATTTAACTGCTGTTAAGTGGATTATGCGATATGTTGCAAGCTCAGTTAATTTGGGTCTCTGGTATCCATATGATACTAGTGTTCAGTTGGCAGGGTACACTGATGCTGATTGGGATGGAAATATCGATGATAGGAAATCAACCAGTGGTGGTTGTTTTTATATCGAAAATTATTTAGTTTCTTGGTTTAATAAGAAGCAAAGTTCTATATCACTCTCTATGGTTGAGGCTGAATACATCATAGCTGGAAATGCATATACTCAGCTTGTTTGGATGAAATGTATGCTAAGTGATTATGGAATTGCATAGGATTTAATAGTTTTATATTGCGATAATTCCAGTGCTACAAGTATTTCAAAAAATCCAATCCAGCATTCACGTACCAAGCACACTGACATTAGGTATCATTATATTCGTGAATTAGTGGAAGAAAAAATAATATCTTTAGAATACATTCCGACCGAGACTCAACTTGCTGACATTTTCACTAAACCGCTCGACAAAAGCAGGTTTAATAAATTAAAATTTGATCTTAGTATGTGTATTCAAAATTGATTATTCATGCATAGATATATTATAGTGTATATATATTTGATAATATATTTGGTTAAATCTCAAATTTTTATGAAAAATGCATATTTTTGGTGGTACTTGACCAGTCGTAGATATGCTCGACCGGTCCTGGTACGACCGGTTGAGGACAGCTCAAGACTGGTCATGGAGTGCACTGTCCTCTTATATTTGGGGAAAATCTTCATCTTCCTCATTTTTATCTTGCTCTCCAACAAGCCGTGGCACGACCAGTCGAACCCTATAGTGTGATTCGTCAAGGTTAGTGCATTTTATCAGTTTTGCTTGTAGATTCATGGTCCAATTGCTTCAATTTCTTCATTGGAGTACTTGATTTCAAGCTTTGTTGGGTTATTTGGGGTTTTCTTCTCAATTTTCTATTTTTGAGAAAACCCATTTCTCATCTTTTGCATCTCCTTAGTTCTTAGAATTTCTTATTACCAATGGATGCTAGAGGGAAAAAGAACTCCTTCTAGATCTACTCCAATAACTCGGCGCCATCTTCGGTCACCCGAAAATGATCCCTTATATATACGGGATTTGCATTTACACAAGGTTATTGTTGAAAGAGCTGTTGATCTTAATTACATTGCTCATTTTGGCATCATTCCACTCCTCCAATCTGTAGGATGGGATAACATGTTACATTGGGGGTGGGCCTGCATACTAAACTATTGCTCAATCCATGTTCGCACGTATTTCTGATTTTTCTGCTAAGAATTTAACATTTAAAATATATGCTAGAGAAGGCCCTTTTGATATAGATAGTCATCTAATATTTGACCTTATGGAAATACTTGTTAATGATGAGGATATCCCTATTCATATTCTAACTGAAAAAACCTCAGAATCAGAAAAATGAATGCTCACCAGAGCTTTAAGTAATATGGATGTGAAATGGACTCATTAAGGGAATGTGCTCCCCTCAAAGTACTTGTTATTTAGATACAGAGTCCTCCATAGAATCTTTACTTCAAATCCGTATCTACGTTCTGGTAACAAAATAGAACTGATTTCTTTTATGGTTCGTGTTTTGTACTCTGTCATCTCTGGTACTAAAGTTTGTTTTCCATCTTTAATATGTCATTCCATCATTCAGTTTCGTCTCCATCTAGGTCATAGTCTTATGACTATTTTAACTTCTCATATGTTGGTTGCTTGCTTGTTGGAGAGGTTCTCATCCATCATCTTATTTTTAACAACTCGAATATTAAAAAGATGAAATTGGAATTGGCTCCTGGCTAAGTGGATGTTGGTGGTGATGGAGCTGAAGCTGGGAATGAAGAAGAAGCTGATGATCTTCCTCCTGATGACATAAACATGGATGATATTTTTGATGAAATTGAGTCTGATTCTGCTAATGATCCTGATTATGAACCATTTGAGTTTGATGCGCGTTTACGTGCACTTGAGGAGAAGGTAGAGAACATAAATGTTGTACATGATTTACAATTTAAATATATGTGCAAGTATCTTAGGTGCTTAAAAAAGGGCCTTCATCAACTTAATCCTACCATACCTGCTCTTTCTTCAAGTTCTGATTAAGTGATTTACTATTTGGTCTTTAATAACCTTAAGTCTACTTTTGTTGGGTTATAAACTTTATTTGGTTTGCTGACTTTGTTTAAACTAGTTCATGGTATGTGGACTTTAATTTGTTTATATCTTGACTCCTTGATTACTCTTGTCTATTATCCTTTTCCATTTTTCTTCTTCCTTTATTATATTATGACAAAAAGGGGGAGAATTTATATAGTTTTACATGATATGGATTGATTATGAGTAGTAGCATTTTTATTTTTTATTTTTATTTTTGGATATATGTGTGCTACTTAGGGGGAGTAAGTAAGGAGGTGTTTTGCCTACTTCATCTTGATGTGTGTTAGTTGATGCAACTAGTGCATGGCAACTGGTACATGGTTCTTTAACCAGGTTGTAACTGGTTTTTTCTTTTATAACATGTGTATAATTCTTTATATTCATATTGTGTTATTTATTGTTGAGTGTTTTGTCACAAATTTGACAAAGGGGGAGATTGTAAGTGCTATGGTTTTATGCTCCTTTGGTTGTCAAATTTTATGGTGTCAAAACCTCAATCTATGTCTTGCGTAGCTCATTGTTATAAATGTTCAAGACATTGCATCACTACTCTAAGCACTTTACTTCAAGTCAAGAATGAAAAACTACTTCAAACTACTTTAAGAAATGCAAGTATAAGCTACTACAGAAGAATGCAAGTACAAGCTACAACAATAGAAGTGATCTTGTTCACGACTCAAGTCAGTGTACAACACAAGATGAATTGTTATTCAAGCTATAGAAGATCTCATGTTCAGTGCTATATCAAGTTCAAAGATCTCAAGCTTCACAATCTTCAAAGGTCATCTACCATCTGAAGATATGAATTTTCGAAGTTCATATCTCACTTTCAAGGTATGATTGACCTTAGATTGGTCATTTTGAATACATAATTTAACCGTATCATTTTACATGAAATTGGAGTGTTCTAAGACTAGTCCTGAACCTTGTTCAACTAGTCCTAGCACTGCCTTGACTAGTCCAAGAAATTCCAAGACCAGTCCTAAGTTTGTTGCAATCTTTTAAAATTTTTTATTCGTTCATGACCAGTCCTGGACTCTGTTCGACCAGTCGTGTGAACAATGTCGACTTGTCCTACGACCAGTCCTGGTTCTACGACTCAAAATACAACAACCAATCTTTGAGTTCTTTGACCAGTCGTGTGTATGCTACGACCAGTCGTGGAACGGTTTTATCCGATCGCGTTCAAAAATTTAAAAATTTGTTTCTCCTACGACCAGTCGTAGTGTCCTCAGGACCAGTCGTGGAACGGTTTTATCCGATCACGCTCAAAAATTTAAAAATTTGTTTCTCCTACGACCAGTCGTAGTGTCCTCAGGACCAGTCGTAATTGAGTTTCTGCAACTATAAATAGAGCAAAAATTTCAGAGTTTCATGACTCAATTTAAGCAAAATCAAGGGATCAATCTGAGATAAGGTTGTGTTCATTTTAAGCTACTTTGTACATAATTTATATTCTCTTTTGTTAGCTTAATTAATTTGATTTTACTTCTACATTCCAATCTTAATTGAAAAGAGGAATTGTGAAATTCCTTGTTCTTGGAATCAAAATCAAATATAGCTAACCTAACTAGTTTAATTTAAAATCAATTAGAACCTAGAACCATTTTAAAGTAAGTATTAGACTTCGAACTCCTACATTCGAACTTCTACTCCGATTGGTTCTTTCGGGCTATAACAAAAGGAGAAATCTATGTATTTTACATTTATGTAAATTTTCATTTTGGTTTTATTTGAGATTAAGCCAGAAAAATTTCATTGTGTTGGTTATCTGAGGAGAGCCAGAAAACTCAGAAGTGAGGGTTTTTGAATTGTGTAAGCCCTTTTCTAAAAGACACAATTGTGAGGGTTTTGGGTGAACCTATAAAAACCTATTTTGATAGTGAACACTAATATCCCCTGTATGAGGATATTAGGAGTGGAGTAGCAAGCTGTGTGGTTATTGTTTAACAGTTAGTGTACACAAAGGCGAACCACTATAACTCTTTGTGTTTTTTGGATGTGCGCTTATTTTTCTATCTTTGATCATTCAGATTTGTGGGATGTATATGTGAATATGAATGTCGTAATATTTACATTTCAAGCATTGTGGGGAACGTTTTAATAGTTTAGAATTTATTTCTTGTTATTTCATTTATTTCCTTTCTGTTTGAGTTTTTGATATTCAATTTTTTCTACAAATAAGGTTGTCCTACCATAAAGCTTTGGTTTTTATTGTGTAAGATTGTCCTTAGAACAATATTGATATCAATCTCTCTTTTTGAGGTTGCTTTACATTCTAATATAGTGATTTATTTATAGTGCTATCTTTTATTCATTTATATTCCGCTGTTATTGCTTAAATTTGGCATTGTCTTATGCACCCCCCCCCCCCCCCCCCCCCCCCCCCCCCCCTCCCTTTAGGACATATAACTTGGCCATTTCAGAGACTTAGCTCAGATTCTGAGGAATGGATCCCGACCGAGACTTACAAAGTCATGAGCCATAAGGCAAAGTATATGGGACGCATAAGGTTGACTCGGCAAGCGAGGTAACAACTTTCAAAGAGGCCAATTAAGGCCCGAAGCTCAGAAGATACTTGACTGACCATAAAACCGACCCATATTTAGGTTGGTCATAGATTCGGCTATCGGAGCCAGACCGGATATCGATTATGGATCGGATCCGTTTCGTCCGATAGAGGGCAAGAAGCATGTCCCTTTATAACCAGTCGAGACTCGCTCATCAGTAGAGTCAATCAGGCCCGATCTAATCGGTAAAGTTTGTCGAATAAGGAAAAGAAGGTGTAAAATGAAACACCTTTCCGAAGATGTAGTAAAAAGATCCCCGATTCTGAGAATCTCGAGATTGGCTAGAGTCCTAAATTGGATTCATAACAAATCTCCAAGATACCAGGAAAAAAATCCTAGTACGATGGGACCCTCCGATTCCTTTAAATATAGGAAACCTCCAAGGTGAAAGGTATACAAAAAACTCTCCAAAAATCCTCCTACTACATCCATCATACTAACTTAAGCATCGGAAGTTCCTCGGCTCTAGCCGGAGTCTTCGTTACTTTCTTCTTCGTGTAGGTGAAAGGACGGAATGAGACGCACCAGTTTTTTGCATCAACACTGCCTAACATGTCATTTGTGTAGGATTTTCATACCATCGAAATTGTGGACCCCACCACTAATATTAACATTCTCTGAAATCAGGTTGATTTGCTCATCAATTGTACGCCTGTGTTGATTTAGACCGTTGGTTGTCGAACGATTTCACATATGAGGTACAACTGATGATCGAGCTGGCCTGATTTTTTGTGCCAGCTGATCTTTTGGTGGGGCCTGCCATTTTCGTGGTACGTATGGGAAGAAATATGGTGTATGTTACAAACTGGGGCTCTAGGGCTGGGGGATGGTGACCGGTGAGCTGTTCTCCGTGTATGAACTTCTATTCTTTTGTGAAGGATTGGCCACGTCTATGACTACTGACTAGACCAACTTGAGCTCCACATGGTGACACCTAATGAATAGTCAAGATGCTCCACACACTTGCCAGTTTGGCATGCGTACGTGTGACGGTATTTTGCAAGAAAATATCCCGAGTCCAAATAATTACACCCGTTGCTTTAGAACGAGGAATACCTTGGGTAGGGGTCGCGGTTTAGCTGCTGAGCTTTACAGTAGCGAATCGACGTCACTACGTTATGTGGGCTACACTATCAAGTATGTGTTGTATCCACATCATTCATACATTTAGAGAGATTATTTTAAAAAATAGTCCAGAAAATGAGGCAGATCCATAGCTAAAGTGGACTCCACCACAAAAAATAGTGAGAATCGAATGGCTACCGTTTAAAATCTCTTTGAGTCATAAAAGTTTTCAATCAAGTTAATATTAATGTTCTTCCTTATTCCATGTCTGTATTAACTTATAAACAGGTTGGATCTCAAATAAACATCATGGTGGATCTTAGGAAGGTTTCAACGGTGGGCCTCACTATCCCACCACTATTTCCAGTGGTGGGTCTAATTGAACTTTGGATCTGCCTCATTCTTTGGCTCATGCTCTAAAATGATCTCTATAAGTGGATTGATGGTACGGATTCAACACATACATCACGATAGGCCTAAAAAAATGTAGTGACATCACTTAAGTAGTCAGTCTGGCTAATGTTAGGTTCAATACCTAATCCACGTCCCATCCTGGTTGCTTATTTAAGTTCCACAAGCTTCTATCCTTCCCGGATATTATCTGGTTTTAAATATTAGAAAAGCTATTATGATGCGCGCACTTGGTAGAAGTTACACAAAGTGCATCCCACCATATAAATTGTGAAATCGAGACTGTTGATCTGGTGGACACCGCATGAATTGACCTTAAAACTCTGAGGCATGGTCCATGCTTGTTGCTGCCTACCCAATCAACGGTCATAATCACTGTACAAATATGTAACGTAAATGCATACGTCGCGGGAGGCTTCCATGTTTTTTTTTTTTTGAGGTTTGCTAATCCCATTGGTGTATAACCCTGCTCATCTAACAACTAAAAAACTTGCTGAGGTGGCACATTCATGCCACATATGATCCATCCATTAGGTGGTCTTCAGGCTCCTGTGTGTTGATGCCTTGGCCCAACCTGTCTAACTTGTGAGCCAGCTAGCTACTTGTTGGAAGGAGCGTAACCGACGATTACATGTGCCAGCCTAACACATTTAAACATGAACGTGGCCTGGGATATATAGTTGTGACATCAAAATCATATCATTGCATACTATAATATATTAAAAATAAAAAGTTTGATTGGTTTGGCCAATGCTATATGTTTCAACAAGCTGACATAAGTACAACATTCTATAACTAAAGCTGAATACTAGCTGAGAAAATCTGAAATAGATGCTAGGTAATGACTTCTACAACTCTAAACTATCTTATAGCTTGAATAAAGCATGAGGAGTGGTTGATGTATCCATGATGGGATAGCTTTGGTTGATTGTAAAGCTTGGTAGTGATGAACTAATGATGTAGGGAGTTTGGATTTGATAGGGATAAGTTGGTATTATAAAGTCGGTTCCAATTCAAACTGAGACTTTCTACTCCATAGCGTTAATAAAGTTGATGCAAGGAGTATGGGGGATTACTGTTGGGGAGGAAAAATACGACAAGTCTGGGGACTCGGATATGGAATGGACCAACTCTACCAACACTGCCGGGGGATCTGAGGCTGCAAGCCCAATCGAGGCAGGAAAGCTAAAAGCCTAAGGGAGAGACTTAGCTTGGATTCTGAGGAATTGATCCCGACTGAGACTTACAAAGTCATGAGCCACAAAGGCAAAGTATATGAGATGCATAAAGTTGACTCGGTAAGCGATACAACAACTTTCAAAGAGGCCAATTAGGGCCCGAATCTCAGAAGCCACCTAACTGACCATAAAACCAACCCTTATTTAGGTCGGTCAAAGAATGGACTATCGGAGACAATCCGGATATCGATTATGGATCGGATCCATTTCGTCCGACAGAGGTCAAGAAGCATGACCCTTTATAGCCAATCGAGACTCACTCATCAGTAGAGTCGGTTAGGCCCGATCTAATCAGTAAAGTCTGCCGAACAAGGAAAAGACGGTGTAAAATGGAACACCTTCCCAAAGATCCAGTAAAAAGATCCCCGATTTCGAGAATCTCAGGATCGGCTAGAGTCCTAAATTGGATTCACAACAAATCTCCAAGATATCAGGAAAAGAATCCTATCACGATAGGACTTTCCGATTCCTTTAAATATAGGAAACCTCCAAGGTGAAAGGTATACAAAAAACTCTCCTAAAAACCTCATACTACGTCCGTTATGCTGACTTAAGCATCGGAGGTTTTCCGGCTCTAATCAGGGTCTTCGTTACTTTCTTCTTCGTGCAGGTGAAAGGATGGAAGGAGACGCACTAGTTTTTTGCATCAACACTGCCTAACATGTCATTTGTGTAGGATGTTCATACCATCAAAACTGTGGACCCCACCACTAACATCAACATTCTCTGAAATCAGGTTGATCCGCTCATCAGGTAATTTAGACCATTGGTTGTCCAACGATTCCACCTATGAGGTACAACTGATGATCGAACTGGCCTGTTTTTTAGTGCCAGCTGATCTTCTAGTGGGGCCTACCATTTTTATGATACGGAGGGGAAGAAATTACAAACTGGGGTTCTAGGGCTGGGGGATGGTGACTGGTGAGCTGTTCTCTGTGAATAAACTTCCATTCTTTTGTGAAGGAATGGCCACGTCTATGACTACTGACTAGACCACCTTCAATATGATATATTGTCAGCACCACAAGGGGACACCTGATGAATAGTCAAGATGCTCCACACGCTTGCCAGTTTGGCATGTGTGCGTGTGATGGTGTTTTGCAAGAAAATATCCTGAGTCCGAATAATTACACTCGTTGCATTGGAACGAGGAATGCCTTGGGTAGGGGACGCGGTTTAGCTGCTGAACTTGACAGTAGCGTAATCTCCCTACCGAAGTGACGTCACTGCGTTATGTGGGCTGCACTGTGAAGTATGTGCTGTATCCACATCGTCCATACATTTAGGGAAATTATTTTAAGGTATAGTTTAAATAATGAGGCAGATCCATAACTAAAGTGGACTCCACCACAGAAAATAGTGAGAATTGAATGGCTACCGTTAAAAATCTCTTTGAGTCATAAAAGTTTTCAATCAAGTTAATATTAATGTTCTTCCTTATTCAATGTCTGTATTAACTCATAAACAGGTCGGATTTCAAATAAACATCACGGTGGATCCTAGAAAGGTTTCATCAGTGGGCCTCATTGGTCTAATTGGACTTTGGATCTGCTTCATTTTTTGGCTCATGCCCTAAAATAATCTCTATAAATGGATGGATGGTGCGGATTCAACACTAACATCATGGTGGAGCCCACAAAATCATAGTGACGTCACTTAAGTGGTCAATCTCGCTAATGTCAGGTTCAGTGCCTAATCCGCGTCCCATCCTGTGTGCTTATTTTAGTTCCACAAGCTTCTATCTTTCCCGGATTTTATCTGGTTTTAAAAATTAAAAAAGCTATTACGATGCGCGCGCTTGGTAGAAGTTACGCAAAATGCATCCCACCACATAACTTGTGAAATCGAGACCGTTGATCTGGTGGACACTGCATGGATTGGCCTTAAAACTCTGAGGCACGGTCCAAACTTGCTGTAGCCTACCAAATCAACTGTCATGATCACTGTACAAATATGCAACGTAAATGCATACGTCAAAGGAGGCTTCCATGTTTTTTTTTTTTTTTTTTTTGAGGTTTGCTAATCCTACTGGTGTATAACCCTGCTCATCTAACAACTAAAAATTTTGCTGAGGTGGCACATTCATGTCACATATGAACCATCCATCAGTTGGTCTTCAGTCTCCAGTGTGTTGATGCCCTGGCCCAATCTGTCTAGCTTGTGGGCCAGCCAGCTACTTGTTGGAAGTAGCGTAACCGACGGTTACATGTGCCAGCCTAGCACATTTAAACATGAACGTGGCCTGGGATATATAGTCGTGTCATCAAAACTAGATCATTGCATAATGTAATTTATTAATAAATAGAGAGTTTGATTGGTTTGGCCAATGCTACGTGTTTCAACAAGCTGACGTAAGTACACCGTCATATTACTAAAGCTGAATACTAGCTGGGAAAATCTGAAATAGATGCTAGGGATTGACTTCTGCAGCTCTAAACTATCTTATAGCCTGACTAAAGCATGGGAAGTGGCCGCTCTCTCCATGATGGGTAGCTTTGGCTGACGGTAAAGCTTAGTAGCGATGAACTGATGATTTGAAAGGGATAAGCTGGTACCCAACTCCTAATACTCTAGTTCTTGCCTAGGTAAAAAGATAGTATGATTTAAGAAATTTTTTACTAAAAATAAGGATAAATAATAGGAGATTACCCAATTGTAAGAATTTTTTTATAAAAAATAAGAATAAATAATAGGAGATTACTCAATTGTCCATTAAACTACCTCTAGATAATCTATACCATTAATCATGTCCAATGACCATCCTAATCATTGGATCAAAGGGGTGATTAGTTCATTCTGACTTCCATAATAGTTAGGCCGATCGCTAGATGAAAATTGTCAATCTTCAACCTTACATAGGTCCTTAAAATTACGTAGATTTCAATAAATCTTGTGGGATCACCTATTCGAACATTTCAAGTAAATCCTTTCTACACGTGAAAATGTGATAGATATATATATATATATATATATATATATATATATATATATATATATATATATATATATATATATATATATATATATATATATATATATATATATATATATAAACTGCCCAAGTAGTGATACTTATCATGGACTATGTTTCAAGGATTTTGCTAACATCCTAAAACCTTTCAAAATGATAGATGGGATGCCCAATCGTTAATTGGGATAGTTCATTTCATTCAATAGGCTCATCAAACCAAAGTGCTACTATGGAATATCAAGCAATACAAAGTGGGATCTTAAGAATAGATGTTTCAATATGATGACTAAACGTATTTTGTTTCTCTGATCAATCTGAACTACATAATTTTTATTTTATTGATCAGATATTTAGGATCATTAAATTGGCATTATTTGTTGAAAATCAGATGCTTCAAATCTATTCTGAAACAAGGACTATTGATCGGTCGACTGTCTGGTCGACAAGTATCGAAAATATTCATTTTTTGTGGCAAAACTCTCTGAACAGTTTTTAAGGTTTTTGACTGGTTGACCTGACTAATCGAAGCGTCTCGACCAGTCGACATGACAGATTTACATAGTTTTGTACATTTTTTGCACAATTTATTTCTATTTTCATAGTACCTTAAATATATGGGTGTAATCAAAATTAGGGTTAAGTCTAGACATGCTTAACGGTTTTAGAGACAAAAAACTAGGAATTTTCTCTTGGAGCTTTGAGTAAGGTTTCATCTCTTGTAACTTTGTTATTCATACTGCATTATCATTTTATGTCGTGATTTTTTCCTGTAAGGATTTTTCCACATAAATTTAGAATGTTCTCTGTTGGATTTGCTTATGCGATTGTGATTACTTTGTTTAATTCCTCTCTCTATGCTTCCCCAAGTCCCAACAAGTGGCATGAAAGCTAACGTTTGGAAGTAGATCAAATATAAAGACAAGGTATCCATGACATCTAGCATGAAGTTCGGTGAGGAGAAGTTTATGAGAAAAATAACTTTAAATTAGGAAAGGTGAAGATGAATGATTTTCTGTAACACCCCGGATTTTCGCTAACCTAGGGTTAGACGTCCTTAGGCAATGGGTCAACCTTATCACTTTCAGAGCTCAATCCCGAAGCAAAAGAAATCACTTTTCAATCCATTTCCTTCAAAACTCACCTTTCACCACCTCATTCTTCAAATTTCTCCAAGTACTTTCATATTAAACACGACTCCTCAAGTTTACATAGTAAAGAACACCAATCCTAGGGTATTAACTATGAATAACAATACCGAAGCTAAAAATTACCGTGAATAGTAAATAAATGGGTAAAGTGGGTTTCGACCCTTAACCTTTTAGAATCTAACAAAATAGATAGGTTAGTTGGATAGATTAGCGTCTCCTACCCCAAAATCATATGCTATATGCCACAGAAATTCATTCCGGTTTACAAACTAGCTCCAAAACGCCTCAAACAGAGTCGTGGGCCCACCCACGATAATCCACAATGATCCAAGGTGGGCCCCACATATATTTGGGACCTCCAGGGCAGGAGGACCCAGCCCAGATGGCCGGGCATCGCCGAAACCAAGTTCAGTCGGCAAAGACCTCGCCGATTCGGCGAGGCCTCGCCTGTCAACGGGCCAGGCTGGGTCCGGGCTTTGGGCCGACGCAGTTTGGGGGGTAGGGTACCTCCCTAGGTGTGGACCGTCCCTTAAAACCTCCCCAATCAGGTACTTCCTTCACAAAGTGACCCTCCAAGCTCTCCTTTCTCACCAAAACATTTAATTTTTGACAAAAACCACCCCTCCAAACTCTTCCTTCTTTCGTTTCCAAACACCCTCGCTCCACCCTTCAAATCTCATCTCAAACAAAAATCAATAAAGGCTACTTTCTTTAGAAATCCAACGAGAATCAACTAGTGCTGCACTAAATGACCTGTGAAATTCTCACCAATCACTTTCAATACGATCTGCTAGAGTCAAAACGTATAGGATAGGTGACGCTACAATACTGTAAAACCTAGGATCAAACTCTATTCCCGATTGCTCTCGGGAGCACCTTGAAACTTTGTATCGGCTCTGGACCGCACGTCGGAAGTCCGATTACCCCGAACTTAAACAATCCTGACCGCCTAGTTGGACTTGACAATCACCTCGAAAATCAAGTCCAAATGATATCTCACGACGATTTCCTTGAGTCCAGAGTGAAGAGTGTGAGAAATGTTAGAAATTAATATAATTTATGAAATCTGGCACATGTCGCTTGCGCGACATTTTCTAAGCGTTCTGACTGTCAGAATTCGATCAAATTTTACCCTCGGATCAGGATAGGTGGCCCTTACATGTCAACGCACTTGTGGCCCTGATCGAGTACTGGTAGCCGTTGAACTGAAACTGGTCCGCTACGTGCGATCTGAAAACACTACCGGACTGAAAACTTGATGTGAGCAGGATCCAGTATTCATGAGCTTAAGTCCGACCGCATTCGGCCAGGAGACCTCCAGAAATGCTCCGTTGAAACGGAACAGTCCGTATTTGGACATAAAATAAGTATACCTTGGCCCCAAGTCTATTTTCGTCGCTTTTGGACTTATAAAAAGGGCTTAAACCCTTGCTCTTTCATTCCATACGAATTTGGAGAGAGAAGAGAGAAAAGAGAGGGAGAAAGAGAGAGAAAGGGAGGAAGATTTGGAGCTCTCTCCTGGTATTCTTCCCTTCTGCTCCATGTTCCATAGCCGCCACTTCTGCACCGCCATTCCGGTGTTTTCAGCTCCATTCTTAGGTAAGAAAACCCTAACCTATCGCTGTTTTAGGGATTCCTTTGATACAAATGGTGAAGTAGCTTACGTATCTTGTGTATTAGGTCGCTATAACGCCGTTGACGAAGCATTGACGTTCTATTCGAATCGATACACGTCTACGGCCAAAGGTGCAGATTTTAGACGCTTTGATTAACTAATTTCAAAGCTTTCAATGTCGTTTAATAGTAGATTATCGACGAGCACGCCATTTGACATGTAGAACATTCTGTCCGTTTTCCATTTCGACTGCGTATGGAAAATATGAGATTTAGGGTATTTTAGTCATTTGTAGAAAATACTGTTTACGTCCATATTTTGCTAAAATATTTGTCATGGTTATTTGTCGTGTTAAGATACTAGGATTGTGTGCATGATCTGTTTGGCGAAGAGATTCGCCCTAATGCACATATTGGCCGACATATGCTATGTAGACTAATGTGTGTATACTAAGTGTTTGTTGAAATGCCTAAATCAATATGATTTATGCCTACCATATGTTTTGATTGTAAGAACATGATTGTGCGTACTAGACAACTCCTTGATATAAGGATCTGTCATATTATATGTTGAAATCAACATACGTCAAGTACGTTGGAATTGTGTGGACTAAGTGTTTTGTATAAATGTCTATATTAGTAAGTATTGAGTAAGTGGTGTTGTAGATTAGCGTTGAGAATGGATTCTCAACTAATTTGATGATGCACATGATTTCCTCCATACTTGTTGTATTTGAATTGGTTACCTTATGTGTGATATACTCGTATTTGGTTAACTGCTTATGATGTATGTTACAACATGCTGATAACATGCTGAAATTTCTTGTATTCCAATTCTGTCTCTCTCATCTGATTATTGTTTCACATTACATGTGCTTGGGGCTATACTCTAGTCCAGGCAGTCGGTAACAGTTTAGAATTCGTGGTTGGATTCTATTCGCCACAAAGGATGTGTATGACGAACCCGAGTCGTACTAGAGTCATCGGCAATGGTCAGGCCACACGAAGTGCTTGTGCACTCCATGTCGGTCGATTCAACATGCGATCGTGCTAGTCGGACTCACCAAGTAACCCGACTGACCATTGTATGTTCACCTTGTATTTGTCATAACTTCTTGAACCTAGGGTACTGAACTTATCATTGAAAACCCTGTTAACTATGGTACCTTGATCCATAAAGACTCATGAGCTGGGCATGGTGGTATGAGACACCGTGGTCGAGCTATCGGCCTACGCTGGGGCCACAAACCTCCCTGTAGTGACCAGTGAGCAACCCAGACTTGTGAGCAGATTATGGTGGTATGGGACACTATATTCTTGCTGTCGGCCTACACTGATCAGGTGACGAGCCCTTTGTAGTGACCGTGAGCGTATTCTGAGTTTGCGGGAGGCGACGACCCTTCCGTAGCGACAAAAGTACATTAGGCCTGTATTGATAAGGTGATGGGGGAGTGGTACAACGAGTGCGAGTAATAGCCCTGGCAGCCCTTGCAGTGACCTACAAATATAACATCGTATGTGATTACTAGGAGTGACGATCCTAGATAGGATCTGTGTTGGGATTGATATAAGGAAGGTACCCTAGTTTTCCAATCTTGCTGTATGAAAAGGACTAATAACAATTTGGTAATCATTATCCATATCGCATTGCATGTGCCTAGAAGATATGGAGCACTGCAGGAAGAAAGCATGCCGCGGGCGTAAGATGGTGCTGTATGAGGGAGTATGTCGATGAGGGCATCCATCATGTTATTTCATGCATGCATTAACAACAGTATCTAGGAATGTTTGATTGTTTGCTTTACTATTAACGCGTAATTGATTTGATAACATGCTAATCTCTGCTCTATTATTCCACTGAGTTGATCACTCACTCCCACGTTACGGGACGGTGTTTCCAGACGCCCACCAGACCCGGTTGTAGTTGCAAATGATGGCGCTGCTTGTGAGGCGGAGCCAAACTTGTATGATGATGAGGAGGACTTCTCCTCCATGTTCTGATCGACGGGATTACAGGGAGGTTGATTAGACGCCTTGACACTTGTCATTTTATATTTTTGGAGCACTCACGTATATTCTTTTCTTTTCATTTTTGGAGTATACATGTATTTAATTAACCTGGTAACATGTTCACACTCTGGAGACTTACAATCAATTATATATTTTATGTATTTATCACAGTCTTCCGCTTGCTAATTTAACTGTCTCTGGAGTATGATATGCTGTTTTGGATTAGTCTCAATCTTGTTTAATGCCATCCTACAGACAACATGCATTTATCATTATCTATGTTGCATAAGTGACGTTCTGGAACTCGGGAGTTGGGTTTCTACCCGACCCCCGATTTTTGGGGTGTTACATTTTCTAGTTCAATAAGGATTAGAAGACGCACTCCTTGGAAAGTGGTCGAAAACTATGAAAGAAGAAGAGTAGAACAAATTAGATCAAAAGGTCAATATTTAGATCCAGTTGTGTTTAATGGATGAGGTCCTCTACAATGTTACAAGAGAGAAGATTACAACTGATACATGAGTGAAGTTAAAGAACATTTATTTGAAGAAGTTTTTTGAGAATCGTTTGTATTTGAAGATACAGTTGTTCAATCTAAAGATGGATGAGGGGGATGACATTGAGACCCACATTAGTAACTTCAATAGGCTTATTTGTAAATTGTTGGATATGGATGAGGCGATGAAGGATGAAGATCAAGCATGTATTTTGTTCAATTCTCTTCCAAATTCATATAACTCGTTCAAAGACTCTTTGTACACCAGTAAGATGATCATTAGCATTGAAACAATTATCTCAACCCTTCAGTCAATGGCGATGAGAAAGAAAAGTTGTGATGTGGATGCCTGGTTACGAGGGGGAGGGATTCTGAGCAGGATAAAAGATCTTTTTGATCGAGATCCAAATCCAAGGGCAAGGGTGTAAGACCCGTATCTTCGTCCGTACCGTTCCGTAAACTTCCGCGGTCTTACCGATCGAATTCCGGCAACCTTCGACCCTTAACTGATATCGACGCGTGACCCTGATTCATATGACGTCAACCTGTTTTGACTCGACCTGAGTTCTGTACCATAACGACTGCGCCATCGCTGCGGTTCCAATGCCGCGACTCATGCGCCGAGGCGATACCCTGGTCGAGAGTTGTAGACCAACGTTCGGTGCGAGAAAAACGCCGCGCGTTGGGAAACCCAAGAGAATCTCTACGATGTGTCACATCAATCACATCAATCCCATCAATCAATCATCCATCAATCCATCATATGTCAAGTACATGTCAAGTACACATCACTTTCACCCCTTTTCCCAAGCAACCACAAAAGTCTTCCAAACCCATGCCTCTCTTACACAAAAGGCCTCAAAAGTCAAAAAAGTGGCTCTTACACACCCATCACCACATCCATCACTCCTTCACCCATCATTCCATCTCTCTCTACAACTCTCTCTTTCTCTTTCTCATTTCAAACTCAAAAAAATCCCAAGCTCCATACGTATGAGAGCTCTCCCAAGCACTCCCAAAATTCTAAGTGTGGTCCACCTTCCCTACCCCATCATCTTCAATCTCAACCCTCCATTACTCATCTCATCCATTGAAGTTGAAGCTAAGGTGCGAAGGAACCCCTAGGAGCAAGAAGATCGGACGGTGGGTGCCTCTATAGGGTAGTTTTTCTTATTTTTATAATGGGCCAAGTGAGGCCCACCAATCCATGGTGTGGATCTCACTTGGGACCCTAAGATGTGGCCGATGGCCCACTAGGATCATCATGATCATTTCATGATGGGGCCATTCTCCATGGACCTCATCATGATGTTTATTTCTTAGAAAAGGTCATCTAGACCATCCATATTGGTGGGGAAAGGATCTCCACCGTTGATTTTAGATTTTGGTGGTCCCATATGTTAAAGGACCCCTCCGATTGTATAATTTTTTCAAGGGAGGGCTCATAGTGGCGGAGCCCTCCATCACAAAGCGTATCCCACTTTCCATCTCTCTCTCCCTTCTCATTTCATTTTTTTTAATTATTTTATTTTATGTCATTATAAATGGTTGTGTGGCCTACTTGGATGGACCCCACTAGGATGCATGTTTTGGACCCAATCCATTTTTAGATGGGGCCCACCTTGTATGTGCATGGGGTAGCCATGTGATGGCCCACCTAATCAGGGCCCACCTCGATGCATTATATTTTTTTTAAAAAAAATACCCAACCGTCCGCGTCTGAGACGCTGGACGTCTCTGCCAAAAGACAAAAAAGAAAAAAGAAGGAAGGTTTGGGTGGGCCGGCTCATGCAGGCCCCACCTTGATATATATGTTCAATCCATGCCGTTCATCCCTTTTACCAACTCATTTTAGGCGTTGAGCCGAAAAATGAGGTTGATCTGTTGATCTGGTGGGCCATACTATAGACAACTGTATTCCTTGCCATTTAAAGCTATTTGGACCCACCTTGTTGCACCTACATGCTAAAATTACCGAACATTAGACTCGTTTGGTGTATTTCGGGTCCTAGAAACTAATGGACGGAGTGGATCCTCATGATGCGGACCCCACACGATAAAAACTCCAAGAAAATGGGTTTTCCCTGTTTTTAAAAGAAGCAAGGCAGAGGCCTCTGACATGTGCTGCAGCAGCAGCACGCTGCACGTAGCAGCGGGCGGGCGGGCTTGATCCCACGGCCCCTGCCGTGGGCCCCACCATGATGCATACGTGAAATCCAACCTGTTCATAAGATGGGCCCCCTCCTCAGGTGGGCCCCCTCCAAATCTCAGCCTCCTCCGACGCTCGGGTGGCCCACACCATAGGAAACAGTGGAATTGTACCTCTATCATTGGGACCCTTCTCATGGGCCACAGAAGTTTCAGATCAATCTGAAATTTGTATTTTCTCTTCATCCAGGTCCAAGTGACCTCATGAACGGTTGGGATGGCATTTAAACATTTTGGTGGGCCCCACGTGGAGCCCACAGTGATGTATTTTGTTTGGCTGCCACCGTCCGCTGGACGGTGGAGCCCACCAGTCATGTGTTGTATTCACGCCAACCCCCCCCCCCCCCCCCCCCCCCCCCCCCCTGGCCACACACTGGATGGAAAATAAATGTCACAGTGGGCCCTGGTGCACGTGTCCTATGTGCACTGTCCAATGACAGTGGACCCCACCATGAGACGTGTGTTGGATCCAAACCGTCTATCCATTTTACAAGCTCGTTTGGGCATGAGCTTAAAATGATGAGTCAGATCCATATTCCAAGTGGACCCCACTTTGGCCTATTTTAAGGCCCATCTTAATGGAGTGGTAGTAGCCCCTTGGGGGCCCACTTTGATGTGGATATAAGGCCTATGAGTTTAGGCCCACTTGATATTTAAGGCCTATGGGTTTAGGCCCACTTGATATGCTCCAAGGCCATGGGACTAGGTCCATTTGATATATTTTAAGGCCCATGGGACTAAACCCATTTGACTTATATAAGGCCTACGGGTTTAGGCCCATTTGATGTACTATAAGGCCTATGGGTTTAGGCCCATTTGGTTCATATAAGGCCTAGGGGTTTAGGCCCATTTGACTCATATAAGGCCTATGGGTTGAGGTCCATTTGATGTACATGTGGGGCCCAATTAGTGTGGCCCATTTGTTACATATTAGACTCATGAGACTAGGCCCAATTGATGCAATCCAAGGCCCACGGGTTTTGACCCATTGCAATGCACTTAAGGCCCATTGGTGTGGCCCATTGATGTGACCCATTGATGAATAAAAGGCCCATATGATAGAGCCCATTTGATGTATTTAAGGCCCAATGGGATGTACCTAAGGTCCATTGCAATGTGTGAGCCCAACATAGATTATGTAACGATATTTGCGACGATCGTGCCTTGGGAGCAATGTTGGTTTGACGTCCACATTGTGAGTATAATGTTGGTTGGATGTCCACATTTCGACTCTCCTTAGGGCCCATTGCTAGGCCCGTACTTATTGTGTATAGGCAGCCCAGGCCCATCTGCATTGTAAGGATAGTTCATCTCATTATAACATGTTTAATATAGCTTCATAACTCATGATCATATGCATCATATGTATGCTTGACATGAGAATTGACTGATCATAACATATGCCTTCGGGTAGGTTGTTTATGGGCTTCCGGTTAGGCGGTGTTGCCCTACATGAGCGCATGATATGCACAGGATTTGTTGCATGACTGGACAGCGTGATTCATGCATTTCGCATTTGTGTGACATGGTTATCGACATCAGGACCGTAGCCTCCACAGACGCATCGTGGTTGACAGGATTGGATACCGAAAATCTTGTTCTACATGGGGTGCTATAGATATCCCTGGGTGAAAGTCTCTAAACCCTTATGGTACCAAGAGGTTGCTCCAACGTCTAGACTGAGTGGGTAGATGAGGGTTGAGTGCTGATTACCAGACGGTCGCGCTCTCCACTGTGTCGTGGTCGGTTGGAAGGGGGTGCGGCCTTACCCGCCCGAGTGTAGGGGGCAATGCTAGACTGAGTTTGACCAGCTCGAGGAATGGGTCAGTTATCGACGAGTCGCGCCCGATATTGGCAGACGGATAGTGAGGTCTTTTCCACTTACCTTATTATGCCCGATGTGGCGGCAATCTGGTTTAGAGTGTACTAGACCCCGGTGATATCCCATATTTGAGCTGTATTGATGTGTGGACATAGATGAGGATCTATATGCTTGAGTTGCATTGCACATCGCATGGCCTTGGAATGGCCGATACCATTTATGTCTTGCATCGCATAGCCTTGGTACGACTCATGATATTATGGATCCATCTGCATATTTCGCATTACTCTGACATTGCATATTCATATTACTACCTTGCGCACACACTTTCACCACCCTCTAAGCTTTCTATAAGCTTATGCACGACTGTTGCGTGCAGGTGACGTTGGTTCGCAACAGCGCTGAGGCAGGAGCACGTTGTAGATCGTTTTGGAGTTTTTGTTCTTTACCATTGTATTTCCCTTTATGCTCATTGTACTTGTAAAGTTTTTGATCATAGTGAAAATGTAATGGAGTTCTTGGTTGTTGTTTATGGGTTATGCCTTTGGTTATGCTTATTACGAATCAAACTGACGTTGAAAATTCTCCTTGTAACATCCTAGGATCGGAACCTGGCGAATGGGTGCTAGGAGCCGAGAATGGGGTTCTACGGAGGCTGTCGATGCCGAATTCGGCGATCGAGAATTTTGTGAGCCCAGTTTTCGAATTTGGGGCGTGACAAAGGGTAAAGGCAAGCTGAAGTGCTGGAGTTGTAGCATGACTAACGTTACAGAATCCAGTGAGGAGGCGAGTGGTAGTGACATGTTGACCGCATCAAAATTCAGATATTTCAATGATGAACATAACGAACCATGGCAACCTTCCACTGTTTGAAGTTGGTGAAAACCTTGAATTTATTTTTCAGTGGAAGGCGATAGTAGAAAATTAGTTAGGACGAAAGGTGAAAGTATTAAGGACAGATAATGGTAGGCAATTCACTTCTGGGGAATTCAATGACTTTTATAAAGATGAAGGAATCATGAGGCACAACATAGTATGTCACACACTAAATCAGAATGGTATGACTGAGAAAATGAATTGAACTCTTTTGGAGAAGGCCTAATGCATGATAGGTAATGCTGGATTGGGCAAGAAAATGTGGATTGAGGGCATTAAGATGGCTTGTTACTTGGTGAATTAGTCTGCTTCTACGGTTATTGATTGTAAAATTCTAGAAAAAGTATGGAGTGGTCAACAGGTAGACTACCCAGGGTTGTGAGTTTTTGGTCGCGATGGTTAATTTCATGTAGCATCAATTGAGAGATGTAAATGGGACCAAATGGCTAAAAACTACATCTTTGTTAGCTATGTTGATGACGTGAAGGGGTGCAGGCTATATGATCAGGTCACATTCCTCAAAATATTAGGAGGCTATTGACGACGTAAATGTCAAAAACTAGAAAGCGGTGATGAATGACAAGATGGACTCCTTGTACAAGAATTAGACATAGGAGTTGGTAGAGCTTCCAATCGGCCATAAAGTGATCGATTTTAGTGAATATTTAAGAAGAAACATGATAGGTGCAAGGCAAGGTTGTGGCGAAGGGATATATTTAGAGAGAATGCATCGACTTCACTGAGATCTTTGCGTCTGTGGTAAAACAACTATCTATCATATTCGTATTATCCTTGGTTGCCCAATACAATCTCAAGTTAGAATAGATGGATGTGAAGTTTTCTTTCCTATATAAGGAATTGGAAGAGAAGATTTATATGAAACAACCAGAAGGATCAGAAATATCAGCAGTAGAGAATAAGGTTTGCAAGTTAAAGATGTCATTGTACTACCTAAAACAGTCGTCTAGGTAATGGTATAAGAAATTTAATTTTTTCATGATAAGTCATATGTTTACTAGGAGTGAGTATGATCATTGTGTTTATTTTAAGACACTGAGTAATGGGGAGTTCATTATCTTGGTATTATATTTAATGACATACTTATCGCCAGTTATGGCATGTTTAAGATCGACATATTGAAGGCTCAACTATTAAAGAAATTTGAAAATAAAGATCTAGGGGCTATAAAGAGAGTTTTTGACATTGAAATACACAAGGACAAGAAAAGGAGCTGGTTATGGTTATCTTAGGTTGAATACCTTGAGAAGGTCCTGGTGAAGTATGAGATAGACAAGGTAAAACCGGTTAATGTTCCCCACGTAGCTCATTTCATCTTTTTTCTAAGCATTGTCCTTAAATCTATGAAAAAAAGTAAGTTATATCTTGTGTGCTTTATTCGAGTGTAGTTGGCAACTTGATTTATAACATGGTCTGTACGAGACCAGATATTTCACATGCGGTGGGTGTCATTAATAGATACATGTTTACCCCAATAAGCAACACTGAGAGGTAATCAAATGGTTACTTCGAATATTCGAGGTATGCAAGACTACGTCTTAACATTCAAAAAATCAGGGGACAAGTTAGTAGGAAATGTACTTAACATATTAATGTGCATCATCATTTTATCTAACAGGTGATAGAGGAAGGCAGTGTGACTCTCGAGAAGAAACATACAAGCCTGAATCTGACAAATATTCTTACCAAGGTAGTTCCTATAGAAAAGTTTAAGTTTTGTGTGACTTTTTTGAGTCTGGCAAAGATTGAGTGAAGATGGAGTGTGAACAAGAATAAATGATTGTGGATCTATAATGGAGAGGAAGTGGAGATGGAGAATCGAACATAGCATGTTGTAGTATGAAGATTATAATCATGGTGGAGATTGTTGAAAATCGGATGCCTCAAATCTATGCTGAAATAAGGCCCATTGAATGATCAATAGTCTAATCGACAGGTTGGAGGGTATCGAAAATATTTGGTCTTTTAGTAAAATTCTTTAGAGTGTTTCTAAAATTTTTGACTAGTCGACCCGACTGATCAAAGAATCTCGACCGGTCAACTCGAAAGATTGACAGGTTCACAGTTTTGCGCATTTTTTGTGATTTGTTTCTATTTCCATTTTACCTTAAATATATGGGAGTAATTGGGATTAGGTTTAAGGATAGACATGCTTAAAGGTTTAAGAGGGTTATGGAGAGACAAAAAGATAGGTATTTTGCTTAGGGCTTTGAATCGGTAAGGTTTCATCTCTTGTAACTTTGTTATTCATAGTCCGTTATTGCTGTATGCCATGGTTTTTTTCGGCAATGGTTTTTTCCACGTAAATTCGGAGTGTTCTCTATTGAATTTTTTTGTGCGATTGTGATTACTCCATTTGATTCCCTTCTATGTGTTTCCGCATGTCCGAACATTATTTTTACACCATGGTTTACTCATAGTTGTATGAATGAATGGGTGGTTCGAATCCATGATATGAGAGTGCCTTGTGCCATTTAAAAGATTTTGTGATTTTGTTAACATCCTCATGACAATGTGAGGTTAGCAATGCGTGCACATATATGCATGCACACCTCTATATGTGTGTGTGCACAAGCACGTGTGTATGACACACATCACAACAGAGCCCATAGAGGTTGATCTTATGGGAGCTTCATATGAGATCAAAACACACACACACACACACACACACACACACACACACACACACACACGGAGAAACGCTAAGTTGTGCATCGATTCATACGTCATTACGTGTGAACTTGTTATCAACCGTATGATTAGGCAGACGATTTGGATGACGACACTCTTATGCGCGAGTTTTAGAGTGCAAGTTTCCATCTTTAGTATGCCTCTTCTCCCTATTCACTAATTCTCTAAAAGATGCGACGGAAGCCTTTCACAAGAAGTTCTTCCGCTGGGATGCTAGGTGAGTGTAACGCCCTGAAAATCGGGGGTCGAGCATAAACTTCACTCCCGAGTTCCAACGCATCACTTATGCAACATAGATAACGATAATTGAATGTTGTTCACATTAGTACATTAAACATGAGTGAGATTATACCAAAACAGCATATCATACTCTAGAGACAGTTAAATTTTGTAATTGGAAGACTGTGATAGATATATAAAAATATAAAGTGTTATAGGTCTCCAGAGTGTGAACATGTTACCAGGTTAAATATATACATGTATACTCCAAAAGTGCAAAATAACAAGTGTAATGACGTCTAATCAACATCCCTGTAACCCCGTTGATCAGAACATGGTCTACAAAGACCTGCCTGATAGCTGCATATAGGAGAAACCCTCCTCATTATCATAAAAGTCCGGCTCCACTTCGCAAGCATCGCCATCATCTGAAACTAAAATAGGGACTGGTTAGTGTTTCAAACACCGTCCCGTAACGTGGGAGTGAGTGATCAACTCAGTGAAACTATACAGCAAAGGTTAATATATTATCAATTCAATCAAGTAGTAATGATAAAGCAGTACAATCAAACATGTCCTAATACTCTTGTTAATGCAAGAATGGTATGAGGAAATGATGCATGCCCTCACTACAAACTCCCTCTTGCGACATCAACTAACGATCGCAGCATGAATCACTACCACTGTCCTCTACACAAACACCAACAGCACATGCAGTGCGATGTCATGAACATGATTACCAAGTTCTTATTAGACCTTTTCATACAGTAGGATTAGGAAGCTAAGGTACCTCCCTTATATCAATACCCAAACAATGATTCATTCTAGGGTCGTCAGTCCTAAACAATCTCATACGATATTACTGTTCTAGGTCACTGTAAAGGGCTCGTCACCAATTAATACAGACCCGCTAACCTTAGTTACTATAAAAAGGCTCATCGCCTGTCTGCAGTGTCAAGGTATGCTCGAGGTCACTACAGAGGGCTCGTCACCAATCAGAGTAGGCCGATAGCTCGAATATAGTGTCCTATACCACCATAATCGGCTCACGAGTCTACGTTGCTCACTGGTCACGACGGGGAGGCTCGTCACTCCAGCATAGACTGACAGCTCGACCATGGTGTCCCATACCACCATGTTCGACTCATGAGTCTTAGGGGATCGAGGCACCATGGTTGATAGGGTTTCATTGGTGAGTTTGGTACCTTAGATTCAAGCAGTAGCGTCCAAACATGGTGAACATACATCGGGCTAATCGGGTTACTTGACGAGCTCGACTAGTACGAGCGCACGTTGAGTTGATCGACATGAAGTACATAAGCACTCCATGTGGCCTAACCACCGCTCACATTCCAAGTACGGCTTGGATTCATCGAACACATCCTGTGTGGCGAAAACAACCTCAGCCACCAGTTCGAGGTCTATTACCGACCGCCTAGACTATAATATAGTCTCAACCACGTGTAATTACAAAAAGTAAGCATATGAGATTGTCAAAGCCGTAATGAATAAATAAGTCCATCCTACAATCATTTGAGCATACTATGGAAACATGAATATACAGTACATGGAGGAAATCATACATACAACTAAACATGAATCATATACAGTACATGGATGAAATCATACACACAAGTAAGGTAATTGAGATACATATCTCAACTCCTTATAAATCACACTTTACTAACTACGAACTCATTCAGGAATTTTTATAAACACTTAGACTACACTATTCAACATACATCACGTATGTCGACCATATTGCATATTAGGGTAAATCCTTTAGCCAAGGAGTTGTCGCATACATAACAATCATGTAATAACGACAATTAATCATGACAAGTACAGCTTCAGATTTCATATGCACACAAATATTTTAATAAATATATGAAATACTCTATTTACAACATAGGTTATACATATACGTACAACAAAACAGATAGCACATTTGGCATGTGTAATAGTATCCACGTCGATAATAAATCATTATCAGACATTGAAAGTCTTGAAAACCATAACCTAAACGTATATAGTCCGCACCTTAAACCAGAAAATGCGTAACAGATATGATTTAGACGATAAGTCTTCGTCAACGGCGGATTGGTAACCTAAGGCATGAATTAGGTTAACTATATCAACACTTAGGCTATTCTAAGCTCCAAAACAGGTTAGGGTTTGATTGTCTTACCCAAGAATGGAATTAGAATCGCCGGAATAATGATTCAGATAGATGGATTTGGTGCGTAGAGAAACTGGAAAGAATTTCAAGATGAAACACCAACTTCTCTCTCACTTTCTCTCTCTTATCTTAGCTAGGGTTTGAGAATTCGTATGAAATTTGTGAGAGAGGGTTTAAGGTCCTTATATAGGCTCAGAACTGACAAAAACAGTCTCAGGGCCAAGGTATACTTAGGTTATAACCAAATCGGGCTTATTTTGATCCTACAGAAAATTTCTAAAGGTCCTCTTACTGAACGCGGTCGGACTTAAGCTCACAGATACTAGATCTTAATCAAGTTAAGTTTTCAGTTCGATCAGATTTCCAAATTGACCGTGGCGGACCAGTTTCAGTTCAACGGTCATCGAAACTCGATCAGGGCCACAAGTATTTTAACATGTGTGGGCCATCTTTCCTGATCTGCGAATGTATTTAGGTCATAATAAAATGGTCAGAACGCTTATAATTGGTCCACAAGCGACATGATTCAGATTACTTAAATTTATATTTAATTTCTAAATATATTCACTTTTCTCACTTTTCACTCCGGACTAAAGAAAATAGTCCCAGGACATCATCTAGACTTGATTTTCGAGATGATTTTCAAGTCCAACTAGGCGATCATAACTGTCTAAGTTCATCGCTATCGGACTTTCGACATGCGGTTTAGGTCCGATACGAAGTTTCACGATGCTCCCAGGAGCAACTGGTTTTAGATATTAATCTTAGATTTCTAGGTAATGTAGCATTAGTGATCATACTCATTTTGGATCTTTTAGTTCATATTTAAAGTGATTCAAGCTAATTCTACTGAGTATTCAGTTTAGTACTTAACCAAATTCTACCATAATTATGGCAGAATACGGTCCTAGGGCCATTCTATGCCCCATTTTTGATACTTATAGTTATTATATTATTTTAATTATTTTTTTAATAGTTCATAATCAATTTTACCCTATCTTCACCAATTTTCATGAGATTTCATGTTGTAGAAAAATTCTAAAAATTCTAGAAGCAGTAGCTGTCCAACAAGTGAATTTCAGATAGTTGTCACAACGACTTACTTTAAACTATATTAAATAGTTTATTATATTTTTTAAATATTTATATATAATACTAGACTCATTTATCTTCAATATGGTTTTTGAATCACCTAAATCGGAGTTATAACGAGGGAGATATGATTTTCCAAAGTTAGAAAAAATGCACAAAAAATGGGCTGCCTAATCCGCTGTACGGACGAGGCCTCGCCAAACTGGTGAGCCCCTCACCGGTCACTGGACATGTGGGTAAGGGATCACCCCAGGGGTGAGGTCCTCCCCCCTCGGGGATGCCGAAAACATGTGGGACCCACCTCGGGTCCCCCCAAATTGAGTCGTTTGGGCCTATGAGTCCATCGAGGCATTTATCGGGTCTCATTTGTAAACTGGAATGAGTTATGTGACGTACAATATATGATTTTGGGGTAGGAGAAGCTAATATATCCAAATAACCTATTTACATCATAATATTCTAAAATTTCAATAGTTGAAATCCCATTTTATTCATATATGTACCATTTATAGTAAGTTTTAGTTTAAGTATAGTTCTTCACCATTTAAACTTTACAATTTGTGTCTAATATGAAATTACTTACAGAAATTTGAAGAATGGGGTAGTGAAAGGTGAAATTTTGAAAGAAATTGGTTGAAAAATGATTTTTAGACTTTGTGATTGAGCTCTAAAAGTGTTATGGTTGACCCATTGCCTAAGGACATCTAATTTTAGGTTGGTAAAAATCTAGGGTGTTACAATCTACCCCCCTTAAAAATAATTTCATCTCTGAAATTAGCTAAGGGGAATGAGTAAAGATTCTATTATTCCTTTTGCCTAAACTTTATTGATTCAAGTTTATATGCGTGGTGGGGTATATACATCTATATTAATCTGGTACATTTTTGTCTATCCTCCTTAAAAATTTATTCTTTATCTCTTGGTTATACCCTGATGGTTTGGTATAATTTATTTCTTTATCTATTTGGAGTCTTGATGATGATTCCCATCTACTTAAAGTAAGATATATGTTTTCAATGGTCAACCAATACGAAGAGACGGTTGTAATGGGCTTAATCACAATACTTTGATCACCTACTTGACGAGGGTAAAAGGCTTATCGTATCGTTTTCTAGTCCTGGTAGATCCTAGTCTTCTGCTCAGTCAAAGCAGTGAGTCCATTGGTAGTCGCCCAGGATTGAGAATTGGGTCAAGTCGCGAATGCTTTGCCATTGTATATTTCAGTAACTCCGTAGTCCAATCACTCTAAAAGCTTAGGGAATGCCCATCACTGAAAGGTTTAAATTTCCTATTTATAAGGTTTCCCTTTGGGTCTTGATATAAGAGAGTCCTCGTCTGAACCTATGTCCAAGGTAGGGGTTAATAAGCACCTTAATAGATCATTTTAAAAGGATTTCTAATCGTATAGAGTTGGCCAAGGCTTCTATTATGTTCGTATTTAATGATTAGATTTGTGGATACACTGACCTCTGCTCGTTCCCATTGTTAGGCCTATGATTTAATATGAATGGGTTCAACACTTAAGCCCTAATTATTTTCCTTTAAAGAATTTATTAGTAACATTCTAGGAGGATTCAGATCCCATTTAATGACCTAACCTTACTTATAACTTGAATCAATTTCCTTCGATCCTGGGCCAGTGGGGAAGGGGTCGACCATGCTTCCGCTGCGCCACTCTGATCCAACGGTTGTATTAGCTAACCTAACTAGATTGGGCTCATAATATTCACTCCCATTAAAAAATTATTTCTACTCTCAAGGCTCAAGAATCTATGTCCTGATCTGTATGTCGGAATAAGGTATAATTTAGGACCTATCCTTGACATGGAATGGGATACGATCTCCCAATACATTGGTCTTCCTTTCATTGATGATGTGTACTATGACATTGATACCTATGGTTATAGAAATGAGCCTCTTCTCTATTGTGGTTGATTCCAGGGACGGATGTGAGTTGGTGGCAGGGTGCCTAATTCTAACAAAGGACTCTTACTACGGTCTTGACTTACCCTCTTTAATCATGTCCAGTTTAATACCGTAATATAATTTATTCATTATTAGTACTATCTCTCTAAGTTCATATGCACAATGTGAATGCCAGAATAGTCTGTGATTTGGGACCTAATTCCTAACTGTTTATTGCCCATTTGAGACATTTCTTGGGCCTAAAAAGAAAAATCTCTATTGGCTATAGGTTCTTAACACTTCTTAAAGATGGAGTAATAAACTTTTGGTTGTAGGTGGTCGGGCCAACACGGAAGAAAAGTTGTATAGTGGGTTTGAGCCGGATACATAAACCTTCTGCTTAGCTAGGATAAAAAATTTATCATATCGGTTCTTAATCCTAGTCGATCCTGATCTTGTACTTGATTAGAGCATAGAGTTCATTGGTAATCTATCAAGATTGAGAATGCAATTCAAATCGCGAATACATCGCTTATATATAGTTTCTCTATTTCGTGTTCCCGATTATAACAAGTCCTTAAGAAGGTAAGTCTAAGGGGCTTGTTGATTTAACCTAACATTCAATCCAAGGAATATATAAGTTCCTCTATGCATGAATAGTTTCTAAATCAAAATATCTTCCCTAAGTATTAAGGGACTTCATCGAAAGAATGAGGCCCCATTCCAAGTTAATCGAGCCAACTGACTAAGTCTATCATTCAATTACCTTAGCATAATTAGTCTTTTACATTCCTTAGTATAACTAGTACCCTAGTCTTAACTTATGAGTAGTGGTAATCCACTGGTTGTATTCTAAAGTCTATGTTTATACACTAGATGGAATTTAAGTTGCCCAGACTTAAATGTGATTGTGCTTGAGTACTACACATAGGACCATACTTGCTAATTGCATTGCTAATCCCACCTCAGGATTTGGGAATGACATGTTTAGAAGGTGGGTGATATGGGATTAAAATTTAATTTTACAGGCTTTGAAAAATGAGCCTTGCATTGGAAAGTGTGAGATGAGATTTCCAAAACCCATGATGATGAAATTACAAGTATAATTTGAAAGGAAATCTCAAGATTTACTGTTAATTGCATACATTCCAAACATGGTATTAGAAACCATAGGATACACCCAATCTTGTCACACATGCATTTATTATTACTTTTACAATTCCATCCGCCCTAATCTTACCTAAAGCAGTTGGTCAAACGGGCCCTAAATGTCCCATTATTCGGAGGTTGTGCAGGTTATGGGACACAAAGATGTGGGTTTTATGCCCAAATGAGGGGGGTATAAGGAAGGTGAAGAGTTGTAAAGAATAGTGGTGGATGGGTGTAAGATGTAGAAGAAGATGGAAGCTTGAGTGAATAGAAGTGGGGATGTGAGATCATTTTACATGGTCTCAATTACATAAGGGCTATTCTACGGTAGTTAATCTTGCCCGTCGGCGACACTTGGGATTCTAATGTGGTTTCTAGATTCCATCACCCCCTTCCTAAGTCAGAGTGATTCAGTGTGCATTGTGTTACCATAACCCAGGTCCAGTTTAATCTAAATCATGCTCTGATATCATCTTGTAACGCCGTGAAAATCAGGGGTCAAGTATAAACTCTACTCCTGAGTTTCAACGCATCACTTATGTAATATAAATAATGATGATTGAATGTTGTTCACATTAGTACATCAAACATGAGTGGGATTATACCAAAACAGCATATCATACTCCAGAGATAGTTAAATTTTGCAAGTGGAAGACTGTGATAGATATATAAACTGTTGTAGGTCTTCAGAGTATGAACATGTTACCAGGTTAAATATATACATGTATACTTCAAAATGAATATACACGGGTGTTCCCAACAGTGAAAAATAACAAGTATAATGGCGTCTAATCAATATCTCTGTAACTCCGTCAATCAGAACATGGTTCACAAAGACCCGCCTAATAGCTTCATATAGGAGAAACCGTCTTCATCATCATAAAAGTGTAGCTCTGCTTCGCAAGCATCGCCATCATTTGGAACTAAAATAGGGACTGGTTGGTGTTTCAAACACCGTCCTGTAACGTGGGAGTGAGTGATCAACTCAGTGAAACTATACAGCAAAGGTTAACATGTTATCAATTCAATCAAGCGGTAATGATAAAGCAGTACAATCAAACATGTCCTAATACTCTTATTAATGCAAGAATGGTATGAGGAAATGATGCATGCCCTCACCACAAACTCCCTCTTGCGACATCATCTAACGATCACGGCATGAATCACTACCACTGTCCTCTACACCAACGCCAACAGCACGTGCAGTGCGATATCATGAACATGATTACCAAGTTCTTTTTAGTCCTTTTCATACAGCAGGATTAGGAAGCTAAGGTACCTCCCTTATATCAATACCCAAACAATGATCCCTTCTAGGATCGTCAGTCCTAGACAATCTCATATGATATTACTGTTCTAGATCACTATAAAGGGCTCGTCACCAATCAATACAGGCCTGGTATACCTTAATTACTACAAAAAGGCTCGTCGCCTGTCTTCAGTGTCAAGGTATGCTCGAGGTCACTACAGAGGGCTCGTCACCAATCAGAGTAAGCCGACAGCTCGAATATAGTGTCTCATACCATCATAATCGACTCACGAGTCTAGGTTGCTCACTGGTTACTACGGGAAGGCTCGTCGCCCCAGCGTAGGCTGACAACTCAACCACGGTGTCCCATATCACCATGTCCGGTTCATGAGTCTTAGGGGATCGAGGTACCATGGTTGATAGGGTTTCATTGGTGAGTTTAGTACCTTAGATTCAAGCAGTAGCGTCCAAACATGGTGAACATACATCGGGCCAATCGGGTTACTTGACAAGCTCGACTAGTACGGGCGCACGTTGAGTTAATCAACATGAAGTGCATAAGCACTCCTTGTGGCCTAACCATTGCCGACATCCCAAGTATGGCTTGGATTCATCGAACACATCCCGTGTGGCAAAAACAACCTCAGCCACCAGTTCGAGCTCTGTTACCGATCGCCTGGACTATAATATAGTCCCAACCACGTGCAATTACAACAAGTAAGCATATGAGATTGTTAAAGCAGTAATGAATAAATAAGTCCATCCTACAATCATTTGAGCATACTATGGAAACATGAATATACAGTACATGGAGGAAATCATACATACAACTAAACATGAATCATATACAGTACATGAATGAAATCATACACACAAGTAAGGTAATTGAGATACATATCTCAAATCCCTTATAAATCACACTTTACTAACTACGAACTCATTCAGGCATTTTTATAAACACTTAGACTACACTATTCAACATACATCACGTATGTCGACCATATTGCATATTAGGGAAAATCCTTTAGCCAAGGAGTTGTCGCATACATAACAATCATGTAATAACGATAATTAATCATAACAAGTACAACTTCAGATTTCATATGCACACAGATATTTTAATAAATATATGAAATACTCTATTTACAACATAGGTTATACATATACGTACAACAAAATAGATAGCACATTTGGCATGTGTAATAGCGTTCATGTCAATAATAAATCATTATCAGACATTGAAAGTCTTGAAAACCATAACCTAAACGTATATAGTCCGCACCTTAAACCAGAAAATGCGTAACGGATATAATTTAGACGATAAGTCTTCGTCAACAGTGGATTGGCAACCTAAGGAATGAATTAGGTTAAATACATTAACACTTAGGCTATTCTAAGCTCCAAAACAGGTTAGGGTTTGATTGTCTTACCCAAGAATGGAATTAGAATCGCCGGAATAACGATTCAGATAGATGAATTTGGTGCGTAGAGAAACTGGGAAGAATCCCAATATGAAACACCAACTTCTCTCTCACTTTCTCTCTCTTATCTTAGCTAGGATTTGAGAATTCGTATGGAATTTGTGAGAGAGGGTTTAAGGTCCTTATATAGGCTTAGAACTGACGAAAACAGTCTCAGGGTCAAGGTATACTTAGATTATAACCAAATCGGGCTTATTCTGATCCAACGGAATATTTCTGAAGGTCCTTTTACTGAATGCAGTCGGACTTAAGCTCACAGATACTGAATCTTGATCAAGTTAAGTTTTTAGTTCGATCGGGTCTCCAAATCAACTGTGGTGGACCAGTTTCAGTTCAACGGTCATCGAAACTTGATCAGGGCCACAAGTATTTTGACATGTGTGGGTCATCTTTCCTGATTCGAGGGTGTATTTGGGTTAGAATCCAATGGTTAGAATGCTTATAATTGGTCCGCAAGTGACACAACTCAGATTACTTAAATTTATATTTAATTTTTAAATATATTCACTTTTCTCACACTCTTCACTCCGGACTCAAGAAAATAGTCCCAGGACATCATATAGCCTTGATTTTCAAGGTGATTGTCAAGTCCAACTAGGCGGTCATAACTGTCTAAGTTCATCTTTATCGGACTTTCAACGTGCGATCCAGGTTTAATACGAAGTTTCACGATGCTCCCAAGAGCAACTAGGTTTAGAGATTGATCCTAGGTTTCTAGGTAATGTAGGATTAGCGGTTCTACTCATTTTGGGTCTTGTAGTTCATATTTAAAGTGGTTCAAGCTAATTCTACTAAGCATTCAGTTTCGTACTTAACCAAATTCTACCCTAATTATGGCAGAATACGGTCCCAGGGCCATTCTATGCCCCATTTTTGGTACTTCTAATTATTATATTATTTTAATTATTTTTTATAGTTCATCATCAATTTTACCCTGTCTTTATCAAATTTCATGAGATTTCATGTTTTAAAAAAATTCTAAAAATTCCAGAAGCAGCAGCTATCCAACAAGTAATTTTCAAATAGTTGTCACAACGATCTACTTTAAACTATATTCAATATTTTATTATATTTTTCACATATTTTTATATAAAACTATACTCATTTATCTTCAATTTAGTTTTTGAATCACCTAAATCGGAGTCATAACGAGGGAGATATGATTTTTCTAAGTTGGATAAATGCACAGAAAAATGTAGAAAACGGGCTGCCTAATCCGCTGTACAGATGAGGCTTCGCCAAACCGGCGAGCCCCTCATCGGTCACTGGGCATATGAGCGAGGGATCGTCTCAGGAACAAGGTCCACCCCCCCTCCCAGGATGCCGAAAATATGTGGGACCCACCTCAGGTCCCCCCGAATTGAGTCGTTTGGGCCTACGAGTCCGTCGAGGCATTTATCAGGTCTCATTTGCAAACTACAATTAGTTACGCGATGTACAATATATAATTTTGGGGTAGGAGAAGATAATTTATCCAAATAACCTATCTACATTATGAGAAATCAATAGTTAAAATCCTTTTTTATGCATATATGTACCATTTATAGTAAGTTTTAGTTTAAGTATAGTTCTTCACCATTTAAACTTTAGGATTTGTGTCTAGTATGAAAGTACTTGGAGAAATTTGAAGAATGAGGTGGTGAAAGGTGAAATTTTGAAGGAAATGGGCTGGAAAGTGATTTTTAAACTTTGGGATTGAGCTCTGAAAGTGTTATGGTTGACCCATTGCCTAAGGACGTCTAATTCCAGGTTGACAAAAATTCGGGGTGTTACAGTGGGTCCCACCAAGATGTTAGTAATAAATCCACACTGTTCATTGGTTTTGAGAGGTCATTTTAGGACATACGACCGAAAACGAGGTGTATCCAAAACTGAAGTGGTCTGAATGTGTAACGCGTTGGGTTTTTGACACTCGAATATATGACTCATTTTCAAAAAACCCGACTGTTAACCTTTAAAGATAGCCAAATTTCAGATATGTATATTTTTCTTTCTTTTCTTTTCTCAGAGTTAGCATTTTAGCAGAAGATTGATAAGTTGAACATAAAAGAAAATTTGCATTTACATTCAAATATACGAGGAACTGCCCAAATGACTTATACAAACTAATGTCTCTATGTTAACATATACAAGAATTATACAATTTAACTCATAAAAAATAATAAAATGCATATAAACTTGAGCCACAAGATCATACAGCTTCTCTTGGCAGATACGGCCATGTATCCCTGATAATTGTAGCTTGCTCCTTACCAATCTGAATATGAATATCATTTAAACCACCTACACTACTTGTACGGTTATATATTCAATGAATGAGTGGTCAGCTCAGTGTGAATTTCGTTCAAGATTACACACCATTACATTAGTCAAGCATAGTTTAAAGAAATCAGACATCTAAAAAAATACATGATGCAGCCTTGTTTAAATGCATGTATGTGTGAATACACATTGACTTGAGGATGTTGATCCAGTCGGACTTAGGCTCATCACCCATGCATATGGCCGATCACCAGCAAAGCACATCACGTGCAAGCATAGTAATCAAGCCATCGTACATCACGTACGTGGGTCAATAGTTGATGGTCTGGGACCTAACGATCTGATGCCACGCTAAGGGTATGTGCTACAACATTTAGAATGCATGATTAGCCCAACTGTTATTATTCCAATTATAACCAACTAATTTAAGAAAGCTTGAAGGTCACTATAGGGAGCTCATCACCCAACGTAAGCCGACAGCTAGGGCATAGTGTCCCATACCACCATCCTCGGCTTATGAGACTCCCACATTAGGATATTTAATAGAACCCCATCGACTAGTGGTCAATCATATTTTAACACAAGGGACTCACCACCACATGGTTGTATAGGGATGAACCATCGAAGCTACACAGGGCAAATGTCAATTTGAAATGATTAGGGGGCCACATAGGATAAATACCAAGCTAAAGCCAAAAAAAGGTCGCGTAAAGTAAATACCAAGTCAGAGCGATAAAGAGGTCACGTAGGAAAATTTAAATCAAGCGGTAAAGAGGTTATCCCTAAAAGCCATGCAGGCACAACAACATATGGATGATGAATCCACATTAATATTCCACCACCCAAGGTAACCTCCAAGTCGATGGTCCATTTCCAACACATTCAATCCCGTTACATCCTAAGTGTGGGTTTACATATATAAGTGAAATTTTCCATTGATAGATGTAGTAATTCAAGTTCCACAAGCCATTCACCGTATAAGAAGATATTTAAGTACAACATATAGAGGTTCAGACAAGATAAATATGAGCATGTAATTTGACAATCAGATTCAATAACTAGCACAAGTAATAATGAATTAGAGATATTAGTTACCAGTCGCAATTAAAATAATAACTATTACCTAGGCTAATAGGAAAGTGGAAAGCTCAAGGGGAAGAAATCATCACCTAATCCCATTACTTGATCAAAAACTGGTGGTAGGTTATTTTGCCTTTAGACTATGCTTTGTCCTAATTAGTATAATTTCTCAGATTAGATACTTTGAAGTTATTATAGGCTCCAGGAGTGAGTTTCATATACGTTTACATACCTATAAGGCTGTCTTGATGAAGTTTGGCCCAACCACAATCTACCTGACATATCTGATTCGATGGAGAGTTGGAATTAAAAAGGTCTTGTAACTATAATTGGGTTAGAAAATGTTGTCTGCAAACTCAATATGGTTCAAACTTGTAATCCTAAGTCAGACTTAGCAGAATTTGCCTTGAAACAAAAGGCTTGTTGGGTTAGTCCAAGCTTGAGTCGACTTAACTAATGTGACTCAGTTGAGGCCATTTTTATGGTGAAATGGAGCACCATTCGCATGTAGTGGCTTGGGTCCATGGTTGTTAGCCATCCATGAGCTGAGCTGGGCTAAACCGAGTCAGTCGAGAGGGCCCACTTGTTGGCTTAACAATCTACTAGCAGCACCTGTAGCTCTAGTGGGCCCAGCGACCCCATTAGTTGAGTTCGGTGCTGATTTAGTCTAGAAGTCGCTATCAACTGAGTTCGGCCTTGCATCTGTCAAGATGGCTTCCCTGACTCGGTTACATTAACCGAGCTGGTCCAGCAATGCCATGCGGAGTTAGGCCACCATGAGTTGGATCCCGACCATGATCCTGGGCTGCAGTTGCTGCCACGACCTGATGGCCTAAGAAGTTTG
Organism: Magnolia kwangsiensis; assembly: GCA_037074715.1. Taxonomy (NCBI): domain Eukaryota; kingdom Viridiplantae; phylum Streptophyta; class Magnoliopsida; order Magnoliales; family Magnoliaceae; genus Magnolia; species Magnolia kwangsiensis. The sequence continues at coordinate 131,259,335 of CM073574.1, forward strand.
CTCGGCACGACTCCACCTTCTACAGGATTGCTAACTCCGTCTACTAGACATATTCGAATAGGGGAGGCCACCAGAGGCAGAAGAGGTTCAAGCATTACTTAAACAGGTCATGGCCGAAGTTGATAGTCAACCGAGTCGTTATTATGGCCTGATGGCTAAGAGGGTCGATTCAGTAAGTCGGGCCAATCCGACAGACTCCTAAGAGCAGCAACCTCGCCTCTCGCTCCTCGTTTCTCTCCCCTTTTATCTCCTCTTTTCTCTCCTCTTTTCTCCCCTTCCTGTTTCTAGCATAGGGCCCCCAACTTGCCCTGAGTCAGTCCGGTTCAGGTCGACTGTGTCAACTCGACGTAGGAGGGCAATGAGTGTAGTGGTAGCGCCCGCACTCTCTCTCTTTTCTTCCTATATTTCCCATAACCACGACCACTGACCACTCCAAATCGCCCCGAGTTAGAGTTAACTCGAATAGTTTGGCATGGTGCGGCACCACAGGTCGCTCGATATTCTCTCCCTCTTTCCTCTCCTATATTCTTGGTGGGAATCCTGAGACGAACGACCCCTTTTATAAGCTTAGGGTTACAGTGAATGGCCAGGATAGTGGCCACTCCTCTCACTTTTTCCTCCACTTGCTTTGCATGGGAGCAATCCATCTGTGGGATGGTTCTCCTATTACCCTGGGCCACCAGATGAGCACATCCGATCAAGAAATGGGGCCCACACTATCGTGGTGGGTTCTTCAACTTGACAGAAAAGATGAGGTGGGCACCAATGGTGATTTCTCATTGATGACTTATCAGGGTGATCTGGACCGTTTGGATGGGTCAAATGGGACCATTGATTAGTGTGGGGTCCACTTTCCCTGTCTCATTTCACCCGAGTGAAGTGACTCGCGAGATATCCCACTGCGTCTTTCTTCTCGCGATGTGAAAAGTCTTTTTAGAAAAGGGGGCTAGGGTCGTTGTTGCCTTAGTGGGAATGGTTGAGTTCTACGGAGCTCACGCGGAAGGCTAGAATTGCGGTAGCATGATTTTTTCGAAGTCGAAAAGCTCCCCATGCCGGTTTTGTCTCGCAGATGGTTGCCTGCCCTTTTCTGGCATTGAAAGGAACATTGTGATACGCCCAAATGGAGGGCTGAGATTAAAAAAAGAACGTTGCATGTGAATGGCTACACTGGCAATGAAAACGGGCATAGTTTCCCTGGTTCGACACTCAACGCATATGGCATGATTACGCCACTACTTGCACGCATGCACACGTGTATGGAGGCGGGTGAACCACGTGGTTCTGGTAAGATCAGTCGTTCGACCACGATGGACGAGTCAGATCATGATGGTGGCCTCAATTCGAGTGAACGGATGCTTCCAGTTTAAATGCCCGTTTAGTGGGAAAAAGAGAGAAAATTTCTCTATTTTAAGATTTATTTTTGGGTCAACGAATGTTTTGACTAGGTCCTTGGTCAGATGCACTGTAGGTGCACGCCTATTGTGGTGCACATCAAACCTGTGGTGGGGTCCACAATGACGTATTTGGCAATCCACTCTGTCCACTCTCTTTGGAGGTCATAATTAGGGTCTCTGACTAAGGGCTAAGCAAGTCTAGAGCTTTGATGGGCCATAAATCGTGATTGGAGCATTCAAACATGGATCTTTATCGATCTAAGGGTCAAATCATCCTGACTTTGGATGTCAACGGTCAAAAGGGTACTAGGGGTTTGTTTAGATGATTAAGACACTTATTAGTTGACTATTATGTGGGCCATCCCACACAGATATCACATTAACAATTCTCAATCTTTTACTTAAATGAACCGATGGTTGAATCGACTAATATTTGACTATTAATAGTCCTAAGATCCTAATGGGTGTTTAGGTGTGATCTAGGGATTGAATATGGCTGGAATAATCTGATTGCAGTTTTTGAACAATGGACCTTACAATGGTAATCCTGATGGTCGATTAGATTTGTGCATTAATGAAATTAAAATCCCAAGAATAGGTCTTTCTAATGATGTGATGGTCCATCTTGAAGAATAACAGATGGATAGCTTGATATATGGATGAGAATTTCTTTCAACAGTCGAATTTTTACAGGAATGCACGTGAACATTCGCTTAATCTAGATTTATACTTATACTAAGTTAAGTTATACGATAATACCTGAGTACTGAAAAGTACGGGGTGTTAAAGTATGAGAGGAAACAATGTATATTTAGTGACCACTGTTTAAATATTTATGGTGCAAATGAATTTTTAAATCAGGCTAATATTTGTATTCTCAGTTCATCCCACTATGAATGACGATATGAACGATATGGATGACGTGTAAACATTATTGTCGAATCCAAGGAGGTTTCAACAGTAGGAATTTCCCTACCCACATCTTCCTTTAGTGCAACCCACTCAAATTTTGGATCCTGTTCAATTTTTCTCTCATGTATTAGAATGATCTCAAAAAATGGAAAAACATGACGGTGGGCCCTACCTAGTTTCCAGCACATTAACCACCTGTTATAGACTTTCGCATGAAATCTATGTGAGATTCTTTGGATGAAACAACATTTTAAATGGATTGGCTACTCCCTTGTTGCTGCTTTGTGGACCCTAACATGATGTATGTGTCTCATCCATGCCGCCCATACATTTTTTAAAATAATTTCATGGTATGAACCGAAAACTGAGGTAGATCAAAATCTCAAGTGGGCCACACAGTGTTGATTAAATTCTCACCATTAAAACCTGTAGATTAGGTCATTCAGACCTGAATGATGGAAAAAAACAAATATAAGCTTGATCCAAGACTTTGGTAGCCCTAGAAAGTTTTAAATCTTCGAATTGGGCCAATTTGTTACAATCATGTGTTGTTTACAAGCCATAGATTACAAGGTTAGAATCATCAAACCAAAATGCTACTTTGGAATATCAAGTAATACAAAGTGGGATCTTAAGAATAGATGTTTCAAGATGATGATCGAACCTATTTTGTTTCTCTGCTCAATCTTAACTGCATAATTTTTATTTTATTGGTCGAATGTTTAGGATCATTCAATTGGCATTATTTGTTGAAAATCAGATGCTTCAAATCTATTCTAAAACAAGGTCCATTGACCGGCCGACAAGTCAAATGGTATAAAAAATATTCATTTTTTGTGGAAAAACTCTCTGTACAGTTTTTAAAGTTTTTGACATGTCCAAAACTCTGGTCCACAGGTCGACCCGAACGATCGAAGCGTCTCAACTAGTCAACTTGATAGATTGACGAGTTTGCGTAGTTTTGTGCATTTTTGCACGATTTGTTTCTATCTCCGTAGTACCTTAAATATATGGGTGTAATCGAAATTAGGGTTAAGTCTAGACATGCTTAAGGGTCTGAGAGGGTTTTAATGATAAAAAAAGCTAGGAATTTTCTCTTGGGGCTTTGAATTGGTAAGGTTTCATCTCTTGTAACTTTGTTATTCATTTTGCATTGTCACTTTATGTCATGATTTTTTCCTGCAAGGGTTTTTCCACATAAATTCGGAGTGTTCTCTGTTGGATTTGCTTATGTGATTGCAATTACTTTGTTTAATTCCTCTCTGTGTGCTTCTGCTAGTCCTAACAAGTGGCATCAAAGCAAACATTGGGAAGTAGATCAAATCTAAAGCCAAGGTATCTATGACAGACAACATAAAGTTCGATGTAGAGATGTATTATGAAAAGTAACTTTGAATTAGGAAAGGAGAAGATGAATGCCTTCTAGTTCAACGAGGATTAGAAGACACTCCTTGAAAAGTGGCTAATTAGATTAAAAGGTTAATAATATCTAGATCCAATTGTGTCTAATGGATGAGGTCCTCTATAATGTTATAAGAGAGAAGACTATAACTGATACATGTGTAAAGTTAAAGAACATTTGTTTGAAGAAATCTCTTGAGAATCATTTGTATTTGAAGGTACAACTGTTCAATCTAAAAATGACTAAGGAGGATAACATTGAGACCCACATTAGTAAATTTAATTGACTTATTTGCAAATTATAAGATATGGATGAGGTTATGAGGGATGAAGATCAAGCATGTATTTTGTTAAATTCTCTGCCAAATTCTTATGACTCATTCAAAGACTCTTTGTGCACCAGTAAGATGACCATTAGCATTGAGACAATTAACCCAGCCCTTCGGTCGATGGTGATGAGAAAGAAAAGTTGTGATGTAGATGTTTCTACAGATGCATTGATTATGTAGGGGAGAGATTCTAAGCAGGATAGAGGATCGTTGTGATCGAGATCCAAATCTAAGGGCAAGGGTAAAAGTAAGCTGAAGTGCTAGAGCTGTGGCATGACGGGACAAATGAAGAGAGATTGTCAGAATCCTAATTCTATGAAGGAGAAATCAAATGGCTCTTTTAGAGAGGCCAACATTGCAGAATTTAGTAAAGAGGCGAGTGGTAGTGGTATGCTAACCACATCAAAATTTGGATATTTTGATATTGAATGGATTTTAAATATGGGGGCTTCGTATCATATAACCCCTATAGGAGTTGATTTACCATTTACAGTGAGTGTGATGGTGGCTAAGTATTTATGGGCACTGACAATGTCTATAACATGATTAGTGCTGGATCAGTGCACATCAAGATATTTGATAGTATAGAGCATATCTTGACGGATGTGAGAAATGTTCCTAAGTTGAGAAAGAGTCTGATATCTCTTGGTGTACTCGATGCACCTGGGTGTAAATTCATCGGGTTTGATCATGTCCTTAAGGTTTTGAAGAGGGCTCTCATAGTCATGAAAGCACAGAGGAATGATGTAACGTCTTGAAAAAATTCGTACGAAGATCCTAGTACCACCTCTAGCAGAAATCACTTATAATCAAATCTTTTAGAAATTTGTCGAGAATTAACTAGCGCTAAACTAGAGTACCTATGAAATTAGTACCAATCACTTTAAATATGATCTGTAAGACCCAAAACTTGTAGAATTGTTAATGCTACATTACCCTGAAATCTAGAATCCAACTCTAAACCTGGTTACCCTCAGGAGCATTTAGAAACTCCGTATTGGACCTGGACCACACATCGAAAATCCAATAGCGATAAACTTAGATAATTATGACCGCCTAGTTGGACTTGACAATCACCTCAAAAATTAAGTCCAGATGATGTCCAGGGACTATTTTCTTGGGTCTGGAGCAAAGAATGTGAGAACGTGAAGTTTTTTATGAAATTAAATATAAATTTAAGTAATTTGAGACGTGTCGCTTGCAGACCAATTATAAGCATTTTGAGCATTGGATTCTGACCCAAATACACCCTCAGATCAGGGATGATGTCCCACACATGCCAATGTACTTGTGGCCCTGATCGAGTTTCGGTGACTGTTGAACTGAAACTGGTCCACCACAGTCGATCTGAAAACTCGATCGGACTGAAAACTTAACTTGATCAAGATCCAATATTTGTGAGCTTAAGTCTGACTGCATTCAGCAAAGGGACCTCCAGAAATGCTTCATTGGATCGAAAGAAGCCCGATTTGAATATAACCTAAGTATACCATGGCCCTGGGACTATTTTCGTCAGTTCTAGGCCTATATAAGGACCTTAAACCCTCTCTCACATATTTCATACGAATTCTAATCCCTATCTAAGATAAGAGAGAGAAATTGAGAGAGAAGTTGGAGATTCTCCCAGGGATTCTACCCTACCTCTCTACGTGCCTAATCCACCTATCTGAATCGTTATTCTGGAAATTCTAATACCTTACATAGGTAAGAAATCCTAACCCTAACATGTTCTAGGGTTTCCAATAGTCTAAGTAATGATGTAGCTAACCTATTTCATATTCTAGGTTGTCAATCTGACGTTGACGACGACTTATCGTCTAAATCATATCTGTTTTGTATTTTTTGGTTTAAGGTGCGGACTATATACATTTAGGTTATGGTTTTCAAAACTTTCAATGTCAGATAATGATTTATTACTGACGTGGGTGCCATTACACATGCTAAATGCGCTATCTGTTTTGCTTTACGTATATGTATAACCTATGTTGTAAACAGAGTATTTCATGTGTATGTTGAAATGTTTATATGCATATGAAATCTGATCTTGTGATTGAAATGGTTAATTATCGTAGGTGTATGTTCGTTATATATGCGACAACTCCTTGACAAAAGGATTTTCTCAAATACATAATATGGCCGACATACGTGATGTATGTTGAAAAAGTGTAGTTTAAGTGTTTGTAAAAATGTTTGAATGAGTTAGGAAATTAGTAAAGTGCGATTTCTAAGGGAATTGGGATATGAATCCCAACTACCTTAACTATGTGTATGATTGCCTCCATGTACGATACAGTTTACCTATTCATGTTTAACTGTGTGTATGATTCCCTTTATGTATGCATTCCATAAGATGCTTACATGATTGTAGGAATTGACTCAAGTGTTTATTACTGCTTTGAATATCTCATATGCTTACTTATGATGACTACACATTGTTGGGACTATATCACAGTCCAGGTAATTGGTAACAAGCCTTGTACAGGTGGTTGAGATTATTTTTTTCACGAAGGATATGTTCGACGAATCCGAGCCGTACTTAGAATGTTCGACAGTGGTTAGGCCACACGGAGTACTTATGCATTTCATGTCGATCAACTCAATGTGCGATCATCCTAATCGAGCTTGTCAATTAACCCGATTGACCATGTATATTCACCATATTTAGACGTTACTATTAAATCTAAGGTACCAAACTCACCAGTAAAATCCTGTTAACCTTGGTACCTCGATCTGCTAAGACTCATGATCCGGACATGGTGGTATGAGACACCGTGGTTGAGCTGTCAGCTTACGCTGGGGGGACGAACCTCCCCGTAGTGACCAGTGAACAACTCGGACTCGTGAGCCGAATACGGTGGTATGAGACACTGTATTCGTGCTGTCAACCTACACTGATTGGTGACGAGCCCTCTGTAGTGACCTCGAGTATATCTTAAGACTGTGTTGAGGCGACGAGTCTTAACGTAGTATCTAAGGTATGATTAGGCCTGTATTGATTGGTGACGAGCCCTTTACAGTGACCTAGAATTGTAATATCGTATGAGATTTACTAGGATTGATGACCCTAGAATGGATCATTAATTGAGAATTGATATAAGGGAGGTACCTTAGCTTCCCAATCCTTCTGTATAAAAAGGACTAATAAGAACTTAGTAATTACGTCCATGCACCGCATTGCATGTGCTTTGGCATGAAAGAGTACTTTTGGGTGGTTGTCATGCGCACCGTAAGATGAAGACGTTGAGAGAGTGCAGGCAAGGGCATGCATCATTATAGAATATCATTCTTACATTAATCAGAGAAATTAAGGATGCTTGATTGTACTGCTTTATCATTATTACTTGATTGAATTGATAACATGTTAACCTTTGCTGTATAGTTTCACTGAGTTGATCACTCATTCCCACGTTCTGGGACGGTGCTTAAACACCAAGCAGACTCTAACTTAGCTACAGGTGATGATGCGACACTCAAGGCAGAGAAGGAGTATGAGGATGATGAGGAGGCGTTCTCCTTCATGCAGTTCTTAGGCGGGTTCATGTGAGCCATGTCCTGATTGACGGGGATTCAGGGCTATGTTTGTAGTGGTCTATCACATTTTCATATTTATATTTTGAGACAAATACTTATAATTATGACCTGACAGAGCATACATATCTTGGGAACTTATATTGGTATATATATTTCTTAAGTCTTTCGCTTGTGTATTCTAACTGTCTCTAGTTTATTTTTGCTGATTTGGCTTAATCTATTTCATGTTTTGTGCACTAATACAGAAAACATTCATCCATCATAAAAAATGTTGCATAAGTGATGTTTTGGAACTTGGGAGCTGAGTTATGCTCGACCTCCAAATTTTAGGCCGTTACAACTTGGTATCAGAGCATGATTTGGATTAAACCAGACCTTGGTTATGGTCACACGACATATGCTGATGCCAATATAATATAGGAGGGTGTGAGAAAAATCTAGAAATAAGTTTAGGATTCCCAGTTTCACCAATTGGTAAAGGCTTACTGTAAACGATCACCGAGATCGAGTCCTTTCACACTCCTGATCACACACAACGACCCAAAACTACTTTTAGACCATCATTTGACGGGTTTAGATCGTGTTTCATCTTATCCCAGCCATTTAAAATTGGTAAGTGCGAATATACATCAGATTTTATTCGAAATGACCCGAAACAAGTCGAAACGGAGTAAGGGTCCAATCGGGGCACTTTCAGGGGGACCCAGGGTGGGACCCACATGTTTTTAGACCTTGGGGGGGGGGGGGGGGGGGAGGACCTTGCCCCACCGGCGAGCCATCGCCAGATAGTCCAGAGACCGGCGAGGCCCTCCCCAGGCCTCGCCGGTTCGACAAGGCCTCGCCGCCCAGTGGGCCAGTCCGGGTGGGCCGACTCTGGCCGACGCCCCTAGGGCCTAGTGTGGCCCACTAATTCATGGTTGGTCAAATAAAAACTCTCCCAAATCATCTTTCCTTCACATACTACCACTCCAAACTTTCCTTTTCTAAAAATATTTCTCAAAACTCCATAAAAATCCCTCTCCAAACCCTTTCTTCTTCCATTTTCGTGCACCTTCCCTCTACCTATTTCAAAACCCACCTCCATTATTGATTTCTCTTTCTTTTCTTTCCATTTGAGCACTCAAATCCCTACTTTGAGTCTTAAATTCATGGGAACCCTCTATCTCATCCCATCCTTTTATTTTTTTCATTTTCCATGGCCCTATTCGAGCTTGTTATGGCCTTATTCTCTATTTCCACCATTCTCTCTTTCATGGAAAAGAAGAAAGCTCCCTTAGATGAAGCCAGGCCTAGTCGCCCCACCCGTTCTAAAAGGCCGAGAGGTACCGCCGCGAGTTCAAGCACCACTCGAGAGTTGCAGACCAAGCGGGATCTAGATCCCCATGCTCCCATAGGAAGGGATTTGTTGGCAGAGTTGTCTCATGGTGTTTATGAGGGCTGTAGGGTCCTTTTTGAAGCTCATGTAGATGCGCGGCTATTTGGAGAATTCTGATTGTTTGAGCGCCTAGTGAAAGCCAAGTAGGGTCCGTTATTTGAGGGTGAACAACGTGTAAATGTGGGCACTATCTGAGCTTTCTATGCCCACATTCGAGAGCCAACATTGGAACCCTTGCAGTTTAAAATTCCATTTAGAAGAGAACAGGAGGCCGTAATCGACGTTGCTTTCATATATCGCTTTATGAATGTGCCACTTGGCGAGGTTCATGCAAGTGAGAAGAATTTGAACAGTGCACCTGAAAGGGATCACCGCACACGGTTCCTTTGTGGTCGTCTGGTTAAATGGCAGCCTAACAAAATCCTTTTAGTGACCAATATAACCGATGATTTCCGCCTGCTTCACCATATCTACACGTTTAATGTCTACCCCAGGTGGAGCAACTGCAGTGAATACAAACACCTGATGGTGGACTTCTTGTACCAGGTGGGGTAGGGAGAGAAGTTGTGTGTGCCTACGCATGTCGTGCGACAAATAGTCCTTACCACACGTTCTAATAGAAGGACTGAATCGCTCTCATTCGGCCGACTCATATGCAGGATTGCACTTGAGTTTGGTAATAGGCTTGGGGAGGAGTTACCGGCGTCGATCCATTACATCACTGAGACTATTCTCAATCAGATGGATATCGGGCCATGAAAATGACAAGCCCTACTTGAAGAGTGTGAGGATGAGATCGAAAGCAAAGAGGAAGAGAGTAATGAAGAAGCTGAAGCTGAAATAGAAGAAGAGCAGAGTGAAGAAGAAGAGGAGGCCCAGGATACGGATGAGAGCCCTCCTCCTGTGACTCGAGAGCATGATCCTGATCAGGCTGATAGGGAAGCCCATTTAGTTAGACTTGAGGAGGGTCAGGCCACCCTAAGGCAGGATATTATCGATTACGGGGCCTCATGAAACACAAGTTCAAGAAAGTAACTTGCACTTTGAAGTCTATCCTGTGCTGCCTGCAGGATAAGGGTGCCCCTCCTCCCTCACCTAATTTTGATGAATAGATCTTAATGTAGCCGTCGTTTGTTCTGTTTGTTGCTTGTTCTTGTGTGTAGCCTTATAGGCGTAGTAGTTTGGCAGTTGTTTTAGTATTTGAAGCTTAGTTGTATTAGCTCACATGCATTCTCTGTTGCGATCCATGTAATGCTGCACTTTATGTATTGTGACAATTTTGTTAAATGAAATGCATGTTGTTTCCTTGAGTTGAGATATGAATGATGTGTGGATGGACTATGTGTATGTTTAATCTCACTAGTTGCACCCTCTGTTAATTGTAAGGTATGCCACCTAAGGGCTTGAGGACTTCGTCCAGTCTCTCTTTAGGTGAATCGCTTGATGGGGCCCCTCCCCTGAGCGATAGCCATACGGACCCCCGTTCGGGCACGTCTCATCCTAATTCTATGTCGAATTTTCAGCCGGCTTCTGGCCCCACTGCTGGGCCGACACCTGTGACACCATCTGTGGTCCCACCTGTCACACCTTCGGTTCCTGAGAAAAACTGTGCGACTACATTGATGCCTCATGCATCACAGTCCGCTTCGCCTCCTGATAGGCTAGAGCATATGATGTTGTTGATGCAGCAGCAGCAGATACAAAAATAGCAGCAGAAGCAGCAGTAACAGTTCTTGACCTCCATGGAGGGCATCTTTGCTCAGACGATGGGGGTGACTCCACCTGCTTCACCTATGTACCCTGTTGGGAACGCTAGTGTCAGCGGCACATTTGAACGATTCCAGCGCTTGTGGCCTCCCACTTTCACGGGTACTTACAGACCCGAGGAAGCCGAGTACTGGATAGACCGCATCTCTAAGATGATGAGGCTGCTCCACTGTTCTGAGGCGGAGCAGGTCGAGCTTTCCACCTTCATGTTTGAGAAAGAGGTCAATTTATGGTGGGATAGTGTTCTCTGCACTGTTGCAGAAGGATTTGAGTGGACATGGAAAGCATTTGAGGCTCGCTTCCACGAGAAGTATTTCCCTGTCACCTACCGACACGAGAGGGAGAGTGAGTTCCTTCGCCTCCGTCAGGGAGGGATGTCGGTGACGGAGTATGAGAATCATTTTACGGAGCTGGGCAGGTATGCTTCTTTGCTTCTGGGTGATCAGTCGATGCGGATGCAGTGTTTTTCAGAGGGTCTGTGGCCCGAGATTCGATGGAAGATGTGTTGTGCTAGCATCTCTTACTATGCCGAGTTGGTGGCCATGTCCCTGTGAGCTGAGCAGGATGGGGACAGGTTGTCCCGTATGCGAGCACCTATAGCTCCTAGGCCACAATCTGATCTTCTGAGCAGACCATGTTTTGGCAAGAGGCCACGGGTAAGTTCTTCTCCAAGGCTTGCAGCGTCGCTGGTTCAGTTGGGGCATTCTGACTTGTGCTGCTCATATTGCAGGAAGATTAGAAATTTGGATCGGTACTGCTTTACTAGGATGCAGGACAGTGGTTTCTCACCGCCTCAGAGGATCAACCATCCGATACCTCAGGCTATTTCTGCTCCACCCCTACGATGAGCACCAGCTCACCCATCTTTCAGGCCACCCGCACCTCACTTCAGGCCACCTCAACGGCCCATGTTACCTCAACCGAATCATCCACAGAAGGCTCAGGTTCATGCCCACACAGCTGAGGCGCCCGAGGCAGATTCAGTACCGAGCTCTTTTGAGGTTCTGGCTCATATCTAAGGTACACCTATGTTCTTATTGGTGGACACTGGGTCTACTATTTCGATCATCTCTTACGCTGCAGTCAAGCGACTAGGATTGGATACTGCTCCTACGAAGGGAGTGAGACTCACTACAGCTATAGGGACCTTTTCAGACATTATACGGATTTATGAGCCCGCTCAATAGATTTGCGTAGCAGGACAGTGGTTGATGACCTGATTGTCGCTCCACTGTGTCACTACGACGTTATTTTTAAAATGGATTGACTCACCAAGATGAGAGCAGAGATTGATCGCGAGGCCAGAGTCGTGACAGCCTACGGACCTGAGGGCATAGTCTTTACATTTCCAGTTTAGGTTAGTTGGTTCTGTCGAGTTAGTAGCTATGCTTCTTTGATAGAGAGTTTTGATGATTCGACGTTGGGAGATTCGCCTATGGTTTAGGACTTCACAGACATATTTAAGAAGATCCCGGGACTTCCTCCTCGGCCCGAGATTGACTTTACTATCGATCTTGTGCCCGGTGGGACACTTATTTCATTGTCGACGTATTGTATGCCTCCATGTGAGATGGAGGAACTGAGGAGACAGATTGATGGATTGTTAGAGGTAGGCTTCATTCGACCGAGTGTGTCACCTTAGGGAGCGCCAGTATTGTTTGTGAAGAAAAAGGACTGTTCCTTGCGATTATGTATTGATTATCACAGGTTGAACCAGGTGACAGTGAAGAACAAGTATCCCTTGCCCAGGATTGATGATCTGTTTGAACAGTTGAAGGGGGCACAGTATTTTTCGAAGATAGATTTGTAGTCAGGATATCATCAGTTGCACGTCAGGGATGAGGATGTGCAGAAGACCGCATTCAGGACCAGTTTTGGTCATTACGAGTTCCTTGTGATGTCATTTGGACTCGCAAATGCACCGGTCGTGTTCATGGACTTGATGAACAGGGTATTTCGGCCGTTTCTCTTCCGATTCATCATCATATTTATTGATGACATTCTGATATACTCCACGAGTCGGGAGGAGTATGAGGAGCACCTTAGAGCGGTCTTGGACACTCTCAGGAAGAACCAGTTGTTCGCACAGTACAAGAAATGTGACTTCTGGAAAGAGGAAGTCAAGTTCCTAAGACATGTGGTGTCCAAGGAAGGTATAGCAGTTGACCTCGCTAAGGTAGCTACGGTTTAGGATTGGAAGCAGCCCGGTTCAGTTACCGAGGTGAGGAGTTTTCTTGGTCTGGCAGGGTACTATCGACGATTCATTCGGGACTTTTTCAAGATTGTCAAACCATTATCTCAGTTGACACGGAAGGATTTGAAGTTTGCCTGGAATGAGAAGGCCGAAAGATTTTTTCAGGAGTTGAAGGACAAGTTGATGTCCACCCCTATGCTAGTATTACCAGAGCAAGGGGTTAAGTATACGATATAAACAGATGCCTCTCATGTTGGTCTGGGTTGTGTCCTTATGCAGAAGGACAGGGTGATTTCATACGCCTTGAGACAGTTAAGGAAACACGAGGAGAATTACCCTACACACGGCCTAGAGTTGGCAGCTGTCATTTTCACACTGAAGCTTTGGAGACATTACCTATGCAGAGAGGAGTTCGAACTCTTTTGTGACCACAAGAGCCTTAGATATATATTCTCTCAGTGAGACTTGAATATGAGGTAATGTCGATGGATGGAAATCATGAAGGACATTAAGTTCGAGGTCTCCTACCATCTGGGCAAGGCAAACCTTGTGGCAGATGCGTTGAGCCGCAAGAAGACCATAGAGTTTGGGGCTCCACTGATGATAGCTGAATGGGACACGATGCAGTTTGTGCGAGACTTTGAGCAGAAACTCACGATGGAGGAGCCGTATGAGGTTATCACACACATTTGAGTACTGTCCCTCAATGATGGCAGGATTATCGAGGCTCAGGTAGACGATGAGCTATTGGCGAAGATGAGAGTATGGGTTTGTACAGATGAGGACTCCGAGTGGAGTGTTGGTATGGATGGGGGCTTAAGTTATGGTGGCCGACTATGCGTCCCAGACGTTCCTGACTTGAGACGGGAGGTTCTCGAGGTAGCCCACAGTTCGAGGCTTGCAATGCATCCTGGTAGCACGAAGATGTATCAAAACATGAACAGATCATACTGGTGGGACAATATGAAGGTTCACATTGCCGAGTTTGTGTCCCATTGCCTCACGTGCCAGTAGGTCAAGGCAGAGCATCGTTGACCTCTTGGACTGCTTCAGCCCATGCCCATAGCTGAATGGAAGTGGGATTTTATCTCTATAGATTTTATTTTAGGGTTACCAAAGATGAGGAAGGGACATGACTCTATTTGGGTGATCGTCAATCGATTGACGAAATTGGCTCATTTCCTACAGATCAGAGTTACGAACTCTGCCAACGAGTTGGCTAGGTTGTACATCAAGGAGATTGTACGTCTACATGGAGTTCCCTTGGAGATTGTGTCTGACAGAGACACGCGATTCACATCTATCTTCTGGACTCGTATCCAGGAAGCGATGGGTGTGAAGTTGAAGTTCAGTACTACATTCCATCCGCGGACAGATGGGCAGACGGAACGTGTGAATCAGGTGCTAGAAGACATGTTGCAAGCTTATGTGTTGGATTTCAAAGACAGTTGGGATGATTATCTTCCTTATGTAGAGTTCGCGTATAACAACAGCTTTCAGGTGAGTATTGGCATGGCTCCCTATAAGGTACTATATGCTCGCCCGTGTAGAGAACCGTATTGCTGGGCAGAAGTGGGCGAGAAGACTCTGATTGGCCCAGAGTTGATTCAGGCGACCTCAGAGAAGATCGATATTATTAGGTGACGACTTCTATCAGCACGGAGCAGGCAGAAGAGCTACACCAATATGAGACGGTGACCACTTGAGTTTGAAGTTGGGGACCTTGTATTCCTTAAGGTTTCCCCCATGAAGGGAGTCATTCAGTTTGGTAAGAAAGAGAAGCTCACACCGTGATTCATTGGTCCATTTCAGTACTTGATGGAGTGGGGACAGTAGCGTATCACCTTTCTTTGCCCACACCATTCGTAGGCGTGCATAACGTATTCCATGTGTCCATGTTGAAGTAGTACGTTCCTGATCCTTCGCACATTATCAGTTGGGAGCAGGTGTAGTTGAGCGAGGATGTCCATATGTACTGTGACCGACACGTATCCTGGACAGGAAGGAGCAAGTACTGCGTAGCAAGGTCATCCCACTTGTGAAGGTACTGTGGACGCATCACAGTGAAGAAGAGGCTACTTGGGAGACTGAAGCTGAGGTCAGAAGGAACTACCCTTAGATTCTCGAGGAGTATGAGAAGGGACAAATTTCAAGAATAAAATTTTTCTTTAAGGGGGGTAGATTGTAACGTCTTGAAAAAATCCGTACGAAGATCCTAGTACCTTGTCATGCTCCAAACCCAAAAATCAGATTCACAGGACTCCCAATCGCCGAATCCGGTGCCGACAACCTCCGTAGTGCCCCATTCTCGACTCCTAGCAATCATATGCCAGATTTCGATCCTGGGATCTTACAAGGAGAATTTTTAGAATAATTATTTTTTATAATGGAGAATAACCACAAGCATAACCAAGTCACAAAACAACAACACCACATATCCACTATATCAAAAACTTTAAGTACAATTAGGAAAGGAAAATACAAGGTGATCAAAAGTTCCAAAATAGTTAGATGCATACTCCTGCCTTAGTGCTGTTGTTATCCAACGCTACCTATATGCAACGGTTGTACATAAGCTTACAAAATCTTAGAGGGTGGTATAAGTGTGTGTGCAAGGCAAATGTCAAGTGTACAATATCAGAGTAATGCGGAAGTATGCTGTAAGTCCATGAATAAAATCAACCGTACCAAGGCAATGTGATGCAATGCATGAATGTTATCGGCCATGTTGAGGGTCTAATATTGTATATTAGACCCAGTTATTGTCTAGATTTACGAGCATGATACCGTTTAATGGCCCGATTTAATCGTGTTTGTGATGCAGAGTGTATTTACTAGCATGGACTGAAAAGGATGCTTAAAGCATGGATTTAACACTCTGTTGACACCAAAGGTAAGGGACGGACCTCAGGGGACCAAGATTAATGAATCATTATGCCATGGATCTGAGAAAATCGAGTCGTTCACGTTAAAGAGGCCCGAAAATGGTCTAGAATACAAGATCACATGGTTCCCGCCATCCGATCAGTTCGAAACTTCATACATGAGATTTGAGCCATAAATTAACCGTACATATTGAATTTCAGCCCCCAGATCACTATGGAAGTGCCCAACGGACAGATCATCCCCTTAAATCCTTAAGTGGGGCCCACCTGCTACCTAGATATGCTTCACTTTTGGTCCCAATGACTAAAAGGATATGTGAAAGTTGATGAACGGAACGGATATCCAATATTAGTCACAGTGGACCCCATCATGCAGTGCATATGCACACCACCAAAGTATTACATGCGGTGCATCACATCTAGTCAAACCGCTCAGCATAAGCTGCCCGACTCTTCTTCTCAAACCGTAAAAAATGCAACAGCGTTTTCCCTGTTCGATCGGGTTTCTCTAGTGGACCCCACCCATCATGTAAATGGATGATTTGATCCGTCCATATGATCCATAGTGGGGCCACAACCTACGCCTAGGAAATGGAATTCCATAGGACAACGTAGATCGATTTTTAACTGTTTAAACGCAGGATGAACGGTGTGTGGATTTGATACAATGGGCCACTCCAAACTCGACAAAAATCACACCTTCACGGATGATTTTTTGCCAGGAACTCAATGAATGTGGTGGATTTCATTGAAAATGAAGTTGTGGGGCCCACCGATCATCACAGCATCCCTGTTTACGCAGGGACGTGTGTTCGCACGTTTAGCCCTTCGTGGCCATTACGTGGTCTTGATTGTTGCTGTATTCATGATCCAAACCATCCAATGGAACCATAGAGGGGGCTTGATCCTCGCCTAGGTGTCAGTTTGACCCCATACAAGCTATCAGAAAATCCTAGCCGTTGGATGCAAGATGGACGGCGGAAGAAAGATCTCATGGGCCACCACGTTTTGAATCCAAAACCATCCCTTTTTGAACGGTTTTTCGAGGAGATTTCAATGGACGGTGTGGATCTTTCACCTGACACTAAGAAGTGGGGCCCACTAACGTCCAGCCTAAGCTCTGTTACGCATGTAAAACGTTCGCACTGTTTCTGCTGTGCGTAAGGGATGCACACGCAAGCAACAACCAACTCTAACCACACCGACCGTCCGTTGCCTATAGAAAAGAAGAGAGAGTGAGAAGGAAAATCATTCTATTTTTCAGAGCAGGTGGTGGACGGGATATCAAGAGAGAGTTTATTTTTTTTTATGTCTTTGTTTTGGTTTTTTTTTTAATTTTTTTATGTTATTTTATAAGAGATTAAGCCTAATCATGTCTTCTCTAGGCTAAACCTCTTAGCTAGGGCTAAGAGGTGAAGCTTGTAGTGTGATGGGGAGGATTTTACGACTTTGATTTATATTGTTTGAACTACCTTGATTATACTTTGATTAATGGGAATGTTTTTAGTCGTTAATGGTCTGTTGTAACTGAAATTACAATGGGTCTGCAATGGCTTTGAGCATGCTTTTTTCCTTTTATACTTATGATGTCAGGAAGCCCTGTTGTTCACCATAGTCTCCTGGGCATAGTCGGATGATGGTACCCTTTCTCACCTTCATAGCTTATGATTTGTTGGTAATTAGTTTAATTTTGTTGTTTGCTTTGTCTCCTGGGTATGGTTTGGTGATGGAATTCATTCTAATTTATATACCTTTCATCTCTTGAAAACTATATCAATGGTAGTTCAGTTAATTTTCATAAAGCAGGCGTAAGATCTCTCTGATCCCTACAAGTGGATCCTCTGAATCTCTAGTTTTCTTTCCTCTGATTTTTATAAATTTTAGATTAATACTTTCACCATTATTCCTTAAATTGATTTGATTTAGATTTCATCTTATCCTAGTTCTAATTTTACTTAGTTTCGGATAATGTACAAGTTTCAGTCCCTTGGGATTCGACCTCGGTCTTACCGAGTTTATTACTACATCACAACCCTGCACTTGGGGAGAGAACAAGTTTTTGGCGCCATTGCCGGGGACTAACGGTAATGCTTTTCTGAAATTAACTAGTTTTAGGATTAGTTTAAGATTAGGATTTTCTAATTTTAGGTTAAAATTCTTTTTCTATTTTTAGAAACTAATCTATTTTACTATTTTATAGGATCCTAAAATAAGTTCTAATTTGGTAATCCCTTTCTAATTTCTTTACTTTTTCTTTTTTTTTTAAAATTAGGATTTTAGTTTTAGAAATTTGAAATTTTTTCCTTTCTAGAAACTAACATTACTTTCTATTTTAGGATTTCTAATTTAGAACTTTTTAACTTTAGGTTTTCTATTTTTAGAAATTAATTTCTTTTATTTTTCTTTTTCAGGATCTTAACATAGGAACTTCTCATTTGGTACATTCTTTATAACTTTTCCTCCTCTTACTTTCCACATTGCTCTAGAAACTTTTTCTTCTATTTTTCATAGGATTAAATTCAGATTAAGGGTTTTATTATGTATATGCATGAGTGACAACGTTAGTATGCTGAGAAGAATAACATATTTTGGGATGATGATAATATAAATCAACATATGTCTCAAAACTTTTCTAAAACTATTATTGAAAACCGATCAGAATATAAAGATCCACCGGCTAAGAAGTCCTTACGTGATTATATGCAGGAGAATAATTACACCCCACGGATTAACAAAATAATACGTGAGTGTTGGGGTTATCATAACTATGGTTGTGAGAATTATTATCACACATCTGATAAAAAGAAAACAATGTGTGATTATATCATGAGTGATAATAAGTATTACCAACCATCAAATTCTCTCACCTATGATCCGTATGACTATAACTAGTGGAAACATCAAAATTGGGAAAATGAACCAACAACATGTTATAATGATTATTCTCTTGGATCCCTTACCTTTGAGATCCAACCAGAAACGATCCAAGAGGATTCATATCAGCATAATATTTTTTTAACCTGTCTTGTGAAAATGAGAAAAGTAATGGAAACACTCAATTCGCGCCTCGAAAGGATAGAGGAAGCTCACTCATCCTAACTACAACCCAATCCAGAAATACAATGCGAGAAAAGTGATCCGCACTCACTTTTGAAAAAATCTGAAATTTGGAATAAGGAGTTGGATTCCGTTAATGAGCATGTGGTTCAATTTCTCGATGAGTCAATCTTGATGACTGTTCAAAAGAATGGTGAAGATACATGGGTGTCTTTTAAATACATTAATGATGACACACCTTCCTTACGTGACACACAGGATTTTAATGATGAGGTAGAAGTTAGTTTATTCGAACCTCAACCGAATTTAGGAATAGAATGTGAGGAAGGCGATCTCATCCCAACTGTGCACTGTACGGAATTAGATGATGATGCGTATTGGGATGATGATCATGAATTTTCAGCCCAAATTCTCCTAGAATCAATCTCAAGTATGGTCCAGGTCAGTGATCAAGAAGTGCACGAAGTGATCAGTCAGGAGGATCTACTCCACTCATCTGAAATGCTTTATTTGAATGTGGAGAATGAACCCCTTACAACCGACTCTTCTAACTCTTGTGAGACATGTTTAGACCACTCCCCTGAATTGAATGATGATATGATTCGGGAGAAGGAGGAGTTGCCCGGTACAAATATAGAATTTGAAACCACTCAGTTGAGGCCACCATCTGAACTATACACATTTGACAATTCAGTGCCTCAATTGAGTAATTTTAATGAATAAAGTGATCACATCAATGCTTCACCTATTAATCTTCAATCTGTCTGTGCAGGACTAGAGCAAGACAGCGTACCTCCATCCACTTTCAAGGACGATGGATTCTTTGAGCAGATCATCGTGAGCTCCAATATGAAAAATAAGTCACACTTAGCAGAACTTCCCAACTCTTGAGCTTGCTTGGCACGCTTTACAGTTTCAAATGATCCCATGTTAAAAGACAAAGTGGATGCCTTACGAGATAACATCTTGGTAATCATCACTGACCGAGAGAAGCCTTATTCTGAAACCCTTTCTTCCCCTGATCCTAAACTTCTACCAATAAAGGAAGAGGAGCTGAAAATTGAACCGAAGTTTAGAGCTTCGGAATGTGTTGAGACTATATCACTTTTTAAGAAGTTTTCTAAACCTTATTTACTTGTAGTCTTTGATTCACCATGCGATACTAATGTTGAAACTTCTTCTGTCACAGGTAAATCATATATATTCTGGATACCTCAAGTAATTCAATGGAAGATTTCTTATGAGGTACATAAGTTTCTCTAGAAAGTCATGCTCCAGGGCGCCCAAGCCTATTGCAAAAAGGGCTTTTGGATGATCCTGTTGAGAAACTTACTGAGAAACTTATCAAGATATTGGCCGAAAGAGGAACCTTGTGGCATGATCGATTCAATGTTTGTGGGTAACATTGCTTCAAACCCTCATGAGACTACAACTCGTCCACTAGGGGTAACCTAGGGGTTTAAAGGCTTGTTACATACGCTAAATGCAATCGAGAACACCTGCGAAAGTGGTATAGGTAGGATTTTATTTTTGTTATTTTTTTTTGCTTTCTCTCTCGTACTGACCAGTTTTCATGCTGCGATCTCTTGGAAAGTATCTCTCTCGATTCGTTATCCAGGTACTATCTTCCCATCACTTTACTTTCATTGTCTCATTTGCATTGCATGCTCATATCTTTTACATTGAGGACAATGTAGATTTTTAGTTGGGGGTTGGAGATTAGGTTTCCCAATCAATATTTTCCTAGTCTTGAGCAAAAATTGTGAAAATTTTCTATGATTTCTTGTGAATTCGAGGTGATTTTGACGGATATCCTTAATTTAGATTTTCAAGATACGTGATGTTAGTAATGTATGACTCTTGAATTTAGTTATTTGTTAGATTTTACAATTAAGATCGAGTTATTAATCCATGATTAGAAGTTGTAAACATTGATTGAGTCATGATTCCACATGTCACATCTCGCTTTCACATTAAGGTTTTGGTTTGATATTGAAGGGTTAACTTGGTAATCACTAAGCATGTAAGGAACCAGCCTGGAAAATTTGCCTGTTATGGTCAACTGAAGAAAAAGAAAATACCCAGCTAAGAAAAAAAAATATAGATACCTTTAGGAAGGGTTGGGCAAATAATCTTCACCATAGGTTTACTCCCTATAGGTGTGGATTTAATTTCTCATGGATGATATGAAGAAAAGGGCTGGGTGTACAGTCTTCACCATAGGTTTGCTCCCTATAGGTGAGGATTCGATTCCCCTTGTTAGCATTACTTTTACTGGAAAAATCAAAGGCTGAGAGAAAGAAAAAGAATGATTTATGAGGCACATTTAGGTTTTGGGTGTCCTAAATGCTCTTGCTGGTTACCAATGATATCATGGAATAATGAATTGAATCTTAATGTTGATAAGCCGAGATTATACTATACACCTATGGAACTCAATGTTTAGAATTTTTCTAATTGATGGATTAATACTTTGCACTTGATTATAAAGTCCACCGTGTATTTGAGTCTATGAGAAAGTAATATCCAACATTCACGAATCCTAGAATTTTCGTATTTGGATTGTTTTCCAAAAAAAAAAAAAATCACTCGAGTTCATAGAAATCGTCCTATAATTCTCAACTTATTTTTCACATACCTTGCTCGGGACTAGTAAGATGCTGGTTGGGGGTTGTGTTGAGGGTCTAATATTGTATATTAGACCCAGTTATTGTCTAGATTTACGAGCATGATACCGTTTAATGGCCCGATTTAATCGTGTTTGTGATGTAGAGTGTATTTACGGTCATGGACTAAAAAAGGGTGCTTAAAGCATGGATTTAACACTCTGTTGACACCAAAGGTAAGGGACGAACCCCAGGGGACCAAGATCAATGAATATATATGCCAGGGATCTGAGAAAATCGAGCCGTTCACGTTAAAGAGGCCCGAAAATGGTCCAGAATGCAAGATCACATGGTTCCCGCCATTCGATCAGTTTGAAACTTCATACATGAGATGTGGGCCATAAATTAACCGTATATATCGAATTTCAGCACCCAAATCACTATGGAAGTGGCCCAATGGACAGATCATCCCCTTAAATCCTTTAGTGGGGCCCACCTGCTACCTGGATATGCTTCACTTTTGGTCCCAATGCCTAAAAGGATATGTGAAAGTTGATGAACGGAACAGATTTCCAATATTGGTCACAGTGGACCCCATCATGCAGTGCACGCACACACTACCAAAGTATTACATGTAGTGCACCACATCTAGTCAAACCGCTCAGCATAAGCTGCCCGACTCTTCTTCTCAAACCGTAAAAAATGCAACAGCGTTTTCCCTGTTCGATCGGGTTTCTCTAGTGGACCCCACCCATCATGTAAATGGATGATTTGATCCGTCCATATGATCCATAGTGGGGCCACAACCTACGCCTAGGAAATGGAATTCCATAGGACAACGTAGATCGATTTTTAACTGTTTAAACGCAGGATGAACGGTGTGTGGATTTGATACAATGGGCCACTCCAAACTCGACAAAAATCACACCTTCACGGATGATTTTTTGCCAGGAACTCAATGAATGTGGTGGATTTCATTGAAAATGAAGTTGTGGGGCCCACCGATCATCACAGCATCCCTGTTTACGCAGGGACGTGTGTTCGCACGTTTAGCCCTTCGTGGCCATTACGTGGTCTTGATTGTTGCTGTATTCATGATCCAAACCATCCAATGGAACCATAGAGGGGGCTTGATCCTCGCCTAGGTGTCAGTTTGACCCCATACAAGCTATCAGAAAATCCTAGCCGTTGGATGCAAGATGGACGGCGGAAGAAAGATCTCATGGGCCACCACGTTTTGAATCCAAAACCATCCCTTTTTGAACGGTTTTTCGAGGAGATTTCAATGGACGGTGTGGATCTTTCACCTGACACTAAGAAGTGGGGCCCACTAACGTCCAGCCTAAGCTCTGTTACGCATGTAAAACGTTCGCACTGTTTCTGCTGTGCGTAAGGGATGCACACGCAAGCAACAACCAACTCTAACCACACCGACCGTCCGTTGCCTATAGAAAAGAAGAGAGAGTGAGAAGGAAAATCATTCTATTTTTCAGAGCAGGTGGTGGACGGGATATCAAGAGAGAGTTTATTTTTTTTTATGTCTTTGTTTTGGTTTTTTTTTTAATTTTTTTATGTTATTTTATAAGAGATTAAGCCTAATCATGTCTTCTCTAGGCTAAACCTCTTAGCTAGGGCTAAGAGGTGAAGCTTGTAGTGTGATGGGGAGGATTTTACGACTTTGATTTATATTGTTTGAACTACCTTGATTATACTTTGATTAATGGGAATGTTTTTAGTCGTTAATGGTCTGTTGTAACTGAAATTACAATGGGTCTGCAATGGCTTTGAGCATGCTTTTTTCCTTTTATACTTATGATGTCAGGAAGCCCTGTTGTTCACCATAGTCTCCTGGGCATAGTCGGATGATGGTACCCTTTCTCACCTTCATAGCTTATGATTTGTTGGTAATTAGTTTAATTTTGTTGTTTGCTTTGTCTCCTGGGTATGGTTTGGTGATGGAATTCATTCTAATTTATATACCTTTCATCTCTTGAAAACTATATCAATGGTAGTTCAGTTAATTTTCATAAAGCAGGCGTAAGATCTCTCTGATCCCTACAAGTGGATCCTCTGAATCTCTAGTTTTCTTTCCTCTGATTTTTATAAATTTTAGATTAATACTTTCACCATTATTCCTTAAATTGATTTGATTTAGATTTCATCTTATCCTAGTTCTAATTTTACTTAGTTTCGGATAATGTACAAGTTTCAGTCCCTTGGGATTCGACCTCGGTCTTACCGAGTTTATTACTACATCACAACCCTGCACTTGGGGAGAGAACAAGTTTTTGGCGCCATTGCCGGGGACTAACGGTAATGCTTTTCTGAAATTAACTAGTTTTAGGATTAGTTTAAGATTAGGATTTTCTAATTTTAGGTTAAAATTCTTTTTCTATTTTTAGAAACTAATCTATTTTACTATTTTATAGGATCCTAAAATAAGTTCTAATTTGGTAATCCCTTTCTAATTTCTTTACTTTTTCTTTTTTTTTTAAAATTAGGATTTTAGTTTTAGAAATTTGAAATTTTTTCCTTTCTAGAAACTAACATTACTTTCTATTTTAGGATTTCTAATTTAGAACTTTTTAACTTTAGGTTTTCTATTTTTAGAAATTAATTTCTTTTATTTTTCTTTTTCAGGATCTTAACATAGGAACTTCTCATTTGGTACATTCTTTATAACTTTTCCTCCTCTTACTTTCCACATTGCTCTAGAAACTTTTTCTTCTATTTTTCATAGGATTAAATTCAGATTAAGGGTTTTATTATGTATATGCATGAGTGACAACGTTAGTATGCTGAGAAGAATAACATATTTTGGGATGATGATAATATAAATCAACATATGTCTCAAAACTTTTCTAAAACTATTATTGAAAACCGATCAGAATATAAAGATCCACCGGCTAAGAAGTCCTTACGTGATTATATGCAGGAGAATAATTACACCCCACGGATTAACAAAATAATACGTGAGTGTTGGGGTTATCATAACTATGGTTGTGAGAATTATTATCACACATCTGATAAAAAGAAAACAATGTGTGATTATATCATGAGTGATAATAAGTATTACCAACCATCAAATTCTCTCACCTATGATCCGTATGACTATAACTAGTGGAAACATCAAAATTGGGAAAATGAACCAACAACATGTTATAATGATTATTCTCTTGGATCCCTTACCTTTGAGATCCAACCAGAAACGATCCAAGAGGATTCATATCAGCATAATATTTTTTTAACCTGTCTTGTGAAAATGAGAAAAGTAATGGAAACACTCAATTCGCGCCTCGAAAGGATAGAGGAAGCTCACTCATCCTAACTACAACCCAATCCAGAAATACAATGCGAGAAAAGTGATCCGCACTCACTTTTGAAAAAATCTGAAATTTGGAATAAGGAGTTGGATTCCGTTAATGAGCATGTGGTTCAATTTCTCGATGAGTCAATCTTGATGACTGTTCAAAAGAATGGTGAAGATACATGGGTGTCTTTTAAATACATTAATGATGACACACCTTCCTTACGTGACACACAGGATTTTAATGATGAGGTAGAAGTTAGTTTATTCGAACCTCAACCGAATTTAGGAATAGAATGTGAGGAAGGCGATCTCATCCCAACTGTGCACTGTACGGAATTAGATGATGATGCGTATTGGGATGATGATCATGAATTTTCAGCCCAAATTCTCCTAGAATCAATCTCAAGTATGGTCCAGGTCAGTGATCAAGAAGTGCACGAAGTGATCAGTCAGGAGGATCTACTCCACTCATCTGAAATGCTTTATTTGAATGTGGAGAATGAACCCCTTACAACCGACTCTTCTAACTCTTGTGAGACATGTTTAGACCACTCCCCTGAATTGAATGATGATATGATTCGGGAGAAGGAGGAGTTGCCCGGTACAAATATAGAATTTGAAACCACTCAGTTGAGGCCACCATCTGAACTATACACATTTGACAATTCAGTGCCTCAATTGAGTAATTTTAATGAATAAAGTGATCACATCAATGCTTCACCTATTAATCTTCAATCTGTCTGTGCAGGACTGGAGCAAGACAGCGTACCTCCATCCACTTTCAAGGACGATGGATTCTTTGAGCAGATCATCGTGAGCTCCAATATGAAAAATAAGTCACACTTAGCAGAACTTCCCAACTCTTGAGCTTGCTTGGCACGCTTTACAGTTTCAAATGATCCCATGTTAAAAGACAAAGTGGATGCCTTACGAGATAACATCTTGGTAATCATCACTGACCGAGAGAAGCCTTATTCTGAAACCCTTTCTTCCCCTGATCCTAAACTTCTACCAATAAAGGAAGAGGAGCTGAAAATTGAACCGAAGTTTAGAGCTTCGGAATGTGTTGAGACTATATCACTTTTTAAGAAGTTTTCTAAACCTTATTTACTTGTAGTCTTTGATTCACCATGCGATACTAATGTTGAAACTTCTTCTGTCACAGGTAAATCATATATATTCTGGATACCTCAAGTAATTCAATGGAAGATTTCTTATGAGGTACATAAGTTTCTCTAGAAAGTCATGCTCCAGGGCGCCCAAGCCTATTGCAAAAAGGGCTTTTGGATGATCCTGTTGAGAAACTTACTGAGAAACTTATCAAGATATTGGCCGAAAGAGGAACCTTGTGGCATGATCGATTCAATGTTTGTGGGTAACATTGCTTCAAACCCTCATGAGACTACAACTCGTCCACTAGGGGTAACCTAGGGGTTTAAAGGCTTGTTACATACGCTAAATGCAATCGAGAACACCTGCGAAAGTGGTATAGGTAGGATTTTATTTTTGTTATTTTTTTTTGCTTTCTCTCTCGTACTGACCAGTTTTCATGCTGCGATCTCTTGGAAAGTATCTCTCTCGATTCGTTATCCAGGTACTATCTTCCCATCACTTTACTTTCATTGTCTCATTTGCATTGCATGCTCATATCTTTTACATTGAGGACAATGTAGATTTTTAGTTGGGGGTTGGAGATTAGGTTTCCCAATCAATATTTTCCTAGTCTTGAGCAAAAATTGTGAAAATTTTCTATGATTTCTTGTGAATTCGAGGTGATTTTGACGGATATCCTTAATTTAGATTTTCAAGATACGTGATGTTAGTAATGTATGACTCTTGAATTTAGTTATCTGTTAGATTTTACAATTAAGATCGAGTTATTAATCCATGATTAGAAGTTGTAAACATTGATTGAGTCATGATTCCACATGTCACATCTCGCTTTCACATTAAGGTTTTGGTTTGATATTGAAGGGTTAACTTGGTAATCACTAAGCATGTAAGGAACCAGCCTGGAAAATTTGCCTGTTATGGTCAACTGAAGAAAAAGAAAATCACCTCAGTCTAGACGTTTGAGTATCTTCTGGTACCAAAAAGGTTCTGGAACTTTCACCCAAGGACATCCTAAGTGCCCACAGTGCTAGAATAAGGTATTTCCAGTATCCAATACGACCATCCACGATGTGCCTATGGAGCCACGACCCTAATATTGCTAGGGCGTGCAGTGATCATGACACATAATGCGAAATGCATGAGTCACACCGTCAATCATGCAGTAATCCTGCATATATCACGCGATCATGCGGGGCACTCCGTCTCATAAGGAGTCCCATAAATGTCTCAGCCCAACGGCTTATGTTATGGTCAAATATTCCTCATATCAAGCATACATATGATACGTATGATGTGAATCATGGAGCTATACTAAGCATGTTATGAAGCGATAAATTATTAACAAGTATGGGCCTATCAATGGGCCCTAAGGAGAGTTACAATGCGGACATTTAACTAACATTGTACTTACAATGTGGACGTCAAACCAACATTGCTCCCAAGGCATGGCCTACCATAACACATTATTAAACAAACCATTGAGGGATCACACATTGCAATGGACCCTAAGGACATCCCGTTGGGCCTCGACCCATGGGCCTTGGATACATTGAATGGGCCGCATCATATGGGCCTTATATAAATTAAGTGGGCCACATCAATGGGCCTTATGTACATTACAATGGGCCATAACCCTTGGGCCTTGAAATACATCACAATGGGCCTCACATTCATAGCAAGGTGGGCCTCAACAACGGCCTCATACACCTCAAGGTGGGCCTCAACAATGGGCCATAAATATGGACTACAAATGCATCAAGATGGGCCTCCATGGATGGCCACAAGTACATCCATAAGGGCACCATCACGTGGACCTTATATAAATCCATGGGCCACACCAATGGGCCTTATGTATACTTCAAATGGGCCATACCAATGGGCCCTATGTATACATCAAATTGGCCACACCCTAAATATAAGTGGGATAATGATTTCCACCATTAAAATTTCCAAAGCCCACCATGACATTTATTTCCCACACAATTTGTTCATAAGGTCACACAGAACTTGGTGGCCTAAGGACCTAATGGTGGGGTTCAAACCCACTGTATAATATGGTCCACCCGATAAATAGATTTGTCTTATTTTTAGTCTCAAGCTTATAAGGCAAGCTGGCTAAATGGTTGAACGGTTTGGATGCAACGCATGCATCATGGTGGGGTCAACACACATGGCCCACCAATTGAATGGACGGTTGGGATATAACACAGACATCCAAGGTGGAGCCTACTAGCTGTCCAGCAACCCCTAGACACATATACACGGTGGGATTCCACCGTCCACGGTCGTGGACGGTGTAAATGAAACACATACATCACTGTGGGTCCCATGTGAGGCCCACCATAATGTTTATACGTCATCCAACCCGTTAATAAGGTCCACAGACCTGGATAAAGAGTAAAAACAAATTTCATATTGATTCTAAAACTTCTGTGATGCTCAAAAGGGCTCCAATGGTAGCCGTTCAATCACCCTGTTTCCTGTGATGTGGGTCACCTGAGCCATAAATGGAGCTGATTTTTAGCGAGGGCCCACTTCAGGAGTGGCCCACCGTATAGACCGTTTGGATATTACACATACATCATGGTGGGGCCCATGGCTGGGACCCGTGGGACCCTGCCTTTTCACGCCAGCGCACAGGCACTGGCTACGCCTGTGATGGCAGCAGGCCTGCTGCTGGTGTTCTTCATTTTTGTTTACGATTTTTCATCTTTAGTGTAACATCCCAAAAATCGGGGGTCGAGCAAAAACTCCACTCCCGAGTTCAAGAACATCATTTATGCAACATTTTCAATGATGGATGAATGTTATTCATATTAGTGCAGAAAACATGAGTGGGATTGACCAAAACAGCATATCATACTCCAGAGACAATTAAATTAGCAAGCGGAAGAATGTAATAGATATATATAAAGTATATGAACTATTGTGGGTCTCCAAAATGTGAACATGTTACCAGGTTAAACATATACATGCATACTCCAAAAATGATAAAAAGAATATACATGGGTGTGTAAGAAAAAAGTAAAATACCAAGTATATTGGCATCTAATCAGTAACCCTGTAACCCCGTCAATCAGAACCTGCATATAGGAGGGATCCTCCTCATCATCATCAAGTCTGGCTCTGCTTCGCAAGCATTACCATCATCTGTAATTAAAATACGAACTGTTTGGTGTGCGCAACACCATCCCGTAACGTAGGAGTGAGTAATTAACTCAGTGGAATCATATAGCAAAGATTAGCATGTTCTCAAATCAATCATGCGATAATAGTAAAAAAATTAATCAAACATTCTTAGATACTGTTGTTAATGCAATATGACATGACATGATAGATGCCCTCACTGACATTCTCCCTCATACGACACCATCTGCGTCCGCGACATGCTTGCGTACCGCTCAGTGCTCCACATCTTCTAGGCACATGCAATGTGATGTTGATATGATTACAGAGTTATTATTAGTCCTTTTCATACCGCGATATTGGGAAACTAAGGTACTTTGATTATATCAATCCCAACACAGATCCTGTCTAAGGTCGTCACTCCTAGTAATCTCATACGATGTTATATTTGTAGGTCGCTGCAAGGGCTGTCAGGGCTGTTACTCGCACTTGTTGCACCGCTCCCCCATCACCTTATCAATACAGGCCTAATTATCCTTAAGACTGCATTAGGACTCGTCACCCTCATGCAGTGTCAGGATAAACTCAAGGTCACTACAAAGGGCTCGTCACCAATCAGTGTAGGCCGACAGTAAGAATATAGTGTCCCATACCACCATAATTTGCTCAGAGTAAGGTGCTCATTGGTCACTACAGGGAGGTTTGTGGCCCCAGCGTAGGCCGACAGCTCGACCACGGTGTCCCATACCACCATGCCCAGCTCATGAGTCTTTGTGGATCAAGGTACCATGGTTAACAGGATTTTCAATGATAAGTTCAGTACCCTAGGTTGAAGCAGTTATGACTCATACATGGTGAACATACAATGGCCAGTCGGGATACGTGACGGGCTCAACTAGCACGAGCGCATCTCAAGCTGAACGACATGAAGTGCATGAAACACCTCGTGTGGCCTAACCACTGCCGCCAACCCAAAACACGACTCGCGTTCATCGACGCGTCCTTTGTGGTACCTAGAAACCAACCACGAATTCGATCCATTACCGACTGCCTGGACTAGGTCATAGCCCCAAGCATTAGTGTATCAATATCAATAAGCATAGGTGAGTAACAAAAATGAAGTACAACATTGTAAGCATGTTGACACATGTTATAACATACAACTTAAGCAAATCATCCCACACATGCATTTCATGTATATAATGAAATCAATACATATAGCCAACATGATGGAAATCATTTACATCTGCATATTACTTGAGAATTCAATCTCAAAACTCCTACACAACACCATTTACTCAATACGTACTAACACAAACATTTATACAAACACTTAGACTACATACTTTAGTCTACATAGCGTATGTCGACTCAAAGTGAGCTTAAGGGCGAATCTCTTCGCCAAACCAATCATGCTTGTATTCCTAATATTTTAACACGATAAATAGCCATGGTAAACATTTTATCAAAATATGGACGTAAGCAGTATTTCCTACAAATGACTAAAATACCCTAAATCTCATATTTACCGTACGTTTACGAAACGAAAAACGGACAGGATGTTGTACATGTCAAACGGCGTTACCGTCGATAATCTACTATTAAACGACATTGAAAGCTTTGAAATCAGTCAATCAAAGCATCTAAAATCCTCACCTTTCGCTTTAGATGTGTATTGTTTCGAACGGAGCGTATACACTTCGTCTACGGCGAACAGGCGACCTAATACACAAGATGTATAAGCTACTTCGCTATTGGAATCGACGGAACCTTAAATCAGCAAGTGTTGAGGGTTTTCCTTACCTAGAAATGTGTTGGAATCACCGACAAAGTGATTGGGATACGTTCCTTTACCACGTGCAACAGCTGCAGCAAGTGGCGAGAAGATCTCTCCCACACTCTCTCACAATCTCTCACTTTTTCTCTCTCTTTTCCTAGGGTTTCAAGCAAATTCGGATGGGAGGGTTGTGAGAGGGTTTAAAGCCCTTTTATAGCCTAAAACCTTCCCAAATTAGGCTTGAGAACAAAGCTCACTTGAGGTATAACCAAATCGGGGCTGTCCTGGTCCAAAGAAGCACTTCTGGAGGTCCCCTGGCCGAATGCGGTCGGACTTAAGCTCATGGATACTAGATCCTGCTCACACCCAGTTTTCAGTCCGACAGAGTTCGCAGATCGCACGTGGCAGTCCAGTTTCAGTTCAGCGGTCATCGCACCTAGGTCAGGTCTACAAGTCTCGTGATATGAAAGAGAAATTTTTCCTGATCCGAGGGTGTAATTTGGCTGAATTCTGACAGTTAGAACGCTTAATAATAACGCGCCAAGTCACATGCCAGATTTGAATTAAAATTTTCAAATCTAACCCTTTTCTCACTCTCTTCACTCCAGGCTCAATGAAATAGCCTCTGAACGTCGGTTGGCCTTGATTTTCGAAACGATTGTCAAGTCCAGCCAAACGGTCATAACAGTCTAAGATGGTAGATATCGGACTTTCGACGCGTGGTCTAGATCCAATACAAAGTTTCAAAGGGTTCCCGAGAACAAATTGGTTTAGAGTTTGATCTTGGATTTTAGGGTAACGTAGCATCAACGATTCTACAAGTTTTGGGTCTTGCAGAACGTAGTTAAAGCGATCAGGGACAATTTCACAGCTACTCCAGTGTAGGGCTAGCTAACTTACTCTCAGTTTCTAAAGGAATTAATCCTAAGTGATTTCTTTGGCTATGGAATTGGGTTCTGAGCGGTTACCAAGGTGTTTTGGTTGACCCATTGCCTAAGGATGTCTAATCCCAGGTTGGCAATAATCTGGGGTGTTACATGTAGGGCCCGTGTCAGAAAGATCTACCCCAACCACTGGTTTTCATAGCCCATAACAAATCTATCAAGACCAATATTGGGCCTCTTTCAGTGTGTAGAAAAATTAAGGTGGAATTGAATGGTGGAAATCATTGTTTGCTAAGGTATGGCCCGCTAGACAGTTGGATAAGCCCCATTTTTCAGCTCAATGCCTAAAATGGTCTGAGGAAAGGGATGGACGGCGTGGATTGAATTCATTCATCAAGGTGAGGCCTACACAAGCGGTCCACACAAAAGCTTGTATAACTAAGCTAATATTTATGTTTTCTTTCCACGTCCAGCATCCAGGGACGCTGGACGGTCTGTCCATGTGAAGGTGGGCCTGCTCAGGTGGGCCACCACATTATGTACGGTGTGGTGAAACATATACAAGGTGGGGCCCATTCATAGATGGCTTGGATAAAATACTAACTTCATTGTGGGGTCCATCCAAGTGGGCCACACAACTATGTGATGATCACATAAAAAAATGAAATAGAGAGGGAGAGAGAGATAGAGTGTGGGACACGCGTGGTGGAGGGACCTCTGCACTATGAGCCCTCCCTTTCATGACCTATAACATAAATCAAGTGGATCCCATAACATATGGGCCAAAAAAATTGAAATCTAACTGTGGAGGTCCCTTCTCCATAAAAATAGACGGTCTAGATGACCCATGTATAAGCTAGGAAGGTAAACATCATGATGGGGTCCATGGAGAATGACCCCATCATGGAATGATATTGATGATCAAGATGGGTTGTTGACCATATCTTAGGATCCAAAGTGAGATCCATACCATTAATCGGTAGGCCTCACTTGACCCATCTTAAAAATAAGAAAATCTAGCCTATAGAAGCACCCACCTTCGATCTTCTTGATCCGTTGGAAAGCCGATCTCCTTGTGTCTCACTTTGATGGTGGAAGATGAAAGTTAAATGGCTAGGATGAGAGATCTTGGGATGGAAAAGTGGGCCTCACACATGCACTTTTCTCTCCATGGGAAGAGCTTGGGCGTGAGCTCATTTGGTGCTTGAAAAATGTGAAGAGAGAGAGGGAGAGAGGGTGGTTATAAGAGAAGTGATGGGAGATGGTTGATGGATGTGAGTGATGGGTGAGGTGATGGATTGGTTGACTTTTGGGTTTACTTAACTTGTGGAGAAAGAAAGTATGGGTTGTTTTTTACTTAACATGAGATGATTAATGGGATTGATTTGACATGTTGTAGAGATTCTCTTGGGATCACAAAAGCATAGTGTTTTCCTCGAAATAAATGTCAGCCTGCATCTTCTAGTCAGGGTATCGGATCGGTGCGTAAGATGCGGCATTGTAACCTCAGCGACGGTGCGGTCGCAATGGTACAGGTCTTGAATTAAGCCGACTCAAATCTACAGGATACGACGTAGGGTCGTACGTAAAAATGGATTATACGTCACGGATTGCCGGACTTCGACGGAAATGATTGCGGGAGTTGACGGAACAGTACAGACTAGGATACGGGTCTTACATACCACCTCTAACAGAAATCACTTAGGATCAAATTCTTTAAAAATTTATCAAGA
This sequence comes from Magnolia kwangsiensis, assembly GCA_037074715.1. NCBI lineage: Eukaryota > Viridiplantae > Streptophyta > Magnoliopsida > Magnoliales > Magnoliaceae > Magnolia > Magnolia kwangsiensis. Next base: position 131,292,729 of record CM073574.1, read on the forward strand.
ATTAACTAGCGCTAAACTAGATTACCTATGAAATTAGCACCAATCACTTTAAATACGATCTACAAGACCTAAAACTTGGAGAATTATTAATGTTACATTACCCTAAAATCTAGGATCTAACTCTACACCCGGTTGCTCTCGGGAGCATTCAAAAACTCCGTATTGGACCTGAACCGCACGTCAAAAATCCGATAGCGATGAACTTAGAGAATTATGACCTCCTAGTTGGACTTGACAATCACCTTGAAAATCAAGTCCAGATAATGTCCTGAGACTATTTTCTTGAGTCCGGAGCAAAGAGTGTGAGAACATGAAGTTTTTTATGAAATTAAATATAAATTTAAGTAATTTGAGTCGTGTCGTATGTGGACCAATTATAAGCATTCTGACCATTGGATTTTGACCCAAATACACCCTCAAATCAGGGAAGATGTCCCACACATGCCAATGTACTTATGGCCCTAATTGAGTTTCGATGACTGTTGAACTGAAACTGGTCCGCCACGGCCGATCTGGAAACCCGATCGGACGAAAAACTTAACTTAATCAAGATCCAATATTTGTGAGCTTAAGTTCGACCGCATTCAGCAAAGGGACCTCCAGAAATACTCCGTTAGATCGGAACAAGCCTGATTTGGATATAACCTAAGTATACCATGGCCCTGGGACTATTTTCGGCAGTTCTGGGCCTATATAAGGACCTTAAACCCTCTCTCACATATTCCATACGAATTCTAAACCCTAGCTAAGATAAGAGAGAGAAAGTGAGAGAGAAGTTGGAGATTCTCCCAAGGATTCTACCCTACCTCTCTACGTGCCTAATCCACCTATCTGAATCATTATTCCGACGATTCTAATACCATACATAGGTAAGAAATCCTAACCCTAACTTGTTCTAGGGTTTCCAATAGTCTAAGTAATGATGTAGCTAACCTATTTCATATTCTAGGTTGTCAATCCACCGTTGACGACGGCTTATCGTCTAAATCATATCCGTTTCGCATTTTTCGGTTTAAGGTGCAGACTATATACGTTTAGGTTATGGTTTTCAAGACTTTCAATGTCAGATAATGATTTATTACTGACGTGGGTGCCATTACACATGCTAAATGCGCTATCTGTTTTTCTTTATGTATATTTATAACCTATGTTGTAAATAGAGTATTTCATGTGTATGTTGAAATGTTTGTATGCATATGAAATCTGATCTTATGATTGCCATGGTTAATTTTCATAGGTGTATGTTCGTTATAAATGCAATAACTCCTTGGCAAAAGGATTTTCCCAAATACGTAATATGGCCGACATACGTGATGTATGTTGAAAAAGTGTAGTTTAAATGTTTGTAAAAATGTTTGAATGAGTTAGGAAATTAGTAAAGTGTGATTTCTAAGGGAATTGGAATATGAATCCCAACTACCTTAACTATGTGTATGATTTCCTCCATGTACGATACAGTTTACCTATTCATGTTTAACTGTGTGTATGATTCCCTTTATGTATGTATTGCATAATATGCTTACATGATTGTAGAAATTGACTTAAGTGTTTATTACTGCTTTAAATATCTCATATGCTTACTTATGATGACTGCACGTTGTTGGGACTATATCACAGTCTAAGTAATCGGTAACAAGCCTTGTACTGGTGGCTGAGATTGTTTTCGCCACGCAGGATATGTTCGATCAATCCGAGCAGTACTTGGGACGTTCGACAGTGGTTAGGCCACACGGAGTGCTTATGCATTTCATGTCGATCAACTGAATGTGCGATCATCCTAGTCAAGCTCGTCAATTAACCCGATTGACCAATGTATGTTCACCGTATTTGGATGCTACTGTTGAATCTAAGGTACCAAACTCACCAATGAAACCCTGTTAACCTTGGTACCTCGGTCCGCTAAAATTCATGAGCTGGACATCGTGGTATGAGATACCGTGGTCGAGCTGTCAGCCTACGCTGGGCCGACAAGCCTCCCCGTAGTGACTAATGAGCAACTCAGACTCGTGAGCCGAATACGGTGGTATGGGACACTGTATTCGTGCTGTCGGCCTACACTGATTGGTGACGAGCCCTCTGTAGTGACCTCGAGTATATCATGAGACTACGTTAAGGCGACGAGCCTTAACATAGTATCCAGGGTATGATTAGGCCTATATTGATTGGTGACGAGCCCTTTACAGGGACTTAGAACTGTAATATCGTATGAGATTTACTAGGATTGACGACCCTAAAATGGATCATTGATTGAGAATTGATATAAGGGAGGTACCTTAGCTTCCCAATCCTGGTGTATGAAAAGGACTAATAAGAACTTGGTAATCACGTTCATGCACCACATTGCATGTGCTTTGGCGTGGAAGAGCACTTTCAGGTGGTTGTCATGCGCGCCGTAAGATGAAGATGCTGAGGGAGTGAAGGCGCGGGCATGCATCATTATGGCATATCATTCTTACATTAATCAGAGAAATTAGGGATGCTTGATTATACTGCTTTATCATTATTGCTTGATTGAATTGATAACATGTTAACCTTTACTGTATAGTTCCACTGAGTTGATCACTCGCTCCCACGTTCTGGGATGGGGCTTAAACACCAACCAGACTCTGACTTAGCTGTAGGTGATGATGTGACACTCGAGGCAGAGCAGGAGTATGAGGATGATTAGGAGGCGTTCTCCTTCATGCAGTTCTCAGGCAGGTTCATGTGAGCCATGTCTTAATTGACGAGGATTCAGGGCTATGTTTGTAGTGGTCTATCACATTTTAATATTTGTATTTTGAGACAAATAATTGTAATTATGACCTGGCAGAGCATATATATCTTGAGGACTTATATTGGTATATATATTTCTTCAGTCTTCCGCTTGCGTATTCTAACTGTCCCTAGTTTATGTTTGCTGATTTGGCTTAATTTATTTCATGTTTTGTGTACTAATACAGACAACATTCATCCATCATTAAAAATGTTGCATGAGTGATGTTTTAGAACTCGGGAGCTGCGTTATGCTCGACCCCCGAATTTCAGAGCGTTACAAATGATAACATTTACAGGTTTATCGGGAGCACTTCATTAAGTGGAGCTGCAAAGTCTGTAATGGATTCCACATCTGCATGTTTGTGTCACGTGCGCCTAGGCCACATAAGCGAGCGGGGTAAGAAATTATTTTCTTATCATTATTTGATCCTAGTTTTTAAAAACATTAATTTTAGTATATATGAACATTGCATATATAATAAACCGTCAATATTATCTTTTAAGTCTAAGAAACATGTTTGTAAGGGGTTTTTGGATTATGTGCATTCTAATGTATGGGGGTAATCACCCATAGTTTCTAATAGAGGTCGCCATTGTTCGTTGCATTCATAGTTGATTATTCCAAAAAGTTGTGGGTTTATTTTTTAAAAAACAAATCTGAGGTTTTCACCAACTTCAACCAGTGGAAGGCGATGGTGGAAAATAATTAGGGTGAAAGGTGAAAGTGTTGAGGACAGATAACAGTGGAGAATTCAATCATTTTTGTAAAGATGAAGGGATCGTGAGATATAACATAGTGCATCAAACACTAGAGTAGAATGGTATGGCTGAGCAAATGAATCAAACTCTCTTAAAGATGACCTAATACATGATAAGTAATGTTAGATTGGATAAAAAAAATGTGGAGTGAGGCCGTTAAGACAGCTTGTTACTTGGTAAATCGATCTGCTTCTATACTTATTGATTGTAAAATTCTAGAGGATGTATGGCTTGGTCAACAGGTAGACTACTCTGGATTGCGAGTATTTCGTTTCGATGCTTACTTTTATGTACCGTCAATTGAGAGATATAAGTTAGACCAAAAGGCTAAAAACTACATCTTTGTTAGTTATGGTGATGATGTGAAGGGGTACAGGCTATATGACCGGGTCACATGGAAAATCATCCTTAGTCGTGATGTCAAATTCCACAAGGGATGCACAAGACAGCAAAAGAGTCGGTGATGTACATTCAAATAGATAGATATGAGATACGAGTTGATATTGAGACACAAACAGAGGTATAAGAGCAGGTAAAGAAACCAAAAGTCGGTTGCATTTGTCCTCATTATGGATGAGGGAGATCCTTAAATTTTTAGGAGGCTATTGATGATATAAATGTCAAAAAGTGGAAAGCGGTGATGCATGACAAGATAGAATCCTTGTACAAGAATAAGATGCGGGAGCTAGTAGAGCTTCCCATTAACTATAAAGCGATTAGGTGCAAGTGAATCTTCAGGAAGAAACATGATAGGTACAAGGCAAGGTTTTGGCGAAGGGATATGTTCAAAGAGAATGTGTTGAATCACTGAGATCTTTGCATCTGTGGTAAAATAAGTATCTATCATATTCGTATTGGCCCTAGTTGGCTAATACAATCTCAAGCTAGAATAGATGGATGTAAAGTCTGCTTTCCTACATGGAGAATTGGAAGACACTACTAGAAATCCCACCTTTAGCGATGAAAATTTTTGTCACTTAAAGCCAAATTTTCCTAGCTAAAAAGTTTTAGCAACGAAAATTTTCGTCACTACATTAGTCGCTAAAAGACCAATGTAAGAGGTTTTTATCAATGAAAATTTTGAATCGTCGGCAAAGGCAAGCTTTTTAGCGATGATTTTTTTCGTCGTTAAAAAATTTTTTAGCGACGAATTGTTTCGTCGCTAAAAAACTTCTACTGACAAAAATTTATTCGTAGGTAAAAATACTTACACAACTTCTACCGACGATAGTTTTCTTCACTAAAATTTATTACAAAACTTTTAGCAATGAATATTTTCGTCACTAAAAAATACATAAAAACCTTTTAGCGATGATAGTTTTCGTCGTTAAAAATAATTACAAAACTTTTAGCGACGAATATTTTTGTCGCTAAAAAATACATAAAAGACTGTTTGCGACAATAGTTTTTGTTGCTAAAATTTATTACAAAACTTTTAGCAACGAATATTTTCGTCACTAAAAAATATATACAAAAATTTTAGCGACGATAGTTATCGTCGCTAAAAAATAATTACAAAACTTTTAGCGACGAATATTTTTGTCAGTACAAAGTAAAAGTTAAATTTTAGCGACGAATATTTTTGTCAGTACAAAGTAAAAGTTAAATTTTAGCGACGAATATTTTTGTCAGTACAAAGTAAAAGTTAAATTTTAGCGATGATAATTTTCATCGCTAAAAATAATTTTCAAAACTTTTTAGCGACAAACATTTTCGTTGCTAAAAAATATTTACAACTGCGAAAATTTTCGTAGGTAAATGTCTCTTTTTAAAAAAAAAATATTTCAGCACAAAATTCTGAATAAAATTCCTGATATACACCTGTTACAATATATTTTAACATATTCATCCTGATATACACCTGTTATATAATATATTTCATTATATTCACATTCACATCCATCTAAACCCAAACTAGTAAATCCATCCAAACATAAACTACATTCATCTAGACACAAAAAATCTTATCCGCATCACATTCATTCCCTCATAAATACATATAAGCTTAACATTATAAACAAAAATATAAAAAATCACAAAAATGTAGGCGGAGGTGGTGGGGCATCGGTGGGTAAGAGTGTAGCGAAAGCCTGAAACATCTCCGTGATCCATCGCTCATGCTCCACTTGCATCTCCTCCATCCTCCTCTCTTACTCCCTCTACCTCGCCAACTCCTCCATTATCTTCCTCTCCTGCTCCTCCCTCTGCCTGTTCAGCTCCTCCATCATCTTCCTCTCCTACTCCTCCTTCTGTCTGTCCAGCTCCTCTCTGATGTCATGGACGACGATCCATAGCTGATGAACCTCTCTCTCTCTGCAATATCAGCTCGGCGTACGGCGCTGTTGCCAACGACGATGGATCAGCTAGAGGCAGCTCTAGCGGGTGCCATAAGCTTGGCACCATGGCCAAGCCCACGCACATATCTAGAACGGGTGTCAAGCACCTGACTCAGGATCTATGGTTCACTTCGCTGAGTACCACGGGAGTGGGTTGACTGCGTAAGGTGTTCATCTCCTCCTGTAATGAAAACATATGAATTTTCATAATAAATGACATTATTATAATTTAATGCAATTAAAATTCATAATATAAGGATTTTTATCCAAATCTCGCTAGATGTAGGATGTACCCAAGATCCCATCGCCTGCCGACAGTGAGTCCCTTTGTACAAGTCTACTGGTCCGGGATCTTGGCCAGTGACAGAATCTCATTGTGCAATCGAATGAACAATAGAGTTAAAATAAAAGCATGGAAAGAATATATAAATGTAATAATTACCAGTAATTTCTGACCATGTCATGACGAAGTCGTACAAATGACTTTGAACCAGTTACGTAGTTCACTTCTAACTTTCCCTTGTTGTCAGAATTTATTTTTCTCCTCTTCTAAACACATTATTCATAATATATTGTTATTAATTATGAATTTATTTATTATGTTAAGATATCAAAAATATGTAAATATTACTGAAAGGAATCAGCCGAAAACCTATCATAGAGTATCCGCCAGTCCTCATGAGTCACATGCGGTGGTGTGGACTGTGCAGCCTCCTCGTGGCTCGCACACTGCTTATACCGCTGGTGTAACTTACCGCGGTAATCCTTAAACTGCTCTTTGATCATGTCGTCGACGACATGGGAGATATGTAGAACACTCAAATCCAAGTCAAATTTATCTTGCAGTTTTGTAAACAATAGATTAAGGTAATAAACTTTTTAAGAAAATAACTTAGCCGTAAATGAACTTTTATAAAATAAATTTTAATTTAGTAAAATTTACTTGAAGGCGCTGACGGATGAGCTACCGTACATCATCTGTCACGTCTGTCCAACGGGAGGTGGTGGTGGGATCAAAGATTGGCATAAGATACCGACCTCCGACGTAAACAATATGGCATTGTTCCCAACAAGTCTAATGCAATCCTTTGAGAACTCTACCGTCACCCTACCCTCATGTGTAAGTCACTCTAAAAGCAACCCACGCGTGGGTCCATGTCCTCGTCGATTGGTCGACAATGGTGTTGCAAAAGAAATATATAAGTCTAAACATAAACAGAAGTCATTAAAAGAAATATATGTCTAGACTTACATGCAGTGCCCAGTGTATGTGCGACCGAGGTATCAAACGCCTGTGATCCAACATGTGACTGCGATGCTGGTTCCGTTGCATCACAGGTAGAAGGGGTAGATCCAGCACACGAATAACGTACTCTCCCACCTGGTGTCATCACTGAATATGTGCAAGCTACGAACTTATAAATTTAAACAATGTCAATACAAGTAGAATATACTAAAATATTATACAAATAGTGTTGACGTTAAATGCATTTGTGTTTATGTTTAGAGAGATGATTAAAATATGATTAAACCATTACACAATAATGCAAGCAGAATATAATAAAATGTAAACTTTAATCTATAACCCTTGAAAAAATTCTATTACACATTGTCATTCTATATTAAATATACATATTCGAATTGAAAAATGATATGTAAATCATGTGTACATTTAATAATGGTCGTCTATATCTCTATCACTTAGGACTATTTCTTCTTCACCATCACTATTATTGATCAATATTTTCTCTTTATCGTTTGCAATGGATCCCTCAATGAAACCGCTATCATCTCTAACAATGTCATGTACTATTGAGGCATCAACATGATTAGGTAGCACATCATCTCTATCCAATTGCACAACATCAATATCAACACTTGAATTAGTCACTGTATCCCCAGATGGCATGTCTTCTTGATATGCTTATTCAACCCTAGATGTGTCATTTCTCCCGTCCTTGTTATCTTCAACTTCTAGTACGGGAACGTCAAATACGTTCCTGGGCTTTTTTTTCTGCACCACGTGCCAAGAGCCGCCTAACTTGGTGTCAGCGAGGTAAAATACTTGTTCGACTTGGCTGGCGAGGACAAATGGGTCGTCCTTAAACCACTTCCGAGATAAATTTACGTTCGTAAAGTAGTTGTCAGTCTATATTTCCAACTTCTTATTTCAAATGTCTCACCAATCACATTTAAATAAGTACACCCACTTTCTCATACAATAATTCAACTCAATAATATCCGTGAAAATGTCATAAAAGTCAATTTCATCTGCCTCATTCGTTTCCTTCACAACCACCCCACTATTTTGTATGGTCCTATACTTCTCATGTTCTTCGGTGTGAAACCGAATGCCATTTACAATACAATCTATATATCTAGATACACGTCTAACAGGGCCACACACTAATGAGTATAGTGCGTCAGACACATCCAAAAAGTTGCTTGTGTATAACGTCTTCATCTATTATCATGTACAAAATGTAATTGTTTAGAAATTTTCTTAGATTCAAATAATGTGTAATACAACGAAAATTCTAAGTGTGGTGAGATACAATGTGAAATCTTACACGTTTTGTGAACTATTTTAGAAACTGATCATGATGCATTCGATCATAACTTGTGGGGAATTTGGACTTCATCTCATCTATGTGTTCACTACACATAAATGACACATCATCAGCAAGAAACATTAAGATCATCGTATGTAAAGAAAATAATAATCGAGGGAAGACTTACTCCAAGTACGACTCTATTTCTTCACAATTATGCAACACATACCACCTCACCTTTGCTAGATCCCCAAAGTCCATATCCTAAAATGTCGGGGATCCTAAAGGATGAACATTATGTGCAACACAGAGTCTTTATTCATGCTCCTGCCCTTCATCGGTATTTTGGTCTTCTTGGTTGAATCTAGTATCTATGCCATGAAGATACATGGAGTAAAATGTAAGGCACTCATTATCAATGTATGCTTCAACTATAGACCCCTACGAGCATGCCTTATTCCTCATAAATCGGTTCAGTGTGTGAAAGTTTCTGTACACAAAATCGCTATGTTAAGAGAGTGAAAACATGGATATATGTAGTTTACAGAATGAATAAAAATTTTAATAAGTTCTACCACCTTTCGATCGAATACATCTAACGATATTGTACTGAGCCTGCAAGCTTCGCCTCATGCGGTAACTGAATCGCTAGGTGTACCATGACATCGAAAAATACGGGTAAAAATATTCTTTTAAATTTGTAAAGGATTACGACAATGTCCCTCTTCAGTCATTTAATAACATCTATACTCAACAATTTTGAACACAAATCTTTAAAGAATATCTCCAACTCAATCAGCGATGCACTGATATTCTTACCCAGGAATCCATGAATCACAACTGGCAGTATGCGTTGCAGAAGGACGTGACAATCATGACTTTTCATTCCTGTTACCTTACAGTCCGTAACATTTATGCGTTGAGATATGTTTGACGTATATCCATCGGAAAACTTCATCGATCTCAACCATTCACATAAACACTTTCTCTCTAATTTTAACAACGTGCAGCAGACTGCTAGTATAGTATACAAATTTTCATGTGGTTGCAAGTGCAACTTTCCTTAAACCCATTTATTGTAGATCCAATCGAGCCTTGAAACTGTCTTTTATTTTTTTCTCTATGTTCATCAATGTTCTGAAGACATTATCACATATATTTTTCTCAATATGCATGACATCCAAGTTGTGTCGCAATTTCAGATCACTCTAATAGGGCAACTCAAAAAAGATGCTCTTCTTCCTCCAGTTATAGTCTAATACTATACGTTTACTCTTCTTCAAGTGTGATGCCTTACCAAATTTAAATTTTTCAATGTTACTCAGTTGTTGTATCACATCTTCTCCAGATAGCTCTTTCGGGGGTGACCTATGATCTTGTTTATCATTAAAGATCATCATCTTCCTGCGCCAACTATGATCGCTCGAAAGGAAGCGATGATAGCCCATATAACACATTTTTCTACCACGCTTCAATGATAATAAACAAGTCTCAATACCACATGTAGGATAACCCAACTTTCCCTTCGTGCTCCACCCAGAAAAATTTTCATACCCGGAAAAGTCATTTATTGTCCACAAGACCACTGCATGCAATCGAAATGTTTGTCCTGCAAATATGTCATACGTTTGTACACCTTAACTCCATGACTCGTTTAACTCATCTACTAACGGTCGCAAATACACATCATTGTTATTCTCAGGTGATCTGGGTCTAGGAATAAGCAATGACATCATGAAAAATGACTCCTTCATACACAAGCAAGGACGTAAATTATAAGGCATAAGTACCACTGGTCACATACTGTACGAGCTACTCACATTACCAAATGGATTAAAATCATCACTTGCAAGACCTAGTCGAACATTACAAGAATCCTCTATAAACCAGTAATATTGCTTATCAAAATTTTATCAGACTTCAGAGTCTGCAGGGTGCCTCAGTGTACTATTATCATGAAAGAATTTCTTCTTATGCCACCTCATATCTTCAGCTGTCTTACGAGACATAAACAATCTTTGCAATCTGAATTTTAATGGGAAGTACCTTAATACCTTTTGCAAGATTTTCTTATGCTTAGCTTTGCCATACTTTCACATAGATTCTCCACATTCTTGACACTCTTCAACCTTATCATGCTCTTTCCAATATAATAAATAATCATTTATACATGCATGTATGAGGATATAACTAAGGCCCAAGTTTTACATCAAGGATTTTACCTTGTAATGAGACTTAGGCAATGTCTCACCATCCGATAATGATTCTTTCAACAACTCAAGCAACATGTCAAATGATTTGTTACTCCAACGATTTATTATCTTCAAATGAAGTAACTTTGTAAGAAAATTTAACTTGGAGAAGTTCTTACACCCTAAATAAAGTGGACATTGCGCATCCCTCAACAACCTACTAAACTTTTCTGATTCAACATTAACCATAGGAGGAATATCTTGACTACTGCTTGTCGCTACAAAATCAGTATCCGTAATTGTTCCCCTAAACACATCTCCTATGATATCTTATATTTCATCAACGTCTTCATCCTCGTCACCCAGCACAATTGGGTCAACAAAGACTTTAGTGGCCTTAACTCTATGGGTCATATCTTCACCATGATATATCCACCAAGTGTAACCCTGGTCAATCCCAACTATGAACAAATCATTCTCTACTTTGTCTAAAGTCTTATGTATCATGTTCTTGCATTTTCAACACGGACACCTAATCCTATTCCCTGAATCAGCCCGATTTCTCACAAATTCCATGAACTCTTAAACTCCTTATTTATACTCTGGGCCAAACTTGTTCTTAGCTCACATCCAACTCTTATCCATCTCTATAATGAAAAGACTAGAGCCAGTTTAAGGAAATAACTTCAAGATTAGGCTAGGTTATAGGTTTAAGTTTGGAGAATTGAGAGTAGGTATAAGTTTAGGTTTAGGTTTAGGTTAGGGAGTTGAGATTAGGATTAGGTGTAGGTTTAGGTTTAGGAAATTGGGTTCGGGTTCAGGATCGGGTTTACGTTAGGTTTTTAGGTTTACATTATAGCTAGGTTATAAGTGTAGGTTATAGGTTTAGGTTTAGGGATAAGGTTTAGGAAATTGAGTTTAGGTTATAGGTTATAGGTTAACGATTAGGGAATTGAGTTAAGGTTATAGTTTAGGTTATAGGTTATAGGTTAAGGTTTAGGTTAGGTTTTAAGTTTAGGTTAAGGTTAAAGTTTAGGTTATAAGTGTAGGTTATAGGTTTATGTTTAGGTTAGGTTATAGGTTGAGGTTTAGGGAATTGAGAATAGGTTAAGGTTTAGGTTTAGGAAATTGGGTTCAGGTTTGGGTTTAGGTTTAGTTATAAGTTTAAGTTTAGGTTTAAATTTATGTTATAGGTTAAGGTTTAGGTTTAGGTTATAGGTTTTGGGATTTGAGAATAGGTTTAGGTTAAGGTTATAAGTATAGGTTAAGGTTATAAGTATAGGTTTAGGTTATAGGTTAAGGTTTAGGTTTAGGTTATAAGTATAGGTTTTGGGATTTGAGAATAGGTTTAGGTTAAGGTTATAAGTTTAGGTTTAGGTTATAGGTTAAGGTTTATGTTTAGGTTATAAGTATAGGTTTTGGGATTTGAGAATAGGTTTAGGTTAAGGTTATAAGTTAAGGTTTAGGGTTTAGGTTATAGGTTAAGGTTTAAGTTTAGGTTATAAGTATAGGTTTTAGGTTTAAGTTATAGGTTATAGGTTATAGGTATAGGTTAAGGTTATAAGTGTATGTTGTAAGTGTAGGTTATAGTTGGTTTAAGTTATAGGTTATAAGTTTAGGTTTGGGTTTAAGTTTAAGTTATAGGTTTAGGTTTAAGTTATAGGTGTAGGTTTAGGTATAGGTTTTAGGTTTAGGTATAGGCTTAAGTTATAGGTTATATATTTAGGTTAAGGTTTAGGGATTCGGGTTCGGGTTTAGCTTTAGGTTCGAGTTTATGTTCGTGTTTAGGTTATAGGTTTTGGGATTTGAGAATAGGTTATAGGTTTAGGTTAAGGTTCGGTTTAGGTTATAGGTTTTCGGATTTGAGAATAGGTTATAGGTTTAGGTTTAGGTTTAGCTTTACGTTATATAGGTTATATAAGTTTAGGTTCAACTTTAGGTTTAGGTTTAAGTTTAGGTTATAGGTTTAAGTTATAGGTTATAGGTTAAGGTTTATAAGTTACAGGTTTAGGTTTAGGTTTAGGAATTCGGGTTCGGGTTCGGGTTTAGGTTATAAGTATGGGTTTAGGTTTAGGTTATAGGTTTAGGTTTAGGTGATAGGCTTAGGTTTGGGTTTAGGTTCAGGTTATAGGTTATAGCTTTAGGGAATTAAGAATAGGTTATAGGTTATAAGTTTAGGTTTAGGGTTATAGGTTATAGGTTAAGGTTCGAGTTCAGGGTCGGGTTTAGGTTTAAGGTTATAGGTTATAGGTTAAGGTTTAGGTTATAGGTTAAGGTTTAGGTTTAGGTTTAGGTTTAGGTTATAGGTTATAGGTTTAGTTTAGGTTTAAGTTTAGGTTTAGGTTATAGGCTTAGGTTTAAGTTATAGGTTAAGGTTTAGGTTTAGGTTATAAGTATAGGTTTAGGGATTTGAGAGTAGGTTTAGGTTAAGGTTATAAGTGTAGGTTAAGGTTATAAGTATAGGTTTAGGTTATAAGTATAGGTTTTGAAATTTGAGAATAGGTTTAGGTTAAGATTATAAGTTTAGGTTAAGGTTATAAGTTTAGGTTTAGGTTATAGGTTAAGGTTTAGGTTTAGGTTATAAGTATAGGTTTTGGGATTTGAGAATAGGTTTAGGTTAAGGTTATAAGTGTTGGTTTAGGTTATAGGCTAAGGTTTAAGTTTTGGTTATAAGTATAGGTTTAGGTTTAGGTTAAGGTTATAAGTTTAGGTTTAGGTTATAGGTTAAGGTTTAGGTTTAGGTTATAAGTATAGGTTTTGGGATTTGAGAATAGGTTTAGGTTAAGATTATAAGTTTAGGTTAAGGTTATAAGTTTAGGTTTAGGTTATAGGTTAAGGTTGTAAGTATAGGTTTTGAGATTTGAGAATAGGTTTAGGTTAAGGTTATAAGTTTAGGTTAAGGTTATAAGTTTAGGTTTAGGTTTTAGGTTAAGGTTTAGGTTTAGGTTATAAGTATAGGTTTTGGGATTTGAGAATAGGTTTAGGTTAAGGTTATAAGTTTTGGTTTAGGTTATAGGTTAAGGTTTAAGTTTAGGTTATAAGTATAGGTTTTGAGATTTTAGAATAGGTTTAGGTTAAGGTTATAAGTTTAGGTTTAGGTTATAGGTTAAGGTTTAGGTTTAGGTTATAAGTATAGGTTTTGAGATTTGAGAATAGGTTTAGGTTAAGATTATAAGTTTAGGTTAAGGTTATAAGTTTAGGTTTAGGTTATAGGTTAAGGTTGTAAGTATAGGTTTTGAGATTTGAGAATAGGTTTAGGTTAAGGTTATAAGTTTAGGTTTTGGGATTTGAGAATAGGTAGTTATAAGTTTTGGTTTAGGTTATAGGTTAAGGTTTAAGTTTTGGTTATAAGTATAGGTTTTGGGATTTAAGAATATGTTTAGGTTAAGGTTATAAGTTTAGGTTTAGGTTATAGGTTAAGGTTTAGGTTTAGGTTATAAATATAGGTTTTGGGATTTGAGAATAAGTTTAGGTTAAGGTTATAAGTTTTGGTTTAGGTTATAGGTTTAGTTTTAGGTTTAGATTATAAGTATAGGTTTTGGGATTTGAGAATAAGTTTAGGTTAAGGTTATAAGTTTAGGTTAAGGTTATAAGTATTGGTTTAGGTTATAGGTTAAGGTTTAGGTTTAGGTTATAAGTATAGGTTTAGGGATTTGAGAATAGGTTTAGGTTAAGGTTTGGTTTCGGGTTCGAATCAGGTTTAAGTATTCTCTAGTATTATCTACTACTGAACCTAGTATTATCTACTACATACTAGCAACATACAACCAATATTGGGGCACCATACCATAAGCTACAAGAATTTCTTGTCCCCCTAAACAAGGTATCCTCCATTGATAACATTGAGTGTGTGTGTGTGTGTGTATTATAAGTTCTTTATTTTCATTTACATTCGCAAATACATTTATCATCCATCCAAGAAAATTGAAATAAGTACTATCAGTTTATGACTAACAGTTAAAAAGAAAAATCATACATCTTGTCTTACCCGAACATAAATAGCAGTTCCTAACTTCCGGGGACCCCCACTCAACGTCCGAATAGCTTCGACACACATCTGGGTCTGCTCCATCAATTTCGAGCATATACATAAACACGACCTGTCCAAATGGCCAGGCCACTCTAATGTTGTCCATAGGAAATGGACAGCTTCATTATGGTCATAACAGTTGTTCCCACCTTCCAGGGACCCCCGCTCAACATCTGAATAGCTCCGACACACATCCGGGTTTGCTCCATTAATTCTAAGTTAATACAATTAAATCCTAATTAGGTATTCATCCAAGATTGGATAGATTGTAATACTTTCATATTCTCATTTAAACGCCCACGTCGAAAATTCGGCAGCATCTCCCCATGCCTCTCCCGATAAGTTGATCTTACGTTACATTCTGATGCCAAATATTTAAAGCAATGTAAACATATTTAGCATTTGATACTGAACGAAAGAAACATATCGAGAGAGAAACGAGGAGATGAACCGCGGATCAAGCATGAACATTTAAATAGATTATATTAAAGCATACTAACCATCTAATCTTGAACTGTCCAAAATGGGACAATTTAAGCGATTTCTATGCCACCAAAAATACACTATATCTATGTATGGCCCCATAGAAATTCTTAAATGAGTAACTAATTATCTAACTTATAAATCTATAAATTATAAGTCACAGCTATAAATTAACTAATCACAACAATAATTTAAGATAAAAAAATGTAATATACAATCTCATTAGGTTTAGGAGTAGACAAAAAACTAATTAATCCATGTTATTCACCCTAATACCATTCAATCCCTTCCATTAGGTTATAGGTTTAGGTTTAGGTTATAAGTATAGGTTTTGGGATTTGAGAATAGGTTTAGGTTAAGGTTATAAGTTTAGGTTTAGGTTATAGGTTAAGGTTTAGGTTTAGGTTATAAGTATAGGTTTTGGGATTTAAGAATAGGTTTAGGTTAATGTTATAAGTTTAGGTTTAGGGTTTAGGTTATAGGCTAAGGTTTAGGTTTAGTTTATAAGTATTGGTTTTAGGTTTAAGTTATAGGTTATAGGTTATAAGTATAGGTTATAGGTTAAGGGTTGGGTTATAGGTTAAGGTTTAGGTTTAGGTTTAGGTTTAGGTTATAGGTTATAGGTTATAAGTATAAGTTTAGGTTTAGGTTTAGATTATAATTATAGGTTTTGGGATTTGAGAATAGGTTTAGGTTAAGGTTATAAGTTGAGGTTAAGGTTATAAGCATAAGTTTAGGTTATAGGTGAAGGTTAAGGTTAAGGTTTAGGTTATAGAGGTTTAGGTTTAGTTTATAGGTTATAGGTTAAGGTTTAGGTTAGGTTTTATGTTTAGGTTAAGGTTATAGGTTTAGGTTATAGATTATAGGTTATAAGTATAGATTTTGGGATTTGAGAATAGATTTAGGTTAAGGTTATAAGTTTAGGTTAAGGTTATAAGTATAAGTTTAGGTTACAGGTGAAGGTTAAGGTTAATATTTAGGTTATAGAGGTGTAGGTTTAGGTTATAGGTTATAAGTTAAGGTTTAGGTTAGGTTTTATGTTTAAGTTAAGGTTATAAGTTTAGGTATAGGGTTCGGATTGGGTTTAGGTATTCTCTAGTATTATCTACTATTGAACCTAGTATTATCTACTACATACTAGTAACATACAACCAATATTGGGGCACCATACCATAAGCTACAAGAATTTCATGGTCCCCTAAACAAGGTATCCTCCATTGATAACATATATATATATATATATATATATATATATATATATATATATATATATATATATATATATATATATATATATATATATATATATATATATATATATATATATATATATGTTATAAGTTCTTTATTTTCATTTACATTCGTACATACATTCATCATCCTTCAAAGAAAATTGAAACAAGTACTCATCGCAAATACATTCATTATCCATGCATCTTATCCGAAAGGCATAAACTGATCACATTGGAAGGTATAGAATCATAAAACAAGCAAAAGCTAAAGGAACACATGCATAAAAAATGGGATCATTGCAAGAAAGATCAACAAACAAGATATCTAAATAGCCTACAATAGAAGTCGTAATTTCAACTTAATGGTCGTGGTAGTAACCAGTATGGAGAATAGTTGAACTTCATTTTCAAGGGGATCATAGTTAACTAATTGAGTGACATCACCAATTAGAGAAGGGAATTGCGCTAGTTTAATTAGGAGGAAATGACAAAAAATAAAAATAAAAAAAAATTCAATTACACAAGTTTCATGACCAACTTGGAAGAAACACAATCACAGTTTGGAGTCTTGACTATCCATATGATCTATGAATGCTAAGAATTGATTGCCTATGAACTATTTCCATATGAATTCTGACTGAAACCATTTACTTCATCAAACTTACAAAGGAAATTCAATTTGACTGTTCGTTCAAACACAACTTTTTGCTAGATAAAACTCAAGCAGACAGATTCAAATGACACTCAACAATCATTTTTCTATGAACAAGTTTTCACACAAAGAACCAAATTTAGATGTTGAAGAAGAAGAAGCCCAGTCAAGCACTTGTAGAAAAATAGGAAGAAAACCATTTAACAAACAATGAAAACTCATGTATACCATCCCCAAGAAAAATCTAATAAAAGAAAAGTTATAGAAGAAATCTTGAAAATCTTGGTATTGCAACATATATAACAAGCAAAATTCAAATCACATTATGATATATGAAACTAGTGATTAAACCTAACAACACATACAACTAGAAAAAAGAAAATCCTATAGGAAATAGTGCTAATTGAATGCCCACCACTAAAAACCTCTCCAGGCTATAGGAGTTTTGGATCAAGTTAATATTTGGGTTTTACCTTCATCCAAGTTTGTGTGGCTAATCAACAGGCTAGATGGAAAATGAACATTACAGTGGGCCTTAGGAAGTTTTTAATGGTCAATGTTCAATTGCTACTATCTCCTGTGGTGTGGTCTACCTGTGGTGTGATCTACCTCGACATGATGGAGGGAGAAATAGAGAGAGGAAGAGAGAGACGGAGAGAGAGGGAGAGGGTGCAAGAGAGGGACAGAGAGAGAGAGAGGGTGCGAATCGCATACCTTCCGATGCAAAATCTGATAAACTAAAACCTCTGAAACGAGCACTCGGTAGAAACAGAATCTCGCCCGCAATGGAGATCGAGTTTTGGGGTTTCTTGAATCCAAAAATGAGAGAGAGAGGGGGGGAAAATGAGAGCTAGAATCGGGTTTTGAGGTTTCGGTAATCTAAAAATGAGAGTGAGAGAGGGGGAAGAAATGAGAGCGAGAGGGGGAAATGGGATTTTTGGTGTAGGTTTACACACAATGTGCGTTTTACACCATTTGGCCAGTGATCATGGTCAGTGCTCTGTGGGCCCCACTATGATGTACGTGTTATATCCACACTGTCCATCCATTTTGAGATATCATTTTAAGTCATGAGCCAAATAATGAGGGAGATAAAACTTTGAGTGGACCCCACCACAGAAAACAGCGAGGAGAGTGATTCCCACCATTGAAACTATCATAATGCCCATCCATTATCTTTTGGGCCCACCGAGATTTGGTTCACAAATCCAGCCCATACATTATGTGTGTGCCATTTGGACGAGGGGTCATACCAAGTTTCAAATGCATCCAAATTTCAGGTGGGGCCCACCAAGTGCTTTTATATGTTTTAGGCATGTCTTCACATGATTTTAGATGGTATGGCCCACCGGAGTTCCGTATACGGCTGATTTTGGGGATATCCCATAATTTAAAGGGGACCCATCAATGCAGGGTGTTGATGTTTTACACACGTCATGGTGGGGCCCACACAACTTGACCTCATGGGGAGTTCCACCATGAGCCAAAGAATGAGGTAGATAAAAATCTGTAATGGACCCCACCATAGAAAACAGTGGAGAGAGTGATTCCCAAAATTAAAACTATCCTAAGGCCCAACATAATGTTTATTTGAAATCCAACCTGTTTAAAAGTTAAAAAAGACATGAAAGAAGGGAAAACACAAATATCAACTTGATCTAAAACTTTTGTGGCATTTAGAAGTTTTTAATGGTGGGCATCATTGTCCCACTGTTTTTTGTGCTGGGGACCACTGGAGCTTTGGATTTAACTCTTTCTTTAGATATTTCCCTAAAATGAATCTTATGTCCAAGTGGATAGAATGAGTGGATACAAAACACACATTATAATGGGGCCCACGGAACTTGGTGACGTCACTTCAGTAGTGAGTCTTGTTACTCAGCGTGTCATTATCTAATCCGCGCCCCTATTCGATGGAAGCAGATTGCCGAGTAACTCACTACCCTTAGCGTACTGAGTAGACACTGTGAGGTCCACCATGATTTATGTATCTGATCCACTCTGTCCATCCATTTTACCTCATTCTGTACATATGGGCCTAATGGTTTGTTGATCCAGACCATTGGACCTATTCCCCATCATGGATGGATCATACCCAATTAATAAATGGCCTTTATTAGATTAAAGTAATCTTTATATTGTTAACAGGTAATTACATGATTAAAGAAGGTGTTTGGCTTGAAATTCGGTCGTTAATACATTTGTTTGTTGTGTCAGGGTGCTGGTGCTTAATGTGGCTAGATCCAATCCATACATCAGGTTTTATTTTTTATTATTATTACATATTTTTCCAAAAATAAACCTGATCCCAATCTACACATCTGAAGAAACCATAAACTCGAAAGACATTAGAGTCTATAGATACTTTCACAGGAATAGAATATCTAAAGTAAAAAAGAAGCTTTGAGAAATATAAAAATAAGAAAGACCCTTGGATATTTAGCATCGTGCTCCACTATTTATATGAATAAAGGAGACATATCGTGCTCCACTAACTATTGTGAGATTAAACTTCCAAATCATATTAAAAAAAAAAAATTAGAAAAGAGTGATCAAGTAAAGACTAAGACTAACATATGAGAAAAATCTATTAGAAAATTATTTTGGTTTCTTATTAAGAATATATACCACTAGAGCTTAAGTGGACCACAGTCCAGGAAACAGTGTTGAATGAGCATCAACCATTAAAAAACATTTTGGGGCCATTAAAGTTTTAGATCAAAATGATTTTTGTTTTTCCCCTTCATCTCATGGGTGTCGAACATCTACCCCATCAATCAGATGTACCATTCCATGGTGGGCCTGGGGCTTAAAAATCAAGTCAATCCATATTTTTTTGGGCCACACCACATACAAAAGTTGAGAGGGGTTACCCACCATTAAAATATTAATAATCATTTCTTAGGCCCACCGAGATGTGGTTCACAAATCCAGACCATCCATTATGTGTGTCCCACTTGGATGAGGAGTCATACCAAGATTCATATGCATCAAAATTTCAGGTGGGCCCCACCAAGTGATTTTATATGTTTTAGCCATTTCTTCACATGATTTTAGATGGGCCTACCTTAAGTTCCGTATACGGCTGATTTTTGGGATATCCCATAATTTAAAGGGGGCCCATCAAATGCACGGTGTTGATGGTCGACACGCATCACAGTGGGGCCCATTTAACTTTGATATCCTTTAAACCGGTCATGCAACTCGGAGCTCAAGGAGCGTCAACACTCTCTCGACCCTCTCTCTCTCTAATCCTCTCCGTCCCCCCCCCCCCCTCTCTCTCTCTGGTGCCCTATTCCTCTCCATCCTCTCGCATGCCCTAATCCTCTCCATCCCCTCTCTCTCTCTCTCTCTCTCTCTCTCTCTCTCTCTCTCTCTCTCTCTCTCTCTCTCTCTCTCTCTCTCTCTCTCTCTCTCTCTCTCTCTCTCTCTCTCTTTGTTTGATCCAAAAAGGGAGGGAGCTAAACCGATCTACACATCGGCAGCCATTTCAGCAACGAGGGGCCATTGCAGCAGGTATTTATCTCCTCTCCTCTCATCTCCTCTCACTTCAACGTCGAATATCCAAACCTTAATTAGGGTTTTCAAATGGTGTATGTATTCGGGGATTTCCATTTTTTAATCCGTAATTAGGGTTTTCCAATGTTGCGTGTTATTGGGGATTTTCATTTTTTAATCCCTAATTAAGGTTTTGCATATTTAAATATCGAGATCCCTAATTAGGGGTATTCAAGTTCAAATCCCTAATTAGGGGTATTCAAGTTCAATCCCTAATTAAGGTTTTGCAAATCTCAGGTGGACCATACTATAAGAAACAGTAGTCATAAAAAGTCCCACTGTTAAAATCTTCCTAGGGTTATTCTGCAATGTTTATTTGCCAGAAGGTGAAATATACTTGGATGAATGGAAAAAAAATAAAATATATCAGCAGATAAAATTAGGGTTGTCAACAGGCTGGGCTGGGTAGGTCTTAGCCTGGATTTTGAACTATTTTTGGTCGGGCCGTCTGGCCTGCCCTATTCAAAATTTTGATTTTAGGACCAAGCTTGGCATGCCTGTAAGTGTTTTAAAATTTCATTTGCTTGAGATTTTTTGGCAAAGTCATTCTAGTTGACATTTAACATAATCAAAATTGATTGTGAATGCTTAATCAGTTATGAAAAAATTGTTAGTTCCAGGCTTCCAACAATGCTTTCCTTTTGCTTTAAGCAGTTTTCTTTTTCTCTTAAGGATAGTAAAAATGAAATTCCATACAAGGGAATTTCACTTCTTGAGTTACCTAGAAAAATGTAGGCTATAGCTCAATTGTTCTAATTATTATTGACAACTACTAATATGTCATGAAAATTACCAGTTTTACTTTCAGAACTTTGAATTATTTTGCAACAGTTGCAACTAATATGTGGTGTTTGTCCCAGCTGTATTTTGTAATGAAGTTGTAACCTATTCTCAATTCCCTAAAGCTATAACCTATAACCTATAACCTATAACCTAAACCTAAAACTAACCTAAACCTATAACCTATAACCTAAACCTATAACCAACCTAAACCTATAACCTTAACCTAAACCTAAAACCTAAAACCTAAACCTAAACCAACACCTATAACCTTAACCTAAACCAAAACCTATAACCTAAACATTAACCTATAACTTAAACTTATAACCTATAACCTAACCTTAACCGTAAACCTAAAACCTAAACCTAAACCTATAAACTAAAACCTAAACCTAAACCTAAAACCTAAATGTATTCTCAAATCCCTAAACCTAAACCTACACCTAATCATAATCTCAACTCTCTAACCTAAACGTAAACCTAAATTTGAAAACTCAAACCTAAACCCGAACCCGAACCCAATTTCCTAAACCTAAACCTTAACCTATTCTCAATTCCCTAAAGCTATAACCTATAACCTATAACCTAAACCTAAACCTAACTTAAACCTAAAACTTAAACCTAAACCAAAACCTAAATGTATTCTCAAATCCTTAAACCTAAAACTACACCTAATCCTAATCTCAACTACTTAACCTAAACCTAAACTTGAAAACCCAAACCTAAACCCAATCCCGAACCTGAACCCGATTTCCTAAACCTAAACCTTAACATATTCTCAATTCCCTAAAGCTAAAACCTATAACCTATAACCTAAACCTAAACCTAACCTAAACCTATAACCTAAGCCTAAACCTAAAACCTAAGACAAAACCTATAACCTTAACCTAAACCAAAACCTATAACCTATAACCTATAACCTATAACCTAAACTTATAACCTATAACCTTCAATCCCCATTGGTGCATTTCTTTCTCTTCCACTCTTTATCTCCCCCACACACCACCTGTAAGTGACTTCCCTGTAAGTTACTTCCCACTTACCCAACTTATAGGCATACAAACAAGTGGCATGAATCCATGGCAATTCATAAGGTCAAAATCAGTTTGAACAAGTTTTGAAGTATTGGCCGCCTTATCAGTGGTGAATGATATGATACCCAATATATGGATTTTAATCTTTAGTTTTCAATGACAGGTGGGGTCCATGGTCCAATAATCCAAATCCATGCTTGTTTGTCCCAACAGCAGATGGACTACGCCTAAGAATCTCCTTGATAGGACAATCTTAACTTATTAATTTCTAGCTTGTATATAAAAGGTTAGGTTGTCTTGTCTCACTCATGTACCATTTCATGTTATATATATTGCATTATATACATCACTGAATATATATTGTATGAGGTTTACAATAATCTTGGAGTGTAGAAAATTTTCAAGTTTATGCATTTTAGTTCGAGTTCCTTCTCTAATCACAATAGCCTTGGGAGGGTTGATACGAGGGATAGGTTGACTGCAAAAGGGCCTATTAAAACTGTATTAGGTTATCTAGCTGGTCCTGAAATCATTATGTCCAACAAGATAACCCAATATAGTTTTAATCAGCCCTTTTACAATCAACCCATCCCTCGTATCAACCCTTCTAAGGATTCGTGATTAGAGAAATAACTCGAACTGAAATACACATACTTGGAAATTTTCTGCACTCTAAGATTACTGTAAACCTCATACAATTTATTTAGAAAATTTCATCAGTTATAAGTCATCTGGTACAAAAAGCTTGTCCTTCACTACTAACTAAACATAAAATACGAACTCAATGGCAATTTTTCAACCTATGAATCTTGTGTATATGCAGAAAAGAAACAGAAGTGATTAATGCTTTTAATCATTCAATGTCCAACTACTATACATTTTTTAGCCTCATCTGTATAGATGAAATATTCCAATGTAGGGATTGCCTGATAAATAGTCTGGAAGATTGGTTCTCATTCACAAAATAAAAATAAAAATAGATGCCTAGCTTATTTTTAATTGTATTAGCTTGAAATTGATGGAGCAAACCCGGATGTGGATCGGAGCTATCCAGTTGTTGAGCGAGGGTCCCTGAAAGGTGGGAACCACTGTTATGACCATGATGAAGTTGTCTATTTTCTATGGACAACATTGGAGTGGCCTGGCCATTTGGACAGCCTATGTTTATGTATTTACTCAAAATTGATGGAGTATATCCGGACGTGCATTGGAACTATCCGGATGTTGAGCGGGAGTCCCTGGAAGGTGAAAACTACTATTATGACCATGATGAAGCTGTCTATTTCCTATGGATAGCATTGGAGTGGCCTGGCCATTTGGACAGGCTATGTTTATATATTTGCTCAAAATTGATGGAGTAAACCAGGATGTGCGTCGTATCTATTCGAATGTTGAGAAAGGGTCCCTGGAAAGTGGGAACCACTGTTATGACCATGATGAAGCTGTTCATTTCCTATGGACAGTATTGGAGTGGCCTGACCATTTGGACAGGCCGTGTTTATATATTTACTCAAAATTGATGGAGCAGTCCCGGATGTGCATCAGAGCTATCAAGATGTTGATCGGGGGTCCCTGAAAGGTGAGAACCACAATTATGACCATGATGAAGCTGTTCATTTCCTATGTACAGCATTGGAGTGACCTGACCATTTGGACAGGCCGAGTTTATATCTGTATTTACAGGGACCACACCCTTAACCTAAACCACACCCTAAACCTATAATATAAACTTAAACCTTAACCTAAACTTATAACCTAAACCTATAACCTATAACCTAAATCCAAACCTAAACCTAAACCTATAACCTATAACCCAAAACCTAAACCTAAACATATTCTCAAATCCCTAAACCTAAACCTACACCTAATCCTAATCTTAAATTCCTAAACCTAAGCCTACACCTAATCCTAATCTCAACTCTCTAACCTAAACTTGAAATCTCAAACCTAAACCCAATCCCGATCTCGAACCCGATTTCATAAACATATACCTTAACCTATTCTCAATTCCTTAAAGCTATAACCTATAACCTAAACCTAAACCTAAACCTATAACCTTAACCTAAACTTAAAACCTAAACTTAAACCTAAAACCTAAATGTATTCTCAAATTTCGAAACCTAAACCTACACATAATCCTTATATCAACTCTTTAACCTAAACTTAAACTTAAAAACCCAAACCTAACCCTAAACCCCAACCCGATTTACTAAACCTAAACCTTAACCTATTCTCAATTTCATAAACCTTAACCTATAACCTAACTTAAACCTAAACCTATAACCTAAATATAAACCTATAACCTAAACCTAAACCTAAACCTAAAACCTAAATGTATTCTCAAATCCTTAAACCTAAACCTACACCTAATCCTAATCTCAACTCTCTAACCTAAACCTAAACCTAAAATTGAAAACCCAAACCTAAACCCGATCTCGAACCCGATTTTCTAAACCTAAACCTTAACCTATTCTCAATTCCCTATAGCTATAACCTAACCTATAACTTATAACCCAAACCTAAACCTTAACCAAAACCTATAACATAAACCTTAACCTATAACCTATAACCTATAACCTAAACTTATAACCTATAAACTAACCTTAACCTTAACCTTAACCTAAACCTAAAACCTGAACCTAAACCTATAAACTAAAATCTAAACTTAAACCTAAAACCTAAATGTATTCTCAAATCCCTAAATCTAAACCTTCACCTAATCCTAATCTCAACTCCCTAACCTAAACCTAAACCTAAACTTGAAAACCCAAACCTAAACCTGATCCCGAACCCGAACCCGATTTCCTAAACCTAAACCTTAACCTATTCTCAATTCCCCAAAGTTATAACCTATAACCTAAACCTAAACCTATAACCTAAACCTAACCTAAACCTATAACCTTAACCTAAACCTAAAACCTAAACCTAAACCTAAACCAAAACATATAAACCTAAACCAAAACCTATAACCTAAACCTTAACTTATAACCTAAACCTTAACATATAACCTAAACTTATAACCTATAACCTAACCTTAACCTAAACCTATACCTATAACCTAAACCTATAAACAAAAACAAAAACCTAAACCTAAAACCTACATGTATTCTCAAATCCCTAAACATAAACCTACACCTAATCCTAATCTCAACTCCCTAACCTAAACTTAAAAATCCAAACCTAAACCTGATCCCGAACCCGAACCCAATTTCCTAAACCTAAACCTTAACCTATTTTCAATTCCCTAAAGCTATAACCTAAACCTAAACCTAACCTTAACCTAAACCTAAAACCTAAATGTATTCTCAAATTCTTAAACCTAAACCTACACCTAACCCTAATCACGACTACTTAACCTAAACCTAAACTTAAAAATCCAAACCTAAACCCGATCCCAAACCCGAACCCGATTTCCTAAACCTAAACCTTAACCTATTCTCAATTCCCTAAAGCTATAACCTATAACATATAACCTAAACCTAAACCTAAACTTAACATATAACCTATAACCTTAACCTAAACCAAATCCTATAACCTATAACCTAAACTTATAACCTATAACATAACCTTAACCTAAACCTAAAACCTAAACCTAAACCTATAAACTAAAACCTAAACCTAAACCTAAAACCTAAATGTATTCTCAAATCCTTAAACCTAAACCTAAACCTACACCTAATCCTAATCTCAACTCCCTAACCTAAACCTGAAAACCCAAACCTAAACCCGATCTCAAACCCGAATCACATTTCCTAAACCTAAACCTTAACCTATTCTCAATTCCTTAAAGCTCTAACCTATAACCTAACTTAAACCTAAACCCATAAACTATTCTCAATTCCCTTAACCTATAACCTAACTTAAACCTAAACTTATAACCTACACTTATAACCTAAACCTAAACCTATAACCTAAACCTAAAACCTAAAACCCAAACATAAACCCGATCTCGAACCCGAACCTGATTTCCTAAACCTAAACCTTAACCTATTCTCAATTCCCAAAAGCTATAACCTATAAGCTAACTTAAACATAAACCTATAACCTATTCTCAATTCCCTTAACATATAACCTAACTTAAACTTAAACCTATAACCTACACTTATAACCTAAACCTAAAACCTAAACCTAAACCTAAAACCTAAATGTATTCTTAAATCCCTAAACCTAAACCTACACCTAATCTTAATCTCAACTCCCTAACCTAATCCTAAACCTAAACTTGAAAACCCAAACCTAAACCCGATCCCGAACCCGATTTCCTAAACCTAAACCTTAACCTATTCTCAATTCCCTAAAGCTATAACCTATAACCTAAACCTAAACCTTACAAAACCTATAGCCTAAACCTTAACCTATAACCTATAACCTAAACCTAAACCTTACAAAACCTATAACCTATAACCTATAACCTATAACCTAAACTTATAACCTATAACCTAACCTTAACCTAAACCTATAACCTAAACCTATAACCTAAACCTAAACCTAAACCTAAAACCTAAATGTATTCTTAAATCCCTAAACCTAAACCTACACCTAATCATAATCTTGACTCCCTAACCTAAACTTGAAAACCTAAACCTAATCCCAATGCCGAACCTTAACCTGATTTCCTAAACCTAAACCTTAACCTATTCTTAATTCCCTAAAGCTATAACCTATAACCTATAACCTAAACCTAAACCTAAACTTTAACCAAAACCTATAACCCTAATGCGTGGATGAATGTGATGTGGATAAGATTGTTTCTATTTGGATGGATGTAGTTTATGTTTGGATGGATTTACTAGTTTGGGTTTAGATGGAAGTGAATGTGAATATGATGAAATATATTATATAACAGGTGTATATCAGGATGAATATGATAAAATATATTGTAACAGGTGTATATGAGGAATTTTATGTGGAATTTTACGCTGGAATTTTTTATTTTTTATTTAAAAAAAAAAAAAATAGAGAGAGAGAGAGAGACTTTTACCTATGAAAATTTTCGTAGATAACATTTTTGTAAATATTTTTACCTACGAAAATCGTTGTCAATAAAAGTTTTTTAGGTATTTTTTAGTGACGAAAATGTTCGTCGCTAAAAGTTTTGTAATTATTTTTAGCAACGAACTGTATCCTCGGCAAAAGGAAATGTTTCGAGTTTTTTTTGTTTTTAAAAATTCAAAACACCCTTTAGCGACGAACATTTTCATCGCTAAAGGTGGCTTTTAGCTACAAAATTAATTTTGTTGCTAAAAGGAAACTTCTCGACTTTTTTGTCTATTCAAAAATTCAAAACACCCTTTAGAGACGTAAATTTTCGTTGCTAAAGGTGGCTTTTAGCTACGAAATTAATTTCGTCGCTAAAAGGAAACTTCTCGAGTTTTTTATTTTTTCAAAAATTCAAAACACCCTTTAGCGACGAAAATTTTCGTCGCTAAAAGCTACCTTTAACTACAAAATTAATTTCTTCACTAAAAGGAAACTTCTCAACTTTTTTATTTTTTTCAAAAATTCAAAACACCCTTTAGCGACGAAAATTTTCGTCATTAAAAGTTGCCTTTAGCTATGAAATTAATTTCGTTGCTAAATGGAAACTTCTTGACTTTTTTATTTCTTTCAAAAAGTCAAAACACCCTTTAGCAGCGAAACTTTTCGTCGCTAAAAGGAAACTTGACTTTTTTGTTTCTTTCAAAAAGTCAAAACACCCTTTAGTGATGAAAATTTTCATTGTTAAAAGCCACCTTTAGCTACGAAATTAATTTCGTCAGGAAAAGGA
The DNA here is from genome assembly GCA_037074715.1 of Magnolia kwangsiensis. NCBI lineage: Eukaryota > Viridiplantae > Streptophyta > Magnoliopsida > Magnoliales > Magnoliaceae > Magnolia > Magnolia kwangsiensis. The sequence continues at coordinate 131,320,861 of CM073574.1, forward strand.
AACTTCTTGACTTTTTTATTTCTTTCAAAAAGTCAAAACAATCTTTAGAGACGAAACTTTTCTTCGTTAAAAGCCTCCTTCAGCTACAAAATTAATTTCGTCGTTAAAATGAAACTTCTCGACTTTTTTGTTTTTTTCAAAAATTCAAAACGCCGTTCAGCGACGAAAATTTTCGTCGCTAAAAGCCACCTTTAGCTACAAAATTAATTTCATCGCTGAAAGGAAACTTCTCAACTTTTTTATTTTTTTTTTAAAATTCAAAAAACCCTTTAGCAACAAAAATTTTCATCGCTAAAAGCCACCTTTAACTATGAAATTAGTTTCGTTGCTAAAAGGAAACGTCTTGACTTTTTTATTTTTTTCAAAATTTCAAAACACCCTTTAGCGACGAAAATTTTCGTCACTAAAAGGCTCCTTTAGCTACGAAATTAATTTTGTCGCTAAAAGGGAACTTCTTGACTTTTTTGTTTTTTCAAAAATTCAAAACACCCTTTAGCGACGAAAATTTTCATTGCTAAAAGCCACCTTTAGCTATGAAATTAATTTCTTCGCTAAAAGGAAACTTATCGACTTTTTTATTTTTTCTAAAAATTCAAAACACCCTTTAGCAACAATAATTTTTGTCACTAAAAGCGACCTTTAGCTACGAAATTAATTTCGTCGCTAAAAGGAAACTTCTCGACCTTTTGTTTTTTTCAAAAATTCAAAACACCCTTTAGCGATGCAAATTTTTGTCGCTAAAAGCCACATTTAGCTACGAAATTAATTTCGTCGCTAAAAGGAAACTTCTCGACTTTTTACTTTTTTCAAAAATTCAAAACACCCTTTAGCGACGAAAATTTTCGTCGCTAAAAGGCACCTTTAGCTATGAAATTAATTTTATCGCTAAAAGGAAACTTCTCAACATTTATTTTTTTCAAAAATTCAAAACATCTTTTAGCGACAAAAATTTTCGTCGCTAAAAGTAAACTTTTACATTTTCGTCACTAAAAGTCACTTTTAACGATGAAAAAAATTTCGTCACTAAAAGTTTCATCAGTAAAACTCTCTTTTTGGTAGTGAGAGAAGATTTACATGAAGCAACCAGAAGGATTAGAAATACCAGGGGCAAAGAACAAGGTTTACAGGTTAAAGAGATCATTGTACGGTATGAAACAGTCGTCTAGGCAATGGTACAAGAAATTTGATTCTTTCACAATGAGTCAAATGTTTACTAGGAGTGAGTATGATCATTATGTTTATTTTAAGACACTGAGTAATGGAAAGTTTATTATCTTGGTATTATATGTTAATGACATGCTTATCGCTAGTCATAACGTATTTAAGATCGACATATTGAAGGCTCAACTATCAAGGACATTTGAGATGAATGATTTAAGGGTTGCAAAGAGGGTTCTTGACATTGACATATACAAAGACAGGAAAAGGAGCAGGTTATGATTATCTCAGGTTGAATACCTTGAGAAGGTATTGGTAAAGTATGGGATAGATAATGTAAAGTCAGTCAACGTTCCCCGCGTGGCTCATTGTTAGCTTTCTTCTGAGCATTGTCCTTAAATGGGTGAAGAAAAGTTATGTCTTATTTACCTTATTTGAGTGTATTTGGCAACTTGATGTATGACATGGTCTATATAAGACTGGATATTTCACATGCGGTGGGTGTCATTAGCAGATACATGTCTACCCCGGCAAGTGATGCTGGGAGGTAATGAAATGGCTACTTCGATATATTCGAGATATGCAAGACTACGTCTTGACATTCAAAAAATTAAGAGACAAGTTAATAGGATATATGGATTATTTCGCAGGCAGTATGAACAATAGAATATTGACTTTCGGTTACTCATTTATGTTAGCGGGTAGAGGGATTAATTCGATGTTGAAGATGCAATCTATGGTGACTCTTTCCACAACTGAAGCTAAGTACATTACAGTGATAGAAACATTTAAGGAAGTGGTTTAGTTGAGGGGAATGATAAATCAGTTGGGGTTTCAGTAGAAGGTCGTGCCGGTTAATTCTGACAATAAAAGCAAGATCAATTTGGCAAAGAACTTAGTTTATTATTCTAAACTAAACATATTAATGTGCGTCATCATTTTACCTAACAGGTGATAGAAGAATATAGTGTGACTCTCGAGAAGATACATACAAGCGTGAATCTGACAGATATCCTTACCAAGGTGGTTCGTATAGAGAAGTTCAAGTTTTCTACAATTTCTTTGGATCCAACAAAGATTGAGTGAAGATGGAGTGTGAATGAGAATCGATGATTGTGGATCTATAATGAAGACAAAGTGGAGATGGAGGATCAAACATGCCATGTTGTAGTATGAAGATTATAATCATGGTGGAGATTGCTGAAAATCGGATGCCTGAAATCTATGTTGAAATAAGGGCCATCGAACGATCAACAGCCTAGTGGACAGGTTGAAGGGTATTGAAAATATTCAATCTTTTAGCAAAATTCTATGGAGTGTTTTTAAAATATTCGACGGGTCGAAAACTCTGGTCGATAGGTCAATCCGACCGATTGAAGCATCTTAATCGGTCGACTCAATAGATCGATGGGTTGCGTAGTTTTGCGTATTTTTCGCGATTTATGTCTATTTCCATTTTACCTTAAATATATGGATGTAATTGGAATTAGGTTTAAAGCTAAACGTGCTTAAAAGTTCAAGAAGGTTTTAGAGAGAGAAAAAGCTAGGGATTTCGCTTGAGGCTTTGAATTGGTAAGGTTTCATCTCTTGTAACTTTGCTATTCATAGTGTGTTATCGCTTTATGCCGTGATTTTTTTCGGCAATATTTTTTTCCACATAAATTCGGAGTGTTCTCTATTGAATTTTCTTGTACGATTGTGATTACTCTATTTAATTCTTCTCTATGTGCTTCCGCGAGTCTGAACATTATTTTTACACCATGGTTTACTCATAGTTGTATGAATGAATGGGTGGTTCAAATCCATGATATGAGAGTCCCTCGTGCCATTTAAAAGATTTTGGGATTTTTTTAACATCACCATTACAACATGACGTTAGCAATGCATGCGCATATATGCATGCTCACCTCTATATGTGTGTACACACTTGCACGTGTGTATGACACACACCACATAGGAGCCCATAGAGGTTTTGATCTCATGGGAGCTTCATATGAGGTCAAAACACACACACACACACACACACACACACATATATATATATATATATATATATATATATATGAAAGTCGGTCTAGATGGGTATGCCTGCCGTATCTGACGATGTACACAATCTCGAGATCTTTGCATCAAGCCGAAGATGGATGGTGATTGTTCAAATATAAGAATAATCATGATGAAGCAGAGAGGATCTTATCACCCTTCCAGCTTTATGACTGAGGTGGCTCCCAGATTGCCATTTATGGATTTATATCATTTATGAGGATGGTTAGAAGGACAAACTTGGTATAAATACTCATCCATTTTCTCTCAAGGAATTCTCATATTAGGATATTTGAGATGCCTTGCCTTGTTATAAGGGAGGGATCAAGGTATTTGGATGAGGGAAGGATAATCTCTTCTTATCCCTACAATACTTCAAGGTGCATCTCTAGAAATATCCCTACAACATAATGTGGCCTAAGCTTTGGGGGGCCTCCTTGATGTATATCTTTTATCCACACCGTTCATCAAAAAATTTAGCTCATTTTAAGGCAAACTTGCCAAAAGTGAGGAAATCCGAAGCTCAATTGGACCACACTACAAGAAATAAGGGATAATGATGCTCATGTCGAAAACTTATTTGGGTACAAGAAGCTTTGGATCAAGTAGTTGATATTTATGTTTTCTCTTTCTTGAGGTTTATTTGACCTTACGAGCCAATTAGATAGCAAATAAATATCACAATGAATGCTAGTAGGAAAGATTTCAACATTGAGCGTCATCATGTCCACCATGTTCTATGGTGTGGTCTATCTGGGCTTTGGATATGCCTGATTTTGGGAACCATGTAACTTTGAACCGTTCCTACAGTTAGGAGATGGAGGAACGGCAATGGCAACGCTCGTCTTTGCACGACACATGTGAGGTCCGATTGATTAGCAGACAGTCCTATTTTAGTCTCAGATGATCTACATGGTGGGGCCCACCATTTTCTTGGTATGGATGACGGGAAATAACGGTGGATGTTACAAAACGGAAGCGGATTGGCTGATGTACCACGGACCAGCTATGTAGTTGATGTGTTGACATCAGCAAGTTCTATGGATCCCATCATGAGGTATGTGCTATATCCAAACCGTCCATACATTTTACGAGCTCGTAGTAAGAATTGAGACGAAAGTTAAGACATATCAAACGATCAACTGGACCACACTTCAAAAAGTAGTGGCGGATTAAACGTCTACCAGTGAAACCCTTTTGGGGGGTCACAGAGGTTTTGATCAATATGAAATTTGTTTTTCCTCTTCATCCAGGTCTTTGTGACATTATGAACAGATTGGATGGAAAATAAAAGTTATGGTGAGCCCTATGAAAATTTTAATGATGAAAATCATTATCTCAGCTGCTATTTGTTGTGTGGTCCACTTGATCTTTGGATATAATTCATTTTTTGGATATTACTCTAAAATGATATTGAAAAATGGATTAACGGTGTGGATATAATAAATACATCATTATGGGGCCATGTAACTTTGATCTCCAGTCCACTCACAAACCGGGGCTGGTGAAATTCTCCTTTCCTGATCCATCCATTCTTTCGTGAAGTGCTGGCCATGTCTGAATATGACTGTACCGCCTTGAATATGACATATTGTCAGCTTCACAGTGGGGCCACCTTATGAATAGTCAAGATGTTTCACACGCTTGCCAGCTTGGCATGCGTTTGTGTGACGGTATTTGGAAGCAAATATCCAGATTTCGAATAATTTCACGCGTTGGTTTGGAATGTCTTAACGGATCACGCAAACTAGGTACTTATTCTTAGGGAAGCAGATTGGCTGGTGTACCACACACGATCTATATAACTGGTGTATTAACGTCGGTAAGTTCTATGGGCCCCATCATGATGTATGTGTTATATCCACACTGTACATCCATTTTTCTAGCTCGTAGTAAAGTTTTAGATGAAAAATAAGATATAACTAATGATCAGTTGGACCACACTGCAAAATGTAGTGGGGGATTGAACTGTCTACCATTGAAACCCTTTTAGGGGTCACAAAAGTTTTGGATCAGTATGAATTTTTTTTTCCTCTTCATCCAAGTCCCCGTGACCTTATGAATAGATTGGATGGAAAATAAACATAATGGTGGGCCCTATGAATTTTTTAACGGTGAAAATCCGGTGTGGTCCATTTGATCTTTGGATATGATTCATTTTTTTTAGATAATTCTCTAAAATGATCTCAAACAATATATATGAACAGTATGGATATAATAAATATATCATTATGAGGCCATGTAATTTTGATCTCCTTTGAATCGTTCGTACAACTCGAAGCTCGAGGAGCATCAGCGCTCATCTTCGCAAGACACGTAACTACACCAGCCTCTGTCATTTTCAAATTTTCTCGGATTTTATATAACAGAAAAGCTATAATGACCTGCGTGCTTAAAGTTACGCGAAATCGAATTGTGTATTGAGTACCTCAGTATTCTAAGGGGTAGTACGCAATCCGCATCCGTACGCTAAGGGGTACGTGTCAGGAGCTTATTGGCTCTAAGATGTGGGGTCACTTCCCTTCTCTAAATGCCAAACAATTAACTTCTCTTTCTTTCTCTCTCTTCCATGCAAGGAAGAATCATAGAAGGATCTACCGCTCCTCTATTCCCAGCAAAAATCAGATTGCGTACCAAGTTATTCAATATGGTTTTATCATACAAAGTAAACTTAAGAAATGTAGAAGGATCTATCGCTCCTCTATTCCCAGCAGAAATCGGATTGCGTACCAAGTTATTCAATACGGTTTTATCATACAGAGTAAACTTAGTTAAGCCCACCTTGAATGTATGTGGTCTATCCATGCCATCCATTAGTTTTTACAACTAATTTAAGGCGTTCAGCTCAAAATTTAAGCATACCTAAAGATCAAGTGGATCATACTACAGGAAGCAGTAGGAGTAATGATTTCCACCATTGAAACCTTGTTAAGCCCTACAATGATTTTTATTTTTCATCCAACTTATTCATGATATCATGAAGACATGGATGAAGGGAAAACACATATATAAGCTTGATCCAAAAAATTTGTGGGCCTAAGAATTTTTCAATGGTAGACATTTAATTGACACTATTTCTGTGGTGTGGTCCATTTGAACTTTATATATGATTCATTTTTAGGCTTAAGCGTTGAAATTATATGGTAAAATACATGAACAAAGTGAATAAGATACATAAATCATGGTGAACGTTACAGAATTTAATCAGCACGCTATTCCTAATGAGTTACCCGATATGCAATGGAAGCGGATTGCATCCTACCCCTGACCGAATGGATTATCGTCCGGGAAGGGCTCTATGAGGTCCACTGTGATTTAAGGATTTTATCCACGCCGTTAATAACTTTTCTCAGATAATTTTATTGCATGATTTAAAAAATTAAGCAGATTCAGATCTCCAGTGAACCACACCTAAGGAAGCAGCGGTGATAATGGCATCCACCATTGAAACCTCTCTAAGGGCCACTGTGATGTTTCAACAGTGGAATTTATTATTCCCAATATTTCCTGTTCCATGGTCCACTTGAGCATTAGAAATTATTCAATTTTGGTCTCAACTGTTAAAATGTGCTTGAAAAATGAATAGACGGCGTGGATAGACTACATCCATTTACAGTGGGCCCAACAGAGTTTGCTCATTGAAACCTTTCTAAGCAATCGTAGATCCTTTTATGTTTCCACCTTACACGGAAGAGAGAGAAGCTAACCTCGTTTGTTTTGGAATTCACAGGAGACAAGCGCCCTTCATCCTAGAGCCAATTGATCGTAACAAGTAAAGTTGGCACCCTTAGCGTACTGAGTTACTCAGTTCACAATCCAATTCCTGTTGAGGGTCAAATATTGCATATTAGACCCCAGATATTGTCTAGATTTACGAATATAATGCTGTCTAATGGCTCGTTTTCTCATTCTTATGTGGCAAAGTGATTTTATGAGCATAGATGGAAAAAGAACGTTAAAAGTTGAGATTTAACGATCTGATGACGCCAAAGGCAAGGGACACACTCCAGGGGACCAAGATTGACAAATATACACGGTCAGAAATTCGAGAAAAGTTAGAAATTGAAGCTCAAGTGGCCTGAAGGACGTCCAGAATACAAGATCACGAGGTTCCCACCATCCGTTCGGCTCGAAACTTCATACGTCGCCTGAGGACCATAAATTAACCGTACACGTCAAAAATCATCCATTGGATCATTGCGGAAGTGGCCTAACGGGCAGATCAGCTCATCAATCTTCAATTTGGGGCCCACCCGCCAGCTGGATATGATTGATAATTGTTCTCAACGGGTAAAATAATGTGAGGAACAGAATGGGCGGAGTGGATTTCTTAGAAGCTTCACAGTGGACCATATATGTACAGCGTGTGTACATAGTGTACACACGCCCGCCGTGCGCCAAATTTCCCAAAAGTCGGTCAGCTGCGCTGACCGACGTTTCCGTCTATAACTCAAAAAAAAAAAAAAAAAAAAAAAAAAAAAAACCGTGCAGCGGATGCACGGCCACTGGCCGTTTTTGCGATCAGATGTGGGCCCCACACGTGCCCCATAAGCTTAATCCGAACCGTCCACCGTGTAGACAGCCGCGAGCACTACAAAATCATGTTGTCACTTTTCACCCATGCGTGCACACGTGTGAGATACAGAGGCCACAAAAGGGCTGCTCGAAAATGCTTCTGTGGGGCCCACCGACCACAACAGCGAAATGGTGCGAAAGGTTTCGCACATCCACGAAAACTGACTTTTCCGGACGGTTTTGGCCCACCATCTTTGATCATATGGCAGATCTGAACCGTCTATCATGTAGAGGACCCAAGAAAGTACTAAGGGACGGTGTTTCTTTGGAATTTGAGCGAGAAAAGTGGCGTGTTTCATGGTACCAAACTCGGCTGCGAAAATTACACTCCGTGTCCTGCTACAACTCTGTCACTGACTCCAGCCTTCCAGCAGCTATAAAAAGAGGTTTTTGGACGTGGGGAGGAGGCATTCAAGGTCTTGGGAGGAAGAACAGAGGGCTCGAGCTTGGGTTTGAACGTGGTCAGAGGAGAGAGAGAGGAGCTTGGTTTTTTTCTTTCCCTTTTCTTTTCCTTTTCTTTTTCTCTTTATTTATTTGGATTGAGCCCATCCATGGTAGGCTAAATCCTCCTAGCTAGGGCTAGGAGGTGAAGCTTGTAGTGAGATGAGAGATTATATGCTTTTAATTTAATTTTAATTTTTGAATTGAAGTTGGTTTTAGTTTGATTTTAATGGAAATATTTTTGGTCTTTAATGGTCTGTTGTGACTGAAATTACAATGGGTCTGCAATGCTTTGAATATTTTCTTATCCCTTTTATGTTTATGACGTTAGGAAGCCCTGTTGTTCACCATAGTCTCCTGGGCATGGTTGGATGACGGTACCCTTCTTAACCTTCATACATATGATTGGTTGGTAATTAGTTTAATTCTGTTGTTTGCAATAGTCTGTGGGCATGGTTTGGTGATGGAATCCATTCTAATTCATACACCTTTCATCTCTTTGAAAACTAGATCAACGGCAGTTCAGTAATTTCCATGATTTTTGATGCAAGCATGAATTCTCCCTGATCTCTACAAGTGGATCCTCTGAATCCCTAGTTCCCTTCTCCTGATTTCTCTCAAGTTTAGATAATTATTTCACCATTATTTCTTAAATTACATTCAGTTTAGATTTCATCTTAATCTAGTTCTAGTTCTGGTTAGTTTTAGATAACGTACAAGTTTCAGTCCCTTGGGATTCGACCTCGGTCTTACCGAGTTATTACTACATCACAACCCTGCACTTGGGGAGTGAACAAGTTTTTGGCGCCGTTGCCGGGGACTGTCGGCTGCGTTTTTCTGAAATTAATTAGTTTTGGGATTAGTTTAAGATTAGATTTTCTTTAGAATTTTTAATTCTAGGTTTAGAAGTAGTTATTTTCCTTGTTAGAAATTTTTCCTAACGTTAGAAACTTACTATTCTTCATTCTATCTGATTTTTAGAACTAACCTAATTTTTTTCTGTTTTGTAGGAAACTTCTAATTTAGTAAGCTCTTTCTAATTTCTCTTTCTTTAGAATTTCTTTTTTTTTTTTTTCTAAAAATTAGTTTACTCTTAATTAGGACTTTCTATTCTTAGAAACTAACTTATTTTGTTTTATTTTGCAGATTCTTAACCTAGGACTCCAAATTTGGTAACTTCTTTCCATCTTTTCCTTTTATTTTCTAGATTTCTTCTTCCTCTTTTTTAGGTTTAAATTAGAATTTGAGGGCTGAGTGTGTTTTATGCCCCAGTGGGCACGCGACAACACTCAACGTCTCGTGACTGAAGGAGGATTAGTTGAGGGGTTGACTGTCCATCGCAGGACTAGACACCACTTGAATTCTCCTGAGTTAGAGGACGTTATGGCTGAAAATCAACCTCAAGCACTACCCCAACCAGGGGTTGAGGAAGTACATGATGAGAATGAGGTGCATCAGGCACCCCCGCCTCGTACTTTACGAGATTATTTACAACCGGCAGGGGTGAGTACGCCCTCATGCATGATTTTTCCTGAGAATACAGGACATATGGACATCAAGCCAGGGGTTATCCAACTCCTTCCTAAGTTCCATGGGCTTGAGTCTGAAGAACCATATCTGCATCTGAAAGAGTTCGATGAAATCATAGACACCTTATACTTTCCTAATGTATCTGAGGATACTATTAGGCTGAAACTCTTTCCATTCTCCTTGAAAGAAAAAGCCAAGACGTGGTTACATTCATTGCGTCCTAGATCCATTGGCACATGGAATGATTTGCAGAGGGAATTTATAAAGAAATTTTTCCCACATCATAAGACAATTACCCTCAGGAGAGCAATCATGAACTTTGCCCAAAAGGAAGATGAAACATTCTTCCAATGTTGGGAAAGGTTCAAGGATCTGGTTAATGCATGCCCACAACATGGCTTTGAAATATGGCGCATTACGAATTTTTTCTATGATGGGCTAACATCTTCCATGCGCCAAATGGTCGAGACAATGTGTAACGGAGATTTTATTAATAAAAATGTCGACGAGGTATGGGATTACCTCGATAGTCTCGCGGAAAAAACACAATCATGGGACTATTACCCAAGAACGAACACCACGTCTAGGCCGACTCATTCAAGGGAAAAAGGAGGAATATATCTCCTGAAAGAGGATAATGATCTTAACGCTAAGGTGGCCAATCTCACCAGAAAATTTGAAGCCATGGAAGGAAGGAAGGAAAAGGTTAATGAAAGTGTTTGCGGCATCTGTGATTGCAACATTCATACTACTGAAAATTGTCCTTCAATACCTGCCTTTCGAGATGTATTGAATGAACAATCTAATGCCGTAAATAACTATCAAAGACCTTTCAATGGACCACCCTCTAATACATACAATCCTGGCTGGAAAAATCATCCGAATTTTAGTTGGAGGAACGGACAAACTGCTACCCCTCAAGGTTTCTTCAATCAAAATCCAAATCAGGGGAAACCTCAAGAAGAATCGGTTCAATTTTCCATACAAGAGCTGGCTCGGACAATGCAAGGAATTTCAGATTTTATGCAAAAAATAGATTCACGTATGACGGCTATGGAAAAAGGGATGCTCCCTGCACAATCACTCCCTAATCCGAAACCGCAATACGAGACAGGTGATCCCAGCTCTTCGAATCAAATGGGGCACGCTAAATCCATCACCACTCTTAGGAGTGAGAAGGTTATTGATAAAACCCTTCCGGTTAGGCCCGAAAAGCCTCAAGAACCAGAAGAGGACAACAATGATGGATCTAGTGGCGCCCCACAAAAATTTGAACCGGAACCTCTAGAAAAGCCAGTTGCTCCGTTTCCCCAACGGTTGCTTGAACCAAAACGTCTATCTAACTCTCAGGACATCCTAGAGGTGTTGAAACAAGTAAAAGTCAATATTCCTCTGCTTGATGTTGTAAAACAGATTCCTTTATATGCTAAATTTCTAAAGGACTCATGTACTACCAAACGACGGAAAAGTGTTCAAAAGAAAATCTCCTTGACTGAGAAAGTGAGTGCCGTCCTAAAACAAGATGTGCCGCAAAAATTCAAAGATCCCGGTTGCCCAACCATATCATGTGTAATTGGGAACTATCGAATTGATCATGCACTTCTTGACTTAGGAGCGAGCGTCAATCTGATTCCCTATTCGGTATACCAACAGTTAGGGTTGGGTGAATTAAAACCCACTCGAACCACACTACAACTTGCTGATCGTTCTGTTCGTATACCAAGAGGGATCATCGAGGATGTGTTGGTCCAGGTGGATAGATTCTACTACCCTGTTGATTTTATCATCTTGGACACCGAACCCATCAACGACACGAGCACTCAGATTCCCGTCATTCTTGGTCGCCCATTCCTGTCCACTTCAAATGCAATTATCAATTGCAGGAATGGTGTCATGACTATGTCCTTTGGAAATTTGACATTGGAATCGAATATCTTTTTCAATAACGGCAGCAACTCAGAGGATGATGACGATTTCCACGATGTTAACATGATTGATTCTTTTGTGGAAGATAGAACATCTCTCACCTTATCCTCTGATCCTCTAGAGACGTGCCTGGCCCACTCCCATGATCTTGATGATGATATAATTAGGGAGACGTGTGCCATGCTTGATACTGCACCGGTACTTGAAGTTAACCGGTGGAGGCCACACATTGAAGAATTGCCCCAAACTTATGTAGTGCCTCTACCGTCTAACCTCAAGCCACCAAAGCTTGACCTAAAACCTTTGCCCTCTGATTTAAAATATGTCTATTTAGGTCAAGATGAGACATATCCGGTGGTGATCTCTGCCCACCTGGAGAAAGAACAGGAGAGTATGCTGATATCTACTCTCATTGAGCATAAGGGAGCTCTTGGATGGACGATAGCGGACCTCAAGGGAATTAACCCATCGATTTGTACTCACCGTATATATCTTGAGGACAATGCAAAGGCTGTTCGGCAATCACAACATAGACTAAATCCAAACATGAAGGAAGTGGTTAAGGCCGAGGTTCTCAAACTATTGGAAGTGGGGATCATATACCCTATATCCGATAGTCAATGGGTGAGTCCAACTCAGGTGGTTCCTAAGAAGTCCGGGATCACCATCGTAGCCAATGTCAATAATGAACTCGTGCCAACCAGAGTTACTACTAGTTGGAGAATGTGCATTGACTACAGAAAGCTGAATACCGTCACAAGGAAAGACCACTTTCCTTTGCCCTTCATTGATCAAATCCTAGAAAGGCTAGCTGGTCATTCCTATTATTGTTTCCTTGACGGGTATTCAGGTTATAATCAGATTGAAATCGCCCCTGAAGATCAGGAAAAGACCACATTTACATGTCCCTATGACACCTTTGCTTATAGAAGGATGCCATTCGGGCTATGTAATGCCCCTGCCACCTTTCAGCGATGCATGACGAGTATCTTTTCTGACATGGTGGGGAAATATCTAGAGGTCTTCATGGACGATTTCTCTGTTTTTGGTTCATCTTTCAGCGAATGCTTAGCAAGTCTTAAATGTGTGCTGAAAAGATGTGAAGAAAAAAATTTGGTACTTAACTGGGAGAAGTGCCATTTTATGGTTCAAAAGGGAATTGTCCTTGGGCATATCATCTCGTCCAAAGGAATCGAGGTAGATAAGGCAAAAATCGATCTTATCTCTAACCTACCTCCACCCAAGAACATCAGAGATGTGCTATCCTTCTTAGGACATGCAGGCTTTTACAGACGATTCATAAAGGATTTTAGTCTCCTCTCTCGTCCTTTATGTAATCTTCTTCAAAAGGATACACCATACGAGTGGACTAAACAGTGCCAAGAAGCTTTCACTAAGCTTAAGGGCATGCTAACCACTGCACCTATCATGCAGCCACCTGACTGGAGTCTTCCTTTTGAACTTATGTGTGACGCCTCTGATTATGCTCTTGGAGCGGTTCTAGGCCAGAGAAAAGATAAGCGGCCTTACGTTATTCACTACGCAAGTAGGACTCTAAATCCTGTCCAAGTGAACTACTCGACTACGGAAAAGGAACTCTTAGCCGTAGTGTTCGCTTTGGACAAATTTAGGTCCTACCTGATCGGATCCAAGATCATCATCTACACAGATCACGCGGCACTTAAGTATCTTCTTTCTAAGAATGATTCTAAGCCCCGCCTAATACGATGGATCCTTCTACTCCAAGAATTTGATTTGGAAATTAAAGATAAAAAGGGAGTAGAGAACTTAGTGGCCGATCATCTTTCTCGCCTTAATACCTCTGATTCCCTTGAGGCGACCCATATCAATGACATGTTCCCTGATGAACAACTGTTTAGAGTCTCCCATTCACCTTGGTTCGCTGATATTGCTAATTATCTTGCTACAGGTGCCATACCGACACACTGGACGTCACAAGATAAGAAGAAATTCTTTACCAAGGTGCGTAACTTTTTCTGGGACGATCCATATTTGTTTAAATATTGCCCAGACCAAATCTTAAGGAGATGCGTACCAGACGATGAACATCAGAGTGTCATCTTCTTCTGTCATTCACAGGCCTGTGGTGGTCACTTTTCTGCTAAAAAGACCACGGCCAAGATTTTACAGTGTGGCTTCTACTGGCCCACTATGTTCAGGGACACTCATGAGTTTTGCAAGGCTTGTGAGCGTTGTCAGAAATTGGGAGCATTGTCCCGTCGAAATATGATGCCCTTGAATCCCATCCTTATTATAGAAGCATTTGATTGTTGGGGCATTGATTTCATGGGACCATTCCCCCAATCATTTGGAAATCTGTATATTTTGCTCGCCGTAGACTATGTCACTAAATGGGTCGAAGCAATTTCGTGCCGCAAAAATGACCATCGCACGGTCATTAAATTTTTGAAAGAAAATATCCTGTCGCGGTTCGGAACGCCTCGAGCCATCATTAGTGACGGGGGCTCACACTTCTGTAATAAACCATTCGAGAGTTTAATGAAGAAATACGGTATCTCGCATAAGGTGAGCACCCCATACCATCCACAAACAAGTGGACAAGCTGAGATTTCCAATAGAGAGATCAAACATATCCTAGAGAAAACGGTTAACCCTGATCGTAAGGACTGGTCAATCCGATTGACCGATGCCTTATGGGCGTACCGTACTGCTTTCAAAACTCCTATTGGAACATCTCCCTTTAGACTTGTCTATGGGAAAGCCTGTCACTTGCCTGTGGAATTGGAACATAAAGCATACTGGGCGATCAAAAATCTGAATTTCAATCTGGACAACGCTGGCTCGCTACGCAAACTTCAGTTGAATGAACTTGAAGAAATCCGGAACGATGCGTATGAGAACTCAAGAATTTACAAGGACAGGATGAAGGCGTTTCATGATCAACATATTCTACGAAAATCATTCACGCCAGGTCAGAAAGTCCTCTTGTATGACTCTCGACTACATCTCTTTCCGGGTAAGCTTCGATCTCGTTGGACCGGCCCTTACATTGTTGTTACTGCTTATCCTCATGGGGCCGTCGAGATAAGAGATCCCGACAATGGCAAGGAGTTTAAAGTTAATGGACATCGATTAAAGCCATTTGTTGAGACGTTTGATTCAGAGGACATGTCCATGCCTCTGATTGCTCCTGTTTACCAGGACTGATCTCCTAGTCTGATGGAGGTATAGGTAGGTTTATCGCTTTCAGAGGTTAGTTAGTTCAATGTTTGTGGGTGACATTACTGCAAACCCTCACGAGACTACAACTCGTCCGCTAGGGGTAACCTAGGGGTTTAAAGGCTTGTTGCATACGCTAAATGCAATCGAGAGCACCTGCGAAAGTGGTATAGGTAGGATTTTATTTTTTTATTTTTGTTCTGCTTTCTCTCTCATGCTGACAAGCTTCCATGCCGTGATCTATTGGAAACTCTCTTGATTCGTTATTCAGGTACTATCTTCCCATCACTTCTCATTTACTTCCGTTGTCCCATGTGCATTGCATGCTCATATCTTTTACATTGAGGACAATGTAGATTTTAGGTTGGGGGTGGGAGATTAGGTTTCCTAATCAGTATTTTCTTGGTCTTGAGCAAAAATTGTGAAATTTTTTTTTTTAAAACAAATTTTCTGAAAATTTCTACAAATTCGAAGTGATTTTGACAGATATCCCTAATTTAGATCTTCAAGGTACATAATGGTGGATTTATGACTCTTGGATTCCGTATCTGTTAGATTTCATAGTTAAGTGAATTATTAATCCATGATTAGAAGTTGTAAACATTGATTGAATCATGATTTCAGGACACATCTTGCTTACACATTAAGATTTCAGTTCCATATCGAAGGATTAACTTGGTAATCACTAAGCACGAAGGGAACCAGTCTGAAATATCTTACCATCAGGGTATAAAAATTGAACAGGTTGGGCAATTAATCTTCACTATGGGTTTGCTCCCTACAGGTGAAGGTTTGATTCCCCAAGGTTAAACATTCAAAAAAAAAAAAAAAAAAATTTTTAGGTAATTGGTCTTTTGCCATAGGTTTGCTCCCTATTGGTAAGGATTTGATTCCTCTTTTTGGCATGACTATTAATGGAAAAATAAAAAGTTGAAAAGATCAAAAGATGAAATTTATGAGGCAAGTTTGGTTATCATGAATTCTCTTGCTGGTTACCAATGAGATCCTGAAATAACAAATTCAATCTTAATATGTTTAGCTGAGATTACACTATACATCCATGGATCTCAATGTTTAAAATTTTTCTAATTGATGGATTAATACTTTACACTTGATTATGAAGTCTACGGTGCGTTTGAGCTCAGGAGAATACAATTTCTAACATTCATGAATATTAAATTTCACGTATTTTGTTCAAAATCTCACTTGATTTCATAGAAAGTTCTCCTATAATTCTCAACTTATTTTTTGCATACTTTGCTCGGGACTAGCAAAATGCTGGTTGGGGGTTGTGTTGAGGGTCAAATATTGCATATTAGACCCCAGATATTGTCTAGATTTACGAATATAATGCTGTCTAATGGCTCGTTTTCTCATTCTTATGTGGCAAAGTGATTTTATGAGCATAGATGGAAAAAGAACGTTAAAAGTTGAGATTTAACGATCTGATGACGCCAAAGGCAAGGGACACACTCCAGGGGACCAAGATTGACAAATATACACGGTCAGAAATTCGAGAAAAGTTAGAAATTGAAGCTCAAGTGGCCTGAAGGACGTCCAGAATACAAGATCACGAGGTTCCCACCATCCGTTCGGCTCGAAACTTCATACGTCGCCTGAGGACCATAAATTAACCGTACACGTCAAAAATCATCCATTGGATCATTGCGGAAGTGGCCTAACGGGCAGATCAGCTCATCAATCTTCAATTTGGGGCCCACCCGCCAGCTGGATATGATTGATAATTGTTCTCAACGGGTAAAATAATGTGAGGAACAGAATGGGCGGAGTGGATTTCTTAGAAGCTTCACAGTGGACCATATATGTACAGCGTGTGTACATAGTGTACACACGCCCGCCGTGCGCCAAATTTCCCAAAAGTCGGTCAGCTGCGCTGACCGACGTTTCCGTCTATAACTCAAAAAAAAAAAAAAAAAAAAAAAAAAAAAAAAAAAAACCGTGCAGCGGACGCACGGCCACTGGCCGTTTTTGCGATCAGATGTGGGCCCCACACGTGCCCCATAAGCTTAATCCGAACCGTCCACCGTGTAGACAGCCGCGAGCACTACAAAATCATGTTGTCACTTTTCACCCATGCGTGTACACGTGTGAGATACAGAGGCCACAAAAGGGCTGCTCGAAAATGCTTCTGTGGGGCCCACCGACCACAACAGCGAAATGGTGCGAAAGGTTTCGCACATCCACGAAAACCGACTTTTCCGGACGGTTTTGGCCCACCATCTTTGATCATATGGCAGATCTGAACCGTCTATCATGTAGAGGACCCAAGAAAGTACTAAGGGACGGTGTTTCTTTGGAATTTGAGCGAGAAAAGTGGCGTGTTTCATGGTACCAAACTCGGCTGCGAAAATTGCACTCCGTGTCCTGCTACAACTCTGTCACTGACTCCAGCCTTCCAGCAGCTATAAAAAGAGGTTTTTGGACGTGGGGAGGAGGCATTCAAGGTCTTGGGAGGAAGAACAGAGGGCTCGAGCTTAGGTTTGAACGTGGTCAGAGGAGAGAGAGAGGAGCTTGGTTTTTTTCTTTCCCTTTTCTTTTCCTTTTCTTTTTCTCTTTATTTATTTGGATTGAGCCCATCCATGGCAGGCTAAATCTTCCTAGCTAGGGCTAGGAGGTGAAGCTTGTAGTGAGATGAGAGATTATATGCTTTTAATTTAATTTTAATTTTTGAATTGAAGTTGGTTTTAGTTTGATTTTAATGGAAATATTTTTGGTCTTTAATGGTCTGTTGTGACTGAAATTACAATGGGTCTGCAATGCTTTGAATATTTTCTTATCCCTTTTATGTTTATGACGTTAGGAAGCCCTGTTGTTCACCATAGTCTCCTGGGCATGGTTGGATGACGGTACCCTTCTTAACCTTCATACATATGATTGGTTGGTAATTAGTTTAATTCTGTTGTTTGCCATAGTCTGTGGGCATGGTTTGGTGATGGAATCCATTCTAATTCATACACCTTTCATCTCTTTGAAAACTAGATCAACGGCAGTTCAGTAATTTCCATGATTTTTGATGCAAGCATGAATTCTCCCTGATCTCTACAAGTGGATCCTCTGAATCCCTAGTTCCCTTCTCTTGATTTCTCTCAAGTTTAGATAATTATTTCACCATTATTTCTTAAATTACATTTAGTTTAGATTTCATCTTAATCTAGTTCTAGTTCTGGTTAGTTTTAGATAACGTACAAGTTTCAGTCCCTTGGGATTCGACCTCGGTCTTACCGAGTTATTACTACATCACAACCCTGCACTTGGGGAGTGAACAATTCCAAGTTATGCAAAGTGCATACCGCTGCACAAGTTGCAAAATCGGGACCGTTGATCCAGTTGACACCACGGGGATTGGCCATATTGGCCTTAAAACTCTATACGACTGTTATGCTGTTTCTTATGCTTCGAGTTAACCGTCCACTTTTCAGATCCCTGACCGGCTCAGTCCAGTCACATTTCTTTTTGGATCATGGTCAACTTTGCTGTAGCCTACCAAATCAACGGTCGTGATCACTGTACAAAGACGCCACGTAAATGCGTACGTCACAGGAAGCTTATGTGTCTTCTTTTTGGAGGTTTGCTAATCCCATACGTGTAGATTGAGATGGCGCACCTGTGCGACATGTGAACCATTCACAGGGGTCTTCAGATTCCTTTGTGTTGATACCTGGCCAACTTGTTTGTCTTTTAGGCCAGCTAGATACTTGTTGTAAGCGATGTAACCGACGGTTCAAAATGAACCATCCAAGCTACGTTTATATAGGCTAGAGTAGCCGGAGATTTTGATCCAGGTCATAACTCTTATATGGAAATTTCTAATTGTTTTTTATGTGGAAAAATCAGCTGCATGCTAGTCGTTTATGACGCCCCTGTATAAAGATAGGGGTCTCTCTGTACCTCTCACTCACAGGACTCCCGCCTAACCTATAGCCACTGTCACACCGTAACTCACTCTCGACTTATGTAAAGTCATGAGGGAGCGACCCATCTGCAATCGATATATGCAATGTATGAAGTGTGCCACTAGTACTTTTGTAGCCGTACCTTCTCACATGTACACACCCTCACACCAAGCCTATGCCCATGGGTGTGCCTGTGCGTCTGCATGTGCGCATGCGCACCAAACAAGTAATAAGGTGTTCAACACTCTACTTATAAAGTTAAACTTTTTTTTCTACTTCTCAATACGGGAATATTTCGAAAACACTGAAAAACTAAGTTTTACCAAACCTATATATATATATATATATATATATATATATATATATATATATATATATATATATATATATATATATATATATATAATGTGTGGGATCAAAATCTAACTATGGTCTAATAACTAAGTAGTAAGATATCGAAAAAATAAAAGGTTTGATTAGTTTTTGCCGATGCGATCTGCTTTCTCGGAATGAATTAGCTGGTGTACCACACAACGGCGTCTTGGCTGATTCTTTAATGTCACCAAGTTACGTAGGTCCCATCATGAGATATTAGTTATATCTAAACCGTCATTTCAATGGGTGAGCTCTTCCTCGGGCTTGAGGAAAAAATAAGACAGATCCAAGGATCAAGTAGACCACACTACAAAAAGCAGTTGGGGATTGATCTTCTACCATTGAAACCCTTTTAGGGGTCACAGAAATTTTAGATGAATACTATATTTGTTTTTTCTCTTCATCCATGTCTTTATGACCTTATGAACATATTAGATGGAAAATAAGCATTATAGCGGGCCCTACGAATGTTTTAATGGTGAGAATCATTGTCCCACTACTATTTGTGGTGTAGTCCACTTGAGCTTTGTATATGAATCATTTTTGGGATCAAGATCTAAAATGATCTTGCCAAATGGATGAACGGTGTGGATATAATAAATACATCATTTTGGGGGCCATGTAACTTTAATCTCCTTTAAACCGTTCATACAACTAGGAGCTCGAGGAGTTCGGACGACACGTACCCACACAGCCATGTTGGTGGTGTGTGGTACACCAGCCAATCCGCTTCCCAATAGCAGCCGGGAAAAATCTGAAATAAATGTTAGGGACTGACTTATGCAACTCCAAACTGTTTTATAGTTTGAATGAAGCATCGGGAGTGGTTGTCCTCTCCATGATGGGTAGCTTTCAGCTGACGGTGAGGCTTGATAATGAAATAATGAGTGGTCGTCCATTTAAAGGATGGGACTTGGGCGCATTGACAGAAAAGAAATTGCAAGTATTTAGGGTTATTTTATCAGCCGCTAATATCTTTTCGAGCTGGATCATGAGAGGTACCATTCTTCGCGATTCTATTGTGGTGGCTCGAATAGACCACCTGGTCAAACAAAACCACCAAACCATTTTTAATGCACTTGAGTGCCAAAGCCTAATAGGCGAATTAGCAAGTAGCTAGGGGGCGGTTTTGTCTTAGTCGTGGACCTGCCTCCAGGGTAATTATTACTTTTTTCATTCTCCCAGACTATGTTGAGTGCTTTGTCCACCAATTACAGCAAGAGTAAAACTTTGAATTGATTCCCGTTAGAAAAATGTTGGATACACGGTGCGTAAAAAACAAATTTTAATTATATTATTTCAGGCTGAATCACGTAGAAATATACATTTTTCTTTAAAGCGTGATTCACCTCTTTTATCAATTGTTGATGAGTTACAAGCAAATTGCTTTCGGGATAAGACAAGTCTATCCAGATCCGGGGTGCAGCAATCACGATGGGTCCGCATAGGAATAATTCAACACAGCAAATCTTCTGGCAGAATCAAACAGTGAATGTGATTACAATATTCTATGAAGAAGGTGCTGCCTAGAGAATCTTATGGAAAAGGAGAGATTTGTGTTTTAGATGATTGAATTTGGACCGAAATAGTCCAGTTTATATAGGCATCAGGGAGTGGACCGTTGCTAAGTGTCCATCAATGGTTCAAAACGTTTGAAAAATGTTTCTAACCGTTGATCATTAATTTAAACCATTTTTTATCGTCAGATCGAAAATCTAATAGTGGGATCATCATGGCCCGTCCGTTTTTGGACCATTGTAGCTTTCAAGATAGCTAGCCGTTTTCAGAAACGGCTGACCATTTCGGATTAAAGATCTAACCGTTCTTAGTCACCTATAAAACCCTGACTCATTTTAGATCCATTGCACCTAAGCTCCTACTAGACCACTCGCACGACCTCGCGTATGGTACTATCATTTTCTCTAAAAAATAGATAGATCAAACAAGATAGGAAAATTGGCATTTCTTCCCTTATCTATTGCCCACATAATTGAAGGAATGGTCTAAAGCATTCAATCTCATGAAATTGAAAGAAAAATCCACCAAGCTTTGTAGTGATGACCTGGTTCTCTCTTACCCTATTGCATCTCTGGTGGATTCAAAATTTAGTTGCATCCCGATCTCTATTTCCTTTGTTGTAGCAACTACACTACTCATTTAAGCAAGAAATCAAATTTGTCGTTAGTTGTGTTATTGCATTACAATAGTTAGAATATGTATTGCATTCTATATTTCTTTGATTTATTATTATTTGAATATTTTTCATATCATTCACTACCAAAAAATCGAGCAAAGGCTACGGATAAAAACCGTAGCCATAGACCTATGGCTACGGTTTTTATCCGTAGCGTGACCGTTGCCGTAGGTGCCATAACAATAGGTCCAAAACCTATGGCTACGGATTTAATTCGTAGCTGTAGAGTACAATAGCTACAGTTAAATTCCGTAGCAATTTTATCTGTAGCGAACACTTCAGACTGCTACGGATACTATTTGTAGCTAAAAGCCTGTTGCAATATGCCTAAATTGAAAAGGCTACACTTGTCAGATTCATGGCTATGGATATTATTCGTAGCTAAAGTCCGTAGCAATATGCCTCAATTGAAAAGGCTACACCTGTCAGATTAATGGCTACGGATATTATTTGTAACTGAATGTCCGTAGCAATATACCTAAATTAAAAAGGCTACACCTGTCAGATCAATGGCTACGGTCAATAGCCGTAGCTATTTTGTACCTTACAAAATTATATATAATCATTTGTTCATTCAATTACCACCTGTACAACCATTTATTCATTCAATTACAATCACTCATTCATTCATTCAATTACAATCAAATTGCAATCCTTCATTCAATCAATTACAATCAATTACAATCCAATTCATTCAATCAATTACAATTACAATAATGCTGAAAATACAAATCTTTGGCTTCATTAGAGAAATGTGCTCGACTTCACTCTGAAATTTCAACAGCTTCGTATATTCCATCATCCTACAAACAGTCATGTCATACATAAATTAGAAAGTTCATTGGGAAAAAGAAAGACAAAGTGAAAGAAGTGCATCATGTAAAGACAAAGAAAGACAAGGTTTTGGTTTTGGTTTAGGTTATAGGTTTTGGGATTGGAGAATGGGTTCGGGTTTAGGTCTTAGATTTTGGTTTTGGTTTTGGTTTAGGTTACAGGTTTTGGTTTAGGTTATAGGTTTTTGAATTTGAGAATGGGTTCGGGTTTAGGTTATAGGTTTTGTTTTAGGTTATAGGTTTTAAGATTTGAGAATCGGTTCGGGTTTAGGTTATAGGTTTTGGTTTTGGTTTTGGTTTAGGTTATAGGTTTTGGGATTGGAGAATGGGTTCGAGTTTAGGTTATAGGTTTTGGTTTTGGTTTTGGTTTTGGTTTAGGTTATAGGTTTTGGTTTAGGTCATAGGTTATAGGTTTTGGATAAGGTTTAGGTTAGGTTTAGGTTATAGGTTTTGGGATTTGAGAATGGGTTCGGGTTTAGGTTATAGGTTATAGGTTTTGGTTTTGGTTTTAGTTTAGGTTATAGGTTTTGGGATTTGGTTTAGGTTATAGGTTTTGGTTTTGGTTTAGGCTATAGGTTTTGCTTTAGGTTATAGGTTATAGGTTTAGGATAAGGTTTAGGTTTAGGTTATCGGTTTTAGGATTTGAGAATGAGTTCGGGTTTAGGTTATAGGTTTTGGTTTTGGTTTTGGTTTAGGATTAGGTTATAGGTTTTGAGATTTGAGAATGGGTTCGGGTTTAGGTCATAGGTTTTAGGATTTGAGAATGGGTTCGGGTTTAGGTCATAGGTTTTGGTTTAGGTTTTAGGTTTTAGGATTTGAGAATCGGCTCGGGTTTAGGTTATAGGTTTTGGTTTTGGCTTTGGTTTAGGTTATAGGTTTTGGGATTGGAGAATGGGTTCGGGTTTAGGTCTTAGGTTTTGGTTTTAGTTTTAGTTTTGGCTTAAGTTATAGGTTTTGGTTTAGGTTATAGGTTATGGGTTTAGGATAAGGTTTAGGTTTAGGTTATAGGTTTTTGGATTTGAGAGTGGGTTCGGGTTTGGGTTATAGGTTTAGGATAAGGTTTAGGTTTAAGTTTAGGTTATAGGTTTTGGGATTTGAGAATGAGTTCGGGTTTAGGTTATAGATTTTGGTTTAGGTTTAGGTTATAGGTTTTATGATTTGAGAATGGGTTCGGGTTTAGTTCATAGGTTTTGATTTTGGTTTAGGTTATAGGTTTTGGGATTTGAGAATGGGTTCGGGTTTAGGTCATAGGTTTTGGGATTTGAGAATGGGTTCGGGTTTAGGTCATAGGTTTTGGTTTTGGTTTAGGTTATAGGTTTTTGGATTTGAGAAAGGGTTCGGGTTTAGGTCTTAGGTTTTGGTTTTGGTTTAGGTTATAGGCTTTGGTTTAGGTTATAGGTTATAGGTTTAGGATAAGGTTTAGGTTTAGGTTATAGGTTTTGGGATTTGAGAATGGGTTCGGGTTTAGGTTATAGGTTATAGATTTTGGTTTTGGTTTTAGTTTAGGTTATAGGTTTTGGGATTTGGTTTAGGTTATAGGTTTTGGTTTTAGTTTAGGTTATAGGTTTTTCTTTAGGTTATAGGTTATAGGTTTAGGATAAGGTTTAGGTTTAGGTTATAGGTTTTAGGATTTGAGAATGGGTTCGGGTTTAGGTTATAGGTTTTGGTTTTGGTTTTGGTTTAGGTTATAGGTTTTGGGATTGGAGAATGGGTTCGGGTTTAGGTCTTAGGTTTTGGTTTTGGTTTAGGTTTAGGTTATAGGTTATAGGTTTAGGATAAGGTTTAGGTTTAGGTTTAGGTTATAGATTTTGGGATTTGAGAATGGGTTCGGGTTTAGGTTATAGGTTTTGGTTTTGGTTTTAGTTTAGGTTATAGGTTTTGGGATTTGGTTTAGGTTATAGGCTTTGGTTTTGGTTTAGGTTATAGGTTTTTCTTTAGGTTACAGGTTATAGGTTTAGGATAAGGTTTAGGTTTAGGTTTTAGGTTTTAGGATTTGAGAATGGGTTCGGGTTTAGGTTATAGGTTTTGGTTTTAGTTTTGGTTTAAGTTATAGGTTTTGGGATTGGAGAACGGGTTCTGGTTTAGGTCTTATGTTTTGTTTTTAGTTTTGGTTATAGGTTTTGGTTTAGGTTATAGGTTATAGGTTTAGGATAAGGTTTAGGTTTAGGTTTAGGTTATAGGTTTTGGAATTTGAGAATGGGTTCGGGTTTAGGTTATAGGTTATAGGTTTTGGTTTTGGTTTTAGTTTAGTTTATAGGTTTTGGAATTTGGTTTAGGTTATAGGTTTGGGTTTTGGTTTTGGTTATAGGTTTTGCTTTTGGTTATAGGTTATACGTTTAGGATAAGGTTTAGGTTTAGGTTATAGGTTTTAGGATTTGAGAATGGGTTCGGGTTTAGGTTATACGTTTTGGTTTTAGTTTTGGTTTAGGTTATAGGTTTTGAGATTTGAGAATGGGTTCGGGTTTAGGTCATAGGTTTTGGGATTTGAGAATGGGTTTGGGTTTAGGTCATAGGTTTTAGTTTAGGTTTTAGGTTTTAGGATTTGAGAATCATCTCGGGTTTAGGTTATAAGTTTTAGTTTTGGTTTTGGTTTAGGTTATAGGTTTTGGGATTGGAGAATGGGTTCGGGTTTAGGTCTTAGGTTTTGGTTTTGGTTTTGGTTTTGGTTTAAGTTATAGGTTTTGGTTTAGGTTATAGGTTATAGGTTTAGGATAAGGTTTAAGTTTAGGTTATAGGTTTTTAGATTTGACAGTGGGTTCGGGTTTAGGGTATAGGTTTAGGATAAGATTTAGGTTTAGGTTTAGGTTATAGGTTTTGGGATTTGAGAATGAGTTCGGGTTTAGGTTATAGGTTTTGGTTTAGGTTTAGGTTATAGGTTTTAGGATTTGAGAATGGGTTCGGGTTTAGTTCATAGGTTTTGGTTTTGGTTTTGGTTTAGGTTATAGGTTTTGGGATTTGAAAATGAGTTCGGGTTTAGGTCATAGGTTTTGGGATTTGAGAATGGGTTTGGGTTTAGGTCATAGGTTTTAGTTTTGGTATTGGTTATAGGTTTTGGGATTTGAGAATGGGTTCAGGTTTAGGTCTTAGGCTTTGGTTTTGGTTTAGGTTATAGGTTTTGGTTTAGGTTATAGGTTATAGGTTTAGGATAAGGTTTAGGTTTAGGTTTAGGTTATAGGTTTTGGGATTTGAGAATGGGTTCGGGTTTAGGTTATAGGTTATAGGTTTTGGTTTTGGTTTTAGTTTAGGTTATAGGTTTTGGGATTTGGTTTAGGTTATAGGTTTTGGTTTTGGTTTGGGTTATAGGTTTTGCTTTAGGTTATAGGTTATAGGTTTAGGATAAGGTTTAGGTTTAGGTTATAGGGTTTAGGATTTGAGAATGGGTTCGGGTTTAGGTTTAGGTTATAGGTTTTAGGATGTGAGAATGGGTTCGGGTTTAGGTTATAGGTTTTGGTTTTGGTTTTGGTTTAGGTTATAGGTTTTGGGATTGGAGAATGGGTTCGAGTTTAGGTCTCATGTTTTGGTTTTGGTTTTGGTTTTGGTTTAGGTTATAGGTTATAGGTTTAGGATAATGTTTAGGTTTAGGTTTAGGTTATAGGTTTTGGGATTTGAGAATGGGTTCAGGTTTAGGTTATAGGTTATAGGTTTTGTTTTTGGTTTTAGTTTAGGTTATAGGTTTTGGGATTTGGTTTAGGTTATAGGTTTTGGTTTTGGTTTAGGTTATAGGTTTTTCTTTAGTTTATAGGTTATAGTTTTAGGATAAGGTTTAGGTTTAGGTTATAGGTTTTAGGATTTGAGAATGGGTTCGGGTTTAGGTTATAGGTTTTGGTTTTGGTCTTGGTTTAGGTTATCGGTTTTGAGATTTGAGAATGGGTTCGGGTTCAGGTCATAGGTTTTGGGATTTGAGAATGGGTTCGGGTTTAGGTCTTAGGTTTTGGTTTTGGTTTTGGTTTTGGTTTAAGTTATAGGTTTTGGTTTAGGTTATAGGTTATAGGTTTAGGATAAGGTTTAGGTTTAGGTTATAGGTTTTTGGATTTGAGAATGGGTTCGGGTTTAGGTTATAGGTTTAGGATAAGGTTTAGGTTTAGGTTTAGGTTATAGCTTTTGGGATTTGAGAATGGGTTCGGGTTTAGGTTATAGGTTTTGGTTTAGGTTTAGGTTATAGGTTTTAGGATTTGAGAATGGGTTCGGGTTTAGTTCATAGGTTTTGGTTTTGGTTTAGGTTATAGGTTTTGGGATTTCATAATGGGTTCAGGTTTAGGTCATAGGTTTTGGGATTTGAGAATGGGTTCGGGTTTAGGTCATAGCTTTTGGTTTTGGTTTAAGTTATAGGTTTTGATTTAGGTTTTGGTTTAGGTTATAGGTTTTTGGGTTTGAGAATCGGTTCGGGTTTAGGTTAAGGGTATGGTACCTACAAATACAAATATAAACATAGCCTGTCCAAATGGTCAGGCCCTTTCAATGTCGTCCATAGGAAATGGACAACTTCATCATGATCATAACAGTAGTTCCCACCTTCCAGGGACCCCCACTCTTCCAGATAGCTCCGACGCACATCCAGGTCTGCTCCATTAATCTCGAGCAAATACATAAACACGACCTGTCCAAAGGGCCAGGCCCCACCAATGCTGTCCATAGGAAATGAAAAACTTCATCATGGTCATAACAGCGGTTCCCACCTTCCAGGGACCCCCACTCTTCCGGATAGCTCTGACGCACATTCAGGTCTGCTCCATCAATTTTGAGCAAATACATAAACACGGTCTGTTCAAATGGCCAGACCACTTCAACCATGTGTATTCTTGAGTTAAGAGACGTACCAGATGCTTGAATCTGAAATATACATTTAAACATAAAATGACATTGGGAATCGTTTCTCAAAATCATAGACTGTTTTCTTTTGAAACTCGTTCATCTCACCTGAAAACCTGTCACATAATGAATAACTATAACCACAATGATAACTACACATGTACGTTCTTAACAAGAGACTTACCAGATGCTTGAATCTGAAATACGCAGCTCCAATCCTCCCACATGCAACATCCACTTGAAAGAATGCGCATAACCGTCATGCTTGAGTAATTAATACAAAAATGTACAAGTAAAACCATAAAACCAGAGATACTCACTGCATTTTCAAGATCTCCTCCATAGTTAACGATCTCATTCTAAAGCCTTTCTCCCTCCTCCTTTACCTGGGCTTGGGACCGGCAATGCAAGGAGTTGCATTGGCGGAGTTAAAAAAGGGCTTAAGTCTCCATTTGATTTTCAAAAAAAAAATGTTTTCATAAATACTAATGTGATGACCAAATGGAGCCTAAGACTCTAAATACGTTCAAATATAGAGTACAAAATTCATTCAATATTTTTTAAAAAAAAATAAGTGCCGAATTAGTTCATAATTAGTTCAAAATGCACTACACGCTCAAAATTAATTCAAAATGCACACACTACACATGTTCAGTTATAAAGTACCAACATTGTTTAAATTATAGGATTCTCAAAGCCTTTTTTCCCCCATTACACAAATGATCCTAGACCGGCCTCTCCAAGTGTATATGCGAACCCATCTTCTTTCCACAAAGGAGCGTGAGGTTGTATAACCTCATTCAGGACAACAATGAAAGCTCCATCCTCCAATGGTTTGCAATGGACAGTTGCATTTGGATTAACTTCGTGTACTTCACCACGAGCAACTACACCACGTTTTCCAAAACCAAGCAAGTCGCATCTCTTACCGATATATATAATATCCGGCTACATTTACACATAAAATGGCATTGGTATTGTTAGCATTTATAATATAATTGTAAGCTCAATATAGTAAAAAAATTATATTTGCATACCGACGATGCCTGAGTAGATTAACGACTGTTGGTGATGAGAGATTTCAAGTACAGTGTCCCTCTTTCTCCATATTACCCAATGTTTTCTTCATCTCAACTATATCTTGAGTCATATCATCCAATTTTTTCTTCACTTGAAATAACTCTTGAGTTACGCTCTCTTTTTCTTTTGTCACATGCTCTACCTTTGAACGAGTAGGGGCTGACTTCTTCAGTCCTAGTTTTCTTATTGAGCAACCTAGACCCCGTATTCGCCCTCTATTGTCAGAACCAACCAACTGTAAAACATTGTAAATTAAGTTATTAGGATATTTATAATTACCATAAAACTTAAGTAATTTTTAAATTTTATTAGTACCTTTGTAAGGGCATCATTCATGCCGGTCATCCTAGAAGCAAGATTGCTACTATAGAGCTCATCTACTTTTTCCTGTGAAAAAATACAAATGAATGCAATATAATACAAAGTTATACATAGGCTTTTCGTAAGGGTACCAGTTAGTGGTACGAGGGATGCACTTACAGCCAGGTCAGGATACTGGACAACTTTTTCCTTTCGGGTATGGGCTCTTAAGAAGACTTCACATCTACTTATCTCGGCATCAGAGGTAAGATTTTTCTCCATCGCCTTTGCCACATTACATATCATTCAAATACACATCATTAATAGATTTAGATGAATGATAATTCAAATTTAAATTCAATTTTAAACTATAATATCTATTTTTAAATACATACCATCTTATGGTGAGTAACAGTCATGTTGTGCCTCCCAAGACACGTGGGTCCTTTTAGCTTGGCCGGATAGAATTTATTCATTGCGCTTACCCTCTTGAATTCCTCAGTGCTACGTTGATCCATGAAGACCCTCCAATCCTCCATAGGGATACCTAGGGGGGGGGGGGACAGGACCATCTCTCATAGCAATAGAATCCTTGTTGTTAATATATTTTACAGTCAATCTTCTCTTGTAATTCCTCCACGCTTCATTGATGCGTTTTGTAACATAATCAAGACTTATATCCCAACTTTGACCCTCAAACTCATAAAACTGTGACAATCTTTCTGTGACTATATGAATTTGTTCATGAGGCACTTGGCGAAAGTCCGAGTATATGATCGGGATATGAGAACGGGTGAGGACACCGACATGCGATGCAAAGTCTCTGTGATCGGAACAATCCTCATTTGGTTGCCCGAATTCGTTCGTCTTTAGGACTTTTTTCCTATCACGTTGCACAAGTAAAGAGACCCCCCTAGTAATGCCTCTCTTTTTGGATGAAGAAGAAGCTGACACAATTACATAAAAAGAATAACATTTATATATACACATCATTGATTACCGCTAATATATAAGAAAAAGGAAACTTACATATATAATTAAGGAGAAATATCTTATTACCTTTGGTGCTGCTTGAATCTGTACTCCCAAGCACCTGCGCCCCCAATACCTCTGGTTGTGAATCCATATGCCTATTTCTTCCTTAATATGAAAAGAAAAGAAAAAAAAAATAGCTAATGGTTAAGAAATTATTTAGATCATAGATAAAGTATAAAAAATTAACTATATTATCCAAACCTTGATTAGATTTCCTCCAACAAATATCATTTTGTTACACGCTTAGAAAATATAAACAAATCAGTAGATTCTCTTTGATCGTTTTCTTTTCTTTATTTTCTCGACCACAACACTGACATCTTCAGATTCATTGAATATCAACTCATCAACCATTGCTAATGAGGTGAGATCAGGTCCTGCATCGGCATTACTTGCAACCTTTAATCATTCCAATAGAACGCACGTCTCTTCTTCGACAAAAAAAAAATTTTAAAACTTCCAAGACCACATGGCAATCAGGATTTTTTAGATCTCTGGAGTAGAAAATTTGCGTGGCATGCTCTGCAAGAATGAAGGGCTCGTCACCGACTTTATCTGAACTGTAAAGACTAGACAAATTTACTAATCTCAAATTCGCTTCGACATCAAAAGAAACACCATGATGTGTCACTTTCACCCAATCACACTTAAATAGGACGGGCTTGTACCCTGTTCGGTACTCCAATTGGATAATTCTACGAAGGACTCCGTAGTAAGGTTGATTTTCATCCACTATATTGATATCTTTTGCACTTGATCGGAAGGTTGTCATGCCCTCTGTCCTAACCCCACTGTTTTGGTTCGTTTTATTCTCCTCATAGTCCTTAGTGACAAAGAGGAAACCATTAATACAATATTTATTGTATTGCATAGATAAAGCTAGAGGTCCTCTCACTACATCTTTAAATTCATTATCGTAAGATTCAATGAACTCTGGTTGCCTCTTCAACCAAGATATGAATTTGTCCTCGCTAGGCACCCTGTTGGTCCTCTTATAGCATCGCTGCAAGAAATCTTTGTGTTTCCTGCGTGATATTCGATAACATTGTTATATTGAAATTGCATAAAATAAGATATATATATATATATATACACACACACACATATATATATATATTAGCTTATTGTACATACCCTTCCCACTCGTCGTAGCTAGGATGACTCTCAATACCCATGTACGAGCTTGTTCGTATTCGATACCCGCTAGGATAACACTTTGACCCGAAGCTACTGGACCAACGTCGTCATCATTAAGGTCATCATCAACAATATCTTCCAACTTACGTAGTCTTGGAATGACTCCATTAAACCGTTTTTCCAGCTTTTCCAATAGGCTTGTTTTCTGTTTTCCTTTATATTGGTTGCAGAATATAACTGTCTCCTCTTGGATGTACTGCTCCGCAATACAACCCTCAGGTCGTGTCTTGTTACGGACATAGGCCTTAAATGTCTTCATGAACCTGACAAAGTTAATGATACATTATATATACATACAAATGTAGATGGTAAGCCGATTTATTCTTATTAAGCTCACAGCGTATCGTTCGAATGGATACATCCATCGATAATATACAGGACCACATATGCGAGCCTCGTAAGCCAAATGGATCAACAAATGCATCATAATGACAAATATCGATGGCGGGCATATAGTTTCAAGCTGACATAACATTTTCGCCATACCCCTCTCGAGAGTAAGGAGTGTTTGAAGGTCTACGGTTGTCGAGCACAAGGCATTAAAGAATGTGCAAAATCTTGTAATTATAGGACGAATGACCTTCCTATCCCTGAATGCATGCTGGATGAGAACTGGGAGTAGATGTTGCATCAACACATGGTAAGAATGAGACTTCATTCCCTTTAAATCCACACAATCTTCCTTTACAATGGTCTTCCAATTCGCACTAAAACTGATCGAAATATCTGCATTCTTAAGGTACTATTCTCAATTACCTAAACCTATTCTCAATTACCTAAACCTATAGCTTATAACCTAAACCTAAACCTAAAACTATAACCTTAACCTAAACCAAAACCTATGACCTAAAACCTTAACCTATAACCTATAACCTAAATTTAAACCTATAACCTAACTTTAACCTAAACCTAAAACCATAACTTATAACCTAAAACCTAAATGTATTCTCAAATCCCTAAACCTAAACCTACACCTAATCCTAATCTCAACTCCCTAACCTAAACCTAAACCTAAACTTGAAAATCCAAACCTAAACCCGAACCTGAACTAGATTTTCTAAACATAAACCTTAACCTATTCTCAATTCCCTAAACCTATAGCTTATATGCTAAACCTAAACCTAAACCTAAACCTTAACTTAAACCTAAACCTAAACCTATAATCTAAAACCTAAACCTAAACTTAAAACCTAAATGTATTCTCAAATCCCTAAACCTAAACCTACACTTAATCCTAATCTCAACTCCTTAACCTAAACCTAAACCTAAACATGAAAACCCAAACCTAAACTCGATCCCAAACACGAACCTGATTTCCTAAACCTAAACCTTAACCTATTCTTAATTCCATAAACCTATAACTTATAACTTAAACCTATAACCTTAACCTAAACCAAAACCTATGACCTAAAACCTTAACTTATAACCTATAACCTAAACTAAAACCTATAACCTAACCTTAACCTAAACTTAAAACCGTAACCTATAACCTAAAACCTAAACCTAAACCTAAAACCTAAACCTAAGCCTAAAACCTAAATGTATTCTCAAATCCCTAAACCTAAACCTTAACCTATTCTCAATTCCCTAAACCTATAGCTTATAACATAAACTTAAACCTTAACCTAAACCTTAACCAATAACCTTAACCTAAAACAAAACCTATGACCTAAAACCTTAACCCATAACCTATAACCTAAACTTATAACCTAGAACCTAACCTTAACCTTAACCTAAACCTAAAACCTAAACCTTAACCTATAACTTAAAACCTAAATGTATTGTCAAATCCCTAAACATAAACCTACACCTAATCCTAATCTCAACTCCCTAACCTAAACCTAAACCTAAACTTGAAAACCCGAACCCAAACCCAATTTTCTAAACCTAAACCTTAACCTATTCTCAATTCCCTAAACTTATAGCTTATAACTTAGACCTAAACATATAACCTAAAACCTAAACCTAAACCTAAAACCTAAATGTATTCTCAAATCCCTAAAACTAAACCTACACCTAATCCTAATCTCAACTCCCTAACCTAAACCTAAACCTAAACTTGAAAACCCAAACCTAAACCCAATCCCGAACCCAAACCCGATTTCCTAAACCTTAACCTATTCTCAATTCCCTAAACTTATAGCTTATAATCTAAACCTTAACCTTAACCTAAACTAAAACCTATGACCTAAAACCTTAACTTATACCCTATAACCTAAACTTAAACCTAGAACCTAAACTTAAAACCGTAACCTATAACCTAAAACTAAAACCTAAACCTAAACCTAAAACCTAAATGTATTCTCAAATCCCTAAACCTAAACCTACACTTAATCCTAATCTCAACTCCCTAACCTAAACTTAAACCTAAACTTGAAAACTCAAACCTAAACCCGATCCCAAACCCAAACCCGAACCCGATTTCCTAAACCTAAACCTTAACCTATTCTCAATTCCCTAAACTTATAACTTATAACCTAAACCTAAACCTTAACCTAAACCTAAACCTAAACCTAAACCTATAACCTTAACCTAAACCAAAACCTATGACCTAAAACCTTAACCTATAACCTATAACCTAAACTTATAACCTATAACCTAACCTTAACCTAAACCTTAACCTATAACCTAAAACCTAAACCTAAACCTATAACCTAAGTGTATTCTCAAATCCCTAAACCTAAACCTACACCTAATCCAAATCTCAACTCCCTAACTTAAACCTAAACCTAAACTTGAAAACCCAAACCTAAACCCGATCCCAAACCCAAACCCGATTTCCTAAACCTAAACCTTAACCTATTCTCAATTCCCTAAACCTATAGCTTATAACCTAAACCTAAACCTAAACATATAACCTTAACCTAAACTAAAACCTATGACCTAAAACCTTAACTTATAACCTATAACCTAAACCTAAACCTATAACCTAACTTTAACCTAAACCTAAAACCATAACTTATAACCTAAAACCTAAATGCATTCTTAAATCCCTAAACCTAAACCTACACCTAATCCTAATCTCAACTCCCTAACCTAAACCTAAAACTAAACTTGAAAACCCAAACCTAAAACCGAACCTGAACTAGATTTCCTAAATATAAACCTTAACCTATTCTCAATTCCCTAAACCTATAGCTTATATGCTAAACCTAAACCTAAACCTAAACCTTAACTTAAACCTAAACCGAAACCTATAACCTAAAATCTAAACCTAAACTTAAAACCTAAACTTAAAACATAATGTATTCTGAAATCCCAAAACCTAAACCTACACCTAATCCTAATCTCAACTCCCTAACCTAAACCTAAACTTGAAAACCCAAACCTAAACCCGATCCCAAACACGAACCTGATTTCTTAAACCTAAACCTTAACCTATTCTCAATTTTCTAAACCTATAGCTTATAACCTTAACCTAAACCAAAACCTATGACCTAAAACCTTAACCTATAACCTATAACCTAACTTTAACCTAAACCTAAAACCATAACTTATAACCTAAAACCTAAATGTATTCTCAAATCCCTAAACCTAAACCTACACCTAATCCTAATCTCAACTCCCTAACCTAAACCTAAACCTAAACTTGAAAACCCAAACCTAAACCTGAACCCGAACCAGATTTTCTAAACATAAACCTTAACCTATTCTCAATTTCCTAAACCTATAGCTTATATGCTAAACCTAAACCTAAACCTAAACCTTAACTTAAACCTAAACCTAAACCTAAAACCTAAAACCTAAACCGAAACTTAAATTCTAAATGTATTCTCAAATCCCTAAACCTAAACCTACACCTAATCCTAATCTCAACTCCCTAACCTAAACCTAAACCTAAACTTGAAAATCCAAACCTAAACTCGATCCTAAACACGAACCCGATTTCCTAAACCTAAACCTTAACCTATTCTCAATTCCCTAAACCTATAGCTTATAACCTAAACTTAAAACCTTAACCTATAACCTAAAACCTAAACCTAAACCTAAGCCTAAAACCTAAATGTATTCTCAAATCCCTAAACCTAAACCTTAACCTATTCTCAATTCCCTAAACCTATAGCTTATAACATAAACCTAAACCTAAACCTAAACCTTAACCTATAACCTTAACCTAAAACAAAACCTATGACCTAAAACCAAAACCTATAACCTATAACCTAAACTTATAACCAATAACCTAACCTTAACCTTAACCTAAACCTAAAACCTAAACCTTAACCTATAACCTAAAACCAAAATGTATTGTCAAATCCCTAAACATAAACCCACACCTAATCCTAATCTCAACTCCCTAACCTAAACCTAAACC
Organism: Magnolia kwangsiensis; assembly: GCA_037074715.1. Taxonomy (NCBI): domain Eukaryota; kingdom Viridiplantae; phylum Streptophyta; class Magnoliopsida; order Magnoliales; family Magnoliaceae; genus Magnolia; species Magnolia kwangsiensis. Next base: position 131,355,784 of record CM073574.1, read on the forward strand.
TAAACTTGAAAACCCGAACCCAAACCCAATTTCCTAAACCTAAACCTTAACCTATTCTCAATTTCCTAAACTTATACCTTATAACCTAAACCTAAACATATAAGCTAAAACCTAAACCTAAACCTAAAACCTAAATGTATTCTCAAATCCCTAAACCTAAACCTACACCTAATCCTAATCTCAACTCCCTAACCTAGACTTAAACCTAAACTTGAAAACCCAAACCTAAACCCAATCCCAAACCCAAACCCAATTTCTTAAACCTAAACCTTAACCTATTCTCAATTCCCTAAACCTATAGCTTATAACCTAAACCTTAACCTAAACCTATAACCCTAACCTATACCAAAACCTATGACGTAAAACCTTAACTTATAACCTATAACCTAAACTTAAACCTAGAACCTAAATTTAAAACCGTAACCTATAACCTAAAACTAAAATCTAAACCTAAACCTAAAACCTAAATGTATTCTCAAATCCCTAAACTTAAACCTACACCTAATCCTAATCTCAACTCCCTAACCTAAACTTAAACCTAAACTTGAAAACCTAAACCTAAACCCGATCCCGAACCCGAACCCGATTTCCTAAACTTAAACCTTAACCTATTCTCAATTCCCTAAACCTATAACTTATAACCTAAACCTAAACCTTAACCTAAACCTAAACCTAAACCTATAACCTTAACCTAAACCAAAACCTATGACCTAAAACCTTAACCTATAACCTATAACCTAAACTTATAACTTATAACCTAACCTTAACCTAAACCTTAACCTATAACCTAAAACCTAAACCTAAAACTATAACCTAAGTGTATTCTCAAATCCCTAAACCTAAACCTACACCTAATCCAAATCTCAACTCCCTAACCTAAACGTAAACCTAAACTTCAAAACCCAAATCTAAACTCGATCCCGGATCCAAACCTGAACCTGATTTCCTAAACCTAAACCTTAACCTATTCTCAATTCCCTAAACTTATAGCTTATAACCTAAACCTAAACCTTAACCTAAAACTAAACCTAAACCAAAACCTATGACCTAAAACCTTAACCTATAACCTATAACCTAAACTTATAACCTATAACCTAATCTTAACCTTAACCTAAACTGAAAACCTAAACCTTAACCTATAACCTATAACCTAAACATAAACCTATAACCTAAATGTATTCTCAAATCCCTAAACCTAAACCTACACCTAATCCTAATCTCAACTCCCTAACCTGAACCTAAACCTAAACTTGAAAACCCAAACCTAAACCCGATCCTGAACCCAATTTCCTAAACCTAAACCTTAACCTATTCTCAATTCCCTAAACCTATAGCTTATAACCTAAACCTAAACCTTAACCTTAACCTAAACCTAAACCTATAACCTAAAATCTAAACTTAAACCTAAAACCTAAATGTATTCTCAAATCCCTAAACCTAAACCTACACATAATCCTAATCTCAACTCCTTAACCTAAACCTAAACCTAAACTTGAAAACCCAAACCTAAACCCGATCCCGAACCCGAACCCGATTTCTAAAACCTAAACCTTAACCTATTCTCAATTCCCTAAAACTATAGCTTATAACATAAACCTAAACCTTAACCTAAACTTAAACCTATAACCTTAACCTAAACCAAAACCTATGACCTAAAACCTTAACCTATAACCTATAACCTAAACTTATAACCTATAACCTAACCTTAACCTAAACCTTAACCTATAACCTATAACCTAAACCTAAACCTAAAACCTAAACGTATTTTCAAATCCCTAAACCTAAACCTACACCTAATCCTAATCTCAACTCCCTAACCTAAACCTAAACCTAAACTTGAAAACCCAAACCTAAACCCGATCCCGAACCCGAACCCGAGCCCGATTTCCTAAACATAAACCTTAACCTATAACCTAACTTAAACCTAAACCTATAACCTAAACCTAAGCCTAAAACCTAAACCTAAACCTAAAATCGAAATGTATTCTCAAATCCTTAAACCTAAACCTAATCCTAATCTCAACTCCCTAACCAAAACTTAAACCTAAACTTGAAAACCCAAACTTAAACCCAAACCCGATTTACTAAACCTAAACCTTAACCTTAACCTATTCACAATTCCCTAAAGCTATAACATATAACCTAAACCTAAATCAAAACCTATAAACTAAACCTTAACCTATAACCTATAACCTAAACTTGTAACCTATTACCTAACCTTAACCTAAACCTATAACCTATAACCTATACCTAAAACCTAAATGTATTCTCAAATCCCTATACTTAGACCTACACCTAATCCTAATCTCAAATCCCTAACCTAAACCTAAACCTAAACTTAAAAACCCAAACCTAAACCCAAACCCGAACATGAACCCGATTGCTGTAATAATGTAGCCCAATCACATGGCAACAAACAAGAATGTATCCCTTTTAACACATGTCCTTTTTTACAAAGCTTTAATTTTTGTTGTTGTTTCTATTAATTAAAACACTTTTTTGCATTATTTGCTTGCATTAGTTTTATTTTAAAAAATTGCCCACTTTTTGAAAGAAGTTTCTGCAATTCTTCATGATTCTAAATTATAATATTTTGTTGGTTGAATATTTTTTTTATTAGATGAAAGACACAATAAGAAAATTGTTGCTGATTTTTTTTCTTTTTTTATTTATGATGTTAAACTTATATGTATCATGCATAGATGAATGTAATGTGGATAAGATTGTTTGTGTTTGGATGGATGTAGTTTATGTTTGGATGAATGTAGTTTATGTTTGGATGGATTTACGTAGTTTGGGTTTAAACGGATGTGAATGTGAATATGATGAAATATATTATATAACAAGTGTATATCAGGAAGAATACGATGAAATATATTGTAACAGGTCAAATTTGAAAATGTCCTTTCAAGGGTGATAAGAGATAGTTCATAGCAGTCCTTTTTAAGGACGGTCTATGACCGTCCCTTGAAGGCTCATAAGAGACGGTTCATAGCAGTCCTTTTTAAAGACGGTCTATGACCGTCCTTTGAAGGCTTATAAGAGACGGTCTATAACCGTCCTTCTAAAGGATGGTCCATGGCCGTCCTTTGAAGGCTCCTAAGAGATGGTCTATGACAGTCCTTTTTAAAGACGATCCATGACCATCCTTTCTTTAAAGGCTCATAAGAGACGGTCCATGACCGTCCTTTTTTCATCAATAAGAATGACGGTTTTCAACCGTCCTTGAAGTAATATGAAATGTCAAAATTTGACGGCCCATGCGACGGTCCATGACCGTCCTTTTTGGTCATTTGAGACGATTTTGGACCGTCCTTTTTTCACTGTTTTGGCATTGTGACTTCATGGCGAAAGCAATAAATAATGACTACACTTAGGGACCATTTGGCACCGTGGATTAGAGGGGATTGGAGGGGGTTTCAAATCCCCTAGTTGTTTGGCAACATAAAGTAACTGGGGGTTTCAAATCTAGGGTTTCCAATCCGAGGGGGTTTGTAATCCACGGTGAGAGCTTGGATTACACCTAAAATCATTTCAATAGTTGCAGGTGTAACTTGTGTATCACTATACACTATCATTCTATTAGGTACATGGCCCACTAATGGTGATCAGCACTGTCCAAACATTGTCTAGCACCATCTAAACATTGTCCATGTAAATCAATGCTTAAAAATCGTTGGTTAGTCATTCAGACATGATCTTGTGCTTGTGGCCCATCCGAGACTTGGTATTTCATCATATTCTAGCAAAGCATGTATTTAAGCGGGCTCATCACAACCATTATGTCAAAAATTACATACTTCACTAATTAGAAATGTTAAAGTTTATTTAGTAATTAAATTCAAACTCTTGTAAATATGCATGGATAGGTACCTTTGAATTAAAGTTGATTCACACTTCATGGTGCTAAACACATTGGGAGGATTGCAAATCCAGGGGGTTTCTAACCCTGGGGGTTTCGAATCTGAGGGGTTCCAAATCCACTCTCCCAAACAGGCCCTTTGGACTTTGGCCTAATCATTCCACCAAAGGAAGACAAAGCATGGAGATAATTCCTATCGGTCAATAATGATGGCACACAAAAGAAACCATGTTTCTCATGTGGCACTTTTTTCAAGCAATAATATATGGAACAAAGGAATATAACATTTTCTACTTGTTAAGATGTGAGGTGTAAGTGATGATGATTGTTAAGGTTGTCACACAATAAATTATAACCTATGCTTTAAACACCGTGATTGTTGCACGTATAGGTGTATGGGTGAATAGAGAAGATAAGAAATCATAACACCAAGAATGCCAACATGTTGAAGAGAGAACTTTTAAAAATAAAATTTTTCTTTTCTTTTTCTAATAATTAAAAGAATATGGATGTGTATTTTACTTATAGAATAAAAGAAAATTTATAATATAATTAGAACTCTTAAGAAAATAAAAGTACTCTTAAGTTAATTTAAATAAGATAAACCCCATAAAATCCTATTCTAACAAGACAATTAGCTTAAACAAAAGAGTTCTAATTCTACTTGGAAACAATCACTAACCCTACCCTTCAGATGATGTATTAGAGTCGGTGATGACTCTAATAATGATCACCTTGTTGGAATTTATGGCCAACTTATGGCATTGGTGACCAGAGCTATAGACTAAACGATTTGGATCATTCTATTGAGTTTCAGGTGGGGCCCATGAGTGTGTGGCGAGTACATCAGCTTTGCTGCTCCACATACCACCTGTCACACCCCAAACTCGTAAACCGGGCTCACAAAATTTTCGATCGCCAAATCTGGCGCCGACAGCCTCCGTAGAACCCCATTCTCGGCTCCTAATGCCCATTCGCCAGGTTCCGATCCTGAGATGCTACGAGGAGGATTTTTAACATCAGTTTAATTCGTAATAAGCATAACCAAAGGCATAACCCACAAACAACAACCAAAAACTTCATTACATTTTCACTATGATCAAAAACTTTATAAGTACAATGAGCATAAAGGGAAACATAATGATAGTAGAAAATAACTCCAAAATGATCTGCAAAGCGCTCCTGCCTCAGCGCTGTTACGCTCCAGCGTCACCTGCACACAACGGTCGTGCATAAGCTTATGAAAAGCTTAGAGGGTGGGGAAAGTGTGTACGCAAGGTGGTAATGCAGTTATGCATTATCAGAGTAATGTGGAAAATGTTAATGAAAGCCAAGAATACCATTAGCCATACCAAGGCCATGCGGTGCAAAGCATGAATGATGTAGGCCATACCAAGGCCATGCGATGTGAAATGCAACTCAAGCATACAAATCCTCATATAAGTCCACATATCAATACAGCTCAAATCTGAGATATCACCGGGGTCTAGTACACTCTAAACCAGATCGATGCCCCATCGCGCGCAGTAAGATAAGTGGAAGAGACCTCACATCCATCGGCCAATATCGGACTCGACTAGTCGATAGCAGACCCATTCCTCGAGCTGGTCAGACTGAGCCTAGCTTTGTCCCCTACTCTAGGGCGGGTAAGGCAGAACCTCCTTCCAACCGACCATGACACAGTGGAAAGTGCAGCCTCCTAGTAATCGACACTCGATGCTCCTGTACCCACTTAGTTTAGACATTGGAGCAACCTCTTGGTACCATAAGGATTTAGGAACTTTCACCTAGGGATATCTATAACACCTCATGTAGAATAAATTTTTCGGTATCCAATCCTACCAACCACAATACGCCTGTGGAGGCTACGACCCTGATGTCGCTAGGGCGTACGGTAACCATGACACACAATGCAAATGCATGAATCACACTATCCAGTCATGCAGAAATCCTGCGCGTATCGTACTCTCATATAGGGCAACACCGCCTACCCAGGAGCCCTTAAATAATCTGTCCGAAGGCATATGCTATGATCAGTCACTTCTCATATCAAGCATATATATGATATGTATGATCATGAGTTATAGAACTATACTACACATGTTATAAAGTAATGCACTATCCTTACAACGCAGATGGCCTAGACAGTCTACACACAATAAGTACGGGCCTATCAATGGGCCCAAGGGAGAGTTGTAATGTGGACATTTAACTAACATTATACTTGTAATGTGGACGTCAAACCATCATTGCTCCCAAGGCATAACCCGTCGTAAACATCATCATATAAACCATGTTGGGATCACACATTGCAATGGACCTTAAGTACATCCCATTGGGCCTTAAATACACAAATGAACCATATCATATGGGCCTTATATTCATCAAGTGGGCCACATCAATGGGCCGCACCAATGGGCCTTATGTACATTGCAATGGGCCATAACCCATGGGCCTTATATTCATCAAGATGGGCCTCGTAACATGGGCCTTATATATATATATATATATATATATATATATATATATATATATATATATATATATATATATATATATATATCAAAGTGGGCCTCAACCACGAGCCACAAATACATTAAGATGGGCCTCAACTAATGGCCTTATACAAATCTCCAAAATGGTTGGACGGTTTGGATGAAACTCATGTATCATGGTATGTCCCATAGGGATGGAAGGTATAGATTAATCACATACTCCATGGTGGAGATCCATACTGATGAAAGGTGTGGACACAATACATATATAAGTGGGTCCTAAGTAGGACCCACCAGAATGTTTGTTTTCCACCCGACCTAGGGCCCAACATAATGTTTATTTTCCATCCAAACTGGGGCCCAACATGATGTTTATCTTCCATCCAAATTGTTCATAGGGTCACATGGGCCTAGTGCCCACTGTAATATTTATTTGCAATCCAATCTATTCATAAGGTCACGTGGACCTTGGGCCCACCATAATATTTATTTATCATCCAACCTGTTGGTAAGGACGTGGGCCAGGGGGCCCACTGTAGTGTTTATTTTCCACCCTATTTATAAAGTCACACGGTCGAGGGGGGGGGGGGACCCACCATAATATTTACTTGTCATTCAACCTGTTTATAAGGTCACGTGGACCTGGGGGTGGGGCCTTTAGCCCACCATAACGTGGTTCACAAATCTAGTCCACCCATTATGTGTGCCCCACCTAGTTGAGGGTTCAGACCAAGTTTCAGCCACATCCAAATTTCAGGTAGGCCCCACCAAGTGATCTTATATGTTTTAGGCATGTCCTCACATGATTTTAGATAGTATGGCCCACCTGAGTTTCGTAAACGGTTGATTTTTTTTACAGGGGGCCACTGCTCCAAGGGCCCACCCAATGCATGGCGTTGATGTTCCAAACGCATCACGGTGCGGCCCATAGCTGGGGCCATGAGGCCTAGCCCGTCCGCCTGCCCACTAACAGCGGCAGCAGCAGATGCTGTTGCCTTATTTATTTTTTTAAAAAATAGATTTCCTGTGGTTTTTCACAGGTGGGGCCCACATCAAGTAAATCCAACCCGTCCATTACACTCTGTGGCTCAGGATCGTCCAAACGAGTCCAATATCCCATGTTTTTCTGGTGCATAAAAATGTCAGGGTGACTTTCTACGGTAGAAACTACTATTTAACAGGCTATGGCCCGCCTGAAGATCGGATGGACCTCATTTTTCAACTCAACGCCTAAAATGAGCCGTGGAAGGGAATGGACGGCGTGGATTGAATTTATACATCCATGTGGGGCCTATACAAGTGACCACCCCAAAAGGCTTGTGAACCAAGCTAATATTTGTGTTTTCTTTAACATCCAGCGTCCACGGTTTGGACTTGCCTCCTCTATTGAGGTGGCCCCAGCTTAGGTGGGCCACCAAATGATAGATGGTGTGGGTACAATACATATAAGGTGGGCCCCACTTGAAGATAGTTTGGATAAAATACATGCTTCAGGGTGGGGTCCATCTAAGTGGGCCACACAACCATATCATGATCACATTAAAAAATGAAATAGAGAGGGAGAGAGAGAGATAGAGAGTGGGACACCCATGATGGAGGGACCCCAACACTATGGGCCCTCCCTTGCAACCAATCATACATCAAGTGGGTCCCATTACACATGGGCTCATTAAATCAAAATCTAACGGTGGAGATCCCTTCTCCACTAAAATAGACGGTCTAGATGACCCTAGGTATACAAGAAAAATAAACATCATGATGGGGTCCATGGAGAATGGCCCCATCATGGAATGATCATGATGATCAAAGTGGGCCATTGGCCACATATTAGGGTCCCAAGTGAGATTCAAACCATTGATCGGTTGGTCTCACTTGGCCCATCTTAAAAATATTAAAACTACTTTATCAAAGCACCCACCGCTTGATCTTCTTACTCCCTTGGCTTCCTTAGCTCCTTAGCTTCGATGCCAAAGGAGGAGATGAGGTTTGGATGGTTGAGATGGGAGATGAAGGGGTAGGAAAGGTGGGCCACACTTGTAGCTTGGAAGAGAGGGAGAGGCTTGGGACGTGTGGATTTTCTATTGCTTGGGAGAGTGGTATGAGAATGAAGGAGAGAGAGAGTTGTAAAGGGAGAGAGAGAGAGAGTGATGGGAGATGGAGTGATGAATGTGGTGAGTGATGGGTGTAAGAGACTTTTTGACTTTTGTGGCAAATGGTGTAAGAAAAGTATGGGCTTGTGTAAGAAACTTTTAACTTTGGGGTTGCTTAGGAATGGGTGAAAGGTGGTGTGAACTGGACATGTACTTGACCCTTGATAGGATTGATTGATGCAACAAGTCGTAGAGATTCTCTTGAAATTCGCACACGTGGCATTTTTCTCGCACCGAACGCTGGCCCACATCTCCTGACCAAGGTATCGTCTTAGCGCGCGAGTCGTGGCATCGGAACCGTGGCAACGGCACGGTCGCTATGGTACAAGTCTTGGGTTGAATCAACTCAGGTTGACAGCGTGTGAATTAAGGTCGCGCGTAAATGCCGGTTAAGGGTCGAAGGTTGCCGAAATTGGACCGAAAAGACCGCGGAAGTCTATGGAACGGTACGGTCTAGGATACGGGGCTTACAGCACCATACATTATATTGTAGTTGATTTATATTATGGCTCTTTCTCCTTCTCCTGGTGTGTGGGAGGAGATGTCAGTAGCAAGCTTGTTAGTGCATTGATTAGTGCACCTTGTTTGTCAATCACATGAATTCATGTGTCGTGTAGTCGATTGAGCCTTTAGAAGCTAAAAACCAAAGATATAAGAATATATGAGCACCAAGGAGAAAAGAATAGGTATATGAGAAACCTTGGTGACCTTAACTCTTGATCCAAAACAACAACCTTTGAACCTATACATGTTCATTAACCTTATAGGTAGGCCTTGTTGATTATCTCTTAGCCATAGGTTCCTAAATTGATCATTTTAAGACTGACTTTAGAGGTCGAAACAACCAAAATTAGGATAAAGAAAATAAATTATCTTGAAATTTTTGACCTATATATGGATCATTTCGACAGGTCGAAGGTTAAGTTCGACTAGTCAAAAATGAGGGTCGACATATCAAAAGTGTCAAAACAAGGACAGAAAGAAAACAAATTATCCTAAAATTTTCAACACATGGATGAACCATTTCGACAGGTCGAATGTCAATTTTAATAGGTTGAAAATAAGGGTCGATAGATCGAAAGTGGAAAAAACTAGACAACAAAAATACCATGTGCCACTAAATCTTTTGACAGGTCAAAGCCTCAGGTTGACAGATCAAAGGACGTTTCGACCGGTCAAAGCATTAGGTCGACAAGTCGATGTCTAACCGTTTCTGCCCATTTTATGACCATTGAAACTCGATTCCTTTATATCCAATCTTTTGCGACAAAGTGATGGATTTTTTGTGCAATATAAGCGTAGGTAAGTCCATGATCATATCCCTCATCCCAAGCCTTTAATCCAATGAATTTTAATTCATCTTCCTTAAGATTAATACTCTAATGAGGATTTCAACCTCCACTTTGAAGATGTGCTTAAACTACAATATTTTCTTGAGAGTGGACTTAACCTTTATAGGTATATCATTATCTGAATCCTCTAGAAGACCCATCTAGGTGAAACCACTAGGAATTACAACTTTCCATTAGTTGTAAGGGATTCTACCAACCTCCTTGGTTACCTCAAAGGAGTTTCTCACGCAAGGTAGTTAATCACTAGAGCTGAAGCATTGGTAATGCATCGGCATCATGATTGGGGGAGCAAAGAGGAGCTAATTAAAGTACGGGAGAGCATCGATCATGTAACCCTAGACGGCGCTTCAAAAGGAGTTCAATCCGACAAGTTGTCAATTGTAAAAGTTCAAGTAGACTATCTTTTCTTGTGTAGGATTGAGGGTAAGAGTTTGTGACCCAAACTTGAATAGGTTCTTGTGTAGAACCTACGCTCTTTTATATGGTCGAATTGTAACACCCCATACTTTCCAGTACTCGGGTGTTACCGTATAACCAAACTTAGTATAAATACAAGCCAAGTTTAAGTAAACATCCACGTTCATTCTAGTCTAAATCCAACCGTTTGATACCGTCCCAACCTATACATCAAGCTATCTATCCGTCGGTTTTCAGGATCAATTTGGCTTCGCACCAACTCCCAAATCACACCTAAACATTCTTTAGGCTCCCTAGGGTTATCGACAACCAAATTTGAGTCAATCCATCTGTCAGATCGGTCAGGGAACTGTTGTTTGGTAATTAGAAATTCATGTAGTAGGGCCCACTCTAATGCAAGGAAACCCTAACAATAATACATGTAGCTAAATGGCACAGGATGGGTAGTTCCACCTCGTACGTACATGTATAATAAAAAGGTAAGAAAATAATAGTTATGATAGTAATAATAATGATAATAATAATAATAGATAAATAATTAATAATATAAAATCATGAGATGGGTAGAGTAGGACCCACAACGTGATTAAGAAAACATGCATGCATACGTAAAAATAATGATAATAATAGAGTAAAATAAACAATGTTAGAAATAAATGGTAATAGTAATAAATTTCATATTAATATTAGCATGGGGTTAGCAATATGCTATGTGAGTCTTAAAAAGGATCCCTTGGGACCATTTTGACCGTTGGTGATTATATCGGAAAGATCCAACTGTAAGATTGGCCGAGAACCATCATTAGGACTATGAAACAAGTCATGGGCTCCACATATACCTTAGATCAGCTGATCAATGGTCAAGACCCTTTGTTGGAACTCCCTAGAAGAATGGACGGAGTGGATTTATCACAAACATCATGGTAGACCCCACACTAGTGCATGCATGTATCAGGGGAGGTGCACCTGTTGTGCACTGGATTAAAGGAACCCGTCAAAACGCGTCTGACCGAGATTTCTCAAAGAAGGAAAATCTCCTTCTCCTGCCAGCGCCCGTTTCAAACGGACTATCCCGTTTGTGTTGATCTGTGGGCCACCGTCACCACCCGCCCGGACGATCCAAACCATCTATACGATCAAGGTAGTGGATTTGACCAAAACCCGACCCACCTCGTGTGTTTTGATGCATGCGCACGGTCACAATCCTAGCTGGAAGTAGCCCCCACTAACACTTGTTTCCTAAAACAGAAACTATTTTCGTGTGCCACGCTGGCAATCCATGTGAATGGCCTTTCCTTCAATCCCAGCCTTCCATTGAGGAGAAAACTTGGCCATCCAGATTAGCTGTGGTTTAGGGCTTCAAAATCGCAACCGACCTCCATTCTACCCACGGTTTTGTAGGCGGTTTCGGCCTGAGGAGATCCGGACCACTGGCTGTTGATCGATGGTTCAGGAAGGATTAGGGCAAGCATATAAGGCGTACAGATCGAGGAACAGTAACTCACCCTCCATTTTCGTAGCCACAACCAAAAACCGATTGTTTCCCTCCAACCTTCGAACCCACCAAGAAAACTTTGTTAGAGCTCCACTCCGACTATCCCCCAAGCTCCATTACACCCCTAGATAGCCTCCCACATTGTCAGATTAAAGGAAGAAGAAGAGGGGGAGAATCTGCCATTAACGGCACCTTTCTTCTCCGCTGTTGCCAGGTCCTCAACTGAGTCACAATTCGGGTCAGATCTTGCTGGATGTTCGGCTATTTCAGCTGGACCTTCGGCAGGTGAAAAAGAAAAGAAATAAAAGAGGAAACAAAAAAGAGAGGGGGATTTTGAAATGAGACAGTCAGTTGTCATTTTGCAGCATCGGCCTGACCCAAACCGAGTCCCAACCTGAGTCACACTGCTAGCCGAGTTCTCTTCAACACTGATAAGTGAAGGGGAGAGAAAGGGAGACAAGAAGAAGAAGGAGATAGGGAGTAGAGAAAGAAAGGAGAGAAATGAAGAGAGAATGTGGCAGTTGTCTCAGCCAGCGCCACACTACCCACTGCACCTGGCAACTCGGGCTAACTTCGAACCGAGTTGGGTCCAATCCAGGCTAGCAAAGGGCTTGGGTTGGCCTAGCTCGAGTGTTGTTGGATTCTAGCAAAGCTGGGATAGAGAGAAGATAGGCAGAGGAAGTGTGTTAGTCTGCCATCTAGCTTGATTAGGGTTGAGCCATGACTCGCTTCGTCAACTCAGCTAGGCTGAGATTGGAAAGTGGCTAATCTCAGTCTCTTTGGGGTTTGGTAGGAAGAAAAGAAGGAGAAGAAGGAAAAGCCAGCAACGAAAGGAAAGAGAGAGGGAGGGTGGCTGCATTGTGCTCAACCGAGCCCGAGATTGGGACGGGTCAGACCGTGTTGTGGCTTTGACTCGGACCTAGCCTATCCAGATTTGATGTCCATTGCTGGACATCTCAGCAAGATAGAAAGAAAAGAGAAAGAAAAGAAAGAAGGGAGAAAAGAGAAAGAGAAGGGAGAAGGAATGAAAGAGAAAGAAAGAGAGGAGAAGAGGTGTTGGTGGTTGTGCTTGAGCCGAGTCAACTCAACTCGAACCGAGTCGACTGAGGTGAGTCAACATTTTCTCCCCATTCTAGTTTTGTTTCGATGTACTATTGTTAATTGTTACCGTTGTTATTATTAGGATTATTAATATTAGCAAAGATTAGCCATTAGTGGATCATTATGCTAAACAAGTTATTATAAACAAAATGTAATTATTAAATAGTAGTATCTTATTTATCATTCTTAAATATTCATTTTGGATAGTCAGTGGTGTCACCATGATAATTATTATCTTATTTATCATTCTTAAATATTCATCTTGGATAGTCAGTGGTGTCACCATGATAATTATTATCTTAGTTATCATTCTTAAATATTCATCTTAGATAGTCAGTGGTGTCACCATAATAATTATTTTACTACATTAACTAATATTAATAGTAACACTAATTTTAATAATTATTTTCTAATTATTAAATTAACATTGTTACCATTTCCATCATTATTAAAATTGTTAAATATTATGATGCATGACCATTAGTAAATTATCTATTCTAATGAAAGTTATTACATACAAGAAATTAAAATGATATCATTATTTAATGTTAATGTATTTTTTTAAATAATATGTCATAATATTAATTGTCATCATAATGATTTTTTAACTAATATTTATAAACACTAACGTTAGTAAATATTTTATAATTATTAAATCAACATTCTTAAGCTATTACACATTAACTACAATTCAAACCCTAGAGTTAAGACTACAACTAAGCTCTAAGATAAAATCCTAATTTTTACACCAAAACCATAACAATAAGTAATCCAAACCCTAAGTTATAATCACAACCATAAACAGTACATAGAACATGGATCTAACCATACAACTTAAAATTTATGATAGGATCCAAGTCTAAGGGTGTGCGCTCTTCCTAATAACATTAGAAGGTGAGTCAACAAATAAGGTGATAATTCTTCTCGTTGAGCTTTCCATCTTTCCATTAGATTAAGTTATAGTTTTTATTTAAATTTATAATTAATATCTCTCTCTTATAATCGCATGTGATAGTTGACGGAAATTAAATTGCTATTTTGCTTGCTTAATGTTCATCCTGTATATTTGTTCATGAATTATTTATGGATTGCTTATGAAACTTAAACTGGTACATCAGTGGAAAACCCCCACTTATAAATGTACACCCATACTTGCGATGTAACTCAATTAACGGTGATTGCAATGGACCTTCGATCTACTGGTTATTGAGAGGTGGTCTAGATGGATCATTGATGTGGGCCTACCATCCAGTGTTGTTATGTCCAATGGTTTTTAAGGATGGCCTTTATCGTATGGTTTTGATATTCGCCCTATGTGGCATATTTTGATACTCACTTTACGCAGTTTTGTTTTGATATTTTTCCTAAATGGGTTCGATATTTTATACTGGTACATCAGTGGAAAACCCCCACTTATAAATGTACACCCATACTTACGATGTAACTCAATTAACGGTGATTGCAATGGACCTTCGATCTAGTGGTTATTGAGAGGTGGTCTAGATGGATCATTGATGTGGGCCTACCATCCAGTGTTATTATGTCCAATAGTTTTTAAGGATGGTCTTTATCGTATGATTTTGATATTCGCTCTATGTGGCATATTTTGATACTCACCCTATGCAATCTTGTTTTGATATTTTTTCTAAATGGGTTCGATATTTTATACTTGCAACCATGCAATGGTAAGTCCCATATAATGTAATATGATTGGCCACTAGTCAATAGGTTTTTATTAAACATCCTAAGATGGTAACCTCATGGGTCGGGGATGGTGGTAATAGGATACTATGCCTAAGCCGTCAACCTACGCTGGGCTATGTGCTCCCCGTAGTGACCTTTGAGCTTATCTAAATTGGCTGATTGTAAATGGACTAATAATAACTTGGCTAATCATGCATACATGGTATATTTATGATGACTTGGATTATTATGCCCATGCAATTACGCTGAGTATTGCGCTAATGACCAATCATTCGATTTATGATGATGACTTGGATCTTCATGCCTATGCGATTACACTGAATGTTGCGCTGATGAGCGGTCACATTCATGGGTGATGACCCTAATGCCTGTCCGGATATTTTACCTGGGGGGCACAGACCATCTGGATGTTTTACCTAGGTCAATGATTGCATTCATGCATCTATGCATCTAATAAGACTGCATTTACTCTATTTTGGTTGTCTGTATATTTTATACTATTTCTTACATAATGCGGCGATGTGTAATCTTAAGAAAAATTTACATTGAGTTGGCCACTCATCCATCAAATAAATATAATCATATAGGTAGTACAGGTGACTTAAGTGATATGCATGTTCAGACTTGATAAGGAGTAGGGTACGATCGCTGAGGATCCATGACTGTATTTGCCTGAAGGAGTTCCGTGATCTTGCAGCTTATATTTATATGCTTTCTGTTATTCTTTATGTATTGAATCATGTCAATCTTGTACTTGTTTAAATTCTGAGACATTGGCTTGTATAAGTCATTATAAGCAACCTCTCGTATATCATAAACATAAATAAAAATTTTCATTATATATGATTTGTCCATTCTACGTCATCTGCTTACTCTGATGAAAGAAAAAAATAATGTGAATTTGACCATCCTTTAAGGTTAACACTCGGGTTTTTGAGAAACCAGTCATGTACTAGGGTCCTGAAAAGTCGGGGCGTTACACAAATCCACCAGACACAGGTGTGTACTTGTTAGTCTCCGCGGGAGCCTCTGGCAAGAGTAAACATAGGTCCTTGGACTATGACCATAGTTTGTGGCAAGCCTATAAAAGCCACATAAGTCTTTATGGAAGCCTCTGACGAGAGTAAACATAAGTCCTTAAACTAGGATCTAGGTTGTTAGTTAACCAATAGAAAAGTAACTCAAGTCTCTTATGGGAGCCTTCGGTGGGATTGTACACTAGGTTCCTTGTGTAGGGCTATAAAGGTTAGAGGTGAATTTGATTTAAAACCTCTGCTGGTGAAATCTAGTATACTCATGGGTTGAATGGGTCCGTCGAGAGTGGAGTAGGGAAATTAAACCACTATACATACATGTGTTTGGGATTGTATTAGAGCACTTGTTTAATTATACTTAAGCGATGAATGTTTAATTAAATGTATACATGATTAGATGAATGCTAGGAATGGGTAACACATCCCCCCCACACATGTACACTATCATATTTATAGAATAATTGCTTCATTGCCTCATCTCTTATAGTCTATGTGATTAGACCCATTAATGGCTTGGAAGCCTCAGTGTTAAATTGTTTTACTTTGTTTAACCTATACTTTAGTTTAAGTTAAGAAATTATGTTTTTAAAAGCCATAATTTTTATTTGTTCCTAATCACCCTCACCCCTCTAAGACATATCCTTTATTCCTTAGCTTCACCAAGCTTCCACGCATAGCCCGTGACCCCACCACGTTCAATTTCAAATACATCGATGGGTAGGGCTTTGCTGCCATCCCTAAAATTTATATATTAGAGCCCTAGTTCCCGACTCCACTCTCGAGTTTTAGATCAGTTTCCCATTGCTAAAAAAGGGAAGAAGAAGGAAGATTTCAACAAGGTCATCTTCCCAGCAAGCTTCGTTCACCAGAAATCATGGCCAACACAAGTATGCTTGATTGCATCTTCAATCCAATATGTTACGATGCAAGGATCAGAATTCTAACATGTGGATTCAGAGCTACCGAGCATGCATCTATCATAGTGGATATAGATGGGTCTTCTACATTTACTTTCTTTTTATAAATATAATCAGAACAGTAGCAATGGTAGTGTTATCGCCACTGGTTATGATGCCAGCATTCTATGATCATACATGACCCTAACTAAGATTGTCACCCTGTGATCTTGCAAATACCGGTTGACGGTTCTGGTATTACTACTGGTACCATCATTGTTGTAGCCATATTTGTTGAATGGATGTATGGATTGGAGAAGATGAACAGTTTTGGGCCCAATTTTATGGGCTTATGCAGTTTCATTTCAACGTTAGGCCAACAATTTTAACCATAAGGTCCAATTCTTCTTCTTTCTTCATTTAATCATCCATTAGTTGGGCCACTCTATCATCAGTACCTTATAAGTTGGAAAAAGCGATAGAAAAATCCATATCGGAATGAATGAAGATCTTATTAAATAAGGAATATGGAAGATGGCTTCTCTAGTCAATCGAAGACTTAAGAAACTAGAAAAGTTCCAAGTTGCATATAAAGCACCATAGAAAAAGGGGTTTGGGCCTGCATTTCCAAGTAGTCTTTTTTTTTTTTAATGTACTTTAACCAGATCAAGCCTAGTTGATGGCAATCCACATAGTTACATGTGTCTAGTAGGATCTTGGGCATTCATTGAGTGAGGTCCACCATGAATGGCCTTGGACCAATTTTTCTTACCAACACTCTATGGGATTGTTCGGTGGACCTCACAGAGGATATGGACTATTAAAAAAAAGGGAAACAATCCATATTCTAGGTATGGGTGCGGCCCACCTGATGAGTGAAATGGCCTGATTTTAATAGAGCATGTTACTGTTCATAATCAACCTCACCTATGAACGTCCAAGATCCAACGCCTGCATGACAATTTGACATATTTACATTTCATTGTAAGTGAAAATTGTTTCCCTTCAATATTCAATAGGTTTTGTTCTAATTTTGGCGAAATAGGCTTCATACGAACATAAGCATGCCATCTGTGTCATTCAAAGAGATCACTTCCACATACAGTCTCTCAATTAAGCCATGCGATGTGGATAAACTAGTATGGCCAAAATCAATGAAGAAAAAGACATGAATTTTAATTTTAGTGTGACCCACTGTAAGCAACCCTAAGTGTAGGGTTGCGTTGTAGTAATAATCTCAGTGAGAGTGAGGTCGTATCTACAGTGACTTACCTTGTTCGTATTCTGAAGTAATTAGAATTGGAACTATAATCTAAAATCTGAAATTTTAGAGAAAAATTGTTGTGAATTAAATCTATCAAAATAATGAAAACTAGAGCATCAAGGGTCCACTTGTAATTATTATGATGTTATTTTACTAGATTCAAACGAACACAACTAGACTTGGAATCATATCCTATCTAGTCGGATGATGGAGTAGTTAAGACATAATTTCAATTTCCATTAGTTTCATTCACTCATGAATCACCAATGTAATGATCACAGGGAATTCATGCATCAACCATGCCCATAGACAGTGGTGGATCACTAATTTTATAGATCACACAATTGTAAAAATAGGTAAGAAGATATTAAAAGTTTCTCAAGCATCTATTGTAATTGTAGTTACAATAAATCATAGAAAAATGAAAATATTCCTTCATTCAAACCAATAATCAATGAAAGTTTAACATATACTTGAATCAAGGTGAAATAAGTATCAAAATAAACTACAAACTTTACCTCTTTACTCTAGCTAAGAGATTAGCCAACCAAAGACATGATTAAGCTAAAAACTTTTAAGAAAAACATAAAAAACTAAAGAAGAAGAAAGAACTCTTTGAAAGTTATTACACCCCTTGCTCTACTCTTTTAACCATAATTCGTGCTTAGAATGCTTCAAAAGATCTCTTTAAATAGACTTTGTTTGACCGAATTTGCAAACCACCTCAAATTTACACACTCCGTGCACCTTCAATGACTCCTTTAATAAGTCTTCGATGTCATCGAAGGTGTGAAGCCCAGTCGGATTCGAATTTGAAAACTGCAAGTTGTAAGTCTTCGATGTCATCAAACTAGCTTCAACGTCTTGAAGGGGTCTTCGATGTCATTGTAAATCGTTCAAAACTGTCCAGTAAGTTGAACCCAAAATCCCTGAAATTATCGATGTCATCGAACTAGCTTCGATGAAATCAAACTTGTTTTTTATGGGATTGAAGGGTCTTTAATGAAATCGAGAATTGCTCCCAATTGTCCAGCAACCAAACTTTATTTTCCTCTAAAATTTTGATGTGATTGAGCCTCCTTCGATGACATCGAACACTTACTTTGATGGCATCGAGGTCTGTTCAATGTCATCGAGCTGTCAAGTTTAGCAGTTCTTGAATTATGCACTTTGAAAACTCGATTTTTCTCATTCTTCACTTGATTTTCTTAGATCTTTGACTCTTGAAATCTTCATTCTTGATCACCAAAGATTCATCCTTGCCTTGGTCATTCTCAAGCATCAAATTCTATGCTTTTAGTATCCTTTTCACCATAAGCTCTCAAAATCACTTCGCAAGACAAAACATGCATAAAATAGATCGATTAAGCACTATCATGTTCATAAAACCAAGCTATAAATGGAGAAAATATGCAATATTTTATACTAAACACTCCCCCAACCGGCATTTTTCTAGTCTTGAGAAAAACATGTGTAAAGCAATCCTTCAAATTCCCAATTTTCAAACTTTCTTCTGAAAACATCCTTCTATGCAATCATATATGAATGAGTAAAATTCAAGGATGAAAGAGCAAAATTTTAATAATCCCAAGCTTAATCTCATGTGTAAACGAATGGACTAAGTCCTTCTAAATCAACTAACCAATAGAATGGACTCAAACATCAAATTCCTTATGTGTTCAATAGATCTTAACTCATCTTCCCATACATATCATGGGTGGGGTCCACAACCGTTCGCAAAACCGACCGTTGGTCGGTTATGCAGTTGTTGAAAACGGCAACTTTTCATTTTACATGAGGACGCGGGTCAGTAGTCGTGCAGGCGCTGGTCAGCGCTGCTCACCGGTTTGGTGCTCCTCGCCACTTTATATAGTGTGTATGCACACATACACTTGTGGGACCAACTGTAATATTTTTGTAAAATCTGCACCGTTCATCCTTTTTCTCATGTTATTTCAACCGTCAAGAAAAATTTTGAGGCAGTTCCAGATATCAGGTGGGCCCAGAATCAACGGTTTATGGGCTAATATGTCGGTTGAGGCACTTCCATAGTGATCCAATGGCTGAAATTTTATATGTACGGTTAATTTATGGCCCTCATCCCATGTATGAAGTTTCGAATTAATCGGATGGTGGGAACCCTGTGATCTTGCATTTTGGACGAGTTTTATGCCATTTGAGCTTCAGTTTCTTGATTTTCGCGGATATCTGGTGTGTAAATTCGTCGATCGTGGTCACTTTGGGTCCGTCCCTTGCCTTGGTGATCATCAGAGTGTTAAATCCAAGCTTTTAGCATCCTTTTTCAGCTCAAGCTCTTAAATTCAACCTGCAGCATAAAGATAATTAAATCGGCCGTTAAACAATATTATGTTCATAAATCCAGACAATATCTGGGGTCTAATATGCAATATTTGACCCTCAACACAACCCCCAAGCAGCATTTTGCTAGTCCCGAGTAAAGTATGCGAAAAAATAATTTGAGCCTTACAGGATGATTTCCATAAACTCGAGTGATGTTTACAAAATAATCCAAATACTAAAATTTTAGGATTCATGACTGTTGAGTATTACTCTCTCCTGGACTTAAGCACACGGTAAACTTCGTAATCAAGTGCAAAGTATTAATCCATCAATTAGAATAATTCTAAACATTGCATTTTATGGGTGTATATTGTAATCTTGGCTTATCAACATTAAAATTCACTTCTCTTTTTCAGGATATCCTTGGTAACCAGTAAGAACATTCAGGACACCCAAAACCTCAAATAATATGTGCCTTATAAATCATTCCTTTTTTCTTTCTTTCAGGTTTTTTTTTTTTTCATTAAAAGAATGTCAAGAGAGGAATCAAATTTTCACCTATAGGGAGCAAACCTAAGGTGAAACTAGTCGCCCAACTCTTTCCAAATGTTAACCGTAGGGAATCGAATCCACACCTATAGGGAGCAAACCCATGGTGAAGATTAATTGCCCAACCTTTTCAATTTTTATACCCTGATGGCAAGATATTTCAGGCTGGTTCCTTTCATGCTCGTGATTACCAAGTTCATCCTTCAATATGGAACTGAAATCTTTATGTGTAAGCGAGATGTGTCCTGTGAAATCATGACTCAATTAATGTTAAAACTTCTAATCATGGATTAATAACTTGATCTTAACTATAAAATTTAACAGATACTGAATCCCAGAGTCCTAAAGTATCAACATCACTCATCTTGAACTTCTAAATCTAGGATATCCATCAAAATCACTTTGAATTCACAGGAATTTTCAGAAAAAATTTTAAAAGTTTTCAAATTTTTATTTTACTTTCAAAGTTTTGCTCAAGACTTGCTCAAGACCAAGAAAACACTGATTAGGAAACCTAATCCCCCACCCCCAACCTAAAATCTACATTGTCCTCAATGTAAAAGATATATGAGCATGCAATGCACATGAGACAACATAAGTAAATTAGAAGTGATGGGAGGATAGTACTTGGATAACGAATCGAGAGAGATTTTTCAAGCAATCGCTGGGAGAGAGCAGGTTAGTATGAGAGAGAAATCAACAAAATAAAATAACAAAAATAAAATCATAAAAAGAAAATCCTACCTATACCACTTTCGCAGGTGCTCTCGATTGCAATTAGCGTATGCAACAAGCCTTTAAACCCCTAGGTTACCCTTAGCAGACGAGTTGTAGTCTCGTGAGGGTTTGCAGCAATGTTACCCACAAACATTGAACTAACTAATTAAAAAAATGAAATGGAATAAAAAGCTGGATTACCTCCCAGGAGCGCTAAGTTTACCGTCTTCAGCCAGACAAATAAAGCAACAATCCTAGTCCTATAAAAGCGATAAACCTACCTATACCTCCATCAGGCTAGGAGATCAATCCTGGTAAACAGGAGCAGTCAGAAGCATGGACATGTCCTCTGAATCAAATGTCTCGACAAATGGTTTTAATCGATGTCCATTTACTTTAAACTCCTTGCCATTGTCGAGATCTCTTATCTCAACGGCCTCATGAGGATAAGCAGTGACAACAATGTAAGGCCCAGTCCAACGAGATCGAAGCTTACCTAGAAAGAGATGTAGTCGAGAATCGTATAAAAGTACTTTCTGACCTGGCATGAATGATTTTCGTAAAATATGCTGATCATAAAACGCCTTCATCCTGTCCTTGTAAATTCTCGAGTTTTCATATGCATCGTTCCGAATTTTTTCAAGTTCATTCAATTGAAGTTTGCATAGTGAGCCAGCGTTGTCCAGATTGAAATTTAAATTTTTGATCGTCCAGTATGCCTTATGTTCCAATTCCACAGGCAAGTGACAAGCTTTCTCATATACAAGTCTGAAGGGAGATGTTCCAATAGGGGTTTTTAAAGCAGTACGGTATGCCCATAAGGCATCGGTCAATTGGATTAACCAATCCTTATGGTTAGGGTTAACCGTTTTCTCCAGGATATGTTTGATCTCTCTATTGAAAATCTCAGCTTCTCCACTTGTCTGTGGATGGTATGGGGTGCTCACCTTATGAGAGATACCGTATTTCTTCATTAAGCTCTTAAATGGTCTATTGCAAAAGTGTGAGCCCCCATCACTAATGATGGCTCGAGGCGTTCTGAACCGCGACAGGATGTTTTTTTTTTAAGAATTTAATGACCGTGCGATGGTCATTGTTACGGCACAGAATTGCTTCGACCCATTTAGTGACATAGTCTACGGCGAGCAAAATATACAAATTTTCAAAGGATTGGGGGAAAGGTCCCATGAAATCAATGCCCCAACAATCAAATGTTTCTATATAAGGATGGGATTCAAGGGCATCATATTTCGACGGGACAATGCTCCCAATTTTTGACAACGCTCACAATCCTTGCAAAACTCATTAGTGTCCCTGAACATAGTGGGCCAGTAAAAGCCACACTGTAGAATCTTGGCCGTGGTCTTTTTATCAGAAAAGTGACCACCACAGGCCTGTGAGTGACAGAAGAAGATGACACTCTGATGCTCATCGTCTGGCACACATCTCCTTAGGATTTGGTCTGGGAAATATTTAAACATATATAGGTCATCCTAGAAAAAGTTCTGCACCTTGGTAAAGAATTTCTTCTTATCTTGCGACGTCCAGTGTGTCGGTATGAAACCTGTAGCAAGATAATTAGCAATATCAGCAAACCAAGGTGAATGGGAGACTCTAAACAGTTGTTCATCAGAGAACATGTCATTGATATGAGTCGCCTCAAGGGAATCAGAGGTATTAAGGCGAGAGAGATGATCGGCCACTACGTTCTCTACTCCCTTTTTATCTTTAATTTTCAAATCAAATTCTTGGAGTAGAAGGATCCATCGTATCAAGCGGGGCTTAGAATCATTCTTAGAAAGAAGATACTTGAGTGTCGTATGATCTGTATAAATAATGATCTTGGATCCGATCAGGTAGGACCTAAATTTATCCAAAGTGAACACTACGGCTAAGAGTTCCTTTTCCGTAGTCGAATAGTTTACTTGGGCAGGATTTAGAGTTCTACTTACGTAGTGAATTATGTAAGGCCGCTTATCTTTTCTTTGGCCTAGAATCGATCCAAGAGCATAATCAGAGGCGTCGCATATGAATTCAAAAGGAAGACTTCAGTTAGGTGGCTACATGATAGGTGCAGTGGTTAACATGCCCTTAAGCTTAGTGAAAGCTTCTTGGCATTGCTCAGTCCACTCGTACGGTGCATCCTTTTGAAGAAGATTACATAAAGGACGAGAGAGGAGACTAAAGTCCTTTATGAATTATCTGTAAAACCCTGTGTGTCCTAAGAAGGATCGCACGTCTCTGATGTTCTTGGGTGGAGGTAGGTTAGAGATAAGATCATTTTTTCCTTATCTACCTCGATTCCTTTGGACGAGATGATATGTCCAAGGACAATTCCCTTCTGAACCATAAAATGGCACTTCTCCCAATTAAGTACCAAATTTTTTTCTTCACATCTTTTCAACACACATTTAAGACTCTCTAAGCATTCGCTGAAAGATGAACCGAAAACAGAGAAATCGTCCATGAAGACCTCTAGATATTTTTCCACCATGTCAGAGAAGATACTCATCATGCATCGCTGAAAGGTGGTAGGGGCATTACATAACCCGAATGGCATCCTTCTGTAAGCAAAGGTGTCATAGGGCCATGTAAATGTGGTCTTTTCCTGGTCCTCAGGGGTAATTTCAATCTGATTATAACCTGAATACCCGTCAAGGAAACAGTAATAGGAATGACCAGCTAGCCTTTCCAAGATTTGATCAATGAAGGGCAAAGGAAAGTGGTCTTTCCTTGTGACGGTATTCAGCTTCCTGTAGTCAATGCACATTCTCCAACCAGTAGTAACTCTAGTCGGCACGAGTTCATTATTGGCATTGGATACGATGGTGAAATCGAACTTCTTAGGAACCACCAGAGTTGGACTCGCCCATTGACTATCGGATATGGGGTATATGATCCCCACTTCCAATAGTTTAAGAACCTCGGCCTTAACCACTTCCTTCATGTTTGGATTTAGTCTACGTTGTGATTGTCGAATAACCTTTGCATTATCCTCAAGATATATGCGGTGAGTACAAATCGATGGGTTAATTCCTTTGAGGTCCGCTATCGTCCATCCAAGAGCTCCCTTATGCTCAATGAGAGTAGATATGAGCATACTCTCTTGTTCTTTCTTCAAGTGGGCAGAGATCACCACCGGATATGTCTCATCTTGACCTAAATAGGCGTATTTTAAATCAAAGGGCAAAGGTTTTAGGTCAAGCTTCGATGGCTTGAGGTTAAACAGTAGAGGCACTACACAAGTTTGGGGCAACTCTTCAAATTGTGGCCTCCACCGGTTAACTTCAAGTACCGGTGCAGTATCAAGCATGGCTGTAACATCCTGAAAATCAGGGGTCGTGTATAAACTCAACTCTCGAGTTCCAGACCGTCACTTATGCAACAAAAATGATTATGATTCAATGTTGTCTGAGTTAAAGCATTCACATGAGTAAAAGTATACCAAAACTGCAATTCATACTCCAGATTCAGTGATAAAAGCAAGCGGAAGACTAAAAGATATACATATCACTGTATAAAAAATAAAATAGATCTCAACTGTCTCCAAAGTATGAATACATCTCTGAGTCTCATATACATGTAAATAACAGAAATCAAATGTCAAAATAATCCCACTGAGTAGTCCCGCCAATCCAGGCCACCTAAGCAAAGCCGTCGTGGTACTGCATATATAAGAACTCGTCCTGGTCCTCATCATAGTCCGGCTCTGCCTCCTGAATCGCTGCCTCACCTACATCTAAGACAGGGTCTGGTGGGTGTTGCAAACACCATCCTTTAACGTGGGAGTGAGTAGCTAACTCAGTGGAATAATAGAGCAAAGATTAGCATGTTCTCAAATCAATCATGCGATAATAGTAAAGCAGTAAATCAAACAATCCTAATACTGTTGTTAATGCAATATGACATGACATGATGGATGCCCTCACCGACGATCTCCCTCATACGGCACCATCTTATGCCCGCGGCATGCTTTCATCCCACAGTGCTCCACATCTTTCAGGCACATGCAATGTGATGGTGATATGATTACCGAGTTATTATTAGTCCATTCAAACAGCAGGATTGGGAAACTAAGGTACTTTCCTTATATCAATCCCAACACAGATCCTGTCTAGGGTCGTCACTCCTAGTAATCTCATACGATGTATATTTTGTAGGTCGCTGCAAGGGTTGCCAGGGCTATTGCTCGTACTCGTTGCACCGCTCCCCCATCACCTTATCAATACAGGCCTACTGTACTCTCACTGCTACGGAAGGGTCATCGCCTCTCGTAGACTCAGAATACGCTCGCGGTCACTACAAAGGACTCGTCGCCTGATCAGTATAGGCCGACAGAAAGAATATAGTGTCCCATACCACCATAATCTGCTCACGAGTCATAGGTGCTCACTGGTCACTACGGGGAGGTTTGTGGCCCCAGTGTAGGCCGACAGCTCGACCACGGTGTCCCATACCACCATGCCCAGCTCATGAGTCTTTATGGATCAAGGTACCATGGTTGACAGGGTTTACAATGGTAAGTTCAGTATCCTAGGTTCAAGCAGTTATGACTCATACAGGGTGAACATACAATGGCCAGTCGGGTTACTTGACGGGCTCGACTAGCATGAGCGCATCTCAAGTTGAACGACATGAAGTGCGTAAAACACCTCGTGTGGCCTAACCACTGCCGCCAACTCCAAAACATGACTCGCGTTCATCGACGCGTCGTTCGTGGCAAAGATAAGCCAACCACGAACTTGCTCGGTTGCCGACTGCCTGGACTAGGTATAGTCCCAAACATTTATGAATTCACATCAGCAATCATGTAAGAGTAATGGAAATGAAATACAACCATGTGAGCATGTTAACACATGTTATAACATACAACTTGAGTGAATCATCTAACACTTGCATTTCATGCATATAATGAAATCATGCATATAGTCAACATGTAGGAAATCATTTACATTAGCATATCATGTGAGAATTCAATCTCAAACTAATTCATAACACCATTTAATTCAATACATACTAATACAAACATTTATACAAACACTTAGTCTACACACTTAAGTCTACATATAGTATGTCGACTCAAAGTGCGCATTTAGGCGAATCTCTTCGCCAAACTAATTATGCACGCATTCCTAGTATCCTAATGCGACAAGAAGCTATGTCAATCACATAGCAAAATATGGATGAAAACAGTATTTCCTACAAATGACTAAAATGCCCTAAATCTCATATTCTTCTACTTACGAAACAGAAAACGGACAGCAAGTTGTACATGTCAAACGGCGTTGCCGTCGATAATCTACTATTAAACGACATTGAAAGCGTTGGAAACAGTCAATCAAAGCGTCTAAAATCCGTACCTTTTCTCCTAGAAGCGTATCAATTCGAACAGAGCGTATACGCTTCGTCTACGGCGAATAGGCAACCTAATACACAAGATCCATAAGCTACTTCGCTATGGAAATGACGAAACCTCAAATCAGCAAGTATTTAGGGTATTTGCTTACCTAGAATCACGGTGTAATCGCCGGGAAAGTGATTGAGGCGCGTTGCTTAATCACTTGCAACAGGTAGCACAAGCAGCAGGAAAAACTCTCCCACCTTCTCTCACAAACTCTCACTTTCTCTCTCACTCTTGCTAGGGTTTCTAACAAATTCCGATGGGTGAGTGGAGTGAGGATTTAAGCCCCTTTTATAACCTTAAACATGTCTAAAATAGGCTTGGGAACAATGTTTACTTGATACCTAACCAAATCGGGGCTGTTTCGGTCCAAAAAGACATTTCTGGTGGTCCCCTGGCCGAACGCGATCGGACTTAAGTTCATGCATGTCGGATGTCGCTCACATCCCATTTTCAGACTAGCAGTGTTCGTAGATCGCACGTGGCGGTCCAGTTTCAGTTCAGCGATCATCACACGTAGATCAGGTATACAAGTCTCGTGATATGAAATAAAAAATTTTCCTAATCCGAGGGTGTAATTTGGCTGAATTCTGATGGTCAGAACGCTTAATACTGACGCGTCAATTCGTGTGCCAGATTTGAATTTCAATTTCCAAATCTAACCCTATTCTCACTCTCTTCAGTCCAGGCTCAATGAAATAGCCTGCGAATGTCGGTTGGACTTGATTTTCGAAATGATTGTCAAGTCCAGCCAGGCGGTTTTAACGGTCTAAGATTGTAGGTATCAGACTTTTGACGCGCGGTCTAGATCCAATACAAAGTTTCAAAGAGGTCCAGAGAACAAACCGGCTTAGAGTTTGATCCATGGTTTTAGAGTATTATAGCGTCAATGGTTCTACTCGCTTTGGGTCTTATAGAATGTATTTAAAGTGATCAGGGACTATTTCTCAGCTACTCTAGCGTTGTGCTAGCTAACTTACACATTTTTCAAAGGAATTAATCCTACGCGATTTCTGGTCGAGTTGGTACTCGACCCCAAGTACAGATTTTTCCAGGGCGTTACAATGGCACACGTCTCCCTAATTATATCATCATCAAGATCATGGGAGTGGACCAGGCACGTCTCTAGAGGATCAGAGGATAAGGTGAGAGGCGTTCTATCTTCCACAAAAGAATCAATCATGTTAACATCGTGAAAATTGTCATCATCCTCTGAGTTGCTGCCGTTATTGAAAAAGATATTCGATTCCAATATCAAATTTCCAAAAGACATAGTCATGACACCATTCCTGCAATTGATAATTGCATTTGAAATGGACAGGAATGGACGACCAAGAATGACGGGAATTTGAGTGCTCGTGTCATTGATGGGTTCAGTGTCCAAGATGATAAAATCTACAGGGTAGTAAAATCTATCAACCTGGACCAACACATCCTCGATTATCCCTCTTGGTATACGAATAGAATGATCAGCAAATTGTAGTATGGTTCGGGTGGGTTTTAATTCACCCAAACCTAACTGTTGGAATACCGAGTAGGGAATCAAATTGATGCTCGCTCCTAAGTCAAGAAGTGCGTGATCGATTCGATAGTTCTCGATTACACATGATATGGTTGGGCAACTGGGGTCTTTGAATTTTTATGGCACATCTTGTTTTAGGATGGCACTCACTTTCTCAGTCAAGGAGATCTTCTTTTGAACATTTTTTCATCGTTTGGTAGTGCATAGGTCTTTCAGGAATTTGGCATATGAAGGTATTTTTTTTACGACATCAAGTAGAGGAATGTTGACTTTCACTTGTTTCAACACCTCTAGGATATCTTGAGAGTTAGAGAGACGTTTTGGTTCAACAAACCGTTGGGGAAACGGAGCAACTGGCTTTTCTAGAGGTTCCGGTTCAAATTTTTATGGGGCGTCACTAGATCCATCATTGTTGTCCTCTTCTAGTTCTTGAGGCTTTTCGGGCCTAACCGGAAGGGTTCTCTCAATAACCTTCCCACTCCTAAGAGTGGTGATGGATTTAGCGTGCCCCATTTGATTTGAAGAGCTAGGATCACCTGTCTTGTATTGCGGTTTAGGATTAGGGAGTGATTGTGCAGGGAGCATCCCTTTTTCCATAGCCGTCATACGTGAATCTATTTTTGCATAAAATCTGAAATTCCTTACATTGTCCGAGCCAGCTCTTGTATGAAAATTTGAACCAATTCTTCTTGAGGTTTTCCTTGATTTGGATTTTGATTGAAGAAACCTTGAGGGGTAGCAGTTTGTCCATTCCTCCAACTAAAATTAGGATGATTTTTCCAACCAGGATTCTACGTATTAGAGGGTGGTCCATTGAAAGGTCTTTGATAGTCATTTACAGTATTGGATTGTTCATTCAATACTTCTCGAAAGGCAGGTATTGTAGGATAATTTTCAGTAGTATGAATGTTGCAATCACAGATGCCACAAACACTTTCATTAACCTTTTCCTTCTTTCCTTCCATAGTCTCAAATTTTCTGGTGAGATTAGCCACCTTAGTGTTAAGATCATCATCCTCTTTCAGGAGACATATTCTGCCCTTTTCCTTGGAATGAGTCGGCCTAGACGTAGTGTTCGGATTTGGGTAATAGTCCCATGATTGTGTTCTTTCAGCAAGACTATCGAGATAATCTCATACCTCGTCAACATTTTTATTAATGAATTCTCCATTACACATTGTCTCGACCATTTGGCGCATGGAAGATGTCAGTCCATCGTAGAAAAAATTTGTAATGCGCCACGTTTCAAAGCCGTGTTGTGGGCATGAACTGACCAAATCCTTGAACCTTTTCCAACATTGGAAGAATGTTTCATCTTCCTTTTGGGTAAAGTTCATGATTGCTTTTCTAAGGGTAATTGTTTTATTATGTGGAAAAAATTTCTTCATAAATTCCCTCTGCATATTATTCCATGTGCCAATGGATCTAGGAAGCAGTGAGTGAAGCCACGTCTTGGCCTTCTCTTTCAAGGAAAATGGAAAGAGTTTCAGCCTAATAGTATCCTCAGATACATTAGGAAAGTATAAGGTGGTTATAATCTCGTCAAACTGTTTCAGATGTAGATACGGTTCTTCAAACTCGAGGTCATGGAACTTAGGAAGGAGTTGGATAACCCCTGGCTTGATGTCCATCTGTCCTGTATTCTCAGGAAAAATCATACATGAGGGCGTACTCACCCCCGTCGGTTGTAAATAATCTCGTAAAGTACGAGGCAGGGGTGCTTGATGCACCTCATTTTCAACTTGTACTTCCTCAACCCTGGGTTGTGGAAGTGCTTGAGGTTGATTTTCAGCTATAACCTCAATTTCGATTCTAAACTTAGACCTAAAAAAGATAAAAGAAATAAAAATTTAGAAAGAAAGAGAGGATTTGGAAAGAAGTTACCAGATTGGAGTTCCTAAGTTAAAAACCTGCAAAACAAACCAAAACAAGTTAGTTTCTAAGAATAGAAAGTCTAAAATTATAAAATTCCTAATTAAAAGTGAACTAATTTCTAAAGAAAAGAAGAAATTCCAAAGAAAGAGGAAATTAGAAAGAGCTTACTAAATTAGAAGTTTCCTACAAAACAAATAAGTTAGTTCCTAAACAAGAACTTATAGAAAAATTCTAAAACAAGAAACAAGGTTAGGAATCTTAAAAGAATTAGAGTTAGAAACTTACTAAAAAGAAGAAATAAATCCTAATCTAGAATAGAGAGGAAGAATTTAAGACAGAATTTACCAATTTAGAAACTATCTTAGAAGCCTACAAAACAAGAAAGACAAGTTAGCTTCTAAAAATCAAGAAAGTCTAAACCTAATCTTAAACTAATTCTAAATCTAATTAATTTTAAAAAAACGTAGCCGACAGTCCCCGGCAACGGCGCCAAAAACTTGTTCACTCCCCAAGCGCAGGGTTGTGATGTAGTAATAACTCGGTAAGACCGAGGTCGAATCCCAAGGGACTGAAACTGTACGTAATCTAAAATTAAGTAGGATTTGAACTAGAATAAGATGAATTCTGAATTGAATTATAAATTGAGGAATAATTGTAAACTATTAATCTAAAACTTATAGGAGAAATTAGAGGTAAGGAAACTAGGGATTCAGAGGATCCACTTGTAGAGATCAGGGAGATCTTTATACTTGCATCAAAAATCATGGAAATTACTGAACTGTCATTGATCTAGTTTTCAAAGAGATGAAAGGTATATGAATTAGAATGGATTCCATCACCAAACCATGCCCAAAAGACTATGGCAAACAACAGAATTAAACTAATTACCAACCAATCAACATGTTATGAAAGTTAGGAAGGGTACCGACATCCGACCATGCCCAGG
Organism: Magnolia kwangsiensis; assembly: GCA_037074715.1. Classification (NCBI taxonomy): domain Eukaryota; kingdom Viridiplantae; phylum Streptophyta; class Magnoliopsida; order Magnoliales; family Magnoliaceae; genus Magnolia; species Magnolia kwangsiensis. Next base: position 131,386,865 of record CM073574.1, read on the forward strand.
AGACTATGGTGAACAATAGGGCTTCCTGACATCATAAACATGATAAGAAAAAGGACATGCTCAAAGCCATTGCAGACCCATTGTAATTTCAATCACAACAGACCATTAAGAACTAAAAATATTCTCATAATAATCAACTAAAACCAACGTCAATTCATGAATTAAAATTAAATTGAAAACATAAAATAAAATCTCCCATCTTACTACAAGCTTTACCTCTTAGCCCTAGCTAAGAGGTTTAGCCAACCATGATGATTAGGCTAATCTCAATAAAGGAAAAGAAAAGAAGGAAAAAAATAGAAGATAGATGAAAAGAAGGAAAACACCCTACTCTTCTCTCCACGTTCCTGCCCAAGCTGAGGATCTTCCTCCCCAGGTCTGAATAATTGCTCCCCACGTCCAAAACCTCCTTATATAGCTGCTGGAGTGGTGAAAATCGGACTCGAATCTGATTTGGAAAGCTATCGCATGCGCAGCGGAAGCCTTTTCGTAGCCAAGTTCAGTGCCTCAAAAATCGCCACTTTCCTCGCTCAAATTCCAAAGAAATACCATCCCTTAGGACTTTCTTAGGTCCTCTACATGATAGATGATTCAGATCTGTCATATGATCAAAGATGGTGGGCCCCAACCGCCTGAAAAAGTCAGTTTTTACGAATGTGCGAAACCTTCCGCACTATTTCGCTGTTGTGATCCCTGGGCCCCACAGAAGTATTTTTTGGAAAACCCACCCCGTCCATTGGATTCAGGATGAAATTTTAGTCAAGAATAGGTGGTTTTAAATGTCCATTGGCGTCCCAGAGAAGAAATCACTAAAAGACCAGATTTGAACGCTACAGGGCAGGCCTTTTGTGGCCCCTGTATCTCACACATGTGCTTGCATGGATGAAAAGTGTAAACATGGTTTTGTAGTGCTCGCGGCTGTATACACGGTGGACGGCTTGGATCATCCATACATATCATGGGTGGGGTCCACAACCGTTCGCAAAACCGACTGTCGGTCGGTTACGCAGTTGCTGAAAACGGCAACTTCCCGTTTTACATGAGGACGCGGGTCAGCAGTCATGCAGGCGCTGGTCAGCGCTGCTGACCGGTTTGGTGCTCCTCGTCACTTTATATGGTGTGTATGCACACGTACACTTGTGGGACCAACTGTAATGTTTTTGTAAAATCTGCATCGTTCATCCTTTTTCTCATGTTATTTCAACCGTCAAGAAAAATTTTGAGGCAGTTCCAGATATCAGGTGGGCCCAGAATCAACGGTTTATGGGCTGATCTGTCGGTTGAGGCACTTCCATAGTGATCCAATGGCTGAAATTTTATATGTACGGTTAATTTATGGCCCTCATCCCATGTATGAAGTTTCGAATTAATCGGATGGTGAGAACCCTGTGATCTTGCATTTTGGACGAGCTTTAGGCCATTTGAGCTTCAGTTTCTTGATTTTCGCGGATATCTGGTGTGTACATTCGTCGATCGTGGTGACTTTGGGTCCGTCCCTTTCCTTGGTGATCATCAGAGTGTTAAATCCAAGCTTTTAGCATCTTTTTTCAGCTCAAGCTCTTAAATTCAACCTGCAGCATAAACATGATTAAATCGGCCGTTAAACAATATTATGTTCATAAATCCAGACAATATCTGGGGTCTAATATGCAATATTTGACCCTCAACAATTACCTTAAGGTGGACAAATCAACACAAGTGCTAATTCCCAACCTATCCCCTTTTCACTTCTTTTCCAGCTTTCAGATTTTATATCGAAGGCATTTTTCCCATTGTTTCTAGTCTTTTCCTTCTTTTACTTGAATTTTCATTGAAACACGCGTATGTATGGCTTTTTTGTCAATATAATTGTTTTCTAACTGATTCGTCTTCTTTTTCCTTATTCTTAAGGTAGATAAGGATCTCCCAACTTGGTTCCTAGCACCTTTTAGTGATAACATGCTAAGATCAGAAATTCTAGTATTCTTCATAGAATATAAGTTAAGTGTGAATGGTGAACTAGGTTTATTTGATGTTTAATCAAATAATTGGGGGAACTTAGGCAATAGTTTGCTTAATTGATTAAACTTTAAATTTTAAAAATTCAACTCTTTATCTTAATGCAGTACTCAAAACATGCTTAATTATACATATTTTCACTTTCCAAATAAGTTCTGAAATTGAAAATTTTTAAAAATTTCAAAGAAATTTTCCCAAAAACTAGGAAAACACAGATTAGCAGATTAGTCTACCTAATCTCACCCCTCAACTTAAAATTTACATTATCCTTAATGTAAAAATAAAAATAAATGTGAATAATCAACCCAACATGAGACAATGAAAATAATAGAGTGAGGAGAAGATAATCGTGAAGAAGGAGAATTGAAGCAGTTCTAAAGATCTCATCAAGTAAAGGAAGTTAGCATGAAAACTAAACAAAATAAACTATCCTAATCTTAGATCCTAGGAAAACAGTAAACCTAACTACAACTCCATCAGGCTAAGAAGTCAATCCTGGTACACATGATCAATCAAAGAGATGAATGTGTCCTCTAAATAAAATTTCTCAATGAATGGATTTAATTGATGATCGTTCACTTTGAAAATATTGTCATATTTATTTGATTTTCAATTTCAATAGCCCTATAAGTATAAATGGTTTTAACGATGAAGAGACCGATCCAATGAGATCGAAGCTTACCTGAAAAAAGGTGTAATCGGGAATTGTACAAAAGAACCCCATGACCTAGCGTGAATGATTTCTAAAGAATGTTTTTCGGTCATGGAACACCTTCATTATGTCCTTGTAAATTCTCAAGTTCTCGTAAGCATCATTCCAGATCTCTTCAAGTTTATTCAGTTGAAGTTTGCACAGTGAGCCAGCATTGTCGAAGTTGAAGTTCAAATTTTTAATTACCCAGTAGGCCTTATGTTCCAACTGCACAAGCAAGTAGCAAGCTTTCCCATATACAAGTCTAAAGGGAGACATTCCAATGAGGATTTTATAAGCTATATGGTAGGCCTATAAAGCATCAGTCAACTAGATTACTAATCCTTTCGATTGAGGTTAACCAATTTTTTTTCAAAATTTGTCCGATTTACCTATTGAAAATTTCAACTTGACCGCTTGTCTGCAGGTGATAGGGGGTGATCACTTTATGTGAAATGTCATATCTTTTTATTAATTTCTTAAATGGCCTGTTGCGAAAGTGTGACCCTCAATCACTTATGATGACTCGAGGTGTTCTGAACTGAAACAAAATATTTTCTTTTATGAATTGAATGATTGTTTGATGATTATTGTTTCGGCACAGGATCGCCTTAACCCACTTGGTAACATAGTCAACTGCTAGATAATGTAAATATTTTCAAATTATTAGGGGAGTGATCCCATGAATTCAATGCCCCAGCAATCGAATGCTTCAATGATCAGAATGGGGTTTAGTGGCATCATGTTTCGTTGGGACAATCATCTCAAATTTTGACAATGCTCACATGTTTTGCAAAACTCATAAGTGTCTCTGAACATAGTGGGCCAATAAAATTCGCATTGGAAGATTTTAGCTGTAGTCTTTTTGGTAGAAAAATGACCACCAAAGGCCTAAGAGTGATAAAAGGAGATTGCACTTTGATATTCGTTGTCTGGCACACATATCCTTAAGATTTGATCTGGGTAGTATTTGAACATATATGGGTCATCCCAAATAAACTTGCATACTTTGGTACAAAATTTCTTCTTATCTTGCATGGTCCAATGCGTTGGCTTGAAACCTATGGTAAGATAATTTGCAATGTTAATAAACCAAGTTAGTTGGGAGAGCTTAAGCAATTACTCATCAGGGAACATGTCATTAATTGGTGTCGGCTCAAGGGAATCGAATATGACAAATCTAGAGAGATGGTCAGCCACTACATTTTCTACTCCTTTTTTATCGTGTATTTCAATATCAAACTCATGGAGTAGAAGGACTCATCTTATAAAATGAGGCTTGACATCCTTCTTTAAAAGAAGGTACTTTAGCACCGCATTATCGGTATAAATGATTATCTTTGATCGATCAAGTACAATCTAAATTTATCCAAGGTGAACACTATGGCTAAGAGTTCCTTCTCCATAGCAGAGTAGTTCACTTAGGCAGAATTTAAAGTTCTACTGGCATAGTAACTCACATAGGGCTTCTTCTCCTTTCTTTGGCCGAATATCGCCCCAATAACATAATCGGATGTATTGCACATAATCTCAAAAGGAATACTCTAATGGGGTGGTTACATGATAGGAGCATTAGCCAACATGTCCTTGAGCTTAGAGAAAACTTCTTAGCATTCTTCTCTCCACTCAACTCAAACATCCTTTTAGAGGAGATTATATAAAGGATGAGAGAGATGACTAAAGTCTTTAATGAATCTCTTATAAAACCCGGCGTGTCCTAAAAATGAACGCACATCACGTATGCTTTTGGGTGGAGGTAGGTTAAAAATCAAGTCAATCTTAGCCTTGTCTACTTCGATTCCCTTGGACGAAATTATGTGTCTAAAATTATTCCCTTGGGAATCATGAAATGGCATTTCTCTCACTCTAGCACAATTTTTTTTATTCGCATCTCTTCGGCACAAGTTTAAGATGTTCGAAGCATTCGTTGAAAGATGAACCAAAGATAGAGAAGTCGTCCATGAAGACCTCTAAATATTGCCCCACCATGTTCGTTGAAAGATGAACCAAAGATAGAGAAGTCGTCCATGAAGACCTCTAAATATTGCCCCACCATGTCAAAAAAAATGCTTAACATACATCGATGAAATGTGACAGGGGCATTACACAATCCGAATGGCATCCTTCAGTTAGCAAAGGTGTCAAAGGGACATATAAACATTGTTTTCTCTTAATCTTCAAGGTCTATTTCAATTTGATTATAGCCCGAATATTCGTCCAGGAAATGATAGTAAGAGTGACCAACAACCTTTTTAATATTTGATCAATGAAAGATAAAGGAAAGTTGTATTTCCTTATGACGGTATTCAATTTCCTATAGTCAATGTACATCCTCCAACCAGTGGTGACTCTAGTTGGCACGAGTTCATTATCAACATTGGCTATGATGGTGATTCTGGACTTTTTAGAAACCACCTATGTTAGACTCACCCATTGACTGTCAGATATAGGGTATATAATACCTGCATCCAACAACTTAAGTACCTCGACCTTAATCACTTTCTTCATGTTTAGATTTAAGCAGTGTTGTGGTTGTCGGGAGGTTTTCTCATTTTCTTACAAGTGAATGTGGTGAGTACAAATCACAGGATCAAATCCCTTAAGATCCATAATCGTCCATCTAAGGGCTCCCTTATGTTGTTTGAGAGTAGAGATACGCATACTCTCTTGCTTTTCATCAAGTTGGGATGAAATCACCATCGGATATATCTCATCTTGACCTAAATAAATATATTTAAGATCAGCGAGCAAAGATTTTAGGTCAAGCTTTGGTGCCTTGAGACTAGATGATGGAGGTATTTTTTCAGTTTGGGGTAAAGTCTAAAATTGTAGCCTCCACTGATTAATTTTAAGTACCGGTGTTACATCAAGCAAGGCGTCCATCTCCCTAATCATGTTATCATCTAAATATGGGGGGCCAAGCATGTCTCTAAAGTATCAGAGTATAAAGTCGACAGTATTCTATCTTCCATGAATAAGTCGATCATGTTAACATCATGGGTATCGTCAACATCCTCTGGTTTTTTACTCATATTATAAAAAATTGTTCAACTCTAATGTCATGTTCTCAAAGGTTAATTTCATAACTCTATTCCAACAATTGATTATAGCATTTGATGTAGCTAGGAATGTGCAGCCAAGAATGATGGGGTTATAATTGCTCGCTCTAATGATAGGTTGAGTGTCTAGAACGATAAAGTCTACTGGACAGTAGAATGTATCGACTTGCACTAACACATCCTTGATCATCCCTCTTGGTACACGGACTGAATGGTCGGCAAGTTAAAGTATGGTCCTAGTGGGTTTTAATTCACAAAGTCCAAGCTATTCGTAGACCGAGTAAGGGATTAAATTCATGCTCCTCCTAAATCAAGAAGTGCGTGCTCAATCCTGTGGTCCTTTATTATACAAGATACAGTTGGGCTACCCAAATCCTTATACTTTTACGGCACATCTTATTTTAGGATGTCACTCACTTTTTCAGTCAAAAAGATTTTACTTTGTATATTTTGTTGTCTTTTAACAGTGCATAGATCTTTTAGGAACTTTGCTTATAGGGGAATTTGCTTGATGGCATCCAAGATAGGGATATTAACTTTCACTTATTTAAGCACCTCTACAATATCACGAGTATTGGTCAAAGGCTTTAGTGAAATCAACTGTTGTGGGAATGGCACAACTGGCTTGTACTGCATATCTGGTCCTTTCTCATGTGAGACGTGGCTAATTCCATCATCCTTCTTAGATTCTTTCAAGTCCTTAGGCTTCTTAGCCCTCATCGGGATCATTTTGTCAATTGTCTTTCCACTTCTAGGAGTGGTGATAGATTTATCTTACTCGACATGTTAGTCCAAAAAGCTCGGGTCACTTATTTCACATTGTAGTTTCGGATTGGGGAGAGGTTGGGCTGGAAAAATCTCTTTCTCCCTATTCACTAAGTGTGAATCAATCCTTTGAATGGACTTGCTAAGGTCCTGGAATGCTTGTAAAGTATTTTGATTGAAAAGTTCTTGGTTTTGAAAGTGTTTGAGGACCGAATCCTCTTGGGGTCTTTGCTGATTTGGAAATTGTGGAAAGGCCCTTTGAGAACTTTTTTTTGTATTTGTCGATCGGCCATTCCTCTAACTAAAGTTGGGATAGTTCCTCCAACTGGGTTTGTATGTATTTGAGAATTGTGGGTGTTGAAAGGTCGTTGGTAGTTGTTCAAAGCATTTGACTACTCATGTAACAATTCTTGAAATGCATAAATTGTGGGGCAATCATGTGTCACATGAATGTTACTGGCGCAAATCTCACAGACAACTTCAACTGTCTTCTTAGGTTTGACTGTCTCCACTTTCTTCAACTCCATGGCCTTAATTTTTCTTGTAAGGTTGGCCACCTTTGCACTCATATTGTCTTCTTCCCATAAGATGTTAATTCCTCCATTTTCTCTTGAATGATTAGGCCTAAAGTTGAGGCTTTTGAGGAGGTGTCCCATGATTGCACATTCTCAGCAAGTTAGTCAAAATAATCTCATGCGTCATCGACTTCTTTGTTCATAAATTCTCCATTGCACATCATCTCTGTGAATGGGCACATCGGTGAAGTCGGTGCATCATAGAAAAATCATATGACTAACCATATTTCATATCCATGATGTGGGGAAGAGCTTAGAAGGTCTTTAAATCTCTCTCACCATTAGAAGAATGTCTCTTTCTCTTTTTGGGAGAAATTCATGATCGCTTCGCTCAGAGTGCTGGTCTTGTGAACTAGGAAGAACTTTTTAAGGAACTCCCGGTTCATCTCAACCCAAGTCCTTATTGATCTTACTTGTAGGGAATGTAGCCATGACTTGGCCCTTTCCTTTAAAGAGAAAGGAAACAATTTAAGCTTCACAGTGTCATCAAACACATTCAGGAAGTGCAAGGTCGATACTATCTCTTCGAATTCTTTGAGATGTAGATATGGACACTTAGAATCGAGTCCATGAAACTTCGGAAGTATTTGAATCACTAACAGTTTAAATTCTACATTTCCTACATTATGTGGAAACACTATTGTAATGCCTCAAACTTTTCAATACCGGGGTATTAAAAGTTCTCGAGCATTACCATGAAATTTAACTTATCAAGTACAGGTGTATGATACCAATCCATCTATCCTAACATTTCATTCATTCCCCAACACAAATTGGACCTTTGGGAATGATCTCCATTCATAGATCAAGTCATTTGACTGTTGATTTTAAGACAAGACCATCTATCATGTGATTTGACATATGTACCTTCTTTTAAATGAATTGGCGAATAACTCTTTATCCGTAATGAATTAGATATAAGTACCTTTATAAGAATTGTTTAAAAAGGTGCATATAACCATGTAGAATCATTAGATTTCACAAAACTCTTAAATTAACAATAATTACAAAAATGTCATTAACCTATACCCTTGAATTCCAAATCACGCGGTTTTCATGATCTTTTTCATGTGAAATTTTATACCATATCAATATATCATAAATAAACCATACATGTCAAATTTCAACTCTTAGATCAGCAAGATCAATGGTTAAAACAAATATTCACCTGAGGGTGGCCCACTTGAGCTTTAGACCTATCTGATCTCTGACCAGGGGGCCCATTTGGGTCAAAGAAAATGAGTGGACGAAGTAGATCTCGTAAAAACATCACTGTGGACCCCACAATCAACCCTGAATGTGTATGGTACACATGCACCGGCGGTGCACAGAACTAGAAATCAGGTCAAACCTGGCTTGACCCAACAAGTTTCAAAAAAAAGAGAGGGATAACCTTCTCCCTATATTCTCATCATTCGCAACTCAAACAGACGGCTTCTATTTGAGGAAGTTGTGGCCCACCTTAATCATCCGAAGGAATGATCTAAACTGCCCATCTTACAATTGATTAATTTCAAACAAACCCTAGATTACTCCACATGAGGACGATCTCCCTTGTAGGCACAAATCTAGTCACAACTGGACTTTGTGTAGAAGAGAAATCCGAAAATAAGAACCAGCTAGAATTTTCCTCGCAGACGACCGATATCAATCCCTAGATGGAAACCATCTCAACCATCCGATCTACATTAGATGGAGATCAGGCCCAGTAAGGATCACACCAAGATCCATCCGCACTTCTTCCTTTCCCTTCCGCAAACGGCGTTAGCAAGAAACCCAACACGTCCCAAGCTCTGCTGCGTAGGAAACTCGGAATATGATACCTAAACTCTGATCTAGGCCGTCCATAATAGAGAGGAGGGACTTCCGACCCCCACCACATCGACCAAAAGAAAGAAGTAGGACGGAAGCTTCTGCACCGCCGAATGCACGGACAAGATGATCATGACCTACAGAAGATAACAATCTTAAGAAACCATCAAAACTTGAGATCTGGACCGTTAAAACTTGCCACTCCAAGAATCCATAACACCTAGATGGAAGCTGTCCAGATCTAGAATGATCTGAGGAAGAAAGACGAGGAAAATCCAAAGCCCATGCACTGGCTTTCTGTTACGAAAACAGGGAAGTGCATAAGGGAAGCCTTTCAACCCTTCTTGTTGCTTATACAAGTCGGCACAAGGGAAATTCACAGACGGACCTAGAGTCCCTCAAACCTATAAGAACCTCTCATCCGATGGAGGGAGAGGAGAAGAAGAGAAATGTGAGAGGGAGAAAGAACCGAAAGGAGAAAGGAGGAGTGGTGTCGCGCACCTGGTTAAATGTAAGCCAGGGCTGCTGCACCAGACCTCAGTCCGAGTATTGGTAGATGTTCCATCCTAAGGAGAAAGGAAAAGAAGAGCAAGGGAAGAGAGAGAAAGAGAAAGAAAAAGAAAGAAAGAAAGAGATGAGAAAAAAGAAAAGAAGGGAATTCTTAATCGCAAGACAAGGAAGAAGAAGAAGAAGGCCGAGTTGAGCGCCAAAATTCATTGAGTCACTAAGTCACACCAAACCAAGGTGGATCATCACCACTCTCTTATAGGTATTATCCTTTTTCTTCCCTTCCAACGGACTGATTCAAGACACCCTAAACGGAGTCGAAAGGGGCTAACCCAGTCAGGAAATTCGAGTATGGACTCGAGTCGAAATGAGTTGAGGTTGAGTTTCATAACCTCACGCAATCATGTCAACAATATATAGACTAATCTAAGACAAATTACAGAAGAACCTAACCATTTAAATTATTAAACGCTAGGTTAAGAGCCTAATCCTACGATGTGCATTCCCACTCAAAGAAGACATAAATATTTAAGGTGAGGGCTTTTCCTTTAAGCTTATCTTAATTTAAGTTGGTATGATTTAATTGCTTTTTTTACATGTTTTTATGTCACTATAATTCTCTCCCTATAATTGTATAATTTACTACAATCAATTGTCTATCCTTTAAACTTTATGGTATAACTTTAATTATACGTGATCTTTATAAATTTATATGGAGCGATGGATACAAGCCTTGCCTTTGCATTTATCATTTTTTGTTGAGTTAGCCCTTACTACTCCTCTTTATTGGGTTGGCCACTGTCACTCTTATTATTGAGTTGGCCATTGTCACTCTTCTTATTATTGAGTTGACCATTGCCACTCTCATCTTGTTAAGTTAGCCATTACTACTCTCCTCCTTATTTTATTAGTCTTGTGTTATCTATCTTTAAGGCTTGGGCATGTGTCTTAATATTCCAAAACTCTCATGATTCAGTTTACATTCTCTTTAATACAAGTGATGTGTTGAAGGTATCACAACTAGTGATTCAATTATTATATCATGAACGTAATGTGCTCTAGGTAGAGACCATCTTGGTCAACACATAATTCCATGGGTTTTTGGGTAGTGGTACACAAATCGATATAAGTAATTCGTAATACGTGTTACATTACTTCTGGGATTGGATGTCGCAAATAATCGCTCTATGAACAAATTGTGTCACGTAATTCATCTGACTCATGTGTTGTGTTGCCTTGAGATGTTCATATAAATCCACGGTAGCGTTGGTCATGCCGACAAATATCCATAGTTATGAGATGCAGGTCGAGTTAAGTTTACTATGAATTATATTTCACATTGTGATAATCACTATGTATGATAAGTCGCACACACTTTGTTATGCATGCATTCATATATATATATATATATATATATATATATATATATATATATATATATATATATATATATATATATATATATATATGGTTATGCATAATGATACCTCTCGCAATAGTGAAGTACGTGACGTATCAGAATCCTTATATTACTTTTATGAATCTCTTAAATTATTGTTAATCTTAAAGGATAACCATCACTATGAGTAGGGCGTTGACCCTCTCCAACCGTACAGATAATGTAAGTGATGTACAGATTGAAGATCTAGAGGACCATTTCCCTATGGAAGATTATACTGAAAGAATAAGGAGATAGTTTTATACTGTCACTGCGAACTCAATAATGTAATAAGCTCCCAATGAGAGGGAATTTGACAATTTTATTATTATGGAATGATAATTATAGTTGATTTTATTCTCGTGAATGGATACCTTCATGAATATATCTAGATGTGATTAAACAAAAATTAAAATAAAAAATAAGGTGCAATTTTTGAAGCATCTAATTCATTAAATTATTAACACCTGGTTTTCTCAGGCATGAATATAAACTTTGGCCGTGAAAATTCGGGATGTTACAACTATGCAGGAAGGTGTGGTTGCCCTTACTAGTTGGAGATAATCTCGCAATGCTCTTGGTGCAGGGACATTGTGCACAACATTCTAATCTTAGTGTTCCTCAACCAGTTGGTGATGTTGATTTGCAGACATTGTTTCTATCAACGCAGAAAATCTCAAGTAGTGTTTAATCTGGTGATGGATAAGCAACCCTTTGACTAGTCCTCTTTCACTCAAGAGACGTAGAGTGCTATCACATACCCATTTGGGCATATAACACTCTCAACCCTCGATTCTAAATACTAAACTAAATCTAAGAAGAAACTACATAGATAAGAATATTGAAAAGAGAGAAGTTGGAAAGAAGTTACCGGATTGGGAGTGTTATGTTAGTTGCTATAAAATAGAAAAATAGATTAGTTCATACAAGAAGAACATGTTTAGAAAGTCTAGTTTAAGAAAACAATCTTATCTAACTAATTCCAATACTGATTGTTAAAAAAAAAAAACACAACCGAAGTCCCCAGCAACGATGCCAAAAACTTGTTAGCAACCCTAAGTATAGGGTTGCGCTATAGTAATAATCTTGGTGAGACCAAGGTCATATCCACAGTGGCTTACCTTATACGTATTCTGAAGTAACTAGAATTGGAACTAAAATCTAAAATCTAGAAATTTAGAGACAATTTGTTGTGAATTAAATCCATCAAAGTAATGAAAACTAGAGCGTCAGGGATCCACTTGTAATTATTATGATGATATTTTACTAGATTCAATCGAACACATCTGGAATCGGAGTCCTATCCTATCCAGTCGGATGATGGAGGAGTTAAGACAGAATCCGAACTTTCCTTAGTTTTGTTCACTCATGAAGCACCAATGTAATGATTGCAAGGAATTCATACATCAACCATGCCTATAATCAATGGTAGATCACGAATTTTACAGATCACACAAATACAAAAATAGGTAAGAATATATTAAAAGCTTATTGACCATCTATTGTAATTGTAGTCACAATAAATCATAGAAAACTGAAAATATTTCTTCATTTAAACTAATAATCAATGAAAATTCAACATAAACTTGAATCAAAGTAAAATAAGCATCAAAATAAACTATAAACTTCACTTCTTTACTCTAGCTAAGAGATTAGCCAACCAAAGACATAATTAAGCCAAAAACTCTTTAAAAAAAAAAAAATTACATGAAAAACTAACTAGAGAAGAAGAAAGAACTCCTTTGAAAGTTATTATACCCCTTACTCCACTCCTCTAACCTAATTCATGCTTAAAATGCTTCAAAAGATTCCTTTAAATAGGCTTTGTTCGATCGACTTTGCAAACTGCCTCAAATTTATGCACCCCTGCACCTTCGATGACTTCTTCGATGAGTCTTCGATGTCATCAAAGGTGTAAAGCCCAGTTTGGATTCAAATTCAGAAATTGCGCGCCGTAAGTCTTCAATGTCATCACCCGACCTTTAATGTCATTGAATTGGCTTCCTTATCATCAAAGGGTTCTCGATGTCAATGTAAATCATTCAGAATTGTTCAGCAACTTGAGCCCAAAATCCCTAAAATTATTGATGTCATCGAACTGGCTTCGATGAAATCGAACTGCTCTTTGATGGGATTGAAAGGTCTTCGATGAAACAAGAATTACTCCCAATTGTCCAGCAATCAAAATTAATTTTTCTCTAAAATTTTGATGAGATCGAGCCTTATTCGATAACATCGAACACTTACTTTAATGGCATCAAAGTGTGTTCGATGTCATCGAAAAGTTCAATAGTTCTTAAAATTTGCACTCTACAAACTCAATTTTCTTCTTTCTTCACTTATTTTTCTTAGATCTTGGACTCTTGAAATCTTCATTCTTAATCACCAAAGATCCATCCTTGCCTTGGTAATTCTTGAGCATCAAATTCAATGCTTTTAGCATCCTTTTTACCTTAAGCTCTCAAAATCACCTCGCAAGACAAAACTTGCATAAAATAGATCGATTAAGTATTATCATGTTCATAAAACCAAGGTATAAATGGAGAAAATATGCAATATTTTACACTCAACACTCACCCAATCAATAGATTGAACAAATTTAGCTTGGAGTTATAAGTAAAGGACCCGCAACTCATCCAGACTCATTCTAACATGAGTTAAGTTGTAACTCGCCAAGTCTGGGCTGAACACCTCCAACTCACCTAAGTTAGTGGTGATTAGGGCAACTCGTGTCATCAAAACCAAATTAGATCTAGCTGAGTTGATATCGATTTGGACATGTCAAATAGTTTTGATCGTGGGTTACATTCTAGTTCTATGATCCATTAATTTCCATGGTGGTATCCCTTTGTGTGATTAATTGTAGTGCCCACTCAAGCTAACTAGCTTAGAACATTAGAAAACTAGTGTGGCCCACCATTATCTAATCATGATATTATATGCATAGTTCAAATATGACTCGTATCAATGTCATGTGTTAAATGCACAATCAATATGGACCACACCGATGACATCAATTCCCAAATTTTTAATGGGCTCACAAGATCACGTGTATTTTGTAATTCATAGGGTCAATTAGGCCTAATTATCTAGTCAATGGATGAAATTATGGGTGTCATGCTCATCCAGTCTATTAGGGTCCATGCATTATTAGTGGCTAGACAAGTTTAGATAATGACCCATATAGCTTAGTTCACACATCTCTGTCTATGAGTCATTGAGAATATCCATTAAGGGCAATTGGATTTAATGGATAAGGTATGATCTTAGTTTCTAGAACTTGGTGGAAACCCTTGGTTGCATGTTTCCCCAAAGTGGTTGTAATCGGGATTAGGGTTAAAAACAAATACAGCCTAAGAACTAAAGGGTTTTGAAGAGGATAGTTAGGTTTCCTATTGTAAGTTGTTATATCTTTTGTAATATTCTTATGATACAATGGATTTATCATCGCTTTGTGCCGTGGTTTTTCACATAAATTATGTGTTTTTTAATGTTTGCTTGGATTTTTCTCTTTATTGGTTGTTTGATTTTATTTTATTTTTTACACACGCACACACATTCATGCCGTAGTGGGATTTCACCACCTATGGATACTCGAACCCTTGATTGGGTGTTGAAACTCCTGAGAGTCTACCACCAAAGCAAGAGTAAGGATCCTATTGCTTGTTTGATTTGACCTGAGGTTGCTTCCACGCCCAACAATCGGCTCTCCCAATCTAAAACATGTATAAGAGATGGCCCATTTATGGTGGGACTCATCAGATCAATGGACTGGATTGAGTTGAGCTAGCGCATCTTGCAAGGGACTTGGATTTGATCGTGAACCCTTCAGTACCTTTGCTTTTGTTTTTTACACAAACACTCACACCCTGGGCACACCCATGCACTCACGCCGTAGTGGGATTTCAGCACAATGGGTACCCAAACGCATGGTCTCATATTGAAACTCTCCTAGTCCGCCACTGATGCATGGGTAAGGACCCCTCCGTATTGTTCGATGTGAGAAGCCATGTGAGCCCCACCATGGTATATGTGCACACGCAGTCCATCTCCATTTGAGGACATAAGTCCAAACTTGAGGTAGATTCAAATTTCAGGTGGATTACAGCATAAGAAACAATGGAGATTGAATGCTTATCATTAGAAAAAAAAAAAATTTTGGAGCCACAAAAGTTATGAATGAAGCTGATATTTATATTTTCCCTTCATCCATGCCTTAATGACCTAGTCAAGAGGTTGGATGGCAAATAAACATCAGTGGTCATTAGGAAGCTTTTAATGATGGGCATTCAATCACCACTATTTCCTATGGTGTGGTCCAACTGAGATTTGGATATGCCTTATTTTTGTGGTCATGTAGTAAAATCATTTAAGAAAAATGGATGGAAGGGGTGAATAACTTACATCATTATGGAGCCCACATATCTTTTCTAGCACCTGAGTACTAGAGGTGTCATTATTGAATCCAAGTCCACCATTTTGGATATATATATATATCACCAGTAAAGTGCAAATATTGCCTTAAAAGATAGCGACATTGTAATGTGCCTTGAATCTATCTTTAGGTGATTAATTTTCTATCTGTCTGCCTCAACCCTAACATCCATACTGTCCATCAGGTAGGCTATCACGTTAACTTCGGAATGGGAAAATCATGACCATCCTTGACTAATGTAAGCCAAAAATTAGGAAAATGTTAGGATAGAATGCCCACCATTTCTTCCAGGGCCATTATGTTTGTATGCCCTCAAATCCATTTGTCTAATCTGCATAGTTAGGATGAAAGAATTACTCAAAACTCACAGCATTTTAAAACTGAGACAAGCTATTCCACGTCAATTTAGAGGATTTTTTATATATAATTTTATGAAGCGGCCAACAAGCTTGATTTTGGGATCGAAGCTAAACAAGAAGTTACGTACATGATGGATGGAGTAGATTTCATGCACCTTAAGTTCTTTCGCACGTTACAGAGAGTCACCTACGCCACGTACGCAAGTGTTTTCGGTTGGGATGTCCATTTGTGGGCCCCACTTATCATTATGGAAAGGCGTGCGGATTAGGTATTTCCTGGGTAAAAGTTTACCGGGTATCACCCTCACCGTAGGGCCCACCTTTATGATGCGTTCTGTATTATTGACTTTGTCCGTTCGGTTTTTTCAGGCGCGCCTGTTCGTAGCTCGGGACAGGCAGAGGCTCTGAGGGCCACCGTGTTGCATGAATTTTATCCACACCGTCCATCCATTTTTCCATATCATTTTAGAGTACCAGAAGAACAATAAGATTGATAGAAATCTAAAGTGGATCACACAGAGGGAAGCAGCGGTGCTATGGATATCCACCATTGAAACCTTTTTAAGATCCGCTGTATTATTTATTTTCCATCCAACCTGTTTATATGGTCATATATACATGGGTGAAGTGAAAAAAACAAATTTTATCTTGATCCAAAACTTCCATGCCCCCAATAAGTTTTCAACTATAAGAATTTAATCCCCATTTTGTGGTCCGTTTGAGCCTTTATATTTTTGGTTTTATAATTTAAAATGACATGTAAATATAGTTGAATGGTGTGGATAAAATTCCTCATTGGAACAGTCGGGGGTATAAACCGCATCCCTTTTTCAATCGTCTTCTTAAAAATTGAGTACATATAAATCTCGGGTCCTTACTCTTGCCCGGGTGGTAGACTCCGGTCTCGGGTTCGAGTACCCATAGGTGGTGAAAGTCCACTAGCGCGAGTGTGTGAGGTGTGTGTGCTTGTGAAAAAAAAACAAAAAAAAAGTACATACAAATCTCATATAACCGCAGCGTAAGAAACAGTGATGACCGAATGCTGCCTTTAAAAAAGCTTCCCAAGCTTCACCGTAAGTAGACCTGTAATGCTTATTTGTCATCTAACACCTTGATAAGGTTAAACAGAACTGAAATAATGGAAAATACAAATATTAGCTTAGATCCAAAACTTTCGTAGCCTATAAAAAGTTTTATAACTACTTTTTCTAATGGTGTGGTCCACCCAAGATTTAAATCTACTTAAGTTTTGAAAACCTTCTTAAATGAGCCGGAAAAAAAAAAATAGATGGACGGCATGGATATAGAAGATATTCCTCGAGATGTCCCCCACACAGTAAGGATAACACTTAAGCTATTGCGTGGGTGACAGCTAATCAGCTCTCTATCCAAAGAAGTTCCTTAAACCAAAGTTCTAGTCCGAGAGTGCACGTAAGTAGTGCCTACCTAGGCATGCTAAGCATACCTGCTGCTCTATTCTCAAAGTGCACGTAAGTGCCTATCAGGGCATGCTAAGCATACTTGCGGCTCTAGTCTCAAAGTGCACGCGGGTGCCCATCTAGACATGCTACGTGTTGATGTCGTTTTTTATGGGCGGATCCCTTTACCCGCCTTAGCTTATCCTTTGCCTGCATAATGTTAAACACAAAGGGGATCCTAGCCTGAACCAGGAAATCTTCGATGCTTAAGTTAGTGTTCTGGTCAACGGCAAAGGATCTTTTTAGATTTTGTGTTGCGTACCTTTTTTTTATAGAGGACCTAGGTATTTATAGATTTTAAGAATCCTCATCGTACAAGAATTCTTCTCCTTATTATTCAGAGATTTGATCCTTTCCTCTGATTTCGCCCGATCCCGAGGATCTCAGGATCGGACACCCGTATTTCTAGATTTTCGGGGCGGCGTTTATACTCACACCGTTTTTCTCTGTTTCGGCTCGACCGTTACCGACTCTGAGAGAGTCTCGGTCGGCTTAAGAGAATAAATTTCTTGCCTTCTCATAGATGGAATAGTCTCGGTGTTTACCGTCATCCTTCCTTATTCCGTGGCCGATAGAACCAGCTCATTGGGGTGGTTTTATCCTCTCGGTCGGTCGGCTTTTAACTTACTCGGCCTTCTGTAGGCTTACGTAGACGCAATTATCTCTCCGACCGAGTAACTTAAGTCATCTCATGCTTATGCCTCTTGGCCTTATCCATCACTCCCTCGGCTCCGACCATTGTTTCGGACTCTTCGAGCAGTGTCAGCAGAGCTGACCTACCTTATATCCGAGTCTCCGGACTTAACATATTTTTTCCCAACAGTGAGCCCCCCTTACTCCTTGTGTCATTCTCGGCACCAAGGTCTAATGAGTTTTTGGGTCGGTTCGCATCAGAATCTGAGGTCATGATGAGACATTTAAGGCCGTTTGCGTCATCCCTAATGTATGACGACGCATCTCTCGAGGTCGCACGTGCGGCTAGCCGTCAGGTCGTCTCGTCCGCTTATGGGAGTTGGACGCGTGGCGAAGGCGTTACCGCTGTCAATCGGCGTGCGCCACGTGTCGGGCGAGGGATTCGAAGCGAGCGTCGTTTCCCTTTTTCATTAAATGCCTCTGCCACGTGGCTCTGTTATAAAATGACCGGGCGGGAGGAACGTGCGAATTTTATTTTCGCCTCCCTTGCTCCCGCTTTTGTATTCTCTTCCGACTTTTCCTACTTCTTCTTCTTCCTTTCCTTTGCTGTCGATTCCTCCTTCATCAACTTCTTTTGCATCAGCCGCTGTCTTCTCCGGTGAGTCCTTTCCCTCCATTTCTATAGACGTTAATGGCTATGCGTGGCTCCCAGAGCCCTCGGGAGGGAACTTCCGGAGACGAGGGTGTGTCCCAACCTTTCTGGAATGTTGCAAAGCCACCCTCCCTACTGACAGAAATTGTCGTTGATGCAAATGCTGCCTTCTGCCATGAGAGGGTGGCCGCTGAAACATCCGTTGAGCGTCCCGCTCCAGCAGGCCCTTCTCGTGATGGGTCTTCTCTAATAACCCGTCCGGAGAGATCCAATCCAGCGGTGGATTTGCTGGAAGAAGAAGGAGAAGAGGACGTGATCATTGCTGGGGAGACCACTGTCCCAGATTTTGTAAACCAGCCTGCAGAGTCTTTTGAATCCTCTTCCAAGGGAAAAGGAGGCGAAGACAATCCGAGCGGTCTTGTTGCCTCGGTTTTGACTGATTCTGACCTAAACCGAATCCGAGCTGGGTTCCACGTCCCAGACTCGGTCGTACTTCGTCTTCCTAAACATCTCGTGATTTTCAAAGTCACGATGCAATGTGGCTTGCGCTTACCACTCCAGCCCATTGCTCGAGATTTCTTGTCCCGCGTTAAACTTGCCCCCGGTCAGATTGTTCCAAATGGGTGGAGGAATTTATTTGGGTGCGTTGTGCTATGGTCCGAGCTAGAGCAGCCCCCACTAACGGTCGAGGAATTCCTCTACCTGTATCAAGTAAGACCAAACCTAAATTTTTTCGGCCTATACTTCCTAAGTGCATAGAGAGGGAAAGGTGGGTCCCTTATAACTGACCCGCCCACTTCTAACAAACACTGGAAGGAGAGGTGGTTTTGGGCGTGTGGACGATGGGAGTCGGCCGATCCGTGGCCTTATGAATCTCAAGTCTCTCGCTCATTTCAAAAAGCAAGTGACCCGGTGTGACTCGGCTTGCTATCCTTTATTCCTCTTCATTGCCTTACATTGATCCTGACCTCTTGATGCTTTACAGATATTTTGAAGGAAAGGGAGAAACTTGAATCTGGCGCTGTAGCTCGAATTAAATAGCTGAAGAAACTGAGAGCGGAAGACCGATCTTGGAAGTTGCTCTTGCAGCCCGAGCGTCTGCATCTTGCGGGCTTAGATTCATTTGTATCGGGTAATTCCTCTCACATTGCTTCATACCCTCAGCTCCTTGTCTGACCCACCCTCATTCTTCTTTTCAGATCTTCCTGAGGCTCGGCCATATCTTAAGTCGGCTTCGGATAGCATGGCTGAATCTCGTCTGTCCTTAAAGCCGATTTCCAAGGTTAAAGCTCCTCCTAGGTCGGCTCTCTTGTCGGGGTCTCAGCCTTCGAAGCAAAAGAAGACCGCTACAGTGACAAAGGAGCCAGCTCCCCCATCTGCTCATGTTCCTGCCGCCCCACAGATAGTTGTGCTTTCTGACCCCGATGAGAGGGTGGAAGAAGCGGAGGCGGTTCCTCCTGTGTCTCAGTCGGCTCCTGAGCCAGGACCTGTTGTAGAGGAGGTCCCGAGACAGAGAGAGGGACCATGCAGAGAATCCTTAAGGGGGGAGATGACTCAATAGGAGTTGTCACCCTTCCACAAAGTCATCTTGGGGATGATCCCTTAGACCATCGCTCATGGGAATGAGAAGGACTTTGCTAGCTTTTACAATACCCCGACTCTGCAGACTCTCGGGCATACGGCGAGGCTACTTTTTGAGGTAAAATCCTTTCTTTTTACTTCTCTATTACTTCCTACTAAGTCCTCGGTTACAACTTACTATCTTCCATTCGTAGTTGGCCCCCTGCATCGTTAAGGCCTGCTCGGAGCTGTCCACTGCCCAAAAACTTGCGACCGAGATAGAGACAGTGAAAAGAGTCACGGCCGAAGCAGAAGGTCGTCGGGAGATCGCCGAAGGTCGCATCGGCATTATGACCGGCGACTTGTCAATCGCTAGGAAAGCGGCCGAGGATGCCAGGTAAGTGGCCGAAAATGCAAGGATGGTCCTTGAAGGGGCCAAAGCTGACAATACTCATTTGACCTCACTTCTAAAGGAGGCTGAGGAAAAGCATCAGCATCTTCTTCAGGTTCATAACGCTTGCAAGAGCACTCTTACTCGGGCTAAGGCCGATGTTGCGGCTCTAGTCTAGGAAGCACGAGAGGAGGCCCGCCGAGCTAAGGAGGCACAGGACCGAGCCGTAGATGCCTTCCTTGAGTTTTCAGAGTTTGAAGAAGAAAGGGACCATCTTTATCAAGATGGTTACAGGACATGTGTTCTAGAGATGAGGATTTTCTTCCCTGATCTTGACCTCTCCGCTTTTGAAGTTGATAGTCCTGAGGCCGAGGCTACTGGTGCTGATGCTGCCGATGGAGAAGCCCCTGCTGCGGACGCTGCTGCTGATGAGGCTAGTCCCTCTGGGACTGTTTAAGGAGTGGCTCGTGACCGAGAGAGATTATTTAGTCTATCGGAAGTAGTTTTGTACTTCGCTGCATAGTTTTAATTGCATCTGATGTGACCTGATACAAAGTGCTTAAAAAGAATTGGAACTCATAATTTTATTGAATCAACTTTGTTTACATTTCTTTCCCATTCTCATCTCGCATCACCAATTCTGCCTTAAGGGTAATATGTTTTGAGATGCTCGACATTCCAAAGGTGAGGCAACAGTTGCCCATTTAAGTCTTCCAGCCGATACGTTCCAGGGCGAATGGTGCTCGAGACGACATAGGGTCCTTCCCAATTAGGCCCCAATGTGTCAACACCAACTTCCTTTATATTTGAGAACATTTTTCGGAGGACCATATCCCCAGCTCGAAATCGTCTGACTTTGACTCGGTTGTTATAAAACCGAGACACTTGCCTCTGCCGAGCTATCATTCGTAGCCGAGCTTTTTCTCTTTTCTCTTCCAGTAAATCAAGCCCGAGCGATAAGAGTTCGTCATTCTCCTGATCGCTGAATGTATTGACTCGGGCTGAACTCATACCGATCTCCACCGGGGCAACTGCTTCCGAGCCATAACAAAGTGAGAAGGGAGTTTCTCCCATGGCAGTCTGAGCTGTAGTTCGATAAGCCCACAATATATTTGGAAGTTCCTCAGCCCATGCCCCTTTTGCTCCATTGAGTTTTGTTCGGAGGTGCTTCTTTATAATCTTGTTAACGGCCTCGACCTGTCCATTCGTCTGAGGATGATGAGGCAAAGCATATACATTTCGAATCCCGAGATTGCTGCACATCTCATAGAACTGGTTGTTATCAAACTGCCTTCCATTATCGGTGATAATAGTCCGTGGTATCTCGAACCGACAGACGATATTTTTTCAAACAAAGGTTATGATCTTTTGCTCGATAATCTTTGCCAAAGGCTCGGCTTCAGCCCACTCCGTGAAATAATCTACTGCAACCATATCAAACTTAGTCTGACCCTTTCCTAAAGGGAATGGTCCGATGATGTCGATCCCCCACTGTGCAAAGCTCCATGGTCCAGTCATCGGAGTCAGTTCCTCGGGGGCTGCCTCGGGATAGCCGCAAATCGCTGACATTTATCGCATCTCTGGACGAACTTCTTAGCATCGTGTTGTATGGTCGGCCAGTAATATCTCTGCCGTAACACTTTGTTCGCAAGTGAACGTTTTCCTGAGTGGTTCCCACATATTCCTTCGTGTATCTCCCACAAGACATAGTTAGCTTCATGGGAATCCACACATCTTAGTAAGGGAGCGTAGAACCCTTTCTTGTATAGTACCCCATTCAAGATGGTGTAACGCGACGCTCGAAGCTTTAGCCGCCGAGCCTCGTTATGATCTTCTGGTAGTTCTCCATCGTTGAGATAACAGACGATAGGATCAAACCAAGTAGGTTCCAAGTTAATGGTATGAATAGCCGAGACTATCGGCTCATTTATACTCGGCTTGGCTACGTATTCGATTGGGACCGACCGAGGTATATCATCTTCGTCTGCTGAGGCAAGCTTTGCTAACAAGTCAGCTTTGGCATTTTCGACTCTGGGTATTCGAATCACCTCGCATTTCTGGAACCCGTTGATTAATTTTTTTGCCTTCTCCATGTATGTCATCAGTCGTTCTTTCCGTGTCTGATAAATGTCAATAACCTGGTTGACGACCAACTGCGAGTCACTGAAGACATTGAGATGGGTTACGCCTAAACTTGCAGCTAGTCGAAGGCCGAGTAACAAGGCCTCGTATTCTGTTATATTGTTCGATGCTTGGAATTCAAGTCGTAAGGCATATTGTATACAGGTTTGATCGGGAGTTTCCAATACTACCCCGGCCCCGCTTGCCTTAGAATTGGATGTGAATAATTGCCATGTCGCCGGGTCGGGCGACGGGTCGAGGGAAGAGGACGCCATTGTGCCGATTATCCCGTCAAAGTCTAAGGAAGTTACTTTAACAAGAAAGTCGGCTACGGCTTGTCCCTTTATTGCTGTTCTCGGCCTGTACTGTATGTCGAACTCGCTCAACTCAATAGCCCACTTTGTAAGTCGGCCGGAAGCTTCGGATTTTTGAAGGATTTATCGCAAAGGTAAGCCGGTTATAACAATAATGGTGTGAGCTTGAAAGTATGGCTGGAGTCTTCGCGAGGATACTACTAGGATTAAGGCTGCCTTCTCAAGCGGAGGATATCTCGTCTCTACCGGTAGTAAGGCTTTGCTGACATAATACGCTGATAGCTGCCTCCCTTCGCTTTCTCGTATGAGGGCCGAGCTGACCGCTGCGTCGGATACAGCCAGATATAGCAACAAAGCTTCTCCTATCTCTGATTTAGACAACAGTGGTGGAGACCCGAGATAAGACTTCAGTTCCTGAAATGCTTTTTCACATTCTTTCGTCCATTCCATTGTCTACCGCCCCTTCAATTGCTTGTAGAACGGGAGACATTTATCTGTGGCTCGGGACAGGAAGCGGTTAAGCGCGGCGACTCTCCCTGTCAGCCTTTGAATGTCTTTAATTATTTTCGAAGACTCCATGTCGAGCAAAGCTTTAATTTTTTTGAGATTTGCCTCGATTCCTCACTGACTAACGAGGAAGCCGAGGAACTTTTTCGAGCTAACACCAAAAGCACACTTGCTATGATTCAACTTCATTTTGTACTTACGCAAGGTTAGGAACATTTCTTCTAGGTCCGTTACATGATCGGCTGCGTGTACACTTTTGACGAGCATATCATCTATATATACTTCCATAGTTCGGCCGATCTGCCGAGCAAACATTTTGTTTACTAACCTTTGATACGTTGCTCCGGCATTCTTCAAACCAAATGGCATCACTCAGTAACAATAAAGGCCTTTGTCGGTGACAAAGGTAGTTTTTGATTTATCTGTTTCATGCATTATAATTTGGTTGTAGCCTGAATAGGCATCCATAAAACTAAGCAATTCATGTCTTGCAGTACTATCCACCAACTGATCAATGCGGGGAAGAGGGAAGCTGTCCTTGGGGCAGGATTTGTTTAAATCTGTATAATCAATACAGAGATGCCACTTCCCATTAGCCTTTCTCACGAGCACGACATTAGCTATCCACTCTGGGTAGTATATCTCTTCAATAAATTTGGCCTTTAGGAGCTTTCAAACTTCCTCTTCAATAATGGCATACCTTTTTGGGCCGAGCGGACATCTCTTTTGTCGGATTAACTTGTATGTCGGGTCGATGTTGAGTCGGTGCGTTATGACCAAGAGATCGATCCCGGGCATATCTTTATGGCTCCATGCGAACACATCAACATATCGTCGAAGCAAAGCGATCAAATTTTTCTTAAGAGGTGACGTCAGAGATGAGCCGATTTGCACTACTTTTAACTCGTCTATCTCAGTTAAGGGTTCCGAGACAAGTTCTTCCATTGGTTGCCCCCGTTCGTGAGATCCGACTCGAGGGTCCAATTACTCAATCATTGATATTTCCGTCGGTGCTTTGACTACTGTCGCATAGCATCGTCGAGCATCTTGTTGATCTCCTTTTATAATTCTTACTCCCGACTTAGTCGGGAATTTTATGGATAAGTGGTATGTAGATACCACTTCTTGAAGGAGGCTTAAGGACGGTCGGCCGAGTATAGCATTGTAAATCGACGATTGTTCGATGATCAGGAAGTCAACCATTGTAGTTTTCTGGTGGGGTGCATTTCCGGCAGTAAGTGGTAGTGAGGCGATTCTCTCAAGAAGTACCTATCCACCCAAGAATCCTATGAGTAGGGTTCGGATTGGACTTAAAGCCAACTGTCCAATTCCCATTTTGTCAAACACCTGAGTGAACAACACATCCACTGACGATCCAGGGTCTGCTAGTATTCGGAACACTTTCCTGTTGAAGATGGTGAGAGCAATGACAAGTGCATCATCATGAGGATGATGAATTCCTCGGGCGTCATCTTTAGTGAATGAGATGCAATATTTTTCTCTCTTCTTCTCCTTAGAAGGTCGGGACAGCAGAAGAATTTAGAATTCCGGACGATCGATGCTTCTGACGTGGTTTTTCCGAGCGTTATTGGAATCTCCGCCACCTTGATGCCCTCTAATAATCGTCCGAATTTTTTTCGTAGGCCGATCTTCGCTCGGTCCTGCTGCAACGCCAGATCCTTCCATGTGTTCTCTGAGTCGACCCTCTTTAATGAGTCGTTCGATTTCATCTTTCAAGTGATAACAATCACTTGTATTGTGACCATGGACACGATTATAGTGACAGTACTTGTTCCTGTTTCGTCGATTCGGGTTCCCTCGGAGTTTTTCGGACCAGTTGACGAAGCCTTCATTCTTTATTTCCATCAACACCTACTCCTGAGACTTATTCAGAGGGGTGTATGTAGAAAACCTTCCGTCGGGTCGTTTGCCCGACCTGCCTTCATCTCGCGCCCGATCATCTTTTCGCTTCTTCCCTCCAGCTGAGTCGGCTTCTTTCTTAGCCGACTCTTTACCCAAGGGTTTCGAGTTCTGCACTTTCTCGCAGAGGAGCCGCGTTTCTTCGACGTCTGCATATTTGTCCGAGCGAGCCATAAACTCGCCCAGAGTCTCTGGCGGATTCTTGTTCAAGGACGCCAAAAAGGGCTTATCTCTCACCCCTTGCATGAGTGCGTTAAGCGCTGTCTCCTCTGAGTGTTTTCGAACCTGCAGAGATTCGAAGTTGAAATGTTTGATATAATCTTTCAACAGTTCTCCTTCCTTCTGAACTATGTTGTTTAGATGTGTGGGCGGCTTTAACTTTTTCTTTCCGCCGATGAAGTTATTGAGGAAGGCGTCACTGAGTTCAGCGAATGACTTGATTGACTTTGGTTTTAGTTGTTTGAACCAAAGCCGAGCTACGTCAGTCAGCGTGAGAGAGGAGGCTCGACACATAACAGCATCCGAGGCATCATGCAACTCCATATAGGTTCTGAAGCATTCAATATGCTCTGTCGGATCGGTTTTTCCGGTAAAATGAGTTATCTGAGGTAAATGAAACCTCTCCGGTAACCATGTCTGCATTACTTCATCCACAAATGGAGAAACTTTTGTCTCAGATTTGGTCGGGTATGTATTTCGACCGTGCTTCATGTCTGCCATCTCTTCTCGAACTTCATTTTTGAAGTCTTGGATATCGGTTTTTCAAAGTTCCGCACTCTTTGTTGTTTCTTCTACAGGAAACCAACTTCACCTCCTCTGATCTATTTTGTGGCACAAATCAGAGGGGGGTAAGATAGTCGTTACCGAACGAGCCGGTGCTGGTTGACTCGGACCTCGATGCTGACTCGACTCTTGAGGTGATTGCGGAGCGGTAGGTGGTGTTGCAGACGTTGGTGGGAGAACCTACGCTGGCTCGTGACGCTGTCGCATCTGTTGATTACACAGTTGCTCCAACATGTGTTTCATAACAGCCATCTCGGAACGCATCTCTTGGACTTCTCGGTCCAATTGCGCCTTCCCTCGGTTCTGCTGGCTAGCAGTTACAGCGGACGTCGCAGGCGGTGCTACCAGTGGGATCGCTGGGGGAGCTCCTTGAGCTGTGCTAGCAGCGGCTCTCCCCGCTTTATCTTGATCCCCCCTTCTAGTTCTTGTTATTCAAATAGAGCGTAAGAAACGGCTTTTTGCCCGTTTCCCACAGACGGCGCCAAACAGTTGATGTCATTTTTTATGGGCGGATCGCTTTACCCACCTTAGCTTGTCCTTTGCCTGTACAATGTCAAACATAAAGAGAATCCTGGCCTGAACCAGGGAATCTCCAATGCTTAAGTCAGTGTTCTGATCAACTGCAAAGGATCTTTTTGGGTTTTGTGTTGCGTACCTTTTTTTTTATAGAGGACTTAGGTATTTATAGATTTTAAGAATCTTCATCGTACGAGGATTATTCTCCTTATTATTCGGAGATTTGATCATTTCCTCTGATTTTGCCCGATCCCGAGGATCTCGGGATCGGACACCCGTATTTTCAAATTTTCGGGACGGCGTTTATACTCACACCGCTTTTCCCTATCTCGACTCGACCGTTACCGACTCTGAGAGAGTCTCGATCGGCTTAAGAGAATAAGTTTTTTGCCTTCTCACGGATGGAATAGTCTCGGTGTTTACCGTCATCCTTCCTTATTCCGTGGCCGATAGAACCAGCTCATTAGGATGGTTTTATCCTCTCGGTCGGTCGACTTTTAACTTACTCGGCCTTCTGTTGGCTTATGCAGACGCAGTTATCTCTCCGACCGAGTAACTTAAGTCGTCTCATGCTTATGCCTCTTGGCCTTATCCATCACTCCCTCGGCTCCGACCATTATTTCGGACTCTTCGAGCAGTGTCAGCAGAGCCGACCTACCTTATATCCGAGTCTCCGGACTTAACATATTTTTCCCCAACACTATGCATACTTGCGCGCATGACATTCAGAGTGATCTTTACAACACATGCTCTCTAGGCATGCTAAGCATACTTACGCATATCACTGGTCTGGGAGACATTTCTCACGTGGTGACTCAATTTAAAGGAATTCGATTGGACAATGTGATGCCGTTCGAAGTGAGCTAATTGATACCTTTTAGCCTGCTTTGTGTGGCCTCATACGTGATAGCTACATAAGGCCTAATGAAATCCCATAATGTCAAGTCAACATAAAGATTATGCAACCCACATTAACCTACAAGTTCGTCAGGGTAACAATTTCTGCTAGTCTACCAGATGGTCAGGAGCTTCTTCGACCGTGCAACCTTTAGAAAGTTGGTGGGCCTTCTAACAAGCATACGGTAGACCAATGAAATAATACTAAAAGTTGTTGGGCCTCTTTAAAGGTCCATCACACTTTGACATGGCTTTATTTCATTGGTCTGTCAGAGAGTCAAGTACATACTCAACACTCTAGCTTGTAGAATATTGGTGGCCTTATGATGTAGAGCAAGTCGCGGATGTGACCAGGATGGATAGATGAAGACCCAATTGGAAGCTGAGGTGATCTTGCAAACCGAAATAAGTTACTCGACGTACCATATATAATTTTAAGGTAGGAAAAACTATTTTAGCTAACCAACCCATATATGCTAGGTTGTCACGCCAAATTTGGGAGATTCCATCAAGTGGATGATCAAAAATCTATTTTATTTTCATTTTATTTAAAGTCAAACAAGACACTTGCTATAAATAGTAGATTTATAAGTGACGCAAGGATGAACGTGATGAGGTCGATCACCGTCTTCCTCAAGGATAACTACTCCGAATCCACGGAGCTTCTCTGGACTCCTCACAGAGACTTCTCGAATCCACGAGGAAAGGAAGTAGAAAATAAGAATAATTTCTAATAAATTCGAAATTGATTAATGAATTCCCAAAATCGAGTTCACAACCCTTTAAATAAGGGAACCAAGCAATAAGAAAGAAATCAGACTCATACTACAACTAAAACTCCTAGAATTCGCAACTTACTATAAATAGTAAACTTACTATTTATAGACGGTCGTGATGTCTACTAGTGCGCAAGGTTTTCGGCCAAAAATAGTAAGTGTCCAATTTAGCTTCACCAAACCGTTCTCCTAATTATCCTAAGCACTTTTCATGTTGGACACAACTCCTAAAGCCCAACGGATGAAAAGCTATACTCAAACTAAAACTTACTATTTATAGTAAAAACAAAATTAAACCGAGGAAACGACCGTCGATCAGGGGGTTTCTCGTAAATCCGGGCTGCGCAACCCGGCGTGGCTGGGTTAGTTGGCTAAAGTAGCTCGTTCTACCCCAAAATCATATATTTTACGTCGGATAACTCATTCCGGATTGTGAGATACGCCCAATCTAAGGTCCGATGGTCCAGATCACTTCTGTCGCCGACTGTGCCTTTTCTGATCCATCTTGGCCATGAAATTGTCCACGACCCGCTCTACATCAGTCCCCTCCACTTGAAAAGAACTCATCTTCGAGTTCTCGTCCTGCGCTGGTTCATGATACTCGGTCAGGTCCGCAACGTTGAAAGTCCGTGAGATCGCCATGTCATCTGGAAGATCAACAACATAAGCATTGTCATTGATCTTTCGGATGATCGGTACCGGTCCAATCTTCTTATTCTTTAGCTTGTTGTACGTCCCGGTCAGAAATCTTTCTTTTCGCAAATGGACCATTACCTGGTCGCCCACTTCGAACACCTTTTGTCGACGATGCTTGTCCGCTTGTTCCTTGTACTTTTCATTCGAGGCATGTAGCTTAGTCTGCACCTCCACATGAATACCCATGATCCTGTCTGCCATATGTTCTGCTGCAATACTCATGCCTGGGAGCTTGGGCAGAGGGACCAAGTCTAGTGTGTGGTGAGGTACTCGTCCGTGAATAACCTGGAACGGGAATTTTCCTGTTGAGCGGTTCACCATGTTGTTAAATGCAAACTCCGCTTGAGACAAGGCCAAATCCCACTGCTTCGGTTTCTCTCCTGAAATACATCGAAGGAGGTTTCTCAAAGTGCGATTCACAACTTCAGTCTGCCCATCAGTCTGTGGGTGGTAAGCACTGCTGAATTGAAGTCGTGTATCGAATCGAGTCCACAAAGTCCGCCAAAAGTGGCTAATGAACTTCGTGTCACAATCAGAAGTAATGGTCTTAGGGACCCCGTGTAGCCGTACGACCTCCCTGAAGAATAAATTCACCACATGTGTTGCATCAAGGGTCTTCTTGCATGGGATAAAGTGTGCCATCTTGGAGAAACGATCGACCACTACGAATACCGAATCCATGCCGCGTTGTGTTCGTGGAAGACCAAGTACAAAGTCCATTGATAAATCCTCCCAAGGACCGTCAGGCACAGGTAACGGGGTATAGAGGCCCGTATTCTGAGATTGTCCCTTTGAGGTCTGACAAATATGACAACGTTGTACGGCTCTTCCCACATCACGTACTAATTGCGGCCAGTAATACCGCTCTTCCACAAGAGCTCGCGTCTTGTCTCGCCCAAGGTGTCCACCGAGGCCACCTCCATGTAGTTCCTGAATAATCTGCTCCCTTAGAGAACTTTGGGGGATGCACAATCGATTCCCTTTGAAGAGAAAATCATCCTGTATATGAAAGTCACTGGGGTGACCTTCTTGGCACTTCAACCAAGAATCTTTGAAGTCTTCATCCTCGACATATAGTTCCTTAAGACAGTCAAAGCCGACCACCTCATTGCTCACCGTAACAAGTAATGACGCACGACGGCTAAGTGCATCAGCCACCTTATTCTGCTGACCTGACTTATGCTTCAGAACAAACGTAAATTTCTGTAAAAACGTAACCCATCTAGCATGCACACGATTCACGTTAGTCTGACTATTAATAAACTTTAATGCCTGATGGTCGGTGTACAGAACAAACTCCCTTTGAATCAGATAATGCCGCCAATGTCGCAGCGCCTGAACAACTGCGTACAACTCAAGCTCGTAAGTCGACCACTTCTTTCGGGCTTCACTGAGCTTCTCGCTATAGAAGGCTACCGGCCTGCCTTCCTTTGATAATACTCCTCCTATTCCGACATATGAAGCGTCACACTCCACCTCAAACAATTTATCGAAATTAGGAAGCACCAAGACCGGTGTTGTAGACAAACGATGCTTGATCTCATGAAAGCTCTTGTCAGCTTTATCGGTCCACTGGAACGGCCCTTTTTTCATGCAGTATGCTATTGGCGCGACTATGGTGCTAAAATCTCACACAAATCGACGATAAAAAGTCGTCAATCCGTGAAAACTACTCACCTCATGAATGTTTGTCGGGATCGGCCATTCCCTAATAGCTCGCACATTTTCATCGTCTACTCGAATGCCTGTGGATGCTACAACAAATCCTAGAAACAACAGGCTGTCAGTTAAAAAGCTACACTTTTTCAAGTTGAGGTACAACTTGTTATCTTGTAGGACCTGCAGCACCTGCCTGAGATGTTTCTTGTGCTTCGCCTCATCCTGGCTATATATTAATATGTCATCAAAATATACTACCACAAATCGGCCAGTGAACGGTTTTAGAACTTGATTCATCAAACGCATAAAAGTACTTGGTGCGTTCGATAGGCCGAAGGGCATGACCAGCCACTCATACAATCCTTCTTTTGTCTTGAATGCCATTTTCCACTCATCACCGGGTCGGATACGAATCTGATGGTACCCGCTCTTTAGATCTAGTTTAGAGAACACCTTGGCCCCTCCCAGCATATCGAGCATGTCGTCCAACCGTGGTATTGGAAACCGATATTTGATGGTAATTTTGTTGATTGATCTGCTGTCGACACACATGCGCCAGCTTCCATCTTTTTTTGGCGTTAATAATGCTGGTACAGCACATGGGCTCATGCTCTCTCTTAATAGACCCTTATGGATCAATTCCTCCACTTGCCCCTGAAGTATGTCACACTCTTTCGGACTTATCCGATAATGAGGGCGATTGGGTAGGCTAGCCCCAGGAACGAAGTCTATCTGATGTTGGATGTCCCTTATGGGGAGAAATCCATCAGGTAAATCTTCAGGCCAGACCTCCTTGAATTCGTTTAGTAACAGTTTTAGGCTTGGAGGGATGTTTGAGGGTTCCTCTTCCTCGCCTTTCACCACTACGGCGTATACCTCGCCGGTTTCCTTAGACTCCTCCATAAAATCCCGAATGGTCAAGAGAGAACTCCCCTCTACTTTAGAGGCTTCAGGGTGGTTCTCTGGTGCCATAGGGGCAAGGATTATTTTTCAACTATCCTTGACGAATATGTAGACATTGTCTCGTCCCCGATGAGTCGCATCACGGTCCGACTGCCAGGGTCGACCGAGTAGCATATGACAGGCTTCCATGTTAACCACGTCACAAAGTATCTAATCCTTATAATGTTTACCAATTGAAAATGAGATAGTGCATTGTTCAGTTACCTTGGTCTCGTTCACTTTTTTTATCCAGCTAATTGAGTACGGGGAAGGATGTCTCGTCGTTGGTAGCTGCAACTTGTCCACCATCACTCTTGAGACAATGTCCTCGCTGCTACCACTGTCTATGATCACATCACAGACCTTTCCATTGACAGTGCATCGAGTACGAAATATATTGTGCCGTTGTGGATGTAATTCCTTTCGCGAGGTATATAGTAGTCGCCTCACAACGAGAGATTCGCCACGATCCTCACCTGTCACTTCACCGCCACCTGTTATTTCTTCAGTGGTTTGTTCATATTCATCAAAGCCATGATCTTCTTCTGTGGCCTCATCTTCAGTGCCTCCTTCGTTTATAGTTAAGTGTGCTGCCGGACGTTGAGGACAAGTGTTTGATAAGTGGCCTGGTTAGCCACAGCGGTAACAATTGTTCTGCCTTGGTCGAGCATAAGGATTCGAAATCCTGCTCGGCCCCGCTGTTGTGGGTGCTACCCGTTGAGGTCTGGATGGTCCGCTCCCCGTATCACGGTTCACGGGTGGAGGAGGTTGAGAACGTTCTCCTACCGGATCTTTTCCTCGAGCCAGCACTGGATCCTGTGTGGGACCTGTCATAGGGGGTCGATTTGAAGGATAAGGACGAGCAGGAGCTCTTGCAAGCTGTGTTTCTGCCCTTCCTGCCAATTGAACTGCTTCATCTACGATCCCGACTGGGTACATCTGAACTCGATCCTGAATTACCGGTCGTAACCCACCTATAAATCGTGCCACTTTCTGTGACTCAGATTCTGACAAATCGTTTCGTGTAGCCAACCGCTAGAATTCTTCAGTGTAATCTGTAACAGTTCGATTTTCTTGTCGGCAATTCTGGTATTGCTGGAATAATATCTGCTCATAATCACTGGGGAGAAATCGTGAACTAAGAAGACGTCTCATCCGAGGCCATGATGCGATGGGCGCCTTATTCTGGCGGGCTCGTGAGAGTTGCAATTGTTCTCACCATGCAGAAGCACCAGATTTTAATTTAAACGCTACCAATTTCACCCTTTTATGATCTGGCACATCCATATAATCGAAATATCTCTTTACTTCGGCTAGCCAATCGAGAAAATCTTCGATACGTAATAAACCGTTAAAACTAGGAAGTTCAGCCTTACCTCGATAGTCTCTTTCAGCACGATCTAGACGATCGCCTCCATGGATTGGTCGTCGATCAAAACCCTCATTAATGTCCTCGTCGCTAGAACTAGAAACATCTGGTGTAGCCCTACGATTTACCGCTAGTAGTGCTCTGCGATAATCAGGGTCACGTCGTACAGCAACTACGGGTGGTGGGGCGACCATAGGTGGTGGAGCACCGCCTAGGGCTCGGGGCGAAAGTAGCGCATCCGCAAGACGGTCGAGCGTTGCCTGCAGCCCTTGCATGGTCAACTGACTCTCCCGATGGAAAGCTTCCATTCTTTCTGAAAGATAACGAATCCCTAGATCACCGTCCACAGGATTTTGATTCATACCTTCGTTGTTTGCCATCGGCCAGAGGGAAAACCTCGCTCTGATACCAAATTGACGCAGGGATGAACGTGATGAGGTCGATCACCATCTTCCTCAAGGATAACTACTCCGAATCCACGGAGCTTCTCTGGACTCCTCACAGAGACTTCTCGAATCCACGAGGAAAGGAAGTAGAAAATAAGAATAATTTCTAATAAATTCGAAATTGATTAATGAATTCCCAAAATCGAGTTCACAACCCTTTAAATAAGGGAACTAAGCAATAGAAAGAAATCAGACTCATACTACAACTAAAACTCCTAGAATTCGCAACTTACTATAAATAGTAAACTTACTATTTATAGACGGTCGTGATGTCTACTAGTGCGCAAGGTTTTCGGCCAAAAATAGTAAGTGTCCTATTTGGCTTCACCAAACCGTTCTCCTAATTATCCTAAGCACTTTTCATGTTGGATACAACTCCTAAAGCCCAACGGATGAAAAGCTATACTCAAACTAAAACTTACTATTTATAGTAAAAACAAAATTAAAACGAGGAAACGACCGTCGATCAGGGGGTTTCTCGCAAATCCGGGCTGCGCAACCCGGCGTGGCTGGGTTAGTTGGCTAAAGTAGCTCGTTCTACCCCCAAATCATATATTTTACGTCGGATAACTCATTCCGGATTGTGAGATACGCCCGATCTAAGGTCCGATGGTCCGGATCACTTCTGTCGCCGACCGTGCCTTTTCTGATCCATCTTGGCCATGAAATTGTCCGCGACCCGCTCTACATCAATAAGTGACTAATTTTAGTGAGTTTGAGTTTAATTATAAAACCTCTTCCAAGGTTTGATATCACTATTTAAAAGAGTTATAAATTCATTTTTATTACTTACAAAATTTTGAATTTTCTAATATTTATTTCTATTTTCTTATTTTTCCTCGTAAATTCAAAGTATTCCTATAAAAGAGAAGCTGTATGGATTCGGAGTAGTTATCCCCTTGAGGCGGATTTGGAGTAGTTATCCTCTTGACACTGTGATCAACCTCATCATGCCTATCCCTGCCTCACCTTCTATGACAAGCATATGGTGGGCCAATGAAATAGTACCGAATGGAGGGCCCTATTTAACAAGCATCCGTGAGCCAATGACATTGTATAATATTACACCCTGACAGAACTCAATTCACTGTAATTGAGCAAATCTACTTCCTGAAAATAATGGTAACATACTCACGAGTTAGTCAGCGTACGTGTAATTAAAATATGTTACAATTTTTTTAGCCGTTCATTTTCTTTTGAATATGCATGTGGGCCACCTAATTAGTAGGTATTTTTTTCAGCCCAAGCAATTTAATAGTGGAACCCACCTGAAGAGTGACTAGGATCTGTCTGAGATGTGTGAAGCTTACACATGTGATAAATAAGTGCAGAAGAGAGTGTCTTACATGGAGTTACACTTCACCTTTGCCGTGGTCAAATCAGTAAAGGGGAAAATATCTTGTTTTTTGGTTTGCCCATTCAAACAGACAAAGGAGTAGGTTAGGTGGCTTATGTCATCCACCGCATGGTGTGGTAGGTAAGGATGGAAAATGGCTCCTAGGATCTAGAACCTCGAGAACCGGTATGTTTTTCAACTCACGAGATAAATGTAGTAGTGAAAATCTTCTCGCCGGAACTTAAGAAAGGAGGATATTTTTTTTCACTAAAAACTGTGGGGGCCACTGTTATGTATATTCTTAATCTGCGTAGTTCATTTGTTTTTACCTCTCATCTTTGGTCATGAGCCTAAAAATGAGTTAGATCCAAGGCTCAGGTGGACCACACTATAGAGAATATGGGGAATTGAACTCTTAGCGCTCATTTCTTCTTTGGGGTCACAGAAGTTTTGGATCAAGCTTATCTTTGTGTTTTCCCTTCATCCATGTCTGTGTAAGGTTATGAACAAGTTGGATGGCAAATACACATCGGGGGCCCTAGGCTCATTTAAAATTTCAACAAGAGATTGTTCAATTCTTCATGTTTCCTATGGCTTGGTTCACTAGAGCTTTGTGTTTGCCTCTTTTTTTTGTTGCATGTCCTAAAATGAGTATCTAGAACATATAGACAATGTGGATCAAACACACTTAGGCCCCGCAAATTTTACCACAATAATTTCAGTATAATGACAATGTCTTTGCACCATAAATTTCAAGGTGAAATTGCATCTTAGTTTCCTCTTTTTCAATCAGATAGAAAAAGTAATAATTACTCATTTACAATGTATTTTGAAAAACAAATAGGGCCATAAGGAAGCATTGGATATGGGTCCATGAAGCCCACTTGTG
This sequence comes from Magnolia kwangsiensis, assembly GCA_037074715.1. Classification (NCBI taxonomy): domain Eukaryota; kingdom Viridiplantae; phylum Streptophyta; class Magnoliopsida; order Magnoliales; family Magnoliaceae; genus Magnolia; species Magnolia kwangsiensis. The sequence goes on from CM073574.1 coordinate 131,422,389, forward strand.
GACAACCACTACGTGGATGAATTGTATGTGGTTTTCCTTTGGAGTATACCTTAAATGGGTATCCTTTTGTTCTTAAAGATCAAATTTGAATTCAAATAGAAAGAACTTTTGAGGTAGGGAGTCTAGATGTCTTGTAGGGATAAGCCCATATTCAACTCCTCTTAATCCTCTCGTTTCTTACCTTGAGAGAAATAGGGATGAATGAGAGGAGAATGTCCAATTGTCCATTACCTCTAGATGCTCTAAACCTATAATCATGTACCATGGCCATCCTAACCATCGGATAAAAGGGGTGACTAGCTCATTTTGTCTACATTAGCTTTAGATCTCTCTAAATTTTTACATCATGCCCTAAAATGAGCTCGCAAAAAGTATGAATGGTATGGATAAAATACACATGATAGTGGACCTACAAAGCTTGGGTCACGTCAGGTTGTAGGGGTATTTCTAGAGTCCAGCGCTGCAGGCAAGTGTACATCGAGTCGAACTAGCCTCAGCTCGAGTCGGCTCGGCCAATAGTTGACCTCAGCTCGAACTCAACTTAGCTAAATCCTTGAGCCTGACTAGCTAGCTTGGCTGGGTTCGGCCAGCAACTCAGGCCAGTTCGAGCTGAGTTCACCTGTGTAGTATTTTCATAAAGAGATAGACTACACCTTCAAAATCCCATTGTATGTAAAATAGCAGCAATGATTTTACAAGTATTTTATCAAACACCTTCTAAGCAACATAAAATTCAAGCAAAAAAAGGTATTTGTTTTCTATACATACCTTTCTTGCCACCGGCCACACTTCGTTGAGTCATTTCATCAAACACTTGGTGAGCAACATCAACATCAAAGTAACCGAGTTACCAAACTGGTTCGATCTAAGTCGAGTCGAGTTGAGTCGAAGTGGGGCCAGCTTGAACTCATTTTCAAGCTCAAAAAATCAGCTCGACTCGGCTCAAACACGGCTTCGTACCGAGTCGAGTCGAGCTAGCTCGGTTCGTGTACACCTCTTGATGCTTTAGACCTTGCTCTCACCTCACTTCCACTCTTGACCTCTTCACGTGGGTTGCATGAGCCATACGTACTGGCATGTGTCACAGGAAACCAGGGTTTTTTGGTAGACAATGGAGTATTATATAAATTTTTAAAAGAAAAAAAAAAATCCAACAAAAAGGCCTAAGCTGCAGGGTAATAAGGGCTGTCAACAGGCCATGCCTAGGTCTCGGCCCAGATTTTAAACTGTTTTGGTTTGGGCGATTGGACCTATTCAAAATTCTAATCTTTCAAGCCCAAGCCCGGCCCATTAACACCCCTACAGACCACAGAGTACTGAATATCTTAAAGAACACATGTCTAAGTAAAAATGGAGTGCGTGAAGTTGGCCATGCCAAGTCTATTTAGGACAACTGTTCATCTATATGCATGGGCACCGTAGGTTGTAGTTCCTTACCATCTTTCTGCCAAAGGTATCACTTGTGTAGGACATCCATACTGTATAAATTGTGAACCACACAATCAACATTCTCTGAAATGGAAACGGATTGGCTTCTCCTTGCTCTGTGGACCCCACCATGATGTATGTGTTTCATCCATCCTGTCCGTCTATTTTTCTAGATCATTTTATGGAATGAGACCATAAATGAGATATATCCCAATCTCAAGAGGACCACATTACAGGAAACAGTGTTGAATGAACGCCGATCATTGAAAAAAATTTGGAGGCCATGAAAGTTTTGGATCAAGATCATCTTTGTTTTTTTTTCCCTTCATCTATGTCTGTATGACTTAATCAACAGATTGGATGTCAAATAAACAACACAGTGGGCCTTAGGAGGATTTTAATGGTGGATATCCAATCGCTATTGTTCTCCTGTGGTGTGGTCCACCTGAGATTTATATCCCTCTTATTTTTGGGATCAAGCCATAAAATGATCTGTGAAAATGGATGAATGGCATGGATGAAACACATACATCATGGTGGGGCCCACGGAGCACCGACCACCAGCCTCCGGGCTCCTATCCGTTTTCCTCTGAAATCAGGTTGATCAGCTCACTCATTTGTACGCCTGTATGTTGATTTAGACAGTTGGTTGTCCAATAATTACACCTACAAGGTCTGATTGATTAGTGGACTGGCCTGATTTTAGTGCCAGCTGATCTTTTATGGTGAGGCCTGTCACGCATTGGCTGCAAATAGGAGGGGACATTATAAACTGGGGCTGGTGAGCAGTTCTCCTTGCTCGAACTATCCATTCGTTTGTGTAGGGCTGGCCCTGCCAATGGGTGGACCACCTTGTACGTGACATATTCTCAGCTCCATGGTGGGGCTACCTTACAAATAGTCAAGATATTCCACACACTTGCCAGCTTGGCATGCCTGCGTGCCATGGTATTTAGCAAGAAAATATCCATATTTGGAATATTTAGAGTTGTACACAAGTTCAACCGAATCAAGGTTGGCACAACTCAGCTAGCAATCAACCGAGTCCTTGAGCCTGATTGGTTATCTCAGCTCAGTTTAGTCAACCGATCAAGCCAATTCAAGCCTATTCGACATTTTCTCAAGTACATATAATACATCTTTAATCTCTCGTTAGCTTAGCTTGGCTCGGCTCTCAACACTTTGAAGGCATTTCATTAAACACTTGACGAGCAACGATAAGATTAAAATATGAGGGCAACCTGACAATGTATAGTTTTTTCTCTATGGTAATTCGTTTCTTCAATTTTCTCTCAAATTCCCATTTTGAGAACACATTGATATGAGAGTAGCCAAAAAACAACACTTTGTTAAGTCATTTCATCGAACAGTCGACGAATAGCATCAAGATCAAAATAACAGAACCATCAAGCTGATTTAAATCAAGTTGATTCGAGCGGAGTCGAGTCAAGCTCAAACTCGTCTCAAATTTTTTTCGAGCTCCAAAAACTAACCCAGTTAGGTCCAAATACAATTTCAAGTATAGGCAAGTCGGGCTTTTTTTAATTGAGTCAAATGAGTTGACCGACCTAACTCAGCTCATGTACAACCGTAAAACTAATTACACCCTTTACTTTAGATTGCCTATGCTTTCAACGCACTGAATAAACTCTGTTGGGCCACATCCATTTTTCCATATCACTTTAGGGTCGAGCCCAAAATTGTAGCATATCCAAAGATAAGTGCGCCATAAACAGTAGGATATAATGATTTCCACAGTTGAAACTTTCTTAGGACAACAGTGATGCTTGTTTGTCATCTAACCTGTTTACAAGATCACCTGGATATGGATGAAGGGAAACCAAAGATCGGCTTGATCCAAATTTTTTGTATCCCCAAAAATTTCTCAACAGCAAACTGTTTTCAGTGATGTGATCCACTTTAAATTTTGGTATGATTTGTTTTTTTTGGCTAGTCCTAAAACTGTCTAGTAAAATGTATGGCCGGAGTCTATAAAATATACAAATTAAAATGGCCCCACCGAGTTCAGTACGCAATCCGCTTTGGAGGGAAACGGATTGGTTACTCTTACTCCCCCTGCCACCATCCTCGAGGCTGATGGTAGGTGCTCTATGGGCACCACCATGATGTATGTGTTTCATCCATTCCGTTCATCTATTTTTATAGATAATTTTTGGGCCTTATACCAAAAATGAAAAGGATATAAATCTCAGGTGGACCACACCACAGGAAAACAATTTTGATTGGATATCCACCATTAAAATCCTCCTAAGGCCCACTGTACTTTTTATTTGACATCCAATCTGTTGATTAGGTCATACAGAATCAGGTGAAGGGAAGAAAGAAAGATCAGCTTGATTGTCACGTCCCAAACTCGGAAACCGGGCTCACAAAATTCCCGATCGCCGAATCCGGCGCCGACAGCCTCCGTAGAACCCCATTCTCGGCTCCTAGCTCCCATTCGTCAGGTTCCGATCCTGGGATGCTACGAGGAGAATTTTCAACGTCAGTTTGATACGTAATAAGCATAACCAAAGGCATAACCCACAAAACCCACAAACAACAACCAAGAACTCCATTACATTTTCACTATGATCGAAAACTTTACAAGTACAATGAGCATAAAGGGAAATACAATAGTAAAGAACAAAAACTCCAAAATGCTCTGTAACGTGCTCCTGCCTCAACGCTGCTGCGAACCAACGTCACCTGCACGCAACGATCGTGCATAAGCTTACAGAAAGCTTAGAGGGTGGTGAAAGTGTGTGCGCAAGGTAGTAATATGAACATGCAATGTCAGAGTAAAGCGGAATATGCAGATGGATCTATAATATCATGAGCCGTACCAAGGCTTATGCGATGCAAGACATGAATGGTGTTAGCCATCCCAAGGCCATGCTATATGCAATGCAACTCAAGCATACAGGTCTTCATCTATGTCCACACATCAATACAGCTCAAAATATGGAATATCACCAGGGTCTAGTACACTCTAAACCAGATTGCCGCCACATCGCGCGCAATCAGGTAAGTGGAAAAGACCTCACTACCCGTCTACCAATATCGGGCGCGACTCGTCGATAGCGGACCCATTTCTCGAGCTGGTCAAACTCAGCCTAGCATTGCCCCCTACTCTCGGGTGGGTAAGGCCGCACCCCCTTCCAACCGACCATGACACAGTGGATAACGTAATCGTCTGGTAATCGGTACTCAACGCTCATCTACCCACTCGGTATAGACGTTGGAGCAACCTCTTGGTACCATAAGGGTTTAAGGACTTTCATCCAAGGATATCTATAGTACCCCATGTAAAACAAGATTTTCGATATCCAATCCTGCCAACCACGATGCGTCTGTGGAGGCCACGGCCCTGATGTCACTAGGGCGTACAATATCCATGTCATACAAATGCGATATGCATGATTCACGCTATCCAGTCATGCATCAAATCTTGCGCATATCGTGCGCTCATGTAGGGCAACACCGCCTAACCGGGAGCCTATAAACAACCTGCCCGAAGGCAAATGCTATGATCAGACAATTCTCACGTCAAGCATACATATGATGCGTATGATCATGAGTCATGGAACTGCACTAAACATATTATAATAAAATGAACTATCTTACAATGCAGATGGACCTGGACGGCCTATACACGATAAGTACGGCCCAGTAATGGGTCCTAAGGAGAGTCGTAATGTGGACATCCAACCAACATTACACTCGCAATGTGGACATCAAATCAACATTGCTCCCCAGGCACGGTATTTGTAAACATCAGTACTTAGTCTGTAATGGATTTACACATTGCAATGGACCGTAGGTTGTCCCCATTGGACCTTACATATAATATCAAATGGGTCATATCCTATGGGCCTTTTATTCATCAAATGGGCCACATAAATGGGCCACATCAATGGGTCTTATGTGCATTACAATAGGTCAAAACCCGTGGGCCTTGGATGGCATCAAATGAGCTTAGTCTCATGAGTCTAAAATATGACCATTGGGCCCCACATGTAGATCAAGTGGGCCTCAACCCATAGACCTAACATGAGTTCAATGGGCCTAAACCCCTAGGCCTTATGGTACATTGAATGGGCCTAAATTCGTATGCCTTGCATGCATATCAAAGTGGGCCTAACCCCTAGGCCTTACATATATCAAATGGCCTACTTCTATGGGCTTTAAATTTCATCAAAAGGGGTCCAATTACATGGGCCTTGAAGTACATCAAATGGGCCTAGTCCCATGGACTTGCAACACATCAAATGGACCTAAGTTCTTAGGCCTTAAGTGGATCCAATGGGCCTAGCCCATACGCATTTCATAAACCAAATGGGCCTAGCCCATAGGCCTTTTACAATTTAAATGGGCCTAGACCCAAGTGCCTTGGAATATATCAAATGGTCCAATCCCATGGGCCGTACATCCACATCAAAGTGGGCCCCAATATGTAACACCCTGAAAATCGGGGGTCGTGTATAAACTCAACTCCCGAGTTCCAGACCGTCACTTATGCAACAAAAATGGTTATGATTCAATGTTGTCTAATTTAAAGCATTCACATGAGTAAAAGTATACCAAAACTGCAATTCATACTTCAGATCCAGTGATAAAAGCAAGCGGAAGACTAAACAATATATATATCACTGTATGGAAAAACAAAGTAATCTCAACTGTCTCCAAAGTATGACTACATCTCTGAGTCTCATATACATGTAAATAGACAAAAGAATAGTTCAAAATAGTCCCACTGAAGTCCCCCTCGATCCAGGTCACCTACGGGAAGCCGTCGTGATACCGCATATACGAGAACTCATCCTGGTCCTCGTCAATCTCCGGCTCCACCTCCTGGATCTCGTCGTCACCTGCAACTACAACAGGGTCTGGTGGGTGTTGCAAACACCATCGCGTAACGTGGGAATGAGTGATCAACTCAGTGGAATCATAGAGCAAAGATTAGCATGTTCACAATTCAATCACGCGATAATAGTAAAGCAGTAAATCAGACAATTCTAATACTGTTGTTAATGCAAGATGATATGACGTGATGTATGCCCTCACCGACGATCACCCTCATGCGGCAACATCTTACGACCGCGGCATGCCACACTCCCTAGAGTGCTCCACATCTTCCAGGCACATGCAATGCTATGGTGATATGATTACCAAGTTGTTATTAGTCCATTCAAACAGCAGGATTGGAAAACTAAGGTACTTCCCTTGTATCAATCCCAACACGGATCCTGTCTAGGGTCGTCACTCCTAGTAATCTCATACGATGTACATTTCGTAGGTCACTGCAAGGGCTGTCAGGGCTGTTGCTCGCACTCGTTGCACCGCTCCCCCATCACCTTATCAATACAGGCCTACTGTACTCTACTGCACGGAAGGGTCGTCGCCTCCCGTGAACTCAGAATACGCTCGCGGTCACTACAAAGGGCTCGTCGCCTGATCAGTGTAGGCCGACAGCTAGAATATAGTGTCCCATACCACCATAATCTGCTCACGAGTCTAGGTGCTCACTGGTCACTACGGGGAGGTTTGTGACCCCAGCGTAGGCCGACAGCTCGACCACGGTGTCCCATACCACCATGCCCGGCTCATGAGTCTTCGTGGATCAAGGTACCACGGTTGATAGGGTTTATAATGGTAAGTTCAGTACCCTAGGTTCAAGCAGTTATGATACTTACAAGGTGAACAAACATCGGCCAGTCGGGTTACTTGACGGGCTCGACTAGCGCGATCGCATCTCGAATTGAACGACATGAAGTGCGTAAAACACTTCGCGTGGCCTAACCACTGCCGCCAACTCTCAACACGAATCACATTCATCGACGCGTCGTTCGTGGCTATGACCAGTCAGCCACGAATTCGCTCGGTTACCGACTGCCTGGACTAAGTCAAGTCCCACACATCTATTGAATTACATTAACGCTATATACCAGGGTATTGGAATTGAAACACATCATGTAAGCATGTTAGCACATGTTATAACATTCAACTTAGGCAAATCTTCAAGGCATGCTTTCCATGCATATTCAACTTAGGCAATTCTTTAAGGCATCATTTCTATGCATGTGATGCAATCATGCATAAGGTCAACATATAGGAAATCATTTAGGTCAGCATATTAATCATGAAATCAATCTCAATCTACTACATAACATCATTCAATGCAATACATACTAATACAAGCATTTATACAAACACATACACTACACACTTAAGTCCACATATAGTATGTCGACCCAAAGTGCGCAACTTGGCGAATCTCTTCGCCAAACTGATTATGCAAGCATTCCTAACTCTCTAATGCGGTGACAAATCATGTCAATCACGTCAGCAAAATATGCATGGAGACCGTACTTCCTACAAATGACTAAAATGCCCTAAATCTCATATTCTTCGTTAATTTGCGAAACAGGAAACGGAGAGCATGTTGTACATGTCAAACGGCGATGCCGTCGATAATCTACTATTAAACGACATTGAAAGCGTTGTAAACCGACAATCAAAGCGTCTAAAATCCTCACCTAGTCTCTTACGGTCGCGGGAATTTGAACGGAGCGTGTACGCTTCGTCTACGGCTGTAGGAGAACCTGATTTATGGATTTAGTTAGCTAACATGTTGTGCATCTAAACAAACCCTAAATCAGCAAGTTTTTGGGATTATTTAATACCTGAAAAAGTGTAGAAATCACCAGCCAGGTGATTGGAAGGAAGTGCTGATGCAGCAACCGTTGGTGGCTCGGAAGCGGGAAAAATCTCCTCTTCCCTTTCTCTCAAACTCTCTCTCTCTTTTCTAGGGTTTGTGAAATTCGTATGCAAGGAAGGAATGAGGGTTTCAACCCCTTTTATAAGCTTGGAAACGCCGAAAATAGGCTCCGGGACGAAGTTTACTTATTGCCTATCCATTTCGGGGCTGTTTCGGTCCAAAAACTGATTTCTGGTGGTCCCCTGGTCGATTGCGATCAGACTTAAGCTCATGGGTACCAGATGTACCTCGTATTAAGTTTTCAGTCTGGCAGGGTTCGCAGATCGCACGTGGCGGACCAGTTTCAGTTCAGCGGTCACCGCACATAGATCAGGGCTGAAAGTCCCATGATAATAAATAGATATTTTTCCTGATCCGAGGGTGTAATCTGGATGAATTCTGACGGTCAGGACGCTTAATACTGACGCGTCAAGTCGTGTGCCAGATCTAAATTTGAAATTCCCAATTCGTCCCTATTCGCGGTCGCTTCAGTCCGGGTTCAACGAAATACTCTGTGATTATCGGATTGACTTGATTTTCGAGATGATTGTCAAGTCCAGCTGGGCGGTTCTAACGGTCTAAGATAGGAGGTATCGGACCTTCGACGCGCGGTCTAAATCCCCTACAAAAGTTCAATATGGTCCAGAGGACAAACCTGCTTAGAGTTTGATCCAAGGTTATAGAGTATTGTAGAGTTGTCTGTTCTACTCGATTTGGGTCTTGTAGAACGTATTTAACATGATCAGGGACTATTTCCCAGCTACTCTAGCGTTGCGCTAGCTAACTTACGTTTAATTTCCATGGAAATTATTTATACGCGATTTCGGGTCAAATCGGTACTCGATTCCAAGTACGGATTTTTCACGGGAGTTACAATCTACCCCCCTTAACAAATAATTTCGTCCTCGAAATTTATACCTGTTCGTACTCCTCGAGAAGCTGTGGGTAGTTCTTTCTGATCTCGGCTTCTGTCTCCCAAGTAGCCTCCTCCTCAGAGTGATGCGTCCATAGTACCTTCACAAGGAGAATCACCTTGCTACGCAGTACCTGCTCCTTCCGGTCTAAGATGCGTGTCGGTCGCAGGATATAAGTAACATCCTCTCCTAACTGCACCTGCTCTCACCTGATGATATGGGAAGGATCAGCAACGTACTTCTTCAGCATAGAAACATGAAATACGTTGTGGACGCTCGCGAGGGGCGTGGGTAAAGCCAATCGGTAAGCCACTGCTCCCACACGATCGAGGATCTGAAATGGACCAATGAATCGCGGTGCCAGCTTCCCCTTCTTCCCGAACCGAAGGACTCCCTTCATAGGGGAAACTCGCAAAAACACATGATCCCCGACTGTGAACTCTAGTGGCCGTCGTCTCGTATCGGCGTAGCTCTTCTGTCTGCTCTGCGCTGTAAGAAGCCGACGTCGAATAATATCAATCTTCTCTGACGTCGCCTGCACCAACTCTGGGCCAATCAAGCTGCGCTCACCGACCTCTAACCAGCAATGCGGTGCGCGACAAGGTGACCCATACAGCGCCTCATAAGGTGCCATGCCGATACTCGCCTGGAAGCTATTGTTGTACGCAAACTCCGCATATGCAAGACAGTCATCCCAACTGTCCTTGAAGTCCAATGCGCAAGCTCGCAACATGTCCTCCAGGATCTGGTTCACTCGCTCCGTCTGTCCGTCCGTCTGTGGGTGGAAGGCAGTACTGAACTTCAACTTCACACCCATAGCCTCCTGAATGCGAGTCCAGAAAATAGAAGTGAACCGCGTGTCTCTGTCCGACACGATCTCCAACGGAACTCCATGCAGACGCACGATCTCTCTAATATACAATCTAGCCAGCTCGTCTGCAGAGTTCGTAACTCTGATCGGTAGGAAGTGCGCCGACTTCGTCAATCGGTCGACGATCACCCAAATGGAATCATGCCCCTTCCTCGTCTTCGGCAACCCAGAAATGAAATCCATGGAAATGAAATCCCATTTCCACTCTGCAATCGGCATAGGCTGCAAAAGTCCAGGTGGTCGGCGATGCTCTGCCTTCACCTGCTGACAAGTGAGACAACGGGACACGAACTCAGCAATGTGGGTCTTCATACCTTCCCACCAATACGTCCTCTTCACGTCACGATACATCTTCGTGCTGCCTGGATGCATCGCGAGTCTAGTAGAATGCGCAGCCTCGAGAATCTCTCGTCTCAAGTCAGGACATCTGGGACGCATAGGCGGCCACGGTAACGTAAGCCCCCATCCATACCAACTCGTCAGTCGGCGTCAGCATCATCACTGGCCTGCTCTCGAAGCTCAGTAAGATGCGCGTCGTCCCTCTGCGCCTCGATGACACGGTCATCAATCTGGGATCGCACCTGTACATGTGCGATGAACTCAAACGGCTCCTCTACGGTGAGTTTCTGCTCAAAGTCTCGCAAAAACTCCACCATATCCCACTCGGCAACCATCAGCGGAGCCGCAAACTCTATTGCCTTCTTGCGGCTCAATGCATCAGCCACAAGGTTCGCCTTCCCAGGATGGTAAGAGACTTCAAACTTGAAGTCCTTCAGCGTCTCCATCCATCGCCGCTGCCTCATATTCAAGTCTCGTTGCGTGAATATGTACTTGAGGCTCTTGTGGTCGCAAAAGAGCTCAAACTCCTCTCCGTAGAGGTAATGTCTCCAGAGTCTCAGTGCGAATATAACGGCTGCCAACTCCAGGTAGTGTGTAGGGTAATTCTCCTCGTGCTTCCTTAATTGTCTCGAGGCATACGAAATTACCCTGTCCCTCTGCATAAGGACACAACCCAAACCAACGCTAGACGCGTCAATGTATATAGTGTATCTAACCCCCTGCTCTGGCAATACTAGCACAGGGGCGGACGTAAGTCTGTCCTTCAGCTCCTGAAAAGCTGACTCCGCCTTATCATTCCAGGCGAACCTCACGTCCTTCCGTGTCAACTGAGATAAGGGTCTCGCGATCTTCGAGAAGTCCTGAATGAAGCGCCTATAGTAACCAGCGAGACCCAAGAAACTCCTCACCTCAGTGACAGAACCAGGCTGCTCCCAGTCCTGCACCGCAGCTACCTTAGACAGGTCAACTGCCATGCCGTCCTTGGACACCACGTGTCCCAGAAACTTCACCTCCTGTTTCCAGAAGTCGCACTTCTTGTACTGTGCGAACAACTGATGTCGTCTGAGCGTATCAAGGACCAAACGCAAGTGCACCTCATGCTCCTCTCGACTCCTAGAGTATACCAAAATGTCGTCGATGAAGACAACGACGAATCGATAGAGGAAAGGCCGAAAAACCCGGTTCATCAGATCCATGAACACGGCCGGTGCGTTCGTGAGACCGAACGACATCACGAGGAACTCGTAGTGGCCAAAACTGGTCCTGAATGCTGTCTTCTGCACGTCCTCATCTCTGACGCGCAGCTGATGATATCCTGACTGAAGATCAATCTTCGAGAAGTACTGCGCTCCTCTCAACTGATCAAACAAGTCATCGATCCTGGGCAAAGGGTACTTGTTCTTCACTGTGAGCTGGTTCAGCCTGCGATAATCAATACACAATCGCAGCGAACCGTCCTTCTTCTTCACGAACAAGACCGGTGCTCCCCAAGGAGATACGCTAGGCCGTATAAAGCCAAGCTCTAGCAGACCATCAATCTGCGTCCGCAACTCCTCCATCTCACAAGGTGCCATGCGGTACGTCGGCAGTGAGACGGGTGTAGAACCAGGAACCAGATCGATAGTGAAATCGATCTCACGTCGGGGCGGCAAACCAGGGATCTTCCTGAACAGATCCCCGAACTCAGAAACAACTGGCGTCTGCTCAAGTACCTGGGCACCAGCGTCGCGCAATAGAGTGGCGTAGCTAAGAATGCGGAAAGGAAGATTTACCCGTACTGGAAACGTGAAAGGCGTGCCCTCAGGCTCGTACACCGTCACCACACGAGCCTCGCAGTCAATCTTGGCTCTCGCTGCAGTCAACCAGTCCATGCCAAGAATGACGTCGAGATAAACGAGCGAGGGATCGACGACCAGATCAAGAGTCATCGTCCTGCCTCCCAGATCAACTAAACAACCCTCACACATCTGGGTGACATCCGAGTAATCCCCATGAGCTGCAAGGACTCGCACGCTATCCATAGTGATAGTCTGCAACCCAAGACGTCTGACTACGGCACGCGATATCAAAGAAATCGTGGAACCAGTGTCCACCATGACAAGAACGGGAGTACCTCCGATATGGCCCGTGACCTCGAAGGCTGAATGCTGGAAAGTCGGCGTCGTAGCTGCCTCAGCGGTCAGTGCATGAACTCGTGCCTGCTGTGGCCGGTTCGGCCGCTGTGTCAAGGGCCGTGGAGGCTGTCGAATCTGCGATACCGTAGGTCGGAAAGAAGGATGCGCAGGAGCTGACCGTATAGGCGGTGCTGATATCGCCTGTGGACGTACACGATCAATCTTCTGCGGCGGCGAGAACCCACTGTCCTGCATCCTGGAAAAGCAACTCTGCGATAAATGGCCCGTCCTCCCACAGTATGTACATGATAAATCAGGGCGCCGAAACGGTCGTACAGGCGCCGTGGTCCTGGTAGGAGGATCAACGCGAGGCCTCTTGCCCGCGAAGGGCCTATCTGGTAACTCCGGTCGCGGCCTAGAAGTAGTCGGGCCTCGAGATCGCGCAAGTCGATCCACGTCCTGCTCTGCCCGCATGGACATGTGAACCAACTCCGCATAGGAGGGGAAACTGACACAGCACATATTCGACCGAATATCCGGTCGCAAGCCCTCCAAAAAGCGCCGTATGCGCATCTGCTCATCAGCTAGAATCGTCGGGACGTACCTGCCCAACTCTGTGAACCGATGCTCATACTCAGTAACCGTCATCGCTGCCTGCCTGAGACGGAGAAACTCATTCTCCCTCTCGTGCCTGTAGGTCTGGGGATAATACTTCTCATGGAAGCGGAACTCGAATGCTGCCCACGTCCATACGAAATCTGCGGCAACAGTCCGCAATATACTATCCCACCACATACTGGCCTCTCTCTCAAATAGGAAGGTAGCCAGCTCTACCTGCTCTGCCTCGGTACAGTGTAACATGCGTAGAATCTTCGACACTCGGTCGAGCCAGAACTCTGCCTCCTCAGGTCTGTGAGAACCCGAAAAAGTAGGAGGCCGCAAGCGCTGAAATCGCTCCAGAAGGCCCCGTGTGTCGGCAGGATTCCCCGCAGGGAAAGCAGGCTGTGCAGGATGTGCTATGCCCTCATCCTGGGCGTAAGTATAGGCATCCTCAGCTGGATGCCCAGGTGGTGCAGGTGGAGTAGAGGTAGTCGCACCCCCACCCTGGGATAAAGTCCCAACTATAGTGGTCAATAGCTGCTGCTGCTGTAGCATCATAGCCATCATCTACTCGAATCTATCAGGGGGTGGAGAAGGCTGTGGCGGATGAGGTGCGGAAGTAGATGCGCGCTGTGGCTCTCTAACAGATGGTGTAAATGGCGGTGGTCCACCTGTAGGACCAACAGCAGGCTGAGACGACCGAACCGTCTCAGGAATCGGGCCCACAGCAGGGTCCGGACGAGTGCCAGACTGAGAAGGAGTCTGATCCATCTGCTCAGACAATGAAAGCCGAACCGCGCTCCTCGTAGTCTTAGGTGGCATTCCCTATATTCAAAATAGGGCGCAACCTTGTCAGTCTCAATTGCACAATTACACCACAATCATTCACTAGAGAGTCAAAGGCATTCCATGCATTTCAATTAATCAAAATTGTCACAATACAAGGGATATATCCTTACAAGCATCATGACTAGAATGACATGGAAATTAAAACAGTTAAGCAACAGCAACATAAGCAAAACACTAGCCCTAATAGGCTTTACACACATAAAACAGGAAATGGCTAACTACTAATAATCAACATCAAAGATCGCGTCGCTAGTCGGAGTCTGGCGACGGAGGAGGAGCACCCTTATCCTGTAAACAATACAGGATTGCCTTCAAGGTGCGAGTCACCTTGCCAAATTTCTTCTTCGTAACGGCCTTGGCATCAGCGACCTCTGCTCGAAGTTCTTGGACTTCCCTTCGCAAAGCGGTCTGACTCTCCTCCATCCGAGCAATGCGGTCGTCAATAGTAGTCTGCGCAGAAGGAGGAGGGCTCTCATCAGTATCCTGAGCCTCCTCTTCTGCTTCTTCCTGAACCTCTTCCTGAACCCCTGCTCTAGGTTTTTCTTCGCTTTGATCTTCCTCTTCATCAAAGTCATCCCCACTATCCCTTTCAAGTTGATTTTCACGGTATTGCGACCAAATCTTCATCTTGAGCATTGTCGACTCATCGATGGTGTGAATCGATACCGGCAATTCGGGTCCAAGTCTATAGGCAAACTCAAGCGCAATCTTGCAAATGAGTCGGCCAAAGGGAAGGGATTCGGATGTTCTCCTCGACCTGGCTATGAGAACTATCTGCCGTAAGATGAAAGTGGCCATACATACGTTCTCTCCCTGGGCCACCAGAAATAAGAAATCGATCATAAGACGTGTACATTCAATGCGGTTCGTCGACCTAGGATATACATTGAACGTGCAGATATGATGCAGCAAGCGCAAATCCTCAGACATGTATGTCGCCTTGAGGCTATTATTAGGCTGCCATGGAACCAACTTACCGCACAGAAACCTGGTGCGGCGATCTCGTTCACGTCTAGTCCTCAAATTCTTCTCACTTGGATGCACATCACCTAGAGGCACATTGAGAAGTCGCGCAACCAACCGGACGTCGATCGTAGCCATCCGATCTCTACCAAAAGGGATTTTGAACTGCAAAGGCTCCAAGGTAGGATTCCGGATGTTAGCATAGAAGGCACGAACGGTGCTCACATTAGCACGAGCGCGAGCTTCAAAGATCGGCCCCCAGTGCGCAGCTTCAATGCGTTCGAACAACAGATATTCGCCGAACAATCGCCCATCTACGTCCGCCTCAAATAACACTCTACGGTCAGTGTATTCACCATGAGGCATCTCTGATAGAATGGTTCGTCCAAGATGTGCATGGGGATCTAAATCCCGCTTTGTACGGCACTCCAGGACTGCAGTTGGACTTGCGGCGGTGCTTGAACTTGCGGCACCACCCCGCGGTCTTCTCAATCGAGTAGGGCGGCTCGGCCCAGCCTCGTCTGTCGCAGTTTTCCTCTTACCCATCAAAGATATGATGGATGAGAGCGACAAAAGGCCCAAAATGGCTTCCACAAAAGCCATGAAAAACGTCGAAAATGCGGAGAAATGGCTGCCCAATCTGACAAAAGGAAATCTAGGCGTCGTAGAGGGACGCTTCAAGCTTCCCAAGGCTGTACTTTCAGGGAAAAACAAGAACAAAAAGATGGGATGGAGCACCTCACGATTTCAGCACTATTTGGGGGATTTTGGAGCTCCAAACGGAGAAATCTTCAAGGAAAGGGGCTGCCAACACCCAATAACTGATGGGTGGTGGTCGGTTTTGGCCAAGGAAGGTTGTAGAGGTGGTTTGGGACGCCGGGGTTTGGGATTGGTTGCTGAAAATCGAATCTAGGGTATGCAAGGGGACTGTTTGTGAAGGAGAGGTGGGTTTTGGGGGTTTTCGTGATGTGGGAGTTACATAGGGGTGATGTGGAGGCCATTTAAGTGGGTGCGCCCGAAGGACAGCACCAATGGAGGTCGCCGGCCGGCGATGCATCGCCCGGCCGGCGATGGCATCGCCGGTCAACTCGCAAGTTGACCGGTGGGACCCCATGGGTCTGGTCCCCCAGGGTCCCAGGGTCCCAAAAAGTCAGGTCCCACCCCTTGGTTCATTGTATTTTGGTCTCTATGAGCCCAAACATATGTTCGGGACTTTTCGGGTCCACATCGCAATCCCGAATACCAAATCATATGATGCAGCATATGAATTTGGGGTAGAAGGAGCCAGTACATCTTTCTAGCTCCTTAGTTGCTAAATAAAGTGAAGTTAGAATGGCCTTATGGCCATTTTTCATGAAATTTTACTATTCACTATAAAATTTGGTGAATGTGCTAATTTGTGTTATTTTCACATTAGGTTTGATGCCTAATATGAAATGGATAAGAAATAACTGAAGGTTGAAGTGTTTAGAGAAGGAATTTTGAAGATTTTTGGTGAAACGGGGTTTTTAAGCCCTGGCGATTGATTACTGGAGTCGTGGTCATCCCACGGCCCAAAGATTCACTTTTGCGGTTTAAAACCGCTCATAGGACGTCTCCACCCGACTTCCTACAGCTTAGAAGTGATTCGGGTCGCTTTACGCGACCCGAGATACGTTACAGACTCGATCTTGCGATCGATCCTTATAGACTTCGCCTATCGGCGAATCTGTGATCCTAGAAGTGTTTTTAGACCCTTCTCGCACCCACCTAAGTCAAAGGAAGCGACAGCGTACGTCGCAAGACCATAACCCAGGCCCAGTATACTCTCATTCATGCTCTGATACCAACTTGTAACACCCTGAAAATCGGGGGTCGTGTATAAACTCAACTCCCGAGTTCCAGACCGTCACTTATGCAACAAAAATGGTTATGATTCAATGTTGTCTAATTTAAAGCATTCACATGAGTAAAAGTATACCAAAACTGCAATTCATACTTCAGATCCAGTGATAAAAGCAAGCGGAAGACTAAACAATATATATATCACTGTATGGAAAAAAAAAGTAATCTCAACTATCTCCAAAGTATGACTACATCTCTGAGTCTCATATACATGTAAATAGACAAAAGAATAAGTTCAAAATAGTCCCACTGAAGTCCCCCTCGATCCAGGTCACCTACGGGAAGCCGTCGTGATACTGCATATACGAGAACTCATCCTGGTCCTCGTCAATCTCCGGCTCCACCTCCTGGATCTCGTCGTCACCTGCAACTACAATAGGGTCTGGTGGGTGTTGCAAACACCATCCCGTAACATGGGAATGAGTGATCAACTCAGTGGAATCATAGAGCAAAGATTAGCATGTTCACAATTCAATCACGCGATAATAGTAAAGCAGTAAATCAGACAATTCTAATACTGTTGTTAATGCAAGATGATATGACGTGATGTATGCCCTCACCGACGATCACCCTCATGCGGCAACATCTTACGACCGCGGTATGCCACACTCCCTAGAGTGCTCCACATCTTCCAGGCACATGCAATGCTATGGTGATATGATTACCAAGTTGTTATTAGTCCATTCAAACAGCAGGATTGGGAAACTAAGGTACTTCCCTTGTATCAATCCCAACACGGATCCTGTCTAGGGTCGTCACTCCTAGTAATCTCATACGATGTACATTTCGTAGGTCACTGCAAGGGCTGCCAGGGCTGTTGCTCGCACTCGTTGCACCGCTCCCCCATCACCTTATCAATACAGGCCTACTATACTCTACTGCACGGAAGGGTCGTCGCCTCCTGTGAACTCAGAATACGCTCGCGGTCACTACAAAGGGCTCGTCGCCTGATCAGTGTAGGCCGACAGCTAGAATATAGTGTCCCATACCACCATAATCTGCTCACGAGTCAAGGTGCTCACTGGTCACTACGGGGAGGTTTGTGGCCCCAGCGTAGGCCGACAGCTCGACCACGGTGTCCCATACCACCATGCCCGGCTCATGAGTCTTCGTGGATCAAGGTACCACGGTTAATAGGGTTTACAATGGTAAGTTCAGTACCCTAGGTTCAAGCAGTTATGATACATACAAGGTGAACAAACATCGGCCAGTCGGGTTACTTGACGGGCTCGACTAGCGCGATCGCATCTCGAATTGAACGACATGAAGTGCGTAAAACACTTCGCGTGGCCTAACCACTGCCGCCAACTCTCAACACGAATCACATTCATCGACGCGTCATTCGTGGCTATGACCAGTCAGCCACGAATTCGTTCGGTTACCGACTGCCTGGACTAAGTCAAGTCCCACACAGCTATTGAATTACATTAACGCTATATACCAGGGTATTGGAATTGAAACACATCATGTAAGCATGTTAGCACATGTTATAACATTCAACTTAGGCAAATCTTCAAGGCATGCTTTCCATGCATATTCAACTTAGGCAATTCTTTAAGGCATCATTTCTATGCATGTGATGCAATCATGCATAAGGTCAACATATAGGAAATCATTTAGGTCAGCATATTAATCATGAAATCAATCTCAATCTACTACATAACATCATTCAATGCAATACATACTAATACAAGCATTTATACAAACACATACACTACACACTTAAGTCCACATATAGTATGTCGACCCAAAGTGCGCAACTTGGCGAATCTCTTCGCCAAACTGATTATGCAAGCATTCCTAACTCTCTAATGCGGCGACAAATCATGTCAATCACGTCAGCAAAATATGCATGGAGACCGTACTTCCTACAAATGACTAAAATGCCCTAAATCTCATATTCTTCGTTAATTTGCGAAACAGGAAACGGAGAGCATGTTGTACATGTCAAACGGCGATGCCGTCGATAATCTACTATTAAACGACATTGAAAGCGTTGTAAACCGACAATCAAAGCGTCTAAAATCCTCACCTAGTCTCTTACGGTCGCGGGAATTTGAACGGAGCGTGTACGCTTCGTCTACGGCTGTAGGAGAACCTGATTTATGGATTTAGTTAGCTAACATGTTGTGCATCTAAACAAACCCTAAATCAGCAAGTTTTTGGGATTATTTAATACCTGAAAAAGTGTAGAAATCACCAGCCAGGTGATTGGAAGGAAGTGCTGATGCAGCAACCGTTGGTGGCTCGGAAGCGGGAAAAATCTCCTCTTCCCTTTCTCTCAAACTCTCTCTCTCTTTTCTAGGGTTTGTGAAATTCGTATGCAAGGAAGGAATGAGGGTTTCAACCCCTTTTATAAGCTTGGAAACGCCGAAAATAGGCTCCGGGACGAAGTTTACTTATTGCCTATCCATTTCGGGGCTGTTTCGGTCCAAAAACTGATTTCTGGTGGTCCCCTGGTCGATTGCGATCAGACTTAAGCTCATGGGTACCAGATGTACCTCGTATTAAGTTTTCAGTCTGGCAGGGTTCGCAGATCGCACGTAGCGGACCAGTTTCAGTTCAGCGGTCACCGCACATAGATCAGGGCTGAAAGTCCCATGATAATAAATAGATATTTTTCCTGATCCGAGGGTGTAATCTGGATGAATTCTGACGGTCAGGACGCTTAATACTGACGCGTCAAGTCGTGTGCCAGATCTAAATTTGAAATTCCCAATTCGTCCCTATTCGCGGTCGCTTCAGTCCGGGTTCAACGAAATACTCTGTGATTATCGGATTGACTTGATTTTCGAGATGATTGTCAAGTCCAGCTGGGCGGTTCTAACGGTCTAAGATAGGAGGTATCGGACCTTCGACGCGTGGTCTAAATCCCCTACAAAAGTTCAATATGGTCCAGAGGACAAACCTGCTTAGAGTTTGATCCAAGGTTATAGAGTATTGTAGAGTTGTCTGTTCTACTCGATTTGGGTCTTGTAGAACGTATTTAACGTGATCAGGGACTATTTTCCAGCTACTCTAGCGTTGCGCTAGCTAACTTACGTTTAATTTCCATGGAAATTATTTATACGCGATTTCGGGCCAAATCGGTACTCGATTCCAAGTACGGATTTTTCATGGGCGTTACACAATAAATGTCACAACTACATTTAAGATGAGCCTCAAATCAGGCTAAGATGGGGTCCACTTGGACCGTGGATCTGGCTCATACTTTGGCTCATTCCATAGAATGATCTGATTAAAATGGATGGGCAGATTGGATGCAGCATCTGCATCACGGGTGGAGCCCACGTGAAGGCCCACCATTGTGAATGTTGGGTACATATATAGTATACAAACCATGTATATAATATATATACAATATTTTATATATATACTATATAATATAAGTATGTATGTATATGTATGTATACACACACATGCATGCATACCCATACCACACACACACAGCACACACACACTCTGCACACACGCTGCACGCACGCTGAGCTGGCGTGCATAAAACACATGCACCAGGAGGGCTCCACCGTCCAGCGGACGGTGGAAGCAAACAACAGCAAGGTGGGCGCCACCGTCCACTAGACGGTGGACTTTAAGATACACATCATTATGGGTCCCATGTGGGGCCCACCCAAATGTTTAGATGCCATCCAACCCGTTCATAAGGTCACTTGGACCGGGATGAAGGGAAGACATAAATTTCAGCTTGATCCAATACTTCTGTGGGCCCCAAATAAAATTTCAATGGCAGACATTCATTCACACTGTTTCCTATGATGTGGGCCACCTGAGTATTGGATCAGGCTGATCTTTGGAGGGGGGCCACTATAAGGGGTGGCCCACCCGATGAACGGTTTAAATGGCATAAAAACATCAAGGTGGGGCCCACGGCTGGAGGCCGTGGGAGCCAGCCGTCCGCCCGCCGCCTGCAGCGGCTCTGACACAGCAGCGTTGCTGCTTCTCTCTTGCTTCTTTTAAAAAAAAAAAAATCATTTTTGAGGATTTTCGAAGGTGGGGCCCACATCACCTAAATCCGCACCATTCATTGGTTTCCCTGGCTCGAAACAAGTCCAAAGAGCCTAAAGTTTGAATTTATTTGATGATAAAAAATGAAATAAACTAAAAAAAAAAATCCTTTAATGGTAGTGATGAGTTCTTCGATGCTATGGCCCACCAGGTCTTCCAATCAGCCCCAAACTCCTACCCAACGGCTAAAATGCTGTAGGTAAGAGGATGGACAGCTTGGATTGTGTAAATACATCATGATGGGGCCTAAGCAATGGGCCACCAAAGGCTCCTATTCTTCTTTCCCTTTTCTTCTTTTTCCTTGGAAACGTCCAGCGTCCCAGACGCTGGACGGCTTGTTTTCTTTTAAAAAAAAATTGTGGTGGACCCTGATGAAGTGGGCCACCACTGATGGGTGTATAACGCATATGGTGGGCCCCACTTGAATAAATCTTGAAGAAAAATAATGCCAAGGTGGGATCCATTCAAGTGGGCCACACAATCCTTTTGCATAAAAATAAAATAAAATAAAATAAAATAAAAGAAATAAAAGAGAGAGAGAGAGACATGGAGAGTGGGACACGCCTTGTGATGGAGGGACCCGATATTATGGGCCCTCTCTTACAATGAATCATACATCAAGTGGGCCTTAAAGCATGTGGGACCACCGAAATTTAAAATCAACGGTGGGGATCCTTTCCCCACCAACATGGACGGTCTAGATGACCTTTGAAGAGAAAATAAACATCATGATGGGGTCCATGGAGAATGGCCCCATCATGGAATGATCATGATGATTCAAGTGGTCCATCGGCCACATTTTAGGGTCACAAGTGAGATCCACACCATTGATCGGTGGGCCTCACTTGGTCCACCATAAAAATAAGAAAAACTACCCTATAGAGGCACCCACCGTCCGATCTTCTCGCTCCTACGGGTTCCTTGGCACCTTAGTTTTAACTTCAATGGTTAAGATGAAGAATGGAGGGTTGAGATGGGAGATTTTGGGATGAAGAGGTGGGCCACTTGGAGCTTAGGAGAGTTGGAAAATTTTCATACGTGGGGGCTCTTGTTGCTTGGGATTTTTAAAATGAGAAAGAGAGAAAGAGAGAGAGTGATGTAGAGAGAGATGGATGGATGGATGAATGATGTTTGTGTAAGGAAAGGCTTGACTTTTGAGGCTTTTGTGTAAGAGAGGTATGGGTGGTGTAAGAAAAGCTTGACTTTTGTGGCTTTTTGTGTAAGAGAGGTATGATTTTGGGAGACTTTTGTGGTTGCTTGGGAAAAGGGAATAAAGTGATGTGTACTTGACATGTGATGGCTTGATGGATTGATTGATTGATGGGATTGATGTGATTGATGTGACACATCGTTGAGATTTCCTTGGGTTTCGCAACGCGCGGCGTTTTCTCGCACCGAACGTTGGCCCACATCTCTTGACCAGGGTATCGCCTCGGTGCGCGAGTCGCGGTATCGGAACTGCAACGACGGCGCGATCCCTATGGTATTGGTCTCGGGCTAAGTCGACTTGGGTTGTCGGTACATGAATCAAGATCGCGCGTCGATATCGTTTAAGGGTTGAAAGTTGTCGGAATTCGACCGGTAAGACCGCGGAAGTGTACGGAAAGGTACGGACCAAGATACGGGTCTTACATTGATACAAAACTTTATGGCCCCCAAAAGGTTTTTAATGATCGACGTTCATTCAACACTTTTTCCAGTAATGTGATCCACTTGAGATTGGGATATATATAAATTTTGGTCTCATACGATTAGATGGCCTAGAAAAATAAATGGACAGCATGGATGAAACACATATATCATAGTGGCCCGACAGAGCACCTACCACCAACCTTTGGCGGGGGGGGGGGGGGGGGGGGGGGGGGGGGGGGGAGTGAGTGCCCTAGTGGAGCACCCACCACCAACCTTTGGCGGGGGAGGGGGGGGGGGGGAGTGAGTGCCCTAGTGGAGCACCCACCACCAACCTTTGGCGGGGGGGGGGGGGGGGGGGGAAGTAACCGATCCGTTTCCGCTTTGGAGTGCCCTAGTGGATGATGAAATCTAGGTGCTTATTTTGGAAGCGGATTGCCTACTAAGTAACTTCGTAAGCTCTATGGGGTCCACTGTGATTCATGTATTTTATTCACTCTGTTCATCAAGTTTAATAGTTAATCTTAGGCCTTGATGCTAAAAATAAATTATATCCAAAGATCAAGTGGACCATACTACAGGAAACACAGTATGAATTGAAATTCTACCATTGAAAATTTCCAGGGGGTAACAAAAGTTTTCGATCAAGTTATTATTTGTGTATTACCTTCCATCCAAACATGCTTTATGTGGTCTCATTCCTGATAGCTACATATGGCCTAATAAAATCCGTAATGTCATGTCAACATAAATGCAATCCACATTAACCTAAAAGTTCAGTCAGGGTAATAATTTCTGTTAGTATGCCAGATGGACAGGAACTTACTCAACCGGGCCACCTTAAGAAAGTTGGTGGGCGTTCTAACAAGCATATGGTAGACCAATGAAATAATACTGAAAGTTGGTGGGCATCTTTAAAGGTCCATCACACCTTGACGTGGCTTTATTTCATTGGTTTGTCAGAGAGTCACGTACATACTCAACATTGTAGCTTCTAGATTGTTGGTGGCCTTACGATGTAGAGCAAGTCACGAATACTTTTATGTCCAAGATGGACTAGAGAAGTCCCCGGTGGAGGCCAAGGTGATCAAGACCATCAGAACCTTACAACATATGTATCTCGTAAACCAGAATGAATTACTAAACGTATCATGTATAATTTTAAAGTAGGAGAGGTAACTTTAGCTAACCGACCCAAATATGCTAGGTAGCTACACCAAATTTGCGAGATTCCCTCAAATCGGTGATCAAAAGTTTATTTTATTTTCATTTTTACTAGTAAGTTTTAGTTTGATTATAACTTTTCATCTTTTGAGCTTTAAGAGTTATGTCCAAGTAGTTGTTTAAAAATATTGGGAGAATAATGTGATTAAGCTAAACAAGACACTTACTATAAATAGTAAATTTATAAATAACTAATTTTATTGAGTTGAAGTTTGATTATGAAATTTCTTCCAAAAGTTTGATATCACTATTTAAAAGGGTTGTAAATTCATCTTTATTATGTACCGAAAAAATTTTAAATTTTTTAGAATTTATTTCTATTTTCTTATTTTACTTCGTGAATTCAAAGTATTCCTATAATTCAAAGTATTCCTATAAGAAATCTAAAGAAGCTCCTTGGATACGGAGTAGTTATCCCCTTGAGACTGTAATCGGCCTCATCATTCCCATCCCTGTCTCACCTTCTATGACAAGCATATGGAGGGCCAGTGAAATAGTATCGAATGGAGGACCCTATTTAACAGGCATACCTGAGCCAATGATATGGTACAATGTTGCACCCTGACAGAACTCAATGCTACTGTAATTGAGCAAATCTACTTCCTAAAAATAATAGTAACATACTCATAAGTTAGCGTACGTGTAATTAAAATATGTTACAATTTTTTTAGCCGTTCATTTTCTTTTGAATATGCATGTGGGCCACCTAATTAGTAGATATTTTTTTCAGCCTAAGCAATTTAATAGTGGAACCCACCTGATGAGTGACTTGGATATGTCTAACATGTGCCAAGCTTACACATGTGACGAATAAGTGCAGAAGAAAGTGTGTTATATGCAGTTACACTTCACCTTTGCCGTGGTCAAATCAGTAAAGGGGAAAATATACATTTTGCGAATTTTGTTTTTTGTTCTGCCCATTCAAACGGACAAAGGATTAGATGGCTTATGTCATCCACCGCATGGTGTGGTAGGTAAGGATGGAAAATGGCTCCTGGGATCAAGAACCTTAAGAGCCTGTTTGTTTTTCAATTCACAAGATAGATGTCGTGTAAATCTTCTCCGCCGGAACTACAGAAAGGAGGATTTTTTTTCCACTAAAATCTGTGGGGGCCACTGTTGTGTATGTTCTTAATCTGCACCGTTCATTTGTTTCTACCTCTCATTTTTGGGTATGAGCCCAAAAATGAGGTAGAACCAAAGCTCAGGTGGACCACACCACAGCAAATATGGGGAATTGAACTCTTAGTGCTCATTTCTTCTTTGGGGTCACAGAAGTTTTGGATCAAGCTCTAGGCTCATTTAAAATTTCAACAGGAGATAGTTCAATTCTTCATGTTTCCTATGGATTAGTTCACTAGAGCTTTGTATTTGCCTCATTTTTTTTAGCTGCACGTCTTAAAATAAGCATCTAGAACATATGAACAATGTGGATCAAACACACGTAGGCCCCATAAATTTTACCACCATAATTTCAATATAATGAGAATGTCTTTGGGCCATGGATTTCAAGGAGGCGAAATTACATCTTAGTTTCCTCTTTTTATATAAAAAAAGTAATAATTCTCATTTATAATTCATTTATGATGTATTTTGAAAAACAAATAGGCTCATAGGGAAGCATTGGATATGGGTCCAGGAAGCCCACTTGTGGACAACCACCACGTGGATGAATTGTATGCAGTTTTCCTTTGGAGTAGACCTTAAATGGGTATCCTTTTGTTCTTAAAGATCAAATT
Organism: Magnolia kwangsiensis; assembly: GCA_037074715.1. NCBI lineage: Eukaryota > Viridiplantae > Streptophyta > Magnoliopsida > Magnoliales > Magnoliaceae > Magnolia > Magnolia kwangsiensis. The sequence continues at coordinate 131,447,729 of CM073574.1, forward strand.
TGAATTCAAATAGAAAGAACTTGTGATGAGGTAGGGAGTTCAGATGTGTTATTGGGATAAGCTCATGTTCAACTCCTCTTAATTCTCCCGTTTCTTACCTTGGAGAGAAATAGGGATGAATAAGAGGAGAATGTCCAATTGCCCATTAGCTCTAGATGCTCTAAACCTATAATCATGTACGATGGCCATCCTAATCCTTTGGTTAAAGGGGTGACTAACTAGCTTATTTTGTCTACATTAGCTTTAGATCTCTCTAAATTTTTGCACCATGCCCTAAAATGAGCTAGCAAAAAGTATGAATGGTATGAATAAAACTCACACATTGATACTAGACCGACAAAGCTTGGGTCATGTCAGGTTGGAGAGGTATTCCTAGAGTCCAGTGCTGCAAGCAAGTGTACATCGAGTCGAACTGGCCTTAGCATGACTTGGCTGGGCCACTAGTTGACCTCAGCTTGAATTCGGCTCGGCTCGGTCCTCGAGCCTGACTAGTCAGCCTGGCTCGGTTTTGTCAGTAGCTTGGGCCAAATCGAGCCAAGTTTGAACTAAAATCGAGCTGAGTTCGCCTGTATAGCATTTTCACAAACACCTAAACTGCACCTTCAAAATTTCATTGTATGTAAAATAGTAGCAATGGTGTTGCAAGTATTTTATCAAACACTTCTAAGCAATATAAAAATCAAGAAAAAAAAAAGATATTTGTTTCATATACATACCTTCCTTGCCACCAGCCACACTTCGTTGAGTCGTTCATCAAGCACTTGGTGAGCAACATCAATATCAAAGTAGCTAAGTCACTGAACTGGTTCGATCTGTGTTCGATTCGAGCTGAGTTCGATCCGAGTCGAGTCAAGCTGGAGCCCGCTCGAACTCATTTAAAAGCTAAAAAAATCAGCTCGACTTGGCTCGAACTCAACTTCCAACCAAGTCCAATTGAGCTTTTTCGAGTTGAGTTGAGCGAGCTAACCGATGTAGCTCGGTTCGTGTACACCCCTTGATGCTTTAGATCTTGCTCTCACCTCACTTTCACTCTTGACCTCTTCACGTGGGTTGCATGAGGCATACGTAATGGCATGTGTGACGGGAAATCATGTGTTTTTTTTTTGGTAGACCATGGAGTATTATATACATTTTTTTAAGGAAAAAGTAAAAATAAAAATCCTACAAAAGGCCTAGGCTGCAGGGTGGTAGGGCGATCAACAGGCGACGCCTAGGTCTCGGCCTGGATTTTGAACTGTTTTGGGTTGGACCGTTGGACTGGCCCTGTTCAAAATTCTAATCCTTCGAGCCCAAGCCCGGCCCATTAACACCCCTACATACTACAGAGTACTGAATATCTTAAAGAACACATCTATATGCATGGGCACCGTAGGTTGTAGTGCCTTACCATCTTTCTCCCAAAGGTATCACTTGTGTAGGACATCCATACATAAATTGTGGACCACATAATCAACATTCTCTGAAATGTAAACGGATTGGCTACTTCTTGCTCTGTAGACCCCACCATGATGTGTGTGTTTCATCCATGCCATCCGTCTATTTTTCTAGATCATTTTAAGGTATGAGACAAAAAATGAGGTATATCCTAATCTCAAGTGGACCACATTACAGGAAACAGTGTTGAATGAACGTAGATCATTAAAAAAAAATTGGGGGAATAAACGTAGATCATTAAAAAAATTTTGGGGGCCATGAAAGTTTTGGATCAAGATCATCTTTGTTTTTTATCCTTCATCTATGTCTGTATGACCTAATCAACAGATTGGATGTAAAATAAACAGTACAGTGGGACTTAGGAGGATTTTAATGGTCGATATCCAATCACTATTGTTTTCCTGTGGTGTGGTCCACCTGAGATTTATATCCCTCTTACTTTTGGGATCAAACATAAAATGATCTGTAAAAATGGATGAACAGCATGGATGAAAGACATACATCATGGTGGGGCCCACAGAGCACTAGCCACTGGGCTCCAATCCGTTTCCCTCTGGAATCAGGCTGATCGGCTCACTCATTTGTATGCCTGTATGTTGATTTAGACAGTTGGTTGTCCAATAATTACACCTACAAGGTCTGATTGATTAGTGGACTGGCCTGATTTTAGTGCCAGCTGATCTTTTATGGTGGGGCCTGTCACGCATTGGCTGCAAATAGGAGGGGACATTATAAACTGGGGCTGGTGAGCAGTTCTCCTTGCTTGAACTATCCATTCGTTTGTGTAGGGCTGGCCCTGCCAATGAGTAGACCACCTTGTATGTGACATATTCTCAGCTCCATGGTGGGGCTACCATATGAATAGTCAAGATATTCCAAACACTTGCCAGCATGGCATGCCTGCGTGCCATGGTATTTAGCAAGAAAATATCCATATTTGGAATATTTAGAGTTGTACACAAGTTCAACTGAGTCGAGCTTAGCATAGCTTGGCTAGCAATCAACCCTAGCTCGAACTCAATCCTTGAACTTAATTGGCCAGCTCGGATCAGTTTAGTGAACAGCTCAAGTCAATTCAACCCTATGCAACATTTTCTCAAATACATATAATGCATCTTCAATCTCTCAACAGCTTGGCTCGACTCTCAACACTTTGAAGGCATTTCATTAAACACTCGGGGAGCGGCACTAAGATTAAAATATGAGGGCAATCCGACAATGTAAAGTTTTTGTCTTTTTCTCTCTATGATGATTTGTTTCTTCAATTTTCTCTTGAATGTCTGTTTCGAGAATACATCGATATAAGAGCAGCCAATAAGCAGCACTTCAATAAGTTGTTTTATCAAACACTTGTCGAATAACATCAAGATCAAAATAATAGAACCATTGGGCCAATTTAAATCAAGTTGATTCGAGTTAGGGTTCAAGTCGAGTTGAGCCAAGCTCAAACTCAGCTCAAAATTTTTTCAAGCTCCAAACACTAACTCAATTAGGTCCGAAAATAATTTCAAACATAGGTGAGTTGAGCTTTTCTGAATCGAATCAAGCAAGTTGACTGAGCTAACTGGGCTCATGTACAACTCTAAAAATAATTACACCCTTTACTTTAGAATGCCTATGCTTTTACCGCACTAAGTAAACACTTCTTCTTCTTTTTTGTTAGCTGGTTAGTACACTCCATTGTCAGTTCACACTTCACTGTTAGCCACCCCCACTAGGGAGCGATGCCCTGAGGAAACCCTGTTGGGCCACATCCATTTTTCCATATCAATTTATGAGTCTAACCCACAATTGAAGCATATCCAAAGATAAGTGCACCATAAACAGTGGGATATAATGATTTCCACAGTTGAAACTTTCCTGGGAAAAACGGTGATGCTTGTTTGTCATCTTACAAGATCACCCGGATATAGATGAAGGGAAAGATCAGCTTGATCCAAAATTTTGTAACCCCAAAAATTTCTCAGCCGTACACTGTTTTCTATGATGTGGTCCACTTTAAATTTTGGTATGATTTGTTTTTTTAGCTTGTCTTAAAAACTGTCTAGCAAAATGCATAGCCGGAGTCGATAAAATATACAAATTACAGTGCCCCACAGTTCAGTGCGCAGTCCGCTTTGGAGGGAAACGGATTGGCTACTCCCCCTGCCACCATCCCTGTGGCTGATGGTTGGTGCTCTGTGAGCCCACCATGATGTATGTGTTTCATCATTCCATTCATCTATTTTTATTCATTATTTTTGGGCTTTAAACCATAAATGAAAGGGATATAAATCTCCATGGACCATACCATAGGAAAACAATAGTGATTGGATATCCACCATTAAAATCCTCCTAAGGCCCACTGTACTTTTTATTTGACATCCAATCTGTTGATTAGGTCATACAGACTCAGATGAAGGGAAGGAAGAAAGATTAGCTTGATCCAAAACTTTTATGGCTCCCAAAAAGTTTTTAATGGTCGACGTTCATTCAACACTTTTTCCTATAATGTGGTCCATTAGAGATTGGGATGTACATAAATTTTGGTATCATGTAATTAAATTATTTATAAAAATAAATAAACGGCATGGATGAAACAAATATATCATGGTGGGGGCCACGGAGCACCAACCATCAGCCATTGGCTGGTGGCCGGGGGAGTAGCCAATCCGTTTCCGCTTTGGAGTGCCTTGGCGTATTACGTGCTTATTTTGGCAGCGGATTTCCTACTAAGCAACCTAGTAAGCTGAGTGTACTGTGTAAACTCCGTGGGGTCCACCGTGATTCATGTATTTTATTCACTCAGTCCATCAAATCAACAGATAATTTTAGGCCTTAATGCCAAAAATGAACTATATCTAAAGATCAAGTGGACCATAGCACAGGAAACGGTGTGAATTGAAATTCTGCCGTTGAAAATTTCTTGGGGGCAACAAAAGTTTTGGATCAAGCTATTAAATGTGTATTACCTTCATCCATCTCTATGTGATTATGAACGGGTTGGATGACAAATAACATCACTGTGGGCCGTAAAAAGGTTTCAACAGTAGAAGTCATTATTCACCCTGTTTCCTGTAACGTGGTCCGTTTAAGGTTTGAATATCGTTCAATTTTGGGATGAACCACTAAAATGATATGGAAAAGCAGATGGACGGCGTGGATAGACAACATACATTCACAATGGGCCCAAATGAGTTTTAAGGCCATACAGGCCTTAAAACTCTGTCCGATTGCTATGGTGCTCCTCATGCTTTGACTTGATGGTCCACTTTTCAGATCCCTGACCGGCTCAGTCCAATCGCCTCTGACCGGCTCAGTCCAATCGCCTTTCTCCTTGGGGCATGGTCGAACATTGCTGTAGCCTACCAAATCAACGGCCGTGATCACTGTACAAAGATAACAAGTAAATGCTTACGTCGCAAGAGGCTCATGTGTCTTCTTTTTGGAGGTTTGCTAATCACGTAGGGGTAGAGCCCTGCCTATCTAACATCTAAAACACTTGGTGAGATGGCACACGCGTGTGACATACGAACCATCCATCAGGTGATCTTCAGTCTCACCGTGTTGAAGCCCTGGGTCAGCTAGCTACTTGTTGAAACCAGCCTAACTGACGGTTCAGATGTTTACTACGTGTGCTATCCGGGCACATATATATTTAAGCATGTACGTGGCCTGGGATATACACGAGGTGAGAGGATTACGTGTGACCCAGGACCCACCCAAGACGGTGCAGCCCTTACCGTGGGGCCTACCTTGATTAATATATTTTATATTCATGCCGTGCATCCGTTTTTCCAGATCATTTTAGGGAAAAATAAAGCAGATCCAATTATCAAGTGGACCATAACATAAGAAACACATTTGTGATTGACCATTAATGGGCCAAAAAAGTCATGGATCAAGCTTATATTTGGATTTTCCCTTCTTCCAGGCCTACGTGACCATATCAATAGATTGGATGGCAAATAAATGCTAGGAAAACATAGGGGTGTACACAAATCAAGTTAGCTCGGTTAGCTCACCCCACTCAACTCTCGATTCCACTCAGTTCAAAGTTGCGTTCCAACTGAGTCAAGCTGATTTTTTGAGCTCGAAAAATTTTTGAGCGGAGTTTGAGCCTGCCCAAGATTGACTCAACTCAGATCGAATCCCAACTCTAATCGAACTTAGATCGAACTAGTTCAGTGACTCGGTTACTTTGATATTGATGTTGCTCACCAAGTGTTTGATGAAACGACTCAGCGAAGTATCAACTAATGGTAAGGAAGGTATGTATATAAAACAAATACCATTTTTCTTTGATTTTGATGTTGCCTATTAGGTGTTTGATGAAATACTTGTATACAGCTACTGCTGTTTTACATACAGTGAAAAATTGACAGTGCACACTATATGTGTTCGTGAAAATGCTGCAGAGGTTTGATTTTTGCTTGAACTCAACTAGAATTGGCCTAAGCTGCTGACCAAATGAGCCAAGCTGGCTAGTCAGGCTTAAGGACCAAGCTGAGTCGAGCTGAGGCCCACTCGACTTGTTTCGACTCGGTGTACACCCCTAGGAAAACTTGAAGGTACTCCCTAAGAAGTTTTTAATGGTAGCGCATTCAATCACCACTGTTTAGCATGTTATCGTCCACCTGATAATTAGATCTAATTCATTTTTGGAATACTGCCCTAAAATAATATAGAAAAACGGAAGGACAGAGTAGATACAGAGTACATATATCAAGGTTGGGCCCACGGTAAGGGCCGCACCATCTTAGGTGAGGCCGGGGTCTCACCTAATCCGGTCATTGTCTGGAGGTTAAGTTGCGATAATAGATTCAAAGGAAGAAAGTTTGATCGGTTTTGCCAACGCAATCCGCTTCCACAAAGTGAAGTACGGCGAGTGTGGCAATGTAAAACCAAAGGTCGATATTAGCTGGGAATATCCCAAGTAGGTGTTAGGAATGATATCTACAGCTCCAAACCGTCTTATAGCTTAAATACAGCAATGGGAGTGGTTGTTCTCTCCCTGATGAGTAGCTTTCAGCTGATGGTGAAGCTGGGTGATCAAAGTAATGAGTTGATAGTCATTTAAAAGATTAAGACTTGGGCACATTCACAGAAAAGATATTGCATCTGTAGAGGGTTATTTTATTGGCCACTGAGGGAGTGTTTGGATCATAAGTTACTTAAGGTATTTATGCATCAAGTAACTTATCTTGATTTGTATTTATTAAACATAAGTTTTAAGTAACTTTAAATATATAAAAAGTTACTTATAATTGATTAGAAACCAAACTTATCTCAATTAAGTTACTAATTATCTACTGTTGTAAGTAGAAAAAGTAACTTATTTTGTGGTATGTAAATGGGTCCTAATATTGATTGATAATCCAATAGCTTTTCCAAGTTGGATCCCGATAGATACCACTTTTCGTGATTCCATTATAGTGACTCTAGTCGAATCGACTACCTAGGCGAAGAAAACCACCAAGGGCACTTGACTGCATAAGCACAGTAGTTATAAGGGTGAACCATGGCAGATGAGCAAGTAGGGGGACGGTTTTGTCTTAATCGTTGTTGGTCTTTGAATTCAGTTGTGTGGAACATGTGCGAAGGTTATGGGTGTGTCAGAATTGATTGGGTCCGAATCAAAATGTGATCGTCGACCCCTATTGTTGAGATAAAGCGTGGCTCGACCATTCGTCTATTCGGTCAACTGCTATGCATTCGTTACTTAGTCGATTGACAGAGGTTGGGACTCCTCCAAATGAGATCTTTTTTGTCTTGGAAATCCAATGATTTGTGAAGTTTTACTAGTTGTATGGTTGAAATAAACATAGAGAAAAGAATGATGCAATTAAGGAAAGTGCCAATGAATTACCATTAGGGGAAATTGTCTGCTTGGCTGAGAGTATTAAAGTGCTTTTGAGAGAAGTATGTTGATGAGCAAAGAAGAGGTAATGCTAAGAATTACAATCTATGGTCGGTCCAAAATAGGAGCATAGGTGGACATGTTCTTAAACTATTGTCTTCCTTCAGATCTGAAATGCAAGCTTAGATGGAAGAGAAATACAACTATTAGTTACAACCTAAATCGGTCCGATGGATACAAAGGAATAAACTAATCATAAATCTACACTAAGGTCCACTACTACTGAGCAAGGAGATACTGAGCCTAGATACATAGCCCTGCACTAAATTTATAGTTGTGTTTGTTTTTGGGCTATGGATCCATTCTCTCATATTTGCTTATAATATTTCCAGATTTAAGGGAAAAGGATAAGAGAATAACCATCCATCTACGTGGCTCCATCATGTGCAACCAACTAGAAAAAGAGCAATTACACTTTATTAACTACGATCTTATCTATGAACGTGCACTTAGCAGCTGACATGGCTGAGACAACTATCTATCTTTATCCGAGAGCGCTACAATACCAAAAATATCCCAAGACAAGTCGATCCTTGGCCTAGTGCTATCTGCCTTCTCAAATATCTTCTTTGCCACGTGGCAACATCGACACCATCTATCTGATTCATATAGATTCCCTTACATTTATGGATATTTGACAAAGAATAGCCGTAAATGTAGTTATGAATTGATTTTGTAACACGTGCCAAATCTTCTGCTTCTAATAATATCGATTAGAGTTGCCATCCTATCATTCTTTGTTATCAAGTGCCATTTGTACCATGGAGAATATATTTTTGTATCTTTATAGTATCTTTAGTTTCGAAATTTGCTCCCATCATCATGCGATAATTAATGCATCATATGCCGATGCCTAATAAATGCCATCTCTTGCGCTTTGTTTTCTTTTCTTAAAAGAACCTAAATCCTTTTCACATCTCTTACGACCATGGCTCCAAAGATGACAAAGATCTTTGATTCATACTCTTACGACCATGGCTCCAAAGAACCTAATAAATGCCATCTCTTCCTCTTTCAACACTCTTCTAGAACCACTCCTTCCCCTTCCTTCTAAGGAAACAATTATTTCTTCTGATTCATACTCTACTCTTTATTTAGGTCCATCCTTTAATCCATCTTCCTCTCCCAATCTTTCCACTATTGCTAACTACTTTCCAGCAGACAGAAGAGATCGGTTCCTGATTTCTTATGAATCTTTTGATTAGAAATATTAGGAAAGGGTCCCACGACTATGGCTAAGATCCATTTTCCAATCTGGCAAAGATCGGATCCATTTTCCAATCGATCCTCTAAGGCTAGTATGAGTTAATGTGTATGTAACAACATCAATAGACACAATTACATGGACGATATTAAACATAAAATAATGTCATAATTTTATAACTACAAAATACAACAACAGGCATAATCTCTCTGCTGGAGAATATTGGGTTTCAGCATCGTTCAATCGTCTAATCAAGTAATAGACCGCTTGCTCTTTTCGGTCATAATTCTTTTGAGCTAACAACACTCCGATAAATTCTTTGGCTACAAATATATAAAGCCGAAGTGGTTTCTCTTTTCGTGGTGGGATCTGAACTAACGACTTTGTCAATTACTCTTTTATTTTGTCAAAAGCTAGTGAATGTCATTCTTCCCATACAAACATTTCCCCTTCTTTTAACTTAACTAATGAAGAAAAAACAATAGTTTTCCCTACTAAATTTGAAATAAATCGGTGAAGATAATTGACCTAAGAATCTTCGCAACTCTTTTTTATTCTTTGGAAGTTGAGTTTCAATAATATCATGAGCTTTATTTCAGTATATCTCAGAACATCTTTGATATATCGAAAATTTGAGAAAATTCTTCGCTAAAACACCAAATGCACATTTTAAAGGGTTCATTTTCAATTTCTGCAGTCTTATACATTTAAATGATTGTCCCAAATGAACTAGATGGTCGTTAAAATCACATGACTTTACCACCACATCATCCATGTTTACTTCCAATATATGCATGATTATGTCATGAAAGTTGGCATTCATAGCCTTATGATAAGTTGCTCTAGCATTTTTTAAGCCGGTGTTATCATCTTCCAACAAAGTGTGTCAATAGCTCCAGGGCATCTAAAAGTGATTTTTGAAATATTATTTTTAACAATTTAAATTTGATTATAATCAGAATGGCTATCCATGAATGATATTATCTTATGCCCTGTAGCTCAATCAATTAATTGATCAACAACGGGCATAGGGTATTCATTTTTTGGTGTATCATGATTTAGATATCCAAAATCAATACACACATGGATTTTTTCTATTATTTTTTACAACTGGAACTACATTAGAGATCCATTCTATGTACTCGATCGACTGAATGAAGCAAACCCGCAACAATCTTTTTACCTCTTCCTTGATTTTGAGGTTGACTTCCATGGTCATCCTCCATGGAGGCTGCTTTACTGGTCGAAATTCTTCTTTAATCGGTAGTCGATGTTCAACAAACTTATGGCTTAGACCAGGCATCTCATGGTAATCCCATGCAAAACAATCTTTGAAGTTTTGTAGTTTGGCCATCACACATGTTCATCCAATGATAAATAACCATTAATGTACGTCAGCTGATGACATTTGTCATTCCCAAGATTGACTTCAATCAGGGGATCTTGCATATATGCTTGTAGATCATCGAGTTTGGCAGGTGCCGCTGCTAATTCCTCAAAAGCTGTGTTGTTTTCGGCAATCTCATCATATTCCAATAAACATTTGGCTAAGTTGATCATACATTCATCACCTAACTCATCCTTTCCTGAGCTTGCTTAATCCTAGCGAACTAGGCTACAATCCCTACTTCTTCTTACTTTCATGTTAAGGTTGTATTCATGAGGACTCTTTGATGATGTAAGATTTCCCTAGACGATACACTACTAATGTTCCCGACGTGACTATTTTCATTTTAGCATGTAAGCTTTCGTCTCTTACCTTAACCATTGGCTTCTTTAATAATGACGTCCTAGTCAGGTTACCAAATCGATCTCCCCCGATAAAAGTTACAGGCACAGCATCCTCTTCATACGAATATGCATCCGCTACATTAGATATAGCCTGAAAAGGCTTACTATCTACTAGAACTATTTCAACTTTTCTCTTATTCTAGAAGATCATGATCTGGTGCAGATATGAAAGAATGTAAAAGTTGTCATGAATCCAATCACAGCCAAGAAGTGCATTGTAGTTGGAATGTGATGGCACAATAAAGGAAGTTGTCAATGCTCTCCTACTTCCAACTATCAAATCAACCGGCAAAATCCCTTCTACATTCGTCACTCTACCTGTAAAGTCTGTAATAGACACTTCAATAGTAATTAGATCAGAATAAGTTTTCCCAGCTTTCTTAACATAGTGATTGGCAAAATATTCACGGCTATACGGTTATCAACCCAAATACGAGAAATGGGATATCCGTTCATATGTATTGATATAATTAACGGTTTAAGATGTTGTGACATCGTAAATAAAGGTTGATCGAAAATCATTTTCTCAACATCTACGTCAGATTCGATAGTAATGGAATATGACTCTTCATGGTATTTCTTATTGTCGTTAATTATTTCTTCTTTAATCAACATTTCTCATGTTTCTTTAACATTTTCTTCAATACTAGGCTGATCTAGTTTAGCCAAGAAGTTGAGAGGAAGCGTAAACACCATGTTGCAATTGACCCTTATTGGACGTATAGTTCTAAAGGTAATAGTTGTTGGTTCATGACGACCATCTTCTTCATCATTCTTTGGATTCTTTGCTCACTGAAAATTAGTGTCTTTTTATAGAAACTTTACACGCACCAATAATTCTTCGATCAATAGATCTACCTTTGGGGAGTCATATTGATTCAAATCTTCTTCAAATAAATCAGTAGGCTTCTTACCGGCAAACTTCTGCTCGTTCTAAACTATTTGTCGATTCTCATGTAGAGTAGTTCTTTCGATCTTATGCATCTTATTTGAATTGTTCATACATGTCCAATTACGAACATTATTTGGTCAATTACGCACCGTCGACCAATTTTGTCGACTATGCATAGGATTCTATTCTTTCAGGTTCCTTTGGGCCGCTCGTTGTCGCTGCCAACAACGTTTTTGTTGTTAGTGTACTATTTTTTACACCTTACTTATCAATCACGTGAGTCTATGTGTGATGTAGTCGGTTGAGCCCTTGGAAGCTGAAGACACAAGGGGACAGGGAGTATCAAGGAGTAAAGAATAGGTACATGAGGTGCCTTGGTGATCCTAACCCTTGACTCAAAACAACCAATAACCTCTAGATGATTTTAAACCTAATAGGTAAACCTTTTACTGATCATCCCTTAGCTTTAGGAATCTTAAATGAACATGATTGGATTGCCTTCGGAGGTCCCAAGTTGCTTGAAAACAAATTGCACAATTTTAAACAACATTCTGTCCCACCAAATCCCCCTTTAATCACATTGAAAGTGCTCAAAACATGACTGCAAGAAAAAGCCTTAAAATTCAGTGTAATTTGGCTCCAGCTGGAGCGTACTTCGGCTGGCTTCGGTGCAACCGAACCTAAACTTTCATCTAACCTAAGCTCGAACTTACATTTTTATAAATGACCTTGCTTGACAATTTCAATCGAACTGACCATGATTTTCAGTTTCAGCCGGACCAACCGAAGACTAGTCATTACAGATTCGTTGGAACCTTTTTTGTTATAAATATTGCATTCGGATCTTTGGACAAATGATTGATTTTGGTATTTTAGAGACCCTAATGCATCCCAAGCTTTATCAAACCTCTTAGGCTCTATTCTAATGAGATGTGTGCTCTTTTCTTAGTAATTCTTCACACTAATGAGCATTTCAAGCTCCTCTATAAGAAGAATATGATCTCAAGCCTTTTCTAGAGTTTAAACACTAATTCTCTTAACAAATCCTACTGTTTATCAACCTTTAGAGTGTCCATCAAGGTGAATCTCTTAAGAGTTTAACTTTCCATTAGTTGTAGGAGATTTTATTCAAACTCTCATCACCTTAGTCATATCAATGGAACATCGCATGTAAGGTGTTTGATCTTGGATCTGAAGCATTGGCAAAGCATCGATGTTAATGATCGAGGGAACGAAAGGGGAGATAGTTGAAGCACGACATAGCATCAATTAAGCAGCCCAAAATGATGCATCAAGGGAGCTCAATTCTACAAGTAAGTGTCAATTAGTGAATCTATATTCTCTTTCCTTATGTAGGATTGACGGTAAGAGTTTGTAACCCAAACTTGATAGGTTCTTGTGTAGTAACTAAGCTCTTATGTAGGGTTGAATTCACTGGACATGAGTATGTGCATGTTAGTCTCCAATGGGAGCAAACGTAAGTTCTTAGACTAGGACTGAGGTTGTTGGTTAGCTGATAGAAAATCAACTAAAGTCTCTTACAGGAGCCTCTTGTAGGAGTGTACATTAGGTAAGTACTTGTATAGGCTACTGACATGGAAGAGTATGTGGTAATTCCTTGAGAAGGCCACAAACATGGGCGAGTATAGGATAAGTCCTTATGTATGGCTGTAAAGGTTAGAGTTGAACCTATTTAAAACTTCTAATAATGAAATCCGGTATACTCAGGGAGAGTGCGTCCGCCAGAAGTGGAGTAAGGAAACTAAACTAATATACATGCTTATGTTTGAAATTTTCATTTAAGTCATTTTCTAATTATGCTTAATGTGATTATTTAGTTGAATTATATGTATGCATTATTAGATGAATGTTAGAATTTGAATAGTTAATGAAAGTGCCCTCATTTTTCAATATACGTGAATGGTAAGTTTGTTTATTAAGTGAGACCCAAATTAAAGATCACAAGTTCAAAACTCATCAAAATGAAGATGTACGAATGTACTTAATAGGTAAACTAAGCCTCATCTACCTAAAAAACCCTATCAGGTATATGCCCCAAAAAAAAATAAACATATCTTACCTAAAAACATATTTGAAAACCCACCGGTAAGCTTAGATTAGATATGTCTTGGAATTTGTGAAAAATTGAATCAAATAGGTAAAATACATGTATTATCGATTGCATTGAGTTGCAATCAAGGAAATTTTTTATGGCACCGAATATTGTTCGATTGCATCGAAATCCAGGCAAAATATTCCAACAACATCTGTAAAACAAGTTGAAATTTTCAATTGCACTAAAGGAGGTTCGATGACATTGAAATTCAAATTTTGATGACATCGAACCCACTTCGATTACATCGACCTTAGCCACTTCCTCTATCAACTCTAAACTTTTCTCTGAGTGTTATTCTATGTAAACAAAATCCTTTTGATGCCATCGAAAGTAAGTTATTAATGACATCAAAAGCAAATTGATCCCATTGAAATATGGACTAGTTTGTCCAGTAATTAAGCTTTTGAGGAAGACAAATCTGACCAGTAACTAAAGAGAATACGAAGAAAATCTTGATGGTATCGAAGTATCTCTTGATGACATCAAAGACATCTTCGATGGCATCGAGGGATGCTCAATGGCATCGGACAAAATCTGCCCCGCACCTATTTGAAAAACTTTGGTGCATGAAGCCAATGACATCGATAAGAGTAGATTTCTGCCCATTTTTTACCGTTGGGATTCATCTTTTTATAAACTCTTGGGTTACCTCTTGGGAAAATTAGCAAGAATTGAAGAGATCTTGAGAAGTTATTGTAATAGTTAATACCCTCATCTTCAAGCCCTCTTTTCCATAAGAGTTCATCGTTCAATCCATTTCTTAAGCATTTATTACCATATTCATTGTTTGGATTGAATTATGAACTCTGACATTTATTAAGTTTTCAGCAGCACCTTTTAATGGCAAATCATTATACTGGAATCTTTGAATGCTTAGCTCATGGAAATCTTCTCTAACGTTTAAAGACGAATCATTTATTAGCGAAGATCATACCAAACCCTAAACCAATAACCTCGGAGCATTGATTGGAGCATCAATGGATGGTTGCAGTTCAAGGGAGCAGAAGACTCTTCATCAACAGGAAGACCTTCACCAACATATGCTGATAAGGGGCTCACTCACTTACAAGTAAGTAATAGATTTCATAAAATCTAAAGCCCTTTCCTTGTGTAGGATTTAGTTTCAGAGTTTATTTTCAAACTTGCTAAGACCTTTCGTAGGTCTCCTACAGGAGAATACGTATAGTGTTCTTGTGTAGGACATGTTGCCTTGTGTAGGACATGTTGCCTTATGTATGCATGTGTATTTGCCTTGTATAGGCATGAGTATTTTCCTTGTGTAAGCAACTAGTACATACCTTGTGTAGGTTGTAAAAGTTTATGGTTAACCTAATTTAAAACCATTAATAGTGAAATCCGATGCACTCTAGGGTGGAGTGCGTCAACTGGGAGTGGAGTAGGCACATAGGCCAAACCACTATATATTTTTACGTCTATGATGATTGCTCTTGCTCATATGTATTGGCTGTTAGAGTGTTTACTTTATGCACAATACATGTTTGATAGAATGCAACACTTAGATCTCTCACTATTTTAGAAGTTGATAATCCTTCTTAACTTATTTTAAATTGGTAGAATTTATAGTTTAATAGGATTAAAGTTTTAAAAGTCTTATTCACCCCCCTCTAGGACACTTGGACATACATTCGTACTTCAATAGTAGCGGTCCTACTGTAATTTCAGTTAACACATCCCACATAAATGTACACTCTCAACTATAGACTAGTTGCATAATTGACATATCTTTAGTAGTCTATGTGATCAGACTATCTATTAGCTTGGAATCCTTATAGTTAATTGTCTTATTTAGTTTAATTAGTATATTAGTTTAAGCAATTGTATTTTAAAAGACATAAATTTTATTTAGTCTCAATCACCCCCTAGTACATAGCCACCATTCTATAGCTCTACCAAGCTTCCGCATATGGTCATGGTATCCTATTCTATGCAATTTCAATTGATATCAAAGCGGGTAGCTGTTGAAGGGATTAACTGCCTTTAGTTGATCCAAGGATATTTAGAATGATGTCTACCTATAAGGGGAAAGCGAATGTTACCCAAGAACATAGCCACATTTATAAATATAGTATGAATAAGCCTACTGGGAACAATAGAGAATTTGAACTTGATACTCACATCTTTGTCTCTACCCCTCCAGTAATCCAAATGAACTTATATACTTCTAGATGTTGACCAAGAGCTTTTCATGTGTGTCATGCTTATGTAGATGGTAGGCATCGATAATTTAAATGTATAATCTTAAAAAAGGTACAATCTACCTTAGTCTTAAACCAAAGTGGTAAATACTTCATGACTAAGAAATTAGCACACCAATGGAGAAACATCCCTAAAGGATCGCTTAAAAAGAAGAGAGAGTTTCCAACCATTCCTAAAAAGACTGATCGGATAAATGTATTATTGAAACTAATTGCCTGGCTTAATGAAAAGACGAAAATACTAAGCAATAGCAATGTTAATTAGTGTAGGATTGACATAATTAAATCACCTACTGAACATAAATATCCAACTAAGAATTTACCTAAGGAAGATGAATCTAGGAAAACTATTCCCCCTCCTGAATATAGTTTGGGTCCTAGAAAATTCACACCTAAATGAATTATGAAGAGGGACAAGTGATCTTAGAAGGTTTATGGGGGCTGAATTGTTATATTAGAGGATTAAACCTCATTTCTTAAGCTGATTGTTAAATCTGAGGATTTCAACCGCAATCTTATTCTCTATAGTTAAATCAGATGATTTTAACCTAACGAGTGAGCTTATAAGAAAAAACTAAGGATTCTAGCCTTATCTTATGCTTAATTGGTATATTTGATGATTATAGCTAGAGCTATACACAAGCAGAGTTAGCTCGGTTAGCTCGTTCGACTCGACTCGAAAAAGCTCGATTCGACTTGGTTCGAAACTGAGTTTGAGTCGAGTCAAGCTGATTTTTTTAGCACGAAAAAATTTAGAACCGAGTTCGAGCTTGGCCAAGCTCGAATCAACTTGGATCAAACCCAGCTCGGATCGAACCAGTTCAGTGACTCAGTTACTTTGATATTGATGTTGCTCACCAACTGTTTGATGAAATGACCCAACCAAGTGTCGGCTGATGGCAAGGAAGGTATGTATGTGAAACAAATTCACCTTTTTCTTGATTTCCATGTTGTCTACAAGGAATTTGATGAAATACCTATAAAAACCGCTGCTACTATTTTACAAACAGTGAGAATTTGAGATGCAGTCCATGTGTTTATGAAAAGGTCGTAGAGGCGAACTCAGCTCGATCTGAGCACGAACTCAGCTCGAACTGGCCCGAGCTATTGACCGAACCGAGTCGAGCTGAGTTCGAGCTGGGGTCGGCAAGTGGTCGAGCCGAGTCAAGTTGTGCCAAGCTTGACTCGGTTCAACTCGTGTACACCTCTAATTATAGCCTCATTTGTTTTGATATTTTAAGCTTTAAAATTGTTTAATTTTATTATTGTATATTTTTAAATAAGATTATTGTTGGTCATTCCTATTTCGATTGATATATCTTTTGAATGACCATGATAACTATGCTTCATGTTTTAATATTTATATGTATCATTTATTCCCTTGTTAATATGTGTCTTATAATTGATAAATCCATGACTTATAGAGTTGTTGCATGCTCTATTTTTTTATATATCTATTGCTATTAATTCTGAAAAAAAAGGAGAGAAAGATCAAGTTCCACCAAAACAATGAATTATGTTTTACAAGTTCTATTTGTTTCAGGGATTGATGAAGAAAGGAGGAGCAATGATGAGGGAGCATTGCAAGCTTACATATCTTAGTGTATCGAGTTGTAAATCTATTTATTTAACATGTAATATTTATAGTTGTTTTGATATATCATTGGTACAGACCATGACCTCGTGTATGTTAGTTTTTTGTCACGTGATTGACAAATGGAGAGATTATTATTATACTGATTTGTTCACCTTATTTTTCAATCACGTGAGTCCATGTGTCATATATCCAGTTGAGCCCTTAGAAGTTGAAGACAAAAAACACAAGAAGACGTGGAGCATCAAGGAGCAAAGAACAGGTAAATAAGGTTCCTTGGTGACCACAACCCTTAACCTGAAATAATCTAAACCTCTAGATGATCTTAACTCTATTAGGTAAACATTTTATTAATCATCCCCTAACCTTACGAGCCTTAATTGAACATGCTTAGATTAGCTTTAGATGTCTTAAGTTGCTGAAAAATAAACTGTACAATTTTAGGCAATATTTAGTCCCACCGAAGGGGCTCAAAATAGGATGGCAAGAAAAGTCTTGAAATCTAATGTAATTGGGCTCTAGCCAAAGTGTCCTTCAAATGGCTTTAGTGCAACCAAACCTAAACTTCTGTTTGAATTAAGCTAGAACTTATAGTTGTCATAAATGATCTTACCTTAACAATTTTGGTTAAACTGACCCTGCACTAATAGTTTTGATCGGACTGACCCTATTTTCAGTTTGACCGAAGACTAGCCGTGATAGATCTATTAAAGCATTTTTGTTATAAATATTGCATTCAGATCTTTATACAAATAATATTTTTTTTCATTTTAGAGATCTAGTGCATCTCATACTCCACCAAACCTCCTAGGATCTATCCTATTGAGATCTATACTCTCTTCTTAGTGATTCTTCACATAAATGAGCATTCCAAGCACCTCTATAAGAAGATCATGATCTCAATTTTTCTCTAGAGTTTAGATACCAATTCTATTAGAAAATCTTATTGTCTATCAACCTCTAAAGTGTCCATCAAGGTAAATCCCCTAGGAGTTTAACTTTTTACTAGTTTTAAGAGATTCTACCCAAACTCCCGTCACCTTGGACACTTCAATAGAACATCACATAAAACTACAAGGTGTTTGATCTTAGAGTTGAAGCATTGGCAAAGCATCGACGTCAACGATCGAGGGAGCAAAAGGGGAGCTAAATGAAGCATAGGAGAGCATCTATTAAGAAAGCCGAGATGGCGTATCAAAGGACCTCAATTCGACAAATGTCAATTAATGAGTTCATACTCTTTCCTTGTATAAGATTGATGGTAAGATTTTATAACCCAAACTTAATAGTTTCTTGCGTAAGACCTAGTATCTTGTGTAAGGCCAAATTCACTGGGCAAGGATGTGTACCTATTAGTCTTCATGGGAGCCTCCGACGGGTGCAAACGTAAGTCCTTAGACTAGGACCGAGGTTATTAATTAGCTGATAGAAAATCAACTAAAGTCTCCTGTGGGAGCCTCCGACGAGAGTGTACAGTATGTAATTCCTTATGCAGGCCACCAACATAGGTGAATACATGGTAAGTCCTTGAGTATGTCACTGACACGAGTAAGTATATAGTAGGTCCTTGTATAGCACTATAAAGGTTAGAGGCGAATCGAATTTAAAATTTTCGATAGTGAAATCCAGTAAACTCAGGGAGAGTGCATCCGCTAGGAGTGGAGTGGAAGAACCGAACCACTATACATGCTTGTGTTTGGTATTGTCATTTGAACATTTTTTTCATTATTCTTAATGTGATTGTTTTGTTGAATTATATGTACCCATGATTAGATAAATGCTAGGATTTGAATAGTTAATGCATCCCGCACACATGTACACTATCAATTATAGACTAGTTGCATAATTGGCATATCTTTAGTAGTTTATGTGATTGGACCCTTTATTGACTTGGAGGCCTTAGAGTTAATTGTCTTGCTTAGTTTAATTGATATATTAGTTGAAGAAAGCAATTGTGTGTTAAAATGCATAAATTTTATTGGTCCTAATCACCCCTCTCTAAAATATAGCCACAATTTTATAGCTCTATCAAGCTTTCACGCATAGTCATGGTATTCTTTTCCATCTAATTTTATCTTCATCCTCATCATTTTCATTGGATATTGTGAAAACTTAGGATGAACGACCCTAGTCCACCGATTGACAGTATTCACAATCGACTTAACCATTCGATGCTGCTTTTCTATAGACCCTTTTTAAAAAGTGCATTATCTTATATCCAAGTTAGTGTCGAAAGGAGTAGCCTGAGCATTTCAAATATTGTTATATTTTTCATATTTATTACCTTGTCCATTTGGTGGATAAAATTCTTTCACCGATCATCATTTCTGAATATCTTCGTGGCATCTTTCATACAAATGTTTATCTTTGATCACCAAACTATCATTAGAAGAACATTGTCCCTAGTATTCTTTTAGTGATTATTCATCCTATTTGCATTGTTCGACTGATAACCATGTCGTTCTTTTGCGATCCAACTTTTTTCTGTCTAGAGGCATTAATACTTTGCATATTTTCTTTGCCCATGTTAATTCTCAACTTTGGTAGGAACAGGTCAACGTTGACTAACATAGCCTCATTTTTTTTATCTAAGAATTTGAGTATTCCTGAATCTATGTTATCTTGAATCATCTTCCTAAAAACAACACAATTCCTCGTAGAATGAGAATGCAAACTATGTCACTTACAATATTTTGTCTTCTTCAATTCATCTGGAAGAGGAATTCTTTAATATGGTGAAAGTTTGATAAGTTTAGCCATCAAAAAAATATTGAATATCTCGTCGGCCTTTTTAATATCAAAGGAATAACACTTGTTTTATTTTGAGACCCCTTTAACTACACCAGAACCTTAAAGTGAAGTTTCATCCTCGATCTTGGCAAAAGCCTGACAAATAAATGGTTTATTAAGGTTTATTTCAACCAATAAAAGCTCATAATTTTGGTCATGATAACAAGTGTCTGAAGATGAGCTTCTCCTTTTGTTTTTCTCTTTAAGCATCCATTCATACCTGGTTGCTCAATCTAACAGATCCACCAGATCTTCAAAGTCCATTCCTTCAAATGTCTTCCAGAGCTACATGTCTAAATCTTTCATGGTTAGTTTCACAAATTAATATTCTGGTATAAATACTCAGCATCTATTCTTTGCTTTTTAAAATTGAGTGATATATTTTTTGACTGGTTCGTTGGGTAGTTGTTTAAGTCGAGAAAAATTGAAAAATCATCTAAGGAAAACTCATGTTCAGTTTGATGAAATTGCGCATAGAACATTTATTTCATATCTTACCAATATTGCACCAAGTTTACTGGAAAATTAATATATAATATAAATGTCATGTTAGTCAGCAAATTTGCAAAATCACTATATTGTACGGTGAACCGAACAATATGTTCTACTGTTGACTGATTAGTGTCCTCAGAGAATAATGAAAATTATGGTATTTTTATTCCCGTTAATACTTCTACAAATCGATTAACCCAATGGGGGTATGGTTTACGATAAATAGGACGATTTGTACATCGACTATGATGTTGGTCGGTTACCTCATTTGTCAAATTAATAATTTTTCCTGGGCCACGGGTGGGAGCCCGGTGTTTCTTATTAGAGGTACTATAAACCATGAGCAAGCTGCATACTAAGCACCTAACCTCTGAGAATGTCATTATTTAACACAAACAGTCCCACAAACGGTCCTACAGTCGGCATGCGATGATTTAAATCACTTTCATTTGGGCCATTAAATCGGTCATTTCATTCATTCCTACTAATGCTTACCTATGGTACCATATTCCGGTCTCCTATATTAGGATTAGGCTGCACATTGCATGGAGGTATCATCGACGTTTCAGGCATAGCATTACCGAATCTATGTAGATCTTGATTAGGTTGATTGTAATCCAATAACCTGTTATTAAGAAAATTCACAAGCCAGTTTATAGCTTCCGTTTATGTCTGAGAATATTCAGCTTGTAACCTGGCTTGTTCAGTTAATTCATGCTGGCTAACATTCACACTTCATTAGACTCCATTAGAATCCATAGAGTTATTTTATGATGTTGATCCTACTTTTAAAATTGCTGAAAGTAGTGGATTAGGGACCTCTTATTCAGCCTAGACGACAATTACTTCAGGGGCCTGATTGAGGTCTTGTTCTTTCATATTCCTACTTACTCAAGTAGATCGTCTACTCATGTTGTTAAGAGTTTCAATTAATGTTGAGCATAAAATATTACATATTTTTCTCTAATTATACTTTAGTTTTGTGAACAAGAATGTGCTTAATTGATCTAACTACACATGTTTTCTTTAATGAGGTGATTTTGAGATCTAAGGAAAAAGCATGTTTAAAGCATGAATTTAATGCTTAAAGAATGACTCAAGTAAAGATTGGATTTATGTAGGTCAAGATTGAAGAATTCAAGAGTCCAAGATCTAAGGAAACCAAGTGAAAAAGGAAGAAAACTAAAGAAATCAAAGTGCAAAAATCGACAGTTCGATGTCATGGATCAATGCCATCGAAGTATGTGTTCGATGCCATTAAAGGTGGCTCATGTAAGATCCGTATCTTAGTCTGTACTGTTCCGTAGACTTCCATGGTCTTACCGGTCGAATTCCGGCAACCTTCGACCCTTAACCGATACTTACGTAGGATCCTGATTCGTATACCGTCAACCTGTATCGACTCAACCCGAGACCATTACCATAGCGACCGCGCCGTCGTTGTTGTTCCGATGCCACGACTTGAGCGCCGAGGCAATACCTGATCAAGAGATGTGGGCCAACGTTCGGTGCGAGGAAAATGTCGCGCGTTGCGAAACCCAAGAGAATCTCTACGATGTGTCACATCAATCTCATCAATCAATCAACCCATCACATGTCAAGTACACATCACCTTTCACCCATTCCCAAGTAACCACAAAAGTCAAGAATTTCTTACAAGACCCATACCTCTCTTACACAAAAAGCCTCTAAAGTCAAAAAGTTCTTACACCTCCCATGCCTTTCTTACACAAAAGGCCATAAAAGTCAAGGTTTTTTTACACAACCATCATTCACCACATCCATCCATCACCCATCTCTCTTTACAACACTCTCTCTCTTTCTTATTTTCTCATCTCATTCTCCAAGCAAATTCCATACGTATGAGAGCTCTCTAAGCACTCCCAAAACTCTAAGTGTGGCCCACCTTTTCTACCCCATGATCTCCCCATCCTAACCATCCATTCCCCATCTCCTCCATTGAAATCCAAGCTAAGGTGCTAAGGAGCCCATAGGAGCAAGAAGATCGGACGGTGGGTGCTAGATTATGGTAGTTTTTCATATTTTTGAGATGGGCCAAGTGAAGCCAACCGATTAATGGTTTGGATCTCACTTGGGACCCTAAGTTGTGGCCGATGGACCACTTTGATCATCATGATCATCCATGGTGGGGCCATTTTCCATGGACCCCATCATGATGTTTATTTCATTACATTTAAAGGTCATCTAGACCGTCTATATTGGTGGAGAAAGGATCTCTACCGTTGAATTCAATTTTACTAGTTCCATGTGTAAAAAGGGGCCCATTTTATTATATGATCTCTTTCAAAAGAGGGCTCATAGTGGCGAAGCCCGCCATCACAAGCGTGTCCCACTTTCCATCTCTCTCTCCCTTCTTATTTCATTTTAATTATTTATTTTATTACATTATATAGGCTTGTGTGGCCTATTTGAATGGACCCCACCTTGAAGTATTTATTTTGTTCAGGCGTTTTTCAAGTGGGGCCCACCTTATATGTTGTACCCACATCATCCATCAGTGGTGGCCCACTTCAACAGGGCCCACCACAATGTATTCTTTGGACCGAACCGTCCAGCGTCTGGGACGTTGGACGTCCCTGTATAAAGAAAGAAAAATAAAAAATAAAAAAAAGGGAAAAGGGTGCTTTTGGGGGTGGGCCATTGGTATAGGCCTCACCTTGATGTATGTATTCAATCCATGCCTTCCACCTCATCCTCGGGAACATTTGAACCGTTGAGCCGAAGAATGAGGCTGAATTGATCATCTGGTGGGCCATAGTATAGGAATCTGCGGTGGTTACCGTTAAAAAGTCGTTTAATGTTTTCTATCCACCCAAAAATCACAAACTCTAGACTCATTGGGTCGGTCTTGAGCCACTGAAGCCAATGGACGGGATGGATCTGCTAGATGTGGGCCCCAAATGCAAAAAACCCCAAAAATATGGGTTTTTAATATTTTTGTTAAAAATTGCAAAGAGGCAAAGCCTCTCTCTGACGCTGCAGCAGGAGCTGCAGTAGGCGGGCGGGCTGCCGTGCAGCCACCCACGGCTGCTGCCGTGGGCCCCACCATGATGTATATGTTTGATCCACACCATTCATGAGGTGGGTCCCCTCCTCAGGTGGGCCCCCTCCAAGTTTCAGTTCGATCTAAAACTCAGGTGGCCCACACCATAGGAAACAGTGGGACTGCACCTCTACCATTGAAAATCATTTTTGGGCCCACATAAGCTTCGAATCAATCTGAAATTTGTGTTTTCCCCTTCCTCCAGGTCTGAGTGACCTTATGAACAGGCTGGATGACATGTTAACATTTCGGGTGGGCCCCACATAGGACCCACAGTGATGTATTTTTGGCGTCCACCGTCCAGGCGAACGGTGGTACCCACCATGATGTATGTGTGCTGCCTCCACCGTCCAGCAGACGGTGGAGCCCTGTAGGTAAGTGCGTGCGTGAGTGTGTGCAGCGTGCGTGGGTGTATATATATATATATGTATTATATTGTATACATATATAATATTGTATATATATTATATATGCTGTATATATATACTATTTATATATTATACAATATATATAACATTCATGATGGTGGGCCTTCTTATGGGCCCCTACCCATGATGCAGGTGCTGCATCTAATCTACCCATCCATTTTAAGCAGCTCATTTGTGAAATGAGTCAAAGAATGAGCCAAATCCACAGTCCAAGTGGACCCCATCTTGGCATGATTTGAGGTCCATCTTAATGTAATCGTGACAGCTTATTGGGGCCCACTTTGATGTGGATGTAAGGCCAATGGGATTTAACCATTTGATATATCCCAAGAACCTTGGGACCAGGCCCATTTGATTCATATAAGGCCTTTGGATTTGGGCCCATTGGATATATGAGGCCTATGGATGTAGGCCCACTTGATATGTATGAAACCCATGGGATTAGGCTCATTTAAGATACATAAGGCCCATGTGATTTGACCCATTATGATGCACTCCGAGGCCCATGGGTTATGACCCATTGCAATATACCTAAGGCCCATTGGTGTGGTCCATTTATGTGGCCCATTCGATGAATAAAAGGCCCATTTGACGTGTCCCATTTGATGTATTTAAGGCCCAATGGGAAGTACCTAAGGTCCATTGCAATGTGTGACCCCAACACCGATTATGTAGCGATGTTTACGACAATCGTGCCTTGGGAGCAATATTGGTTTGACGTCCACATTGCGAGTGTAATGCTGGTTGGATGTCCACATTACGACTCTCCTTAGGGCCCAGTGTTAGGCTCATATTTATTGTGTATAGGCCGTCCAGGCCCATCTGCATTGTAAGGATAGTCCATCTCATTATAACATGTTTAGTATAGTTCCATGACTCATGATCATACGCATCATATGTATGCTTGACATGAGAATTGCCTGATTATAGCATATGCCTTCGGGCAGGTTGTTTATGGGCTCTCGGTTAGGCGGTGTTGCCCTACATGAGCGCACGATATGCACATGATTTGATGCATGACTGGATAGCGTGAATCATGCATATCGCATTTGTATGACATGGATATTGTACGCCCTAGCGACATCGAGGTCGTAACTTCCACAGACGTATCATGGTTGACAGGATTGGATACCGAAAATCTTGTTCTACATGGGGTGCTATAGTCCCTAAACCCTTATGGTACCAAGAGGTTGCTCCTACGTCTAGACCGAGTGGGTAGATGAGCATTGACTGCCGATTACCAGACGGTTGCGCTCTCCACTGTGTCGTGATCGGTTGGAAGGGGGTGCGGCCTTACCCGTCCAAGTGTAGGGGGCAATGCTAGGTTGAGTCTGATCAGCTCGAAGAATGGGTCCGCTATCGACGAGTCAAGCCCGATATTGACAAACGGATAGTGAGGTCTCTTCCACTTACCTTATTGCGCGCGATGTGGCGGCAATCTGGTTTAGAGTGTACTAGACCCCGGTGATATTCCAGATTTGAGCTGTATTAATATGTGGACTTAGATGAGGATTGTATGATTGACTTGCATCTTGCATCGCATAGCCTTGGTATGGCCGACATCCTTCATCTTTGCATCGCATAACCTTAGTATGGCTTATGGTTTTCATGGATCCATTTACATATTTCGCATTACTCTGATACTGCATAATCATACTACTACCTTGTGCAAACACACTTTCACCACCCTCTAAGCTTTCTATAAGCTTATGCACGACCGTTGCGTGCAGGTGACGTTGGATCGCAGCAGTGCTGAGGCTTGAGCACGTGACAGATTACTCCAGAGTTTTTGTTCATCATCATTGTATTTCCCTTTATGCTCATTGTACTTGTAAAGCTTTTGATCATAGTGGAAATGTAATGAAATTCTTGGTTGTTGTTTGTGGGTTATGCCTTTAGTTATGCTTATTACGAATCAAACTGATGTTGAAAATCCTCCTCGTAGCATCCCAGGATCGGAACCTGGCGAATGGGAGCTGGGAGCCGAGAATGGGGTTCTACGGAGGCTGTCGGCGCCGGATTCGGTGATCGGAAATTTTGTGAGCCCGGTTTCTGAGTTTGGGGCGTGACAGCTCGATCCCATTGCAAAAATATAAAAAATTGATTTACTTGCTGGACATATATGGGACGTCTTCGATGTCATCGAACGAGGGTTCGATCCCATTAAAGAAGCGCTCCATGTCATCTAAGTCAGTTCGATTACATCGTAAAAATCACAAATTTTTGGATTTAGTCACTAGACAGTTTAGAGCATTCTTTGACCCTATCGAAGCTAGGTTTGATACCATCAAAGCTAGGTTTGATTCCATCGAAAGACGTGTGATGACATCGAAGAATTACACATTCAAAAGATTGTTGCTGACAGTTTCCCAATTCAACTGGGATCCTTCTATGGGATTTCGATGCCATCAAAGGTGCGATAACTGCATAAATTAAGGCAATTTTAAAGTCGGTCCGATCAAAGTCTATATAAAGGGGTGTTTGGAGTTCTTTTAGGTACAAATTATGGTAGGAGTGAGCAAGGAGTTGTGGTGCTTCAAGGAGTCATTCCTCATTTTCAATACTTCGGTTCTAATTAGTTTTTATATTTTTCCTTTTAAGAATTCTAGCTCGATCATGCCTTTGGTTGGCCAATCTCATAGTTAAAGCTAAGAGGTAAAGCATGTAGTTTGTTTTGATGTTTATTTTACTTTTATTCAAGATCTTTGGTTTATATGTTGAACAATTCATGGTTTTTAGTTTGAATAAAGAAGTATTTTAGTTTACTTTGATCCATTGTCGACTCTGAGTACATTGGATGCTTATGATGGCTTTTGATATATTCTTACATATTTTGAAATTGTGTGATCTTTAAAATTCATTAATCCACCATTAACTCCGAGCTTGGTAGGTGCTTTGAATTCCCTGCGATTATCACATTGATGCTTTATGTGGCAACCAATCCAATGAATGTTCATAATCTGTTTTAATGTATGAATGGTGTTTCAACCGCTCTATCATCCAACTGGATAAATTAGGACTTCGATTCCAGTTGAAGTGTATTGATTGAATCAAGTATAATGGAATTAAGATGGCTGCAAGTGGATCCTTAGCGCTCTAGTACTTTACTCTTGATAGTTTCACTTCATTAATTTCCGTGTTTAGATTAGTCTCTAGTTCTAATTCTAAAGTAGTTCAGAATTAACACAAATATCAAGTCCTTATGGGTACGACCTCGTCTCACCAAGATTATTACTACATCACAGCACTACACTTGGGGTTGACGAATAAGTTTTTGGCTCCGTTGCCGGGAACTTCAGTTGCATTTTATGAATTATATTTGTACTAGAATTAGCTTACGATTAGGTTTTTTTTTTTTTGTTTTCTATATTATTTTCTTTTGAATTATTAGATACTAATGTTGTTTGTTTATGTTTTGTAGCACTTAACATAGAATCTTTGACTCCGGTAATATCCTTCCATCTCTTCTTTTATTTTCAGAATTCTACTTTTCTGTAATTTTTCTTTTATAGGTTTTAGACTTGGGGATTGAGAGTGTATCATGCCCAATTGGGTCCGTAACACCACTCTACGTGTCTTAAGTGAAGGAGGACTAGTCGAAGGATTATATATCCATCACCGGGTTAGACATCACCTTAGAACTCTTGAGTTAAAAGAAATTATGACTGCAAATCAATCGCACCATCCCACCGAGGAACAACAAGATGAGAACAAAATACATAACATTCCTCCACCTAGAACACCGCATGATTACCTACAACCAGTAAAGACGAGTATGCCTTCCTGCATCGTGTTTTCACACAATGCAGGAAACATAGACTTTAAACCAAGAGTGATCCAAATAGTCCCAAAGTTTTATGGACTTAATTCTGATAGTCTATACTTACATCTTAAGGAATTTGATGAGATCATAGCAACTCTAGACTTTCAAAACATGTTCGAGGACACCTTAAGATTGAAATTATTTCATTTCTCTCTAAGGAGAAAGCCAAGTCATGACTTTACTCCTTGATACCAAGATCAATAGGGGCATGAGCTGAGATGACCCAGGAGTTCTTTAAAAAGTTCTTCCCAGTTTATAAGACCAATACCCTTAGGAGGGTGATCAGGAATTTCTCTCAAAAAAAGGAAGAGACCTTCTTCCAATACTGGGAGAGATTCAAGGATATTCTAAACTCTTGCCCACATCATGGCTACGAAATTTGGCGGGTCATAAGCTTCTTCTATGATGGACTGACTTCACTCATGTGCCAATTTGTAGAGATTATATGCAATGGGGACTTCATGAATAAGGAAGTTGATGACGCATGAGATCGTTTTGATATACTTGCTGAAAACGTGCAATCGTGGGAAACTTCGGCTAAGCCCACCAATTCCAGACCGACACAATAGAGAGAGAAAGGAAGAATGTACATCATAAGGAAAGAGGATGATATGAATGCTAGAGTGGCTAGTCTCGTAAGAAAAGTCAAGGCCATGGAACTGAAGAAAGTAGAGACGGTCAAACCTGAGGAGACCGTTGATGTTATTTGCGAAATTTGTGCTAGTAACATACACTTGACACAGGAATGTCCTACAATTCCTATGTTCCAAGAGTTGTTAAATGAGCAATCTAATGCCATGAAAAACTATCAACGACCATTAACCAGTCCCATCTTGAACACGTATAATTCTGGTTGGCAGAACCACTCAAATCTCAGTTGGATGAATGGCTAAACTGGTAATCCTCAAAGGGTTCTCCCACCAATTCTCATTCAGAGAAGACCCCAAGAGGATCCATTTCAAAAACATATGAAAAGTCAAGAGCTAATCAATTAGACTACTTTTCAAGCATTGTAGGACATTAACAAGTCCATCCAAAGATTGAAGTCACATATTGTTGGAGAGAAATGAGTTTTTCCAGCCCAACCTCTACCTAACCCAAAACCACAATGAGTGACCTAAGCTGTTTAAATCAGCATGTGGAGTAAGCTAAATCCATCATCACTCTTAGGAGTGAAAAAAAAGAAGAAGACAAAAGTATACCAACGAGGGTTATGAAGCCCAAAGACTTGAAGGAATCTAAAAAAGATGGTGGACTTAACATTGTTCCACATGAAAAGGAAATGGAAAAACAATATAAGCTGGTTGCCCAATTCCCACAAAGGTCGATTTCACCAAAACTAATGTCTAACACTCAGGATATTTTGGAGGTGCTTAAATAGGTGAAAATTAATATTCCTCTTTTGGATGCTATTAAACAAATATCATCCTATGCCAAGTTCTTGAAAGATCCATGCACAGCTAAGAAAAGACCCAACATTCAAAAGAAACTTTTTCTGATAGAGAAAGTGAGTGCCACCTCAAGCAAGATATGCCACAAAAGTATAAAGATCCTGGTAGCCCAATTGTCTCTTGTGTGATCGCGATTCACCGGATCGAGCATGCACTACTTGACTTGGGGGTAACCCTAAATCTAATTCCATACTCCGTCTACGAGTAGCTTGGCCTTGGTGAATTAAAGCCCACCAAGACCACACTTCAACTAGCAAATCGTTTGGTTCGTATACCAAGAGGAATGATCAAAGATATGCTAGTCCAAGTTGATAAATTCTACTATCTAGTGGATTTTATTATTTTGGACACTCAGCCCTTCATCCTTGGTTGTTCATTCCTAGCTACATCAAATGCTATCATCAATTATAGGAACGGGATTATGAAACTAACTTTTGGGAACATGACATTAGAGATGAACATCTTTAACATGTACAAACAACCCGAGAATTTTGATAATACTCACGAAGTAAACATGATTGACTCATTCATAGAAGATATAGCACTTTTAACTCTATACTCTAACACAGTAGAGACTTGCATGGCCCACTCCCCTGATTTAGATGATGATATTGAAGTTACGGTAATATGTCATAATCTGTCTAAGTGCAGAATATGGTGGAGCTTTAAAAAATGAGGTCTAAGTCCTAGAGGCAGGTGATTAGGACCTATTTAAAAATTCTACTAATTTTAAAGATTAATTGCCTAATTTAAACTAATTTCCAATTAAACTAAACTAAGCAATGTGAATCTAAGGCTTCTAAGATAATAGAGAGTCCAATCACATAGGCTACTTAAGATATGCAAATTAAGCAACTAGCCTATAGCATAATGAACATGTGAGTATGGGATATGTTACTTATCAATCCTAGCATCCTTCTAACCATGTAAGCATATAATTAAGCATTCAACATACAAGCATAATTAAACAGATGCGCAAATCAAAATCTCAAATACAAGCATGTATAGTGGTTCGGCTACATGCTTACTCCACTCCCGGCAGACTCACTCTCTCCTAGAGTGTACCAAATTTCATAATAGGAGATTTTAAATCAGGATTACCTCAAACCTCTACATCCCTACATAATGACTTTACAATTTATGTCGTATGTAAGAGCAAAGGTCCTACATAAGAACCTAGACTTTATGTTATACACAAGGACAATGGTCCTAATCCCAAACTCGACAATTTAGGCCACACAAGCCAAGATCCTACTCCCGAACGTAAGATTTATACCTTACACAAAAGCAAGGGTCCTAATCCCGAACCCGATAATTTAGCTACACAAGTCAATGTCCTAATCTCGAACCTAAGATTTAGGCCACACAGGCCAAGGTCTTAATCCCGAACCTGGATTTAGGCCACACAAGCCAAGGTCCTAATCCCGAACCCGAATATATGCCATATGGAAGAGCAAAGGTCCTACAAAAGAACTTAGGTGAGTTTAAAGACAAACTCTTGCACTTCAACCTACATAAGGTCGAAGTACAAACTTAGACTCCTACACATAACACTTGTTGGATTGAGTCAATTTTGCTGCTCTTCTTAGGTTGCTTGATCTCCGCTTTCTTATGCTTCAATCAGCTCCCCGATGCTCCCCCGATCATGTTGTCGATGCTTTGCCAAGGCTTCAGCTCCATGATCAATCGCCTTGCATATGATGTTCTTCAATCTTCAAGATGACCAAGGTGATAGGAGTGGGTTGAATCTCCTACAACTGATAGGTAGTTGTGTAATGCCCCGGGTTTTCAAAACCCAGGTGTTAACCTTTAAAGATAGCCAAATTTCATATATGTATATTTTTCTTTATTTTCTTTTCTCAGAGTTAGCAGTTTAGCAGAAGATAGACAAATCAAACATAAAAGAAAATTTACATTTACATTTAGAATATACGAGTGACTGCCCAAATGACTTATACAAACCAATGTCTCTATATTAACATATACAAAAATTACAACACATGAGAAATAATAAAATGTATATAAACTTGAACCGTAAGATTACGCAGTTTCTTTTGACAGACACAGTCATGTGTCCCTGATAATTGTCATCTTCTCTTCATCAATCTAGACATGAATATTATTTAAATCACCTGTGCTACTTGTATGGTTATATATTCGATGAATGAGTGGCCAGCTCAGTGTGAATTTCCCTCAAGATTATACATTAGCGCATTAGTTAAGCATAGTTTAAAGAAATAAGACATTCAAAACAATACATTATGCAATCTTATTTAAATGCATGGATGTATGAATGCACATCGACCTGAGGATGCTCATCCAGTCAGACTTAGGCTCATTAGGCTCCAACATTGGGATGTTTGATGGCAACCTCCTCGACTAGTGGTCAATCATAGTGCCATAAGTGGATCTTACCATTGTATAGATATATAGAAATAATCCATCAAGCCACTTAGGACAAATATCAAATGAAAGCCACATAGAGAAAATATTATATCGAAACCATAAATGGCAAATATTATATCAAAGCCGTAAAGGGAAAATATTACATCAATGGCGCAAAGGGCAAATGTCACATCAAAGCCATGGAGGGTATAAGGGTCCACAAAATGGTAAGTCTACAACAACTTAGGTAAAATGGCCACTAGGTCGGGGGGCCCATTATAGTCACAATCAGTTAAGTTACATCCCAAGTCGGTATGCACATTTATAAGTAGGGTTTCCCACTGATAGATGTATCAATTTAAGTTTCATAAGCAATCCACAAGCATGAGAAGGTATACAAGTGAAATATATATATGTTTATATAAGATAAATGTCGAGCATATAAGTTAGAAGAAAAATCCAACAACTAGCATAAGTAATAATCAAATAGTAATAATAATTATCAACCGAAATTAAAACAAGAACTATCACTTAAACTAATAGGAAAGTGAAAAGGTCAAGGGGAAGAAATCATCACCTTGTGTGTCGAATCGCCTACCAATGTTGCTAGGAAGCACATGCCCTTAGAATCAAATCCTACCATGAATTATAAAACTGTAGGGTCAGATTCAAGTTTCATACGCTTTCTACGGTTAGGATCATAACATAGGGTTTGGATTACTTAGATTTAGGGTTTCGTCCTAAGATTTAGTTCTAGGCTTAGATTTTAGGATTTAAATGTTAATCGATGTATAATTGACTATAATGCTAATAATATTAATAATTTCATGGTGATCATTAATATTAATATAATCAATATTAGTTAATGTGACACTAATAATCATTGTGATGAAAATAAATAATATGCTCTACTATCAATGATAACATTTAAGAATGAAGAATAAAACACTTATATTTAATAACTGTAATTTGTATGTAATAACTAATATTAGTATAGGTAATTTACTAATGGTTAATCATATCTAATATTAATA
Organism: Magnolia kwangsiensis; assembly: GCA_037074715.1. Classification (NCBI taxonomy): domain Eukaryota; kingdom Viridiplantae; phylum Streptophyta; class Magnoliopsida; order Magnoliales; family Magnoliaceae; genus Magnolia; species Magnolia kwangsiensis. Next base: position 131,480,342 of record CM073574.1, read on the forward strand.
ATCTTAATAATGATAATAATGGTAACAATAATAATTATGATAGACATAATTTCAGTCTCGAAGGAGAATGTGGAATCACCTTAGTCGACTCAGTAGTTCAACTCGACCTCAATTCGAACCGATGACCCGCTCCACGACTCAACCTGACTCGACTCAACTGAGTTGACCCAGCTCCGCACAACTCGACCGAGTCAACTTGGCAGAAACCCCACGAAAGGAGCGAAGCCCCTCACTCCTCTCTTCTTCTTCTTCTTCCTCTCTTCTTCCTTTCTTTTGCTGGAAACCCAGAGATAGACACCCAACTCAGCCTGACTTGGGCCGAACTTGGCTGACTCGATAGTGAGTTGGGTTCGAACCCACTCTCTCTATCCTATCTTCTTCTTTCTTTCTTTTTCTTTTTCTTTTTTCTTTTCTTTTCTCTCCTTTTCTTGCTGGATTCATAGACCAGCTCTGAATATATCTAAGCATGCGTCGGCGAGTTGACAAAATTGGACAGGCCCGAACCGAGTCTGAACTCACCAACAACTCGGTAGTAGAACTGAAACATTGCAGCTACACCACCCCCTCTCCTTCTCACTCTTCTCTCAGAACCATACACCTTCAACTGTTGGACTAAACCAGACTCGACTTGACTAAAACAGGCCCAACTCAACCTGAACTCAGACCGAGTCCAAGTGTGACATGACAGCAGTAGACAACAACTCGTCCTCCATAGCTCTCTCACTCTCTTCTGTTATTTCTCCTCCCTCTCTTTGCAGACTTTCACGAAGTCTAGCCTCAATTTGGACACACCCAGTTCGAGCTGAGACGAGGCATTACCCGACCCAACTGCACTGGCTCGGTGTGGCACAGTCGAAGTCGAGCCCTTTCTCTCACCTTCTATTTTCTTCTTCTTTTCTTCTTCGATCTACATAGAGCGCTTTAGAGATGGCCCACCTAGTGAGTGCAATTGATATGAGATTAAGGGTTGTAATAGGAACTAATGGATAATTTCTAATAAGGAAGATGACACACCATTAATGGCAGATCATGAACGTCCATATTTTTCTTCAAAATGAAGCATAGGGACAATACAAATAGGCCTATGGGAGCTTGGAGTATGATTGAAACGAAATTCCAAGGAAGCTTTTCTAGTGGGTTTGAGCTTGAAAGGAAACATCGAATTTTCGAGTGCAACCACCGTGAATGGAGGAGCCCCTGTTGCTCGATCCTCGCTATTTTTATTGCCTATCCCAACTCCCTAAAGCCCTTGGATTGAAACCAACACTCATGATTTAATCCACTCGAAACCACCTCCAAATACAGTTAGTAGGGCCGAAAACAACTGTGGTTTTGTTTGGAAACCCTAAACAGATAGAGGGCTGAGATGCTTTACATCTAATAGTTGTAAATGCAAGAGGATAACTGATGCAAGACACGAGATTTAAATATGATATGCGAGATTTCTTGCTTAGATCATACCAATTCAGAAACAATTACACAAATTCCACATCCCACATGAAAATCCAAACATTCAATTAAAGGAGAATTTATGTGGGTCCAGGCCTACATAGGCTAGGACCGGACCAATAAAAATTATAAGCCAAATGATCTCAAAGGGAAATAAAAATCAACCACTCATGCATAGCAAACAGTCCTTAATCCAAGGGATTCCCTAATCTCAATTCAAGGAACCCTTGGGTAAAAAAAAGGACAAATAAATTAGGGCTAATGCAAACTAAGGCTAGGATTTAGAAAATAAGAATGAAAATAGAAAAATCAGAGGAAAACCTGACCTAGAGAAAGCTCATTTGTGCAGACGATGACCCGGGGCTGAAGCAAGTGCGCGGGTGGACTGACTGTACGTGTGATGGAAGCCTACCTCCCCAAAGTGACACCTAGGCCTTGGTCAGCCGGGGGAGACCTTCAATCCTTCCAAGTTTGACGACGATCCGACATATGGTCGTGGCGTAGTGCTCCGCCGAAGTTCAGCCCTCCTACAGGTCAAGATTCTGGAAACTGGTTGTAAGAGGATGAATAGCTACAAAAGCTAAGAAACTCAAAGTAATGATGCTGATAGAAGATGAGAGACATGGATGGGAGAGGGTAGGGATGGATGGAGATGGATGTGGCTTCATACCACATAGTTAGCCCTTCGAAAAAGGAGGGCTTCGCACCCACTTTTGAATTCTTCCACAACTCACTAAGAGAGCAGAAAAATAAAATAGGAATTTTTATTAAGCTTGAATGAATGAAAAGAACTACAATGAGTGCCTATTTATAGGAAAAAACTTATACCCCAAAAACTTGCACCATGTACGCAACTTCTTACTTGACGCTGAAGTAAACCAAAATAAAAATCAATCAAAGAAATCTAAAGCATTCATGATGTTCTAAATAGCATAAATAAGCAAAACCTAAAATATGATCTAAATCTAACTAGTGGGACATGATCATGAAATCCCATGATGGGCTTTTTATGACTATCGGGCCCACTCTTGCGAATCAAAACTTCATTTTCTAAGTAGAAGACTCTCCTTAGACGTCGTCATTGGGCCAGATCGATGGTGGGGCCCTCCCTCTCCTTCTGTACATGCGTAGGGGGTGGCATGCGTGTGCATGTGTGCATAAGTCTCCATCAACTCTCCACGGCTGCGAAGATTTTACCACTGGTAAAATAAAACTCTTGAATCGCTCTAGGATGTTAAGATCAAGTCTCTTAAACTCCTCCTCAGTGAGCCACGTGCTATCTGAAGCTGAGCGTGATTTTCATTTAACCAGGTATTTCTGAAACCCGTCGTCCGATGTTGAAACTATTTGATGGTCCAAGATATCCTCTATTTCTCCTCTGGGTGTGTGAAGGTTAGGTATGAGAAGTAAAGCCTGCGAAGAAAGGTCAGGAAGAGTATGTATGGGAGGTAAAGGCTGAGAAAATGGGCCGGGACGGGTAGGTATCCGACGTAGAAGCTAGAAAAATGGGTCGAAAATGGTAGGTATGGGTGGTAGAGGCTGAAAAAATAGGTCGGGAAGCGTATGTATAGGAGGTAGAGGTTGGGAAGATGGGTTGGGAGGGGGCCATGGATCAAGAGAAAGTTCTAGGGAATTAGGATAGTTAAACGAAAGGCTGAACAATGCATCAATAGCCTCTTGAAATGCAACTAGATCATCCACATTGAATGTGGAACTAATTTCCATGGAGGGTGGAAGATTTGCCACGTACACATTGAGACCGTTTCGTTTTATAATTTTGAATGGTCCAGTGCTATAATGCATGTAACTTACGAACGGTCCCCGGAGGATACCGCTCGAGCCTAATGTGGACCATCACAGAGTCTCTCATATTAAATTTCTTGAAACATTTATGTTGGTCGCAGAAAACTTGTGAAGTAGTGATCTTCTGCCTGATTTCTTGATGTCATGAATGAATGTTATGCGCAAAAGACTCTGCAGACTCTGACGACCTATGGGATAGTGGCATAGGACAAGATCAATAGGTTTCTCAGGTTTATAACCAGTAACGACTTCATAAGGACTGACACCTATGGACCTATCGACAGAACTATTAAATACAAACTTTGTTGTAGGTATTACGGTGTCTCATGTTTTGGTGTACTCTATATCCCTCTTAGGGGGAGACTCATCCTGTAAATCTTTAAGAAAGACATCACGAAACTCATCTACTATCAGAATGGCCTCAGTGGGTAACTCTACACTAGCCTCTGGTACACTCTCTCTATCCATGAAGCCGCACATGTTGCACCCCTCAAAATAATGGTCTTGATGTCCCTCATGGGGTGGGGGTACGGATGCACACCTATGAATGATCTATTGGCTGCCTCTATTCATTGGTCTATCCTTCTGGCCACCTACCTAAGATTGGCCATCTTCCCTAATAATGGGATTTGTCCTGAAGGAGGTCACTATTTGGTCAAGGTGTTGATCTTTGCTTCGTTCCAAGCACATACCCCAAGACTCGATCTGTTGGGACAACTTGTTTAGTGACTCTAGCGGTTGTTCCATGTTTAGTGTAGGGTGCTAGCCAAAACCATGACCTGTACGTGTAGGTGTACAACTTGCTAACTCCACCTAAAGACTTCCTACGACAACTATATGGGACCAAATGATCCTATGAGACTCTATATGAGGGAAACTAGACAATGCTACTAAAATTCAACAATATAGTTGTCAAATTAAAGGAATAACAAAAATTTATATCAATGTAAATTGTTAACTTCCTGCTAATAGAAATTTCAGTAACTAATATCAAGGACTATGGACTCCTAAAAGCTACATGTGATGGACTGGATGCATGAAGGACTCAAACAAACTAACCCTAAACAAGTAATGTATTCCCCTAGAAGAACCCTAAGCTTTGATACCAAATTTGATGCATGACATGAGATTTAAATATGATATGTAAGATTTCAGGGTTAGATCATACCAATTCAGAAACAATTACATAAATTTCACATCCCACATGAAAATCCAAACATTCAATTAAAAGAGAATCTATGCGGGTCCAGGCCTACACAGGCTAGGACTGGACCAACAAAAATTATAAGCCAAATGATCTCAAAGGGAAATAAAAATCAACTATTCATGCATAGCAAACAGTCTCTAGTCTAAGGACTTTCCCAATCTCAATTCAAGGAACCTTAGGGTAAAAAATATATAAATAAATTAGGGCTAATGCAAACTAAGACTAGGGTTTAAGAAATAGGAATGAAAAGAAGAAAACCAGAGGAAAACCTAACCCGGAGAAAGCTTCTTCGTACAGATAATGACCTGGGGCTGAAGCATGTGCGCAGGTGGGCTGACCGCACGTGTGATGGAAGCCTGCCTCCCTAAAGTAACACCTAGGCCTTGGTCGGCTAGGGGAGACCAGACCTCCAATCCTTCCAAGTTTGACAACGATCCGACGTACGATCGTGGCATAGTGCTCCGCTGAAGTTCAGCCCTCCTACAGGTCTAGATTTTGGAAACTGGCTATAAGGGGATGAATAGTTACAAAAGCTGAGAAATTCAAAGTAATGATCTAATAGAAGATGAGAGATATGGATTGAAGAAAGTAGGGATGGATGGAGATAGATGTGGCTTCACACCACGTAGTTAGCCCTTCGAAAAGGGAGGGTTTCGTACCATTTTGAATTCTTCCACAACTCATTAAGAAAGTAGAAAAATAAAGTAAAATTTTTATTAAGCTTAAATGAATGAAAAGAAGTACAATGGGTGCATATTTATAGGAAAAAACTTATACCTTAAAAACTCACACCATGTGCACAACCTATTACTTGGCGATGAAGTAAACCAAAATAAAAATCAATCAAAAAAATCTAAAGCATTTATGATGTTTTAAATAACATAAATAAGCAAAACCTAAAATATGATCTAAATTTGACTAGTGGGCCACGATCATGAGATCCCATGATGGGCTTTTTGTGACTATCGGGCCCACTCTTGTGAATCAGAACTTCATCTTCTAACTAGGAGACCCTCCTTAGACGTCGTCATCGAGCCAGATCGACAGTGGGGCCCTCCCTCTCCTTCCATACAAGTGTAGGGGGCGACGTGCATGCACGTGTGCGTGTGATGTCCCCATCAATAATGCTCTCAGATTGCTAGCTTGGCATCGCAATGCTTGGTGACAGTTTCCATTTTGGAAAATTCCCCCCACGCAGGTCCTATTTGTACCGAATTATGTGCATGCACACGTGCTCCAAGGCAGGGGATTAGGTGGGGTTTGGTCAGAACTCGCATTCGTACTAGATGTATGGTTCGAATTTCCAAGGTGGACAATGGAGGTGGGTCATAACATGATCAAAGGGACGATGTTCGTCTAAAATGCCCATGGCAGAAACAATGGGAGAGAAAAAACTCTCTTTTTTGGCATTTGTTGAGTCATCCCTGGTTGACTAGTCTAGCAGGTTCAATGCACAGCGGGTGGATTACACGTTGGTGCACACCCACTGCAAGTGTGGGCCTCACAATAATGATTTGTGAAATCCACCCCAATCACAAGGTGCGACGTGTTCAATTAGGGTCTCTGTCCAGAGATTGTGCAGATTCAAAAACTTAGGTGGGCCACACCTAATGAATTTCATCATATCTATTGATCTTCACTGATCTAATGATTGGATTGATCCCGTTTTGAATATCTACAATTAAAAGACTCTAGGGATCACTTGTGTGTGTTCAGGCCTACTTTATCTGTGTTGATGACACCATTATTGTTATTAAAATCCCTTCAATAATACTATTCATATTATTATGCTATTATCACTTATTTTATATAATATTATTATATGTGTATACATATATACTTATTTATTTATTTGTAGGACTTGACTTTGATAAGAGTCATAAATGATAATGTCATATTGAGGCATGTGTCCAAATCTCGGGCACATATACTACTCAAGAGGTTTATGGTTGATTTTATAATTTGATTGTCAAACTAGGGAAACCAATCATTAGATCGAACAAAGGGATGTTATTGGGTCAGATGTTGATGATGAATGGCTTGATTTGTCTTTAACAAGGTTCGCTAACCATCCAAGTATTAATGAACAGTTGGGTGGCTCAATCTATTAATGAAGATTACTCACATCGGTCCGATTTAGACTATAATGTAGGTGAACATTCAATTAAGTTAGATTCATATTTATACTAATCTAGGTCTTCATGGTAATACCCGAGTAGTGGAAAGTACCGGGTGTTACAAGTTGTTTATCCTAAGGGATTAACTAGATAGGTGTCCTAAAAGATTTGGACAATGATTTATCAAGATGCTAAAGTCCAATATCTAGAAAATGGAGGAGTTCAAGCACATCTCAATGTTGAGGTTGGAATCCTCATTAACGTTGTAATCTCAAAAGAAATAACTTAGAACTCAATGGAATAAAGGCTTAGTATGAAGGATTTACATATGGAATCACTCTACCTTTTATTTCTCCAAAAACCTATCCAGAAATCCCAAGGACCGAATCCCCTTTATAAATAGTTCGAGCTCCGACGGTCAAATTTCAGTCCTATCGATGTCATGGAAAGGTCTTTAATGCCATTGAGAATTCCTTCGACGCCATCGAAGGGCTCTCCGATGCCATTGAGATTTTCAACAAAAAATGATGTTTGTTTGCTGGATAATTCTCGATCCTTGTCGATTGCATCGACTCAAGCTTTGATTGTATCAAACATTATTCTTCGATGCCATCAAAATGGCTTTTATGTTGGTTCAGATATAAGCAAAACTCACACTTATTTCAATTATTAATTAGGTTTAAATAATACCTAAATCCACATCGTCACCCGCACTTATTTAATTACACCCTTATTGGCCAAGTACCCGTTGAAAATTCTCATAACATTACCACCCCTAGTTGTCTGCTCTCTCCCTAATTTCTCTCTTTCGGCTGAAATCATGTAACCTGAAGTAAGCTATCGGCTTGCCCGATGTCCACATGGCATCCACTCTTTCCATTAGTGACATAGGGATGAACGTGATAAGATCGATCACCGTCTTCCTTAAGGGGATAAGTACTCCAGATCTACGAAGCTTCTCTGGACTCCTCATAGAGATATCTCAAATCCACGAGAGAAAATAAAAAAATAGAAATAAATTCTAAAAATTCAAAAATTGATTCGTCGATGATAAAAACAAATTCACAACCTTTTAAATAGTGATACCAAACCTAGGAAGAAATTTTAGAATCAAACTCCAAATCAAATTCACTAAAATTTGTAATTATCAAAAATAGTAAAATTATAACTCCAATAAAAAATAAAATTTCAAATAAACTTTTGCTAGAAGAGTCCTAGCATGATTACAAGTTGTTTGTAAAAAAAAAAAGATAAAAAATCTAAAACTCTAAAAATAAGGAAATATTAAAAAATTAGATTTACTAAAAGTAATAATTTTTTTTTAAAATTTCATTTTTGAGTTGAAAGTGTGCATTTTATGACGAAACGGACAGGACGACCCACTTTGTGAATCGGTTCACATCGGATGGCTTGTTTCAGTCAAGATTAATAGGTTACGCGCCTCATAACAATAACTAGATCAAAAGTTATGGCTAATTTACAGTTGACCTGCTTTTGGTCCAACTATGCTAAGAATGTCTTTGTGCCACTCAATCAATTTCTGATTCATTGTAGTATAAACCTATGAATGAACGAGATGTACAAGTTAACTAGACCGCACAACATTAATAAAATCAGATTGTGCACTAAGCAACTTAGTACACTTTAATGGTAATGAGTAAACTCAATTAAACCCACCGTTGATGCATGTGGTTTATCTATGTTCTCTATCCAATTTTTTCAATTTATTTTATGGGTTTATCATGTTGCCTATTCATGTTTCTAGTTTATTCTGGGGGTTTGAGCACAAAATTGAAGCATATCCAAAGTTTAAGTGGCACATGGCATAGCAAAAAATGAAAAGAATGATTTTCAGCCTTATTAAGGCTTACAATGATGTTTATTTGTCATCTTATTTGTAATATTACGCCGTCACACATATGCACGCACGTGGATAAAGGGAATACATAAATATCAGGGTAGATGGTATAATAAGGATCCCACGCTGTGAGTTTTCACTGCAGCTATTTTAATGTAGCATGGCCTGCTTTAGTTTTAGATGTGGGAACGGATTGGCTACTCTCCACCATGATATATGTGTTTCATTCGTAGCGTTCGTTTATTTTTAAAGATCCTTTTAGGGTTTGGTCTCAACAATGAGAGGAGTATAAATCTCAGGTAGACCACACCATAAGATAACAATATTGATTAGATATCCATTATTAAAATCCTCTCGTGGCATATTGTACGTTTTTATTTGACATCAAATCTGTTGATTAGGTCATGCAAACCTAGATCAAGGGAAAAAACTAAGACCAGCTTAGATCCAGAATTTTTATGGGCCCAAAAAGTTTTTAATGGTCCATGTTCATTCAACACTGTTTGCTGTGATGTGGACCAGTTGAGACTGAGATATACCACATTTTTGGTCTCATGCAATAAAATGATTAAGAAAAATAGATGAACGGCATGGATGAAACACAAACATTATGTTGGGCCCATGGAGCACCGACCACCAGCCATTGGCTGGTGGCAGGGGACTAACCAATCCGTTTCCATTTGCCCTAAGATGGACCGGTGAAACTGACGGACGGAGATGATGTCACACGGATTTCGTGGTGGGCTCCACATTGCATCTGCATTTTCCGGACATCGATGAGCGTTTCTCTTTCCACGTGTGTTGCACGTGCCATAACCCCTACTGTCACTTTAAAACCCTCTCTTTCATTGCAACGAGACCAAGTGACGAAGATGGAAAACCTCCATCGCCTTCTCTCTCGAGTATCCTCTCCTCTCTCTATCTCTCTCAAGAAATCCGCACCGCTCGATCTAAGATTCCCATCCAACTGCCTTAAATCCGCCACCATTTCCATCTACCGAGCCCTCTCCTCCAAATCCAACGGTGGAAACGACGACAACGGGGCCTGGACAGAGGGATGGGACACCGTCCGATCATCGAAGCCTGAAGGAGATCCCGCCTCAGATCCCGGCTGGGATTCCATCTCGTCTTGGTCCACCGGTCTGACGAAGGACCATTTCGACGGAGAGGCTGTGGGCCGTCAGATCTCGCCGGAGGCGGCTGAGGTCCCGGCATCCCTGTCGAAGCTGGAGATCGACGAGGTGGAGGAGATGGAGAAAGAGAACCGGAAGAGCCAGGCGTTTGTCGATGGGTGGGAGGATCGGATGAGGGATCTTAGCGTTCTGATGAAGCAGGTGAGGGAGCCCGGGGCCCGCGGATCGTATCTGAAGGATTCGGAGAAGGCGGAGATGTACCGGAAGCACAAGGAGGACCCGGAGACGTACACAGTCGAACATCTTGCAAAAGAGTACCGGATCATGCGGCAGAGGGTGCACGCCATCCTTTGGCTGAAGGAGCTGGAGGAGGAGGAGGAGAAGAAGCTCGGGCGGCCACTGGATGATTCCGTTGAGCTCTTGCTCGACACCTGCCCTGAGTAAGCAGCAATGCCTGTTCACTACTTATTTCATATTATTTTAGTTTGATTCTCTTTATTAAAGACAGTTGGTGGGAAACTACAGGCATCTTAGAATTTGAAATTTCATAAGTCCATTTTGAAATGCATGTTGACATGTCCTCCAACGAGCATTGGTTGGACAGCGATGTGCGCACTAAGGGGGCGTTTGGATTGTAAGTTACTTTTGATAAGCTACTGACGCCTTAAATAGCTTATCATAATTTACTTATTAAACTGAAGTGATTGTGTAAATTTAAATACAAAAATTTATAATTGATCATAATCCGAACTTACTTATCTCAAATAAGTTACTTATCTACTGCTGTAAGTAGAAAAAAGTAACTTATTTGGTGGTATCCAAATGGGCCCTAAGTGCACACAGTCCTTTTGATATTTCTAATTTTCTGATCTTTGCTTAAGCTCTAAAGTAAGTGAAATTTGTGCATTTTAGGTTTTTTTTTTCTTTTAATTATATTAAAAAAGGTTTTTGTATATCGTGGAAGAGGAATTTTTATTTCAACAATATCTGTAGTGACCACATTACCCTTCTGGTAGTGGTGCTAACTATTTTAAGGGTTGGAAGTAGATATTCACTTATGAGAGGCTAATTATGTTTGGATGTTTATAGAAAAACAACCTGATACAACACCTGTGCAACATACCAACATGATAGGATGCAGTGTACTTCTGGGCCACACTCAATCAACCTGGATTATTTTCCTGGTAGACCAGAGCACCCTCTTCGATTATGAGACCCTAAATGGACATAAAACAAATATTGGCAGTCAACATTTAACAGTTTAATGCCTTTAAAAAGAACATTTAATGGGTAAACGTCCATTAGTCAGTGGACTGCACACATGTCCAATGAATAGTCATTCAATCATATGATGATACATGGGTGTAAAATTAGATAATATGTCTTTGGTTTGTGTAAAATTAGATAATATGTCTTTGGTTTGCTTCCTTCAATTTTCAGTATAGTTCGTGCCATTGATGGGAGACTTAGATTTTGATTTGATGATGTCATTGGGGATTTATGAAGCATGTTTGAAAAAACGAATTGCTGAATATGACAGTATTTCCATTTTCTGTGACTGGTTTTGGATGAGTTGAAGTGAATGGCGGAAGTTTGTAAAGAAAGATATTGATTTAGTGCATGGTCTCTACTGGTGTGGTTGGTATGGGTGGTTTTGTTGTAAACTCAGATTGAGGATATGAATTACCAGACTCTAACACAATTATTATATAGCAACCATGCTGGGATTCCAATTTGTTATGTGGGTCTTGTGCATTGTTACTGGTAGGATGAGAATAGTCTTTTTCAGTCATCTTATAGTTATAGAGAACACAGGTATCCCAATATTTGCTTTATTTGCAAGGTGGCGTCATTTTCAACACTCCAAGAAAGATGCATTTCCTCAATCTCTTTGGCTCTTCCTGGATATTTTGAGTAGCCGAGATCATCAAGAGCTGGGGAGGTGGGAGCTTATTTCAAAGAGGCAAGATTTTGTTGGAAAAATGGCATTAAAAGCTGTTTTAGTCAGGATTGAATGATAATCCTGTGTTTGTTGTCATTATCTCCTAGAGTTTGTTTGAGATGGAGTTGTTTTGATCCATCCCAGCCAGGTGACGGCCTAGGATTGAATCTCACTCTATGGTGGTGCTTGGCTTGATTTGCTAGCCAAATTATATGACAAAACCAAAGGGATCTTAAGCTCATTTTGTAATCACCTTTGCATCTATATAAACAAGGGTTTTGGATGAACCAGACACAAGCAAAAACAACAAAAAACAAACAGGCCATCTCACAAAAGTTGCCACATGATTGAATATTTTAGCCAACCATGATCCACTTGTGGTCGCTGATTTACAGCCTCGATTGTGCACATACCATCAGAAAGGAAAGCTTGAATGGTAACAATCTCGACCTTACATAATTGGTATCAGAGCTTTCATCGATCTGTCCGTACCTGTTGCTTGGCCATTGTTGCTGATTTAGTAGTTGTCGTCTCACCATATTTGCATATTCAGATCTACCAACCATTGGGGCTCGATTTTTTGTTGTACTGCTTATTGTTGAAATCTCATAGTGCCTGGTAAGATAAAAATTTTTTGGCCGGAAACCTCTATTTTTTCACTTGTGATAAGGAGTGATAGTTGAGACCTTTGGGTAATAGAGAAGAAAGCAACAAAGATAAGAACTATCATTCTTTATTATCCTTAGGTAAGATAAGCATCGGCATCATAGCCTTTGAGAGAGATGTTTAGGACCCTTGGGTAAAAGGGAAAAAAAAGAAAAGACAAGCAATCATAATTCTCTACTGCCCTTAGGTGAGACTTGTGAGTAGGCATCATAGTCTTGAGGAGGGCATATTATTATTATTATTTGCTGGAGACTCCTCTAGGCCCCTTTCCTCTACGAGCCTAAGCCTAGTGCCTAAAGCTGAGCTCAACAAACCCAAGCCCACTTCAAACTCGAGTAAGGCCCAGTTTTATTTGACCTGCAAATTTGGCCCAACTACTTATTTGGCTCATTTTCAGGCCTGAGTTTGAGCCCGCTTCAAGCCCAGTTAATGGACTACCTGCTATATTACATTGTAATTGAATTTGAGGACCAAGTTAGCCCAATTCCAAGCCCAGATTTGAACTCTTTATTGGATCCACGCCCGCCTTCAAGGCCCAATATCACTGTTTTGGACTGTTTTGAGATGTTTCGAGTAGTTTGGACTTGGAATTAAGTGTCGTTTTGCCAGTGAACTGTGAACACAAGAAGATTGTGAGCAACATCATCTGCATATGAACATACAATTCCAGGGGTATTCATCCTCGTTGGGCAGTCAATTCTAACTCTCATCCTTCCATTTTCCTGATTTCGCCAATATCATGAGTTGCAAGAATATGCTATTGGACTTAGCAAAGCATGACACACTGACTGAAAATATTTTTGGAATATCGAAACATAAATTCCACTCTCTATTATGTGTAGAGATAATTAAAATGTGAGTTAATGGAACCCAAATCTACTGAACCGGCTGTGGAATCATCCACTGAAGAGAAGGCCACATATGTACAGTGGGTGGATGACAATGAGTATGCTTCCATTTTCTTTGATGTGGAGAACACATGATAATTACACCGTGTGAGGATACTTCCATTTTTCTTTAATGAGGAGTATTTAGGAAGAGCCATTGAGGGTATTGGGATGACTTTTACATATATCATTGAATGCTGAACTATAAATAGGTGTTCATTAGAAAGAAATATAAGGGTTATTGGTATGATTTAATGATGAAATGAAAGTGCACGGTGCATGGTGATGAACTAAAAAAAAAGCGGTGTAGAAGCGAACAACGATGTGGTGGAAGTTGAGAGTAGAGATGGTGTTTCCAGTGTTAATCAGGACTTGTCTGGGGCTAGGTGGTGTTCATAGAGATGAAAATGGGGTGATAATAGTTACCTTTTCTGGACTTGGTTCGGGCAATTCAAACAAGGAGTCCAAAGTACTTAGAGAAAGATAGAGGATTCATTCATGACTTTAAAGTGGCAACCTTTAGGTTGAAGCATATTGTAGGGACAAATTGGCGTGGGCGTGAATTAGATGCACGAAGCATTGGGATTGTCTCGTCTTCAATGAGACTGATGATTTAGTCAATAGGCCAACCAGGTCATTTGCTAGGGCAAAGATAGAGGTGAATGAGATTGCCAAAACCTTAAATAAAGAGATTTTTGGAAGATTCTGCCTTTGCATGGCACACATTTTTCAGCTGGCTGGCTGAAAAAAGCCCCATTGGTGTATTGGACTGCAAATCCTGGAATGACGATTAGACCCCATCCTTGGCCTCAGGGAGTTGTGAGTAGCACAGAATGTTGAATTAATCTAATGGTATATTATTGGGGGGCTTTGTAATACCACAGAAAAAATTATTCAACTTCAAAAGAAATGCAACATGAGAAGAAGCTTCTTCAGGAGCCTCGGAGGGTTGGGGTGAAGCCCCTATCTAGCCTTATGTAATAGGATGCAGGCTTGCTTCGCAAAGCTTCGCTTGCTGCTTTTCAGCCTATGCTTGCTACTCCAGTATGCCATCACTGTTGACAAGGCTAGAACAACCCCACATGCTCCTCCGCTTGTTGCTCGCTCGTTGTCTATTAAATGAACCTTCACGGCCCACCTGGCCTTATCTTAAATCTTAAGTGAAGTAACATTGCTGCTTATCTTCGGGTCAATGGCTACCTGCTTATTGTTGCTGCTGTCATCATTACGATCATTGATCGTTGTTACTCTTTTTGTTGCTTCTCTTGCAGTCCTGTCCCTTCTGGTAATTGTGTTGGAATGAACTGTTTATTACCTTGCATGTAACCAAAATATACATTACATGGAGTGAAACATGTAGATATTTGCTGGCACGATCCATTCTCATACTGGGAAATGATAATTGAATTTTATTTTATTTTTTATTTTTTATTTTTTTTAAATCAGATTTCAATTGATTGCAGGATTTTATTGTGCTTTTAGCAATATCCTTAATATGAAAATGGGCTGCATTTAATTATAAAAATGCAGTTTTAAAATGTAAACTTCTGATTGATGCCTCACATCATCATCATCAAAGTTAGTGGATTTATCGTTTGCTTCTTTCACTCTTTATCTCATATTTCCTTGGTTTCTCTCCTTAAACAAATTGTTATTACCTTCAAATTTAAGTTTCTTGTCTTAGAGAATCAATTGCTTCAAAAATAAATACTAATAGTTTAGAGTATTAAATTTGAGAGACCTGTAGTTTCGGAAAGAAAAATATTAGAGTATTAAATCTGAGAAAACTAATAACCTATTAAATTTAAGAAATATGTAGCTTCTCAAAGAAAAACTCACCTACTGTTTCTGGTGGTATTTTTGCAGATTTTTCAACTCTCATGATAGGGAATTCCATGTGGCCTCTCTTCCCTACAAGCCTGACTTCAAGGTTATGCCCGAGGGCTGGGATGGCACCACAAGAGATCCTGATGAAGTTCATTATGAGATATCAATGAAGGAAGATGAGATGCTTTATCAAGAATTTGTGCAAAGGATGAACTTTAACAAGAAAAAAGTAAGTTATAATTGCTCCACCTTTCTCTACCCTGGAAGTGTAAAAAGTTGGAAGGTGACCTGACAAAATCCCATAGCATTAAGTACATACATACGTACATACATACATGCATGCATCATCATCATCATCATCATCATCATCATCATCATCTTCCAAGTCCTATCACAATACATGCATGCATATGTACGTTTATACTAGATGTTTGTAGTAAAAATTTGCTTCCTACCATTTAAAAGCCAACCGAATGTGCTAGGAGAAAGGGTAAGATAATGATGAATGTCAATTTCTACTTAATAGGCTTAGATAATGATTGATGTTCACGAAAATTCATTAATAGGTTCCTGCTCACATGAAGAATCGGGTTTGAGATTCAGTCAAGGGCAGATATGAGGTTCCAAGTTTTAGATCTAGATCTTTTGTTTTCAATAGGTTTTTGCAAATCAACCCTCTTTTTACTTTTGAAAATCTTGTAAAACTTTTTAGCTAAAAGAGCTATATAATCTTCAAAAGTTTCTAAATTAGAATTATTACTATTTTCTTGAGAAATAATTTTAGAAGACTTAAGGGCGATGGATTTACCTTTAGGAGCTTTAAAGTTTAACTCGTAAGTTTGTAAAGAACCAACCAATTTTTCTACCCTCATATTATTTGTATCACGAAGTTCCTAGATCGCAGTTACTTTTGAATTGAACCGTTCAGGTAATGAGCGCAGTATCTTTGCACAGACTTTACTTTCTGGGATTCTATCACAAAGACCCCATATAGAGTTGACAATGTCATTCAATCTTGTATAGAAGTCTATGAAAGTTTTACTTTCTTCCATACGTATTTCCTCAAATTTGGTTGTGAGGATTTGGACTTTAGATTTCTTGACAATTGTTGTACCCCCGTGTATTATTTCTAAAACATCTCAGGCTTGCTTTGCAGTATCACAGGATATAATTCTCTTGAATTCATCCGGTGATAGTGTGCAAGTAATTGCATTTAAAGCCTTTGCATTGGCACTATTCTCACTTTTCTGAAGAGCGGTCCAAGAAAAGTAAGGTGAGACTTTTATAGTTTTAGATCCATCAGTATCAGTCACTTCAGTGGTAGGAGGGGTCCAATTGGTCACTGTGGCTTACCACATGCTCTCATCCATGGATTTTAAAACAATCCGCATTCTGGCTTTCCAGTAGGCATAATTGGAGCCATTAAATGGTGGAGGCCTAGTGACTGAAAGGCTATCAAAATTTGACATCTTAAAAAGCTCAGATCGATTAGCTCAGGAAATTAATCCAAAAATTAAAGTGAGCTATTAGGCTTTGATACCACTTGAAAAGGCTCTAAGAGTCCTAAAAGGGGATGAATAGGACTATGCCAAATTAAAAAAATTAATTGCCGAATTAGACAGATATAAATAAAGATAACACTTGAGAATCCCACAAAGAAGAAATGAATAGCAACTTCAAATGTATAAGTATTAAGAGGTTGATATAGATGTTGTTCTAAGGATAACCTTACACTAAAAACTAATAGCTTATGGTAGGACAACCTGATTTCTAGAACGGTCTTTGTATCAAAATCTCAAACCAATACAGAAGAGAATAAATAGCAAAGAAAATAAACTAAGCTATTACAGCATTTCTACACTTGCATAAAAGAGATTACAACATTCTCCACAAAGGCTCTAAAAGAAATTACAACATTCACACGAAGCCACAATCTACCATCCACCACAACACCAGAAATTATAGTGGTTTGCTTGTGTGTACACCAACTGTTTAGAAAAATAGCCACACCATTACTCTACTCCCAATATCCTCACACAGTGGATATTGGCGTTCACTATGAAATAGGTTTTTCAAGGTTCACCTAAAACCTTCACAGTTGTGTCTTTCTAGTGGGCTTATACAATTCAAAAACCTCACACTCTGAGATTTTCTGGATCATCTCAAACAAACTAAAAAAAGAAAGAGAGATTTTTCTGACACAATCTCAAAAGCCAAAAAGAGATTTTAAAAAAATGTAAATATACTTATCTGAATATTCTCCTTTAATGAAGCCCGGTAGAACCAATTCGAAGTAGATGTTCAATGTCCACACTCACTTATGAAAAGATTCTAAGTTCTAAATGATTTTTAAATTAAATCACTTTAGGCTAGCTTGATTTGATTTTGATTCTAAGAAAGGGAAAAACTTAAATCCCTTCTTCAAATAAGATTGGAATATAAATCTCAAAATCAAATACAAAAAGCTAAATTAAAGAGAATATTAAATGAGCACCAAATAACTTAAGAATATCACAAACTTAGCTCTCAGAGTGATGTCTTGATTTTGCTTGAATGACTTATCAAACTTTGAAAATCGTGCTCTATTTATAAGTGAAAAAATTGTTCACTCGACTAGTCGAAGGATCAACAAGAATTCAAAATTTCGGGCGCGATAAGATAAGATCGTTCCACAACTGGTCGAGTGGCTTGCTCAACTGGTCGAGCCTTGCACTCGACTGGTCTAGTGGGACCAAAAATGGTTGCTGGACTTTGAGTCGAGCCTGCTCGACTGGTTGAGCACTATTCACTCGACTGGTCGAGCAGTCTTCAGGACTGGTCAAGGGTCCAACTAAAAATTTCGAAAATTAGTAACAAACCTTGGACTGGTCAAGCCAGTACTAGGACTAGTCGAACATAGGCTAAGACTAGTCGAGAAAAAGCCTATAAAATTATATAGTGACCCAATTTAAGTACGCAATCAATATAACCTAACGTATGGTCAATCTAGGGTCATTCATACTTTATCGGTGAAGATTGAACATTGAAACATCATTCGTTTCGGTTGATAGTTTATCTTGAAGTATATGAAGCTTGACATCTTGAAGTACTTTGAAGCTTGAACTCGAAGTACTTGTGACTTGTGTTTCAACTTGAGTATATGAGCTTTAAGCTTAAGAAGAGTACTTGAGCTTGAATTCTTAAAGTAATGCACATTGTCTTGATATAGTTGAAGCTTGAAAGCTTGATCTATCACTTGATGTTGTATATCTCTTGTTCTTATACTTGTGCTGGTTGAATATTGAATTGGAACATCTTGAACTTGTAGAATAACATTTACACTATCCTATACAATTCCATCGGAGCTGCCCCATCCAACTGGCCCTAAACAATTCATTATCCAACTCGAATCCTATTTCACAAAAAACTATTTCATGCATTATAGTGTACTATTTGATCTAAATGGGTAATGAGAAGAAACTTAAGGAACTTTTCTCATGTGCTGATGGATATTGCATGGCATGGGGCTGACTCAGGGTCCAACCAAGATGGGTCTCCATTCATGGCTCAGTAGTAGACTCACATGTCTCAACACTGATACCAGACTCACATGTCTCAGCACTGATGCCAGGGATCGAGTGCCCATGTGGTGTGAGTGGGTGTGTGAGTATGTGGGGGTGTGTGGTAAAAAAAAGGTCCAACCAAGATGACTTTGGCCGGGCATCTAGTCCAATATCAATTTCTAGGAACTTAGCATGACTTCAACTTAGGCAGAAATTTTCCTTTTGACTTGAAACTAAGTTGACTGATTTTTTAGTTGGGCCCTACTTTGGAAACAGAGTCGCCAATGTTGTAACTTGAATGCCCCTTTAGCTTAAGTGCTGTCTCTTGGTTCTGGACCCCACTTCTCCATGTGTCACTGAACTTCTGAACCAGTTAAAGGTCATATATGCAAAAACCAAAACCATAATCTCTCTCTTAAGAAATTCAGCCTAATCTTGCAATCCTTCCATGCTGTTTCCCTGAACATTGAATGGATTGTTGGTTGTCTATTCTTTTGATCTTCTTATTATTTTAAATATGGCCTATATAAAACATTCTACCTTTTATAATTTGGTTTGCATTGCAGATGGCTGGAGAGGTGAAGTGCCACAAATATAGCAGGAGGCGTCCATCAGAAGGATGGAACTTTACCGTTGAGAAGCTGGGCCCACGTGGGAAACGAGGGGGCGGTGGTGGCTGGAAGTTTGTGAGTGTGCCAGACGGGTCTAGCCGAGCTCTGAATGCAATGGAGAAAATGTATGTGAGGAGAGAGACTCCTCGACGCCGACGCAAGATCCTCCCCTGATAACTTTTGCTGCCCTTGATTGATGTTGATGAGTCTGTAAGTATAAAAGATGTATGGTTGTGACTCAAGAAAAGTTAGGCATCTTGTAGCAACAGTTTTGTTGTTGAACATCCATCCATCATCTGTTGATTTTTTTATTTTTATTTTTATTTTTTTAAAAAATTTCCAGTTTCAAGGCTGGTTAAAGCATGCTGAGTATCAACTCTACGGAGTAGGATTTTTTGAGCTAGAAAAAAAGCTGTAAACTATAAATTTTGCTTGTTTGCGATTCATGGTGAGAGGAACTTGGATTTGTTCTACCAATGCGTTTAACTCGATGAGTCCTTGCTGTATTTGCCTTCAATGCTGAGGAGATCTACACTCCTTGGTTGAGCCAGAAGAGTATAGGTGGGCCCCTCTATCATGGTCTGGCTGGGGAAGCTTTACAGTACCAAATGAATGGCGTTCTAGATCACTGGAACATTGTCGTCTGTCCTCTATGGTTGGTTAGGCGTGTTTCTGAAGGTGCTTCCCTACTGTTAGTTTTAACTTTTAGATTCCATCCATTGGTGAAAGAATGTCTGGAACTAAAAGATGCCCAGAATCATCTTTGCTGGTATGTAACTTTTAGATCTCATGCATCGGTAAAAGAATGTCTGAGACTAAAAGATGGTCAGGGTAGGAAGGTCCAAGTAAACGAGATTTTCAAGTTTTAATGGCTTACCTGAGAAGAAATCAACTTTCTATTCCTTGTTTAATTTATACGACTACTTAGCTGAATTTTCAAGGACCTGTTGGATAACACTGCCAGATTCCATTCACATCCTGTTTCCATTAAAAAATGATCGTACTCATAAACCAAGCATTTCTGCTGGGGTTCCCAGGACAGCTTCTACCGTGGAGAGCTTAGCTATTTCTTTGGGTTCTCAGGACAGCTTCTACCATAGAGAGCTTAGCTATTTCTTTTGTAGCTCTCTCTCTCTCTCTCTCTAAAAAGCCTCAATATCAGTTTTCTCCTCTTCATCAGCCTCTCCCCTTACACGTGTCATATGCCTTGAATCCCAACCGCCCGGATAGAGGGACAACCCCAAGATTAAGTTGTTTATACAATTCTGACCTCTAATTAATGGGTGTTTTATTATTGAATTTGGACCGTTTACTGACCTTCTATTTGATGTCCGAATTTCATCCATGTAATTTCTGGTTATTTTTTGGGCGGTTTGGATTTGAGCTGTGTATTGTAGTTGTGGTATAAGGCCCAGCAGGCCAGCACCCTGACGTTTGATTCCATGATCCTATCCAGAGTCAACATTATTCTCTGTAGCTATCCATCATCCAAGTGAATGCTTGGATAGTTAGGATCATCTGGTTAAAGTAATTCTTTAGAACCATAAAGGGTCCATGATCTGAATAGGAGGCTGCACCAAATGGACGGTCTCGATAGGCTGATCAAGCCACGTACTCGATAATAGAAGACGTTCTCATTTTGAATTGTAATTGATTTTATTTTAAATTTTATATGGCAAAAAACAACCAGAGAAAGCGATTGGTATCTTGAAACATAAATAACATGGCTGCACCAATCAATTTTTTAGTACGATTGTGTATTTAATTTTCATCACATCTGTGGGCCCATACTGCAAATGTTACATGCTTCCTGATGCTACGTGTCGTCGATTTTGCACATGTGGCCCGCCTGATGTGATAAGTGCGGCCTGACCATGGGGCTCACCTTGATGTATGTACTGTATATCCACGCCGTCCATCCGTTTTTTCAGGTGGATCGCAATTCAGGAAACAGTGGTTATTGACCGTTAAAAACTTCTTGAAGGCCACAATTTTATTTTTGGATCAAGCTGATATTTGTTTTTCCCTTCATCCAGGTCTGTGTGACATTATCAATAGGTTGGATGGAAAATAAACATTACGGGAGTTTTTAATGGTGAGCGTTCAATCAACACTATTTCCTATGGTGTGGTCCATCTGATATTTTGATCAACTTCATTTTTGGCCTCACGTACTAAAATGAGCTGGAAAAAGGCATGGACGGAATGGATATATAATACATGCATCAAGGTGCCCCCACGATCAGAGCCAGGCCCGGGCCGCACCTAATCCGCTCCCACCTTGTACATAAAGCATATCTCATACACGTGCCATCCATCAATTTTCAAGGTCAGATAATCAACAAAGTGAGGAACTTGTAGTTGACACCAGGCGTAGAAATAGGCTGCTTAAGACCGAGTATGGAGTTTTTGCATATCGGCCATTTATCCAGCCACTGGTTACAGAGACCAGGTGACTTGTGAAGGAAAGCGTTAGTTCTAATGATTTTTCATCATACATAATTTAATGATAAAATAATACAGATAAATAATAAAAATGATATAGAATCTAATAATATTAATATAAAAATATGTACAATTACAATTGACTTGTGTATAAACACACCAAACTAGGATGATAAGCTGATTGAAATTGGACAGTCCCGATGAATGAAAAAAATCCCAAACCCAAACTATAACACTAACATAAATCCTAAGCTAAAACCTGATCCAAATGTTAAAAATAATAATAATAATAATAAAATTTTAAAAAAAAATTATAAAAGAAAAAAAAAAAAAAAAAAGAAAGAAAGAAAAAAGCCATAATCTCAAGTTTTAGGAGTCCCGAAATCTGACTCACTAAGTTAACTCACTGAGTTATTCTGAGTTGACTCGTTAGGCTAAAATTTGATCGACTCGCCCTGTCAACCCAAACCCTAAACAAACCCAAAACAAAGCCTAAAGTCTAAGCTCATAGGCCCAATAGAGGTTCACCACCCAGATAACAAGTAAGCCTCATAGCAGGAGGGGCTTCCTCGCATGTGTGGGAAACCTCCTGCCAAAGCAAGAGGAAACCCATGCCAGCTCCCCTGCTTTGGCACAGAGCTCTCCAAGTATGCTACACCTTGCTCAAAGACTTCTACTCGTCTATATACTCCGAAAATACCTATGTGCCCCTCCTTTAAGCCCAAAATCAAACTTTTACCAAGCAATTCAACCATCCGAATCGTGTCATGTGGCGATTTAGAACCTAATGCAGGACATGAAAATTAAATATGATATGCAAGATTTCAGGCTTTAGATCATACTAATTTAAAAACAATCATAAAAATTTCACATTCCACATAAGGTCAAGCATTCAATAAGAAAAATTTACGAGGGTCTAAGTCTATACATGTTAGGGTTAAATCAATTAAAATTATAGACCAAACAATGCTCAAAGGAGAATAAATTCATCCACACATGCAAAGGATTACTTCTTAATCCAAGAGATTCACATGTTTCAAATCCAAAAAACCTAGGATTTGCAAAAGTGGAATAGGAATTTGAATTTAGGATTATCTAGGGTTAGGGTTAAGGAAATAAGGTGAGAGAGGAGTGAAAGAGAGGAAGGAGAGAACCTGTAATCAGACCACACGTGTGGACAACAGGCTGGCTTGACGTACGTGCGTGGATTGCTGCCCGCACGTGTGTGGGCCCATGAACTCAAAAAGGACCAACTAGCGGTTGGTCGGCCAAGGATGAGCCACCCACATACCAAGTTTCAGGGCAATCAGATGACTGATTTGAGTACGATGCTCCGTCGAAGTTTTGACCTTCCTGCAGGGCCTAATTCTAGAAATCTGCAGTAGAGAAGGATTGACTGTAAAATAAAGGTGGATTTGAATATTGGATGGTTGTAGGAGAAAATGAATATTAAGGGTAGGAGGTAAGGGCGATTTGGGATGGATGTAGCTTCGTACCACAGTAGTTAGCCCTTCGAAGAAGTGAGGGTTTCGCATCTAATTAGATTTTCACAACTCAGAGAATTAGAGAAGTAGAAAAATGCAGAATTTTATTAATAATCTTCAATAATTAAAAACTTATAAGGGGTTACCTATTTATAATATTAACCCTATACCCTAAAAGTCACGTCATGTGTTCACATTATTACTTAGAGACGAAGTAACAAAAATAATAACTGATCAAAGCAATTTAAATCGTTTATGATGTTCCTAATAACAATAATAAGCAAAACTTAAAGTCTTAGATCATCTAGGGTAGTGGGCCATAATCATGAGATCCAATGGTGGGATCCACATAATAATCGGGTCTACTCCAAGGAACCAAAACACAGTCCTCTACCTAGGAGGCCCTCCCTGCATGTTGTCATCGATCTAGATCAATGGTGGGGCCCTCCTCCTCCTTACGTACGGCCCGGGGGGGGGGGGGGGGGGGGGGGGGGGGGGTGCGTGTGCGTGAGATATCCCCATCAGAATCTCAGTCATTCAACCTCTTAAGCATTTAGCCATCTTAGTCATCCCATCCCTCCACTAAGGAGAGCGAGAGTTAAGGATAGAGTCCAGCCTAGGTTCAACCTTATCTAACCAGATCCTCAACAACATACCTACATTTCAATCCAAGCTACTTAACCTAATCCATGCGACACTATCGTTCATCCAACCATCAATTCTCTTATAAGCTTCATCAAATCTTGACATTAGCACTGTGCAACAGTCACTCCCTTCTCAACCACCTGCTTATGTCATCCATCTACATTACATTACATAGCATTTGACACCTTCCTAATGCAAACGTATGCTTTGTGGCTTGCCGACGTAATCGGATTCTGCACATCAGAAACTTGTGTTGGTTGGTTTATAGTGTTGGTAAGTGGAGTTGGGGGCAGATTTATCTAGCCAAAATCAAAGCCTACCATAGACACTGCAGTTAACATCACATAACACATATTCAATTACATCATAAGCATTGCATTGCATATATAAACATCCATGGATTCAGTCAGTATAAACACATATATGCTTTGTGACTTACCGATATAATCGGATTCTGCCCATCAGAAACTTGTATTGATTTACATTTAATACTACACTCTATATACATTATTGTATCATTCAAGTGCAAGAACTAGAACTAATCCTCGAAAATAGTTTAATCCCTACGAAGTAGAGACTGTATGTTTATATGGACAAAGTGGGGTACCTAACATATCCCTCTCTATAATCACAGTCCTTATCCTGAATCTCTAGATACAAATCAAAGAGTAATCATAAAGTAGGGAGTCTTTAGATCCTCTCTCCTAGTGTTTCTATAGTGTCTGATCGACTGTAAAAATGAAGTAACTGCTAGTGATAAATCTGGTCAAATATACTAGTGTAAAAAGCCCTCGAAAGAGGCACCCGTGGAAGCCATAAGTTGATTTTGTTCGGGATCCAGCATCTACAAGGTGATAAATATAAAAGAAAATAAATGGAATAACTAACGACAATCTGTTTTTTGTCTGGTAGAATAATAAGCTTCGTAGGTATGATACTCGTCAGGCATGAAGATCTAGCTTCTCTCAGGTGGCTTCATAGGGAAGATGGTCGTTATAAATGACACGACAGTATGTTCTTCGCACGACTGAGCTTAGTTAAGATAGACAATCATAGTTCATGGTCTGTTCATTGCTCGGTGGAAATTAGGCTTCATAGTGAGACAATCAATGACAATGAGATTTTTAATAATCTGTTTGTTGTCCACTCGAGCTTCATAGGAGAGATGGTCATTGGGAACGACAATCTGTTCGTCACCCACTATCACACTTCATGATGAGAAGGTCAATGGAGTGACAGTCTGTACATCACTTGGAATGAACTTTGTAGCAAGATAGCCAATGTATGAATGCTCATTCCCAACTTGAGACCTTACTATATAAGCAAAATTGTCATGATTCGAGTACCTGTTCGTCGATTGGCTAGACTTCGTAAGCAAGATGGTTATTAGGAGCAACTATTTGTTTGTTGTCCAAACCCAATTTCCAATGCAAGACAATTGACAGAATCTCTAAGCACGCAGGTAAGAAAGCTCCACTAGCTTTTCATTCAAAACTTAAAGATTCTCTGAGGTCTAGCGATTTAATCATGGATATAAGGGAGCTAATTAATCCAATCTAATCTGTCCAAGTTGTGCAACATTGCATTAGCTAATAATATGAGAGTTAAATTGAGATAAAATTAAGATAAATGTTCATGTTAGACGAAAGATAAGTACACTGATGAGTAGTGTTTTGTTGAATTGGCGTAGGTCCGAAGCTCTTCATTCTGAGCTTTATTTATAAATACATGAATTAGTGGATGGGGAATGATCTTCAATATCGTACAAGATTAACCTTTAGCATCATGAGTGATTTTACATAATCATTATACAATTAGATGGCCATTAAGAAAATATGGCTAATTACAATTCGTCATTGTGGACGCTGGTGGGAGTAGATTTCCCGAGGGTATGAGAGATCTACTCTCTTCTTTCCACTTGGTTAACCCGCTTACAAGATTCGATTTACCACGGATAGCCTATTTCATTCATAGGTCGTGCGTCTTGTAACTCATCCCGGATCAAAAGTATGGTTGATTTATGGTTCACTTTTAAGAAGCTAGAAAACTGAAAAAAGCCAATGCTCTGTCAGTTCAACTGACAGTGCGTTAATCAGAAAATTAGTGTTTTGTCAGTCTGATTGTCAACGTCATTGGTCTGACTAACGGGTTACATAAATTACCAATTTTGAAGAAATTTATGAGGGGTATAAATACTCATTCCTTCCCATTTTCCCCCTTTTTTTGCAACCTTAGAGCTTTGGGGGGAGAGAGAGAGAGAGAGAGGGGGGGGGGAAGAAGACCCTCTACATTTGGGGTCATGGGTGTTGCCCGATGCCATTCCCAGCTGGAGAACCTTCTGTTAGGGCCCGAAAGCTGTCATCCCTAGGCCAGAATTCCCTTCTTTTGTTAGGTAAGAGGTCTTTAACCTTGTGTAAGGGATTTTCTCTAATTTTCTTGTGCTTTAAAGCCATTAGGGTTAAAAAAAACCTATGTATTCCTTCATTTATCAAAACCCTAACCTTAGAATTTTCTCAAGTTAGCTTTGGAGATTTGATAGTCAATTCATGATGGTCCCTCATCTCATCAGAAATCGTGTTTGGGCACGACTTCGTTGGGAGTTGGTTGTGCACTGATTTCGAGTCCAGATTCATCGAATCGAGTCAGGAATTGATCTATCTGAGGTATGTAAGCCCTACTCCTTTGATTAATGTTTAATTAGGGCTAAATCTAGGTCACTAACACTAGGCTTGTGCTCTAACTTCAGGTTTGGAGTATTTTTTCAAAATTTCCACGTTAGGGTTACATTCAAGTTAAGGGCTTTCGACTCCAAGTTGAAGATCTACCCTTCAAACTTTTTCTCGACATTTTTTTTATATTGGGATAGTTTCAATGCTTGGATAATCGTGCTATTTAATCTAAAAATCATGCGATATCTCTTGTAATTATGTTATACGTGCTAACATAGGATTATTTGATCACGAATCTTATGATACTGTTTGTAATCTATCTCGTATATGTTAATTTAGGATAAATTGCTAGAATTCTTACATGTTTAAAATCTTGTATACAAACACGTAACATGCTTAGTATCCTGTATAAGTTGAATCACACATGCATAATCTTTAACATGTTGTAGTGTGAATCATATGCGTTGCGGGTTAAATGGTTTAGATTAGTGAGACATGGCAATTAGAATCCACTTGTGAGATCCATAGAGATTATAAGCGATTGTAGATAGGCTCGTGTGATTCAGACTACCCCATTTGTAATACAATCATTGGGACGATAGTGTTAGAATGGTGATTTGTATGGCTAAACCACATATATTGGATTGTGCCTCAAACTATTGGCCACCTTGCATTATGGATCAAATGAAATTAGTTGTAAACTTACCACCCGTGTAAGTCATTGTGCCTTTCTAGATTTCATTAGGAGGAACCCTTTGTATATTTATATATGTATTAGGGTTGTAAGGCCTACTTGTTGGACTAAGGTTAACCACTAGTTGTAGATGCTTGACATAAATGGACTGTTTGCAAATCGGATTAATAAAGATTGGACTAGTCATGCATTAATTGCACACAGGTGTTATTAAGTACATGTCTGACTATTTGAAATACCAATATACTATTCAAATAACCCTTGTGAGTTGGATCAACTATTTGAAAGACACGGTCTCTTACATTTAGAGAATGAGTTGACTGTTTGAAAAACCCATTCTCTTACATTTGAATAGGTTGATAGTTTGAAAGGTCCATTCATTGGTCCCACTGGATGTGCACCCTCAAAGTGAAGAACGTGTGCATACACTTATGCATTTAAATAAGATGCATTGCAAACTATGATTGTTTGTATGTTTTCCTTGTAAATATATTTGATTAATATGTCGTGCGTGCAAATCTTGGGGGGATTTTTCATTGAGTTGACTACATATTCTTTAATATTCCAATCGTACGGTTGATGCAGGTGTAGTAAGGGGCTGCGATCTTCTTCAGGATGTCCCGATAGTTAGTGGCGAGGAGTTAGCCGTTGGAGAGTCCTTTTACTAGCATGACTAGGCTTTGAAGGCTTAGCTAGTAGGCTTCCAGTTCCTTTCTTTTGTTATCTGGATTTCTATAAATTTGTAAAATTGTGATTTGTATAGTCCCTATTTGGGTGGTCGCCATCCTGGGTTGTATATCGTTGTAATTAGCATAATATTTCCCTTGCATGGTTACCTTTATTTATCTTTGATATCTATTGTTTAATTGAACGCTACTTTGATTATTAAGTGTGGGAATGAATGTTAATTTGACTTAAGTTCATGTGAGATTTCTCCAAGCATGACATTCATAGGAGACACTCAGGTTTGCACAACTAGAGCATCATTCTCCAACGGCGAGAACTGGGGTGTTATCAGTGTCGGTGCTAATGCACTCGATAGTTTTAATGTTAGTACTCTAGCAATCGGGATCCAAGCCCTTTGTGCGTTACATGATCTATCTATAATTAAAGCCGACTCAATGAGATTACCAAATGAGATGAACCCAATTTCGCTCTTCTATTTCATATTACCCTCCAAGAGTTACTTGCTCAGGGCAGTCAAAGAGGGGACTGAGGACTCCATTTTATAAGGTATAAATGGTAGTAAAAACCCTCCCCATCAATGGGTTTCTTATATCGAGTTATTTTCCTCCACTCCTCTTTCTCTCTAGCAAGTGAGAGAGATTGGATTCTATACAAACCCAAATAGTAGAGTTTACAATGGTACTCCTAAGGAATACTATATATGTGTATGTACCACATCTAACATGGCCCCACTGATGTCCATTTGAGTCATTCGAGCAATCAACATCATCCCCTTAACACAAGTACCATGTGTGACCAACTTTGTGATTAAATTCCAACAAAGTTTTGTATGGTACTCTAGGCCCCCATTTGATTTTTTTACAACTATATCAGTGTGGGGCCCACTAGTTGCATATCTCATTGATCAAAGTCGTCCAAACCTATCACCTAAACATGAGCGTTACGTGTTATCCATCTTCAGATTAGATTCTAATATTCTCTCACTTGGGTTACATGTGGTATCATGGTGTATAATGAATTAAGTATATCTAGTCTTTTCCTTATGAGTTCTAATCTTAACTAGATATTTGTGATGGATCATGAGCAGTACCACGAATAATTTAAAGATAATGACAATCATTATGAGTTCTAATCTTAACTAGATATCTAGTCTTTTCCTTATGAGTTCTAATCCATTGAGACTACTAATATAAGATAATGACAATCATTATTATATTTATCAAATTTGGGCCAAGCATAATTATAAATATGGGCGCTCCTAATGACACACATCCTTACAATATGGCTACATGGTATGGAAATCGAATGTAAAATGTGATCATGCACATAAATTTCTATATGGTCCTTCCATCTCTGCTTTAAAATGCCTTACGCGTTAAACGAAAACTAAACTATTCCATTCTTTTACGTGAACCATACACATGGAATGATAATAATAATAATAAGATCATAAAACATAATGTCATAAATCATAATTGGCATGGTTCCCTACTCATGGCTTAGTGGTAGATTCTATGAGTATCAATACTGAGGTCATTGGTTCAAGCACTCATATGGTGTGTGTGGTTGTGAGTGTGTAAAAAAAAATGGCAAATGAACTTAATGAACTAATTGTGTACATTAATCGGAATGTCTACATACTCCCACTGATAAAATACATATTTAGTGTTAACCATTGTTATACTACTCAGCAACTCCTTGAATAACCTGTGAGGTAAGCCTTTAATTAATGAGATCTTATGCTCTGTATTATATGTTCCACAAACATTGAACAATCTTGAGAGTTTTCTTTTACAATAAATAACTTTATGCCTATGTGAGTTGACTTAGACGAACTTTTACTATTATTGGAAAAGAACACTGCATCAGTATTATTACAATAGACTCTCGACAACTTTAGAACTAAATCCATAATTTGAAGCCCTGGGTTAAAGTTCTATCGTCATATTGTCTATCACATGGCTTTATAACAAGTGATAAATTGTTCTTCTATAATGGGTAAAGTAGTAATTGCCTACTTTGCATTCTTCCACAAAACAACTCTCCTAGTTATCATGAAAATGTATCATGATGTGGACTTCTTGTTGATGAGACATCTAGCATAGTCTAGTTCTACATATCCAATCCACTTTAATTGATTGGTGCATCTATATATGAGCATAATATCATTCATTCTTTACAAATGCCACATTACCTTAATTCATTTCAAGATTCATCATGTATCTCCCAAGCATTCTTTCTAAAGGGATATCCTATACATGCATAATGCTTCCCATTGTGGATACATAAAGGGATATCTTGTATTCCTTTTCTTTTAAGGTTATTCTTACAACATTATTGTAAGTTAAGCTTATTGCCTTTGACGACAAGAGCTTTGCCTTGTGCATAATTTTACGTGTCAAATCTTTTAAAAACTCTTTCAACCTAGGTTTTCCAAGATAATATTAAAAGACATCTTGATCTACAATGGTATATTTTTATACTGGTGACAAATGATGCATTGTTGAGATCATTCATCTCAAAATTTTGTGATAGAAATATCTTGACATGAAGCATCATTCCTGTGTTATTACTTGTAAGCTGAAAGTCATTGACATATAGCACTAGGAATAGGAATATATTCCCATCGAGCTTTATGCGTATATGCTAATTAACATCATTTTTCTTAAACCAAATGAAGATATCACCTTATGAAATTTCAAGTACCACTAGCATCATGCTTGCCTTAAACTGTAAATGAACTTTTTTTAATATACACAACAAATGTTCAGATCCCATAACCATGAAACTTTTCGATTGTTTAATATATACATTCTATTTTAAGTCACCATTAAAAATTAGGATATTGACTTTACATCAATCTATTACAGCTCAACTTTATAATAAGATACTAATAGTATAATAATTCTAAATGAGTCATTTTTAGAAACTAGTAAGCAATTTTCCTTCAAATCAATGCATTCTTTTAATTGAACCCTATCGAGACTAACCATACCATATACCTTTTGATCTTTTCTTTTGAGTCTCGTTTGGTTTTATAAATTCATTTATAGCCAATTGGTATTGCACCCTTTAGTAGATTAACTAAATCCCAAACCTTGTTACTTCCACTTTACTTTATGCAAATTAATTTAATAGAAAATAATACACAACCATCCAAGAACTTGTAAATAAACACAATGACAGATATCAACTCATGCAGATTTTTAATTCAATGAATGTCTGGCTCACATAGTAACTAGATTTTAACTCTAGCCAATCTTCATATGACCTACAATTTGCCCAAGTAGTATATAATTACCATTATAACATGTAAACATGGGATAGACTAATATTTGCATAGCGTTGTCTTTTAAGTGGAGGTGACAAGAACATCCATTTAAATTGTATATGCTCGTATGTGCTTCTACACATTCTCCAATTATAAATGTTGACCTTATATGTGATCAATCTAAATTGTAGGTTTCCTGATGCAAGACAATTAAAATAACATGGATACTGCCTCACATGAGCCACCCGCCTCACACGAGTGGGGCCCGATTCACACGAGCTGCCCACCCCAAGTGTGCTCCTGCATCCCACAGGTAACCCCACTCGAGCTCAGTGCAAAAATGCCCCTGCATTAATCACTCCCGATGAGGAGTCTCAAACACAAGACTTCCTGCTCTGATACCAATTTGATGCGGTAGAATTAACCACTTACTTTAAAAGCTCGAATTGATAGAGCATGACGACTTAATCCTTTCATCTTATAGCCCAGGCCTCAAACCATGGGGTTAGGTCCTTGGCTGAACCCTCCTCATGAGCCCCAAATTCATGGGTTTCGCCCCCTCGTGGGCCCCAAATTCATGTGTTTCGCCTCATACAGGCCCCAAATTCATGGGTTATGTAACGTCTCGAAAAAATCCGTACAAACACCCGAATACCACCTTAGGCAGAAATCGCTAAGGATCGAATTATGTAAAAATTAGACACAAATTAATTAAGTGTTAAACTAAATTAATCAGTAGATTAGCTTGAACCGCTTTCTATAAGAACTGCAAGACCCAAAACCAGTAGAATTGCTAACTCAACATTACCTAGAAACCTAGGATCAATCTTAAAATTCAGTTACTCTCGGGAGCACATTAAAACTCTGTATCGGACCTGGACTGCGCATCGAAAGTCCGATTACTGCGAAACTGTACAGTTATGACCGCCTTACTAGACTTGACAACCAGCTTGGGAATCAAATCCAAATAGTATCCAGAAAAGCATAACTTGATCCCAGAGCGAAGTGTGTGAGAAATGTGAATATCTTTAGAAATTCTGACCGTCAAATTTAAGGTTTCAAACCGTTAAATCCTGACCCAACTACACCCTTAGATCAAAGAAATTTTCCTACACATGTCAGTGTACTTGTGGTCCTAATCGAGTGACGATGACCCTTGAACTGAAAATGGTCCTCCACGATCGATCCGCTAATCCGATCGGACCGAAACTTTAATCTAGCATGGATCTATTGTGAAGGACTTTTCTTCAGACCGTAGGCGATCAATGGACCTCCAAATGAGTTCCGTTGGCCCGAAATAGTCAACTTTTGGCTATAACCTAAGTATACCATGACCCTGGGGCCATTGACATCAGTTCTGGACCTATATAAGGGCCTTAACCCACCCCTCTCTCATTCCATACGAATTTCTTAAACCCTAGGAGAGAGAAGAGAGAAAAGAAAAGGAGAAAATGAGGATAAGTGAAAGAGAGTCGTGGTTTGTTGCTGGAATTTATTCCCACCACTCCATGTGTTGAATCCCTTCTTCCGTGTCGCTATACCAGCGCTTCCGACTCCATTTTTGGGTAAGAAATCATAACCCTAATCTGCTTTAGGTATCTAAGTAGAAGAATCGACAAAATAGCTAACTTATTTCATGATTCCGGTAGTCGTTGTGCCGTAGACAAAGGCGTAGTATTGTATTAACAAGAGTACGTAGGACATGATTGTTGTACTACTTTAACATTACTGCCCGATTGAATTGATAACATGTTAACCTTTGCCTTATAGCTCCACTGAGTTCATCACTCACTCTCACTTTAGGACGGTGTTTTAAAATACCAACCAAACTCTGTTGTAGCTGTAGATGATGACGAGGCATATGAGATGGAACCTGTCTTCTACGACGAGGAGGAGGAGTTCTCCTACCAGTAACTCTTTGGTAGGTCTATGTAGACCTGGAGTTGCGTCATTAGGGCTACAGGGATATGGATTAGATGACATTACACTTTATCATTTTATATATTTTAGAATTATTAATGAGGATCGAATATTGCATATCAGACCCTAGTTAATACCTATTTTTGTGTACATGATAATGCTTAATGTCATATTTTAATCGTATTTTTGTTACAGGGATTATTTAGGAGTGTTGACTAAAAAAGAGTACTACAAGCATGAAATTAATACTCTGAAGTCACCAAAGTAAGGGATGGACTCCAGAGGACCAAGATTGACGGATTTACACGCTAAGGATCTGAGAAAATCAAGCCGTTCACGTTAAAGAGGCCCAAAAGTTGTCCAAAATGCAAGATCATAAGGTTCCAGCCATCCGATTGGCTCAAAAATTCATACATGGCCTGGGGGCCATAAATTAACCATACATATTAAATTTCAGCCATTGTATATCTCAAGAAGTGTGCAACGGACAAAACAACCCATTAATCTCCAATTTGGGGCCCACCTGCTATCTGGATATGCCTCAACTTTGGATTCAATGCCTTAAATGGGGGGACCAATTAAATGGATGGATCGAATTTCTCAGAAGCATTACAGTGGACCTCACCCAAATAGAGTGTGCGTACACGGTTCACATATGCCCGGCGTGCACCGAATGAACTAAGTCGGTCAACAGGAGCTGACCCGACCATCTTCTCAAAAATGGAAGTTTCCTTTTTTCAAGCGCGTAACAAACGGACCGCGTCTGTCTTGCGGATGCTGGTGGGCCACCTACATCATCTGTACGGGCGATCCAATCCGTCCATCATGCGGAGGGGGAAAAACCCATTAAAACCATGCTAATAGTTTACACCCATGCATACACATGTGCTTGCTAAAGAGGCCACAAATAGGTTGTCCTGCAACGTTCAAAATGGTTACAGCGTGATTGCTTCTGTGGGCTGCATCAATGGACATATAAAACCATTCATTCCTGACTGGTTTTTATCCAGGAATTCAATGGACGACGTGGATTTTTATCAAAAACATCATTGAGGGGGTCCGACAAACACCATAACGCCAACGCGTTGGCTCTGTTTCGTAACAGAGTACGCGGATGATCGCTGTGGGCCCCACTCATTGTCCATATGGCTAATCAGGACCGTCCATTCGATCTAGGAGGTGTCCAAAACCGTTGCCAAGGTCTCTTCATGGTCCGATGCATGCACACACAGATGGATTACATTCAAGTGTAAAATAAACGGCATAGTGAGATATCAAGTGGGCCACGTTATCAGTGCTCCAAAACCAGCCATCTTGGAATGGTTTTTGGAGAAGAGA
The DNA here is from genome assembly GCA_037074715.1 of Magnolia kwangsiensis. Taxonomy (NCBI): domain Eukaryota; kingdom Viridiplantae; phylum Streptophyta; class Magnoliopsida; order Magnoliales; family Magnoliaceae; genus Magnolia; species Magnolia kwangsiensis. The sequence continues at coordinate 131,514,536 of CM073574.1, forward strand.
CTAATGAACGTTGGGGATTCATCAAACTACAAGGAATATGGGCCCCACCAGTGTTGCAGCGCAATCGGATACGCAGGCTTTGTTTATAGAACGTCCGAGAACCGGACATTGCAGGCTGTTTTGCAGACATGGCCAGGATTGGTCCGACGATCTTGGCTATTCAAAATTCTCCTCTAGGCCAACCGACCAAAGATATGAAGACTGAATAGCTCAGATTTTGCACTGGTAGTCCTGTAGCCGAAAACTCTTTTTCAAACGCAGACTGAGTGTGTTTTGCTGCGTAAAAACATGTACCGACTCCTCTCCACCGACCTCCCTGCCTATAAAAGGACGAGAGCAGAGAGAGAGTAGGGCATTCAATCTGTGGCTAGACGTGGAGCTGAGAAGAGGAGGGAGGAAAGTTTGGAAAGAGAAGAAAGAGGAGAGAGAGAGAGGGGAAGAAAGAAGGGAAATCATTATATTTTTCTTTTCTCAATCGTATTTTTCCTTCTTTCTATTTGAATTTATGGATTGCTAATTTTTTAGCTGGGGCTGAGATGAAACCCTTAATTTGAATAACTCTTGTTATGTGTTGATTTTATCTGGATTTGATTGATTTGTTTCTTTCTCTAGTGTGCTTAATTGAATACTCCGTACTTCTCCATTCTATGAGCTTAACTAAAGTCTAGATGTGGATGTTGTTTTGAATCTTATTCTAGGTGCTTGTGTCTGACCATGAAGAGGTTTCCTATAGAGAAAGAAATAGGAATCTACATCTCTTCATGCCTAACCATGGATGGAAAGATGTGATCCTTATGCTTTAAGGGATTATACATTCAGTGTGCCCAACCAAGGACATAGAGTGTGTCTTATTTATTAAATTTATATCAATCTGAATTAAGGTGAATCAATAGGTAAACCAAGGGTTAGGACAATTAGGGGTGGATTCAAAAGTCCTAGTGCTCTCATTAATTGAATTTTTATCCTTGCTCTCAGTTATTTTTCATAGATTTTTGTTATTAGTTCGCTAAACTATTTGTTTGATTAGTTAAGAAGAATCATAATTTTTGAATTGTGACAACCAATCCTCGTGGGAATGAACTCGTAATATGTACCGTATCTACATCTGATTCGTATACTTGTGAGTTTAAAATCATTTAAATCAGATTGGTTTAAATAAAACATTAAGTTTTTGGCGTCATTGCCTGGGACTGTTTCGGTCCAAATTGGATTTAGGATTCTCTCTTATCATAATTCATAGCCTCAGGATTTTTCTAGCATTATTTTAAAAAATTTAATTTATTTTTATTTTTATTTTGTTTATAGGAATTGAGGAAGGAAGCTGCAAAATAAAATTGTCTTCAAAAAGAGGAACTTCCAATTCTGAGGTCATCGATCATCTCCTTTTTCAGGTTCTTTCTTCCAATTCTTATTTACATAGTTTTATCTTGTTTTTAGGAATTATAATTTTTAGTCTAGTTTTATTTCTCTTAGGTTGCATCTTAGTTTGGTTTTCTTTCTTATATTGCAATAACATGGTTTATGCAAGGGCGTAGATCTCTGAACATAGAACTAACACCTTTTGATCCTGAAATATAAAAAACCTTTCGTAGAAGATTTAGAAACTTCCTATTTGAAATGGCAGACGAGAATGTAATTAAAGTGCTTAGAAATTATTCAGCTCCTATCCAATTTAATGCACCTTCATGCATAGCATTGTCAGCCACCGCGGCAGCACACTTTGAACTTAAGCCTGGGGTAATACAATTGTTGCCCTCCTTCTATGGTTTAGATAAGGAGGATCCATATCATCATGTGAAAGAATTCCTAGATATTTACTTTACCTTTAGGTTCCAAAACTTTTCAGATGATTCGATCCGTTTGCGCCATTTTCCTTTTTCTTTGAATGATAAGGCGAAAGCATAGTTGAATTCTCTAAGAGTTGGGTCTATCACTACATGGGACCAACTGTTTAAGAAGTTCTTAAACAAGTTTTTCTCTGTTCACAAAACTAATGCTCTCCGTAGAGAAATTACTAATTTCACACAAAAAGAAGGTGAATACTTTTATGAATGTTGGGAAAGATGGAAGGACTTGCTTCTTAAATATCCACACCATGGTTTTGAGAAGCGGCAACAGGTTCAATACTTCTATGACAGTTTGACACCCCAAAACCATCATATAGCTGATGATACCAGTGGAGGGTCATTCATGACCAAAAGTGATGTTGAAGCTTGGAATTTCTTAACCTTATGTGAAAACTCTCAGCAATGGGACTATTCAAATAGAGGTGAAAGAAGTCCCTAACTACTGAAGAAAGGTGGTATATATGAGATAAGAGTCACGCCAGATCTTTATGCCAAAATTGATAGCTTGACATAGAAAGTTGATGCTTTGATGTTAAATAATGAACCTCCGCAATCAACTCAAATTGAGTCATGTGTCATATGTTCCAGTCCTGCCCATCTTACACAGTCTTGTCCATCTGATGCAGCATTTCTAGAATTTCTCTCTGAACAAGTGCATGCTATGAACACTTTTCGAAAACCTGGGAATGATCCTTACTCAGCACCTACAACCTAGGGTGGGCTAGGCATCCAAATTTTTCTTGGACAAAAGGACCACAATAAGGAGGGTCATCTGGAAATCCTCCTATGCAACCTTACCCCCAAGTTGGTAATCAACAACCTCAGTAGTTTTCGCAGTATTAACAAGTACATCCATAATTTAGGAAACCATCTCTTGAGGATACACTCAATCTTTTTATTTAAAGTTTGCTTCAATTTCAAAAAGATACGTAACAAACTTTACTAGCTAACCAGCAAGCTTACATGCAAATGCGCAATCCATTGCCAAGCTAGAAGTACAGTTGAGTCAACTTGCTGCCACATTGAGTGAGAGAGAGAAGGGCAAGTTCCCTAGCCAACCTGTGAAAAATCCAAAAGGACAGTATCATGAGCAAGCTAAATCTATCATTACGCTTAGGTTTGGTAAACAGATCGAGAACAAAGTAGAGATGCCTAGGGAAGAATCAAATTCTAAATCGAAAGACCAAAATGAAGCGGAGAGACATACTAGTGCATCCAAAGTCCAAAAGCACTCTGACTCTCCAGAAACTATTCACGTGTCATCTTATGTGCCTAAAACACCTTTTCCTCAACGTTTGACACCAATTAAGAAAGGAAACAACTTTAATGAGATATTGGACATGTTTAAGCAAGTGTAAATTAACATTTCATTACTTGATGCTATCAAGCAAGTCCCTGCTTACGCTAAGTTTCTTAAAGATTTATGCACTCAAAAGCGTAAGATGAATGTTCATAAGAAGGTCTTCCTTGCAGATCAACTCAGCTCTATGATTCAAAACAACAACCCTCATAAATTTAGGGATCCAGGAGCTCCCACCATTTCTTGTGTCATAGGAGATCATAAGATTGAGAAGGCATTGATTGATTTAGGGGCGAGCGTTAATTTGTTACCATATTTTGTATATGAGCAGCTAGGACTTGGTAAGTTGAAACCAACTAGAATAACACTACAACTAGCTAATAGATCTGTCAAGGTTCCCCATGGTGTTATTGAGGATGTGCTAATTCAGATTGATAAGTTTTATTTCCTAGTGGATTTCATCGTTCTAGATATTCAACCTGTCCAAAATCCCACTAGTAAAATCCCAATTATTCTAGGACGTCTATTCTTAGTCACATTCAATGCTATCATAAATTGCAGAAATGGAGTCATGAAGTTGTCTTTTGGTAACATGAAGATTAAAGTCAATGTTTTCAATGCTACACAACAACCAGCAGACTCGGATAATATATTTGAAGTGGACATGATTGAGAGTCTAGTGCATGAATCTTTCCTTCAATCTTCTGAAGACACACTTGAGATTTTCTTAGCACATTTTGGCATGGATTTTGATATAGAGAGTTCCATCCAAGAATTAAATGCATTGCTCGACTCTACTCCTATAATGGAGACGGCAAAATGGAATGCGAAAGTGGAACCTCTTCCACCCTTTGAGTCTAAACTGGTCCCCTCTGTTGAGAAACCACTTAAACTTGACCTTAAACAATTACCTGAAAACCTCAAGTATGCATTTTTAGGTCTTTCTGAGACCTTGCCTGTCATCATAGCTTCTAACCTTGAGAAAGAACAGGAGAGCAAGTTGCTTAAAGTGCTTAGAGAATATAAGGCAGCTATTGGGTGGATAATAGAGGACATGAAGGGAGATAACACGGTTCAAGTTGTTCCCAAAAAGTCTAGAATTGGTTAATCAAAGTTTTGAGGAAATTTATTTAGCAGAGCCAAGTTATCAAGATTGATTAATTCATGGTCCATTCTTGTCTGGCTGAAGACGTTAAACTTAGCGCTCCCGGGAGGCAACCCAACTTTTCATTTAATTTCATTTTTCTAGTTAGTTAGTTCAATGTTTGTGGGTAACATTGCTGCAAACCCTCACGAGACTACAACTTGTCCACTAGGGATAACCTAGGAGTTTAAAGGCTTGTTGCATACGCTAAATAAAATCAAGAGCACCTGCAAAAGTGGTGTAGGTAGGATTTTATTTTTGTTATTTTTGTTCTATTTTTTTTTTGTTTCTCTCGTGCTGACCCACTCTTACGCTGATATCTTTGGAAAACCTCTTGATTCCTTCATCCAGGTACTATCTTTCCATCACTCCTCTCTATTCTTTTATTTATTTCTTTTACTTTCATTGTCCCATGTGCATTACATGCTTATTTCTTTTACATTGAGGACTATGTAGATTTTAGGTTAAGGGTGGGAGATTAGGTTACCTAATCAGTATTTTCTTGGTCTTGAGTAAAAATTATGAAAATTTTTCTGAAATTTCTTGTGAATTTGAAATGAATTTGAAGGATAGTTGTGATTTTAAAATTACAAGATACAAAATGTTGGTACTTTATGACTCTAGGATTCAGTTGTCTGTTAGATTTCACAGTTAAGTTTGAATTGTTAACCCATGATTAGAAGTTTTAAACACTGATTGAGTCATGATTTTACATATCACATCTCGCTTACACATTAAGGTTCCAGTTTGATATTGAATGATTAATTTGATAATCATTAAGCATGAAGGGAACCAGCCTGAAAAATATTTTAGCATCAGTTTATAAAGAAGAATTGAAAGGATTAGTCGAATAATCTTCACCATATGTTTGCTCCCTATAGATGAAGATTCGATTCCCCATGGTTGACATGAGAAAAGGGTCGGGTGTACAATCTTTATCATAGGTTTGCTCCCTATGGGTGAGGATTTGATTCCCCTCCTTGGCATTACTGTTCATAAAAAAAAATTCAAAGGTTGGTTGAATGAAAAATTAATCTGTAAGGCAAGTTGTCATGAATTCTGTAGTTAATTACCAGTGATATCATAAAATTGACAATTGGATCTCTTAATAAGTGATAAGCCGAGATTACACTATACACTCGTGGAACTCAATGTTTACAATTGTTCTAATTAATGGATTAATATTTTGAACTTGGTTATGAAGTTTACGTTGAGCTTGGTTCCAGGAAAGAAAATTCTACTCACCATTGATGAAACTTAGAATTCTCGTATCTCGACTATTTGTTCATAAGTCACTCGGGTTTACAGGAATTGTCTTTTATTTCTGATATTATTTTTTGCATATTTTGATCGGGACTAGCAAAACGCTAGTTGAGGGTTATGATGAGGGTCGAATATTGCATATCAAACCCCAGTTAATACCTGATTTTGCATATATGATAATGCTTAATTTCATATTTTAATCGTATTTTGTTGCAGGGAGTAATCAGGAGCGTTGACTGAAAAAGAGTACTACAAGCATGAAATTAATGCTCCGAAGTCACCAAAGCAAGGTACGGACTCCAGAGGACTAAGATTGACGGATTTACACGCTAGGGATCTGAGGAAATCAAGCCGTTCACGTTAAAGAGGCCCAAAAGTTGTCCAAAATGCAAGATCACAGGGTTCCTGCCATCTGATTGGCTCAAAACTTCATACATGGCCTGGGGGCTATAAATTAACCATACATATTAAATTTCAGCCATTATATATCTCGAAAAGTGTGCCAACGGATAGATCAGCCTATTAATCTCCAATTTGAGACCCACCTACTATCTGGATATGCCTCAACTTTGGATCAACGCCTTAAATGGGGGACGAATTAAATGGATGGATCGGATTTCTCAGAAGGGTTGCAGTGGATCCCACTCGAACAGAGTGTGCGTACACAGTTCACATGTGCCCAGCGTGCACTGAATGAACTAAGTCGGTCAGCAGGCGCTGACCCGACCATCTTCTTAAAAATAAAAGTTTCTATTTTTCAAGCACGTAACGAACGGACTACATCCGTCTTGCGGACGTTGGTGGGCCACCTACATCATCTGTATGGGCAATCTAAGCCGTCCATCATGCAGAGGGGGAAAAATTCATCAAAACCATGCTGATAGTTTACACTCATGCATACACACATGCTCACTACAGAGGTCACAAATAGGCTGTCCTGCAACATTCAAAACGGTTGTGGCATGATTGCTTCTCTGGGTCGCATCAATGGACATTTAAAACCATCCATTCTTGACTGGTTTTTATCCAGGAATTTAATGGACGGCATAGATTTTATCAAAAACATCACTGAGGGGGTCCGACAAACACCACAGCGCTAACGCATTGGTTCTATTTTGCAACAAAGTCCGCGGATGATCGTTGTGTGCCCCACTCATTGTCCATATGGTTAATCAGGACCGTCCATTTGATCCAGGAGATGTCTAAAACCGTTGCCAAGGTCTATTCATGGTCTGATGCGTGCACACACAGACGGATTACATTCAAGTGTAAAATAAACGGCATAGTGAGATATCAAGTGGGCCACGTTATCAGTGCTCCAAAACCAGCCATCTTGGAATAGTTTTTGGAGAAGAGACTAATGGACGTCGGGGATTGATCAAACTACAGGGAATATGGGCCCTACCAGCGTTGCAGCGCAATCATATATGCAGACTCTGTTTAAAGAACGTCCGAGAACTGGACATTGCAGGCTGTTTTGCAGACGTGGCTAGGATCGGTTTGACGATCCCAACTATTCAAAATTCTCCTCTAGGCCAACCGACCAGAGATATGAAGATTGAATGGCTCAGATTTTGCATTGGGAGCCCTGTAGCTGGAAACTCTATTTCAAAAGCAGACCGAGTGCATTTTGCTGCATAAAAACATGTACCGACTCCTCTCCACCAACCTCCCTGCCTATAAAAGGACGAGAACAGAGAGAGAGTATGACATTCAATCTGTGGCTAGACATGGAGCTGAGAAGAGGAGGGAGGAAAGTTTGGAAAGAGAGGAAAGAGGAGAGAGAGAGAGAGAGAGAGAGAGAGAGAGAGGAAGAAAGAAGGGAGATCCTTATGTTTTTCTTTTCTCAATCTTATTTTTCCTTCTTTCTATTTGAATTTATGGATTGTTAATTTTTTAGCTAGGGCTGAGATGAAACTCTTAATTTGAATAACTCTTGTTATGTGTTGATTTTATCTGAATTTGATTGATTTGTTTCTTTCTCTATTGTGCTTAACTGAATACTCCGTACTTCTTCATTCTATGAGCTTAACTAAAGTCTAGATGTGGATGTTATTTGAAATCTTATTGTAGGTGCTTGTGTCTGACCATGAATAAGTTTTCTATAGAGAAAGAAATAGGAATCTACATCTCTTCATGCCTAACCATGGATAGAAAGATGTGATCCTTATGCTTTAAGGGATTATACATTCTGTGTGCCCGACCAAGTACATAGAGTGTGCTTTATTTATTAAATTTATATCAATTTGAATTAGGGTGAATCAACAGGTAAAACAAGGGTTAAGATAATTAGGGGTGGATTCAAAAGTCCTAGTGCTCTCATTGATTGAATTTTCATCCTTGCTCTCAGTTATTTTCCATAGATTTTTGTTATTAGTTCGCTAAATTATTTGTTGGATTAGTTAAGAAGAATCATAAATTTCGAATTGTGATAACCAGTCCTCGTGGGAACAATCTCGTAATATGTACCGTATCTACATCTAATTCGTATACTTGCGAGTTTAAAATCATTTAAATCAGATCAGTTTAAATAAAACATCAATTATACATGTAATTATTCAGCCTGGTGACATAATCATAATCTGGGGTTTATATCCACTTATACACTTTATATATCTATCACAGGCCACTTGCTTAATTTAATCATCTCTGGAGTATGATATGCTGATTTAGTGAAATCTCATTCATGTTTAATGCACTAATACGGACAACATTCAATCATCATTATCTATGTTACATAAGTGATGCAACGGATCTCGGAAGTTGAGCCTATGCTCGACCCTCAATTTTCAGGGCATTACAAGTTGGTATCAGAGCATGATTTGGATTAAACTGGACCTAGGTTATGGTCACACGACATACACTGACATACTTTGACTTAAGAGGGGGCGATGAAATGTGGAAACAGTCTTAGGATTCCAAGTTTTACCGACGAGCGAAACTGACCATTGAAATCGGACTTGCAGACATCTGTGATCATGCAAGATGATCTCAATTCTTTTCCAGACCATCCATCGACAGGTTTAGATGATAATTCAGCGCATTTCACACTCAAATAACCCGCAAAGCGTGAATATGCGTGAGATCGAACCCGAAACGCCTCAAACAGACTCGAGGGCCTAAACGATGCAAATCAGGAGAACCAAAGTGGACCCCACACGTTTTTAGCACCCTGGGGGGATGCCATCGCCCCAAGGTCCAGTGGACCGCGATGACATCGCCCCAACCGTGAGCCCTCGCGGTCCATGGATAGCAAGCCGACCGGGCCACGACGCACCAGGCAGGCCGGCCAATGTACATGCATGTGGGGTCCACGAAACACATGTGGGACCCCCTTTACCCCCCCTTTTTGCTTCTTTCTTCCATTTATAAGTTTTCAAGCCCCTCCAAGCTCTCAAAAATTTGATTTTTCACCTCAAATCCACCCCTCCATTCTCATATCTTCTTCATCTTCTTCATTGTATACCCACCTCTCATCATTTCTCTCAAGTCCATCTTTTACTACCTTCAATCCCCTTCCTTCTTATTTGAGTGCACAAACCCACCTTGTGTCTCATAAATCTTAAAATCTCCCAACCCATCTCATTTTATAAATCTCACTCCACTCTCATGGCTCTTTTTTGAGCTAGTGGTGGACATATTTTTACTTTCCACACTTCTTTCTCTCATGGGAAAGAAGAGGGCTTCCGCAGATAAAGTCAGGCCTAGCCGCTCTACCTGTCCAAGGAGGAAATCCGGCATCAAAGCAAGTTCAAGCGTCGATCGGGAGATAAGGACGAAACAGGATCTCGATCCCCAGATTCCTCTCAAAAGAGCTCTACTTGCGGATATGACACATGGAAGGTTTCAAGGCCGTAGAGTTCTCTTTGAAGCTCACGTGGACGAGAAACTATTTGGGATTTATCCAGTGATGGATCGCCTGTTGGACGCCGGGTGAGGTCCCATATTTGAGAGAAAGTCATGTGCGAATGAGAGCACTGTTCGAGCCTTCTACGCCCATATACGAGAGCCACTGATGGAGCCTTCGTAGTTCTTTATCCTCGTGGGAAGGAAGGAAGCTGTTGTCGGCATAGACTTAATAGCCCGAGTCATGGAAATTCCATGTGGAGAAGTGCATGCTAGCGAGATAAATCTCAGGAACGTGCGTGAAAGAGATCACCGCACGTAATTTCTTTGTGGCCAATTGGTCCACTGGAATCGAGGCAATTACCTCCTGGCATCCGAGATGACTCTTGACTTTCACCTACTCCACTACATATTCACATACAATGTGTATCCCATGTGGAGCAATTGCAGTGAATGCACGCGTTTGATTGTAGACTTCCTATACCGAGCGGGACAAGGAGACAAGTTGTGTCTACCTACATATGTCTTACTACAGATAGTTCAGACTGCACGCTCTCCTAGGACAGACATTTCACTCTCATTCGGTCGACTTATCTGCAAGTTGCTCATGAATTCGTCTATAGATTTGGCACCAAAATTCTTACGCCGATCCATTTCATCAACGACACTACTCTTAACAACATGGGTATTAGGCCACGACAACGTTAAGCCTGACTCGATGAGAGTGAGGATGAGACGGGAAGTGAAGAGGAAGAAAGCGATGAAGAAGGGGATGGGAATGAAATAGAGGAAGGAAGGAACGAAGAAGAAGAGCGGGAGGAGGAAGAAGAGGAGGCCTAAGATTCTGATGAGGGCTCTCCACCTGCTACCCAGAGCATCATCGTAATCAGGTTACTTTGGAAGCCCACTTGGCTCAGATCGAGCAGGGCCAAGTTGCCCTACAATAGGAGGTTAGAGAGACCCGGGTTGAACTTGAAGAGAATATGGCCTTCATTAAACAAAAATTTAAGAGGATGTCTCGCACCCTAAAGACTCTCCTGTGTTGTATGCAGGAAAAGGGCGCTCCTCCACCATCACCAGATTTAGATGACTAGTCATATGTTGTAGTCGTCATTGAGTCTTTTCTTTCCTTATTTTCCTTACTTTCTATGTTACAACCTTAATAGACTTGGTAGTAGGGTAGAGTTGTTGGTGTGTTTGGTATTTAAAGCTTTGATTAGATTAGCTCACATGCATCTTTTGTCATAATTGATGTAAAACTACATCTCATGTATTGTGACAATTTTGGTTAAATGAAGTGCATGCAGCTCCTTTTGCTATGAAATGTGTAGAATACTTGAGAAATAGAGTGTTGTTATGCCAAACCTTACACAAGTTGCACCCTATGTTTTATATAAGGAATGCCTTCGAAAGCTACTCAGAACACTACACGTCTAACACTTGGCGGATCGTTTTACGGGGCACCTCCCCTAAGCGATAGCCACACGGACCCCATCTTGGGCGTTGACATGATGTCGGATTCACAGCCGGCTGTTGGCCCCACCAATGAGCCAACACCTGTTGCATCACCGGTTCCCGAGCAGAACCGTGCGTATATCTCGACGCTTTACATGCCTCAGGCGGCTTCTCCTCCTGATAGGTTGGAGTAGATAATGCTCCTTATGCAACAGTAGCAACAGATTTGGACCACCATTGTTAGCACCCTTGCCGAGAACATGAATGTGGTTCCAACTGCACCACCCGTGCACCTTGCTGGAAACATGGGTGCCAGCAACTTGTTCGAGCAATTCTAGTGCTTTCGACCTCCTACTTTTGTGGGTACTCACAGACATGAGGAGGCCGAGTATTGGCTTGACCACATCTCTAAGATGCTGAAGTCACTGCACTGCATTGAGGCAGAGCAGGTTAACTTGGTCACTTACATATTCGAGAAGGAAACCAGTCTCTAGTGGGACAGCATCCTTCGGACCGTTGCTCCTGGTTCTATATGGACGTGAGAGGCTTTAGAGACACACTTCCACGGGAAGTATTTCCCTCTCACCTACCGTAATGAGAAGGAAGGAGAGTTTCTTCGCCTCTAATAGGGAGGGATGACTATGGCGAAATACGAGAATAAGTTCATGGCGCTGGTCAGATACGCTCCTCTGATCCTAGTGAACAAGCCGATGAAGATGCGGTGATTTTCTGAGGGTTTGCAGTCAGAGATCCGCTCGAAGATGTGTTGTGCTAGCATTAACAAGTATGTTGAGCTAGTAAGCACGTCCCTACGAGCTGAGAAGGATGGGGATAGATTATCCCGTACGCACGTGCCCATGGTTCCTAGGCCTCGACCAGACTTGCCGAGCAGACCGTTCCTCGGCAAGAGATCACGAGCAGATTCTCCTCCTCGGCTTACTCACCACCGACACAACCGAGGCGGCTTGATGTATGGTGCACCTACTGCATGTGGTCGCACCATTTTGACACGTACTGCTTCACCAGGATGAGGGATAACGGCTTCATGCCCCCTCAGAAGATTAATTGTCAGATGCCACCAGCTATCTCGACTCCACCTCTACGATAGCACCACCTTCATAGCCTTCTTACAGGCCACCTGTACCTCGATTTAGGTCACCTCAACGACCTATGGCACCACAATCGAACCGTTCTTAATAAGTTCGTGTGCACTCACTTGTAACTGAGGCATTCGAGACAGTAGTTGTAGAACCATTGGGTTTTAAAGTTACGACATACATCTAAGGTACATCAGTCTTCTTATTGGTGGACAGCAGGTCCACTATCTCAATAATATCATGCGCAACAGTCAAGTGACTAGTGTTGGATATAGCTCTTACGAAGGGGGTGAGAATCCTTACCGCCATAGGGACCATTTTAGACGTTATCAAGATTTGTAAGGATTGCTCGATAGACTTAGGAAGCAGGACAGTAGTCGTTGACTTGATTGTTGCCCCACTATGGGATTATGATGTTATCCTCGGTATAGATTGGCTCACTGAGATTAAGGCAGAGATTGATTGTGATACTAAAGTGGTGACAGCCCATGCACCTGATGACACAACCTTTACCTTTCCAGTTCAGGTTAGTTGGACCTGCCATGTAAGTTGTTACGCTTCCTTATTGGAGAATGTTGATGGTCCGACACTTGGTCACTCGCCAGTAATTTAGGATTTCGCGGACGTGTTCAAGAAGATCTCAGGATTACCTCTTTAGCGCAAGATTGACTTTACTATCGACCTTGTGCCTGGTGTATCACCTATATCTTTTTCCATGTATCGCATGCCTCCATGTGAGATGGAGGAACTGAGGTAACAGATAATCGATGATCTATTGGATGCAAACTTCATACGACTGAGTGTATCTCCTTGGGGAGTACCTGTGTTGTTTATGAAGAAGAAAGATGGATCACTATAATTGTGTATTGATTATCGCAGGTTGAATCAAGTGACGGTGAAGAACAAGTATCCTTTGCCCAGGGTAGATGATCTGTTCAATTAGTTGAAAGGGACACAGTACTTCACTAAGATTGACTTGTAGTCAGGGTATCACCAGTTGTGCGTCAGGGATGAGGACGTGTAGAAGACAACATTCAGAACTAGCTTTAGACACTATGAGTTCCTTGTGATGTCATTTGGACTCACAAATGTACCGGCCGTGTTCATGGACCTGACGAATCGGGTATTTCGGTCGTATCTGTACCGATTCATCATCGTATTTATAAATGACATCCTGATATACTCCAAGAGTCGGAAGGATCACAAGGAGCACCTGCGAGCAGTCTTTGATACTCTAAGGAAGAACCAACTGTTTGCCTAGTACAAAAAGTGTGACTTCTAGAAAGAAGAAGTTAAGTTCCTGGGACATGTGTTGTCCAAGGAAGGCATAGCTGTGGACCTTGCTAAGGTGACTGCAGTTCAGCACTAGGAGCAGCCTGGTTCAATTACTGAAGTGAGGAGCTTCCTTGGCCTGGCAGGTCACTATTGTCGATTCATTAGGGACTTTTCTAAGATAGCTAGACCATTGTCTCAGCTGACTCGGAAAGATCTTAAGTTTGCCTGGAATGAGAAGGCAGAAGCAGCTTTTCAGAAACTGAAGGATAAATTGACATCTGCCCCTGTGCTAGTATTGTCAGAGCAAGGGGTCAAGTATACGATATACACCGACGCGTCTCGTGTTGGTTTGGGTTGTGTCCTTATGCAGAATGATAGGGTGATCACCTATGCATCGTGACAGTTGAGGAAACACGAGGAAAACTACCCTACACATAACCTAGAGTTGGCGGCCATCATCTTTGCATTAAAGCTCTAAAGACATTACCTCTATGGAGAGGAGTTCGAGCTCTTTTGCGACCACAAGAGGCTCAAATACATATTCATACAAAGGGACTTGAATATGGACAGCGACAATGGATGAAAACCTTAAAAGACTTTAAGTTCGAGGTCTCCTACCATCTTGGCAAGGCCAACCTTGTGGTAGACGTGTTGAGCCGCAAGAAGACTATAACATTTGCAGCTCTGTTGATAATAGAGGAGTGAAATATGGTAGAATTTGTGAGAGATTTTGAGCAGAAGCTTACGGTAGAGGAGCCATTCGAGAGCGTTGCACACGTTTGTGTGCAGCTACTCATTGATGACAGGATTATTGCGGCTCAGAAAGACTATGAACTATTGGCAAGGATGAGAGAACAGGTGAGCGACAGTGAAGACTCAGAATGGAGAGTTGGTACAGATGGAGGTTTACGTTATCGAGGCCGCCTATGCTTCCTAAGTCTTCATGACTTGAGAAATGAAGTTCTCGAAGCTGCTCACAATTCAAAAATGGCGATGCATCTTGGCAGTACGTAGATGTACCAAGACATGAAGCATTCGTACTGGAGGGACAACATAAAGGCCCACATAGCAGATTATGTGTCCCGTTGTCTCACATGTCAGCAGGTCAAGGTAGAGCATCGCCGACCTCCTGGACTGCTTCAGTTCATGCCCATAGGAGAATGGAAATAAGATTTTCTTTTTATGGATTTCATCTCAGGGTTGTTGAAGACGAGGAAGGGGCATGACTCCATTTGGGTGATTGTGGACCGGTTGACGAAATTTGCTCATTTTCTCCTTATTAGAGTCTCAAACTCAACAGACAATTTGGTCAGGCTGTACATCAAGGAGATAGTACGTCTGCATGGAGTTTCTATAGAGATCGTGTCGGACCGAGACATGTGATTCACATCTATCTTCTGGACTCGTATCTAGGAAGCAATGGGTGTGATACTGAAGTTTAGTACCGCATCCACCCACAGACTGACGGGCAGACGGAACGGGTGAATCAGGTGTTAGAGAATATGTCACGAGCTTGTGCGTTTGATTTCAAAGATAGTTGCAATGACTGTCTTACCTATGTTGAGTTCGCTTATAATGACAACTTTCAGGCGAGCATTGACATGGCTCCCTACGAAGCATTGCATGGGTGCCTATGTAGAGCACCGCATTGTTGGGCAGAGGTTGGTGAGAAGAGTCTGATTGGCCTAAAGTTAGTACAGGCGACCTCAAAGAAAATCGACATTATCAGGCGTCGACTTCTTGCAGCACAGAGTAAACAGAATAGCTACGTTGATATGAGACGACGACCGTTAGAGTTTGAGGTTGGGGACTATGTGTTTCTCAAGGTTTCCCCATGAAGGGAGTTCTTCGGTTTGGTAAGAAGGGAAAACTCACGCCACAATTTATTGGGTTGTTCCAGATTTTAGACTGGGTGGGTGTGGTAGAGTATCGCCATGCTTTGCCCACACCACTCGCAGGCGTGCACAATGTATTTCATATATCGATGTTGAAGAAATACGTTTTTGACCCTTCCCAAATTATCAAATGGGAGCAGGTATAGTTGAGTGAGGATGCTACTTATGTACTGCGACTGACGCACACCCTAGATAGGAAGGAACAGGTGCTGCACAGTAAAGTGATTCCACTTATGAAGGTGCTATTGACACATCACATTGAGGAGGAGGCTACTCGGGAAACAGAAGCCGAGGTCCGCAAGAACTACCCTCAGATTCTCAAGAAGTGCGAAAATGTACTAATTTCGAGGATGAAATTTTTCTTGAAGGGGTAGATTGTAACATCTCGGAAAAATTCGTATAAAGACCTGAGTACCACCTCAGGCAAAAATCACTAAGGATCGAACTATGTAGAAATTAGACGAAAATTAATTAAGTGCTAAACTAAATTAATCGGTAGATTAGCTTGAACTACTTTCTATACGAA
The DNA here is from genome assembly GCA_037074715.1 of Magnolia kwangsiensis. NCBI lineage: Eukaryota > Viridiplantae > Streptophyta > Magnoliopsida > Magnoliales > Magnoliaceae > Magnolia > Magnolia kwangsiensis. The sequence continues at coordinate 131,530,184 of CM073574.1, forward strand.
CTGCAAGACTCAAAATCAGTAGAATCGCTAACTCAACATTACCTAGAAACTTAGGATCAATCTTAAAACCCAGTTGCTCTCGGAAGCACATTGAAACTTCGTATCGGACCAGGACTGCGCGTTGAAAGTCCGATTACCGCGAAACTATACATTTATGACTGCCTTACTGGGCTTGACAACCATCCCGGGAATCAAATGCAAATAGTATCAAAAAGCGCACAACTTGAGCACGGAGCGAAGTGTGTGAGAAACGTTAATATCTTTATAAAATGAACTCAAACTTAAGTGATTTGGGCCGTTCTCTTACAGGCCAAATTTAAGGTTTCAGACTGTCAGATTCTGACCCAACTTCACTCTTGGATCAAGAAAAATTTTCTACACATGTCAATGTACATGTGGCCCTGATCGAGTGACGATGACCGTTGAATTGAAACTGGTCCTTCACGGTCGATCCACTAATTCGATCGGACCGAAACTTTAACCTGGCATAAATCTATTGTCAGGAAATTTTCTGTAGACTGTAGGCGAGCAATGTACCTCTAGATGAGCTCCGTTGGCCCGAAACAGTCGACTTTTGGCTATAACCTAAGTATACCATGGCCTTGGGGCCATTGATATCAGTTCTCGGCCTATATAAGGGCCTTAACCCACCCCTCTCTTATTCCATACGAATTTTCTAAACCCTAGGAGAGAGAAGAGAGAAAAGAGAAGGAGAAGTGAGAGAGAGTTGTGGTTTGTTGCTGGGATTCATTCCCTCCACTCCACGTGTTGAATCCCTTTTTTCGTGTTGCTATACCGGCGATTTCGACTCCATTTTTAGGTAAGAAATCCTAACCCTAATCTGTTTTAGGTATCCAAGTAGAAGAATCGATGAAATAGCTAACCTATTTCGTAATTCAGGTAGTCGTTGTGCCGTAGACAAAGGCATAGTGTTCGAATTGAATTCGATATAAATTTATCAATGGAATGTGTGGATTATAAATGTTTAGGTTATAGTTTTCAAGGCTTTTTATGTCGGCAATGATTCATGTCTGACTTGATTGCTACCATATGATCTTAGTTACAACATTTTCGATATAACATGTATGTGTAAACTAAGTTGTATATTAAAATGCATTCCATGTGTTGGTTGAAATATTTGTATGAATAAGAAATTATGATTTATACTTGTCATGATTATTAACCCAGTATTCATATGTGTAGTACGTATGACAACTCTTTTGTGAAAGGATTTGCCATAATACATGTTATAACTAATTTATTTCATATATGTTGAAATGTGTAGACTAAGTGTTTAATAAAATGCCTGAATGAGAAAATGCTTGTTGAAACGTATTTAATGAGGTTATTGAGATAGGATTCTCAACTACCTTATCCCTAGTTACAGTTTCCTTCATGTAATCTATCTCGCTAGTAAGTGATTTATGTATGAAATGCCTATGTGCGACAACATGTATACTATGTATATGTTAAAATGCCCAAATGAGATTTATATTTGAATTGGTTGTCACATGCTGTTTTCGACTATCATATATGAATGCCTAATGTTCTTGAGTATGATTGAGACTACTACATAGTTCAGGCAATCAGTAATAGTTTCCGAATTAGTGGCCGAGGTCATTTAACTACACAAGACACGTTCAATGAATCCGAGTCGTATGCTGTTTGTCGACAATGGTTAAGCCACGTGGAGTGCTTACGCACTCCATGTCTATTAATTTAATGTGCGCTCGTACCAGTCGAGCTTGTCAAATAACTCAATTGGTCCAATGTATGTTCACCATGTATGGACGCTACTGCTTGAATTTAAGGTATCACTTACCAATGTAAAGCCCGTTTAACCTTGGTACCATGATCCGCTAAGGCTTATGAGCCGGACATGGTGGTATGGGACACCGTAGTCATGCTATCGGCCTACGCTGGGGTGACGAGCCTCCCCGTAGTGTCCAGTGAGCAAACCAAACTCGTGAGTTGAATATGGTGGTATGAGACACTATATTCGAGTTGTCAGCCTACGCTAAGATGACGAGCCTTTCCCGTAGTGACCTCTAGTATAAAATAGGCCTAGAGTTGCATCACCCGGGCTACATGGATATAAATTAGATGACATTACACTTTATCATTTTGTATATTTTAGAATTATACATGTAATTATCCAGCCTGGTGACATGATCATACTCTGAGGTTGATATTCACTTATACACTTTATATATCTATCACAGTCTTTCGCTTGCTTAATTTAATCGTCTCTAGAGTATATGCTGATTTAGTGTAATCTCATTAATGTTTAATGTACTAATACAAACAACATTCAATCATTATTATCTATGTTGCATAAGCGATGCAATAGATCCCAGGAGTTGAGCCTATGCTCGACCCTCGATTTTCAAGGATTTACAGTTACACGAACCACTCACCCCGAGTGTGCCTTTGCATCCCACGGGCCTCCCCACTTGAGTTTAGTGTGAAAATGCCTCTGCATTACTTCCACACCGTTTCACTAATAAGCATACAAAATACACTCTGGAAAAAAAAAAAAAAAGATTAGATGCCATGGCCTCCGATGCAACCAACCCTATTAGCCCAACCTAATCATGTAGGTCCATGGCCATATTCAGCTGAAAAAAGCCAAAGATTATTCATCTCAAAGTTTTGCAATAGAAATATCCTGCCATGATGCATCATTCTTGTATCATTGCTTGCTAGCTGAATGTCATTGACATATAACACTAGGAATAAAAATCTATTCCTTTCGAGCTTTACATGCGCGTGTGTGCGCGCGCGCATGCTAATCAACATCGTTTTTCTTAAATGAAATGAAGAAATCATCTCATGAAATTCCAAGTACCTCCACAAACAATGCATAGGTGTAGTGATGGGCTAATGGCTCAAATTAGACCCCATAGCCCAACGCAACCATGTGGGCTAGAACTTGACGGCTGGACCTAGTATTAGGGTTGGGTTGGGCTTGCACTAATGTGAATGACTTGGTCAAATTATCACATAGTTCACCATTATACAATGAATGGTGGTATGCATATACTTGCCAGTAGTTCTCATTCGTTGTCCATATGTATCTTAAAGATTCTTGTTGAATTTGAGCCACGTTTGATATGCGAACAATTTATACGGTGACATGCCTGATAAAACTAGACTTAGTCCCTAAATAAAACAACTAATTTTGCTTGATTAGATTATTATGAAAACATGAAAGTAAAATTATTTTTCTTTCTTTTCCCTTAGGTTTATTTCTAATTTGATGTTTTAAATGATAAAATCTAAAACAAAAGAAATTTTCATTACCTTATCATACCAATTTACCTCAATCCAAACATCTAAAAAACATTTTTAAGAATTTGCAAAATAAATAAGTACAAAACATTTTCTATGTCATTCCTTAATTTACCCCAATTACCTTTGCTTGATGGTAAGTAATTTCTTGTAGTAAAAATAAATATATATGGCATTATTAGGTCTTTGAAGTGAATGGTCGGTTAAATACAAATGTATTAAGAAAAGAAAAAAGTAACTTGTAATTATTAATGTAATTACCTAAAAATCTCCAATGTCCAATCAAATATCTACGTTAGTTTATTTTGAACCTAATGTAATGAAGGTCATCATAATAAAGTTAAATTATTATAATAAAAAAATACTCTTATTGTAGTAAAATGTAATACAATATTAGTATAATAATTTATAATAATTACCGCATTTCTTTTTTAATGCGAAGAATAACTCTGGGTAAAATTCACCCTTTAACTCTTTTCCTTTTACTTTTCCAACTAGCTGAGGGCTAGGGCACAGGATCGGACCGGTGCGACCCCGTAGTTGTGGATATTTTATTTATCAACTTCCATCCACAGTAGGCCCATCAAGATCAACGGTCTGGATCACTGAAATATGGGACAAAAGAAGGGAATGAAAAAAAAAAAAAAAAAAACAGTGGCGGTGGAACCGAGGATGCCATAGGTCGAGGACCAAAAACCAGTCGCTCCTTATCCAGAAAGCAAATCACGACAGCCATTTAGAAGAGAAAGAGAGCATTACATGCAAAAGCGTGAAGGGGGGATTTCCCCAGTAAGTGTCTAGTTTGCGTTAGGCCGTCCGTTTGGTGACCTGCCTCAGTCAGGCATTGAGTGAGTGGCAGATATGAGTGCTCTGGCGTCCACGTCATCAGCATCAGCTGCTGGCGTTTGCCTTAGGACCGGAATTTTTGGGAGGCCCCTTAAAAATCCACATCTCACCTCCTGCAAATGCAAACCTTCCATTTCTTCTCCCTTTCTAATGCGTGGTACTCTCTCTCTCTCTCTCTCTCTCTCTCTCTCTCTCCTGCCAACGTGTCACATATATAGGTGTCCATCTCTGCAAAAGGTGGGGCACGCGATGATCAGCATCCGTTGGGCAACACGTGTGGACGCTACCTTCTTGTAATGCTGCCTACAGGGCTGTGGGGCCCACCGCGATGTCTGTGTGACATCCATTCCGTCCATCAGTTTCGCGAGCTCAAAATAGTCTAAACTCAAACCGTTGAAGCATTCCTGGTGTCTGCTGTAACGTTTGTATTCCATCCAAAACTTCATAGGGTTGTTCCCACCCGGATGAACGGAAAACACAAATATCAGCTTGATCCAAAACTTCCATGGCCTCTTACAAAGGTTCCAATGGTGGGCATTCAATCCCCACTGTTTCCTGTTGCGTGGCTGACTTGAGTTTTGGGTCTGCCTCATTTTTGGGCACATGTTCTAAAATAAGCTTGTGAAACTGATGAACGGAGTGGATTTCACATGGACATCACAGTGGGCTCCACAGAGCTTCTGCTTACAGAGGCTTTTGTAGGTGGGGCTCACAGAAAATTTCGCTTCCCACTTGTATGCTGAGTCATCATGGTGAGGCCCACCTTGTGCACAATTGGTATATGAATAAATGTGACACGTTGGCAGGAAAGCAATGGCTGTATCAGATACTGTCTGTGTCTGATAATTTCTTCTATAAAAGACTTGAGGTGTTAGATGTTACTGAAGAGGGAAGGATGCTTGATATGTTGTCACTTAGAAATTGTGGGCATGGCTCTACTAAATCAAACCGACTAGATTGTGGAATCAGCTGTCGCTGAGTTAAAGTATGAAAGATCAATTTGTTTGAACAATCCTAACCTTTGATTCGTTGCAATTGTTTGTGGAAATAGGGCCATTGTATAATTTTCATTTTTAACCATCCAATAATGTCCACCAATCTGATACTTATATAATCAAATGTCTAATTCTTGGTTCATGATGCATCTAAACTGTGAACCATAAGTTGGACAGTTTAATATGACTTACTTTTATGACCAATTATGCAATTTCCAAGTGCGCCCGCATATCATCCATCACACTCTGCCAGAGTATCAAAGTTTTTCTCAAAAGATTTTTGCTTTGCTAAGGACCCATTTAGTAGCCGCTGTAATAGTTTAGTCATGAGTGTTGTTTGTTAGAGATTAATTATTCTCATGTTGTTTGTCAAGCAAGTGGAGTAAGGATTATTTAAATACGTTGCACATGTGGCACATGCGGGTTGGTTGAAGACGTATGGTGGCGTGTGTGGCACATGAGTGGTGATTGATGATGCATCGGGGCACATGCAACATATGCATTGCATGCTCACCTTGGGACCATGGTGTGCCATAGAGGCCGTTACGTAAAGGTAACGATAGCAACCGTTACATGTTGTGGGGTCGTTACGGCCGTAATAGCCGTTTTGGAAAAAATGACTCGTAATTGCCGTTAACGGCATATTACATCCCCTATAAAGGCCACAACAACCCCGTAATTGTCTGTTATGGAGCATATACAGGTTTTCTATACTTTTTAATTAACATTACGGGCAAATATAAGTTTTTCAGAAAAAAATTCAATAAAAAAAGAGACCGTAATGGCCGTTACGACCTGTATCATAAAGGTAACAGTGGTGGCCGTTATAGCCGCCGTTACCGTTATATAATACCTTGCTTGGGACATGTGGCAAATTGGCACATGAAGGGCATTGAATGTTGAATGTGGCACTTGAAGATCCACATTGATACATGCATCACAAGAGAATAGTTCGATGTATACCATAATGGGGATCTCAAGTGCCGTTAAGAACAATAGGAGCCCTACAATGTAAAGACCTTGTACAATTTGTCTCTCTGTTTTCTTTTTTCATAGAAGTAGACAATCATGATCAAGAACCTTGTCTTGTACTAACCAGTCGAGGACTGAATCGTTGTTGTTACCAAATAGTCCCTATGTATATGAAAAATGGTATCATTGATTCATGCCAAGAAAGATTATAGAGGCAATTTTTGGCATATGTGCCGACATGGCACATGTGTGCAAGATCTTGGCTACTTACTAGGTGGATCCCATGATTTACTTAACCCAAGTTTGGAAATAGCCTGACAACTCATTAGGTGGGCCACGTTGATTATAGACCATGGATCGTCCTTTGTTTCCAATACGCCCATTTTCCTCATACATGTGGTGCCCAACCTGATGAGAAACGAATATGGACTCTCCTCCATCAGGCATATTTGCTTCATTTAAAATTCAGTTATTCTTGTTTTCCCAAATTCCCAACGTAAAAGCACAAGGAAACAACCACCAGTGCACCTTTCATCTTTCTTTGAATGGCTCATTTCCCCAACTGCCAAATTCTTGATAATTGCTTGGACGTTGAGATGATCTCAAACGGGTTCGGAAAGGAGTGCCATGTTGAACTAGCATGTTGTAGTGAGTAAAAAGATGATGCATGGTATCCTCCTTTAACATAACACATCTGCTAGAAAGGTTGATCTCTCTTTGCTTTAAATGATCGAGGTTAAGAATTATCCCTCACCATCGTCAATGTGAGTTCAACAACTCCAAGGGGCTAACAAAATTCCAAACTTGGTGAAAGGCAATGGTTAATATTCCTTAGATGGGGCCTAAAAACGATGTTGCAAAGAACATGCACGAGGCATTTCTTTTCCACACTCAGGTATCCTCCACTATTCAGAGGAAACACATTGGAGCCAAAACCTAACAAGAAGCTTCAACCTTGTCATCTTTTAGGTTTCTTGAAGTTCCAAAACATCTGGCCCCATTGATTTCGCAACAACCCTTCACAAGTGCATCCTCATTTAAGGTCATCTTGGATTTTTAAAGCCAATGAATTTCAACCTATCCATTCATCTTCCCAAAACACACACACACGGTTGACTTTTCGTATCTTGAATCTTGTTCTCTCTTTAAGACTTTTGGCTCAGACCTAGTTACCATGACCTGTCTTACTAATGCCTTTCTAGATGACAAAACCCTTACTGCCTTTCACAATACCTGGGTCCCACTCCCTATTAGTATACCCATACTCATTGCTCGTGACTCTACTCTAGAGAGTATTTTCTCCTTCTCAATCCTCCACCACCACTTTCTTAGGAGGCCCCAGTTTCTCTCCCTTATTTGCCCCAATCTGATGCCTCCCTTTTGATATTTATGGGCTTGCTGCCAATTTGATCTTTTTTGCTTCTAACACTTTCCATAAAGTCTCTTTTGGATCTTCTCAAGTTTTCCACCACAGCCATAGGGATTTTGAATAAGGACACATTATAGATTGGGATATATGGTAAGGTTGCTTTGATGATGATTATACAATCTCTCAAAGAGATCATCTCTTTTCCTTGTCACGAGCCTCATTTCAAAATTTTTGTAGAAGAGGACTAGGCCCCAAAAGGAGGCCCAACATAGGTGATCTGGAATTTCTCTATCTTGCAGGCGACACTTTCATTAAACAACTCATCTCCTATACAACCATCAAACTTTTGCCAAAATTGACCCCTAATCTATGGGCTGCCTTGAAACACCTGAGAAGGCATTTAAGACTCAATGTTTGATCCAATGATGCATTATACAACCCAAAAAGAAAGTGTCTGGGAAAATTGAGGACAATGTTTTAAATATCAAAGATATCGACCGATATATCCCACGATATATCTTGTATCCCACCTGTGCGATTCGAAACACAAAAGTATTGTCGGTATATCCCACATGTTCGATCCGGTGAGCATTTTCAATTTTCGATCCTTTTTTTTTTTGTTGAATTTATGTTAAATCAGTGAAATGGTTGTAAATCTATTGGTTATTCATGTTTTGTATGAAAAATGATGGAGTTTGAGCTTTGATTTCAATATCTTTTGGTTCTTCACGTTCTCCATGATTTTTTTCAAAAATTTCCTTCAACCAGCTGTCAATTGAGACTAATTTCGAGGTATTTAAGAGTATTTGATGAAATAATCATCATATACACTCTAATTTCGAAATTTAAGTGTAGGTGGTTTGATTTGTGGAGATTTGAGAAAAATTCAAAATCTCTCCAATTTCTCCCAAATTGCTTGCAATGTTACACTCCAAACATGGGCTGATCTACCAATTTGTTAGGTCCTTGTTAATTTTCGAAAAAAATAATTTTAATTAAAATTTAAAATAAAAAATATTAAAATGTTATTATTATTTTTTAATTTCCCTTCAACCCGCTATCAAATGAGACTAATTTCTAAGTATTTAGAAGCGTTCGATGAAATGATCATCACATATACTTTAAATGTTATGCATTCAATTTGAATATAGTTGCATTAGTTCAGTCAGACAACACATAGCTTAGGACCCTATACAACGAAAACCTATTTTGTGCACTTATTTTTTGAGATGTTATGATTTAAAAGTGTGTATTAAGGTCTTTTTTAACAATCCTTGAAGTTTCATAGAAAAATTCAACCGTTTACCCAATGTTTCCCCATGTTTCCCAAAAAGTGTGATAAATTACCCAGTACAAACAATATCTCTTGTGCGATAACTGATATATGTATTTGTATGCCAAGGATGCGATACGTAACGCGATATCGATATTTTGAATACCGATTGAAGATGGGCTACTGTCACATCTGAAATGCCAACCTGAAAACCTTCTAGGAAATCTGCTCGCATCTCCCTTAGGAACATTTTACTTAAGACCTTCAGCTCCTATCAAGAATAATAATGGTCATGTTGGTTGGTGTTTGACTCAATCTAATAGCCTACTTATACAAGTGGAGAGAAAGTTTTAACTTCTTATCATGTACTGTGGAACCAATGTGAGCAGGATAACTAATATAGGAGTAGGGATTGTTAGCTTCAGGAACTGGTGGAATGGAAAGAGTTATAGGAGGAGCAGGGATTGTTATTACCTTGACAAAAACCCTCGCAATTGCGGAAATAACCAACAAGCAAACCATTTAGAATCACTGAAAAAGATGTTATGACCACACTTTTTTTTTTTTTTGGGCCCAATTACACCAATTTTCTTTGAAACCCCTACATTGAAACAAACAAGACAAGGTTTCAGTTTACATGGTCATAAACTGTCTCCGTATCAATCTTAAAAACCAAAATCAGCTCCTTCACCTCCTTTCATGAATGAATGCACCACAAGAACTCCATCAAGAATTTGACAGCTTTGACAGATGCACCTTGGAACAAGGAGATAATTGCGCGTGTAACCTCAAATTGTTGTGGAAGTGTCTTTGTGATGATTTTGTATAAAATTCACAACAAGGCGTATTGCCCTAAAATTGTTTGGTGTTGCTGCCTCAGACTTCTTCGGGATTCATTTAGAACTTTCATGAGGCCTATTTTAATCTCCTCCCAATAGTACCAGAAGAAACTGATCATGAAGCCATCCAGACCTAGAGCCTTATCTTTCTCGAGCTCCATTGTCACATCTTTGATTTTCCCCTCTCCAAATTGTTTCTCAAGGGAAACTCCCTCTTGCGTCGTGATAGTGTTAAAGGCCAGACCGTACATACTACTTGGGTCTAGTGATCCTTCCATTCAAATAAAGATGCATGTAGTAATCAATTACCCCTTTCTTTATCTCCATAAGAATTAAGGACTCTATACTTTCATATTTTTGGTGAACAAGCTGATGCTCATTGGTACATGCCAATTGGTGTGGGAATTTCAGGTGATATGTGGTATTGGAGTACTTCTATATGCGTATGACTGCCATTTATTTATCAAACTGAGTTTCTGTTAATCCAAATAATCAACATACATTTTTTGAATTAATTAATTAATTATTATTTATTTATTTATTTATTTTTGTTATAGATGGGACACCATGACATCTCTACCAGTATTAGGTCAATCTTTTCATTTGTAGTTTTTTTTAAATTACTTTTAATCATCAACGAAATAAGTAAAAATTTTATTGATAAAAACAGAAGTAAATATATTAAACAGTAAAAGGGATTACAAAATGTCCATCAAGAAAAAGGATAGGAATTTACTAATATGAAGTGACTTTCTCAAAACCCTTACTTTGACTATTGTATCGGCAATGGAATTGGCTTCCGACGGTACATAGTGTAACTTTGTCTGCAGATTCTTGCATTCTCGAACTCATTTAAAATTAAGGATAAGTTCCAAGGGACCAAGCATTTGTTGGATGCCCACACAACAGCATTAGGCAAGTTTCCTTCCACCAACAAAAGGCTAAAAAAGACATGCACAAAAAATTGGATTTCCATAGACTCCACTCTATTTGACTAAGCATTTCCAGCCTGGCTGGAGAACTTTATTCTTATTGGGCCGGAATTGTCCCTTACCACACCAACAAATCCCAGACTCACTGTGATTATCCATAGAGCCCATTGACATTAAGCTTCCACCATCTACATGGCGGTAATGTCCAAATATAAACCATTTTTGGGGACTTGTTATCATTGATGACTGCTCCCGAGCACAATGTTGGAAGCTGTGGCCACTTAAACTCCTCGAATTGTGACCCCAACTCATGAGAAAGGACCTAATTTCCTCTTTCACCCAACAAACATGAAGAATTTCTCAGGCATATTCCAAGATATGGTTTTTAAAAATTCCACGGGCATATTTCCTTGTAATCATATAACTCGAAGGGTTTCAGATGTTTCACAAACTTTATTTTTCCTATGGTTCAATGCAACAATGCTTGTTGGAGATGCGCATAAAAGAGTTTACTATATATGGGCTTCATGATATTGAGTAACTGAAGTTTTTTGTATTTGATATTGGCAGTTCTGAACGACTCTAAAGGGAGTGATATGTCCTCCGATCCTACAATCGAAAGATCTGAGGCTGACAAGCTTGTAGATGGTTTGGATTTTGGTGAACTTTGTGATGATTTTGAATGCATCAGCAGTCCATCTGTAGAATCTACCGCAAGGCAGCTAGTGCGTGATATTCTGGAGCTGCGACAGGGCAATCGTGCCTTGGGAACCTTTGCCACCTCTGTCAAATACAAGGTATTTGAGAATGTTTTGTTGGGGAAACTCCAATTAAATTCTGACCATTAAATATGCGGACCATAGCGAACCCCAATTAACTGGGATAAGAATTACATGACGATAGACGATGATGAAATATGTGGACCATCTCGACTTTAAATGTTAACATTATCTGGGAATGTTATGATGGAAGCTATGAGCCCATATCTCATGGCTATATCAAGTTTTCTCTTTGCCTCTTCTATGATCCATTAACAATTTTTAAGTTGCGTTATTTCCAGTTGTCCCTATTTTCTATTTAACAATTTTTGCCTTTGTCACTTTGTCACTTTTTCTCCCCCCCCCCCCTTTTTTTTTTCTCCCCAACTCTGGATTTTTGATTCACTTGAAATTTATATGAAGGAATTTTCAATTTCAATTTCAATCGATTTATGGCATTCTTACATGTAGGTCAATCTCATAAATTATTCCACGTTAGGAAACCTTTCATTGTGATGTGCCCTCTACATTGTAGCTGTAGTGTAATTTCCTGGTGGAATAGTTCATTTTTTTGTACAAATAAAGAAATTTCACAAATTTTAGTTAACTACTCTCCTTGGCATATCAGTGCATGCTTGGACTATTTTCTAAGAAAGCTTGATTGTGAAACGATGTTGTTCAAGTGCTCATACGGATGTCCCAATATATCTGTTTCTCAAAATTGTCTCTGACACCATCACCACCAGCATAGTAACTCGAATTTACAATCTTACTTAGTTCTAAATGTATTAAATGCTAATCTTTCAGCCTATGCTGCCTGGATACTTGTATATGCTCAACATATTCGGTTGGACATGATACGATATGATAATTGTAATGCATAATCCCAGGATATTTCTTGTGAGTGTTTCCACTGAATATTATTATAATGGGTTTGTTTCTAAAAATATAACTTCTAATACTCACAATGTCTATACATATGTGCACACACACATACATGCATATAGTAATGCATGTATGCAACTCGCACCCATACACCTGCACCAACACAGACCCACACCCACCCACACACACACAAGTATACGTGCACACGCTTGCTACAACTTTGAAATTGTACACCCAAGTGCAGGTAGCGAAGTACTGAAGTACTCGATGATACCGAGGTCAATCCACATGGACTGGGGGATTAAGAACACTAACAAGAGAGGAGAAGAGGAACAACAAGAGAGATGAAATCTGATTCTCTTTTTTTTTTTTTTTACTCCAACGGATCAAAGTGTGTGTGACAATAAACAATAATATGAAAACTCTGTCTTCAAGGATCCCATTTTAATCAATCCATAATGTTTGATTCATTGATCCAAATTATAACTCAATTGGAATCAAATAAGGATTTGTTCCAATCGGAAGATGAAACAATTAAATCAAATTCATAATTCAAAAAATATATATCTTAATTGATTGATCTAACCATGAAGAAATAAGTAATTGATTGCAGGGAATTCCAAGTATGCAATGTACCCGGAGTTAACAATATATCAAGGAATTTTACAGATTAATGACTTTCAACACAATAATAAAGCAATTCAATCAATTAAAAATTCAGCATTCAAACCACCATTATTGAATCAAAAGTAAACCAAACACTATGAATCCATCAAAAGCTTCACCCTTAGCCTTAGCTAAGAGATTAGCCAAACGTTGTACTAAGAAAGACTAATTCCAAACCCAAAAAAAAAAGAAAAAAAAAACTAATTTGGAAGAAGATGAAGAAAGAATAGAACAATAGAGAAGGAAGAGGGAGATGTTCCACCCGTTTTTTTTCTCCTTTTTGTGGTGATACTGTAATTGTAATTACCATGGTGTATATAGATACTCCCGCACATATTAGGAAACAGGACCTACACTAATCCCGCACTTACACATTTCGTTCGGTCAACCTAACTAGACCTTTGGTTGACCGAAAGCATCACAGAGTGCAATGGTTGACCGAACTAACACTTCAGTTGACCTAAAAGTGTGGACTTGCAATATGTGGTCTCTTCGAGGAATTTTTCATGTGGGTCATCTTTGAAACATCTTCACTCCATCTCCACCACAGAAAATGGCCAAGCCTTTGATCTTCATGGCTTGATTTTTTTCGGGATTCCAAACATGCTTGATTTGAATTTCTTTTGGGCTTTTAAACTTCATGAATGGCTTGGATCATCTTGGGCTTCTAATAATCTCCTGGACAATGAAAATTCATCTAATGAGGGCTAATTCATCATTGATATGCATGAAGAACTCCTAGGACTTGGATGGATGCATTCTAATATCCCATCTTCATCATAAAAACGTGTACTACACAATGATAAAAAGAAAATACATCTTTTTATGTAAAATAAGAGGATTTTCATGGAAAATTTATGATAATGCTCTTAAAAATAAAGATAATCATGCATAATTAGGCAATTATCAGCTCTCATATATACACATGAGCACGACTTGCTCTCATACCTAACCCCACTCACACCCCATCCGCATACATGCCCACATAGACCCATTCTCACCCACCCACACACATGACATGCCGATGAACCCACGTAGACACAGGCACAGGCACACCCGCACATGTGTGTGTGCATATGCAGTATGCACACCTGCGCATGACACCTATGCATGCACACCCACCCAACTACCCAATATAAACATTCACACATGCACAAACACACGAGCACAACTTGCGCTCACACATGCTGTAACTGTCAAACAACCATTCGCTCCAAAAGCTCAAGCTGTCAGAGTGTGGTGTATCAATGTATATCGAGGGACTTTTATCACTTCAACACCCACCCGCACGTGTGGGGTGGGAACTCCGCACGGGAACATACTGATGAGGGTGGAGGGACACTCACACCATAAATAGGCCGGGCTTGATTTCCCGGTCCCGAAGCCGGACCTGATTTTCCTGGTCCCCCGTGGGAGAATAATATTTTAGAGAGGCATATTTTTGCTGCTCTCGAGCTTCGAACATAGGATCTTCCGCTTTGATACCATGTCAAACAACCATTCACTCCAAAAGCTCAAGCTGTCAGAGTGTGATGTATCAATGTATATCAAGGGACTTTTATCACTTTGGTTCCAATGCTTTCACGATGTTGTTACAGGTGCTGGCTTTACTCAAAGTAGTCATGACCCATCCTTATTTTTGCGCACCACTGCTCGCGGAATTATCATTGTTCTCGTATGTGTTGATGACCTTCTTCTGACTGGTAGCGATGCTACTGACATCTCGACTTTAAAGGAAGTTCTGCAATCATCCTTCAAGATGAAAGGCCTCAGCCATCTCACATACTTTCTTGGGCTTGAAATTTCACGTTCTAAACGTGGGATCCTGGTCAGCCAGCGTAAATATACAAAGGATCTTCTCGCCTTGACATCATTGACGGATCAGAAGATAGTTCAGATTCCCTTAGAACTTAATGTTCAATATGGTTGTGACGATGGTGATCTACTTGCACAGCCCGACTTATATCGCCGTTTAGTTGGGAGTTTAGTTTACTTAACTATGACTCGCCCTGATATTGCCTACGTTGTCCAAGTCGTCAGTCAGTTGGTTTCTTCTCCTCGGACTCTTCATATGACTGCGGTGTTGCATATCCTACAGTACCTACGTGGAACTCTAGATCGATCACTGTTCTTCTCCTCCACGGCGACTCTGGATTTTCGTGCTTATTCGGATGTTGATTGGGCCGGTTGCGCTCTCACACGAAGATCTACCGCTGGCTACTGTGTTTTTCTCGGTACTTCTCTCATCTCTTGGAAGTGTAAGAATCAGGCCACTGTTTCCAAATCGAGCATAGAAGCCGAGTATTGGGCGATGTCCGCTGCGTGTAGTGAGCTTGTCTGGTTACGTGGACTTCTCTCCGACTTGGGCATTCCTCTGCAGAATCCTACTCCACTCCATGTCGATAATCTAAGTGCCATTTAGATTGCCTCTAATCCATTTTTTCATGAACGGACGAAGCATATTGAAGTTGAATGTCACTTTATTCGCGAGAAATTTCAATCTGGGTTCATTTCTCTTCCACATGTTGCATCCCATGATCAGATTGCCGACGTTCTCACCAAGTCCCTCACTTTTGCACGTCACTCATTTCTAGTTGGCAAACTATTACTTGTCGATGACCAACATTAGTTTAAGGGGGGATGTTAGACAGATTCACATACCTTGTATAGCTAGTATACCTTGTATAGTTCGTTTCCATAGGTAGAGGATTCTACTTTTATTTATTTTCCTTGTATAGATGACTGTAATCTCTATATATTCAACCCCTTCGGGTTGTCTCAAATACAAAAAACCTTTCAGCTCCTCTCTGTTTATAGTAACGCCCCGAACTTTTCAATACCCGAGTATTGAAAGTTCTCGAGCGTTACCAAGAAATTTACTTAGTATGTACACGTGTACGATACCAATCCAACTATCCTAGCCTGACATCCTCACCCTGATACAAACCTAACCATTGAGAATTATCTCCATTCAATAGATTCAACCATCTGATAGTTGATTTCAAGATAAGACCTTCCATCACGTGATTTGAGGTAAGTACTTTCCTATGAATGACACGAAAAATAACTCCCTATCCATAATAATTTAGATATACATTCTTTTGTAAGAATTTCTTAAAAACGTGCCTTCACCGTATCTTATACACCCGGTTTTCTCATGTAGCCAATTACACTAAATTATTTAAGAATTATTTAATAAAATTTAATGTACGTGAGTACATACTCTGGTTTTACTTTATTCTTTTGTAAGAATTTCTTAGCTACCGTGGAGTGTTATACATTATTAACACCCGGTTTTCTTGGGCACGAGTATCAACTCTGGTCGTGAAAATTCGGAATGTTACACATGCACACATACATACGCATATTCATGCACACAGACGTGCATGCAAACACAAACAATGTTATAAAAGTAACCATTACAAAATTCAATTATTGCATTAAATTTATATGCTTTAACCTATAAAGATTAAAAAAACTTGTTTAACAAAAAACTAAAAACAAACAAACAGGTCATATGTTTTAAGAAGATCCATTGAATTTGTAAAATAAATTTTGAATAGCTTGTTATAATTATATCCGTATGCATAGCTGTATCATGAACTGTACTAAATGGAGAGTCATATCTCCATTCCTGTATCGTGTTTGTGTCTGTCTATATCTGTATTTCGGAATATTAGCTTTCAGCCATAGGTTGCTTTTCTTTTAAATCAAGGAAGCAGTGAGAAAAATTGCATCGTCGTGTCTCTTCTACTTCCGACTTGTTGCTCGTGATTTCTTTTTTAAGGTTTGAATAGGTATTTATATTATAAATAATAAAGCCAGTTATCCATTATACATCGAGAGAAAACTATCTAAGGTATACATACTACATAAACTTTCTGTGGTTGCAAGAACTTGAAGGTATGTTGGGAGAGGAATTAACTGTAGACACTCACTGTTTTGTAATGCATTGTCTTGGTTAAGAATGAATGAGATGGAAGTGCATTGTCTTGGTGTAGTTTAAAACTTCTTGTTCATTGAATCTGTGTTGCTCCGATGTGAAGTTTGACCATTTAAGCTGCACAACTTCACTGTCTTATTTCCACCAGTGAATTTCAACTAGTTTTATTGTATTTCAGAATCTGAAAATATAACTATTTTAGATCAGGAAATTAACCACTTGTTAATTACTTGCATATGCTAATTCTGCTAATTGGTTGCTTTAATTAAAGATGAAGAATCCTGCATGCAATGGGGAGTTTCTCTTAATGCAAAGCAGTTAAGTGTCTTAATTTTCACTTGCAATCTCATATATGTAATAATCCAATGTTAAAGTTTGGACCTTACCTCAATCCCTCGCTGAGAATGTGATTATTAAATAGTCATGTCCTAACTGGTTAGTAGTAACACAAGGAAGGAAATGATTGTGTAGAATCCTAATGCTTTGGGTAGTGCAGGAGGGGAAATGATTTTGTAGGCATGAAGATCAACATTTGATGTTACTTGACACTAGCTTATCCTGATTGCTAATTTTCATGACTAGAAGTTCTTCAGCATTCCCTCACCTACATAATTTAGTTCAATATTTGGTATTTAAACTGCAGGATCCTCTTAGAAATTTCACTGGTCGTGAGAAATACAAGAGACCTCTCTGGGTAACTGATGCGTTGGATAAACCTTCAGTGGTGAGAACTCATTGTTCTGTTTTGCATGTATTACTTGTGCACACGGAAAGGCTGGTTATTTCAATGTATTGGGTCTATATTTGAAAATTCTAGCTTGATTTGCGACTGGAATCAAGGATGTGACTATTCTAATTGTGATGAGTTTATGAATCCTTTATTATAACTTTTCACACCTGTTGTTGTGACTTCGTGTTCATGGGCACAATTGCCATATTGAAAGCATATACTGATGTAGTGCTAGCAAATGCAGTTTTTTCTTGTGCTTAACTAGTGAGAGATCAAGATTTTATCCATTTTATGCTTGCTTAAATAACTGGTATGCTCTAGAACAATGTATACTAATCTATCAAAATAGTAACTGTATATTCCTCCATTATACAACTAGCCTTAATAAGTATCTGCTAGCTTTGAGAGGTAGATTTGGAGAATGATTGTCCATTATTAATGAGGCTAGTTTTGTATATATGCTTAGAAAGGAAATTATCTTATCATCATCGTCGTCATCATAGATAGCGGGAAGCAAGAAGGTTCTAACAGTTGACAACCTTCAAAAAAGGAAAGTAATCCTCCCGAATGTTTGCGTCATGTGTTATCAAGATGCAAAATCATTGGACAATCTCTTTATGCATTTCTTATTTGTAAAGACTTGTGTAATTATTTCTTTAAATCTTTCGGGGTAGATTGGGTGATGCCAAGTTCCATTGATAGTTTCTTCTTGGCATGGCATGGTGGAGGAAAAGGAAAGATTGGAAAATACATTTAGCGAATAAGTCTTCTAGCAGGTATTTGGTTCATCTGGTAAGAAAGGAATGACCGTTGCTTTAGAAATCGTCAAAGGAATGTTTTTGATGTTTTCCAAAAGGTGAAATCTCACATCAAGAATGGGTGTATGCTGTGAATGTTATGGAGCAGTTTCCAGATAATTGGGCAAAGTTGTAATTTTTGTTTTGCTCTTTATATTATTTGGCTGCAGTTTTTTCAATGATTATATTATTGTTCAATATATATATATATATATATATTGTCATCATAACCTTGTCCAAGCTTTACTAAAATACCTTAACTCTACATCGTCCTCAAAACCTCATCTCAGCTTACTCTACTACTTTAGCTCTACCCATCTCTAACAATGTGACCTAAATTGCCAACCTCCTACATTTTCCATTACGCATCCTGCGATCTGGACAATCTGGATTGTTGTTTTTACCGATCCAAAATTATGGTTCTATTCTCCTAGTGCAGATAAAGTCATAATGTAAACCTATCGGAATGGATTTATACTTTGATTTATGCACATGGTATGCCAAAACGGCTATTACATAATGGTAACAGTTGTAACCACTACATGTTATTGGGCTGAAAAGGCTGTTACAGAATAAATGGTACCATTATGGAATTGTGTCTGTGTTTGTGCACGTGCATGCGTACGTGCGTGCGTGTGTTCTCATAAAAACTCGTGAGCACTTTTCGACACATGATGCAGGCACATGCGTGTGTGTGTGTTCTCATAGGAACTCATGAGCACTTTTTGACACATGATGCAGGCACAAAATCTTAACAGTCCACTAGATGCATAACCTCATGAAGTTCCCATGAGGTTATCGCCGAGCACCTTAGCCCAAGCTTGACCCAAAAATTGATCATGCTTTGTATGCCACTTTACTTTTATCCTTTGTATGCCACTTTACTTTTATCCAACTGTCTAAGCCAAAGTTTGTGAAAGAGGAAGTCAACAAAAAGCAGAGGACAAGCGTTTGTGCCAGAAGAATTAGAGCCCTTGGTTTGAAGAAATGATACCACGGGAATGCTTGACAAACTTCTGCTAATATGAGATCTCAGCATTGCATTGATTCAAATCAGGGTGCAAGTCTACTGAACTTGGCACAACGCTGGATTTCTCTGAAAAGCACACAACTTCATCTGAGAGAATCTGACTTATTGAATGAGGGTGTTATCCAAGAAAGTTTGATCCCAAATGCAACTCTGACTCAATTGCCTCCAGAATAGGATGATTTGTGATAATGTGCTTGGACAATTGAGCTATAAAAAAGATTACTATCAAGTATAGGTTTCCATGCCAAAAGTCGATGGCATGCTCATTCAAAGAACTTGCTTTTAGCGAAGTAGGTATTAGAAGCAAGGCATTCAATAATGGTAACGGTGGCCATAATGGCCACTGCCGTTATTGTTACAATACAGGCCGTAACAGCAGTTATGGCCTTTAAAAAAAAAAAAAACAACACACTCACACACAAATACCTGTATTGGCCCTGTAATGGACTGTCATGGGGCTGTTATAGGCCATTGTGTTTTTTTTTTTTTGTTTTTTTTTGTTTTTTGTTTTTTTTTTGTTTTGTTTTGTTTTGTTTTTTTTTGTTTTTTGTTTTGTTTTTTTGGTTTTTTTTGTTTTTTTTTGTTTTTGTTTTTGTTTTTTTTTTTTTTTTTTTTTGTAATGGCCGTAAACCTTGCAGAATGACATTCAAGAGTAAGTTGAGCTTGTACAAGTGGCAAGTTTTGCCGTTTGGCTTGTCAAGCCCAAAAAGTAGAGGACCTCCACTCAGGTTCTGAACAAGGTATTTCACCCTTTTCTGGGTAGATCTTTGGTTCTGAACCTTTAGTCAGTTCTGATTTTCAGAGTCTTACTGTTTGTGATAACTCTCACCTCTGCCAAAGGGATACCAAGCTGTGTTAACCGTAAAAAGTGGAATTCCGTGATGGATAACATGGTTTTCTTATGTTTTATTTTTTCCTATTGAGATGGTTAAGGTAGATCTAAGCAAAAGTGTAGTCTGTTGTTCAGTTGGACAAACCCTAGGGTTATAGGGGAAGTTTCTAGTTTCAATTGCCTAGCTTCCTTTTGCACTCGGCTTGTTCAGAACTTTGGCATCATTGTCTCCCCCATTATCAAGGTTACGAAGAAAGGGGTTTTTCAAGGTACCCTTGAAATGGAGAAAGTTCTATCCCAATAAGGAAAATTATGTAAAATGCATCAATGTCAGCACAACTGGACTTTGTCAGTCTCCAAAAATGATTATGATGCATCCCACATCAGCATAGGCATTGTCCTTTGTTAAAAGAGGCGACTATTGTCTATAACAATGAGTTCTTTTATGCTTGGTCTTGGTATTCTACAAATGACATATATGTAGGGAGTTTTGAAAGATGGGAACAAGATAAAAATTTTACAATTTTTTAATTCTTTAGATCCAATCCCTATGTACATGAAATTGGAATTTCCAAATCTAAGAGGGACGGTTTAGATCAAACCTTTGATTGCTTCCTTTGAATAGCGTAGATCTGATGATGATCCTCCGATGGAAAGTCCTCACCCTGGCCTATCTCAATGAAGGGAAGGCCAGATAATCTTTTGCAAATCACACTATAGGGCTATAATCGGAGAGGGAAGCAAGAGCGACATCCACCAAGTGGAAAATACAAAAGAAAGGACCAAGGATTGTTGTTGAAACGAAGAAGAGGAAGGTTCTTCCTTCTTGTCTCTTCTTTTCTTCAATTTCTTCTCTTTTTCTCCCTCTTCTTTGGACTTCCAAAGCAACTTCTGACTCCCCTTTGGGGATAGTATCTTTGTATAAGGACAGTCTAGGGTTTAAGGGTGCAACAGTTTTGGTACAAACCTCTATAGACTTTGTGTTGTAAAATATTGATTTTAATAAAAAAATATTTTAATAATAAAAAGTCGTTTTTTGAAAAACTTTTGGGGCTTTGGGAATAGTCCCACATGGGAAAGAGAAGAGAAAGAAAAGTGGTTTAAATGATAATAGTGGAGTACCATAATATTTGCCTACCTAGTCCGTGGACCATGGGACTTGCGTGTTCCAGTGCGAAGCACTGGAACACCGCGCACGCGCACGCGCACGCGCTCGCGCTCGGGCTCGGGCTCGGTCTCGGTCTCGGTCACGGTCTCGGTCACGGTCACGGTCACGGTCTCGGGCTCGGTGCGAGGGCGTGGGCATGTGAGGCAGTGTGGCTGTAGAGGCGCTAGTAGCTGAAAAAGAGCTGTTGCAGAAATTCTGTAACAGCTGTGCAATAAGTGCAGGGTCCAGCTGAAACTGCTGCATGGCTAGCCCCAACAGCTATAAAACGGCTAGCTGCTGTCTCACAACGGTCAGCATGCAGCAGCTTAATGGCCCATGCACAACGATCAGAAAACGGCCATAAAACGGCTAGTTTTCTCAACAGCCAGAAAACGGTCATGGGATTTATTTCCCTGGACCATAACCCCCAGCCACCATAGCCTATAAAAGGAGGGCCTGGATAGGTTCCAAAACCATCTAAACTCACTCCAGCAACTCCATACGAATTCTAGAAAATAGCCTCTCCACTCATATATTCTAAGTGTTATCCAGCAATACAGCAAGGTGTCAACCTTAGCTTGAAGAACAGACCAGCGGTGTGGTCTAGGACGGTTCAACCGAACCAGCAGGCTGAAGATTAGAACTTAATCAAGCAAACCACTTTTCTATTTTCTTCTTTTCTTATTTTTGGGATTTTCCTTTATATTGTAATACTGCCAGAAATAGTGAAATTGAGTTCCATTTGGTGGGCCTTCGTGTTTGCTGAACGCAGACCCACACCAGGCTCGTCGTATCCTAGAAGCAATTTGCCTGTAACCTATCAGCATACTCAATTTACTTGAGTTGGGGCAAATAACGCTTTAAGGACAGCGTTTTCAGACGTGCTTCAGCCTGTCCATATTATTTTCGGTTTCCATATTATACAGAAACTACATTAATCTGTATAAATTTACCAACAATCTTAAAGCGTTATTTCTAAAATGGAAGCCGATAGCGTTTCATCTATTAAGTTGATGAATCAGGACTTGATACGTCTTGATCGGTTCGATGGAACCAATTTTACAAGATGGCAAGACAAGCTGAAATTTCTCCTGACGGCGCTGAAGATCTACTACATACTAGATCCAAATCTGCAAGCATTGCCTGAAGCAACCGACACAGACACACCTGAGCAAGTGGCTGCCCGTGCTAAAAGAGCCGAAGACGAACTATTGTGTCGTGGACACATTCTGAACGCACTCTCCGACCGCCTGTACGATCTGTACCAACAGACATCATCAGCAAAGGAGATCTGGGCCGCACTGGAATTCAAGTACAAGGCTGAAGAAGAAGGGACCAACAAATTTCTCATCGCCAGGTATTTTGACTTCAGCATGGTAGATAATAAACCGCTGCTGCCCCAAATCCAAGAACTGCAGCTAATAGTAAACAAAATCAAAGCGATCAAAATCGATCTTCCTGAATCATTCCAAGTTGGGGCTATAATCGCTAAATTGCCACCAATGTGGAAAGACTATAGAAAGAAGTTGCTGCATAAAACCGAGGACTACACACTGGAACAAATCCAGAAACACCTAAGGATTGAGGAAGAATCCCGTAACCGCGATAAAAAGAATGATAACGGGAATGCCTCGTCCAAGGTACATGCAGTAGAAAACACTAATAACAAGAATCCCGAGAAAGATGATTCCCTAAAACCCAATAAAGGGAAATTCAAGAAAAACGCCCAAAAGAAGAACGGAAAGTTCAAAGGCCCATGCCATGTCTGTGGAAAAATCGGGCACTATGCTCGAGTATGCCGATATCGCAAATCTAAAAAAGAGGCAAGTGCAGTAGAAGAAGGCGATATCGTGGCTATGATCACTGAAGTGAATACCATCCAAGGCAAAGTTCCAGGCTGGTGGTATGATACTGCCGCTACAGTACATGTGTGCTACGACAAATCAGCCTTCAAAACCTATGAGGAATTGACCGATGGTCAAGAAGTCCAAATGGGTAATGAAGTCCGATCGAAGGTCGTCGGCAAAGGAACTGTCGAACTGATATTCACTTCTGGAAAGAAAGTGATTCTGACTAATGTACTGCACGTCCCAGACATGAGGCGAAACTTAGTTTCTGGGGATCTTCTGGGAAAACCAGGTATAAGGGTGGTATACGAGTCAGGAAAACTGATTCTATCCAAGAATGGGAATTTTGTTGGAAAGGGATATGCTTGTAACGGGATGGTTAAGTTTTCTCTGAATGAAAGTAGCACTTCTGCGTATATGGTTGAATCTGCTGGACTGTGGCATGATAGACTAGCCCATATAGGGTATAGTACTTTGAAGTTCATGACTAAGAATGGTTTAATCTCATACACAGATAATGAAACTAATAAATGTGAAGTGTGCATACGATCCAAAATGACGAAAAAACCTTTTCCAAGTGTTGAAAGATCGTCTCAAATTTTGGATCTTGTGCACAATGATATCTGTGAGTTAAACGGCATTCTTACTCGTGGAGGTAAACGGTACTTCATAACCTTTATAGATGATTGCTCTAGATATGTGTATGTTTATCTATTAAAGAGCAAAGATGAAGCATTGAACATGTTTAAGATATATAAAGCAGAAGTAGAGAATCAACTAAGTAAGAAGATAAAAATTCTCCGTAGCGATCGAGGAGGAGAATACTTCTCGAATGAATTCGATTACTTCTGTGAAGAACATGGACTGGTACATCAATGTACAGCTCCATACACACCTCAACAAAACGGAATAGCTGAAAGGAAGAATAGAACATTAGTAGAAATGGTCAACTCAATGCTAATAAAAGCAAAGTTGCTACTAAATCTGTGGGGTGAGGCATTGCTTGCAGCATGCCATATAATAAACAGACTTCCGTCTAAAAAATATAAAGTATCTCCATATGAAACATGGAGAGGTAGAAAACCTAACCTAGGATATCTTAAAGTGTGGGGGTGTCTTGCATACTGCAGAACTCCTGACCCAAAAAGAACCAAGTTAGGACCAAGAGCTATTAAGTGCACCTTCGTAGGGTATGCACAAAATAGTAAAGCTTATAGACTTCTAGACATGGAGTCTAATACAATTATAGAATCAAGAGACGTTGAATTCTTTGAGAACTCACTATCCTTGGAGTCAAAGGATAATGAAATTCAAACTCCTAATAGAGAACCAAATAGCACAGCTCCACATATAATGGAAGCTCCCACTGAACCTCGTAGGAGTCAAAGAACTAGAATAGAGAAGAGTTTTGGAGATGACTATATAGACTCACAACGCATCATTTTCCATCTGGTAGAAGCAGATAGAGAAAATATTCTAAGACGAATACTTATAGTAATGACTATAGAAGATGATCCTAAAACATATAAGGAAGCTGTATCCTCTAGAGACTCAGCTTTTTGGAAAGAAGCTATAAATGATGAAATGGAATCTATACTATCAAATCAAACATGGGAACTAGTAAACTTACCTCCAGGTTCTAGACCCATAGGTTGCAAATGGGTATTTAGGAAGAAATATCACACTGATGGGACTATCCAAACCTTTAAAGTTCGACTAGTAGCTAAGGGTTTTAGACAAAAAGAAGGGATAAACTACTTTGACAAATACTCACCTGTTGCTAGGATAACATCCATTAGGATATTTTTTGCGCTAGCTTCCATACATCATCTTCACATCCACCAAATGGATGTAAAGACTGCTTTCCTGAACGGTGACCTCAATGAGGAGGTATACATGGAACAACCTGAAGGTTTCGTTCTACCAGGAAATGAAAACAAAGTATGTAGATTAGTCAAATCGTTGTATGGATTAAAACAAGCACCTAAACAATGGCATGAGAAGTTTGATTCCAAAATACTATCTCATGGTTTCATGCATAATGTAGCTGATAAATGCATATATTCTAAAAAAGATGGTAGTTATATCATTATTATCTGTCTATATGTTGATGATATGTTAATAATAAGTAATAAAATGGAAGGTGTGACTGAAACAAAGAAGTTTCTTTCTTCCGTATTTAAAATGAAGGATCTTGGACAAGTTGATACCATCTTAGGTGTCAAAGTTAAAAAACATTGTGGGGGTTATGCTTTGTGTCAATCTCATTATATTGAGAAGATACTAAACAAGTTTAACCATCTAAATATAAAGGAAGCAAAAACCCCATTTGATCCAAGTATCAAACTAAAAGAAAATACTGGAAGAACAATTGCACAATTAGAATATGCGAGTGTTATAGGAAGTCTTATGTATGCTATGCAATGCACTAGACCTGATATCGCATATGCTGTGAGTAAACTTAGTAGGTTTACTAGTAACCCCAGTAATGAACACTGGAATGCAATCAGTAGAGTCCTTGGTTACTTAAAAGCAACCAAAGACTTAGGACTATTTTATTCAGAGTTTCCTGCCGTATTGGAAGGATATACCGATGCGAGCTGGATATCGAGTGCAGGGGACAATAAGTCTACTACAGGGTGGGTATTCACCCTAGGAGGTGCTGCTGTATCTTGGGGATCCAAGAAACAGACTTGCATAACACACTCGACTATGGAGTCTGAATTTATAGCCCTAGCTGCAACAGGCAAAGAGGCTGAGTGGCTAAGGGATCTTCTATTAGAAATTCCTTTTTGTGTAAAGCCTATATCGGCTGTATCACTACATTGTGATAGTGAAGCCACATTAGCTAGAGCCTATAGCGGTACTTATAATGGTAAGTCTAGACATATTAGTCTTCGACATGATTATATCAGACAATTGATTCAAGATGGAATCATTGCTATTTCATATGTGAAATCAAGCAATAACCTGGCAGATCCTTTCACTAAACCTCTACCGAGAGAGGTAGTAAAGGCTACATCTAGAGGGATGGGGTTGAAACTCTTCAACCAAAGTTCCACCAGTGATGGTAACCCAACCTAAAATCAGAAAATCTCTAATCTTGGGTTTAATGGGTAAGAACAAGTCACTGATAAGTGGAAAGTTTTCAGCACTAAATTATATAACCTCATCCATAATAGATAAGTGCTGAGCGTTACGAAAGAGGGTTGAGTCTTAGAACTCTTAATGAATTCCAGTCTTTAGGACAAGTGTCTTATAGTAACGGAGACACTGGAAGGATTTCACCTATATGAACGTAGAGATGGTGCCGTCTCTCATGAGAGTTAAGAGTTTTCTCTCGGGATCGTTCACGAATTAGGATAAGCACATGGCCATTAATTGTGCTGAGCAAGATTGTGGGAACTCTAACAACACATAGCGAATATGTGTGTGGTTTCTCCAACTCTGTTATCTAGAAATAACTGGTTCAAAGCTGCGGCTACCAGTCATTTCGATAGAGTTTTGAGATACTTACACTAAGTGAAGATTAAAATCGAAAGATATCTTTCTTTATGCATATAAGCTAATTATTCTGGCAGTATGTTTAACCGAGAAAATATTTTTTATAAAAAAATCAAGTGGGGGATTGTTGTAAAATATTGATTTTAATAAAAAAATATTTTAATAATAAAAAGTCGTTTTTTGAAAAACTTTTGGGGCTTTGGGAATAGTCCCACATGGGAAAGAGAAGAGAAAGAAAAGTGGTTTAAATGATAATAGTGGAGTACCATAATATTTGCCTACCTAGTCCGTGGACCATGGGACTTGCGTGTTCCAGTGCGAAGCACTGGAACACCGCGCACGCGCACGCGCACGCGCTCGCGCTCGGACTCGGGCTCGGTCTCGGTCTCGGTCTCGGTCACGGTCACGGTCACGGTCACGGTCTCGGGCTCGGTGCGAGGGCGTGGGCATGTGAGGCAGTGTGGCTGTAGAGGCGCTAGTGGCGCACTTTGCACTTCGCACGTGCGCATCGTGTCGCTCCCTTCGCGAACCGGAGCGAGACGTGTGCGAGTCGCGGTGCGACTAGTGGCTAAGGCAGATGGTTGGTTGGACGAAAATCTAAAGGACTGAATGAGAGTCCCTTAGAATATATAGAGGGCTGAAAAAGAGCTGTTGCAGAAATTCTGTAACAGCTGTGCAATAAGTGCAGGGTCCAGCTGAAACTGCTGCATGGCTAGCCCCAACAGCTATAAAACGGCTAGCTGCTGTCTCACAACGGTCAGCATGCAGCAGCTTAATGGCCCATGCACAACGGTCAGAAAACGGCCATAAAACGGCTAGTTTTCTCAACAGCCAGAAAACGGTCATGGGATTTATTTCCCTGGACCATAACCCCCAGCCACCATAGCCTATAAAAGGAGGGCCTGGATAGGTTCCAAAACCATCTAAACTCACTCCAGCAACTCCATACGAATTCTAGAAAATAGCCTCTCCACTCATATATTCTAAGTGTTATCCAGCAATACAGCAAGGTGTCAACCTTAGCTTGAAGAACAGACCAGCGGTGTGGTCTAGGACGGTTCAACCGATCCAGCAGGCTGAAGATTAAAACTTAATCAAGCAAACCACTTTTCTATTTTCTTCTTTTCTTATTTTTGGGATTTTCCTTTATATTGTAATACTGCCAGAAATAGTGAAATTGAGTTCCATTTGGTGGGCCTTCGTGTTTGCTGAACGCAGACCCACACCAGGCTCGTCGTATCCTAGAAGCAATTTGCCTGTAACCTATCAGCATACTCAATTTACTTGAGTTGGGGCAAATAACGCTTTAAGGACAGCGTTTTCAGACGTGCTTCAGCCTGTCCATATTATTTTCGGTTTCCATATTATACAGAAACTACATTAATCTGTATAAATTTACCAACACTTTGCACACCCTATATCATCAAAAGTCTGTTTTCCTACAGTTCCCATGAACTCGATTGACCCAAATCCTTCCACCGTCAGTGGTGTCCATGAATCCAAAAGTCATATGCAGATCCAAGAGGTGGACTTCCATTAGGGTAGATGAAAACACTTTAATAGTGAAACCGAAAGATCTAAAGGTCAAAAATGTCTGAGAAACCTTTTTGAAAACGTATCAAGATGCTAGTAAGCTATTTGAAGCTTAATGGACATTCCAATTGTCAAGATCTATCCATAAACAATGTTCCGGGAGTACTAGTGGATCCCATGTTGGTGTACATTAGGCTTCAATGGAGTCCTAATGCATGTACCTGATCACATCTGTATATGGGCACAAAAGTGTCCTAAAAAGGTATGTCAAAGCCATTGCATTATGACCATGAAGTCCTTTTACAAGCTCAGGTGTGAGGATTAGTCTAAGCTAGTGCGTGGCCAATCCAATCTGAGCGTGATGAGCCTCTCGGTTAGGAGACTTGATGTGATCCTGTAATACGAGTGTCCATTTGTCCAATTTCAATACTTGTGTACAAGTGAACATTCATAATCCCATGTGGTGAAGGACCATTGGCAACAAAATGCCAAATGGTGGAGATTAATCCATTTTAACTTCTTGTTGGTTGCACAACACATAAGATAACCACAAAATTGATCCCGGGTTGCTCATACCTGCTGGAGTGGTTATGGATTTTAGGGTATTCAAGAACCGGGTATCCATTACTCTCCATTTAGCCACATTGGCGGTGTGTCCACTTCACTCTTTTCCCATGGGCCCACTAAAGATACTTCATTAATGAATCTCTGTTTCTTTCTAATATAAGACAGTTTCACACAATCAATAGAACCTAAATAAATTTTCATTCACCAAAAAGGAGTTATAGATTATCAATATCCAAACATAATAAACATGATTGGCTTTATAGGGACGCATATCCAACAATAGATTATGCTCTCAAGTCCAAACGCTAATGTCATTATCTTATTGATTGGGAGTTTGTATCATTTTCTGACCATGGACCTTATAATCTTTGAACTCGCAAAGCATGATAAAGCATCGACATGTGGGTTCATATAGAAGAATACGTGTTAAATCGTAAGATGGATACACTTAATAGGGTTTCCGATGGTTTGTGTTGGACCATTAGGGTGCTATGTTGGTGGGTACACTTGAGAGGTGATTGGATTTGACTTCATAACATAACTCAATGGAAAACCAATGCCATTTTAGTTTTATTTATTCACTTAAAAGAGAACAATTTCCACTCATTTCCATGTTATTTGAAATGTAACTATGCAATTTATTTTATTTTGGTAAAATTGTTTCCAACTAAAATTCAACTTTTGTTTATGATGTTTGTTCAGAAACTCTCAAAGAATTGTCAAATTTCTCATGCTATTTCATAAGCTGTGTTCTTGTCTCAGACAGTGCAAGAGATGGTGATGTTGTCTACTAGTGTGTTGAACATCAAGTGGACTGTCAAAGGGAAGCCTAAATTGTTTGCAATTTCTAGTATAGGAGGAGACTTGATAGTCGTTGTGAATTCAAGGTTTACATTGAACCAAATAAGTGGCCAAGTTATTGAGCATGAGGAGCTGTGGGATTTGTCTGCATCATCAGCCATTGGTCAGGCATATTTCTGGACATCTCGTAGGCTTTTTGCTGCCATTGAAGCTGGAAAAGATATTGGTGACACTGTTAAAGACACGACAGCTCGTTTTTCAACCCAAAAGGAGAATTCAGAGATCTATCCAGACCCATCAGGCGATCCCACCAAGGTAAGTTCTTACACTTTTAGACATATTTTGTCTAAATGTTAGAAATTAACGGGTAATCTCTAAAATGATTTCTCTTTTTTGTCCTTTTCATTTTGACAACTAAGTTTGGGTCCGTCCCTACTCCCTACACTGATTTGAAATCCCAAAAGTTCACTCACTTTTTTGTTAGCATGGAACATGGTGTCTTGGCATGATTGTTGTAGTGTGATCTCCCAATCTGGGGTTTCGAAAGCTCCAAAATTTTACTCGTAACATCCAGTTTGAGAGTCTAATAAGCCTGCTGAGAAGATCCCCCCCTCTTCTTCTTCTTCTTATTATTATTATTTATTTATTTATTTATTTTATAAAGATAATGAATTGTTTCATTAAAAAAGGAGCAAATAGTCCCAATCTGGAAAAACATGAAAAATACAATGGATAAGCATGGGCAACCATCTTGGCACTCAAAATTCAACCCCAGGCAAGGACAAAACAAAGATGAACATGCATTCCACTGGATCATGAAGACACCATGAGTCTTCTCTTTTGCCCAGTCAAGGCATGCAGATTGCTTTCCATGGAATAAGAATTAGTTGTCCTAGCTAAAGATCGCATCATCTCTGGGAATCCTGGTTGAAGGAGATGGTGAAGATCCCTCAACGTTTCCAAAAAGTTGTCAACTTTTGATACAGCAGTAACTTAACTGCACCATAAGAGAGAATTGGTTCTATCAAGCTTGATGGTACGTAACACAACTGCACCATAAGAGAGAATTGGTTCTATCACGCTTGATAGTAAGTAAATTGGTTCTATCAAGCTTGATAGTAAGTAACACAACTGCACCATAAGAGAATTGGTTCCATCAAGCTTGATAGTAACGTAACAGCACCTTTAAGGGAGAATTGGTTCCATGAAGCTTGATGGTAACCATGAGATGAAGAATTCCAAATGATTTGGAATGCATGGAAAGGATGGAAGAGACCAAGGAGAATGTTGGGGAGAAAGATTGTATGTGTTGACAATCCATGATGGATGGCGATGGGCACACGTGTGGCCCACTTCACATGGATATTATGGTTTCAATTGTTACATTTCATTATTCTTTTTGTTGAGTCCTTAAGGTGATGTGTTAACATATAGTTTAAGCATATCGGCTTTGGTTGTGGACCAACTTAAGCATGGGTGGCTATTTTGTAACTTCACATATATTATTGAAGTCCTAATGATTATAAGAGGAGAGGCTAGGGGCATCACCACCTAAGCCTTTTCTCTCCTCTTTTTCATACTCTCTCTCTCTCTCTCTCTCTCTCTCTATCCTTTTCAATCAAACTCATGGAACGGTATGAAAGAAGGAAGAATATGTGAAAAGACTAAGAAAGACAGGAGAAGAAATGTATGAAAGGGTGAAGATGAATAATTTACTTTTTTTTTATTCTCTAGAAATTAGAATAAGAATGGAATTGGAAATTTTGAAGAATGAAGAACGATAGATTGAGATGAATATGAAGAAGAGTGAAAAGAATATTTGATCTAAGATGTATAGTAAAATAAAAATTAATGATGTACCTGAGGAAAATGAGAAGCTCTCTTGATTAAAAACTAAGAATCGTGATGCTTCAATACCATGTAAGTTGTTGAGAAATTGAGCAAGATTGTGTGTTAGACAATGTGTTTTACTTGTTAGTGATCGAAAGACCTAATGCATACACAATACAAGTGACATTTGTCGGAATATGATCAGGGACCGGTGTCTTTTAAAATTTGCAGTTTTACATCTCTAACAAGAAATACCACTTTCAGCAAAAAACTTGAGAATTCCAAGCCTCTATATTAGTCATTCATAAAATGATAAAACTTGAAATAAACAAATTAATAAAGTTCATTTGAATCAAATCAAGTAGTACCACCTTTTTCAATAAGAAACTTAAGAACTTGATGCTTGGCAAATAATTGTGGGCCCTGTTTGGTAGATGCCTAAAAATGAGTTCATCCCATTTTTTTCCTGACCATGATTATGTATTAGCGATCTTGCTTTCTAATGCATAAATAATGTTAACTAAAATGATATGAACTCATTATATATTAGAGATCAATATCTCTAATACATTTTAGGCATCTACCAAACAGGGCAATGGTCTTTAAATTGCTGATGGGTTGCATCCACTGGGTAATGGATGTGGATTCTTTTGGGTGTCCCTTGAGTAGAGATGCAAACTAGGATTGGAGTCATCTTTTGAGTGCTTTCTGCATTTTTATTTCTTCTTTTTTCCCTTTCATTTTTTTTTGGGGGCATTTTTGGGTTGTTATCTCTTGGAGGTGCAGACCTAATAAATAATTTGCATGGGCATTATGTCTTGGTGCAAGATATACAGAACTCCACATTCACAATCAAGCATTTATGTATCATCTTTGAAGTGCAACTTGTCTGATTCATGAATTGGCATGGCTTGTCTGAAAGTGGATGAGTAGGCTGGCCAAGACACAAAAATAATAAAATATTCCAAATAAATTAGGAAAATAAAAATAAGAAATTCCTCCTCTCCTCTGTTGGACACGTGTCTTTAGAAGATGAAAAAACAAATCAGTGAAATAGTCTGATTTTCTTGCCAGAAGAGTTAAAGAGTCTGCCACCATGCTGGAAAGTTCGGATTCTGTATGTGTCATTGGCACATCTGACCTCAACGCATTTGGTCTTCGCGCAAAGAGGTAAAAATCATAGCATATACTAGCAAGAGGCCCACCATAGTCATATTCATCCAATTTTGATTTAAAAAGGATCATGTAATCTTCTTCTCACCATACAAACTATTACTAGGAATGAGATACTAGAAATTTCTGACATCTCGCAGAGTTCCTCTCTTCCTTCTCTCATCTGTTGAAATATCTCATCACCTGCTCTGCAGCTTACGCTTGTTTTGTCAAATAAGGTCAAAGAGTGAAGGAACTAAAATACAGTTAAAGAGCTCAATATTGTTGACCCACAATGCCAAATGCACGCGTGTGATGTATGTAGAATTAGCAAACCTCAGAAATCATTTTCATTCTCCATTAAAATTACCCACGTGATGACTCGCCCCGACTCAGGACTCACCCAAATTTGGTGTGATGAGTCGGAGTGAGTCAAATGTATTTCTTGTAGTGGGGTTGCCACCTGGACCAGTTCCGGCCAAAACCGATACGACTCGGCTGAAACAAGTCGTGTTGGATGGCATTTTAAACCACGCCCACAATCTTGGTCCAACATTATTAGGTATCAGTAGTGGGGAATTCATTTTTTTAACACAATGTCTCTAATGGTAATGTCTTGCCTAGGATTCTCTTCTTCTTCCACTCATCAACAGTATTTCTTAATGACTACCAGTTAGTCCTGTATTTATTAGCGGAAATTGGCATAAGGATTCCCTCTTTTAATGTGATGTGAAACCAATTTTCCAGAAATTGGTTATGGCAATATTTTCAAGACATGTTCAGTGATACATACAGACTGCAGCAAAAATTTTTTAAAATAAAATAAATAAAGGCACCTTATTCTATGTTGTGCTTTCTGGTGCATCTCAGCCTGACATTTTGTAGTGTTTTTCTTGAACTCAGTTTTTTCAAAGGGATGATGGCTTACAAAGGGACGCGTACCAGATTGCACTCTTCTTGGCGGTTCTATATTTTGTTGTACAGTTCTTGAGGACAACCCTGTGAATGTGAAAACCCAACAACTTCATATATTCTCCCATTTTGTAATTATTATGTTTTATTTTGTATACCCTATTCATCACCAATGCTTGTATTATATCTAGATTCAAGACTCCCATGATTAGTAAACTCATTCTTATCCTGTTTGGTGGAAAATTACCATTTCTTTACCTTTTAAAAAAATGCATTTGGCAAAATTTTATGATCTTTATCTCTTCATGTTTGTCTACCATGTGGGCTGGCATTTGGTTCCCTATTCCTCTCGATTGGATGATCTAGTTATTCAATCAATGGGTAGTGAAATGAATGGTCCACATTAACTATAATAGAGGTCTGGCCATTGATCTGGACTCCCCATAAAGTGGGGTCCACCTTTGATTGCCATTTTTGACATGAAGGGTTGGTAGAGAAAAGATTAGATGGGATGCTGGGAGTGTAATTTATGTTAGCGTCTTGTTGCATTATTTTATAAAATACGAGTGGAAAATGACGAACTAACAAGGGAGCTCTCTCTCTCTCTCTCTCTCTCTCTCTCTCTCTCTCTCTCTCTCTCTCTCATTGTTGGATATTATTAGATCTTATGGTATGAATGATATTTTTCAAGGCTCTCTCTCTCTCATTGTTGGATATTATTAGATCTTATGGTATGAATGCTCTTTTTCAAGGCGCGTGAATCATTGTGGATTTCTTTTCCCCTTTTTCTCTCCCCATTTGGGAATTTTTATTTTTTTTGGCCATTTGGGCCATCCAGATTAGACCATTGGGGTGTTTGGTTGCACAGTGGTTGCATCATGCTTTGAAAATCTCTTTCATGCTTTCAAATTGGCGGCCATGATGAAACCATTCAAACATTAACGCCCTAATAGAGATCGAGCACAGGTCCTATCTGAAATGGGTGGTCTAAACTCTGAAATCGGTCCATGAAACTAAAAAGAAAGGCCTAACATTGGTATCTAGGGCTTTCAATTTTGGAGACTTACTTTTAGGGCATGGCCCATTTAGGGTAGTCCAATAATGTTTGGACCGTTGGTTTTTAGGGCGACACCATGGGTGGACAATCACATAAAAATCTCCCAGATCCGATTACCCCATTGATGGTTTTTAGGGTGACACCATGGGTGGACAATCACATAAAAATCTCCCAGATACGATTGCCCCATTGATGGTTTTTCGGGCGACACCATGGATGGACAATCACATAAAAATCTCCCAGATAGGATTGCCCCATTGATGCCATTTTCAGGGCATTATTTGCCTTAAGAGGGTGGCATGGATCAATGAAATGGACAACAATCCATTGACGTAAGGCGTGCCACAAATGCATTGTAGGGTACACAAGGTTCGGTTCAGTCCAGTTCTGGGGTGAAACCTTAGAACCGAACCGGAACCGGACCGTGAAAACCGGATCGGTTCCTCGGTTCTGGGCTTTTTATAATACAACCTAATTGCATGTTCTAATTTATAATTTAGCCCATTTCCATTCATGCTATGATCCATTTGATGAATGGTTTAGATATTATATATGGCGTGAAAAAATACATTTATGAAAACAATCAAAGGGTGCATTGTAAAACATAAATCGTGAGTCAAATATACAAATAAAATATGTTGTAAACTCACAGTTCCAAGTTCGATTCCACGGTTTGGTTCCAAGTTCGGTTCCACATTTCGGTTCCACGATTCGGATCCTAGTTCGGTTCGATTCTACATACCCCCAAACCAGAATCGAACTGAACTAAATGGTTCTTTAATTTTTTTAATTGAAATTGGTGCACTCTTTAATCGGACCAAACCGGACCATTTGGTTGGTTCCGGTCCGGTTCCACGGTTCTATTGGTTCGATGTGCACCCCTAATTCTTTGCATGGTCAAATCAAAAGAAGCCCAAACAAAAGTGAAATCCGTAACTTTCAATCCAGACATCGTCACGAAAAGCACAGCCTATCGATCTTTTATGTAACGATGGTTCCGGGGTCATCCATTTGTTTAAGAAAACACATCCTTCCATTCAAAATTTTAATTTTAAGAAAATTATTTATTTTTACTATTTTCTTTATATATATATATATATATATATATATATATATATATATATATATATATATATATTCTTAT
Organism: Magnolia kwangsiensis; assembly: GCA_037074715.1. Taxonomy (NCBI): domain Eukaryota; kingdom Viridiplantae; phylum Streptophyta; class Magnoliopsida; order Magnoliales; family Magnoliaceae; genus Magnolia; species Magnolia kwangsiensis. Next base: position 131,565,836 of record CM073574.1, read on the forward strand.
TTTTAGAGTTTTAGAATTTTTATCTTTTTAGAAATTGCTTGTAATAATACTAGAAATGCTTTGGTAAGGTTTATTTGGATGTTTTTATTTGTGGCAAATTAGCATTTAGAAGAATTTCTATTTTAGGTAACTTAAAAAAAAAGAAAAAGAAAATTAGGCTTTTAAAGAGTTTTTATTTTGGGCAACTTCTAAATGAATTAGGGTTTGGATTTTATTTTATTTTATTATTTTATTTTATTTTTTATTATTATTGGTGGTGTGATGGGACATTATTCAATAATATACCTGAATTTTCTCTCTTATTATTTTATGGATTCAAGAACTTTCCTTGTGGATTCAAGGTTCTAATCACTTGAGGAAGACGTTATCTTTCTTATTGTTTCACGTTCTTTTCTGTGTTAAGTGATATTATAGAGAAGCTTTTTCTTGATTCGATAGCATCTAATAATGATTTGAGCAACAACCACATGGATGATGCTTCAGGGAATAATTCTATGACGGCAGTGACAATAGACTTTGAAGCTTTCCAACGAGAGAATCTGTGAGCCATGCAAGGACTGTTGGCGGCGATCGACCGTTTGACAAGATCTCTAAGACAAACCCGTGTTCATAATAATGAGAAACATGAGATTGGTGGTGGAGCTTATAATCATCATATTCATGGTGTGACACCAGTGATGAATTACAACCTACCACTCTGATCGTAAGGAAGTTATTGTACATGCCGATTGAGGAAATAGATCCACAATGACACAACATCCTTCGAACGAAGTGCACTATAAATCAAAAGATCTGTGATCTGATCATAAATGACAGGAGTAATGATAATATCGTGTCGAAGACTATGGTAGAAAAGTTGTAACTAAAGATAGAGAACCACCTATCTTCATACATGATTGGATGGATCACTAGAGTCATTAAAATAAAGGTAATTGAATAATGTCGTATTCCTTTCTCTATTGATAAATATTATAAGAACAAAGTAATATGAAACATGGTTGATATGGTGGATTGTCACATTGTAATGCCCCAGATTTCATAGCACGAGTTTGGTACTTATGTACAAAAATCAGGATGTTAGCTTTGAAGAATGCATTTTTATTCAAGTATATTTGCAACATTCATTAGTGGCATCAAATTCAAAGTATGAAAACCATGCGCAGAGAAAGTATAAAATCCACATCCAAACACAATCAAGTAAATAGCCATAATGCTTATACAACGCAATATGAAAAACTAATAGGGAAATGTGTCAGTTAGGTTCAGAAGTCTCTAGTGAAATGAAAGGTTCATCACGTCTAATTGCGGCTCGTGACTTGTCAAGCTCCTCTTGGGACTAATAGGGTCATTTTTGTCTGGCATCAACAGTCGGTTCCACTTTCATGGGTGTCACTTCTTCATTTATGACACCTACGGTTGGTGCAATTGCATAATAGTATCCATGAGTGGTCATCTCAATAAGAAACTCCCCTCGATATTACAATCAATAATAGCAGTTAAGATTATTTTGAAGTAAACATTCAATCAAAACAATATTTTACAAGATAATCTTGTTAAATGAATTAATGCATGAAATGCACTTTAGCTAGTGGATGCACATCCAATTAACCATTAAATGGGTCTTTCAAACAGTTGGTTCATCTATGTAAGAGAATGAGTCTTTCAAACAGTTGATTCATTCAAATTAAATTAGAGTCATTTAAACAGTCAACCAGGTACCCGATAACGCCCACATGTCATGTATGCATGATTATTAGTCCGGTTTACAAGCAACTATTTATGTAAATCTTTACAACTAGTGGCCATACTATTTACATAATTCCCAAGTAATCCTACCATCCAAATCATCTCTGATAATATTAATCCACAATCCCTCTAAGGCAACAAGTTCATTCTAGGATACCGACTCAAAATTTAAATCAAATGCTACTTGAGCATAGCAAGATTCCAAGATGGTGGTTACAATAATTTCATTTGAATTCTACATAATGAGGCCACTGGTTCGAGGAATATTCTCCACAATCCAATGACAATTTCTTTATTCTCTGATAGAATGAAAACAATCTATATGTGTCATTTTATTTTACAACTTAAGTCACAAATCGAATAATCTTCTTACATTTTCATGTGACCTACAATCAAATCACAACACATGCATGCATTACCATACCACTTACACACATTAACACATTATTTCACACATTCACACACACTCGCATACATTAACTTACTACTATAGTCATGAACCCATACTTGCACACATTAACACACTATTTCACATATCAAATGTTCTATGACAAGACTTTAATACTACACCCCTCCAAAACATGCAAGTGCCACATCATTCACACAAATGACACACAATGTTATACTTACAAACCTATACAAATGAACCATGCAAATGACATACAATGCCACATAATTCTCTCCAATTACAATCCTAGTCCATATATTTCCCACATTAGTTTCTATCCCAAAATCTCCCACATTACAAATAATTGCAACATAAATTACTTATAAGCATGAATACATTACTAATAGCTAATCATTCTACATAATAAGACTTAAAGAAGAGAGTTCATAATATAAGAATAAGAGCATATGTATATTCCACTAAAACAATTGATTTAATTATGTTCAAATAACTAACTAAAAGACTATAATAAAATTTCTAAACTCAATATTTTAACAAGACGATTATATTTGAAATAAACCCTAACTACCATTATGAAGGAAGCTCGAAGGGTAGATCTCACCTCAAGCTCGGATCTCCCTTACTAAGAGGTAAGAAAAAGAATTAGAATTTGGAAAAATCCTGAACTCCTACAATCAAGGGGATACACTAATTAATAAACTTATTAAGCAATAAACAATGTATTCTAACATAGGAAATCTAAAGAAAATGAGAACTCACATCAAATCCGAGTTAACTTGGATCAAAATCAACTCAAAGTAATTTAAGCTACAAAGGTGCCAAGATCTACAATAGGAACACCCAAAGACCCGGAACTAAGAATTAAAACTCAAGATGTAGATGAATAAATTGCTGTTTCGTAGAAGAACATACTTAGTTGATTCACCTAGCCAAAACTTGGCTCCACTCAGTGATACCATAAGAGTAAGATCCAAAACTCAGCTCTTAATGTGTAATTTCCCTAAGATCCGAGTCCAGGAAGGCATGCGTTGATTAGATTTAACACAACAACAACTTAACACACTGAGTCATCAACTTAGTATCCCAGTGGAGTGTGTGGAACAAAATAACTAGATAACTTATATTCCAACCGAGTCGGCTAGCACTTAGCAATGTAATGATTCAATAATTTAAATTAATATCTTTAAACTGAGTTAGTTGTAAAGTTTGATAACTCAATTATCTTTTAGGTGCAACTTGGTTTGGAAATACCCTAACACCAATAGTTCATAAATCGGGTTAAATCACTGAACTAACACAGATCTTAACCGAGTTGAATCCAACACACAACCAAGTTAGCATCTAATGACCAGAAGAAAGCAATGGTAAATACGAGTTGAAAATCATCAATGACTTGATTGGAAAGAAGCCTAGGCTACTTTCTGAGTTAAGGAATGAAAAGATAAACCATACATCAATCAAAGAAATGAATGGATCTCCACGCTCCACGTAATAGATGATCAGAGAAGATCTCAAACTCGACTCAGTGCATAGAGATGAACCAGATAGAAGTGGAACCAGATAGAGGTGGCTAGGTTCAGAAACCTAGTGTGGTTGAGTAAACCAACACAACCTAACGACTTAACAACACGACTTGCCACCACCAGCTCATTCTCAGCTCTTCCTTCTCCTTCACAGCTTCTCCTTGTCAGGCAACTCAATGTTTGGACAGGCCCAAACTCCAATAATGAACTGAGACTTGGTCAAGTCGACCTGATGTAACCCAAATCAGACACACGAACTTGCCCCACTAGAGATGTACACGAGTTGAACCAAGTTGAGCTTGGCACAGCTTGACTGGGCTCAGCCACTAGCTGACACCATCTCGAACTCAGCTCGGCTTGGTCCTCAAGCTTGACTGGCCAACTCTGCTCGGTTCGGTTAGCAACTTGGGCCAATTCGAGCTAAGTTTGAGCCTGTTCGGCATTTTCTCAAATACATGGAGTGCACACCTTCAAGTTCTCATAGTATGTAAAATAGTAACAACAGTTTATAAGTATTTCATTAAACACTCAATAGGTAGCATCAAAATTACGATACAAGGGTAGTTTTATAATGTAATATATATATTTTTTTTGTAGTGATTTGTTTCATACCCATAACTTCCTCGCCACCAGATCTCATGGAGAATGTATCCACCCAAAATAACACTTCTTTGAGTCATTTCATCGAACACTTGATGAGCAACATCAATGTCAAAATAACCGAGTCACCGAATTGGTTCAATTCGAGCTTGAACAAGCTCGAACTCGGCTCAAAATTTTTTCAAGCTCCAAAAATCAGCTCAACTTGGCTCAAACTCAGTTTCGAACTGAGTCAAATCGAGCTTTTTCGAGTCGACTTAAGTGAGTTAACCGAACTAACTTGGTTCATGTATAGCTCTATGCCCTACTCTAAAGTCTCTCCCCATATTTTTGAATTCGAAAGGGAATGACTGAGAGAGTGACGAGGTATTTATAGCTCTCGAACTACATCTTTAGATGATTCCTCAACTAATCAGATCATTAGTTGAGTCATTAATCAAAGCACTCTTAGAATCGGTTGATGAATAATTCACTAATATGGGTGATTATTTGATGGTGTGACCCTCCAAAGGGACATACTTGATCAGCAAATGGACCCCACCTCCAACTGATGGGTTTCTTAGCTAAACAAAGAAGATTACACGATCAATAATGGAAAATTTGTATTTGTGGTGTCATCACACGATCTGACTTGTTTAAACGGCTTAGATGGGACCATGAATACACGTGGGACCCATTTTTTGGATAGTAATCCTCATTATATTGATGGGTTTGGGTTTATCATGTGGTGGCAAGTGAAACTCAAACGGATGCTAGAAAGCCTAATCATTGAGAATAAGGTTTCTAGACTCGTTATTTGTTTGAAATGAATGCTCATGATTGTTTAAAAGGTTAACATATGGCTCGGATCATGTCTAGGGTGACACACTATTGGAAACGGAAAGATTCTTTTCGCCTTCTGTTTGACCGAAAGAACACCTTTACAATCAAGATGAATTGAAAATGAAGGGCAATGATTAAAAGATTCTTCCCACACAAGAATCACAATGGAAACAGATCTCGTTTTCAAAAGATATCGCACAAAACTCCTGCTTGTTCCAGAAATTGTGAACACATTCGTGTCTTTCAAGTGTGGTAAGAGACTGATTTTGGTTGGAAATGACCACTCTACAAGATGAACAGCTCAGATATTCCAACGGTAAATAGATGGTGGGCCATCATAACCACAACGAATGATCATCCATTTAAATGCCGGTTGGTCGGAAAATGAAAGAGATAGGAAACCTCTCTTTTTTGTGAATTTACGGGTCGACACCCATTTGACTAGTTGTTGGGTCTAGTACACCTCTATTGCACGTGCATGGTATGAACATGCACCAGAAAATGGGATCCACAGTGAGGCGCGATCCAATCAACACCATTCATTCGATTCCAAGTGTTCAAATAGGACATTTGACCTAAGATGAGGCTATTCCACAGTTCAGGTGGACCATGTGTGCCAAAAAGATGGGGTGTTACGCACATGCTACTTGGTCGACCATTGCACTCTGATGTTGATGCCACGTATAAAGGTCGAGAGAAAGATTATCTTTGACCCTATGAGAACGGAGAGACAACCCATGACTTCTAAAGTTAATGGATGATCTCTTATAACCATACTGGATTTCATCAAAGAATCTGAGGAGACAGAGGAGATCAATGCATTAGTTATAAAGTGGAAAGAAGTAGAACCTATGAACATTCCAAAAAAACTTAAACCAATGTTACAAGAGTTCAAGGGGATTATGCATGATGAACTTCTTAACGAGTTGCCTCTCATGCATATCATTCAATACCACATTAATCTTGTCCTAGGAGTAAATATGTTTTATCGCCCACATTATTAGATGAATCCAAAAGAATATAAAAATTTATAGGGATAAGTGGAGGAACTTATCTGTAAGGGTCTAGTGTAACGCCCTAGATTTCGTAACTTGAGTTTAACACATGTTTTCTGAAATCCCGAGTGTTAACCTTTAAAGATAGCCCACATTTCACCATATATTTTTTTCTTATTAAGAGTGAGCATTGGAGAGAAAGAAAAATTGTAACGTCTCGGAAAAATCCGTACAAAACCCAGTATCACCTCAGGCCGAAATTAGTAAGAATCAAAATAGGTAGAAATTAGACGAAAATTAGTTAAGCGCTAAACTAAGTTAATCGGAAAATTATCTTGAACCACTATCTATACGAACTGCAAGACCCAAAACCATTAGAATCGCTAACTCAACATTACTTTAGAACCTAAGATCAATCTCAAAATCTAGTTGCCCTCAGGAGTGCATTGAAACTCCGCATCGGATCTGGACTGCGCATCGAAAGTCCGATTACCACGAAACTATAAGAATATGACCACCGTACTAGGCTTGACAAGCATCGCAGGAATCGAGCCCAAATAGTATCCAGAAATGCACAACTTAAGCCCTGAGCAAAGTGTGTGAGAAATGCGAATGCCTTTAGAAAATGAACTCAAACTTAAGTGAATTGGACCATTCGCTTACGGGCGAAATTGAAGACTTCAGACCGTCAAATTCTGACCAAACTATACCCTTGGATCAGAAAAATTTCCCTACACAGGTCAGTATACTTGTGGTCCTGATCGAGTGACGATGATCGTTGAACTGATATGGGCCCTCTACGGTTGATCCACAAATTCGATCGGACCGAAACCTTAACTTGGCTTAGATCCATGATCATGGAACTTACTCCATGGCGTAGGTGAGTAATGGGCCTCCAGATGAGTCTTGTTTTCCCGAAACAGACACCCTTTGGCTATAACCTAAGTATACCATGGCCCTTGGGCCATTTGAACCAGTTCTAGGCCTATTTAAGGACCTTAAACTACCTCATTCCCATTTCATACGAATTTGATCCAAACCTTAGGAGAGAGAAGAGAGAAAGGAAGGGAAAAGAGTGAGGAGAAGAGAGAGAGTTTGGGAGATCGAGGCAGTGTTTCCCCCTTATGCCTACACGCACTAGATCACCCCTACATCTATCTATATGAGTCATTTCAACTCCGATTTGGGTAAGAAATCCTAACCCTAATTTCATTTTAGGAATTTAAATAGAGGAATCGACGAAATAGCTAACATATTTCGTGATTTAGGTAACCGTTGTGTTGTAGACGGAAGTGTAGTGTTCGAACCGAGTTCGTAACGGGCGTACCAACGAAACATGTGGACTATAAACGTTTAGATTATGGTTTTCAAGGCTTTCAATGTCAGCAATGATTTATGTCTAACTTGATTGCTACCATATGATATTAGTTACGACGTTTTTGATAAACTACACATGTGTGAAATATGTAAATATAAAATACATCCTATGTGTTTGTTGAAATGTTTGAATGAATGTGAAATCCTGATTTGTACTTATAGTAAGTTCTAATCTTAGATACATATATGTTATATACTTTATAACCGATGTTGTGAAATAAATTGTTATAATTCATATTGTAACAAGTCTAGTTTATATATTTGGAAAGGTGTACTCTAAGCGTTTGTTAAAATGTTTGAATGAGATTTTGTAGATGGATTGTACTTATTAAGTGTATTAAGACAGAATTCTTAGTTTCCTTAGTCATACGAATAGTTTTCTTCATGTACTGTAAATTTGTCACTATATGATTTATGGATAAAATGCATATGTATGTCAACTTGTCGAATGTGTTTGATAAAATGCTCAAATGAGATTTATGTTTGTATTGTTTGTTAAATGTTGATATGAGTAACAAATGTGAATCCTTATTGCAATTGAGTATGATTGGGACTACTACATAGTCCAGGCAATCAGTATCAAATCCCAATGGAGTGGTCGAACTAGTTTCGCCACATTAGATACGTTCGATGAATTCGGGTCGTACTCTGATTGTCGACAGTGGTTAGGTCACGTGGGGTGCTTATGCATTCCACGTTGATCAATTCAACGTACGCTCATACCAATCGTCCTTGTCAAATAACCCGATTGGCCTATTGTATGTTTACCATGTATAGGCACTACTGCTTGAATCTAAGATACCACTTACCAATGTAAAGCCTGTTTAACCATGGTATCAAGATTCGCTAAGACTCATGAGCCGGACATGGTGGTTTATGGGACACCGTAGTCGAGCTGTCGACCTACGCTGGGGTGACAAGCCTCCCGGTAGTGACCAGTGAACAACCCAAACTCGTGAGCCGAATATGGTGGTGTATGGGACACTGTATTCGAGCTATCGGCTTACGTTCAGGTGACTAACCTCCCATAGTGACCTCGAGTATAAATCAGGCCTATGCTGAGGTGACGAGCCTCTCTATAGTGACCTCGAGTGTGAACTCGTGAACTTACCTATTCATTGCTTTTCATCAAGGGTGATGCCCTACAACTTACCTATCGTATGCGATTAACTAGGATTGATGACCCTAAATGGATAATTGCTTGGGTAAGTGATATAAAGGGAGGTACCTTAGCTTCCCGAATTTACTATGTGAACGAGTATAATAAATTACTTGGCTAACATGACCATGCATCGCATTGCATGTGCTTTGGTGAGGAAACGCATGTTTAGGGAGTTTTTCATGCGCGATCGTGAGATGATGTCGCTGAGGGAGTGTAGGCGAGGGCATGCATCATTACGCATAATAAGAGTACTCAGGATATGATTGTTGTATTACTTTATCATTACTGCTTGACTGAATTGATAACATGTTAACCTTTGCCTTATAGTACCACTGAGTTGATTACTCACTCCCACTCTGGGACGATATTTTAAAACACTAACCAAACTCTATTGTAGACACAGGTGAGGATGGAGCCTATGCAGCTGAAATGGACTTCATGGATAAGGAGGAGGAATTCTCCTATATTCAGCTATCAGGCGGGTCTCTGTAGACCTTGTTCTGATTCAATGGGATTACAGGGTTACTTGGATTAGTTGGATAGTTACATTTTGATATTTTGTAAATTTTGAAACAAACACTTGTATATATTTAGCCTAGAACAGATTAATACTCCGAATGGTGAAACACTTTTATGTTATAATTCAAGTACTTAAGTCTTCTACTTGCTTAATTTAATTGCACCTATAGTATGATATATTATTTTAGATTAATCTTACTCATGTTTAATGCACTAATATGGACAATATTTAATCATCATTGTCTATATTGCATAAGTGATGCGTTGGAACTCGGGAGTTGAGCTTTGCTCGACCTCTGATTCTTGGGGCATTACAAGTTGGTATCAGAGCATGATTTGGATTAAACTGGACCTGGGTTATGGTAGCACGATGCACACTGACGTACTTTGACTTAGGTGGGGGTGATAAAACGTAAAAACGATCATAGGATCCCAAGTTTCACCGATGGGCGAAACTGACCATTGAAAGGTGACCCTTATGCATCTGTGGGCATGAGAAATGATCCCAAATCCTTTCTAAACCGTTAATCGACGGGTTTGAATGATAATTCAGCGAATCCCACACTCGAATGACCCGAAAAGTATGAATATGCACAAGATGGAACCTGAAAATGCCTCAAATGGGCATAGGGGCCCAAACCCCATTTTTTAGCAGGACCCAGGTGGTCCCCTGCATCATTCCGGCACCTGGGGCGGCGCTCCGCGCCTATGTCCAGCGGACCTGTCGTCCCTCACAGACTCATGTGGGTCCCCCCACGTGTGGGACCACCCTATTTCTCCCCTTTTTGCTTCATTGCACCCCCACCTAGCTTCTAAACCTTTCCAACCCCTCCAAAATTTGATTTTTCTTTTCAAATCTCCCTTCCATTCTCATATCTTCTTCTTCTTCTACAATACATACCCATCTCCACCATTTTCCTCAAAACCCATCACCTACCACTTTCTATCTCCCTATTTCTTCTCATTTGAGCACACAAATCCTTCTTTGTGTCTCATAAACCCCAAAACTCACCAACTTATCTCACCTTGCGAGCTTTTCCAACCCTATGGCTTTTTTGGAGATAATGGCCGCCGTATTCTCCCTCTCCACACTCCTTTCTCTCATGGGAAAGAGAAGGGCGTCCACAGATGAAGCCGGGCCTAGCTGCCCAACCTGTCAAAGGAAGAAAGTGGCCGCAGAAGCAAGTACAAGCGCTACACAAGAGCGAAGGACGAAGCAGGATCTTAATCCCCAGATTCCACTCGAAAGGGCTCTACCGCTGGACTTTGGGCACGGTAAATTTCATGGTCGTAAAGTTGTGTTTGAAGCATATGTGGACGAAAGGATATTTGAACTATATCCAGTGATGGACCTCCTGTTGGAATCTGGGTGGGGTCCCATATTTGAAGGCAAGTCTCATGCGTGTGAGAGCACTGTCCAAGCCTTCTATGCCCACATACGGGATCCACTACTAGAGCCTCTACAGTTTACTATTCCCATGAAAAAGCGGAAAGCAATAGTCGATGTAGATGTGATGGCTCGAATTATGAGAATTTCACGTGGTGAGGTACATGCTAGTGAATCTCGTCTCAAGAGTATGCGAGAAAGAGATCGTCGCACATGGTTTCTTTGTGGCTGACTGGTTCACTGGAAGCGAGGCAATTGCCTCCCATCGACCAAGCTGACGGTAGACTTCCGCCTACTCCACCACATTTTTACATACAATGTGTATCCTAGGTGGAGCAACCGTACCGAATGCACTCGTTTGATGGCGGGCTTCCTGTACAGAGCTGGGCAGGGAGACAAGCTGTGTCTGCCTACGTTCGCCCTACTACAGATAATCCAGACCGCATGCTCTGTTAGGAGAGATATTTTACTTCCATTTGGCCGACTTATATGCAAGGTTTCTCGAGAGTTCGGATATAGACTTAACATGGATGAGCTTGCACCGATCCACTTCATTAATAACACTACACTCAACAACATAGGAATCGGCCCGCGACAACGGTAAGGCAGTCTTGATGCATATGGAGATAAGATAAAGGAAGAAAGTGCAGAGGAAGAAGAGAGTGAAGATGAGGAAGGCAGTGAAGAGGAAGGTTCTGAGGAAGGAAATGGGGAAGGAAGTAAGGAAGAAGAGGAAGAAGCCCAAGACTCTAATGGGGGACCTCCTACTCCTACACGTGAGCATGGCTGTGATCGGGCTGCCTTAGAAGCCCACATGGTACAGATTGAGGAGAACTAGGCCGCCCTGAGATAGGAGGTCAAGGAGACCCAAGCCGAACTGAAGCAAAAGCTTGAAGAGAATCAGGCTTATATGAGACAGAAATTTAAGAAAATGTCTCGCACCTTGAAGGCTCTCCTGTGCTGTATGTAGGATAAGGGTGCTCCTCCGCCTTTATCAGAGTCGGACGACTAGTTATATGTTGTAGTCATCTTTGGGTTTGTTTGTTTCCTTGCTTCTATGTAATAACCCTTATTGGCTTAGTTGGATATTAGTAGTTAGTTTTAAAACTTTTGTTAAGTTAGCTCACATGCATCTTTTGTCATGATCCATGTAAGACTGCATCTAATGTATTGTGACAATTTTGGTAAAACAAAATGCATGAAGCTTCTTTGATTTGGAATGTGTAGAATGCTTGGGAAAATTTGAAAGTTGTCATTTAAAATCTTACATGTGTTGCACCCTATGTTGTATATAGGGAATGCCACCTAAGAGCACCTGGAGCACTGCACGTCTCGCACTTAGCGGATCGTTTGACAAGGCACCTCCCCTAAGCGATAGCCACACGGACCCTAATTTGGGCCCTGATAGTGACACCATACCAGATTCTCAGCCGGCCACTGGCCCCACCAATGGGCCAACACCTAGTGCACCACCGGTTCCAGAATAGAACCATGCGTCTACCTCGACGCCACACATGCCTCAGGCGGCTCCTTCTCCTGATAGGTTGGAGCAGATGATGCTCCTGATGCAGCAGCAACAGCAGGTTTGGACCATGATTGCAGGGGCCCTTGCCCAAAACATGAATATGGTCCCGCCTGCACCACCTGTGCAGCCCGCTGAAAATATGAATGCCAACAATTTATTTGAGCACTTTCAGCATTTCCGACCTCCTACCTTCACGGGCACTCACAGGCTTGAGGAAGCCGAATACTGACTCGACCGCATCTCTATGATGCTGAAGCCGCTGTACTGCACTGAGGCAGAGCAGGTAGAGTTGGTTACCTATATGTTCGAGAAGGAGGTCAGTCTCTGGTGGGACAGCGTCCTACGAACAGTTGGCCTTGGATACGTATGGACGTGGGACGCGTTTGAGACCCGCTTCCATGAAAAATACTTCCCCCTCACTTACTGTAATGAAAAAGAAGGTGAGTTCCTTCGCCTCCGACAGGGAGGAATGTATATGTCTGAGTATGAGAACAGATTCATGGAGCTAGCCAGATATGCTCCTTTAATACTAGCAGACGAGCTGATGAGAATGCAGTGATTTTCAGAGGGTCTGCGGCCTGAAATCCGTACGAAGATGTATTGTGCTAGCATTCCCAATTATTTGAGCTAGTGAACATGTCCCTGCGAGCTGAGCAGGATGGGGATAGACTGTCTCGTACGCGTGTGCCCATGGGCCTGAGGCCCCGACCTGACTTGCTGAACCTACCATTCCTCGGCAAGAGGCCATGTGCAGATTTTCCTCCCATGCTTATGGCTCCACCAACCAAGCAGAGTCGATTTGATCTATGGTACACCTACTGTAAGTGTGACGCCCCAAACTCAGAAACCGGGCTCACAAAATTTCTGATCGCCGAATCCGGCACCGACAGCCTCCGTAGAACCCCATTCTCAGCTCCTAGCTCCCATTCTCCAGGTTCTGATCCTGGGATGCTACGAAGAGGATTTTAAATATCAGTTTGATTCGTAATAAGCATAACCAAAGGCATAACCCACAAATAACAACCAAGAACTCCATTACATTTTCACTATGATAAAAAACTTTACAAGTATAATGAGCATAAAGGGAAATACAATGGTAAAGAACAAAAACTCCAAAACGATCTGCGACGTACTCCTGCCTCGACGCTGCTGCGATCCAACGTCACCTGCACGCAACGGTCGTGCATAAGCTTACAGAAAGCTTAGAGGGTGGTGAAAGTGTGTGCGCAAGGTAGTAATATGAACATGCAATGTCAGAGTAAAGCGAAATATGCAGATGGATCTATAATATCATGAGCCGTACCAAGGCTTATGCGATGCAAGATATGAATGGTATCGGCCATCCCAAGGCCATGCGATGTGCAATGCAACTCAAGCATACAGATCCTCATCTATGTCCACACATCAATACAACTTAAAATATGGGATATCACCGGGGTCTAGTACACTCTAAACCAGATTGTTGCCACATCGCGCGCAATAAGGTAAGTGAAAGAGACCACACTATTTGTCTGTCAATATCGGGCGCGACTCGTCGATAGCGGACTCATTCCTCGAGCTGGTCAGACTCAGCCTAGCATTGCCCCCTACTATCGGGCAGGTAAGGCTGCACCCCCTTCCAACCGACCACGACACAGTGGAGAGCGTAACTGTCTGGTAATCGGCACTCAACGCTCATCTACCCACTTGGTCTAGACGTTGGAGCAACCTCTTGGTACCATAAGGGTTTAGGGACTTTCACCCAGGGATATCAATAGCACCCCATGTAGAACAAGATTTTTGGTATCCAATCCTGCCAACCACGATGCGTCTGTGGAAGCTACAGCCCTGATGTCGCTAGGGCGTACAATAACCATATCACACAAATGCGAAATGCATGATTCACGCTATCCAGTCATGCAACAAATCCTGCGCATATCGTGCACTCATGTAGGTCAACACCGCCTAACTGGGAGCCCATAAACAATCTACCCGAAGGCAAATGTTATGATCAAACAATTCTTACGTCAAGCATACATATAATGCGTATGATCATGAGTCATGAAACTGTACTAAACATGTTATAATGTTATAATAAAATGAACTATCTTACAATGCAGATGGACCTGGACGGCCTATACACAATAAATACGGGCTTAACAATGGGCCCTAAGGAGAGTCGTAATGTGGACATCCAACCAGCATTACACTCGCAATGTGGACGTCAAACCAACATTGCTCCCAAGGTACGATCGTCACAAACATCGTTACATAAACCGTGTTGGGCTCACACATTGCAATGGACTTTAGGTACATCCTATTGGGCCTTAAATACATCAAATGGACTACATCTTATGGGCCTTTTATTTATCAAATGTTCCATGTCGATGGGCCGCTCTAATGGGCCTTATGCGCATTGCAATGGGTCATAACCCGTTGATTCTTAGCATGCATCAAGTAAGCCTAAACCCGTAGGCCTTCTACAAATCAGATGGGCCTATACTCATAGGCTTTATACAATTTAAATGGGCCTAAACTCATAGGCCTTATACAAGTCAAATGGGCCTAACCCATAAACCCTTTTATAAATCAAATGGGTCTGGACCCAAGGGCCTTGGGATATATCAAATGGTCCAATCCCATGGGCCGTACATCCACATCAAAGTGGGCCCCAATAAATGTCACAACTACATTTAAGATGAGCCTCAAATCATGCTAAGATGGGGTCCACTTGGACCGTGGATCTGGCTCATACTTTGACTCATTCCATAGAATGATCTGCTTAAAATGGATGGGCAGATTGGATGCAGCATCTGCATCACGGGTGGAGCCCACGTGAAGGCCCACCATTGTGAATGTTGTGTACATATATAGTATATAAACCATGTATATAATATATATATACAATATTTTATATATATACTATATAATATAAGTATGTATGTATATGTATGTATACACACACACGCATGCACACCCATACCACACACACACAGCACGCACACACTCTGCACACACGCTACATGCACGCTGGTGGTGGCGTGCATGAAACACATGCAATTAAGAGGGCTTCACCGTCCAGCGGACGGTGGAAGCAAAACAACAGCAAGGTGGGCGCCACCGTCCACTGGACGGTGGACTTAAGACACACATCATTGTGGGTCCCATGTGGGGCCCACCCAAATGTTTAGATGCCATCCAACCCATTCATAAGGTCACTTGGACCGGGATGAAGGGAAGACATAAATTTCAGCTTGATCCAATACTTCTGTGGGCCCCAAAAACTTTTCAATGGTAGAATTCAATCCATACTGTTTCACGTGGTGTGGGCCACCTGAGTTTTTGATCGGGCTGAAATTTGGAGGGGGCCCACCTGAGGATGGGACCCACCTCATGGACGGCTTAGATGACATACAAACATCAAGGTGGGGCCCACGGCTGGAGCCGTGGGTCCCTTGCTGGACGCCCGCCCGCCCTCACGTCTGCACGCAGCAACGTGCAGCGGCTGCCCGCTAACGTGAAGGCAGAGACCCTGCCTCTTTCCAAAAATAAAAAAAAAATAGTTTTTCTGAGGTTTTTCGCACATGGGGCCCGCCAAAATGAAATCCGCCCAGGCCATTGTGTTCAGCAGCTCGAGACCGTCCAAATGAGTCATGAGTTTGAATTTTTTTTGATGCTTGGAAAGTGAAATAAAACAAGATAATGATCTTGAATGGTAATGACGCGTTCTTCGACGCCATGGCCCACCAGGTATTCCAATCAGTCCCAAACTTCTACCCAACGGCTAAAATGCTGTAGGTAAGAGGATGGATGGCTTGGATTGTTTAAATACATCACAGTGGGGCCTAAGCAAGTGGACCACCAAAAGCCACCTTAACTTCCTTCCTTTTTCTTCTTTCTTTTGAAATTATATTTTTTTTTTATAGTGGTGGGCCCTGATGAAGTGGGCCACCACTGATGGATGGTGTATTTCAACATTTAAGGTGGGCCCCACTTGAAGGAAACTTGGACTAAAGAATACTTCAAGGTGGGGTCCATTCAAGTGGGCCACACAATCCTATTGCATAAAAAT
Source organism: Magnolia kwangsiensis (assembly GCA_037074715.1). Classification (NCBI taxonomy): domain Eukaryota; kingdom Viridiplantae; phylum Streptophyta; class Magnoliopsida; order Magnoliales; family Magnoliaceae; genus Magnolia; species Magnolia kwangsiensis. Next base: position 131,581,952 of record CM073574.1, read on the forward strand.
AAAATAAAATAAAATAAAATAAAATAAAAGAAATAAAAGAGAGAGAGAGAGAGAGAGAGAGAGAGAGAGAGAGAGAGAGAGAGAGAGAGAGACATGGAGAGTGGGACACGCCTTGTGATGGAGGGCTCCGTCACTATGAGCCCTCCCTTGAATGAAATCATACAATATGGATCCCTTTGAACATGGGACCATCAAAAATATAAATCAACGGTGGAGATCCATTCCCCACCGATATGGACGGTCTAGATGACCTTTTTAAATGAAATAAACATCATGATGGGGTTCATGGAGGACGGCCCCATCATGGGACGATCATGATGATCTAAATGGGCCATCGGCCACATTTTAAGGTCCCAAGTGAGATCCACACCATGGATCGGTGGGCCTCACTTGGCCCATCATAAAAACAAGAAAAAACTATCCTATAGAGGCACCCACCGTCCGATCTTCTTGCTCCTAGGGGTTCCTTGGCACCTTGGCTTCAACTTCAATGGATGAGATGAAGAATGGAGGGTTGAGATGGGAGATGATGGGGGAGGAAGGTGGGCCACTTGGAGTTTAGGGATTCATGAAAAATTCCATACGTATGGGGTCTATGTTGCTTGGGATTGAGATGAGAAAATGAGAAAGAGAGAGAGTGATGTAGAGAGAGATGGATGGATGGATGAATGATGGTTGTGTAAGAAAGTATTGACTTTTGAGGCTTTTGTGTAAGAGAGGTATGGGTGGTGAAGACTTTTGTAGCTTTTTGTGTAAGAGAGGTATGGGTTTGGAAGACTTTTGTGGTTGCTTAGGAAAAGGAAATAAAGTGATGTGTACTTGACATGTGATGGCTTGATGGATTGATTGATTGATGGGATTGATGTGATTGAATGTGCACCGAACGTTGGCCCACATCTCTTGACCAGGGTATCGCCTCGGCGCGCGAGTTGTGGCATCAGAACTGCAACGACGGCGCGGTCGCTATGGTATTGATCTCGGGTTGAGTCGACTCGGGTTGTCGGTATATGAATCAGGGTCGCGCGTCGATATCGGTTAAGGGTCGAAGGTTGCCGAAATTCGACCGGTAAGACCGCGGAAGTCTATGAAATGGTACGGTCTAAGATACGAGTCTTACAGTAAGAGGTTGGGCCATATAGACACTTATTGCTTTACTAAGATGAGGGATAATGACTTTACGCCACCTCAGAAGATCAACCGTCAGTTACCACAAGCCATTTCAGCTCTACCTCTACGATTAGCACCGCCAGCATAGCCTCTTACAGACCAAATGTACCTCGAAGTAGGCCGCTTCAACGGCCTATGACAACACAGCCGAATCGTCTCCAACAAGCTCGTGTGTACTCACTTGCAGCTGAAGCATCCGAGTCAGTAACCGCAACACCACTGACTTTCGAAGTCACGACACACATCTAAGATACACCGGTCTTCCTATTGGTAGACACCGGGTCTATTATTTCGATAATATCATGCGCAGCAGTCGAGCGGCTAGTGTTGGAAACTACTCCTTTGATTGGGGTGAGATTCCTTACCGCCACAGGAACCTTTTCAGACTCTACTAAGATTTGTAAGGGTTGCTCAATAGAATTAGGAAACAGAACAGTACTTGTTGACTTGATCGTTGCCCCGCTATGTCATTATGATGTCATCCTCGGTATGGATTGACTCACTGAGATGAAGGCAAAGATCGATTGCGATACCATATTGGTGACAGCACATGCACCTGAGGGCACTACCTTTACTTTCCCAGTTCAGGTCAGTTGGTACTATCACATTACTTGTTATTCTACCTCGCTACGAAATGTTGATGGTCCGACACTTGGGAACACGCCTGTAGTCCAAGATTTCACGAACGTGTTCAGAATGATACCTAGACTACCTCCTTGATGTGAGATCAACTTTACTATCGACCTTATGCCTGGTGCGACACCCATTTCTCTACCGACATCTCGCATGCCTCCATGTGAAATGGAGGAGCTGAGAAGACAGATCGATGATTTGTTGGATGCAAGTTTCATACGACTGAGTGTATCCCCGTAGGGAGCACCTGTGTTATTTGTGAAGAAGAAGGATGGATCGCTACGATTATGTATTGATTATCGCAAGTTGAATCAAGTGACAGTGAAGAACAAGTATTCCTTGCCCAAGATAGATGATTTGTTCGACCAGTTGAAAGGGGCACAATATTTCTCAAAGATTGACTTACAGTCGGGATATCATCAGTTGTGCGTCAGGGATGAAGATATGAAGAAGACGACATTCAGGACTAGTTTTGAGCACTATGAGTTCCTTGTGATGTCGTTTGGACTCACAAATGCACTGGCAGTGTTCATGGACCTCATGAACCGGGTGTTTCAGCCTTACCTATACAGGTTCGCCATCATATTTATAGATGACATTTTGATATACTTTAGGAGCTAAAAGGATCACAAAGAGCGCATGCGAGCAGTCTTTGATACCCTCAGGAAGAACTAGTATTTGCTCAATACAAGAAATGCGACTTCTGAAAAGAAGAAGTCAAGTTCCTGAGACATGTGGTGTCCAAGGAAGGTATCGCTGTGGACCTTGCTAAGGTGACCGCAGTTCAGGACTGGGAGCAACGCGGTTCGGTTACAAAAGTGAGGAGTTTTCTGGGACTTGTTGGCTACTATCGCCGATTCATTAAAGACTTTTCCAAGATCGTCAGGCCGTTGTCTCAGCTTACTTAAAAGGATCTTAAGTTTGCCTGGAACGAGAAAGCAGAAGCATCCTTTTAGGAATTGAAGGACAAGTTGATGTCTGCACCCATGTTAGTATTGGCAGAGCAATGGGTTAGATATACGATATACACCAATGCGTCTCGTGTTGGGTTAGGTTGTGTTCTTATGCAGAAGGAGAGAGTGATTGCCTATACGTCATGACAATTGAGGAAACATGAGGAAAACTACCCCACACATGACCTGGAATTGACAGCGGTTATTTTCGCATTAAAGTTCTGTAGACATTACCTCTACGGGGAGGAATTCGAGCTCTTTTGTAACCACTAGAGCCTCAAGTACATATTTACGTAGAGAGACCTGAATATGAGGCAACGACGATGGATGGAAACCTTGAAAGACTTCAAGTTTGAGGTCTCCTACCATCCTGGCAAGGCCAACCTTATGGCAGATGCATTGAGCCATAAGAAGACGATAGAATTTGCGGCTCCGTTAATGATTGAAGAATGAAACATAGTAGAATTTGTGCGAGACTTCAAGCAGAAGCTTACAGTAGAGGAGCCGTTCGTGAGCGTCGCACATATCCATATACAACCACTTATTGATGATTGTATCATTGTGGCTCAGAGAGAAGATGAATGATTGGTAAAGATGAGAAAACGAGCTAGTGACAATGAAGACTCTGAATGGAGAGTTGGTTCGGATGGGGGTTTATGTTATTGTGGCCGACTATGCGTCCCGAATCTTTATGACTTGAGAAAGAAAGTTCTCGAAGCTCCTCACAATTCGAAGATGGCGATGTATCCAGGTAGTAGAAAGATTTATCGAGATATGAAGTGTTCGTATTGGTGGGACAATATGAAGGCTCACATAACAGATTTTGTATCCCGTTGTCTCACGTGCTAGCAGGTCAAGACCAAGCATCGCTGACCTCCTGGTTTACTTCAACCCATGCTCATAGCTGAATGGAAGTAGGACTTCATATCTATTGATTTCATTTCCGGGTTGCCGAAGATGAGGAAGGGACACGACTCCATTTGGGTGATTGCGGATCGATTGACAAAATTGGCTCATTTCCTCCCAATTACAGTCTCACACTCAGTAGATGATTTAGCCAAGCTATACATCAAGGAGATAGTACATCTGCATGGAGTGCCCATGGAGATTGTATCGGATCGAGACAGCAATTCACGTTTATCTTTTGGACTCGAATCCAAGGAGCAATGAGAGTGAAGCTGAAGTTCAGTACAGCGTTTCACTCACAGACTGACGGGCAGATGGAACGGGTAAATCAGTTGTTAGAAGACATGTTGCGGGTATGTGTGCTCGATTTCAAAGACAGTTGGGATGACTGTCTTTCCTATGCAGAGTTCGCTTATAACAACAGCTTTCAAGCGAGCATTGGCATGACTCTCTACAAGGCACTGTATGGGCGCCTTTGTCAAGCACCCCATTGTTGGGCGGAAGTTGGCGAGAGAAGCTTGATTGGCTCAGATTTAGTACAGGCGACCTCTGAGAAGATTGACATTATCAGACGTCGACTTGTTGCAGCATAGAGCAGATAGAAGAGTTACGCCGATATACGATGGCGGCAGTTGGAATTCGAGGTTAGGAACTACGTATTTCAGAAGGTTTCCCCAATGAAAGGAGTTCTTCGTTTTGGTAAGAAAGGGAAGCTTACGTTGCGATTCATTGGCCTATTCCAGATTCTAAACCGAGTAGGTATGGTAGCATATTGCCTCACCTTGCCCACACCACTTGTAGGCGTGCACAACGTATTTCATGTATTGATGCTGAAGAAATACGTTCCTAATCCTACTCACATTATCAAGTGGGAGAAGGTGCAATTGAGTGAAGATGCTACCTATATACTCCGGCCAACACGTATTTTGGATAGGAAGGAACAGGTGTTACGCAACAAAGTGATCCTACTTATGAAAGTACTGTGGACTCACCACACTTGAGGAAGAGACTACTTGAGAAACAGAAGTCGAGGTCCGTAAGAACTACCCTCAGATTCTCAAGGAGTACGAAAAGGCACTAATTTTGAGAATAAAATTTTTCTTTAAGGGAGGTAGATTTAACATCTCGGAAAAATTTGTACAAAGACTCGAGTATCACCTCGGGCAAAAATCACTAAGAATCAAATTAGGTAGAAATTAGACGAAAATTAGTTAAGTGCTAAACTAAGTTAATTGGTGATTTATCTTGAGCTACTATCTATATGAACTGCAAGATCCAAAACCATTAGAATCGCTAACTCAACATTACTTTAGAATCTAGGAGCAATCTCAAAATCTAGTTACTCTCGAAACTCCGCATCGGATCAATACCGCGCATCGAAAGTCTTATTACCGTGAAACTATAAGGATATGACCGCCATACTGGGCTTGATAAGCGTTACGAGAATCGAGCCCAAATAGTATCCAGAAATGCACAATTTGAACCCTGAGCAAAGTGCGTGAGAAACGCGAATGCCTTTAGAAAATGAACTTATACTTAAGTGAATTGGACAATTCGCTTATGGGCGAAATTGAAGACTTCGGACCATCAGATTCTGACCAAACTATACCCTTGGATCAGGAAAATTTCCCTGCACGGGTCAGTATAATTGTGGCTTTGATTGAGTGACGATGACCGTTGAACTGATATGGGTCTTCCACGGTTAATGTATAAATCTAATCAGACCGAAACCTTAACCTGGCTTAGATCCATGGTCAGGGAACTTACTCCATGACGTAGGTGAGTAATGGGCCTCCAGATGAGTCCCATTTTTCCGAAACAGACACCCTTTGACTATAACCTAAGTATATCATGGCCCTAGGACCATTTTAACCAGTTTTGGGCCTATTTAAGGACCTTAACCCACCTCATTCCCATTTCATACGAATTTACTCCAAATCCTAGGAGAGAGAAGAGAGAAAGGAAGAGAAAAGAGTGAGGAGAAGAGAGAGAGTTTGGGAGATCGAGGCAGTGTTTCTCCCTTACACCTATACGCACTAAATCACCCCTACATTTATCTACACCTATTTCGTGATTTAGGTAGACATTGTGCTGTAGACGGAAGTGTAGAGAAAGAACCAAGTTCGTAACGGGTGTCCCGACGAAAGGCGCGGACTATAAATGTCTATGTTATGATTTTCAAGGCTTTCAATGTCAGCAATGATTTATATCTGACTTGATTGATGCCATATGGTATTAGTTACGACGTTTTTGATGAACTACACATGTGTGAAATATGCAAATATAAAATGCATCTTATGTGTTTGTTGAAATGTTTGAATAAATGTGAAATCCTAATTTGTACTTATAGTAAGTTCTAATGTTAGATACATATATGTTATATACTTTATAACTGACGTTGTGAAATAAATTGCTATAATTTTTGTCGTAACAAGTCTAGTTTATATATTTGGAAAGGTGTAATATAAGCGTTTGTTAAAATGTTTGAATGAGATTTTATAGATGGATTGTACTTATTAAGTGTATTAAGACAGGATTCTTAGTTTCCTTAGTCATACGAATAGTTTTCTTCATGTACTGTAAATTTGTCACTATATGATTTATGGATGAAATGCATATGTATGTCAACTTGTCGAATGTATTTGATAAAATGCTCGAATGAGATTTATGTTTGTATTGTTTGTTAAATGTTGATATGAGTTACAAATGTGATTCTCTATTGCAATTGAGTATGATTGGGACTACTATATAGTCCAGGCAATCGGTATCAAATCCCAATAGAGTGGCCGAACTAGTTTCGCCACATTAGATATGTTCGATGAATCCGGGTTGTACGCTGATTGACGAAAGTGGTTAGGCCACGTGGGGTGCTTATGCATTCCATATCGATCAATTCAACGTGCGCTCGAACCAATCGCACTTGTCAAATAACCCGATTGGCCTATTGTGTGTTTACCATGTATAGGCACTACTGCTTGAATCTACGGTACCACTTATCAACGTAAAATCCATTTAACTATGGTACCAAGATCTGCTAAGATTCATGAGCCGGACATGGTGGTGTATGGGATACCGTGGTCGAGCTATCGGCCTACGCTGGGGTAATGAGCTTCCCCATAGTGACCAATGAGCAACCCAAACTCGTGAGCCGAATATGGTGGTCTATGGGACACTGTATTCGAGCTATCGGCCTACGTTCAGGTGACGAGCCTCCCGTAGTGACCTTGAGTATAAATCAGGCCTACGCTGAGGTGACGAGCCTCTCCGTAGTAATCTCGAGTGTGAACTCCTGAACTTACCTATCCACAACTTTTCATCAGGGGTGGTGCCTTACAACTTACATATCGTATGTGATTAACTAGGATTGACAACCTTAAAGGGTTCATTATTTGGGTAAGTGATATAAAGGGAGGTACCTTAGCTTTTCGAATTTGCTGTGTGAATGAGTCCAATAAATTACTTGGCTAACACGATAATGCGCCGCATTGCATGTGCTTTAACGAGGAAACACACGTTTAGGGAGTTTGCCATGCGCAATCGTGAGATGATGTTGCTGAGGGAGTGCAAGCAAGGGCATGCATCATTACACATATCATTCCTGCATTAACAAGAGTACTTAAGATATGATTGTTGTATTGCTTTCTCATTACTTCTTGACTGAATTGATAACATGTTAACCTTTGCCTTATAGTACTATTGAGTTGATCACTCGCTCTCACTCTGGAACGGTGTTTTAAAACACCAATCAGACTCTATTGTAGATACAAGTGAGTATAGAGCCTATGCAGCTGAAATGGACTTCATGGATAAGGAGGAGGAATTCTCCTATATTCAACTATCAGGCGGGTCTCTGTAGACCTTGTTCTGATTCGACGGGATTATAGGGTTACTTAGATTAGTTGGACAGTTACATTTTGATATTTTGTAAATTTTGGAATAAAAGCTTGTATATATTCAGCGTGGAACATATTAATACTCCAGATGGTGAAACACTTTTATATTATAATTCAAGTACTTAAGTCTTCCGCTTGCTTAATTTAATTGCACCTGGAGTATGATATGTTATTTTAGATTAATTCCACTCATGTTTAATGCACTAATATGTATAACATTTAATCATCATTATCTATGTTGTATAAGTGATGTTTTGGAACTCGGGAGTTGAGCTTGGATCAATCCCTGATTTCCGGGGCGTTACAAAAATAAATCAGGCATAAAGGGAAAGTTTATAGATATATTCCAGATTTTCAAAATATACAAGTGGCTGCCTGTTGAGGGTCAAATATTGCATATCAGACCCAGGTTATTATCTGATTTTATGAACATGATACTGTTTAACGCCTGATTTTAATCGTGTTTATGATGCAAGGTGAATTTAGGAACCTGAACTAAAAAAGGGTACTAAACCCGTAGATTTAACGCTCTAAAATCACCAAGACAAGGGATAGACCCCAGGGGACTGACATCGAAGAATTCACACGCCATAGATCTAAGAAAAGCAAGTGATTGACGATAAAGAGGCTTGGAAATCGTCCTAAATGCAAGATCATAGGGTTTCCACCATCCGTTTGGCTCGAAACTTTATATCTAGCCTAAGGACCCTAAATTAACCGTACACGTCGAAATTCAACCCTTGGATCCCTGTGGAAGTGGCCCAAAGGAAGGATTAGCCCATAAAACTCCAATTTGGGGCCCGCCTAATACCTGGATATGCTTCAAATTTGGTCTCAACCCTTTAAAATAGGTGGAAAAGTGAATGGATGGAATGAATGTCTCATGAACATTACAGAGGATCCCACCTTAGGTCGTGGGTGCATGCAGCACACGTGAAGGTGTTGTGCATTGAACCAGCCAAACTGGTCAAACCGCCTGTTGACCGATGAGTTTGGAAAGGAATATAAAATTCCATCTTCTCCCACTGCGTAATGCAAAACAGAGTCTTGCGTTTGATTTTAGATGGGCCATCATCCAGCCCAAACGATTAATCCGGACCGTCCATTAGATTCCAACGATCCGGCTGATCAGAACCTAGAAGAAGTCTTGCAAAGTAGTGTCAAGAACTGCTCTTAAAGCTGCAACAGGGATGATAAACGATAACAAGAAAGAGTCCATGGGCCACACCAAATCTAAGCCAAAACAGACCATTCCCAACTGGTTTTTCGAGAAGAATATGGTGGACGGCATGGATTTCGGAAAGGACAGCCGAAGTGGACCTCACCAACCTCAACAGAAAACGGAAACCGCATGTGTTACGCACGTCCGAGAGATCCGGCAACCGTGAGATCTTGTGGCCCACTATCGACGATCGGATGGCCGATCTGGACCGTTCACAGGCTACAAAAGGTGGGGACGACCATAACTATGAAGCTAAACAAACGATGACGACCTCCAACTGTCCCAAAATCCATCCAAACGCAGGTCGTTTGCGTTTTGCTGTGTAAGCTCATTGCACACGGGGCTGTTGCTGCATAGGCTCTTACGCAAACAGCCAGCCGACCTTCTCTACGCACTTCCGACCTTGTATCTATAAAAGGAGAGAAGAGAGAAGCATGGGGGAGCTATCTCAGTTGGAACGTGAGAGAGAGAGAGAGAGAGAGAGAGAGAGAGAGAGAGAGAGAGAGATTAGAGTGTTTTTTTTTCTTTTATTTTTCTTTTTATTTTATTTTGTTTTGTTTAAGGAATCCAGCCCATTCATGTCGGGCTGAACCTCTTAGCTAGGGCTAAGAGGTGAAGCTTGTAGCGTGATGGGAGAACTTTTTGCTTGTGCTTTTTGTTTATACTGAACTGATGTTGAATTTATTTTAATTAAGGGAATATTTTTAGTTATTAATGGTCTGTTATGACTAAAATTACAATGGGTCTGCGATGGCTTTGAGCATGTTTTTTTTCTTTTTATATTTATGACGTCACGAAGCCCTGTTGTTCACTATCGTCTCCTTGGCATGGTCGGATGACAGTACCCTTCTTAACCTTCATACATTCTTGATTGGTTGGTAATTAGTTTAATTCTGTTATTTACTTTGTCTCTTGGGCATAGTTTGGTGATGGAATCCATTCTAATTCATATACTTTTCATCTCTTTAAAACTATATCAAAGGAAGTTCAGTTTAATTTCTATGGTTACACTCTTCAACTAGATGAAGATGGGACTCTAAGTCCAGTTGAGTTCTTGAAACAAGCATAAGATCTCTCTGATTTTTACAAGTGAATCCTCTAAATCCTTAGTTTCTTTTCTCTGAATTCTTTAAGTTTTAGATTAATACTTTCACCATTATTCCTTAAATTTCATTTAATTTAGATTTTATCTTAGTCTAGTTGTAGTTCTACTTAGTTTCAGATTATGTACAAGTTCCAGTCCCTTGAGATTCGACCTCGGTCTTACCGAGTTTATTAGTACATCACAACCCTACACTCGGGGAGTGAACAAGTTTTTGACACTGTTGCCCGGGACTGACGGTTACGTATTTCTAAAATTAACTAGTTCTAGAATTAGTTTAAGATTAGGATTTTTACTAACTTTAGTCTTAAAGTTTTTGTTCTAATTGTTTTTTAGAAACTAATTTACTTTCCTTCTTTGTAGGATTTTGTTAGATCTTCTTAGTTGGTAACTTTGTCTTAATTTCTTTACTTCCTCTATTCTTTATGTTAGATTTTATTTTCTAGAGACTAACTTCTTTTATTTTCTTTTGTAGGATCTTAACATAGGCACTTCTAATGTGGTAACATCCTTCTAACTTCTTCTCATTCTTTCTGTACTGCTGTCGAAAATTTTCTTTTATTAGATTCAGAGTTAAGGTTTCATCATGTATATAAATGAGTGGGTACGTCCGTATGCTAAGATAGCTTATGGAAAACAATCTTTGCCTCAAAAATTTTAAAATATCTTTGAGAACCAATCGGTACGATGCTCCACCGATTAAGAAGTCCTTCGATGATTATCTGCGGGAGAATAATTGCGTTCTACGATTTAAGAAAATAGTACGTGATTATTGAAATGATGACACATATCAACTCCCGACATATAACCCGTATGATTATGATCAGTGGAAACAGAAATATTTTGAAGTTTAGTTAGTAAAACATCATGATAAGAACCCTCGTGGATCAGCCACTTTTGAATATCCACCAGAAACGATCCAAGAGGAGCTATCTTCGAGTTACATAGACTATGTTACTGGCATGAGAAAATTATTAGAAGCATTTAAATCACACCTTGATAGGCTAATGAAGGCTAGTTCGTCTCAGCCACAACCCAATCTAGAAATACAATGCGAGGAAAGTGATCCTCACTCTCTTTTGAAAAACTCTGAAATTTGGAATGAAGAGTTGAATTACGTTAACGAGTATGTGGTTCAATTTTCTGAAGAGTCAATCTCAATGACTGTTCAAAAGAATGCGGAAGAGACATGGATGTCTTTCAAATATAATGATGATGACACAATTCACTCACAGGACACTAGATTCTAATGATGAAGAAGATGTTAGTTTATGCGAATCTCAACCTATTTTAGGTGTAGAATGTGAGGAAAGTGATCTCATCCCAAATGTGCACTGCACTGAACTAGAATATGATGAGTATTGGGATGACGATCCTGAATGTGCAGCCATAGTTCCCCTGGAATTAATCTCAAGTTTAGTCCAGGTCAACAATCGAGAAGTACACGAAGAGAACAGTCATAATGAGCTACTCCACTCACCTGACATGTCTGATCTAAAAGTGGATGAGTTCCTTACAACCGACCCTTCTATCTCTTGTGAGATATGTTTAGACCACTCCCCTGAATTGAATGATGATACGATTCAAGAGATAGACAAGTTACTCGATATGACTCTGGAATTTGAAACTACCCAGTTGAGGCCACCATCTGAACTATTAAATGTTGACGATTCAATGCCTCTTCTGAGTAGTATCAATGAACAAAGTCTGCACATCAATGCTTCGTATATTGACCCTCAATCTGTCTGTGCAGGCCTGGAACAAGAGAGCACACTTACGTTTACCTTTAAAGATGATGGATTCCTTGGGCAGATCATCACGAGCTCTAATGTGCAACATAAGTCATGCTCAACTGAATTTTCCAACTCTTTAGATGATTGCTTGGCACACTTTGTAAATTTAAATGATCTCATGATAAGAGACATAGTGAATGTCTTGCAAGACAACATCTCGGTAGTCATCACTGATTGAGAGAACTCTTACTCTGAAACCCCTTCTTCCACAGATCCTGAATGCTTACCATTAGGGGAGGATGAGCTAAAAATTAAATCGAAGTATGCTACTTCGGAGTGTGTTGAGACTACACTACTTCCTGAAAATTTTCTCAATTTGATCTACCTATAGTCTCTAATTCATCATGGGATACTAACTTTTAAACTTTTTCTGACACAGGTGAATCATATATACTTTGGATACCTCAAGCGAATCAACGGTAAATTTTTAATGAGGTACATAAGTTTTTCTAGAAGGTTAAGCTCCAGGGCATCCAAGCCTATTGTAAAAAAGGCTTTTAGATGATCCTATTGAGGAACTTACTGAGAAACTTATAACGATATTGGCCGGAAGAGGAACCTTGCAACATGATCGAGTAGTTTTTTCCTGCTTTCATATCACTAGGGTAGTTTGCTTTATGCTGTTATAGGATAGACGGTTTTATGCCATTAGGTTAGTTTGCTTGATGCGTTGTTTTAAGATAGTTGATTTCGTGTCTTCACTCTCGTATTGACCAACTTTCATGCTGCGATCTCTTGGAAAGTCTCTCTCTTGATTCATTATCCAGGTACTATCTTCCTATCACTTCTCATTTCCTTTCGCTGTCTCATGTGCATTACATGCTTACATCTTTTATAATGAGGACAATGTAGATTTTAGGTTGGGGGTGGGAGATTAGGTTTCCTAATCAGTGTTTTCTTGGTCTTGATCAAAAATTGTAAAATTTTTTAATTTTTTTAAATTTTTTTGTGAATTCGAAGTGATTTTGACAGCCATCTAGGGCACTTAGAATTTCAAGATGCGTGATGTTGGTAATTTATGACTCTTGGATTCAGTATCTGTTAGATTTCACAGTTAAGTTGAATTGTTAATCCAGAATTAGAAGTTGTAAACATTAATTGAGTCATGATTTCATATGTCACATCTCGCTTTCACATTAAGGCTTCAGTTTAATATTGAAGGGTTAACTTGGTAATCACTAAGCATGTAAGGAACCAGCCTGAAAAATTTTCCCGTCATGATCAATTGAAGAAAAAGAAAAAGAAAAGAAAAAAAAAAAAACAGATACATTTAGAAAGGGTTGGGTGAATGGTCTTCACTATAGGTTTACTCTCTACAGGTGAAGGTTAGATTCCCCAAGGTTGACATTAAAAAAATTATTGGGCGACTAGTCTTTACCATAAGTTTGCTCCCTATAGGTAAGGACTGGATTTCCCTTCTTGGCGTTACTTTTAATGAAAAAATTAAAAGCTAAAAGAATGAAAAGATGATCCGTGAGGCAAGTTTTGACAAGTTTTGGTTATCATGAATTCTCTTGTTGGTTACCAAGGATATCCTGAAATAGAGAAGTGAATCTTAATGTTGATAAATCAAGACTACATTATACACCCATGGAACTCAATGTTTAGAATTGCCCATAGGGCTTATACAAACTAATGTCTCAAGAACTACAAATACAAAAAGTACAAAATCAATTAAATCTAAAATCTAAAATCGCAAGATTATTTAGCTCCTCATGCTCCACGTGAACACCCACCCACACATCATTTACGCCTGCACCAATTGAATATGGTTCGATAGTGTCAACGTTTATCCTGGTGACGTATACCCTTAAGATTCACCAAACCATCACAATAGTTAAACACAATTTACCAAGATATGTCTACACTAAATCATTCATAATTATCATAACAAATGAGATTACAATCCATTATAGTAGTCAATGATAGTTCTAAAATGAGGGTCATACAAAACAATTCATAATGCGATCTTATTTAAATGAATGGATGTATGCATGTGCATATCAACCTAGGGATGCTCATCCAGCTAGAAATAGGGCAAAAACCTACCATGTGGGGCAAAACCCACACGAAAACTCAAGTGGCTAATCACCATCGAAAGTACAAGAAGTACATACTCAAGTGACAACTCTCACAAAATTGGATCGATCGACAGTGGTTTGCGAGCTAGTAAAATACCACAATAAAACGGTACGTACTACCACAACATCCAGATAAGCCACCCGATATCGCACATATGTCATAAAATGTATGATTAGTCCAACTATTATTAGTCTGATTTACAAACAATCATTTTAGGGAAACTCAGGGTCACTATTGGCGGGCTCGCCTCCCAGTATTGGCTAACAGCTTGAGCATATTGTCTTATACCCCCATGCTCGACTCACAAGACTTTAACAGCTAGGATGTTAAGGGTAACCTTTACAACTAGTGGCAAATCATAACACAACAAGTAGAATTTACTATCGTAAGTTTATACAAATGTAGTCCATCAAAGCCACATTGGGCGACAAGTCCATTTAAGAACCTTACAGAGATGGGTTACCCAAAAGCCATATAGGCACAAATGATTTACGAGATAATAAGTCTATATTAAAATTTCATCTAATCTATTACACAAATGGCCACTAGTCCGAGGACTTCCAAAAATACCATCCAATAATCACAAGTGGCAAAACAAGCCACGTACAATATCGATATCAATTACACATGTAAAGCGCTCATCTTAAACTAGAATAGAAATATTTGAGACCCATAACATATTCAAATACTTGAATTTAAATCCAATCATCAATCATATATGAAGAATTACTCAAATACGACTAACATTTATCATTCATTCCACTAAATACTATATTAAGTGAGTAATAAAAATAAATGAATTAAACTAACTATCATAATGTTGGAAAACTTGAAGGGTGATCCTCACCTTAGGATGCAGATTTTGATCTAGAGTCGCTAGAACTCGCATACTTGCTTGAAATTCAAGTCTCACCCTACAGTAGACAAATTCCTCAATTAGATTGAGATATTGCACATTAACTTGCATTAAAAATTGAATTTAGGTGTGACACTACATTCTAGAATTAGATGAACCTAGCATTTACAGCAAAATCCTTACATAAAGACAATTAGAGACCTACCCTTTTGACTTTGTTGATTGAGTTAAACTCCAATTGAATATGATTCGGCACAGATGATCCTGAGTTTACATGACTTGATGCACATCGATTCCCAAATAATAGCTCAACTTCATTGAAGACTAGTCAATGTACTTAATTATAGAATACTTGAAACCTAAATCAATGATCTACAACATATTCATCGTGAATATATATCAACTTACTTGAAAGATTGATGCCCTTCGACTAAACTCAACCTCGATTCGAACTATATTGACTCAACTAGGCCACAACTCATAAGAGTTCTCACATGCCCTGAACCAACCACAGCTCGCTAAGCAACACCCAAACGAGACAAGAAAAACTCGACTGAGGACTTTGTGAGTCAAATTGGCGAGTTGAGTTAACTCACTCATATCTTCCTCTACTTCTCTTTTCTTTCTCTTTCTTTTTTTTTTTTTTTGTTGCCACGCCTGACAACACCTTTGGATATACTAGGCAACTAACCAGTACAAGACTTGGTCCGAGTTGGACTGAGTCGACTTGGCAGCGAGTCGATCCAAAACGACTTCTCTCTCCATCTACATATTCTTTTCTCCTTCGTTCTTCTATTGTCTTCTCTTTCTTCCATCTTTCTCAGCATTTCTGAATGCCAGCAGAGCTTGGATGTGTGCCCGACCCTAGAATTGTTCAACTCAGTGAGTCAGGACAGTCCTGCAAGTTAACTCGGGAGGAGGAGTCAAGTCAATGACCCGATTCTCCCTCTCTCTTCCATTTCTTCCTTCTATCTACACTTCCTTCCTCTATCTACTCTTGCTCTCTTTCTCCATCTTTCTGCAACTCACGTCCAACAATTGGACTCAGCAAAACTTGACCCAACTCGGACTCGGACCGTGACTTGGAGCGACCCGCTTCATTAGACTCGACAGCACAATCTGGTGCAGCAGTGGGACTCAGTCGTAGCCTCCACTCCTTTTTCTCCTTCTACTTTCTTTCTCTCACAACTCGACTAGACAAGGTCTGGTCTCAACCCAAACTCGACTTGATTTGTTCCAACAACCCGACTCACAAGGACTCGAATCGTGTCGACTCAACTCAATGTGGCAAGAAAAACGATGCACCCTCTCTCTTATAATATTTCTACTTTCAGAAATAGTTGCCTTAGAAAGTAGCCTTTTATAGGCTCTATTAATCTCATTATAAAGGGTTTGAAAATAACTAATCCATGAGATTAGTTACTAGTTTAGTTGTGCAATTCGATGATTTCTGAGATGATCTAACTGAATCTTATTCGAATGGATGAAATCTTGTCATCTAGATGGATATCTGGAGCTGTAGGCCACTTGATGAATGTCTCTAATTTGAAGATAGGGCTGACCCAAAGAAGATGGGTTTTATGGGTCATGTGGGGAAGAAGGATAGGTCGATAATGGTGGATTATTAACGAACGGTTAACCTTATGATCTAATGCATATGGACAGCCAAGATTTTATCAGAGAACACCATGGGACCCACCTTTTGGACAATAATCAACAAAATCTTAGTGGGTTCCAAGATTTGGCGCTGCGAACAATAACTCGTGCACAAGTGCAAGAACTTCAAAACCATGTTTAGGGTTTTTTAATTCCCTAAATCGGATGACTAAAACGAGTTGGAGGGCTTCAAAAAGCAGGTGAATGGCTAGGATTGAGCCAACACTCTGACAGAAGGATTCCTTTCTAGCGGCAGCTTTGCTAAACGATGGAAGCCCTAATGGGGCCCTGTGAGATCCAAGGCGTGGCTAATGGGCCCACTTGCACCAATAAAAAATCTGAGGACATCATAATTTGCTTGGTTGAGATTATGCGTAAGAGGAATTATAGGAGCCTCTACCCCAATTGCATGCAATGGATCTGGGCCTTCAGTTTGTACAAGAGGACCCATTTTTTCATGATCTAGACGATTGGTTTGTTGGAACCCACCATGGATAGACCATACCCAAAACCTCCCCTGGTTAACTAGAATCTATCCTTGTAGCCTGCAGCCTGCAAATATACGGTTCCGCAATATATATATATATATATATATATATATATATATATATATATGCGGAACGCTCACATGCGAACCAGTTCGTACGTACTACGTACGAACATTTTTGAGAACCCATCCTAGATCTGAAAAATCTGAACCGTTCATGTGAAGCAGCACCTCGTGAAAGCCCCCAGGCCGAAGTTTTACTTTGATCTAAAACTTGACGGGCCATGAAAAATGAAAACAGTTTCCTCCCTTGATTTGCATTTCTCTTTGCTATGGCCCACCAGAATTTTAAATTGAGGTGAAAATTTGTCACATGAGGTTTCATGGGATTCTGCATCACATGAACCGTTGAGATTAGACACCCATGGCACGTGTGCAAAGGTGCCCACGTGCGCAGGGGAGCATGACTCTCTCTCTCTCTCTCTCTCTCTCTCTCTCTCTCTCTCTCTCTCTCTCTCTCTCTATATATATATATATATATATATATATATATATATATGGAAAGAGGGGGAAAAAGTCCATAAGTAGTGGGTCCCATTAAATGTAGTCAGGATCACTGAACCATGGGCCAGTGGTGCTTTAGGACCATGACCATAGAGCACCTTCTCCATGTCTACAGAGACATTATGGGGTTTTCCTCCTCAGTTCAGGGGAGAAACAGTGCAGCGGGTTGAAAAATTGGAGTAATTCACCATGCTGCTCGACCGGTCGTATGTGGTCCACGACCAGTCGTGGCTGGTGTTCGACCAATCATGGGGTCGAGTCATAACTCGACTCAAAGTCCAGAAAGTTCGGACTATTTTTCTTCGGGGCGCTCGATCGGTCATAGGTAGCTCACGACCGGTCGTGGATTCGGTACGACCAGTCATGGTTACGCAAATTCGTTCCACGATTTTGCATGGATTTCGTGTCGTAAGTCCTTTCGTAACTGGGATGCGGAAAAGAGTTTTCCAAAACTATAAAAGGGGGTGCCTATGGTTTTTCTAGGGCATGATGTGTATGAGAAAAACACAAGAAGGGTTTCCTAAAAGCCTTACAAGGGTTTGCTAAAGGGTTTAAGGTGAGAGAGTGAGAGAAGAGAGAGAGGAAGCTTGTAGAAGGGATCCGTCGTCTCAGTGCTTTTACGTCCTCGTGATCGGTGAGATCTCTATTTTTATTATCTTATTTGTTTATCCGCTCCTGCGAGAGTGAAGAAGGTTGTAACGTTCTGCTTCATAGTGGATTGTTGATCTGGACGAGGTCTCGTGGTCTTTAAGGGTTTTCCACGTAAAAATCTCTTGTGTCGTGTGTGATTAATGCTTTGATTTATTTCATTGCTTTATTATCCATAATTTTGGTTTGTTTTGGAAGGCTATATCTTAAGGTTTTGTGCAAGGCTGCTAACAAAGTGGTATCAGAGATTAGGTTCATTGAATGGGTAGGATTGGTTTGAATTATGAAAGGTGACTCATCAAGGATGATCAGCCTCAATGGTTTTAACTGGACCATATGGAAGGCTAAGATGAAAGACTTGCTGTATTGCAAGGACCTATATTCTCCAATTTTAGGCATATCAGCAAAATCCAAGGATATGTTTGATGATGATTGGAAGAAGATGGACTGAAAGGCGGTGGGGTTTATTAGACAATGACTGGATGATTCTGTGTTCCACCATGTGTCTACGGAAACCTCATCCGCTAGCTTATGGCTGAAACTAGAAGGGCTATATGAGAGGAAGACGGCCAGTAATAAAATTTTCTGATAAGGCAACTTGTGAATCTCAAGTTCAAGGATGGTGGTTCTGTGGCTGAGCACATGAATGATGTCAGCAATATAGTAAACCAACTCTCCTCTATGAAGATGGTCCTGGATGATGAACTGCAGGCTTTGTTATTGCTTAGTTTATTGTCTGACAGTTGGGAGACATTGGTGGTGTCTCTAAGTAACTCCGCGCCAGACGGAAGGATATTTAGGGAACAGGTGACTAGCTGTCTCTTCAATGAGGAGACAAGGAGGAAGTCCCAGGGGTCTACTCAACAAGAGGCTCTTGTGACACAAGAACGGGGGAGAGGAAAGAACAGGAAGGGCGAGAAGGCTTAAGTTAAATTATGAGGCAAGTCGAGTAACAGAAAAGATGTTGAACGCTGGAATTATGACAAGAAGTGTTATTATAAGCATGAATCTCGTAAGGCTAAGAACGACAAGAAAGGAAAAGAAAAGGAGAAAGAAGATGAATCAGATTCCACTGCAGTCGCTTCAGATGGCGACGTTGTAGTTGTTCTTTCTACAGATAATGATGTATGTCTCGGGGCTACGAGTCAGAACATCGACTAGGTGATAGACTCAGAGCCTCTTTTCATGCGACTCCACATAGGGACTTTTTCACAAGCTACTAGTCAGGTGACTATGGGACCATGAAGATGAGAAATTCTGGCATATCAAAAATTATAAGAGTCGATGATATTTGTGTAAAGACCGATGTGGACTGCACATTGGTTCTCAGAGATGTGAGGCATATCCCAGACCTTTGTCTCAACTTGATGTTGACGGGAATGATAGATGATGATGGCTATGAAAGCCGGTTTGCTGGTGGGCACTGAAAGCTCATCAAAGATTCGTTGATCGCAATAAGAGGAAAGAAGTATTGTACCCTTTACAAGGCATGTCTCGGTGTATGCAAGGGTAGGTTGAACGTAGCGAAAGATTCAACTATTGACATGTGGCACTAGCGTCTATACCACATGAGTGAAAAAGGGCTTCAACTATTAGAAAGGAAGCGACTCTTTCCAGACGTGATAGGTAAGCCTCTCAAAACCTGTCTTGATTATTTATTAGGGAAACAACATAGAGTTTCATTCGTTAAAACTGTTTCTCATGTTAATAAAGTGCATGCATTAGATTTGATTTATTCTGATGTTTATGGTCCTATGAGGACAAAAACCTTGGGTGGGACATTGTATTTTGTTACTTTTATAGATGATGCATTTAGGAGGGTTTAGGTTTATGCTTTGAAATCCAAGGATGAGGTCTTTGGTGTATTTAAATTGTTTCATGCTACGGTCGAGAGAGAGACAGGTAGATCATTGAAGTGCATCCACACTGACAATGGTGGTGAATACATTGGCGACTTTCATGAGTACTGTAAGTCCCTAGGTATACGGCATGAACAGATAGTTTCCAAGACCCCCCAGCATAACGGTGTAGCTGAGCGAATGAATCGCACCATTGTGGGGAGAATCAAATGCATGTTATCCCATGCAAAGTTGCCCAAGACGTTCTGGGGAGAAGCAATGCACACGGTAGTGTATCTGAGAAGGTATGGACTGGACATGATCCATTGTACAATCATCTCAGGGTGTTTGGATGCAGGGCATCCGTTCACATACCAAAGGATGAGAAGTTCAAGCTCGATATGAAGATTAGGCAGTGTGTGTTCTTAGGGTACGGTGATGAAAAGTTCGGTTACAGATTGTCGGATCCGACCGAGAGGAAGCTCGTTAGGAGTAAAGATGTGGTTTTCTTTAAAGATCAGTGTATAGAAGACATTGATAAGCTAGAGAAGAACCAACCTAGTTCAGGCGAGCTAGAGGACATGGATCCGATTATTCCTTCTGTGGTGCCTGATGACAGGGGAGTATAGAAAGGTACAGAGGACGAGGGAGTTCCTACAGAAGATGGACCGGGGGAGCAGCCCTCACCTGATCCACCTGTTGAGCCATAGGTGAGGAGGTCATCTAGGGACAGGCAGCCATCCAAGAAGTACTCGCCGCATGGGTTCATTATGCTGACTGATGGGGGAGAGCCAGAAGATTATTCTGAGGCCCTAGCCAACGAGCATAAGGGGGAGTGGTTAAAAGCTATACAAGATGAGATGAAATCCTTCCATAAGAACCACACCTATGATATGGTAAAACTGCCTAAGGGCAAGAAAGCATTGATTAACAAGTGAGTGTTCAGAAAGAAGGTTGAGCAGAAGAATTCACAGACGAGGTTCAAGGACAGACTTGTGGTAAAAGGGTTTGGTCAGAGGAAAGACATAAACTTCGAGGAGATATTCTCACGAGTGGTGAAGATGACATCCATACTGGTGTTACTTGGGTTGGCGACAAGCATGGATCTGGAGATAGAATAGTTAGACGTTAAAATTATTTTTCTCCATGGTGACCTAAAAGAAGAAATCTACATGCACCAATCAGAGGGGTTTGAAGTTAAAGGCAAAGAACATATGGTGTATAGGTTGAGGAAGAGCTTGTATGGGCTGAAACAAACTCTATGGCAATGGTACAAGAAGTTCGATTCGTTCATGTTACAACATGGGTATGATAGAACGGAGTCGGACCACTGTGTGTTCACGCGCAAGTTCTCAGATGGTGATTTCTTAGTTATGTTGTTATACGTTGATGACATGCTCATTATGAGAAAAGACATCAAGAAGATTGACAGGCTAAAACAGGAGTTAGGCAAGTCTTTTGCGATAAAAGACTTGGGCCCAGCTAAACAGATCCTAAAAATGGAGATAACCTGTGACAAAAGCAGCAGAAAGCTTTGACTGTCACAAGAGTGGTATATTGAGAAAGTCCTAAAGCGGTTTAATATGAATGCAACGAAGCCGGTCAGTACTCCACTGGATGGTCACTTCAGATTGAGCAATAAGCAGTGTCCCAAGACGAAGGCAGAGGTGAAAGAAATGCAGAAAATACCCTACGCGTCAGCCGTAGGAAGTTTGATGTATGCTATGGTGTGTACACGCCCAGACATAGCATATGCGGTTGGTGTTGTCAGCCGGTATCTTGTCAATCCTGGCAAAGAGCATTGGACAGCAGTAAAGTGGATACTGCGGTATCTAAGAGGCTCATTCAGGTTGAGCTTATGCTATGGTGACGATAAACCTGTGTTAGAGGGCTACATAGATGCAGATATGGTAGGCGACATAGACTCCAAGAAGTTTACATCGAGGTTCATGTTTACGTTTGTAGGGGGAGCGGTCTCTTGGTAAAGCAAGCTACAGAAGGTTGTAGCATTATTAACGACAGAAGCCGAGTACATTGTAGTCACAGAAGCATGTAAAGAGATGCTTTGAATGAAGAGGTTCCTACAGGAACTTAACCTGAAGCAGGAACAGCATGCGGTCTATTGCGATAGTCAGAGTGCTATACACTTGAGTAAGAATCCAAGTCAGCACTCCAAGTCGAAGCACATAGAGATTCGGTATCACTGGATCATGGATATTTTGAAACAGAAGGTGTTACAGCTTGAAAAGGTCCACACACACGATAATGGGTCAGACATGATGACCAAGGCTTTGCTTAAAGCCAAGTTTAAGGTTTGTAGAAACCAAGCTAGCTTGAAGAGGATACATCTCTCCTGAGTCGGAAAGGAGGATATTTGATGGATTTTCCTCATCAGTTCAGGGGAGAGACTGCAGCGGGTTGAAAAATCAGAATAATTCACCGCGCTGCTCGACCGGTCGTAGGTGGTCTACGACCGGTCGTGGCTGGTGTTCGACCAGTCGTGTGGTCGAGTCGTAACTTGACTCAAAGTCCAACAAGTTCGGACTATTTTTCTCTAGGGCGTTCGACCGGTCGTAAGAGGGTCACGACCGGTAGTGGACTCGGTATGACCAGTCGTGGTTATGCAAATTCGTTATGCGATTTTGCGCGAATTTCGTGTCGCAAGTCCTTTCGCAACTGGGAAGCGGAAAGGAGTTTTCCAAAACCATAAAAGGGGGTGCCTAGGGTTTTTCTAGGGCATGATGTGTATGAGAAAAACACAAAAAGGGTTTCCTAAAATCCTTGCAAGGGTTTGCTAAAAGGTTTAGAGAGAGAGAGAGAGAGAGAGAGAGAGAGAGAGAGGGGAAGCTTGTGGAAGGGAACCGCCGTCTCAGCGCTTCTACGTACTCATGATCGGTGAGATCTCTCTATTTTTTATTCTCTTATTTGTTT
Source organism: Magnolia kwangsiensis (assembly GCA_037074715.1). Taxonomy (NCBI): domain Eukaryota; kingdom Viridiplantae; phylum Streptophyta; class Magnoliopsida; order Magnoliales; family Magnoliaceae; genus Magnolia; species Magnolia kwangsiensis. Next base: position 131,604,683 of record CM073574.1, read on the forward strand.
ATCCGCTCCTGCGAGAATGAAGAAGGTTGTAATATTCTGTTTCATAGTGGATTGTTGATCTGGATGAAATCCCGTGGTATTTTTACCTCTTTGAGGATTTTTCACGTAAAAATCTCATGCGTGGTGTGTGATTGATGCTTTGATTTATTTCATTGCTTTATTATCCATAATTTTGGAAGGCTAGATCCTATGATTTTGTGCAAGGTCCCCAACAAGACATGCATTTCATTCCTATTGATGCAGTCCGATCAACGACCTCCACCACAGTTTCTGATGGATGGCCTTGAAAAAGGATGATCGATTCAAAGAGAAGAAAGAGCAGCAGCCATCCATGTTGGAGGTATAACAACTGACACAATCATGATAAAAATTATCCAACACTCCAATTATCAGCCCATGGCATAATCTGTTAGTGGCCCAACAGATCAACAGTACCAATTACCATACATTGGTTGATTTGCTATAGTCGGATGATGAACTTTGTAGGAGCTAACAATCCCTTCTCTAAAATTAATTTTCTTAGGATTTTTACCACAAAATTCCTCTAGTGATTTTGCCTGAAATTTCGAGGTTGAGATGATCCAAATGCCATCATCTATCTTTTTTCTCCCACTGCTTTAAGTCAGGAATTGTGGGACCAGCATGAGTTTTGGTTATTCTCATCATCATGCTAGGATGCATCTATTTGATGGGTTGGATGTCACACATGCACCATGTAACCGCCATGTCACCATCATTTACAGGAGATTATAAAAAAAATTTTAAAAAAAATACAAAAAGTAAAAAAAACAAGGACAATTGAGTCATTTCAACCCCCCAAAAGCACATCTTGTACTTCTGTTCCTCAAGGTTTGGTAAAATAAAAATAAAAATTTATGAGTTACTGAGGAATTTTGCCGTAAAAAATCCCTTATATATTTTTTATGGATGACAATGAATTTCAGTGCAGGTGTTTTTAAATGTATTAACTTACATTACTCCTAGTTGCATTATGACACTTGGACAATCCAATTGATCAATCTAAACTGTCCATTAGGTGCAGAATACATTTCATGGGCCATCATGAAAAGATTGCAGACATTAGACAATCCTAAGCATCTTATCAATTGCCTATAAAATGGACAGTCAAAATCACTTGAGAGAAAGTAAGTCCAGTCAGTAACTTAAACAAAGAGCAATTTTTTATCAGAACATCCCCAGCTTGGAAAATGAATGACTGTAAAAAAAAGTCCAAGCTTAGATGATAGAAAGTCCAGACTAGTTGTAGATGATAATTTAAATAATGCAAAAGCTGGGTGTGGGCCCACTAATGGATGGAATCCAATCCGTCTAGCAGGTTTGCTCCGCCATGGAAATGGGACACCCAAAAAAAATCAGGCTGATCCAACCATAAGGTGGGCCATCAAGTAGACTTGGAGGGTTTTGGGTGGTTTCCCACTGTTTTCTATGGTGTGGCCCACCTAATGATTGGTTCAGGCTTATTTTCGGGGTACTCTGTTTTGATGATGGAGTGATCCTACAGGATGGATTGGATGTTTATACACACCATGGAGCACGCCACATGCAACTAGTTGCATAGTTTTCTCATCTACCCAACTAGTTGGGCATGGGATGTTCAACATCATAACCAGGGTAGCAGTAACGGCTACTAAACTCATTCTGGATTTTTTTTATTTTTTATTTTTCCAATTTTGGAGGTGTGACTTTCTTCATCCCAATCCATCTGCAGCTTTCAAAACTCTTTTCTTCTTTAATAGGAAAGGGCCGAAAAGTCAGGAAAAGCAACCTGCCCAATGAGTTTTTTTTTTCCTAGCAATACAAATACATCCATTTCCTGCCACACATCTGCAATACTCACATGAATACGAAGCTGGAATAACTAAGCGCTCGTGAAAATGAATTTCTAACAGCTGCTTACCTTTGAATCTCTCTAGCATGAGTTGGTTGTCAGGAAAAAAGACCAAACCATGTAATGAGAAGGGCTACAAAGATTGTTCTACTACTAGCATTAGTAACCACCACTGCTTCAGAAAATCTTACTCTTTGGGACTGCTCTCTGCAACAACAACAAAAACAAAAAAAAGGGGGGCAGAGGCGAGCAGTTAGAATTTTATCAGAATTAAGGATATGAATCAATGTCATCTTGAACCTCAGTTTGTGTTGATTTGAGAGCTGGAAATTAAAGAATTTGCAGAGCCGCCATTCAAAACAAAAACAGACAGAGAAAGAGGGTGGTTATTGTTGTCATTCAACACACACACACACACACACACACACACACACAGAGGTTATTGTCATCTTACTTTTGTAAACCGGAAAGTTCACCACAGTACAGTATGTTGTCAGGCAAAGGAACTTCAGTCTTGTTGTTGACCTCTGTATTCACCACACTGACATATGTTTCCTGCCCCAGATACCATGATTTCAGGTTTTCAGAGCGCAGGTTCCAGATGCCTACATTGTCGAGAGATACTAGTATTGCTGTCCAGGCCCCAGGAAACACCTGCAATAAGAGAGATTTAATAAGTGTGCCCAAACATGATCGGAACATAGCACAAGAATTCCAGAAATTAATTTACAATTTGCAATGGCCCCACCTTTCTAGGAGCTCTAACCATTATCATTATCATCATCTAAGCCTTACCCCAATTAATTGGGGCCAGCTACATGAATCCTGTGAGACCCGTGTTCTGCTGGAACCTTCCGTACGCCTATTTCCTAAGACGGGATCGACCGGATTGCCAATCGCCAATCGCGCCAGTGTTTTTGTACCGCAAAGACCCGAGACCTATACTGTAACAACCGCATCAGCGTTGCGAACACAGTGTCACACAACGCGCTCCATTGCGATACCCAGATTGGAAGATATGGACCCACACATGATTCGAGGTGGGCATGCATCCCAGTGTGGACCCCACTTGCTAGGAATCCAAAAAAACAACAAACAAAACAAAATCTCTACAAGCACATTTAGCATATTCCCTCCCAAATGGCAAAAGACACCATTACCACCAGTCTTTTTCTTTCCTCCCATAAACCATCATTTCCTAGCAGTGTCAAAAGACCAAAACACCCTCACTTTCCCTACCCCCTATGATGGACCGAACTACCCCTGCTAATTCCCTCTTTCTCATGTCCAAGTATACCAAAGTCAAAAACTTCTTACACACCTCATACCTCTCTCCCATGCCACCACTTTTGTCTTCAATCCACCCCCCCCCCCAAAAAAAAAAAAAAGATATGTAAGGGGCATTCAAAATGAGCAAGAGAGAAGAAAAGGCGAAAAAAGAAAGAAAAGAAAGCAAAAGAAAATGAGAGAAGAAAGAAAGATGTGTTGGGCTTAGATCCTCAATTAATGGAGATCCCAACTCACCCTTTAAGCATATATGGAAGATCCTAACCACCGCAATGGTGAGTGCATAACTAAAATGTCACACATGCATTTACACTATGCTCTTCTTCTTGTTTTTTGTTGTTTTTTGGAGAGGAAAAGAGGTGTACCCCACTTTTGATTTGTGAGTGTTAGGGCAACCATCCACACCCCTTTAGAGGCCATCTATTGGGTCCTACAATCTATATACCATTTGGACCATGTGGACTATGAGATGGCACCATGGAGTGGACCTTTTTTGTGGGTCGTTTTAGTCCCCATTGATGTGTGGGTTATCACATTGTCCATCCATTTTGAAATGCCTAGGCCGCCCCGACAGTTGAAAGCCTATTGAAGCCCACCATGATGTTGTTGCCCAACTTATTGATAAGGTCAAATACACCTGTATATAGAGAAAACATAAATATCATCTTGACCTAGAACTTAGGTAGGCCCCACTCCAGAAAAGTGGGGATTGATGCCACCGTGAAAACCTCCTGGTGCCCTTGAAGTATGTGTTTTATAACCATGCGGTTTATTTTTATTTTATTTTTTCATAAGTGGGCCCACTGATCCGTGGGGCCCACAGGATGTGTGAGTGAAATCCACACCGTCCATCCATTGTCCAACCACTGTAATGAGATAGATCCAAATCCTAGCTAGACCCCATCACTAGAAACAGTGGAGATTGAATGACTATCTTTGAAACCCTCCTGATGGCCCATCGTGATATGTGTGTAGTATAACCTCATCGTCCATTCCATCCTCCAACCCATCCCTAGACACGTGTCCAAGGATAGGGCAAGTACACGTTCTAGGTGGGACCCTCACATAGTAGTTAGGGCCTGAGAGGCCTATCGTTGACACTTTCTTGGAGTCCATCGTGATGGGTGTGTTGTATTTCCACCGTCCACTCATCCGGTGAGATGAATTTAAGGGAGGGTGGGGCCCACCACGTGGGACCCCATGTGGGGTTACCTATCATTCAACCAACCTCAGGTGGACCCCACCAGCTAAGCACTGGACACAAATGTCCACCATTACAACCTTCCAGGTACTACCCTGGTGAGTGTGTTTTAATCAATGATGCCCATAAACAAAATAGGCTTTCTACATATGCATTGTCCAAAGTAACGATTTTTATCAACTGTAGCAAAGAAAGAGACTTCATGCGGTTGACCCAATCATGATATTGAAGGATGGGACCTTTTCTCGAAAAACTCCGGATCCCGAGAAGAGATCTTTTCCTACTCATTCCGGTGGTGGGTCCCATCATGTGAGACAGTGGAACCCACCGTGATCTTTTGAGAAATCCACCACCATCCATGACCCCCACTGATGGGCAAATCCAAAGCTCATATGAACCACACTCAGGAAATGGTGGTGAGTGACGTCCGCTATTAAAAACTTTGGGAGCCCACCATGATTCTATTTGCTGCGCATTCCAAGGACTATGGGGCCCACTATGGAGTCCCACCATGATATGTGTGATCATCCAGGCGGCCCACTTAAAATGTGTACCCGCCTCATCCCTGGACAAGTGTCTAAAGATGGGCTAGAGGAAAGAATGGACAATGAGGGTATACTACACATCATGGCGGACCATCAAGAGGGTTTCAACGACAGTCATTCAATCTCCATTATTTCTAGTGTTGGTTACAATGGCTGGACAGTGTGGATTCATACACACATCCTGTGGGCCCCACAGATCAGTTGACCCACTCACCAAAAACAAATGAGATGCATGGTTATAAAACACATACTTCAAGGGCGACAGGAGGTTTTCATGATGGCATCAATCCCCACTTTTCTGTGGTGGGGCCCACCTAAGTTCTGGGTCAAGATCATATTTATGTTTTCTCTACATACAAGTGTGAATGACCTTATCAATAAGCTGGGCAACAACATCATGGTGGGGCCCAGCAAGCTTTCAACAGTCAAGGCCCCTTGGGCATTTTAAAACGGATGGGCAATGTGGTAACCCACACATCAATGGGGTCCACGGAGATTTGGGAATCAAGCAGATACTTGTGCTTTCCCTCCATCCAAATCCGTGTGACCTCATCAACATGTTAGATGGCATACAACATCACAGTGGGACCCTCAGTGTGGGCCACATGCTAATTGGACAACGTGCAAATGCACGTTGTTCCAGCAGCGTGGGCCACCTGGAATGGGCCCCATGCCAACTTTAAATCAAGCTAATATTCGTGGTTTTCTTTCATGACTGTGAGACCCAAGCAACAAGTTAGATGGCAAATAAACATCAAGATGGACCCCACAAGGTGGTGGGGCGCACGTTGGATAGTGTGTGGTTGCACGCTGTCTCACAATCAAGGTGTCCCGTATCGGTATCGGTTGGCGTAACGGTGCCATCCGAAACCAATACGGATACGGGGGCGTAACGGCGATACGGGCGCGTAACGGATCATAACGGCGCAATTTTTTTTTTTTTTCCAAAAAAAGAAGAAAAAATATGGATTAAATCCGGAATATTCTAAGCATTCCAAATATGCATTCATTTATAAATTGAAACATGTTTATGGTGGTGTAACGGTCTACTCTTTGGTGAGAAGTTGTATCGGACTGTCTGATTAATTTTTGAACAAGGTAACCTGAATTTAATTACAAAATTCATATATTTAAATTTCTAAATATAATTTATATATTTAACAACTTGATATCATTTCTCCCAATAGCTCTTTAAAAAATGAAATTAAATTCAGGTAGATGGCGTTGCCAATTTGGGGCTGACTTGAAGGACCAATCTGTGCTCCAAATCAGCCTCAAATTCATGCAATTTATTGCCATTATCCTACTTATGAATTGGTGGACATTTATTGGATAGTAAATCATGAAAATTTTCAAAAGGCCCTATTTTAAAAAATAAAAGTCTACAAATTAACCATTAAAACTATTCAAAAAATTTGATTTTGGCATTGTGAGTTAGCAATTACAGTCCATAATTTAATTGCTAAATTTTAAGTTAATATGTCTCGTGTACAATTTTTCAAGACCCGAATTAGGTAGGACTCGGATTGTGAAGTGTAGCACACATGTCAAAGTTTTTTAGGCCCCACCCGTGATGTGTTATATCCACACCGTCCATCTATTTTGCCAAATAATTTTAGGGCATGAGTCCAAAAATGAGGCACATCCAAAGCTCAAGTGGACTGCACCATAAGAAACAATAATAATTAAACGTTCACCATTAAAAATTTATTGAGGGCTACAAAAGTTTAGATCAAACTGACATGTTTGTTTTCCCTTCATTCACGTCAGTGTGACCCTATTAATAGGTTAGATTGAAAATAAACATTACAGTGGACTTTAAAATTTTTTTAATGGTGAGTATGGTGTGGTCCACATGAGATTTGAATATTACTAATGTTTTGGATCTTGACATAAAATGACATGGCAAAATGGATGGACGACATGGATAAAATATATACATCATGGTGGGGCCCACTCGGGTCTGATCAGATTGAATGGAAAATAAACGTTACGGTGGGCCCTACGAATTATTTAACAATGAAAATCATTATCTACGCTGCTATTTTTGGTGTGGTCCAGATTATCTTAGGATATAATTCAATTTTTTGGTAGCGCTCTAAAATGATATCTGAAAATAGATGAACGGTGTAGATATAATAAATACATCACCGTGGAGCCCACGTAACTTTGATCTCCTTTGAACCGTTCGTACAACTCGAAGCTCGAGGAGTGTCAGCGCTCGTCTTACCGTGACACGTACCTACAGCAGCTAGCTGCTGCGCGGTACACCTGCAAAAAAAAAAAAAAAAGGGGAGCGCGAGGGAAACCGGAAAGAAAAAAGAAAAAGAAAAAAGAGGGAAAAAAGAGAGAAAAGAAAAAAGAGGGAAAGAGGGAAAAGGGGAGAGAGAGAGAGAGAGAGAGAGAGAGAGAGAGAGAGGAAGGAGGAGGAGGAGGAGGAGGAGGAGGATGAGGAGGAGGAGGATGCCGCAGCTGCAGCCGCAGTCGCGACCGCAGCAGGGTCGCAGCCGCAACCGCAGCTGCCGGAGAAGAAGAAGAAAAGGAAGAAGAAGAAGAAGAAGAAGAAGAAAAGGAAGAAGAGGAAGAAGAAGAAGAAGAAGAAGAAGAGGAAACAGGTAAGTTTTCTTTTTTTTTTTTCTTTTAAAGGGCCGTAACAGCCGTTACGGGTCCGTAACGGCCGTTATGCCCCATAACGGCCGTTACGGTCACATAATTTCGTAACGAGCGTTTCGACCCCGTATCGCGTAACGGTGTCAACCGTTACCGTTACGTATCGGCCGATACGGCCGTATCGTAACGGATACGGGACACCCTGCTCACAATGTGGCCCGCTTTGTGGGTTCCAAGGCTTATGGGGCCCCGCCACTATGGGGCCCACATTATAAATATAACACATACATCACGAGAGGCTAAAACGACCCATAAAAAAAAAATGTCTACTCCATGGTGCTACCACACTGTCCACACGGTCCAGATTGCATGGACCGTGGGACCCAATGGATGGCCTCAAAAAGGGGCGCGGATCGTGGCCCCAAACCCTCACATATCATAGGTGGAGTCCACCTCCTTCCCTCTCGCAAGAAAACACAAAACAAGAAGAGAATATTGTAAATGCATGTGTGACATTTTAGTTATGCACCCACAATTTCAATAGCTAAGATATTTCATATAGGCTTTAAGGGTGGGTTGAGATCTCCATTAATGGAGGTTCTAAGCCCAACACACATTTCTCTCTTCCTTTCTTTCTTCTCTCATTTTCTTTTGCTTTTTTTTTTCTTTTTCTTTTCTCCCTTGCTCATTTGGAATGGCCCACATAGAGGGGGGGGGGTGGATATGTTAGGTAGGGGCCATAAAGTGGGAGTGTTTTGGTCTTTTGACATAGCTAGGAAATGATGGTTTATGGGGGGAAAAAGAAAAAGGCTACTAGGGTAAGGGTGGTTTTTACCATTTGGGAAGGAATATGCTAAATGTGCTTGTAGAGATTCATTTTTGGATTCCTAGCAATTGGGGTCCACACCTCGTGTGCGTGCATTAGGATGCTTGCCTGCCTTGAATCACATGCAGATCCATATCTCCTAATCTGGGTATCGCAATGGGGTGTGCGGCATAGCGTTGTGATCGCAGCGTTGGTGCGACCGCTACGGTATAGGTCACGGGTCGTTGCGGTACAAAAACACGAGCGCAATTGGCAATTAACAATCTGATTGATCCCGACATCTAAAACAATAGTATGGAAGGTTCCAACAGAACAGGGGTCTCACAATGGAAATGTTAAAGGGCCAATGGTCAAAAGCAAGAGGCATCTCATATGATCGTGAAAATGCCTTTGGATTAGTTCTTTGAGAAGAAATCAATTTATTCGTTTTCCGAGGAAAAGTTTAATCATAATGATAAATTTCCACAGCTACTTTTTACAATACAAACAGCGAAAGACACCATATCTGTGGAAATGAAATCAGCAAGAAGGAATTTATTTCCATTTTCCTCTATCTTATATTTATATTTAAATCATAAGGTGTACTTCACATACTTGTAATCAGGATAACTAAGTTTTTTTGGAGACTCATGTGCATCTTTACTACTTTTCTTCTTTTCCTTAAATAAAAAATAAAATAAAATAAAATAAATAACCAAACTGCTATCAGAGCTAAACCCCAAATTGTGCTGGTTGGCGTACTTCTTGTAGTGCTGGTTTTTGTCTTTTTCTTTGTCATTAGGAGTGACTACATGTCATCCCTATGCTCTGAGTTGGTGTATCTATTTTCTGAGCCGCTAATAAAAATTTTGTGAGCCTTCCTAAAGGACGTTTTTCTTTAGATTTTGAAACAATGTATTATTAGAATATCTTTATTTCATATATGCACAACATACAGAAGAACATGTCTACACAGCTAAAGATACGGAAAGGACTATATATGCAGGATATATATAGTTAATTACTACTAAAATACAAGAAGAGATGGTCTTCCTAACATGAGGCCTCTTGGGTACTGCACATGGCAATTTTTTAGAATATGGTGTCCTTGTTACATAGGAATTAAGGACTGATAGCTTCACATTCAAACTTCTTTGTATAGAAAATTCGAATCTGGAGTTAGCTCAAGATTAAGAACAGCCACAAACTGTGGTCCAACATGCATACCTGTGTGGTGCAGCGGGCAACTCCATCCCACTTATTGTAAGTGCCTCTGCTATTCTCTGTCCACACTCCATAATCCATGCTACATTCCAAATCAAAAAGGAAAAGCACTTAGGTACCTGGCTCTCAAAGCCTTATATCAGAAACAAATGAACAAGAAGGCTGGCACCTAGAGCTTACCCCACAACAAAGAATGCATATCCATCCAAGTGGTAGCTTTGAACGATAGTATCATTGTTCTGGAATATAATTTCCATGAAACCTCTATAAGTACCATTTATTATAGATGTGTCGACCTTTGCAGGTCTGTTCATCATTCTGTTTGGAAAATCAAGCTTGTAAACTCCTGATATATCATATTGCAGAGCCAGCTTTAGGGGAGTAGCAGGTGCAATGTATGAAATTCCATTCAAAGTAGCCCTCAATTTTCCATCTATAAGCTCGGGAGGTCTGTTAAGCAGCACATACACATCTGTGACAGTGATTTGACCATATTTAAAAGATCCTTGAGGATTGGGACGAGCAGCACCAGCAGAGACATTCCATCTGGAGATTAGTTCACCATCACATGAATCAAACTCGGATCAAGCCCAACATTAAAAAAATATAATTAGGGGAAAAAAAGCTATAGAAAGCATCAAACAAACCACTGAAAGAAGAGGTGCATAAGCTTCACTATGACAAATGTAAGGCATGCGAATTCATGGATGGATGCACTTGTATGTGACATGACCAACCTACCTGATGGACCTTGCTTGGTTCATCGAGAAATATGTGTCATACTCAATTGGGGGTTCTGGAATTGGACCTGAAGCAGGGGCCTGGGAATTGGAGTAGTGCAAGATGGCAACACCTGTGGCTCTCGCCCAGTCAGCTCCACTGACAAACCGAGAACTTGCCACCATATAGTAATCATTGCTGGCATTTTGATCCATCGTGACCAGGAATGAGTACGATTGACCCACATGGATATCCATGTTTGTATAGTTCTGTTGAACTGTATAGGACCCTTCCGTCTCCACGAGGAGCATGTTATGATTTTGGATTCTGAAATTAAGGCTAGTGGAGATGCCAACATTGTGTACTCGAAGACGGTAAGTTTTTCCTGTTTTAAGCGAAATGATCTAGTGAGTCAATCTAGATGCAAATACAACTATCTAATCACATTTGATCATCAGCAGCATCCGAAAAACACAATGAAAATGGTGAAGGGAAAGAATACGGTTGTGTCTGGATGCTCCAATCGAGTTGAATCAAATTGCAGTAGTTCAATTCATTAACATGGAGATGACCAAAGTGGGGAAGCCCCATGCTATATACAATGAAGGACACCCCAAATCGCACTTCCTGCTGTTTCAAGTTGAAGTTAAAACACCTGGAATTGCAATTAGGGTTTGGTCATCATTAGGAACTGAAATGATCCTGCTTCCACTTTTATCGTTTCCTTTACATATATTAAACTACTTCAATTCAACTAACTCCGTTTACGAGCAATGCACTGGACAGTCCCCAGCAGGGCTATCAATGGGCAAGATTTGGGCCAGGCCACGGTTTGTCCAAGCCCGATCTGGAAGGTTAAAACCCAAGCCTGAGCCCCTACACAGGCTCATGATTGACAGGCCTGAGCCCAGCACATGATGATCATGCATGGCAGGGTCAAAGTCCGGCCTTAGCCCAAGCCAGCCACCCTCAAGATCTAGGTTGTTTGTTAAGTGCACCAAATGATGCACGATATTAACAAAAATGCCCTTGAAACCTTAAACAGACGGGGCTGTTGGTCTCTGACACAGCCCAAGTCCAGCCCAATTAATAAACGGGCTCAAGTTTTAGGCCTGGGTCCAACCATCAGGCCTAACATTTCAGCCCAAGCCCAGCCCAAAGTGGACCAAGCCTGAAAGCCCAGCCTGGCCCATTGACAGCCCCAGTCCCCAACCTAGGTAAAGGATGGTCAATGTCAGGTGGACGGGCAACCAGTCATCAACTTTTGCCAAGCAACAATGAGAATTCACCATCATCATCGTTGTCCTCATCACCACAAACCAACCCAAATAGCCAGGAGAAGGCATCATAGTCATAATCCAACCCTAGATATCCAGGACAAGTGTTGATGATCAAAATTCAGTATGACTGACCACAAAAGAAATTGCTCACTAGGATAGCCACTTACAAAAACAATGTGCAGCATGGTTACATATAGAGCCATAAGCTACAAACCTGGTTCCACATTTATCATCTTGTAAGGAATTCCAGCAGGCACATGTGAATCATTGTAGCGGTATGGACCCAACCCATTAAAGAGAACCCCGTCCGGCACCCCAAGGTCATTACCATCTTCAAGGGCTTTTCTTAGCTCCTGTGGTCAATTCAAATTAGTAAATTCCCAAGTGACCAAGTACCAAAACCTGCATCTCCCAAAGAAATTAGTCTGACCTTGTGACTCTTCGTATACCAGTCACCAATGAAGATTGGAATATCTCCATCTGGAGTCCCAAAGGGAACCGGAATCACCGGTCTGTTGTTTATGATGATTTCTCCGTACCCACCAGAAGCTTTCTGGAAACCAGTAGAAGGGAAATAAAAGAAACTCCCTATTTGATCCTTAACCTGAAATTCATATGTCCAATTCCAACCAGCAGGAATTGGACAATTTGTCCCCAAAACACCATCCTGCCAAGAGTTTCTCCTTTGTTGTATACCATTCCTAAAACATTACAATCCTTTATCTTCAATGGCCATCATAAAGTATATCAGACAAAATGTGAAATTGCAGAGCATACATACCATGTGAGAAGGATCGGCTCATCCAATTTGTTGTGGATGTTCACAACAACATTCCAGTTTGTAGTCAAGTTGACAATTGGTCCTGGAAATTGCCCATTAATTCCAATTACCTGCAACCATGATTTAGCGTTGATCAGTGATCAAGAATATTATGCCAAGATCCGTTGGCAATGAAATTTCTTGTTACAATTGGCAAGAATAAATGCATAAACCCTACTATTGAGTACATTCTAGCGTCTTAAACTTCAGGTAATTAGCCAGCATGCTTTCTCTTAATGCCTACTCATATTAATGATGGGATCAAGGTGTTCCATAATGGTAACAGTGGCTGTAATGGCCACCGCCCTTACTGTTACGATATTGGTTGTTAGTTGTTACATCTCTTCCTTCTTCTTTTCTTGAAAAAAGAAAACTTTCTGGACCATTACAGGGCCATTACGGCTCATTTTTTTTCTATAACGGTCGTTTCAGCCCCATAACGCATAACAGTTATGACCGCAAACGTTACGTAACGGCCATTACGTAACCGACTTGGGATGCCATGGATGGGATTAATGATAGGAAGCACGACAGTGATCACAATAAGAAACTTCCAAAGCTCGATAGGACACGTTATAGGAATCCTTGCTTGGATGCCATTTTCTAATTCCCATCCTACACATCCACGTCCAAACTATGCTATGGACTTGAGTCTAAGCCCAGCCCAGCACATTTGTAGGCCAAGTAATTGGGCTCAGCCAGGGTGGGGAAAGTAGGAAATTACTCAGCCATCCTTGTAAGAATTCTTTCAAGATGCCAATGTTGTAATTCCCAACTTGCATGGGCAGATTTATTTGTGTCACACATGCATGAGGTCTCTAGTCCATGAAGCCATCTAGCGGTGAGTAGGTTGCACAAAAGCATGTCCATGTCCAACCCATAAGCTTAGACATGTCACATGAGTCAGCACAACCAGAGCCAAGTAATCAGACTCAGCCCAGGACAGGACGACTAGGTAAGTATTCAGCTCCTCATTGTATGAATCCTTGCTTGGAGCCCATCACTGTATCTCCCAACTTACATCATTACATAGGCAGATTTGTTGGCTTGTGCACATGCATGAGATCTCAGATATGAAACACGAAACAATCTATGCTTGCAACTAGGCCTGGCTGAAGCATATGTTGATGCAGTCAGGCCTAAAACCATACATGTATATAATAGAAGATCCAAAGTGGACCCCACTTGATCACTTGTGCAATGAGATCCATTAGATACCATTTTATGTGCTAGAATTATCACACATTCCAGTATGCCTCTTGTATACACCAACCATATATACAGCCATAGCAGTTCATAAACATGATAATTAGAAACTTCTGATAGTGTTTGAAGTCTTGTTAGTAAGTTTCTTGTTAAACTTACCACATGTGAATTGGATTTTCTGCTATTAGTTTACTTGTTATTTTAGTCTCATCAGTTTGATCTCAGAGCACATTTGCTCGTTGGGATTAGCTCAGTTTCCGATGCTAGAATTTTCTGTAACTTTTTTGTACTTTCTTCAACTTCTTTTGTAACCCTTCTGCAACTCAGCAACTTTGACACTTAATAGAAACTTTCAGCTACTGGTTTTCCTTCTTTCTGTTTGTTTACGTCCCCTATAAAAGCCTCCGATCAGAAATCCTAGCCCCAAATTCCCCAACCTTATACACATAGCCCTAAGTTAATTTCCGCTTCAACGTGAGACCTTAAACACAAGTTCCCAAGGTATTCAATAACAGCAATGGCTAGCCATGAAGCTGTTATGTTACAGCCCTGTAATGGTCGATTTTTTAAAGAAAAAAATAATGAAAATTTTGAAAAAAAACAAAAAAATTAAAAAAGACAATTCCAAATATGTATTCTTCAAGTTTTGAAATATTTATGATAGTGTAAAGGGCTTCCCAGGCTGTCTGATGATTTTATTAACCTAAAAGGCTTAGACTAACAACAAAAATTTTATATTTAATTTCTAATTATCTAATATCAATGATTAAATATAAATAAGATTATATGAGCATATCCCACTAATGCATATCCCTAACCATTTGACACCAATTTCCTCAAGAAATTTGCGAAAAAAAATAAAAAAAATAATTCTGATGAATGGTGTTGTCAGGCTGATTTAAGAGTAATTGAATGCCCCCAAAATGGCCAGAAATTCATGCAATCTGTAGAACTCATCCCACTCATACATATGCCTAGCCATTTGACAGTATTTCCCTCAAGAAATTTGAGAAAAAAAATAAAAAATAAATTCGGATGAATAGTGTAGAGCCGATTTAGGACCACTCAAATGCCCCCCAACATGCCCAAAAATTGTGTGATCTATGGAAATCATCCCATTAATCCATATCCCTAACCATTTAATTCTATTTCCCTCAAGAGATTTGAGGAAAAATTAAAATTAAATTCGGATGATCAGTATTGGGTCAATTTGGCACCGCTCAAGTGCCCTCAAAATGGGTCAAAACTCATGCAATCTGTGGGATTCATCCTACTAATGCATATCTCTAAGCATTTAACATCATTCCCCACAAGAAATTTAAAGAAAAAAATTAAAAATAGGAAAAACAAAACAAACTACAAACAGAAACAAAAGAAAAACAAACAAAAAAAAAAACCTAGGAAAAACTACAAAAAACCTAAGGGAACTAAAACTACAACAACAACCAGCCCCTTGGTTGGGAGAAACCTAAGAATACAGCCCAATTAAGGCACCCAATCTCGGAAGAGCTAAACAACTCTATTGAACACCTCTGCTACCATAATGCTTTTGTTTTAGAAGCATCACTCGTTCCTTTCTACCCAGATTGTCAACACGACAGCTAGCAAAGCAAGTCTCCACTTTTTTCTCCCAAGCTTCCCCCCATCCATTGCATGCCAAGCGAGAAAGAGGTCCTCTATGGAGGGCGGCATGACCTAGTGGACTGACGCAAGGGCAAGGATCCCTACCCACACTCCCGCCGTGAAGGAACGATGTAAAAATAAATGGTTTACCAACTCAGCTTGTTGGAGACACAACAGAGACATTCGGGACGATCATTCCAAATTTCCAAAGGTTGTCTATCATTAGAATTTTGTTTCTGCCCCTGAGCCATCCAAAGGCCACTAACTTTGGGGGGAGCACCATAATTCCAAATCTCGCTCATAGGGCAGCAACGGTTCAAAGTTCTGATCAAAGCTAGATCTTTGTGAAAGGATCGCACCGAGAAAGAACCAAATGCAGACAGCTTCCAGAAGATCGGATTTAGCTGATTATGGGGGATAGGGTGACCCTGCAATTGTGACAAGAGGCTAAGGCATTGATTTCTCTATCATGCAAATTCCTCCTAGAGGGGGGAAACCATACCCTTTCTTCACCATTCCAAGAGAAACATGAAGCCACAGGGATATTGATATCCATGGCCAGGCTAAGAGAGGTAAGCTCGGGAAAAAGAGAAGCCAGCGGCTGATTGAGACAGGGGTCAGTCCGAAATCTGATTCTCTTTCCCTCGCCCACCAGGAATTTGGATCTTTTGAAAACCAAAGGTGCAATTCTATTGTTACCTTTCCATATATAAGAGAAATGGTAGAAAGAGGAATTCTTAATCCACCAACCCATCAGGGTATCACCGTATTTATATAAAAGGCAATGAAAATATTTTAAAACATGAAAAATATATATATATACAAACATGGCCAAATTGTCCACAAATTTAGCAAGATGTCATCAATTTGGTAATATCATGTTCAACAACACATTTGCAGCAAGGAAAAAAAAATGAACCTTTTTTTTTATTTTCCCAAAATTCGGCCGTGAATGTCCGATTCTTCAAAACGGCTTTTAAATCTTGTATTTTAATCTTCAAGGATTGCACAAACCTAGTCAAAATTTGGTTTAAAATATTCCAAAGAAGCAAATTTTTCAAAAATTGGAGGATAAATGGTGAAAAAAGGAAAACAAGCCCCTTTTGAGAAGCTTATAAACACATACCATACCAATTTGAATTTTCTAAAACAGACCGTTACACCCCTGTAACACGTAACAGCTAGAACCGTTACCGTTATGTACAGCCGTTACGTAACCTTTTTTTAATACCCTACAAGTTTCCAAAATATATATATATATATTTCGAACAAACCTCAATAAGCAGCCTATATATCAGTCTAAGCCTTGCCTTCACACTTTGTTCCATATAAAACCCCAACCGCACACCCTCAGGTGAAGGGACTGACAGACCAGATAAAGGAAGTCATGCTCGCATAATTAGGCACCAAAGGTGTTCCTTCATTATGACCCATGTTCGATGTGCCATGTTACCCAATGTACACACTCACATACTGATGTTGGAAACCCACCCAAAATGGTCGAGACTTAACGAGACAGCTTAAGCAGTCATCCAATCTCATGACAACCTTCCTAACAAACTATCCAGGTCCATCACTAGTTGTGAACCACTTTTAGGTAGAAAAGGAACTACAGAACCGAATCTCTCAGTGCCAATCTCAAAACCAATGCACCTTAGTTGGCTAAAATGTTTGTCTGCGGACTTAATGGAATCACAAATACATTTTACAAACATATAAAACCCATATGATGCAATTCACTGTAATAAGAATAATTACTTCTCCACTAAACCAAGAGTATTAATTAAATGTGTGTGTTTGTGTATATAGTAGATGTATGATTGGCTTTCAAGGGAACACAAACTAACACTTGGTGCAATGTGTGTGTTTGTGTATATAGTAGATGTATGATTGGCTTTCAAGGGAACACAAACTAACACTTGGTGCCAAGTGCCAAGCTATCAAATTTACCTACCCAAAATGAGACAAGCAGAGGACTGCCAAAGGGCTTTACTTGTGAAAGCCTTAGCACATGTTCAATGGTAACTGTTATGGGTGAAAATGGACTAGTCAAAGTTGTAAGGTCAGCTCGGACATCTGTGGACGCCGCATGGTCAACCAATGCCAATCACGACCAAGGAGCTCCTTAATGGCCAGAAAGCGAAAACCCATTGTTGGGAAACCTTGGTGTACATTAACCTCGATCGTTAGAAGATGAAGTATCTCCGCTTCTATTAAATACCAAGCTCTTTCCATGGTCCCATCCATTTCCGAGCTTCAACTCAGACCATCTATTGGGAAGAACCCCCAGGCCGTGATCCAATTCGATCTCAACGCTAGACTACAACCCTCACATGCGAGCAGATTGAAGAGAGACCGAACCATAAGCCGCTAGAAAGCATAGCTTGGGATGCTCTCCCTCAGGAAGGCCATAGAGGGCAGCTCGGATGTTCGTTTTCGGTCTCATAGAGGGCAGCTCAGATGTTCAGCTTCGGTCTCCCACCACATCTCTTGACCTCGACCTCGACCTCGGCTGCTTGATCTTATCTCTACCAAAGATCTTGTAAAACGGTTGAGAAACGTCTGCTAAACGTGCACCACCGCTGATCTCGAGTAGAAACGTCCACTAAACGTCCACCCCCGCTGATCTCGCGGAGAAACGTCTGCTAAACACACGCCTCTAATTCAGGAAACATCCCTCTCTACGTAACTGACTCCAAGCCTATAAATAGGGCCTTATCTACAGGAAAAGGTACGCAATTCACACTCTCACGCAACCCCTACGCTACCCTAATTTGACTAGACCCAATTTGGTCTTTGACTTAGGCATCAGAGGGTCCCTCTGCTACAACCAGGGTCTCCTTTGTCTCTTTCGTCTTCCATTATTGCAGGCTCTCGAAGGTCCAGCAAATGCTGCACCAGATAACTGCATCAACAGTTTGGCGTCGTATGTGAGAAGCGACGTCCAAGCCGTCTGCATCCTACCTAAGTTTTACAAGATCCACGATGGCAAAAGGAAGGAAGAAGACGCTAACCGTCATTCCAGCAACCATGCCCACTCCAGTGTAGTCATTCGCAGATCAAGGTGGTCAATTTTCTCAACAACGAGTTTATTCCGCCCCTGCGGCGCCTACGCCAAGATCCCGCAACCAGGCAGGTCGGCTCATCTCTCTGGAGAATCGAGTCGATACTCTGAACGATAATATGAACCGACTCATGTAGATGCTAGAGAGACAAAATCCCCTTCCTAGTCGTGCAGCAGCAGAAGATGTTGCCACCGAGCAGTCTCGACCACCAAAAGTCCCACCAGCCTGTCCTTGCAGCTTTAAAGCCCCTATTACGTAAGGTCGGCTCATCTCTCTGGAGAATCGAGTCGATACTCTGAACGATAATATGAACCGACTCATGTAGATGCTAGAGAGACAAAATCCCCTTCCTAGTCGTGCAGCAGCAGAAGATGCTGCCACCGAGCAGTCTCGACCTCCAAAAGTCCCACCAGCCTGTCCTTGCAGCTTTAAAGCCCCTATTACGTAAGGTGCACATTGGGTTGGCCTTTGATTAGATAGTAATAAGCGTTTTGAAGCAAGCAAGCAAGCTTAGGGCAACGGCCGATCTCCCTGCTTCTGACCAATGACATGAGCTGGAGAATCGAAGGCGTGGGACGACCCCCAAGGCCGTTGGAGAAAACAATGTCCCCTGAGAAGCAGAACTCGTGAAGCTAGAAGATCAAATCAGTGACATACGTGAGGCCTACTGTGCACAAGTCCTGACCTCCGTATAAGCTATGCTAGAGGAAACCGAACCACCACTCACCAACGACATCATGTGAGCTCAGCTCCCGCCTGGATAAAAGATGCCACAACTCACCCCATACTCTAGATCCACCAACCCGGCATAGCATCAAGAGTCTTTTAAGGTGTAGATGGAACTCCATGCCACCTCAACCTTGGTGATGTGTAAAGCGTTCTCCTTGACTCTTTCAGGGGTAGCCCAGACATGGTTTCGTCAGCTAAAGCTGAATTCCATCAGCTCATTCACACAACTCAGCAAAGCCTTCATAAACAAATTCATTAGAGGAAAAGATAGGCGGAAGCCTGCAACCCACGTCCTTACTATTACTCAAAAGGAGGACGAGTTGCTCTGAGATTACATCAAGCAGTTCAACCAAGAAGCAATGCAAGTGGAGGGCTACTCGGATCAAATAGCCCTGGCCGCCATGATGGCAGGGCTGAAGGATTCCCGATTCCTCTTCTCAATTAGCAAAAAACCTCTGACCACTATTGCCAACCTCCTCAATCGAGCCCATAAGTACTCCAATGCCGAGGAGTTGTTCAGCTCCCGCAAGGCTAATCGGAGTACTGAAAGCTCGGCCAAGGACAGGAAGCGGAAGGACGAACCCTCATCCAGCATAAATAATAAAAGGAAGAAAGACGACGACTCATCCAGGCAAGGACCGAGGCAACGACCTAAGAGTAGGTTTCACTCCAACACTCCCCTTAGCACTACTTCCGAGCAGTTCCTCATGGAAGTTCGAGACACAAGGCTCTTAAGGTGACCGAACCGAATGAAGACGAACGCCGACAAGCGAGACGAGCATAAGTACTGTCACTTTCACTGTGACCACGATCATGCTACCAGTGACTGCTTTGACCTCAAAGAGGAGATTGAAGCCCTTAGCCGCGCTGGAGAATTGCGCGAATATGTGAGCAAAAGAGAAGAACGATCAAATCGGCTAGATCGAAGGAATGAGCAACAGGTCAATAAGAAAGACAACGAGCCCACTAGAGAAATCCGCACCATCTTCGGTGGACATATTGGAGGGGACTTAAATCAAGCTCGTAGAGCCCATGCTTAGAGCATCGCCCATAATAGCTTAGAGCACCATATCAACCTCACCCGCCACCTTCCGGAAGAGCAGAAGATGGTCCCCTTGCGAGCTAATGTTCACTAAAGAAGACGCTCGTGGGATCCACCACCCCCATGATGATGCTCTGGTGGTGGCCATGACCATAGCTAACCGCAAGGTATTCCGGATTCTGGTAGACACCGACAGCTCGGCCAACATTCTCTTCACTGTTGCTTTCAACAAAATAGGAATTATTAGATCCCGACTCCGATCTGTCCGAATTCCTCTGGTCGGATTTGTTGGGGAAAAGTTCATTTCCAAGGGGGTCTATTCAGCTCCTTGTAATTGTAGGAGAAGGACCGAATCAGATCACGAAGATGATCTACTTTCTAGTGGTGGATTGCCCTTCTGTCTACAACGTCATCCTCGGACGCCCGTCCTTGAATGCCATGCGGGCAGTGGTGTCTAGTTACCATCTTCCAATGAAATTTTCGACCAAGAAAGACGTCAGACAAGTCAGAGGAGACCAGCATGAAGCTCGTCAATGTTATTCCACAGCTCTAATAACAGGCACGCAGCACCATGCCATGACCATCACTTTCCTCGATCCCCGAGAAGAATCATATGAGAGGGGTTCTCCTATGGAAGATCTCATAGCAGTTCCTCTTTCGGAATCTGACCCGACTCGTACTGTACAAGTCAGCTCACTGTTACTTCCTGATCTACGAGACCATATTGTGGACATTCTACGACGTCATGCTGACGTTTTCGCATGGTCCGACCAGCACATGCCTGGCATCAACTCGGATGTAATCGTCCACAGATTGAATGTAAATCCTGACCACTGATCAGTAAGGCAAAAGTGACAAGCGTTCGACCCAGAACGATATGCCATCATTGGTGAGGACGTCGGCAAGCTCCTAGAAGTTGGATTCATTGAAGAAGTTTACTATCCTGACCAGATCGCCAACGTCGTTTTAGTGAATAAGTCCAATGGGAAGTGGTGGGTCTGTATTGATTACACCGACTTGAACAAAGCATGCCCCAAGGATAGTTTTCTCCTTCAACGGATCAACCAGCTGGTCAACAGTACGGCTAAGCACAAACTCTTAAACTTCATGGACGCGTACTCAGGCTATAATCAGATCGTCATGCACCCTTACAATAAGCAGAACAGAAGATGACATTCGTCACCAACAAGGGGCTTTACTGCTATAAAGTCATGCCTTTCGAGCTGAAAAATGCCGAGGCTACGTACCTGCGGCTCATTAATAAGATGTTCACCCGGCAGATCGGACGTTCCATGGAAATCGATGTCGACGATATGCTCATCAAGAGCATCAAAGTCGCCGATCATGTGGCCGACCTGCAAGAGATGTTCACGGTCTTAAGAAGGTACCGGATGAAGCTAAAACCAAACAAGTGCGCTTTTAGTGTCAACTCAGGAAAGTTCCTCGATTTTCTGGTAAACCAGAGGGGCATTGAGGCAAATCCCGACAACATACAAGCTCTGTTGAAAATGAGCTCACCCAAGACCACAAAGGATATACAGTGCCTAATAGGCAGAGTTGCGGTCCTCAATCGATTTATTTCCAAAGCTACTACCAAGTGCCTTCCATTCTTCTGACAGTTGAAGGGCAAGGCAAGAACTGAATGGACTGAAGAGTGCGAGCTGGCATTTCAACAGCTCAAGCACTACTTGGGATCACCTCCATTACTCTCTAAACCCGAGCAGGGAGAACCGTTAGTACTCTACCTGGCAGTCTCCGAGGCTGCAATCAGTTCGGCACTAATTTGAGAGTAGAGCAGCAAGCAACTCCCCGTATACTATGTTAGCAAAGCACTGGTCTTAGCCGAGACTAGATACTTGGACATTGAGAAGCTCGCCTTGGCCTAGGTCGTATCGTCTCGACGCCTCTAACCTTACTTCCAGGCCCAAGGTGTCAAGAAGACTCACAAAATGGGTCATTGAGCTCAGCGAATTTAACATCAAATATCAGCCCCCGAACTGCAATCAAAAGACGGGCGGTGGCCGACTTCATTGCCGAATTCACCAGTGAGCCAAGCCTGGAGACTTCGACCGACTTGAACAAAGCAGCTGATCAACAGACCAGAACGTTATACATCGATGGGTCATCAAATTTCAAGGGCAGTGGAGCCGGAATCGTTCTTGAAGCTCCCGACCAGACATGTACCTCGTACACTCTACGGTTCGGGTTCCAGACCTCAAACAATGTCGCCGAGTACGAGGCACTGTTGGTCAGGCTTAAGATGGCATTGGAAGTGGAAGCGCGGACCTTGAAGGTGCATAGTGACTCCCAGCTCATTGTCAACTAGATAGCCAATGAATACGAAGCCAAAGAGGAAAGGATAATCGCCTACCTGCAGAAGGCTCAGGAACTTATCAGCAAGTTCCCCAAATGCAAAGTCACCCCGATTCCCAGATAGGAAAATTCCAAGGCTAACGCGTTGGCAAAATTGGCCACCGCTGCCAATGACGACATTCCGAGGTCGATCCTAATTGAGTTCTTATTCGAACCAAGAATCGACAAATCCGACCCAGAGGCGGTTCTCCCGATGACCTCAATTCCGAGTTAGATGGACCTGATAATCGAATATCTACGGAAAGGCAAATTACCCGAAGATCGACTCAAGGCACACAGACTCCAGTTCAAGTCAGCTCGGTACACCATGGTCGGGGACACCCTGTATGAGAAGTGATTCTCTCTACCCTATCTGAGGTGCCCCCAACTTGACGAAGCTGAGTATGTCCTAAAAGAGATCCACGAAGGGATTTCCAACAACCGTTCCGGTTGCCGTGCACTCGCTGATAAAGTCATTCAATAAGGATACTTCTGATTAACCATATGCAAAGCCGCCAAGCAATACCCTTAAAGGTGCGACAAATGTCAGATATTCGCAATAATACCTCATTAGCCTCCAAGACGACTAACTCCCATGATCAGGCTATGACCATTCATCTAATGGGGGATCAAAATTGTCGGCTCATTACCAACAGGTAAAGGCCAAACCAAGTTCACAATTGTCATGGTCGATTGCTTCACGAAATGGGTCGAGGCCGAGCCGTCGGCCAAAATTACCAAGCAGAAAATATCCGACTTCATCTAGAAAAACATCATCTGCCGGTACGAGATTCTTCATACAATTGTCTCGAACAACGGGAAACAGTTCAACAATGATTAGTTTCGTAGTATGTGTGGAAACTTCGAGATCCAAAATGCTTACTCATCACCTCGGCACCCTGAAGCTAACGGCCAACTGAAGGCGGTTAATAAGATCATCAAAAATCACCTCAAAACTAAACTCGAGAAAGCCAAAGGGACTTGGGCCGAAGAGCTTTCCTATATCCTTTAGGCATATCGGACCACGGAACAGAAGACTACAAGAGAAACTCCTTTTTCTCTGGCTTTCGGAGCAGATACAGTTGTCCCCGTCGAGATAGGGCTCCCTACTCGCGGGTCAAGTCATACAATGAGCCTCACAATGCCGAGCAGATAGCTCTGAGCCTCGACCTGCTCGAGGAAAGAAGAGAGCGAGCTCAATCAAGGGTTACAGCTCGACAGGGACAAGTCGCCCGATTCTACAACTATAGTGTCAAAGTACGGAGGTTCTAAGTAGGAGACCTAGTCCTCCGTGAAACTTTCCAGAACACCAAGGAGCTCGATTCAAGAACTCTTGGGCCGAAGAGCCCTATAGGGTGACTAGTACGGTTCGATCAGGAGCGCATCAGCTTGAAGACATGGACAGGCGACCTCTACCACATTCATGGAATGTTGAACACCTGAAAATCTATTATCCATAAAGACCACTTGGGTCTCGGATTAAAACCAACCTACGAGGTCAGAACGACTTGTCTACTCATACTACAAATGTTGCAATAAATTTGTACTTGTTTATACTTGTTACTTCGACTACTCGAACTACATATTCTACTATAAGGATTTCCTTTAATGCAAGGGAAAAAGTCCTCTTACGGGACTGCTCGACCTATTCTAAACGGGTCAAAAGAAGCCGTATCCCTAGACGGTCTACAAGGGCAGGGTTCCCCAAAAAAAGGGAAGGACTCCTTGCATATCTCAACCATCAGATCAGCACGACTGATCTGCACGTATCTTGACCATCAAAACAATATAACCGATCTGCAAATATTGCCAACATGTGATGTATGATCTACTGAATTAAAGACATAAAGCACGGCAAACAAGCACTAACCAAAAAGTCCCTTTTCATAACCAGAATGTTACATAAGTTCAAAAAAAAAAAAAAAACAAAGAGAGATAAAAAGAGGCTAATCCCCCAGGGGAGTGTGCTCGGTGCCCATTGAGGTCGGCTGCTCTGCTTAAGCAGGAACTGGGCCCTCGACTTCTGGTAGGATCGGGTCTTCAGCAAGGCTTTCCTCAAGGGCGGTCAGGTCGAGCTCGGGATATAACCCCCTAACATCCTCAAAGCATTTCACGTACCCAAGGTTGTAGAGCAAGTCCTTCGCCTCTGTCCATTCCTTGGAGGCTTTAAACTCCTCCATCGCTGCTGCCCAAGCTATCGAGATAGATGCCTCGGCTTCCGTCAATTTTGCTCTAAAACTGATCGTCATCTCAGCCAGCTCGGCCTTCCACTTGGCGGCCTTCCCTTGAGCCTCATTCAGAAGTGAACCTATCGCTTTCAACTCGACCTTCTTCTGAACCTCTTTCTTTTGAGCTTCTTCCTCCGCCTACGCCTCCTTCTTTCAGGCCTCTTCTACCTGAGCCTCCATCTAGATCTTCAAAGATGCAAGCTCCTCCCTAGAATTTCACAACGAGCAGGCTCAACTCCCCATGCGTCAATTGATCTGACCACATGATATCGACTTACTTCGCGAGCTTATGTGATCAACTAGGAAGTAGAGGGGGCTACTGTTATGGGTGAAAATGAACTGGTCAAAGTTATGAGGTCAGCTCAGACATTTGTGGACGTCGCATGGTCAACTAATGCCAATCACGACCAAGGAGCTCCTTAATGGCCAGAAAGCGAACACCCATTGTTGAGAAACCTTGGTGTACATTAACCTCGATCGTCAGAAGACGAAGTATCGCTGCTTCTATCAGATATTGAGCTCTTTCCATGGTCCCATCCATTTCCGAGCTTTAGCTCGGACCATCTATTGGGAAGAGCCCCCGAGCCGTGATCCAATTTGGTCTCGACACTCGATTACGACCCTCATGCGCGAGCAAATTGAAGAGAGACCGAACCATAAGCTGTCAGAAAGCATAACTCGGGATTCTCTCCCTTAAGAAGGCCATAGAGGGCAGCTTGGATGTTCGGTTTCAGTCTCATAGAGGGCAGCTAGGATGTTCGGTTTCGGTCTCATAGCGGGCAGCTCGGATGTTCGGCTTCGGTGTACCACCACATCTCCCGACCTCGACCTCGACCACTTGATCTTATCTCCGACGAAGATCTCGTAAAACGGTTGAGAAATGTCCACTAAACGTGGGCCCTCGCTAATCTCTCGCAGAGAAACGTTTGTTGAACACATGCCTCTAATTAAGGAAACATCCCTCTCTACATAACTGACTCCAGGCCTATAAATAGGGCCTTCATCTACAGGAAAAGGTATGCAATTCATATTCTCATGCAACCCCTACGCTACCCTAATTCGAATAGACTGAACTTGCTTTCTGACTTAGGCATCGAAGGGTCCCCCTGCTACAGCTAGGGTCTCCTTTGTCTCTTTCGTCTTCCATTACTGCAGGCTCTCGAAGGTCCAACGAAGGGTGCACCAGAAAACTACATCTACAATAACCCTTTTGATGGCCACGAAGGGCAACAGCTAAGTACCGCGCATCGTGTGGTGTAGGCAATACGCAACTCAATGGCAATATTTCATGAGGCCCTCATAGCTGGCCCCAGAGATTGTAGGTACATTGGGAAGGCCCAAAAGGAGATGGATGAAGGCAGTAAGAAAAGACTTGATGACCTATGATCTAACTGAAGTTATGGCCCTTGATAGAGAAGAACGGTGTCAAAGGATTCATGAAACCGACCCCAATTAATTGGGCCACAGCTAAGATGATGATGATGAGAAGTCATAGGTAAATTATGATGGAACCTTTACCTTCTAGCAATTTGTAGGCCTTTTATAAGGTAAAGAATGGCAGAACATTTAACAATATATGTAAATTGGTGATCTAGGTATTTGATAGAGTAAGGTGTTCCACTAACTCCTGGATGCTATACATAAAGGAGTTCTCAAGGCACAAGAACGTTGAGTTAATCGAGGATTAGGAGGTCTTTCTTTTGTGACGTATTAGGTGCTCCAACTTCAGGTTGTGCTCGTCCTTGGGCTTCATTTTTAATAAAATCTTCTCATCGGTCAAAAGAAAGAAGGAGAAATTCATGAATAAAATAATATACTTAAAACCAATTTCATCAATGTTTGCATTTATGACAACCCAACCATGCTTCCTTCCTCCCCCTCCATTGCCACGTCTTAAATCTTGGAGCATCAGTCATCCTGCTTTCTGTTGCGCAGTACGCCAACAACGTAGTGAACCGAGATCCAATCTCCAGTTTTACCCACAAACGATAAAAAAGAAGAAATATAAACTAGAAGAAGAATCAAAGCATTCCAAACAAACCACAAGACAAGATATACGTGGAAAAACCCCAAACAAACGTAAAAAACCACAGGTGTAAGCTTCCACTATGAAGAAAACAAGATGACAAGCAATATACTAACCTTTTTCCCTTGGATGTATAGAGAAAACCCTTTGCCCACACTTTAGAATAACTGGCATTCATACTTAGAAAAGCCCTAGGGACCCCTATTTATAGTTTAGGCAACTTCCCTTTCGCACCCTTGCGAAAACCGACTCAAAAATCCGTAGTCCGTGCAAAATCCGGAAACGAATCTGCGTAACCTCGACTGGTCGAGCGGACCCTCAACTTGTCGAGCATGGGCCTCGACCGATCGAGCACCTCGGACCAAAAAACAATTTTGCTCGCCGGACTTTGAGTCGAGCCAATCCACGACTAGTCGAGTGGACCACTCGACCGGTCAAGCAGGGCGCTCGACTAGTCGAGCGGCCCTGTCCAGATGTGGCTCCACATCTCAACACTTCCACTACCAAAAAGCCTTCCTTTCACTTGACATCAAACCTCCCAAAATAGAAAGATTTGTATCCACACCTACCAATTTCCTATCCCCAAGTGTTGAATCTTGGTTTTGGGAAAAAAAAAATGGTTTTGGGAGTTTGACTCACCCGATGAACAAAATCCTTTGGTTGGAATATACATTCCAACTTGGTTTTGAATGACTCACTTTTGAGAATTAGAGATCATTCCAATTCACCTGAAATCATTAGGACTCATTCCAATTTGGTTGGAACATGTACATGTTTTTGGAGAGGTGACCCAAAATGGAGACCAAAGAAGCCAAGTCAATTCAACTCATTCCAGTCTCATTTTTTGCGAGTTCTAATATCTTAATCTCTCCACACCCTCCTATCCGCTCATCGTGCACTTCCAATCCATACAGGATCAAGACATCTTTCAATCAGTGATTCTCTCGACATGTGCAACAAAAGACAAAGTGGAGAACAAAATCAACATTAATTTTCACATTTCTCATTGAGAATGGAATATCTTGAAAATTTGAAACTAAGCTACACAAAGCTCACACATCAGATCATACTAAATCAATCACAACCTTCACAATAGTTTCCTATATCATAAAATTCTACCAACTTACTAAAGACTGGTGAATTTGGATATATGTCAGATGAATCTGAACCATCCATCTGTCGGGCCCCAATGTGGATGACCCACGGTAGCAAAATCTACATCCGACACTCAATCCTGTCCGTCAATATGCGGACGAAGACGAAAAGGTACCAATGGTCCAGATCCAAAAGGGAGAAGCCTATTAATCAGATACTGGCATCGCTCCTATAACACGGGTCATCCATAGCATTGGAAACCAATAGATGGTCTGGACCCACCACCAAATGTACGGCCATGCGTACCAAAACGTAGCCCTCAGGACTTTAGAGTTGCAGAAGTAGATTCTAAGTAGTGAATGAAACTCCGGAATTGAAATTTCAAGGAGCAAAGATGCAGAAGGAGATAAGGAGAAGAAGAGGAAACCTGCTGGGAAACTCCAAGAGGGGAAGCTTTGATGTAAGAGACCTCCCAATTAAGGAAAGTAAAAGGATCTCCTCCGATTGCGACGTTCGCCAGCAAAGATGCGGAAATGCTTATGAGAATAGCAACGAAAGTAGCGTGGGAGAAGAAGAAGAAGAAGAATAAGGAGATTATTCGCATTTTCCGCTTGAAGATTAAGCTGCTGTGGTGGTGCTGCTGCTTCTCCTGTCCTTACCCTTTCTTCTTTCTCTTTCTCTCGCTTTACTTTCTTTTTCCTTTTTCATTTCTTTTCAACACTTGCAGTAGTCGATTGTCGCTATTTGTGTTGGAGACTGTGAGAGAGTGTTGGAGCCGAAAAAAGCTCGGTGGGCAATCGGGGGACGCGATTTTCTGGCAGCTACGGAGAGTGTGAAAGCAAAAGAAACGTGGGCCCCATCAAGATTCAAAACTAAAGCGGATTAGCTACTCATGGTGACGTCACCAAGTTCTGTAGGCCCCACCATGGATTAATGTGTTGTATGCTCACCGTTCATCCATCTGAATAGACTATTTTAAGGCATGAGCTAAAAAATAGGCATATCCAAATCTCAAGTGGACCCCACCCCAAAAACAGTGAAGATTGAATGCCCACTGCTAAAAACTTCTTAGGTGCATGAAGTTTTGAATTAGTTAATATTTGTTTTTCCTTTGTCCATATCTGTGTGTGAACTTATTTATAGCCAGGTTAGATCTCAAATAAACATCAAAAAGTTGGTAAGCATTATTAACCCTACTATTTTATGTAATGGATTCCACCTGAGCTTTCGATCTATTTCATTTTTTCTTAAAATGATCTCACCAAATGTACAGTGTGATAATATACATTCATCATGGTGGAGCCTGCAGATCTTAGGGAATGTCACTTCAGCGGCTAAAGCTGTAATCTATGCCGGAAACGCCCCCCGGTGACATCTTAGATTCTTAGCCCCCATAAAGTTCCCATGCCATCTAGCCATTTTGACAGGGAATGGGAAATACAAATATGAGCTTACTAAAGCCTTATATGTGAAAAAGGTTTCAATAAGGACTCCATGACGTGGGTGGGATCTCGATAGTGGGGCCTATCTTGAAGTATCCGGTGTATATCTACTTCCAGCTCATCTTAAGACATTTGCCGAGCAATAAAGTAGAGCTCCACGAGAAAATGGGTAGCAAATTGAATTATGAGCTACCAAGTATGCTATAACTATGGTGTGGGTGAGTGGTTTGAGCCTTTGCTTGAGTGGTAGACCTTGAGTAGTTTCAACATGAGGTTTTGGGTAAATCCCACTATAGTGTGCATGGGTGTGTAGCAGGTGCTACGATAATGTACTAGACGAGTAAATTCTATGAGGCCCACCATACGTGTATGTCTTATCTACACTATTCATCTGTTTTTCTAAATCATTTTAAGTCATAAATCCAAAATCGAAGCATATCCAAATAGTTCACTATTGAAATCTTCCCAGGGCCTACATTAATATCTCTTTGGCATCCAATCCATTTCAGTGAATGAAAAACAAAAATATCAAATCATCCCTGAACTCTAAGAATTTTTATATGGTAAGCATTTAATTTAAATTATTTCTTATTGTGTGGTCCACTTTATCTTTGTATATGCATTAATTTTGAACTTGTGTTTTAAAATGAGCTAGAAAAACAAATGATCTCATAAATAAGACAATATATCAATGCGCCTGATTTATTATAACATTCTAAGCTACTCAGTACACAATTTATATCTAAAAACAGCAGTCATTGTCCATTAAAAAGTTTTTGACTGCCACAAAAGTTTTGAATCAGCCTGATATTTTTGTTTTCCTCTGTGTGACTTTACCAAGAGGTTGGTTGATAAATAAACATTACAGTTGATCCTGTGAAGTTTTTAACGGTAGACAGTGGCCATGGTTTCATCTGGTGTGGTTCACCTGATATGTGTATCTGATTTATTTTTAAAAACATGTGATAAAATAAGAGGGAAAACGGATGGACGGCATAGCTATGCAAGTCACACATAAGGTGGCCCACGGTCAGGTTCCCAGAAGTGCCTTTTCAATGACCGGTGCCGAAGAAGGTTTTAATGGAAAGCGTTCTTGAGATATGACCTTACATGAGTTTTTAAGAGCTTATGGTCTAACATTACCTGGCACGAGAGTTGGACCCAGTGGAAATGAAAGACAGACATCATGTGGCCCCACAGCTTTTCTTTTCACACGGTCCATAAGAAAAAAGAAAAAGAGGGGGATTTCAATAAAATTCCTCTTTAGTTCGAATTTTACCCACGGGCTTTTGGAAGCGTGAAGTTACCCAAAAAACTTCCTTTGTTTGTTCTTTTTTTTTTTGAAAAAAAAAAAATGTTGAAAAAATATGGTGATCGAAAATAAAAAGTATGGTGTATCTAATTGGGTGGGCCACACGATAAATAAAAAAATCATTTACACCAAAAATATAAATAAAATAAATAAAATTCAAAATACACCTGTAACCCATTCAAGCATTTGATTGGGGCATTTGTTGCACAAGTTAGACGGTTTGATGTCAAGCGTCTAACACACCGATTGGTTAGGTTGTGACCATAGGCTCACTTTGAGGTATGTGTTGTATATTCATGCTATTTATCTTTTTTGCTGGCTCATTTTAAGGCATGAGCCCAAAAATCAAACAAATTCAAATATCAGGTAAACCACACCATAAGAAATAGTGCCAATGGAACAAGCATCATTAAAATCTTCCTAGGGCCCACCGTGTTGTTTATTTACCATCCAATCAGTTGATAAGGTAACATAGACCTAGACGAAGGGAAAACACAAATATCAGCTTGATACAAAACTTCTGTAACCAGTAGGAAGTTTTTTGAAAGTTAATCACCAATATTTTCTATGGTGTGGTCCACTTTTGATTTGGATCTGCTTCGTTTTTTAACCCATATCTTAAAATGGGCAGGTAAAATGTATGGACGGCGTGGATATACAACATAGACATCAAGGTGAGTCCTACAGTCATGGCCTAACCGAGTTCGGTGTGACCCGAATTGACCGAAGCCGATCCCATTATACACACAGGAAACGTGGCCCTATCATCCCCGCCTCGTCACTTGCAAAGAAAAGCAAGTGTGAACACATGTCGGTAATTCTCCTTCTAAGAATTCAGTCGTCGTATGCATTATTTGTGGAATAGGAACTTTTCATGAGCTTTGGGGAAAATTTTTCATATATATATATATAGTAAAATTCCCTGCAATCAAACATCCTGGGGGAGGTGCTTTTTGGAAGCGGATTGCATAGTTTTTACTACGTAAGGTTCACCATTATTTATGTATTTTATCCACTCTTAACATCTATTTTATTAAATAATTTTGGAGCTTAAGCCAAAAAATGAAGAGAAATTTCTTACTTACGACCCACTTATGGCCCACAAACTTTTTTAAGCCCACTTATTTTTAGCTCTCAAGAATAAGCCTCCGCTGTAGGACAACGTTTTAAAGGTTGAAAATGCCCCTGCTTTTACCATACGCACCTTCAAACACTATCCGCCGCATTTCCTTCTAAAATTTGATTTTTTTTCTTCTTTCCTCTACTTGATCCTTCATCTTAGATGAAGAATCTCATTTTCTGATTACTTTTCTCTCTCTATAACTGTCCACCCTAGCAGTAAAATCATCTATTGCTTTCTTCTTTCCCCTTTTCTGACTGTCCACCCTAAGAGTAAAAGCCTCATTTTTTCTATACATTTATCTAGTCGAGAATACACACCCCACACATGTCATTTTTGACTTTCGTGAACCCAAGAAATGACGAAAATGGTCCTCCCATCTAAGAAGCTTCGAACAGCAGGCATATTCAAATCCCTGATTTTTTTTGTGAACCACTGTATATTATATTATATATGCGCACGATCCACAATCCATATTCTTTTTTTTTAAACACCGAATGGTATGACATGTCCTGATAAATGAGCAAATTCAATGCTTAAATAGCCCGCATTTAGAGTTTTTGAAACAAAGAACAAAATGAGATGTGAAAGTAAATGAAGACCGAGCACCGACTGAGTTAATATACCGAGGACCCACTGAGTAATTGATGAAGACGGTGAACTAAGTTAAAATGACCGTGAACTAAGCTAAAATGATCGTGAACTGAGCTAAAATGACCGTGAACTGAATTAAAATGACCACGAATTGAGTTAAAATGACCGTGAACTAACTTAAAATGATCGTGAACTGAGTTAAAATGATCGTGAATTGAGTTAAATTGACCGTGAACTGACGTAAAATGACCTTGAACTGACTTATGATGGTGAACTAACTTAAAATGACTGCAAAGTGAATGGAATTGACTGAGGACTAAGTGAAATTCGATTCACAACTGTAAGAAACATATAACTCACTTCACGGTCAATTCTGGTCAATTCCCTTCACTTCACGGTCATTTACATTCATTTCACGATCAATTTCCTTCATTTCACGGTCAATTCCATGCATTTCACGGTCAATTCCCTTCACTTCACTGTCATTTCCATTCATTTCACGATCAATTCCCTTCACTTCACAGTTAATTCCATGCATTTCATGGTCAATTCCGGCTATTCTCCTTCACTTCCCGGTCAATTCCATGCATTTCATGGTCAATCCCCTTCATTTCACGGTCATTTCCATGTATTTGACGGTCAATTCGCTTCACTTCACGGTCATTTCCATTCATTTCACGGTCATTTTCCTTCACTTCATGGTCAATTCCATGCATTTCATGGTCATTTCCGGCGATTCCCCTTTACTTAACGGTCAATTCCATGCATTTCAAAGACAATCCCCTTCACTTCATCGTCAATTCCACTGATTTCACGGACAATTCCCTTCACTTCACGGTCAATTCCATGCATTTCACGATCAATTCCCTTCACTTCACGGTCATTTTCAGTCCTCAGTCAAATTTACTCATGGTCAATTTCATGACGTTCTTAGGCCAAAATGCAATATATAACTCGAAAATTGACCGATAATTGAGTGAAACTGGCCGCAGATTTGTTGAATGTCACCTATGAGTCAATCACTTTGACATGGAATTCGTAAAAATGACCGATAACTACTTAATATTAACATATAAATCTTATCAGTCTTGTACTTTCATTTGGAATTTGCCAAAAACTGACCGTTGACTCGGCAAACTCACACCATACCTTATGATTTTTCACCACTACAAGTCAACTTTCACATTATTCTTCGTTAAATATTGAATGTTATCATTGATATAATTTTCAATTCATCCTTGCAAATGACAAACCCTTGCGTAAGGGATTTGGCGAGTTAGCTCCCACCCTATCATGCAGATGTTCTTTGACATGGTGGTTTGATAGCGTGAAGACTAGTTTGGAGAAGAATAACAGTAGATTAAATATATCTAGGAAGACCCCATTCTCATTTTTAGTACACATTTTATCGTTTAGGTTTATAATAGCATTGTTTCACTCACTTATTGAGAGATATGTAGGCAATATTGTATTCGAGTTACAGGGAAATTGTGTCAATTTTTTCAAGATGGACTTCACCCTAATAACATGGTTGAAGATTGGTGACCTCTCCATACCCAATATCCATCGCTCGAAGAAGTCAATAAGAGAGAAATACTTTAATGAATATCATATCCTAACGAAACATGTACACGAGGTGTTTAATAAGATAGTTAATAGCAATAGGCATGAAGATGTCATGAAGGTAGCCTTAATATTATGTGTAGAGTAGTTTATTAGGAGAATCGACACGAATATTATGTGTTATACAGACTTTATCGACCTTGTGGACTTGTTAGAAGACTTTAATATTTATCCTTGGGATAGTTTGACCTTCCAGACGATGACTAAAGGGATCAAGAGTGCCTTAATGACATCACATGGGCTTCATTACAATGTCACCGGATGTATATTTCCTCTACAAGT
This sequence comes from Magnolia kwangsiensis, assembly GCA_037074715.1. Lineage (NCBI taxonomy): Eukaryota > Viridiplantae > Streptophyta > Magnoliopsida > Magnoliales > Magnoliaceae > Magnolia > Magnolia kwangsiensis. The sequence goes on from CM073574.1 coordinate 131,638,763, forward strand.
AAGGATTTTTTTCTTTGTCTATTTTAATTTATAGTTTATACAAAACTATATTTGTTTAAGATCATCTTGTCATTTCATTGTAACAGAAATGGGCCCTTGAGAGAGTACCGGCTCTCCGAGAATGTATTATTTCATATGTTCCCTCTCAAATTCCAAGATTCATACAATATCGGAGATGGAAGGATTAAAGGTATAAGAAGATTCATCAAATGTTGGAGAGTGAAGATATAAGTCAATTTCTATGATGCTAAGTGGTCACTCATTAAACTATATATATGTTTCTGTACATGAACATAAAGATGTTCTCTTACAAACTGAGATAGTTCTTATATTAGAGCCTACCATTGAGGAGTTAGAGATGGAGGCTGTTCGTTTGGTCCATGATAGATTTGACGTAAGATGTCATAAAAGTTTTCATCTATATTGATATTTTATATCTACTTTAACATGCTATATAATTGATACATACATTGCTTCCTTTTATAGGGAATTAAAGATGAAGATGATGAAGATATGGAAGAGAGAGAAGGACAGGGAGAGGGAGAAGAAGAGGGAGAAGAAGGGGGAGAGGAAGAGAATGATGATGAGGGAGAGGGAGAGAGAGCGAGATTGTAATTAACTGGGGAGTTGAGGGGGGATAGGGAGGAACTGGAGGCGGAGAGGATTCAGTTGGAAAGAGATAGGGAAGAGTTGAAGTTAAAGGAAAAATAATTTGATGAGATGGAACGTACGCTAAAAGAGAGAGAAGAATCGATGGAGAGGGAGAGAGAAGTAATACTCAAGGAGTTGGAACTAATGCTAAAAGAGAAAGAAGCATTAAGGTTAGACAAGGAAGAGTTGAATGAGAGGGCGATTTTAAGGATAGAGAGAGAAATGTTAATGAGGGAGAAATAAGAACTGAGGATAAAAAATAAGGTATTGAAGAAAGAGAAGGAAGAGTTGAAGGAGGGTAAGGTGGAGTTGAAGAAGCAGATGGAGGCGTTTCGTATAGAGAAGACGCGATTTTGGAATGAGAATGAGTTAGAGAAGGAGAAGAAAGAGTTTTAGAAGGATGATGAGGAATTGGAAGGTAGGGACTAGGGGAACGGAGAGGAGGAGGTTCAACACTTGGATGCGTTAAACGTTGATATATGTGAGAAATGATTGCATTCCACTCCAGTATATAAGAGGAGAACTACGAGGGTGGTGTAGCTGTCTGTCTACAAGCGTTCTCCATTCACTTCTATTTCTATCATTCAAACAACTCCAAACAACGTCGCCAACTCTAAGAAATTGAAAGAATTTTGTACTTTTCCAATACCCTTCGAGGCCAAGATTGATCCATTTAGGATAATATCGGCGGATGAACTACATGAATTAGATATTTGGGCCAATGCAAACAAAGATTTGGTGGAATTTGTTTGGTTCAGGACCATATGGGAGAAAAATGCATGAGTTGATAGCATGGTAAGTAATTCACACACATACATCTATGGTTATTCAACACTTACATCAGACTAGAGCTTAATTCACCATCTTTATCGATTAGGCTATTGACAAGTACGTCGATTTCTTGATGAGAAGACACATTTTATTTCCTGCTTTATATACAAAGGACTGCAAGTTCTGCCCCACATTTTTCTGATAACTATATAAATTCAATCATGGTTAATATATTCTTTTTCATTACATGATATATATTCTAATTTGGTATGTTTTTTGTAATAGCCATGTATCGATATGCAAATGTCGGTATTGAGAATGTATCGGGATATTGGTAGCGACGAAGCGCGTTCATTATTAGAAGTGGAGAAACTCACTGTCATGCCCCAAACTCATAAATCGGGGTCATAAAATTTTCAATCTCCGAATCCGGCACTGACAGCCTCCACAGTACCCCATTCTCGGCTCCCGGCACCCATACACCAGGTTCCGATCTTGGGATCCTACAAGGAGGATTTCAAACATGATTTGATTCATAATGAGCATAATCATAAGCATAACCCATGAACAATAACCACAAGAACACCATCACAAAATCCATTATGATCAAAACTTTGAGTACAATGCATATGAAGGGAAATACAAGATAATGATAATATTAGAAACTCCAGAAGCTAGACCGTACACTCCTACTGCGGCTAAGTCATGGCTACGTCCTTACATCACTTGCATGCATCAATCGTGCATAAGCTTATAGAAAGCTTAGAAGGTGATGTAAGTGTGTGTGCAATATGAGCGTGATCAAAATGTAAGGTCAGAGTGATGCAGAATCATGCTGATAAGTACATGAATGCAATCAGCCATACCAAGGCTATGCGGTGCAGGATATGAATGGTATCGGCCATATCAAGATCATGCGATGCGAGATGCAACTCAAGCATATCAATCCTCATCCAAATCCTCATATAACTCATTAGATATCAGTACATTTCTCATTATGGCTAATCACTGGGGTCTAGTACACTCTACACCAGCTTGTCACCCCTATCCGAACGCACAACTGAGAGAGTGGAAGAGACCTCACTATCTGCCTGCCAATATAGGGCCCGACTCATCGATAATGGACTCATTCCTCAAGCTGGTCAAACTCAACCTAAAAATTACTCCCTCATTTATGCGGGTAAGGTCACACTCCTTCCCAACCAACCACGACATAATGGGAGACATGACCTCCTGGTATTCAGCCCTCATGCGCTTATGTATCCACTCGGTCTCGACATTGGAGTCATCCTCTGGTACATCGGGTTTAGGAATTTTCACTTAGGAACATCTATGGCGCCCCATGCTAGAAATAGTATTTTTAATATCCAATGCAGTCACCCACGATGTGTCTGTGGAGGCTATGGCCCTGATGTCGTTAGGGCATACAGTAATCACAATCACACAAATGCAAAGTGCATGAATCATTCAGTCCAATCATACATCAATCCTGTGCATACCGTGTGCTCATGTGGGATAACTTTGCCTATCAGGGAGCCCCATAAACCACCTACACTATGGCATATGCAATGGCTAGTCGCATCTCATAACAAACATACAGATGATGCGTATGAGCATGTATCATGATGTTATGTTGTTGCAAACTCATAATCGACAACGGTAGCCGGTATCGGCAATCGACATCGATAATTAACTTAATAAGGCTTAAGGGAATGTCACAATGTGGACGTCCAACCATCATTTCCTATCAATGTGGACCTTTAACCAACATTGCTCTCAAGGAATGACGCTCATAGAATCCACCGTATAATGGGTCCACGATCTCATACAACGGTCTAATACACATTAGCATGGGCCTTGCTTATGGGACATACACGCATCTCATTGGGCCTCACTCATGGGCCAATGTATATAATATTCGATCGTATCAACGAGTCGAAGGCCGAATCAAATGGGCTGAATCGAATGGGCCGATTCAAATAGGCCGAATCGAATGGGACAATACAAATCGGCCGAGTTAAACAGGACGAGCCATTCATCCATCTATAAAAGTCATTTTAAAGCATTATCTAAACAATGAATCAGATCAAAAATCATCTAGACTATACCACAAATAACAACAAAAATGATGATTGAAAGATCATCTGGACTACATCGCAAATAGTAGTGGAAATAGTGATTTTTATTGTTAAAATCTCACAGGGCCACCACTTTATTTTCTATCCAGTCTGTTTGTAAGGTCACAAGGACCTGAACAAATTTCATATAGGTCCAAAGCTTCTGTGACCCAGGAGGGGTTTTAATGGTGTACGTTCAACCCCTCGCTGCATTTGTTGTGTGGACCACTTGATAGCAGATCTGATTTTTTTTATTTTTTTTTTATTATTTTATTATTATTATTATTTTTGTCTCAAGCCATAAGATGTGGTCGCCATTGGGTGGACGGTTTGGATTTATCACATACATTAGGAGAGGGCCCACCGTTTAGACGGTGTGGATAAGACCCATATATCACGATGGCCCCCACATGAATGGATGGACGGTAGGGATACATCACAATGCACCATGGTGGGGCCGCACCTAACATCCATGCCGCTGGACTACCGGGCTAGCAGCCCAACATCAAGCAGATGGACGGTAAGGATACTACATATGCATTATGGTGGGGTCCACAACGTGGCCAGTGGCCAGCGGCAAGCAGCGAGCGTGAGAAATGGATGGACGGCTTAGATATGGTACGTGCCACATGCACGGCTCATAAGAATAGACACTGATGGTATCGTTAATACAGCAGCACTATAGCTGATGTACAAACCACAACCGTTGGATTTCCACTGAGGTGGGTCCTATGTGGGGCCCACCAAACAAACAATAATATATATATATATATATATATATATATATATATATATATATATTATACATATATATTATATTAATAGATTTCATATATAATATAACTATATAATAATATAATATATTTTTCATATATTATATTCATCCACTCCAGCGTCCAGATGGATGGCCTAAACGGTGGATACTTTACACATACGATGGTGTGGCCCATCTAAATAGATTTTTGACGTGGACGGGTCCCACCCCACGGTCAGTTCACACTTCACTGTTAGCCACACTCCACCGTCAGTACACCTCACTGTCAGTCCACACACTTCACTGGTGGCCACGTCCAGCATCCCTGGATGCTGGACGATATAGATTCAACACAGGCATCATGGTGGGTCCCACATAAACATGGCCTACTTGCTTAGATTGATTTATATTTGTGTTTTTCCTCCTGTCTAGGCCCGACATCGGGCTGGACGGTGTAAATCCAACACATCCATCAGGTGGGTCCCATGAAGATAAATGGCGTGGATATGTTACATACTTCATGGTGGGGGTCTATTCGAGTGGGCCACACATCCAAATCATCACAAATAAATAAGGAAAAAGAGAGAGAAAGAAAGAAAGATGAGAGAGACGGCGATGGAGGGGCCCCACCACTATGGGCACCTCATGATTATAACACATACATCATAATGGGTCCCACCGATAAGTGGGCCCTCAAATGTAAATTGACAGTAGATCACCCACCTATTGGCCTCCTTCTTACTCCCTTAGGCTATTTAGCTCTTATACTCAACTTTTGACAGTGGATGATGGAGTTTTGATGGTGGGAATGAGAGATGAGAGGGTGGGCCACACTTGTTGTTTTTGGGAGAGCTTGGGGAGGCTTGGTGTCACGCCCCAAACTAAGAAATCGGGCTCACAAAATTTTTGATCACCGAATCCGGTACCGACAGCCTCCGTAGTACCCCATTCTCAGCTTCCAACGTCTATACGCCAGATTCCGATCCTGGGATCCTATAAGGAGGATTTTTTTTAACATACATTTGTTTCATAACAAACATAACCACAAGTTTATCCAAATCACAAAGGTAACATCATCATCACATATCCACTAATATTAACATTTGAATACAGTGCTGAAAGGGAAATACATATGTCAGTGATCAAAGCTCTAAAAGTCTGCTGCATGATCCAAGCTCAACGCTGCTGCAACCTAATACCACCTGCACGCATCTATCGTACATAAGCTTATAGAAAGCTTAGAGGGTGGTGAAAGTGTGTGCACAAGGTAAGTGTCAAGTATGTAATACAATGCTATGAATCATACAATGAAATAAACGGAAATACTAACAAGATATGATATTAGAGTAAGCGAAATTATACTGGTAAGTCCACGAGTCATACAATATCAGAGTACACAATACAGATTAATTATATTTAAAAAATGAGGAGTCAAAGAGAGCTAAATATCAGATGTCGAGGGTACAATGCAATATGTAAATCCTAATACGTCCATCTAGGCCATATAAGTGCAGAAATATAGTAACCCAAAATGATAAGTACTGCTGATGTAATGTAATATGCGATGCGAATGAAATGACCATGCTAGAGTGTGAAGTCAGGATGATAATATGTAGTATCGTAGGCTACGGGGTCCACCACAAGGGACTTCTATCCAAACCAGTTACATACCTAAATTTAGATAGTCAGACTCAATGTGATAAACTCCTGATCTCAGGTTAGTCGCTCGCCTAACTGAAATCCTGGTCATCCAAAGGTACACGTAATAAATAGTTACTCACCACTAGCCCGAGTGGACAATGAATGAATGAATGAATATACAATTTCTACTCAATAAGTCCATGTATCAATATGGTTACTCTCTAGGAATCACTGAGGTCTATTACACTCCAAACAAGATTACCACCTCATCGCTCACAACAAGGTGAGTGGAAGAGACCTCACTATCTGCCTGCCAATATCGGGCCCGGCTCGTCGATAGTGGACCCATTCCTCGAGCTGGTCAGACTCAGCCTAGCATTGTCCCCTCCTCTCTGGCAGGTAAGGTCGTACCCCCTTCTAGCTGACCACAATAAAGTGGGAGACACAGCCTAACGGTATACGGCTGTCACGCCCCAAACTCGAAAATCGGGCTCACAAAATTCTCGATCGCCGAATCTGGTGCCGACAGCATCTATAGAACCCCATTCTCGGCTCCTGGCGCCCATTCGCCAGGTCCCGATCCTGGGATGCTACGAGGAGGATTTTCAACGTCAGTTTGATTCGTAATAAGCATAACCAATGACATAACCCACAAACAACAACCAAGAACTCCATTACATTTTCACTATGATAAAAAACTTTATAAGTACAATGAGCATAAAGGGAAATACAATGGTAAAGAATAAAAACTCTAAAACGATCTGCAACGTGATCCTGCCTCAGCGCTACCACGAACCAACGTCACCTTCACGCAACAGTCGTGCATAAGCTTATAGAAAGCTTAGAGGGTGGTGAAAGTGTATGCGCAAGGTAGTAATATGAACATGCAATGTCAGAGTAATGCGGAATATGCAGATGAATCCATAACATCATGAGCCGTACCAAGGCTATGCGATGCAAGACATGAATGGTATCGGCCACCCCAAGGCCATGCGATGTGCAATGCAACTCAAGCATACAGATCCTCATCTATGTCCACACATCAATACAGCTCAAATATGGGATATTACCGGGGTCTAGTATACTCTAAACCAGATTGCCGCCACATCGCGCATAATAAGGTAAGTGGAAGAGACCTCACTATCCGTCTGCCAATATCGGGCACGACTCGTCGATAGCGGACCCATTCCTCGAGCTGGTCAGACTCAGCCTAGCATTTTCCCCTACACTCGGGCGAGTAAGGCTGCACCCCCTTCCAACCGACCACGCCACAGTGGAGAGTACAGCCATCTGGTAATCGGCACTCAGCGCTCATCTACCCACTCGGTCTAGACGTTGAAGCAACCTCTTGGTACCATAAGGATTTAGGGACTTTCACCCATGGATATCTATAGCACCCTATGTAGAACGAGATTTTCGGTATCCAATCCTGCCAACCACGATCTTCCTGTGGAGGCTACGGTCCCGATGTAGCTAGGGCGTACATCAACCATGTCACACAATGCGAAATGCATGAGTCACACTATCTAATCATGCAGTAAATCCTGCGCGTATCGTGTGCTCATGCAGGGCAACACCGCTTAATCGAGAGCCCATAAACAACCTGCCCAAAGGCATATGCTATGATTAGACAATTCTCACGTCAAGCATACATATGATGCGTATGATCATGAGTCATGGAACTGTACTAAACATGTTATAATAAAATGAACTATTTTACAATGCAGATGGACCTGGACGGCCTATACACAATAAGTACGGGCCTAACAATGGGCCCTAAGGAGAGTCGTAATGTGGACATCCAACCAGCATTACACTCGCAATGTGGACGTCAAACCAACATTGCTCTCAAGGCACAATCTTTGTAAACATTGCTATTTAGTCTGTATGGGAGTTACACATTACAATAGACCGTAGGTTCATCCCATTGGGCCTTATATGTATATCAAATGGGCCATATCTTATGGGCCTTTTATTTATCAGATGGGCCACATAAATGAGTCGCACCAATGGGTCTTATGTGCATTGCAATGGGTCAAAACCCGTGGGCCTTGGATTGCATCAAATGAGCTTAACTCATGGGTCTTAAAGGTAACGAATGGGTCACACCAATTGAACCCCATATGTACGCCAAATGGGCCTTAACCCTTAGGCCTTGCATGCATATCAAAGTGGGCCTAAACCCCTAGGTCTTACATATATCAAATGGGCCTACTTCCATGGGCTTTAAAAATGCATCAAATGGGTCTAATTTCATGGGCCTTGGAATACATCAAATGGGTCCAATCCCCTGGGCCTTGGGATATATCAAATGGGCTTAGTCCTATGGACTTGAAACATATCAAGTGGGCCTAAATCCATAGGCCTTAAATATCAAGTGAGCCTAAGCCCATAGGCTTTACATATCAAGTGGGCCCAAGTCCATAGGCCTTATATGAATCAAATGGACCTAACCCATAAGCCTTTTGTAATTCAAATGGGCCTAGCCCATAGGCCTGTTATAAATCAAATGGACCTAACCCATACACAAGTGACCCACCCAATCAGCAACCCTTACCCTTAAAATGATCTCACCACGTGGATGGACGGTCTGGATGCATCACATGCATCATGGCGGGTCCCATTGCCGCTGGGCAGTGGGGATGACACATGCATCACGGAGGGCTCCATCGTCCGTTGGACGGTGGAGTCAATACAACATCAAGGTGGGCGCCACCGTCCACTGGACGGTGGACTTAAGACACATGCATCATTGTGGGTCCCATGTGGGGCCCACTGTAATATTTATTTGGCATCCCACCCATTGATAAGGTCAAACAGACCTGGTTGAAGGAAAAATACAAATTTCAGCTTGGTTCAAAACTTCTGTGGGCCCCAAAAAAGATTTCAATGGCAGATATTCAATTCAATTGTTTCCTGTGGTGTGGGCCACCTGAGTTCTGGATTGAGCCGAAATTTGGAGGGGGCCCACCTGAGGAGGGGACCCACCTCATGAACAGGTTGGATGACAAACAAACATTATGGTGGGGCCCACGGCTGGAGCCATGGGTCCCTTGCTGGATGCCGCCCGGGCATTGCACGCGCTCGCCCACCCGCACGCTGACGCTGCACGCAGCAGCGTGCAGCTGCTGCACAACGGTCAGAGAGGAGGCAGGGCCTATTTGCAAAATTTGAGAAAACCTAATTTTCGGGGTTTTTCACACGTGGGGCCCGCTTAAAAGAAATCCGCCCCGGCCATTGCGTTCTTCAGCTCGCAACCATTCCAACGGGTCTAATATAGAGTATTTTCTATGTTTAGAGAATAAAATAAAATGAAAAATGATCTTTTGAAAGGTAGGGATGCAACCCACAACGCTATGGCCCACCAGATCTCCCAATCAACCCCAACTCTTGGCTCAACGCCTAAAATTAGATGGAGAATGGGATGGACGGCTTGGATTAGAACTATACATCAAGGTGGGGCCTATGCAGGTGGCTCACCCCAAAAGTTCCTTATTCCTTCTTTCTTTTTTTTTTTTTTTTTTGTTTTTCATGCAGGGACGTCCAGCGTCTGAGACGCTGGACGGTTCAGTCCTCACAATACGTTATGGTGGGCCCTGATGAAGTGGGCCACCACAGATGGATGATGTAGTTACAACATTAAGGTGGGCCCCACTTGAAGAACACTTGGACACAATACCTCAAGGTGGGGTCCATTCAAGTGGGCCACACAAACCTATTACATAAAAATAAAATAAAAATAAAATAAAAAGAAATAAAAGGGAGAGAGACATGGAGAGTGGGACACTTTTGTGATGGAGGGACCCCGACATTATGGGCCCTCCCTTAAAAATAAATCATACAATCAAAAGGGTCCCTTAACACATGGGACCACCAAGATCGAGAATCAACGGTGGAGATCCTCTCTCCACCAAAATGGACGGTCTAGATGACCTTTTGCAATAAAATAAACATCATGATGAGGTCCATGGAGAATGGCCCCATCATGGAATGATCATGATGATCCAAGTGGTCCATCGACCACAACTTAGGGTCCCAAGTGAGATCCACACCATTAATCGGTGGGCCTCACTTGGCCCATCATAAAAATAAGAAAAACTAGTATGATCTAGCACCCATCGTCCGATCTTCTTGCTCCTAGGGGTTCGTTGGCACCTTAGCTTGGATTTTAATGGATGAGATGAGGAATGGAGGGTTGAGATGGGAGATGATGGGGTAGGAAAGTGGGCCACATTTGGAGCTTAGGAAGCTTGGAGAAATTCCATACGTATGGAGCTTGGGATTTTGGTTGCTTAGAGATTTGAAATGAGAAAGAGAGAAAGAGAGAGAGTTGTAAAGGGAGAGAGAGAGAGTGATGGATGGATGTGGTGGTGATGGGTGTGTAAGAGCTTTTTTTGACTTTTGAGGCCTTTTGTGTAAGAAAAGGCATGGGCATGGAAGACTTTTGTAGCATTTGTGTAAGAAAGGTATGGGTTAAGAAGACTTTTGTGGTTGCTTGGGAAAAGGGGTGAAAGTGATGTGTACTTGACATGTGATGGATTGATGGATTGATTGATTGATGGGATTGATGTGATTGATGTGACACATTGTAGAGATTCTCTTGAGTTTCGCAACGCGCGACGTTTTTCTAGCACCAAACGTTGGTCTACAACTCTTGACCAGGGTATCGCTTCGGCGCGCGAGTCGCGGGAACCACAACGACGGCGCGATCGCTATGGTATTGGTCTTGGGTTGAGTCGACTCGGGTTGTCGGCATAAGAATCAGGGTCGCGCGTCGATATCGGTTAAGGGTCGAAGGTTACCGAAATTCGACCGGTAAGACCGCGAAAGTTTACGGAACGGTACGGACTAAGATACGGTCTTACAACGGCCCTCATGCACTAATGCATATACTCAGTCTAGACGTTGAAGCAACCTCTGGAACAAAGAAGGTTTAGAGACTTTCACCCAGGGATATTTATAGCAATCTATGTAGAACAGATTTTTAGTGTCCCATCAAGCCATCCACGAAATACTTGTGAAGGCTACGACCCTGATGTCTCTAGGGCATACAGTAATCACAACACACAATGCAAGATGCATAAGTCATACAATCCAGTCATGCATTAATCCCGTGCATACCGTGTACTCATGCGAGACAATCTTCACCTATCAGGGAGTCTCATAACAACATGTCTAATGACATATGCAATGGTCAACCACATCTCATAACAAGCATGCAGATGATGTCTATGGGCATGTATCATGACGTTATGTTATCACATACTCATAATCGGTATCAATAACCGGCACCAACAATCGGCATCAATAACTGGCACAAACAATTGGCATCGACAATCGGCCTCAACAATGTGGACATTTAACCAACATTGCCCCCAAGGAGTAGCCCACATAGAGCCTAACATATAGTGGACCCATGGCCTCTATAGACACCCCACCCAAGCTAAATCTTGAGAAGGTTAAGATTGTCCGGGAACCATGATCATACCTAATCCCAGCTTAAATAAAACCCTAACTCAAAGTCCTCAAAACCCCAATTCGTAACCTGAAACCCCGATCCAAACTGTTCAGCACGCACACAACCCTGTTTATACCCTATACCATGACTAGATCCCCTTTACCTAAGCCTAAACCTACTTTTCTGAGCCAAAAACTCCAAAAGGAGACTTTTGGGCAAACTCGCACAACATACAAGGCCTGCACACGCAAACCCAGCCTGAACTGAGCCTAAGCGGCAGTCTGACTACCGCGGGCGGTAGTCTGACTAACGCGAGCTGTACTTCAAGTGCCACCGCTCGCGGCTCACGTGTGAAGAGCTGTCCCAGTGTCCAAAAGTCAACTTTCTCCTGGATTTAAACCCCCCCCAGCCTTCACTATTTACCAATTTACCGCCCCCCATAATAAATGAGAGTACCATGGGGCATTCCTCTCTATACAACCAACCATAACTTTTCACCTCACCTTTTACCCCTCTCAAACTCAAAATTTACAGCAATGCCATTGGAGAAGGCTATAAATAGCCCTCTCCTCTTTACATTTTCAACAACAACATCTCCTCATCCAAGAGAGAAAGTGAGAGGGAGAGAGAGTGAGAAAAAGAGTGAAGGAAAGGGAACGAGCTCCAAAGCCTTCAAAGATCTGAGCTTTCTAGCCACTCCCTAGCCTTCCTCTCAACCTTTCCAACCCATAAGCCTAGCCCAGGTCTGATCATAGTTCGGTTCATGTCTTAGCCTACTCAAGATCAAGCTAAAGATTCATTCTACATACAAGCATTCATCATGATATTTATTCCCTTCTCAACCCCCCTACTTCTCTAGATCTCTAGTGAACGTATGCTCTGTGACTTTCCGTACACCGGATCCTGTCACATCAGAAATTTTTAGTGATCTAGTCCATCTTTTCTTTACCTTTTTACATAAGCATCATCACATCCACTTTCTAGATATACTGTTGAATGTATGCTCTGTGGCTTGCCAAAATCTCGAATCTTGCCATATCAGAAATTCACGTGTGTGCCTAGTCCTAATCCGACCATATAATTCATCCCTTGAGATTTTTACCATACTAAGTAGAAACTTTATATTTGTACAGGCAGAATGGGTGCTTAACATCTTCTCTCTTTGTAACCGAGGTTCCTTACCCGGAATCCCGGATCGCAGACCAGGAGTCAATCTAAGGTAGGAGAGTCTTCGAATTTCTCCAACCTTGCATATTCCGCAGTTCTAGCCGACCATGAGATTTTGAGATTATTTGGCTAGTGGCGACTCCAACATCTACAAATCAGCCTAATCACCCTAACCATAAAAAACACAACATAAAAATCCACGTGGGTAACAATTTTTTCAGTGTCTACAGAATGACGACTCCACTGGGGATTTGCTAGCTCACACTAGTTGAGACCTGACTCGAAAGTGTGTGGTACTTTAATCTCAAGGGACATCATCACTGTATTCATACAAAAAAAGAACATCTTTTGCTTACCTTCTCTTGGGCATAGATTCGAACCATGACTACCCGATCTCGCGCAACCATGACCTCTCAAGCAACCCATGAAAAAGAATTGGCAGTTCAGCCAAATCCCGAAACTTTCGCACCCACACTCGCGCTACCACCACTAGTGGCTCTAGTAGACCCACAAGCTAACACCACCATGCAAAAAATGGCCCAGAGCCTATGAGCAGTGCAAGAGCTGCTACACCGCCTTGTGTCAAATTCCTCCCCAAATGCATAGGCAACTCAGCCTAGTGTATAGAACAGCTCACTCCACAAACTCCCTTCGCCTTCTCTCCCATTCATCCAGCAAACCCCGTGCTCCCCCTCCCAGAAGAGTCGGCACAAGAACAACAACAACTAGCAAACCGGAGCAACCCTCCCGCACATCTTTACTCAACACATCACAATAATCAGGTTACAACACAGGCTCCCCCTAACGGGAACCATAGACAAGAACTGGCAGATGCCCATGAAGGGGGCCAATTTCGAGTCCAATTCACTCCCCCTAACGGGAGCAACGTCCCGGACTTGGCAGATACCCCAGGCGGGAGCCATTTTTGAACGTTACACCCTCCTCTAAAAGGGAGTGGTGTTCAATTCCAGCTACCTCCTGCCACCAGGAGTCCATCTTTTTTTCAACAACATCCCATCATTGATCCATATGAAGAAGAAGCAGTACAAGCCCTACAGCAAGGGGCAAGATACTCGTAGCAAGGTAAGTCAGAAATTGAGGAACTATGAGAGCAGTTACAAATGGTGCAAAATCAGCTTCAAAGACAGCAAGGAGTGGATCACCCATCCACCAAGTTCAGGGACCTTTGTCCCTTCCCAGATGCCCGGGTACCCTCGAACTTCGAGGTACCAAAATTTAAAAGGTATGACGGTAGTGGGTGCCCTACAGCACATCTAAAAGCATTTTATGGGGAACTCAATGCGATAGCAGGGAATGATGGAGCTTTAATACAGCTTTTTCAGAAATCCCTCAAAGGCGACGCTTTGGATTGATATACCTCCTTGGATAGCCATCACATCAAAACCTAGAAAAAACTCTCCCAAGCATTCATTGACCAATTCTCCTACAATTTGAACATGGTTCCAAGGAGATCTAATTTGGCTGCCCTGAGACAAAAAAGTGACGAATCATTTTCAACATACGTGGGACGATGGCAGGCCATGACAGCCCAAATAAGAAACCCCATCGATGACGAGGAACAGATATCCATGATCGTACACTCTGTAAATCCCAACATTTTAGGATATCTAATCTCGTATCTCTACGTAAATTTCTCACAACTCATTCGAGCTGGTGAACAAGTGGAAGCCGGGATCAGAGTCGGAACCATTTTCCCATGGCCACATCAGACCCCTTCAATCAAAAGAAACAAAATCGAAGGGAAACCTGTAGGATATGGAAATGGAAATGGCACTGCTCCCGCTTAGCGCACCACAGAGGTTAACAATATCGTCGCTAACAATCAGGGCAACCAATACGCTCCACAATTGGAGCTACAACAAAACAGGCAGTACCAACCACAACAGGCCCAACATGGATATCAAGGACAGCCGTCTCAACAACAACATCAATAGCCTCAGGGGAATGCACCAGGTCTATACAAACAGGCAATGTTAGGGAAGAAGTTCACCCCTTTAAAACAAACATACAGTCAGGTTCTAACAATGTTGATGCAAAAGTAACTCCTGACACCGCTTCAACCGCAACTTTCTTCCAACCCTTTGCCGCCTGGTTACAATGAAAATCAATATTGCGCATACCATCAGGCCCCTAACCACTTGACAGACCGCTGCTTCGCTTTAAAACATGCAGTCCAAGATTTGATAGAAAGCCAAAAAATTACGATCACCCCACAGGCCAACAATACAATTCAGGCCAACATTCTTCAAAATTCTCTACCATCGCATCAAGTAGAACCCAGTACATCTGACACCTCTACCGTAAACTACATTGAAGGAGGGCAACCCATGTACCCCTCTCCACATCATTTCATACAAGCAATCATGACCGATACAGCAAATCAGACATGGGGGTACCAACATGCACCAACACCGGAGCCACAGCTAGTCCTTGAAGCAATACTAGCAACACAACCCCTCATATTCCTGGAAGCAGCACCGACAGTTCAACCGCTCGTAACACTCGAAGCTGCACCTAACAGGTCACATTCGCTGCACCCCATCCTCCAAGGGGCACGCTCCGCACCCATATATCCAAAAAGGTCAAATTTTGAACCTATCATTCTCCCAATAGGACTCCCTGATCTAGCTTCGCTGACTTTGCAAGGGGCACCCCTGGTTAAAGGTCTAAAATTTCTGATGCCTCACCAACTGATACATGGCTAGAGGACCTCTCCCGAACATCAAGAAGAGGAAGAGAACCCCAGTGTTAAATCTTGCAAAAACTCGGTGGTACCTCAAGAGAAACCACCAAATCCACCACAAACTATTTCAGTCACCACCCCTTAACCTCAGGAACCATTAATATACTTGGAAGGAAGGACAATTCCATCCTACAACCCGAAGGCAGTCCCATGACATTACCCGGAATGCACTGAAGTGGGCAACAAAGGGAGGTATTTTAGGAGAGATAACCAGAATCCAAAAGAAACCCGGAGAACTTTGTCGGGAACTACCTGCAAAATCGACACTGCTTATGACATAGCAGCCTAGCTCAAAACCATTCCCGCACATCGAGAAATCTTTACGAAGACTTTGAATGATGCACATATCTCTCCTGATGTACCCCCCGAAATGGTGGCAAGCATGATTGGATAACTCCTAGCACCACGAGCCATCACTTTCTCTGATGATGAATTACCACCTGAGGGATGTAAGCACGGGCGCTCACTGAACATAGTGGCCCGTCACAAGAATTTCAAGGTCCCACTTATGCTCATTGATAATGGATCTAGCCTTAGTGTTTGCCCTCTGAGGACTGCCGAACGGTTAGGGATAGAACAGTCCTCTTTCAGGCCCAACACCGTGAGTGTCAGAGCTTTCGATAATTCCCGAAGGCAGGTTGAGGCAGAGATTGATATTGAGCTACAAATCAGGCCGGATCTAACCTTTATCATATTTCAGGTCATTGACATCCCTGCCTCATTTAACCTTTTGTTGGGGCGGCCATAACTATATGCTGTTGGAGCTATTTCCTCAACCCTCCATCAAAGGGTTAAATTCCCTTCAGGAAATCGAATCATCTCAATGTTGGCCGAGCCAGAAACTGTCCTGCCAGTAGCTGTTACTATCCCAAAAACTGACATCCCCGTGATCGACATCCAGCACGAGGAGGGTGATGTATCATATCACAACTTCGAGTTCGAAGTTGTAAATTCAATTTCTATTCCTCGCCCCCTTGCTACTGAGTACGTCATCCCTCCTGCTGAACGGCTAATCTGGAACTACCGTACCGAGTTCCATGAAAAAGGTATAGTAGTAAAGCCAGCACATGCTAACGTGCAGAGACAGGGGCTGGGATATCAACTGACGTCGGAGGATCAAGCTGAAAGGCTAAAGAAAGGTCAATCCTTCAAGTGTACGCCCGTTAAGTTCATCAAGGTTGGGACAGTTTGTGGAGACACAGTAGTTTCCCTTGAGGATCAACTCCAGCGACCCAAACTCTTTGAATATTTTCACTCGGGGTCTGTCTGGCCACCCATAAGGTGGGATAAAATTCTCGAGGCAGCAAAAGCATATCTGACACAAGGGGCAGAACCCCCAGACTCACCACATGAGACAAGGGGCATGGAAAATGATCCACCCACATAAGACCCAGAACCAGGAGTGATCCATAAAGGGGGAACAAGCAAGAACGGGGAGACACCCATCTCCACTCACAGTTAAGAGGACACGTCCCCGCCACCAGTTCAGAGATACAAGGGGCAGAAGCAGCCCATCCACTGGATTGACAAAGGAAAGTGGCCTGCTCTTGACTAGACAGACGTCAAAGTCCCAGCACGAGAGGAACCAGAGGAACTAGAAGAACTCCAACTCCTGGGTGGAGAGGTCAAATCAGATTCGATTCTGAACCCAGCTCGACAGACATCATGGTCATCAAAATAAATGACCCATAGGAATACACAATTCAGGACAACAGGATTAAAAGGGGGAAAGGATCACCATGGACAGCTATCCCCCTAACAATCGAATCGGTCGGTGGATCCTCCATGGATGCCGACCTTAAAAAAAATGCCAATGTAAATAGCAGTTGGTACCCCAGACTAGGACTGGATCAATCCTAGTTCGCAACACCGTCCTATTTGGGACCTCCAGGCGACACAAAAAAATTAAAAAATCTTCAAAACACAAAAACATCATATATTCCCAAAAGCACAAAAAAAAATAAATTTCTTAAAATCACAAAACATCAGAAAATCCTCAAAACACAGAAACAACAGGAAAACTTTCAAAAATCACAGTGCCAAATATCTTATGCACATCGCAGGAGTTCGAGGTCGACTCGTATGATTTCGATCTCAAGTTGGACTTCTAGCTCATAGGTTTAGATGAAGCCCCGGATGAGGGAAATGATGATACAACTCTCGAATTTAAGGACTCTCTCAAAAAATTTAAAATAAAGGCCAATGTTGTAGCAGACGATTTTGATATTGTGAACTTAGGGTCAGCAAAACTCCCCAAAGAGGTGCGTATCGGACGGTCACTCTCCCCGGAATACAAGCAAAGTATGATGGAATTTTTGAAACTGAGGTTTTCTAACTTTGCCTTCTCATATGAGGACATGCCTGAGCTTGATGAGGATCTGGTGGTGCACCATCTGCCAACAAATTCAGACATGAAGCTAGTCAAACAAAAGCTACGGAGAATGAAGCTAGAATGGGCCCTAAATGTTCGTGATAAAGTCATCAAGCAATACAATGCGGGATTCTTGGTAGTCTCCAACTACCCGGAATGGCTCACAAATATCGTACCAGTTCCAAAGAAAGATGGGAAAGTCAGAATGTGCATCAACTTCAAGGACCTTAATAAAGCAAGTCCTAAAGACAACTTTCCTCTACCTCACATTGACACACTGGTAGATAACACTGCTGGACACAAGGTCTTCTCCTTTATGGATGGATTTTCAGGCTACAATCAAATCAAGATGGCCATCGAGGATCGTGAGAAGACTTCTTTCATCACACCATGGGAAACTTTTTGCTATCAGGTTATGCCTTTCGGACTGAAGAATGCTGGAGCTACATATCAGCGAGCCATGACTGCCCTGTTCCACGACATGATAAACAAGGAAATGGAAGTTTATGTAGACGACATGATCGTCAAATCTCACACAGTCAAAGGACATTTCAAGGATCTCAAAGATATCTGCTAAATCCCCCAGTGCTCATGCCACCTACTCTAGGTCGACCGTTGTTACTATACATCTTCGTCGCAGCAGAAGTAATCGGATGTGTTCTTGGCCAACACGATAACACAGGAAGAAAAGAGTAAGCAATCTACTATCTAAGTAGACGATTCACGAGCTATGAAGCTATATACTCCACCTTGGAGAAAACATGCCTCGCCTTAGTCTGGACCAGGCAACGATTGTGGCAGTATATGATCGGCCATCCGATCCTTTTGCTCACTCGCATGGACCCATGAAAGTACTTGTTCGAGAAGCCAACATCAACAGGAAGGATCACAAAATGGCAATTATTGCTCTCTAAGTTCGACATCACCTATGTCACTCAAAAGGTAATCAAGGGGCAAGCATTGGCCGATCATCTAGCCGCACATTCTCTGCTTGATTATCACCACTGAAGACCTTCTTCCCTGATGAGGACATTCTCCTAATCGAGGAAGAAGAAAACAGAAAGGCAGGAGAGTGGAGATTTTTCTTTGACGGAGCTGCAAACTCGAAAGGGAGTGGAGTAGGTGTCATACTCTACTCTCCCGAGGACGTCCCAGTTCCTATATCTAGGAGGCTAGCATTCCAGTGCACTAACAGCGTAGCTGAGTACGAAGCATGCATTGCTGGTCTAAGAGAAGCCATAATCCTCAATGTGAAGAAGTTACGGGTCTTTGGAGACTCGCAACTCATCATCAATCAGAAAAACGGTGACTGGAATGAAAGTGCACCTACAAGTGCCCTGGTTTGTCAATTACGGTGTAAGTTGAGCCAATCGGACAACAACACCTAACAGGAAGATCAAATCAAGTGTCTGCCTCAACTGGATGTGTGGAAGCTCGCCATAAGTAAATTATAGCCTCACATCCCATGTCCCAAAACACCAGGTGATTAAAACCCTTAAAAGTAAGTAAAACATCTTAAGGTTTTAGGTTAAGAAAACTTTTTACCAAACAGAAAATCTTTAAGTTTTTCTTACCCTGTCGATTATATCGATTCCATTTTCGATATGATCGACCTGCTCTGTCGATGTCCTCGGTATCTCAATCGATACAATCGAGTGAGGACATAAAACGTCCAGCAATCAAAACTTTCATCTGGACAATTTATCGATATATCGACGGTTCAGTCGATATCATCGATATTCAAAAATCGATCCTATCGGAAGAGGATCGATAATATTGATAGACAGTTTTTCGACGCCTCTATTTTTCTAAAGAAAACTTCTATGTGCTTCGATATATCGATGTCTATCCAATTCAATCTGAACTCAAATACCGATCATATCGGAAGTCAGTCGATCATATGATAGTGGACGCATGTTTCTTCCAGCATAAATTTCAGGTTGTTTTTAATGTTGATCGGGGGGCCAATCGATAAATCGATATTCATATCTCAATCATATCGATACCTGGTCGATTGGATCGAGACCGGACACAAACCGTCCAGCAGCCTTATAGGTAAATCTATACGATTTATCGATCCCATCGATAAGGTCTCCAATATCATCGATATACAAATTCTGATGACATCAACTCATCCCCGATCATATCTGTAGAAGCTGAAATTCTTTAAGGCATGTCTCTCTTGTTTTTACCTGTCGATAGATCGATGTCTCTCTCAATGGAATCGGAGTTCGAAATCCGATAACATCGATGTGTGTCTCGATCCCATCGACCAGTTGGCGAAAGGTTTCCAAAAGTGAAATGACATTTGAGTTTGTAACATCGAGAGATCATTCAATACAATCGATAGTATACGCTCAATCATATCGACCCTTTCTCGATGATATCAAACTCTGTCATAAATGTGACCGTTTTATATCTGTTGGAACCTTTTGTCTATATATAGAGAGATTAGTCTTTATTGCTGGTAGAGAAAGTAGAGAGTGCTTTTGAGTGTTTTAAACTTCATATCATTTATCTTAAGCCCTTTCTCTCAGAGAGTTCATCCTCCAATCCACCCTTATCATTGATATTCAAAAGAGTAGATTGGAGAATGGACTTTCGCATTCAAGGATCCTTCAGCTACTACCTTAATGGTAAATCATTAAGCTGGGATACCTTGAATGCATAGATGATTGAAACCACTATATCTTCCTTATACGAAAATCTTTAGAGAGTGAAATTTCATCATAACCCTGACCCAACCTAAAGCCTATTATAGGTACATCTTTGTGTTACAGATCAAGGGATTTGAAGACTCTTTATCAACAAGAAGGAGATCTTCATCACTGCGCTAAAATGGACTCATCAACTTATCTGTAAGTATTTAGAGTCCAGAGGACATTTATGATCATTCCTTTTTAGGATTGGGTCGTAGGTGTTGCTCACCATTTGAAGTCCTCAAAGGAGGCCTCCGACGGGAGTATACGTGCGGGTTGCGTTGTGTGAACCCTTGCTCTGTGGAGAGCATAAACATCTGGGTGCGTTGTGTGGACCCTTACTCTGTGTGGGCATAAACATTCGGGTGCATTGTGTGGACCCTTGCTCTGTGTGGGCATAAACATCTGGTTAGGAGTGCGCCAGTAAAATTCCAGGGTTTGAGGTGAACCGAGTAGAAACCTCTATAAAGGTTAAAGGTGAACCTGATTTAAAACCTTAGGTTTGAGGTGAACCATGGGAAACCTCTTTAGTGAAATCCGGTCACTCAAGGGTTGAGTGTGGAAGCTGGTAGTGGAGTAGACAAGCAGTTGAACCACTATAAAATGACTGTGTTTGAGATTGGTATTCTCTTTCATTTATGTGATTTCCTTACATGCCTTTATATCTGTTTACCTGAATTCACATCTTATACACTCACACAGTCATATCCATCACAATCTTATCTATAAATTGTTTTCCTTTTTAAATAGTTTGTGATTGGATCCTCTACCAGGCTTGGAAGCCAGTAGAGTTAATTTTGAGTAATCCTAATCTGCACTCTGTGATAGGATTAGTGTGATAAGGATATTTTAATAAATCATAAAAACTTTTAAAAATCCTATTCACCCCCCTCTAAGACTTATTGGCATATTCCTACTTTAACTCAAGCGGTCTTCATCGCTCTTTCAATTGGTATCAGAGAGGGTCTCTCTTTAAGGGCTTCACCGCCTAGAGAGTGATCTTGACTGAAGTAGAAATATGGCCAAAGGAGAGGGCTCATCTGTCACTAGACCTCCAGTATTTGATGGTTCAAATTATTCTTATTGGAAGGCTAGAATGCATTACTTCCTGAGATCTTTGGATCATGAAGTTTGGGATGTAGTTGAAAAAGGTTATGTGGTACCATCTGAACAAATAGTACTTAAAAATGAAACCACAATCACAAAACCCAAACCTAATGAAAAGTGGACATCGTTTGACAAAGAACAACGAAATGTTGAAGCAAAATCAATGAACGCCATCTACTGTGTCGTGTCCTAAGATATTTTCAATCAAATAAGTATGTGTGGGACCTCTAAAGAAGCATGAGACTTATTGGAAACAACCCATTAAGGCACAAGCACTGTGAAGAGATGTAAACTACAACTCTTAACTTCACAGTTTAAAAATCTCAGGATGGAAGAGCATGAGACATTTATGGAGTTTTTCACTAAATTGAATATCATTTGCAACTCCATGGGTGGATTGAGAGAGAAGGTTCCGGCATCTAAAATATGTAAGAAAATATTATGATCTCTATCGGAACGGTTTAATTCTAAAGTAACAACAATTGAGGAGTGTAGGAATATTGATGAGATAAAAGTAGAAGAACTAGTAGGTTCCCTACAAACTTTTAAACTGCACTTCACACAACCCCAAAAATCCAAAAACAGTCCTAAAAACCTCTAAGAAAATAAAACATGAGGATAATGAGAGTGAGAAAGAAGATGAAGATGAGGAAGTGGCTCTGCTGGCACAAAGATTCAGAAGATTCTTTCAAAGGAATCGCGGTCGTCCCTCTAGAGGTAGAAAGGTGGATGACAAACCTCCTATAGGTAAATTTGGGAAAATAAACAAAGAACCATAATGTTATGCCTGTCATGAGTATGGACTCCTATCTACTGAATGCCCAAACAGAAAAACTAAGGGCAAGGTGATGGCTGCCACATGGGATGATATGGAGGAGTCAAATTCAGAAAATAGTGACTCAGGAAGTGATGGAGATCAGAAATCATTAAAAATTCTCATGGTCTCCACTACTTCGATCATTCCAACTGAACCTGAGAAAGAACAACAAGCCACTGAATCATTTTTATCTAACAATGAGGAATTTGAAGAAGAAGAAGATAAAAAGGAAAATGAATTACAAGATGCTTACAATCAACTTTACATCCATAGCGTTAATATTGTCAAGAGACTTGGAACAGTTGAGAACAAAAAGGAATTGCTGCAAATAGATCTGGATAAAACCTTAAACATTAATACTTATCTTATTACTAATTTGCAGTAATGTAACTCAGATAATGATAGACTTAAAAGAACTAACATTTCTTTGAAATCTGAGTCAGAAAAATTAAGGAAACAAGTCAAAGCTCTAAATGAGGAACACCTGATCCTTCAAAATAAAAACCATACGCTTCAAAATGAACTAGAAGAATCTTGAAAAATATCCCAACTAAACTGTAAATTTTCCTAGAGCGGTGAAAAGTTAGAAAAACTTCTAGGTATGGGAAAATCTGAAAATAACAAATATGGCTTGGGATATGAAAGAGCTGGAATAAAGACTAAATATGAAGTACATGGAAAAACTGATATTTCCAACAAAGGCAAAAATCCGGCTTATTAGACGATTGGTGATTCAAAGGATGTGATGAACAAAGGATATATACAACTATCACCATCCATATCTGACAGGAAGAAAGCTCCTGTCACAAAGTGGGTGATTAAGGAAAAGACAAATTGCCATGTTACTCAATCAGATCATTTATCAGGCAATATGGCTAAATGGTACGTAGACAGTGGGTCCTCAAGACATGTTACAGGTGACAAATCTTTCCTTTCAAACTATAAGGATCTTCACAAAGGGGTAGTCACCTATGGAGATGAAACCACTGCTGAAGTAATTGGACAGGGAATCATAGAAGGAATCAATTTGTTTAAAAATGAGAATGCTTTTTGCATAAAATGTTTAGCACATAATCTCCTAAGCATATCTCAGATCTGTGATAATGGGCATGTGGTAGAATTCAAGAAAGAAGAATGCAGGATCCTAGATCAATCAGGAAAATTAGTAATTAAGGGTTGTCGTACAAATAACCACTGCTACATCATCGTAGGAAAAGAAGGAGTGAAATTGAGAAACACTGAGTGTGAATGCTATACAAAATTTTGCTGATAATTTTTACTAAAACCTTTAATAGATATACTATTCTGTACATGAATGATCATCAAATCTCAGAAAATTTTGAAAAGATCCATCTTCGATATAAACATCGATTGGACACTTGAGAATGTCGATCACATCGACTGAGAATCGATAGAATCGACGACTCTCCGGGTAGTTGAAACGTCGGGACGGTCGTTCTTCCCTAGAGCTTGAAATTAAAAAATAATAATAATAAAATTTTGGAATCCAAGAACATGATCAAAGGGATAGTTTGTAGTTGCTTGGTGAGAATCAAAAGATCAAAAAGGAGAGCCGCATCTGGTGCTCTCAGACCTGGATATTTCAATCTTCGTCTCCCTAAGATGGAAAAAGAGAAAGGATTGTTCCATCCATAGCGTGCATCAACTGAAAAGAAGAAAGGTAAGCATGATGCAACCATCTCTTCTCCCTTATTCAACTTAAACCTTGTGGCGGAGCGAATGATTCACATAAAGAGCATTAAACCCTTTAGAATCATCGATCTTCTAAAACAGATTGGATGGAAAAATGTTGTGAATCTTGGAGGAACATTTCAACATAATCTGGTACATCAGTTTATTAGCTTAATCTTCAATGTTGATAACAATCCTCCAGTCATCTCAGTTGCGGTCCTCAATCGAGTCGAATACATCACGCCCAAACTGATAAGTAGGTTGGTTGACATCGGATTCACTGGAATATCTGTAACTGATCGCAATATGAATGGTCTCGGTGTATGGGGGGAAATTACTCGTACTTTGTGCAATGGTGCCATAATTCCCAGGAATGCCAAAAATGTACTCCATATCAAGTATCTTAATCCTACCTATAGGATTCTTCATAGCATTTTCAACACTAATGTCTATCCCTGTGAAGTCTCCGACAAGAAACTCTCACCATACATTCTTAACATTCTGTATGACATTCATTTGAGAATTCTAATATGCCTACCCACTCTAATTGTACAACAGCTGATCCGTGTGCTTACAGAAGCATTTATCACTATACTACCATTTTCATGTCTTCTATCTAAGCTTTCACATCAATTCGGACTACCACCGACTTATGATCTTCCTCATCCTTGTGCGTGGTTCAACTTTGAAGACATACATAAACTAAACATCTTTAAAAATATGTTTTGTGGTGGAAGAACTGGTTCAATTCCAGGCAGTAGCAGACTAGTACAAAATTCTGACTCTGATATCCCTGTGCGAGACAGCATACAAGATCTACTGAATGAACAAGCTCACATTTTAGAGAAACTAAATGATTGCGAAGCCTATCTTTCTGAAGTTCAATAGCGACTGATGATCCTGCAACGCTCAACTAAACGAGTTCTGAAACGTCTACCTGCTCCATAAGCGTGCTCAGGATACACATCCATTGTCACGCCCCAAACACGGGAATCGGATTCATAAGAATCTTGATTACCGAATCTGGTGCCGACAGCCTCCGTAGTACCCTATTATCAGCTCCTAGCATTCATATGTCAGATTTCTGATCCTGAGATCCTACAAGGAGGATTTTTTTTTTTACATATAACTAATAATAAGCATAACCACAAGATTACCTAATTCACAAAGGCAACATCATCATCACATATCCACTAATATAATCGTTTGAGTACAATACTGAAAGGGAAATACATAAATAAAAATCAAGCTTCTAGAAGACCACTGCACGCTCCAAGCTCAACACTGCTGCAACCTAACATCACCTGCACGCATCTATCGTGCATAAGCTTATGGAAAGCTTAGAGGGTGGTGTGTGTGCACAACGTAAGTGCCAAGTATTCCATACAGTGCTATAATCATACAATACCAGAAAATTGGTAATCTATAAACCATATAATGTCTGAATAAGCAGAAATACTAACAAGAGTAGGAATTATCAGAGTAAGCAGGAATACTGACAAGATATAAATCATACAATAACAGAGTAAGCGAAAGTATGAACAAGTCTATAAGTCAATCAATATCAGAATACGTGATATAGAACAGCTATGCGATGAGGGGTCATAAAGAGCCAAATATCAGATGCTGAGGATGCAATGTAATATAAAAATTCTACTAAATCTGTATAGGCCATGTAAGTGTAGAAATAGCAACCCAAGATGTCATATGCTTGCGGATGTAATGCAACATGTAATGCGAATGAAATAACCATGCTGGAGTGTGAAGTCAGGATGATAGTACGTAGTATCGCAGGCTATGGGGTCCACCACAAGGGACTCCTATCCAAACCAGCCCCATACCTAAATTTGGATAGTCAGACTCAACGTGGTAAACTCCTGATCTCAGGTTAGTCGCGCGCCTAACCAAAATCCATGCCATAACGAAGGTACACAACAATTATTTGCGCACCACCAGCCCGAGTGGATAGTGAATGGATGAATGAATGAGCATGCATCTCCTACTTA
The DNA here is from genome assembly GCA_037074715.1 of Magnolia kwangsiensis. Taxonomy (NCBI): domain Eukaryota; kingdom Viridiplantae; phylum Streptophyta; class Magnoliopsida; order Magnoliales; family Magnoliaceae; genus Magnolia; species Magnolia kwangsiensis. The sequence goes on from CM073574.1 coordinate 131,664,778, forward strand.
ATAAGTCCACATATCAGTACGGTTCCTCTCTGAGAAATCACCGGGGTCTATTACACTCCAAACCAGATTGCCGTCCCATCGCGAGCAACAAGGCGAGTGGAAGAGACCTCACTATCCGCCTGCCAATATCGGGCCCGGCTCATCGATAGCGGACCCATTCCTCGAGCTGGTCAAACTCAGCCTAGCTTTGCCCCTTCCTCTTAGGCAGGTAAGGCCGCACCCCCTTCCAACCTACCACGACACAGTGGAGAGCGCAACCATCTGGTAATCGGCACTCGGCGCTCATCTACCCACTCGGTCTAGATGTTGGAACAACCTCTGAAACCAAGAGGGTTTAGGGACTTTCACCCAGGGATATCTATAGCACCCCATGTAGAACAGATTTTTGGTGTCCCATCTGGCCATCCACGATATACCTGTAGAGGCTACGGCCCTGATGTCGCTAGGGCATACAGTAATCACAGCACACAATGCAAGATGCATGAGCCACACAGTGCAATCATGCGTCAATCCTACGCATACCGTGCGCTCATGTGAGGTAACTTCGCCTATCAGGGAGCCCCATGAATAACCTGCCCTATGGCATATGCAATGGTCAATCACATCTCATAACAAGCATGCAGATGATGCGTATGATCATGTATTATGATGCTGTGCAGACACATACTCATAGTCAGTATCAATAACCGACATTGACAATCGACATCGACCATGTGGACATTTAACCAACATTGTCCCCCAAGGAATGACTCACATAAAGCCTAACATATAGTGGACTCATTGCCTCACACAAGGGACAAATATACAACACCATGGGCCTCACTCAAGAGTTTAATACACATCACGATGGGCCTTCCACATGGGCCTAACATACATTACAATGGTTTCATCGCCTAACCCTCAAATGCATCACAGTGGGCCTCATCACATAAGCTTCATTTACATCACATTGGGCCTTAAACATGGGTTGGATACACATCACCACAGGCCGCATATACATCACATTGGGCCTTACACATGGGTTGGACACACATCACCACGGGCTGTATATACATCACATTGGGCCCTATACAATCAGAATCGGCGATCAGCCACGACAACCGGGATCGACAATCAGCCATAATAATTGGCCTCGATCGGTAATCGACCTCGATGGTCAGAATCGGTCAATCGGCCATGTCAATCGACAATCGGCCACGATCGGTAATCAGTCTCGATAATCGGCCTCAACCTCGATAATCAACACCGATAATCAGTAGATAAACAAAACGGGGTCCATAGATGATCAATCGATCAACCATAGCATACAGATCGGCACTCGGCCGCGGTTATATCAAATCTGATAGTACGGTGTCATCTGTGTACGGCGAATGGGGCCCACTTATTTTGGTTAACCTAGTGAGGGAATGATGAGAATGGGTTTAACCAGGCTTAATGGAAGGTCACAACGTGGACATTCAACCATCATTGCCTATCAATGTGGATATTTAACCAACATTGCTCCCAAGGAGTGGCTCTCATAGGGTCGAACAGACAATGGGCCCACGGCCTCATACAAGGGTTTAATATACATCACAATGGGCCTTGCCTATAGACCTCGAATACATCACAATGGGTCTTGCCCATGGGCCTCAGATTCAAGCAGGTGGGCCCCATCATACATGCCTTAAAATGCAAGGCAAGTGGGCCCTGTTATATGGACCAAAATATAAACAGGTGGACCCTGTACATGGGCCAAAAATACGTCATGATAGGCCTCATAGATAGGTCGCACTAACGGACCTTATGCACATCAAGTGGGCCACATCAATGGGCCACACTAATGGGCCTAATACATATCACAATGGGCCTTGTCATATTAAGTTGGGCCTTATTAAGTTGGGTTGTGTTAATGGGCCGCACCAATGGGCCATAATAATGAGCCCTATAAATATATCAAGGTAGGCCTCACAGATAGGCCATAAGTATATCAAGGTGGGTACCTTGAACGGACCACAAATACATTAAAGTGGCTTGACGGATGGGCCACAAAGTATATTAAAGTGGGCTCGACAAATGGGCCACAAAATACATTAAGGCAGACCCAACAAATGGGCCGTAAAATACATCAAGGTGGGCCCAATCACATGGGCCGCATTTATATCCAAGTGAGCCTCAACATCGGGTCTCATATGTCACATGAGCCCAAATCAATTGGCCGATCGAATGGGCCGTGCTAATCATCCATCGATAGAGGTCGTTATAAAGCATTAAATAAATAAAATGGATCACATCCAAAGATCATCTGGACCATACCATAAAATGACATTGGTGATGTTGATTTTCATTGTTGAATTCCAGTGGGCCCCACCGTCGTACTTAATTTCCTTCCAATATGTCCTTAAGGTCATAAAGACCTGGATTTAGAGGAGAAACGAATATCATATTGGTTCCAAAGCTTATGCAATTCCTAAAAAGGTTTCAATGGTGGGAGCTCAGTCCACTGTTTTCTATAGCATGGCCCATCTGATAATTGGATCTGTCTTATATTTTTTTTTGTCCCAAGCCTTGTCACAGCTAACCAAAAGGATGGACGGCTGGATGCAGCACATCCATCAATGGTGGGCCCCTGATGCCACCGTCCAAATGGACGGGTGGATAAAACGCATGCATCTATGGTGGGTCCCACGTCCTCGCACAGACGAACGGTGGGGATACAACACAGCATCGCGGTGGGGTCGTACCAGGCACGCAAAACCCACCTTGATATTTATATAAAATATTATACTATATTATATTATGTAAATATTTTATTATATAGCAATAGTAATATATATATATATATATATATATATATATATATATATATATACATACATATATATATATATATATATATATATATATATATATATATATATATGTATGTATGTATGTATGTATATATATATATATATATATATATATATATATATATTACTATATATATATATATATATACATACATACATACATATATATATATATATATATATATATATATACATACATACATACATATATATATATATATATATATATATATATATATATATATATATTACTATATATATATATATATATTACTATATATATATATATATATATATATATATATAGTAATATATATATATATATATATATATATATATATATATATATATATATATATATATATATATATATATATATATATATATATGTGCGCGCCTGTGCGGGAGGGAGTGGGAGTGTCAACGCCGATGGTGTACCCGACATATATGGACGGTTTGGATAGAACACTTCCATCATGGTGGGACGCTGATCATAGCGGGTGAAACACATTCAATATGGTGGGTTCCACTAGATAGATGGACGGCTGATAAAACAGATATCTCGTGGTGGAGCCCACTGATGGATGGTGGCGTGGATGAAACTTTCAGGTCCCACGAAAATTTGCCGGCGTCAACTTCACAGCAGCCTTAGCTGTGTGGGGCACGCCATCCTTCACACACCATCCCGTCCACTCATCAGGTGGGTCCCACGTGTGGTCCATAGTAATGTTTATGAGCCATCCAATCCGATCACAAGGTCACGCATACCTGGATGAAGAGTAGAAGCAATTTTCGTATTGATTCAAAACTTCTGCAACCCGAAAAGGGTTTCAATGGCAGACGTTCAATTCACACTCTTTCCTATGATGTGGACCGCCTGAGCACCACATACAGCTGATTTTTAAGGGGGGGGCCACTGCTTAAATGGGGCCCACCTAAATGCACGGCGTGGATGAACAGCGCATGCCATGGTGGGGCCACGTATGGGACCCATGGTCCCTGCGACCGTTGCAGCAGGACGCCAGCAGCCTCCTCTGGCGGGCAGCAGCGGCAGCAGCTGCTGCTGCCTGTTGTTTTTTTTTTTTGTTTGAAATTTTAAAATTCTGAGGTTTTACCTTAGTGGGGCCCTCATCAGAAAAATCCACTTCAGCCATTGTATTCTATAGCCGTAATCGTTCAAATGAGACCAATATTTGTTGTGTTTTTGGCGAATAAGAGAATCAAGGTGGGTTCTAGGGGTAATGCCACTATTTCCTATGGTATGGCCTGCTTGATTATCAGATTTGTCTCAAATTTGGGCTCAACGCGTAAAATGTACTAAGAAACGAAATGGACGGCGTGGATTATCTACATACATCAAGGTGGGGGCTACATAAGCGGCCCACCCCAAAGCTTGTTGAAACAAGATGATATTTGTTTTTGCTGGTGGACGGTACCACACCGTCAGTTCACGCTTCTCTGTCTATCCACGTCCAGGGACTCGGACGGTTGGGTATAACACATTTAAGGTGGGCCCCACCTTCAGAGGTGTTGTCCAGGTGGGCCACCAAATGCATAGACGGTGTACAAAAGACATACATCAAAGTGGGGTCCATCCAAGTGGGCCACACACCACACAAAAATGAGAGAGAGAGAGAAAGGGAGAGAGAGAAGCACCCACATCATAAAAATGGAGAAATCTAACTTAAAGATGCACCCACCTTTGATCTCCCCTTCCTTCTTCCGCCAATGCATGATAGAGCTCCAAAGGTACAATTTTAACGGTTGAGATCGATTTTAGAGGGTGGGATTAGATGGTAGAAAGGTGGGCCACACTAGCTCTCTCATGGGGAGCTTGGACGTGGGTGGCTTGGGAGGAAAAATGAGAGAGATAATGAAAGAGAGAGAAATGAGAGATGTGATGTGAAGAGAGAGAGAGAGGGATGGGTAAGAGAGTGATGGAGTGATGGGGAGAGAGATGGGTGAGGTGATGGAAAAGTTGACTTTTGAGGATGGATAGTTATACTTAGGGATGAGTGTACTTTTGACAAATGATGTGATTGATGTGATGAATTTTTTTGAGATTAGCAACACGCGGTATTTTCTCGAACTGAATGTTGGCCCACATCTCCTGGCCTGGGTATCGCCTCGGCGCGTGAGACGCGGCATTGGAACCGCGACGACGACGCGGTTGCACTGGTACAAGTCTCGGGTCGAACCGACTCAGACCGACAGGATCCGTCTCAGGATTGTGCGCATCATCGGTTACAGATCACGAGTCGCCGAAAATCGATCGGAATAACCGCGAAAGCCTAAGGAACAATACGAATTAGGATACGGATTTTACATCCATCACATCCCTGAAGTCCTTTAAAAATGCTCCGGGCCTAAATATCTTTTTGAATGCCTGTGATCACATCTATGGGTGTGATGAATTACAGACTTGCCAAGGTTGTTTCTTTTTGGTTTAAATATATCCCGTGCGGGTTGCTGTTTTGAAGAAATTCTTTTTAGAATTCAAAAATGTCCTACTTATGGTACGGACTGCTTGTGATAGATTCTTGTTGACTGTTTTACTCTTTATCTCAATGCATCCATAGTTTTTACATGGCATGTGTTGTTTCACTTATATATCTTTACTGCCATCTTGGTTTATCTGGTGCATTATTGCAATGCATGAGACTTTATCTGATGCATGATTCACACTAGTTTACTTCTAATGCATCTCTATCTGGTTCTCTCATATGCTTAAATTCTTCAATCAAATCACTTGTTCTATCTTTGTCAATGACTGACAAAAAGGGAGAGAAAAATTATAAACACCCCTGTGGAAATTTGGATATGTGCTCTTATATGTTGCAGGTGTTAGGGGGAGCAGCCGCAACAAGAAAGGGGGAGTTTTTGAAGTATGGGGGAGAAATTACTAGTGTGTACATGGGTGTTTTAGAATTTATAAAATTGTGTTAATGCATGTACACATAATTTAGGATGTATCTGTCTAGATATTTTTCTAGGGTGTTTTGGGCATTTTTTGTCACGTAATTGACAAAGGGGGAGATTGAAAGTACACCTACAGGTGCCCTGGTTTGTCAATTACGGTGTAAGTTGAGTCAGTCGGATAACAGCACCTAACGGGAAGATCAATTCAAGTGTCTGCCTCAACTGGATGTGTGGAAGCTCGCCATAGGTAAATTATAGCCCACATCCTATGTCCCAAAATACCAGGTGATTAAAACCCTTAAAAATAAGTAAAACATCTTAGGGTTTTAGGTTAAGAAAACTTTTTACCAAACAGGAAAATCTTTAAATTTTTCTTAACCTGTCGATTATGTCGATTCCATTTTCGATATGATCGACCTGCTCTGTCGATGTCCTCGGCATCTCAATCGATACAATCGAGTGAGGACATAAAACGTCCAGCAATCAAAACTTTCATCTGGATAATTTATCGATATATCGACGGTTCAGTCGATATCATCGATATTCGAATATCGATCCTATCGGAAGAGGATCGATAATATCGACAGACAGTTTTCTGACACCCCTGTTTTTCTAAAGAAAACTTCTATGTGCTTCGATATATCGATGTCTGTCCGATTTAATCTGAACTCAAATACTGATCATATTGGAAGTCAGTCGATCATATCGATAGTGGGCGCATGTTTCTTCCAGTATAAATTTCAGGTTGTTTTTAATGTTGATCGGGGGGCCAGTCGATAAATCGATAATCATATCTCGATCATATCGATACTTGGTCGATTGGATCGAGACTGGACACAAACCGTCCAACAAGCTTATAGGTAAATCTATACGATTTATCGATCCCATCGACAAGGTCTCTAATATCATCGATATAAAAATTTCGATGACACCGATTGATCCCCAATCATATCTGTAGAACCTGAAATTCTTCAAGGCGTGTCTCTCTTATTTTCACCTATCGATAGATCGATATCTCTCTCGATGGAATCGGAGTTCGAAATTCGATAACATCGTTGTGTGTCTCGATCCCATCGACCAGTTGGCGAAAGGTTTCCAAAAAGTGAAATGACATTTGAGTTTGTATCATCGAGAGGTCAGTCGATACAATCGATAGTTTATGCTCGATCATATCAACCCTTTCACAATGATATCGAACTCTGTCATAAATGTGACCGTTTTATATCCGTTGGAACCATTTGCCTATATATAGAGAGATTAGTCTTTATTGCTTGTAGAGAAAGTAGAGAGTGCTTTTGAGTGTTTTAAACTTCATATCAGTTATCTTAAGCCTTTTCTCTCAGGGAGTTCATCCTCCAATCCACCCTTATCATTGATATTCAAAAGAGTGGATTGGGGAATGAACTTCCGCATTCAAGGATCCTTCAGCTACTATCTTAATGGAAAATCATTAAGCTAGGATACCTTGAATGCATAGATGATTGGAACCACTCTATCTTCCTTATACGAAAATCTTTAGAGAGTGGAATTTCATCATAACCCTGACCCAACCTAAAGCCTAGTATAGGTACATCTTTGTATTGAGGATCAAGGGAGCTGAAGACTCTTCATCAACAAGAAGGAGATCTACATCACTGCGCTAAAAGGTACTCATCAACTTAACTGTAAGTATTTAGAGTCCAGATGACATTTATGATCATTCCTTTTTAGGATTGGGTCGTAGGTGTTGCTCACCATTTGAATTCCTCAAAGGAGGCCTCCGACGGGAGTGTACGTACGGGGTGCGTTGTGTGGACCCTTGCTTTGTGTGGGCATAAACATCCGGGTGCATTGTGTGGTGTCACGCCCCAAACCCAGAAATTAGATTCACAGGAATCCCGATCACCAAATTCGGTGCCGACAGCCTCCGTAGTACCCCATTCTCGGCTCCTAGCATTCATATGCCAGATTTCCAATCCTGAGATCCTACAAAGAGATTTTTTTTTATACATTTAACTAGTAAAAAGCATAACCACAAGTTTACCTAAATCATAAAGGTAACATCATCATCACATATCCACTAATATAATCATTTGAATACAATGCTGAAAGGGAAATATATATGTCAAAATCAAAGCTTCAGAAAACAGCTGCACGCTCCAAGCTCAATGCTGCTGCAACCTTACATCATCTGCACGCATCTATCGTGCATAAGCTTATAGAAAGCTTAGAGGGTGGTGTAAGTGTGTGCACGAGATAAGTGCCAAGTATTCAATACAATATAATACCGGAAAGCTATTAATCCATAAACCATACAATGACTGAATAAGCAGAAACACTGATAAGAGGAAGAATTATCAGCGTAAACAGAAATACTGACAAGATTATAATCATACGATAACAGAATAAGCGGAAGTATGAACAAGTCCATAAGTTAATCAATATCAGAATATACAATATAGGATAACTATGAAAATGTTGAGTCATAGATAATCAAATGTCGAATGACAAGGATATAATGTAATACACAATTCGAAAGAGCTAACAAATATCATCACTCTCATCTAAGTCACAGGAATACAGAAACATAACAACCCATAATGCCACACGCCGAAGATTTAATGGAATATGCAGTATATGGTGCTAATGGAATGACCATGCTGGAGTGTGATATCGAGATGATAGTATGTAGTATCGCAGGCTACGGGGTCCACCACAAGGAACCTCTATCCAAACCAGTCCCATACCTAAATTTGGATAGTCTGACTCAACGTGGTAAACTCCTGATCTCAGGTTAGTCGCCCGCCCAACCGAAATCCTTGCCATAACGAAGATACACAACAATTAGTTGCGCACCACCAACCCGAGTGGATAGTGAATGGATGAATGAATGAGTATGTAACTCCTACTCAGTAGCCTATCAGCACAGTAGCCTGCCAACCGCTGGTAGCTCGCCCATGCCTCGGCCCCGCCCACATCAGCGTCCGCCCACGTGCGCCCGCCCACATGCACAACAGTAATGGGGTGTCATAATATCATGTCAGTCCTTATATCCATACGGTTCCTCTCTGGAGAAATCACCAGGGTCTATTACACTTCACACCACCTGTCGCCCCAATCAAGCGCACAACTGGATAAGTGGAAATGACTTCACTATCCGCCTGTCAGTAGTCTGCCAATACCTACCTGGCTCGCCGATAGAGGACCTATTCCTCGAGCTGGTCAAACTCAGCCTAGCCATGCCTACTCTCTCGGGCGGGTAAGGCCGCACCCCCTTCCAACCGACCACGACACACTGGAGAGCACAGCCATCTGGTAATCGGCACTCAATGCTCATCTACCCACTAGGTCTAGACGTTGGAGCATCCTCTGGAACCAAGAGGGTGTTTAGGGATTTTCACCCAGGGCCATCTATGGTGGCCCGATGCTCGAACAGATTTTCGGTGTCCCATCTGGCCATCCACGATATGCCTGTGGAGGCTACGGCCCTGATGTCACTAGGGTGTACAGTAATCACAACACAATGCAAGATGCATGAGTCATACAATCCAATCATGCATCAATCCTGTACATGTCATGCGCTCATGTGAGATAATCTCCACCTATCAGGGAGTCTCACATCATTCTGCCCAATGATATATGCAATGGTTAATCACATCTCATAACAAACATGCAGATGATGTGAATGGGCATGTATCATGATGTTATGATGTCACATACTCATAAACGGTATCAATAACCAGCGTCGACAATGTGGACTTTTAACCAACATTGCCCCCAAGGAATGACCCACATAGAATCAAATATATAATGGGTACATGGCCTCACACAAGGGCTAAATATATGAAACAGGTGGGCCCTGGTCATGGGCCTAACACATATCACAATGGGCCTTGCCCATTGGCCTCAAATACATCTGGATGGGTCGCACCCATAGGCCTCAGATATATCACAATAGGCCTCAAATATACTTCGCATGTGAGTCACATACCTGGATCTAATACACATCAGTATGGGCTACATCACATAGGCCTAATATACATCACTATGGCCACAACCCATGGGCTTTAAATACACAATAGGTGGGCCCTACACATGGGCCTCAAATATATACCACGGGTGAGCCTCAATAGACGGGTCACTAATACAAAAGGATGGGTCTAATGACATGGACCCCATAAATATATCGAATAGGCCGTACCAATTGGGCCTTACATACATTGCAATGGGCCACGACCCATGGGCCTTGCATACATCACAATGGGCCTTGCAACATGGGCCTCATATATATTTAAGGTGAGCCTCAACAACGGGCCTCATACACATTAAGGTGGGCCTCAACAACGGGCCTCATACACATCAAGATGGGCCTCAACAACGGGCCTCATACACATTAAGGTGGGCCTCAACAACAGGCCTCATACACATCAAGGTGGGCCTCAACAACGGGCATCATACACATCAAGGTGGGCCTCAACAACGGGCTTCATATACATCAAGGTGGGCCTCAACAACGGGCCTTATACACATCAAGGTGGGTCTCAACAACGGGCCTCATATATGGCCTTAACAACAGGCCACAAATATATCAAGATGGGCCTAATCAATCATATGGGCTAAATCAATCAAATGGCCGATACGAGCAGGTCGATCAAATGGACCGATACAAATGGGCTTTGCATCATGGAGTTATACTAAGCATGTTATAAAGTAATGCACTATCCTTACAACGCAGCTGTCCTAGACGGCTTGCATACAACAAGTACAGGCCTACCAATGGGCCCTAGGGAGAGTCGCAATGCGAACATTTAACCAACATTATACTCACAATGTGGACGTCAAACCAACATTGCTCCCAAGGTATATCCCGTAGTGAATAACATCACGTAAACCAGGTTGGGATCACACATTGCAATGGACCTTAGGTACACCCCATTGGGCCTTAAATACATCAAATGGGCCATGTCATATGGACCTTTTACTCATCAAATGGGCCACATCAAAGGGCCGCACCAATGGGCCTTATGTGCATTGCAATGGGTCATAACCCGTGGGCCTTAGATTGCATCAAATGGTTCTCGACCCATGGGCCTTATACATATCAAATGGGCCTAATCCCATGGGCTTCAAAATACATCAAATGGGTCCAATCCCATGAACCTTGAAACACATCAAATGGGTCTACTCTATGGGCCTTAAATTACATCAAATGGGCCTAATCCCATGGGCCTTGGAACACATCAAATGGGTTCACTATATGGGCCTTAAATAGTTCAACAACTAGCTACATTCATGGACCCAATTAAATTCAACTGTGGTAGGCCTCAAAAGTGCATTCATTAAGCCCAAAATTTAAGGAACTAAAGGTATAAATCATTTCCTCTAAGATCTTTATAATATGGTGGGCCCCGCTCCTCAAAATTTCAGCCCAAGGCGAGCATAATTATAACATGTTGTTGTCCTAAATTTGGGCACTCCATTGGAGTGGGTCCAATACCTCTAAAACTCTGAAAATTGAGGGCTAAGGTCCCTCATCATGCATACAATGAGAGGAAACCCAAAAAGGTGGCCCACCATCAGAAGAAATATTTTTGAATTATGGTTTTTTATCAAGGTATATTGCTGGACTGCACAGCAGAAAAAATCTGGGAGTCCAACCATCTTGTCCCATTCTTTTGGAACCCAAACGGGGTCACTTGAGGCTGAAATTTCATAGAGTGATACTTTCATAGGTGGGCCACACCCCCACAAAATTTCATAATTTTTAGATATATCTACATATTTTAATTAATTTAAACAAAACAGACTGTCCAGAAAAATCGGACGGACCTGGACGTCCCAACGTGGTGGGCCAGTCCGGCCCTCACCACGATGTGTACAGGGGTCCATTGCCCTGAAATTTAGTAGGTGGGTTATAAAATAAATGGACCACACTCTTAAAAAATTTCATAATTTTTGAATATCTATAAATATTTTAATTTATTTATATAAATTAATCTGTCCTGAAAATCAGACAGATCTAGACACCATATTATAATGGGCCGGTCCCGCCATCACCATGGTGTGTACAGGCGTCCATTGGCCCCAAAATTTTGTAGGTGGGTCCTACCATAAGTAGGTCACCCCCCTAAAAAATTTTATAATTTTTAAACACCCATAGGTATTTTAATAAATTTAAAAAAATTCAACTGTCCGTGGTGGAATGTTGTTGGAACAGTGCAGAAAATCCAGACTGTCCACCTCACTTGGACCACACCTTTGGGACCCCAATGAAGGTCAGTTGGGGCTGAAATTTGGGGGACATCAAGATGAGATCCCCACCTTTTAGAAAAGTATATTTAATAGGTATGAATAGTCCCCTAAATAGTCTCAAAATCTGGTCCAAAAACAACCAGAAACTATCCAGAAAATTCTACACAGCAACATGTACTTAGATAAAATTTATTATATAAGTTAAATAAAAAGGGAAATACATTAATGGGCCACACACATCAGGAAATAAAATGAGGGAAAAGAGAGATAGAAGGACAATCCGGCCATAGGGAAAGGGGCTCCACCACTATTGAGCCCTCCCAAGATCAATTACACCCGCACATCATACCTAGATTTACATTTACAATATGGATCTTGCACATGCATGGCTTATAATTAAAATACATGGTGAGGATGCCATTCCCACCATGGTTATAAGGTCTAGATGACCCAAACATAATATAATATGAAATAAAACTACCATGATGGGGCCCATAGAGAAAGGCCTCATGCATGGATCATGTATGCATAAGGTAGGCCATTAGGCCACAACCATGGGATTGTGTGGGATCTCTACCATTGATTGGTGGGTCCTACACTTTCCTTATGAAAGAAAGAAAACATCTAGGCTATAGAGATTAGATTTTTTTACATCTAGAGGAGCACCCACCGTTCGATCTTCTTGCTCCTATGAGTTCCTTAGCACCTTAGCTTTGATTCCAATGGAGGAGATGGGGAATGAATGGTTAGGATGAGAGATCATGGGGTAGGAAAGTGGGCCACACTTGAAGTTTTGAAAGAGAGGGAGAGGCTTAGAGAATTCTCATACGTATGGAATTTCTCTCCTTATATTTTTTTGAGTTTGAAAATGAGAAAGAGAGAGAGAGTTGTAAAGGGAGAGAGAGATGGGTGATGGATGTAGTGAGTGATGGGTGTAATAAAATCTTGACTTTTGTGGCCATTTGTGTAAGAAAAACATGGGTGGTGTAAGAACTTTTTGACTTTGAGGGCTTTTGGTGTAAGAGAGGTATGGGCTTGTAAGAGATTCTTGACTTTTGTAGTTACTTGGGAATGGGTGAAAGGTGATGTGTACTTGACTTGAACTTGACATGTGATGGATGATGGATTGATGGATTGATGGGATTGATGTGACACCTCATAGAGATTCTCTTGGGTTTCACAACGCGCGGCGTTTTCTTCTCACCGAACGTTGGCCCACATCTCTTGACCAGGGTATCGCCTCGGTACGCAAGTCGCTGCATCGGAACCGCAGCGACGGCGCGGTCGCTATGGTAAAGTTCTTGGGTTAAGTTGATACAGGTTAACGACATACGAATTAGGGTCGCATGCAAATATTGGTTAAGGGTCGAAGGTTGCCGAAATTTGACCGGTAAGACCGTGGAAGTCTATAGAACGGTACGATATAGGATACGGGGCTTACATGTGGACCCTTGCTCTGTGTGGGCATAAACATCTGGTTAGGAGTGCGCCAGCAAAACTCCAGGGTTTGAGATGAATCAAGTAGAAACCTCTATAAAGGTTGAAGGTGAACCTGATTTAAAACCTTAGGTTTGAGGTGAACCATGGGAAACCTCCTCAGTGAAATCTGGTCACTCAAGGGTTGAGTGTGGAAGCCAGTAGTGGAGTAGACAAGTAGTCGAACCACTATAAAATGACTGTGTTTGAGATTGGTATTCTCTTTCATTTATGTGATTTCCTTACATGCTTTTATATCTGTTTACCTGAATTCACATCTTATACACTCACACAGTCATATCCATCACAATCTTATCTATAAATTGTTTTTGAATAGTTTATGATTGGATCCTCTACCAGGCTTGGAAGCCAGTAGAGTTAATTTTAAGTAATCCTAATCTGCACTCTGTGATAGGATTAGTGAGATAAGGATATTTTAATAAATCATAAAAACTTTTAAAAATCCTATTCACCCCCCTCTAGGACATATTGGCATATTTCTACTTCAACTCAAGCGGTCTTCACCACTATTTCATGGAAGACCAAGGATGAAAAGCTGATCTCATACCACGTCTACCTGGAAAATTTAATCGAAGAGTTTGAAGAAATCTCATTCTCTTATATGGCCCGAGTCAAGAATCAGTTCACAGACGCTTTGGCTACCCTCGCTTCGATGCTAAAGATCCCAAAAGGAGTTGTTGAATGAGAACTCATCGTTGAACTTCAGGAGGAACCTGCATTCTTCCTACATATCAAGGAAGCTAAGCTTTCCTCAAATGATCGGCCGTAGTACATAGACATCAAGGAATATCTCGAGCAGCAGAAGTACCCCGAAGGAGCAACACTAACAGATCGTCGCACCATACAACAGTTGGCGGCATAGTTCATGATTACCGGTGGCATCCTTTACAATCGATCCTTCAATCAAGTCCTTCTTCGCTGCCTGGATGAAACGGAAGCAACACATGTCATGTCAGAAATCCACGAAGGACTATGCGGCCCACACATGAATGGGCACATGATGACGAAAAAGATCTTGCGACTTGGCTACTATTGGCTCACAATCGAGACAGATTGTTAGAAGCACGTTAGGAAATGTTTTAAGTGTCAGGAACATGCAAATCAGATCCATACCTCTACTTTCAAACTCTACAACCTGACCTCACCATGGCCCTTCTCTGTATGGGGGTTAGACATCATCGGTAAGATCAGCCCTAAAGCTTTAAATGGGCATGAATACATCCTAGTGATGGTAGACTATTTCACCAAATGGATAGAGGCAACATCCTACACCACCATCGCAACATCTCATGTGGTCAAGTTTATAAAGAACAACATCATCAGCTGTTACGGGGTCCCTCGGGCCATCATCACCGACAACGAAACTCCGTTCGTTAACAAAAGGATGAGCGATTTCCTCAACAAGTTCAAGATCCAGCACCATCGGTCGAGTTCATACCGCCCTCAAATGAATGGTGAGGTCGAAGCTGCCAACAAAACTATCATCCGCATATTGGAGAAAATGGTGAAAACATACAGCAATTGGTCAGAGATGCTGCTCTACACAATTTGGGCCTATCGGACGTCTGTATGGTCTGTTACAGGCGTAACTCCATATGAAGTCACATACGGAATGGAAGCAGTATTACCGGTCGAGATCAAAATCGCATCACTCCGGATACTGCTAGAAAGTGAAGTCGAGGAAGGCGAGTGGCTACAAGCAAGATACGATCAACTACATCTGACAGATGAGAAATGCATGTGAACACTAAGCCACTCTCAAAGTTATCAGAGAAGGATCGCTTGAGCTTACAACAAAAGGGTCCACAAGCGAAGTTTCAAAGTCGGCGACATGGTCA
Organism: Magnolia kwangsiensis; assembly: GCA_037074715.1. Taxonomy (NCBI): domain Eukaryota; kingdom Viridiplantae; phylum Streptophyta; class Magnoliopsida; order Magnoliales; family Magnoliaceae; genus Magnolia; species Magnolia kwangsiensis. Next base: position 131,680,094 of record CM073574.1, read on the forward strand.
TGAAGCGCATCCTACTACCACACTTACCGGACCCCAGAGGAAAATTCAAACCCTCATGAGAAGGACCACTGATCATTCGAGAAGTACTCCTAGGAGGCGCTTTTTGACTCACCGACCTGAAAGGAGAAGATCTCCCCAAGCCCATCAACGTTGACAACGTGAAAATCTATCACGGGTAACCCTACCTGACTTTGTCAATGATTACAATTGTGAAGCTACGTCCATCATGCCCCCCAAAAATAAAAGAAAAAAGAAAAAAAAACTCTATATCCACAATCTCCCCTATCAGAAATACCAATCGCCCATCCCATAAAAAGAAAGAGAAAAAGTAGAAAGAAACCAAAAAAAGAAGAAAGAAAGAAAGCGAAAAGGAAAGAAAAGTAAAAAAAAAAAGGTCTCAAAGAAACCCCCCCCCCAAAAAAAAAGAAGGAAAAATCCATCCTCAAAACCTTCATGCAGCTTACAATTGTACCCAAAGATAAAGGATTGATTGGTAACCAGCTGGCCGGCTATGAAGGAAGTCTCTCCTTCTCCTTCATCACTCCTAGCGCTATAAAGAAAAATGTATGAAACAAAAAAAAAATTAGGGGCATGCCTAAGCAAAAGGAGCGAGTTGAAAACCCGAAAGGGCGGCTTGAGTAAAAACAGTAGGCATGTAGCGGACTTGGTGAAAACTTGAAAGGTCGCCAAGGGTAAAAACAACATAGCTGTCAAGGGGTAGGTAAGATCAAAAACCCGGGACGTAGCGAAAATCTGAAAGGACGCTACGGTTAAAAATGACGGGAAGAGCTAGACGTAGTGAAAACTTGAAAAGGCGCTACGGGTAAAAATAACAAGAAAAATAAAAAATAAAATAAAAAGTGTAGGTACAGAAGATGCCGAAGCAGCAAACATCACAGTGAGAAACAAAGGAAAGATCAACTACAGATCAGTTATCGATCAGACTCTGCTCAAATCCGCGGGATGCGATCCCAAACACCCTCTCAGGAAATCGAGACCCTAAAGATACGATTTAGGATACTGCTTACAACGTGGGCTGAGCCCAAGATTCTGATCCCAATCATCCAAAGCACAAATCCAAACACTAGCAAACATTGACATTTCGCACAAACCAAATTTTCTTTCCTGTAAAATTTTCTTACAAGTATGTTATCTTCCTTTTTACAAAAAGCTAAAAACACCAAAAAATAAAGGTTTCAGGCATACGTGACAAAGCAGTTGGTCAGCATCAAGAACTGCAGGTAAGGTCCTATCTCTCGTACATTGACAATCTCTGCCTAAGCATCTTTATCTCCATACGCAGGTAGAAGGCCTCATCCCTCTCCAGGCGGTGCGTCGCAAGCATACTCTCATCATACCGCCTCCCCACTGCCAACCGGTGAGCCATGTCCTCACATGTGTGGCGGAGGACAGCGATTTCGGAGATCAAGTGACCATGAGTAACGAGCAGGAAGGATGGATCAATGAAGGGGCACTCCTCAAATGCCTCGAACAAATCAACAACGTAAGAAGAAGAGGAAGCGGTATCGCCTACCATGTCCTGATTAGTAGTCTCATCCGCCAAATGCCAGCCAGGAACCTGTCGATAAAGTGACTGCTCAGCCACCCATCGCTGGTACGGTACTGTCGCCAAAGAAGGAGCCCAAGACTCGAGCTCCAACATCGTCGCATCCAAGGACCCCTGCCACGAAATCCAGACTTGCCTATATAAAGCAGTCAAATTAGATGGGAAGGAGGCATGCCCAAAACCTGAAGAAGTGAACTCTGGGATGTCCTGCCAAAAGCCGAACTATCAGCGGAACCACACTGGATGATAGGAGTAATACCCTTGCAGGCTGACCAACAGAAGAGGAGTGCGAGCAGTGCTACAAATCAATGGCGAACGGCCAAGCCAAGTAGCTTCCCAGCTAATCTCCCACCCTCGAAGCTGAGTGAGCATACAGTGATACAGTGACTCCGTAGCCTCAGCACCGAGCGCAAGGCCATCAAGAAGCAAACACAGCACGTCTCCACGACGGGAATCCGGCCACAGAAGCTGAAGGGTCATGAACAAATGCTCCCATAACCAAACCTGTAAGAAGATGCAAGTCAAGCTCAGGTCACAAGTAGATGACCACGCCAGACCAAAGAAAAAGTAAAAGATAGAGCATACTTGAAGAAATGAGCAGCAGCCTCTGAGGATACGAGTGCATCCGAGGGAACACTCAATCAGTCCTAAAAAGAACTCCGCCAGTACCACGGAGACGATGCTCCTACGGTGAAGAACCCTACGAAAGATGTCCAACAAGGCTACTAGCGAAGATTGCTGCCAACCAGAGAAGAGCAGCTCAGCCAGGACACAAAATATCAGCGCATTCAAACATTGAAGTTGGCGATCTGATCCAGGGGCACCGCGGGAAGTAGCACAACGATCATATGGTAATACTAGAGAAAGCTCATCTGTCCCACCCTCCACGGTAGGCAGAGCATTGTGAAACCCAAACCAGGAAGACAAATCTGAAGGACGAACCGGGTCGGATGAAGGAATATAGGGCTCCTGGGCGAGAGGGAGACTAGACATGAGAGAAAACTCCTCTAACGAAGGGCCCAGCTCCAGATCGTTGAAGGAAAAAAGTTCAAAGACGGAACCCAATCATATAATGCCGCACTCAAAAGTCGTCAATCAAAGTGAATCCGGTGGAAATGAAGAACCTCTTGGAAGCCCAAGGAACACAACTCAAAGATCTCGGACTCAGTCAAGCTCTCTATCCAAAGCTACAAACGCTCTGAATAGGTATCGCGAGGCTGCAATTGTTAGGTCCGGACAGGCACGCCCTCCACAATTAGAATCCCCGAGTCAACAGGAGAATTATAAAAAATGGGCATCCCCTCATCCAGCAAGTCTATCTCATGGTGCTGAAAGAAGTCAGCGTTACCCATCGCATCACGCAGAGTATCATGGAAAGCTGCAATAGGTGGGCCAGAGCCACCCACGACCGCCACGTCAGGAGCTGTCTGAAATACATGAGCCCCAGGAGCAGCAGCACCAAGGGTCACCCAATGACTAACGGGACTGACACCCTGAGCCCCTGCTGCGACTGCCTGTCCCAACACTACCTCGACATCCATGCCGAAAATCATCATCCACTAAACTCAAGCAGCCAGGGCCACCAAAATAGGGCCCGTCACCCATAGAAATCTGATCCATCCCATCCACACCATCCGTGTAAGCCCCGTATCTTAGACCGTACTGTTCTGTAGACTTTCGTGGTCTAACCGGTCAAATTTTAGCAACCTTCGACCCTTAACTGATATTTACGCGCGACCTTGAGACACACATCATTAACTTGAGTCGACTCAACCCAAGACCTTTACCATAGCGACCGCGTCGTCGCCGTGGTTCCGATGCCGTGACTCGCGCGTCGAGGCGATACCCTGGTCAGAAGATGTAGGCCAGCATTCGGTGCGAGGAGAACGCCGTGCATTTGTAAACCCAAGAGAGAATTCAAATCATATCCTATCAATCCCATTAATGTCAAGTATAATACATCAATCAACCCATCACCCAACACATCACTCACCCCATCACACACCCATACCTCTCTTACACAACAACCTCAAAAGTCAACCTTTCCATCCCATCTCTTACACACCTCATCACTCCTCTCCCATCATCTCTCTCTCATTCATTCTCTCTCTCATTTTCCTCTCCAAGCAACCCACGTCCATGGCTCTCCATGGGAGGAGCTTTGTGTGGCTCACTCTCTACCATCCAATCCAATCCTTCAAAGCCGATCTTAGCCGTTGAATCACACCCATTTGAGCTGTAAATCACATTGGCGGAAGAAGGAATAGAAGATCAAAGGTGGGTGCTTCTCTCTCTCTCTCTCTCTCTCTCTCTCTCTCTTTCTCTCTTAAAATTTTATGTGATGTGTGGCCCACTCGGATGGACCCCATCCTAATGTATGTCTTATTTAAACCATCCAAGTTATGTAGACCCTACCTTTGGATGATGAGAAAACACAAATATCAGAACTATTAGGTGGGCCACGTTCATGTGGGACCCACCTTGATAAAACGTGGGCCATGTAAATGTGGGACCCACCGTGATGCAGTCTTAATCCATGCTGTCCAGTGTCCCTAGACGCTGGACGTGAAGAGGGTATGGCTAACATGAAGTTCATGTACTGACACTGGTGTGTACTTACAGGCTAACAAAATAAAATAAAATAAAATAATAATATATATATATATATATATATATATATATATATATATATAAAGTTAGTGGTTTTTAGATTTTTGGGTGGGCTACTTATATAGGTCCCACCTTCATGCATGAATATAATCCATGCCACTCATCTTATTTTTCAGAATATTTTAGGCGTTGAGCCAAAAAATGAACCCAATCTGATTGTTTGGCGGGCCATAACATAGAAAATATCAATCTTTACCGTTAAAAAATAGATTAGGACCCATATTGAGACAAAATATTCTGAATATTAGACTTGTTGGGTCTGTCTTGAGTTGTAGAGTGCAATGGCTGGGCTGGATTTTCCTGATGAGGGTCCCATCTAGGAAATACTTCAGAAAAATATAATTTTAAAAAAAAAAGAAAAAAAAACAACAACAGCAGCAGCAAGCTGCTGCCACTGACAGCCAAGGACGCCAGCAGCGTCCTGCTGCATAGGCGCTTGAGGCAGGGTCCAACCATGGGCCCCACCGTGATGCTTGTGTACATCAACACCATGTATTTTGATGGGCCCCTTAGGGCAGTGGTCCTCCCTCAAAATCAGCCATATGCACAACTCAGGTGGCCCACATGGCATGAAATAATGTCGATTGAACATTTACCATTGAAACTCTTTTGGGTAATCACAGAAGTTTTGGATCAGTATGCAAATTGGTTTTCCTCCTCATTTTGTTCCGTATGACCCTATCAATAGATTGGACGGCAGATAAACATTATGGTGGGCCCCACGTGGGACCCACTTATGTGTGGATGTATACCCACACCGTCATCCATTTGGTGAAAACAACCATGATGTATGCTTTGGTCTACACCATCCAGCAGGCGTGGACGGTGGGCCACCAAGATGTATGTTTATATCTATACAGTCTATATGTATGAACGTGGCCCATCTCACATGTGTGGTACGTGTGGGAGTGGGACCCACTTGTAATATGAGTATAACGCTGGTCCCTTTATATAAATATAAATACATGATAATGTATTATTATATTATATATATATATACATATATATATATATATGTATATATATATATATATATACAACATATATATCATATGTATATGATAGCCCCACGAGGGACCCACCTTCCTGACGTTGGACGTCGTGGGTCCCATCCACACTGTCCGTCCGTTTCTGTACAGATGGGGCCCACCTTGCTGACATGTTGTATATCTTAACCGTTTATTCATTCCGACGTGTGCTCCACCGATGAGGTATGTATTGTATGTCCACGCCATCCATCTCTTTGGGACCCACCTGCTATGAGTGGATTGACTGGAGTACTATACACCAGCTATTTAGCTGGTGTCATGATGTTAACAAGATATGATGGTCTTACCATCAGATGTGTTTCATCCTAACCTTTCATTTGATGGGGACCACCTCCTACCCATCTAACTAGGCAGATGTCATCAAGTGTTATGGTCCAGCACTTGGTACATGTTATATCTATGTTGCTTCCCATTTGGTTGGTATACGGGGCCCACCCCACACGTACTGCACGTATGGGATGAGACCCACCTTGATGTATACCTTCTGTAATCGCACCGTCAGATTTGTGGGTCCCCCGCATGATGTATGTATACCCACAGTCAGTCCATCTGGTGGGACCCACATCTGATGTAATTGATGCCTCCCGTGGGCTGATCATCAGGCAATGTTTTATTTAAACTGTCCATCCATCTAGAGGGCGTGGCCCACCCTCATGTGATGTGTGGGTTTAGATCCACACCGTCCACTCGTGTGGAACCCTCCATGATGTATTTTTATATTCAAGCTGTCCATCTATTTCCCACATGGGATAGGTGGGACTTACATCGATGCACGTATTAGATCCTTACCGTCGATCCATTGGACGTGGGCCCCACCATGGCAGTGAGTGGGCCCCCCCTTGAGTCAATGTTTTTACATCCACACCGGCTGTACATGGATGGTGCTGTGGGACGCACCCTGATTGTATGAAGCCTGCCTTGATGAATGTATTGTATTCACGTTGTCTGTCCACTTTGATGGATGTATGGCCCACTTTGATGCATGCATTTTAGCCATGCCATTCATTTGATGGCTGGCCCAGTAGCCATTGCTGTTGTACCGATGTCGGTAAGTTTTGTGGGTCCCATCTAGACCATGGACACCACTTTGATGTATTTATTTCATCCGCACCGTCTAAATTGTGCTGGGCGAGGTTTGGGCAGTGCTGTTTTTCATGGACAATGTTTGGATGGTGACATGGGCTCCACTGCAATGTATGTTGTATATGTTGTACCCATGCTGCCCACCCGGTGGGGTCCATTTGTGCGTATGTAGGGCCCACTTGTTATGTATATTTGAGGCCCATCAAATGTATGTGTGGCCCATGGGTGTGGCCTATTGTGAGATATTAGGCCCATTAATGCGGTCCATTAGAGGTATATGAGGCCCGTTGGTGTGGCCCATTGATACGGCCCACTTGATGTATATTGACCCATATTGTAACGCCCTAGAAAAATCCGTACTTGGACTCGAGTACTAACTCGACCGGAAATTACGTAGGATTAATTCCTTTAAAAAATAAGTGCAAGTTAGCTAGCGCAACGCTAGAGTAGCTGGAAAATAGTCCCTGATCACTTTAAATACGTTCTACAAGACCCAAAGCGAGTAGAACCAATGACGCTATAATACTCTAAAACCTCGGATCAAACTCTAAGCCGGTTTGTTCTCAGGACCTCTTTAAAACTTTATATTGGATCCAGACCGCGCGTCGAAAGTCCGATACATACAATCTTAGACCGTTCTAACCACCTAGCTGGACTTGACAATCATTTCAAAAATCAAGTCCAACCGACATTCAGAGGCTATTTCATTGAGCTTGGAGTGAAGAGAGTGAGAATAGGGTTAGATTTGAAATTTAAAATTCAAATTTGCACACGACTTGGCGCGTTATTATTAAGCGTTCTGATTGTCAGAATTCAGCCAAATTACACCCTCGGATCAGAAAAAATTTCTATTTCATATTATGAGACTTGTAAACCTGATCTATGTGCGATGACCGCTGAACTGAAACTGGACCGCCACGTGCAATTTACGAACACTACTGGTCTGAAAATGGAATGTGAGTGACATCCGATGTGCATGAACTTAAGTCCGATCACGTTCGGCTAGGGGACCACTAGAAATATCTTTTTGGACCGAAACAGCCCCGATTTAGTTAGGCATCAAGTAAACATTGTTCCCAAGCCTATTTTGGGCATGTTTGGGGTTATAAAAGGGGCTTAAACCCTCACTTATCTCATCCATCCGAATTTACTAGAAACCCTAGCTGGTGTGAGAGAAAAGGTGAGAGATTGTGAGAGAGAGTGAGAGAGAACTTCCTGCTGCTTGCAATACCTATTGCACGTGCTTAAGCAACGCACCTCAATCACTTTTCCGGTGATTTCGCCACATTTCTAGGTAAGAAAAGACCCTAAATACTTGCTGATTTAAGGTTCCGTCATTTACATAGCGAAGTAGCTTATAGATCTTGTGTATTAAGTTCCCAGTTCGCCGTAGACGAAGCGTATACGCTCTGTTCGAATCGGTTCACCTCTAAGGAAAAGGTACGGATTCTAGACACTTTGATTAACTGTTTTCAACGCTTTCAATGTCGTTTAATAGTAGATTATCGATGGCAATGCCGTTTGATATGTACAACATGCTGTCCGTTTCCTGTTTCGTAAGTAGACGAAAAATATGAGATTTAGGGTATTTTAGTCATTTATAGGAAATACTGTTTTCATCCATATTTTGCTGATATGATTGACATGGCTTCTTGTCACATTAGGATATTAGGAATGCGTGCATAATCAGTTTGGCGAAGAGATTCGCCCAAATGCACACTTTGAGTCGACATACTATATGTAGACTTAAATGTGTAGACTAAGTGTTTGTATAAATGTTTATATTAGTATGTATTGAATTAAATGGTGTTATGAATTAGTTTGAGAGTGAATTCTCAAATAATATGCTGATGTACATGATTTCCTATATGTTGGCTATATGCATGATTTCGGTATATGTATGAAATGCATGTGTTGGAAGATTTACTTAAGTTATATGTTATAACATGTGTTAACATGCTCACATTGTTGTATTTCATTTCCATTACTCTTACATGATTGCTGATGTGGATTCATAACTGTTTGGGACTATACCTAGTCCAGGGAGTCGGTAACCGAGTAAATTCATGTTTGGCTTATCTTTGTCACGAACGACACGTCGATGAACGAGAGTCGTGTTTTGGAGTTGGCGGCAGTGGTTAGGCCACACGAGGTATCTTATGCACTTCATGTCGTTCGACTTGAGATGCGCTCGTGCTAGTCGAGCCCGTCAAGTAACCCGACTGGCCATTGTATTTTCACCCTATATGAGTCATAAATGTTTGAACCTAGGATACTGAACTTACCATTGTAAACCCTATTAACCATGGTACTTTGATCAATAAAGACTCATGAGCCGGGCATGGTGGTATGGGACACCGTGATCGAGCTGTCGGCCTATGCTGGGGCCACAAACCTCCCCGTAGTGACTAGTGAGCACCTATGACTCGTGAGCAGATTATGGTGGTATGGGATACTAATTCTTGCTGTCGGCCTACACTGATCAGGCGAGGAGTCATTTGTAGTGACCACGAGCATATTCTGAGTCTACGGGAGGCGATGACCCCTCCGTAGCAATGAGAGTACAGTAAGCCTGTATTGATAAGGTGATAGGGGAACGGTGCAACGAGTGCGAGCAATAGCCCTGGCAGCCCTTGCAGCGACCTACAAAATATACATCGTATGAGATTACTACGAGTGACGACCCTAGGCAGGATCTGTGTTGGGATTGATATAAGGGAAGTACCTTAGTTTTTCAATATTGCTGTATGAAAAGGACTAATAATAACGCGGTAATCATATCAACATCACATTGCATGTGCCTGGAAGATGTGGAGCACTGAGCGGTATGCAAGCATGCCGTGGACGCAGATGGTGCCGTATGAGGGAGAATGTCGGTGAGGGCATCCATCATGTCATGTCATATTGCATTAACAACAGTATTAGGAATGTTTGATTTACTGCTTTACTGTTATTGCATGATTGATTTGAGAACATGCTAATCTTTGCTCTATTATTTCACTGAGTTAGCTACTTGTTGCAGAGTATTTTGGGACGGTTCCCTTCGCGACGGACCCTCCTTCACCTACACAGAAACAATGTCAAGGGAACCCTGGCTAGGGCCGGGGAACCTCCGATGCTTAAGTCAGTAATCTCCTCTCTGGCTCAGAGCTTTTCTCAGTTAGTATCTGCGTACCTTTTACTGTTCCAAGCTTAGAGATTTATACAAGCCGTCAATCCTTATCTTTGGAGGATTCTTCTCCTGGGATCGCTCAGGATCCCGAGAATCTCGGGATTCGCAATCAACATCCCTGGATTTCCATAGATCTGCATCTGTCCTTGCTCCACCATTCCCTGTCTCGGTTGGATATCGACCGACACCGGGAGAGTCTCGGCCAAGGCATGACCGACACCGAGGGAGTCTCGGTCGATGCAGGAGGTCGGGTCCTGAGCCGTGCCCGACAGAATTAGCTCCCTGAAGGGATCTTTACTCTATCGGTTAAATGGCTTTCACACGCCCGACCTTCAATGGGGTGAGGCAGGCGAAGTTATCATACTGACAGAGCGACTTTACTCATCTTTGCTTACACCTGACGGCCCGCCATCTGCACCGTCAGCGTTGTCTCGGTTTCTTCACCCAGTGTCGGCAAAGTCGACTCGGGACTTTACCCGAGGCCGATACATTTTTCCCCAACAGTGAGCCCCCCCTGCTTCTGGTGCCGTCTATGGCAGCAAGGAGCACGATTTTATCGGTCGGTTGGCGTTAGCATCCGAGACAATCATGAGGCATTTAATGTTCTTTGAGTCGTTCTTAGCGTGCGTCGTTGCGCCTTCCAAGGTTACACGTGCGGCCAGCCGTCAACTCGCTCCGTCCGCGTATAAGAAGCAGACGCGTGGCCACGATTTCAGCGCAATCAATCAACAGTCGCCACGCGTCGGAAGGGGGAGCCGAGGCGAACGTCGCTTCGCCTCCGCCATAATGACCCGCCTACGTGGCACGGCTATAAATAGCCCGGGCGGGAGGACGGTTCGAACTTTATTTTCGTCCTCCTTCCTCCCGTCCGTATCTGAATTTTCGCTCTCTTCTTCCTCTCCTCCGCTGTCGCGTTTTTCCTCGTCAGCCATTCCTTGCAATCACCGTCAATCCCTTTGGTGAGTCTTTAGTCTTCCCCTTCTCCTTTAATTAGCTTTAATGGCCGCACAAGGCTCTCAAAGCCCTCGGGAGGAAATGTCAGTGGATGAGGGCGTGTCCCAACACCTCTGGGATATTACGGACCCACCATCTCTATTGACGGAGTTCGCCGCCGGAGCTGACGCCGCATTTCGGCTTGTCAGAGAAACCGGCAGCCCTTTGGCTGAGCACCCCGCCCAGACAGGTCCATCAAGTGGCGGGACATCTCTGGTGACTCGTCCAGGGAGACCTAACCCGTGGGCGGACCAGATGGAGGACGAGGAGGGAGAGGGAGAAGAAGATTTGGTCACAGGTGAGGGAATGGTCGTCCCATACCCTGTGACGCGAACTGCGGAGGCTTCTGGATCGTCTTCGAAAGGAGAAGGAGACGAGCCCAGCGGTCTCGTAGCTTCTACCCTCACCGAGTCCGATTTAAACCGAATCAGGGCTGGTTACCATGTGCCTGATTCGGTCATCCTTCATCTGCCTCGTCCGGGTGACCTTCCCGACCATCCCCCCGCAGGGATGGTCGCAATTTTCCAAGTATCGATGCAGTGCGGCCTGCGCCTGCCACTCCAGCCCATTGCCCGTGACTTCCTCTCTCGAGTCAAAATAGCCCCCGGCCAAATCGTCCCAAACGCGTAGAGGAACTTGTTCGGGTGTGCCGTGCTTTGGTCCGAGCTAGAACAACCTTCTCTCACGGTAGACGAGTTCCTCTACTTGTATCAAGTCCGACCAAACCCCAACTTCCCTAGCCTATACTTCCTAAGTGCGTGGAGAGGCAAGGGGGGATCTCTAATAACCGACCCACCTACCTCGAACAAGTTCTGGAAGGAGAGGTGGTTTTGGGCGTGCGGTCGGTGGGAGTCGGCCGACTCGTGGCCGTACGAGCCTAAAGTATCCCGCACGTTCCGTAGAGCAGGTGACTCGGCGCCTCGGCTCGCCCTTTTTCTTATCCTCCTTTTATATATTATCTTCCTCTGATCGGGACTATTCCGTGTCTTGCAGATATCTTAAAGATTAGGGGGAAGCTCGAGTCCGGGGCTTTGACTCGGATAAGAGAGTTGAAGAAGCTGAGCGCGGCGGAGCGATCGTGGAAGTTGCTCTTGCAACCCGAGCGTCTCCACCTTGCCGGTCTTGACTCGTTCGTTTCAGGTAATTCACTTTTCCTTACGCTTGTCTCCTTGGTTTTTGGTTCGCTTGCTTAACCTTTACATTCGTCATTGCAGATCTCCCCGAAGCTCGCCCAATTTTAAGACCTACCCCAGAGAGCATGGCCGAGCCCCGACCCTCTCTGAAGCCTGTTTCCAAGGTGAAGGCTCCCCCACGATCGACTCTGCTGTCTGGGTCTCGACCCTCAAAGCAGCAGAAGGTCGCGGGCAAGGGGAAGGACACGGTCGCTCCACCTGCTGCCGTGCCCGCCGTTCCCCAGGTGGTCGTCCTCTCTGACCCTGATGAGAGGGCCGAGGAGACGGGGCCTATCCACCCAGTCACCCAGGCGGCACCTGAGTCGGGGCCCGCCGCAGGGGAGGTCTCAGGGCCGAGGGAGGCCCTTCGCGAAGAGTCCCCGAGAAGGGAGATGACTCAGGCGGAGTCCCCCTTCTCGAAGATTATCGCGGAGATGGTGCCTTGGGCGCTTGCCCACGGGAGTGAGAGAGAGTTTGCCAACTACTACAGCGCTCCGACGGCCCAGACCCTCGGGCATGCGGCAAGGCTGCTTTTTGAGGTAAAATCTTCTTTCTTCTCGTGTCGCTTTCTGTCTGGGTTTTCTGAGGCGACTAACCGTCTCTGTATTGCAGCTGGCGCCTTGCCTCGTTAAGGCAAGCTCGGAGCTGGTCGCCTCCCAGAAACTTGCGTCCGAGGCAGAGTCTGCGAAGAGGGTCGCGGCCGAGGCTGAGGGCCGCAGGGAGATCGCCGAGGGCCGAATCGGCATCATGACAGGCGATCTTTCTATCGCCCGGAAGATGGCCGCTGACGCCCGCGCGGCTCTCGAAGGCGTGAAGGCCGACAATGCTCGCCTTACTCTGCTCCTTCAAGAGGCCGAGGAGAGGGAGCGGCTTCTTCGCCAGGTTCATGGCGAGTGCGATGGCGCCCTCGCTCGCGCGAAGGCCGAGGCCGGCGAGCTTGTTCGGGAGGCCCAGGGAGAGACGCGTCGAGCCCAGGAGGAGCGAGACCGAGCTGTAGAGGCCTTCCTCGAGTCTACCGAATTTGAGGAAGAAAGGGACCACCTTTACCAAGGCGGCTACAAGGCCTACGTTCTCGAAATGAGGGCGGCCTTCCCTGAGCTCGATCTCTCTGCTTTCGAGGTTGACAGTCCTCCCGCCGAGGCTGCCGAGGGTGACGCCGCTGAAGGAGACGCTGCCGTTGCTGCTGCCGACGAAGTCGGTCCCTCGGGCGCCTCTTAAGATTGTACTTTTTTTTTTTTTTTTTGTAATCGATACTTTTGTAACTCTCTTTCTGTAATTGGCCCGACATTGGGTACTTGAATGAAATAGAGCTTTTATTCAGTCATCTTCAATTGCAGTAAGAGTGATTATATCTTACGGATAATAAACTTTAAGATTCTCGGCGTTCCAAGGATGAGGCAACGGCTGCCCGTTCAAGTCTTCCAGTTGGTAGGTTCCAGGTCGGATGATGCCTGAAACGACATAGGGGCCTTCCCAGTTTGGGCCTAACGTACCCGACCCAATTTCCTTAGTGTTTGGGAAGGTCCTTCGGAGGACCATGTCCCCGGTTCGGAATCGTCGAACTTTTACTCGGCGATTGTAAAACCGAGACACCTGTCTCTGTCGAGCCATCACTTTCAGTCGCGCATTTTCTCTTCTTTCTTCTAGGGAATCTAGTGCAAAAGAGAGGAGTTCACCGTTCTCTCGTTCATCATATAAGTTGACTCGGGCTGAACCGATACCGATCTCGACCGGCGCGACCGCTTCCGCGCCATAACATAGAGAGAAGGGGGTTTCTCCCGTCGCGGTTCGTGCCGTGGTTCGATAAGCCCACAGTATATTCGAAAGTTCTTCGGCCCATGCTCCCTTTGCCTCGTCGAGTCTGGTCTGGAGATGCTGCTTTATGATTTTGTTGACCGCCTCGACTTGTCCATTCGTCTGAGGGTGATGAGGTGAGGCGTATACATTACGAATGCCGAGGTTGCCGCACATCTCCCGGAATTGTCTGTTATCAAACTGCCTGCCATTGTCTGTTACTATCGTCCGGGGTATTCCGAACCGACATATGATATTTTTCCATAGGAAACTCGTGACCTTTTGCTCGGTAATTTTTGCCAACGGTTCTGCTTCGGCCCACTTCGTGAAGTAGTCCACCGCCACCACGGCAAACTTAGTTTGGCCCTTCCCCAATGGAAAGGGCCCGATTATGTCTATTCCCCACTGCGCGAAAGGCCAGGGTCCCGACATTGGAGTCAGCTCCTCGGGGGGTTGTCTCGGGATCGTTGCGAACCGCTGACAGTTGTCACACCTTTGTACGAATCGTTTGGAGTCATGTTGTATGGTCGGCCAATAATATCCCTGCCGCAACACTTTGTTGGCGAGCGAGCGTCCTCCCGAATGGTTTCCGCATATTTCGTCGTGTATCTCCCGTAAGACATAGTCGGCTTCTTGGGAGTCGACGCACCTTAGTAGAGGAGTATGAAAGCCTTTTTTATACAGAATCCCATTGAGAACAGTGTAGCGCGAGGCTCGGGTTTTTAACCGCCGTGCCTCGGCGCGATCTTCTGGCAGTTCACCATGGTTAAGGTACCGGACGAGCGGGTCGAACCAAGCGGCCGCCGGATCGATTGGAAACAGGACCGAGACGGTCGGCTCGTTCACACTGGGTTCAGGGACATGTTCAATTGGAACTGACCGAGGTATGTCTTTCTCGTCTGCTGAGGCCAGCCTTGCTAATAGGTCGGCTTTGACGTTGTCGATTCTGGGTATTCGAATTATTTCACACTTCTGGAATCCGCTGATCAATTCTTTAGCCTTCTCTATGTACGCCTTTAACTGTTCTTTCCGAGTCTGGTAGACACCGGAAACTTGGTTAACAACCAATTGTGAGTCACTGAAAACGCTCAAATGGGTCGTGCCCAGGCTCGCGGCTAGTCTGAGGCCTAGTAATAAAGCTTCATATTCTGCCGTGTTGTTGGACGCTTGAAAGTCGAGTCGCAAGGCATACTGCATACAAGTTTGATCGGGAGTTTCTAATACTACCCCTGCCCCGCTTGCCTTGGAGTTGGACGAGCCGTCGATAAATAGCTTCCAAGGTGTAGGTCCGAGAGAAGAGGGACCCTCGGGTACATTAACTCCCTCTGGTTCGGGCGGATTATTGGGATTAGGAACCACTTCGACAAGGAAATCGGCGATGGCCTGTCCTTTTAAAGCAGCCCTGGGCCGGTATTGTATGTCAAACTCGCTTAGTTCGACTGCCCACTTTGTAAGTCGACCAGAGGCTTCCGGCTTTTGGAGAACCTGGCGGAGTGGTAGGTCGGTCACAACGGCGATGGTGTGGGCCTGAAAATATGGCCGAAGGCGTCGTGATGAAACCACTAGGGTGAAGGCTACTTTCTCAAGCTGAGGATACCTTGTCTCGGCGGGCAACAAGGCTTTGCTAACGTAGTAGACTGGCAGCTGCTTCCCTTGACTCTCGCGTATTAACGCTGAGCTTACCGCAGCTTCAGACACGGCCAAGTATAACAATAACACTTCACCAGGTTCGGGCTTAGATAATAGCGGTGGAGATCCGAGGTAAACCTTCAATTCTCGAAACGCTCTCTCACATTCCTCCGTCCACATCATAGTCAGTCGTCCCTTCAATTGCTTGAAGAACGGGAGACACTTGTCTGTGGCTCGGGAAAGGAAGCGATTGAGCGCGGCCACTCTTCCAGTTAACCGTTGAATGTCTTTGATAGTTCTGGGAGACTCCATTTCGAGTAAGGCTTTGATCTTCTCTGGGTTTGCTTCGATTCCCCGCTGACTAACGAGGAAACCGAGGAACTTTCCGGAGCTCACACCGAACGCGCACTTGCTAGGGTTTAGCTTCATTTTATACTTACGCAGAATTGAAAACATTTCTTCCAAATCTTTCTCATGGTCGGATGCCTGTTTACTCTTGACGAGCATATCATCAATATAAACTTCCATCGTTCGGCCAATTTGTTTGGAGAACATTTTGTTCACCAACCGCTGATAAGTTGCGCCGGCATTCTTTAATCCAAATGGCATCACTCGGTAACAATAAAGGCCTTTGTCGGTGACAAAGGTAGTTTTTGATTTGTCATTTTCATGCATTACAATTTGATTATAGCCTGAATAGGCATCCATAAAACTGAACAATTCATGACCCGCCGTACTGTCAACCAACTGGTCGATACGAGGAAGAGGGAAGCTATCCTTGGGGCAGGCTTTGTTTAGATCCGTATAGTCTATACAGACTCGCCACTTCCCATTAGCTTTCTTCACTAGCACGACATTAGCTACCCATTCCGGATAGTACACCTCTTCGATAAACTTAGCTTTAAGAAGCTTGCCGACCTCCTCTCCTATGATAGTGTATCTCTCCGGACCGAGAGGTCGACGCTTCTGCCGGATGGGCCTGTAGGTCGGGTCGATGTTGAGCCGGTGCGTCATGACTGAGGAATCAATCCCAGGCATGTCTTCGTGACTCCAAGCGAAGACATCGGCATACCTCCGAAGCAAAGTAATTATTTGTTCTCTAAGAGGCAGGCTCAAGGATGAGCCGATTCGGACTACTTTTGAAACGTCCGTCTCGGTTAACGGCACCGAGATGAGCTCTTCCAGCGGTTCTCCCCGCTCCTGCAATCCGATACGCGGGTCCAGTGATTCGATCATCGAAATTTCTGCCAGGGCTTTTACTACGGTGGCGTAGCACTTCCTAGACTCTTGCTGGTCTCCTTTCACCACCCCTACTCCCGATTCAGTCGGGAATTTCATGGAGAGGTGGTAGGTAGACACTATGGCCTGAAGGAGGCTGAGAGACGGTCGGCCGAGGATGGCGTTGTACACTGAAGGTTGGTCCACGACCAGGAAGTCGACCATCCCGGTCCTCTGGTGGGGCGCAGTTCCCGCTGTGAGCGGCAACGAGACGATTCCTTCCGGGAGTACCTGCCCGCCCGAGAAACCGATGAGCGGCGTCCGGACAGGCCGTAGTACCGACCGACCTATGTCCATTTTGTCGAACGCTGTAGTAAATAGGACGTCCGCTGATGACCCTGTATCCACCAGTATCCGGAACACCTTTCTGTTTGCGATGGTGAGGGTGACCACTAGCGCATCATCGTGGGGATGATGGATGCCTCGAGCATCTTCTTCAGTAAACGAGATGCAATACTTCTCTCGTTTTTTCTCTTTGGGAGGCCGAGATAGCAGGAGAATCTCGGACTCGGGGCGGTCGAGGCTTCTGACGTGGTTTTTTCGGGCATAATGCGAATCCCCGCCTCCTCGATGACCCCCGACAATCGTTCGAATTTCTTCCTGGGGCCGGTCTACACTCGGTCCCGCGACGGCGTCGGTCCCAGCCGTGTGTTCTCTTAGCCGGCCTTCTTTAATCAGCCGCTCGATCTCGTCCTTCAGATGATAGCAGTCACTCGTGTTGTGACCGTGATCGCGATGGTAGTGGCAATACTTGTCCTTGTTCCGACGACCAGGATTCCCTCGCATTTTTCGAGGCCAGTTGACGAAACCCTCGGTTTTGATCTCCATCAGCACTTGTTCAGGAGATTTGTTCAGCGGGGTATATGCAGAGAATTTCCTGTCGGGTCTTTTCCCTGACCTGCTGTCGTCTCGGTCCCGGTCGTCTTTTCGCTTCTTCCCTCCGGCCGAGTCGGCTCCCTTTTTGGCCGACTCTTTTGCCGAAGGCTTCGTGGTCTGGTTTTTCTCTCTTAGGAGTCGCGTTTCCTCCGCGTCGACGTACTTGTCCGACCGAACCATAAACTCGCCCAAGGTATCAGGCGGGTTTTTATCCAGCGATGCCAGAAAAGGCTTGTCTCTGACTCCCTGCATGAGAGCGTTGAGCCGTTTCCTCAGAATGTTTTCGAACCTGGAGAGACTCGAAATTGAAGCGTTTAATGTAGTCCTTGAGTAATTCTCCTTCCCTCTGAACTATGTTGTTCAGATGCGCGGGAGGTTTCAGTTTCTTCTTTCCGCCAATGAAATTGCTGAGGAAGGCGTCGCTGAGTTCGGCGAACGACTTTATTGACCCGGGTTTCAGTTGCTTAAACCAAAGTCGGGCGACGTCCGTCAAGGTCAGAGAAAACGCTCGGCACATAACAGCATCCGAAGCGTCGTGCAATTCCATGTAGGTCCTGAAGCATTCAAGATGCTCTGTAGGATCGGTCTTCCCAGAAAATGGGGTAATCTGGGGTAAGCGGAACCTTTCCGGCAAGCGGGCCCGCATTACCTCGTCCACGAACGGAGAGGCTTTTTCTTCGTGTTTGGTCGGATCTGAGTTCCGACCATGTTTTATATCTGCCATTTCCTTTGCCATCTTCTCTCGGACTTCATTTTTGAAGTCCTGCATGTCGGCCTTCCAGGGTTCGGCGCTCTCTGTCGTTTCTTCAGCGTCCGCCGGTAGCCGACTACGCCTCCTCTGATCTATTCTATGCCTCAGGTCAGAGGGAGGCAGAACTGCTGTTGCCGAACGAGCAGGTGCCGGGTGACTTGGTTCTCGTGGCTGACTCGGTCGTCTAGGAGACGGTGGCGCGGGCGGCTGCGCTATGGATGCGGGTGGATGAGCTGGTGTCGACTCTTGTCGCTGCATCTGCTGGTTGCACAGTTGTTCCAGCATGTGTTTCATGGTGGCCATCTCGGAATGCATTTCCTGAACCTCACGATCCAGGTATGCGTTCCCGTGGTTGGGCTGGCTTGCAGTCGCAGGCGGCGCTGCCGGGGGAGCTCCCTGAGCGACGCTGGCGGCGGCCTCCCTCACTTCATCTGGGTCCGTCCTTCTTGTTCTTGCCATTTGAATGGTTGGAGAAAGCGGCTTTTTGTCCGTTTCCCACAGACGGCGCCAAACTGTTGCAGAGTATTTTGGGACGGTTCCCTTCGCGACGGACCCTCCTTCACCTGCACAGAAACAATGTCAAGGGAACCCTGGCTAGGGCCGGGGAACCTCCGATGCTTAAGTCAGTAATCTCCTCTCTGGCTCAGAGCTTTTCTCAGTTAGTATCTGCGTACCTTTTACTGTTCCAAGCTTAGAGATTTATACAAGCCGTCAATCCTTATCTTTGGAGGATTCTTCTCCTGGGATCGCTCAGGATCCCGAGAATCTCGGGATTCGCAATCAACATCCCTGGATTTCCGTAGATCTGCATCTGTCCTTGCTCCACCATTCCCTGTCTCGGTTGGATATCAACCGACACCGGGAGAGTCTCGGCCAAGGCATGACCGACACCGAGGGAGTCTCGGTCGATGCAGGAGGTCGGGTCCTGAGCCGTGCCCGACAGAATTAGCTCCCTGAAGGGATCTTTACTCTATCGGTTAAATGGCTTTCACACGCCCGACCTTCACTGGGGTGAGGCAGGCGAAGTTATCATACTGACAGAGCGACTTTACTCGTCTTTGCTTACACCTGACGGCCCGCCATCTGCACCGTCAGCGTTGTCTCGGTTTCTTCACGCAGTGTCGGCAAAGTCGACTCGGGACTTTACCCGAGGCCGACACATTTTTCCCCAACACTACTCACTCCCACGTTACGGGATGGTGTTTGCAACACCCACCAGACCCTGTCTTAGATGCAGGTGAGGCAACGATTCAGGAGGAAGAGCCGGACTATGATGAGGACCAGAACGAGTTCTCATATATGCAGTACCATGACGGCTTTACTTAGGTGGCCTGGATTGACGGGACTTCTCAGTGGGACTATTTTGACATTTGATTTCTGTTTATTTACATGTATATGAGACTCAGAGATGTATTCATACTTTAGAGACAGTTGAGATCTATTTTGTTTTCCATACAGTGATATGTATATCCTTTAGTCTTTCGCTTGCTTTTATCACTGAATCTGGAGTATGAATTGCAGTTTTGGTATACTTTTACTCATGTGAATGCTTTAACTCAGACAACATTGAATCATAATCATTTTTGTTGCATAAGTGACGGTCTGGAACTTGGGAGTTGGGTTTATATACGACCCCCGATTTTCAGGGTGTTACACATATGATGTGGCCCACGTAATGTACATAGGCCCATTAGTGCGGCCCATTGATGCAGCCGACCGTGATGTGTATATTAGGCCCAATGGTATACCGCGATGTGTAAGGCTCACCTGTGATGACTATTTGAGGCTCACTTGTTGGATAATTGGGCCCACCTGATGTTTGACTCTATGTGGACCACTACTTGGGAGCAATGTTGGTTAGATGCCCACATTGATGTGCAATGATGGTTAGATGTCCTCATTGTGACCTTTCTATAGCCCTTTTTAGGCCCATTCTCATCATTCTCTCAATGGGTTAACCTAAATAAGTGGGCCCCATTCACCGTAGATGGATGGCTCCATGTTATCGAATTTGATAAAACTACAGCCGTGTGCTGATCTTTATACTATAGTTAATTGGCTGATCATTTATGGATCCCGTTTTGTTTATCTGCCAATTATCGATGCGATTAACGTGACCAATTTATCGATTCTGATTATTGATCAATTTTGATTGTTGTGACTGATTGTCGACTCCGATCGACGTGTGTAAAACCCGTATCTTAATTCGTACTGTTCCTTAGGCTTTCACGGTTATTCCGATCGATTTTCGGTGACTCATGATCTGTAACCGGTGTTACGCGCAATCCTGAGACGGATCCTGTTGTTCTGAGTCGGTTCGACCCGAGACTTGTACCAGTGCGACCGCGTCGTCGCCGCGGTTCCGATGCCGCATCTCACGCGCCGAGGCGATACACAGGCCAGGAGATGTGGGCCCGCGTTCAGTTCAAGGAAAATACCGCGCATTGCTAATCCCAAGAAAATCCATCACATCAATCACATCATTTGTCAAAAGTACACCCATCCCTAAGTACAACTACCCATCCCCAAAAGTCAACCCTCCCATCACCTCACCCATCTCTCTCCCCATCACTCCACCACTCACATCACCTTTCTCTCTCATCTCTGTCTCTCATTCTCTCCTAAGCTTCATGAGAGCAACCCACGTCCAAGCTATCTCCAAGAGAGGAGAGCTTGGTGTGGCCCACCTCCCATCTCCACCGTCTATGATCCAATCTCGACCGTTGAAGTTCATCCTTTGATGCTCTACAATACTTTGGTGAAAGGAGGAGAATATCATAGGTGGGTGCTTCTCTCTTTTTTTCTCTCTCTCTCCTTCCTTTATTTTGGGCCCATTCGGTGAGTGGTGTCCAAACCGTCCATCACATGGACCCTATGGCCGTCTAAACATGGGGACCGACCCACTTCGCTACCTCTCTTAGAGGATCTGGATGATGGGCATGGACAAGCATCAAATTAATCCAAACCAGGTGGGCGACGTTCATGTGGGGCCCACCTTGATGCATAGACCACGTCCCATGTGGGGCCCATCACGATGCATGTGATTATCCATGCCGTCCAGCGTCCCTGGACGCTGGAAGGGTGTGGCTAACAGGGAGTGCATGTACTGAAATGTGCGTGTACTGACAGCTAACAAAAAAAAAAGAAGGGGAAGTTGGGGTGGGCCGCTCATGCGGGTCCTACTTTGATGCATGTACTTAATCTAACCCATCCGTCCTCTTCCTCAGATCATTTTAACCATTGAACAAAAAAAATGAGGCTGATCTGATGATCAAGCAGGCCATACCAAAGGAAATAGTATTATTATCCTTAAAACTCACTCTGTTTCTTCTATTTGCCAAAAATACATCACATATTAGTCTCATTAGGTAGATCATGGGCCGTAGAATCCAATGAATGGGTTAAATTTGTCAGATCAGGACCCCACATGGAAAAACCACAAAGATATCATTTTTTTTTTTTAAAAAAAAAACAAAGAGAATTAAGGCAGCAGCTGCTACTGCCGCCGCTGACACCACGCCGCTGACACCACAGGGCCGCAGGAGCGTCCTGTACTGGACGCTGGCGGACGGGCGGGCTGGGCCTCACGGCCCCAGCCGTGGGTCCCACCAAGATGTATGTTGTCATCCACGCCGTTCATTCGGTGGGCCTTTGCTTGAAGTGGGCCCCCCTCAAAAGATTAGCCCGATCTGAATTCCAGATGGCCCACATCATAGGAAGCGGTGTAATTGAACATCTACCATTGAAATCCCTTTTCAGGGTCACAGAAGTTTCGAATCATGCTGAAATTTATTTTTTTCCTATTCATCCGGGACCGTGTGACCTTATCAATAGATTGGATGGCAGATGAATGTCATGGTGGGCCCACATGGGACCCACCTTGTGAAGGCACGGATTGTCTGGTGTGCGTTGGACAGCAGCCACCTACACAACTGCTGTACGGAGCAATTTTGGTGGGCCCCACACGACTGACGTGGTTTACACCCACATCGTCCATCTGAACGATGGGTCACATGCAGCAGGTAGTTGCGGCTACCAAGAAGCCATCTACTCTGTGGGTCTGATCACGAGGTGGGTTATATCCCAACCGTCCACCTATTCAACATGGGACCCATCTGATATGCCTGCACGTGTGCAGTGCACTGGACGTGGGACCACTGATATATGAATTGTATTCCATGCTGTCCATCAGAGTGGACTCCACCATGATGTATTTATCAGCTGCACCGTCCATCTGGACGGTGCAGTGAGGGCGACAGTGATATATGGGTCTCATCCTCACCGTCCACACAGTAGAACGGTGGGACCCACCTTGATGCATATATATCCACATCGTCTGTCCTACGTGGCCAGTAATGAAGTGAACTGACAGTGGGTGTGATAGATGGTAAGAGACAAAAGAAGTTAAAATATTATTTTATTTTATATTAATATAATATGGATGGAGAGGGTAGCCCAACTCATGGGACCCATTCCCTTTTTGTTCTAAGCTGCAACGGTGCAGCAGCAGCAAGCAGCTACCCTATCATTGTTAGCAGGGTTCATGGGACCCATCCACACCGTTCATCCATTGAAGCGGGCCACACCACCATGCACGTGATTTTGTCCACTGTCTAAGGATGGTGGGATCCACCCCACGTGTGGGATTCCACCTGGGGTATGTAACTGTTCAGGCCGTCCAGAGCCTGGACGTTGAGATATATATATATATATATATATATATATATATGCATATATTATATTATATTATATATACTTGATGGTGGGTCGTACGTGGGACCCACCTCTGCCTTTTAGTGCAGCAAGCTGCATGTGCAGTAGCTATAGAGCTGCCTCTTTTGATGGCAGCAAGCCGCCCCACATTGATGTGTGTAATTTTTACACTGTCCATTGTTCGACGGTGGGATCCACCATGATGCATACGTTATATCCAAACCATCCAACCATATTGAAATATCATTTTTATGGCATGAGCTAAAGGATGGGTCAGATTTAAAGTTCAAGTAGACCCCACCATTTAAATAGTGGACTATGACATACACCGTTCAAACTCCTAAGGGCCACATTAGTTTCCTATGATGTTGTTATTTGTCTTCATTTCATCTATCCCTATGTTAACTTATGAATAGGTCAGATCTCAAAAATACATAAGAGTGAGCTCGATTTGATATACATGAGGCCCATTGGTGCGGCCCGAGTCGGTACATATGAGACTCATCGGTGCGACCTATTTGATATACATGAAACCCGTTGGTGCGGTACATTAGCATGACCCACTTGATATATATGATGGCCCATTAGTACGGCCCATTGACGTAACCCACTTGATGTATGCTGAGGCCCATGGGTCGTAGCCCTTTTGATGCATTTGAGGCCCATGGGTCGTGGTCCTTGGTAATGTGTATTGGGCCCGTGTATGCGGTCCGCCGTGATGTGTGTATTGTATATCTATGACGTCCATTCATGCGACCCGCCGTGTTGTATATATTCTACATCCATGTCGTTCATGTGCGTAGCCCGCAGTGATGTATTTACAGTCAGCATGATGGGGCCCGATGTGGTATAATTGTGACCCATCCATGAGCCCCATCATGATGTAATTTGGCCCATGTGCGGGGCCAACTTATTTGTACTTTTAGCATAAGTAATAGGGCCCATCTATTTGCGTTTGAAGCCCATATGATAAGGCTCATCCTGATGTATTTTTGAGGTCCATATGATAGGGCCCACCTACTTGAATCTGAGGCCCATGGGCAAGACCCGTTGTGATGTATTCAAGGCCCATGGTTGAGGTCCAGTGTGATGTACGTATGGCCCATTAAGTTGTGTATGAATCCCTTGTATAGGCCACTCCTTGAGAGCAGTGTTGATTAAATGGTCACATTGTTGGGTAATGATGGTTGGATGTCCACATTGTGACCTTCCCTTAAGCCTCGGTAGGCCCATTCTCATCATTCCCTTGGAGGGTAAACCCAAATAAGTGGGCCCCATTCACCGTAGACAGATGGCTCCGTGCTATCGGATTTGATATAACCACGGCCGAGTGTTGATCTTTATACTATAGTTGATCGGCTGATCATCTATGGACCCCGCTTTGTTTATCTGCTGATTATTGGTGCCGATTGTTGAGGTCGACGTCGATTATTATCCCTGAATATCGGTGCTTATTATCGATGCTGATTATCGATTCTGATTGACATGACCAATTTACCGATTCCGATTACTGACCGATCGTCGATTCCGATTGACTTAGTCGATTTGTCGATTCTGAATGATGATACCGATTGTTGATGTCGATACCGATTGTCGATTCCAATTCTGATCTGTCGAGGCTAATTATATAGGCCGATTCCGATTATCGAGGTCGAGTATCAAGGCCGATTCTGAATGTCAATTTCTGACTGTTGAGGCCGACCTCGATGGTCAAGGTCGATTTTGATTGCCAAGACTGACTATCGAGACCTATACGATGTACATGCGACCCATAGTTGAGGCCCATTATGATGTATTCATGGTCCATGGGCAAGGCTTATAGTGATGTATTCATGGCCTATGGGTAAGGCCCATTGTGATATGTATCAGGCCCATGAGAAGGGTCCACCCGTTGTGTATATGTGGCCCTTGAGTAAGACCCCTTATGTTGTATATTAGGCCTTTGTGTGAGGCTGTGAGTCCACTATATGTTAGGCTTTATGTGGACCGTTCCTTGGGGAGCAATGATGGTTAGACGTCCACATTGTCGAGGCCGATTGTTGATGCCGGTTATTGATACCAATTATGAATATGTGACTGTATAGCATCATGATATATGCCCATACGCATCATCTACATGTCTGTTATGAGATATGATTGACCATTGCATATGTCATAGTGCTGGTTGTTATGAGACTCCCTGATAGATGGAGATTGTCTCACATGGGCGCACGGTTTGCACAGGATTGATGCACGGATGGATTGTATGACTCATGCATCTTGCATTGTGTGTTGTGATTACTGTATGCCCTAGCGACATCAGGGTCGTAGCCTCCACAGGCATATCGTGGATGGCCAGATGGAACACCGAAAATTTGATCGACATGGGGTGCTATAGATATCCCTGGGTGAAAGTCTCTAAACCCTCTTGGTTCCAGAGGTTGCTCCAACATGTGGACCGAGTGGGTAGATGAGTGCCGAGTGCCGATTAGCAGATGGCTGCGCTCTCCACTATGTTGTGGTCGATTGGAAGGGGGTGCGGCCTTACCTGCCCGAGAGGAGGGGGCAATGCTAGGCTGAGTTTGACCAGCTCGAGGAATGGGTCCGCTATCGACGAGCCGGGCCCGATATTGGCAGGTGGATAGTGAGGTCTCTTCCACTCGCCTTGTTGCACACGATGGGGTGGCAATCTGGTTTGGAGTGTAATAGACCTCGGTGATTTCTCAGAGAGGAACCGTACTGATATGTGGACTTATTGAGTAGGAGATGCATGCTCATTCATTCATCCATTCACTATCCACTCGGGCTGGTGGTGCGCAACTAATTGTTATGTACCTTCGTTATTGTATGGATTTCGGTTAGGCACGCGACTAACCTGAAATCAAGAGTTTACCACGTTGAGTCTGACTATCCAAATTTAGGTATGAGACTGGTTTGGATAGGAGTCCCTTGTGGTAGACCCTATAGCCTGCGATACTACGTACTATCATCCCGACTTCACACTCCAGCATGGTTATTTCATTCGCATTGCACGTTGCATTACATCCGCAAGCATATGACATCTTGGGTTGCTATTTCTACACTTACATGGCCTAGACAGATTTAACAGGATTTGTATATTGCATTGCATTCTCAGCATCTGAATTTGGCTCTTTATGACCCCTCATCGCATAGCTATTCTATATCACGTATTCTGATATTGATTGACTTATAGACTTGTCCATACTTTTGTTTACTCTGTTATCGTATGATTTATATCTTGTCAGTATTCCTTCCTACTCTGATAATTCCTACTCTTGTCAGTATTTCTGCTTATTCAGATATTGTATGGTTTATAGATTACCAATTTTTCGGTATTGTATGATTATAGCACTGTATTGAACACTTGACACTTACCTTGTGCACACACTTACACCACCTTTTAAGCTTTCCATAAGCTTATGCACGATAGATGCGTGCAGGTGATGTTAGGCTGCAGCAGTGTTGAGCTTGGAGCGTGCGGTGGTCTTTTGGAGCTTGATTCTCTATTTATGTATTTCCCCTTCAGTATTGTATTCAAATGATTATATTAGTGGATATGTGATGATGATGTTGCCTTTGTGAATTGGGTAATCTTGTGGTTATGCTTATTACTAGTTAAATGTACAAAAAAAAAATAAAAAATCCTCCTTGTAGGATCCCAGGATCGGAATCTGGCATATGAATGCTAGGAGCCTAGAATGGGGTACTATGGAGGTCGGCACCGAATTCGGCGATCGGAATTCCTGTGAATTCGATTTTCGAGTTTGGAGCGTGACAACGTGACCAATTTTTCGACTCTTATTACCAATCAATTCTAATCGACGTGACTGATTTGCTGATTATTATTACTGATTGATTCTGATTATCGAGACCGATTATCGATTGATTCCGATTGTCGTAGCTGATTTCTGATTAGCGATCGAGGTCGATTATCACGACTGACTGATGATTCTGATGAACATGGCCAATTTGCTGATTTTGATTATCGAGGCCGATTATCGATCGGTTCCGACTGTCGTGGCCGATTCGCCGATTCTAATTATCGAGGCTGATTATCAAGGCTGATTCCGATTGTCAAGGCTAGATATTGAGGCCGATTGTCGAGGCCCAATGTGATGCATATGCGACCCATATTTGAGGCCCATTGTGATGTGCATTCAGCCCATGTTTGAGGCCCAATGTGATGTATATGCGACCGATGTGATGAGGCCCATTGTGATGCATTTGAGTGCCAGGCGATGGAGCCCATTATGCTGTATGTTATGCCCATGTGAAAGGCCCATCGTGATGCGTATTAAGCTCTTGAGTGAGGCCCATGGTGTTGTATATTTGGCCCTTGTATGAGGTCATGGGTCCACTATATGTTAGGATCTATAAGGGTCATTCCTTGGGACAATGTTGGTTAGATGTCCACATTGTCAAGGCCGATTGTTGATGTCGGCTATTGATACTAGTTATGAGTATGTGATAACATAGCATCATGATACATGCCCATACGCATCATCTGCATGTTTGTTATGAGATATGGTTGATCATTGCATGTCATTAGGCATGTTGTTATGAGCCTCCCTAATAGGTGGAGATTGTCTCACATGAGTACACGGTATGCACGGGATTGATGCATGACTGGATTGTATGGCTCATGCATCTTGCATTGTGTATTGTAATTACTGTACGCCCTAGCGACATTAGGGTTGTAGCCTCCACAGGTATTTCGTGGATGGCCAGATGGGACACCGAAAACCTGTTCTACATAGGGTGTTATAGATATCCTTGGGTGAAAGTCCCTAAACCCTCTTGGTTCCAGAGGTTGCTCCAACGTCTATACCGAGTGGATGTATAAGCGCATGAGGGTCGTATACCATTAGGCTGCGTCTCCCACTGTGTCGTGGTCGGTTGAAAGGGGGTGCGGCCTTACCTGCCAGAGAGGAGGGGGCAATGCTAGGCTGAGTCTGACCAGCTCGAGGAATGAGTCCGCTATTGATGAGCCGAGCCCGATATTGGCAGGCAGATAGTGAGGTCTCTTCCACTCACCTTATTGTGCGTGATGAGGCGGCAATCTGGTTTAGAGTGTAATAGACCCCGGTGATTTCCCAGAGAGGAACCGTACTGATATGTGGACTTATTGAGTAGGAGTTGCATGCTCATTCATTCATTCATTCACTATCCACTCGGGCTGGTGGTGCACAACTAATTGTTGTGTACCTTCGTTATGGCAAGGATTTCGGTTGGGCGCGCGACTAACCTGAGATCAGGAGTTTACCATGATGAGTCTGACTATCCAAATTTAGGAATGGGACTGGTTTGGATAGAAGTCCCTTGTGATGGACCCCGTAGCCTGTGATACTACGTACTATCATCCCGACTTCACACTCCGACATGGCCATTCCATTCGCATCGCATATTGCATTACATCTGCAGATATATGGCATTTTGAGTTGCTATGTTTCTGTACTTATATGACCTAGGCAGACTTAGCAGGATTTGTATATTGCATTATATCCTTGGCATTGATATCTGACTCTTTATTACTCCTTATTGCATAGATGTTCTATATTGTGTATTCTGATATTGATTAGCGTATGGACTTGTCCATACTTCTGCTTACCCTGTTATCGTATGATTTATGATCTTGTTAGTATATCTGCTTACTCTGATAATTCATGATCTTGTCAGTATATCTGCTTATTCCGATAATGTACGATTTACGGATTACCAGTAATTTCGATGTTGTTTGATGATGGCATTGTATTGAATACTTGACACTTACCTTGTACACACACTTACACCACCCTCTAAGCTTTCTATAAGCTTATGCACGATAGATGCGTGCAGGTGATGTTAGGTTGCAGCAGTGTTGAACTTGGAGCGTGCAGCAGTCCTTTGAAGCTTGATTTTCGATTTGTGTATTTTCCTTTCAACATTGTACTAAAATGATTATATTAGTGGATATGTGATGATGATGTTGTCTTTGTGAATTGGGTAATCTTGTGGTTATGCTTATTACGAGTTAAATGTAAAAAATATAGGATCTCAGGATCGGAATTTGGCGTATGAACGCTAAGAGCTGAAAATGGGGTACTACGGAGGCTGTTGGCACCGGATTCGGTGATCGGTATTCTTGTGAATCCGATTTTCGGGTTTGGGGCGTGACAATCTGTCACTGCCATACCACCATCTACCCCATACATAGACATCGGCCCATCAATCAAGCCATCTCCCACCACTACCACATTATCCACACCACTCAAACCATCCATCCCAATATCCATGAATCTCGGAGACCCATCTACCATGGATCCATCAAACCCATCAAAACCATTCATCCCATCCAACCCAACCTCACATCCTCCATTAATGGTGGTGGGAGTAATGCCATAAATGACATTGATCTCCCCAAAGGAGCCCGTTACTTCCCCACCAACCTCCATAAAATCATTCATAAATGGGTTTCCTCCATCATCATTAGACCCACCTACCTCCTCACCACTCATAAATCCATCAATCCCCCCATCATGACCAGCAATAGTCAATCCCAAAAAGAGAAAAAGAGGGCAAAAGAAGAAGAAGATAAAGAAGAGACAAAAAGAAATGGATAGAGGAGATGATCGGACGGTCAAGGACAGGAAGGAATGTCCGAAAAAGGTGAGCAAGAATGAACAAGAAGAAGAGATGCTCGCTGGAATAAAAGATGAACGGAGGCGGCAACCCAATTACCGCCTACGGTACTCTGATCACTGCTCCTCAGACCTGACATTTTTGCATCAATGCAGTACTGACAAGACAGAATGGGAGGAAAAAGTCAGCGGGCGGCAGTCCGATTGCCGTCCCGGCCCACTTTTGGTCGAATATTGGGCAGGGTCCATCTCGGAAGACAAGGATCCCAGAATAAATATCCATGCACTTAATTGAGATCTCAAAGGTGTATAAAAGCAAAGATTGAAAAGGAACAATGTTGGCAAGCTGAAGTAGAATATACATCAGAGGATACATGAAAGTAAGATATAACAAGCTAATCATCATCAGGAAGATAAGCATTAGTATCCTGGCGATGAAAGTGAGGCCCCAGGATTCCTCCAGCAAAATGCGCATCGCCGCCAGGAGCATAGCCAGGCTGTAAGATTAGGCCGATACCATGCTGCTCCCACCAGGAACTGTACTCTCTAGACTGATCAACAAAGGCGCTAGCATCATAACCCTCCAGTGTAGTTGTCAACTCCTTCTCAAGCACCGATCTCCAATTAAAAGGACCAGACCTTGGACTAAGTGGCACCATGGGACTACCAGTCAACTGCCAGAAGAGTCTCTCTCCCAAGTACCATTTCGTCACATGAGGATCCTCAAGAATACGACGTCAAGCCTGAAAAGTTTCCTGGGCCCCAGGAGTGAGTGTCGCGTTCGACCGAAGATACTACCTAGACAAGAACTGGGAAAAGAAAAATCAAATGTGGAGCAGAAAAAGCAACACATGGGCAATACAGAAAAGGGCAAGATCACTCACATCACTCAGAACAAGGGCGTCGACATTCGATCTCCAAGCAAGATCAGAAAATAGACGCGTGCGGCTGCAGTTATCCTTGTACCACAGCATCATGTAAGGAAATGGAGGCGAATGGTCAATCAAAGTGGGGGCCAAATGAGGAAAGTAGTCAAAAAAGTAAACCTGCATGAATCACGGTCAGAGAAGGACAAACTGAATCATCCCCAAGGAGAATATTGCAAATATGGAGATAAAAAAATACCTTGATGACTGGGTAAAAGCTAGTCAGGGATCGGCTGATGCAATGGCTGGCCTTATCCAGCCCTTCGTACAAATGGGTCAAGAGAGCCACATTCCAATTATACGGTGTGGGGAAGGTGATGTCTGCCACGAGCGACAACAGATGAGAACTCACCAGCTCATTCTCGTGGCAGAAAATCATTGCACCCATAGTATACAAAATCAGGGCACACGCCTTCACCACAGCCGCCGCTTCGGTCTCGGGAACATGTCTGCCAAAGTTCGATGATAACCAGAGGAGTTTGAAGCGGGGACCGGTAAAGTCCACTGCGTCTGGCATCATCCCCAATAGACCCATCCAGTCCTCCTTTGTAGGCACTGGAAGGTCATGCTCAAAAGGGACAGATCCTCCGTCATATCGAAGGCCGAGTTGCATGTATATATCATATGGGGTAATGCCCCACTCACCAAAAGGAAGCTGAAAAGTATGGGTCTCAGGGTGCTATCTCTCAGACAGAGCAGACAAGAGAGACATATTTGTTCGACTCAGATGGACGCGGAATAGGTGAGCGAAGGGAGTATGCTCTAGAAACTCAAAGAACAACGGCTGTGGATCCTGGAACCAATCAGGCCAGTGTGTCCTGACCCCACACCCTCTCAAAACAGTAGGCGCACCACCTTCTCGGACAATGTCAGACAAATGCCGGCCCTCTCGGGGTACATAACATGGATCGGCTGATTGACGTGAGGAGCTGACCTTATTTTTACCATGTCGAGGCATGCTGCACATACAAAGTATCTGAGTAAGTACCCCATTTAGTGGCCCATTTACAAGGGCCCATTTCCAAAAAGCCCAATGCCCACTTTCAAAGTCCATGACCCATTTACAAAGGCCCATTTCCACAAGCCCAAGGCCCATTCCAAAAAGCCTATTTCAAGGCCCGTTTCCAAAAGCCCAAAGCCCATCTTCCAAAAATTCTTTTCAGAGACCATTCTCACCAAAAATCTAATCCATGTATCTGGACCATTCAAGCATGATGTGGGGTCCACTTCACAAATCCCACCCGTCCATCCTTCACTATAAATGGCCAACTATCACAATCCATGCCACTAACACATCCGAGTGAGCCCCAGATCATCCATACACAAGTGAGCCCTACATTCGTCCATATACAAATGGGCCTCCAGATCATCCCTCTAACGGCCCAGATTATCCATACACAGGTGGGCCCTACATTCGTCCATACACAAATGGCCCCAGATCATTCATCCAACGGTTTAGATCATCACCCATAAAAAAATAAAAAAAAATAAAAAAATATAAAAAATAAAAAACAAATAAAGGGTGGGGCCCTTTTCTTATAACACCCCACTCCACCAAAAAAAAATAAACACCAAAAAATATAATTATAGTCCAGCCAACTACTTGGCCCAAGCAAATAAGTTCAACAAGATCCAATGGTTCTAATCAAATCCGGATGATCCAACGGTCCTGATCATGGCTCTCTCCCAACCCAAGGAAAGATCCAACTCAAAGGGCGGCCCAAAAAGATCCAGTAGAGGTTCAGGGGCCAAGATTACCTGAAATGGAAAGAAGGAAGAAAATGCAAGAAAATAAGCTAAGAAAATCTCTCCAAAAATAGCTCAAGGGACCACAATGGGTCCCTGGACGTCCTAACTGTAAGGATCAAATAGAGGAGAAGGTGACACCGGACAGACCAGTGCACCGAATGGACCGACAGTCCAAACTAGTGACCGGCAGTATCCAGATTACCGCCCGCGGCAGTCCGATTGCTGTTCGACCAAAAGTGTGCATGAGGCAATGGGCTGTCCCCTAGGGCAGTTGCAAGCAACCGGTTTTTACCTCTAACCACTAGACAATGCCCAAAATTTTTTATAAAAATAATCCCAAACTCTCAAAAACTTTCAAAAATAGTCCTGAATTTTCAAAAGTTGTCGAAACAGCCTCTAAGTCTTCAACGGTTACTAAAATAGTCCCTGAGCCTTCAAAAGTCACCAAAATAGTCCCCAAGTCTTCAAAACTTACCAAAATAGCCTCCTTTTCAAAAAAAAATCTCCAAGAAAAAATCCCCCCAAAAAAAATATACCAAAAATTATCAAAGTAAAACAAATCCCCACTGAGTATAGCCACAAAAAGGTCTATCCCTTTTAAGTTATCAAGCTCCATTAATTAGTGGAGGACATCTGACTTTTCCTGTAAATAAAAACCGAATGACGACGTCCACCCGCGAAGTCGAATGGATATTTTCTAAAAATCCAACATATATGCTTTCAAATAAAATCCCCAAGGAGTCTAGCTCCAAAGGGAATAGATTCTCAAAAAAGGGTTTTTTTTTTTAAAAAACACACGCGACGCGTAGTATAATGAGGAATCTCTCATATTCTCTAGTTGCGGCCAGTCTAAACAGCTAAATAAGATTCAATCTCTTCCGGTTCCCCCAGTGGATGATCGAATCCATACATGATACAAATACGATTGGCCCGATCTTTATATCTGAACAGTCATACGAATGCTAGTAGAAGTGAATGGATCTATCTCTGGAAAAGAACCATTAAACTCAAAATGACAACAATTCATTGTAACATACGTATCAGAATCAGCAGGCTGCGTGGAAAAAAATCACTCGCACGTACCTAGTCTAGGATGTTCAAAAAATTTGATTGAGTCCAAGTCGACGTAGTGAGTTTCCCATAAGGCCGCACCAACACGCAGGGCAGTTAACCACTTTGACAATCAAACAAACCGAATACTCCTAGGTTGATTACGTAGCAAAGAAAACAACAGACCAAATAGTATGAGAATCCTCATAAAGCCGCGACAATTGCGCAGAGGCCCTTTTCAAACTTACCCTCTAATGCTATCAACAATCAGACGTGAAAGGGTTGTGATTAGTGATCTGTAAAGCCGCGGCGAATGCACAGGAGGCAATCACAACGTTTTCCTCAACCCTCGTGATATGTACAAGTTATCTCTTTTCCAGATAGTCGACTGACAATGATACAATGGCAGGCAACTGATTCGAGTCACTACCCCTTTTTCTGACCAGAAGGGTGGGGTGTCCACTTGCTTTGACCATCAGTTGCTCGCAACCTCGGTCAAAGAGGGGCATCTGTAGACAACCCACCTAGGCTAAATCTTGAGAAGGTTAAGACTGTCCGGGAACCATGATCATACCTAATCCCAGCCTAAATAAAACCCTAACCGAAAGTCCTCAAAAATCCAATCCGCAACCTGAAACCCTGATCCAAACCATTCAGCACTCACAAAACCCCACTTATATCCTATACTATGACCAGATCCCCTTTACCTAAGCCTAAACCCACTTTTTTGAGCCAAAAACTCCAAAAGGAGACTTTTGAGCAAACCCGCACAATATATAAGGCCTGCACGTGCGAACCCAGCCTGAACTGAGCCTAGGAGGTAGTCTAACTACCGCGGGCGGCAGTTTGACTACCGCCTGCGGTACTTCAAGTGCCACCACTCATGGCTCGCGTGTGGATGGCTGTCCCAGAGCATAAAAATTAACTTTCCCTTGGATTTACCCCCCAGCCTTCACTATTTACCATTTTACCACCCCCCATAGCAAATGAGAGAGTGCCATGTGGCATTCCTTTCTCCACAACCAACCATAACTTGCCACCTCACCTTTTACCCCTCTCAAACCCATAATTTACATCAATGCCATTAGAGAAGGCTATAAATAGCCCTCTCCACTTTACATTTTCAACAGCAACATCTCCTCATCCAAGAGAGAGAAAGTGAGAGGGAGAGAGAGTGAGAAAGAGAGTGAAGGAAAGGGAACGTGCTCCCAAGCCTTCAAAGATCTGATCTTTCTAGCCACCCCCTAGCCTTCCTCTCAACCTTTCCAACTAATAAGCCTAGCCTAGATCTGATCATGGTCTGGTTCATGTCTTAGCCTACTCACGATCAAGCTAAATATCCATTCTACATTCATCATGACATTTATTCTCTTCTCAAGCCCCCTGCTTCTCTAGATCTCTAGTGAACGTATGCTCTGTGACTTGCCGTATACTGGATCCTGTCACATCAAAAATTCCTTTTGATCTAGTCCATCTTTTCTTTACCTTTTTACATAAGCATCATCACATCCGCTTTCTATACATATTGTTGGATGTATGCTCTGTGGCTTGCCGAAATCTCGGATCTTGCCACATCAGAAATTCACGTGTGTGCCTATTCCTAATCCGACCATATCATTCATCCCTTGAGTTTTTACCACACTGAGTAGAGACTGTACATTTGTACAGACAGAGAGGGTGCCTAACACCTTCCCTCTTTGTAATCGAGGTCCCTTACCCGGAATCCCAGATCGCAGACCAGGAGTCAATCTAAGGTAGGAGAGTCTTCGGATTTCTCCAACCTTACATATTTCGCGGTTCTACTCGACCGTAGAATTTTGAGATTATTCAGCTAGTGGCAACTCCAACATCCACAAATCAGCCTAATCACCTCCACCATCAAAAACACAACATACAAATCCGCGTAGGAGCCAATTTTTTCAGTGTCTACAGCCTCACACAAGGGCATAATACACATCACGATGGGCCTCAAATACGGGCTGCATATACATCATATAGGTCTTGACAATTAGCCTCGGTAATCAAAATCGGCCTATACAATCGGAATCGGCCTATACAATCGGCCTTGATAATCGAAATTGGCCTCGACAATCGGAATCGGCCTATACAATCAGCTTCGACAATCGGAATCAGCCTCGATACTTGGCCTCGACAATCGAAATTGGCCTATACAATCAGCCTCGACAAAATCAGAATCGACCTCGTTACTTGACCTCGATAGTCGGAATCGATCAATAATCATCCTCAATATATTGAAATCGGCAATTGGTCATGATAATCGGCATCGGTCGTTAATTGGTCAATCGGCCATGACAATCAAAATCGGCAATCGGCCACAACAATTGGAATCAATTGATAATCGGCCTCGATAATTCGAAATCGATAATCGGTCACAATAATCGGCCTCGGTCGCTAATCGGTCAATCGACCACGATAATCAGAATCGACAATCGGCCATGCCAATTGGAATCGATCGATAATCGGAATCAACAATCGATCATGATAATCAGCCTCGGTCACTAATCAGTCAATCGATCACGACAATTAGAATCACAATCAGCCACGACAATCAGAATCGATCGATAATCGGAATCAGAATTGATAATCAGCCTCGATGAGAATGGGCCAAACAAGTCCTAAGGGAAGGTCACAATGTAGACATTAAACTATCATTGCCCATCAATGTAGCCATTTAACCAACATTGCTCCTAAGGAGTGGCCCATATAAGGCCAAATGTACAGTGGGCCCATGGCCTCACACAAGGGCCTAATATACATTACAAAGGGTCACATTAATGAACCGTGCTGATGGGTCTCATATACATGAAGTGGGTTGCATCAATGGGCCGCATCCATGATCCAAAAATACATCACAATGGGCCGCATCCATGGGCTGGAAATGCATCATAATGGGCCTCAGCTCATGGGCCATAAACACATCATATGGCCTTGCTCATGGGCCTCGAATACATCACAATGGGCCACAACCCATGGGCTTCAAATACATAATAGGTGGGCCCTACATATGGGCCTAATAAACATCATCAGTGGACCCTGCACATGGGCCTCATACATATTAAGTGGGCTACATCAATGGGCCAGACTAATGGGCCATAAATACAATACACATCATGGTGAACCCCATGTCCCATGGACGGTGTAGATATACATCGAGGTACGATCCACGTCCAGCGACAGATGGACGGTTGGATATAGAGTACATGCATCAATTTGGGCTCCACACAACACTGTCGAGATATGGACGGTGCGGATACAGAATACATACATCAATGTGGGCTCCACCTACTGCTAAAATAAATGGACAATGCGGAGAACATATTCTTTGAAGTGGTCCCACACCTACGTGGCTGGACGACGAGAGGGTAAAACACATACATCATAGGTAGGCCTTGCATGTCCAGCAGATGGGCCCTGTACGTCCAACAAGCGGGCCACACAGATGGAAGGTGTAGGTACAACACACACGTCAAGGTGGCCCAAGTCCCACGATTTGGACGGACCGGATATAACATAGACCTCACATGGGCTTCATAGATCTAACTGACGTCAAATGCATATAGTTCTTGTGAGGTATCCCGGGCCATCCGTCCAGTAGGTGTGTCCCACACGAGGCTCACCACATACATATATGTAGTATAATATAATATAATATAATATAATATTGTATATTATTTATTTTATTTGAAAGCAAACTTCCAGCGTCTAGACCTTGAACGCTGGACGGATGAATGAATAAAACATATGCATCAAACACATGCATTTTGAGGGGTCCCACCGTCTTGGGCAAATGGACGGCGTGGATATAAAATAGTTATATCAAGGTGGGTCCCACATACATGGCAGGTGAGGTTAGAATACATACATCAAGGCCCCTAATAGATCAGTTGAAGTCCTTCAAGATGGACGGTCTCGATATAATACGTACATCATGGCAGAGTACCCCTGCATCGTCCAACAGATCCAGCACCGTCCAGATCATCTGGACGGTGTGGATGAAAATAATACATCACGGTGGGGTACCCCTGCACCTTCTCAAGGTGTCCAGCACCATCCAAAGCATTAGACGGTGTGGATCAAATTACATAAATCATGGTGGTCCCACGCAGCTTACTGACATAAATAGTAGCTACCGGGTGCGTGCGTGAGGTACACTAGCCAATCAAATCAAGGTGGGTTATGAGGGTGGGGTCCATGTGCTGAATACTGCACACATGCGGATAGGGTGGACCCATCAGATGGGTGACGTGGATGCAACATATGAGAGGGTGCGGGAAAGCTACTCACATCATGTGGGCCCTACGTGTGGACGGCCGTGTATACAACACATACAAGTGGGTCCCACGTGTCACGTGCAGCATGTCCAGCATGCCCAGCACGTGTAACACCGTCCCAGCTAGACGGTGCAGTCATACACATCGTGGTGGGTCCACAAGGATGGCTGGATGATGCCCATCATCATGGTGGTCCTCACATGGCACCATCCAGATGGACGGTGCAGGTATAGAATACATATAACGAGGTGGGCCCTACCCCAAACGTCCAAAAATGGCTGGACGGTGGGGATGGAATCACATACACTCTGGTGGGTCCACACCTTGGATGGACGGTGTGGATGAAATCCACACATCTAGTGGATCCCGTCCAGCCACACATCAGGGGGGTCCACACACCTGGCCCACATATATATTATATTTTATATATGCATGTATACATGCATATCATGTATATATAAATATGATATGATATAATATAATATGATACACATCATATATATATATAAATATGATATGATATGATATAATATAATATAATATAATATCTTCAAAAGAGCCAAGCGTCCAGACCCTCTAGACGCTTGGACTAACGGTGTGGATTTAAGCTATGCACAACACAGTGGCATCCCACCACCTGTCCAGATGGACGGTGCGGATGAATCACATACTTCGTGGTGGTTCCACGTCCAATGGGCCACATGTCCGGAATCAAGCTGATATTTGTATTTTTCCTCCAATCGGGTCCATCCAAACGGACCGCCAGGTGGGCCCACTCAGTGGAAAGTATGGGTCAAGTGGGAGACACTCCATAAAAAAATAGAGAGAGAGAGAGAGAGAGAGAGAGAGAGAGAGAGAGAACGGTGGACATGGGAGGGACCTCACCACTATGAGCCCCTCTTTGATACAAGGCATACATGGGCCCTCAAATAACAAATTTGACTGTTAAATCACCCACTGTCCACTTCTTCATACTCCCTTGGCTTCTTTTGCTCCTTAGCTTCGATCCTAATGGAAGAGATGAAATTTGGATGGTTGAGATGGGAGATGAGAGGGTAGGAAGTAGGCCACACACAAAGCTCTCAGGGAGGTTAGAAATGTTTGGACGTGTGGTGTTTTTGGGTTGATTGGAAAGTGGTTTGAGAATGAGAAAGAGGGTTATAAAGAGAGAGAGAGAGAGAGAGAGAGAGAGAGAGAGAGAGAGTGGGTGATGGATGTGGTGAGTGATGGGTTTGTAAGAAACTTTTTGACTTTAGGGGTAGGTGGTGTAATAAAGGTATGGGCTGGGGTTGCTTGGGGATGGGTATGAGGTGATGTGTACTTGACATGTACTTGACCCTTGATGGGATTGATTGATTAATAGATGTGACTCAGTAGATGTGACTCCTGGATTTTCAATGCACGACATTTTTCTTGAACTGAACGCAGGCCCACATCTCCCGGCTTGGCTATTGCCTCAGCGCGTGAGATGTGGCATCAAAACTGCGGTGACATCGAGGTCGTCAGGGTACAAGTCTCAGGTTGAGTCGACTCGGGTTGACAGGACTCGACTTATGATCGCACACAAACGTCGGATAAAGGTCGAAGGTTATCGGAATTCGACAAGGAAGATCACGAAAGCCTAAGGAACGGTACGGTTTAGGATACGATTCTTACACTTAGACGTGGGATGTTTTTGTTGCTTGGGAGTGAAGAGAGGGAATGAGAGAGAGAGAGAGAAGTGATGAGTGAAAAGGGATGAGATGAGGTATGATGGGTGATGGGTGGAGTGATGGGGTTGTAAGAAAGGGATGACTGGAGAGAGAGAGAGAGTTGACTTTGGGAATGGGAAGGGATGGGTTGTTGTACTTAGGGTATGGAGTGTACTTGACTTGTACTTAACATTGATTGATTGATTGATTGATGAGACATGTTGTAGAGATTCTCTCAAAATTCATAATGTGCAACGTTTCTTTAGAATAAATGCGAGCCCATGTCTTTTGAGCTGGGTATCATATCGGTGCACGAGTCATGCCGTTGGAACCGTGGCGACGGTGCTGTCGCTAAAGTACAAGTTTTGAGTCGAGTCGATCCGATATGCAGGACTCGACTTAGGATCGCATGCAAACATCGAATATGGGTCAAGGGTTGCCAAAATTCGACCAAAAGGACCGCAAAAGCCTATAGAACTGTACGGTCTAGAATAAGGACCTTACACTCACAGTTCACGACATTGTTTAATCTTGCAAAGGGCAGAAGGCCATGTGGCAGTATGAATAGATAATGGTGTCGTTACAAGTTATTAACACTAGGTGTACCCATTTCTATAGTGTTTATAATGATATCTTATCTTTTCAAAAATGGATAGACATACGTACCAGTCAACCACGCCAACAATCATTAGTACCTGATGGTCATCCACCCTCAAGATTGAGAAATTGTTATACTCGACAGTTTATATTCGAGGGCACTCAGTCGATACAGGGAATATATTGAGCTGATGAAGGAGGCCTTGCCTATATTATTCCATGTCGCAAGAGATATGTCTGAATTAAATGGGAAGGCTTGGACGGTCACAGAAGAGACTTTTATACCAAAAAAGATGAACAAATATAATTGTGGCATTTTTGTCATGAAATATATCGACATTTTGTGTAGTGATTAAATTTTGTCAAGGATAGACTTGCAGAAATTCACTCGCAGCTTTAGAAACTCAATAGCCTATGATTGCCTGAGTGACCACAAAAAATGATATATTTGTCTTAGGCATGAGAGGAATAAATTTTTTTGTGAAATGTTATAAATTGTTGTAAATGATGTCTTGTAAAACAATCAGGGTGAAATGATGTAAATGATGTCTGTATATTTAGTCATAATTTTGTAGTAAATGATGTCTTCTTAATAGTAATTTCATTATGAATGGTGATTTATTTGTGTATTAGATAATTTCATTTACTTCGCGGTTAATTTACTTCACTTCATGGTTAATTCCATACATTTCACGGTCATTTCCATTCACTTCACGGTCAATTCCATGCATTTCATAGTCATTTCCATTCACTTCATGGTCAATTCCATGCATTTCACGGTCAATTCTGGCAATTCTGCTTCACTTCACAGTCAATTCCATGCATTTCAAGATCAATTCCCTACATTTCACGGTCAATTTCATGCATTTCACGGTCAATTCCCTTCACTTCATGGTCAATTCCATGCATTTCACGGTCAATTTCGGCGATTCCGCTTCACTTCACGGTCATTTCCATGCATTTCACGATCATTTCCATTCACTTCACGATCAATTTCATGCATTTCACGGTCAATTCCCTTCACTTCACGGTCAATTCCGATGATTCCGCTTCACTTCACGGTCATTTCCATGCATTTCACAGTCATTTCCATTCACTTTACAGTCAATTCCATGCATTTCACAGTCAATTCCCTTC
This sequence comes from Magnolia kwangsiensis, assembly GCA_037074715.1. Taxonomy (NCBI): domain Eukaryota; kingdom Viridiplantae; phylum Streptophyta; class Magnoliopsida; order Magnoliales; family Magnoliaceae; genus Magnolia; species Magnolia kwangsiensis. The sequence goes on from CM073574.1 coordinate 131,720,900, forward strand.
ACTTCATGGTCAATTCCATGCATTTTATAGTCAATTTCAGCGATTCCACTTCACTTCACGGTCATTTTCATGCATTTCACGGTCAATTTGCTTCACTTCGTGGTCATTTTTATTCATTTAAAGGTCAATTTCGGCGATTCCCCTTCACTTCATGGTCAATTCCATGCATTTCACGGTCAATTCCCTTCACTTCATGGTAAATTCCATTCATTTCATGGTCAATTTGAGAAATCAACTTATTACGGTCAATTATGGATCCAATATGGTTACAAAGAATCATTTAGTCAATCCCAACAATCCTATCTAGAACATGCCAACCTATGTATGTATCAGACAATCTGTTTGACATTAATTTAACGGTGTCCTATGAATACTGGATCATATTGAAAGTCCAGATTGAGCAAGTGGACTGTCCAAAGAATCACTCAATCAATCCTAATTATAAATGTGTTTCTGTAATTGAATCATTTAATATTGTAAAGTTACAAAAAGCTAATATCAGATCTACCCTACACAAAAGCCCCCTTGCTCAGGTGATATGATATTGGGCAAGAGTCTTCTTAACCTTACAGCAATAACTTTTAAGAAAATCTTATATATGCAGTTAAATAGGCTGATAGGCCTAAAATCTGAAAAGTTGGAGGAGGAACTTATCTTGGAGATTAGGCAGTTGAAGGACAATGTTAGAATTCTAGGAAGATTTCCTCCATTGAAGAAGAACTTAGTTGAGAAGACGGTCAATTCACAGATACCACTGAATGCTTATGGAGTTAGATTACTACCAGCATGTCAGGAAACACTTCGAACACCAATAAAAACCTTTTGATAGATGTGGGGCCCACCAAAATAAAGTACATTGAGTGTGGGGCCCATTCAATAGACGTGAGGCCCACCAAAATCATGTACATTGAGTGTGGGTCCCACCAAAATGAAGTACATTGACTGTGAGGCCCATTCAATAAATGTGGGGCCCATTGAATACCAAAAAAAAACTCTGGGTGGCACTACCGTCCAGACGTCCAGAGTCCAGCGGTATTATCACCGGATCGACGGCACTGCCGGTCAGACTCGTTAATAATCTGGGCGGCAGTGTTGCCGTTCTAGCGGTAGTACCGCCGAACTCTGTACATCCAAGTGGTAGTGTCGCCCAGGTGCGATAGTGCCACCCGGAGTTTTTTTCTTTATATGGGTGGGTCCCATCATGGGTCCCACATAACAAATGTATATAGCCTCCCCCATATGCCCAAACCCTCATTCCTAACCCTTTCTTCATCTCCCTTCCTAAAATCTTCTCTTTTTCTAAACCTTCTACCATCTTCTCAACTTTCAAACCCTCTCTCTTCATCTTCCATATACCTTTCTCTTCATCTTCTAAACACCCCACTCTTCATCTTTTAAAAAACTTTCTCTTCATCTTTAAACAACCATCTTTTCATCTTTTAAACACCTCTCTCTTCATATTCTAAACCTTATTCACACAACTTCTTCCCATCTTTTAAACCCATCATCCTCATGGGTATTATTGCATTATTTTCCTTGATATTTTTCATCCCCATGATTATCTCACTAATGGGGAAGAAGAGAGTAGTTCAAGCAGGTCCATCGTCTCTGCGGACCGAAAGAAGGATGAGACAGGCTGTTGTAGATGACGCGAGTCCATCATCACCACCTGTTCGAAGAAATGTGAGGAGAGCCAATGTTGATGCAATGAGTTCTTCACCACCATCTCGTGAGAGGAGGTCGAAGAGGGCCCACGATTAGAATGCACAGACATTGGATGTGGGTCGATATCGCGAACGGGAAGTGGTTTTCAAAGTCACGGTGGGGGACCGACTATTTGCCGAAAACGACGTACTAGATCGACTCTTGCACGACGGTTGGAGACTTATTTTTTAAGGTAATTCTCGAGCCAATGAGCATGATGTACCATTTTTCTACTCTCGAATTGTTAACGCAAGACTCAACCCACTCGGATTTGACATTTCATATGGAGACTTGGTGCATCCCATTGGCGTAAAACAGATCGTGAACATACTTGGCGTGTCTCTAGGAATGGTCCATATACCCCCAAATACAAAGGACTTGAACATATTGTAGTGTAGGAGTGAGCTGAGAAGGAGTTTGTGCAACCACCTCATTGAGTGGAGGAGAGATAGTAGTTTCAAAAATAAAGAAATGATTCCAATTTACAGAATGTTGTACTACATCTTCACACATAATTTATATCCGAGAGCGGGAAACAACATGGAGGTTTCTATCTACCATGTAGAGATAATGTACCAGATAAGGCGTGGGGAGAATGTGTACATGCCCTCCATTATCCTTTACCATATAGTGAAGGCCCTGAGGACATGAAGAGGTAATCTCTCCCTTCAATTTGGCCACCTAATTTGCAAGATAGCCCGAGATAATGGGTTCAGGGCATCCAACGACACCTCACATCCAGAAAGAGTGATAATCGAATATACCTTAAATTGCATGCAATGTGGCCCTAGATAACAAGTAAGGCAGTTGGAAGAAATTGGAGACGAGATAGCTGAAGAAGAAGAAGAGGAAGAAGGTGACGAAGAGAATGGAGTTGAAGAAGAAGAAGAGGAAGAAGGTGACGAAGCAGATGAAGTTAAAGAAGAAGAAGAGGGTGATGATGCAGGTGAGGTGCCCGATGCACATTCGGGTTTAGATGAGCGTTTAGGGGCGATTGAGGCTAGTATACCCTAGCTTATGTAACGCCCTAAAAATTGGGGGTCGAGCAGAAGTTCAACTCTCGAGTTCCAACACATCACCTATGCAACATGGATAATGATAATTAAATGTTGTCCGTGTTGGCGCACTAAACATGAGTGGGATTATACCAAATCAGCATATCATACCTCAGAGACAGTTAAATTACGTAAGTGGAAGACCATGATAGGTATGTATAAAATATATAAGTGGTGGTGCGTCTCCAGAGTATAATCATGTTCCAAGTTAAATAATTAAATGTGTCATTTCAAAATACAAAATATCAAAATTTATAGGTCCGTCTACATCATGAAATCCCTATAGCTTCGATGATCAGAATGCGGCCTACATGAACCCGCCAAAATACTGCATATATGAGAACCCCTCCTCATCGTCATAAAAATCAAGCTTCGCTTCATAAGCTGCACCATCATTTATAACTAAGACAGAGTCTGGTTGGTGTTTTAAAACACCATCCTAGAATGGGAGTGGGTGATCAAATTAATGGAACTATAAGGCAAAGGTTAACATGTTATCAATTCAGTCAAACAGTAATGATAAAGCAATACAGCAATCAAGTCCTAGATTACTCTTGTTAATGCAAGAATGGTATGTGATAATGATGCATGCCCTTGCCTACACTCCCTCAATGACTTCATCTCACGTTCTCGCATGACATCCTCCCGAAATGTACGCTTCCTTGCCAAAGCACATGCAGTGCAGTGCATGATTGTGTTAGCCAATACTTAATTAGGTTTATTCATACAGCAGGTTTAGAAAACTAAGGTACCTCCCTTATATCATTTTCAAAATAATGATCCATCTAGGGTCGTCATCCTAGTTAGTCTCATACGATAGGTAGTTCTAGGTTGCTACGGAGAGGCTCGTCACCTCAGTGCAAACCTGATTTACACTCGAGGTTTCTACAGAAAGGCTCGTTACCTTAATGTAGACCAAGTATATGCTCGAGGTTACTACGAATGACTCGTCACCTAATCATAGGCCGACAGCTCGAAGACAGTGTCCCATATTATCGAATTCGGCTCACGAGTTTGGATTGCTTATTGGACATTATGGGGAGGCTCGTTGCCCCAGCGTAGGCTGACAGCAGGACCACGGTGTCCCATATCAACATACCCGGCTCATGAGTCTTAGCGGATCAAGGTACCAAGGTTAAATAGAATTTTTACTAGTAAGTTGGTACCTTAGATTCAAGCAGTTACGTCCATACATGACAAACATACAATGGGAAGATCGGGTTACTTAACATGCTCAATTGGTACTAGTGTAAGGCCCACCCCCACAGCACATGATATTGTCCGTTTTGCCCGGTGGGCTCACGACTTTAAAACGCGTCATGTCTGTTAAGGGAGGAACCCCACATATAACCACCACAACTCTAGACAACTCTTTCGATGTGGGACAAGTTACGCTACAGTCAACTGCAACAGTAGTTCGCCCAACACAGTAGCCTGCCAGCCACACAGTAGCCTGTCAGCCTTCCTTGGGGCCCGCCCACATGTGCGCCCGCCCACATGTGCCCGCCCACATGAAGCAGTGACCGGGGCGTTATATTATCCCCCACCGAGGGCAGAGCCGTCCTCGGCTCTGATACCATTTGTAAGGCCCACCCCCACAGCACATGATATTGTCCGTTTTGCCCGGTGGGCTCACGACTTTAAAACGCGTCATGTCTGTTAAGGGAGGAACCCCACATATAACCACCACAACTCTAGACAACTCTTTCGATGTGGGACAAGTTACGCTACAGTCAACTGCAACAGTAGCTCGCCCAACACAGTAGCCTGCCAGCCACACAGTAGCCTGTCAGCCTTCCCTGGGGCCCGCCCACATGTGCGCCCGCCCACATGTGCCCGCCCACATGTGCCCGCCCACATGAAGCAGTGACCGGGGCGTTACAACTAGCATATGTTAAATTGGTCGACATAGAGCACGTAAGCACTCCGCATGGTCTAACCACTACAAGCAATCTCCATACGACTCGGATTCCTCGAACATATTTGTGGTGGCAAAATTAACTTTGTCACTCGATCGGGAGTTGTTATCGATAGCCTGGACTATGTAGCAATTCCAAACATACTTAAACATAACAGGAAAGCATATGTGATGGGCATATCAGCAATAAATAATTAATTTAAACAAAGGAACCACTTGAGCATTTTTATGAAGTATAAGTAAACATGCTTTCGCACCTATACATTTCATACGTAAATCATATCAAATAATCTAAGTTACATGAATGGATTTATACATATAGCTAAGTTAGTTGAGAATCTTATCTCAATACCCATATAAAATACAATTTACCAAATATTTACTCATTCAGACATTTCTACAAACACTTAAACTACACACTTCAACATACATGATGTATGTTGGTTATAACATGTATTAGGGCAAATCCTTCCACTAAGGAGTTGTCACATATACAACAATCATATATCCATGACGGATAATCATGGAAAGCATGAATCCAAATTCCATACTCATTTAAACATTTTTACAAACACTTAGAGTACACACGTCAACATACATGACGTTTGTTGGTCATAACATGTATTAGGGCAAATCCTTTCACCAAGGAGTTTTCATATATACAACAATCATATATCCACGATGGATAATCATGGTAAGCACGAATCCAAATTCCATACCCATTCAAACATTTTTACAAACACATGAATTACACTATATGCAAGATAGTTCGTATATATCTGTAAAGTGAGGGAAACATCATATCTAGCATGAGGAATGACAACCAAATCAGTTATAAATCATTAACCAACATTGAGTGCCTTGAAAACCATAACCTAAACGTTTATAGTCCGTACTTTTTGCTAGTAAACTCATAACGGATTCAGTTTGAACTCTCGTCTTGCAAACTCGACTTTGGATATCTAATCAATAAAATGGGTTAGCTATTTCACCGATCTACGCATTCAGATTCATAAAACAGGTTAGGGTTAGGGTTTCTTACCCAAGAACGGAATCAGAATCTCCGGTATAGCGACACGGAGGCGGTAGTTATGTACGTGCAGTAGTGAGATCGATCTCAAGAACTATCTCACACTCGTTCTCTCACTTCTCCACTTTCTCCTTCACTTTCTCTCTCTTTTCTCTCTTAGGGTTTAGAATTCGTATGGAATGAGAGAGGGGTGGGTAAAGGCCCTTATATAGGCCCGTAACTAATGGGAATGGCCCTAGGGCCATGGTATACTTAGGTTATAGACAAAGAGTGGTTGTTTCGGTCCAATGGAGCACATCTGGAGGCCCCTTTTCTTCATGCGGTCAGACTTAAGCTTCCTGACATTGGATCTAGGTCAGGTTAAAATCTCGGCCTGATCGGATCAGTGGATCGGCCACAGGGGACCTGTTTCAGTTCAACGGTCACCGATACTCGATCAGGGTCACAAGTACACTGACACGTGTTGGAAATTTTTCCTGATTCGAGGGTGTAATTGGGTTAGAATCTGACAGTATGAATCTTTAGATTTGGCTTACAAGCGAACAACTCAATTCACTTAAGTTTCAATTCATTTTTTAAAGATATTCACGTTTCTGGATACCTTTAGGACTTGATTTTTGAGATGGTTGTCAAGTCCAGCAAGGCAGTCATAACCGTATAGTTTTGGGATAATCAAACTTTAGATGGTAGTTTAGGTCTGATACGGAGTTTTAGTGTGCTCCCAAGAGCAATTAAGTTTTGAGATGGATTTTAGGTTTCAGGGTACTATTGTGTCAACAATTCTACACGTTTTGGGTCTTGCAGTTTGTATTTAAAGTGGTTCAAGCTAATTTCACAGATAGTTTAGTTTAGCACTTGATTAATTTTTATCCTGAGGTGGAACTTGAGTCTTGATACAGATTTGGTCCTGAACGATTTCTGCCTGAGGTGGAACTCGAGTCTTGATACGGATTTTTTCGAGACGTTACAGCTTAAGAAGGACCAATACTACCTAAAGCAAAAGACGTAAAGTATGCATCGAACGATAAATGTGGTGTTATGTTGTGCACAGAAGGAGGGAGCGCCCTCTCCCTCGCCGAACTCGATATCACAGTAAGAAGTTGTGATGGATATGGACTCCCTCACTTCGTATGTCTTCATATATTAGATAACATCCTTATAGTAGGGAGTTGTGTTGGACACGGGCTCCCTTACTTCATATGTCTTCATATATTAGATAACATCCTCATGATAGGAAGTTGTGATGGACATGGACTCCCTCACTTCGTATGTCTTCATGTATTAGATAGCATCCTCATGATAGGGAGTTGTGATGGATATGGACTCCCTCACTTCGTATGTCTTCATGTATTAGATAACATCCTCATAATAGGGAGTTGTGATGGATATGGACTCCTTCACTTCGTATGTCTTCATGTATTAGATAACATCCTCATGATAGTCCATTCTAACTTATGCATATATTGGGTAACATCGTCATGTATTTTACATGTTTCTTTGCATCTTATGTATTGAATGTCTTGTTGAATGAAAATGAACTTATGAAAATATTTATGGGTTACCTAAAATGCATGAGTATTGTGTTATTTGCAACTTATGTACTAAAAGTCCTTATGATGAATTTATTCAACACTGTGGGTGCACAATATGGAGTGAAAATCATCAATACCCATCACCTAGATTTGCACCATTGTAGGTCGGTCATGTCCGAGGTAGAGTTTGAATTATGAAAAATATTTATGACTTACCTAAAATGCATGACTATTGTGTTATTTGCAACTTATGTACTAAAAGTCCTTATGATGAATTTATTTAACACAATGTGGGTGCATAATATGGAGTGAAAATCATCAATACCCATTACCTAGATTTGCACCATTGCAGGTCGGTCATGTCCTGAGAAGAGTTTGAATTATCTCTGATAATATCAAAATATCTCCAATATTATCTTCATCTCCAGCTTAGCGATAATGATAACACTGGCAGCGATATCGATAATGTTGGTAGTATCAGAAATTTCAGGTATTAGCAATGCATCACTAAGTATTGACAACATATTAATATCGCTAATGTAATCACCAATATTTTCAACTATGTAAATTTTAAGCGTCGCTTGTACTGCCTATTGAGGGTCAAATATTGCATATTAGACCCCAATTATTACATGAATTTACGGACATGGCACTACTTAATGGATTATTTTAATCGTGTTTTTGTTGTAGGGTGTAATTAGGAGCGTTGACTGAAAAAGAGTATTAAAAATATTGATTTGATGCCCCAGAGGCACCAGAGTAAGGGATGGACTCCATAGGACTGAGATCAATGAATCTACATGCCAGGGATCTGAGGAAATCAGGCCATTCACATTAAAATGGCCCGAAATTGGTCAAGAATGCAAGATCACAGGGTTCCCGCCCTTTGATTGACTTGAAACTTTATACACGTGATGTGGGCCATAAATTAACCGTACACATCAAATTTTAGCTATTGGATCTGTGTGGAAGTGGCCCAATAGAGAGATCAGAGGGTGTTAGCCATTAAAGCACATCTTGGCAATCCATAAGCGATCAAGACTCAAAATTAGGCGTTAGAAAGAGCGTGAAAAATAACAACTCCTGGTGAAATTTTATCTCATTTAAACAGTGCAATCAAAAGATATGGACGATAGAAGTTATAATAAATGAGAATGACAAATTTGTGCATGGCATCACGTGAAGCCAATTATGTTTTTAACGATGAATATCATACGCATATCAGTTGGCCGTGTGGCCCACCCTGAAGTCAGATCTACTTCAAACTTGGGACTATGAGCTATCATTATATGATGAAAACGGTGAAGGGAGCAGATTTTCTGAGAAAACACCATAGTGAGCCCCACCTATTTTTTTGTACAAAACATCCAAATAGTGCCAAAAAAACGTCAGTTACGGACGTGCGTTACATTGGGTTTTGACTGTGAGCCACCATCATGTTCCATATGATGAATCTGGACCGTTCATTAGAATCCCACGGCCCATTGTATCATCACCTAGGTGACGAAATTTTAAGGTACAGTGGAGAATGATTTTTAACCGTCCAAATGTAGGACGAACGATAGAAGTAAAGATTCAATGGGTCACACTAAATCTAAGAAAAAAACATCCATTTCTGGATGATTTTTCGAGGATAACTTAATGGACGGCGTGGATTTTGGAAAGAACAGCTGATGTGGACCCTACTGAATTCAGCAACAAAAAGAATCGGCGCCTTCTACGGATCTCACGAAAACAGCGTCCGCAGGGTGCCGGACGCTAATTCACGTTGTGGGCCCCATATATTGTCCATATGGACAATCTAAACCATCCATGAGATTCACGAGGCCCCTATCACTCATGCCTAGGTGGAAAATTTTCAAAAGGTATTGGAGATCCGTTTTTGATTGTCCAAAAGCAAGATGGACAGTGGAATGAAGTATCTCATGGGCGACTCCGAAACTGTTCCAAAAGCACTCCTTCCCGGACGGTTTTTCATCCTGAAACCAGTGGATGGAATGGATTGCCTAGATGACACCGATCATGGACCCCACCATCGTCACAGCATAAACAGTTTCGCATAGGCCCTGTTTCTGCGTCCGGCACTGACCGTTTTTAGGGATGTTGTACGACCATGGTGATGATCGAACGCCCGATCTGGACCGTCTATCGTGTAGGCCTGTCCAAACCGCCCCAAGGGACTGTGTTCTTTTGGACAGAAGCAAGGAGACGTGGCATTTCTTGAGCTGTCTGCGTGGCTGCGTAACAGAGCTTATGCAGGGGCTCTCAGCGAAACATCCTGCGTAATTTAAACATCCTCTCCACCGACTTGATGCTGATATAAAAGGGAGTTAGAGGCTGGAACGTGGGGAGATCTCCTGGTTTTGGGACGTGGATCAGAGGGAGATAGAGGGAGACAGGGAGAGTTTGTATTTTTTATCTTTTCTTTTTCTTTTTTTCTTTTTAATTTTATGAGATTTAGGCCCATCATGGGGGGCTGAACCTCTTAGCTAGGGCTAAGAGGGGAAGCTTGTAGCATGATGGGAACTCTTTGCTTACCTTTTGTTTAGATTGAACTGATGTTGAATTTGGTTAATGAAGGAAATGTTTTTAGTTTTTAATGGTCTGTTGTGACTGAAATTACAATGGGTCTGCAATGGCTTTGAGCATGTTCCTTCCCTTTTGATGTTTATGACGTTAGGAAGCCCTGTTGTTCACCATCGTCTCCTGGGCATGGTCGGATGACGTTACCCTTCCTAACCTTCATGCATTGTTGATTGGTTGGTAATTAGTTTAATTCTGTTGTTTGTCATAGTCTCTTGAGCATGGCTTGGTGATGGAATCCATTCTAATTCATATACCTTTCATCTCTTAAAAACTATATCAACGACAGTTTAGTTAATTTCTATAATTCTTAAAGCAGGCGTAAGATCTCCCTGATCTCTACAAGTGGATCCTCTGAATCCCTAGTTTCCCATCTCTGATTTCTCTTAAGTTTTAGATTAATCATTCCACCACTATTCCTTCAATTCTGTTTGACTTAGATTACATCTTACTCTAGTTCTAGTTCTATTTAGTTTCAGATAACGTACAAGTATCAATCCCTTGGGATTCGACCTCGGTCTTACTGAGTTTATTACTACATCACAACCCTGCACTTGGGGAGTGAACAAGTTTTTGGTACTGCCCGCATTTCTGGATATCAGCAATATCGATATTGTTTCCATATCCCTGACTAGCGAAACTTGTAGCGATACCGATACTACGAACACTGTTCCCAGGACTTACATAATTTGGAAAGAATTACCCAAATAGTTGATGGGTTTTTATAGCTGAATGTGGACCATATACAACTTTGGCAAATTCCAAGACAATTCCCTTCACTCCCTTAATGAGAAGTGAATGAATTGACCGTGAAGTGCATGGATTGACCGTGAAGTGAAGGGAATTGACCGTGGAATGCATTAAATTGACTGTGAAGTGAAGGAAATTGATCATGAAATGCATGGAATTGACCGTGAAGTGAAGGGAATTGACCATGAAATGCATGGAATTGATCGCGAGGTGAAAGGAATTGATCGTGAAATGCATTGAATTGACCATGAAGTGAAGGAAATTGACCATGAAATGCATGAAATTGACCGTGAAGTGTAGGGAATTGACCGTGAAATGCATGGAATTGACTGTGAAGTGAAGGGAATTGACCGTGAAATGTATGGAAATGGCCATGAAGTGAAGCAAAATCACTGGAATTGACCGTGAAATGCATGGAATTGACTGTGAAGTGAAGAGAATTGACCATGAAATGCAAGGAATTGACTGTGAAGTGAATGGAAATGACCGTGAAATGCATGGAAATGACTGTGAAGTGAAACGGAATTGCTGGAATTAACCATGAAGTGAAGGGAATTGATCGTGAAATGCATGGAATTGACCGTGAAGTGTAGGGAATTGACGTGAAATGCATTGAATTGATCGTGAAGTGAATGAAATTGATCGTGAAATGCATGGAATTGACCATGAAGTGTAGGGAATTGACCGTGAAATGCATGGAATTGACCGTGCAGTGAAGGGAATTGACCGTGGAGTGAAGCGAAATCGCTAGAATTGACCGTGAAATGCATGGAATTGACTGTGAAGTAAAGGGAATTGACCGTGAAATGCATGGAATTGACTCTAAAGTGAATGGAAATGACCATAAAATGCATGAAAATGACTGTGAAGTGAAGCAAAATCGCTGAAATTGACTATGAAATGCAAGGAATTGACCATGAAGTGAAGGGAATTGACCGTGAAATGCAAGGAATTGACCGTGAAGTGTAGGGAATTGACTGTGAAGTGTAGGGAATTGACCGTGAAGTGAAGGAAATTGACCATGAAATGCATGGAATTGACCGTGAGTGAAGGGAATTGACTGTGAAATGCATAGAATTGACCGTGAAGTGAAGGGAATGGACTATGAAATGTATTGAATTGACTGTGAAGTGAATGTCTTATTGGAAATTGACAATTATGTACAGAATTAACCATAAAGTGTAGGGAATTGACAGTGAAATGCATGGAATTGACCATGAAATGATGTGTTATTGGAAATTTGAATTATAGTGGTAAGAAATTCGCAACTTTAAAGAAAGCAACATATGTATTATAAAAAATTTATAACATTCACAGTCGTATTACAAAAAATGCACTACAAATTAGATTATTCCGGAGGTATTGAAAATTTATAACTCCAATGATTATGCCCTGTTTGTTTGCAACATCCACATCTTTTATTGTTCGTTCCTCTCCACAGGAAAGGATTTGTGCCTTCTTTGGTCTTCCAGTAGCCCTCCTCTGTAGCGGTGGCTTCATACTCGTACAATACTCCTTGAATCCTAATGAAAATTTTCATTGACTCTTATCCCATACTGGGTACACGGAATCTTCATACGTGATCTGATAATTCATCACCTTATACAACAAGGAGCAGTACTCATAATGAGGAAGGTTGTAGTTTATACATGCTAAAAGAACATGAAAACAAGGGAATCCCTTTACTTCAAACTCGCGACATGTATATGAAAGCTCACTGAGCTTGACAATATCATTGTACTGACCCACAACATAGTATTCATCATAAGAAATTGCATTGCAACGAATATCTCGTGCCTTCGATATGAGATCCTTTAATTGTTTCTTGGCCCATGGTGTCAACGGTCCAGTGAATGATGATGCTGATTCTCTTCTCTTATTAAACATCTCTTGAATTTTCATTCTGACCGTCTCTATTAGCATAGTCACAGGATATTCTCGTGCTTCTTTGAATAAGGCATTAACACACTTAGCTATGTTTGTAGTGACTAAATTGAATCTTTTTCCTGAGAAGTGCGATGATGCCCACTTTTCATACCTTATTTTCCTCAGCCATACATGTATTAGGGGGTGGGCAAGTTTAATATCATACATTAACTTTTCGAACTCTGTCATCCTACAAGTCTTTACAGCTTGCCAGTAGTAGATTTTTAATAACTTGTCTTTGAACGTGTTCACCAAGTTTCGATATATATGGTAAGCGCAGTAGCCATAGATTGCTGCTTGGAAGACCTGGGGAACTTCTTTCATTAGACCTTTATGCTTGTCCGATATGATCACAAGACCAAGTAGATCCCCTAATGAACCACTGAAGTAGGTAAGAAATCAGTTCCAACTACTGTTGTTCTTTGATTCTCTGATACCAAAAATGACTGGAAAGATATGATTGTCGTCATCCAAAGTCATAGCAACGAACATAACACCCATGTACTTACCTTTTAAATGTGTCCCGTCAACGGCTAAGACCCTTCACAGACATGTTTAAAAACTTCTGATGCACTGTCCGAGCGTAATAAAACATCTCTCAAACCTCCCTGTTTGTGGATCCACAAGCAGGGCAGTCACTATCCCTGGGTTCGCCATCCTCAACTCATGTAAGTACATCAGGAGTTCTTTGTAAGAGTCTTAATAAGACCCCATTACGCAATTGATTGCAATTTCTTTAGCTCCCCATGCCTTCTTATAGCTAATAAGAATATTATACTTCTCTTGCATTGCCAATATAATGTCCTTTGACCTTAATCCCAGCCTTTTCTCAATGCGATTGATAGCCAGTTTACTGGCTAGCTTACTGCTTGCTTGCTGATGATCACTCTTCATCCATGACATTTCATATGTATGTATAGATGTGTAAGTCTTAAATTTGAAAATCCCGCATCATTCACCCTAGATGCGTATACCCTTCAATCACACTTATCTTCCATACACGCCATGGTGAATTTCTTAGATGTGGAATACAGGACCTTGTAGTGAAAGCTATTGTGAATTACAAATTGGCTCAAAACATACTTACACTAGCTCTTGTCCTTAAAGGTTTGGCTAATGGCTATATTAATTAGGTCATCAAGTGGATATGAATATAATGACAGGTCTGCATTGGTGAAACCATCATCCTCGAAAAGCACAATTGGAAGGTTAGTGATGAAGTCTGATGTTCTAGCTTGCTTGCCCAATGAAATGTTGCTTCCACTTACGTTTTTTGCCTTAGATGTTAAGGAAAAATCTACTCTCATAAATAAAGGTGATGTTGTATATTCACTTTTAAGTTTTACATTAGCCGACGCCCTCTCTTGACCTGTCATGAAGTTTGATATCTGAGCCGACTTAGGTATTAAAGTGTTGCTTAGAGGAACCTGTGAAGGTGATGCCATATATTCATATTTCAAGATATATTCCTCACCCAAACTTCCTACAGCTGGGGCGTCATGTTCGAAAGCACTGTAAGCCACCAGTCTTCAAGTATTGCCTCATTAACATGCTGCATTGTCTCGATGAATAAAGGGATGAAGTGATCCGAATGCTTCAACTATGCTGCCAAGAACATTCTCACATCTTCGTCATCTTCAATTACAGTCGGAGGGACTGATTCGTTTGTGCAAGGATATAATGCTTTCAATCTAATATCCTAATCCTCAGGTCTACTCTTCACAATCCTATACATTTTCGATAGAAGCTCATCATATATAATGTCAGTGCCCACAACAGTAGTTTTCGAGTCTCCACCCTTGTACATGTATAGATTGTTTTTTCTTACTAACTCCCCACCATATGAGCATAGGATCATTATCGAAGTCATTTTCTGATATTTACAAGTGTAAGGTGGATTTGACCAAGTAGTAGGAAATCCACCGTTGTACTAGCTCGAATATGACTGACTTATCGGTTAAATTTTCAAAGTTTTCAATTGCAAGGATCTATGCCACTCAGTTCGTGATGATTTTCACTCACTTCGCGATCAATTTCACTCACTTCTAGGTAGGTTCACTCACTTCGCGATGAATTTCACTCAATTCTCGATCCTGAAGTGATTGAAAATGACAGTAAAATGATTGAACTTAAGTGCGTATTTGATTTTTGTGTATCAGGGAAATAGCCATGAAAAAGGTCATTATTACCTTTTCACCTGTTTGAAATTTCAAATGTATTTTCGTCTCGAAAATTGGTCAAAAAAAGTTGACTTACATTTGTGGACTCCACTATGATGTGCATGACATATCCACACCATTCATCTATTTTATCAGAAGATTTTAGGGCCTATGTCCAAAATTGAGACAAATGCAATGCTTAAGTGGCCCATATAATAGGAAACAATGGCCTTAAATGTCCACCATTAAAAGTTATTTTGTTTATTAGGCCCACATTAATGTTTATTTGTTATCTAACCTATTCATGAAGTCATAAAACATTGATAAGGGGTAAAACAAATATCAGCTTCATCCAAAACCTCTGTGGGCCACATAAACTTTCATACGGTAAGCATTCAATTTCCACTGTTTCATATGATGTGCTCCATTGGAGCTTTGGATCTGCCTCATTTTTGGGTTCATAGCCTAAACGAGGCTGACATATAGGATGAATGGTGTTGATACATCATGTACATCACCGTGGGCCCTATATTTATTTGGTAGCCATCCTTGATTTTAACGCCTAAAAGTTAAGCTATCAATGTCGACATAAGAAATAATGTGGTAATTACCTGGTAAGTGATTATTACTCATTTACCAGGTAATTACCTCTTACCTCAAAAATTAATCAGGCCCTAAGGGAATTGAATTGACCTTGAAGTGAAGGGGAAACGACAAAATTGGAAGGGAATTGACCATGAAGTGAAGGGGATTGACCATGAATTAAATTGAATTGACCATGAAGTGAAGGGAATTGACCGAGAAATGAATTGAATTGACCATGAAGTGAGGGGGAATTGCATGGAATTAACTGTGAAATGCATGAAATTGACCGTGAAGTGAAGGGAATTGACCGTGAAATGAATGTCTTATCAAAAATTTGAATCGTAGTGGTAAGAAATTCGCAATTTCAAAGAAAGCAATAAATGTATTCAATATATAACATTTACAGTCGTATTACAAAAAAGACACTACAAATTCATAGTCGTATTACAAAAATGCACTACAATTTGACAGTAAAATGCGTGAAATTGACCAAGTAGTGCATGAAGTTGACCGATCAATTCAGTAAATTGATCGGGAACTAAGTGAAATTGACCGTGAAACTTCGTCAAATTGACCACGAGCTTCTTGAAGTTTATTAGATAACCACGTAAAATTGACTTAGCAATGTATGCAATTGACTACAAACTTCCAGGTAATTTCTTAAGAATTTAAACGTCCTTACCTCCCACAATCGCCGTATCAGTGAAATCCGTGTTCGAGAAGAAGAATAAGAGTATGTTGACGTGAAACACGTTCTTCAGGGAAAAGTCTTCAAGATTTCACGTTTATCAATGCACCCCGTCCTCTCAGAAAAAAATGCAGTTAGCCTTGAGTAGAATGCATCACGGAAGATGTAATGTGATAGTAGGATGGAGATTTTATGGAGATTTAATGATGAAAATGGGTGAAAAGAAGGAATAGAGATGACAGAGATGAGTTTGGACATGTATTTGAGTGTAAGGGAGTGAATGGAGTGAAATTGAAAAGGCAGGGGCATTTTTAACTTGTGAAAAGTTATCTGTACAGTTGGGGCTTATTCTTGGGAGATAAAAATAAATCGGCTTAAAAAGGTTTGTGGACCATAAATGGATCGTACAGTAGGAAATTTCTCAAAAATGAAACATATCCAAAGCTCAAATGTACCACACCATAGGAAATAGTGTGCATTAAACATCTACTGGCTACAGAAGTTTTGGATCAAGCTTATATTTGTGTTTTCCCTTCATCCATGTCTGCATTATCCTATGAATAGGTTGGATGACAAATAAAAATTACTGTGGGGCCTAGAAAGGTTTCAACGATGTAAATTATTATTTCTACAATTTCTTGTAGTATGATCCACTTGATCTTTGGATATGCTTTTATTTTTGGCTCAACCCTTTAATTTAGCCGTAAAAATGGATGGACAGCATGGATAGACCAAATACATTCACTGTGGGCCCAACTGAGTTTACTTAGTACGATAAAAGCCTATTGAGTAACTCGGTACGCAATCCGATTTTGTGCTTTTTGAGAATCAAGTTACAAAAATGCCCTCGTTCAGGTTTTATCTTAAAAATATAATAATAAAAGTTGAGACTTGTGGGCCCACATGATATATGTATGACATTCAAGTGATCCAACATATGCATCCCACCATACCGATCATACTAACTAAAAATCATGCCATTCACATCACCAGATGGGCTACACTTAGATGTTTTGAGTGGTGTATTTTATTTCTTATAGATTGACCCACCTCATCATCTAATCCCTAATATTTTGGGTTCCACTAATAATTATGTTAGTGTGCATTTGTTGGATGAATTGGATGTTAGACACATGTCATATGGCCTAATAATTTTGAACTTTTCACTTTGTAAAAGAAAAGAAAAATCAAGAGAGTAATATAGTTCTCTGTGAAAAATCATTGCCCTAATATTGACCGTGGAGTTCTTATTTAGTCAAATTTGAATAATAAAGGCATCTTACAATAAAAGTGAAAAAAAGGCTAGCCCTTGCCCTTTTTAATAGAGTTCATTTTGCATCCATCACGGTTCAAGATCCATTGTGTAGCCCCAGGTAGTAGGCCTACTTGCCGAGTGTTTTAATGTTCGTGACAATCATGTCATGTAATCTATATGATGACTAAAGGTGTTTACACATATTTTTGGCGTACCGACATAGATCAATAAGAAGTTGTCACGTGTTGACACTATAAGATCAATGCTGATAGAACTGTACTCGCATACAAAAATATCTTTTATCATCTTTTCTTTAGCAATACACTTTCTGTTATTAATGCAGTAGCATAAAATCGTACGAATGCCTTTAGGAAATCTAAACATTGAATGACACATGGTTGTGATTCGTGTGGCACTTGAATGAGATAACGTATTCAACACGTTTATAAAAGACCTAGCATGATAAGAATTCTATCATGGATTTAGATATAATACGCTCAATTAGGTCTCTCATAATCCTTTTAAAATGTGAGATTTTTCTAA
This sequence comes from Magnolia kwangsiensis, assembly GCA_037074715.1. NCBI lineage: Eukaryota > Viridiplantae > Streptophyta > Magnoliopsida > Magnoliales > Magnoliaceae > Magnolia > Magnolia kwangsiensis. Next base: position 131,738,628 of record CM073574.1, read on the forward strand.
AGATATTCGGAGGTCTTGCGGTGATCACAAATATTCTGAATATTAAAAAATCGGGCCGATATCTGTACAGATAGGTATCAATGGAATTGACCCATATTGCAATAGATCTAAAATCAAAAGAATGGGAGAGCTCGATCGGGTAGATCTGATCTCACCAGTTCCACGATCAAAAGGGACAAAAGGTGGAGATGGATTTGATTGAGCCATTTTTAATACAACATTGTCCTCAGAATCCTATAGGAGCGTATCTATGTAAAGGTGGATATCTGAAAACCAACAATTTTAGATTTATGGAGATCTCCCTATTTGGGAAACTACAAGCCATAGATGTAAAGAATCCTGGACAATCAGGGAAAACTCAGTGAGAGTTTTACCACCTTGATAACCTATAAAAGAAGTGTGAGATGCAGAGCTTAGGGCCCATGCCAAACATGGCCTATCTTCTTTTAAATTTATTTCTACGTTTATCTTAGTATAGTTTGGTCTTACCATATATGAGTAACGCCACAGATTTTTACCAACTTGGGAATTGGATGTTCCTACTCGTTACCTTTAATTTCTCGATTTGAGTGCATGTCCGTGTGTGTATTTGCATATGTTTAAGACCAAAATGAGTGATTTTGGGTCCACCAAAACCATCCAATCGAGTGGAAGTTGTGAATTTTGAGGAACATAGACAATAACCTACAGTGCCACCATGAATTCCACAATTCCATTGAAAATGGGTGTTTTTTTAGCAGCAGTCCACGGTGTTATCATACAACCCACAGTGCCATCGTGGAGCCTTGTTCAATAATGTTAAGAATTGGCAATTTTAATGCACTAAAAAATTTATCTCTTTTTTTATATAACTACGATTGAGGTGATTAAAAAGGCATATTAAAGCTTGACGAATCTAATTTTATATATTAAAAATAAAAAATAAAAACTAAACTCAAAGGAGGTTGATTTTAAGATGTTTTGGAAACTATGCAGAAAATTGTTAGTTTCAAACAAGTGGTACTTCCATAATTTTTATAATCTTTATAGAACTCAAAATGAAATTAAATTTGGTGGGACAAAGGTAGAATTGATGATGAAGTATCAAAAAATTATAAAAATAATTTAGTAACTAAAATTACAAAAAATGTTACAAGCAATAGACCCGTTAAAATTATAAAAATAAATATACAACTACAAGTCATCAATGGACTGGATGTGTCTTTTTCATTTTAAAATTTTAATGTTCGGTTCTTTCTTATGAATTACTTCTAATCATGCTAGGAATCATCTATATATATATATATATATATATATATATATATATATATATATATATATATATATATATATATATATATATATATATGTATGTATATATATATATTGTATATTTTATTATTCTAGATAATTTACAATTTAGTCGCATTAGGATTCTTGTTGACAGTGATTAGAACTGAATTACCATTTCCACTCATTATGAAAAGCTCATGTTGTAAACTTAAGCAATCCAAGCCTATCTAATCGCACACGATAAATTTCGTCAATTGTTTGATTACAAAAATGCACAGATTAACCAAACAAGCTTCAGACAGCTCGTTGATGGGCCACCTACTAGTGGCATAGATCACCACTAGGTTCATATATCCTATGGCATATATCAGCCCATACACCTACTAGTGGGCCCCGATAGTGAGAAAAGACCTCCCATAGGGTTAGTATACCTAACACTTGACCATTAGGGCCATTTGCACCACTTATTGTGCTATAAAAGGGCCCTAATAGACAACCTTTTACCCCATACGAATTGTGCCCTAAGAGAGAGAGAGAGAGAGAGAGAGAGAGAGAGAGAGAGAGAGATAGAGAGAGAGAGAGAGAGAGAGAGAGAGAGAGAGAGAGAGTAGGTGAGGGTTGTGCACCCTTTATCATTCTCCCCTTCAACTAAAGCTCTAGCAACTACTGAATTCTTAAACAAATTCCTTGTGTCGACAATCGAAGGTAAGATTTGAATCTCAATTCCGGATCTAGGTCTTCCTAAGTTCAATTTCATGAATCTAAAAATAATTTTAATGTTTTTATAGGAATCAATATTTTTTTTAAAAAAAAAACCCTGACCCTAGAAGTGCTTTAAGTTGAGCAAAATCATCTTGAGGTGCGGACCATTCTTTTAAGTTTCTTTTTATCAACCATTGATAGTGTTAGATAATATATATATATTTTTTTGTTATTATTATTTGTGTTTAAATTGTTTTATTATTGCATCCCTAATGTTATTTAAAGTTAGTAGCCAACATGTTTAATGAAATGCTTGAGTTAAGTGAAATTTTTACTATTAGAACTCTTGTATGCAAATTGATAAGTGATGTTGAAATACATTGGCTTGTATTAATATACATTGAATTATACTAATCCGTACATATATTTAGTTGATGCACTATATTGTGGTATTAAATTATTTTGTGATTACGTTTATGTATTTGATAATCTGATTTGTAATCATGTGGATCGAGCCCCATAAAATATTAAGTGGATGTCCCACTTTCGGTTAGTTATCCCAAACTTATAAGGTTAATCATCGAGGTTAAGTACGGACGACTGACAGTAGTTGAAGCTACACGAAATTCTTCGCCCCCAATGCCGGTTTTGTCCGGGGTCCTCCATTTTCAATCGGATCAGTCCAATGTGTGTCCCAATTATTCTTAAGTTTGGTAGTTGTCAAACAATCAAAAGAATTTGGGATACCACTATTATCATTGATTTAAGTTCATTAATAATAGTTAGTGCGTTATGATCCTACAATGACTTATGAGCTTAGCATAGTAGTATGAGACACCGTGTTCGACTTGTCGGCTTATATTAGGGTGACATGCTTACCATATTTGTAAAAAATAGGGTGACGAGCCCTCCATATTGGTGCAAAATTGGGTGATGATCTTGTCATATTAGTATAAAATACGGTGACGAGCATCCCCATTATAACGCCCCGTTACTTCGATGCCCTTGCAAGCACATGTGCATGACTTTCAGTGTAAAATATGTAACTCGACATTACTTGAATCGTACACCTACGGTACCTTCTTCATGTTGTCAGACATTTTCGATAGGACTTGAACCGAGCGAGTTAGTACACATTCAAAAACGGAACCCTGAGAACCCAAAACCCATGTTAATACATCTGCATCATTGCTACGAATCCAATGGTACTCCTCGCGAGTTGAGGCGTACAATCGAACCCAAGTTATTGCATGAAGAACGATAACGTTCATGTGCACGAGGAGCTTTGAAATTAGCTTAAATAGTATCACATATTCCATATTTTACTAGAAAATCCAAGAACTCATTAAACGTCTTAATCAAGCTTTAATGGTGTTATAATATAACCATAAACTAGATTAACTCATCATTATTAGTTTTTAATAAACACATGCAATATTTTTTCATAAAGTCAAAGAATCTCCTTGATATAAGGAGGGAGAGCCACCTCACATGTTCTAAAAATGATTAAGTTCTAATGAATTATGCTTTAGGAACATAATCAATATTTAGAGTATAGATTACTTATTTAACTTTAATAAAGTTGCATTAATTAAAAGTCAACAAAATTCCTTAATTTAATATATGTTTGCCAACAAGTCAGTTTCTAGAAGTAATTTATACTAATTTAAGAATGATTAAGGCTACGTAAGTATATTTAATTAAACTAAAACAATTATTATATTAAAGTTGATAAAGTGCATGAAACAAAAGTCAAGATTCTTCCCTTAAATCAAGGAGTACCACGTGTTCCCCCCCCCCCCCCCCCCCCCCACTATTGTAGAAAAGAATTCTTGTGCTTGATTAGAGAGTGATTGATCCCTTAATCCATGATTAGTTGGGACAAATGGCCCTTGAAATAAGGAGGATATTCCACGTGCACCATAATTTAGAAAACTCTTATTAATTACCCGATCTTGCTTATAAATAGACATTCCCTAAACAAATTTGGGTAACTTAGTGCCCAAATTCCAGCGTTTGTTATCCTATTTCATAGCTGAGTGAGAGAGAGAGAGAGAGAGAGAGAGAGAGAGAGAGAGTTGTGGGCCACACATCAAGACCATAGATCAAGTCCATCCAACACCATTTAAGGAGATCCACACCAACAACTAAGGTGAGCACATCACCCCCGTTTCCACTTTCCATTTTGTCTTCATTTGATGTAGATGATGATGATCACATTGTTAATGATGATGATGTGGGACCTACTAATAGGGGGGCCCACCACGAGGCTTGAGTACAATATAACCCTCCATGTGATCACACATACTTAGGTGAACGAAATATATAAAAATCAACTTGACCTAATTTCTTCATGGGACCCATTGATCGTGGGGCCCATTCTGATGCTTTTTAGCCATCCAACCAGATCATAAGGTTACAAGGACCTTGATGAATGGACCACGCAAATTTCAACCTCGTCCAAATCATGGACCCAACATGATGTTTATTTGTCATCCAAACGTCCATCGTGTGTACCCCATTGGGTTGCTCAGCCCACACACACACTCTTCCACGTGCGCACATACCACAACAACCTAATAAATAAATAACTAAATAAATAAAACTAGAGGGAGGAGGACAAAGAGCATGTTACCTCTCTGGACATTGGAACGTCCAGAGGACACCCCTCTCAACCTATGCATGCAAGGAGCCATGGGGCCCACTACACCCCCACCATGATACAAGTGTTTGATCCATTTCGTCTATATCCTATTTTTTGGGTCATTTTAAGCTATGGGCCCAAAAATCAGGATGATCTTAGGCATAGGTGGACCATTCTATAAGAAACAATGTAGATGGAGTGGTGACCGTTGAAAATTTTCTAATTGGATATATATATATTCTATGAGGTCGAGCTGTGTGGGCCCCACCATGATATATAGGAACATCTACACCTTGCATTTGATGGGCCCCCTTTAAATTATAAGATATCCCAAAAATCAGCCATACATGGAACTCAGGTGGGCCATACCCTCTAAAATCATGTGAAGACATAGCTAAAATGTATAAAAGCACTTGGTGGGGGCTCACTTGAAATTTGGATGCTTCTAAAACTTGGCCTGACCCTTCATCCAAGTGGGACACACGTAATGGATGGGTTGGATTTGTGAACCACATCTTGGTGAGCCCAACAAATGATTATGAATATTTTAAAGGAGGCTAACCCCTATCAACTTTTGTATGTGGTGTGGCCCACACAAGTCACCTATTAACTTGATTTTTAAGCCCTACACCCACCATGGAATGGTGCATCTGACTAATGGGGTAGATGTTCGACACGCATCACGGTGGGCCCACACAACTCATCCTCATGGAAAATTTGCATAGAACTCATCCTCATGGAAAATTCACATAGAGGTCAAGCTGTGTGGGCCCCAGCCGTGATGCGTGTCGAATATCTACCCCATCAGTCAAATGCACCATTACATTGTGGGCCTAGGGCTAAAAAATCAAGTTAATCTGTCAATTGTGTGGGCCACACCACATACAAAAGTTGAGAGGGGTTACCCTTCATTAAAACATTCATAATCATTTGTTGGGCCCATCGAGATGTGGTTCACAAATCTAGCCCATCCATTATTGTGTGCCACTTGAATGAGTGGTTAGATCAAGTTTCAGATGCATCCAAATTTCAGGTAGACCCCACCAAGTACTCTTATATGTTTTAGACATGTCTTCACATGATTTTAGATGATGTGGCTCGCCCGAGTTCCATATACGGCTAATTTTTGGCATATCTCATAATGTAAAGGGGAATCATCAAATGCATGGTGCTGATGTTCGACACATATCACAGTGGGGCCCACATAGCTCAACTGCGTATATATATATATATATATATATATATATATATATATATATATATATATATATATATATATATATATATGTGTGTGTGTGTGTGTGTGTGTGTATGTGTGTGTGTGCCGCGTGTAAAAACTCATGTTAGTCCTTGGGCCCAAAGATGGATTCGATCCAAATCTTGAGTGGGCTGTACCGTAGGAAAATAATGCAACTTGAGCGCCTACACTTAAAACGGGAAATGGTACTATGAGGTCGACCTCATGGGAACTTCCCAAGAGGTTGAGATATGTGGGCCCTCTCATGAAGTGTATCAAACATTAACACTGTGCATTTGATGGGTACCCTTTAGTTTATAGAATATACCAAAAATCAACCGTGTACGGAACTAAGGTGGGCCATACAAGCTAAAACTGTGTGAAGAAATGCCTAAAATGTATAAAATCACTTCGTGGGACCCACATGAGTTTTATATGAGGCTGAAACTTAGTCTGACCCCTCATCCAGGTTGGACACACACAATGGATGGGCTGGATTTTTAAACCATGCCTCAGTGGGCCTAATAAATAATTATGAATGTTTTAATGGGAGGGTAACTCCTCTCAAGTGTTGTATGTGGCGTGGCCCACCCAACTCATGGATTAACTTAATTTTTAAGCCTGTGACCCACCATGGAAGGATGCATCTGACTGATGGGGTAGATTTTCAACACAAATCACGGTGGGCTCACACAGCTCGACTTCGTGGGAAGTTCCCATGAGGTCAACCTCATAATACCATTTCCCAGGTTAAAGAGAAAATGACCACCGTAGGCAAAACCTTTTATCCAGCGGTTTTAATCGAGGAATACAAACTTAAGTTACCCACTTAGACTAGCACGTGCGGACCGCGACTTTGAGGACAAAACTACCCCTCCTTTTTACTGCGAAGACGAGAACGAACGCTCCTCCAACTGAGAGTTGTACGAACGGCTTAGGAGAGATCAAAGTTACATGGCCCCACAGCTATGTATTTATCATATCCACAACGTTCATCCATATTTCAAAATCATTTCGGAGCATTATCCAAAAAATAAATAAATCATATCCATAAATCAATGGACCACACCACAAAGAGCAGCGGGGAAATTGATTTTCACCGTAAAAAATTTTGTAAGGCCCATCATAACATTTATTTTCCATCCAATCTACTCATAAGGTCACAAAGGCCTGGATGAAGAGGAAAAACAAATTCCATTATGATCCAAAACTTCTGTAACCCCTAAAAGGGTTTCAATGGTAGACATTCAATTCCCCATTACCTTTTACTGTGTGGTCCACTTGATAGCTAGATTTGTCTTATTTTTCATCTCAAGCCTTAATACGAGTTCACCAAATAGATGGACGGTTTGGATATAACATATACCTCTTAATGAGACCCACAAAAATCAGTAGGGATTACAACAGGGGGAAAAGGGGAAAAAAAAAATAAATGAAAAAGACGCCAATGAGTTGGCTATGGATTATAACCATAGCTATAACTATAATGCTATGCATTTTTTTTTCTTTTTTTTTTTACATGTTGAACTTTATCATACCAACATTTTTCTTTAATACATGTTTATATAAATGTGTGTGTGTGTGTGTGTGTATATATATTTTTTATTATTTTTTTTTCTCCTTTTTTTTTCATTTATTTCTTTATTCATTTAACAAGAATATTTTCTAAACTAAAATTAGTTACTTGGCGAACCACATATGATTTTGGGGTAGGAGAAGCTACTTTAGCCAACCAACCTAGTTATTTTCCAAGATTCAATCAGGTTGATGGTTGAAAATACATTTCATTCACTTCATGGTCAATTTCAATCACTTCATGGTCAAACTAGAAATTGAGCGAGCCAAATATGAAATTGAGTGAGTAAATTGAAAATTGAGCAGGACAAGGTCTGAATTGAGTGAGGGAAGCTAGAAATTGAGCAAGGTAACATAGGAGTTCAGCGAGGGAATCTAGAAATTGAGCGAGACAACTTAGGATTTGAGCAAGGAAAGCTAGAAATTGAGCGAGGGAACCTAGAAATTGAGCGAGGTTTAGGCTACGTTGAAATTGAGCAAGGGAACCTCGCTCAAATCGTAAATTGCCTCGCTGAATTTTTACGTTGCATCGCTCAATTGCTAGGTTGCCTCGCTCAATTCATAGATTCATTTGCTCAATTTATATATTGCCTCACTGGATTTCTAGCTTCCCTCGCACAATTCGCAGGCTGTCTCGCTCAATTCATATATTTTTCCAGATCATTTTATGGTATGAGACCAAAAATGAGATATATCTAGTTCTCAAGTGTACCACATTACATGAAATAGTGTTGAATGAGCGTCAACCATTAGAAACCTTTAGGGGGCCCACTGCGATGTTTGTGAGAAATTCTCCTCCTCTAAGTTCATTCATAGGGTTAAAAAGACCTGGATGAAGAGGGAAAAAAATTTCATAATGATCCAAAACTTCTATAACCCCTAAAAGGGTTTCAATAGTAGACGTTCAATTTCCCACTGCCTTTTACAGTGTGGTCCACTTGATAGTTAGATCTATCTTATTTTTCGTCTCAAGCCTTAATATGAGCTCGTAAAATATATCGACGGTTTGGATATAACACATACATCATGATGAGACCCACAAAAGCAACCTAGTAAAAAAAAAAAAAAAAAATCAGTTTGCCCAGCTCAATTTCTAGTTTGCCCCGCTCAATTTTCAGTTTGCCCCGCTCAAATTGGAAATTGAGCGAGGCAAACTAGAAATTGAGCAGGGCAAACTGATTTTTTTTTTTTTTTTGCTATGTTGCTTTTGTGGGTCTTATAATGATGTATGCGTTATATCCAAACCGTTCATATATGAGCGGGGTAAACTGAAAATTGAGCGGGGCAAACTGAAAATTAAGCGGGGCAAACTAGAAATTGAGTGGGACAAACTGAAAATTGAGCGGGAAAAACTAGAAATTGAGCGGGGCAAACATGAAATTAACCCTACTGTCAAAATCTAGTTTTTCCACCTTTTATCCAGCTATTTTTATGAAAGAATTCAAACTTTTGCAACTTAGGCCTCCACGTGCAAAGACCCAATTCCAGGATGAAAATACCCCTCCTTTTCACTGTTGTCCACTTTTTCTCTCCCTTTTCACTGTTTGATTTTCATCTCCCTTTCCACTGCTGCTTTCACGTTGCTTTCACCTCCCTTTCCACCCTTCAGTTCCACGAGAAAGATGAAAAAAACTCATTTTGTGGTCCCCCCTTATTAGCATTTTGTATTCTTCCGAAAATGGTCAATCCAGGGAAGAAATCATGCATCAGTTAGGCCCACATTGAATGTATGTAGTATAGGAAACAGATTGGCTACTCCCCTTGACACCAACCCCATGGCTAGTGGTCAGTGCTCTGTGGCCCCCACCATGATGTATGTGTTTCATCCATTCCGTTCATCCATTTGTAAAGATCATTTCAGGGCTTCATCCTAAAAATAAGAGGGATATAAATCTTAGATATACCATGCTATAGGAAAACAATAGTGATTGGATATCCATCATTTAAATCCATCAACCTGATGGAATCTTGGAAAATAATTAGGTTGGTTGGCTAAAGTAGCTTCTCCTACACCAAAATTATATGCGGTACGTCAAGTAACTAATTTTAGTTTAGAAGATATTCTTGTTAAATGAATAAATAAAGAAATGAAAAAAAAAGAGAGAATTTTTTTTATATGCACACACACACACACACACACACACACACATTTATATAAATATGTATTAGAGAAAAATGTAGGTAGAATAAAGTTATCTACGTAAAATATTAAAATAAGAAACCAACGTGTTGGGGTCGACCAGGTTGTGACCCGGTCAATTGGGTCAGAGGTGGGCCTATGGCTATGGATTATGCTACGGTTATAATCTGTAGCCATAGACCCAGCTCTAACCCGGTCGACCCCAACATGCTGGTTCTTTTTTTTTTTTTTTTCTTTTCTTTTTTCCCTGATGTAATCCCCATCGATTTTTATGGGTCCCATTATGAGGTATGTGTTATATCCAAACCGTCCATCTATTTAGAGAACTCGTATTAAGGCTTGAGATGAAAAATAAGATAGATCTAGCTATCAAGTGGACCCCATTGTAAAAGGCAATGGGGAATTGAACGTCTACCATTGAAACCCTTTTAGGGGATACAAAAGTTTCAGGTTTAGGTTAGGGAGTTGAGATTAGGATTAGGTGTAGGTTTAGGTTTAGAGATTTGAGAATATATTTAGGTTTTAGGTTTAGGTTTAGGTTTTAGGATATAGGTTTTAGGTTTAGGTTAAGGTTAGGTTATAAGTTATAAGTTTAAGTTATAGGTTAAGGTTTTGGTTATATGTTTTGGTTTAAGTTAAGATTTTAGGTTTAGGTTTAGGTTTAGGTTATAGGTTATAGGTTATAGGTTAAAGCTTTAGGGAATTGATAATAGGTTAAGGTTTAGGTTTAGGGAATCGGGTTCAGGTTTGAGATCGGGTTTAGTTTGGGTTTTCAAGTTTAGGTTTAGGTTAAGGAGTTGAGATTAGGATTAGGTGTAGGTTTAGGTTTAAGGATTTGAGAATACATTTAGGTTTAAGTTAAGGTTATAGGTTTAGGTGTAGGTTATAGGTAATAGCTTTAGGGAATTGAGAATAGGTTAAAGTTTAGGTTTAGGAAATCAAGTTCGAGTTCGGGATCGGGTTTAGGTTTGGGTTTTCAAGTTTAGGTTTAGGTTTAGGTTATAGGTTTTGGTTTTGGTTTAGGTTATAGGTTTTGATTTAGGTTTAGGTTATATGTTTTGGTTTAGGTTATAGGTTTATGTTAAGGTTTAGGTTTAGGTTATAGGTTTTTGGATTTGAGAATGGGTTCGGGTTTAGGTTATAGGTTTTGGTTTAGGTTATAGGTTTTGAGATTTGGTAATGGGTTCTGGTTTAGGTTATAGGTTTTGATTTTGGTTTAGGTTATAGGTTTTTATTTAGGTTTAGGTTATAGGTTTTGGTTTAGGTTATAGGTTTTGATTTAGGTTTAAGTTATAGGTTTTGGTTTAGGTTATAGGTTATAGGTTTATGTTAAGGTTTAAGTTTATGTTATAGGTTTTTGGATTTGAGAATTGGTTCGGGTTTAGGTTATAGGTTTTAGTTTTGGTTTAAGTTATAGGTTTTGAGATTTAATAATGGGTTCGGGTTTAGGTTAAGGTTATAGGTTTAGGGATTTGGGAATAGTTTTAGGTTATAACTATAGGTTAAGGTTTTGGGATTTGAGAATAGGTTCAGGTTAAGGTTATAGGTTTTGGTTTTGGTTTAGGTTATAGGTTTTGGTTTAGGTTATAGGTTATAGGTTTAGGATAAGATTTATGTTTAGGTTTAGGTTATAGGTTTTGGGATTTTAGAATGGGTTCGGATTTAGGTTATAGGTTTTGGTTTTGGTTTTGGTTTTGGTTATAGGTTTTTGGATTTGAGAATGAATTATGGTTTAGGTTTTGGAAATTGGGTTCAGGTTCGGGATTGGGCTTAAGTTTAGGTTTTTAAGTTTAGGTTTAGGTTTAGGTTAGGGAGTTGAGATTAGGATTAGGTGTAGGTTTCGCTTTAGGGAATTGAGTTTAAGTTATAGGTTTTGGGAAAGGTTAGGTTTAGGTTATAGGTTTTGGGATTTGAGAATAGTTTTAGGTTATAAGTATACGTTTAGGTTAGGTTATAGGTTAAAGTTTAAGGATAGGTTATAGGTTTTGGGATTTGAGAATGGGTTCAGGTTTAGGTTATAGGTTTAGGTTTTAGGTTTTGGTTTAAGTTATAGGTTATAGGTTTTGGGATTTGAGAATGGGTTCGGGTTTAGGTTATAGGTTTTGATATTGATTTAGGTTATAGGTTTTGGTTAAGGTTATAGGTTATAGGTTTAAGTTTAGGTTAAGGTTAGGTTTAGGTTATAGGTTTTTGGATTTGATAATGGGTTCAAGTTTAGGTTATAGGTTTTGGTTTTGGTTTAAGGTATAAGTTATAGGTTTTGGGATTTGAGAATGGGTTCGGGTTTAGGTTATAGGTTTTGGTATTGGTTTAGGTTATAGGTTTTGGTTAAGGTTATAGGTTATAGGTTTAGGTTTAGGTTAAGGTTAGGTTTAGGTTATAGGTTTTGGGATTTGATAATGGGTTCGGGTTTAGGTTATAGGTTTTGGTTTTGGTTTAGGTTATAGGTTTAGGATAAGGTTTAGGTTTAGGTTCAGGTTATAGGTTTTGGGATTTCAGAATGGATTCGGGTTTAGGTTATAGGTTTTGGTATTGGTTTAGGTTATAGGTTTTGGTTAAGGTTATAGGTTATAGGTTTAGGTTTAGGTCATAGGTTTTGGGATTTGATAATGGGTTCAGGTTTAGGTTATAGGTTTTGGTTTTGGTTTAGGTTATAGGTTATAGGTTTAGGATAAGGTTTAGGTTATAGGTTTTGGGATTTGAGAATGAGTTCGGGTTTAGGTTATAGGTTTTGGTATTGGTTTAGGTTATAGGTTTTGGTTAAGGTTATAGGTTATAGGTTTAGGTTTAGGTTAAGGTTAGGTTTAGGTTATAGGTTTAGGTTTAGGTTAAGGTTAGGTTTAGGTTATAGGTTTTGGGATTTAATAATGGGTTCGGGTTTAGGTTATAGGTTTTGCTTTTGGTTTAGGTTATAGGTTATAGGTTTAGGATACAGTTTAGGTTTAGGTTTAGGTTATAGGTTTTGGGATTTGAGAATGGGTTCGGGTTTAGGTCATAGGTTTTGGTTTTAGTTTAGGTTATAGGTTTTGGGATTTGGAAATGATCTTTACAAATGGATGAACGGAATGGATGAAACACATACATCATGGTGGGGCCCACAGAGCATTGGCCACTAGCCATGGGGCTGGTGTTAGGAGGAGTAGCCAATCCGTTTCCTATACTACATACATTCAATGTGGGCCCAACTGATGTGTGATTTCTTTCCCGGACTGACCATTTTCGAAAGAAGACAAATTGCTGATAAGAGGGGCCCACAAAATGAGTTTTTTTCATCTTTCTCGTGGAACCGGAGGGTGGAAAGGGACGTGAAAGCAACGTGAAAGCAGTAGTGGAAAGGGAGATGAAAATTAAACAGTGAAAAGGGAGAGAAAAAGTGGACAGCAGTGAAAAGGAGGGGTATTTTCATCCTGGAATTGGGTCTCTACACGCGGAGGTCTAAGTTACAAAAGTAAGTTTGTATTCTTTCAAAAAAATAGCTGGATAAAAGGTGGGTAAACTAGATTTTGATAGTGGGGTCAATTTCATGTTTGCCTCGCTCAATTTTCAGTTTGCCCCACTCAATTTCTAGTTTGTCCCGCTCATATATGGACGGTTTGGATATAACACATACATCATGATGGGACCCACAAAAGCAAAAAAAAATAATTTCAGTCAAACTAGAAATTAAGCGGGGCAAACTGAATTTTTTTTTTTTTTTGGCTTTTGTGGGTCCCATCATGATGTATGTGTTATATCCAAACCGTCCATATATTTTACGAGCTCATATTAAGGCTTGAGACGAAAAATAAGATAGATCTAACTATCAAGTGGACCACACTGTAAAAGGCAGTGGGGAATTGAATGTCTACCATTGAAACCCTTTTAGAGGTTACAAAAGTTTTGGATCATTATGATTTTTTTTTTCCTCTTCATCCAGGTCCTTTTGACCCTATGAATGAACTTAGACGGGGAGGATTTCTCACAAACATCACAGTGGGCCCCCTAAAGGTTTTTAATGGTTGACGCTCATTCAACACTGTTTCCTATAATGTGGTACACTTGAGATTTGGATATATCTCATTTTTGGTCTCATACCATAAAATGATCTGAAAAAATATATGGACAGCATGGATGAAAAGCACACATTAAGGTGGGGCCCACGACTGGTGGTAGGCGGAGTACCCAATCCGTTTCCTTGAAAGGAGCGAGAGAAGGATGGGAGAGGAAAAGCAACGGCAGTAAAAAGGAGGGGTAGTTTCATCCTCAAAGTCGTTGTCCGCACGTGCTAGTCTAAGTTGGTAACTTAAGTTTGTATTCCTCGATAAAAACCGCTGGATAAAAGGTTTTGCCTACAGTGGTCATTTTCTTACCCAAGGACCACTTTAAACCCTACACGTTGTCTATTCGAACCCATGTTATGCATGTTTTATGCATTTATACTATTCATACTTGATCCACCTTGACGTATGTGAGTTACCTGCGCTGTCTACTTGTTGTGGATGTGCGGTAATGATTGTGTGCGAACCCATCTGTTGTTAGGACTACTTGGAGGTCGGCCACTTGATGCATGTTCTGTGCACCAACACCATCCCTTATGTGGGGCTCGCTTATTTTATGATTTAGGGTGATTTGTATACTCTACTAATGAGCCCACTTAGGTTTTAGAGTGGCAGGTCCACTAGCTATAAGGCCTACTCAGGATAAAGCCTTGTAGACCCATTAACGAAAATCGTATTGGGCCGAAGTCATTAAAGGATATTCGTCTTGCCATGAGTGAGATGTAACTGTGAATGAGAATATATAGCATATGTGATAATGATAGTTTATGATAATGGTAATGATGTTGATGATTATAAGTTAGTAGATATATGCAATATATATGATGCCTTAAACATATTGATTTTGATCATACTTATGCATCACGGTACGATGGTTTGTGCATGTGTGCCATAATACGTCCATCCATGCATAAGATATGTCCTTTGCGGTTGGGACATATGATCGTGGAATAATACAACCAATGGTGGCATGTGATGGTGGCTAACAGTGGAGTGTGTGTACTGACATGGGTGTGTACTAACAAGTTAACACCCCCACCCCGAGAAAAAAAAAAAGTGGCACGTGATGGTATATGAAGTTTCTAGCCTAAGGACTAAGCCCTATACTTATGGCATTACATGCATACTAGATGCACCTAGTTGTATGCCTTGGCAAGGTTACTTCACTTCATGCATGATCATGACATACTCGGTGATGGTAATACCACAGTTGTGCCATATGATATGAATTGGATCTTGGTAATAAAATCTACATTTATGATGATGACTTGGATTATCCCTAGAAGGGAACATGACATAAGAAATGTGAAAATAGTAGGGGATGATGTGCTCCTTAGTTTGAAAGTCCCTAAACCCCGATGGTATCTAGGGATGCCTCACTGTCGGGACGAGTAAACACTGGGTCATGGATTTGACTCCCACTGACGAGATCAGGTTTAGAAGATGTGGGTCCAACCTACTTAAGGGTTGAGGTATGAACAAGGATAAGTTTAACCTGTTGTCAAGGAGAATCACGAATGAGGTCCGCTACTGGTGTGCTGGGTGAAAGTCCCACGACACCACTCAATAGGGGTATGCAAGGTCGATTGTTGGTGTCTTGTGCATGGGCATCGACCATGGTGTTTCTCGAGATATACAGACGCCATGATATGGCATGACAACATGATGTCGATGATATTTCTATAGATACGTGTGATACGGTTATGGCAGTGGTAACAGAGATGTGAAAATATAACTTGGTGGCACTAGTAGCATTTATTAGGCGCATTATTATAATGCATATGTATTGCATTGCATTGCATTGGTATTGACATCATACTTTACATGCTACATGCTTTTCGACATACATGGTTTTTTCATGACATATTTATCTTGTGTACATGTATGACACATTGTACACACGTGTACTCACTGGGCTTTAAAAGCTCAAGCATTCCTTTATAATTTTTTTCAGAACAATACCATAAGGAGTAGCAGATGATGCCTATCATGGGGTTTTTGGACACTATGCTTCTAATTCTTTGATGGATATGTACCGTTGTGAAATTGTTGTATTATAAATATATTGTACAATGAAAACTGGTTATTTTACTTGTATTGCAAAAGCTGATTTGTATGCATGAAATCTAATAATTAAAAAAATATATATATCCTTAAAATTTATGATCGAGCGTCAAGCTTGGGACTTGGTGTGTGAGCACCAGGTATTGAACTTAGAGTTCGACATGTCACGAGCTAGGTCTGGCCATCGATCGGCCATGTGGGAGGATGGGTTTAGGGCGCGATACCCATAGTGATCATTGAGCAAAAGTGAAAGCCAAAAGCCTACCATATTATTAATAAAATTGATGTCGTAACGCCACCACATTTGTTTTGGGGTGACAACCCGTATATTATTTGTGGTCGTTCTTAGGTGATGAACCCTGAAATGGATCAAGGGTTACATGTGAGGAGTCACTACAGCTGCATCGAACCTCGTGTTCCAAGTAGAGACTTGTGATACAATTGCAGTATCCTAGCTTCGCCAAATTACTTCTTGAACTGGGATTAATAATTGTTTGTCTAATCATTTATATCATAGCACTTACTAGGATAGGTAGTTTGAGAAGGGTGTTGGAGTCGCATGATGGGGAATGTTTCCATTATACGAAATTGGTGTTGAAGTCGCTTGTTTTTATTTTTATTTTTATTTTTTATTTTTTATTTTTTATTTTTTTATTTTTTACATATGCACACACACCCCACACACTCACGCTAGTGGAATTTCACCACCTATGGATACTCGAATCCTTAACCGGGTGTTGAAACTCCTGAGAGTCTACCACCCAAGCAAGAGTAAGGATCCGTTGAAGTCTCTTATTAAGGAAGTGTTTGATATTGAGGATCATGCATCATTATATTATCACATTCATACATATAAAAGGTTTGGATAGGAAATTGTTTTGTTTTGTTATCATTACCTGCGCTTGATTGCATTTATAATGTGTGTAACTTAGAAAATGGTACCACTGAGCTAGCTACTCACTCCCACTTGGGATAGTGTTTTAAAACACCAAGCAAACAATATTATTGATGTAGGTACCATCGAGAACTCATACAAATAGGCTTGGACTAGCTTACACTACCATTGTGATGTCTTAGAGCATTGGGCGAAAGTATAATGCTTTACATTTTTTATTTTTTTTCAGAGATATATATTATGGCTTGTATAGTTCTCATCTGAATAGACATCACTTTTTGGAGTTTATATTTTAAGTATTAGCCATATATTTGTAGGTTTAATTATCTCTGCTAATTAACTTTTGATGCCACTTATTTAAATTTACTTTGATAATTAATCATGGGTGAATGTTAACCGGACTTCGTGAGCATGTGGGAACTCACTCACATTTTTGCTAGGTTCACACCTAGAAACTTGGCATCGGAGTCTCCATACTCAAGTATTGATTTTTGGGGTGTGACAAGTTGGTATTAGAGAGGAGTATTGAGATAACCATGACCTTGGGAATGAGGATTATACAAACCACAATAACTAGGTGTTGAGACATGTAAGATTAGAGGTTTGGACTTGAAGGGAATTTTCCAAATTTTAAGAGTATTCGAGAGTGTCAAAAATCCAGTAAATTAGGAATAATGAACCTTATGACTAAAATTTTTGATTTTCTACGATTCTAAACTTAAACTTAGAAATGATGAACGATAGGATCATATTCCTGATTCTATGAAGCTTTTGAACTTAAATTTAGAAATTTGAACCCCATGATCGTTGTCACGCCCCAAACCCGGAAATCAGATTCACAGGAATCCCGATCGCCGAATCCTGTGCCGACAGCCTCCGTAGTACCCCATTCTCGACTCCTAGCATTCATATGCCAGATTTTCGATCCTGGGATCCTACAAGGAGGATTTTTTTTTTTTTGACATTTAACTTGTAATAAGCATAACCACAAGTTTACACAAATCATAAAGGCAACATCATCATCACATATCCACTAATACAATCATTTGAATACAATGCTGAAAGGAAAATATATATGTCAAAATCAAAGCTCCAGAAAATAGTTACACGCTCCAAGCTCAATGCCGCTGCAACCTAACATCACCTGCATGCATCTATCGCTTATAGAAAGCTTAGAAGGTGGTGTAAGTGTGTGCACAAGATAAGTGCTAAGTATTCAATACAATATCATAATCATACAATACTGGAAAGCTATTAATCCATAAACCATACAATGACTGAATAAGCAGAAACACTAATAAGAGAAGGAATTATCAGCGTAAACAGAAATACTGACAAGATTATAATCATGCGATAACAGAATAAGCGGAAGTATGAACAAGTCCATAAGTTAATCAATATCAGAATACGCAATATAGGACAGCTATGCAAATGATGAGTCATAGATAATCAAATGTCGAATGACAAGGATATAATGTAATACACAATTTGAAAGAGCTAACAAATATCATCAATCTCATCTAAGTCACAGAAATACAGAAACATAACAACCCACAATGCCACACGTCGAAGATGTAATGAAATATGCAGTATATGGTGCTAATGGAATGATCATGCTGGAGTGTGATGTCGGGATGATAGTACGTAGTATCGCAGGCTACGGGGTCCACCACAAGGAACCTCTATCCAAACCAGTCCCATACCTAAATTTGGATAGTCTGACTCAACGTGGTAAACTCCTGATCTCAGGTTAGTCGCGCACCCAACCGAAATTCTTGCCATAACGAAGATACATAATAATTAATTGCGCACCACCAGCCTGAGTGGATAGTGAATGGATGAATGAATGAGTATGCAACTCCTACTCAATAGCCTGTCAGCACAGTAGCCTACCAACCGCTGGTAGCTTGCCCAATGTGGTAGCTCGCCCAGGCCTCAGCCCCGCCCACATCACACCCACCCACATCAGCGTCCGCCCACGTGCGCCCGCCCACATGCACAACAGTGACGGGGTGTCATAATATCATGTCAGTCCTCATATCAGTATGGTTCCTCTCTGGAGAAATCACCGGGGTCTATTACACTTCACATTCCTACCGCCCCAATCAAGCGTACAACTGGGTAAGTGGAAAAGACCTCACTATCTGCCTGTCAGTAGTCTGTCAATACCTACCCGGCTCGTCGATAGCGGACCCATTCCTCGAGCTGGTCAAACTCAGCCTGGCCATGCCTACTCCCTCGGGCGGGTAAGGCCGCACATCCTTCCAACCGACCACGATACAGTGGAGAGCGCAGCCATCTGGTAATCGGCACTCAACGCTCATCTACCCACTCGGTCTAGACGTTGGAGCATCCTCTGGAACCAAGAGGGTGTTTACGGATTTTCACCTAGGGCCATCTATGGCGGCCCGATGCTCGAACAGATTTTCGGTGTCCCATCTGGCCATCCACGATATGCCTGTGGAGGCTACGACCCTGATGTCACTAGGGCGTACAGTAATCACAACACAATGCAAGATGCATGAGTCATACAATCCAATCATGCATCAATCCTGCGCATGTCATGCGCTCATGTGAGATAACCTCCACCTATCAGGGACTCTCACATCATCCCGCTCAATGACATATGCAATGGTTAATCACATCTCATAACAAACATGCAGATGATGCGAATGGGCATGCATCATGATGTTATGATGTCACATACTCATAAACGGTATCAATAACCGGCGTCGACAATGTGGACTTTTAACCAACATTGTCCCCAAGGAATGGCCCACATAGAATCAAATATATAATGGGCACATGGCCTCACATAAGGGCCAAATATACGAAACAGGTGGGCCCTGGTCATGGGCCTAACACATATCACAATGGGCCTTGCCCATAGGCCTCAAATACATCTAGATGGGTCGTACCCATGGGCCTCAGATATATCACAATGGGCCTCAAATATACTTCACAGGTGAGTCACATACCTGGGTCTAATACACATCAGTATGGGCTACATCACATAGGCCTAATATACATCACTATGGCCACAACCCATGGGCTTTAAATACACAATAGGTGGGCCCTATACATGGGCCTCAAATATATACCACGGGTGAGCCTCAATGGACGGGTCACCAATACAAAAGGATAGGCCTAATGACATGGACTCCATAATTATATCGAATAGGCCGCACCAATTGGGCCTTACATACATTGCAATGGGCCATGACCCATGGGCCTTGCATACATCACAATGGGCCTTGCAACATGGGCCTCATATATATTTAAGGTGGGCCTCAACAACGGGCCTCATACACATCAAGGTGGGCCTCAACAACGGGCCTCATACACATCAAGGTGGGCCTCAACAATGGGTCTCATACACATTAAGGTGGGCCTCAACAACAGGCCTCATATACATCAAGGTGGGCCTCAACAACAGGCCTCATACACATCAAGGTGGGCCTCAACAACAGGACTTATACACATCAAGGTGGGCCTCAACAACGGGCCTCATACACATCAAGGTGGGTCTCAACAACGGGCCTCATACACATCAAGGTGGGCCTCAACAACAGGCCTCATACACATCAATGTGGGCCTCAACAACAGGCCTTATACACATCAAGGTGGGCCTCAACAACGGGCCTCATACATGGCCTTAGCAACAGGCCACAAATATATCAAGATGGGCCTAATCAATCATATGGGCTAAATCAATCAAATGGCCGATACAAGCAGGCCGATCAAATGGACCGATACAAATGGGCTGTGCGTCATGGAGTTATTCTAAGCATGTTGTAAAGTAATGCCCTATCCTTACAACGCAGCTGGCCTAGACGGCTTGCATACAACAAGTACGGGCCTACCAATGGGCTCTAGGGAGAGTCGTAATGCGGATATTTAACCATCATTATACTCGCAATGTAGACGTCAAACTAACATTGCTCCCAAGGTGTAGCCCGTAGTGAATAACATTACGTAAACCAGGTTGGGATCACACATTGAAATGGACCTTAGGTACACCCCATTGGGCCTTAAATACATCAAACGGGACATGTCATATGGGCCTTTTACTCATCAAATGGGCCACATCAATGGGCCGCACCAATGGGCCTTATATGCATTGCAATGGGTCGTAACCCGTGGGCCTTAGATTACATCAATAGTTCTCGACCCATGGGCCTTATACATATCAAATAGGCCTAATCCCATGGACTTTAAAATACAACAAATGGGTCCAATCCTATGGACCTTGAAACACATCAAATGGGTCCACTCTATGGGCCTTAAATTACATCAAATGGGCCTAATCCCATGGGCCTTGGAACACATTAAATGGGTCCACTCTATGGGCCTTAAATAGTTCAACAACTAGCTACATTCATGGACCCAATTAAATTCAACTGTGGTGGGCTTCAAAAGTACATTCATTAAGCCCAACATTTAAGGAACTAAAGGTATAAATCATTTCCTCTAAGATCTTTATAATATGGTGGGCCCCACTCCTCAAAATTTCAGCCCAAGGCCAGCATAATTATAACATGTTGCTGTCCTAAAATTTGGGCCCTCCATTGGAGTGGGTTTGAGGCCTCTAAAACTCTAAAAATTGAGGGCCAAGGTCCCTCATCATGTATACAATGAGAGAAAACCCAAAAAGGTGGCCCACCATCAGAAGAAATATTTTTGAATTATGGTTTTTTATCAAGGCATATTGCTGGACTGCACATCAAAAAAAATCTGGGAGTCCAACCATCTTGGCCCATTCTTTTGGATACCCAAACGGGTTCCCTTGAGGCTAAAATTTCACAGAGTGATACTTCTATAGGTGGGACACACCTCCACAAAATTTCATAATTTTTAGATATCTCTAAGTATTTTAATTAATTTAAACAAAACAGACTGTCCAGAAAAAATCGGACAGACCTGGACGTCCCAACGTGTTGGGCCAGTCCGGATCTCACCACGGTGTGTACAGGGGTCCATTGGCCCTGAAATTTGGTAGGTGAGTTCTAACATAAGTGGACCACACTTCTAAAAAATTTCAAAATTTTTAGACATCTGTAAATATTTTAATTCATTTACATAAATCAATCTGTACTGAAAATCGGACCGATCTGGACACCATATTATAATGGGCCGGTCCCGCCATCACCATAGTGTGGACAGGCGTCCATTGGCCCCAAAATTTTGTAGGTGGGTCCTACCATAAGTAGGTCATCCCTCTAAAAATTTTTGTAATTTTTAAACGCCCATAGGTATTTTAATAAATTTTAAAAAATCCAACTGTCCATGGTGGAATGTTGCTGGAACAGTGCATAAAATTCAGACTGTCCACCTCACTTGGACCACACCTTTGGGACCCCAATGAAGGTCAGTTGGGGCTGAAATTTGGGGGACATCAAGATGAGATCCTCACCTTTTAGAAAAGTATATTTAATAGGTATGAATAGTCCCCCAAACAGTCTCAAAATCTAGTCCAAAAACAACCAGAAACTGTCCAGAAATTTTTGGACAGCAACATGTACTTAGATAAAATTTATTATATAAGTTAAATAAAAAGGAAAATACATTAATGGAACATACACATCAGGAAATAAAATGAGAAAAAAGAGAGATAGAAGAAAAATTCGGCCATAGGGAAAGGGGCTCCGCCACTATTGAGCCCTCCCAAGATCAATCACACCCGCACATCATACCCAGATTTATATTTACAACATGAATCTTGCACATGCATGACCTATAATTAAAATGCATGATGAGGATGTCATCCCCACCATGATTATAAGGTCTAGATGACCCAAACATAATATGATATGAAATAAAACTATCATGATGGGGCCCATAGAGAAAGGCCCCATGCATGGATCATGCATGCATAAGGTAGGCCATTAGGCCACAACCATGGGATTGTGTGGGATCTCCACCATTGATTGGTGGGTCCTATACTTCCCTCATGAAAGAAAGAAAATATCTAGGCTATAGAAATCATATTTTTTTACATCTAGAGGAGCACCCACTGTTCGATCTTCTTGCTCCTATGAGTTCCTTAGCACCTTAGCTTTGATTCTAATGGAGGAGATGGGGAATGGATGGTTAGGATGGGATATCATGGGGTAGGAAAGTGAACCATACTTAAAGTTTTGAAAGAGAGGGAGAGGCTTAGAGAATTCTCATACGTATGAGATTTCTCTCCTTAGGTTTTTTTGAGTTTGAAAATGATAAAGAGAGAGAGAGAGAGAGAGAGAGAGAGAGAGAGAGAGAGAGAGTTGTAAAGGGAGAGAGAGATGGGTGATGGATGTGGTGACTGATGGGTGTAAGAAAATCTTGACTTTTGTGGCCATTTGTGTAAGAAAAGCATGGGTGGTGTAAGAACTTTTTGACTTTGAGGGCTTTTGGTGTAAGAGAGGTATGGGCTTGTAAGATTCTTGACTTTTGTAGTTTCTTGGGAATGGGTGAAAGGTGATATGTACTTGACATGTACTTGACATGTGATGGATTGATAGATTGATGGTTTGATGGGATTGATATGACACCTCGTAGAGATTCTCTTGGGTTTCGCAACGCGCGGCGTTTTCTTTGCACCGAACGTTGGCCCACATCTCTTGACCAGGGTATCGCCTCGGCGGGCAAGTCACGGTATCGGAACCGCAACGACGGCGCGGTTGCTATGGTAAAGGTCTTGGGTTGAGTCGATATAGGTTGACGGCATAAGAAATCAGGGTCGCACGCAAATATTGGTTAAGGGTCGAAGGTTGCCGGAATTCGACCGGTAAGACCGCGGAAGTCTATGGAACAGTACGGTGTAGGATACGGGGCTTACAATCACCTTGGTCAGTATTGTCATGTGTGAAGTGCTCAAGTGCTGAAAATTTAAGTTTGAGTCGCTCAGTTCCAATCAGGCAACTTTAACCCCAAGTGCAAGAAGAACTTATATTGGAAATTGAATCGTCCAATGTATAAGCGTAGAGTTTGGATTACAGCTAAGGATTAAGGCTACTAGATTACTATTACTCCTAAGTTATGATTAGGCTACCAGTTAAATTAATGAACGTAAATGAGAAATTATGCTAAGATAATTGAAAGATAACTTAAATGGTTTGTTTAATTGGATTGGTTAAGACCCTATTGCTTCATTGAATTCCCTTGATACTTATAAGCATCCCTCAGATTGAACGTTAGGTCCAATCAAAATGTCCCTTAGAACTGTTTGCCCAAGGACTTATTAGAATCAAAAACACAGATTGGAGGAACTATAGACAATCAAAGTATTTACAGCTTGAATCAAATTTTAAATTCTGGTAGTTATCAATAGAATTAATGCTTTGACAGAACAAAAGACCAAATTTCATCAAGATTAGGAGATGATGAAATTGTGGTTTATACCACCGATACTGAAGAGTGAATATGAGACAATGTCCTAGAGGGGGGTGAATAGGACCTTTTAAATATTATGCCTATTTAAAAATACTAATTGCCTAACTTAAACAATTATTTAGTTTAAAGCAAGTGAGATAATATAACTCTAAAGACTTTCAAGCCAATAGAGGTTCCAATCACATAAGCTACTCAAGATATGTAAAGTAAGGGACTAGCCTATATCATAGTGAACATGTGCGTGTGGAATGTGCCTCCTATCAATCTTAAGCATTCATCTAATTATGCATAAACAATAAATCATTCAACCTTAAATAAACATGATTAAATAGGTTCACAAATGACAATTCAAAATACAGGGATATATAGTGGTTCAGCTACTTGCCTACTCCACTCTCGACATCCACACTTAATCCCAGAGTGCACCGAATTTCACTATTAATAGTTTTAAAATAGGTTCACCAATAACCTTTACAATCCTACATTAAGGACACCAATTTATACTCTTTGTAAGAGCAAAGATTCTATACCTAGAACCCACGTTTAGGCTCATCGGCCAAGGTCCCACACTAGGCACCTCCGTTTAGGCCTACCGACTAAGGTTCTACATAAGGCACCCACGTTTAGGCCCACTGGCCAAGGTCCCACACAGGGCACCTACGTTTAGGCCCATCGGGCAAGGTCCCACACTAAGCATCTAATCAAGTTTGTTGATAGAAAACTCTTAGTCTCAATCCTACACGAGGATAGTGACTAAACTGTGAACTCTTAACAATGATACTTACTTGTCAGATTGAATCCCCTTTGTTACCTCCTCTTGGGTTGCTTGATCTTTACGCTCTCATGCTTGAATCAGCTTCCCAGTGCTCCCCGATTGCGTAGCTAGGATTTTCCTGTTGGTTTGGCTTCACGATCAATAACCTTGCATATGATATACCTATAAAGGTGACGAAAGTAATGGGTGTAGGTTGAATCTCCTATCTAGGATAATGAGTAAATTTTCTAAGAGATTCAACCTATGGATTCTCTAGAGTATAAAAAAGAGAAATATATTTTCCTATTGGTTTGGTGTTTGTACTCTAGAGAAGGCGCGAGTTCATGTTCTTCATTAATAGGAGCTTTAAATGCTCATAGAAGTGAAAGATCATAATGAAGAGAGCATAAAACTCATATAGATAGAGTCTAGGTAGGCTAGGATAAGCTAGGGATACACTAGAGACTCTAAGATTCCTTAATCCACTATTTTTGCAAGTTTATACAAGCTGCTTTTATAGAGAAAAAGTTCCAACGGATAGAAAATGGCTAGTTTATGGTGCTATTGAAGATGCCTTCGGTATCACCAAAATTGCTTCGGTGGTACCGAATTACAAATCGGTAGTACCAAATTAAATCCTGAAGTTGCTGGATGAATTTTACTCCTTTCGGTGGCACTGAAATTTGTGCATTGGTAGGAGTTGGTGGTACCAAATTTCTTTTGAAGGTTGCTGGAACATTTTGGGCATTTTCGATGCTACTGAAGGTATCTTCGGTGCTACCGAAAGTGCCATTCGGTGGCACCTTCTTCTGCCGAATTAGGACAGATTTTCCTGTTTTAATTCTTTGTACTATAATTCATTAAACAACTTGAACTTTCCTAAAGCCAAGACTAATAGGATAGAAAATATGAACTTAGAATTGGCTTTGAATAGATGACCTAAGTAGGTTTTTCTATTTGGGTTGGGATCATCTATTTGTAAGGTTGTGATAGTATAAGTGGTTTTTTGTCTTTAATGTAGCTTTAGTACTTTCTGATCTAGTTACGTTGTCGGTCTTCATTTGTCAAGAACTCATTCGACTATTAGACACAACTAGTCACGTGATTGACAAACAAGTGTGCAAAGGTGGGTGCACCTACAATCTCTCCCTTTGTCAATTACGTGACAAAAAAATAACCCAACCTACGACCGTGTCATGGTTCATACCAATGACATACCAAAGCAATAAAGATTACATATCAAAAGTAAAATTTACAACTCAAGACTTGACATGTAATACAAAATCATGCTGCTTCCCCTTTCTATCTACCAAGAATAACTTGCGACAAGGGAAAAAGCAATTTCTGAAAAAAAAAATATATATTATTTTAATGGGTAGGTTTCTTATCCCCCTTTTTGTCAGTTATTGGCAAAGGATTTATCAAGAAATAATCCAATAACATAGAGATGGTAATCCAAAGGGTAAAAGAATAGAACAGATAAATTGTATAATGATATAAGTATAAAGACCATCATCCAAACAATAAAATATATCATCACAAGCAGTCAAATCATATGTTAGATAGAAAAGATAACCATAAAAGGAATATCTAACATGAACAGAATAAATATCACCACAAATTCATCAAAATTACTACCCCAAGCTTGGGTAGTTTCTTCCATCATCCAAAAAAGATTTAAAAGTTAAGCCCTATAAGGGCATACCAAAACTAACATATCAAAATAAATTATCCAGATTTAACATAGCAACATAACTTTATCTAGAAGATCCACTTCCATGTGGAGGGATAAAAGTACGCAGAGTCAAAAGCAATTCCGTAATATGCTCCTTGGTATGTTGAAGAGCGTCAAGACATAGTTCAATTCCAAAGAGTTGATTTTCACATTGCCGGAGACAGGCTTTGATATTCGACTGTCCTTCAAGGAGAAGACGAATTGGATCGTTTGGCAAAGATGGCGCCCCGTGTTGACTGACAATGGACTTGGTGTAGGCACCGGGGTACGACATGAATCCCCGCCAGTGGCCATGGGAGTGTCTTGAGTGTCGTCGCTGCTCCTGTATTCCTGATTTTTCTCAAGTGTAGTTGCAGACACATTCAGTTGAATTAGAGTTTCTTTGGTGAAGCACATGGTAGGATATACCATATCATGAGTAGGTGGTAACCCAAGAAATTTTGAGAGTTTGCAAATGACACTAGGGAAAGGGAGGCTAGTACAATGATGGCCCTTGACTACTTAGATCAATTGTTTCAGGATAAGGGTGGCTAGGCAGATATCAATCCCCTGGAAAATGTCATACAGGATATTCAGAACAAAATGAGATATCATATATCCAGAAACTTCACATGGGTATGCATTTGTACTTAGAATGTTGTGCATCACTTTCATAGTTGAGTCCAAATGTGATG
This sequence comes from Magnolia kwangsiensis, assembly GCA_037074715.1. NCBI lineage: Eukaryota > Viridiplantae > Streptophyta > Magnoliopsida > Magnoliales > Magnoliaceae > Magnolia > Magnolia kwangsiensis. Next base: position 131,765,728 of record CM073574.1, read on the forward strand.
AATGGAGGAAGTTCCATTTGTTCTGAGGGATTGTGGAGCCATCACACAATGCTCAGGTAACTTCTCCCCAGATTCCCAAATGATTCAAAGGACGATCAGTCAGGGGAGTGTGTGTGACTTTGAGATGTAATAGTTGGCTCAGCACTAAAGGAGTGATCTCCTTGACTTTGTTCATGTAGTTAATGTTGATTGATAGAGGGTCATCCTTTGTGTCATGAACAGAATTTAATAATTGAAGAATGAGGTCATATTGGACCTCTCCTCCAAAATACAATAGGTTATCCCACCCAATTGATCTTAAGTAGAGATTAATCCCATATGGTTCAATGAGGAGGGATCTGATCAATCTATCATGGACGGCTTTGTTCGACATAACCATTTCAGTAGGATTTGAATATTAAGAGTGATTATTTCTTCTGGAGGAATTTTCTCCTCTCGCAGGAGCCTTACCCTTGTCTCTAACCATTCCTGTGTTGTAATCATATTTTAGAAATATTAAGTAGAAATAACGATATTCAATTAAGTTTATGAGGATGCATATATTGGAGCCACAACATGAAATTCCAGATCTTCATATATAACATTAAATGCAAGTGGAATACATCAACAGAAATTATATTATGCATATGCAACTTTAGATAAACTTATCTCCAAAATAAGATTCCAACTCTAATTTTTTTAAAAAATCAGTTATCAAGGGAATGGATGATTGATGCATCAATATGCCAAGAAGAATAGGTTTCCAGCTATATACTACAGTATAATAAAAATTCCATAGTAAAAAATATTGATCTTAACACAGTTAATCTAGGAAAATCCATTAACAATATCTTCTTGCGGGCATGACAGATGTGTCACAATCTGTTCCACTGACTATTGGAGTAAGTGGAGCTTTTCTTCCATTGACTTCACCATCTTACCAAGTCTTGATTGCTCCTCCAAAATTTGCATGAGAGTATTATTCTCAGGAGTAGAAGCAGTAGGAGAAGAAATTGGTAGATGAGTATTTAGGCCTTCCTTAACTATTTCATCCTCCTTGTCCAAAAATTCTTCTCCTGCCGATATTGGATTTTCAGTTTCATTCACAGAAGAGAGATTCATTTTCCTGATACTGTGCACATTGATTTCTGGGGCTGATATAGATTCACCTTTAGGCACCCTAAACCTACAATGACGGGCCAACTTGCACTGCAAATGTCTGAAAGGTATTGCTATGAAATTAGACTCAAATCCTAAAACTATTTGATTGTATATTAAAGTGGGCAGACATAATGGTTCCCTTTTACCAATGTGATATAGGGTCTCCACCATGAACGGTGTAAGCTTAGTATGATTTTCGTATCTAGGATAAATGTTGGAAATACAAATCAGATGAAGTATACGATAATCATGAGACATATTTGTGGCCCGTAGTACGTTCCCATGATGCCAAGGCACATTGTTCCTATTGCACAAAAATTTGGTCCAAGCAGCCCTTTTTGCTTCAGTGGGTAGGTTTAATTCAGAGGGTTGTTTGGAGCTTAATGGTATTCCTATAAGAGTTCAAATGCGATATGGGGTGATTTTAACTATTCAACCATCTCAGTCAGCTTTGAAACCCCTAGTTAATGTGCAATGAGACAAGAATGATCGGACCAAGGTTTTGTTAACTGGCCCTCCAAACGATAGAACTTGTAGCAATCCTTGTCGTGAAAGAATTTCTTGCACTTCAAAATTTTCAAGACAGTTCACATCTACTTTTCTTTCACATACAATCATTCTCTTAAAAAATCTAACAGCAATGGGACTGGTAGAGTTAGGATCTGAAGAGAGTGAGGGCCTAGACGATTGGTTAGAAGATCATCCACGCTTTGGAACGCGGAGTTTTTGCCTAGTTCTGGTTGAGTCTTCTCTGTCATGCTTCTTCTCAGATCTGTTTTTTCTAAGCGATGATGACTCCATATAGGGAAAAGAAGTGAAATGATAAAGACCTATCAAGAGGAGACAAACCTAAGACAAATTATCCTAGTTTTTGAGATGTAAAGAGAAAACAGTAGAGAATGCTTATTTTGGTTGCACAGCCCTTCAGTCGAACTAGGGAAGAAGCAAGAGAAGTAACACTCAAAATAGAATTGAGTAGTGAGGGATTTTAAGTATTTTGACGTGGTTTGATTTTGATAGTATTGAAGGTAAGTTCGATGTTACCGACGTATCCCTGTAACTCAGAGATTGCTGTAACAGATTTTCCTAATATGCACATGCGTTCATGATATGATTTTAATATGAAATTATCAAAATGTTTAGAGGCAAGGAATCCTTAGATTTAACAATTAGACCAGTCATCGGGCTTAATCCTTTAGTTTGACTCTAATGCTTATATAGGAGGCATGATCCTTACATATATGATTTAGCTCAAGTGGACCTCTGGGGTCGTTTTTCAACATTCTTGAGGGGATAATATGATGTGAGCTAATAAATTGCACATTTAGCTCTCATCCTTCTTCAATTTGGGAATGACTGTAGTTGTAGATGCCATAAGTATTTTTAATGATTTTTGCTCATCATCACTTTCGGACTCACTGTTTTCATAATTGGAATCATCTGTGTCATCTCATGCTGCTGCCATGGCTTTTCCTTTTGATTTCTTGGCTGGACATTCAGTGGATATATGTCCATACTTTTGGCAATTATAGAATTGGAGTTTATTGAACTTCTTAAAAGATTTGCCTATTTGGCGTTTGTGGTCTTGTTGAGCTCCTTTGTTGTTGTATGGTCTTCCACGATTCTTGTTGAAGAATTTTTTGAATCGTTGAGCTAATAGAGCTACTTCCTTATCAACATCTTCATCTTCATTTTCTTCTTTCTCAATTACATTCATGTTTTTGGCAATTTTGAGTGCATTATTTTTAATTTTTGTAAAAGGTTTAACATGTAGTTCAAAGGTTTGTAGGGAACCTACCAGTTCTTCTACTTTCATTTCTTCGATATTCCTACACTCTTCTATAGTAGTGACCTTGGAGTTAAAATGTTTCGGTAGGGATCTTAGAATTTTCCTACATATTTTGGGTACCGGAATTCTTTTTCCAAGTCCTCTCATGGAGTTGCATATACCATTTAATCTTATGAAAAACTTCATGAACGTCTCATCTTTTGCCATCTTTATATGTTCAAACTAAGATGTTAGAAGTTGAAGCCTTGACATTTTTGTCGTATTAGTTCATTCATGGGTAGTTTCTAATAACTCTCATGTTGCCTTAGAGTTTGCACATATGCTTATTTGATGAAATACTTCCTGTAAAACTCTGCAGCAAATTGCATTCATAGCTTTGACTTCACACATCCTCATCTCTTTGTCATATTGGGTCCATTTGGCCTTTGGTTTTGGTTTGCTGATTGTTGTGTCATCCTCAAGAACAATTTGTTCTGTAGGTGCAATATATCCATTTTCAACAATTGGCCATACATCATCATCTAAGGCCTGAAGAAAATATATCATTCTGGCCTTCCAGTATGCATAGTTGGTACCATTAAAGATGGGTGGTTGTGAGATGGATGGTCCCTCTCCTTTGCCGATAATTCTTTCTACAGTCAAGATCTTCCTCTAGGTTGTTAGACCTTTTTCAAAGGAACCTCGCTTTGATACTAATTGAAATTGTAGTTTATACCACTGATACTGAAGAATGAATATTAGATAAGGTCCTCCTAGAGGGGGGGGGGGGGGGGGGGGGTTGAATAGGACTTTTCAAATATTATACCTATTTAAAAATCCTAATTGCCTAACTTAAATAATCATTCAATTTAAAGTAAGGTAATATAACTCTAAAGGCTTTCAAGCCAATAGAGGTTCCAATCACATAGGCTACTCAAGATATGTAAAGTAAGAGATAGGCCTATAGCATAGTGAACATGTGTGTGTGAAATGTGCCCTATCAATCTTAAGCATTCATCTAATCATGCATAAACAATAAATCATTCAACCTTAAATAAACATGATTAAATAAGTGCGCAAATGAAAATTTTAAAAATAGAGACATATAGTAGTTCGGCTACTTGCCTACTCCACTCCCGACATCCACACTCAATCCCAGAGTGCACTAGATTTCACTATTAATGGTTTTAAAATATGTTCACTAATAACCTTTACGGTCCTACACTAAGGACACCAATTTATACTCTCTGCAAAAGTAAAAGTCCTACACCTAGAACCCACATTTAGGCTCACTGGCTACGGTCCCACACTAGGCACCTCTGTTTAGGCCCACTGGCCAAGGTCCCACACAAGGCACCTACGTTTAGACCCACCGGCCAAGGTCTCACACAAGGCACCTATGTTTAGGCCCATCGGCCTTGGTCCCACACTAGCCACCTAATTGAGTTTGTTGATAACGAACTCTTAACATTAATCCTACACGAGGATAGAGACTAAACTGTGGACTCTTAACAATGACACTTACTTGTAGGATTGAGTCTCATCTTGGTTTACTTGATCTTCGCACTCTCTTGTTGAATCAGCTTCCGGGTGCTCCCTCGATCACATAGCTAGGATTTTCCTGTTGGTTTGGCTTCACGATCAAGAACCTTGCATATGATATATCTATAAAGGTGATCAAGGTAATGGGAGTTGGTTGAATCTCCTATCTAGGATAATGAGTGAATTTCCTAAGGGATTCAACGTATGGATACTCTAAAGTATCAAAAAGACAAAGGATTTTCCTATTGGTTTGGTCTTTATACTCTAAAGAAGGTACAAGTTCATGTTCTTCATTAATAGGAGCTTTGAATGCTCATAGAAGTGATAGATCGCAATGAAGAGAGCATGAAACTCGTATGGATAGAGTCTAGGTAGGCTAGGATAGGCTTTGGATACACTAGAGACTCTAAGATGCCTTAATACACTATTTTTATAAGTTTCTACAAGCCACATTTATAAAGAAAAAGTTCCAACAGATAGAAAATGGATAGTTTACGGTGCTACTGAAGATGCCTTTGGTATCACCGAACTTCCTTCGGTGGTACTGAATTAGGAATTGGTAGCACTGAATTAAATCCTGAAGTTGCTGGATGAATTTTACTCCTTTCAGTGGCACCGAAATTTGTACATCGGTAGGAGTTGGTGGTACCAAAATTCCAGTCGGTGGTACTGAATTTCCTTTAAAGGCTGCTGGAATGTTTTAGGCACTTTCGGTGGTACCGAAGGTATCTTCGGTGCTACTGAAAGTGTCATTAGGTGGCACCTTCTCCTGCCAAACTAGAATAGATTTTCTAATTTTAATTCTTTATTCTATGATTCATTTAACAACTTGAACTTTCTCAAAGCCAAGACTAATATGATAGAAAATATAAACTTGGAATTGGCTTTGAATAGATGACCTAAGTAGGTTTTCCTATTTGGGTTGGGATCATCTATTTGTAAGGTCAAGATCGTAGAAGTGGTTCTTTGTCTTCAATGTAGCTTTGGTGCTTTCTGATCCAGTTGTGTCGCCAGTCTTCATTTGCCAAGAACTTATCTGATTACTAGACACAACTAGTCACGTGATTGATAAACAAGTGTGCAAAGGTGGGTGCACTTACAGATGATAGGACAAATTTTTTGCCATGACTAGGCAGAAGATCGATGTATTTGGCTCAAACTTACTACGACTTTCTTTTCATGTTGGCTTGACCACTAAAATAAAAAATTTGTTACTTCACCATTGGGAAGTTTTAAAGATAGCCTATATGGGTTTAGGCCTAACCAAGTCCTTTTGGTGGGCACCAGATAGTTAGAAAGTTAGGTCCCATATTACAACCCATTCCGATGTATGGATCAAGACATACATTCTTGAGCCTTGAGGGCAGAAATGTTTTTTTTTATATATATATAATGTTGTGTGTCAAGTCTTGCTAAGTTGGTATATGCATCCATTCGATCAGAGTAGTGTAAAAGAAGCATGGTGGGCCCGTAACCCATTGACCCAAGATCGAAGGAAATTGATCTGGGTTATATATAGGGTTAGATCCATAGGTAAAATCCGAGTCATCCTTGGAACATCAATAATGGAATCATCGAAGAGAAATAATTAGGATTCAAGAACTAGACCAACTCTCATATAAGTAGATCGGATCATTAAAATAGGCCCAACAACGGGGTAAGAGATGAATTACTACATGCGGGGTAAGCGTATTCACAAATGGGCTCGTTAAATATGAACCTAATAGAAGCCTTATCCAATTTTAGGTACGAAATTTTCTTTAGCGGGGGGGAGTGTAGCTTGTAATGAACGGAATTTTTGTGAACTTGGGAATTGGATGTCCTTGGGCATTATCTTTGATTTCTTAATTTGAGTGCATGTTTTGTGAGTATATTTACATTTTTTTAGGATCAAACAGCGTGATTTGGGGGTCCATCAAAATCGTTCAACCAAGTGCAAATTGTGAAATTTAGGGAACATGGACAATAACCCATGGTGCTACCATGAAATCCACGGTGCCACCGTGAAAATGGAGGTTTTTAGGGCAGTGGGGCCTGATGCCACTATTCAATCCATGGTGCCAATGTGAAAAATGGGTATTTTTGGGTAGTGTTCTATGGTGTCACTGTAACGCCCCAGCGACTGTTCATCCAGGTTGTGGTTCGAGCGTGGGTTGGGGTGAGCCGTTTGATCCAGACCCCCTTCGAAAATGTAACGTCATGTATTTTTGCTATTTTAAATTTTTAAAAATTTCTGATTTTTTTTATATAACTAGCTAACATTGTCACTTACTGACCCTTAATACTCGAGGTGAGCCTATACGTGGGTGGTACTAGTAAAGAACCGTAAAAATTCGATTAATCAATTGTAGGAATCTAACGAATCCGCCCGATTACTTAAATATCGGGCTTAGCCTCGTGATTTGTTTACATAGGGCCTAAATATACTTAACTCATCACTAACTAATTAAGACAACCATGTCTAAAAAAAGACCTCCAAAAGCCAAGACAACTAGGGGTCGGATCTTAATTAACAAACTAAATTGACCTAGTTATCCTTAGCCTAAGAACCAATGGTTTAGAGTGATTATAATTGAATCGTCATTTTCGCTAGTTGCGAATAGGCCACATTATGAACTTAGCTAATCCAAACCTTAATCATTGCCCACGAGAAATCTTGCTACCCAATTTATTCCAGAAATGTAACAAGCTCTAGACCACTTGTTAGTGAGCCACTAAACCTGAGACTATAGAAATATGTTTGTCATAATGGGCTTGACGTCCATCGAGGGACATCGAGCTGAGATTGCATCTCAAATCGTTCAACTTGAACTCGCAAGTCGAGTGGTTGGGTTGTGTGAATACCTTATATAAAAATATGGAGCTTAAATGAAATAAGTCCATTTGTTCATTCACAAAGTTGTAACTTTCAGACCGTTAATTCATGACCAAATTTGGGGTGCCAACTAAAGACATTTCCCCACACATATCCATGTACTTATAGACCCGATTAACGCCCGGTGACTGTCGATCTGGGTTATGGCCTTTTTCGGTTGATTAATATTTTGATCATCGGATGGTTGTGTCCAAGCATAGATCTCCTAGTGGGACGCTTATCTTATGAGTTAGATTGACTCGTACATCTCCCGGTGGGTCCCATTGGTTGGAAACAACCCCCTCCAGGGTTAATATAATGAATAAAGGGCCATTGGGGCCATTTTCACCATTTTTTGCTCTATATAAAGTATTGATTTGGGCACCCCCTCCTCCCATACGAATTTCAACAAGAGAAAAGGGAAGAAAGGGAGAAGAAAAGAGGAGAAATGAGGAGAGAGAAAGAGAGAGCTTACGGTGTGGGTGTTGGTGCACCTCCATCCTCTCATCCCCTCTTTAGCCGCCTCGTCATAACAAGACCTGTTGTCAGAGCTTTTCTGACAATAAATGGAGATAAGTGTTGAATCTCACTTGTAATTTAGAGTTTTCAATAATTATTTTTCCTTAATCTCACAAGCTTGTATGCTTGTTTAGGTTTTTCAATAATTTTCTCTAAAATCCTAACCCTAGGAGCATCATGGATTGGGCAAATCATCACAAGATGCAGACCATTATGCATATGTTTCTATTTATCGACCCTTGAGAGTCTCAGTTAATGATTAGTTATTTGTATATGAGTTATGCATACTAATATTTTAACATTTTAATTTTTTACTATAATATATGTTATTGCTTAGATATGGATGCTCATATGTTTGATGAAATGTCTAGGTGGCAGAATATCTTGCCTTGTCGATGCTCACATGCTTGATTTAATACTTAGGTAGTTGTATTACTTTCTGCGTGTTCACATGCTTGATTTAATGCTTTAGTGAACGTAATATACCTTATGGATGCTCACATGTTCGATGAAATGCCTAAGTGATTGTGTAGTGAAACTTTTGTTATAATTGTGTGATGTAGTGTTAGTCTATAGTGATACTTAGGATTGTTATGATGTTGGGTTAGTTGACTAACCACTTGAACTAAAAGGGTGACCCAAGTTAGGGTGGTCACCCTAGGCTTGTTTGATTGACCCAGGTTGAACACGGACGACTGACAGTAACTGGACTACACGGATTGCTTGTACCCAATGTCGGTTGCGTCGGGGTTCTCTTAAATCAATTAAATTAGTCCACTAGCTGATTGATCATGTATGTTCACAATGTATGACATGACCAAATTGAATGTAAGATACACCGTTCTCAATTGATGGTCTATTCATAACCGTTAGTGCGATACGATCCAACCAACACTCACAAGCTGGGTGTGGTGGTATGGGACACCGTGTCTAAGCTGTCAACCTATGCTTGGGTGATGAGCCTCCCCGTAGTGACCAGTGAGTACTGATGTAGGTGAAAGATTGTTGTTTGAACGGCCCCCGTCAAATTATCTGGTCGATAGTTCCATGTCAGAGTACCGTTTGAATGACTCGGGCGTGAATGAAATTAGGTGATGCGCCCTTTCCTTTGTGGTTGTTTAGTTTTATATGACAAACCTGTACCTCAGAACTGAGTGATCATATTCGATGTTTGGGTGATGACCCATACCGAATTGATCATTATACATTTAGGTATCATGTCGTACCTTTGGAATCGTTGATTTGTGAATAAATGAGTATACTTAAATTTGGATCAAGGGACATTGGTGAGGAGCTGCTACGTGTCGCAACGAGCCACGTGATCTAGATAAGGATTAGTGATATAACGTCGGTATCCTAGTTTGCCAATATGCTGAATGAATGGAACTTAATAATTACTCGACTAATATACACATCGATCGCATTGCATTAGATAAGATGTAGCGATTTGGCGTTGGAGTCGCATGATGAGGGAGTGTTAACATTTATAAAATAGGTGTTGAAGTCACTTGTGAGAGAGTGTTGGATTGTGAGGTGCATGCATCATTTCATAATCTCCCTCATGCATTTAACAAGAGTATTTAGGAAGTGCTTGATTTCTTATTTTATCATTAACTATATTGATTGAGTTGATAACATGTGTGACATATAACTAATGGAACCACTGAGTTAGCTACTCACTCCCACCTGGGACGGTATTTTAAAACACCAACTAAGTATATCATTGCTACAGATAATAGGTATACATTTAGGTGTTGGATTGCGTTGATACATTGTGTGCCATCGTCTTTATGTTTTGGAGGATTTGTCGTAAATCAAAAACTCTACACTTTAACCATCTTGGGTATGCATATTATGGCTTATATAATCCCATTTGGGTGGACACCATTTTTTAATTGTACTTTTACTATTTGCTCTATATTTCTTGATTTTTGTTATCTTTACCTTGCTTTGGTTCTGCTAAATTGAATCACACAACTCTGATTATTCATGTGTTGAATAAATATAAATATGAATAAAGACACATTTGCATTTTATTAAGTTAACACCTGGAGACTCGGGACCGGAGTCTATGTACTCGGGTAGCGAATTTTTAGGGCGTTATAGAAAGTAGCGCTCAGTCAGTTGGGGTAGTGCAATAGCCAGTGGTATGACTCCCACATCAGATGGATGGGCGCTCGCAGACTGGGTTATAAGTTCGGTCTCCGCTCTTCCTAGTGTGACGCGTTTTAAAGCAGTGGAGGGCAACCCAAAGCGGACAATATTGCACCGTGGGGATGGGGCTTTACAAATGGTATCAGAGCGGGGTCACTTTGTCTCCTGATAGGGGGTGGGTGCCTACCCAGGTGGGCTGTGGTCTGAGCATGGGTTGTCATCCGGGTCCATGTATGGGATCGTTCAGGCTTAAAAATAGCACTCCGGTTGGTCGAGGGCAATGCACTTAGTCCCACATTGGAAAGAGAGTGACTTGTCAACTTGGCTATATGTGGGGTTCTCACCTTAAGGATACAACACGTTTTGGGGGCAACCCAAGAACAAAGTTGAGTCCTGTGGAAAGGCAGACAATATTGTGTCCTTAGGTGAGGCGTTACAGCCACTGTGCAACCTACGGTGCCATCATGGTGCCCTGTTCAGCAATGAACAATATATATATAGGAAATTGTTTGTGGTTGTCCTTGGATAATGAACCATAAAAGGATCTAGGAACACAACTGAGGAGCCATTAAAGCCGCATTGAGCCTCTTGATCTGGATAGAGACCCATGATATAATAGCGGTATCATAGCTTCGCCAAAATGTTGTTGAAACTAGAATTAATAATTATTTGGCTAATCATGCATATCATGACAATTGCTTAGATAGGTAGTTCATGAAAGGTGTTGGAGATGCATAATAAGGGAGTGTTGACATTCTGAGAAATAGGCATTGAAGTTGCTTATTAAGGGGTGTTGGATAATGGGGATCATGCATCATTACATTATAACATTAATGCATGTAAAATGATTAGATAGGAAATTGTTTGTTTTGTTATGCTTTTATTACTTGCGCTTGATCATATTGATAACATGTGGTAACTTAGAAAAATGGTACTATTGGCTTAACTACTCATTATCACATGAAACAGTATTTTAAAATACCAACCAAATGATATTCTCGATGCAAGTACCACTGAGATTTTAAACAAATTGGCTTAGACTGGCTTACACCACTGTTGTGATGTTTTGCATCGTTTGGCAAAAAAATACTTTACATTTTTTTCGTTTTGGACATGTATATTGTGTCTTGTGTAGTCTCCATATGAGTGGACACTACTTTTGAAGTGTATATTTTAAGTATTAGCCATATATACTTTTGATGTCACTGATTTAAAACTATTCTAATAATTGATTATGAGTAAATGTTAATCGAATTGTGTGAGCACAAAGGAACTTGCCCTAAATATATTTTTGTTAGGGTCACACCAGAGGACTCAGGATTGGGGTCTCTATACTCAGGTGCCGATTTTCGAACATGACAAGATCGCTACTGTCCAACACCATTGCTACAGTTCCATATGATTAGATTAAATATTCACAACCCTAAGTTGTTGGATCCCTATCCACTGAGTCCTTATTTGGGAGATCAATCTTTCTAGTCACATCTTGCTGACCATCCTCCTGAATCATCTGTTTTTATGAACGAATTATGTATTTATTTATTTTATTGTTTCTAGTTATTTTTTACTTTGTCGATTGTAATGAGCCACATTTACATATTAATAAAATTGACATTATTTGTCCTTTTCATTTTATCTATTCATCTTCATTCTTTTGAGAAATACATTGGTCACAAGTAGTGGTGAAAGAAACGTCCTCGACATAAGGCAAAATGAATCGGAATCACCCCTACCCTTTTGCAAATTGCTTGATCCCTGGTTACAACTGATGGTTGGAAAGATAGATGAGTTTCCGAATCCAGTCTGACTCATTCGTTCCTGCTTAGGATCATTGACGTTCAATCAAACACTGAGTCAATCAGGACTTTGGAACACCTACCCTTCCCAATCTCACCCATAAATCAAATGCAGGCTTTCGATCATATATGTGACCTTGTGTTTAATTAAATTGCACAAACACAATTTTTAACATGTACGGTATAATAAGATTCTACTTGGCTACTATAAATAGTCATTGTGTGCCGTGAGAACTGAAGTGATGGACCATATCAAAGTATGGATGAATTTAGAAGGATTGAATAGAATTAGAAGCATCTCTTAAGCGCAATTTTTAGTTTATAGCTTATTCATACTCAGTGTAGATTACTAGTATAGAGTAAATGGACGGTTCAAATTATTGGACCGTTTCTGCATGTGGGTCCCACTGATGTAGAGCGGGTCGCGGACAATTTCATGGCCAAGATGGATCAAAAAAGGCACGGTCGGCGACAGAAGTGATCCGGACCATCGGACCTTAGATCGGGCGTATCTCACAATCCGAAATGAGTTATCCGACGTAAAATATATGATTTTGGGGTAGAACGAGGTACTTTAGCCAACCAACCCTGCTATGCCGGGTTGCGCAGCCCGGATTTGCGAAAAACCCCCTGATCGATGGTCGTTTCCTCGTTTTAATTTTGTTTTTACTATAAATAGTAAGTTTTAGTTTGAGTATAACTTTTCATCCGTTGGGCTTTAGGAGTTGTATCCAACATGAAAAGTGCTTAGAATAATTAGGAGAACGGTTTGGTGAAGCCAAATAGGACACTTACTATTTTTGGCCGAAAACCTTGCGCACTAGTAGACATCACGACCGTCTATAAATAGTAAGTTTACTATTTATAGTAAGTTGCGAATTCTAGGAGTTTTAGTTGTAGTATGAGTCTGATTTCTTTCATGTTGCTTGGTTCCCTTATTTAAAGGGGTGTTTACCTATAAATAGTAAGTTTACTATTTATAATAAGTTGCGAATTCTAGGAGTTTTAGTTGTAGTATGAGTCTGATTTCTTTCATGTTGCTTGGTTCCCTTATTTAAAGGGGTGTAAACTCATTTTTATTGATTCATCAATTAATTTCGAATTTATTAGAGTTTATTCCTATTCTCTTGCTTTCTTTTCTCGTGGATTCGAGAAGTCTCTGTGAGGAGTCCAGAGAAGCTCCGTGAATTCGAAATAGTTATCCTTGAAGAAGACGGTGTTCGACCTCATCACGTTCATCCCTGCGTCACCCACTGGGTTGTGACACGCTCGATCTGAGGGACGACCGATGCAAATGTCCTCTTCTTCTAATTCTCTTTCTTTGAAAATCAGTTTAATAGCCTGCGGGACCATAGTAAAAATATAGCAGTCAGTTGATCTAACACCGTACATGGTGTCCCTATTAGTGATCGGAACTGTCCATCTGGTGAGACCCACATTGGATGGACAGTATGGAAATGAAGATCCTCTTGTAGATTTTTTCATGTAGAAAATTAATAGATGGCCTTTAAGATTTAGTGATTCAATTGCAGACCACGTTTAGGACCTCCAAAATATCCAAGCAGCTGTATTCGGGAAAGCTGGATCATCGATGATGCCAGGACCGTCGAGGATCGTTGAGGACTCGTAGTCCGCGGACCAACAACGATTTTTATTTGAGAAATGGTCTGTACCGTGGCTACGATATAACCACTTTTTCGACCAACGTATCATATATGTACAAAATCCAATCCATGGAAAATACGAATCAAATAATGACGGTGAAATAATATGAAAATCAAGATGATCTGGTAATTTTTTAGACCACACCAATCCATTGGTTTTCCATTGAGTTCGATATCGTGTCCTCCTTGATAATCGGATCGGTCTTATTTTCACATCAGGCGTTGATCCTAGAATGGCCCATATTTTCAACGGATTGAATAATGTACAAATATGAGAAATTGTTGGGAAAGAAAAGGTATCTTACGGTACAGCCGTTGTATCATCTAACCTCTTTATCTTTTATCTTTTATCCATGGAAAACACCTGGATACCTCGAGCTGTCTGACTACCGTGTTTACTTTTACTAACGTCGGAGAAACGAGTTAACGTGCATGAAACACACACCGTCCATCACATAATTCATCCCTTGTTGGGCCTTTATCCCACTAATCAGGATAATTCAAAACTCAGGTGGGCCACTCCAAAAGATTTTTAAATAAAACCCCACATTGAATGGCCCACACGAGTTTTAGAATACTATATTTCTCCGAAATTTCTTTAATCCCAATGAAGCACATCAGATGAATGGATTAGATGAAATATAAACACTATAGTGGGTTCCACGCAAAACTATTGGTGAGCGTTCCAAAAAAACTTTTCGTATTTGTGGAATATATGAGTTTTGGATGATTATAATATTTGATCTGAATGGTTAATATGATATAGAATACCTGATGAACGGTGTGGATCTAATGAAAGTTATACTTACATGGCTATTTCTATGCGAAATTAACCCTCTCAGGTACTAGCGCGCGTTACCGGGCGTAGAGCTCTCAGTCGGCGCGAGAGAAACTTTCGGCGGATGTATGCCAACGGTAACATCCAAATTCTGGAAAGTGGCAGAGACTTTAGCGCTCCGTCACATGGACGGATGGCATACAACCGAAGCCACGTGACCTTCCACTCTTTCACTGGGGTTGGTGGGCCCACGGATGCTCCCCATTTATCAACTCCAACGTCCGATTTTAGGCCAGTAGTTCGCCGAATCCCAACTCTTCCTAACACGTGCAAGGCACACGTGCAAGATTTAGACCGTTAGTCGGTCGGGCCTCGTTTGGTTTGTTCTGACAGTTGGTGAAGGAGAACTGGTGACGTTTTTTACACGTCCTGTCAATTTGATGGGAGCGGATTTGGTGAGACCCCACACTCATCCACGACGGTGCGGCCCTTACCGTGGGGCCCATCTTGATTTATGTATTCTGCATCCACGCCGTCCATATGCTTTTCCATATCATTTTAGGGAATTATCCCAAGAATGAAGCAGATCAAATAAATAGGTGGACCGTACGTAGGAAACAGTGGCGATTAAAATCCCTACCATTTGTTGTGGTTGGATTTATAGTTTATCTTATATGACAAGAACGGGGTGTCAGTCTTGAATGTGCCGAGTAATACAATTCGGATAACTATAACCCAAGTTGCAACGTAGGGAGACGGAATATGCGACCAGGCTCATCTTTTGATATTGGGCTACACTTGTACGTTAGTACGAGGACTTCTCAATAAAGATAATAGGATAACAGAAAAGAAAATCTTCCGTATCGCAAAGAAGAATTGCAAAATATTTATAGAATAGGAAACCTAGTTGATGATTGAACCGAATCTAGCATGAGCGTATATACGGATTATAAATAAAGATAATACTAAAGACTATATTAAGGAATAAAAATAACAAGCTAATGTAAAAGATTACACTATGAAATATAATTAATTGTCAAAAATATAAAGGGATCACACTAAAGAATATAAATGATATGTATTTGAAAGATAGATTTAGTTTGATTAAGTTGGTATGATGCGATTTGCTCAGTTGAAATATTTTTCTATTTATAGACATAACCTGTCATCTAGATGCTTCTCATTTTCTGACGGTTGCACTAACCATTTAGTACGACCTAACCCTCTTTACTTCTAAATATGTCATTTGCCCTATAACCACTTCAGCACGATCACTCTTTACTCAACCGCTTAAAGGATGACATGACACTGCTTGATATGCACTAGCTGCAGTATAGTAGAATCCTCTTCATATATCCCTAAAAATCTCAAAATACATCACGCAAATCCATTCAGATTACAGGCAACCCATTTTGATAGGTTTTTATAGGAATTAGCAACAATATAGAGGAACATTGCCCCCCACGTTGCTTTACCTTTAGAAAAAGATGAAAGCGACGGATAACCCCTTAGTGCAGCTGTCCTTCGATATAAGTGGCAACACCATAACAACCATGTATGAGTGATGTAACCCTACACGTTAGCTCCAACTATAATTTTTTTAAATAAGAGCTAATCCCATTGCGACACGTATACTCACATCATATAAAACGAAAAATTAATGATGCCTTAATAAATGTTCCATAACCTCGGCCAATATAAGCATCGTTTTAAACATTCTTTTTCAATTCCACGCTTTCTTTTTTGGCATTCCTCATTCGAATCATAATTCCTTCCTTCTCTCTGCACCCTTAGCAATGACTGCCTCACCGTCCATTGTCCCAACTTTCCATTAGGATGACTTAGTCACTTACTGGATGCTTTTTTTAAGAAATTTCCTAATGAAATACTATTTAAATCGTCAATAGGAGACTACTATTGTATGGAACCAACATTCTTTCCTGGGGTTAATATTGATGAAGCCAGTATAATGGATCATCTGTTCCTCAACTTCCCGAGCGAAACCATAGTGATTTAATATGAATCCGTCCTAAAACCATCCAACACTCTAAAGAGCCCTCGATCCTGACCGAAACCTCTGCTAGAATGGGACATTTGGTTCAATCACGTTGCTTCCCAATATGAAACTATATGGAGAAATTCTGGCATTTACGAGTGCATCAAACTCTCCATATATGAGTATCTGTCGGACCCTGCTCTTCTTGCAATGGCGTCGACATTCTAGAACCCATCCACCAACACATTCTTCTTTGGATGCGTCCCTATGAGTCCAACAATCTTGGACGTTGCAGCTCTGATTCAACTTCTTTCCTTCGGCGAGTCAGTCTTCCCAATCTTCGCTCGGAAGGAACCAAGATACTTCACCAATAAGGCCGGCAAAGCCTATTCACATTTCATGCAAGTGTATCGCAACATGAAGGCCCGGTCAAGTATGAAGAACATACAACCTTCCTACTGCTCTGGATATGCTAGTATTTACTCTGTTTGAATGCTCTCAAGATCACGAATGAGTATGTTCAACTAGGCATGATGCCCGCATAGGGTCAAAGACTTGTTTTAGAGCCTTTTGTACTCGGCCACCTGTACAGAGGTATTTTTGAGATCACCACCAAGGGTCTATATCTTGGAGGAGGACCGTTATGGTTTCTCCAAATGTGAATCTACAAGTATTTCCGCTCTTCCCTTATACATTCCCCCATTAGCTCCGATGTCATTTATTCTTCTTATGGTCATTGCGTCATCCATTCCCTCAGGAGATCCGTACATTTTCTAGTTATAAGGAATCCCTATTCTTTTCTCTCAATAAAAGTAAACACAGTCAGTCTTTTATCCCCTTTCATTCAGTCCAACTTAGTTTACTAGTCAGTAGGAGAATGAAGATAGCCAGTCCACATCTAAGATGCATCTTGCTTGGAAGAGCTACCTTATTTGCAGGTATCTCCCTGATGGTGGTATAATTGACATTGGCAAGAATGTCAAGGCTAGAATCAAGAAGTACTACCCAAACTTGCTTGCTCGTCAATTCGGTATTGTTCAGTGCATTCCCTACCCATTCATTCAGAAAACCTATAAACAACCCCCTTTCTCTCTGCCGAATGCCAATCAAACTGATATCTACCATTCTCTTCATTCCACTTTCCAGCTGATCAGTTTGACTCTTAACCTTCCTATCTATCCAAATCAACCTCAGATAATGGACACCTTCTCTAATTGGTGGAAGAGTCACTACAAAAGACTCGTTAAGAAATCTCCCTAAGTTATCATTGCTCAGCTCTTTTCCTCTATTAAGTTATAAGGAAAGAAAAGAGTAACACCTCAATCAGCCGAGACTCCCAATCAAAAAACTAATAAGCAGAAGAGAAAATCGGTTGCTGCTATTGTCCTACTAACTTCATCAACTGAGACAGCTCCTCAACTAAAGTGAAAAAAAGGGATGGTGAAGGGACATATTCCTTCGAAATATCCACCGCCTCGACTCTCTCCATTAACCCCAAAGAGGATCCTGAATTTAGGAGCTCCTCTAACTCTGCAATCTCCTACTTTAGTCTTCAATTGCACCAATCCGCCTCCTTAGTTAATACTAGCAAGTCAGCCGCTACCGATCTGAACCAAAGGACAATGACAATTAGGTACTTCCTCATCTGAGGTCGTGTCTTCATTCGAAAAATATTTCAAAACCAAATATTAGTCAGGGCTCTCCATTGAAGACTATTCCAAAGAAATTGAAGACTATCTTAAACGTTACCAAGAAACTCACTATAATAAATGCTGCAATAAATGGTAGCATGATAGGGAAAAATTAAATAATCCTGACCTTCTGTTCGATGAGAAATACCTTACTCCTTATCACACCAATCCACCACAATTCCCAACTTCTACTCGAGCAATGACAATTATTATAAAAAAATCTTCAATCCATGGACAATAGATTCGTTACCCTTGCCATCCATTCTGATTTAGGTAAAAAGTACTTTCATTTTTATAACTGCTCCAAATATTTTATGTTGTCTTTTTTTATTTTTTGCTAATTCCAACATTTTTGTAATTACTCGGGAAGTATCGATTGTGGAAAAGCAAGTTATTGTGGTGCAACCGCTATAAAAATTCAACCTGCAATTGATATCACCGAAATAACTGAAGTACAAGCCGTCAACTCTGAAGGGACAATCAACAATGAAGCCAACCCTTTTCATCTTTCTTCGGAGACTATAATCGTTAACATGGAGTTCGAATACATGGTCGACATCCCCCAAACACCAGCCATCATTGTTGACCAAGAAAATGAATAAGAAGAAGAAAATGAGCTTCCACTGACTGTTACTCGTCAGAGATCCAGAAGAGTACCATTCCCTTAATTCATTCCTTCATCTGTTCAGCAACATCCTCAACTGCGGAACCTCTTGTTTGTTTGCCTCCAAGTGCAGAGGTTCATGAGTAGTATCCTTTGAATACAAGGTCGATCCCACAAAGAGATGGTTTATGAGAATTAAAAAAAAATCAAATGCAAAACTAAGTAATAGAAACTAAACGAATGCAATGATTTTGACAGTTTTGAAGGTATGACTTTTAAATGGAATTCAATTAAATTAAAAGCAACACCCAAGCATAAAAGTTTCCCACATAGGTTAATAATCCATAAATCATGATGACTTTGATAACATAATTTGGTTCCGAGCACTATGGTCTGCCTAATCAAAAAATAAAATAGTTCAAATATTTTTAGTAAATGATATAAAAGATTAGAGAATCATGGATTAACACCATTAACATATATTCTCAAATGCCAATGATTTTAAGCATTCAAATATCCATGAGATAATGAATCAAACAATGTATCAGGTTGAGAATATCTCCCATCTAAGAAATCTAATTGATCCAGTTTAAACCTAAGTATCCACCATATGGATCTCACATGATGGATTAAAAACCTAAACTTAGATAATTAATAACATGTATACGTCATTCATCTCATCATAAAAAAATTAATCATCATAACTTAAAGAATCATTAAACCTAGGTGCTTTCCTTCTAACTTGGGTAAGAGGAAACTAGAAAAACACAACTAAATGGCAAATAGAAAGCAATAAGAAAGTAAGAAAAAAATAATAAATATCTAAAAACTTGTAAAGAAAAATAATTTCTAAAACTATGAACTTGAGAACTCTAAAAAAAAAACCCTACATATCCCCAAAAGTCTTAGGAAACCCATATTTTTAAGCTAGTTTATGCAAAATCATAAAACTGCCTCAAATTTACTCACTCAACATAATTCTACATAACTCTTCGATATCATTGAACTGCTTTCAATGTCGTCGAAAATTGCATCCAATTTGTTCAGCAACCAAACTTAATTTTCCTATAATTCTTTGATGTCGTCTAACAGTATTCGATGTCATTGAAGACCGGCTTTGATGTCATCAAAACTAGTTCGATGTCAACTAAGCTCAAATTCTGTGAATTTCTGCATTTCTTTCATTTTTCACTTGGTTTTCTTGACTCTTGGGGTCTTAAAATCTTTAAATTTGGTCTCCAAACGTCCATTTTTTCCTTGGTGATTCTTGAGCATCATATCCATTGTTTTAACATTCTTTTTAATCTAAGCTCTTAAACTTAACTTGCAACACAAATATGTATAAAATATCCCATTAAACATTATCATGTTCATTAAACCAAGATATAAATGAGGAAAAATATGTAATATTTGAGTCTCAACACACCCCCAACTAGCATTTTGCTAGTACTGAGCAAAATAAGCAAAGAAATTTTTTAAATAAAAATAAGAATAAAAACTAAATCTAGAAAAAAATTAAAACGAAAATAAAAATTCTAACTACACCACTTTCACAGGTAATCTCGATTGCATTTAGCATATGCAACAAGCCTTTAAACCTCCACATTTCTCTTAGTAAACGAGTTTTAATCTCGTGAGAGTTTTCAAAAATGTTACCCACAAACATTGAAAACATGAAAAATAGTTCAAAACTTCGAAATTTAAACAATTATGCCTTCATTCATCATATGAATTCCAAAACAAAGCAACACTTGACCTAAGTATGAAGTTAGTTAAAATCTTAATTTCCTAATCCATTACATCTTTGAGTTCAGAGAGCTAATCAAAATTTAAAATATTTGTGATCCAATATACTTAGGTACTTGGTGATGCTAGTCTAACTTTAATAAATATGCATGTTCCATATCCTAACTCCTTTCAATCATTCCAAGAATATGAAATCTCTAGTTATCTCATTTCCTTCATGTCATTTCTTCTTTTATCATCATATCCTTATTATTATAGACCACCCTTAGATGAAGATTCCCACCGGGTTTGTTTCATAACCTAAGGTATCATAGTTATAACGGTAACAACACTGGATACTTAGGTATCTTTACTACGGATTACTGACACGATTGTTATATTTATTACATTCATGCTTTATAATAAAATTTTCTTTTTTTCATCCTTTTTTTTTTCTTCAATATTTTCTGTTATAAGCATATGTCAATGGTACTAGTTCATTCAACCTTGTTTGAATCAAAATTTATTATTCTAGTTCACATATCATATTCATCACTTAGTTAGGTAGGGTGTATTGTGAATTCAGTACATTAAATTATAACTCACTCTAAACTAATGATTAGGTAATTGAACTCAAATTTATAATTTTTAGTTATCAGAATTCTGACTACTATCAACCTAGACTAAGTATTAACTTTGCCTTTCCAATTCACATAATATCATGTTCACATTTTTGTTAAAAAAAATTATTTTAAAAATTTTGAAATTTTTTTCCATAAACCTAAGAAAAAAAAATTAAAAGTAGCCTCTACTATTCCTAAAATATAAACTCATATAGATGACTATCTACATCCCCAACCTAAAATCTATAGTGTTCCCAATGTAATGATACATGTAATGTAGAAAATATGAGAACAATAAAAATAAAAGAAAGGATGGATAATACCTTCCATGAAAAACTCACTTGCAAGGTGACATTAAAAAATAATGAATATTATACAAGTTCTACATAAATGCTCCGTCAGACTAGGAGTATCAATTTGAATATTCTAACTCATGAAGAAGGACTGACTCCTTTATCAAATGAAAGTTTTCCATATAAGGATTCAATCTTTAACCATTAACCTTGTACACATTGCAATTACGTGGATTCTCAATTTTAACAGCCCCATAAGTATATACATTCTTCACAATGAAAGGGCTTGTCCATCTTGATCTTAACTTTTTGGAAAAGAACTGGAGATAGGAATTGTATAATAGAACCTTTCACCGAGGTTCAAAATTCTTCCTTAGGATGTTTTTGTCATGAAATTTTTTGGTAATCTCTTTGTAGATTTTAGAGTTTTCATAGGAGTCTCTCCTCAACTCCTCTAATTCATTCAACTCTAATTTTCTTTGTCGACTTGCTTGGTCCATGTGATAGTTTAACTTCTTTATTGCCCAGTATGCTCTATATTCTAATTCCATAGGCAAGTAGTAAGCCTTCTCATACACCAATCTGCATGGGGACATTCCAATCGGGGTCTTATAAGTAGTCTTATAAGCCCATAAAGCATCGGATAGTATGAGGGACCAATCCTTCCTATCCGGTCTTATAGTTTTCTCCAAAATTTGTTTGATTTTCTGATTAAAATCTCAACTTGCCCACTCATTTGTGGGTGGTATGAGGTGCTGAATTTATGCTTAATGCCATATTTTTTCATCAAAGTCTCAAATGTCCTATTACAAATGTGAGACCTACCATCACTAATGATAGCTTTTGGAGTTCTAAATTTAGAAAAAATATTTTCCTTGAGGAATCGTATGACCACTTTATTGTCATTGGTCCTATTTGGAACTACCTCAATCCACTTGAAAACATAGTCCACACTAACCAATATATAAAGAAATCTAAAAGAAGATGACAATGGGCTTATAAAATCAATACTCCAACAATAAAAAATATCCAATGGTAAAATAGGGGATAAAGGCATCGTGTCACGATGGGACACTCTTCCCGATCTTTGACATCTATAACAAGCAACACAAAAATTGTGGGTGTCTTTAAACATGGTGGGCTAGTAAAATCCACATTGTAGGATTTTTATAGTGATTTTCTTAGTAGAAAGATGGCCACCATATGCTTCCATGTGGTAAAAGGAAATAACATTCTGAACTTCATTATCCGACACACAATGTTTAAAAATTTGATCAGTCCCATATTTATATAAATACGGGTCACCTCAGAAGTTCTTAACCTCAGTTTTAAAACGCTTCCTGTCTTGTGACTTCCAATGATATGACATTTTTCTCATCACAAGATAGTTCACTATATCCCCATACCAAGACAATTTGGAGATCGTAAATAATTGTTCATCAGGAAAAGTGTCCTGGATATGCATATCTAGAATGAAATCATCTAACACCAATCTCGAAAGGTAATTGGCCACTACGTTCTCTACTCCTTTCTTATATTTTATCTTTAAGTCAAATTCCTAGAGTAGGAGGATCCATCTCAAAAGCTTCGGCTTTGCATCCTTTTTAGATAACAAATATTTCAAAACTAAGCGGTCTGTGAAAATGACCACTTTAGATCCCAGCAAGTAGAAACTAAACTTATCCAAAGTAAAAACTACTGCAAGTAAATCTTTTTCAGTTGTTGAGTAGTTCACTTAGGTCGAGTTTAGAGTTCTACTCACATAGTGAATAAAGTAGGGTCGTTTAACTTTCCTTTGGCCCAAAACAGCCCCTATGGCATAATCACTTATATTGCACATTAGTTCAAAAGGAAGTGTCCAATCTGGTGGATGCATGATAGGTGCAGTGGTAAGTGATGATTTAATTTTATTAAAGGCA
Source organism: Magnolia kwangsiensis (assembly GCA_037074715.1). NCBI lineage: Eukaryota > Viridiplantae > Streptophyta > Magnoliopsida > Magnoliales > Magnoliaceae > Magnolia > Magnolia kwangsiensis. The sequence continues at coordinate 131,788,794 of CM073574.1, forward strand.
CTTGCACACTCATCTGTCCACTTAAATGGGACATTCTTTTGAAGAAGATTAGTCATGCGTCTAGTAATAACACTAAAGTCCTTGATGAATCTTTTATAGAAACTGGCGTGCCCTAGAAGTGATCTAATATCTCTAATAGTTTGGGAAATAGGTAGATTAGCAATAATGTCGAGTTTTAAGCGATCTACCTTAATTCCATTTTTAGAGATAACATGGTCTAAAATAATTTCTTTTTAAACCATGAAATGACACTTCTCCTAATTTAAGACAAGGTGCTTCTCTTCACATCTAGATAAAATAAGAGATAAATTTTTGAGGCATTCCTTAAAACTAATCCAAATACAGAGAAGGGGATACCTTTTTGCCTGCCGATCTGTTTGCATTACCGATGTTCGAGTTCGATGTCATCTTGGGCATGGATTAGCTTGCCGAGTATTATGCCATATTAGACTGCTCTGCGAGGATAGTCATGTTCTGTATACCCAGCGTACCGCAGTTCCAGTTCATTACAGAGCCCAGAGGAGAGTCGTTATCTTGTTTGATGTCGTGTGCCATAGAGGAGCCCATAGTGGTGAGCATCGACCATTTGCTTGTGATTTACGATTTTCCCGATGTGTTCCAGGAGATTCCAGAATTTTTGCCTTGTCGACTCACCGAGTTTTAGATTCATCTCGTGCCCGGTACTACGCCTATTTCGAAGGCCCGGTATCGTATGACGCCGTTGGAGTCGCGAGAACTACAAAAGCAGTTGGATGAGTTGCGCGAGTTAGGCTTTATCCGTCTGAGCAGTTCCCCGTGAGGAGCGCCAATACTCTTCATGAAGAAGAAGAATGGCTCATTGAGGCTTTGCGTAGATTTCTACAAGCTCAACAAAGTCACGATCAAGAACAGGTACCCGCTTCTGAGGATTGATGATTTATTTGATCAGCTGCAGGGTGCACAGTTCTTTTCGAAGATTGACCTGCGTTACGATTATCATCAAATTCGGGTCTGAGAGGAGGACATTTCGAAGATGGCTTTTAGGATGCACTACGGTCATTTTGAGTTCCAGGTCATGTCCTTTGGACTGACCAATACACCTGCAGTCTTCATGTAGCTGATGAATGAGGTCTTCCGCCCATATCTTGATCAGTTTGTCGTAGTCTTCATCGACGACATTCTGATCTGTTCGAGGACCCGTGAGGAGCACTAGCAGCATTTGGAGATTTCTTTGCAGACCCTCCCCACATACCAGCTATATGCGAAGCTGGAGAAGTGCGAGTTCTGGCAGGAGGAGGTGAAGTTCCTAGGTCACGTGGTGATGAGGGAGGGCATCGCGGTGGACCCCTTGAAGGTTGAGGTAGTACGTCAGTGGGGCCAGCCCACGAACGCGTTCGAGATCCATAGTTTCCTTAGTTTGACAGGCTACTACCGGCATTTCATTAAGGGCTTCTCTCGTATTGCAGCCCCGCTGACTAGGTTGACTCGGAAGGGCATAGAGTTTATTTGGAGTGATACCTGTGAGCGAGCATTTATGGAGTTGAAGGACCATCTGACGTCCACTCTTGTCCTCACTCTTCCCTTTAGGAGTGACGAATTTATTGTATTCACTGATGCCTCGCATATTGGTTTGGGTGTTGTCTTGATGCAGCACGGGAGACCAGTGGCCTTTGCGTCTCATCAGCTCAAGGTCCATGAGCTGAACTATCCCACGCATGATTTAAAGTTGGCTGCAGTTGTCTTCGCACTGAAGGTATGAAGATACTATCTCTATGGGTTCAGGTTCGAGCTCTTCTCCAGCCACAAGAGCTTGAAGTACCTCTTCTCGCAGTCTGAGTTGAATATGAAGCAGAGGCGTTGGATGGAACTCCTGAAGGATTATGACTTCGATCTTCAATACCACCCGGGTAAGGCGAACGTGGTGGCAGATGCCCTCAGCCGTCAGCCACGAGGCTTAATGGCGCATATGATGATTTAAGAGTGACAGATGCTTGAGGATGTAGTAGAGTATGATTTTGAGTTCGTCCTACAGTCTTTTATCGTGCAGTTATCGAGCCTGTCGATTTAACCCTCTCTTGTCGCAAAGGTGATCGAGGCTCAGCAAGCTGATGAGTCGTTGCAGAGTTATATGGTTGAGGCTGCAACTGAGAGTCAGGCAGATTAAAAGATTGGTACAGATGGTGGACTTCTCTTTGGAGGCTAATTATGTGTCCCGGATATTCCTGAGTTACGCAGAGACCTTATGACCGAGGCACATCGATCATGATTTTCTATCCACCCTGGCTCGACGAAGATGTACCATGTCATGAGGTGACAGTATTTTTGGACGGAGATAAAGCGTTAGATCGTCAGTTTTATGGCCAAGTGTGACACATGCCAGCATGTCAAGGCCGATCATTAGAGACCCCCTGATCTATTGCTGCTATTGAGCATCCCGATGTGGAAGTAAGAGTACGTGTCAACAGATTTCATTATGGGCTTACCGAGGACTCAGCGTGGTCATGACGCCATTTGGGTTGTTGTGGATCGTCTAACGAAGTCGGCACATTTTCTTCCGATATGTGCGACTTGGTTTATGGACCGGTTTGTGAGGTTATTTATCGAGGAGATTGTGAGACTGCATGGCATTCAGATCTCGATCATTTCTGACTGAGATTCGAGGTTCACATCTCAGTTTTGGGGGAGCTTCCAGAGAGCGATGAGGACTGATTTTCACCTTAGTACTGTGTACCATCCGCAGACCGATGACCAGACAGAGAGGGTTAACCAAATCCTTGAGGATATGCTTCAGGCCTGTGCGATTAATTTTGGAGATAGCTGGGATGAGCATCTATGATTGACTGAGTTCGTATATAACAATAACTATCAGGCAACCATTGACATGACTCCTTTTGAGGCACTATATGACAGACCATGCAGATCACCGATTTGTTGGACCGAGGTTGGAGAGCACCGTCTTCTAGGTCCCGATCTTGTGTAGGAGACGTAGAGGCTATTGATATCATCAGGCAGAGGATGCGCATAGCTCAGAGCCGACAGAAGAGTTTTATTGATCGTCAGTGTCGTCCCTTGGAGTTTGACGTAGGGGACCATGTGTATCTCAAGGTCTCACCCATGAAGGGTGTAGTTCGATTTGGGGTGAAGGGCAAGCTTGCCCCGAGATTCATAGGACCTTTTGAGATCACTGGGCGCATTGGCGTCGTAGCCTATCAGCTTGCCTCGTCATCTCAGTTGTCTGGCTTACACAACGTTTTCCATATCTCTATGTTGAGAAAGTGTGGGTCAGACATAGTTTCCGTTATTGATTGGCAGCCGTTAGAGGTTCGTGAGGACGCTTCTTACATCGAGCAGCCAATTTGTATCCTTGATCGGAAGGAGCAGGTCCTCCGGACCAAGGTCATTCCGTTGGTGAAGATTCAGTGGGGTCACCATTTTGTGAAGGAGGCTTCTTGGGAGCGCGAGGCCGAGATTCTAGAGTGTTATCCTCATCTCTTTGATGATTGATCATGTGTTGTATTTTGTATTTTATCTCTGATGTTATATGATGATGAGTATGTTTCTTCTTCCTTGTGAGTTATGCCTAGTTGCAATGATTGTGTAAATTTTGAGGATGAAATTTTTATTAGGAGGGGAGAGTTGTAAGTCTTGTATCCTAGACCGTATGGATCTATAGACTTTCGCTGTCTTCTCGGTCGAATTCCTACAACCTTCAACCCTTAACCGGTATTTACGCGCGACCCTAATTCACATACCGTCAACCCAAGTCGACTCAACCCAAGACCTTTACCATAGCGACCAGCCATCGCCGTGGTTTCGATGCCACGATTCGCACGCCGAGGCAATACCCTGGTCAAAAGATGTGGGCCAGCGTTCGGTGCGAGTAAAATGCCGTGCGTTGCAAAACCTAAGAGAATCTCTACGACTTGTCACATCAATCCATCAATCTCAACATGTCAAGTACACATCACCTTTCACTATTTCCCAAACAAGCCCCAAAAGTCAAAAAGTTCTTACAAAGCCCATACTTTTCTTACAACATTTGCCACAAAAGTTAAAAAAATCTCTTACACCCATCACTCACTACATCTATCACTCCATCACCCATCACTCTCTCTCTCTCTCTCCCTTTACAAGTCTCTCTCTCTCATTTTCAAAGCACTCTCCTAAGCAAGAGAAGGCACCATACGTCCATGCTCTCCCAAACCTCTCTAAGAGAAATTTGTGTGTGGCCTAGCTTTCCTATCCTTTCATCTCCCATCTCAACCATCCAAACCTCATCTCCTCCGTTGGAATCTAAGCTAAGGAGCTAAGGAAGCCAAGGGAGCAAGAAGATCAAACGGTGGGTGCTTTGATAGAGTAGTTTTCATGTTTTTAAGATGGGCCAAGTGAGGCCAACCGATCAATGGTTTGGATCTCACTTGGGACCCTAAGATGTGGCCGATGGCCCACTTTGATCATCATGATAATTCCATGATAGGGCCATTCTCCATGGATCCCATCATGATGTTTCTTTTTCTTGTATACCTAGGGTCATCTAGACCGTCTATTTTAGTGAAGGAGGGATCTCCCCCATTGGATTTTGATTTAATGGGCCCATGTGTAATGGGACCCACTTAATGTATGATTGGTTGTAAGGGAGGGCCCATAATGTCGGGGTCCCTCCATCACGCGTGTCCCACTCTCTATCTCTCTCTCCCTCTCTGTTTCATTTTTTTATTTGATCATGATACGGTTGTGTGGCCCACTAGGATGGTCCCCACCCTGAAGCTTGTATTTTATCCAAACTATCTTCAAGTGGGGCCCCCTTATATGTGTTGTACCGACACCATCCATCATCTAGTAGCGCACTTGAGCAGGCCCACATCTTTGCTCTTGGAATGTCAAGCCATCCAGCATCCCTGGACGCTGGACGTCATTTGGAAAACACAAATATAAGCTTGGTTTAAGCTTTTGTGTGGCCCACTCACATAGGCCCCACCTTAATGTATGTATTCAATCCACGCCGTTTATCCCATATACCAACTCATTTTAGGCGTTGAGCGAAAAATGAGGTTGATCAGAGCATCTGGTGGGCCATACCTTAGCAAACAGTTATCTCCACCGTTTAAAGTCTCCCAGATTTTCTCTACACGCCAAAAGATGCCCAATATTGGGCTTGATGGATGGGTTATGGACGTAGAATCCATTGGCTAGGATGGATTCATTCAATGCGGACCCCACACATGAAAAACCACAAAAAAACCCCATTTTAAAAAATATATATAAATAATAAGAGGCAGCGCCTGCTGCCATTAACGCAACAGCAGGACGCTGCCACGTTTTCACAGACCGCAGCAGGGACCCACGGCTCCAGCCGTGGGCCCCATCGTGATGTTTATTTATCATCCAACTTGTTCAAATGGTGGGACACCTCCTGAGGTGGGCTCCCTCAAAAGATCAGGTCGATCTAAGTCTCAGATGACCCACATCATGGGAAACAGTGGGATTGAGTGGCTGCTCTTGAAACCCATTTTGGGTCCACAGAAGTTTTGAATCAATATGAAATTTGTTTTTCCTCCTCATCCAGGTACCTGTGACCGAATGAATGGTTTGGATGGTAGGCAAACATTATAGTGGGCCACACATGTGGAACCCACCATTGATGTATGTGTTTACCACACCGTCCACGGCTGTGGACGGTGGAACCTACCATGATATATCTGTTTATTCACACCATCCAGCGGATGGTGGAGTCCACGGTAATGAATGTGTTTCATTCACACTGTCCAATGACAGTGGGACCCACCATGATGCGTGTGTTGCATCCAAACTGTCCATCCACTTGGAAAGCTCATTTTATGGCTTGAGCTAAAAGAATGAGTCAGATCTATAGTTCAAATGGACCCTACTTTGGTATATGTATGAGGCCCATTTTGAGTTATTGGTGGCCGTCCATTGAGACCCCACATTGATATATGTATGAGGCCCACCTTGTTATATGTAAGGCCCATGGATTGAGGCCCATTTAATGTAGTAGGGGCCTATGGGTTAAGGCCTATTGAGATGAGTTAGGGCCTATGGGTTAAGGCCTATTTGATGTACATATGGAGCCCAATTGGTGTGGCCCATTTGGTACACATAAGACCCATGTGATTAGGCCCATTTGATTTATTCATGACCCAACGGGTTATGGCCCATTGCAATGCACATAAGGCCCATTGGTGCAGCCCATTGATGTGGCCCACTTGATGAATAAAAGGCCCATATGATATGACCCATTTGATATATTTAAGGCCCAATGGGATGTACCTAAGGTCCATTGCAATGTATGATCCCAACATGGTTTGTATAAGGATGTTTCACGACGGGCTACGCCTTGGGAGCAATGTTGGTTTGACGTCCACATTGCAAGTATAATGTTGGTTAAATGTTCGTATTAGGACTCTCCCTAGGGCCCATTGATAGGCCCGTACTTGTTGCATGTAGGCCGTCTAGGTCCATTTGCGTTGTAAGGATAGTTCATTACTTTATTACATATTTAGTATAATTCCATGACTCATGATCATACACATCATATGTATGTTTAATATGAGAAGTGACTGATCATAGCATATGCCTTCGGGCATATTGTTTATAGGCTCCCGGTTAGGTGGTGTTGTCCTACATGAGCACACGATACGCGCAGGATTGCTGCATGACTGGATAGTGTGATTCATACATTTTGCATTGTATGACATGATTACTGTACGCCCTAGCAACATCAGGGTCGTAGCCTCCACAAACGTATCGTGGTTGGCAGGATTGGATACTGAAAATCTTATTCTATATGGGGTGCTATAGATATCCCTAAGTGAAAGTCCCTAAACCCTTATGGTACCAAGAGGTTGCTCTAACGTCTAGACCGAGTGGGTGTATGAGCGCCGAGTGCCGATTACCAGACGGTCGCGCTTTTCACTGTGTCGTGGTCGGTTGAAAGGGGGTGCGGCCTTACCCGCCCCAGAGTAGGGGGTAAAGCTGGGCTTAGTTTGACTAGCTCGAGGAATGGGTCCGCTATTGACGAGCCGAGCCCGATATTAGCATGCGGATAGTGAGGTCTCTTCCACTTACCTTATTGCATACGATGGGGCGGTGATCTGGTTTAGAGTGTACTAGACCCCGGTGATATTTCAGATTTGAGCTGTATTGATATGTAAACTTAGATGAAGATTTGTATGCTTGACTTGCATCTTGCATTGCATAGCCTTGGTATGGCCGACATCATTCATACCTTGCATTGCATAGCCTTAGTACGGCTAATGGTATTCATGGATTCATCAGCATGTTCCGCATTACTCTGATACTACATAACTGCATTATCACCTTGCGCAAATACTTTCACCACCCTCTAAGCTTTTTATAAGCTTATGCACAACCGTTGCGTGCAAGTGGCGTTGGAGCACAGCAGCGCTGAGGCAGGAGCTCTTTGCAGATCATTTTGGAGTTATCGTTCACTATCATTGTATTTTCCTTTATGCTCATTGTACTTTAAAGTTTTTTATTATAGTGGAAATGTAATGAAGTTTTTGGTTGTGGTTTGTGGGTTATGCCTTTGGTTATGCTTATTATGAATCAAACTGACATTGAAAATCCTCCTCATAGTATCCCAAGATCGAAACCTGGCGAATGGGTGCTGGGAGCCGAGAATGGGGTTCTACAGAGGCTATCGGTGACAGATTCGGCGATCGAAAATTTTGTGAGCCCGATTTTTAAGTTTGGGGCGTGACAGAAGTCATCCATGAAAACCTTAAGAAAATTTTCAACCATATTTGAAAAAGTACTTAACATACACTGTGAAAAAGTTGCTAGGGCATTGCAAATCCAAATGACATCCGTTTGAAAGAAAACATGTCGAATGGACAAGTTAATGTGGTTTTCTCTTGGTGTCACGCCTCAAAGTCAGAAACCGGGCTCACAAAATTTTTGATCGCCGAATCTAGTGTTGTCAGCCTCCATAGTAACCCATTCTCGGCTCCAAGCGCTCATATGTCAGATTCCGATCTTGCGATCCTACAAGGAGGATTTTTCAATGTATATTTTACTCGTAATAAGTATAACCACAAGTTTATCCAAATCACAAAGGCACCATCATCATCACATATCCACTAAGATAAACAGTTGAATACAATGCTAAAAGGAAAATACATATGTCAAAATTAAAGCTCCAGAAGTCAGCTACATGCTCCAAGCTCCACACTGCTACAACCTAACATCACTTGCACTCATTTATCGTACATAAGCTTATAGAAAGCTTAGAAGGTGGTGTAAGTGTGTGTACAAGGTAAGTGCTAACTATTCAATATAATGCCATAATCATACAATATTGAAAATACTGGCTAGATCATGAATCTCACGATATCAGAGTAAGTGAAAATAATGATAAGTCCATGAGTAATACAATATCAAAGTACACAATGCAGATCAGCTATGCAAATGAGGAGTCATAAAGAGCAAAATATTAGATGCTGAGGATGTAATGCAATATACAATTCCTGATGAGTTCAGGAATGCTGTCAGCTGTATCTAGACCATATAAATGCAGAAACACAGTAACCCAAAATGCCATATGTTGAGGATGTAATGCAATATGTGGTACGAATGGAATGACCATGCTAGAGTGTGAAGTCGGGATGATAGTACGTAGTATCGCAGGTTATGGGGTCCATCACAAGGGACTTCTATTCAAATCAGTCTCATACCTTATTTGGATAGTCAGACTCAATGTGGTAAACTCCTAATCTTAGGTTAGTCACGCACCCCAACTGAAATCCTACCCATTATGAAGGTATACATAACAATTAATTGCGCACCACCAGCCCGAGTGGATAGTGAATGAATGAATGATTAAAATGCTGAGTATGCAACTTCTACTCAATAAGTCCACATATTAATACTGTACATCTCTGAGATTATCATTGGGGTCTAGTACAATCCAATCTGGCTACAGCTCCAGCCGGTCGCACAACCTAGCAAGTGGAAAAGACCTCACTACTTACCTGCCAATAGTATACCAATGCCTACTTGGCTCATTGATAGCGGACCTATTTTGAGAGCTGGTCAAACTCAGCCTAGCTTACAGCCCCTCACTCGGATGGATAAGGCCACACCCCCTCCCAACCGACTACGACACAGTGGGAGATGTGGCCTACTAGTATTCGACACTCAGGTGCTCATATATCTACTCGGTTTAGACATTGGGGTGTCTCCTAGCCACGGAGGTTTAGGGACTTCCAACCATAGACATCCAATGTGCCCAGATGCTCGAACCAAACATTCTCGGTGTCCCCTCTAGCCATCCAAGACATGCCTGTGGAGATTATGACACTGATGTCGCTAGGGCATATAGTAATCACAACACACAATGCAGGATACATGAGTTATACAATCCAGTCATGCATCAATCCTATGCATACCGTCGTTCATGTGAGACAATATCTACCTATCAGGGAGTCTCATAACAACTTGCCTAATGACATATGCAATGGTCAACCACATCTTATAATAAACATGCAGATGATGCGTATGGATATGTACATGATGCTATGCTATCACATACTCATAATTGGTATTAACAATCGACACTGATAATCGACCTCGACAATCGATCTTGCCAATCGGAATCGGCCTCGACAATCAGAATTGGCCTCAATAATTAGAATCGGCCTCAACAATCGGAATCGGCGTTGATAATCAGAGTCGACCTCAACAATCGGAATCGTCCTTGATAATCGACCTCAACAATCAGAATCGGCCTCGACAATCGAAATTGGCCTCAATAATCAGAATCGACTTCGATAATCAGAATCGACCTTGATAATCGACCTCAACAATTAGAATTGGCCTCGACAATCGAAATCAGCCTCTATAATCAGAATTGACCTCGATAATTGGAATTGGCCTCGACAATCGGAATCAGCATCAACAATCAGAATCGACCTCGACAATCAAAATCAGAAATCAGCCTAAAAAGGGCCTACGGGAAGGTCACAATGTGGACATTTAACCATCATTGCTCCTAAGGAGTGGCCCACATAGAGCCAAACATATCGTGGGCTCATGGCCTCACACAAGGGCCTAATACACATCACTATGGGCCTCACTCATGGGCCGCATATACATCACAACAGGCCTCAACACATGTGCCATAAATACATCACATCGGGCCTCACTCAAGGTCCCTAAATGCATCATATTGGGCCTCGCCAAATAAGTCACAAATACATCACTTGGGCATCACAACAATGGGCCTTATCAAATGGGCCGGAAATACATCACAATGGGCCTTACCAAATGGGCCGAAAACACATCACAATGGGCCTTACCAAATGGGCTGGAAATACATCACAATGGTCCTCAACGCATGGCCCGAAAATATATCAAAATGGGCCACTCTTACGAGCCTAATATACATCACAATGGGCCACGACCTATGGGCCACAAATACATCACAATGGGCTACGACCCATGGGCCTCAGTATACATCATAATGGGCCGTAACCCATGGGTAGAGCTAGGAATTTTTGGTCATCCAGACCCCACCCCACCCGAACCGAAGGCTTTGATCGATACGGTTCGACTTAGATTAGTCAGATCTAACCGTTCATTGGATCGGGGTTGAATCATGGTCGGTTCGGACCGATCCGAATCGAAATCTGAACCGAATGGATCCGATCCGATCCGGGTGATTCAAAAGGTGAAAATCAATACTTCTACTTTTCCTCGTGGTATGGTCCACTTGAGCTTTGGATATGTATCAAATTTGGGTTTACCACTAAAATGATCTGGAAAAATGAATGGATGGCATGGATAATCCACATGCATTCACGGTAGGCCCCAACAGAGTTTACTCTGTACGATCAGAGTCCGTAGTGTAATTTTGTTGGGAAGCAGATTGGGTACTAAATAACTCATTATGCTAAGCGTATTGAGTAAACTCTGTGGGGTCCATCATGATTTATATATTTTATCCACTCCTTCCATCCATTTTATAAGATAATTTTAGGGCTTAAGCCTAAAAATGAAGCATATCCAAATCTCAAATGAACCACACTGTGGGAAACAGTGTGAATTGAAGTCTACCATTGAAAATTTCTTGGAACCACAGAAGTTTTGTATCATGCTTATATTTTTATTTTCCCTTCATCTATGACGGTATGATCTTATGAACAGGTTAGATCACAAATCAACATCACTGTGGGGCCTAGCAGGGTTTCAACGGTGGAAATCATTATTCCCACTGTTTCCTATGGTATGATACACTCGAGCCTTTCATATTCTTCAATTTTGAGCCTAACCCCTTAAATGAGGTGTAAACACAGATGGACGGCGTGGATAGACCACATACATTCATGGTGGGCCCAACTAAGTTTACTAAGTACAATAAGAGTGTACTCATTAAGTCGCAATTCGAATTCAAATTTCATGTCGTGCACGACATGTTAATACAGACCTTACAGGCTGGATGTCGATTTCGAAGTTCTTGCGCAAGATGTTGGGTGGGACCCACTACAATGTATGTTGTAAATCCATTCCGTCCATCCATTTTAAAGCTAGTTTTAGTACATTCTACCAAAAATGAGGTGGATACAACTCTCAGGTAGGTCACACGAGAGGGAAAATTGGGGAAAGAAATTTTTACTGTTGAAATCTTACTGGGTTCCACCTTGATGTTTATATGATATCCAAATCTTTTACAAGGTTATTCCCAATGGGATGAAGTGAAAACACTAAAATTACAGCCTGATACAAAACTTTCATGGCAATACATACGCTTCAACAGTGCTCACCGAATGCCCACTTTTTCCTCTTATATGGCCCACATGAGTGTTGGATATACCTCATTTTTTGTCACGCATCCTAAATTGATCTCATAAAATGGATGGGCGAAATGGATTTCTCAAAAACATTTTGGTGGGACCCATCCAGCATCCTTGCATAGGAATAAATCCATTTCATTACAGACTACAACTACAAATCACATCACTAGTCACTACAGGCTACAGCTGTGTGCAGATACCTGTCATGCAAATACTAGCGGAGACGTGCCTCGAGCTCCGAGTAGTACGAATGACCTAAATGAGATCAAAATTACATGGGCCCACATGATATATTTATTATATCCATACCGTTTATCCATTTTTCACGATCATTTTTAAGCATTTGAAAAAAAAAGACCCATAGATTTAACCAATTCGAACCATACCTTACTCGATCTGACTCGGTTTTCCTCACCGAGTCGAACTCGGTTCGAGTCAGGCCAACCGTACACCGGATCGGTTCGGATTATATGTCCCAGACTCGGTCTCGGATCGGATTGAGTTCGGGTTAGTCCATGCAAATTTTGGACCAAATCAGGTTGGACCCAATCCGGTCCAACTCGGTCCAATGCCCAGCTCTACCCATGGGCCTTAATATACATCAAGTGGGCCACATCAATGGGTCACACCAATGGGCCTTATATACACCAAGTGGGCTGCATCGATGGGCTGCACCAATGTGCCTCATATACATCAAGTGGGTAGCATTAATGGGCCGCACCAATGGGCCTCATATACTCTAAGTGGGCCGCATCAATGGTCCGCACCAATGGGCCTCATATACATCAAGTGGGCCGCACCAATGGGCCTAGAAAAGTGGATGAACTGTGTGCATGTAACGCACACATCATGGTAGGCCGCACAAATGAACGACATAGATATACAATAATGCATCAATGGTAGGCCTCACGTGGCACCGTCCAAAGGTGGGTGGTGTGAATATAGAATACGTACACCAAGGTGGGCCCCATCACATGGGCCTTAAATATACATCATAGGTGGGCCTTGCACATGCAGCAAGTGAGCCCTGAAAATTGATGGACAGCAAGGACAAAACATATATCTCGGTGGTCCCCCATCCCTGGACAGCGGAGATACGTACATCACGTGGGTCCCACATGTACATCACGTGGGTCCCACAGCTGGGCAGCTTGAATGAAACACATATATGGTGGCGTCCCACACCACCTGTCCAGATGGACGGTGTGGATAGAACAAATGCATCACTATTGGGCACCACCATCCAGATGATGGATGGTGTGATGAAACACATACCTCAAGGTGGAGTCACGTGGGTGTGGTCCACCCATTCCAGATCAAGATGATACATATGTATTCCCTTCATCAAGATGGACAAACAATATAGATAAAACTCATATATCATGTGAGACCCACTGTCCCTTGATGGATGGTGGAGTACGACACATAGCACGGTGGGTCCACATGCCATCAAGGTGGGCCAGATACATCGCGGTTGGGCTCTCCAGCATACAATGCTGGAGATGGAAGAACGACAGAGAAACACGTGCATCAAGTGGGCCCAAAGAACTACTGATGTCCATCTAGCAGCCGGTTAGCTGATGTCCATCCACAGCTCTACCCACCTAATAAAAATTTCATCCTTGAAATTTAAAACACGACACAACTAATACAGAGCTCAACCAAGAAAGGAAAATCTTATACAAACATAATCAAGCACCGAAGAGATGGGGACAATGCATGCGAATCTCGGCCTCCTTCTCCCAAAATGCCTCTTCCATACTACGACTATCCAACTGAGCCATGAATCTTGAATTTGAAACTATCGAAACTGGAATATGGTAAAGCCTCACAAGCTCGGCCGTAGGGAGCTATATAAGAAAATCTCTAAGTTATTCGAACTCGGGGATCTAATCATTCTAAGTTCTCAACAATCCTAGAGTGAAGGGTAACTATCAGTAGACATGTGATGTAAGTTTCAGGTATTCCCAAGTTATGCTCTGATACCAACTTCTGTCACGTCCCAAATCCGAAAATCGGATTCATAGGGATCCCGATTACCAAATCCGGTGCCGACAGCCTCCGTAGTACCCCATTCTAGGCTCCTAGCATTCATATGCCAGATTCTGATCCTGGGATCCTACAAGGAGGATTTTTTTTTTTTGAAATGTTCATTTAACTAGTAATAAGCATAACCACAAGATTACCCAATTCACAACGGCAACATCGTCATCACATATCCACTAATATAATCATTTGAATATAATACAGAAAGGAAAATACATAAATAGAGAATCAAGCTCCAGAAGATCACTGCACGCTCCAAGCTCAACACTGCTGCAACCTAACATCACCTGCACGCATCTATCGTGCATAAGCTTATAGAAAGCTTAGAGGGTGGTGTAAGTATGTGCACAAGGTAAGTGCCAAGTATTCAATACAATGTCATAATCATACACTACCGAAAACTGGTAGTCCATAAACCATACAATGTCTGAATAAGCAGAACGCTAATAATATCAGGAATTATTAGAGTAAGCAGAAATACTAACAAGATTATGAATCATACGATAACAGGATAAGCGAAAGTATGGACAAGTCTATAAGTCAATCAATTTCAGAATACGCAATATACAACAGTTATGCGATAAGGAGTCATAAAGAGCCAAATATCAGATGTCGAAGATGCAATGCAACATACAACTCCTGCTAAGTCTGTCTAGGCCATGTAAGTGCAGAACATAGCAACATAAAATGTCACATGCATGCAGATGTAATGCAATATGCGATGCAAATGAAATGACCATGCTTGGAGTGTGAAGTCGGGATGATAGTACATAATATCGCAGGCTACGGGGTCCGCCACAATGGACTTCTATCCAAACCAGTCCCATACCTAAATTTGGATAGTCAGACTCAACGTGGTAAACTCCTGATCTCAGGTTGGTCGCGTGCCCAATCAAAATCTTTGCCATAACGAAGGTACACAACAATTAGTTGCGCACCACCAGCCCGAGTGGATAGTGAATGAATGAATGAGCATGCAACTCTTACTCGATAAGTCCATATATCAGTATGGTTCCTCTCTGGAAAATCACCGGGGTCTATTACACTCCAAATCAGATTGCCGTCCCATCGCGCACAACAAGGTGAGTGGAAGAGACCTCACTATCCGCCTGCCAATATCGGGCCCGGCTCGTCAATAGCGGACTCATTCCTCGAGCTGGTCAGACTCAGCCTAGCATTGCCCCCTCCTCTCGGGCAGGTAAGGCCGCAGCCCCTTCCAACCGACCACGATACAGTGGAGAGTGCAGCCATCTGGTAATCGACACTCTGCGCTCATCTACCCACTCGGTCTAAACGTTGGAGCAACCTCTGGAACCAAGAGGGTTCTGAGACTTTCACCCAAGGATATCTATAGCACCCCATGTAGAACAAATTTTCGGTGTCCCATCTAGCCATCCACGATATGCCTGTGGAGGCTACGGCCCTGATGTCGCTAGGGCATACAGTAATCACAACACACAATGCAAGATACATGAGTCATACAATCCAATCATGCATCAATCCTTCGCAAACCGTGCACTCATGTGAGACAATCTCCTCCTATCAGGGAGTCTCATAACGACCAGCACTATGGCATATGCAATGGTCAATCATATCTCGTAACAGACATGCAGATGATGCGTATGGGCATGAATTATGATGCTATGCAGTCACATACTCATAATCGGTATCAATAACCGGCATCAACAATCGGCCTCGACAATGTGGACATCTAACCAGCATTGCCTCAAGGAGTGACCCTCACAGACCCAAACATATAATGGGCCCACGGTCTCACACAAGGGCCTAATATACAACACAATGGGCCTTACTCAAGGGTTACATGTACACGACAGGTGGCCCTACTCATAGGCCTAACATTCATCACAATGGGCTCCTTTGCCTGACCCTCGAATGAATCACAATGGCCTCATCACCTAGGCCTCATATACATCACATTGGGCCTTAAACACGGGCTGGATACACATCACAACGGGCCGCATATACATCACATTGGGCCTCGACAATCAGAATCGGCGATCAGCCACGACAACAGAATCGATCATCGGACATGATAATTGGCCTCGATCAGTAATCGGCCTCGATCGGCCATGACAAGCAGAGTCGGTAATCGGCCACGTCATTCGACAATCGGCCACGATTGGTAATCGATCACGATAATCGGCCTCGATTGGTAATCGGTCAATCGACCATGATAAGCAGAATCGACAATCGGCCATGTCAATCGACGATCGGCCACGATTGGTAATCGGTCACAATAATCGGCCTCGATCGGTAATCGGTCAATCGGCCATGATATGCAGAGTCGGCAATCGGCCACGTCAATCGACGATCAGCCACGATTGGTAATCGGTCACGATAATCGGCCTCGACAATTGGTAATCGGTCAATCGACCACGTCAATCGACAATCGGCCATTGGTCATGATAATCAAAATCGATCGATAATCGGCATCGATAATCAGGGTCGATAATCGGCGTCGGCTTCGATTATCGACACCAATAATCAGTAGATAAACAAAGCGGGGTCCATAGATGATCAACCAATCAACCATAGTATAAATATCAGCACTAGGCCGTGGTTATATCAAATCTGATAGTGCGAAGCCATCTGTCTACGACAAGTGGGGCTCACTTGTTTGGGTTTATCCCACGAAGGGAATGAGCCTAACAAGGCCTAAGGAAAGGTCACAGTGAGGACATCTAACCATCATTGCCCATCAACGTGGATGTCTAACCATCATTAATCCCAAGGAGGCGCCTATAGCCTCATGCAAGGGCCTAATACACATCACTACAAGGCTAACTCATGGTCGCATATACATCATAATGGGCCTCGACACATGGCCATAACTACACCACAATGGTCCTTACCAATAGGCCGCATATACATTAAGTGGGTCGCATCATGTGGGCTGCTCCAATGGGCTAACATGCATCAAGTAGGCCACATCACATGGGCCACACCAATGGGCGTCATATACATTGAATGGGCCATAACAATGGGCCGCACATACATCACTTGGGTCTCATATACATTAAGTGGACCGCATCAATGGGCCTCATAACAGGAGGGTCCTACTCATGGGCCTCAAATACATAATATGTGGGCCCTACACATGGGTCTTATATACATCAAACGGGCCACATATCATGGGCCTAATACATCTCACAATGGGCCTTGTCCATATGCCATGAATACATCACAATGGGCCTTGCCCATGGGCCTTAGCTTCAAGCAGGTGGGCCCCATCATATGGGCCTTAAAATACAAGGCAAGTGGGCTACATCAATGGGCCGAACTAATTAGCCATGTACACATCAAGTGGGTTGCATTTCACAGTGGGGTCCACATCCAGAAAATGGATGGACGGTGGATATAGAATACTTCTATTTAAGTAGGCCCCATGGACGGCGTGTATTCAACACATACAATAAGGTAGGGTCCACCGCTGTTGGATGATGTAGTAGGTGGATCTCACAGATAGACAGTGAGGATGAAACACTTACATCATAGCGGTCCGTCAGACGAACAATGCAAATAAAACATTCACATCATGTGGGTCCCACCGTCCCTATCTGGGCGGTGGACTGCAATGGATGAGCATATGCATCAAGTCAAGATAGGGCCCACCGTCCAAATCTGGTGGGCCACGTCGAAATGGATGGGCGGTGGGATATGAAACGCGTGTCAATGGTAGGTCCCACGCATCAGGGACAAACAGAGTAGATAAAACACTTACACTATGGTGGAGGCCCACCAAGTAAACAGTCTGGATGCTAAGGTGGGGCCTACACAGCATAACTGTGTTACCACAGCAGGTATATGGCTGGTGCGTGTGGCAGACAGCCAAACCATATTATCATATAAATAGTATAAATTATAATATGTATTATATTATGTTAATAAGTAATAGGAAAGAGGCATTCACGCCCAATCAACGTCCATGGACGGACGACCTAGATGAAATTAGGCGGGTGTGCAAGGTGGCCCCATCCCACACGTGTGGGGTGGGCCACGTCTGGATGGACATCCTATAATGGTGGGACTCACAGAGCTTGGTGACGTCATGGCAGTACCATGCTGGGGTGGATGGACGGTATAGGGAAATTCATCCCTGCTGTGGGTCCCACGTGGGGCCCACCATAATGTTTATATGTCATCCAATCCGTTGAAAAGATCGCAGAGCCCCGGACGCATAGGAAAAATAAATTTTATATTAATCCAAACTTCTATGACATTCAGAAAGGGTTTCAATGGTAGACATGCAATCACACTGTTTCATGTGACGTGGGCCACCTGAGTCACTGATATGGTTGGTTTTTGGGTGGCTCGCTTCCCTGAGGAGGGGCCCACCAAGTGCAAGGTGTTGATGTTTGACGCACATCACAGTGGGGCCTACAAGTGGGAACCATTTCCCTGGCCCCCTTCACGCCCACGGCCGCACGAGCAAGCAGCAGTGTCCTGCTGATGCTGCAGCAGCAAGCGTTGCTGCGGGTACTTATTATTATTATTTTTTTTTATAAACTGATTTCTCACAGTTTTTCATAGGTGGGGTCCACATCAGGTAGATCAGATCCAACCATCATCTCCTATGGCTCAATACCAACTTATCAAGACCAATATTCAATGGGTTTTTGGTCTACAGCAACATTATGGTGTATTTCAATGGTAGAAAACTTTGTTTGCTATGCTATGGCCCACCAAAAATTCAGATTTAGATCATTTTTCGGCTCAACGCCTAAAATGAGCCAAGGAATAGCTTAGATGGCATGGATTATATTCATTCATTATGGTGGGGCCTGCACAAGTGGCCCACTCAAATCCCTTTTTCTTTTTCTTTTTCTTTTTTTTTAAAACTGGCGTCATTACTCCCACCGTCAGCCCACACGTTACATGTAAAGCCCATCCAGCGTCCAGACGCTGGATGGCTGCACATCGCACATTTAAGGTGGGCTCCCACATGCTGCATATAGCACATTTAAGGTGGGCCCCACCCATAGTCGTGCTGCTAGGGTGGGCCACCAGATATTTGAATGGTGTGCATAAGACACACATCAAGGTGAGGTCCGTTTGATGAATGGTTCGGACATCTCACAAGTCATTAAGTGGGCCACACAATCACATCTTCATACATGAAACAAATGAAAGAGAGAGAGAGAGAGAGAGAGAGAGAGAGAGAGAGAGAGAAGCACCCACAAATAATAAGGATTCGCCCGCCCTTGATCTCATCTTCCTTCTTCCGTCTATAGCCTTTAGAGCTCCAAGGGAATGATTTCAACGGTCTAGATGATCTTTGGATGGTGGGGATGGGAGGTGGGAAGTGGGCCACATCTAGCTCCTCCATGGAAGCTTGGACGGTTGCTCTCATGGTGTTTTTGGGAGAAATGAGAGAGATGAGAGAGAGTGATGTAAAAAGTGATGGGAGAGAGTGGTATGTTGTAAGGTGAGGTATGGGTTGAGTTGAAAATTTGTAAAAGAGGAATGGGTAGGAGAGAGAGAGTTGACTTTGGGTTACTTTTTGGATAATGTGACATGTACTTGATTGATTTGACATATTGTTGAGATTCTCTCGGTATTTGCAACGTGCGGCATTTTCTTGAACTGAACACGGACCCACATCTCCTGGCCTGGGTATCACCTCGGCGCATGAGACGAGGCACCGAAATTGTAGCGACGACGCGGTCGCTAGGGTACAAGTCTCGGGTTGAGTCGACTCTGGTTAACGGCGTGTGATTCAGGGTCGTGCGCAAATGCCAGTTAAGGGTTGAGGTTGCTAGGATTCGATTGGGAAGACCGCGGAAGTCTACCGAACGATACAGTCTAGGATACAGGTCTTACAGAGAGAACGAGAGATGGAGGGACCTCAACACTATGGGCCCTCCCTTCCATGCATACAACATACATCAAGCAGGTCCCATTACATGTGGGCCCACTAATCAAAATCAATGATGGAGATCCCTTCTCCACTAAAATGAAAGGTCTAGATAACCCTTTCCATACAAGAAAATAAACATCATAATGGGGTCCATGGAGAATGGCCCCATTATGGAATGACCATGTGAATCATGGTGGGCCATCGGCCACACCTAGGGTCCAAAGTGAGATTCATACCATCAATCGGTAGGCCCCACTTGGTCCATCATCAAAGTATAAATCGAAGCCTATGAAAACATCTACCTTTGATCATGGACTTCTCCTCTTCCATCAATTCATTCTAGAGCTCCAATGAATGAGTTTCAATGGTTGAAATTGGTTTTGGAGGGTGGGATTGGGTGGTAGGGAGTGGGCCACACCTGGCTTCTCTCATGGAAGCTTGGACGTCCACCTCTTATGGTGTTTCTTAAAAATGGAGAGAGAGAATGAGAGAGAGAGGTGATGGGAGAGAGGGTTGGTTTATGATGGATGGGTGTACTTGGTTATAAGAGAGAGAGTTGACTTTGGGGAGGGTGGTTGTACTTGGGGATGGGTGTGAGTGATGGGAGTGATGGGATGTGTACTTAACATTTGATGTGATGGATTCTCTTGGGATTGCAAAGCATGGTATTTTTCTCGAATTGAATGCGGACCCACATCTCCTGGCCCAAGTATTGCCTCAGCGTGAGAGATGCGACATCGGAACCACGGTGACAGCACAGACGCACTGGTACAAGTCTCGGGTCGAGCCGACTCAGATCAACATGATGCGACTTAGGGTCACGCGCAAACACGAATTACAGATCGCGGGTCGTCGAAATTCGACCAGGGGGACCGTGGAAGCATATGAAATGGTATGGTCTAAGATACAGGCCTGACACTTAGTCTTCCTGGGCTATCTCTATTTGGTTATATCCGGAATATCCATTAAGGAAGCTATAAAAAGAGTGACCTGCTACCCTCTCTAAAACTTGATTAATGAATGGTAGAGGGAAACGGTCATTCTTTGTGACATTATTCAATTTTCTATAGTCAATGAAAACATGCCAACCTATAGTGACATGTGACGGTATGAGTTCATTATTAGAATTTTACATGATAGTTATTCCAGATTTCTTTGGAACTACTTGGATTGGACTTACCTAAACACTATCGTATATTGGGTAGATGATTCTCACATTCAATAATTTGGTCACCTCATTTTTTACAACTTTCATCATGTTTGGATTGAGACGCCTTTGAAGTTATCTAATCAATTTGACATCCTCATCGAGGTGGATCCGATGGATGCATATGGAAGGGCTTATACCCTTAATGTCAGAAATGGTCTAGCTCAAGGCTCTTTTGTGGTCCCTTAGAACATTCAATAATTTAATCTCTTAATCTTTGTCTAAAAATGATGAGATCACCACATGATAAGTTTCATTTTCACCCAAGTATACATACTTAAGCTCATTTGATAGTGGTTTTAGATCAAGCTTTAGAGCATTGGTTGGTGATGGTAGAGGTCGTAAGTCCTTGATAAACAAAAGTTGAGTGTGCGATATCCATTGGTATATACCAATGTCCTAGGTGCTAGTGCTTTCATTATCATCACAAATTTCAGCAAACACTTTTTTTAAATCAGAATTTTTTAAGTTTCCAAAGACTTTAATCAATTCCTTAGAAAGGCTAGGTTCCAATTCCTCTTCCTCTATTAAGCAGTCTATAAAATTTAGCTCATGGATCTCAT
This sequence comes from Magnolia kwangsiensis, assembly GCA_037074715.1. Classification (NCBI taxonomy): domain Eukaryota; kingdom Viridiplantae; phylum Streptophyta; class Magnoliopsida; order Magnoliales; family Magnoliaceae; genus Magnolia; species Magnolia kwangsiensis. The sequence continues at coordinate 131,810,298 of CM073574.1, forward strand.
TATTGTCTATGGGCTGCTTACATAGATTAAAAATATTGAGCTCTAAGGTCATGTTACCAAAAGACAACTTCATCATTCCATTCTTACAATTGATGATTGCATTTGAAGTTGTTAGGAATAGATGGCATAAAATAATGGGAACTTGAGTGCTAGCATTTACACATAGTTCAGTGTCTTGTACAATAAAATCCACGGGGAAGTAGAATTTCTCCACTTAGACTAACACGTCCTTTAAAATTTTCCTTGGTACCTTAATAGAACAGTCAGCTAGTTGGAGTGTAATCGTTGTTAGTTTAAGCTCGCCTAACCCTATTTGTTGGTAAACTGAATAAGGTACTAAGTTGACACTTGCACCCAAATCTAGTAAAACATGCTCAATTTGAAAATTTTCAATAATATATGAAATAATGGGACTTCCTGGGACTCTATATTTGGGTACGACCCTTTTCTGAATGATAGCACTCACTTTCTCAGTGAGGAAGGCCTTCTTGTACAAGTTTAATTTCCTCTTCACAGTGCACATGTCCTTTAGATATTTAGCATATGATGGAATTTATCTAATGACATCAAGCAGAGAAATATTGATAGTAACCTTTTGGAGAACATCCAACACCTCTTGATATTTCATGGGGACAGTCGGGTTCTAAAGTCTAAATGGGAATGGAACTGGAGGCTCATGTGACTTAGTCTCTTTATCCTTTTGTTGTTGTGGATCTTGAACTATAGCCTGTTCATCATTCTCTTGAGACAGTGGCTCATCCTCTGGTATTTCTACTAGTTACATTATCTTGTTATCGACCTCTTTTCTACTTCTCAAGGTAATGATGGCCTTAGCTTGTTCATGATGTAGCTCACTTGGATTTGCATATCCAATGAAATGTATATTTATAGGGTTTGGCACAGGTTGAAAAGGAAGTGTACCTTTTTCCCTGACATTTAGTTGAGTTTCAATCCTAGCCACGACCGTCTTTAATTCATAATTTGATTAGATTAGAGACTAATTCATTTGAGCTTGAGAGTTCATAAATGCGGCCAATGCATCCTCCATAGATGATCGTTTTGGTATGGGTACATATGGTGCATTGTTAAGTGCCCCAAAGAAGTTGTTTTGTGAAGGCTCTTAAGGTGCATTGGGCGAATTAATTTATGGTCTACTCTTCCAACTAAGATTAGGTTGGTTACACTAATTTGGATTGTACATGTTTCCTATTGATTGCACAATTGGCCTTTGGTAGTTATTTATAGCATTTGCTTGCTCATGCTCATGCATGATATCTTGTACAACTGGGATTGTTGGACAATCCTTTGTGTCATGGTCGGAACCACCACGAATGCTATAAAAATTACCTAAGGAGGTGTTTGATTTAATCGCACCAACCTTCCGATTTTCCAAGGCTTCGACCTTTCTAGCCAATGCAGTGAATTTTGCGTTAAGGTTGTCTTCCTCTCTTAGGATGTACATCCCCACTCTCTCTAGGAATGGGTCTAGTTTGGTCCGGTTTAACAGAGAGATCCCATGTCTGAGTATTTTCTGCTAACATGTCTAGAAAATTTTAAGCCTCATTATGATCGATCTTTGTCAAAAAAGGTTCCACCACACATCATCTCTATGAATTGACGGTGATCCATGGTGAGCCCCTTTTGGAATACATCAATTAAGTGTCATGGTTCATAACCATGATGTGGGCAAGTGAGTAGAAGGTTTTTAAAGTGCTCCCAACTTTGGAAAAATAGTTTATTTCCCTTTTGGGAGAACGACATGATTTCCTATTTTAGCGCATTTGTTTTGTGCTCGAAAAAGATTTTTTTTAAAAAAACTCTCTACTTAAGCCTTGCCATGTATTGATGGTATGAGGTCTTAGAGAGTTGAGCCATGCTTTGGCCTAATCCTTTAGAGAAAAATGAGAATAACCTAAGTTTGAGTGCATACCTGTTATCATTGTTTACTTGTAATGTTGTAATCACTTCCTCAAAGTCCTTGAGGTGCAAGTAAGGGCTTTTAGAATCCAAACCATGAAATTTAGGAATCATTTGAATTGCACCTGGTTTAAAATCAATGTTCTCTGTGTGAGTAAGGAACACAATACAAGATAGTAAAGTTGATCTTTCAGGGTGTAGATGTTCACGTAAAGTTCGTGCTTGGTTTAACACATTCATATGAACTTCATTCTCATCCTCAAGAGGAGGATTGTGTTGATTTTCTCTGTTTTGGATTATAGTTGGATCTAGCAGATTTGGATTTACATTATCAACTGGGTCTGCCATGGAATCTAAGTAGTGTTGACTGCCTTTCCTAAATAAATGATCAAGGCCTGAGACTAGTCCACCTTCGGAGGAGAGTCGATTATTTTGATCCCTAATCTAACGGGACATAAACCATCCACACTACACAATAAAAACCATAACTGTAAGTATGATACTTAGAGTAAAAGTAAAAACTTTCCAACAACCCAAGTGGCAGAGCTGACCAATGTGGGTTCAAACTACAAAGTAAAATAAATGCGGCAGAGCTGACCAATGTGAGTTCAAACTACAAAGTAAAATAAATCAAAAGAAAGTAAAACTAATGCAAAAATTAAACTATGCTAATCTGGAAAATAGATTCAGTGGATGATCTTTGTGATAAAGCGGCAACTGTAGGACAACCATGACACTTGGGTGATAAAATTCTAAATAAGAGCAACGTTATGTCACAGTTAGTGCTTAAAAGACCTAACTGAATTTACTTTTAAAGTAAAAAAAAAAAATTATAAAGCAATTAGAACAAAAAATCTATAGAAATTTTAGAAGTTTTAGTAAAGAACTTACCATAGCTATCTTGCACAGATCCAATCTCCCGTCATCTCCATGACAATGGCGCTAAAAACTTATTTATTTGCCTTCAAGTGCAGAGGTTCAAAAGTAGTATCCTGTTAATACAGGGTCGATCCTACAGAGAAATGGTTTAGGAGAATGAAAAAAAGTCAAATGTAAAACTAAGTGATAGAAACTAAACGGATGCAATGATTTTAAAAGTTTTGAAGGTATGACTTTTAAATGGAATTCAATTAAATTAAATACAACACCTAGGCTTCAAAGTTCCACACATAAATTAATAATCTATAAATCATAATGACTTTAATAACACAATTAGGCTTTGAGCACTATGGTCGGTCTAATTGAAAAATAAAACAGTTCAAATATTTTTAGTAAATGATATAAAAGATTAGAGAATCATGGATTATCACCATTAACATATACTCTCAACTGCTAGTGATTTTAAGCATTCAATATCTGTAAGACCCGCATCCTAGTCCGTACCGTCTTATACACTTTTGCGATCTTCCCTGTCGAATTTCGACGACTAGCGACCTGTAATCGGTGTTTGCATGCGACCCTAAGTCGCATACCTTAGGTCTATGTCGACTCGACTTGACTTAAAACTTGTACCCTAGTGACCACGTCATCACCGCGGTTCCAACGCCGCGTCTCGCGCGCCGATGTGATACCCGGGCCAGTAGTTGTGGACCCGCACATATTTCTAAAAAACGCCGTGCATTTGTAAAACCCAAGATAATCTATACCAAACATCACATCAATCAATCAAGTACAACCCATCACTCACCCATACCTCTCTTCCCTAAAGTCAACACAACCCATACCTAGTCAAGTACACCCATCACTCACCCATCCCTCTCTCCTTACATCACTCTCTCTCTCTCTCTCTCTCATTTCTCTCTTCACTCCAAAGCAAATAAGAGAGCAACGATCCAAGGTCTTCCAAGGAGTGAAAGAAGCTAGGTGTGGCCCACTTCCTACCCCTCTAATCTCCCATCTCCACCCTTTGATCGTCATCTTCCATCATCAAAGAGAAAACGTAGGAGCTAAGGAGTCTAAGGAGCCTAGAAGAAGCGGAATCGGTGGGTGATCTTAGGATTTCCATCATTAATTTCTATTTGAGGGCCCACATGTGGTGGGACCCATCTTGATGTATGCATGCACATGGAGGAGCTCATAGTGGCAGAGCTCCTCCCATCTCCATTGATCTCTCTCTCTCTTTCTCTCCATATCTCTTTCTTTCCCATGCGTTGTGGACCCCACGTGGTGTGTATTCTATATCCATGCCAGCCACCCGTGTGACCCACCTTGCCAACATCTAGGGCAGCAGCCCACCGTGATGATTTTATCCACGCTGCCCGTTCAGTAGGGCCACCTTGCCTATCCATTTGAACATGCCTAGAATAGAGGAAAATACAAATGTCAGCTTACATCCAAGTTGGTGGGCCACACGTGTGGTCCCACCTGATGAAATCCAGATCATCAAGACCTTAGACGGTGGGTCTCATTACAGCCTGCAGCTGTTGTAGCATTGGTGTCAGCAAGTTCTATAGGTCTGATCATGTGGTATGAGTTATATCTCAACCATCCACTACCTGGACATGGCCCACCTTGATGGTTTGCTGGACCCACATCATCCAACAGGGACGGTGAGTCCCAATAGCCATAGCTGTTGTATTGACATCAGCAATTGTGGGTCCCATCATGAGGTAGTGATATATCTAAGCCGTTCGTCCATTTAAGGACACGGACTCCACCTTGATGTATTTGTTCTATATCCACACTGTCCATTTGGATGGGCGGTGTGGGTGCACCATGATCAATGTGTTTTCTCCAGCCATCCATTGTCTTAGATGTGGAACCCACCCACACATGTCATACGTGTGGGGTGGGACCCACCTTGATGTATGTATCTTGTATATGCACTGTCCAGATCTAGACAGTGCTATGTGGAGCCCTCCTTAATGTATTGTTCTATCCCACCATCCATCTTAGGGACGTGGGACCCACCTTGTATGGTAGTGGATTGGCTAATGTCCACCAACTATATAGTTGTTGTAGCTACATCAGTAAGTTCTATGGGACCTACCGCTGATGTCACGCCCCAAACTCGGAAATCAGATTCACAAGAATCCCGATTGTCGAATCCGGTGCCGACAGCCTCTATAGTACCCCATTCTCGGCTCCCAGCGCAGTATATGCCAGATTCCGATCCTGGGATCCTACAAGGAGGATTTTTCAATGTACATTTGTCTTGTAATAAGCATAACTACAAGTTTACCCAAATTATAAAGGCAACATCATCATCACATGTCCATTAATATAATCACTTGAATACAATGCTAAAAGGAAAATACATATATCAAAATCAGAGATCCTGAAAACTGCTGCATGCTCCAAGCTCAACGCTGCTGCAACCTAACGCCACCTGCACGCATCTATCGTGCATAAGTTTACAAAAGCTTAGAGGGTGGTGTAAGTGTGTGTAAGGTAAGTGCCGAGTATACAATAGAGTCCATAAATCATACATCATCGAGATAAGTAAGAAAAATGACAAAGTCATGAATCATACGATATCAGAGTAAGCAGAAATATATTGGTAAGTCCATGAGTCACATAATATCAGAATATGCAATATAGAATAACTATGCAAATGAGGAGTAATAAAGAGCCAGATATTAGATGTCGAGTATGCGATGCAATATGTGGTGAGAATGGAATGACCATGCTGGAGTGTGAAGTCGGGATGATAGTACGTAGTATTGCAGGCTACGGGGTCCATCACAAGGGAATTCTATCCAAACCAGTCCCATACCTAAATTTGGATAGTCAAACACAATGTGATAAACTCCTGATCTCAGGTTAGTCGCACGCCCCAACCAAAATCCTGGCCATTGGGAAGGTACACGTAACAAATAGTTACGCACCGCTGGCCTGAGTGGATAGTGAATGGATGAATGAATGAGTATGTAACTCCTACTCAGTAGCCTGCCAACCGCTAGTAGCTCTCCAAGTGTGGTAGCTCGCCCAAGCCTCAGTCCCGCCCACATCACACCCGCTCACGTGCGCCCGCCCACATGTACAATAGTGACGAGGTGTCATAATATCATGTCAGTCCTCATATCAGTACGGTTCCTCTCTGAAAAATCACCGGGGTCTATTACACTCCACTCCGACTGCCTCCTCCCTAGCTGCATAGCCCAGCGAGTGTAAGAGACCTCATTATTCGCCTGGTCATTAGTTTGTCAATACCTATCCGGCACGCCGATAGCAGACCCATTTATGAGCTGATCATACTCAGCCTAGCTTATAGCCCCCTCACTCTGGCGGATAAGGTCACACCCCCTTCCAACCGACCACGACATAGTGGAAGACACGGCCTCATGGTATAGGCACCGACGCTCATATTCCACTCGGTCTAGACGTTGGAGCATCTCCTGTACCAAGGAGGTTCTGAGATTTTCACCTAAGGACATCCTACGTGCCCATAGTGCTAGAACCAAGCATTTCTGGTGTCCCATTTGGCCATCCACAATGTGTCTGTGGAGGCCACGGCCCTGATGTCGCTAGGGCGTACAATGATCAAGTCACATATATGCGAGATGCATGAGTCACACTATCCGGTCATGCAGTAATCCTGTGCGTACGGCAGGATAATGTGGGCACTCCCTCTCATAAGGAGTCCCGAAAATGGTCTGCCCAATGGCGTATGCTATGATCAAACATTCCTCATATCAGGCATACATATGATGCGTATGGGCATGAATCATGGAGTTACACTAAGCATGTTATAAGGTGATGAACTACTCTCACAACGAAGATGGGCCTAGACGGCCTACACACAACAAGTATGGGCCTATCAATGGGCCCTAGGGAGAGTCATAATGCGGACATTTAACCAACATTATTCTTACAATGTGGACGTCAAACCAACATTGCTCCCAAGGCATGGCTTGCCATAAAGGTCAACACATACACCACGGTGTAATCACATTCAATGGGCCTTAGGTACATCCCATTGGGCCTTGACCCATGGGCCTCCAATACGTCAAGTGGGCCTCATAACTTGGGCCTCATATATATCAAGGTGGGCCTAATCACTTGGGTCTCATATATATACCAAGGTGGGCCTCAAAAGACGGCCACAAATAAATCAAGATGGGCCTCTTACATAGGCCTTACATTCATATCAAGGTGAGCCTCAACAACGGTCTTGAATACATCACAATGAGCCTCAACCCATGGGCCCTAATACATCACAGTGGGCCTTAACCCATGGGCCCTAATACATCACAATGGGCCTCGACCCATGGTCCCTAATACATCACAATGGGCCTCATAAATATGAAGGTGGGCCTCAACAATAGGCAACAAATACATAATAGGTGGGCCCTACTCATGGGCCCTCAAATACACCACATAGACGGCCATAAATATATCCAAGTGGGCCTCATCATATGGGTCGCACCAAAAATCATTTCAATAGTTGTAGGTGTAACATGTGTATCACTGCACACATGACCCATGTATGATGATCAGCACTGCCCAAACATTATGGACGGTGTGGATATGGAACATACATCAAAGTGGGGTCCACGGGACCATTCAAACATGATCCAGCACTGTCTAGCAATATCTGGACGGTGTGGATTAAACTATACATCATGGTGTAGCCACATCAAAATGGATGGGCAGTGGATATACAAAACACACATGAAGATGGGCCCCACCTCCGCACTCATTGATGTAAAATCATAAGCTCTATAGCTAAGTGTGATACATGAACCAACCAATTTACAACAAGTGGATCCCACGTGGGTGTGGCCCACAAAATATAATATTATAACATATATCATTTTATATAGAAATGCATCCGGCGTCCATGGGCCAGAGATGGATGGATGACCAGATATACATCGAGGTGAGTCCACGTCTCACATCACGGTGGAGTCCACACGTGTGTGTGGATCCCAAGCTGTTGGGCAAAAGGATAAAACACATATAGACCACCAGATACCATGTATGATATAAGTTATATTATATTATATATAATATATAATACATATAATACAATACTATATATTGTATGTAATATATATTACATATAACACATGCCAGTGCCATGCATGCCCTAGACGGCCTGGACGCAATGCATACTCCAGGTGGGACCCACTGTCCTTATTGCTGGACGGCGAGGTGTGCCACACGTACAGATCAAGTTAGGCCCACACCACTGAATGGTCTGGATCTGACACATTATCGTGTGGGCCCCATGTGGTAGCTGCCAAAACAGATGGACGACATGGATGAACATACCCATCTGGGCCTTACTGCAGTAACCTCGCTACTGGACAATTGATGAACAGATTAACCGTGTGGGTATAAAACATATACATCAGTGGTGGAGTCCTCAAAACCTGTTGACGTTACAGCTACATAGGGCTGACCCACCGTCCATCAGAAAAATATTCTGGATAGTAAACAGATGGACGGTGCAGATGGGATTGATTTGACATTTTGTAGAGATTCTGTTGAGATTGTAAACTCGAGGCATTTTTCCTCGAACTGAACGCGGGCCCACATCTCCTCGTCTGGGTATCGGATCGGTGCGTGAGTTGCGGCGTTGGAACCGCGGTGACGGTGCGGTCGTAATGATATAAGTCTCGGATTAAGCCTACTCAAATGTATAGGATATGACTTACAGTCGTGTGCATATGTCGATTACAGGTCGCGGATTGCCGAAATTCGACAAGAATGATTGCGGGAGTCGACGGAACAGTATGGACTAGGATATGGGTCTTACAGCTCTCCCCACCTAATAAAAATTTCATCCTCGAAATTTAAATCAGAACATGACCAATACAGAGATTACTAAGTGAGGGAAATCCTATCAGAATACAACATATCAACATAATCAAACACTTAAGAGATGGGGACAATGCCTGTGAATCTCAGCCTCCTGCTCCCAAAATGCCTCATCAACACTACGATGATCCAATTAGACCTCAGATCCTGATCAGAAAAGATCGAAACTGAAATACTATGTAGCCTCACAATCTCAACGGTAGGGAGCTATATCCGAAAATCTCTAAGTCATTCGAACTCGGGGATCTAATCATTATAAGTTCTCAACAATCATAGAGTGAAAGGGTAGCTATCAGCAGATATGTGATGTTATCTTCAGGTATTCCCAAGTTATGCTCTGATACCAACTTCTGTCACGCCCCAAACTCAAAAATCAGATTCACAGGAATCCCGATCACCGAATCCGGTGCCGACAGCCTCTGTAGTACCCCATTCTCGGCTCCCAGCGCAACATACGTCAGATTTCGATCCTGGAATAGTACAAGGAGGATTTTTCAATGTACATTTGTCTTGTAATAAGCATAACCACAAGTTTACCCAAATCATAAAGGCAACATCATCATCACATATCCACTAATATAATCACTTGAATACAATGCTGAAAAGAAAATACATATATCAAAATCAGAGCTCTTGAAAACTGCTGCATGCTCCAAGCTCAACGCTGCTGCAACCTAACACCACCTGCACACATCTATCGTATATAAGCTTACAAAAGCTTAGAGAGTGGTGTAAGTGTGTGTAAGGTAAGTGTCGAGTATATAATAGAGTCCATAAATCATACATCATTGAGATAAGTAAGAAAAATGACAAGGTCATGAATCATACGATATTAGAGTAAGCAGAAATATACTGGTAAGTCCATGAGTCACATAATATCAGAATATGCAATATAGAATAACTATGCAAATGAAGAGTAATAAAGAACCAGATATCGGATGTCGAGGATGCGATGCAATATGCGGTGAGAATGGAATGACCATGCTGGAGTGTGAAGTCGGGATGATAGAACATAGTATCACAGGCTATGGGGCCCATCATAAGGGAATTCTATCAAAACCAGTCTCATATCTAAAATTGGATAGTCAAACACAATGTGATAAACTCCTGATCTCAGGTTAGTCGTGCGCCCCAACCGAAATCTTGGCCATTGGGAAGGTACACGTAACAAATAGTTATGCACCGTTAGCTCGAGTGGATAGTGAATGGATGAATGAATGAGTATACAACTCCTACTCAATAGCCTGTCAGCACAGTAGCCTACCAACCGCTGGTAGCTCGCCCAAGCCTCAGCCCCACCCACATCACACCCGCCCACATCAGCATCCCCCACGTGGGCCCACCCACATGTACAATAGTGACGAGGTGTCATAATATCATGTCAGTCCTCATATCAGTACGGTTCCTCTTTGGGAAATTAACGGGGTCTATTAAACTCCACTCCAACTGCCTCCTCCCTTGCTGCACAGTCCAGCGAGTGTAAGAGACCTCACTATCCGCCTAGCCAATAGTTTGCCAATACCTATCCGGCACGTCGATAGCGGACCCATTTACGAGCTGATCATACTCAGCCTAACTTATAGCCCCCTCACTCGGGCGGATAAGGCCATACCCCCTTCCAACCGACCACGACACAGTGGGAGACACGACCTCATGGTATAGGCACCGGCGCTCATATTTCACTCGATCTAGACGTTGGAGCATCTCTTGGTACCAAGGAGGTTCTGGAATTTTCACCTAAAAATATCCTACGTGCCCATAGTGCTAGAATCAAGCATTTTCAGTGTCCCATCTGGCCATCCATGATGTGCCTGTGGAGAACACGGCCTTGATGTCGCTAGGGCATACAATGATCAAGTCACATATATGCGAGATGCATGAGTCACACTATCCGGTCATTCAGAATCTTACGAGTACGGCACGATAATATGGGCACTCCGTCTCATAAGGAGTCCCAAAAATGGTCTACCCAATGGCGTATGCTATGATCAAACATTCCTCATATCAGACATACATATGATGCGTATGGGCATGAATCATGGAGTTACACTAAGCATGTTATAAGGTGATGAACTACTCTCACAACGAAGATGGGCCTAGACGGCCTACACACAACAAGTATGGGCCTATCAATGGGCCCTAAGGAGAGTCATAATGCGAACATTTAATCAACATTATTCTTATAATGTGGACGTTAAACCAACATTGCTCCCAAGGCATAACTTACCATAAAGGTCAACACATACACTACGGTGTAATAACATTCAATGGGCCTTAGGTACATCCCATTAGGCCTTGACCCATGGGCCTCCAATATGTCAAACGGGCCTCATAACTTGGGCCTCATATATATACCAAGGTGGGCCTCAAAAGACGGCCACAAATAAATCAAGATGGGCCTCTTACATAGGTCTTACATTCATATCAAGGTGGGCCTCAACAACGGTCTTGAATACATCACAATGAGCCTCAACCCATGGGCCCTAATACATCACAATGGGCCTTAACCCATGGGCCCTAATACATCACAATGGGCCTCGACCCATGGTCCCTAATACATCACAATAGGCCTCATAAATATGAAGGTGGGCCTCAACAATAGGCAACAAATACATAATAGGTGGGCCCTACTCATGGGCCCTCAAATACACCACATAGACGGCCATAAATATATCCAAGTGGGCCTCATCATATGGGTCGCACCAAAAATCATTTCAATAGTTGTAGGTGTAACATGTGTATCACTGTACACATGACCCACGTATGATGATCAGCACTGCCCAAACATTGTGGACGGTGTGGATATGGAACATACATCAAAGTGGGGTCCACGGGACCATTCAAACATGATCCAGTACTGTCTTGCAATATCTGGACGGTGTGGATTAAACTATACATCATGGTGTAGCCACATCAAAATGGATGGGCAGTGGATATACAAAACACACATGAAGATGGGCCCCACCTCCACACTCATTGACGTAAAATCATCAGCTCTATAGCTAAGTGCGGTACACGAACCAACCAATTTACAACAAGTGGATCCCACGTGGGTGTGGCCCACAAAATATAATATTATAACATATATCATTTTATATAGAAATGCATCCGGCGTCCATTGGCCAGGGATGGATGGACGACCAGATATATATCAAGGTGAGTCCACGTCTCACATCATGGTGGAGTCCACACGTGTGTGTGGATCCCAAGCTGTTGCGCAAAAGGATAAAACACATATAGACCACCAGATACCATGTATGATATAAGTTATATTATATTATATATAATATATAATACATATAATACAATACTATATATTGTATGTAATATATATTACATATAACACATGCCAGTGCCATGTAGGCCCTAGACGACCTGGACGCAATGCATACTCTAGGTGGGACCCACCGTCCTTATTGCCGCACGGCGAGGTGTGCCACATGTACAGATCAAGTTGGGCCCACACCACTTAATGGTCTGGATCTCACACATATTATCGTGTGGGCCCCATGTGGTAGCTGTCAAAACAGATGGATGGCATGGATGAACATACCCAACAGGGCCTTACTGCGGCAACCTCGCTGCTGGACAATTGATGAACAGATTAACAGTGTGGGTATAAAACATATACATCAGTGGTGGAGTCCTCAAAACCTGCTGACGTTACAGCTACATAGGGCTGGCCCACCGTCCATTAGACAAATATTCTGGATAGTAAACAGATGGATGGTGCGGATGGGATCTATACACTAGGTGTGCCTCATGTGGATGGGCCACCACAAATGAATGGTATTGATAAAACACTTACATCGAGGTACTCCAGCAGCACCGTACTTTGCTGGACAGTGTGAAAGCAACCCATACAACATATAGGTTGACTGTACCAATGTAAGGTACATGTAAAACACATGCACCATGGATGGGCCCCACCGTCCACGCACAGATCGACGGTAAGGATACAAGACTACATCATGGTGGGGCATACCCGGCATGCCAGACCTGCCGGATATTTTTTTATAATATAAAAATATTAAATTATATTATAATATATATATCATGTATGGGAGTGTCAGCGCTGGCAGCGCCCAACGTCCAGAGACGCTGGACGGATGGCTGATGGTGGACCCCACGTGTATGGACAGTTTGGATGTAACACAAGCAACACGGTGGGTCCCTAAAGGATGGACGGTGTGGAGAGAACACATGCTTTAATGGGGGTCCCATCGTCCAGTGGACGGTGTGGGCAAAACACCTGCACCGTGGTGGATTCCACCGTCCACTGCCTTGGACGATATGAATAAAACACATACATCATTGTGGGTCCCACATGGGGCCCACCGTAATGTTTGTATGCCATCCAATCTGTTGATAAGGTTAAGTAGACCCAAATGAAGAGGAAAAACAATTTTGTAATGATCCAAAACCTTTGTGACAACCCAAAAAAAGGTTTCAAGGGCAGCCGTTCAATCCCATTGTTTCATTTGATGTGGGTCACCTGAGCCATAGATGGAGCTAATTTTCGGCAGGGACCCACTTCAGGAGGTGGCCCACCATATAGACGATTTGGACATTACACATACATCATGGTGGGGCCCACACACAGGACCTCAGAGACATCCGCCCATCTCCCTGGACGCTGGCAGCGTCCTGCTACACAACAGCAGCAGCAGGCGCACCCTCCTTATGAATTTTTTTGCATTTTAAAATAAAACGGTTTTTCTGCAGTTTTTCACATATGGGGCCCACTTCAAGCGAATCTACCTCGCCTAATGAATTTTTCAATCCATTTCCCATCCATCAAGACCAATATTGGGCATCTCTTGGTGTGTACAAAAATTTAAGATAAATTTGAATGGTAAAAATCATTTTTTCTAAGGTATGGCCCACCAGCTAGTCAGATCAGCCTCATTTTTTGGCTCAGCGCCTAAAATGATCTAAGGAATGGAATGAACGACTTGGATTAACAACATATGTCATGGTGGGGCCTACATGAGTGGCCATTCCCAAAGGCTTATGAACCAAGCTAATATTGGTGTTTTCTTCCCAGTGACGTCCAGACGCTGGACTCTTCTGGGCTAAAAAAAATATTAAGGTGGGCCTGCTTAGGTGGGCCACCACATGATGGGGTGGTGTGGATCATATACACATGTAAGGTGGGCCTCACCCATAAGTGGATTGGGTTTAATCCATGCTTCATGGTGGGGTCCATTCGGGTGGACCACACAACTAAATTACCACCACATAAAAAGATTGAAATAAAAGGATAGGAAAAGAGAGAGAGAGAAAAAAAAGGTGGGACACGCGGGTGATGGAGGGACCCCGACACTATGGGCCCTCCCTTCCATGAACAACATACATCATGTAGATCTCATGATATATGGGCCCATCAATTCAAAATCAATGGTGGAGATCCTTTCTCCACCAAAATGAAAGGTCTGGATGACCCTATGTATGCAAGGAAAAATAAACATCATGATGGGGTCCATGGAGGATGGCCCCATCATGGAACGATCATGAGGATCAAAGTGAACCATTGGCCACACCTAGGGTCCAAAGTGAGATCCAAACCATTGATCGGTAGGCCTCACTTAGCCCATCATAAAAATAGAAAAATTAGCCTATAGAAGCACCCACCACTTGATCTTCTTGGTCCGTTGGAAAGCTGATCTCCTTGTGCGTCACTTTAATGGAGAGGATGAGAAATGGATGGCTAGGATGGAGGTTTTGGGATGGGAAAGTGGGCCATCAAAAATCACATTTTTCTCTCACTTGGGAAAGCCATGGACATCCACTTCTCTCTCTCTCTTGGAATTGTTGCTTAGAAAAATATGTGAGAGAGAGAGTTGTAAGGAGAGATGTGGGATGGGTGTGATGGGTGAAAGGGTGAGGTGAGTGATGGATGTGGTACTTGACATGTAAGGTGGTGTAAGAGAGAGGGTGAGAAAGAGTTGACTTTGGAGAGAGAAAGCATGGGTTGCTTGTACTTGACATGAGATGATTGATGGAATTGATTTGACATTTTATAGAGATTCTCTTGAGATTGTAAACGTGCGGCGTTTTTTCTCGAACTAAATGCGGCCCACATCTCCTCGTCTGATTATCGGATGGATGCGTGAGTTGCGGCGCTGGAACAGCGGCGACGGTGCGGTCGCAATGTATAGGATACGACTTACGGTCGTACACATACGTCGATTACAGGTTGCGGATTGCTGAAATTCGACAGGAATGATAACGGGAGTCGACGAAACAGTACGGACTAGGATACGAGTCTTACAACTGATGAATGGGTCTAATCCACACCATCCAAATGGCTGGACAGTGGGACCCATCGCAGATGTATGTGTTACATCCAAACCATCCATCCAAATGTTGAGCTCGTCTTAAGGCTTGAGACTAAATTTAAGGCAGATCTGCCTATCAGGTGGACCACACTGCAAATATCAGTGGGGGTTGAACAACTACCCTCGAAATCCTTTTGGTATCACAGAAGTTCCTGATCAATGTGAAATTTATTTATTTTGTTAATTCAGGTCTTTGTGACCTTATGAACATTCTGGATGGAAAATAAATGTTATGGTGGGCCCTGGGGATTTTAAACATTGAAAATCATTATCTTCTCTGTTATTTGTAGTATGGTACAGATGATCTTCCGATATGATTGTTTTTTTTGGAAAATGCTCTTAAATGATCTCTAAAAATAGATGAATGGTGTGGATGGTGCAGCCCATGTGATGCGGCCCACTTGATGTATATGAGGCCCATTGTGATATATTTGTGGCCCATGTATGGGGCCCATTGTGGTATATTTGAAGCCCATAGGGTGAGGCCCATTGCGATGTATTGCAAGGCCCATGGGATGTGGCCTATTATAATGTATTTAAGGCCCAGATGAGAGGCCAATTGTGATATGTTGGAGGTCCATAGGTTGTGGTCCATTGTGATGTATTCAAGGCCCATGAGACGTGGCCCAATATGATGTATCTGAGGCCCTTACAAGAGGCCCATGGTGATGCATTTGTGGCCCTTGAGGGAGGCCCATTGTGATGTATATTAAGCCCTTATGTAAGGCCCATTATGTTGTATATGAGGCCCTGGCGTGAGGCCTATTATATTGTATGTGAGGCCTTTATGTATAGCCCAATGGGATGTGTATTGAGCCCTTATGTGAGGCCATGGGCCCACTACATGTTAGGCTCTATGTGGACAACTCCTTGGGAACAATGTTGGTTAAATGTCTACATTGATAGGCAATGATGGTTAAATGTCTACATTGTGACCTTCCCTTAGGCCTTGTTAGGCCCATTTTCATCATTCTCTAAGTGAGTTAACCCAAATCATTGGGCCCCATTGATATTACATGGCCCATCATCACCGTAGACATATGACTCCGTGCTACCGGATTTGAAATATCCACGGCCAAGGGTCAATCTTTATATTATGATTTAGATCGGCTGTTCATCTATGCACCCCACCTTGCATATAGGATGATTATTGATGTCGATTATTGATACTGGTTATCGATACCGATTACGAGT
The DNA here is from genome assembly GCA_037074715.1 of Magnolia kwangsiensis. Taxonomy (NCBI): domain Eukaryota; kingdom Viridiplantae; phylum Streptophyta; class Magnoliopsida; order Magnoliales; family Magnoliaceae; genus Magnolia; species Magnolia kwangsiensis. The sequence goes on from CM073574.1 coordinate 131,826,515, forward strand.
ATGCTTAGCATATCATCTTGATACATGCCCATATACATCATCTGCATGCTTGATATGAGATGTGGTTGACCATTGCATATGCCATTAGCCAGGTTGTTATGGGACTTCCTGATAGGCAGAGTTGTCTCACATGAGTGCATGGTATGCGCAGGATTGATGTATAACTAGATTGTGTAACTCATGCATCTCACATTTTGCAATATGACCACCGTACGTCTTATCGACATTAGGGACGTGGCCTCTACAGGCATGTCGTGGATGGCTAGATGGGACAACAAAAATATTTTGTTCTAGTATACGGGCACCATAGATGTCCCTGAATGAAAATCACTAAACCTCCGAGGCCAGGGAACACCCCGATGTCTATACTGAGTGGATATATTTGAGCGCATGAGGGCCATATCTAGGTTGAGAGGGGGTGTGACCTTACCCACCAAAGTGAGGGGGCAATATCTAGGTTGATTTTGACTAGCTTGAGGAATGGGTCCGTTATCGACGAGCAGGGCATGATATTGGCAAGTGGATAGTGAGGTCTCTTCCACTTACCCAGTTATGCACTCAGTTAAGGGTGGAAAATTGGCGTAGAGTGTAATAGACCCCGGTGATGATCTCGGATATGTACGGTACTGATATATGGACTTATTGAGCAGGAGTTGCATGCTCATTCATTCGTTCATTCACTATCTACTCAGGCTGGCGGTGCACAACTAATTGTTATGTCTATCTTCGCAATGGTCATGATTTTGGTTGGGGAACTTGACCAACTCGAGATTAAGAGTTTACCATATTGAGTTTGACTATACAAATTTAGGTATGGGCCTGGTTTGGATAGAAGTGCCCTGTGATGGACCCTATAGCTTGCGATACTACGTATTATCATCCCGACTTCACGCTTCAACTTGGTCATTTCATTCGCACCACATATTGCATTGTATCCTCAGTACATAGCATTTGGTTTACTATGCTTCTGTATTGCATAGCCTGAATAAGGTTGATAGCATTTATAGACTTACCAGCATATTTTTGTATTGCTCTGATATTGCATATTTGGCACTTATCTTGGGCACACACTTTCACCACCCTCTAAGCTTTCTATAAGCTTATGCACATAGATGCGGGCAGGTGGTGTTAGGTGGAAGCAATATTGAGCTTAGAGTGTGCAGCTATCTTCTGGAGCTTCGATTTTCGATATATGTATTTCTCTTTCAGCATTGTATTCAAATGTTTATATTAGTGGATATGTGATGATGATGTTGCCTTTTTGATTTGGGTAAACTTGTGGTTATGCTTATTACAAGTTAAATGTACATTGGAACTTATAAGATCCTAAGATCGGAATCTGGTGTATGGGTGCTGGGAGCTAAGAATGAGGTACTACGGAGACTGTTGACACCGGATTTGGTTATCGGGAATTTCGTGAGCCCGATTTTTGAGTTTGGGGCGTGAAAATAATCATGAGATAATGAAGCAAATAATGTAGTAGGTTGAGAATATCTTCCATTTATGAACTCTAATTGATCCAGGTTAAGCCTAAGCATCCACCATATAAATATCACATAATGGATCAAAAACCTAAACCTAGATAATTGATAACATGCATACACCATTCATCTCATCATAAAAAAAATCAATCATCATAACTTAAAGAATCATTAAACCCAGGTGCTTCCCTTCTAGCTTAGGTTAGAAGAAACTAGAAAAATATAACTAAATGGCAAATAAAAAGCAGCAATAAAGTAAGAAAAAATTAATAAAGATCTAAAAACTTGTAAAGAAAAATAATTTTTAAAACTATAAAACTTGAGAGCACTCTAAAAAAAACGTAGATATCCCCAAAAGTATTAGGAAACCCATATTTATAGGTTAGTTTTTGTAAAATTGCAAAACTGCCTCAAATTTATGCACTCCATGTAAATTCTACTCAAATCTTCGATGTCATCGAAAACTGCATCAAATTTGTCCAGCAACCAAACTTGATTTTCTTGTAATTCTTCTATGTCATCGAAGACTAGCTTCAATGTCATTGAAACTAGTTCGATGTTATCTAAGATCAAATCTTATGATTTTTTGTACTAATTTCTGCACTTCCTTCCTTTTTCACTTGGTTTTCTTAACTCTTGAGGTCTTAAAATTTTCAATCTTGGTCTTCAAAGGTCCAATCTTTTCCTTGATGATTCTTGAGCATCAAATCCATGCTTTTAACATTCTTTTCAATCTAAGCTCTTAAACTCACCTTGCAACACAAATATGTATAAAATATACCATTAAGCATTATCATCTTCATAAAACTAAGATATAAATAGGGGAAAATATGCAATATTTAAGTCTCAATACCTCTTCATGTAAAAATTAAAGAGCCACTTCAGTCGAGCGTAGAACATGAGGTCGTTATCTCTGACTAGGCAATGTAGGAGGGCCTAGCGACCAATATCTCCCTTCCTCCCTTCACACTAATTTCAGTATCGACGCTGATTTTGACTGATAGTGCCTCAACTTTCACTGCAACGACCGAAGATGCACTCTCGGTCGAGGATATCCTCTCTTCCTTTCGACAGACTCTTAGCAGTGATGTCACTACGGATTGAATCTCTTGTCCTTTCCACCAAGCTACAACATTTTAAGGAATAAATCCAAACCCTTGTACACTCGGGGGTATCAAAGATTGTATCGATTGAGACGATTGCTAAGCTTAATGAGTTGATTGATCAGTATTAAGTTTTCCTCGTTCGGATTAGGACCTCTCAGCTAAGCTACCGACACTTAGGAATTTCTCAAACTGCATTTGAGAAAAATATGAGCTCCATGCCACAATTAGGTGGCTCAAAGCTGAGCATGTAACAACAGAATCCTAAGTAGCTATAAGCAGTGATATTGCTGAGAAGTTGTCGATCAGTTATACATGTAAATGCTATAATGTAAATCTAGCACCCAGAGTTGTCAAATTTTTTTGTGCCAAATCATTTAGAATCTATATCATGTTTTGATGAGATGATTAGATCAACTTCATGCATTTTAAAGTTTTCTAAGTCTTTGTCGAACTTCTCTATGTATTCAAGTTGAAGAAACGTTGTCGAAGTTCAAGATTTCAAGCTCAAGTACAAGTTCAAGGCTCAAGTTCAAGTTTGATCTTCAAGTTCAGTACTTTAAAGACTCAAGAACTCAAGTCTTTACTCAAGCTCAAGTTCAAGATTTGAAGACTAGTTTCAAGTATTTCAAATGTGTGAATTAGCAGAGCAAATGATGTTTTAATTGTTCAAACTCGCAAACAAGGGATGGATGACCCTAGATTGACCATAGGTTAGGTCATATTCATTGCATATGCTATGTGGGTCTTTTCATAAGTTTGTAGGTCATTTCCTCGATCAGTTCTAGTCTTTGTTCGACTAGTCCAAGCTCTAGCTCGACGAGTCTAAGAGTTTTTTAACCAGTCCAAGAGTTGTTGCAAAATTTCAGAATTTTCTGTTAGACCATCGACCAGTCATGGAAACTACTCGACCAGTTGAGTGAATAGTGCTCGACCAATCATGCAGGCTCAACTCAAAGTCCAAAAAGGTTTTTTGGTCCCACTGGACCAGTCGAGCAAGCCAATCGACCAGTCGAGCAAGCCACTCGATTAGTTGAGTAACGACCTTATCTTATCATGCCAGAAATTTTGAAATTTAGTTGGTCCTTCGACCAGTCGAACTGACCCTTAGACCAGTCGAGTGAACGGTATTTTCACCTATAAATAGAGGACGAATCTCAGAGTTTTTTATTTATTCCAAGCTATATCAAACCATTACTTTAAGAGATAAGTTCTTACATTTCTTAAGCTATATTGTATTCATTTTAAATTCTCTTAAATAGCTTTTTGCATTTGATTTTATGATCTCTATTCAACTCTATTTCTTTAAAGAAGGGAATTATGATTTTACCCTCTTTGAGATCAAAATCAAATCAAGCTAGCCCAGGTTGAATTAATCTAAAAAAGGTTTAGATTTAGAACCTTTCATTTATGAGATTGGACATTAAACATCTTCGTTTACATCGGATTAGTTCTACTGGGCTTCTTCAGACGGAGAATTTTTCAGATAAGTACCATTTACTTTTTGTGTATCTTTTGTGGTTTGTGAGGTTGTGCCAGAAAATCTCATTTTTCGTTTTGTCTGAGCTAATCTAAAATATCTCAGTGTAGGATTTTTTTAATTATGTAAGCCCATCTAAAAATGCAATTGTGAAGGTTTTAAGGTGAACCTTGGAAAACCTTTTTCATAGTGAATGCTAATATCTCGAGGGAGTGGATATTAGGAGTGAAGTAGTTGTGTGGTTGTTTTAAACAGTTAGTGCACACACAAACGAACCACTATAATTCATAGAGTTATGGTGGATGATTGAATGTGCTTATGTGTGTGAATGTTGTAATTTACTTTATGCACTTATGGTGAATGTTTAATTTATTTTATGCACTTGTAGTGGATGTTGTAATAACTTAGTTTATTTCCTTTACCTCTTTATTGGTTTGGGTTTTTGATACTTACAAATGTTCTAGTAAGGTTATCCTGCCATAAGCCTTTGGTTTTCGTTTTTCTTTTTATTAGGTTGTCCTTAGAACTAAGTTTATATCAACTTCTCAAGACTAGTGCATTTGAGATTGTTATTTACTTGTGTTATTTTATTATTTGTTTGCGTTATCTATCTTTGTATTCTACATTTATTTTTAATTTGGCATAGTCTATTCAACCTCCCCCCCCCCCCCCTAGGACTTTAAGCTCGGCCTTTTCAAGTGGTATCAGAGCATAATAACTCCTTTTTATTATTTGGATTCATTTCTTAAGCTAATCGATCTGAGCTTATAAGATGTCAAATTTTCATAGCCTATCAATTACTAGTCCTCCACCTTTTGAAGGCTCCAATTAGACCTATTGGAAAGCCAGAATGAGGATCTTTTTAAGGTCTATAGATGAGAGCGTGTGGCAAGCCATAGTGACTAGATGGAACCCACCCACAACTGAAGTTCTAGGCACTGGTGGAACTAAATCTTTTAAGGTTACACCTTATTTTTCATGGACCACACTTTAGAAAAATGAGAGTAGTGCCAATGCAAAGGCTTTAAATGCAATCACTTGCGCACAATCACCGGATGAATTCAAAAGAAGTATATCTTGTGATACTGCAAAGCAAGCCTGAGACATTCTAAAAATGACACATAAGGGTATAACTATAGTCGAGAATTCTAAACTTCAAATCCTCATCACTTGGTTTGAGGAGTAACATATGGAAGAAAGTGAAACTTTCATGGACTTCTATACTAAGTTAAATGACATAGTCAACTCTGTGTGGGGTCTTGGTGATAGCATCATAGAAAGTAAAGTCTGTGTAAAGATATTGCACTCATTGCTTGATAGGTTCAATTCTAAGGTCACTGTTATTGTGGAACTTCGTGGTACCGATAATATGAGAGTTGAAGAGCTTGTTGATTCTTTATAAACCTATGAGTTAAATTTTAAGGCTCCTAAAGGTAAGTCTATAGTCCTTAAGTCTTCTAAAAATATTTCTCATGATAAAGCTAGTAATTCTGATTGTGAAAATTCTGAAGATGATATGACATTATTAGCCAAGAAGTTTTATAAAATTTTCAAAAGAAAAAAGAAGGTAGATTTTCAAAAACCTTCTGAAAAGAAAAGGACTAGATCTAAAAATTGGAAATCTATTAAAGACAGCCAATGTTTCAATTGCCATGAATATGGGCATCTGACAAATAAGTGTCCAAAAAGGGATAAAACGAAGAAGAAAGGTATTTTGGCCACATGGATGAGTCATCTTACTCTGAAGCTTTTTTTGAATCAGATGATTCTGAACCTGAGTCTCCTAATGAGGTCAAGGCCTTTATGACTCTAGCCAAAATTACTTCCTCAAACAGCTGTAATTCAACTTATGATGAAAATTTGAGAAGCGACCCTGAAAATGATGATTATTTACAAGATGCCTATAATGCCCTATACAGGGAAAGTTGCAAGATAGCTGTAAAATTAAAACTTCAGAAAGAAAAGTTTTTTAAAGTTAAAAGAAGATTTTGATAACTTATTTTAGAAAAATCATAATTTTCTGATTGTTTTGAAAAAGCTAAGTGTGATTTAGATTTCAAAACATCCCAAGTTGAAAACCTGAAATCAGAAAATGAAAAACTAAAAATAGAAGTCTCTTCTCTCTTGAGTTTGAAGGATACTTGGAGGTATGCCTAGGGTGATCCTAAACTAGAAAGACTGTTAACTGGATCAAGAAAATGTGGCGATAGATCTAGTCTAGGCTACGATAAGAATATACCTCCTAAAAGTAAGTCCACTCTACCTAAGTTTGTTAAAGGGGAGTCATCTAACTCAAAAGGAAAAAGTCTGAATCAAAATAGTTTCAAAAATCTTAAAACTTTTCAGGTTATGAAACCTAAAAGCAACCATATCAGTTATAGAAATCATAATCATAATCCCTTAGTTGAGAAAATTATAGATTTACTTCAGGAGTTTATAAAATTTAACTTGAATGGTAGAATATATAACAACTACAAGCGTAGAAAAATCAACTATGCTCCAAAACTCAAAACAGTAATGAAATAGGTCCCTAAGGTTGCTTGTTTGATTACCCACACCGCTTTCAAGGCTTCGAGTCAATCAAAGTGGTACCTAGACAGTGGTTGCTCTCGACACATGATAGGTGACAAAGATTTGTTCACCAATATGAAAGATATGACTGATGGCTCAGTCACATTTGGTGATAGTAGCAACTGTAGAATTGTTGGTCAAGGTTCAATTCAACTCTTTAATCTTCCTCCATTTGAGAATGTTTTGTTTGTAGAGGGCCTTAAGTATAATTTCTTAAGCATTTCTCAAATTTGTGATAATAAACATAGCGTCAATTTCACCAACCAAGGGTGTGAGATTTCTAATGAGAATGGTTCTGTGATATTAATTGATCACAGAACATCTGAGAACTGCTATATAGTCAGTGATTCAAGCTCGTCTAAGTTATCGTGTTACATGGTCCAAACCAATGAGACCGAATAATGACATAAATACCTAGGACATGTACACTACCGTAATCTTTATAGACTGAGCAAAGGTGAAATAATAAGAGGTCCACCCAAGTTAAAGAAAATGGATAAAATTTATGATGAATGTTAGATTGGAAAACAAACTAGGAGTGCCACATCCAAACCTCTTAAACTCCTTCACATGAATCTCGTTGACCTACTAGAAAGGAGAGTCGAGGTGGTAAGAAATATATTTTAGTAATAGTAAATGACTTTACCAGGTATACATGGGTAGTTTTCATGAGAGAGAAATCGTAAACTCTCGATGAAGTAAAAATGGTACTCAAGCATATCTAAACTAAGAAGGAATCACATGCCTCTAAAATCCATAGTGATCATGATTCTAAATTTGACAATAGCAGTTTTGAGAAGTTCTGTAGTGATCATGGTATATCGCATGAATTTTCTGCTCCTAAGACACCTCAACAGAATGAGGTTGTTAAAAGAAAAAATTGTGTGCTTCAAGAAATGGCTAATGTAATGTTAAATAACATAAAACTTTCAAAAAATCATTGGGTTAAAGTAGTGAACACGGCTTATTATATTATTAACCATGTTTATACTAGAAAGTCAAATAATAAGACTGCATATGAACTGTAGTTCGATAAGAAGCCAACAATCAAATACTTTTAAGTTTTCGACAGCAAATGCTATATTCTACGTGATCGAAAAAATCTGGGTAAATTCGACACTAAAAGTGATGAGAGTATTTTCCTGAGATATGCACTAAATAGTAGAGCGTATTGTGTTCTCAATAAGAGGACCGGTGTAATTTAGGAATCCATTAATGTGGTTATAGATGATCACCTGAATACACCTGTCTCAAGTTTAGAAGATAATGAAGTCTCTTTAATTGATAAACCAAACTCTTCATCTAGTCAAAATGACACTGAACTGCGGTCAGTTAAAGACCATCCAAGTGATCAAATTCTTGGGAACCCTCTCACGGTTGTGCGCACTCGTAGATAATTAGAGAATATTTGTAATTATGTGTATTTCACTTCCCAGATAGAGTTGGCCAACATAAAAGAAGCACTTGCTGATGAAAACTTGATAGTAGCTATGCAAGATGAACTTAATCAATTCATAAGGAATGATGTATGGTACTTAGTTCCTAGACTTAATGATAAACATATTATTGGAACTAAATGGATCTTTAAAAATAAGTCTGATAAATTAGGTAATATTATAAGAAACAAGGCTAGACTGGTTGTACAAGGGTACACTCAAATAGAAGGCATCGATTATGATGAAACCTTTGCCCCAGTAGCTCGTCTTGAATCTATTAGACTATTCATACCCATTACTTGTTACAAAAATTTCAAAATCTATCAAATCGATGTCAAGAGTGCTTTCTTGAACAGTGATCGACATGAGGAACTATATGTAGAATAACCTACTGGTTTTGAAGACCCTAAACATATAGCTCATTTTTATCGCCTGAAAAAGACACTCTATGGATTAAAATAAGCTTCCAGGGAATGGTACGAGAAATTGACTAAGTTTGTACTAAATCATAACTTTGTAATGAGAAGTGTTGATAAGACATTATTTATAAAGAAACACAATGATCACATATTGATAGTACAAATATATGTTGATGACATTATTTATGGATCTAATTTTCTAACATGTCTGTTGAGTTTGTAGATTTGATGACGTCCAAGTTTGAAATGAGCATAGTTGGAGAACTGAATTATTTTTTAGGTCTGCAAGTGAAACAACTTGAAGAAAAAATTTTTATTTCTCAAACCAAGTATGCTCTAAACTTACTAAAAAATTTAGATTTGAGAGTGGTAAAAATTTTAATACTTCTATGAGTACGACACTTAAGCTCTCTAAGGATTTAATAAGTAAAAGTATAGATCCTAAGTTGTATCCTAGTATGATAGGTAGTTTATTATATTTAATTGTGACCCGACCTGATATTGCATTCAGCGTAGGAATTTGTGGTAGATATCAATTTAAACCTAAAGATTCCCACCTGATTACTATTAAGCGTATTTTGAGATATATCACAAGTATGGTCAATCTTGGTCTATGGTATCCCCATGATACTAATGTTCAATTATCCAGTTATAAGATGTTGATTGGGCTGGTAATATTGATGACTCCAATTCTACCATTTTATGTTGACAACTGTCTTATTTGGTAGTATAGTAAGAAACAGAGTTCCATATCACTTTTTACAGCTGAAGTTGAGTATATTGCAGCTAGTAATGCATGCACTTAACTTGTGTGGATGAAGAGGATGTTAAATGATTACGAATTTACACAAGATTCTATGGTTCTATATTGTGATAACTCTAGCGCAATCAATATTTCTAAAAATATAATCCATCATTCACAAACTAAGCATATTGACAATTAGATATTACTATATTCGTGAATTAGTGGAAGATAAGATTATTTCATTAGATTATATTCAAATAGAAAATTAATTTGCAGACATTTTCATAAAATCACTTGACAGAAATAGGTTTGCTAAATTAAAATTAGATATTGGTATGTGTAATGTGATTTGAGTTGATTGTGTTTGCTTGTACTATATTACATGTGTTTATTCTTTTTAATTTTTAAAATAAAAAATTGCTGAAAAATGAAAATTTTTGAGATTGCACGACCAATCGAGTACACACTCGACCAGTCGTGGCACAACCAGTCGAGTAGCTCGAGTTTGGGGGTTTTAAAAGTGCAAAAAGTAACTTTTTCTTCATTTCTCTCATCTTCTCCAACAAACCCTTCCATGACCGATCGAACCCACCTTCGATTACTACTTGGTTAGTGCAACTTTTTCATTTTCTTTTTGGATTTAGGATCTTTGCACTTCTATTTCCTTAATTTTGAAGTTTATTTTAAGTTTTCTTGTGGTTTTTTTAGTTTTCTAGCATAAAATCTGATTTGGGAGAAACCCTCTATTCATTTCTTGAATGCTTTTTTTTTACATTGTGTAATGGAGAGTAGATACAAGAAGAGATCCTCTCATGGTCCCTCTTCTTCTCGTTCCGCACCGAATACGGTGCGTATTCTTCGACCACCTGAAGAGGACCCTGAATATATGTGGGATATTCATCTCTGCAATATAATTGTTGAGTGGACTGTTAACTTCAATCATTTGAGTCCTTTCAATATTATTCCCCTCCTTAAAGCTGTAAGATAGGCTAACATATTAAATTGGGGCAGTCCTGCATAACGGTCCATTGCACAGGCCATTTTTAACAACTAATGAAGGTCCGGTTGATGTAGACCATCACTTGATATCTGGTTTGATGGATATTCCTGTGAATGATCAAGGAATACCTATCTCTATGTTAGTTGTGAGACCTTCTAAATCTGAAAAACGTATGTTAATTGGAGTGTTATGCAACATGAATGCAGAATGAAATTCTGGTATTACGCTCAGTTCCAAAAATATGTTACCTAAATACATGATTCTTCATTGTAATTTCATTTCTAATGTGTATCCTCGTTCTGGTAACAAAACTTAGTTAACTTCTTTCATGGCTTGCATACTTCACTCAGTTGTTTCTGGTGTTCCCATATGTCTTCCTTCTCTTATTTTCTATATCATTATTTAGCTTCATCTCCATCCTAGCCATAATGATATTCCTTTTGCATATCTGATGACCGCGTTAACTATTCATAGTCTTGTGGTTATGCCTATTGGAGAAGCTTCTATTTTCCATTTAGCCTTCGACAATTCTAACATTAACAAAATGAATATGAGGTTAGTACCTGGCCATGTTGATAGGGATGATGTAGGAGCTGCTGAAGAAGTTGGAGAGGAAGATGCTTTACCTCCTTATAATGTAAACATGGATGATTTATTCAATGAATTAGAATCTGATTCTGAGGCTGATCCTGGCTTTCAGCCTTTTGATTTTAATGTGCAGTTGAGAACCTTAGAGGAAAAGGTGGAAGGTTTGCATGTATCCCAGGAGACTTAATTCAAATATATGCACAAATAACTTACGTGTATTAACAAGGGATTGCATCAGATTGATCCTTCTATTCCTGCTCCTTCTTCTAGTTCTAATTAGACTTTTTCTTTGGGCTTGTATTAACTTTTAACTTGGATAATATTTGGGCATGTGAACATGGTTTAATGTTTCCTGAATATATTTTGCTGAACATGTTTATGATTTACTCACTTATTTCTTATACTTCTTATCTCTCTTTGATTATATCATCTGATTGTATTTCTTTCCTTTGTCATATTGTGACAAAAGGGGGAGAAATTGTGGCTTGATTTTAATGCTTTATGATGATTAGGGATGTGTGATTGTAGATATGGTGTATTTTTTTTGGATTGAACTTGTATTTGATTTATACAGGTTCTACATATCACATCGCCTGGATTGAGAGGGAGAGTATTTGTTGCACATTTGGTGCATGATTCTTTATTGTGCATGATTCTTTTTTTTTATGGTAACTGGTGCATGATTCTTTATTTGGTTTTGTCACAAATTTGACAAAGGGGGAGATTGTAAATGTTATATTGTAAATCTAACACCTAGAGTTGTCAAATTTTTTTGTGCCAAATCATTTAGAATATGTATCATGTTTTGATGAGATGATTAGATTTACTTAATGCATTTTAAAGTTGTCCAAGTCTTCGTCGAACTTCTCTATGTATTCAAGTTGCAGAGGCATTGTCGAAGTTCAAGATTTCAAACTCAAGTACAAGTACAAGTTCAAGGCTTAAGTTCAAGTCTAATCTTCAAGTTCAGCACTTTAAAGACTCAAGAACTCAAGTCTTTACTCAAGCTCAAGTTTAAGATTTGAAGACTAGCTTCAAGTATTTCAAATATGCGAATTAGTAGAGCGAACGATGTTTAAATTATTCAAACTCACAAACAAGGTATAGATGACCTTAGATTGACCATAGGTTAGATCATATTCATTGCATATGCTATGTAAGTCATTTCTTCAATCAGTCCTAGTCTTTGTTCGACTAGTCCAAGCTCTGGCTTGATCAGTCCAAGAGTTTTTTGACCAGTCTAAGAGTTGTTGCAAATTTTTAAAATTTTCTATTGGACCCTCGACCTATCATGGAGACTACTCGACCAGTCGACCAGTCGTGTAGGCTCGACACCAAAGATGATTTTTAAAGAGGAGAGTGCAAAACATGACTAGAAGAGGAAAATGGTCAGGGACCTGGTCACATCCACCGAAGCACAAATAGAAGCAATTGGCCAAGTTCGACAAGCGGTCGTTAAACACAACGTCATTTTGTCAAAGAAGAAGGATCGACTGGACAAAGTAAAAGCTGCAGTCCAACAATTTTCTACCATTGCATTGAACCTTTCTTTCTTCTTCTTGTATCACATTTGTTAATTAATGAAATTGATCGTCAAGCCTTCTTTATTATCGGTTGCTTTATTAAGCATTTCTTTCACAATCTAAATAGCTAACTAGTGATGTGGCATCCGTAGAATGAAGAGTCATGCATAACGCATCGAAATAATTGGCATGATGGCTAAACGTGTCACGCCCTAAACTCAGAAACTAGGCTTACAAAATTTTCAATTGCCGAATTTGGTGTCGACAGCCTCTTAATACCCTATTCTCGGCTCCCAACACCTATACGCCAGATTCCGATCCTGGGATCCTATAAGGAGGATTTTCCAACGTACATTTAACTCGTAATAAGCATAACCACAAGTTTACCCAAATCACAAATACAACATCATCATCACATATCCACTAATAAAAACATTTAAATATAGTGTTGAAAGGGAAATACATATATCGAAAATTAAAACTCCAGAAGATCGTTGCATGCTCCAAGCTTAACGTTGCTGCAATCTAACACCACCTGCACGCATCTATCGTGCATAAGCTTATAGAAAGCTTAGGGGGTGGTGTAAGTATGTGTGCAAGATAAGTATCAAGTATGTAATATCAGAGTTATGTGGAAATATAGTAAATCAAATATCATATACTGAGGATGCAATGCAATATGTGGTGCAAATAAAATGAACAAGCTGGGGTGTGAAGTCGGGATGACAAAAAGTGGTATCATAGGCTGTGTGGTCCATCATAAGGGACTTTTATCCAAACCAGTACTATACCTAAATTTGGATAGATAGACTCAATGTGGTAAACTACTGATCTCAGGTTGGTCACGCGCCCCAACCGAAATCCTGATCATTACGAAGGTATACATAACAATTATTTACGCACCACCAGCCCGAGTGGATAGTGAATGAATGAATGAATGAAAATAATGATGAGTATGCAACTCCTACTCAATAAGTCCACATATCAGTACCGTACATCTCGGGGATCATCAACTGGGTCTAGTACACTCTACACGCAATCGCCGCCCACTGAATGGGCAACCATGCAAGTGAAAGACACTTCACAATCTGCCTGTCCAGTAGTCAGCCAAAATCTACTCGGCACATCGATAGCGGACCCATTTACGAGCTGGTCAAACTCAGCCTAGCTATGGCCCCTTCCCTTGCACAGGTAAGGCCACACCACCTTCCAACAGACTACGACACAATGGGAGGCACGACCTACTGGTATTCGGCACTTGGGCGCTCATGTATCCACTTGATTTGAACATTGGAGCGTTTCCTAGCCACGGAGGTTTAGGAATTTTCACCCAGGGACATCTATGATACCCATATGCTAGAACAAAATATTTTTGGTGTCTCATCTGCCTATCCACAATATGCCTTGGAGGCCACAACCCTGATGTCTCTAAGGCGTACGGTGGTCATATCACAAAATATGATATGCATGAGTCATACAGTCCAATCATGCATCAATCCTACGCATACTACATGCTTATGTGAGAAAATCCTCCTATTAGGGAGTCTCATAATAATCCACCCTATAGCATATGCAATGGTCTACCACATCTCATAACAAACATGTAGATGATGCACATGGGCATATAACATTATGTTATGCTGTTACATACTCATAATCGGTATCGATAACCGACACCGATAATCGGTCTCGATAATCGGCCTCGATAATCAGCCACGACAATCGCCTCGATATTCGGCCACAATAATCGTTCTCGATATTCGGCCATGAAAATCGACATCGATAATCGGCTTTAATAATCGGCCTTGACAATTGGTCTCAATAATCGACATCGATATTCAGCCTCGATATTCGGCCTCGATAATCGGTCTCGATGAGAATGGGCCTAACAAGGCCTAAGGGAAGGTCACAATGTAGACATTCAACCATCATTACCCATCAATGTAGACATTTAACCAACATTACTCCTAAGGAGTGGCCTACATTGAGCCTAACATATAATGGGCCTATAGCCTTACATAAGGGCCCAATACACATCCCTTTGGGCCTCACACACAAAGGCCTCATACACATCATAATGAGCCTCATCATATAGGCCATATATACATCACATCGGGCCTCATCACATAGGCCTCTCATACATCACACTGGGCTGCATCATATGAGCCTCATATATGACATGTCGGGCCTCACTCATGGGCCACATACACAACACATCGGGCCTCACTCATGGGCCACATATACAACATAATGGGCCTCACCAAATGGGTCACAAATAATCACATTGGGCCTCACATACATCACATCAGCCTCGTCAAATGCTACAAATACGTCAATGTGGGGTCCACCGTCAAGCAATGGATGGCGTGGCTTAAAACATGCATTAGGGTGCGTCTAACACCGTCCTAAACAACTGGATGGTGTGGACGTACAACACATATATCACTTAGGTCCCCTAGTCGCTGGACGACGTGGGAGCAATACATAATCAGGTGGGCCCACCAGTCCAGCGAATGGATGGACGGTATGACATGTACAACACACGCTGCAAGAGGCCCATCATCCATAGTAAATGGATGGTGTGGTTATATATATATTAAAGTGGACCACACATCCAACCTGATGGACGGCTAGATGTAGGACATATACATCAGCAAGGTGGGCCCCACCCCCAGACATGCAGCATGTGTGGGGTGGGTCCCACGTCCCAGCAAAAGGGACAGATAATGTGATAGAATATATATTTCAAGGTGGGTTGCCACCGTCTAGCAGCTGGACAGTGGGGATGAAACCTCAAGTAAAATGGTAGGCCCCACACTCGTGGATGGATGGATAAAACACATAACTCATGTAAGGACCCACAAAGCTTGTTGACTTCAATGCATCTACCATGTAGCCAGGCAGATGGACGGCTTGGATTAATGGATACATCACGGTTGCTTCCAACGTTAAATGGATGGACGGGTGAAACACGCATATCAAAGGTGGGGTCCATGACCACGTCTAGATGGTTGGACGGTCTGGATTTAACATATATCGCATGATGGGGCCCACAACACTTGTCGATGGTGTGGATTAGATCCATATATCTAGTGGGACCCACCCTCACACATGCCACACATGTAAGGTGGGTCCCCACGCCCTAAAATCGGACGACATTGATGAGACACTTACATCACAGTGTGTACCATCGTCCAGCTGTTGGACGGTTTGAATTTAATATATATCACATGATGGGGCCCACAACACTTAACGATGGTGTGGATTAGATCCATATATCTAGTGGGCCCCACCCTCACACATGCCACACGTGTGAGGTGGGTCCCCACTCCCTAAAATTGAACGACATTGATGAGACACTTACATCACGGTGTGTACCATTGTCCATCTGCTGGACAATCGATACAACACATATTACGGTGGTTCCCATAACAATGTCTAGGGACGGACACTGTGGATCATATGTCCATCCACGTGGACGGCGTGTATGAAACACATACATAAAAGTGAATCCCACCTAATTTGGATAAACGACATACATATGGTGGGTCCACATGTGTAAGACCCACATCCTATTCCGTACTGTTCTATTGGCTTCCGCGGTCCTTCCGGTCAAACTCTGGCAATCCTCAACCTGTATCCAACGTTTGCACACGATCCTAAGCCGAATCCCGCATACCAAAGTCGGCTCAAACTGAAATCTGTATCATAGCGACCACGTTGTCGCCGCGGTTCCAACGCCATGACTCGTGCATCGAACCGATACCTAGACTGGAAGATGTCGGTCTGTGTTCAATTCGAAGGAAACGCCGCGCGTTGCGAATTTTGAGGGAATCTCTACCAGATGTCCCATCAATTAATGTCAAGTACAAGCCTTACCCAAGTACATGCAACCCATCCCTCTCTTTTTAAAAGTCAACTCTCTCTCTCCTCTCACCATCCCTCCTTTATCAATTTTTAAACTAACCATACCTCATTAATTACAACCACCACATCATCCCATCCATATCATTCCATCCTCTCTCTCTCTCTCTCTCTCTCTCTCTCTCTCTCTCTCTCTCTCTCTCTCTCTCTCTCTCTCTTTTCTCAAATCTTTTTCAAGAAAAAAAAATCTACACGTCCAAGCCTTTCCAAGAGCAACATGTGTGGTCCACCCTCTCATCTCTCATCCACACCATTAAAACTCCATCAACCTCCATCAAAGTTGAAGGCAAGGAGCTTAGGAGCCCAAGGGATCAACGAGGAGTGTAAGAGGTGGGTGATCCATCGTTCATTTTAATTTTAAGGGTCCACTTGTTGTAGGACCCACTTGATGTATGTGTTGTAACCATGGAGGGCCCATAGTGGTCGGGTCCCTCCTCTTTACACCGTCTCTCTCTTGTTCTCTCTCTTTCTCTCTCTTTATCCTTCCCCTAAAATGATCTCTCTATTATATTTAAATAAGATAATTTCCCAAATCGAATGCATTTGTTTCTTGTTCGAAACAAAACGACGACTCTGTTGGGGACTTTATCTTATTCATAATAAACATTGAGAAAGCTATAAGAACTTTTATTGTAGTTTAGCGTCTTTCTAACGTCAAATTGGTGACTCTCAGTGGAAATATCCTCCCCTTCATCTCTCAGATAGATTACAATAATATTTAAATAATAATTATAATCTCTAATTTTATTTTGAAGGTAAAAAGATAAAATTGGGAACTACAATCAAATGACAAACTTAATGAGGAAGGTGAACTTTTATTTCACTGCAACTGGATACGAATTGAAATATGCATTGGATCAACCTCTAAGGTGTGAAACCTAATCTTCCGTAAGCAAAAATGACCCAAACTGAACAACGGTTGGAGTCGTGTTTGCTTCACCTCAAGCATTGGAAGATGATGAGAACTGGACTGTCATGACATTTCGAAGGATGAGAGCTCAGAATGCAAGGAGCTTCAGAACAAGTCTACCTTCACCACGAGCCAGGGGACCAATAACATGGAACGCTGCCAAACGGTTTCACAGTTAACATCACGTGACTTCCCGCCTTTGATTGCTCCAAGTGTCCAATGGACAAAAGAGCAAAAAGGAAAGGCGTTACTCATAGGATCACCTACTTCTGCATCACCTCGATCAATCAGTTGCAGTGGAAATACGAAAAAATTGAACGGGACTCCCCTCTTCGTAGGCCTCATCACATCAACATATTCTTATCTCACTCTGACTACATCTTCATTAGGAAGTGGGGACGCTACAGTACACATGGTCAGAACAGATCAAGGAACTATGCCAATCATGGAGGACCGTATGAATGAAATGACACAAGCATAGAAGACATTGATGGAAGAATGTAGAAATCTCAGGGAGGCTCTGGCAACTCTTGCACACAACGTGACTTAGATAACGACTCCTACAATGATAGGCACGATGAACGAACAAGAACATCAACCTGAAGGTTTTTAGCCACATGGGGCAGGATCACTCAGATCTGCTTCGGCAGTAAGAATCATAACTCAAGAGGAAGTACGACAAGTTGTTAAGGAAACTGTTAGAATAGAAAGGAAGCGTGAGAATATCGGTCGATTCAGATATAGAACGCCGTATCTAAGGGAAGTAAAAGATGTTCATTTTCCAATTAACTTTAAGCATCTAGATTTTCAGAAGTTTAATGGAGACGGATCACCAAAAGAACATTTGATGCACTTCATCACCAGCATGAAAAATTTCTCCACGATACCCCAATATTGCCTGCGATTGTTCGGATCTTCTCTAACAAGTAAGGAATTTCGATGGTATTTTATTCTAGCTCCAGGATCAATACGCACTTGGAAACAAATGCAGGATGCTTTTATGTTGAACTTCTTTTCATTGGAACGCGATGTTAGTATTACGAAGTTAGCTTCTGTACAACAGAGAGAAGGGGAACCTGTGGAGAAATTCATAGACAAATGGAAGACATTGGGAGCCTCTTGTAGATAGTTATCAGAAGAAAAAGAGCAGGTCAAGATGTGATTAAACTTTGTAGAGACAAGAATCGCATTTGGTCTTGCCAGTGTTGATATCAAGACTTTCCATGATCTAACCACTAAAGCCCACACCCTAGAGCTGATTACCCGAAAAATGCCAGCGTTTCACTATGAAATTACCAGAAGAGGACCTGGTATGTTAATCACAAATACTATGGACCATGAGAAAAGGAGTCAAGAAACAAGGGATTTAGGAGAAAAAAGGACAGAGCAGAAGGAAGAATCAAGTCGTCCTAAAAGCAGGTTCAGTGGAAAAAGACCCAGATCGCTTAATTCTCATGAAGGATTTGCATTCGATAGAGAAGAGGTTATTCCTATGATGAACTCACTGTTGTAAGCCGCTATGAAGAATTACCTGTGTCCAAGCGCCATGAAGATGCAGGAAGAACAAGAGAAAGAGATTTCTGCCGCAATCATCATCTGGTAGGGCATTCGACAGAAAATTGCTATACATTAAAATGCATAATACAAAGAATGATAAACAGGGGTGAAATAGTGATTGAAAAAGAAAAGGAAAGGGATGCAAAGGTGACGGTGAACGTACTGATGGTTCGGGAAAGTGCTCATGAAGGATCAGAGAAAGAAAATCATAAGATGACAGGGAAGGCCGCATTAATTACGTTACGGTCAGGGAAAAGAATAGCAAGTCCCCTAAAGCAGAAAGTCAGAACTATAAGAACGAAGATTATTAACGATCAGCGCAATAGTGATAAGAGAGGAGAAGAATGAAATAGCAAAGGTGACTTGTAACGTCATGAGTCACTTGAAAGGTATACCGGCTCGGTTAAGCGTTTATGATGCGTTAAAGTTATCAGAGGATTTCAGGCAGAGTCTGATTCAAGCGTTATCCCACCACAATGTTAGAGAAACGTTGCTGGTAAAAATGGAAAATGAAGAATACAAAGAATGAGAAGACTGTATGCCAGTAGTTTCCTTCTTTGATGATGATCTAGCTTGTGATACAGGGCATAATAGGCCATTAATGATAGTAGGCCACATTCATGGTATGGAAGTAAAAAGGATTATGCTCGACAACGGATCTGCATTGAACTTGTTACCGTTAATGATGTTGAATAAATTGGGTTACTGTCATTCCAATCTGCGCCCTAGTGGAATGATGATACAGGGCTTTAATTAAGATGGGCAACGTGCACTTGGTAAAATTATGATGACATTAGAAATAAGAGAATTAACTACTGATGTTGTTTTCCATGTGATCAATGCAGTTACAACACATAATCTTCTCTTAAGAAGACCATGGATACATCAGTACGATATTATACCTTCTACCCTTCATCAATGTTTTAAATACTGTAAGAACGGAATACAGTATAAAGTAATGGCCGATGCAAGACCATACATAGAAGCCGAAGCCTTCTTTGCAAACACAAGTTATTACGACAGATTTTCCAGAGGAGGAGAAAAAGAATGACGAAAATAAAATCCTGAAAAATGCTCATATGAAAGCGATAAAAGGGGAATCCGAAATGGCAGGGTTGTTCAGAATTTTAGAAGCAAAGAAGTTCTATTTTGTGCCGAAACATCTAAGATAGCTAGGACAGCGGCCATTATCGTTACTATCACCTAAATAGTTAAAAATCCTTTAGTTAAATTATACAGTACCATTGTCATATGCTGAAAGAAACAAGCCATTCCTAGCTGTACCAAGAAAGTTTCATGTTGAAACCAATGCAAAATATTGAGCCGATTGAATTTTACGCCTCTTCGGAAGTAAAGATAGAAGCAAGGACTAAGAATAATGTGTATCATGGAAAGCTGACATCTCGCGATCTCAAGAAATACAATCCGACAAGCAGAAGAATGATGAAAAGGATGGGTTTTGATGATGTAGATGTAAGTGCTATAGTTTATAGCCCTTGTTATTGTCAAATTTTTGGTGACAAAGACCCTACTTTGAAGCTTGTATATATGATTCAAGAAGCTTTCAGGATCTCAGAAGTATTCAAGTTCAAGAAGCTTTCAAGATCTCAGAAATATTCAAGTTCAAGAAGCTTTTAAGATCTCAGAAGTGTTCAAGTTCAAGAAGCTTTCAAGATCTCAGGCTTTGTTATACTCAAAGGCTACTTGTCTTCAAGTTTCAATGTCCTTGCTTCACTATTGAGGTAAGGCTGACCTTAGGTTGACCTTTAATGTAGGACATTTTGGATACATAATCCATATATGTTTTATACGTAAATTTGGTCTGTTCTAAGACTAGTCATGGACCTTGTTTGACTATTCTTAGCACTGGTTCGACCAATCCAAGAAAGTCCACGACCAGTCGTAAGTTGTTGAGGATTTTCAGAAGTTTTTGGTTACTCTTCAACCAATCCTGGTGACTGTTCGACCAGTCGCAGGAACAGTGTCGATTGGTTCTTCGGCCAGTCGTAGACCTTTGACTTAAAGTTCAGCAATGAATTTCATAGGTTAACGACCAATCGTGTGGAACCTATGACCGGTCGAAGGTGACCTACGACCAGTCGTAGGGTACCCACGACCAGTCGTGAAACTTTCTTATCTTATCCTGCTCGAAATTTCAAACGTCTATTAGTAAGACCAGTCATAGGGGTCTTAAGACCAGTCGAAGACGTGATTTACTTGCCTATAAATTGAACACGAATTTCAGAGGTTTAATAGGTAATTCAAGTATATTCAAAGCTCCACTCTGAGATAAGTCAGTGTTCATTTTAAGCTACATTGTGCATAATTTTTATTCTCTTTTGTTAGCTTTCATTATTTAATTTTGTTCCTGAATTTCAATCTAATTTGAAAAGAGGAATTGTTGTATTCCTTCTTCTTGAAATTAAAATCAAATAAAGCTACGCCCAATTTGGTTTAATTTAAAATCAATTAGAACTAGAACCATTGTAAAGTGAGTTTGGACATTGAACTTGGACATTCAATCATCTACTCTGACTTGGTTCTTTTTGGCTGTTACAACGAAGGAGATATTTAGGTTTTTTACATTTAATTGTAAATTCCTTTTTATTTTGGTTTTGTTTGGGATTTGCCAGAAAAATTTCATTGTATTGGTTATTTGAGAAGAGCCAGGAAAACTCAGAAGTGGAGTTTTTTTAATTGTGTAAGCCCACATAGAAAGACACAATTGTAAGGTTTTAGATGAACCTATAAAAACCTAACTTGATAGTGAACGCTAATATCCCCTGTGTGAGGATATTAGGAGTGGAGTAGCATTCTGTGTGGCTGTTATTAAACAGTTGGTGAACACACAGGCAAACCACTATAATCCCTTGTGTTTCTTGGTTGAATAGTTTATTTTTCATATCTTTTATTATTTATTTGTGGGATGTATATGTGGATGTAAATGTTGTAATCATTTATTTCAAGTATTGTGGAAATGTTATAATAATTTAGCAATTATTTCTTTCGATTCCTTTATCTGCATTCTTATTTGTTCTAGTAAGGTTGCCCTGCCATTTCTATGGTGCATGGTTGTCCTTAGAACAGTATATAATTGATTGCAATTTATTCTTCTGTACAGTTTGCATTTAATTTTTCTTTTCCTCTTTGATTTGAGTTTTATACAAAGACCTTTCTAGAAATAAGGTTGTCCTACCATAAACTCTGGTTTTTGGTGTAAGGTTGTCCTTAGAACAACATTTGTATCAACCTCTTAAGATTTGAATTTTGAGGTTGCTTTACATTCTTTACATTCCTACATTGGGATTAATTTACTTTAATTGTTGGCTATCGTATTTGTTTAATTTTCGCTGTTACAAGTTTTATTTGGCATTGTCTTATTCACCCCCCCCTCTATGACTTATAGCTAGGCCTTTTAAAGTGGTATCAGAGCCTAATAGCTCTTTTTTCTTTATTCTTGGATTTATTTCCTGAGCTAATGATTTAAGCTATTTAAGATGTCAAATTTTGATAGTCTATCAGTCACTAGGCCACCACCCTTTGATGGCTCCAACTATACTTATTGGAAAGCCTAGACGAGAATATTCTTAAAATCCATGGATGAAAGTGTGTGGCTGGCCACTATAAATGGTTGGAACCCTCCTACCACTGAAGTAACTGGAGTTGATGGTTTAAAATCTATGAAAATAATACCTTATTTCTCGTGGACCACACTTCGAAAAAGTGAGAGTAGTGCAAATGCTAAAGCACTAAATGCAATCACTTGCACACTATCACTGGATGAATTCAAAAGAATTATATCCTGTGATTCTACAAAGCAAGCTTAGGATATATTAGAAATGACACACGAGGGTACCTCAATATTCAAGAAATCGAAAGTCCAACTCCTTACAACTAAATTTGAAGAAATTCGTATGGAGGAAAATGAAACATTTATAGACTTTTATACTCGATTAAATGACATTGTAAACTCTATTTGGGGTCTTGGTGATAGAATCCCAGAAAGTAAAGTATTTGCAAAAATACTACGCTCACTTCCTAAACGGTTCAACTCTAAAGTAACCGCGATCTAGGAACTTCGTGATACGGATAATATGAGGGTTGAGGATTTAGTTGGTTCTTTACAAACCTACGAGTTAACTTTTAAAGCTCTAAAAGGAAAATCGATTGCTCTTAAAATTTTTAAAAATAATTTTCAAGAAAATTCTAATGTAGATAACTCTAAAGATGATATGACTCTTTTGGCAAAAAAGTTTTATAAAATCTTCAAAAGTAAAAAGTGAGTTGATTTTCAAAAGGGAAATGATAAGAAAAAATCTAAATCTAAATATAAAACTAGGAAATCTTTGAAAGATAGTCAATGTTACAACTGCCAAGAATATGGGCATTTGGCTAACAAGTGTCCTAAAAAGGACATACCCAAGAAGAAGGGTATGTTGGCTACTTGGGATGAATCCTCTGATTCTGAAGCTTCTTCTGAATATGAAGATTTTGACACCGAGTCGGGCAATGAAGTAAAAGCCCTTATGACTCTAGCCAAATTCAAATTTTCAGATAATGATTCAACAAGTGAAGAAAATCTGAATAGTGATTGTGAAAATGAAGATAATCTTCAAGATGCCTATAATACCCTATACAAGGAGAGTTGTAAAATTGTGGTAAAACTGAAACTTCAAAAAGAAAAATTTTCTAAACTCAAAGAACTTTATGAATCTCTTGTTTTAGAAAAGTCCCATATTTCAAACTGTTTTGAAAAGACAAAATGCAATTTAGATTTTAAGATTGCCCAAGTTGAAACTCTTAAATCTGAAAATGACCAATTAAAACATGAAGTCTCTTCTCTCTTGAGTTTAAAGGAAACTTGGAAATATGCCCAAGGTGATTCTAAATTAGAAAAACTCTTATCAGGATCGAGAAAATGTGGTGATCGATCCGGTCTATGTTATGAAAAGAATGTTTCTCCTAAACTGAAGAATGGACCTCCTAAGTTTGTAAAAGAAGAGACCTTAAACTCAAAAGGGAAAGGACAAGTATTTTCTAAAGACCCTAAGTATGTTCAAAAACCTAAAGGAAATTATTTCAACTATAGGAAGCATAACCAAAACCCTTTGGCTGAAAAGATAGTTAATTTACTTAAGGAGCTTCTAAAGTCTAACTCAATAGGTCTTACTTATAATGCTTACAATCGGAAGAAAACTAACTATCCACCCAAACTCAAAATGGTTATGAAATGGATTCCAAAGGTCACTTGCTTAGTTGCCCACACTACTTTCAAAGCTACAAGCCATTCAAAGTGGTACCTAGATAGTGGATGTTCCAGGCATATGACAGGAAACAAGGCTCTATTCATCGATCTAAAAGATATGACTGATGGTTCAGTCACATTTGGTGATGGTAGTAACTGCAAAATTATGGCTAAGGTACGGTTCAACTCTATAACCTTCTGTTATTTAAGAATGTCTTATATGTTGAAGGACTAAAACATAATTTACTAAGCATATCTTAAATATGCGATAATAACCATAGTGTTCGGTTTTCTAATTAAAGCTGTGAGATTCTAAACAACAAGGGTTTAGAAATATTAACTGGACGTAGAACGTCTGAAAACTGCTATATTGTTAGTGAATTCAACTCATCTAATCAAACATGTTACATGGTTCATACAGACAAGACTAAATTATGGAACAAACGTCTTGGACATGTACACTACCGAAATTTATTTAGATTGAGCAAAAAGGAACTTATAAGAGGTCTACCCAAACTTCAAAAGTTAGATAAGATATGTGGTGAATGCCAGTATAGTAAACAAATAAGGAACTCACACAAAAAGGTGAATTCCAATACCACATCAAGACCACTCGAACTTCTCCACATGGATCTGATAAGACCTATCAGAATGGAGAGTCAAGGTGGCAAAAGGTATATCTTGGTAATAGTAGATGACTTTACTAGATATACATGGGTAGTCTTCCTAAGGGACAAATCAGAAACCCTTGAAGAAGTAAGAAAAGTTCTTAAAAGGATTCAAATTGAAAAAGGTTCTCAAATCAGTAAGATTCATAGTGATCATGGATCTGAATTTGAGAATAGTGGTTTTGAGAAGTTATATAGCGACCAAGGAATATTACATGAATTTTCAGCGCCCAAAACTCTACAATAAAATGGGATAGTGGAAAGAAAAAATAGAGTGCTACAAGAAATGGCTAATGTCAAGTTGAATAGCATAAAGCTCTCTAGGAATCTTTGGGCTGAAGCAGTCAATACAGCTTGTTATATTATTAACCAAGTTTACACTACTAAAGGCAATAATAAAACAGTTTATGAAATGTGGTTCGATAAAAAACCTACTGTCAAATACTTTTGGGTTTTTGGCAGCAAGTGCTATATCTTACGAGATCGTGAAAATCTGGGAAAATTTGATACAAAAAGTGATGAAGGGATCTTTCTAGGGTATTCTTTAAATAGTCGTGCTTATAGGGTTCTGAACAAAAGGACTGTTGTGATTCAAGAGTCTATCAATGTGGTCATTGATGATCACTTAAACACACCAGTCTCAAGTTTCGATAATGATGAAGTTTTTGTAGTTAATAAACCTGACACTTCATCTAATCAGACTGATTCTGAACTAAGGACTGTTAAAGATCATCCAACTACTCAAATTCTTGGAAACCCTCTCACTGGTGTGCATACTCGTAGACAACTTGAGGATATATGTAATTACGTATGTTTTACATCCCAGATAGAACCTTCTAGCATAAAAGAAGCTCTTGCTGATGAAAACTAAATTGTTGCGATGCAAGAAGAACTTAACCAATTCGTACGAAATGATGTTTGGTATCTCGTACCTAGACCCAAAGATAAACACATCATTGGAACAAAATGTATTTCCAAAAATAAGTCTGATGAGCTTGGAAATATAATTAGGAACAAGGCTAGGCTAGTGGTACAAGGTTACACTCAAATTGAAGATATTAATTTTGATGAAACCTTTGCACCAGTAGCACGTCTTGAATCAATCAGACTATTTATATCTATTGCATGTTTTAGAAAAATCAAGATTTATCAAATGAATGTGAAAAGTGCTTTCTTAAATGATGATTTGCATGAGGAAGTCTATGTTGAACAACCAATGGGCTTTGAAGATCCCAAAAATACTGATCATGTATATCGACTTAAAAAGGCACTTTACGGATTAAAACAAGCTCCCAGGGCATGGTATGAGAAACTAACAAAGTTTTTGTTAGGCCATAATTTTCAAATGGGATCTGTTGATAAAACTCTGTTTGTTAAGAAACATAATAATCATATTTTAATGGTACAGATTTATGTTGATGATATCATTTATGGATCTAAATGTACTGACATGATTACTGAGTTTGCAGATTTGATGAAGTCACAGTTTGAAATGAGCATGGTTGGAGAATTGAATTATTTCTTAGGGTTGCAAGTAAAGCAACAACCTGATGGAATATTCATTTCTCAATCTAAATATGCCTTGAATCTAATTAAAAGATTTGGATTTGAGAATGGTAAGAACTTTGATACTCCTATAAGTACTACATTGAAACTCTCAAAAGATTTTAAAAGTAAAAATGTTTATCCGAAATTATATCGGAGTATGATTGGTAGCCTATTATATTTAACTGTTAGTAGACCTGATATAACACTAAACGTTGGTCTTTACGCCAGATATCAATCTAATCCTAAAGAATCGCATTTGATCGCTGTCAAGAAGATTATTCGATATGTTACAAGTACTGTGAATCTCGGTCTCTGGTATCCACATGGGACTAGTGTTCAACTAGCTAGGTACTCAGATGCTGATTGGGCTGGTAATCTAGATGATAAAAAATCAACCAGTGGTGGTTTCTTTTATATCAAAAACTGTTTAGTTTCTTGGTTTAGCAAGAAACAAAGTTTTATATCACTTTCAACAGCTAAAGCTGAATACATCACAGCTGGTAATGCGTATACGCAGCTTGTTTGGATGAATCGAATGTTAAGTGATTATGAAATTAAACAGGATTCTATGTTATTATATTGTGATAATTCCAGTGCCATAAATATTTCAAAAAATCCTATTCAGCATTCTCGTACTCAGCACATTGACATTAGATTTCATTATATCCGAGAGTTAGTAGAAGAAAAGGTTATATCTTTGAAATATATACCTACCAAGAATCAACGTGCTGATATTTTCACTAAACCTCTCGATAAAAGCAGGTTTAACCAAATAAAATTTGATCTTGGCATGTGCATTTTAAGATGATAATTTGTGCCTTTTTGTATTATATTGTATATTCTTACTAGTTTGGACTTTAATTTTTGCAATTAATACTGAAAAATTATGTAAAACTTAATGAAATACTGCATTTTTGGTTGGTACTCGACCGGTCATGAATATACACGACCAGTCATGGTATGACCAATCGTATAGATCCACGACCAATCGTAAATAGCATGGATACCTTTTATTTGGAGAAAATTCATCATCTTCCTCATTTCTATTTCACGCTCCAAGGGGCCAAACCTCGACTAGTCGAATCCATCTTCCAAAATTCTCATGGTTAGTGCTCCATTTTCATTTCTTCTTATGATTTTGTGTTTAGATTACTTCCATTTCTCTCTTGAAGTTATATATTTCAAATTTTATTGAGATTTGGGGTTTTTCTTTTGTAAAATCTAATTTGAGAAAATTCACTTCTCAATCATTTGCAATTCTTTATTTCTTTGAAATCCTTATTGCAAATGGCTTCTAGGGAAAGAAAAATAACTTCTCGTGGTCCATCTTCTTTCAGATCGGCCACTATCTCTAAGCGTCATCTTAGGGCTCCCGAGGATGATCCATCCTTTGTTCAGGACATCCGATTGCGTAATGTTATTTTTGAACATCCTGTTGGTGTTAATCATATTGCTCCTTTTGATATCTTTTCTATGCTCCAAGATGTATGTTGGGATAACTTATTGCATTAGGGTGGGCCTACATACCGGCCCATTTCCCAATCCATGTTTGCTTGCATATCTGATTTTTTATTGAAAAATTTAACGTTTAGAATTGCCACAGGAGAAAGACCATTTGACGTAGATCGCCACTTGATTTCAGCTCTTATGAAAATTCCTATGAATGATGAGGGAGTTCCCATTCATACACTATTTGAAAAACTCTCACAAACTGAAAAACGTATGCTACAAAGGACTTATGCAATCTGGATGCTCAATGGACACATAAAGGAAATACGCTCCCCTTAAGATTTTTGTTACCCAAATACAGAGTGCTTCATAGGATCTTTGTGTCAAATTTATATCCTTGTTCTAGTAATAAAACTGAGTTAACGGCATTCATGGTTCGTATTCTTCATAATATTGTCAGAGGTGCAAATATCTTCTTACCATCCTTGATTTGTCACTCTATCATTCAATTTCGACTCCATCCTGGACATAATGATATCCCTTTTGGTTATTTGATGACTATTTTGACCACCTATATGTTAATCGACATGCCGGTTGGTGAAGCCGCTATCCATCATCTGATATTCAACAACTCTAATATCAATAAGATGAAGCTGGAATTTCTTCCTAGCCAAAGAGATGGTGGTGTGACTGAAGCTGAACATGAGGAAGAAGCTGGTGATTTTCCTCCTGATGATATTAATATGGATGATATTTTTGAAGAAATTGAACCTGACTCGGCAAAGGATCCAGATTATGAGCCTTCTGCCTTTGATGCTCGACTAAGTGCGTTAGAGGAGAAAATCAAGAATATAAATGTTAAGATAGAAAACATGTTTGTTGCCCATGATTTACAATTCAAGTATATGCGCAAGTATCTTAGGCGTTTGAATAAGGGCATGCATAAACTTGATCCTTCCATCCCTGTTCCTTCATCTGGTTCAGATTAGTTCATTTTCTATTTGCTAGTGTGTAATAACTATATTTCTATTATGTTCACTTGACTGGATTTGCTACTTTTGCTATTGTTGATTTAGCTCCGTTCCGACATTATATATGTTGCTTATGCTATGCTCTCAATTCTTATCTGCTATCATCTTATTTATCTCCTTGATTATTACTCCTTACCACCCTATTTTGTACTTCCTTTGTCATATTGTGATAAAAAGAGGGAGTATGGATATCTGATTTTATTTTGGATTAATGCTGGATTGGTACAATAAGGAGGAGGCCATATTTTTGAAGTGTATATTACTCAGGGGGAGTATGTGCAAAGATAGACTATATGAGCATGAGTGCATGAGTATAGATTGTACGTTGGTTAAATATTGGTCTGCAGGTACATGAAATGTGTGCTAGTTGATATCAACTGGTGTATGATTCTTTAATCAGATATTCGGTGTTATGTATCATATTTGGATATGTGTTTTGTCACAAATTTGACAAAGGTGGAGATTGTAAGTGCTATAGTTTATAGTCCCTTGTTATTGTCAAATTCGTAGTGACAAAGATACTACTTTGAAGCTTGTATATGTGATTCAAGAAGCTTTCAAGATATCAGAAATGTTCAAGTTCAAGAAGCTTTTAAGATCTCAGAAGTGTTCAAGTTCAAGAAGCTTTCAAGATCTCAGAAATATTCAAGTTCAAGAAGCTTTCAAGATCTCAGAAGTGTTCAAGTTCAAGAAGCTTTCAAGATCTCAGAAGTGTTCAAGTTCAAGAAGCTTTCAAAATCTCAGGCTTTGTTATACTCAAAGGTCACTTGTCTTCAAGTTTCAATGTCCTTGCTTCACTATTGAGGTAAGATTGACCTTACGTTGACCTTTAATGTAGGACATTTCGGATACATAATCCATATATGTTTTATACGTAAATTTGGTCTGTTTTAAGACTAGTCATGGACTTTGTTCGACTAGTCCTAGCACTGGTTCGACCAGTCTAAGAAATTTCATGACCAGTCCTAAGTTGTTGAGGATTTTTAGAATTTTTTAGTTACTCTTCGACCAGTCCTGGTGACTGTTCGACTAGTCATAGGAACAGTGTCGATTGGTTCTTCGACCAATCGTAGACCTTCGACTTAAAGTCCAGCAATGAATTTCATAGGTCTACGACCAGTTGTGTGAAACCTACGACCGGTCGAAGGTGACCTACGACCAGTCTTAGGGTACCCACGACTAGTCGTGAAACCGTCTTATCTTATTCTGCTCGAAATTTCAAATGTTTGTTGGTTTTAAGACCAGTCGTAGGGGTCTTAAGACTAGTCGAAGACGTGATTTGCTTGCCTATAAATTGAACATGAATTTCAGAGGTTTGATAGGTAATTCAAGTATATTCAAAGCTCCACTCTGAGATAAGTTAGTGTTCATTTTAAGCTACATTGTGCATAATTTTTATTCTCTTTTGTTAGCTTTCATTGTTTAATTTTGTTCCTGAATTTCAATTTAATTTGAAAAGAGGAATTGCTGTATTCCTTCTTCCTGGAATTAAAATCAAATAAAGCTACGCCCAATTTGGTTTAATTTAAAATCAGTTAGAACTAGAACCATTATAAAGTGAGTTTGGACATTGAACTTGGACATTCAATCATCTACTCTGACTTGGTTCTTCTGGGCTGCTACAACGAAGGAGATATTCAATTATTTTACATTTAATTATAAATTCCCTTATGTTTTGGTTTTGTTTGGGATTTGTTAGAAAAATTTCATTGTATTGGTTATCTGAGAAGAGCAAGGAAAACTCAAAAGTGGAGTTTTTTTAATTGTGTAAGCCCACATAGAAAGACACAATTGTAAGGTTTTGGATGAACCTGTAAAAACCGAACTTGATAGTGAACGCTAATATCCCCTGTGTGAGGATATTAGGAGTGGAGTAGCATTCTGTGTGGCTGTTATTAAACAGTTGGTGAACTCACAAGCGAACCACTATAATCCCTTGTGTCTCATGGTTGAATGGTTTATTTTTCATATCTTTTATTATTTATTTGTGGGATGTATATGTGGATGTGAATGTTGTAATCATTTATTTCAAGCATTGTGGGAATGTTGTAATAATTTAGCAATTATTCTTTTCGATTCCTTTATCAGCATTCTTATTTGTTCTAGTAAGGTTGCCCTGCCATTTCTATGGTGCATGGTTATCCTTAGAACAGTATATAATTGATTGCAGTTTATTCTTCTGTACAATTTGCATTTAATTTTCTTTTCCTCTTCGATTTAAGTTTTGATACAAAGACTTTCTAGAAATAAGGTTGTCCTACTATAAACTCTGGTTTTTGGTGTAAGGTTGTCCTTAGAATAACATTTGTATGAACTTCTCAAGATCTGAATTTTGAGGTTGCTTTACATTCTTTACATTCCTGCATTAAGATTGGTTTACTTTAATTGTTGGCTATCATATTTATTTAATTTCTACTTTTACAAGTTTTATTTGGCATTGTCCTATTTACCCCCTCTAGGACTTATAGCTAGGCCTTTTCAGTAGAATCGACTGGTTTAAATCATGGGAAAGGAATTCAGGTCCCTATCGGAGTTGGTCAAAGAGTAGAGAAAATTTTCAAGGATTGGGGGTAGAGTCTTCAATAAATATGGTCACAATCAATCAACTATCAAAAACAAATCCCGAAATAGTCAAACATCCTGAGATAGCTCTGAAGTAGATAGAAGACGGGAGGCAGCCGATAATCGATAGCTTGCGAGAAGTAAATTTGGGCACGGAAGAAGAGCCGAGAAATACATTTATAAGTGCTGGTCTTCTTGAGTAAGAAGCCGAAGAATATATCCAACCGCTAAAAGAAACTAAAGATGTTTTTGCCTGGACATATGTCTAAATGTTGGGTTTGGAACCCTCAGTGGCAGTGCATTGATTAAATATTTTGAAGGACAAAAGATCGATTAAGCAAGCGCAAAGGCGATTTCATCTAGATTTGGTCCCTCTAATAAAAAAATGAACAAGGTGATCAAAGTCGGATTTATCAGAGAGGTCAAATATCCTAAGTAGATATCGAATATTGTCCCAATAAAAAATAAAAATAGACAAATCAAGGTGTGCATAGATTTCAGGGACCTGAATGAGGCTTACCCGAAGGGTGACTTTTCCCTCCCAATAACGAAACTACTGATTAATAGTACAACACAATATGTTGTCATGTCTTTCATGGATGGCTATGTTGGTTACAATCAAATTAGGATGGCTCCTGAAGATGAAGAAGCAACAACGTTTAGAACCTCATTAGGAATTTACTGTTACAAGGTTATGTCGTTCAGTCTTAAGAATGCTGGGGCAACATACCAAAGGGCGATGCAAAGTATCTTTCAAGATATGATGCATAAGCATGTTGAATGTTATGTAGATGACCTGGTGGTTAGGTCGGGTAATCATCAGGAACATCGCGAGCATTTAACATTGGTCTTCCTTTGTCTCAGAAAGAAGAAGTTAAAGATGAACCCAGTTAAATGTGCTTTTGGAGTACTGTCAGGGAAATTTCTCGACTTTGTCATTAGGCATAGGGGTATCGAAATTGACCCAGGGAAAATCAAGGCCATCCAAGATATGCTACCTCCAAAAACTTTAAAGGAATTAAAAAGATTATAAGGAAAACTGGTGTATATTCGTCGTTTCATTTCAAATATAACAGGAAGATGTCAGCCATTTTCTCATCTGATGAAGAAAGGAACAGAGTTTGTATGAAATAAAGCCTATCAGAATGCATTCGATTCAATAAAAGAACTGTTGAAACAGTCTTCGGTATTGACAGCTCCTATAAAGGGTAAACTGCTTATTTTGTACATATCTGCAGCTGAGAATTCGCTGGGAGCCTTGTTAGCACAAGTAAATGAAAATGGAAAAGAAACAGCTCTTTATTATCTAAGTTGAACTCTAATAGGTGAAGAATGCAATTACTACCCGATTGAGAAAGAATGTCTTGTGTTGATATTTGTAGTACAAAAATTAAGACATTATTTCCTCTCTCATGATATAATTTAAATTTCAAGGGCAGATCCGATAAAAAATTTAATGACAAGGCCAATGTTATCGAGAAGATTGACCAAATGGATGTTGTTTCTTTTGGAATATACGATTACTTATGAGCTGACAAAAACAGTGAAAGGATAAGCAATGGCGGATTTCTTAGCAGCACATCCCATAACAGAAAGTGAGACCATTAACGATGATTTTTCCGATGAGCAAGTTATGATGACTGAATTGTAAAACCCATGGCAGATTTATTTCAACGACGCTTCTCAAGCATCAGGAGCGAGGGCAGGAGTAATATTCATAACTCCTCAGGGCGATCTATTACCTTACTCTTTCACATTAGGTACCACATGCATGAACAATGAAGTCGAATATCGAGCTCTCATCATCGGAATGGAAATTGCCCAAGAATTGAAGATAAAGACGCTATAGATTTTTGGAGATTCCAAGCTAATTATAAATCAACTAACTACTGAGTTTGAAATAAGAAAGCAGGAACTCTTGCTGTATTGTCGAAAAGCACAACAGTTACTGGAGCAACTCTTCCATGTCGAAATCAAGCATATATCTCAATTTGAAAATGAAAAGACAGATGCCCTGGCTAGTCTAGTAGCAGCCCTGTCTTGCCCGAACCGAAGTCCACTCTAAATAACTATAGAAGAAAGAAGATTCCTACCCTCTTTCGAAGTAATCGATGAGGTCATCGAAGCGTTCCCCATATCATATTTAGAAGTGACAGCAGATGATTGGAGACAACCGTTCATAGATTACCTCAAATATGATATCTTACCGAAAAATTCAGCACAAAGGTAGCAAATCAGGCAGAGATCGAACATGTTCATCATTTGTAGTGAAGTACTCTATAGAAAATCTTACAATGAGATGCTGCTACAGAAAATCTTACAAGAAGCAGGTCAGATGTTTTTTTTTACACACACACATCCCACCACACACTCACGTTGTAGTGGAATTTCACCACCTATGGGTACTCGAACCCTCAACCAAGTGTTGAAACTCCTGAGAGTCTACCACCGGAGTAAGAGTAAGGACCTAGCAGGTTAGATGTTACGAGAAGCTCACTGTAAGGCTCGTATCTTATTTCGTACCATTCCGTAGGCTTCCGCGGTCCTCCTATTCGAATTTCGGCAACCCTCGACCTGTATCCAACGTTTACGCATGATCCTAAGTCGAGTCCTGCATACCGAAGTCAGCTCGAACCCAAAACTTGTACCCTAGCGACCACGTCGTCACCGCGATTTCAACACCGTAACTCGCGCACCAATCCAATACCCACGCCAGGAAATGTGGGCCCGTATTCATTCAGAAGAAATGCCATGCGTTGTAAATTTTGAGAGAATCTCTACAACATGTCCCATCGATCAAGTCAAGTACATCCTCCATACCCCAATGCCACCTCACCCTATCCTAAGTATAAGCAACCATTACCTCTTTTTCCTCAAGTCAACTCTCTCTCCCCACCAATTCCACCTTTATACAAATTTCAACCCAACCCATGCTTTCCCATCCCCATTCCTTACAGCACCCATTCCATCCATCACTTCTCTCTCCCTCCCTCTCATTTCTATCTTCACTCCCCAACTCCCAAGAGAAATACCCAATGTCCAAGCTCCCCAAGCTTTCCTAAAAACTAAGTGTGGCCCACTTTCCCACCCTCTCATCTCCCATCTCAACCCTTCATTCTTCATCAACCTTCATCAAAATTGAAGGCAAGAAGCATAGGAGTCCAAGGAGCTAAAGAAGAAGGCCGATAGGTGGGTGATCCACCATTGATTTTAAATTTTAGGGCCCACTTGTTGTGGGACCCACTTGATGTATGCATTGTTTAGGAAGGGGCCCATAGTGGCGGGGTCCCTCCAGCTCGTCTCTCTCTCTCATTCTCTCTCTTTCATTTTCTTGTGGTGATGATGAAGCTGCGTGACCCACCCAAATGGCCTCCACCTTGATCTTATGTGTTGTATCCGCACTGTCCAATCCATGGACGATGGGAGAGGATTGGATGGTGTACCTCATGTCAGCTAATCAGTTTCTGTATTGACATGAGTAAGAGCTATGGGTCCCACCATCCTTATAGCTAATGTACTAACACCACCAAGCTGGTATATGTGGGCCCCACCATATGATATATGTGTTACATCAAAATTGTCTATCCAGCTGTCTAGTTGTCTGGACGTGCTCTCGGGACCCACCATGATGTTAGCGTTTCACGTGCCATGTGGGGCCCTACCCTAATCTATGTGATGACATCCAGACCGTCCGTTAGACGGACATCCACCCTCCTGGATGCTGGATCTATTTTTTTTTGTAAAAAAAAAAAGAGGTAATATAATAGTAATAATATAATATAATATTATATACATGCATATAACATAGTGGTGCGCCCCATGTGGGACCCACCTGGCTGAATAGATTCGTTGGTGTACCTCACACCTAAGTTAGCAAGTTATGTGGGACCCACCACACATGATGTATGGGTCTTATCCACACAGTCCATCCAAGGTGGGAACCCATCGAACTGTATGTGTACCATCCCAACCGTCCAGCTATTTCTGGACGTGGGACCCACCCACATGTACTACATGTGTGGGGTGGGGCCCACCTTGATTGATGTATTCTATATCTGCACCGTCCGTCTGGACGGTGCCATGTGGAGACCACCGTGATGTATGGGCTTTGCCACACCGTCTAGTACGCTGGACAGGTGAGACCCATCGCCGATGTATGTGATACATCTAAGCCGTCCATCCATTTAGCTAGCATGCATCAAGGCTTTAGAAGAAAAATAAGACAGATCCAATTATCAAGTCGACCACACTATAAAAAAATAGTGGAGTTGATAGTCTACCATTGAAATCCCCTTTTGGGATTACAGAAGCCTTGAACCAATATTGTATTTGTTTTTCCTCTAAATCCAGGTCTTTATGACCTTATGAACAGACTGGATGGAAATTAAATGCTATGGTGGGCCCACTGGAATTTAATTGTGGAAATCATTATCACCACTGTCATTTGTGGTATGGTCAGATGATCCTTTGGATATGATTCATTTTTGATATGCTCTATAATGATCTTTAACAATGGATGAATGGTTTATTGAAATCGACCCATTTGATCAGCCCATTAAACTCAGCCCATTCGACTCGGCCCATTTGAATCGGCCCATTGATTCGGCCCATTTGAATTGGCTCATTTGATTTGGCCCATTGATTCAGCCCATTTGATTTGATCCATTTGATTCGGCCCATTTGATATGGCCCGATGTTATATATATTATTTCAGGCCCGTATCCTAATGATCATTCCATTCTGTAGAATCTCGCGATTCTCTCTATCGAATTTCGACAACTCATGACGTGTAGATAGCATTTGCGCACGCTCTTGAGTCACATCCTATAAACCTGAGCCGACTCAACCCAAGACCTGTGTCATTTCGATCGCATCGTCACTGCGCTTCCGACGCCACGTCTCGTGCGTCAATGTGACGGTCATATTATGAGATCCAGCTCGTGCATCATCCCGGCCATTGATCGCTTGATCGCGAAATCCACCTATCCTTGTTGTTGTATTTTTCTAGAAAACCATAATTACAATGATGTCACCCTACCCTACCCTTAGCCATAATTCTTTACAAGCAACCACTCCTTCCCTTTTTCCCCATAAGTCAACTTTCTCATCACCTCACCATCTCTCTCCCATCACTTCTCTTACATCACTTCCTCTCTCATCTCTTTTTCTCTAAGCAATCCCTTCATGGAGCAACCCACGTCCATGGCTTCCATGAGAGAGCTAGTGTGACCCACCTTCCTAACTCTCATCTCCACCATCCATGATTCATCTCAACCGTTGAAGTCCGTCCATTGGGGTTCTAGCATGCATTAGCGGAAGAAGGAAGAAGAGATCTTGAGGTAGGTGCTTCTCTCTCTCTTTTTCATTTTTGTGTGATGGATGGACCCCACCTTGATGTATGTCTTATCCAAACCGTCCAAGTTATGTGGACCCTACCTTATGGTGGTGGAAAATATAAATATTTGATTGATTCAAATTAGGTGGCCACGTTCCTGTGGGACCCACCTTGATGAAATGTGGCCAACGCATATGTGGGACCCACCATGATGCTACGATCATCCATGCCGTCCAACATCCCTGGACGTTGGACGTGAGGCAGGGAGTGGCTAACATGGAGTGCGTATACTGTCATGGGTGTGTACTAACAAGCTAACCACAAAAAATATATATTATAATAATATATATATATATATATATAATGTGAGTTGGCTTTTAAATTGTTGGGTGGGCCACTCATACAGGCCCCACCTTGATGCATTAATTTAATCCACGTCATCCATTCCATTCCCCATCTTATTTTAGTTGTTGAGCCAAAAAATGAAGTGAATCCGATGTTCTGGCAGGCCATACCATAGAAAACAATATTTTTTACCGTTGATATCTACCTTGATGTTTTAATACACAAAATAACCTAAATATTTGACTCGTTCGGACTGTCTCAAGCCATGGAATGCAACGACTAGAGTGGATTCACCTGATGCGGGCCCCACATATGAAAAATCCAAAAAAATATAATTTTTAAAAAAATTATATAAGCAACAGCAGTGTTTGTTGTTGTTGCTGACACCTGACAGAGGACACCATCGCTGCTGCGTGGGCGAATGGCCAGGGACGTGTGTCACGCCCCAAACTCAGAAATTGGATTCACAAGAATCCTGATCGCTGAATCCGGTGCCGACAACCTCCGTAGCACCCCATTCCATGCTCCTAGCATCCATATGCCAAATTTCGACCCTAGGATCCTACAAGGAGGATTTTTTTTCTTTTCAATATACATTTAAATCGTAATAAGCATAACCACAAGATTACCCAATTCACAAAGGCAACATCATCATCACATATCTACTAATATAATCCTTTGAGTACAATGCTGAAAGAGAAATACATAAATCAAAGATCACGCTCCCGAAGACCATTCTACGCTCCACACTCAACACTGCTGCAACCTAACATCACCTGCACGCATCTATCATGCATAATCTTATAAAAAGCTTATAGGGTGGTGTAAGTGTGTGCACAAGGTAAGTGCCAAGAATTCAATACAATACCATAATCATACAATATCAAAAATACTGATAAGATCATGAATCGTACAATATCAAAATAAGCAGAAATACTGATAAGATCATGAATTATTAGAATAAGCAGAAATATTAATAAGATCATAAATCATATGATAATAGATCAAGCGAAAATACTACAAGTTCATGAGTTATACAATATAAGAGTACGCAATACAGATCAGCTATGCAAATGAGGAATCATAACGAGTCAAGTATCAGATGTCGATGATGCAATGCAATATATAATTCCTAATGAGTTCACGAATAGCGTCAGTCGTACCTAGACTCAATAAATGTAAAAACACAGTAACCCAAAATGTCATGTGCTGCAGATGTAATGCAATATGGTGCGAATGAAATGACTATACTGAAGTGTGA
This sequence comes from Magnolia kwangsiensis, assembly GCA_037074715.1. Lineage (NCBI taxonomy): Eukaryota > Viridiplantae > Streptophyta > Magnoliopsida > Magnoliales > Magnoliaceae > Magnolia > Magnolia kwangsiensis. The sequence goes on from CM073574.1 coordinate 131,864,696, forward strand.
AGTTAGGATGATAGTATGTAGTATCGCAGGCTATGGGGTCCATCACAAGCGACTTATATCCAAACCAATCCCATACCTAAATTTGGATAGTCAGCCTTAATGTGGTAAACTCCTGATCTCAGGTTAGTCGCATGCCTAACCGAAATCCTGGTCATGCGAGGTACACGTAACAAATGATTGTGCACCACCAACCTGAGTGGATAGTGAATGAATGAATGAATGAGCATGCAATTTCTGCTCCCTAAGTCCACATATCAGTACAGTTCCTCTTTTGGGATCATCACCAGGTTTTAGTACACTCCAAATGGCACTACCCCTCTCCCAGCAACACAGTCCAAGTGAGCGTAAGAAACTTCACTAGCCGCCTAGCCAATAGTTTGCCAATACCTATCTGGCACGTCGATAGCGGACCCATTTACGAGCTGGTCAAACTCAACCTAGCTATACCCCTTACCCTCGGGTGGGTAAGGCCACACGCCCTCCCAACCGACCACGACACAGTGGGAGACGCGACTTCCTGGTATTCGGCACTTAGGTGCTTACGTATCCACTCGGTCTCGACATTAGGGCGTCCTCTGGTACCAAGAGAGTTTTAGAGATTTTCATCCAGGGCCATCTATGGCAGCCCGATACTAGAACAGATTTCGGATGTCCCATCTGGCCATGCACGATATGCCTATGGAAGCTACGGCCCTGATGTCACTAGGATGTACAGTGATCATAACTCACAATGCAAGATGCATGAGTCATATAATCCAGTCATGCATCAATCCTGTGCATACCGTGCACTCACGTGAGATAACCTCCACCTATCAGGGAGTCTCATAACAATCTACCCAATGACATATGAAATGGTCAACCACACATCATAACAAACATGCAGATGATGCGTATGGGCACGTATCATGATGCTATGCTGTCACATACTCATAATCGGTATCAACGATCGGCCTTGACAATGTAGACATTTAACCAACATTGCCCCCAAGGAATGGCCCACATAGAGCCAAACATATAATGGGCCCACGGCCTCACACAAGGGCATAATATACAACACAATGGGCCTTACTCAAAGGCCACATATACACAACAGGTGGGCCCTACTCATGGACCTCAAATATATGACATGTGGGTCCTACACATGGGTCTCTAATACATCAAATGGGCCCTGCATCATAGGCCTAATACATATCACCACGGGCCTTGCCCATTGGCCACAAATATATCACAATGACCACAACCCATGGGCTCCAAGTACATCATATGGGCCTCTCACACGGGTCCATTATGCATCACGTTGAGGTGGACCTCAATGGATGACCATAAATACGTCATATTGGGCCTCATGTACATCAAGTGGGTCACATCACATGGGCCACATATACATCACAATGGGCCCCTAACATGGGCCTAATATACATTTCACAGGTGGGCCCTGCACACGGCCTCATTCACATCAAGTGGGCTTCATCAATGAGCCTCACTAATATATCAAGGTGGGCCATAAAAACATCATATTGGGCCTCGAAAAAGGCCACAAATACATAACAGGTGGGCCTTACCAAATGTTTCATAAACACAATAGGTGGGCCTCATCATATGGGCTAAAAATACAAATAGGTGGGCCCCACACATGGGCCAAAATACATCATGATGGGCCTCATGGATGCGCCGCACCAATGGGCATCATGTATATCAAATCAGGCTGCACCAATGGGCCTCATGTATATCAAATCGTGCTGCACCAATGGGCCTCATGCACATCAAGTGGGCCTCTCAAGGTAATGAGGCCTACGGCCCAAAAATAAATGGACAGTGTGTGTATAGCACATGTATATCATGGTGGATCTCATAAGATAATGGGGTCCACGGCCCTACTGGTAAGATGAATGGGGGCTTCGGATACAACACATCGAGGTGGGCCCTGCACATATCAAATGGACCCCAATAAATGGATAGTGTGCCTGATATATACACATCAAGGTGGGCCACATAAGTGAACGGCATAGATGAAATACGTACATCATGGTGGACCCTGTGATTGCACGGCAGGTGGGCCCTTCGATCAAGGTCGGGCAGTGTGGATGAATCGCATCCATTAAGGTGGGACCGGCAGATGGACAGCGTGGACATAAAATACATACTTCATGGTGGAGTTCACATCACCATTTGAACTGTCCAGCACCGTCTAGCACTATCTGGACGGTGTGGTTAATAATACACATATCAAGGTGGTCCACCGTCCAGATACTGGACGTGTGGACAAGGCACATACATCATATCAGGGCCCCACGGCACCGTGTACGGTGCAGATAAATCACATTGACTATGGTGGGTCCACGCCCACATAGCTTGATGGATTGAATAAACAAATGGATGGCGTGGAAAACACATACATGGTGGCATGCCCCACGACCTGAGATGGATGGACGGCAGGGATAAGATACATATATGACAGTATGACCCACATCACAAACACCCTCATCATCCAGATGGACGGTGGGATGAAACACATACAATGGTGGGACCCTTATAACTTGGTGACGTCACCCATTACATAGCTGGTGTATGGTGGGCCATTTTAATGAAATTCTTAATCAGCAGGTGGGTCCCCACGTGGGCCCACCATAACATTATATATTTATTATATATGTAATGTATTATATTATATAATGTTATTTATTTATTTATTATTATTATTATTATTTTATATATATAAAACAACCAGCCTAGCATCTAGCATCCTAGATGGGCGGACTGGATGCAAGGCATGGGTATTGATGTAGGCCCACGTGTGGAATGGATTCCCATCGTCCAAGCAATGGACGGTGAGGATATGAAACATATGCATCACGTGTGGGCCCCACACGGATGAACGCCTTGGATATAAGGATCATGCCCTTAACAGGGCCGTACACCAGCCAATCCGTCCACCTATATTGGATGGTGGATAACGTCATACATCAAGGTGGATCTTCACCGTCCAAGCCTTTGCACTGGACGGTGCAGGTAAAATGTATGCAGCTTCAAGGCGGGGCCACGTGGTGTGGATAAATAAATCAAGGTGGACCCCACTTCATCTTGAAAAAAAATGGATTAATGGCTTGGGTGAAAAATAGACCTCATGGTGGCGCTCTACTGAGTACAACATCTATATAGCTAGTGTAAGGTACACTAGCCATTTTCTTTCCACAGAGATGGGTCCCACGTGGGACCCACCATAACATTTATTTTCCATCTCCTTCATTGATAAAGTCACAAAGACCTAGATTAAGAAGAAAAACAAATCTCATATAGATCCAAAATGCCTGTGAACCCAAACAGGGTTTCAATGGTAATCGTTTAATCCCACTGTTTTCTATGACGTGGGCCACTTGAGTGTTGTACATGGCTGATTTTTGGAGGGATCGTATCCCTAAGGGGCCCCATCAAAATTCACAGTGTGGATGTTTGAACTACATCAAGGTGGGACCTGTGGTGGGGGCCATGTTTACTGCCCGTTTTACAAGCTGTAGGACGCTACTTGTTGCAGCGTCTAACAACAAGCGGCTCCTCCCTGTCTCATTTTATTTTATTTTTGATTTGTTGTTTTTTGGAGGTTTTTCATAGTTGAGGCTCGCATTAGCTGAATCCATCCTAACCAATGCACTCTACGGCTCAAGACAAGCCAAACAAGTCCAATATTGAATATATTTCGGCATGTAGCAAAATTAAAGTGAATTTAAATGGTGAGAATCATTGTTTTGAAAGGTATGGCCCATCCAATGAGTGGATTAGCTTCATTTTTCAGCTCAACGTCTAAAATGAGCTAAGAAATAGGATGGACGACGTGGATTATATTCATACATCAAGGTGGATCCTGTATGAGTGGCCTACCTAAAAGTCTTAAAAATAATAAAAAGAAACCCAAACTATGAGTACACCTCACGGTCTGTTCACACTTCATGAACCACGTCCAGCGTCCTTGGACGCTGGACGGATGGCATGTATATGACATCAAGGTGGGTCCCACATAGACGTGGCCCACCCCACACGCCAGGGATGAAATACATCAATCATGGTGGGGTCCACACGGACCAAGCCGATATTTGTTATTTCCCATTTCCCTCCATCCTAGTTGGCCCAAAATGGGCAGCAAGACGGGCCCCATTCACTGGACGTCTAGCAAATCTTGTAGTCCAGATTGTCGATCAAGTGGGCCATACACACATCATCATATCATAGAAAGAAAATAAAGAGAGGAAGGTGAGAGGGAAAGAGGGATCTAACCATAGAAGACACCCACCTTCCTTATTCCTCCCTAATGCTCCAAAGCTCCAATGGGGCTCCTTCAACGGTGGAGATGAATTTTTGATGGTAAGATATGGGGGTTCTAAGGTGGGAAAGGGCTGGACATGGATATGACTTAGGACGTACATGGCCTCTGGTTGCAAGGGAAGAAAATGAAGAAGAAAAGAGAGAGAAGAGAGATGAGAGAGAGAGAGAGAGTGATTAATTCTTGTAAGATCATAATGACTTGTAAGGCCATCATTGCTAGGGTTGACTCATGGGAAAAACAAATGCCATAATTGCTTTAAGTAATTATTACTTAGCATGGGGTGATGACATCACCGCATGATATCCTAAGAAGTAGAGCCATTGTGATACGTGGGTCCCACAATTGTGCGGTCCATATCCATTATAATGCGCGAGCTACATCTCATGATCTAAGCATCGAATTGACGCACGAGACACGGCGTTGGAACCGCGATGATGACGAGGTTGTAATGGCATAGGTCTCGAGTTGAGCCGACTCAGATCAATAGGATGTGACTCAAGATTGTGCACAAAGGCTAATAATAGATTGTGGGTTGCCGAAATTCAATCGAGAGAACCGAAAAAGCCTACGAAATGGTACGGGATAGGATACGGGTCTTACAACGTGGGTCCCAATCGTGGGCCCCACCGTGATGAGTGTTGAACATACATGTCGTCCATTTGGTGGCTCCCCTTAGGGCAGCGAGTCGCCTCAAAAAAATCATCCGTGTACGTGACTTAGGTGGCCCACATCACGGGGAACAATGAGGATTGGACGTCTACTATTGAAACCCTGTGTGGGTTACAGAACTTTTGGATCATTATGAAATTTATTTTTCCTCTTCAATCTAGGTTTGTGTGAGCTTACCAATGGACTGGATAGCAGATGAACGTCATAGTGGGCCCCACGTGGGACCCACTGATGTATGTATTGTATTCCACACCATGTGAAACCCACTTGAAGGACGGATTATCTGGTGAGCCTCATGCCAGATATCAAGCTGCTGTGTTGGCGTTCCAGGCTCGTGGGACCCATACATATGTGTTCTATCCACATCGTCCAGCTGCAAGGACGGTGGGACCCCCATTCATGTATCTGTTCTATGTCCACACCGTCCAGCGTTCCTGAATGGTGGGGATCCACCCCGATATGTATATCCACCCCGTCCATAGCTTGGACGTGGGGCCACCTAGATGTATGTGTGGAATCCACACCAACATTAGGAACCCACCTTGATATATTTGTTCTATATCCATTCCGTCCATCTGTCTTGGGACGTGGACCCCTCTTGATTTATGTGGTTTATATCCACACCATCCATCCTAGGTGGAAACCACCGTGATATATGGGCTTTTACTGCACCGTCCATGCAACGGACCCCACTAAGATATAAGTGTTTCAACCCAACCGTCCATCTATCTGGTGAGATTATTTTAAGGCTTGGGAAGAGAAATGAGGCAGATCCATGTATCAGGTGAACCACACTGCAGAAATAATGGGGAATGAACGCCTACCATTGGAACTGCCTTTTTGGGTCACAGGAGTTTTGGATCCATATGAAATTTATTTACCCTCTTAATCTACGTCTTTGTGACCTTATAACTAGATTGGATGAGGAATACGGTGGGCCCTACCATGATGTATTTATGGCCCATCCATGGGGCTCACCCGGATGGATTTGTGGCCCATTGATGCAGCCCACTTATAGATGGTGTGGTCCATTAGTGCGGCCCAAGCGATGAGACCCACCTTGATGTATCTAAAACCATCCATGAGGCCCTACCTTACTATATTTACGACCCATCCATAAGGCTCATTTGATGTATTCGAGGCCCACAAGGCACAATGTGATGTATTCGAGGCCCATTGTGATGTATTCGAGGCCCATGGCCGAGGCCCAATGTGATGTATTCAAGGCTGATGGGCGAGACCCATTGTGATATTTTTTGGCTCATTTAGTAAGGCCCATTGTGATGTATTTTCGACCCATTAGTGTGGCCCATTAATGCAGCTCACTTGATATGTATAAGGCCCATTAGTGTGGCCCATTGATGCAACTTACTTGATGTGTATGAGGTCCATTAGTGTGGCTCATTGATGCAGCTCACTTGATGTTATGAGGCCCATGTGCAGGGCCCACCTGCGATGTATATTAGGCCCATGTGTAGGGTCCACCTATTGTGTATTTGAAGTCTATGGGTTGTGGATGTTGTGATGTATTCGAGGTCCATGGGCAAGGCTTGATGTGATGTGTTTATGGCCCATATGATGAGGCCCATTGAGATGTATTTCTAGCCCATTTGATTAGGCTCATTGATTCAGCCAATTTGATTCGGCCTGATATGATATATATATATATATATATATATATATATATATATATATATATATATATATATATATATATATATATATATATATATATATTGGCCCATGAGTGAGGCCCAATGTGATGCGTACATGCCCCATAAGCGATACCCATGATGATGTATGTTAGGTCCTTGTACGTGGTCGTGGGCCCACTGTACGTTTGGCCCTACGTGGGCCATTCCTTGGGAGCAATGTTGGTTGAATGTCTACATTGATGGGCAGTGATGGTTAACATCCACATTGTAACCTTCCCTAACGCCTGGATAGGCCCATTCTCATCGTTCTCTAGTGGGTTAACCCAAACGCTTGGGCCCCATTGATATTGTTTGATCTATCATCGGTCGTCCATCTATGGACTCCTTACGATGAGGTTGATTACCGATTCTGATTATCGAGGCCAATTCCGATTATCAATTCTGATCGTCGATTCTGATTGTCGAGACCAAGTCCGATCGACGAGGCCAGTTCCGTTTGTCGAGGCATATCATTGGCCGATTCTGATTATCGTGACCAATTGTCGATTCCAATTACCAAGGCCGATTATCAATCGATTTCGCTTGGTCGAGGCCGATTCCATTCTTGAGGCCGATTCCGATTGTCGAGGCCTAATGTAATGTATATAAGGCTATTGAGCCTTTTGTAATATACATTAAGCTTGTGTTAGAGGTCCGTTGTGATGTATATGTGGCCTATATAATGTGACCCACTTGAGGTATATGAGGTCTAATGTGATGTATTTATGGCCATCCATTGAGACCCACCTTGATGTGATGCATAATGGACTCGTGGGAGAGGTCCATTGCGATGTACTTGGGCCCATAGGTTGTGCCCCATCGTGATGTATTCAGGTCCCATGGGACGTATATACATCCGATGTATATAGGCCCATGTGATGCAGCCATATGATGCATATTAGGCCCATGTGACGCGGCCCATTATGATTGTATGAGGCCCATTGTGGTGTATTTGAGGGCCAGGCGATGAAGCCCATTATGATGTATGTTAGGCCCATGTGAAAGGCCCATCATGATATGTATTAAGCTCTTGATTGAGGCCCATGGTGTTGTATATTTGGCCCTTGTGTGAGACCATGAGTCCACTATATGTTAGGCTCTATGTGGGTCATTCCTTGGGGGACAATGTTGGTTAAATCTCCAACTTGTCGAGGTCAATTGTCGATGCTGGTTATTGATAACGATTATGAGTATGTGACAGCATAGCATCATGATACATGCCCATACGCATCATCTGCATGTTTATTATGAGATGTAGTTGGCCATTGCGTATGTCATTGGGCAGGTGGTTGTGAGACTCCCTAATAGGCAGAGATTGTTTCACATGGGTGCATGATATGTGCAGGATTAATGCATGACTGGATTGTATGACTCATGCATCTTGCATTGTGATTACTGTACGCCCTAGCGACATCTGGGCCATAGCCTCCATAGGCATATCGTGGATGGCCAGATGGGACATCAAAAATTTATTTTAGTATCAGGCTGCCATAGATGGCCCTGGGTGAAAATCTCTAAACCCTCTTGGTACTAGAGGACACCCCAACATTGAGACAAAGTGGATACATAAGTGCCCGAGTGCCGAATACTAAGAGGCCGCGTCTCCCACTGTGTCATGATTGGTTGGGAGGGGGTGTGACCTTATCCACCTGAGTGAGGGGGTAATATCTAGGTTGAGTTTGACCAGCTTGAGGAATGGATCTGCTATCGATGAGTCGGGCTCGATATTGGCAGGTGGATAGTGAGGTCTCTTCCACTTACCCAGTTGTGCGCTCGGATAGGGGCGGCAAGCTGGCATAGAGTGTAATAGACCCCGATGATGATCCTAGAGAAGAACCATACTAATACGTAGACTTATTGAGCAGGAATTGTATAATTATTCATTCATTCATTCACTATCCACTCGGGTTGGTTGTGCGCAACTAATTGTTACAATACCTTTGCATGGTCAGGATTTCAGTTGGGCGCCTGACCAACCTGAGATCAGGAGTTTACCACATTGAGTCTGACTATCCAAATTTAGGTATGGTACTGGTTTGGATAGAATTCCCTTGTGATGGACCCCATAGCATGCGATACTACGTATTATCATCCCGACTTCACACTTCAGCATGGTCATTCCATTCGCACCGCATATTGCATTACATCTACAGCATATGAAATTTTAGATTACTGTGTTTCTGCATTTATTTATTCTGGATATGGCTGACAGTATTCGTGAACTCATCAGGAATTGTATATTGTATTGCATTCTCAGCATCTAATATTTGGCTCTTTATGACTCCTTATTTGTATAGCTGATCTATATTGCGTACTCTAATATTGTTTGACTCATGGGCTCGCCAGTATTTCCACTTTACTTTGATAATGTATGATTCATGATCTTACCAGTATTTTTGATATTGTATGATTATGGCATTGTGTTAAATACTTGGCACTTACCTTGTGCACACACTTACACCACCCTCTAAGCTTTCTATAAGCTTATGCATGATAGATGCGTGCAGGTAATGTTAGGTTGCAGTAGCAGTGTTGAGCATAGAGTGTGCAGCTATCTTTTGGAGCTTTGATTTTATTTTGACATATGTATTTCTCCTTCAATAATGTATTCAAAGTTTATATTTGTGGATATGTGATGATGATGTTGCATTTTTGATTTAGGTAATCTTGTGGTTATACTTATTAAGAGTTAAATGTACATAAAAAATCCTTCTTATAGGATCTCAGGATCAGAATTTAGCGTATGGACGCTAAGAGCCGAGAATAGGATACTACGGAGGCTATTGGCACCGGACTCGGTGATTGGGATTTTTGTAAATCCAATTTTCAGGTTTAGGGCATGACATATTGGCCCATGAGTGAGGCCCAATGTGATGCGTATATGCCCTTTAAGAAAGGCCCATGATGATGTATATAAGGCCCTTGTATGAGGCCGTGGGCCCATTATACGATTGGCCCTATGAGCATCATTCCTTGGGAGTAATGTTGGTTAAAGGTCCACATTGATGGGCAATGATGGTTGAACATCCACATTGTGACCTTCCCTTATGCCATGTTAGGCCCATTCTCATCATTCTCTAGTGGGTTAACCCAAACGCTTGGGCCCCATTGATTTTAATTGATCCATCATCAGGCGTCCATCTATGGACCCCTGCTTGTGTCGAGGTTGATTATTGACGCCGATTATCGGTGCCGATTGCCGATACCAGCTACCGATGCTGATTATGAGTTTGTGATAACATAGCATCATGATACATGTCCATACGCATCATTGTATGTTTGTTATGAGATGTGATTGGCCATTGCATATGCCATAGTGCAGGTGATTTATGGGACTCCCTGATAGGTGGAGTTATCCCACATGAGCGCACGGTATGCGCAGGATTGATGCATGATTGGACCGCGTAACTCATGCACTATGCATTTGTGTGATTGTAATTACTATATGCCCTAGTGACATCAGGGCCATAGCCTCTACAGACACATCGTGGATGGCTGGATTGGACATCGAAAATACTGTTACTAGCATCGGGGCATCATAAATGTCCCTAGGTGAAAATCCCCAAACCAGATTGTATTAGAAGATGACTTCAACGTCGACACCGAGTGGATACATGAGCGTACGAGGGCCGTATACCAGTAGGTCGTGTCTCCCACTATGTCATGGTCAGATGAAAAGGGGTGTGACCTTACCCACCTGAGTGAAAGGATAATATCTAGGTTGAGTTTGACCAGGTTGAGAAATAGGTCCGCTATCGACGAGCCGGGCCCAATATTGGTAAGCAGAAAGTGAGGTCTCTTCCACTTACCCAGTTGTGCGCTCGGATAGGGGCGGCAAGCTAGCGTAAAGTGAACTAGACCTAGGTGATTGTCTAGTATGAGAACCGTACTGATATTCGATGCTCAGGTGATGAATTGCATTGATATGTGGATTTGGATGAGGATTGGTGTGCTTAAGTTACATCTTGCATCACATGGCCTTAGTATGGCTGACATCATTCCTTACATCACATGGTCTTGATATAGCCGATAACACTCATGTCTTTCATCGCATATCCTTGGTACGGCTGATGACATTCATGGACTTACCAGCATTTTCACATTACTTTGATATTGCAAACATGCATTTCTACCATATGCACACATATTCACTACCATTTAAGATTTCTATAAGCTTATGTACGACCGTTGTATGCAGGTGACGCTAAGCAGTAGTAGTTCAGGAGTAGAAGCGTGCTGCAGAGCTTCCAGAGTTTTGGCTTTATTATCACTGTATTTTCCTTTACATGCATTATACTCAAAAGTTTTTTTATCATAGTGGATTTGTGATGATGTTGTTAGTTGTTGTTTGTGGGTTATGCTTATGGTTATACTTATTACGAATCAAAATCATGTTTGAAATAGTCCTTGTAGAATCCCACGATCGAAACCTGGTGTATGGGTGCCGGGAGCCGAGAATGGGGTACTGCGGAGGCTGTCAGCACCAGATTCGGCGATTGAGAATTTTATGAGCCCGGTTTTCAAGTTTGGGCGTGACACTCACTCTGAAAATGTGGAGCACATCAGGCTGGACGAAATTTATTTCATCGGATACATCAAATGGGGTATTACTGGCCTATAATGTTTAAAGATGCAATTGATTATACGAAAAGGTGCCACGAGTGTCAGATCCATGAAGATGTCATGCATATTCCCCCTGAAGATCTCCATCAAACGGTTACTTCTTAGCTTTTCGCTGCTTGGGGACTCAATGTTATCAGGCCTATAAATCCGCCTTCATCTAAAGGAAAATAATATATTCTAGCAACAATGGACTACTTCTCCAAGTGGAAAGAAGCAATCGCATTGCGCAATGTCAAAGAGAAAGATGTGGTCAATTTCATTCGACATACGATAATATATTACCATGGCATCACAAAGAAGATTGTTACCGATAATGGTACCCCTTTTAAAAATAAAGGCATGAAAAAACTGTGTCAAAAGTTCGGTATCTACCATTCGTTTTCAACACCTTACTATCCACTGACAAATAGATTAGCAGAGGCATTTAACAAAACGATTGTGAAAATACTGAAGAAGATAGTGACTAAAAACAAGCATGATTAGGACGAAAGGTTGCAAGAAGCATTATGGGTGTACAGGACTAGCCACCGAACAGCAATAAGCGCAACACCGTATTCATTAGTTTACAGCGTAGAGGTGGTCATTCCAATTGAAACACAGGTTGCTTCCTCTGAATTGCAGTGTATTAGTCGATTACAGATGATGAAAATGTAAAGATAAGGTTGAAAGAACTGGACCTACTCGATGAAAAGCGTCTGGCAGCCCAGCAGCGATGACAGTTGTATGAGGCAAGAATATCGGCTGCCTTTGATAAATGAGTTAAATATCGCTCTTTCAAGAAATGGGACATGGTACTAATGTTGAAAAGACCAATAGTGGTGACCCATAGAATAGGGGCAAGTTTGAGCCTAAATGGGATGGGTCATACATCATAAAAGAAGTATATTCAAATGGAGCATACAGAGTAGTCGATCAAGATGGACAGGGTATCAGTATACCAGTCAACGCATGCTTCATTAAGAAGTATCGTCCCTAAAAATAGTTATAATTTTAATCCAGAAGATTATCGAGCATAATGCTTCTGGATCAAAAGGGGGTAAGGACAAGTGAAGTCACGTTCATATATTCTTTGTCAGATGATTAAATAAAGGAGAAATTCTCAGTATATCGTTAAAGATTACATATCAGTGATTTCTTAAAAGAGAGTAACCATCGTTGTCGTCGTCAAACAAGCTTTGCTGAAACTCATCGAAATTGGTATCATCACTAAGTTGATATATTATTATGAGCATAGTGCTAATATTATCAAAGACATTATCAGCAATGGTGATATATCAATCAAGACGCCTATTACTACTATGACAACGATGATAGCTTATCATCATTTAAGGTAGCCTAGCCAAACCTATACGGCCAACTATGCATAAGGCCTATCACCATCACCATTTAGGCAGCAGTGAGAAGCCAATGGCCTTAAAAAGGTCGTAAAGGCCATCATATGCATACTCATGCAGGCAGCGGATGGAGCTAGGGACAGAAAGCCCTAAAAAGGCCAAAAAGTCCTCAACGACCAATCACGCGTAGCACTCATGCCATCTGTATAGATTTTCGATAGCATCACAGGGAACAGATGAAATTACCCTCCTGTGAATGGGTCCGACCTTGCAGATAAAGAAAATGTAGGCTACAATGTGTGCTCTTTGGCCATTGTCCATAGATAGGCCAACTATGCATAAGATCCCTCAGATTTTTGACTTAATTTCAGTGGTAACTCATGAGGAATGGCCTAAACCTACTCATTGATAGACTAGTGGCCCTAGATTTGGTACCCCAAAGGTCACCTTGTGCGCCTCGTGAACTCTAGAGTTACTACGGCTAACCCCTTGTGTAAATCTAACCAAGTACACGACCCCGGTAGCTTCACTGGGCCCCTCTGATGGATCACGGTTTGTGAACTCACTAGGCTGTGAAAAGTTCAGCGAACTCATAAGAGTTATAGAGACTATCATGTGAGACTCGACTCCACTACTCAAGAGTCTAAAAAACTACGTTACTCCACTACTCAAGAGCTTAAATTGTGTGTGATCATCTAACTAAATTGATATCTAGTACCGCCTATCAAAATAAAAATCATATAGGAAATCTCATACTGACAATCATAATATGTTGATGTTTTTATCTCGATTCTTCATTAAATATCATGTCGAGACTATTGCATAAATGAATATGCTTGAAATGATCCATGATTTAGAAATTTATGAAGGAGCAAAATATCTCAAAGATATCATTATGTCTTCATTGATATATGCTTGAAAATCAAAAGAAATTACATGTTCTGAAAAAGCATACACAAATGAAACGAATTCTTTATAGCTTATCATTCCAAATATTCCCATATACTTTTGCAAATCTTCCTTTAACTAAACTTGAGCTGCGACATGCTTTAACTTTTCTTCGAGAATGATCTTTCCCTGATTAGGAATTCTAACTAGCTTATTCTCCAGGGATGCGATTATCTCTTCATTTCTGAATAATTCAAATTGCTCAGCATCAGCAGATTGAATATTGATTCACATCTTTTCTTTGATCTCCTTCATGGTTAATTCCTTTGAATGATCTTTCAACTCCAGCTACAAGATTTCCTCTTTTAGGAGACTATGCAATTCTGAAAAATCGTCTTGTCGTTAGCATAAGCCTCCAACTGTTCCCAAAGAGTTAATTTTTCTTAATTAAACTCAAAAATAGCAAAAGTGATGAGGGAAGCCTTCTCCTTGGAAAGAGCTAGTTGTTTCCCATATTCTAATATCTCAAGAGCAATGGTGACATTTCCTGCTGATGCTAGAGAAATTATTGAAATCTGAAAAGAGAGTCACATAAGGTACAAATATTAATCTTCACCATTTTTGCAGTACTTTCTAGGATTTCGATAGCGATATCCAAATCTGACCATTGCTCAGGGACCTTGAAAATATGAACTATTACTGACATAGAATTCTTCATCAGAAGCATTTTGTATGTAGGAATCTTCTCAAAAGACAATAGTTCAAACGCAGTGGCTACAGATTCGAAGCTTGCTGCACTGCTACGTTGAGGAGTTCATGTAATATAAAGAAGAAAAGAAGTTAGGGTAATGATAACAAGGAAAAAGGATGTGGAAATTTCATTAAAGTAACCAATATATATGTACCTGCTACAAAAGTATGGCTGAGAAGAGGTTGAACTTCTTGGACAGAAGAATGACCAACTCCTAACATATCGGCAAAAGAAGACGCTCTGGCCTCCGTGCTTGAATCTCTAGTGGTTGGAGTTGGTAGATCAGTGCTCTCCACTTGAAAAACAATTTCACAAGCCATTGCTTTTGGTGCCACCAAACGAACCAGAGGAACTCTCGGCGAAATCACCAGTGTAGTTGAAGGAAGATCTGCGGGAGGAGTATCGCCCGTCCTAGCATTGACAATATGAGCACTTGAAATAAAAATATAACAATAATAATGAGATAACTATTGCAAGATGCATATATATACATGAAATTGTAAGAGAGAGAGAGAGAGAGAGAGAGAGAGAGAGAGAGAGAATTCCTTATTTGGTGAATATCCATGTTCTCCATAATCCAGAGGCTAATCTTCTTCCTCCTCTATTACTGCAAGGGTCTTTACAGAAATATTGGTACTAGGAAGAGTCTCAGAGGTTGGTGGGAGATGCTCTTTGTCAGTACCTTCTACAATGACATCTACCTCACCATTGATGTCAACTTCTCCTTCTTCGAGATCATCATCATTGTCACCATTTTCATCATCTTCATCATTTCATATTTAATAGAAGCAGTACCTTCAGATGAGGAGGCTGAATTTTCATCCCCTAAGTTTTCTTTGTCGACTTCTTCAATCATAACCTGTTTACCTTTAGAGGGAGAAGCTCGATTACCTTCTGGTTGAGAGTCTTTATTAACTAGAATCGAAGGGGATGGAGAAGCCTAGCTACCCCCTTCTTGAGGAATTGACGGCGATGCTTGTAAGCACACCCGAGACCTAGTCATAGGGGAAGATGAGCTAGGAGGAGTAGGCTGAGAAGGAGCCAGTTCATCTTGAGCTGCAGCGGTGTCTGCCAGAATGGGAGAAGATGTTCCTTCAACATCATTTACAACTCGGCTAGAAAAGTTGCGAGGGACTTTTTCAAATTTCACAATAACTCTATGTGCAATCTAGGCTTCCAAGGTATTTATAGCCTTCTTTTCATGAATTGGATCTTCTAAAGATATTTTTCTGCAAATCTGGTCGTGAAATGGTGTGCGACTCTTCTCTGGTATATAGCCAATTCCATATTCAAGCTTCCTACCTCTTAGTCTGTGCGGGAGAAGTCAAATGGATTCGTCTACTGGCAAATGGTTGTTGACCAAATATGATTGGTGGTCCCATGTTCACTCCCCAAGTGCAGGGTTGTAATGTAGTAATAAACTTGGTAAGACCGAGGTCGAATCCTAAGGGACTGATACCTGTACGTAATCTGAAATTAAGTAGAACTAAAACTAGACTAAGATGTAATCTAAATCAAATAGAATTGAAGGAATAATGGTGCAATATTAAATTAAAACTTAAGAAATTCAGAGGAGGAAAACTAGGGATTCAGAAGATCCACTTGTAGAGATCAGGGAGATCTTACACCTGCTTCACGAATCATGGAAATTAACTGAACTGTCGTTGATATAGTTTTCAAGAGATGAAAGGTATATGAATTATAATAGATTCCATCATCAAACCATGCCCAAGAGGCAAAGCAAGCAACAAATTTAAACTAATTACCAACCAATCAACATGCTATGAGAGTTAGGAAGGGTACCGTCATCCGACCATGCCAAGGAGACGATGGTGAACAACAGGGCTTTCTAACGTCATAAACATAAAAAGGAGAAAGAAATACTCAAAGCCATTGCAGACCCATTGTAATTTCAGTCACAACAGACCATTAAAGACTAAAAAACATTCCCATAATCAAACTATAATCAAAAATCAGTTTAGGCTAAATAAAAGACATAAGCAAAGGCTCCCATCATGCTACAAGCTTCACCTCTTAGCCCTAGCTAAGAAGTTTAGCCAACCATGATTGGACTAATCTCTAAATAATAATCATAACAATGATAAAAATAAATAAAAAAAATCTCTCCCTTTCTCTTTCTCCTGGCGTCTCCTTCCCAGCCGTAGGTTGAATGTCTCCTCACCTCTCTTTTTCTTCTTTATAGGTGCCAGTGAAGGTCGGTGGTTGTGGCGATGAAGGATTTTTACAACAATGATCAGTTGAGAGATTCCGTATCAGCAGGCGGAGGTGTGTACGTACTCGTTTCACAGTAGAAACAACAACCCCTTTGATCTGCGTTGGGTCCAATTTCTGTAGAAAGAAAACATCCCTACAGACGGTTTTTACCTGGCTTTCAGATGAATGCTCTAGATTGTTGAAAAGATCCATCTGTGATGGCCCACAGTTTCGGCTGCGAACAGAGCTCGCACAACAGAGCTGCGCTGTGACCTTGGTGGGGCCCATGGACGACGTCAAAAGAGAGATCTGACCTATCCATTGAATTCCTCTCGAAATTTCAGTCGGGGTGGCATGATTCCATTCACATTAAGTGTGACCCACCTGATCTTTCACTCCACCGTCGGTCTTCCGTTTGGGCAATTGAGAACCGATCTTTACTGTATTCTAAGATTTTATCACCTAGGCGATGGTAACAGGGCCCTTGCAATCTACTGGACGGTCTAGATTGGACCTTTGAATCATGATGGTGGCCCACAAAACCCACCTGCAAACGCTTTGTTGCCATTTTTGCAATGGAATTTGAATTCAAGAAGGATTTGTGGTTAGCGTGTTTTGGCTGATATTTGTTATATTGGTGCACGTTCGGTGTACTTATACACCGTGCACACACACTGTCCATGTGGGTCCCACGGAGATGTTTACGAGAAATCCACTCTGACTATTCATATTGTCAGCTCATTTAACACGTTGAGACCAAAATTGAAGCATATCCAGATATCAAGTGGGCCCCAGATCAAGAATTTCTGGGCTAATCTGTCCATTGGGCCTCTTCTACAATGATCTGATGGCTAAAATTTGACATGTACGGTTAATTTATGGTATGTAGGCCATGTATGTAGTTTCAAGCCGAATGGATTGTGCGAACCCTGTGATCTTGCATTCTGGCTGACTTTCAGGCCACTTGAGTTTCAATTTCTCAATTTTCGTGGATATCTGGCATGTAAATTCATCGATCTTGGTCCCACGGAGTCCATCCCTTACTCTGATGAATTTTAAGAGTTAAATCTCAGCTTTTAGCACCTTATTTCGATCCAAGCTCGTGAATACACTCTGTATCACAAACACAATTAAATCTGGTCATTAAACAGTATCATGCTCGTAAATCCAGGCAATAAATGGGGTTTGATATGCAATATTTGACCCTCAACACAACCCCCAACCAGCATCTTGCTAGTCCCGAGCAAGGTATGCAAAAAATAAGTTGAGAATTATAGGTCGATTTCTATGAACTTGAGTGATTTTTGAAAAATAATCCAAATACGAAAATTCTAATATTTATGAATGTTGGCCATTACTTTTTCGTGGACTCAAGCGCATGGTAAACTTCATACTCAAGTTCAAAGTATTAATCTATCAATTTGAACAATTATAAACTTTGAGTTCCATGAGTGTAGAGTGTAATCTTAGCTTATCATCATTAAAATTCACTTCCCTATTTTAGGATATCATCGGTAATCAACGAGAGAATTCATTATAACTAAAATTTGTTGCACAAATTATCTTTTCATTCCTTCAGCTTTTGATTTTCCAGTAAAAGTAATGTCAAGAAGGGGAATTAAATCCTCACCTACAGGGAGCAAACCTATGGTAAAGACTGTACACCCAACCCTTTTCACATATCATTCATGGGGAATTAAATCTATACCTATAGGGAGCAAACCTATGGTAAAGATTACTCACCCAAATCTTTTCAAAGGTATGTTCTCCCTCTTTTTTTTTCATATCAATCATATTGGGCAAATGTTTTAGGTTAGTTCCTTTCATGCTTAATGATTACCAAATTAACCCTTCAATATCAAACTGAAATCTTAATGTGGAAGCGAGATGTGACATGTGAAATCATGACTCAATCAATGTTTAAAACTTCTAATCATGAATTAATAATTCAGACTTAACTGTGAAATTTAACAGATAATGAATCCAAGAGTCATAAATTACCAACATCACGTATCTTGAACATCTAAATCAAGGATATCCGTCAAAATCACCTCAAATTCACAAGAAATCACATAAAATTTTAAAATTTTTTATAATTTTTGTTCAAGGCTAAGAAAACACTGATTAGGTTACCTAATCTCCCACCCCCAACATAAAATCTACATTGTCCTCAATGTAAAAGGTATGAACATGCAATGCAAATGGGACAACAAAACTAAAGGGAAAGTGATGGAAAGATAGTACCTGAATAACGAATCGAGAGAGTTTCCAAAAATATCTACATAAGAGCGAGTCAGCACAAGAGAGAAACTAATAAAAGAAAAATAAAAATAATAAAAATAAAATCCTACCTACATCACTTTCGCAGGTGCTCTCGATTGCATTTATCATATGCAACAAGCCTTTAAACCCCTAGGTTGCCCCTAATGGATGAGTTGTAGTCTCGTGAGGGTTTGTAGCAATGTTACCCATAAACATTGAATCGATCATGCCACAAAGTTTCTCTTCCGACCAATATCTTGATAAGTTTCTCAATAATTTCCTCAACAGGATCATCCAAAAGCCCTTTTTGCAATAGGCTTGGGCGCCCTGGAGCATGACTTTCTAGAGAGACTTATGTACCTTATAAGAAATCTTCCATTGAATTGCTTGAGGTATCCGTAATATATACGATTCACCTATGACAGAAGAAGTTTCAACGTTAGTATTGCATGGTAAATCAAAAACTACAAATAAATAAAGTTTAGAAAACTTCCTAAGAAGTGATGCAGTCTCAACACATTCCGAAGCTCCAAACTTCGGTTCAATTTTCAGCTCCTCTTCCTTTATCGGTAGACATTTAGGATCAGGGGAAGAGAGGGTTTCAGAATAAGGGTTCTCTCGGTCAATGATGACTACCAAGATGTTGTCTCGTAAGGCATCCACTTTATCTTTTAACATGGGATCGTTTGAAACTGTAAAGTGTGCCAAGTAATCCCAAGAGTTGGGAAGTTCAGCTGAGTGTGACTTATTTTTCATATTAAAGATCACGATGATCTGCTTAAAGAATCCATCGTCCTTAAAAGTAGCCGGATGTATACTCTCTTCCTCCAGTCTTGCATAGACAAATTGAAAATCAATAGGAGAAGCATCGATGTGATCAATTTTTTCATTGAGACTACTCAATCGAGGCATTGAATTGTCAAACATATACAGCTCAGATGGTAGCCTCAATTGAGTAGTTTCAAATCCCAGGGTCGTAGCGAGCAACTCGTCCTTCTCCTTAATCACATCTTCATTCAATTCAGGGGAGTGGTTTAAACATGTTTCATAAGAGTTAGAAGGGTCGGTTGTAAAGGGCCCATCCTCCACCTTTAAATCAGACGTGTCAGGTGAAGGGAGTGGCTCATTATGACCGACCACTTCGTGTACATCTTGATCATTGAACTAGACCAAACTTGAGATGGATTCCAGGGAAACTGTGGCTGCACATTCAGGATCGCCGTCCTAATATTCATCATATTCTAGTTCAGTGCAGTGCACATTTGAGATGGAACCACTTTCCTCACATTCTACACCTAGAATGGATTAAGGTTCGCATAAACTAACCTCTTCTTCATCATTAGAATCTAGTGTGTCCTGTGAGGGAAGCGTGTCATCATCATTATATTTGAAAGACAACCATGTCTCTTCCCCATTCTTTTGGACAGTCATTGAGATCGACTCATCGAAAAATTGAACCATATGCTTGTTAACGTAATTCAACTCTTCATCCCAAACTCCAGAGTTTTTCACAAGCGAGTGAGGATCACTTTCCTCGCATTGTATTTCTGGATTGGGTTGTGGTTGGGATGAGCTAGCTTCCTCTATTCTTTTGAGGCACGAATTGAGTATTACCATTATTTCTATTACTTTTCTAATTTCCACAAGACAAGCCAAAAAAATATTACACTGATATGAATCCTCTTGGATCGTTTCTGGTTGGATCTCAAAGGTAAGGGATCCAAGAGAATAATCATTATAACATGTTGTTGGTTCATTTTTTCAATTTTGATGTTTCCACATATTGTAGTTATACGGATCATAGGTGGGAGAATCTAATGGTTGGTAATACTTATTATCACTCATGATATAATCATGCATTGTTTTCTTTTTATCGGATGGATAATAATAATTCTCACAACCATAGTTATGATAATCTCAACACTTACGTACTATTTTGTTAATCCGTGGGGTGTAATTGTTCTCCTGCATATAATCACGTAAGGACTTCTTAGCCGGTGAATCTTTATATTCTTATTGGATCTCAATGATAGTTTCAGAAAAGTTTTGAGACATAGGCTGATTTATATCATCATCATCCCAAAATAGGTTATTCTTCTCAGCATACTGACGTTGCCACTCGTGCATATACATAATGAAACCCTTAATCTAAATTTAATCCTAATAAAAATAAAAGAAAAGATCCTACAGCAATATGGAAAGTAGGTAGGGAAGAAGTTAGAAAGAAATTACCAAATTAGAGTTCTATTTTAAGATCCTACAAAACAGGAAAGACAGGTCAGTTCTAAAAAATCAGGAAAATCTAAACCTAAAACTGAAGTTAGTAAAAATCTTAATCTTAAACTAATTCTAAAACCAATTAATTTCATAAATACGTAGCCGTCAATCCCCGGCAACGGCACCAAAAACTTGTTCACTCCTTAAGTGCAGGGTTGTAATGTAGTAATAAACTTGGTAAGACCGAGGTCGAATCCCAAGGGACTGATACCTATACGTAATCTGAAATTAAGTAGAACTAAAACTAGACTAAGATGTAATCTAAATCAAATAGAATTGAAGGAATAATGGTGCAATATTAAATTAAAACTTAAGGAATTCAGAGGAGGGAAACTAGGGATTCAGAGGATCCACTTGTAGAGATCAAGGAAATCTTACACCTGCTTCACGAATCATGGAAATTAACTGAATTGCCGTTGATATAGTTTTCAAGAGATGAAAGGTATATGAATTAGAATGGATTCCATCATTAAACCATGCCCAAGAGATAAAGCAAACAACAGAATTAAACTAATTACCAACCAATCAACATGCATGAGGTTTAGGAAGGGTATCGTCATCCGACCATGCCAAGGAGACGATGGTGAACAACAGGGCTTCCCGACGTCATAAACATAAAAAGGAGAAATAAATACTCAAAACCATTGCAGACCCATTGTAATTTCAGTCACAACAAACCATTAAAGACTAAAAAATATTCCCATAATCAAACTATAATAAAAAAATCAGTTTAGGCTAAATAAAAGACATAAGCAAAGGCTCCCATCATGCTACAAGCTTCACCTCTTAGCCCTAGCTAAGAGGTTTAGCCAACCATGATTGGACTAATCTCTAAATAATAATAATAACAATGATAAAAAAAAAAACTCTCCCTTTCTCTATCTCTCTTGGCATCTCCTTCCCAGCCGTAGGTTGAATGTCTCCTCACTTCTCTCTTTTTCTTCTTTATAGGTGTCAGGGAAGGTCGGTGGTTGTGGCGATGAAGGATTTTTGCAGCAATGATCGGTTGAGAGATTCCGTATCAACAGGCGGAGGTGCATACATACTTGTTTCGTAACAGAAACAACAATGACTTTTATCTGCGTTGGGTCCAATTTCTGTAGAAAGAAAACGTCCCTACAGACGATTTTTACCTGGCTTTCAGACGAATGGTCTGGATTGTTAAAAAGATCCGTCCATGATGGCCACCTGGACCATCAGTTTTAGCTGCGAATAGAGCTCGCGCAACAAAGCCACGCTGTGACCTTGGTGGGCCCCATGGACGACGTCAAAAGAGAGATCCGACCCGTCCATTGAATTCCTCTCGAAATTTCAGTCGGGGGTGGCATGATTCCATTCACATTAAGTGTGGCCCACCTGATCTTTCACTCCACTGTCGGTCTTCCATTTGGGCAATTGAGAACCGATCTTTACTATATTCTAAGATTTTGTCACCTAAGAGATGGTTACAGGGCCCTTTGGAATCTACTGGACGGTACAGATTGGACCTTTAAATCATGATGGTGGCCCACAAAACCCACCCGCAAACGCTCTGTTGCCATTTTTGCAATGGAATTTGAATTTAAGAAGGATTTGCGGTCAGCGTGTTTTGGCTGATATTTGTTGTATTGGTGCATGTTCGGTGTACTTATACACCTTGTACACACACTGTCCGTGTGGGTCCCACGAAAATTTTTGTGAGAAATTCGCTCCGACTATTCGTATTGTCAGCTCATTTAACGCATTGAGACCAAAATTGAAGCATATCCAAATATCAAGTGGGCCCCAGATCAAGAATTTATGGGGTAATATATCCATTGGGCCACTTTTACAATGATCTGATGGCTAAAATTTGACATGTACGGTTAATTTATGGTATTTAGGCCATGTATGTAGTTTCAAGCCGAACGGATGGTGGGAACCCTGTGATCTTGCATTCTGGCTGACTTTCAGGCCACTTGAGCTTCAATTTCTCAATTTTCGTAAATCTTTGGCATGTAAATTCATTGATCTTGGTCCCAAGGAGTCCGTCCCTTGCTCTGGTGAATTTTGAGAAATCTCAGCTTTTAGCACCTTATTTCGATCCAAGCTCGTGAATACACTTTACATCACAAACACGATTAAATCGGGCCATTAAACAGTATCTTGCTCGTAAATTCAGGCAATAAATGGGGTCTGATATGTAATATTTGACCCTCAACATCCCACCATTGCATCCAGCTATAAGTAGAACGGACTATACAATCACAACCTGGGATTATGAAAGTGGAATTGACACGACCGTAGCTGTTTCCATACCATAGCCCCAATTATAAGGACCAGTGCCATAGCAATGCATTCTTCTGATAACTAATCCACAGTCCTCTGGAACAGCCTGGTCAAAACGAAACTGATGAGCAAAACTACTAAGATAGTACAGCTCTCTCCAAAACTATGTTCCTTCCCATAGTGGCAAACTATAAGAGCGTATGGAGAGGAAGAATGCCTTTTCCCCTGCAGGGAGTGTCACGGTGTCTACCATATCAGTATCCTCAATGTAGCAATAAAGGAAAAATTGAAAGAAATCAATCTAATTAGTGTCCTGAATCTTGTTGGCTACCCAGTTGTATAATCTTTTTGTCATAGCCTTTTGCTGAAAGAACCAGAGTGGAAGATGCGAAGGATGAACGTATGTTTTCTCTGGGGCTTCAAAAGTCCAAGGAAAGTAGACGCCCATCTAGCCAGTAATATAATGCCATGGAGTATATGTTGAAGAAGCTCCAATGGTAGGGTTCTTGACATATATGGCTATTTCCCCAAGGGCTCTATAAATAGAGCATAAAACTGGAGGTGCAAGTGAATGTTTGCGGCCTTCTGACAAGGCGCCAGTAATGAAAAAGATTGTGGGGTGAATAGCATCTGCCCATTTTGAACTGGAAAGTACCACGATGATTAGCCAATAAGCCAAGAAGGCCGCGAGCTCCTCATATAGACTGTACTCTGCCCTCTCTTTGATGTTGGCACAAAGCTCCATTAACTCTGGAGAATGACAATAGCGAAATCTGCAAGAGAAGTAAAAAGTGAGTTAGAAAGGGTGCAATTGAAGAAAACAATTGATTTATAGACTTAAAATTACTTGAGGGCCCTGAAAAAGTGAGCAAGCCATTGCAGGGGAGAGATCTTATGAATGTTTACAAATTTCGACATTTTCTTAAAAAGTTCAACAGTGGTTTCTAAGATGGAAGGCTTTCGGTCAAGTGAAGAAATGAATGTTAACTCCTTATTAGATGAGACGAACTCATCTTAGAATTTCCCTGTTAATGAAAGGCTCGTGATTCTAGGAGATCCTAGAGCATGAAGCTCATCTCGCCCACTGGCAAATGAAAAGAATTGGTGGTGGGAGATCAATAATCGAGAAAACCTTTTATCATAGTTGGCTATCTGTAGAAGTTCTGGGTTGTAACTTCTATGGCGTTATACAAGCCTATCTTGATCAGCATCTTCGAGTGTTTGGTCAAGATAGCTTCCGCCCAATCTAAGTAATAACGACGCAAAGTTAAAAGACCCCTCGTCTGAAATTCTTCTGGCCCCCAAAGTGGCTCGCGGTCTCGAAAACACTGTTGGACCGTCTCATAAAAGTATGTGGGGAATAGGTTGTGGGGATTGTGAGAAGGGACGAGGAAATTCATTGGGTAAATATTCTGATTCGTTGCCGCGGCTTGTGCGCTAATAAGATCCCCTCAAGGATGCGCGGCTCTTTCAGTGTTCAGGAAGAAGTATACATTAGCCTCTCTCCATCCATATGATATGTTGGCTCGCAGTTGAGCATAGATTGGTGACAATGAAGATAGAGAGGAATCACGGTCATACCCTCCGAATGCAGGTTGTCAAAATTCATGATACCTTCAATAACTTTGATCATTTCCCACGAGTTATGAAGCTTCTTTCTATTATGTTCCCGTATCTTTTCTTAAAATTCTTCAGCCTTATTGCAACAAGTTTTCTTCGACCGAGATGCGGGAGGTGTATCCTCTTGGGCAGGAGGTCTTTGGCTGTCAATATGAATATAGGTGGTTGATTTCAGCCATTCATCCTAGTCTTACTCATGACCATGTTTCGGAGGTCGTTTTATGTCTCCCATTGAAATCACCCGATGAATGGGAGACGACAATGAAGAAATACAATCAGAAAAATCAAAGGTCGAGAGCATAGGGTCCTTGAAATAAGTAGGATGACGGGAAGTGGTTTTCATGCGCTTTGGTTGTGGCTGGTCAGAGGATGGAGAAAGATTGTATGTGTGAAAAGAAGATGGGTTTGGTAGATCTTGGTGAGAGGGTTGTGCAGTAAGAGGGTCAACACACAAAATGTTCGCTTAATGGGGGCCATGGTGAAAAAGGTTGAAAGTCTTGAGGATATTTGAAGAAGAAAAAAGCTAAGTCTGAAAAAATTTTCTAAGTGTTGGTTGCCTGGATTCGCGCAATCAAAGTCCTTTGCGCAAAGCACCACAACAGTCAGAAGCCTTGTGCGAATAGGAAACCTGTTGCGCGGGTTCACGCAAGCAAAGTTGGTTGCGTAGGGATTTGGCAGAGAGATAGAGGTTCGTTACGACTGAAGCAAGTGCATAATGAGTAGAAGTTCAGGGTATTTATAGTGCGTGTGGCCGAGTCTGGTACACGGGCGTCGGTTGCACGGGTCCGTGCAAACCATTTCAGGGTCAGATTGATCCTGATTCTTTAATTTCTGGAAAAATAAAGAAAGGATCAAGGGGGCATATGTTGAGGTATAAAAAAGAGAAGAAAGAATTGAAGATTAAAGACGGAAACAGAAGATGAAGAAAAAAGAGTATCTTTTAAAGGGGTTTGTGTGGGTTCGCGCAAACCATGTTGGTTACATGGGTTCACATAACCAGTGACACCAGTTATGCAGGTTCACACAACTGATTTCAGGACTTGTTGTCCATGAATGGTTAAAATGGATGAAAGGTGGGTCACATGGCACGGAGATCGAGAGTTCACAAGTGTGGAGGTCTATAAATACCCCCCTCCCCCTCTCATTTGGGAGGATTGAAGAGGAGTGCAGAGCTGCAGAGAAGACTAAAGGTAGGAATGAAGAGAAGCCTAGGGTTTGCGAGGGTCCACACAACCAAACTACCATGCAGTCAGTAATGATAAGGGGTCAAAATGCTGACGAAATGATCAGGCTCCAGTTCTTCTTCTGTCCAAGCTTCAGAAAGAAAATTTTCTTGATCAAATCCATACAATATTCCTCTTAAAGAGATGATCAAATCATGAGTTAAAGTGCTGTCGAATTTGACATCTAGATTCGACATTTAAACTTTGTCAATTTCTGTATTTTAAACAATTTATCTCAGAATTAACGGATATTCGAGGATGTAAATGGACTCAATATTAATAATATAATGATTGTTCTTGATATACTATTTCTCTGTTATATTTGAATAAGATAATCTTCCAAATCGAATGTATTTGTTTCTTGTTCAAAACAATACGTTATCCCAATCTCTATGTGTAGCATTAATATTATTTTGTCAGAGTTGACTAAGTAACATGTGACAAGTTTTCATGTTGACCACGTCACACATTACTTCATCTTTATAATATTTACCAATAGAAAAGGATATATGACATCATTCAGTTACTTCTATTTTGTTGACCTCCCAGATCCATCCAATCATATATGGAGATAGGTGTCTTTCTGTTTTCAGTTGTAGCTTTTCCACCATTATTTTCGACACGAGATTCTCACTGCTCCTGACATTGATGATCACATTATAAACTTTTTGGTTTACAGTGCATCTTATTTGAAAGATGTTGTGTCATTGTAAATATATCTCTACCTTTGGCATGTATAACAGCTTCCTCATCATCAAAGTGGTGGCATGCGATTCAGTTTCTGATACGTCATTACATGTTACCAACCGCTGGAATTCTTCAATGTAATATGTGACGGTTCAATTCCCCAATCGATAATTTTGGTATTATTGGAACAATACTTGCTCGTAATCATTAAGGAGGAACTATGATCGAAGAAGACGTCTCATCCATGGCCATGATGAGATGAGAGACTTGTTCTATCAGGCACGTGAGAGTTGTAATTGATCTCACTATATAGAAGCATCAGATTTTAGTTTGAAGGCTACCAACTTCTTCTTTTTATGCTTTAGCACATCCATGTAATCAAAATATCATTCTACTTCAGCAAGCCAGTCGAGAAAATCTTCTATACACAATAATCCATTAAAATTAGGAAGTTTGACCTTAACTCGATAGTCTCTTTCAACACGATCTAGGCGATCACCTCCATAGACTGGTCATCAAGCAAAGCCGTCATCAAGGTCCTCATCGCTAAAATTTACATCATCTGGTATAGTCCTACGATTCACCACTTGTATTGCTCTATAGAAATTAGGGTTGTATCGTACAAAAACCATAGACAATTGAGCATCGCTTAGGGGGAGGAATTAACTCATCCGTAAGACGGTCGAGGGTTGCTTGCGGCCCTTGCATAGTCAACTGACTCTTCCAGTGGAAAGCTTTCATTCTTTCCGAAAGATAACGAATCTCTAAATCACCATCTATAGGATTTTAGTCCATACATTCGTTGTTTGCCATCAGCTCGAGGGGAGTCCTCGCTTTAATACCAATTGACGCAGTGATGAACATGATGAGATTGATCACCATCTTCCTCAAGGATAACTACTCTGAATCCATGGAGCTTCTCTGGATTCCTCGTCAAAACTTGAATCCATGAGGAAACAAGTAAGGAAAATAAAAGCCAAATTCTATAAAATTCATAATTTGATTGATGATTGTCTAATGTGTCTCCTTACACCATTAATAAAGAAAAAAAATAAACCAAAATTCATAATTACCAAAAATAGAAAAATTCTAACTCTAATAAAAATTCTAATTCTAATAAAACTCTTCTAAAGCCTAATTTCTAAAAATAAAAATTTCAAATAAATTTTTTCTAAAAGAATCCTAGCATAATTACAAGTTATTTCTAAAAAGGAAGAAAATCTAAAACTCTAAAAATATTAAAATATTAAAAAATTCAAAATTACTAAAAATAATAATTTTTTTCTAAAAACTCATTTTTGAGTTGAAAGTGTGCGTTTTCTGATGAAACGAACAGATGCGATCCCTTGTGTAGGCTGGTTCACCTCGGATGACCTATTTCAATAAAGATTGATAGGTCGTGCACTCCATAACAATACCCGGATCAAAAGTTATGATCAATTTATGGTCCACCTTTTGGCCCAACCATGCTAGGAACGTATCTATGACACGTTCTACATCAGGAGGCTTTGAGATCATAGGTCCAAGGTGTCATGCTCCAAATTCAGGTACTCAACTATGACAACCCGGTCCTGAGTTCCAGGTTATGAGTTAAATTTTATCCATTCTTACATCACATTCACATTTATTCAACACACAAACCATACAACATAACCTCCCACCATAACTTTTCTTACAAAATAAATTCATGACATCCATCAGATGACCCATCCATATACAATTTTAACGGGGCGTTGCATAGATTATATTTTTTTACGCCAAACATATCAATGCAGTTGTTGCTAAAGAGCACACAAACATCACTTGGACCCTTTAGGAGGTGGGATGTTTCTAGCCACATGGTGGAGGTGGGGTCATCTCTTGCTTTTGTGGTGGGAGAGAGATGTCATAACCCCAGATTAGGTAGTCAATTTTATACACTTGTACATAAACAACCTACTTTATGGAGAAAGTAGTGGAAGCTTTAAAACATAAAAAAGTAAACGTCCTTGTTCCCAATAATGGTAGAAGTGTCGAATTTTGGAGATGAAATTCTCTTTGAGGGGGATAGATTGTAACACCCTGTACTATTCCGTACTTGGGTCTTACTATGAAGAGTTAATTTAGTTTAATGTGTAAGGGAAAATACATAATCTAAAAGACACACCATTGCCTAATAATTCACAAAAGACCATCTTTGTGACTCATGAACAATTCTAGACAATTATATTAGCTTACAATTCTTATCAGGTCAAGTCTAAGGCTATTTTAGGAGTCCACTGGCATCTAAGAAGAATCCTACTCATCAACCACTTTCTAAAACAAAAAACAACCCATTAATCCCAAGCATACATTGTATGGTACACATCAACCTAGTAAGATCACAGTCCAACCATTAAAACAAAAAACAACCCATTAGGGATTTGTTGTTATTGAGATTTAAAATGGTCATACTTGCATTTTGGACATTTCCTCTATATATAATTAAATTATGGAAAGTCAATTCAATTGATTAATTAAATGTACATGGAACTGAATCCATGTACAAACCCTCATGCATGAAATCCACCGGTCCATATGGCCAGTAACTATTTCTTTCTTTCATTCTTTCTTTTTTCTTTTCATGAAAGACAATTCAAGATATATACAGTGACAAAGGCATGACTGTTTGTGGCTGATTAGCAAACCAGATTCCCAGGAGTAACTGATTCTTTCATTCTTGATGGTGAAATAATATATTTTAGTGTCAAATGCAAATTATATATGATATGACAGGTTGAAATGCTACATGCATAAGATAGGCGGCATGAGGATCGGAACGAGCATACCATATGAAAAAGGACTGAATCACCTGCAACAAGCCTCTTTGCACTTACACACTCCATCCAGTTGCAAGAAGAGATTGCTTGGGCTGACCTGCATTAGAAATGGAATTAACAAATTGTGGGCTAATTACAAATTTCAATTCCTAGAGTTGCTCTCTTATATATCACATATCTTATATATAGCCTAGATGTATATTATGCTTGAAATAGTCCATTAAAGACATTAAAGATTGGAACAAAAATATTAGATGAAGAACCAAACAAAAAAAAAAAAAAAAAAATCTATAGTAACAAATCCTTATTTCGAATTTGAGGCTTTGCTCTGTTCTAATGACTACAAAACATCAACATCAAAGTAGCACATGAGTGACATCTAGGCCAATCTTCAAGTGGGCCGCTATGGATATTTTTGTCGATCGTGTATTATCAAGATAGTCTGATCATGAACCATCGACATATGCATACGTGCATGGCCCACCTAAGAACTAGGCCAACCTGAATAGTAACACTCACGATTAGGCAATTGCATTGCTCTATCATTCATGGCTTATTTTTCATCTTTTTCTATGGGATTGAATCTTTTCATATATTTTATCAGCCAAATCCAGAAGTTTGTGATTGGAGCTAGACAATGAAGAAAAGTGACAGTGAACCCGCACCCAAAAAGCCTCAAATTGGAACATTGTCGCCTTTACTGCCTTTTAAGGTACAAAACAGATTCTGATGAGTTTTTCATTGAAGAGGGATTTGGGGTTTATTTGCCATACATAGATGAGAATTTCTATATTTCTTTTTCTGTGTTCGAAAAGAGAAATTAGGAGACAAAATCACGGCACTCCAGCAACTGGTTTCACCTTTCAAAAAGGTCAATTTAAAAAGCTCCCATTCACTTCTACAAAGATTTCTACTACAATTTCTTGTTTTTGAATTCAAAAAAAGCTTTTTTTGGTTGAATTGGATATAATTGTTCTCTCTTATTCAAAACGGACACCGCATCCATTCTATTCGAAGCAATTGAATATGTGAAGTTCCTCCATGAACAAGTCAGTGTAAGTTCCATGAAAACCAAATGTAGAAGTGAGGAAAAATTCTAGAAAGAGAATGACATGAAAAATGATGTTCCCATTCAACACCAGCAGATATATTTCTTTATTGTGCAAAAATGCTAAGTGCGAAGAGGCTTCCGGCCATTCATCAGACTAGGCCCAACGTAAAACTCATTGGATGGGCCACACATTTACATCGAATATGGATTATTGGTTGTTTTCTTCTAACCATCTCACCTAATGAGTAGACTAACCCTTTTTTTCATCCAACTTGTTCATGGCATGTGGCCTGGTTACGGTGAAGATCTTCATCTATTAGTTGGTCATTGTTACGATCTTTGAAATACATATTATGATTTATCTCAAGAACTTAAAGATTTATAGTGTTTTATGCAGAATTCCGATAAATCAAATAGCTCAAATGGACTGAAACAAGATCTTTGAAGCCGCGGGCTATGTTTAGTTCCAATTACAAGCACCTTCTTAGTTACTAATGAGATTGGAGCTGATTTTTCAACATCTATGTTTGCAGGATTTTCACAATTTTGAGAAACTGATTGCAGCAATTTAACCAAACCCAATGATATTTGGCATAGATTTAATTATTATATCAATGTTCTTCGTAAGTTTGCTTTTATATGGAGTTGGGCATCATATATACAATTAATTTTTTATGGAAATACAATTTTTATATGTTTGGGATTTGAATGGTAGATCTAATTTTGATATCCTCCGTTTCTTTTGTGTAGACTTACCTTTTCAAATAGTTTGATTGGTTTGAGGCTTTGGAGAACATGTTTTTGAAATGGGTATTAACCTAGTTTTGGATGTGTGAATTGATTAGGCAATCCATTGTCATTTTTTATTTTTAAATTTACTGAGAAACGTCGACGGTTAAAACCGTCTACGAATGGATTTCTAGCCAACAGTTTTGGCCATCAAAAACATCGACGGTTTTGGCCGTTGAAAACACCAACGGCTTTGGATGTCAGAATTAGCTGTCGGAAACATCGACGGTTATGGCCATCAAAAATGCCAAAAATTTTGGCCGTTGGACTTGACCGTCGAAAACGCGACGATTTAAATCCGTTGGCGAGCAATGCCAACACCCCCTTTCCCAACGCCCCGTCCAACGGCTAAAAGCCGTCGGGGAAGGTCAATGCCGTTGGTGTTGCCCTATGTTTTGGTAGTGGATGGTAGGGAGAATTTATAAAATGTAAAGTGAATGGATTATTAGGTAGCCAATAATATGAGTTAACTAAGGAATGGTTTAGAATCGTGGATCGATTAGTGATTAAGGAGATGTAAGGGTGACATGGGTACAGGCATGTGAACCATTATAATTCATGGTGTACACTAGATTGATGTAAGACGATGGATTTAGATATGAATTGTTCGATAGGTGTGTGTATGTATGTATTGTTAGAAAATTATGTTGGAAATACTGAAAAATAAAAAAATAATAAGATTAATTATTTTTTTTCACTAGGTTGAATCACGTAAAATATACGCGGATTCGCCCCCTTATCAATTGCTAATGGGTTACAAGTGAATTGCTTCTAGGATAAGACAAACTTGTCTAGATTCTGCATACAGCAATCACAAAGGGTCCACTTTGGACCAATTTAACATGGCAAATCTTTTAGCAGAATCAAACAATGGATGTGTTTATAATAATCTAAGATGGAGATGCTATCTGCAGGATCTGATGGATGAGAGGAGATGTGTGTAAAGTACACTACACTGCCCACGCCCTCACCCTCGCCTATGCGCATGCCCGTGCCCGAGCATGCGTATGCTACGCACTAGAACACGCAACCCGAGCGTCTCAATCTCTAAAGCTCCAAGTAAGAATACTACATACATCCACATATAACCACAATTTTTCTCTTTTCATTTCCAATGTGCGATAAAAGCACACACTGCACTTTTCAATTTGAAATTTTCAAAAAGCACTTTGGCAACAAAATGAAAATCTTAAAAAATTTCGAATATTTTGATTTTTCAAAACCAAAAATTTTAACATGTATGTATGTATAAGAGAATATTGAGTACATTTTGGGTAAGTGATGTATGAGCGGTCAAAATCTAGAAAAATATTACTATGGATGATCAGGTGGTCCGATGATCAAGTGAATGGTTGGAAGGTTAGAACCAAGGGTCACTGAGTGTGTGGTTGAATAGAATTTCAAATGGTTAAATGTGTATGAAATTATGTGGTTCATGATACTAATAAATGGATTACAAGGTTAAAGGTTACTACAAAAAGGGCAGTTCGGTGAAATTTCAAGTCCATAGACTAAAATTCACGAAAGATTATCACTTAGGATATCATTAAAAAATATATAAAAAATAAAAATTCCAAAATAAAACCTAACTGTCATGAGGTTGAAAAAAAAAATAAATCAAGGCCTGGTCACCAAATCAAACAACAAATCCAAAAAACATCCACTACACAAGGTGCCATGTGGACTTGCCACCTGACCACGTAAGTTGGTGACAACCAATGAAAGCGCGCCATGTGTATGCTTAGTCTAATAATAGAGGACAACTGTCACCTGAATGTCCCTTCACATTATCAAAACCCCGTAGCATCACCTATAAATACCCCTTTTAAGTTTCATTTGGAGGACCTGAACTCCAATTCTCAAACTCTTCTTGGTGTCTTCATAAAAACAAAAAATCCCCATGGCACCACTCCCTATGCAATTAGGAGAAATTGATAAGGTTGCATGAATAGTGTATTTTAATGCATTCGAGTGCCCAGTGAACTATTCCATAAGTGGTGGCCAATCAAGGAATGCTGTAATGGCTATTATATAATGATAACATTGCCAACTGGTACGCGCTATGGGGTTGTAATGTCCATAACAACCAAAAAAAAAAAAAAATCCCTAATGGCCGTTACATCCCTGTAATGGCTCCATAACGGTCTGTTATATGGTCAATGTATTCTTTTAATTTTATTTATTTATTTATTTATTTTTAAAAGAAATTGAGACCAATGTTACCATTACAGAATACCATGCAGCCGATGCAATTTGGGGTTGGCAGCGTGTACTAAATGGCCTCCAGTTACGATAAGTAGAGATACAAAATAGGCAGGCAATGAGTTTCCCTTTTTCTATAATCTCTGGTTTGCACTTTATATTATATCTATAGCTAGTCTCTAGTCCACCTATTGGCTCACTCCTAGTATCCCCTGGAACTGGCTGTGAGCTATTGATTATGAGATTTTCAATTGATTTTCAATGATACATGTAAATCCTGATAAATAAATAATTATTACTTTTCACCTAGTTTGAAAATGTGAGAGTAATTTTTCTTTGAAAATTGATATAAAAGTGTTGATTTAAATTTGTAAATTTTACTGTAATGTATATGATATATCTGTACCGTCCATCTATTTTATTAAATTTATAGACCCCCCTAATGTATATGATATATCTGCACTCAACACCTTTTTTATGGCTGACCATTATAACTTAATTATGCCTTCTGCACAATTGCATGTCTGTACCATCGCACTATGTATTCTTTTATCATAGCTAGTACCATCGGATTTGGTATCCTTATTGCCAATACTCACTCTCATCATATTTAAGCCTATCTTGGGTCTAACGAGGAGTTGGCGCCCTCTTGAGATGAGCTTGTAATATCTTCGCGGTATGGATTAGCTCTAGCCTACCATGCGTCACAAAGGACAATATGCAGCCTTACCGGCTATAAAGCACTCGGTAGAATCATCTGTGCTATTAGGGCTACGTTCATCATGCAAGATTAGTATTTGTGGTTTAACTTGAGCTTCTACGGATCGAATCACAAGGCTTGAAGTTTTTATTTTTTTCAAGTGCATTGCCGACCATGTGGTGCTCTCTCTCTCTCTAGCATTTGTGATGCCTTAGATTATTGGTATTGTGCACCCTATATTACACTCTTATTGTGCAAAAACCTAGGTTGCTCACTGACTTCTATGCCATGATGAGAGAGACTAAGAATATTGGCAACATGGTGCTCTTGTACGGAAACGGATTGGCCACTCCCCTGCCACCAGCCATTGCTTTGTGGGCCCTACTATGACTTATGTGTTTCATCCATACTGTCTATCTATTTTTCGAGATTATTTTATTATACATTACCACAATTGAGGCATATATTAATCTCAAGTGGACCACATTATAGGAAACATTTTTGAATGACTCGACCATTAAAAACTTTTTAGGGCCATAAAAGTTTTAGATCAAGCTTATCTTTATTTTTTTTTCCCTTCATCTGGGCCTGTATGACATAATCAACAGATTGGGTGTCAAATAAACAGTAATGTAAGCCTTATGAGGATTTTAATGTTGAATATCCAATCACTATTGTTTTCTTGTGGTGTGGTCAACCTTAGATTTATATCCCTCTCATTTTTGAAATCAAGCCCTAAAATGATCAGTAAAAATGTATAAATGGAATGGATGAAACACATACATTATGGTGAATCGCACGGAGTACTGACCAGCAGCTACCGGGCTGGTGGCAGGAGAGTAGCCAATCCGTTTCCCTCCTGTACCATTCATATCACTGTGTGAGGGAAACGGATTGGCTACTGACCCTGCCACTGGCCAATGGATGATGGTCAGTACTATGTAGGCTCCACCATGATGTATATGTTTCATCCATACCGTCCACCCATCCGTACGAGCCCAAAAATGAGGTTGATCCAAATCTCAAGTGGACTACATTGATTGAATGGCCACCATTACAAACATTTTGGGGCCCACAAAAGTTTTGGATCAAGTTGATATTTATCTTTTCTCTTCATCCAAGTCTATATGACCTAATCAACAGGTTAGATTTCAAATAACCATTACAGGGGCCCCTAGGAGGTTTTTACTGGTGGACATTCAATCACTATTGTTTTTGAATGGTGTGGTCCACATGAGATTTAGATCTACCTCATTTTTGAGATTAAGCTCTAAAATTATCTTTCAAAATGGATGGACGGCATGGATAAGATACATACATCATGGTGGAGTCCACCAAGCACGGACCACTATCCACCTGGATGATGGTGCGTCACTAGCCAAACCGCGTCCCTGTGTGAGAGGGTACGGAGCCCCATCTATGATCATGACTATTCAGTGATCTGTTTGAGCTATAACCTAGATGTAAGGGTTACACTCTTGCATTGTCATTTTTTATTATCTTTCTTTATTTTATATACTATTTTCTTTATTATTATTGTCATAGAATCAAGAGTTATTACATGTAGTATAATTATAGGTCTGTGTTATACTACACTCTGAAATGTAATAATACCTTCAAAATAATAAAAGTTTTAATAAAAGCCTTTTAATTATATGTATTTTTCTCTCTTATATGGTCAATAAAAATAGAACGTGAATGTCTATGCAAATCAATACGAACCGTAATTGATGCACCATGCAAATGCCATAACTATAAGCAAACCTAAAAATGAGCTCACCTATTCAATCCCATAAAAACCACAAGCCCTTGCATTTCCCCACAATGCACCTCTTCAATATCAAGTTTGAATCACCCAACTACAGATTTGGACCCCATAAATGCAACCCATCTACATTAAGTTTAAAGAACCCATTTGGGATCTTTAGACCACACAAATGTCATGACACTGACTTAAATCACTGGCTTAACATTGAGAAACTGCTACAAAAGCTTCTTCAAGAAAGCATTCTTAGTTAAAAATATCCCCATTTTTAGCATATGAGAGCCACCTCACCACACTAAATATATTAAAAACTTTCATATCAGGCAATGAATATTATTGAATTCCAAATTGGATTTACTTTGAATCTTCCATCTAAAGAAGGCATCCACCACAGGTCCATCATAAAAGATACGAAATAAGCTAGGCATCCACCACAGGTCCATCATAAAAGATACGAAATAAGCTAGGCATCCACACAAGCCTATAGTCCTGAGAGGAAATACTCATTATATAAGATGCTGGTCTTGGAACTAAGAGCACTACCTCATGTTAAAGAACTAGTGCTTTAAGATAATTCAAATGAAGAACATCCTTGAGGAATAAATTTGGGAATTTTATACTTCTATCTTCGGCCTCGTGAATTTTTTATTTTAAATGATCACTCCTCTTAGAGTAAAACCAGCGGCTAACGTTCCCTTTGCCACCGGCTATTTTAGCTCAGAAGTTAGGTGGGGTCTATTGTATTGTTTGTGATGAATCCACACTGTTCATCGGTTTTTCCTGATCATGTTAGGACATAAGCTCAAAAATGAGGCAGATTTAAAACTCAAGTGAGTCACATGATAGGAAAAGTTGGTAGGAAAATACCTACAGTTGGAACCTCTTTGGGTCCACCATGGTGTTTTTTTGCCATCTAAACCGTTCATAAGGTCATTCCTAATGAGATGAACTGAAAGACATAAAAAATTAGCCTGATCCAAAACTTCTGCAACCCTACAAATGTTTTGATGGTAGAAGTTCAATCCTCATTATTTCCTGACGAGTTTCAAATCTACCTCATTTTTGGACTTATATCTTAAGGCCCCGTTTGATTTTTCAGCTCAAATATAATTACATGTAAATGGGTAATAATTTTACCTAGGTAATTAATACAACTTAACTGGTGTAATGTAACAACTTACTTTTTTAACACTTAAATTAAAAAATTTACAAAATCAACAAGGAGCCCATCATGATGTAAGTGACTTATCCATACCGCTCATTTGTTATGCCAGCTGAATTTAGGGCATAAGAATAAAAATGATGCAGATCCAAAGCTAAAGTGGATCATACCACAAGAAACAACGGGAATTGAATGCCTGCGATTAAAAACTTCCTGAGGCCCTTAACAGTTTAGAATCAAGCTGATATTTGTGTTTTCCCCTTATCTCTATCTACGTGATCCTATGAACGGGTTAGATGATGAAAAAACCTCAATATGGGCCCAATGAAGTAAACAACTTTAAACGTTGGATGAATTAAGGTCATTGTTTCCTTTTGTGTGGGCCATTTGAGTGCTGGATCTGTCTCATTTTACAGCTCATGTCCCAAAGTGTTCTAATAAAATAGATGAACGATGCAGACATACATTACGGTGGGCTCAGAAATTTAAGTCAACACTTTTGTATCAATTTTGGAGGTGGAATTAGTCTCACGATTTCAAACAAACTGAAAATGTATCATGGAAAATCAAACGGGCCCCATCCACTGATATGAAAAAACAGATGGACCAGATGGATTTATCACAAACATTATGGTGGACCCCACCTAGCTTTTGAGCGTAGGAACTATCGTGATGTTTGTGATTATTCAAGAGGTTGGAAATTCTTTAATCTAAGAGAGCTTCTCGATATTTACCCCATCCAATGTGGGGCCCACCGTATAAACTGATTGGATCACTTGAAAGGACCCTACGTAATAGATCGGCATGTATTCTAGCAAACCTCCTTAATAATTGTCTGGCTACTGTCTCTGCTTTTGCTTCGAGTCAGTGAAGGCGACTCTTCCTGACATGGTCTTCTGGGCCACATGCATCGGTTACCCTCCCAGGCTACAAACTTCCCTTTTTCTTTTTAGAACTGAACACCACCCACTATGTGGGGATCAAGGCCGTTCATCTGGAAGATGAGCCACATTTTGCATGTTCAACATAATAGAGATCCTTACTATTCGTACAAGGCAAGTCACGAACAATGGGCCAGATTTCAATGCGTGTATGGATGATATGGATCTACTCGGTGACATTTTCGCAGGGATCAAAATCCATGGTGGGACCTTCGATATGAGCGGCTCAGATCATTTTGGGGAGCCTCCTAGTAAGGCATGTGCACGGGAATAAGTGTACCAGCCTCTCATAAGTCACGGCGTGGCAACCGTGTACGAGATCCAAGCCGCTCGTCAAGGCTTCTCCCTGTGCGTGGATGCATTTTACTGGAAGCGTACTGATGCTTAGTTTTCGCCCGGGCGCAGCAGGCTTAAATTTGCGGCTCAATTCAAACCAAACAGCTTTATCCCAATCTTCGAGATACGTAGACACGCAGTTAATCACTGATATACGGTGACGTCGGTTGTCTGTTAGACCACTTGCATAGCATGTAAACGGGATAAGGTGATGGTTATATCGTAGGTTCTTCCCCTAATAATGGGTTATACATTTATAGTGTGAAATAACTTTTCAGTGAAAATTTTAAAAAAATGAGATTGAAATTTTTAAATCAAACATGTAAGTGTAGACTCAAATTATAATTAAAATTATCAATTACTTAATTAATACTACAGCTTACACTACAAAATGTAAAGTTAAAAGTAAAGAATTATAATAAGAAATGTAATTTATTTGGCAAGAAGTAAAGAATTATACTATGAAATATAAAAAGACTTGATAATTGAAAGATAATATTTAAATTTGATTGGGTTAATGTGAAACGAAATCTTCCAACTAAACCCCTTTGCTATTTATAACCTTAATTAAGTTAGCTGGATCCTTCCCATGTTCTAACGATTACTATAACCAGTCGACACTACTTAGCCTTCTCTGTTTCTTCTTCTGTCATGTCCTGTAACCGCTACTTCACAACTATACCTTCATCGACCACTTAAACAATGACGTAGCACTATTTGATGTGCTTCAGTCGTATTATCAAAAAATCATCTTTGTACATCTCTGCACTAGGCCGATTATCATAACTTCATACACCACCTAATTATTGGTACAGTCGAATTCCAATTGAAATACAAACTCTTGTCTATATACATTTGGCGAAATTAAGATTATGCCAACTCCTGACGCTTTATACGTCTTTGATTTCCATGGCATCAACTGTACACAATACATATTTATAATCTATAGAGAAATTTGATCTTCCAAATCAAATGAGTGGTCGGCCAAGAAATTTTTTATGGCCTGACCTTTTACTGTCTTTTGAGGAATATAACAAAGGTCAAATTCAGATAAAGCCAGTACCCATTTGTCAATTCGATCATTTAAAATCAACCAATTCAACATATATATCACTAGATCGGTCAATGTTATTACATTTACTCTTTCGGCTAACAAATAATGTTTTACTTTAGTAGCCGCGAAATACAATGATAAACATAATTTCTCTATAGCTAAGTAATGTCTCTCAGTGTCAAGCAACATTCGGCTTAAATAATAAATTGCACGCTCCTTTCGGACCTCATCGTCCCGGGCTAAGAGGGCTTCAACTGACTCTATTGATGCTCCAACATATAGCTTGAGTAGTTGACCTTCAACCGGTGGTATCAACACTGGCAACGTCATCAGATATTCTTTGATTTTGTGAAAAGTTAGCTGATATTCTGCCTCTCATATGAACTTAGACCCCTACTTTAACTTTATCAATGGCGAAAATGTATTGGTTTTCCCCGCACAATTAGATACAAACATTCACGTGAAATTAACTTGCCCTAAGAATCGTTGGAACTCTGATTTATTCCTTGGTGGGTGGGCGTTTATAATTGCCCGAGCCCTGTTCTGGTTGACCTTAATTCTTCGCTAATGTACCAAAAATTTTCGGCCGAGACCCTGAAAGCACACTTTAGGGGGTTCATTTTTAGCTTAAAGAGTCTCATTCATTTAAACAATTTACGCAATTGAACGACATGGTCTTCTATATCAGTCGAAATGACCATTACATAATCCATATAAACCTCCATAAACCGGCCGATCATATTATGGAATGTGGTGTTCATTACTCTCTGATATGTGGCTTCCGCATTTTTAAGTTCAAAAGACATCACCACCCAGCATTAAGTTCCTAATGGCCCCGGACATCTAAAAGTTATCTTCGGCACATCATCCGTTGCGATATAAATCTGATTATACCTATAATGGCTATCCATAAGGGGTACGACTTTATGCCCGACGGCCCTATCAATCAGCTAATCGGTCACTGGCATCGGGTATTCATCCTTTGGTGTGGTTAAATTCAAATTTCGAAAGTCAATGCAAACTCATAATTTACCTTTCTTTTTTATTACTGGACTACATTTGAAATTCATTCGGTGTATTTAACAGGCCTATTGAAACCATTCTTCAGAAGTCGTTTGATTTTTTTCTTTATTTTGTGGGTTACTTTCATCGTCAATCGCTTGGGTCATTGCTTGTGTAGCCATTACCCTTCTTTTATAGGTCATCTATGCTCGACTAAACCTCGAATGAGACCTAACATCTCATCGTAATCCCATGCAAAGCAATCGGCAAACTCTTCAAGTAAGCTAATCAACCATATTTTCTCTTGGGGTTTTAGGAAATTGCTGATAAACGTAAGCTTTGGGTCTTGTTCGGTCCCTAAGTTGACCTCCACCAAATGGTCTTGAACTTGTGGCCGAGAATCCTCCTACTTATGAGGGGCTTCTTTCAATTCCATGTCTTCTTCTTCAATTGAGACATCCATATTGGCCAAGTTCACAAGACAACCATCGTCTACATCTCTCAAGCTTTCTTTAAGCCTTCTTATTCTGGTCATGAAATCGGCATGGTATTGCTTATCTCTTGATGTACCGATCATATGACTTCTTCAATAGCACAACATGGAATCAACTGATAAGGAACAATGTCCCTTAGTAGGTAGAGTTGGGCATCGAGTCGAGTCAGACCGAGTTATGGTTAACCCGGCTCGATCCGGTTTTGAAATATGCCTGACCCAAACTCAACCCAACTCAGTACCGAGTACAACATGCCTGACCCAATCTAAGTCCAAGTCTGGCTTGGACTAATCTGGACCGAGTCTGACCCAATCAAAAGTACTGAGTCAAGTCGAGTTGACACCGAATCAAATCGAGAGATGAGGGAGGTAGGGAGTGGAGAGGAGAGAGAGTTAGGAGGAGGGTGGTGATGGTGGTGGGTGGCTGTCGGGCTTGGAAGAGGAGAGAGAGAGAGAGAGAGGGTGGTGATGGTGGTGGGTGGTTGTCGATTTGATTCGGTAGGGAGTGGAGAGGAGAGAGAGTTAGAAGGAGGGTGGTGATGGTGGTGGGTAGCTGTTGGGCTTGGAAGAGGAGGGGGAGAGAGAGAGAGAGAGAGAGAGAGAGAGAGGGTGGTGATGGTGGTGGGTGGTTGTCGGCCTTGGAAGAGGAGGAGGGAGGGAGGGAGGGAGAGGGAGGGAGAGAGAAAGAGAGAGAGAGAGAGTTTGATTTCAGATCGGGGTTGGGGTCGAGTATGGAAGGTAGGGTTAGAAATACTTAGAATTTATAGTTTTTTATTATATATATATATATATATATATATATACTCGAATTCGAGTCAAGTCGAGTTTCGGATCAAGTTGAGTCTGATTGGATCGAGTTTTGGCTCAAGTTACTGGGTAACTTGGACTCAACTTAACTTGAGTTTTGAATGAGTCAGACGAGTTGAGTTAGGCGAGTTGAGTCATCCCTTGCCCACTTATATCGGTAGGTTATTGTCCAGTTAGATTACTTCTGTAATGTCTTACACAACATTATCTGGATTCTTTTTTATGGATATTCTAATTGGTCAACTAAACTTATTTACTAGTGAACCGAATTGGCCCTACTTTTTTCCATAATAATAGGCTTCATTTGCTTTCGAAGTGGCCAAGAAGAGTTTATTATCGGCTAGGACTAGCTCAACTTTATCCCGATTCCAGAAGATTACGAACTGATGTAGGGATGATGGAATACATGTGAATGAATGAATCCAGTCTCTACCCAGTAGAGCATTGTAGCTAAATAAAATATTGACAATAAAAAATGGAGATAATAGCATTTTGGTCCCAACAGTCAAGTTGACTGGTCAAATCCCGTGAGTGTTCATAACATGACTAGTAAAATTACTGACAGTAAATTCTGAAGGGATCAAATCGGTCATTGTCTTTCTTAGTTTTGACATCATTCTCAGTAGTAAAAGGTTGATGGCGTCCCTATTATTGATCAGGATTCTGGTGATCGGACATCCTTCCAAATGAACAGATATGTACAATGGCTTGAGATACTGCATCATGTCGTGACTGGGTCTTTCTATGACTTTTCTTTCAAACGTGGTCCCCAATTCCACTATTACTATGTTTACATGTGATATTTCATCCATCTCAGGTTTATTTATGGTCATCTTCTTAGATGAAAAAGAAACATGTTGTATTACCACTTCAGGACTAAATTCTTCCACGTCACCTACCATTCTACTTGGATGGGTTAGTCTCGCTTAGAAGCTGGAAGGTATTGTGAATACCATATAGCAATGGAACACGATGGGTGTCAATGTCCCGAATGTAATTCCTTCATTCAGACATTGTCCCCTGGTGTTTCTACATCCATTTACATACCAAGGTCTTTAACTTGTACATCGGCCACATGGTCGGCTGATGCATTTGCTGGTGAGACAACTTGTAGTACCTCAACAGCCGTTAATAATTCATTTACTAGTCATTCAGCCCCTGGGAAGCATTCGTCACTAAGATATCTGATAAATTACTGCAAATAACTTCATCTTTTGGGTTGGACGATCGATTGGATTGGCCGAAAACATTTGAATCCTAGTCACATAACATAGGAGAGGACTACTCCCACCATGTTTATAGCCATTGGTTCTTCGTACACAGGAATTTTTCAGAACGGTCGTGGTTGAACTACTTTCAGCCGAGGCAGGTTTATGACTTCTTCTGGGTCTCTTC
This sequence comes from Magnolia kwangsiensis, assembly GCA_037074715.1. Lineage (NCBI taxonomy): Eukaryota > Viridiplantae > Streptophyta > Magnoliopsida > Magnoliales > Magnoliaceae > Magnolia > Magnolia kwangsiensis. Next base: position 131,907,998 of record CM073574.1, read on the forward strand.
TTATAGTAACTCGACGTCTCTGCCATTGACGTTTTTGAGTTCGAGTCAATGCTTCTAGTGCCACTGAAAATTTTAGATATATAACCCGCTTTCATACTCCTTCCCTAGTTGTCGGGGGCTTAACCATTTTTTGGTTAGATACCCCAACTCATTGGGGGCAGGTAGGGGTTGTTCGTTGTGGTCGATATTGACCGTCCCTTCCAACTTGCCTAGGAATCATGTAGCAGTCGTGCAATCTTGATTTAAGAGTATCTTCTCATCTAGGAATAGTCCTTCTAGCACATCGGTCACACAGTTGTGAACCCCACCTGTTTTACTGAATTGTGTTCAGTCGAGTGGCATTCTAATGAGGAGACCCATGTTTCCCTTGCACTGGTCATTGGGGCATGCCTTCTTAGTTAGTCAGATCAAAATTGACTTTTGGTCGTGGCTGATTAGTCTTTCTTAGATTCGATGTAATCATATTGACCTCAAGGTTGGGCAGGGAATGGATCCATGTCGATCAGCATAACCTCCTCGCCTTTTTTTGGGAACTTCAATAGCCTACAATCGATATTATCTTGTACCACATTCCTGAATACAACATATTTATTAGTCGAGTGAGACTGATTTTCGTGCCATTTACAATATTCAATCTTTTGTAATTCATGAGCCAAAGGTATCTTATGATTCATAGGAACCTACTTTTCGGCCAACAAAATTTCAAATATCTTGCCAACTCTTATGATGTCAAAAGTATAAACCTTTTAAGTTTTTGTGCAGTTGACACAATCAATTATGCTTTAACTAGTGCCGAGCATACGAGTGGTTTCTTAGCTACCATTTTGGCAATCGAGACCTCAAAATTTGGGTCATGGTGATAGTTCTTATTGATGAGTTTTTTTTTTTTTTTTTTTTTTTTTGCACCTTCTGACGTAAGTTCCTCGTACCTAAAAACCTGTCTAGTCAGGTCATATAAGTCCATGAACTTTGTCCCAATAAAATTTTTACAAAGTTTATACTTAAGTTCGTCTTGTGCTAGCTGTACAAATTCTCTCCGATCATAACAATCTTACATTGGCTTTTTTGCCCTTTTAAACCAAGTAATATAAATCTCACAAGTATCTCTGGTAATTGCCAAAAACAAACGAGATTGACATATTTATTTCTCTAGTCTTAGAGAAAATTGAGTATGTAATTTCTCCTCCATTTCTTGTCAAGTGAGTACCGAATTTGGTAATAGGTTTGAATACCACGTAAAAGCCAATGTCACTAGTGAATGACCAAATAATTGTAACTTATGATAGTCATCGTTTGCCAACTATCCGCACTACATGGTAAATTTACTGACGTATTTGATAATCAACTGACCAAGATCACTTGAAAACAAGGCAAATTCCAGTTGATAATTTCACGGCAATGGATGTTGTGATCTATCCATTCAAAATATGATTCATGATACACTAGGATAGTATTACGGTCGAGTATTTGGCCTGCAACCTCCCGAATAATTTGTATGATTTGGTCACAATCCTCTCATTGAGGTTCGTTGACTGGTGGTGGATTGAGACCGAATCGTTTCAATCCCTCTTAGAACATAGGATTCCTAGGGTTACATCCATTTGGTAATCTTTGATTCTGATTTTTAGGTATGTAGCCTCTCGCTTTAGTCATCTAAATTCAATGGGAGGCGGAGTATTTAGCATCTCCTGAACTGGGATTGGTGGTGAATTCCTCTATGGAGAAGGCATCAGTGGCAACTGAGCCGCGTAGCTGATAAAACTTCCTTCAACATTATATTATATTGTCGATGGCATTCATTCAGTCATCATAGCCATTAATCAATTCATGGCCTTAGTCTGGCTAGCCATATATCTGTTAGTATTCTCAGTTTGAATACGGAATTACTTAATTTGGCCCCTTCCAAATTCATGGTTATGTTGAATACTCAGTTATACATCTTGAAGCATAACTTCTATCTCATCCACGGGGAACGATGCAAGAGATTGATGCTCCTTCCTGATCCCATAGTATCGAGTGTTGGACTATTGTTTAGTTCTAATACTTCAGAGGCCGCTTGAACTGACACGTCCTTGACTAGAGGTGGTGCGGTTGGTGTGGAGGGCTTGACCCCAGTGATTCGATTACTTCTTTTATTCATAATTTCAATTGGCAATATCATACCAGTAAATTAAAAACAAGGTCCTATCGGGCATGCCAAAAATAATTGTTGCTTAGTTTTCGGCAATTGAAATGTGGCGTGATAGAATTGAATTTACAACTTAATTCAAATCGAACGACTATGACCCCAAGAGTTGAGATAGGCAGATAAATAGTGTATGACCTTGATCTGATGAGATCGGTCACCTATTCAACCACTCGCTCAATGTGTAAATAGGAACATGAAATATTCAGAGGGTAGGGTTCATCATGTCCTTTAATGACGGGTTATACTTTTGCCTTCCATACGAAAAGCCTTCTCAGTACATATAAAGAAAAATGAGATAGGGATTCTTACTGTCGATCATGAAAAAAACGGCAAAGTACCTCAGCATGCGAGCATAGACTCAAATTACAGATAATATTATCAACTACTTAATAAACGTTACGGATTGCACTACAAATTATAAATGGCAAGCTAAAAGCAAAGAATTACACTAAAAAATGTAATTTACTTGACAAGAAGTAAAAGATTACACTACATAATGTTAAAAATAATAATAATAATAATAATAAGATACTGTTTGAATTTGATTAGATTGGTGTCAAACAAAATCTTGCAGCTAAACCCCATTGCTATTTATAACCTTAATTAGGCCATCCAGATCATTTCTCATCTTCTATTAGTTACTATAACTGCCATCCATCTTGTAACCGCTTCTTCACTATTTCGGCTTTAACAACCACTTAAACAATGACATGCTATTATTTGATATGCTCCACCTTTAAGGAATCTTCTTTGTATGCGGATCATAAAAACACGACGTGCATTCATTCAGATCATATATATAGCTTACTTTGATTGGTTATCATGAGAAATGGAGACAACAAGGATGAAGACATATCACGCGAAGCAGTGGAGATTGAATGCCTAGGGTAGCAGAAGTTTCGTACCAGGATAATATTTGTGCCCACAGATTATCGGAGTAGTAATAACCCTAAGAACAGTTCGGATTGAATATAAACATCACGATCAGCTCAAAAAAAAAAAAAAAAAAAAATCAACAGTGGAAATTTTCGTTCCCACTGATTCGTTTGGTGTGGCCCACCTGAGTTTTAGATCTGCCTGATTAGGCTCTTGGCCTGTTACAGGCATTTCAAAAATGATGGACGAAGTGGATTGGTCACTGACATATCTGTGAGGCCGACACAGCCCCGGGAACAGGTATATCTCCGATCCCGGGGTCACAGGCAATCGGGACTCTTGCCCTCGTCAGGATGTGGCTGGACTTATACTAAAGAAATGGACGGTTAAGAATAGTTTGCATTCAATGCACATGTGGCCTACAAAATTATATGGTTTACTGGCTTTTATATATATATATATATAGCCCACGGCATCTTAGGGTGGGTACACCATTGTCTGGTGTCACACGTGCCACTCATCTATGAATAGGTGATACGTGAAGAGACTCGATGAATGACCATCCCTGGGACCTACTGCAGGCCTACCGTGATGTTTGCGAGAAATCCACTCCGTTCGTTTATCTGTTTTGCAAACTCATGTTAACTTGAATCTTTCATATGCAATTCAAACCGTTCATAAGGTCATTCTGTGAGGAACTTTGGTGGCCCCATGAGTATTTCAATGGTGGGCATCCAATTACCACCTTTTTTTTTTTATCATATGGCTCACTATAGTTTTCGATCTGTCTATTTTTTATTTTATTTTTCTCATATTCTCGTATGAGCTGGCAAAGTTGACGAATGAGGTTGTTCACAAACATCAAAGTAGGCCCAATTATAGGTGCCGTCCATCAGTTTTTACAGCGCATTTTAAGGGTTGAGTACAAGAAACATATCCAAAGCTCAAGTGGAACATACGGTAGGAAAAGTGGAAAGAATAATTTCCACCGTTGAAACCTTCCTAAGGCTTAGAGTGATATTTATTTTTCATACAACCTGTTCACAACCTTACAAAGACATGTATAAAGGAAAAGAATAAATATCAGCATGATTAAAAACTTCTTTAGCCCTCAGGGATTTTTCAATGGTAAACTTTTAATTTGCACTGTTTCCTGTGGTGTGGTCCACTTCAAATTTATACATGCTTAATTTTTAAAATAAAGATATAAATTTTCTGGTAAAATGGATGGACGGAGTGGATAAAATACATGAATTACAGTGAACCTTACAGAGTTTACTCAGTACGCAATCCGCTTCCCACCCAAGGAGCTTCCTGGTCCAAGCACTAGCACACCTTCATGTGGTCATGTCAGGCACGCAGAGACGACTATACATCAGTTATTAAGGCTCGTAGTGACAGCCTTTTCAAAATTCTAAGTGAGCCACGGGACAAGAAACATTGAGAATGGAAATGTCTTAACTTTTCAGGGGCCGACTCTGATGTTTGCAGGCCATTCAAACCATCCGTGGGGTTATTACCACTGGGTAAATTACAGGCCCAAATATCATCCTGATCAAGAAAATTTTCAATGGTGGTCATTCCATTATTAAGTTGTTTCGTGTGCGCGGCATGATCCACCTGAGTTTTGGATCTGTCTGATTTTTTTACTTCTATTTGATTGTGATTTTGATAAAGTGATTGACTGCATAGATTTTTCATAGGCTTCCTTCTGAGTCTATATGGCTTCCGATTATTGCCGAGTGACCCAATCACCACATATATCTTAATGACTTAACATGGCTGGATTTGATTGAACCACGTAGCACGGCTAGAAATAAACACAATTGGGCACATACTAATTTCCAAAACATGCTTAATCCAGCCTCATTCCACTCTAAACAAGACAACTGTTTGGGTCACCAGGGAAAATCCATGGTGATTTGTGACTTGGATTGTGTGGTGCCCTTGTGATTGGTGATATGTATTGTGTGGTGATGCCAACGCTAGCCAGCTACATGGTGTCAGAACTCCATGGGACTAGAGGTGGGCACGGGACTACCCAATCCGGTTAACTCGACTCGTCCGACTCGATCCAAATTGAATGGATGAGTTGGTCCGAATCGAGTAAGCTTTGCCCAATCCGAACTCAACCCAAAACTTGATCCAATTAGACTCAACTTGATCTGAAACCCGATTCGACCCAACTCGCTAACCCTACTCTGACCCAATCCCAACCTCTCTCTCTCTCTCTTTATCTCTCTCTCCCTCATTCTCCTCCTCTTCCAAGCCTGGCAACCACTCACCACCATCACCTTCCTCCTCCTCATCCTCATCCTCCTCCTCCTCTCCCCTCTCCCCTCTCCACTCCCTCGATCCCTCCCTCCCTCCTCTTCCTCTTGCAAGCCCAACAACCACCCTCCTCCTCTTCCTCTCTCTCCTCTCCACTCCCTCCCTCCCTCCCTCATCTATCAATCTGAATTGGTGCCAACTCAACCTGACTTGGTACTTATGACGGGATCGGACTCAGTTTGGATTAGATCAAGCCAGACCGAACTTGAATCAAGTCAGGCATGCTAGACTCAATATCGAGTCAAATTGAGTTCGGGTCAAACCTATTTCAAAACCGAATCAAGTCGAGTTAACCCTAACTCAGTCCAACTTGACTCGATGCCCAACTCTATATGAGGCCCACCATAATGTATGTATTTTATCCACGACGTCCATCAATTTTGCCAACTCAATTTAGGGCATGATCTGAAAATTAAAGCATACCCAAAGCTCAAGTGAAACGCACCACATGAAAGAATAAGGACTGTGGTGTACACTTTTGAGACCTTATTAGGCCCCACAATGATGTTTCTTTGTCATCCAACATGTTCATAATGTTATACAGATTTGGCAGATGTGTGGTGATCCCAACACCACCTAGCTTGGTACATGGAGATGTAACTGGTTTCTTAGAAATTAGACACGCAAAACGGAAGGGGAGTGGCTGGTGTACCACACACTAGATATAGGACTGGTGTGTTGATATCAGCAAATTCTGTGGGTCCCATCATGAGGTATGTGTTATATCCAATCTATTCATCCATTTGATGAGAGCGTCGTAAGTCTTGATATGAAAAATAAGATAGATCTAACGATAAGTGGACCACACTCCAAATAGCAATAGGGTATTGAACGTCTACCATTGAAACCCTTTTGAGGGTCACAGAAGTTTTCGATCCATATGAAATTTGTGTTTCCTCTTCATCCATGTCTTTTTGACCTTATGAATAGATTGGATGGAAAATAAACGTTACGGTGGGCCCTACGATTGTTTTAGCTATAAAAATAATTACCCCTGCTGCTATTTGTGGTGTGGTTGAGCTTTGGATATGATTCATTTTTTGCCTCATGCTCTTAGATGATCTCAAAAAATTGATGAACAGTGTGGATATAATAAATACATCATTTTAAGGGCCATGTAACTTTGATCTCCTTTGAACCGTTCCTACAACTAGTAGATTGAGGAGCGTCAGCACTCGCCTTCACCTGCACAAATACCTAGTGTGTGGTACACCAGTCAATCCGCTTCCACCCAAAACATGTTTGAAAGCTATTAAGTAATCAACAGGCGCATGTCTGACAATAACACATGGTGCAATCATGTTCCATCCTAGCCCACCCAGGTTAATTTCTCTCACCAGATGCACATTGGATACCATTGCCGCCCACCTAGCTACCGTGGCCCCCACAATGATGTATGTGTTTTATCCATACAGTCCATCCATTTTGGAACATTATTTTAGGGTATGACTATAAAAACAAGAAGATAGATCCAAATATCTGGTGGACCACACAACAGGAAACTAGTCTGTAGTATTTATTTGCCATCCAACCTATTGATTAGGCCACAAAGACGTGGGATAAAGGGAAAACACAAAATCAGCTTTATCAAAAACTTGTGGTCCCCAATAAGTCTTTACCAGTGGTTGTTCAATTACCACTATCTCCTGTGGCGTGGTCCACCTGAGATTTTGATCTACCTCTTTTTCTTGGGTCATGCCTTAAAATAATGATAAAAAATGAATGAACGGTGTGGATAAAACGTATGCATCATTGTGGCACCCACAGGGAGTAGGGAATCCGCCTCCCGTCTCACAGACATCATTGGCGTTTTTCCTTCATCCATGTCCGTCTACCTTATCAACAAGTTGGACGGTTAAGATGAAGAACATCCAACGGTCGTATTCAAGAAACAGATGTCCACGAATCAGAGGTTAGGATTGTTAGAAAATATTAGATTGTGGGTTCCATTGAGTCAACGTATGAAGCCTATACAATTTCTGAGTAGCTGCATATCAAGGGTCATGCTCTGTCAGAGTATCAAAAAACTTTCCTGACATAAACAAATGCAAGGAATGGATACCAATGTTACAATGTACACAGACAGAGATAAGTGCGTGCATGCATGCATGCATGGAAGCACGTACAAGGGAAAGAAACGTGTGGAAGAAGAGTAGGGAATGCATTTAGAGGAAAGGGGTGCATAGGGTTGTTTGGCAGGCTTTTGGGTGTGATCCAGGTCGTTTGGTAAGAAGCAAGTACCTCTCTTTCTTTCCCCCTCCCTTCCCTTCTCTTCCAACATGTGACTCTCTCTCTCTCTCTCTCTCTCTCTCTCTCTCTCTCTCTCTCTCTCTCTCTTTGTGAGAGAGGATAGATAATTTTTCAAACACCTCTAACAAAGTCACACCCCTTCCACACCTTTGTCTATATAACCCTTGCCACTACTTGCATAGCCTCTTCACTCAAAACAGATTGCCACAACTGAAACAAAAAAAAATGCCAACTTCACCATCAGAACCTCTCAAGCTTGCTTTATGGGCATTTCTTGCAGCTGCCTCCATCCTTCTCCATGGTTTCAATTCCTCTCCCTTTCCCCCCTTTTTTCCTTTCATCAAATGCTCTATCTTCATAACTAAAATGCAAGGAACTCATTTTTAAATAATAGAATATGTATTTTATTTTATTTTATTTCTTACAATTTTCTGTGATACAAGATGAGTATTGATTTATTATATTGTTGTAGCCCATGGAAATGCATAAGTAGATATTTTAAAACCATGGTTGCATATCCATATTCCATGTATGCATATGCAGACTTACATTACAAATATCCACCCGTGTGAAATTGATCTAATGTTGGTAGTTGCATGGGGAAGCATGGATAGTCCAATTAATCCACATGGACTGTACTTAATATCTAGCCACTCTTAGACCTGTTTGGACAATTCTAACCATCTGATCAGTAATCTATAAAATGGAATGCCAAAATAGGTCCACTGGATAAGTTAAAACCATACATTTATTGGGGACCTTGGATGGATTTTGTTCCAAAAGAATCACTTTTGTTAGATGATCCTAACCATCCATCAATGGCTATGAAAGGAAGACAGACCAGTAGAAAGCCAACAGGTGTAACTTTTGTATGATTGGCACTAAATGGATGGTCCTGATTAATTTATTGGGCTGCAAATGGACCATTGGCAACCAGCAAACACTGGGTTCCTAATTCCATCCGAGTTAAATCATAGTTCTTTTAAAACATGAAAACTCAGCTGGACTTGAAACCTAGTCTAGTATAGTCGAGTCGACTTGAAAAACTCAGATGAATTTTTGCCGAGTATTTTCAAGTCGAGTTGGGATTTCTCGAGTTTTGACTGAGTTATGACCAGATTGAATTTTTCTCCAAGTCTGGGTGAAATCTGGTCAAGTTTTAAACTACTAGTTAAACTAGCTGCTCTCTGTTACACTCCTTTTCATTTCTATTTTTCCTCTTCTGGGCAGGATGCTGCGGTGCAAGTTGCGGCATCAACCGTCCAACGGTGCAACAGACTCAGGTGGGGCACGGTAACCCTCCAAAATTCACAGTCGAGATCCGGAATAATTGCCCGACGTGCCCTGCAATCAACGTCCACATCAAGTGCGGCAACTTCTCCCAGGCCTTGGTGAACCCCAAGCTGTTCAGAGTGCTGGCCTACGACGATTGTGTCGTGAACAGCGGCTTGCCTTTGGCTCCACTGCAGAAGCTGTCTTTCAGCTACTCACACCAGAAGTTCCTCATGTCCTTAAGAACTTGGTATTTCCAATGCGAATGAGAGGCTGACCATTCCTCCATGGCCCCTCTTCCAAGTTCAAATCCAACTGCTGTTTCATCTCCTCTGTTTGTTTGTCTTACATATCTTGGATGCTGATGTTGCTCTTTTGAATTATGTTTTGAACGGTCTTCAAGAAAGTGCATGTAACTTACAGTTTGGAAAGGGTACCATGCAACCTTTTAGTAATATGGGCTGTTCATATGGTTGGATGGGGGCCACTATTAAGTGTCCAAGTTGAACAAAACCTAGCCACCTCATTATTGGCATGGCAATGGATGGTTAGAGATGAAATGCAGTAGTCCACCGATTAAATGGCCAGGATACTTGAGTAGAATTTCAGTCCATGACCCACCAAAGGTGGAGCTTACCAGATGCCTGAATTTGGATATGAATTCAGAGAAATCTGTAGCAATGTAGCAATGTGTTTTAGGAAGCTCATAAAGCTGCAAGCATGACAAGGGAGCATAACCGTTCTTTGAGCTCCAAATCAGACAAGGAGACGGAGAGGCCAATAGGATCAGATCATAATGTCTGGAGAAGCAATTCACAGTTGATTTCAGGCCTCCCGCCTGTTCAACAGGAGGTGTTTGCTTGTGCCTGAATTCTGGTGTACAATGACAATGACCGGGCATCTTAAGTTTTTCTACTAACATCAGACTACCTTACAGTACCGTGGCCTTCATAAGATAGTGATTAGTAGAAATAATGCAGTGCAGTTAGAAACTGGCCAGGATGTTGCACTAGCAGATATACCTTATTACATGGCATCAGGAATTCATAGACAGAACAGTATGATCGTCCAAATGCACTAGGAAGTGGGCGAAAAAAGAACATATTAGCATGAGAGAGGAGCTAAGGATCTCCTGATTTAGTTCTAAAGCTGCCGTTGTTGAAAAGAAGAGAACCTGAAAATAACAGTATGAAATAACAAGCAATTTGATCTTAATTACAGGATTTAAGAAGCTTATGTTCGATTTCCTCACATGGGTAACATCACTGAAATACCGTTCGCATAAAAGGAAGAAAAGAAAAGAAAAAGGGGGAAAAAAAAAGGGTGTTTGCTCACACCAAATATCATAAAATTTTGCAACAAATTAGACTGATTAATCATGAAATTTCACGATACAATTCATGGTGACAGATTTAACCAAAAAAAAAATTTTAATTAAATAAGCCCAGAAATAAATGGAGTGTGCTGATAGAACACAAAATTCATCTTTCGCCTACTTAATGTTACATGCACAAGTAAAAGGAGGTGGCAAAGAGCTCATCTCCCCTCCTTTCTTCAAAGAGGTGTTTAGTTTTACATTAACATTCTCTATCTTCCTGGCAACTAATTCCTCTCAGAACCATGTACTAGATACAAGACAAGGACCCCAAATATCAAATTGTAAAAGCATCTCCTCACGATGGATGCACATGGGGCAGTGATGGGGAGGTGACGACTTTGCAAGAGGGCACAACATCAAACAGATTAGAGGCACAAATAACCGTAGCAAGCACACTTTTCTCTTCTTCTTTTTTTCTCTTTTCTTTTTTTATTGAAAGAATATAATTATAATGAAACAACAAAAGCCATGCCATCCCATCATGTGCAACAATTCAAAAAAATAAATTGAGCACCATGGATGTTAGTAATAACAATACCGTGAAAATTCCAAACTCCATACAGGGGGCAGAGGAAATATTATGGGCACCTACGGTATATACTGCTCCTGTCTTTTCATCCTGCACTTTGATGCTTGAGGAGCCTGAAATCAACCATGGTGTATGTCAATGAAAAGGTTTCCTTTTGCCTACAAAACCTTTTTCTTCTTCAAGGAAGAAACAGATTACTGTGTACACATGCATGTTCAGTGCACAAGCACTATGACATGTTTTCATCAATGAATATTGTCCTACTGGCAGTCGTGCTTCTGTGATTGTCAACATATGATAATTAACCAACATCGTCGTATGCAATAGCTGTTTGGAAAATGGCACAAATGGCAATTGTGCCCGCTCATCGTCACTGTCATCACTAATATAACCTAGTTCCTGTTTCCCAGCAACCGCCATGGATTGGAAATGGAGCTTTGTTTGAAAAGTGCAGAAACCCAATTCTGCATTGAGCAGAATAATGGAAGTCTGTCAAACCATCTCCAAATGGCAAGTGATCACAATTCCTTGAATAGAAGAATTGAGCACAATGGCCATTCCACTCAACACAAAGTAACTTCCATGCACACTCTTCGGAATCAATTGGAATTTAAATAGCAGAGAAACAAAAAAGGCAAGAGAAGAGTAGAAATGCATGCAGCCAAACAACTCGAGATAATGTATGAATACAATTGTACATAAATACCAAGTAGGTGATACTGATCCCCTATTATCAGATCAGATGTGATCTCAAACTAGATATGATACAGGTTACTTTCTGCAGATGCAGATACTACATGTAGAGGTACCTGCAATCCCAAGTAATCATGACAATTTTGGCAGATACAAACACAATAGGTCTGTGGTCTTCAGAGCTCATGAATGAGCTAGTCTTCTAGGTTGTATGATGGTACCTGACTTTGTTTCATTCTATCCTTGCACATTTATGTTGTGTATCTTGTTAGGGTAGTTTTATCAATTGGCAATGAAATTTGTCACAAGACAAATGGAAGAAAGCATTAGGGAAACCCACATGAATCAAAAATCTTATGTCATGTGGCTGGCAGAAATATTGACTTTGGAACTAATGAATGTGTTTCGTTGTTGAGGTTCTATTGTTTCCTGTAGTGCTAGATTCCAATTTGGTATATCAACTGTGAAAAGTAGGATCAAAGTGATGAAAATTACAGGTTTTCACACTGATATTGAAATAAAGGATTATATATTAAATCTAGTACTCGAGAGAATTTGACAGAACTAACCTAATGGATAAGAAAAAAAAAGGTGACAAGAAATAGAAGAAAAAATACAAAAAGTGGGAAAACTACTGATATGATCTTAATGTTGCCATTTAAACTATTTGAAACATCCATAAGCTGGAGACATGTACACGCAAACATGGGTGTACATACATCAGCATCATCACCATTATCATTATAGCTTTGTTCAAGATATTTGTGGTCAGCTTCACAAATCCTGTTCAGCAATCATACCCAAGGTTCTATCCTTGCAAGGCAAAAGGCCTTCACAATTTACATCCCCTTCCAACAACTTGAGCCAATACCTTTTAGGTCTTCCTCTCATCCTCTTTTATGTCCCTTCTTCACCTCCTTACTGGAGGCATCTCCACTCTTCATAGCATAGCCGGTCTAAACCACTCTTTTACAATTCTTCAAAAGTTCCATTGACATGGAGACAATACGACATTTACAACACGTCTCCACTTTCTCATCCAGCTCTAGTTCTATTAGAAACATTCCTAAGAAATCTCTCCATCCCTTTTCAATTACAGACCTAAGGTAATGAAAATATGAATTTTGAGGAATTTCCTTGCCTTATATTTGGAAGTAAAGCCTCTTCTCTATAATTATTCATACTAAAGGAATGACATGCTCATAGGGTGAGCAGAGCTGAAATGAGCATGTTGAGATGGATGAGTGGCAAGATGAGGAAGGATAGAATTGGAAATGAATGCATTCAAGGGAACTTAGGGGTAGCACCAATAGGCAATCAGATGGGGGAAAGTAGATTCAGATGCTTCGGCAATGTGCACAAGAGACCAAGAAGTGCATAAGTTAGAAGTAGTGTGACAAATATTGCCAAAACCACTTTGTAGCAAGTGATCATAGAAGCATCTCTATACATAGAAGCATCCCTTCCATGATTTTTTCTTTCATATTAAAGATTCCTTCCACACTCTAGATACTTTATACATAGAAGCATCTCTTGTTCACCAAACCCCCACTAAACCATAGTTGAAGGAGATCAATTTTCTCTGACAAAAGCTCTCCTCCATCCCAAACCACCGCCCCCACTTCCCAAGAAGAGCTAAGTTCATAGTCTCCAAAACTCTCTTATATTGGCCACCCTCTGGTTGTGAGGCTTGCACACCTCCTCCCATGACAAAAGATAGAACTTGTTCTTATTTTCTGATCTTTGCCACAAAAAGTCCCTACCAATTTTCTCCAACCCATTCAAGACTGATTCGGGCATTTGAAGAGGGACATGAAGTAGTTAGGCATATTAGAGAGCTGCTTTTATGAGCATAATCCAGCCCTCCAAAGACAAGAATCTACCTTTTCATCTTGATAGCTTCCTCTCCATTACAATCTCATACATGCTTTGGAGGCTTCCCAATGCAAAAGGCATTCTTAGGTACATAGAGGGAAAAAACCCCGCTCTACACCCAAATACTCCAACTAGAAGCTCCAATTCCCCTTCATCCGTTCTAACCCCCAACATTTTGCTCTTAACGTTGTTCGCCTTCAAGCCCAAAACCACTTTGTAGCAAGTGATCACCATACGAAGCCCACCAACTATCACTGGGTTGGCATCATAGAAAATAATGGTGTCATCTGCAAACTGAAGATGAGTGATGGGGAACTATTTCTGCCCACCTTGAAACCACTAAGAAGACGCAATTGCTAACCTTTCATCAACATTCTTTCAAAGCCTCACCACAACCAAGAATAAGATGGGGATAAAGGGTCTCCTGCCGCACACCTTGTGAGCTTTTACAAAAGCCTTTTGGTGACCCATTAACAAGAATGGAGTATCTCACGAAACAAATGCACTCTCTCATCCACCTCCTCCATTTATCGCCACACCCAATCCAGCCCACCATGTAGTCCAAAAAGGACCAATCCACACCAAACCTTTGGTTCGCTCCTCAAATCTAGAATCAATGCACTCATGGACCATGAACGCACAATCGAGAATCTATCTACTCGGCACAAATGTGCATTAATTATCCTCAATGGCACGCTGCCCAATGCCAATTTGAATTAGGAAGCGAGGACCTTAACAAGGATTTTATATAGGCCTCCAATGAGACTAAGATCTAAAGTTGTTAATGTTTTCTGCCCCGAATACTTTTGGGATGACAGCAATAAAAGATGCCCCAATGTTCGCCGACAAACAACCTCCCTTTTCTAACTCAGAAAAGAGGCCCATTAAGTTGTTTTTTAATACATCCCCAAGAAACCCAGAAGAAAGCCATTGGAAAGCCATTTAGGCCCCGTGCCTTCTCCCTGCCTAAAGACTCAACCGTGGACTTCACCTCTTCTTCTGAGAATGGACATTCCAAAGAATCCACCTACTCAAGCAACATCCTACTGAAATCAAGGTTATCTAGATTTGACCTATCCCAAACTTCTTTAGATAGCATTCTTTTGTAAAAATTCACCGTTGTCCTCGCATAATTGCTCCTTCCCTTCAACTCTCCTACTACCAAACTAGAGACTTTGTTGCATCTGACCCTAGCATTAGCAATGTTGTGAAAAAACTTAGCATTCTTATCTCCCTCCTCCTTAAACCATACCACTATGGACCATTGGCACCATTTAATTTCTTCCTCTTTTAAGAGGATAGCAATAATCTTGGGAAAGCTTAGACTGCTCCCTTTTCTCATCCTTTGATAGGACAGATAGAACTTTCTTTCTTAATATCTAGTTCCTGAATACCTGCCAAAATGCTTCCCATTTCCATCTCCCTACTACCTAGCACCTCTTTTTCCAGCCGTTGATTTTATCTTTGAGCATACGCAATTTTTGACATAGCTTAAAGCTGGCATAAGTCATAACCCTCCCCCCCAAACAAACCCCACCAAAGTTTAACTAACTCTGGATATCCTTCTACCTCCAACCACGCCAACTTGAACCTAAATGGCTTGGGTCCCCAATTTTCATCTTCCACTTCAAAAAGGATAGAGTAATAATCGAAAACTGGCTTCGGGAGCCCACACAGCCCCACCAAAGAAATCGATTAACCCACCCCCAAGAATCTTTTGATTTTAGTTGTAATAAACCTCTCCTGACCATTAGAGAAAGTAAAGTTCACCGCCCCCAATGGGAGATCGAGCATCTCATGCAAATTCACCTAGTCAGAAAAATATATCATGCTTCGAACCAGTCTACCACTGTTAGGTTTTTAGAACGTGAATCTAGTAACGCTAAAACCACTGCCCACACACCAAGGGGAATCACACCTGCTCCACACATAAGAAAGCTACTATTGCCTCCGACTAGCATCATTAGGGTCATCCTTCCACCCCCCATGTAGCCTACACCCACTCTCTCAAATTCAGTCTTCCCACTCTTTGCATAGCCCAGCTCTCTCTCTCTTTCTCTCTAGTGTGCGCACGTGCGTGAATAATGCATACCTATATAAATTTGAGCACTTGCAATGTTTGTCCTATCATCAGGAACAACTCTACTGCATCCCCACTCTGACACTCTTCTAAAGCTTAATGGAATGCTGAAGTTCTTGGGATTAATTGATGACATGAGTTTGTATGCCATAGAGGAATCAGTACTTGAGGAATTTCTCTGAATAGACAGTCTCATAATTCTGCTTGTCTTGTATAACAGCTGGTTGAGCTCACAGATATTAGTTTAATGTTGCCACATGAATTTATGGTTTGCAAAGCGATAAAAGTAATATTGGATACTAAGAACCACAATTTGCGAATATTCAAGCCTATGACGAACTTGGGATAGATTCAACTGTGGAAAATACCTCTAAAATGAAACAATTCAGTGCATTTAAAATTCTAGAGATTGATTGATCCAGATACCTAGAGATATCTTAAATTTGCTAGTTGCAGCAAACATTACTATTTTAGAACTCCACGAGTCATTGCAAGTTAATTTCAAAAACTAGAAATTCATATAATTGAAACACAACCACAGTTTACTTGGGCTGCCTTGAGATAAGAGAGAAAGTACATTGCCATACAAAGACATGCTGAAAATTTTCAGGCCATTCTGCCGTGCCAGCACTAGTTCATAGTTTGTAGGATTTTTTTTCTGCACAATCATGGGGGGCCAAATACTCAAAAAGGAAAATTAGTGCTTACGTGGCTGTCCAGCTTGACAGTTGTCAGAACGTGTTTGTATGGTACCATATTTTTCTCCCATATGACATATGCAGCCTTAACATTTTTTTTGAAAAGAATCAAACGCAAAACTAATGGTAAAAATAGTTTTTGATACTCACAGTTGTAGTCAACCCATCCAATTGTTTGATTCACGAGATCATAAAAGACTAGCTTGTTCGATAACGCTAGATCTGCAGGACAACACAAATAATGGAGAGCGTCAGTAACAAAAACAGTTGTAACTTATAATTTTCTTTTCTCATATCGACAAATTAGTTCTGCACCAGGTTCACTAGGATCTGGTAAACCAAAATGATGATTGCAACAATACTTACGGCGATCATTAGAGTAGAAAGTTCAGCATAAAACTAGAACCATGAGCCACAAAGGACTATCTAAATTGATTCGTTTCTGCCGATAAGATCCTAGCACATCATAGGAACTACAAAAATAGATGCTGCTTTCTTTTTAACTTTTTATTTTTAAGATTCCTTGAAACTGTAAGAAATTGGCATTGTCAAATAATGTTTGGAAAATGAGAAAATGGATAAAGTGATTCTTAGGCCACATATCGAAGTCCACTACTGTTGATAAAAAAATAACAAACTTATAGTTAGATTCTAGAAGAAGATGGATGTCAAGATAAAACAACCATGTTCTTGATCCACTATGTATATCATTATCATATGTGCCTGTGTGGTTCATCAATTGCATTGTCCAACAACATTATTACATACTGTGATCTTTACTTATGTTAACTATACCAGGGCATGTAGCACATGCGGGTGAAATCAGAGAGAGGCTCCATTGGCTGGCCTTTGCAGGTGAAATCAGAGCCGTTCTTCAACAGCCAGATTCAGACATGAGTGACCCATCACTATGGCCTACTCGAGTTTTAGAACTGCCTTGTTTTTGGGCTGATGTCCTAGCATGAGGTGCCATAGTAGATATATGGAGTGGATTTCAGAGAGCCAAATGTCGCAGATTGTCTAGTAGAGGAGAAGCTTTGTGATACCTATTTATAACACAGGAGATGCATAGAGTTGCATGAATATCAAGGGATTAAACTTTCGAGACACTATGAAGCTCTGGGTTAGAGTGGAGAAGTGGAGAGATAGACAAAAGACAAGGGTATCAGAGAATCAATTTCATGAAGAGGTGATAAAAAAAAAAAAGTTTACTTAAGGTTTATCATCCCAGCACATTTCTCACTATGGCACATTTATACAACATCCAAACTTTCCATGAAATGCACCGTGTTTTTTAGATCACTGAGCATGAAAATCAGGCTGGTAAAGGTCAATAAGAGCAGACGACCAAATGGACTGTCTAAATAATTTTTCCATCCCTTTGTTTTGTAAATCATGAACCACCATAAGAGTGAAATGGCCTGAATTTTGTGCCAATCGATCTGAAGCATGCACCATGTCCTTGAAAGCTTGGATCTCATATAATGTGCTATTTTGTCACATATAATAGTGCGTAGATGAGCATGACAATGAACACGTGGACTTGGCAGACCTCTTTTTTAGTTGAGAAGTATAGTGAGAAGAGGAGGAATTGCACATGGTTTTTATGATATGGAGAAAGCCCACGACAGAGTAAGAATGGACGTCATTTGCTGGGTCATTACTAGTAAAGGTATCGCAGCCGCAGGAAGATTTATAATGATTAGTAAAGACACATGACTGTGTTGTTAAGAGTGAGAACAGTGTGTGTTAGAAAGATATGTTTCTTGTAGCGGTAAGGCTCCACAGGGTCTACATCTAACCCTTACCTTTTCACATTCATTATAGAAGAATTAATAGCTAGTATCAAGGATGAGGTCCCTTGATACATGTTGTTTTACCAATGACATGCAGTTGATCAATGGGACTAAGAGATGATAAACGCTGAAATTAAGGTTTGGCATAAGACTTTAGAATCTAGAGATTTAAAGATAAGAGTATTAGAATGCCACTTTAGTATGACCAGTGTTCGAGTTATCGGTATCGCATTAAGTATCACACCCTTGGGATACAGATATGTATCAGTTATCTCACGGGATATATCGTTTGTATCGGCTAATTTATTACACTTTTTGGGAAACATTGGGAAATTGGTTGAATTTTTCAATGAAGCTTAAGGGATTGTTAAAAAAGACCTTAATACACACTTTTACATCATAACATCTTAAAAAGGAAGTGCACATAATAGTTTTCCTTTGTATAAGGTCCTAAGCTATGCGTTGTCTAATTGAACTAATGCAACTATATTCAAATTGAATAGATAACATCTAGAGTATATGTGACAATCATTTCATTAAACACTCCTAAATACCTCAAAATTAGTCTCAATTGACAGTTGTTTGAAGGGAAATTTTAAAAAATAACAATAATATTTTATTAATTTTTAATTTAAAAATGATTTTTATTTTTCAAAAATTGACATGGGCTTAACAAATCAGTATATCAGTCCTCATAGATGTTTGATTTCATGTTTGGAGTGCAACATTGCATGCAATTTGGGAGAAATTGGGGAAACTTTGAATTTTCCCCAACTTTTCCCAAATTGGACCACCTACACTCAAATTTCGAAATTAGAGTGTAATGTGATGATCATTTCATCAAATACTCCTAAATACTTCGAAATTAGTCTCAATTGACAGCTGGTTGAAGAAAATTTTGAAAAAAAAAAAACATGGAGAACATGAAGAACCAATGGATATCAAAATCAAAGCTCAAACTCCATGATTTTTCATGGAAAACATGAAGAACCAATGGATTTGTAACCATTTGACACTGATTTAAAATAATTTCAACAAAAAAATGGACCGGAAATTGAAAGAGCTCACTAGATTGAACGTGTGGGATATATCAACACTACCTGTGCGTTTCGTATCGCACAGGTGGGATATAAGATATATCGTGGGATATATCGGTCGATATCGTCGATATTTAAAACATTGATTATGACTAATCAAAGATCTGAGGCCTTCATTTGAATTTACAGCTTGGAGATTTCCTCAGAGTAATCAACAAAAAAGAGATTCCTCAAAGTGATCTTTCTAGTTATATTGGCACCATCATTTAAAACAATGGAGAGATCAAGGAGCATTCAATAGAATTAGAACCAGGTGGATGAATTGGAAATAAGCCTCTCGAGTGTTGTGTGGCCATTGCCAATAAAACTCTTAAAAGAAAATTTTTATAACAGGGGTTAGACCGGCTTTTTATTGAAGAGGGGGAATTACTTGAGATTTCTCACCAAGAAGTACCCCAAAATGACCATTTTCATTATCTTGGGTCCATAATTCTTGAGAGCTGCTCATAAAATTGGAGCTGGTTGGATGAAGTGGACATATGCCGACTGAGTTTTATGTGAATGCCACATAATAATCAAACTAAAGGGGAAATTTTATAGGATGGCTACAAGACAGCCATACTTTATGGAACAGAATGTTGGACAGTCAAGGAATAACTTGTTTGTAGGATGAGTATGACAGAATTAAGGATGTTGAGATGGATGAGTGGCATGATGACGAAGGAAAGAATTAGAAATGAATGCATCTAGATGAACATAGGAATAGCACCATTAGGTAAGAAGATGAAGAAAAATAGGCTTAGATGGTTTGGCCATGTGCAATGGAAACCACGAAATGCTCCATTTAAAATGAGCGAGTTGGTTCAAGTTGAACGCTATAAAAGGGCAAGGGGAAAGCCAGAAAGATATAGGTGAGAAAAAGATTTGATCACATGTGGTTTAAGGAGATGGATCTTGATTGAGTGGAATGGTGGAACAGGATAGAACTGACCCATATAGTTGGGACGATGAATGAATAGACCAGTTATACCATATGGGGCAGATTGTTGGGGAATTATAAACACTGTTGAGATGGATGTGTGGGAAGACAAGGAAGGATAGAATTAAGAATGAGGGAGGCCCTTCAAAACAACGTGGATCTAATCCCAGCTGGATAAAAAATGACAGAAAGCCGATTGAGACAGTTCAGCCATGTGCTGAGATAATCAGAGACAACCCTGGTAAGCGAGGGAGCTTTGATTAAGGTTATAGGGCCTGAAAGGTAGATTCGAGGAACACCTAAAGGAAGTTCGTGAGAAGGGATGTTGTTAAAGCTGATAAGTATTATTATCATTATGATTATTATTATTATTAATTTATTTTTTATTATTATTATTATTTTATTTTATTTGGGGTGGGGGGGGGGGGGGTCCAATTAGTTCCTAATGCGTATTTTAAATTCTCAGGGGCTTATATTGTAAATTGTATCAAGTGGGGGGTATTTTTTCCTTGCCTCTACTTCTCTTTTATCACAAAATTATATGGTACCAGAGAGTGGTAACCAATCAAACTCATATCTTGTTCTACTCTCTCACCTCTTAAAACTCTTCCTTTTTCTCCTTTTCATTCTCTCTTGGGCTGAGTGTCTATTAAGGAACCTAGTGTTTCTTTTCTTGGCATTTCAGCCTCTTGTATGACCCATGTGTGAAGAGTGTGGTGATGCGTAGGTGATTGCTACACATTCCAGTGTGTGATTGAACTGATCGTGGACGTGTTGAGATGATTTGCACTTCACACGTCAAGCTTATATCATGTTGAAATGTGCAGCTGGAGTAATCATCGCCTTGAAAGCAGTGTTTCTCAAATTTTCATGTCTTCTTATCATATCTGGCTCTAATGGAGATGAAGCATGAAGAGCATAGACCTAGTTAAGTGAATCCATTTTATGGGGAGGGGGGTACAAGTTTTCTTGGCGGCCAAAGGAATGCTAAAATATTTGACTAGGGAGAAACTGGATGAAAGTGATAGTAAGTATGATGATTGGACTCAGGAGAATGCTCAAATTATGACATGGTTGTGTAATGGTGTGGAAACACCCATGACTAAGAATTGGACCATTCCAGTATATCAAAAGAAGTTTAGGATAGGTGTAGTCATAAGAGAAAAACATCTTTCATACCTATCAGTTGTTCGAAGAAATCTTCACATTCCAACAAAGAACAACGTAGAGAAGCAATGTAGAGAAATGTGGAAAGAGTTGAATGTTTATAAGCCACTTACTAGCAATGTAGAGAAACAACAAGAACAACGTGAAGAGTTTTGTGTGACCAAGTTCCTGTCTAGTTTGAAACTAGAATATAAGCCAGTGTGTGGAATCCATAGGTGAATATTTTTCAAAACTCAAAGAAATGTGGGAAGAGTTGAATGTTTATCAGCCAATTATTAACGATGAGGAGAAGCAACAAGAACAACATGAAGAGTTTTGTGTGACCAAGTTCTTGTTTGGTTTGAAACCAGAATATAAGCCAGTGCGTGCACAAATCTTCGGTTTTAAAGATGTTCCGTCAACAAATGAAGTCCATGCCCATCTTCACTCCTTTGGTTCTAATGTCAAGTCTAGTGGAATCAGTGACAGATCTGCATTGATGTTGTCTATCGGACGAGGAGAAGGTCGAGGTGGACAAGGTGATTGGGGTGGTAAAGGTGGTCCTAATGATTCTAGCTGAGGACATGAGAAATTTCGTAGGCCTCAGAACTATACTCATTTTGGGCTAACTAATCACACAGTGGAGAGATGCCAAGATATCGATGGAAAATCAGCCAAGCTAATTACGCCTCTTATTCTAAAGACAACAATGGATCTCATCTGACTGGTACCGTGACTACATCTCAGACATCCACTACCTCCGGATATTTGTTCACTCTCACTAAGGATGAGTAACCAAATTATTTGAAGACTTGGCCTACCTCCGGTACCTTTTATTCTTCTAAGGCTAATTTTTTAAACTCAGGTATAACTTGTTTAGCTTCTCAATCTCCTGCTCCATGAGTCATTGATTTCGAAGCATCTAATCATATATGAAGGGTAAGTCTTGTGTCTTTTTCTCTGTTACTTTGGCAGATGGGATCCTATCCAAAGTATCTAGAGAGGGCACCATTCATGCTAGTCCCTCACTTTCATTGTCTTCTATTCATTGTGTCCATAAACTCCCCTTTATTCTTATGAAAATTAGTAAACTCACTAAATCTCTTAATTGTTCTATAAACTTTTATCCTTGACATTATGTTTTCCAAGATCTAAAGATGAAGAAGAGGATTGTGGAGGTCATGAATGCAGTGCACTGTACTATCTTGATCATGGGCCAGTTGGAGCAACAACATAGACAAGTATCTCTCCTTACCAGTGGCACTATCATCTTGGTCAACTGACTTCAAATATCCCCACGAGATATTCCGTCATTGTCCAGTGTGTCATAGTTAAAATGTTAAGTGTGAGTTGAGTAAACATCATAAGGTCCCCTCCACGAGTGGAAAGGCATAGTAAAGTTCCATTTGCTTTAGTGCATTAAGACATTTGAGGTCCTACTCGAGTCTATAGCACATCAGAGTATAAGTATTTTGTTACCTTTGTTGATGATTTTTCTCCAATGACTTGGCTTTATTTAATGAAAGATCGCTATAAGTTATGTTCAAATTTTAAGTTGTTTCATATGGAGTTGTAGAACCAATTCAATTCCATTTTGTGTGCTTCAGTCCAACAATGCAAACGAGTATGTATCAAATTCTTTTAAGTCATACTTATTTAAACATGGCATTTCGCATTGAACATTGAGTGCTCACACTCAGCAGCAAAACAACATTGCTGAAAGGAAAATTTATCACTTGTTAGAAATACTCGTACGATGTTAATTCATACGAATGTTCCAAAGGCCTTTTTGAGTGATGTCATTCTGACTGTATGCTACCTAATTTAATTGGATGCCTTTCACCATTCCAGCAAGTCAATAACCTCACTCTGTTTTGTTTCCTGATATTCTAGTATTTTCTCTTTCCACTGAAGTTTTTAGGTGCATGTGCTTGGTCCGTAAATTGGAGCCAATTTTTTATATATGAGATCCCCAGCAATAAAATGTGTATTCCTTGGGTATTCTAGAACACAGACAAGCTATAGGTGTTACAGTAGTAGTCTTTGTAAACAAATTGTGTGTGCTAATGTTACCTTCTCTGAATCTACACAGTTCTTAGTTAAAGCTCTTGAAATAGAAGTTCCTCAGTCCTCTTCTATAGTGCCAATTCCTCTACCTGTAGAAGTCCATCTTATCCAGTGACTTTCTTCCACAAGTCTCTTCCAACAAATGAACCTACTCTCAAGGTTTACTCAGAACAGAAGAAGAGAGATAGTGAAGTTATCCATCCATGACTTGCCATCCACCACTTCTTTCTTCCAAGCCCTTCCAATCCTGCACCTTAGGATTTTTCTGATCTTGCTATTGCACAGAGGAAAGGTAGATGTTCTTGTACCAAACATCATATTTCCATATTTGAATCTTTTCACCGTTTGTCTCCCATATTTCACAAATGTGCATCATCTCTCTCCTCCCATTTTTCTTTTTTATTCTTTTTTTTTGTTTTTTTTTTCCTTTTCTTTTTGTGTTTCTACCCATTCTATTTCCAAGTCGTATCAGGAACCATTGTTTCGTGGAGGGTGGAAGCGGGCTATGGAAGAAGAGATGGTTTCTCTTCATTGTACTCATACTTAGGAGCTGACCCATCTTCCTGCTGGCAAGCGTGCTTTTGGATGCAAGTGGGTGCATACCATTAAATTTCAGTTTGATGGAACAGTCAAAAAGATTGAAAGCTCAATTAGTTGCAAAGGGATACTCTTAAACTCTCGGATTTTATTACACTGAGACCTTCTCTCCAGTTGCTAAGCTTAATTTCATCTGTGCTATTCTCTCAATTGCAGTTAACCATAGCTGGTCTCATTCCAACTCAATGTTAAAATTTCCTTTCTCCATAAAGATCTCACATAAGAAATCTACATAGTGCCACCACCAAGATTTGTTGTTCAGGGGGAGTAAGATAAAATGTGTAAGCTTCATACGGCTATCCATGGGTCGAAGGAATTGCCACAAGTGTGGTTTGACAAGTTTTGTAAGGTTGTGTTGGAGTAAGATAAAATGTGTAAGCTTCACAAGACTATCTATGGGTTGAAGGAATTGCCACAAGTGCGGTTTGACAAGTTTTGTAAGGTTGTGTTGGCCCATGTCTTGCAGAGGAGTCAAGCTAATCACTCTTATCTTCATATGGCAGAGTGCAACTAGGTTGATTGTGTTGGCTGTGTATGTGATGATATTGTAGTCAAGTAGTGATAGTGAAGGAACTGAAGAACTCAAACAATACCTCCAACGTCATTTTTTGACAAAAGATTTGGATTATCTTCAATATTTTCCTAGGGATAGAGGTTTTTAAATCAAAGAAAGGAGTTGATCTGTGTCAATGAAAATATACCCAAGATTTACTTATAGAAACCACTGTCCATGGTGCTAAGCCTACCGATACGCTAAAGGATTTTAATCATAAACTGGAGAGTGATCAAGAAGACATAGTTGAAGACCCAAGAAGGTATAAAAGATTGGTTGGAAAACTTATTTACTTGACTATTACTAGGCTAGGCATATTGCATGCTATTACTGTGGTTAGTCAATTTATGACTTCTCATAGAAATCTACATTCTGATGCAGTTGTCGAGATTTTGGGGGTGTCTTAAGGGGAACTCCATGTCAAGGAATCTTATATAAGCGACGTAATCATCTCTAGGTTGCTGGGTATTCTACTGTTGGTTGGGTAGGTACTCCATCTGATAAGTAGTCTACAACCAGATATTGTACATTTGTGGGTGGAAATTTGATCGTGCTGAAGAGTAAGCAAGATCGGTATAAAAGCATAATATAAGGCCATAGCACATACCACGTGTGAGCTTGTATAGGTAAATAAGTTGTAACGAGAGATGGGTTTTACTAAACTTTGCCGATGCAATTGTTTTGTGATAATTAAGCAGCAATTCATATTGCAAACCCAATAGTTCATGAGAAAACCAAACATACTAAAATCGACAATCATTTTATTTGTGAGAAAGTTAACAATTGTGAAATTTCGACACCGTATATTAAGTCTCAAGATCAACTTGCTGATGTGTTCACTAAAGCTATTGGTCGCAATCAATCTGAGCGCATCTCTTCCAAGGTAGGCATCAATGATATCTACAATCCTGTCCAAGGGGAAGTGTTAAAGTTGGTTAACATGACCCGTATGATCATATGGCCCAGCTAATCCTCCTTTTTTCTCCTTTATGTCCTCTCCTTGTGCATATTTTATATTCTCAGGGGATATTTTGGTTTTAGGACTTAAGTGAATAAAACAAGAGGGTGGAGACATCCAACCCTAACCTCTCTCTTTTACCACCAAATTACAGATGTCAAGCCTTTTTTACTTATTAATGATAGGGTATTTTTACAGGAACTTCTAGTGGAATAAGATTTGTAAAGCTGGCCAGAAATATTTGGAACAAAGCTAAGATGATCATAATGACGACAATGATTGGCAAGAAAGAGGGGAGATTGGCATTCGAGGATTAAATGATGTTATTTGGAGTTCGGGACAACCGCACTACCTCAGAATGCTAGGAAATCATGGTTGACGATTACTATCCACAAATCAATTGGTAAATTCCTTGCCATAGTTGAGAGTTAGTTCTCAAGCAACATGACTTACATGTGCCAATTACATGGCAACTGGAGAACTATTTTGAATGGCTTCCCTTGACCAATCTTAATTGCTAGGTTAGTTGTGCATTACACAAAACGTTGTGACTATGGATCTACATATTGGACAAGAATTACCATCAATTTGGTTCAACGTCAACCAGTGTTCAAAATATTGGTATCGTGTTACCTATCGCGTCCTTGGGATACAAATATGTATCAATTATTGAACAGGATATATCGTTTGTATCGGGTAATTTATCGCACTTTATGGGAAACATGGGGAAACATTGGGAAAATCGTTGAATTTTTCAATGAAACTTCAGGAATTGTTAAAAAAAAAAAAGACCTTAATACACACCTTTAAATCAAAACATATCAAAAAATAAGTGCACATAATAGGTTTCCATTGTATAGGGTCCTAAGCTATGCATTGTCTGATTAAACTAATGCAACTATATTCAAATTGAATGCATAACATTTAGAGTACATGTGATGATCATTTCTTCAAACACTCCTAAATACTTCAAAATTAGTCTCAATTGACAACTGGTTGAAGGAAAATTTCAAATATATATATATATATATATATATATATATATATATATATATATATATATATATATATATATATAAAATTTAAAACTATTTTAATTTTTCAAAAATTAACAAGGACTTAACAATCAGTAGATCAGCCCTCACGCATGCTTGATTTCATGTTTGGAGTGCAACACTGCAAGCAATTTGGGAGAAATTGGAGAAATTTCAAATTTTCCCCAAATTGGACAACCTACACTCAAATTTTGAAATTAGAGTGTATGTGATGACATTTCATCAAATATTCCTAAATATTTCGAAAGTAGTCTTAATTGACAGTTGGTTGAAGAAATTTTTGAAAAAAAAAATTGGAGAACATGAAGAACCAATGGATATCGAAATCAAAGCTCCACTCCATAATTTTTCATGCAAAACATGAAGAACCAATAGATTTACAACCATTTGACACTGATTTAACATCATTTCAACAAAAAAAAAAAAAAAAAAAAAAGAGAGCATAAATTGAAAATGCTCTCCAGATTGAACATGTGGGATATATTGACAATATCTATGTGTTTCATATCGCACAAGTGGGATACAAGATATATCATGGGATATATCGGCTGATATCATCAATATTTAAATCATTGACGTCATCGAGTGAAATATAATTAGCATTTGGAATCTATATAGGGTCAAATAACACATTTTGTTTATGTTCCTCATTCTCAAATTTGATTATAATAACTCTTTTGATAATGATTTTCCATAGAGAACTTTGCTACTTCTGTGATGCAAAATTTGAAGGGAAGACGTCTATCCCAAGAAAGAGGATAGAGTAGATTTCTCAAAAAATTTAAATTCCAAAACGAATCAATTTTCTTTCTCTAAAGTTTTGATAAAATAGGGAAGTCAGGCTTTTGTTCCCATCTCTAAGATTTTTTAGAGAATTACTGTTCTTAATATGGATATTTGACCATCTCAACATGGCAGTGTAATGCCCCAAGAATAGCATTAAACAATAACTAAATATTCTAGTGAAAATAAAATCTCAATACACTCTCCAAAAATGAGATGGCGCCAAATTAGTAGTTGCTTTAGATATTGTTTTGGCGCATACCTCCTAAAAGAATCATATCTTTTGCATCCTTAGATTGTATCCCACTATTTTGCCAACCAAGACACCAAGCATCCTCCTGCATAAGATGACACAAGCAAGGGAATCAAAGTAAAAAAGAAAATAGTTATTCTGAAGAAAATCAAGAAGGAAAGATATCAAAAGTAAAACCCAACTGATGTTAATAATGGTCAAAGAATTAAGCATCCTTCCAGAAGTAGGAGAAATATATATACAAGAATAAAGATATATGACATGGTTACACATATTCCCTCACAATATAACAGTGAAAGTGTTCAGGTCCAAATGCTATTGCAAGGGAAACAAGGAAAAAGACAGTTCTCTGATGTGTAACCCGTGTCAGAATATGTTTTAGACGTTGTATCTTTTTACACCTTCTGAATGGCCCCTAAAACCATATTAATAATCTCAAAGTATTTATTCACCAAATTCATTCTTTATGTAATACTTTAATGGGAACATTAAAAGTAGTTCCTAACTTATAAAACATAAATTGTGTCCAGCTCTAACTTCCACATTTAAATATTTTTAAAAAATAATAATAATCTAATAATAACAAAATTTTCTAAAGGCTTAGTATTCCTTGTTGCTTGTCCTTGTCGCCATCCACAAGATTTTTTTAAGAGATGGCGACCATCTTGGCTTCTTTTGACAGGATGGTGACCTGGGGGATCGCTCTGTCACTTTTCCATAAATGCTCAGCTACTTAAAGCTTTAAATGCATCGTTGTTTTAACACTAATGAGATCTTGTGAATCTTTCTGACAACACCTACCCAGTACAATTGTTGGTGCCTGTCAATCCAACATACAAACAACACCAAATGACAGTTTGGATGTTATAATTTCACACCTCCTCAGGAGCTTTTGCATCCAGAGGGAAGTTGCATAAGCAAATATGACAATTTGCAAGCCTCTAGATAGTCCTCTTGATCTTCAAGCAAAGTTTCTTTTTTATTATCCCTACCTCTTGTATACTGTCCATGCACCAAGTTTAGTTGGCCTACTCCAATATCTCATGCTTAAATGCCTAGTTAGTATGCACGATTTTAATTTGATTTAAGTTATACATCAACCAACTTATAGACTCCACGTTACCATTAAATGCATCTCTGCTACAACAAAGGCAAAGTGACTTACAAATTATGATTGGTTGTCTAGGTTCTTCATTTACTCTTCGTGTCTTTTCTGATGTTGTTTGGACCAATTATCCCTATCACAAATGTTGCATCACTATATACAATACTTTCTTCTACAACAATCAATCACTTGGGAGTTTAAAGAAACAAACCCACAGTGTGCTACAGTGCCAAAGCTAGGCAGCATATGTTACAATTGATATCACTTAAGAGTACCTACATCGTTCATGTTAGTTAGATTGAGAAGGAGAAGGGAGAGAATATGAGAAAAGGCAAGAGAAGCCTACAAGGCAGTGATGCTCCCAGACTCTCCTCTTATTTTCATTAGGTCTTTCATGATATATGTGGAAGTACAAAAATACCCACATGCTTAAGTTATTACCAAAGCCCATATGCTTGAACTCTATGCTAACACATCACCTTACAAACTAAAAAGTAGAATAATAAAATGAAACAATAACAGCCATAACATCCCTGTGAAGTGGGCCGCACATGTGATCATTACCATCCATCATGGTCTATCAACACTCACCCTCAAGCTAGAGCATAGATATCATGAATACCCAGCTTGACCAAGAGCTAATCCAAATGAGTGCGACTAAGAGCCTTAGTGAACACATTTACCTATTGATCTTGAGACTTGACGAGCAATATGTAAATTTCCTTACTAGCAACATTCTTCTAATGAAGTAACAATGAACTTCAATGTGCTTGGTTCTCTCATGATAACCCGGATTATTGGTAATATGAGAAGTAGCTTGATTATCACAATACAACGTCATAGGAACATCAACCATAAACCCCAACTCAACTCATCAATGTCTTCAGCCAAACAAGTCACATGTAGCATGTGCCATTACCCAGTACTCTTATCCCCTTGTTGAAGGGCAAAGATGTTTTGAAGCAAACCATACTTACGATCTTAATTCTTTTTACCTAGATACATCTCTTTCAAAATTTCCCAAACTTATTTTGTCGTTTTAAAATGATCATGTTTGCACTAATATGCAGTTCCATGCTATTCCATAACAAAGCTCTAATCTGAGCATCTTTTGCTACCCAATCTTCATAATTTTTTGAGCTTTCATTGAGCTTAAGAGATGTCCGATACTCTAATTTTCTTCTTCCTGTGGGAAATACTTCTAAGGATGTACTCATTGTAAATAATTTGCACCGTTAACTTAGGTCAATGTAATTTAAATATTCATAGAGGTAGATGCAGGCAGAAGATTACTCTTGGCATCATTATTAACATCTATGTATTTAGGGAAAAGAAGAGATCAAACAACAAGTAAGAACTTGAACTCAATGATGACCACCACATACATACGATCGATTGATAAGGAATACGGAGAACCCTTCACTTTCATTCACGATCTCTACACCCGCACTTGATCTTCAAATTTGACCATTGATGCACATTGGCCCACTCTAAACCATCAAAATGATTGTATGCAAAAGTGGGCCTCAAACACACGAGGCACAACTACACAACCACCATATAGTGGTTGAAGAACTAATGAAGGAGAGTTGCGTAGATCAGCCCCCAAATAACTTAGGGTTTCACCTTGTAGAGAAGAAAAGGGAAGAAAAGAGAGAAAGTAAAAGCAAGGGGGAAGGAACATGATATCGGATCTTTTAGCGCTCTGATACCATGTTCCTTGAGTTAGACAGAGAACAAGAAAGGGAGAGTATATGGGAAGAAGAGAGAGAAAAAATGCCTAGAAGGTAGTGACACACCTAGCCTCTCATCTTATTACCATTAGGGCTTCATAATATATGTGAAAATACAAAAATTGGCCCCATGCTTAACTTATTACATAAACCAAAACTCATGTGCTTAAACTCTATGCTAACACATCACCTTGAGAACTAAAAAGGAGTATAATAAAATGCAATAATAGAAACCATAATCTACATGTGAAGTGGGCTGCACATGTGATCATCACCATCTATCATGGTTCGTCAACAGTTTGTAATCTCCGTATCCACCCCAAGGAGTTGATATTTCCCTACTGTGACAAAATTAGTCCCACATACTACATTGCCAACTAGGTCATAATTGAATCCCTCATGCTCCATCTACTCTTCAAATAACCGGTAACTTAACAAAATATTGACAAAAGTACATCTTTGCTGCTTATGAGCGAGTTTGGATTTATCAAACTCAAGGGGGATGATCATCATCACACTTGTCCCAAATATTTGAGGGCATTTCAAGATTCAAAATAGGAATTCTCAATTTCTCATTATTTGGGGAGTGTGAAGAGATAATAACTTTTTCTAACTTGTACTACACAATAGGTGAGTGAACTATACCTATAATGGTTCAGATGGGGATTACACCTGCAAGGCATGTGAAGGCACACATGAAACACTGGGCAACATATGAGTGAACTACACCCACAACCGATAATGGTGCACTAACAAGAAATGGAAAATGCTCAGAAAGGCAAACAATGGGCAGAGACGGGCATGAGAAATGGGGTTTGATTTAAAGGTGCACAGTAACAGGTCTGGTTAGATGGAACAGACAGAAGAGAATAAAATTGGTAGAGCCAACATATGGTCACAGCGAAGGTAGTGGGTGTGCACACAAGTGCACATCTCCTGAAATCAGATGGACCGAAATCCAATGGATGGCATGTGCCTCAGTGCACCCTCAGAGAACCGAAAGAAATTTAGTCTCACCATGTATGCCAAATTCCTTTCACCCCACTCCGTCAGCGAAGCATGTGCATTGTTATGTAAGACTGAAATTCCCTCTCCCCACATACATCTTTCATACCCACCCCTCTCACTAAAGTTAGCTAGTATGCATGTGTCCTAGAATACAAATCATTGTTTGAAAGCATTGCTTTTTGTTTGCCTAAATACAACCACCTCTCCAATAGCTTCAACATTTGGTGCAATTTCATGCATCTCCTTTGTTCTTAGAATAAAGTACATAGACATTCATCATCATCATTATCTAAGCCTTATACCAACTAACAGGGGTTGGCCACACAATTCTGACATTCCAATCTACCAAGGACTATATCCTCAGTTAAACCATAGGTCAAGAGCAGTGTTTTAAATAGCGGTAGCGTGATGCGTAGCGCTCAGCCCTCTATAGCGTGTAGCGTAAATACGTAGCATGTAGCGTAAATACGTAGTGTGGAGCATAAGCTACACGATACTTCTATTTTTTAATTTAAAAATATGACAAATATAATAAATAGTGGGAAAAAAAAAGGAAAAAATATAAAAATGCATAAACGATGATTCATTTTATCAATTATAAGTATGTTCAAAAAAGTTATTAGTTATCATTTATCAAAAGCCAATCCACATATATAAGCCAAATCAAATAATTATCACATCAACAACTTTCTAAGTAAACCACTTTAATTAATAATGTCTAATTGAAACCACAAGTCACAATTATGAAAAGAAATAAAAATCCCGTAGGTTAAAAGTATCAAGTATAATACAAGTGTCACATTCCTCAACATTAGAAACAAAGAAAATGTGAAAAAATAATAAAATAATAAAATAGTAAAAAAAAAAAAATACATTGTAGCTTACGCTACGCACTACGTAGCTGTAGCGTATGCTACGACCCCTATAGTGTACGCTACAGGGGATTTACACTATTTGGGACGCTACATAGCGCTACGGCCATGCTACGCTACGTAGCGTATGCTACCGCTACGCTACTATTTGAAACATTGGTCAAGAGTAATAGAATTACGAAGGAAAATTTACTTTGCATGCCACAATTTTCAAGACAGCATTTTATATCATAATGGCTTCAATGTGTATGTAAGAGAATAGAAGAGAAGGGGGTAAAGGGAAAGAAGATAGATAAGTTAGGAGAAACAAGATACCAAATCTAAAATTCTTTAAAAATAGTATGATTCTCTGAACAACTAAACATGGTACTAGTTATTGGTTAGCCAAGCATAAATCTTTTCTAGAGATGGAGAACCACGCAAGTAGACTACCCCCTCCAAGAAGAAAATTATAGAATGGTAATAATCTAGATCTAAAGTCTATAAAGCATGCAATCAACAAGAATGTATAATACAAGAATGCATGGCACTTTTATCTAATCACCAAGCATGTTGTTTTATCATATAAGTCATAGATGATTAATTGAATAAGATTCTATAGATTCAGTTCACTTACTCGGATTTGGAATAGATACTCGTGAGCATAAATCGTCAATGTAAGAGAATCCTCAAAATGTAAAGTGACTGGTGGAAATCCATCATCTACACTGAAAATAATAGAAGGAAATGACAGTAATAGTAAGATTAATGGATTACTACACTATTAAACACGAAAGTTACTCCAATGTAGTTGTGAAGCTAGTGTGAAAGAAACAATTTGGCAAAAGTGAAAGCACTTGAGAAAAGGGGAAATCACAGCAAAGTCCCAAAATAATGGGTTATTTTAAGTCACTTGTCAATTATCACAGACCGGGCAATCCCAAGCAGTGTTCGAAATATCGGTATCGCGTAACCTATCACACCCTAGGGATATGGATACGTGTCGGTTATCGCATGGGATATATTGGTTGTATCACATAATGTACCACTATTGTCGGAAACATGGGGAAACATTGGGAAATTGGTCGCATTTTTCAATGAAACTTCAGTGATTGCTAAAAAAGACATCAATACAAAACATGAAAACATGAAAAATCATGGATTTGTAACAATTTGAAACTGATTTAACATGATTTAAAGAAGGGAAAAAAAAAGGATTGGAAATAAAAAATGCTCACCGAATCAAACATGTGGGATATATCCCACTACTTGTGCATTTCGTATTGCACAGGTGGGATACAAGATAAATTGTGGGATATATCGGCCGATATTGTCAAAACTTAAAACACTAATCCCAAGAAGCCATCCTAGGGAAACAGCCATTTTTTACTCTTCTTCAGTTCTTCTACACTAGAGGCTATGTGCATGGTGTGTGGAGCTGTATAGAGAACACTAGAGAATGGTGGAAGCATGTAGAGTAGTGTGGAGATCTTTGGACGTTTCTAGAATTCTCTAGTGGGATCATGTAGAGAATGTTATGTAGAGTCATCTAGAAGGTTTTTTAAAGTGTTCTTAGCCAATTGTTTAATGTCAGATGGCTTCACCCCAATCATCAATGTAAGGAGTTTAGAAGGTTCTTAGGTCTATGTCAGGAAGGTCATTGTTTATGACCAGTGTTCGCAATATCGATACTATCGGCTGATATTATTGTATCGCTAGCCAGCGATACAAAACCCCTCAAAAGGCCCTCAAAAAATATAAAATAAAATCATGGAATCCTTTATACGTGTGATGTATCGCAACATATCATGTGATACCACTGATATTGACGATATATCACAATTTATTGTGATTTTTAACTTGATTTTATACACGATGTCAACGGATATCGATGATTTCTTGTAGCCACACCTACCAAGGGATCTTCCTCTCTACGATTCCACAAATTCAAAAAACATATATAATATATATATATATATAGGAAAAAATCTCTCTTACCTGAAATCTGCCTAAGGGAGTGGCCTTCAACTGGATTTGGTGGCCCAATTGTCGACAGCGCCAAATAATGTAAGCATAGACGAGGTTTTTGGGATTTGGGTAGGGATTCTAAAAAATAGATGAAATTAAGGCGAATTTTTTGGGATTTTTAACGGATTCGAACTATCAGGGGCTTGCGGGCTGCGCCTTTAACGGAGAAGAAGACAAGGGTTTCATCTTTCAATTCGAGTCTCTCCCCTTAATTTAAGGGGGTGGATTCAATGCGACTCCAGTTGCACTTAAGATGGTGCAGCCCTTACCATGGGGCCCACCTTGATGTATATATTTTATATCCATTCTGTCCATACATTTGGAGAGACTAATTTAGGTCATGAGACAAAGAATGAGGCATATCCAATGCTCAAGTGGACCCCATCACCGAAAATAGTGGAGATTGAATGCCTACCATTAAAAACTTCTTGAGGGCCACGAAAGTTTTCAATCACGCTAATATTTTTGTTTTCCCTTCGTCCATATCTTCTTGAACTTATGAACAAGTTGGACCTCAAATAAACAGCATGGTAGACCCTAGGAAGGTTTCAAGTTTCAACATTGGGCATCATTGTCCCCGTTATTTTTTAGGGTGGAGTCCACTTGAGCTTTGGATCAGCCTAATTCTTTGGCTCATGCCCTAAAATGATCTCTCCAAATGGCTCAACAGTGTGATACATCACATACATCATGGTGGGACCCACAGTCAAGGTCCCACCCACATTGATGGTTCCATGTGCAGTGCAAATTGGGGAGCACCCCAACTCCAGGTGTGGTTTGGTGGATCCCCAGATCCACTCGATGGATCCCTAATTGTGGAGCCCACTGTAATGTATGTGCCTTACACCCATACCGTCCATCCATTTTGAAAGCTCAATTTAGGGCATGTTCCCAAAAATGAAGCAGATCCAAATCTTAGGTGGACCATCACACAGTTAACAGAAGTGATTGAATCCCCACCGTTAAAACTTCATGGGGTCCACCGGAATGTTTATTTGCCATCCATCCCGTTGGTAAGTTCACAAAGACCTGGATGAAGAGAACACAAATACCAACTTAATCAAAAGCTATTGTGGCCCATGAAAAGTTTTTAATGGTTGATTACCATTGTTTCTTATATTATGGTCCACCTGAAATTTAGATCTGCTTTAGTTTTGGGACAATGCCCTAAAATGAGTTTTCAAAACAAATGGACGGCATGGATATAAGAAAAAAAAAAAAAATTTAAAATCATAGTGGGCCTCACGGTCAAGGATCCCACCCACCTCAATGGATCCAGGATCCACCAAAGTTGCGCCCCCCAACTCCGTAGGAAGCGGATTGTGTATTGAATAACTCATACTGAGTAAACTCTGTGGGGGCGACTATGATTTATGTACTTTACCCACTCCATCCATCCATTTTATCAAATAATTTTAAGGCTTGAGCCCAAAAAAGAAGCATATCCAAAGATCTAGTAGACCAATGAACCACACCACAGGAAACAATGTGAATTGAATGTCTACCGTTGAAAAATTCTTAAGGGCCACAAGTTTTTAATCAAGCTAATATTTGTTTTTTTTTGCCCTTCATCCAGGTATGTGTGACCTTATGAACAAGTTGGATCTCAAATAAACATAATGGTGGGCCCTAGAAAGGTTTAAACAATGGGCGTCACTATTCTCATTATTTTCTATAGTGGGGTGCACTTGAGCTTTGTATCGGCATCATTCTTTGGCTAATGCCCTAAAATGATCTCTCCAAATTGATGGAGAGTGTGGATACAACACATACATCATGGTGGGGCCCACAATCAGGGTCCCACCAACATTGTTGTTCCGTGTCTCATGTGTATTGGGTACCACCCCCACCAAGATAGACACGGATTGCCTACTAACACTGCTAGTGGCGAAGTGGCTATTGGACGGTGCTCCATGGGCCCCCCTAAAATGTATGCGTTATATCCATACCATTTATCTATTTTTTCATATTATTTTAGGGCATGATCCCGAAAATGAGGCAAATCCAAATCTCAAGATTCTCAAGTGGACCACACAACAAGAAAACAGTTGTGACCACCATTAAAAACTTCGTAAGGCCCAGTGTAATGTTTATTTCCATCCAACTTGTTGATTAGGTCACAAAGACCTGGATGAAGTGAAAAGACAAATATCAGCTTCATCCAAAGACCTGTCATCCAACAGTTGTGGCCCCAAGAAGTTTTTAATGGTGGGCGCTCAATTACTACTGTTTCCTGTGGTGTGGTCCACATGAGATTTAAATCTACCTCATTTTTTGGATTATGGTCTAAAATTATTTGGGAAAATGGATGGACAGATTGGATAAAAAAAACATACATTATGGTGGGGCCCACATAGCACCATCCAGTAGCTATTGGCTACTGACAACATCACTAGGCAATCCACATCCCGCCGGGACCTAGCTAAAGACGGTGTGGGGCCCGTGATGGGCCCAACATGATGCTTGTGAGAAATCCACTCAGTCCATCCATTTTTCCATAGCATATTGGGGCATGAGCCCAAAAATCAGGCAGATCAAAAGCTCAAGTGGGTCACGCTACATGAAACAGTGAGGATTAAAGGTTCATCATGCCCGTTGTTTCTTGTGGTGTGGTCCACCTGAGAATTGGATCTGCTTCAGTTTTGGGCCCATGCCCTAAAATGAGTTGGCAAGAAGGATGGACATCAGAGATATACACGCATACATCAAGGTGGGGCCCACATAATAATAATTGTGTCCAATGGTCTTATTTTAACAATTAAGTGTCCACTAATCAGAGGTTAATTGTGTTTTTCAATTTCTGCTCTCTTTTTTTCGCTTTTGAATGAATTAATTGTATTTTCATACATGTCTTGATACATTTATAAATATTATGCATTCAATTTGAATATAGTTGCATTAGTTCAATCAGACAGTGCATAGCTTAGAACCCTATATAAAGGAAACCTATATGTGCACTTCTTTTTCGAGGTGTTATGATCTAAAAGTGTGTATTAAAGTTTTTTTTATAACAATCCCTAAAGTTTCATTGAAAAATTCTACCATTTTCCCAATGTTTCCCAAAAAGTGCGATAAATTACACGATACAAACAATATATCCCGTGTGATAACTAACACGTATTTGTATCCCAAGGGTGCGATACATAGCACAATACCGATATTTCGAACATTGTTCCTAAGCCTTCTCTAAGAGCAAGCATCTCCGCTTTAGAAAAGGAACCAGTTGTAGATGGACCCAAGAGGGACAACAAAAGGGAATAATAAGACTGCTGATGCAAATTTCTAAGTAAACTAAAAAAACAGAAAAGAGACATCCAAACATTGACATAAAATTATGTTCGAACTATCTTCTACTTGAAACCTAGAAAGAGCCAATTTACTTGGTAAAAGTAGCATACCTTCCACTAAAATGAAAACATGTAAACTCCTGGACTGTTTGTAAACTCAAACTTCGTTGGCTAGCTAGAATCTGTGCAAAACATTTAAGTATGTTAGCATGCACTTAGAGAGAGAGAGAGAGAGAGAGAGAGAGAGAGAAAAGGATCACCAAATAAATGGACTTCAAAGAAGTACCATACCGCATCTACTAATGGCGTATAAACTGCATCTGGAAGATAAGCCAAGGTTGTACCACTATCAATTATTGTCCCTTTTCTGTCTCCGCTCTCAAATACATCAGTAGGAAGGTTTAATACAGTATTACCAACTTCAATTTCTTTCAAGTTCACATTGTAATGTGGCCTACAACATTGAAAAATATATCAAGACAGCAAACATCATGAACCAAGATTTAACTTTTGGAAAACAGAAAGACTCATCCTATGGTCTAACTGAAGTTATGGCCCTTGATAGAGTGGCATGGTGGAACAGGATTCATGTAGCCAATCCTGATCAGCTGAGACAAGGCTTAGATGATGATGATGATGATTACAATGATGACATCAAGACAGAGAACATCATGAACTAAGATTTAACTCTATTGGAAAACAGAAAGAAAAACTATAACCTTCAATAAAAACCGGGACGTGTGTGAATACATAAAAGAAAAGGGAAAAGAACATGAAAGATATTAGATATAACAACGTAATTCTCTACAGCTTATAGTTGCACAAAGCATGATGCAAAGCAGCAACAAATTCGGGTGCAGAAGCAGGGAAGCGTCTATCTCAAAATGTTAGCAAGTATAAATGGCCATGGAGCAGGAGCATGTGTGCAAGTCAGAAGCAAAATTCGAAGTGGGAGTGGCACCAAGTTGGAAGGATCCTACAACTAAGAAATTACAGCTTTGTCAGGATTAGCAGATAATAGACAATAAAGCACTTCAAATTGCATGCCAATGCATCAAAAAAAAAAGGTCAACTAAATTGACATGTTCCACTGTTTACCTGGACATAACTTAGGAAAAGTATGCATATACAAACACCTTTTTGTCAAACCAATGGAGAATATTCCTTGAGTTGTGAAGATAAAAACCATAAGTGATGGTAGAAGTGCATCATGGAAATAAAAAAAATGAAGAGAATAAAACAAACAACATTTATCCATCAATATATCAATCAATCTAAATGTATCAATTAAAGCTATATTCCATGAAACAATATGTATGTTCAGAAGGAGAGTTCTGAATTCGACTTCTTGAAAAGATTTAAGTCAAACAACACCAGATTTTTGGAATCATTCAGCATTCCCTATGTATAATCAGACTGTACTAACCATATA
Source organism: Magnolia kwangsiensis (assembly GCA_037074715.1). Classification (NCBI taxonomy): domain Eukaryota; kingdom Viridiplantae; phylum Streptophyta; class Magnoliopsida; order Magnoliales; family Magnoliaceae; genus Magnolia; species Magnolia kwangsiensis. The sequence continues at coordinate 131,946,836 of CM073574.1, forward strand.
CTTCACAAATTTCATTAAGATTTGCATTTCATGGCCATATGATGATCATACACCCCACCTAAGTGACTGTAATCTGGGCTGTACATCTCTGCAGTCCATCTTCTCTCTTTCCTTCATCATTGTAGCTCCCGCTTAGAATATTTGGTAGACCTAGGGTGCATATATTAAATTGTAATAAGCAAGAGACAGTTCATGTATTTTTAGTATCTACCACTCTTAAGTGAATAAAAGCAATGAGGGGGGAATGTCCAACCCCAGTCTCTCTCAATCTTTTTCCATTCTCTTTCACTCAACTATCTCTCTTCCTCTTTCTCTTGACACTTATCTCAAATTACATGGTATCAGAGCAAGGTTCATCAAGCTAAAGCTTTCCTTTCTTTTCTCTCCTCATAGAACCCTTCCTTCCTCATTCCCTTTGTTTATCTTTTTTTTTTTTCTTTTTAATCTTTTCTACAGAGAGATTCTTAAGGAATCTAGGGTCATTATTACCTCTTTTGTGCATCGGGCTCATTGATCCCGCATGTGAAGCTGCGAGTGATGCATGTGGTCATCCTTGTTGTCTTAAGATGTGTGTGTTCTACAATGATGTGTTGGTCTGATTGGTGCAACTGGTGCGGTGTGTAGTTTGTGTTGCCTCTAGTGATTGAACCTTTCAGGTTTCCAAACATTTCAGCCCTATTTCCGTTTGTTGTTTGAATTTGCTCCTATTGATGTATCATAGAGACCAAAAAATTAAGAACAGGTCGGGTTTTTTTTTTTAAGTCTGACTTTCTAGAGGTTCAAATAACATCTATAAAGTCGAATAGGACAATTTATCACCAATGGTAAAAATATATGAAAGTCTTCTTGACAACCGAGAGGAAGTTAAAATATTGGACCTTAACGAAGCCTGATGAGAATGAGAGTAAATATGATAGAGTCATGAAATGGTTGCAGAATAGTATAGAATCATTCATTAGTGTGAATTTCATGTTTCATGGTACTTCTAAGTGTAGGATACAATATAAGAGATGTCTTCGTCAAATAAAAACGTCTCTCGTACATATCAATTGTTTAAAGATTCCAACAAGGAGATAAGTCCCATGGTGAATGCTTTTCAAAGCTCAAAGACATGTGGGAGTAGTTGAATCATATCAGCCCTTAAAACTGTTCTAAAATGAGAATGTCAGCAACATGAAGAATTTAGGGTGGTTAAAATCCTATTAGGATGGAAGCCTAAATATGAGCCTTGTTCGTGCGCAATCCCAAATGGAAAGGATGTTCCATCACTTAATAAGGTGTTTGCTCATCTTCAACGTGTATCCTCTTGGCTCCGCTATCAGTTCTAAACTTCTAATAGAGTCAATCATAGAACATCTCTAGTGTCATGTGGTGGACAAGAGGGTGCAGGTCGTGGTGGCTCATGTAATCAAGGAGGTAACCTAGGTAATCATAATGATTCAATAAGTTATGGCAAATGTAGTAGTGGCCCTTGAAAATGTACTCATTCTGGGCTCACAAATCACGTTATTGAGTGGTGTTAGATATGCATGGCAAGCAAACTTGGGAAAATCAAGTCTCTCACTTTGAAGAAAGAAATGGGTCTCGTTCTATTGGTACCACTTCCACACCTCAACAGTTTCAAAGTACATCCAGAAATGCTGTTACCCTCACCAAGGATGAGTACTTCAAGTTACTAAAGAATCAACCTATCTCTGGCGCTCCATCGTCCTCCACCGCCACATTCGTGATATCAAATAAAAATTGTTTAGCTTCTCGTTCTTCTGCTCTACAGGTCATTGATTCTACCAATCATATGATAGGTGTGTCCACTATTGCCTCAGATGATACTTCATTATCAAATTCATTCATCACTTTGGCAAACAGTACCCAATCCAAAGTATGATGCGGGATGGGTACTGTTTGCCCTAATACTTCACTCTCCTCGTACTATGTTCTTTATGTGCCAAAGTTTTCTTTTAATCTTATGTCAATTAGTAAACTTACAAAATCCCTTAATTGTTCTATGACCTTTATTCTTCGCATTGTGTCTTTCAGGACCCTGCATGAGGAAGATTAGTGAAGGTCACGAATATATGGTGGACTTTATTATCTTAAAAATGAATCCATTGGAGCAACAACATAGACCAATACTTCTCCTTATAGTGGCATTGTCATCTACATCATCCATTACTAATGATCCTCAAGAGTGTTATTCCTTCATTAGCCTCCATACCAATCTTAGAGTGAGAAGTATGTGAGTTAAGTGAAGTCAATGTCACCAAGTTTCCACCTCAAGTATTATTCATTCCATTTAAATCAACTCCATTCTACTCAAATAAGGATAACTTGCCTGATGCACGATCTACAATCGCCACTCGTTATCCCAATTCCTATCCCTATAGTATATAGTCTATTCCTTCTCCAAGTAAGTCGATATTTACTAGTGAGCGCAGATACTAATCACAAAATAAAGGAGATAATGAACTCCATCATGAAGTGGCAACTACTTATTGAGCCCTTTGATCTAGTTTCTCTCAGTATTTCTCCTGGTTTTTTAAACTTTTCAATTGCCCTCAAAAAAGGAGGACAAACTTTTACAGTACATTCAAGGTGTACCAAAACGATTACATTTCAATCATAACGGCCAATACGTACCGCTAACGGCCAATGCCATTACGCGATGTGGGATCAAAATGGCCTGATGGAAAAAACGAGCCCATTACAGTCCATAATAGGCCATTAAGCACAGAAAAGGTAGAAGAAAAAAAATTAAAAGAAATACATACCTCTTCTTCCTCCTCTTTTGTTGTTGTTGCTCCAGCATTATGGCGTCAATCTGCTCATCTTCTTTTTCTTCTTTTGATCTCTCTCTCTCTCTCTCTCTCTCTCTCTCTCTCTCTCTCTCTCTCTCTCTCTCTCTCTCTCTATTTTTTAATTTTTTTACTCGAACGGTGCATGACGATAAATGCACTTGAAGCGTTCACAGGTGCTTCCCTGACCGTGGGGCCCACATTGATGCAGATGTTGTATATCCATGTCGTCCATCTGTTTTGCCAGCTCATTTTAGGGCATGGTCCAAAAAATGAGGTAGATCCAAATCTCAGGTGGACCACACCACAAGAAAACTGTGGTGATTGAATGCCCACCATTAAAAACTTCTTATGGCCCACTATAATGTATATTTGCCATCAAACCTATTAATAAGGTCACATAGACCAAGAGGAAGGGAAAACACAAATAGTTGATCCAAAACTTGTTTTGGTCCCAATAAGTTTTTATTGGTGGGAATTCAATCCACACTATGTGGTCCACCTGAGATTTGGATCCAACTCATTTTTTAGACCATGCCCTAAAATGAGTTGGCAAAACGGATGGACAACATGCAACATGGATATACAACACATACATCGAGGTGGGCCCCACATTCAAGGCCTCACCCACTACTGGTCCACCTAAGATTTGGATCTGCCTCATTTTTTTAAACCATGCCCTAAAATGAGTTGGCAAAATAGATTGATGGCATGGGTATACAACATATACATCAAGGTGGGCCTCAACCACTAGTGATCTACCTAAGATTTGGATCTACCTCAGTTTTTGGACCATGCCCTAAAATCAGTTGGCAAAACGAATGGACGACGTGGACATACAACACATGTTTAAGTGGGCCCCACGTCCAAGGCCCTAAAAATTGTACATGAGACGTATGTTAACTCAAAATTAACCAATTAAATCATGGGACCGTTGTTGCTAAGTCGCAATCCCAAAATCAACTTGTTTGAAAGATTTTAACCATTAATTTACATAAACTTGTTTTTGGGAATAGTACCATTTGATTTTTTTCTTTTTCTTTTTCTTTTTTTTTGAGAGATAATAGAAACTTGCATTAATAATAAAGAGGAAATACAGGGAAGAAATCAACCTGCTAAGATAGCGGATCAATTACCTCCATACAAAAGAAAATTACAATCCTTTAAAAGCATCACATTGGAAGCCCATTCGAAGATGTAATACTGGACTCTTTTCACTATGGATCCCATTGAATTAGACTCCCCTTCAAAACATCTCCCATTCCTTTCTTCCCACACCGACCACCAAACTGCCATAAGGGACATTCTCCAAACCGTTGATCTTTGCTTTCCAAGGGTAACACCATGCCAAGCTTTGAGCAACCGCCCCATTGAATTAGAGAGGACCCAGGACATCGAACCAGGAGAAAGTAGTTGACCAGATCTGTTTGATGAAAGGGCAGTGAATGAATAGATGATCCACCGATTCTGCATCCGCCATATAGCAAAGGCAAATATTCATGATAATCATTCCTTTTTTTCTCAAGTTATCAACTGTCAAAACTTTTCTCTTACCGACCAACCAAGCAAAGACTGCAATCTTTGGAGGAAGCTTACATTTCCACACTTTATCTGTTATTATCTCTTCTGAAACATCGGGATTCCTGGAGATGGAATTGTAGAGGGATTTAACCGAGAAGGTGCCCGATTTGTCTAACCTCCACACCGGCTATCGGTTCCTATCTGATCCAGTTTACCGCTACTAATACAACTGATGAGAGCCAGAAACTCTTCAATCTCCTAGTCATGAAGATTTCTTCTTATGGAGAGGTTCCATACTATGTCGTTCCCATGAGAATAATAACTGTCAGCTACCGAGATAAGCCGATTCGGAACCAAACAATAAATGTTTGGGAAAGCATGTTTTAGGGCTTGGACTCCCACCCAAATGTCTTCCCAAAAGCAAGTATTGTTACCTTTACCAATGCTAAAGCAAATACCTTTGAGAATCTCCTGCTTCATTTCTAACACTCTTTTTCCATAGAGTTGAAGCTCTATAGGTTGTGCACTCTCTGGTCCACCACCCACCAACTGTTTGACCGTATTTGTTCCTAACCAACGAATTTCATAGAGTTCTGGGTTCAGTTCCAAGTCTCCATGTCCACTTGCCTAAAAGGGCCCGATTCATACTCTTGAGATTTCTAACACCTGCCCCCCCCCCCCCCCCCCCCCCCCCCCCTTCTTGAGTTTGATGACATACCACCTTCTAATCAACCAGATGGAATTTCTTCATGTTCTCCTTTTTATACCATAGAAAGTCTCGTCTTTGTCTTTCAACCCTATCCATAATCGCGTTCGAACATTTGAACAATGACATGAAATATAAGGCAGGTTTGAAAGTACCGCTTTTTTCATAGTGAGACGACCCCCCCAAGGATAGATACTTGCATTTCCATCTAGCAAGGTAGTTCTCAAATCTGTCTATTACTTTATCCCATAAGAACTTTGGAGGCTTTCCCACACATAAAGTTAGACCAACAAAAGTGGTCGAAAGACTTCCCATCGGACAATCGAAAAAGTCAGCATAAAGAGATGTCTCTGCTTCATCCACATTGACACCAAACATCTTCGACTATGAGAGGTTAACTCTGAGACCCGATACTGCCTTGAAGCATTGAATTATCGTGCGCAAATTGCTGATTTTTTCTGGACTGGCATCGCAAACTATTAATGTATCTTCTGAAAACTGGATGTGAGATATGGGGGAATCCATTCCTTTGATTAAGCATCCACTTCTGATTCCTACCTCTTGCCCTCTTTTCAGCATTCTGGAGAGGGCCTCCCCCACTATTAGGAAGAGAAAATGAGATAGAGGATCCCCTTGGTGCAACCCCCTAGAACTACTAAAAAACCCTTTGGGAGAGCCATTGAGAAGAATCGAAAACAGAGCAGACCCAACACATTCCTTGATCCAGCTTCGCCACTTAGCCCCAAAACCCATCCTTTGCAGCATGTATTGAAGAAAGTCCCAGTCGACATGACCATAGGCCTTCTCAAGATCTAGTTTGCATAGCAGACTTTTAGAGCCAAATTTATGACTCGAATCAAGGCATCCGTACCCAATCAACGTGATATCAATTATCTATCTTCCCAAAGCACTTTGATTCTCTAATATGATCTTTCCCATCACCCCTTTCAACCTTGACGCTAAAACTTAGCCAGAATCTTGTACAGCCCGCCCAAAAGGCTGATCAGTCTAAAATCTTTCAAGGATTATGTGCCCGGAATTTTTGGAATAAGATCTAGGAAGGATGCTCCTAGCTCCTTGGATAACCGACCCCTTTCATGAAATACTGAGATGAACACCATTACATCTCCCTATACAGCTTCCCAAAAAGTCTAGAAAAATAATATCTTCCCAAAGCACTTTGATTCTCTAATATGATCTTTCCCATCACCCCTTTCAACCTTGACGCTAAAACTTAGCCAGAATCTTGTACAGCCCGCCCAAAAGGCTGATCAGTCTAAAATCTTTCAAGGATTATGTGCCCGGAATTTTTGGAATAAGATCTAGGAAGGATGCTCCTAGCTCCTTGGATAACCGACCCCTTTCATGAAATACTGAGATGAACACCATTACATCTCCCTATACAGCTTCCCAAAAAGTCTAGAAAAATAATATCGAGAATCCATCTGGACCTGAAGCTTTGTCTCCTTCCAATGCTTTCACTGCCTCCTTTACTTCATCAATCATAAATTGGGATTCAGGAAGATTTGCTTCTTCCACTGAGATCTAATCGAACTGAAGATGGTCTAGCTTTGGTTTGTGCCACCCTCATTGTGAAGGAGATTGCTGAAGTATCCAATAACCTCTTTAGTAATAGCTTGTTGATCCTCTGTTCGAACACCATTGATCACTAAGCTGTTGATCCTATTTACCCTTGCACGCGCGCTGGCTATATAATGGAAAAATTTTGTGTTTTTATCTCCTTCTGATATCCATTTACTTCACGATTTCTGCTTCTAAGAGATTTCATCTTCGAACACCCTGGATGAGTAATTTTGGATTAATTGTGCACTTTTGTTCTTCAACGTCCAATAAATGTCCACCTATCCATTAGTGGGATAAATGCTAATAGATTGCATGAATTTGAGGCTGCTTTGGGGCATCGAGTAGTCCACCAAATTGGCCCCAATCAACAGCACTATTCACCTGGCTATTATTTTAGCTTGATGGTAAAAACGCATTTCTGCACGAGGGTCCAACAAAAGAGAGTAATGGAGAAGCAACCACCTAAGTTTGTATCTCAGGGAGAGTCAACTAAGACGTGTAAGTTGAAGAGGGTAATCTAGTTGAAACCATCTCCTCATGCATGGTTTGACAAGATTAGGAAAGTAGTGTTAGCATATGGCTTGTAGCAAAGTCAAGTTGAACATTCTATTTCCATGCAAAAACACGTGCGTAAGCTGACAGTGTTTTTCTTTTTACAGAAATAACAACAATTTATTAGAAAGCTCGCAAATAGCAAGGAAAGAATACAACCCGAACAAAATCAAACTGGGCAAAAAGATTAGCAGCCAAGGATGCTTTTAGATAAACAACTCAACTAGAAACAAACAACTTAACTTCCCAATGGACTCTTCTACATCCACCCTCTCATTCTGTAAAGAACACTTGTTCTTGGCACCCCTAATAAATAGGGTGTCCCATATCGGTTACGATACGGGCATATCGGCCATTACGTATCGGTAACGGCCGTGTCCGTTACGCGATACGGGATCGTAACGGGCACCCCACCGATTTTGTAGCCGTAAACCCACCGATTTTGTAGCCGTAACAGCCCCATAACAGCCGTTGTCGACCGTTACTGCCCAGTAACGGTCAGAAAACTGTCATTTTTTTGCCTTTTTAAGGTCCGCTTTTTCACTTTTTTTGAAACTTCTTTCTTCCAAACCCTTCCTAAATCATTTTATTGCTATTTTCGACCAATCTTAGATTGATATTTCAGATAAAACAACTTATATTAAGGATTTTCTTGATTCGAAGCTCCGTGGGCCATTTTTCAGAAATTCCTCAAAAATAAGTATTTATACTTTTTATTGAATGTTTTACTGCTTTAATGGTAGAATATGATGTGTTAATCATAATAGAAGATATTAATGTTCATTTTACAGATTGTTGATGCCATTTTATATTTTTTTATAATTTTTTTCTATTTACGCACTATTTTTAGGCCTTTTGTAAAAAATTCCAAAAATCATTTTTTATTGAATGTTTTGTTGTTTTAATGGTAAAATATGATGTGTTAATCATAGTAGAACATGTTAATGTGCATTTTACAGATTGTTGATGTCATTTTATATTTTTATAATTTTTTTGCATTTTACAGATTGTTGTTTTCATTTTATATTTTTTTCTATTTACGCACTATTTTCGGCCTTTTTTTTTAATTTGAAAAATTATTTTTTATTAAATGTTTTGTTGTTTTAATGGTAGAATGTGATGTGTTAATCATAGTAGAATGACAGGTCACAAACATGAATCACAGTCACAACCACAAGTATGTTCCAGAAATTCCTCAAAAATAATTGCAAACACCCACGCATGTAAGATATTTTCATATTACATTCAATCTAATATATCTATCATTGATAGTAGATAGTTAGAAAATTAAATATATGAATTTTGTAGTCAAATTCAGGTTATCTGGTTCATAAATTCATCAGACAGTCCAATACAACTTCTCACTAAAGAGTGGACCGTTACACCACCATAAACATGTTCCAATTTATAAATGAATGCATATTTGGAATGCTTAGAATATTCCGGATTTAATCCATATTTTTTCATATTTTTTTGGCAAAAAAAATTTTGCACCATTACAGGCCGTTACTCCCCCGTATCGCCGTTACGCCCCCGTATCCGTATCGGTATCAGAGGGCACCGTTACGCCAACCGATACCGATACCTTGCTAATAAACGAAAGCACAGCCATTATTATCAACCTCTACTTAGCTTTTCCAACTTTTCCAACCTCACCCCCATGCCACGCCCACAAAATCTTCCATTGTATTCAGCATAACCCAGTTGGTATGAAGCACACACAAAAAAAAAATCCCAAACTTTCCTAGCAAACGAGCAATGAAGAAGGAGGTTATCAATGGACTTCGCATCATCCATACACATTAGACAGATATTGGAAAGAACCATGTTCTGACCCACAAGCCAAACAAAAGCCGCCACCTCCGTGTGTGTGTGTGTGTGTGTGTGTGTGGGGGGGGGGGGGGGGGGGGGGGGGGGGGGGATCTCTTCAAGATATGAGGGGATAATATCTTTAAGATGATCTAATAATTGAGAAAACTCTTATTATCTTCTCATCTGTCGTGTCCCTACAACAAGGAGAATCCAAACTACATGGCCACTGCAAACAAAATAGCAATCGGCCACCGAGATGAAGCGATTAAGAGCGAGACAAGATACTTTAGGGAAAAGATCTTGAAGCGCACTACTACCACACCAAATATCCACCCAAAACCAGATGCAAGTCCTGTTACAAGCGAGAATGCAATACCGCTACGAACCAAATGTTCCATCATCGCAACCGCCTTCAACATGCTTGAAACTCTATAAAGAGAAAACCTCTTCATGAACCACTCGCCCCCTTGTATGCCATACTAACTAGATATCACCTCCCTCCACAATCTCTCAGGTTAGGAGCAAAATCTCCAAATCCACTTTCCTAAGAAGGGGAAGATTCATGTCCCCAAACTTCTAAGACTGGCTTCCCCCAGCCTTTATCATCTTATAAACCTCTTCCCATTTAAGAAGGTGAAACTTCCTATCATCCTTGGAGATTTTCCAAAAGAAATCTCTTCTCAACTTCTCAAGCCTATCCAATACCACCTTGGACACTTAAAGAGAGACATAAAATATACAAGCATATTGGAGGATGCCACCTTAATAAGAGTTAAGCAACCTCTTAAGGATAGATACCTACATTTCCAACTTACTAATTTCCTCTCGATCCTTTCGATCGCCCTATCCCAAAGATGCTTGACCAGCTTCCCAATACGAAAAGGTAACCCGTGCAGGACAACTATAACTCTTAGGAATGCCTCTGCACCATGCATCTTCCAAGTAACTTCTCCGAAGGAATAGATTAAAGATGTCATTGAATGGGTTGTCTTCATGCTAGGGAAAATATTGCAACTGCAAGAATTTCATAATCACCCTTGTAGATACTACGTTTTCATGACTACTCCCATTGATTATCATTTGACTAAATTTTCCATCCAGAACTACTTTTTTAAAAAAAATACTTCACCCACAATTTCATAATCACGCTCTAAAATACAAAGTTTTCATGATGATTCCCATCGATTATCATAGGAACAATGTTTCCATCCACCCTACAGAATTCTGCCCATTCAGCCGAAGCGGTTATCGAGATAGCCAAGTTATTGGTTTCTGATTGGAAAGCTCTCTTAAGCAATAGTTATTAGTGGGTTGTGACCCTTTGGGTGGTTTTTGTATTCTTTTCCTGTTTCTTGCAGCTCTTTAATAAAACTTTCATCAATCTTCATTTAAAAAAAAAAAAATCATAAGACTCAACTGTTCCCCCATCTGCTGAATCTATTTCTCATCTTCTCGATTTTCATTGACCATCTTAGGACTACAAGTAGTCCCAAAGTGGGGTCAGCACATTTTTGGTACCAAAAGGATCTGAAGAAATGGATAGTTTTAGGGACAGTTTAAGCCGTGATTGAAGATAAGGGACATGTTAAAACAGTACATGTTCAGCTTGTTCACAGGCTTCAGGAGAGTTTTAAGGGACCATTCTAATGCCCTATGGAGAAAGGCCTACAGGCCATGATATGGACTGAACATGTACGGCTTGATGGCTTCATCTGTGAGGTTTGGCAGGATCAATGGGTTGTTGATTATGGGTAGATTGTATATGGTGGGGCTAGGATTTTTATTTTTATTTTTTTGGAGAGGTAACAGCCAATTTATTAGAAAGGCTCAAACAAAAACTGAAACAAACCAACAAACAAGATAGCCAGCCTAAGCCGACCGAACAAAGATAGCCCAATCCCCCACAAGAGCTACAACCCTCAAAATCACCTCCGCGTGCTCCAAACTAGAGTTGTACACGAACTGAGTTAGCTCAGTTAACTCTCTCAACTCGACTCGGAAAAGCTCGACTCAACTCAGCTCAAAACTGGGTATAAGCCGAGGTGAGCTGATTTTTTTAGCTTGAAAAAATTTCAAGCCAAGTCCGAGCTAAACCAATAATATATATTATATGTTATATATATTAAAAACCCTAAAACCTAAACTTGAACTCAGCTCGTAGGCTCGAACTCAAACTCGGCTCGAAAGATTGAGCTCGAGCTCGGCTCGAGTTGGCCCGAACTGCTGACCGAACCAAGCCGAGCTGCCCAGTCAGGCTCAAGGACCAAGCTGAGCCGAGTTTGAGCAGGGGTAGGCTGCAGGCCGAGCCGAGCCAATCTGGGCCAAGCTCGACTCAGTTCAACTCGTGTACAGCTTTGCTCCAAACTACGATACCGTTGAGGCAAGGACTGTTGCACGGTAGAGATTAGAAATTTTGGATTGCCTTAGGTTGGGGACTGTGTACACATCTCAGGTTGACATATTGGACAGAATCTGTACTGAGACGCAGTTCTAGGCTTGGAGTTGGTAAACAAAGATTTGGGGGTGGTTGTAGGTCACGGATGGGGATTCATAGGGATCTAAGGGAAAGATCAGGGCTACTACAAAAGGCTAGATTGCATGCTTGAATCAGGACTCTTATAGGGACATTTCTGGGCTAATGTTGGGAAAAGCTATAGGCTGAATTTTGGTTTTTCATGGGATAACGGTAGGGCTGATTTTAGGGTTTCAAGCAAGGTACTCTAAAATGGTAATGTAATGACCGTTACGTAATGCCAACAGTGGGAACCGTTATGCATTACGGAAAAAATGGACCGTAACAGCCCATTATGGGGCTGGTAAAGGTTTTTTTTTCTTTTGGAGCAAAGTGATATGGGTAATTTTTTTCCAAAAAAAAAAAAAAAACTGTGATGGTAACAGCAGTGGCTGTTACAGCCACCATAACTGTTATTGAATACCTTGGTTTCAAGACTAGAATCTACACACGAACTGGCAGAAAGCTGATCCAAGCATAAAACTGCAAAAAACTACGAGAAAAGAAAAAACTGTGGTAGTTGCAGATAATCTTCAGAAAACAGCAAAAAATTAAGAAATCAGACGTGGGCAGCAGAGTTGCAGGAATTTATTAGAAAAATCACATTCCAGATCTGCACTGATGTGTTGCAGGAAGTTCAAAACCTGATGCAAGAAATAAGAAAACAGGGTTGCCGCTGGGGTAGAATGAGAAAAAAGAGAAAACAAGACAAAGGGATAGACGGAAAATAGCCCAGGCATGCTGATCTGGGATTTTCAATAGATCTGGAACACAAACATGAACCTGTAAATCCTCCAATATGCAGCAGGAACAGGATCCCAGTATGTTTGCATAAGCTCTGGGTTTAAAGCTTCAGGAAAATTGCACTCTGCTTAAGCATAAGAGAATAGAAAGACTGATACATGGATCAAAACTTACTATGATACCAAAACTGACCAAGTGAGACTGCAGGAGTTTGATCAAAAACTCTATGTACCAGACTTTCAACAAAAGTTCTCCAAAAACTATAGTTAAGGAAAGAAGAATAGAGGAAGAAAAAGAGAGAAAAAAAAATAGCCATTGTTGTTAAAATCCTACGATTTACAATTTAAGATTTGAGTCGAATCTTAGGTGTGTGTGGTTTACCAATTACAATGGTAATTGGCTGCAAATAAGTCATCATTACTTACTTTCATAATTCCGGCAGCAACCCCAATAAAGACATTGACAGCTATTGTGTTTGGCAGTTTCCAACTCTAGAAGGGAGGCAGAAAAACAGATCTTGCGGAAAAAAAAAAAAAAACTGTGGGGCCCACCGTGATGTATGTCTTATCCATGCCGTTCATCTGTTCCGCCAGCTCATTTTAGGTATGAACCTAAAAATGAGACAAATCTGAAGCTCACGTGAACCACACCACAGGAAACAGTGGGAATTGAACGCCTACAGCTGAAAACTTCTTGGGGGCCATAGAAGTTTTGAATCAAGCCGATATTTGTGTTTTCCCTTTATTAATGCCTGCATGACCTTCTGAACAAGTTGGATGACAAATAAGGGGGTGTTTGGTTTTTCAGCAAATAGTGCTAAAGAGTGGTAAAACCATAATAATAACCTGTGGCACATGTTTGGAAGAGAGGGAAATTTGTGCGTCAAAAACCAGGAGATTAAGCAGGGAAATCAGATGGGGCACCAACTGGTTCAAATCCGTGGACCCACCATGGTGCATGTGTCTTATCCACGCCGTCCATCAGATCTGCCAGCTCATTTTAGGGCATGAACCCAAAAATGAGGCAGATCCTAAGCTCAAGTGGACCACACCATAGTAAACGGTGGCCCAATTGACCTGGCCCGTTGAAAGCTGAGACCTCCCAAGGTCTCACGATCATGTTTAGGGCCTGTTTGTTTTTCAATTTACATGGTAAATGGGACGTAAATGGCTAATTATTACTTCTTACACCCGTTTGAAAAAAAAAAAAAAAAAAAAAATTTACATTGTATTTTTGCCTCAAAAATTGTGGCGTAAAAACATTGAAACCCAACTAAAATTGTAGTTGTAAAACTTGTGAGGCCCACCATTACACACGTGTCTAATCCATGCCGTCCACTTGTTGTACGTGCTAAATTTGGGACATGAGCCATAAAATGAGGCAAATACAAAACTCAAGTGGACTGCACCACAAGAAACAGGGGGAATTTAATGCCCACATTGAAAGTTAAGATAAGTGTATGGCCCATAGGGATTTGTACTTGTCATCAGAGCTGTACACGAGCAGCAAAAGCTCGGTAACTCGCTCGACTCGGCTCGAAAAAGCTCGACTCGACTCAGAACTTGCTCGACTTGAGCCGAGTTCGAGCTGATTTTTGGAGCTCGAAACGAGTTCGAGCTTGCCCCTGCTCGACTCGACTCGACTTGAATACTACTCGAACTCAGCTCGACTCGGTACATGGTATATATACCCTTTAAAAATTAAAACCCTAGCTCGAGAGCACTAGTTTTCCTCCATTATGGAACTACCATATGTGAGTCCAAAACTATATTGATCATTTCTGCTCCATGCCACGCTCTTCTTGTGTCTAATCCTACGGTCCAGATCTACCACCGTCTCTAGCAACGAAACCGATTGACTTGCTCTACTCGCCTTCAAGGACCGAATAATGAAAGATCCTCTCCCATCCAATTTGACCCATTGCTCGAACCTCCAAGTCATCGATTTTTCTTTCAATGAGATCATAGGTGAGATTCCCATTGAGCTCAGCTCTTTATCAAAGCTCTGTTGGTTATTTCTCTATGTCAACCAACTCGTCGGAAGAATCCCACCTTCCCTGGGAAAACTTCCGTCTCTCACTCAACTTTCATTATCAAGAAATAACTTACAAGGAAGCATCCCAGGCAATTTAGGCCGCATTCCAAAGTTAGGATTCCTCCAGATATCTCAAAACAAACTGTCTGGCACAATCCCTTCTGCTGCTCGAAATCGGCTCGAACTCGGCCGAGCCGAGCACAAGCTGCTACTCCAAGCTCGAAGCCCGAGCCAAGCCGAGTACAAGCTGGGCCTCGAGCAGACCGAGTCAAGCACGAGCTGGGCAAAGCTCGACTCGACTCGACTCGTGTACACCTCTACTTGTCAATACTTGTCATCCAACCTGTTCATAACATCACATGGAAATGGATGATGGGAAAACACAAATATCAACTTGATCCAAAACTTTTGTGGCCCCAAAAACGAACTGAACAGTAAGCGTTCAATTCCCACTATTTTGGTGTTGTTTCGTCCACTTGAGCTTTAAATCTACCTCATTTTTGGGCTCATGCCCTAAAATGAGAGGGAAAAATGGAAGGCATGGATCAAACAAATACATAACAGTGGGCCCCACAAATTCCGGATGAAAAAAGTTTCATTCCTTCCACTCAAACATAGGAACTTTCCAAACACACTTCCTGTCACCAGCATGTCAACATCAAAAGGTTATTGTCAACTGTAAATATGTAGGTAAATAATAATTACCTATTTGCATTCTATTTACATGTTAAATTGAAAAACAAGCAGGCCCTAAAGAAAATAGAACGGAGGTATCAACATGCAAAGCTGATTTAACATATACGACCCAATTAATGACATTAGCTTCAACGGAATGAATGACCTTCGCAACATAAATATCCTTGTTTTGAAAACACCGACTATTGTGGGCCCTCCAAATATGCCAAAAAATGCCCAATGCTACAAGACGCCAAACAGTTTTTCTATCTTTGCTCATTGCACCTCCATGCAAAGCCCATAAGAGTTGATCAACTAACTTAGGCATCACCCAGGACAAGGAAAAGGTTGAGGAAATGCTCCCAAAGTTTAAAGGCATAATGGAAATGAATAAATAGATGATCTATTGATTTTGCATCCCTCATGCACATCCAGCAAATATTAGGAAGAACAAGGGATCTCCTTTGCAGTTTGTCCATAGTTAGAAGTTATAACTCTTTTCCTTCCCATGAGCCAAACAAATGCCGCAATTCTGGGAGGAGCTCCATAGCGCCACTGAAGGAAGGAGGAGGAAGACGGTGACAAGTTGCAAATCAAACTATAGAACGAACGCACTGAGGACCCGGAGCTATGAATTTTCCAAACCATCAAATCGTCTTGGTATGAGGGAGCATACGACTTCAGAAGATTTAACAAACCAAGGAGCTCATCGAATTCAATGTCTGATAAATTCCATTAGCAAGGGGGAGACCAAACACTTGTCCCTCCTACAGAGTAGCAGTGATCCACTGTAACGAGACGGTCCAAAGCAAGAGCAATCTCAGAAAGAGATCCTACGGCAGCCTATCCCCACACCAAATGTCTATTGAAAACCGAATACAGTTCCATTTTCCAAGGTGTAAGTGCTTATATGTTTAGCACATATAAGGTTGTCAAATTTCGTAAGACAAATATACACAGTGATACCGGTCAGATTGCAACTACACTACATCTCGTGAAGATCAACCCAAGATCGGGTAGTAGTGATCCACTGTAACGAGACGGTCCAAAGCAAGAGAAGCCAATCTCAGAAAGAGGTCCTACAGCAGCCTATCCCCACACCAAATGTCTATTGAAAATCAAATACAGTTCCATTTTCCAAGGTGTAAGTGCTTATATGTTTAGCACATATAAGGTTGTCAAATTTCGTAAGACAGATATACACGGTGATACCGGTCAGATTGTAACTACACTACATCTCGTGAAGATCAACCCAAGATCGGCTTAGCATCTCAAGATTGGCTTATCGTCTTAAGACGTCGCTCAGTTTCAAGTTGATCAAGATTAGAAGATCTCTTTATTGGCCAACCAACAGATGATATAACCCTAGAAAGGCCTTAGCTTAGGTGCTTTTAAAAATTGTTCAAATTGGGTTAACTTTGGTGTAATTTCACTGAAGTTCGGCTAATCTAACTTCAGGTTCAGGCAAATTTTCATATTCGAATATTTGAAAATTCGGCCAGCCTAACTTTAGGTTTGGCTAGCCTAACTTGGAATTCGGCCTACCCGAGGGAAGTTCGGGTCAAATTCCAACAAAGGACTCGGATTTTTAAGAGAATTCGGACAGCCGAATTTTTCCTTAGGCCAACCGAATTTTGGATAAATCTTATCCCGCGCATTCTGATAGTCATTAGAATGGAATCGTTGGAATCCAGGCAGCCGAACCTAATCTTAGGCTAGCCGAATTTCCAAATCATTTGGCTATAAATAGAGGCCTTCTCTTATTCTAAACTACAACGAAAATTTACTCAAAATCTTCTGCAAATAAGAGAGAAGCACAAGTCCTTGTCAAGCTATTTGTGCGGTATTTATAAATTTATTTTAAGCCTATTTAATTCCCTTTCTCAAGCAAATCTCAAATATATTTTTATGTATTAGTCTATACTCAACTTGAGAATCAAGATAATTAAATCTGTAGCATTAGGATTTTCATTTCCTGAAATACTTTAAATCCCTATACTATTTCTGGTTAAACGGATACTGCCTCCTCTACACTCGAGCAAGAAGATCATTGCAACAAGCTTCGACTGCATCTTCGAATCATCATTTGAAGATAAGTACATTATGAATTACTTTATTTTATTTGGGTTTTTCTAAGATAACCCGGAAATCTCTATGGGTTGATTTGTGATAGCCCGTGAAAATCACAAAGAGGGTTTTATTGTGGTGAGCCCGTAAAAATCACAAGAAGTGTTTAAGGTTGTTAAGGTGAACCTGTGAAAACCTTGGTGTAGTGAAAGCCAAAATTACGATAGTAATAATTTTAGGAGTGCAGTAGGTCATATTTATTTCATTCTTTATGGTGAATATTGTATTTATTTTGTTCTTATCTTGCTAATTTGAAAAATAGATTTCAAAGACGTCATGAAAAAAGGTTGTCCACTCCTGCCTAAAATTTTAGGTGAAGGTTGTCCTACGAATTATTTGGAATCAAGGTTTCAATACTTGGGTGATTGAGATTATTTATTCCGCTTTATTTTTGAAAATTTTAGGTGAAGGTTGTCATACGAATTATTTGGAATCAAGGTTTCTATACTGCTCAAGTGGATTGTTCAGTTCTGCTGTTCATCGTGGGATATTCTCTTCTCTATTTGTGGCAATTAAGGTAGATTAGTGAATCAGCAATTGGTAAGTACTTTTTCCCCTCAGTTCAATCTCATGACCATCAAAATAATAATGATAATAAATTCAACCCCTCTCTTTGATATATGACAAGGGCGACAATGCAAGTGATTGAAAAAAACAACTATCAGTTAAGCAATAATCCTATAACTTCTTCAGAATTTTTAATGGTTAAAAAAGGAACCTATTCCTTTGATATTTCCTTTCAAGACCCCATCTCTTGGGGTGTTCAAGGCCATGAGTAACATAGAACTCCACTATCTGATAAAAAGGTTCCCAAAGAATAGGCAAAGTGTGTTCACTTCTTCCCCATAGAGAGGCCACATAACTTTGCTTGTCTTAATACTGTTTCTATGAATGAGGATGAGATTGTATATAAACTAATAAAAGCAAACAGAACTACAGGGAAATATCCAAGGTGTGTAACAAAGTCGAAAGAGCTACATCAAACAAGAGGGAAAGATTTCCCAATACAAAGAGATGATCTTCAGATCAGAAGCTAAATCCAATATTTAGTAAAACATAACAGACAATTTCCCCAGCTGGGTAACTCCATGTGAATTTAAAACCATGGTACATTTTTTGTTCTTTTTTAGTTTTTTTGTCGTATTTTTGTTATATTACATGTGATGCCAATACTTAAAACACGGATGGTGCGGCACAAGGGGTGAGCAACAAATTGAAAAATCATAGCAAAATTCACTATGTGCTATGGTACATAATATTGCATACTATACTATTTTTACCTATATACAGGATATAGTATGCAAAATATTGTAGTAATAATAAAATTAGAATATAGCATACTGCAGGCTGCAGCTCTTATTTATTATAATTTTTATTGGTTAAATTGGTAGTTCCAGTCCGTTAAGCCTTCAGGCTGGCAACACCCAACATAGATTGGAAGAGCCAACAACACAACCAATGGACACACTATCCTGCTGGGCCCAGTCAACCATAAATCACCACCTAACTCCCTGCTCAGGTCACAAGCAGGGGAGCTGGCTTATGCCTGTTATATATTATATAAAAATATTCCAGATTTTGCTTTTGATTTTTATTGCTGATCAACTCAGATACCTTCATACAAAATAAGTTAATATAAGTTCAGATAATTTTTTACTATAGCATTGTAATTTTAACAAGGTCTTCGGGAATGAGAAACCAGTTATTTGAAAGATAGAATTTGAATTCGATTACCATTTCATATCCACCTAGAGAAGTACAAAAAGCTTTTGTGCAACCTCAATGTTTAAACCACAAATCCGCACAAACATTCTGACATTGAAAAGCTACTTCACTAAACTTTCTGCAGCCAACCTTTTTTTTTTTACAAGTAACTCATCCCTAAAACCTTAGCCCCAACAAACCCATCCCCCGAAAGATCTACATCACATATTATTTTCTATTACTACAACAGTCTAGGCTGCTTAAGAAGAAACCAGAATAAAGATAACTGTTGTGGAGTTGTGAAACAAAGTTGACCATCCAGTTTCAAATGTTTTCTCTTAGGAATCTGCAGTAGAGAATGTAGAAAGAGAGAGGTTATCAATGCATTTCCCAAATCTCATGCAACATTTTTTATTTTTTTATTTTTTTGAAAGGTTACGAATATCATTAAACCAAAACAAAAACACAACAGAGAAAAGGAAAAAACAACAACAAAAACAAGAATAACAAAAGGCAACGCTGAGATAGCGTACTGATCCTAAGAGTTTATAGCTACATTAAAGTCTTAATAAGAAGAGTACCAGATCTGATCAGTTAAATTAGCTGAAACAAACTTATAATGGAAATAGAATAGGCGATTCAGTAAACAAGCAACTAGAAGGTTCTCTATGAAGTCTGATAGAAAACATACTGATTCGGTACCAATGGTGTTGTTTTCATTTTGGGCTGCACAACATGTCCAATAGCAAATATTCCACCTCCATTTACAGTATCTAAGCAATGAGCGAACATCTTCTTCACTTTTCCAGCTGAAGCTAACTGTGAAAGCATCGATGAATTTGCTTGTCCAAAACCGAGTATTCCGTCAACTGCTTCACTTGACGAACCTAGATCTCCAGATTGTTGAGCACCACACCTACAATCATTGGAAGCATAGAATTAAGAATAAGGTCATAAAGAAGCAGCCTAAAAAAACCCCGATAGCATATCATATAAGATGACGGAGAGCTTACTGAGATGGCTCAGCCATGTTGTAAGCAAATCAGAGACGACCTTGGAAGGGGCAGAGATTAAGGTTGGTTGAAGGGCCTGATAGGAGGATGCGGGGAAGGCCTAAAGGACTTGGATCTAGGTGGTGAGATGTATGGAGGCTTTCTTAACCTATCAGCATGGTTTTAAATAGTGTCCGATACAACTCGATTGCAATCCAAAGTGATGCAACCATACTACATCCCAATGTATACGAGTCAGCATACAATACGGGACCGAGACCAGCCGATACTTGGCAAGTTGCACCAGCTTCAATTCCTTGGTGTGTCGCACTCCGAAACCACTACTTTAAATCCATGGTCATCAGGGCCTTCACAATAGGGATGATTGGAAAAATAGGAATTGTGAAGCCAACCCCGAATAATCAGACGAGGCTATGATGATGACAACAACAATGATGATTTATACATAATACATATAATATTTATTTATGTTCATATAATATAGACACATACACGGTCACATAGATGTCTACAATGTAAAAGAGGAAATTGAACTCACCCAAATACAACAGTTGCATTGGCTGGAGCTGTTTGGAGATTTCCAGTCACAAGGTTATATTGTAATGTATCTTGCACATAGTACCCAGTAGTTGTGCTTCCATCTCCATACAACACGCTATACTGGCATAGTACGTCTGAGGAGCACCCCGGTATTTGGCCATCAAATGAAGAGATGCAAAAAGGTTGGTCACACGTAACCAAAGATCCAGTCGAGGATTCCTTGGGATCATATAGTGTAAGTTTGATCTGAATAGAAGAACAAGTCTATCTTAAAATTTAGAGAATGCAACAATCCTCGTCCTTGTTGAACAAAAAAACGGGGAAAGAGATATGAAAGCATTTGAAATCACAAAGGCACAACAACATGAAGATAAGCAATGCGGAAACCATGCAAGTTGGCAAAATAACAAACACATTTAAAAATAAAAATTAAAAATTAAAATAAATAAATAAATAAAGAACTTTCTGGGTGATATCCAAAACAAAAACAAGAACGAAGCGTACACCAAGGTCACTTTTTCTTGGACACCGCCTACATCCAATACAATTCACCCAAAGAATGTCACTTCCAGTATCGACTTGCACATAATAGCTCTTTGGAGGAGTGCCTATCCCAATTTCTGCAAAGTATAACCTACATTCCATCCAAATAACCAAAAAAAAAAAAAAAAAAAATCAATTCCCTGGAAACAAGAAATCCTCCTTCCAAAACAAAACCCAAGAAACTAAAGAAAAATAAAAAGATAAAATAGAGAGAGAGAGAGAGAGAGCGAGAGACATAGAGCAAAGAATAAGAACAGGCTAAGGGCCTGTTTGGATGATAGCCTCCTCCCTTCTTCTTTTCTGCCTGCACGACCAATGCTCCAGGCTCTTTCGAGCTATAATAAATGTTGGGCAGGTGGTGTTTCACCGCCCACCCGCACTCACACGCACGCAGGATCCAAGTCATCCCATTAAGTGCGCCGTTACCTGACTCTACCTCACCAAAGAATCACGCACCACTCATTCTTCAGGTGGGCCTCATTAAGAAGGTAAATCTGAACCGTAGGTCAACTTTCCCAACCTGTCGGGCCAAGCCCAAATGGTTTTCCATACGACCATGAAACAGGCATAAAATCAAATACATAAACCGCCCGACGAATGAATTACCATAACCAAAATGCAAACCATAGAATCACAGCGTAATTCACGAAGAAAACAAACATCTAATTACACACCAAAACCAAATTAAAATAAATAAATAAATAAACCATCGCAGGATTAGAAGATAGAGAGAAAAATAAGAGAAATTTCAAGAGACGAACCCGGCTTCGGAAGGAAGACCGAGGCCGCCCATATGAACGTCGACGGCGCCGAGTATACGGCCACGGCGGCGAACATCATGAGCCTTGAGGTCATAGAGAGACTGCCCGCGCCCACCGAATTTTCGCTGCACCTTAAAAACCCCATTAGCACAGACAAGGCAAGGAAACGAAGAGGAAATAAGAAGCAAGACAGAGAGGGATACAGAGACAATCAAATCTCTCTTCCTTAGATCCATTGCCAAACACCGAATTTGGGATTTCTTTTCTTTTTTTTTTCCTTCTTTTTTTCTTTTGTGGGTGTTTTCTGGCAGGATTTTGGTGTGTGAAGCTATGCGGGGGGCGATGGGTCAATGAAAGGGCAGGCGCGAGCTAGAGAGAAAAGGACGAAGGTATTTGACAGAAGGAAAGAAGACTTCCTCCAACCTTTTCAACGGTACAAACCAAAAAAAAAGCCACGCCGTTTTCCATCCGTCGCGTAATAGACCTATCGTACGTCGCAGTGAACTGCGGCCCACTTTTTGATCTTTCAGACCATCGGAACGGTGCGTTGTTTTGGAATCTATGTTTAAACTGCATTCTAGAAAATGGCAATGAAATTTTCTTTTGACCGTCGCTATTCATAGATCGGTTTCGTATTATATTCAAGGGTTGGGATCTTATCTGAAGAGTGGTTATGAAGTATCATTATAATATGGACGGCTCAAATCATCGGATTTGCCAAAATTAAGTGGGTCACAGTAGCTGGCGGTATACGCTGCCGCGGATGCCCGGATCGGATCCACCAAGGTGGGTGGGATCCCTGATTGTGGTGCCCACCTTGATATATTTTCTTTACATCCACACCGTCCAACCATTTTCACAAGCAGATCCAAATCTCAGTTGGACCATACCACAGGAAACTGAGGTGATTGAATTCCCACCATTAAAACATCTTGGGGGCCACCGAAATGTTCATTTGCCATCCAACCTCTCGATAAGGTCACAAAAAACTGGATGAAGGGTTCACACAAATATCATCTCGATCCAAAACTTTCGTGGCCTACAAAAATTTTCTAATGGTCAATTACCACTGTTTCCTGTGGTGTGGTCCACCTAATATTTGAATCTGCTTCATATATTAACTTAGTGCCATAAATTACGCTTTTCAAAACGTATGGACGGCGTGGATGTAATCTACATAAATTAAGGTGGGCCCCACACTTAGGGATTCACCCACCTCGGTAGATCCGGGGATCCACCGACGCGGCGGCCGGGCAGAACGAGCTGGTGAAGAAATCAAATGAGGTTTATTTGATACTCTGTTAGAGGGTGATAGTTGATACAAAGGCGCAAAGGTTTCGTAAGTATGAAATGGATTAACTTATGATAAACCGTCTAAATTCTCGGAACTACTATAGATAGGTTACAACAAAGAAATCAGATGGTTTGAAGTCACTAAACCTTTTATCCAACGATTAGATATTTTCACGCTGACCATCCAATAAAGTCTAAAAATAGAATATTAATGTGACTTATTCAGTGTAATCTTTGTTTTGAATCCATATAAATTGGGACCCAAAAGTTTAGACGGTTTACTTTTATTTAATTTGATTTTCAATGTACAATTTCTTAGTGGCTGTGTACGAACATCACATTCTTCCAGAGTGACAAAGTTTACCTCCGGATCATACCGGTCGGCAAGCATGAAATTTGAGGAGATGGTATTTACACCCAATATTCTTGAAAAGGATACAAAAGTGTACTACTTTGATTCCCAAAATGAATAATGAGTGGTAGCCGTATGTTTCAATTTCCTAGATTTCATCTACGTTCTTGTTTTCTCCCCTGAGGTTTGTTAACAGTACGCATACATCCGGACGTATTGGCATCCATTGGGACGGTAGTTGTCCGATATGAGATTATTTTGCAATGATCGGAACCGTTTACCATGAATAGAGAATATTTTGAAAATAGAACGCTCAGATTTGAGTTTTGTACCTTTTGACCGTTTATTTATTTTTCTTTGAATATTAACCGTCTCCTGTAGCTGTTTCGTGGGACATTTAAAATGGCCTCCAATCTCCATTATTTTTTGGGTATTAACATCCACGATGAATCAGATTATATAAACGGCTCGGATTATTTCGATGAAAATGATCCGTAAACAAGATCAATACATCCGGATGTACCGTAGCAAAACGCTTCTCTTATTATCGACCTACCATTTTTTTACAAGGTTCGGTAGTTCCAAACGCGTACGGGAGCACTGCCGGTCTACACACGTACCAATATCAAATACGTGTGGAATATCTGGTTAGATCTTTTGAACTGAAAATCAGGACCTAGAAAGCTCATGTTGGCCACAGGGTACAAAATAAATGGACGGCTAGAAAGTGATTATTCATACCTTGAGTTTAAGGCGCTCCTCACCGCACGCTAATTGCCTATGCCTACCCCTACAGGAAGTTCCTGTAGGCGGAAGCTCCGTGGGGGCACACAGAGATGCCCTCCGTCCATCAGTTTTAGTGGGCCACAGAAGTTTTGGATCATCGCAATGGTAGTAATCTTGTGAACGGTTTGGATGGAGTGTTAGCATTACAGTGGGCCGGAGAAGGTTTCAACGGTGGCATTTCCATCTCCGTCCACCTTGTGGCCTGGATCGATTTGTTTTTGAGGCGGTTTGCGGTTGAACCAATGCCATCCAGCCGGTCGGTGTCAAAGCTCGGTGGGCCCATGATGACAAGCATAAAGTCATATAATGATAGATGATTGAAAAACACAGATAGCTTTGTTTTCGGGGAGGGGAGGGCGGCTCATGCAATAACATGAGCAGGGCACAATAAGATGAACTACCTACAACACAGTGGTGACACGGTGGGGGTGAGATCCTGTGAGGCTCACCTGATGTTTGTGACTACATCCAAACCATTCATCCATGTTAAAAGCTCATTTTTAATCAGACCCATTGGCTCATGCCCTAAGAAAAGCTGGTAAAATAGATGGACGGCAGGGATAAAATACATACATCATAATGGAGACCAAGTGGGTGAGATCCTTGACTGTGAGGTTCACATGATGTGTGTAACTACATCCAAGCCATCCATCCATATTCAAAGCCTGTTTTTTTCACACTCATTTTAGATATAAGTAGTAATCAAAATTTTGTATCTATTTTTCATGATGTTATATATATGGATGAAATAGATAATGAATAATTTCTTAGAAAAGCAAATCTCTCAATTTCTTTAAACAAAACATTAATGAATTTAATTTTGAATTCTAATTAAAGAATAATCCAAAAAATGAAGTAGGTTTAAATCTTCAATGGATCATAGTAAAGTGGTGATTGACCATTAAAAAAAAAAAACTCCACGTGAATCACACAAACTTTGGATTAAGATGATATTGGTTTGGTCTCTTCATCCAAGTGTTCTGACTTTATCAATAGGTTGGATTGTAATATAAATATTATTGGGAAATTCATAAAGTTTTTAATAGTGGGGATTTAATAATTGTTTCTTGTGGTGTGGTCCATCTAAGATTTGGATCTATTTCATTTTTTTGGATCATGTTCAAAAATGAAATGTCAAAATGGTTGGACGGTGTGGATTTAATGCACATACGTTACCGTGAGTCCCACAATCACGGCCCCACTACCTGGGTGGATCCACGGAAGCGTCGCCCTCTTTTTTAGGTTACGGTGCTGAATAAACTGGCGGATGGTAGCAGACTTTTACGGACGTTGATTTCTGCTAAAGCGTGTTCCCGTAAAAGATGCTGGGTGGAGCCCACCGTTATATTTGTAGGAAATCTATTCCGTCCATACGTTTTTAGAGCTCATTTTAGTAAACTTGACCAAAACTTAGATGGATATAACACTTAAGTAAACCACACTAGAGAAAACAGTAGAGATTCAGTGAGAATTGTTAAAACATTATTGTGGCCATAAAAGTTTCGTCTCAGGCTAACTTTTTAGTACTTTCACTTCATCCCAGTGGTAATGACCTTATAAACGGTTTGGATGACATATAAACATTAAGTTGGAGACCAGAAACGTTTCAACGCAGGAATTTCTTTTCCCAAATTTTCCTCTCGTGTGACCCACTTGAGTTCTGTATCCACCTCATCATTAGTTTCATGTACTAAAATGATCTCAAAAAACAGATGAATGGGGTGGATTTCTCACAAACATCTCGGTGGGCCCCACCCAGTATCTTGCGCATGAACTTCGTAGGAAAGGCCTTCCGGGAAATCGGTGTCTGATTTTACGGACATCTCAGTGGTCCCCACACGGCAGCAACACGGAGAACAAGAAAGTCGTCCCGCGTGGACTCCGATTGCCTGGGGCTTTGCACAAGCTTCTTGGTGCGGAAACTTAGGTGGGCTACCATAATGTTTGCGGGAAATCCGTTATGACCGTCCGTTTTACCCACACGTGTCACGGATGTATCAAAAAATGAAACAGACCCAAAAATAAAGTGAGCCGCGGCACATGCACAAGAAAGGAAATGATTACCTTTGAAAACCTTTTTGGTAGGACATGATATTTATATGTCAGTCCTATCAGGATAAAGGATGAACTTAAAACACAGATACTAGGCTCATCTAAAACTTCAATAGATCTGTGAATGTTTCGACCGTAGACATTCAATCATCGTTGTTTTCCATCATGCGGCCCACTTGAATTTTAGATTGTCTCTTTTTTCGGGGTCATGTCCTAATAAGATTTGACAAAAGGATGAAAAGGATGAACGGGTCTATTTCTCACGATAACACGGTGGCCACGTAGCTTCTCGTCACAAGAAAATGATGAAGGCTTTGGCGTGAGAAGCGGATTTCGCGGGAAATCGGATTGCGTACTGAGTTACTCAGTACGTTTTTATAGTACCGAGTAAACTCAGTTGATCCTACCGTAAATGTGTGTGGGTTATCCATGCCGTCCATCCGTTTTTCCAGATCATTTTAGTAGTTGAACAAAAAATTGAGGCATGCCCAAACTTCAAATGGACCACACCACAGAAACAATGGAAATAATGACTTCCACCGTTGAAACCTTAGTAGGGCTCACAGTGATGTTTATTTATCATCCAACCTCTTCATAAGATTACACAGACATGAATAAAGGAAAAACACAAATAATAAATTGATCAGAAACTTTTGTGGCCTCCAAGAAACTTTCAACGGTAGAATTTCAATTCATACGGTTCCGTTGTGAGGTCCGCTTGAGATTTGGATATACTTTGCTTTTAGGTTTTAGTCCTCAACTCATCTGTTAAAATGGATGGAAGGAGTGGATTAAATCATAGTGGACAGAGTTTGCCCGGTCAGCTTAGAATGCTAAGTTACTCAGTATGCAAGTGTGTTTTTATCATACTGAGTGAATATACGTGGTCTATTTACGTCATTTTTTTTTTCTGGGTTGAGCTCAAAATTAAAGCATATCTAAGATAAGTAGATCATACCACCGGAATAGAGTGATCATAACACAGGAAATAGTGGGGAGAATGATTTAACCTTTTTAAGCTCTACAATAATATTTATTTATCGTCCAATCTATTCATAAGATTATAAAGATATAGATAAAAGGAAAACACAAATATAAGCTTGGTCCAAAACTTATGTGGCCCTAAGATTTTGTTTAATGATAGACGTTCAACTCAACTGTTTCATGTGTTGTGGTTCATCTGAGCATTCAATACTATTCATTTTTGGAATCAAACAATAATTTTACACGGTAAAATGGATGGAGGGAGCGGATGAGATACATAAATCTTGGTAGACCTCGCAGAGTTTGCCCAATTCGCTGAGAGTAAGGCACTGAGTTACTCCCTGCACAATCCGTTTCCTTGCGTCGTAGACTCGTGCCCAAGTTTCAAACTGAGAACGAGCGGTGGTTTTGAGTGTCCACCGCTATGTATGCCTTTTATCCATGCCATTCATTCAAATTTATTTATTTATTTTATCCTTTTATGGTACAAGTTTGAGATTGGAGCAAATCCAAAATTCCATAGATTGAACTTTTACCGTTGACAACTCACCGGGGCCAAGAAGTTTTGAATGAAGCTCATATTTATGTTTGCTAGTATTTGATGTAACTTTATGAATATGTTAGATGGCAAATAAATATAAATGGTGGCACTAGAAAGGTTCCAACTGTGAGAACCATTATCACCCTTGATTCTTGTGATATGATCCACTTGAAAAGTTTCAACGGTCAGAATCATTATCATCGTTGCTTCTTGTGGTGTGGTCCACTCGAGCCTTTTATCTGTCTAATTTTTTAAATTTGTATACACCCCACTTAAAATAAGGACACGTCATTCTTTGAGCTTCAACTTGACTTCAATGAATTGTCTCCTATTGATTTGGAAATCATTGAAAACCCAAATGGATCACGCTGAAAGCATACTCGGCACGCGCCGGAAATAACCAACAGACCGGATTAGCTGACACTAAATCCTGTAGCAATTCAGTCACAGTCGAGCATCCAAAATCCGAAATCCTTGAAACTCTTCATATCATGCAATCGACATGCAAAAATTGATAAAACGAATACTCTCTACTCATGGATCACTCTATGTATCATTGAAGTCCTTTCGCGTAGCGTTGTGTTGAGGTTAAAAGGTCATATCTTCAAAATTAAGGAAAAGTACAGTCGTCCTGATATATAAAATGGTCATGGTATTCTTGGAGACAAATTTTAACCGATTAAGATAATTTATGATTCATTGGAAGGGTGGTTAAATGATCTTCCTAATAAATTTAAGTTTCGTTCAATCCGAGTCATTATGAGGAAGATTCGACATGTTTATCAAAACCATGCATTGTCGATTGACTAAAATCGAAAAAACTTTGGTCACGCTTTAAACTAGTCAAACGAGATCTGATTAAGATGATTTCAGTCGTAATAAAAGCTTATTAGACGACGTTTTCAATGATCATAATATCATTAAAAGCAAATCATTGGTTAAATTACAAACAACCAATTTCATATATTGAACGTACGTATTTTCGGCAAATCAAATAAGGTCTGATTGAAGTAATTCAATTCTTATTAGAAAGCTTAACTGATTATCTTTCCAACAAGATAATGATTACTAAAAATGGATAAGTAACGAAAAAAATATAAGTATTTGAATATTTGCAAGAAAAAAACAAAAAGTAATAATTACTTTTTCTATATATATATATATATATATATATATATATATATATATATATATATATATATTAATTATAACAAATATACATTCAAACGTCCCTGACATGGCCCACAAGTCAGTGTGGGCACCCACAACATGACCCAAGGCAATGAGTCATCCGCAATAGGGGTCGATGCCTATATAAGGCACCCGGGCCACACAGGAGGACTAGAGGCTAAATCTGAGGGTAAAGAGAAGCTAAGGCAAAGAAACAGAGAGTAAGAGAGAGAAAATAGAGAGAAGAAAAAGAGATAGAAAAATACAGAGATGGTTTAAGGGTTGGAGTTCGTCTGGAGGTGCTACCCAAAGTGCCTAAAATATTTCCAACATACCAATATGATCCCAACATAGGAGACGAAAATGTCCATCGAATTAGTCAAAAAAGCTAAGAATTTGTTCATTTCTATTTAATTTGCATTCCACTCTACACATTTCAATTACATTAATTACTTCCACATTTTATTATGCGTTATTCTCCATCTTCCATTTTTCACTTTATTTGTTGCTCAGGATCTTAAATCCTATGAAGTAAGACTAGTTAACATTTTATCTTATTAACTGCTTTTACTTTATTTGCCTACCTAGGGCCACTTGGCTCTATGATGTAAGGATAAATAACTTTTTTTTTCTTATCTCTGTCTGCCTGGCACACCTAGGTTATGTGAAGCATAGCCAAGTATAAATTGATGAAATTTCATTAAATCCTCCAAAATTACAAATCTTGTGAAGTAGAGACCGCATATTGTGCAGGCGAAAAAATGGTGCTTAAACCCTTCCTTTTCCGTCATCGAGGCATCAAATGCATTTTTACACCTAATTCAATAACACACATCGTCCATAATAGTAAAAATCAATACGAAAGCCAACAAAGCAAGGGCATCACCACGCTCGTGCGCACATGTGGGGGGAGGCATTCATAGAATGGCGACTCTGTTGGGGATTGTGCTAGTTATTAGCCTACGCCCAACTTGAAACACATGATTTTTCAGTTTATGGGGATTTTATAAATTCGGCATATTTACTTTCCTGCACTCTAGTGAATACTGGTCTTATTTACTTTTTGTATCATGCTTTCTAACATTCCAGTAAATATTGGTCTCCTACTAACACACTAATTCTCTAATCGTCCAGTGTATACTGGTCTATTTACTTTCCTATCTGCATCCTGCATTCTAGTCTATACTGGTCCACTTTACTTTCTTGCCTGCATCCTTCATTCCAGTTTATACTAGTCCACTTTACTTTCTTGCCTGCATCCTACATTCTAGTTTATACTGGTCCCTTTTACTTTCTCGCAAGCATACTACATTCCAGTTTATACCGGTCCACTTTACTTTCCTGTTTGCCTTAAGCATTCCAGTTGTCACTGGTCCTTTTATTTTTGTGCAATCCAGTTGTCACTGGTCCATTTACCTTTCTGTTAATCCAGTGTGCACTGGTCCTCTTGTATTTTCCTAACATTTACGTTCTTTTGCACGTTTGCCTTTTATAAAAAGAAAAGAAAAGGCCTAAAAAATCAGGAAAAAAAAAAGAGAAAAAGAAAATACCAAAAAAAAAGTGATTGCAAGGTATACCTATTGCGAGGAAGTAGTAAGCCATTCTGCAACCATTGCGCCCAGAAATCAATTGCGGATTCATTGCCTTGCACAATCATCACGTACCTACCAAAGCATCATTCGAACCCGTGCACAAGCAGCAATGTCAGCTCAAGGTGACAATCCTCCAACTCCTCCAGAATTGCCAAGACTACAAGCCCCTCAATCGACCGCATCCACTCCCTCGACAACCTATCTCGCCTGCGGCTTACACAAGTTAGAAAATATTGTAAACAACATTCACACAAAAATGACACCACCCATTGATAACATGCGTCCACTAAGCATTCATGTAGGTCTATTAGACCTAACTGTCAATCAATTTCAACTCATTCCCCTTAACGAAAATCGGGTTCACTTTCAAAACCCACCAGTCACAACAATTCAAACTCCAGAACATCCTCCCCTTGATAGGAGTCTACTAGCACATTTTAGTTAATCACAGTCTGGTTAATTCCAACAACCTTCTCCCAGTGGAAATTTATTTCAATTTCCACCCAGTCAACCATATCAAATACCTATTGTTCATGGATATCCATCCATCCAAGCTCGCCCTCTCGACAGGATCGCATCCCAATTCCCTCACCATACCATACACTCTATCTCTTTGACCGAGGAACATAACAACATTAAAGAAGTCAACCATTATGAAGAAGAGGCTAACCGAATGCCAGAAGGGGCACGATCTCCTTTGTCCCAACCAAATGAATTTGATTGACTTCGAGAATACTTCGAGAACCAGCTAAGGGCCATGCGAAATGAATTTCAAAAACAACATGGGGTGGAACTCGCATCTACAAAATTTAGGGATCTTTGCCCTTTTCTCGATACTAGGGTTCCTGCAAACTTCGAGGTACCCAAGTTTCAACAATATGATGGCACGGGATGCCCAACTACACATTAAAAGGCTTTCTATGGTGAACTTGATGCTATGACGTAAGATGATGGAGCATTGATACGTCTGTTCCAAAAATCTCTAAGGGGTGATGCATTAGATTGGTACACGTCTCGGGACTATCACAAGATTAGAACATGGGAACAATTGTCCCAAGCCTTTATAGATCGCTTCGTGTACAATCTAAATGCAGCACCCCGAAGGTCAGGCTTGGCAACCCTTAGGCAAAGGAGCAACAAAACATTGTCCGCATATGTGGGGCGATGGAGAGCCATAGCTGCACGAATGAAAACACCAATCGACGAAGAAGAGTAGATCTCTATGATTGTCCATTCGGCTAATCCAAGTATATCAGGATATTTGATTTCATACCTGTATGCCAATTTTACTCAGCAAATCCGTGTAAGGGAACAGGTGGAGGTCGGAATAATAACCAACACAATTGCACCATGGCTCCACTAGTCTACCTCGGTATAAAAAGTGAAACTTAAAGAAAAGATGGACAAATAAGGAGTAAGAACTAGAGATATAGCTGCTCCTCATCCAGTGAAAATTAACAATGTCGTTACCTCCACACAAGGAATGCCAAGAAATCCTTTGTAGGAACAACAATACCACCCTCAGCAGTAACAACTTAGGTGGAATCCGCGATACACAAACCAGAATAGGAATATGGGTGTGGCATAGGTGTCTAGGCAATTTACACTATTAGCCTAATCATATACAGATATTCTTGTCACACTCATCCAAAGGCAGCTTTTGACACCTCTCCAACCTAGACCACTGCCAAACCCATTGCCTCCTAATTACAAAGAAAATGAGTATTGTGCATTCCATCAAGGGTAGGGTCGTACCACAAAATGTTGTTTCTCCTTGAAACATGTAGTCTATGTCACGCCCCGAACTCAGAAACCGGGCTCACAAAATTCTCGATTGCCGAATCCGGCGCCGACAGCCTTCGTAGTACCCCATTCTCAGCTCCCGGCACCAATACACCAGGTTCCGATCCTGGGATGTTGCAAGGAGGATTTTGAATCATTAATTTGATTTTTAATGAGTATAACCATAAGCATAACCCATGAACAATAACCACAAGAATACCATCACAAAATCCACTATGATCAAAAACTTTGAGTACAAGGCGTGTGAAAGGAAAAATACAATATATGAAAGTAATAAAAACTACAGAAGCTCGGCTACACACTTCAACCGCGGCGAGACTATGACTGCATCCTGCCATCACCTGCATGCATCAATCGTGCATAAGCTTATAGAAAGCTTAAAGGGTGGTGTAAGTGTGTGTGCAATATGAGCGTGCTCAGAATGCAAGGTCAGAGTAATGTGGAGTCATGCTGATGGGTATATGAATGTAATCAGCCGTACCAAGGTTTTGCGGTGCAGGATATGAATGCTATCAGCCATATCAAGGCCATGCGATGTATAATGCAAGTCAAGCATGCCAATCCCCATCTACATATCAATGCAGCTCCTCACTAGAGTATCAAATCAGTATGGTTCTTAGTCTGGATAAGCACCGGGGTCTAGTACACTCCAAATGGCACTACCGCTCTCCTAGCCGCACAGTTCAAATAAGCGTAAGAAACCCCACTATCCACCTGACCAATAGTCTACCAATACCTATCCGGCACGTCGATAGCGAACCCATTCACGAACTGGTCAAACTCAGCCTAATATTGCCCCCTACTCTCGAGCGAGTAAGGCCACACCCCTTTTCCAATCGACCACGACACAGTGAGAGACGCAGCCTCCTGGTATTCGGCCCTCGTGCACTCATATATCCACTCGGTCTCGACGTTGGAGTCATCCTCTAGTACCATCGAGTTTAGAGATTTTCACTCAGGGACATCTATGGCGCTCCGATGCTTAGTAACAATATTTTTGGTATCCAATTTAGCCACCCATGATGTGTCTATAGAGGCTATGGCCCTAATGTCGCTAGGGCACACAATAATCACAATCACACAAATGTAAGTGCATGATCACCCTACCAAACATACAACAATCATGGGCGCACCGTGCGCACATATAGGGCACTCTACTTATTAGGGAGCCCATAAATAATCCGTCCGTAGGCATTTGCTATGATCAGTCACTCCTCATATCAGGCATACATATGATGCGTATGATCATGAATCACAGATCTAATGGGATCTGTTCATAAGGAAGATGGGCCTAAACGGCCTATACGCTACAGGTATGGGCCTATCAATGGGCCTTAGGGAGAGTGACAATGCGGACATTTAATCGACATCATCCTTACAATGTGGGCAGCTAACCATCATTGTTCCCAAGGCATGTCCCATTATAAACATCATTATATATACCACGGAGAAATCACATATTGCAATGGACCTAAATTCATCCCACTGGGCCTTAAGTACATCAAATGGGCTATATCACATGGGCCTTATATTCATCGAGTGGGCCGTATCAATGGGCCACACCAATGGGCCTTATGTACATTGCAATGGGCCATAACGCGTGGGCCTTAGAATGCATCAAAATGGGCCTAATCACATAGGCCTTATGTGCATCAAATGGTCCACACCAATTAGCCCCATATATATCAAATGGGCCACACCCAAATATAAATAGTGATGATGACTTCCACCATTAAAAATTTCAAGGCCCACCATAGCATTTATTTCTTGTACGATCTATTCATAAGGTCACAAGGACCTAGATTTAGAGGGAAAGCCAATATCATACTTGTCCAACCTTGCAATCCCAATGGTTTTAATGGTGGACATTCAATCCAACACTGTTTCTATAGTGTGGTCCACATGACTCTAGATCTGCCTCATTCTTTAGCTCATGCTATAAAATGATCTTTCAAAATGGATAGACGGTTTGGATGCAACATATGCATCATGGTGGGGTCCATTGACCGTCCAGCAACCTAGCCAAATGGCTGGACAACAGTGATAAAACACATACATCTTTTTGGGTTCCATCGTCCATGGTTAGTGGACAGTGTGAATAAAACACATACTTCACTGTGGGTCCTACGTGGGGCCCACCATAATGCTTATTTGCAATCCAACCCGTTGGTAAGGTCAAACGAACCTGGATGAAAAGGAAAAACAAATTTCATATGATCCAAAACTTCTGCCCACCCAAAAAGGGTTTCAATGGCAGTCGTTCCATCACCATTGTTTCCTATGATGTAGGCCACCTGAGCTTCGGATAAGGCTGATTTTTGAGATGGCCCCTAATTAGAAGGGAGCCATCAAAATGCACAGTGTTGATGCCTTAAAACATCAAGGTGAGGTCTACGGCTGGGACCAGTGGTCCTAGCCCAATCCGTTCGTCCGTCAGCAGCAGACGCTGCCTGCATGTGTTCTGACAGCGTCAGCTGTTGCTTACTTATATATATATATATATATATATATATATATATATATATATTTATTTATTTATTTATTTTTATTTTTTCGATTTCCTGTGGTTTTTCACAGATGGGGCCCGCATTAGGGAAATCAGACCTGGCCATTGGTTTCCATGGCTCCATACAAACCAATCAAGCCCAATATTGGGTATTTTTCGGTGTGCAAAAATATTGAGGTGTATTTCAACGCCAAAGAATATTATTTTCAATGTTATGGGCCGCTAGGGAACCAGATTGAGTTTATTTTTTAGCTCAACACCTAAAATGATTTGAAGAAAAGGATGGATGGCTTGGATTAAGTACATGCATCAAGGTGGGGCTTGCATGAGTGGCCCACCCCCAAACTTAGTCGGAGAGTACACCCCAACGTCAATTCACACTCCCCTGTTTGCCGCACCCTAAGCCAATTCAGCCTTCTCTGTTGAGCCACGTCCAACGTCTTTGGACGCTAGATAGTGTGGAATATCCTGGCATCATGGTGGGTCCCACATGGACGTGGCCCACCATGCATGTATATATGAATATGATATATATATCTTATATTATATATATAATATATATAATATTGTATATATATCATATATATATATATATATATATATATATATATATATATATATATATATATATATATATATATATAAAGAAAGGTATTGGATCCATCTAGGATCATCACTTGCAATAGGGTGGGCCACACCGTCTGATGTTGATGGACGGGGTAAATATAACACATATTGGTGGGATCCACACCATCACAATGGAAAGAGCGAGAGTGAGTGAGAGAAATAGAGAGAGAGAGATCGGTGGAGAGGAGGGAACCCCGCCACTATGGGCCCCTCATATGATTACATTACATAAATCAAATTGAGTCCCAACATAGGTGGGCCATTAAATTAGAAATTAACGATGGATCACCCACCTCTAGGCCTTCTCCTTGGTCCCTTAACCTCCTTAGTTCCTTACCTTTTCTTTCGATGGAGGTTGATGGGGTTTTGATGGTGTAGATGAGAGATGAGAGGGTAGGGAAAGTGGGCCACACTTGTTATTATTGTTTAGGAGAGAATAGAGGTTGGACGTGGGATGTTTGGGAGTGGAGAGATGGAATGTGAGAGAGAGAGGAATGATGGGTGAAAAGGATGAGTGAGGTGTGATGGGTGAAGTGATGGGCTTGTAAGAAAGTGATGGGTGGAGAGAGAGAGTGTGTAATGCCTTGGAAAAATCCGTACTGAGACTCGAGTACCAACTCGACCCGAAATCACGTAGGATTAATTTCTTTAGAAATTAAGCATTAGTTAGCTAGCGCTACGCTAGAGTAGCTGTGAAATAGTCCCTGAACACTTTAAATACGTTCTACAAGACCCAAAACTTGTAGAATCAATGGTGCTATAATACCCTGAAACCTAGGATCAAACTCTAAACCGGTTTGCTCTCAGGAACCCTTTGAAACTTTGTATTGGATCTAGACCGCGCGTCAAAAGTCCGATACCTACAATCTTAGACCGTTATGACCGCTTAGCTACACTTGACAATCAGTTCAAAAATCAAGCCCAACCGACATTCAGAGGCTATTTCATTGAGCCTGGAGTGAAGAGAGTGAGAAAAGGGTTAGATTTGAAAATTTTAATCCAAATCTGGCACATGACTTGGCGCGTTATTATTAAGCGTTCTGACCGTCAGAATTCAGCCAAATTTCACCCTCGGATCAGGAAAAATTTCTCTTTCATATCATGAGACTTGTAGACCTGATTTAGGTACGATGACCGCTGAACTGAAACTGGACCGCCACGTGTATACGAACTCTACCGGACTGAAAACTGGGTGTGAGTAACATCCAGTGACAATGAGCTTAAGTTCGACTGCGTTCGGCCAGGGGACCTCCCGAAACACTCATTTGGATCGGAACAGTCCCGTTTTGGTTATAACTTAAGTATACCTTGTTCCCAAGCCTAATTTGGGAAGGTTTTGGCCTATATAAGGGCTTTAAATCCTCACATATCTCACCCATCCGAATTTGCTAGAAACCCTAGCTAGAGAGAGAGAGAGAAAGTGAGAGATTGTGAGTGAGTGTAGGAGAGATCTTCCTGCCACTTGTACTAGTGTTTGCACATGCTAAAGCAAGGCGTTCAAATCACTTTCCTGGTGATTCCAACGCACATCTAGGTAAGGAAAACCCTAACCACTTGCTGATTTGGGAATTTTTTCGATTCAAATAGCAAAGTAGCTTATATACTTGTGCATTAGGTCGTATTGACGCCGTAGACGAAGCGTGAGTGAACAAACTGAGTTCGTTATGCGTTTACCGGCGAAAGGTGAGGATTTTAGACGCTTTGATTGACTGATTTCAAAGCTTTCAATGTCGTTTAATAGTAGATTATCGACGGCAACGCCGTTTGACATGTAGAACATGTTGTCCGTTTTCTATTTCGTAAACGTACAAGAAATATGAGATTTAGGACATTTTAGTCATTTGTAGGAAATACTGTTTACATTCATATTTTGCTGAAATGTTTGCCATGACTTCTTGTCGTGTTAGTATATTAGGAATGCGTGCATAATTGGTTTGGCGAAGAGATTTGCCCTAATGCGCACTTTGGGTCGACATACGCTATGTAGACTTAAGTGTGTAGAATAAGTATTTGTATAAATGTTTGTATTAGTACGTATTGAGTAAATGGTGTTGTGTATTGGTTTGAGATTGAAT
Organism: Magnolia kwangsiensis; assembly: GCA_037074715.1. Taxonomy (NCBI): domain Eukaryota; kingdom Viridiplantae; phylum Streptophyta; class Magnoliopsida; order Magnoliales; family Magnoliaceae; genus Magnolia; species Magnolia kwangsiensis. The sequence continues at coordinate 131,984,237 of CM073574.1, forward strand.
TCTCAATCAACATGCTAATGTATATGATTTTCACCATGTTGGCTATATGTACGGATTTCATTATATGTATGCAATGCATGTGTTGGATGATTTGTTTAAGTGGTATGTTATAACATGTTTCAACATGCTTGTATTGTTGTATTTCAATTCCATTACTCACATATGATTACTGATGCTGATTTACAAATGCTTGGGACTATGACCTAGTCCAGGCAGTCGGTAATGGATCAAATTCGTGGTTGGCTTTTATTTGCCACAAAGGACGCGTCGAAGAACGCGAGTCGTGTTTTGGGTTGGCGGCAGTGGTTAGGCCACATGAAATGTTTCATGCACTTCATGTCATTCAGCTTGAGATGCGCTCGTACTAGTCGGGCCCGTCAAGTAACCCGACTGGCCGATGATTTTCACCCTGTATGAGTCATAACTGTTTGAACCTAGGGTACTGAACTTACCATTGAAAACCCTGTCAACCATGGTACCTTGAACTATAAAGACTCATGAGCCGGGCATGGTGGTATGGGACACCGTGGTCGAGCAGTCGGCCTACACTGGGGCCACAAACCTCCCTATAGTGACCAGTGAGCACATATGACTCGTGAGCTGATTGTGGTGGTATAGGACACTACATTCGAGCTGTCGGCCTACACTGATCAGGTGACGAGCCCTTTGTAGTGACTGCGAGAGTATTCTGAGTCTATGGGAGGCGACGACCCTTCCGTAGCAACGAAAGTACAGTAGGCCTGTATTGATAAGGTGATGGGGGAGCGGTGCAACGAGTGCGAGCAACAGCCCTGACAGCCCTTGCAGTGACCTACAAAATATAACATCGTATGTGATTTCTAGGAGTGACGACCCTAGACAGGATCTGTGTTGGGATTGATATAAGCAAAGTACCTTAGTTTCCCAATACTGCTGTATGAACGGACTAATAACAACTCGGAAAGCATTATCCATATCGCATTGCATGTGCCTGGAAGATGTGGAGCACTGCAGGAAGAATGCATGCCGCGGACGCAGATGGTGCCGCATGAGGGAGTATGTCGGTGAGGGCATGCATTATGTCATTTCATGCATACATTAATAACCGTATTTAGGAATGTTTGATTTATTGCTTTACTATTATCGCATGATTGATTTGAGAACATGTTAATCTCTGCTCTATTATTCCACTGAGTTGATCACTCACTCCCACGTTACGGGATGGTGTTTGCAACACTCACTAGACCCTGTCTTAGTTACAGGTGATGCAGCGATTCAGGAGGCAGAGCCAGATTACGATGAGGACCAGGACAAGTTCTCATATATGCAGTTTCACGACGGCTTTACATAGGTGACCTGGATCGGCGGGACTTCATAGATGGACTTTATGACATTTTGATTTTTTATCTTATTACATGTATATGACTCAGAGTTGTATTCATACTTTGGAGACAGTGAAGATTTATTTTGTTTTCCATACAGTGATATATATATTCTTCAGTCTTCCGCTTACGTTTTATCACTGGGGATGAATTGCAGTTTTGGTATAATCTTGCTCATGTGAATGCTCTAACTCAATTAACATTGAATCATAACCATATTTATTGTATAAGTGATGGTCTGGAACTCGAGAGTCGGGTTCATACACGACCCCCAATTTTTAGGGTGTTACAGAGAGAGAGTTGACTTTAGGATGGGAAGGGATGGGTTGTTGTACTTGGGTATGGCTTGTACTTGACTTGTACTTGACATGAGTAATTGATTGATTGATGGGACATGTTATAGAGATTCTCTTGGAGTTCGTAATGCGTGGCATTTTTCTCAAAATGAACATGGGTCCACATCTTCTAGCATGGGTATCGGTTTGGTGCGCGAGTCACGGCGTTGGAACTGTGGCGATGGCACGGTCGCTAAGATACAAGTTTCGGGTCGAGTCGACTCTGATATGCGGGACTCGACTTAGGATTGCACACAAATATCGGATATGGGTCGAAGGTTGACAAAATTTGAACGAAAGGACCACGGAAGCCTATGGAATGGTACGGTTTATGATACGGGTCTTACAACTCTCCCCTCCAAATAAAAATTTTATCCTCAAAATTTATGCAGTCATTGTATGCAATCATAACTCATAATAGAAGAGGAAACAAGGCATCATCATATAAAATTGGAGATAACATAAAAGACACATCATACAATCAATCATCAAAGAGATGGGGATAACACTCTCGAATCTCAGCCTCGCACTCTCAAGACGCCTCATCAATAGAATAGTGACCCCATTAAACCTTCACCAAGGGAATGACTTTGGTCCGGAGAACCTGCTCCTTCCAATTAATGATACTAACTAGCTGCTCAATGTAAGAAGCATCCTCAAGAACCTCCAAAGGCTGCCAATCGATAACAGAAACTACGTCTGAACCATACTTCCTCAACATAGAGACGTGGACAACGTTGTGGACGCCAAACAACTGAGATGGTAAGGCAAGTTGATAAGCCATAACTCTAATGCGCTCAGTGATCTCGAAAGGTCATATGAATCTCGAGGCAAGTTTGCCCTTCGCTCTAAATCGAACTACGCCCTTTATGGGTGAGACCTTAAGATACACATGGTCCCCTACATCGAACTTCAAGGGACGATGCCGGCGATCAGCAAAACTCTTCTGCCAGCTTTGAGCTGTGTGCATCCTCTGCCTGATGCTATCAATAGCCTCTGATATTTGCTGCATAAGCTCGGGACCTAGGAGACGCCGCTCTCCAACCTCGGTCCAATAACTCAGAGATCTATACGGTCTGTCATATAATGCCTCAAAATGAGCCTGCCAATGGTCGCCTGATAACTATTGTTGTATGCGAACTTAGCCAATCACAGATGCTTATCCCAGCTACCTCCGAAGTCAATCACGTAGGCACGAAGCATATCCTTAAGGATTTGGTTGACCCTCTCAGTTTAGCCATCGGTCTATGGATGGTACGCGGTGCTGAGCTGCAAATCAGTACCCATAACTCTTTGAAAGCTCCTCCAAAACTGTGACATAAACCTTAGGTCTCGGTCAGAAACGATCGAGACTAGAAAGCTATGCAGTCTTACAATCTCCTCGATGACTAATCTCGCAAGCTGGTCCAAAGGCCAAGTGACACGAATCGCAAGAAAATGTGCATACTTCGTCAGACGATCAATGACAACTCAGATGGCGTCATGATCGCACTGAGTCCTCAGCAAGCCCATGATGAAATCTGTCGACACGTGCTCCCACTTTCACGTCGGGACGCTTAATGGCTGCAACAGACCAGGAGGTCTTTGATGATAGGTCTTGACACGCTGGCATATATCACACTCAGCCACAAAACTGACAATCTGTCGTTTCATCCCCACCTAAAAATATTATCTCCTTATATCACTATACATCTTCGTTGAGCCAGGGTGGATAGAAAATCACGATTGATATGCCTTGGTCATAAGATCTCTACGCAACTCAAGAATATCCAGGACACATAATCGGCCTTTGAAGCGAAGTCCACCATCAGAACCAATCTATCAATCTGTTTGACTCTCAAATGCTGCCTCTGCTTGATAATCCTGTAACGACTCGTCTGTCTACCGAGCCTCGATCACCCTTGCGACAAGAGAGAGTTGAATCGACAAGCTCGATAGCTGAACGATAGAATACTGCAGACCAAACTCAAAGTCATACTATGCTATATCCTCGAGCATCCTCTACTGTCGAATCATCATATGTGACACCAGGCCTCGTGGCTAACAGCTGAGGGTATCTGTCACCACATTCACCTTGTCTGGGTGGTACTAGAGATCAAAATCATAGTCCTTCAGAAGCTCCATCCAACATCTTTGCCTCATGTTCAGCTCAGACTGAGAAAATAGATACTTCAGGCTCTTGTGGTCGGAGAAGATCTTGAACCTAACCCTATAGAGATAGTGTCTCCACACCTTCAGTGCGAAGATGACTGCTGCCAGCTCTAATTTGTGTGTAGGGTAGTTCAGCTTATGGACCTTGAGCTGATGAGACGCAAAGGCTATAGGTCTTTCGTGCTCCATCAGAAAAGCACTTAAACCAATACGTGAGGCATCAGTAAACACAACAAATCCATCACTCCCAGAGGAAAGAGTGAGGATAAGAGCGGACGTTAGACGGTCCTTCAGCTCCACGAATGCCCGCTCACATGCATTAGTCCAAACAAAATCTGTGCCCTTCCGAGTCAACCTGGTCAATGGGGCTGTAATACGGGAGAAGCCCTCAATGAAACGTCGATAATAGTCCGCCAGGCCAAGGAAACTGTGGATCTCAAACGCAGTTGTGGGCTGGCCCCACAGATGCACTGCCTCAACCTTCGAGGGGTCCACTGCGACACACTCCCTCGTCACCATATGACAGAGGAATCTTACCTCCTCTTGTCAGAACTCGCACTTCTCCAGCTTCTCATACAGCTAGTGGGCACGAAGGTTCTGCAAAGCGATCTCCAGATGCTACATATGGTCCTCACAGGTCCTCAAATATATCAGAATATCATCTATGAAGACCACAACAAACTGATCGAGATATGGACGAAAGACCTCGTTCATTAACTGCATGAAGACCGCGGGTGCATTGGTCAGTTCGAAGGATATGACCTGAAACTCAAAATGACCATAACACGTTCTGAAAGCTGTCTGCGGGATGTCCTCCTCTCTGACATGAATCTAATGATAATCGAAGTGCAGGTCAATCTTTGAAAAGAACTGTGCACCCTGTAGCTGATTAAATAAGTTGTCTATCCATGGGAACGGGTACTTGTTCTTGATCGTTACCCGGTTGAGCTCGCGATAATCTACGCAGAGCCTCAACGAGCCATCCTTCTTCCTGACGAAGAGTACCGACACTCCCCAAGGCAAACTGCTCGGACGAATGAATCCTAACTCACGTAGCTCATCCAATTGTGACTGCAGCTCATGCAATTCCGTTAGTGTCATGCGATACGGGGCCTTCGAAATAGGCACGGTACCAAGCACAAGATTGATCTGGAACTCAATATGGTGACGTGGCGACAATTTCGAAATCTCCTGGAACACATTGGGAAAATCACAGATAATCGACAACTAATCAATACATGCTACAACAGGCTCCTCGATGGTGTAAGACATCAAGCGTGACAATGACTCTCCTCTGGGCTCAGCAACAAACTAAAACTTTGGCAAGCTTGGTATGCAGAATGTGACTGTCCTCGCGGACTAATCTAAGATGGCGTAGTACTCGGCAAACCAATTCATGCCTAGGATAATGTTAAAATCTAACATCGGCAGCACGTACAGGTCGGTGGGCAAGAAAATCTCTCCCACTAACATGGGGTAAGACGAATAGAAACGGCCCAATACTGTGGTCTTCCCCAAGGGTGTCGATACGGTCAATCCCTCACTAGCAGACTCTGTTAGCAATCCATTCGATCGACGAAAATCCTCAGACATGAATGAGTGCGAAGCACCAGAATCGAATAATACTCGGGTGATGCATGAAGAGACCGGAAGTATACCCTCAACGACTCCTCCAGATGACTGCGGGTCCTGTTGAGCCACATAAATCTAGCCTGGGTTGACTGGGGAGGTGTCTGTTCCTTTGGAGGGTACTGCTGCTGTTGATGTCGCTGAGGCGCTCGAAACTTCTTCCTCTACTACTGAGGTCTCTGAGGCTGATGCTGATGCTGCTGCTGAGGGGGCCTCAGTGGTGGGATCTGTTGTCGTTGCTGCTACGGAGGCTGCTGTGGTGCTCTCATCTACTACAGTAGAGGCTGTTGTGGTGCTCTCGGCTACTACAGATGAGGGCGAAGGCACTCAGATAGACGGTGCCCTGTCTCCTCATATCCAAAATAAGTCCCTATAAACGGCTGATGGGGTGGCGCTGAAGGTGCCGCTAGTGTTCTGGCAGATGGGTGGCTCCTATATCTTTACGGTCGTCGATGCTGCTGGAAACTAATGGAGGGGGCCTACCTATTCTAACCCCTCCTCTGATCTCAATCGCTCTGCATGCTGGCCCACTCGGTCTCATAAATCTGAGCCCTCCACATTACCGCCTGGAAAGTCAGGAGCTCATGTCCATTAACACGGCCTTGAAGACCGTAATATAAGCCGTTCTTGAAATGGTGGGCCTCCTACCCCTCATTGTCAACTAGATATGATGCAAACCTCGATAGAACCAAAAAACGAGCTGCGTACTGTGCTATAGACATGTCTCCCTGTACCAAGGTCTCAAACTTTAGTGCTCTCTGACGACGAATATGGTTAGAAAAGTACTGCTCATCGAATCGGTCTATAAAATCATCTCATGTCCAGACGAAGTCGGGCCTTGCAACGTGGGCAACAGAGGTCTACCAGTGCTCGGCCTCACCCTGAAGAAGAAACACTGCCAACCAGACTCATTGCTCAGTAGTACACGCCTTAGTATCCAAAATCTTTTCCACATCGGAGTGTCACCTCTCAGATGTAGTTGGATCTGACTCACCTTGGAAACGCAGAGGTTTAAGCTATCGGAACTCTCGAGGTAAGGCACTCGCGCGCTCCTGCTCTGCCTGAGCTGGTGAAACAGCTAGGCGCCTGCCTTATCCCTGAAGTATAACTATCACAGCCTGTAACATCTACTGTAATTGGGAGACACTCACAGGTACGGTCGGATCCGCACCAGTCTCGGGTGAAGGAATGACATCCTCAGGCAGGGAAGCAGGGATCTCTGGGGGTGGAACGAGAGTCACAGGTAGTAAAGCTAGAGCTTTAGGTGGTGGAGAGGGAGTCTATCGGGTCACTCTCCTGAGTGGCATGTCCTATAGGAAAGAATAATGACACCAATCAACCTTAAGAATCGCACATTAAGGAACTAAATTGGATGGTTATGCACTCGAAACCTAATCATCTTAAACTCATAGAAAACATGTGATGTTGTTCTCGATTATTCCCAAGTTATGCTCTGATACCAACTTATGTCCCGTCCTAAACTTGAAAACTGAGCTCATAAAATTTTTGATTGCCGAATCCGGCACCGACAGCCTCCATAGTACCCCATTCTCGGTTCCCGACACCCATACCCCAGGTTCCGATCCTGAGATATTGCAAGGAGGATTTTGAATCATCAATTTGATTTATAATGAGCATAATCATGAACAATAAACACAAGAACACCATCACAAAATTCACTATGATCAAAAACTTTGAGTACAAGGCGTGTGAAAGAAAAAATACAATATAATGAAAGTAACTAAAACTCCAGAAGCTCGGCTGCACGCTTCAGCCGCGGCGAGACTATGACTACGTCCTGGTGTCACCTGCACATCAATCGTGCATAAGCTTATAGAAAGCTTAAAGGGTGGTGTAAGTGTATACACATATGAGCTTGCTCAGAATACAATGTCAGAGTAATGTGGAGTCATGCTGATGGGTATATGAATGCAATCAGCCGTAACAAGGCTATGTAGTATAGGATATGAAGGCTATCGGCCATATCAAGGCCATGCGATGCATAATGCAAGTCAAGCATGCCAATCCCCATCCACATATCAATGTAACTCCTCACTAGAGCGACAAATTAGTATGGTTCTTAGTCTGGATAAGCACCAGGGTCTAGTACACTCCAAATGGCACTGTCGCTCTCCTAGCCACATAGTTCAAGTAAGCGCAAGAAACCTCACTATCCGCATATCCAATAGTCTGTCAATACCTATCTGGCACGTTGATAGTCGACACATTCATGAGTTGGTCAAACTCAGCCTAGTATTTTCCCCTACTCTCGGGCGAGTAAGGTCACACCCCTTTCCAACCGACCATGACACAGTGGGAGATGCGGCCTCCTGGTATTCGGTCCTTGTACACTCATATATTCACTCGGTCTCGACGTTGAAGTCATCCTCTGATACCATCGGGTTTAGAGATTTTCACCCAGGGACATCTATGGCGCCCCGATGCTTAGTAACAATATTTTCGGTATCCAATTTAGCCACCCACGATATGTCTATAAAGGCTATGGCCCTGATGCCGCTAGGGCACACAATAATCACAATCACACAAATGCATGTGCATGACCACCCTACCAAACATGCAACAATCATGCGCGTACCACGCGCACATGTAGGGCAACTCTGCCTATTAGGGAGCCCATAAATAATCTGCCCGTAGGCATATGCAATAATCAGTCACTCCTCATATCAGGCATACATATGATGCGTATGATCATGAATCATAGATCTATACTAAACATGTTATATGGTAATGGGCTTTGTTCATAAGGAAAATGGGCCTAGACGGCCTACACGCTATAAGTATGGGCCTACCAATGGGCCTTAGGGAGAGTGACAATGCAGACATTTAACCGACATCATCCTTACAATGTGGGCATCTAACCATCATTGTTCTCAAGGCACGTCCCGTTATAAACATCATTATATATACCACGGAGAAATCACACATTATAATGGACCTAAATTCATCCCACTGGGCCTTAAGTACATTAAATGGGCCGTATCACATGGGCCTTATATTCATCAAGTGGGCTGTATCAATGGACTGCACCAATGGGCCATACGTACATTGCAATGGGCCATAACTCGTGGGCCTTAGAATGCACCAAAATGGGCCTAATCACATGGGCCTTATGTGCATCAAATGGGCCACACCAATTAGCCTTATATATATAAAATGGGCTACACCCAAATATAAATAGTGATGATGACTTCCACCATTAAAATTCTCAAGGCCCACCATAACATTTATTTCCTGTACAATCTATTCATAAGGTCACAAGGACCTGGATTTAGAGGGAAAGCAAATATCATACTTGTCCAACCTTGCAATCTCAATGGTTTTAATGGTGGACATTCAATCCAACACTATTTCTATAGTGTGGTTCACATGACTCTAGATCTGCCTCATTCTTTAGCTCATGCCATAAAATGATCTTTCAAAATGGATAGACGGTTTGGATGCAACATATGCATCATGGTGGGGTCCATTGATCGTCCAACAGCCCAGCCAAATGGCTGGACGGCAGTGATAAAACACATACATCTTTTTGGGTTCCACCGTCCATGGTTAGTGGACGGTGTGAATAAAACACATACTTCACTGTGCGTCCCACGTGGGGCCCACCATAATGCTTATTTGCAATCCAACCCGTTGGTAAGGTCACACGGACTTGGATAAAAAGGAAAAATAAATGTCATATGATCCAAAACTTCTGCCCACCCAAAAAGGGTTTCAATGGCAGTCATTCCATCACCGCTGTTTCCTATGTTGTGGGCCACCTGAGCTTCGGATAGGGCTGATTTTTGAGATGGCCCCTGATCAGAAGGGGCCATCAAAATGCATGGTGTTGATGCCTTAAAACATCAAGGTGGGGTCCACGGCTGGGACCCGTGGTCCCAGCCCAGTCCGTCCATCTGTCAGTGGCAGGCGCTGCCTGCGTGCGTTCTGACAGCAACAGCGTCAGCTGCTGCCTACTTATATATTTTATTTTTTTCGATTTCCAGTGATTTTTCACAAATGAGGCCCAGATTAGGGAAATCGGACCTGGCTATTAGTTTTCATGGCTCTATACAAACCAATCAAGCCTAATATTGGGTATATTTCAGTGTGCAGAAATATTGAGGTGTATTTCAACGACAAAGAATATTATCCTCAATGTTATGGGCCGTCAGGGAACCAGATTGAGTTTATTTTTCACCTCAACACCTAAAATGATCTGAAGAAAAGGATGGATGGCTTAGATTAAGTACATGCATCAAGGTGGGGCTTGCATGAATGGCCCACCCCCAAACTTAGTCGGAGAGTACACCCCAACGTTAGTTCACACTCCCCTGTTTACCGCAGCCCAAGCCAATTCACCCTTCTTTGTTGAGCCACGGCCAACATCTCTGGACGTTGGACAGTGTGGAATAACACAAGCATCATGGTGGGTCCCACATGGACGTGGCCCACCATGCATGTATATATGAATATGATATATATATATCTTATATTATATATAATATATATTATATTATACATAGATCATATATATATATATATATATATATATATATATATATATATATATATATATATATATATATATATATATATATATATATATATAAAGAAAGGTATTGGATCCATCTAGGATCATCACCTGCAATAGGGTGGGCCACATCGTCTGATGTTGATGGACAGGGTAGATATAACACATATTGGTGGGATCCACACCATCACAATGGAAAGAGAGAGAATGAGTGAGAGAAATAGAGAGAGATCGGTGGAGCGGAGGGAACCCCGCCACTTTGGGCCCCTCATATGATTACATTACATAAATCAAATTGAGTCCCAACATAGGTGGGCCATTAAATTAGAAATTAACGATGGATCACCCACCTCTAGGCCTTCTCCTTGGTCCCTTAGCCTCCTTAGTTCCTTGCCTTCTCTTTTGATGGAGGTTGATGGGGTTTTGATGGTGTAGATGAGAGATGAGAGGGTAGGGAAAGTAGTCCACACTTGTTATTACTGAGATGAGAGGGTAGGGAAAGCGGGAGCACAATGAAACTCCGTATCGGACTTGGACCGCGCGTCAAAAGTCCGATTACCGTGAAATTATACGGTTATAACCACCTTACTGGGCTTGACAAGCATCACGGGTATCAAGTCCAAATAGTATTAAGAAACGCACAAGTTGAGCCTGGAGCAAAGTGTGTGAGAAACGCAAATATCTTTAAAAAATGAACTCAAATTTAAGTGAATTGGGTCGTTAGCTTGCAGGTCAAATTTAAGGTTTCAGACCATCAGATTTTGACCCAACTACACTGTTAGATCAGGGAAATTTTCCTACACATGACAGTGTACTTGTGGCCCTGATCGAGTGATGATGACCGTTGAACTGAAACTTATCCTCCACGGTCGATCTACAAATTTGATCAGACTGAAACTTTAACCCGGCATAGATCCATTGTCGAAGAACTTTCTTAAGACCGTAGCTGAGCAATGGTCCTCCAGATGAGCTCCGTTGGCCCGAAACAGACGACTTTTGGCTATAACCTAAGTATACCATGGCCTTGGGGCCATTGATATTAGTTCTGGGCCTATATAAGGGCCTTAACCCACCCCACTCTCATTCCAAATGAATTTTCAAACCCTAGGAGAGAGAAGAGAGAAAAAGAGAAGGAAAGAGTGAGGAATAGAGAGAGAGTGGGAGAGAGTTGCTGGGATTCATTCCCACCGCTCCACATGCTGAAACGTCCCTACTATATCGCTACACCATCGAATCTAAATCCTTTTTTGGGTAAGAGATCCTAACCCTAATCTGTTTTAGGGATCCAAATAGAGGAATCGGTAAAATAGCTAACTTATTTCATTATTCAGGTAGCCGTTTTGTTGTAAACGGAGACGTAGTGTACAAACTGAGTTCGATACAAGTATATCGACGAAAGGTGCGGACGATAAATGTTTAGGTTATGGTTTTCAAGGCTTTCAATGTTAGTTAATGATTTATGACTGATTTAATTGCTGTCACATGTGCCTAGATGCGATATTTTTCGTATATTACACATATATATAAACTATGTTGATTTTAATGTATTCCATATGTTTGTTAAAATGTTTGAATGAATATGGAATTATGATTTGTTCTTGCCATGACTATGGATTGGGAATACATGATTGTTGTATGTGTGACAGCTCCTTTGTGAAAGGATTTTATATAGTATATGTTATAACAATTTTATTTCATGAATATTTATACGTGTAGTGTAAGTGTTTGATAAAGTGTCTGAATGAGAAAATTCTTATTGAAATGTATTTAATGAGGGTACTGAGATAGGATTCTCAATTACCTTATCTATAGTTATAGTTTCCTTTATGTAATCTATCTTATTACTACGTAAACTATGATTGAAGTACATATGTATGATAATATGTTTTATGTTTAGTTAAATGATCAATTGAGATTTACATTGGTATTGTTTTTAAATGTTGTATGAATATTACATGTATCCACATGCTGCTTTTGAGTTGGTTTAGAACTACTACATAGTCTAAGCAATCGGTAATGATTCCTAAATTAATGGCCGATGTCATTTTGTCACACTTGACACGTTCGATGAATTCGAGTCATACGCTGTTTGTCGACAATGGTTATGCCACGCGGAGAGCTTACGCGCTCCATGTCGATCAATTCAACATATGTTCATACCAGTCGAACTATCAAGTAACCCGATTGGCCTAATGTGTGTTTACTATGTATGGACGCTACTGCTTGAATCTAAGGTACCACTTACTAATGTAAAATCCGCTTCAACCTTAGTACCACAATTTGCTAAGACTCATGAGTCAGGCATGGTGGTATGGGACACTGTGGTCGAGTTATCGGCCTACGCTGGGGTGACAAGCCTCGCCATAGTGTCCAGTGAGTAAACCAAACTCATGAACCGAATATGGTGGTATGAGACACTGTATTCGAGGCGTCGGTCCACGCTAAGGTGAAGAACCTTTCCCCTAGTGACCTCGAGTATAAACTAGGCCTACGCCAAGGTGACGAGCCTCCCATAGCGACCTGAACTTTTCTATCCACTGCTTTAAAATTAGGGGTGACGTTGCCCTATAACTTACCTATCGTATGTGATTAACTAGGATTGACGACCCAAGATAGATCATCATTTGAGTAAATGATATAAAGGGAGGTACCTTAGCTTCCCGAACCTTTTGTATGAATAAACCTAATAAAGTATTGCCTAACAGGATTATGCACTTTATTGCATGTGCTTTAGCGAGGAAGCCATGTTTAGGGAGTTTATCATGTGCAATCGTGAGATGATGTTGATGAGGGAGTTCCGACATGGGCATGCATCATTATAGCATACCATTCCTGCATTAACAAGAGTACTTAAGATATGATTGCTATATTGCCTTATCATTACTACTTAACTGAATTAATAATATATTAACCTTTACCTTATAGCTCCACTGAGTTGATCACTCACTCCCACTCTAAGGTGATATTTTAAAACACTAACCAAACTCTGTTTTAGTTGCAGATGATGGCGATGCTTACGAATGGAGCCAGACTTTTATGATGACGAGGAGAAGTTCTCTTACATGTAACTCTCTTGCGGGTCTATGTAGACCTGGAGTTGCGTCGACGGGGTTACAAGGATACCGATTAGATGCCATTACATTGTATCATTTTGTAAATTTTAGATCTTTACATGTAATTATTTAACCTAGTGACATGTCCATACTCTAGGGACTCACAACTACTTATATGCTTTATATATTTATCACAGTCTTCTGCTTACGTAATCTAATTGTCTCTGGAGTATGATATATTAATTTAGTGTAATCTCATTCATGTTTAATGTACTAATATGGATAACATTTAATCATCATTATTTATGTTGCATAAGTGATGCGTTGGAACTTGGGAGCCGAGCTTCTGCTCGACCCCCAATTTTTAGTGTGTTATGAGTTGGTATCAAAGTATGATTTAGATTAAACTAGACCTGGGTTATGGACACATGATGCTCACTGACGTACTTTGATTTAGGCAGGAGCGGTGAAACGTAAAAACAGTAGTAGGATTTTCAGTTTTGCCGATAGGCAAAATTGACTGTGAAATATGACCCGTAAGCATCTGTGATCATGTGAGATGATCCCAACACCTTTATAGACTTTTAGTCGACAAGTGTGGACAGTGATACGGCCTATTCTGCACTCAAATAATCCGAAAAGCGTGAATATACCAGAGATGGAACCCGAAATTACACTAAACGGTCTCGAGGGCCTAAACCATATAAAACAGTGGGACCCGAGGTGGGTCCCACACATTTTCAGCACCCCGAGAGGGGGATGCCATAGCCCCTGGGGAGATCCATTGCCCGGAGGTCCAGCGGACCGCGATGGCATCGCCTCTACCGCGATGCATCGTGGTCCACGGCCAGTAGGCCGGTCGGGCCGCAACGTGTCAGTCGGGCCGATGGGTGTACATGCATGTGTGGCCCATGAAATCATGTGGGGCCCCTTATATCTCCCCTATTTGCTTCATTTCTTCCATTTCCACCCTTTCAAGCTCTCCAAAATTTAAAAATCTCATTTTTCTCCCTCAAATCCTCCTTTCATCCTCATATCTTCTTCATTTCATACCTACCTCTCACCATTCCTTTCAAACTCATCTCTTATCTCCCTCATTTCCTCCCATTTGAGCAATAAATCATCCTTTGTGTCTCAAAATCTCAAAGTCCACCAATCCATCTTATCCCTCCATCTTGTTCTACTCTCATGACTCTTTTTGAGCTTGTGGTTGTGATCTTCTCCCTCTCTACACTCCTTTCCCTCATGGGAAAGAAGAGGGCTTCCACAGATGAAGCTGGGCCCAGCTGCCCAATACGTCTGAGGAAGAAATTGGGCGTAAAAGCAAGTACAATTGCCACACGAGAGCAGAGGACGAAGCGAGATCTCGATCCCTAAGTTTCACTCGAAAGAGCCCTACAGTCAGGCACTGCACATGGTAGATTCCAGGGTCGTAGAGTCCTCTTTGAAGCACACGTGGACGAGAAGCCATTTGGGCTTTATCCGGCGATGGACTTTCTGTTGGATGTTGGGTGGGGTCCCATATTTGAAGGCAAGTCACGTGCGTGTGAAAACACTGTCCAAGCTTTCTACGCCCACATACGAGACCCATCGCTAGAGCTCTTACAGTTCATTTTTCCCATGGGGAGGTGGGAAGCCACAATTGATGTTGGTGTGATAGCTCGGATCATGGAGATGGAGCGTGGTGAGGTTCATGCTTGCGAGAAGAACCTCAGAAGTGCGCGTGAAAGAGAACACCGCACACGATTTCTTTGCGACTAACTAATCCATTAGAGTCGAGGCAACTGCCTCCCAGCGATAAAGATGACTCCTGACTTTCGCCTACTCCACCATATATTCACATACAATGTATACCCCAAGTGGAACAATCGCACCAAATGCATGCATTTGATGGTAGATTTTCTATACAAAGCCCGGTAAGGAGACAAGCTGTGTCTGCCTACGTACATCCTACTTTAGATAGTTCAAACCGCACGCTCTGTTAGGATAGATTTTCACTCCCCTTCAGCCGACTGATATGAAAGATTGTGCATGAGTGCAGCTACAAGCTTATTGTTGAGCTTGTGCCGATTCACTTTATCAATGACTCTACGCTCAACAACATGGGTATTGGGCCACAACCACGCCATGCCCGTCATGATGAATATGGTGATGAGATAAAGGAAGAAAGTGAAGACACTACCAAAAAATCGACCAAAGGCTACGGACTAAAACCGTAGCCATAGGTCCGTAGCTATGGTCTATGGCTACGGTTTTGGTCCGTAGCTTGACCGTTGTTGTAGGTGCCATAACAATAGGTCTTAAACCTATAGGTATGGATTTAATCCGTAGCTATAGGGTGTAATAGCTACAGATATAATCCGTAGCAATTATATCTATAGCGAAAACTTCAAATAGCTACAGATATTATTTGTAGTTAAAAGTCCATAGCAATTATATCTGTAGCGAAAACTTCAAATAGCTACAGATATTATTTGTAGTTAAAAGTCCGTAGCAATATGCCTAAATTGAAAAGGCTACACTGTCAGATTAATGGCTATGGATATTATTTGTAGCTAAAAGTCCGTAGCAATATGCCTAAATTGAAAAGGCTACACCTGTCAGATTAATGGCTACGGATATTATTTGTAGCTAAAAGTCCATAGCATTATGCCTAAATTTAAAAGGCTACACCTGTCAAATTGATGGTTATGGTCAATATCCGTAGCTATTTTGTATATTAGAAAATTATATATAATCATTTGTTCATTCAATTACCACCTGTACAATCAATCATTCATTCATTCATTCAATTACAATCAAATTACAATCCTTCATTCAATCAATTACAATTACAATCAATTACAATCCAATTCATTCAATCAATTACAATAATGCTGAAAATACAAATCTTTGGCTTCATTAGAGAAATGTGCTCGACTTCACCCTGAAATTTCAACAGCTTCGTATATTTCATCATCCTACAAACAGTCATATCATACATAAATTAGAATGCTCATTAGGGAAAAGAAAGACAGAGTGAAAGAAGTGCATAATGTATAACTACTTTTTTTTTTTCTTAATGAATTAAAAAAAATAAAATCAAAGAGGAATGAAATTGACACAAAAGAAATAGTCTCACCATAAGATTATAGGTTTTGGTTTAGGTCTAAGTTAAGGTTAGGCTATAGGTTATAATTAAGTTTAGGTTATAGGTTATAGGTTAAGGTTTAGGTTATAGGTTTTGGTTTAGGTTAAGGTTATAGGTTCAGGTTTAGGTTATAGGTTTAGGTTATAGGTTATAGCTTTTGGGAACTTGATTATAGGTTAAGGTTTAGGTTTAGGAAATCGGGTTCGGGTTTAGGTTTGGATTTTCAAGTTTAGGTTTAGGTTAAGGAGTTGAGATTAGGATTAGGTGTAGGTTTGGGTTTAAAGATTTGAGAATACATTTAGGTTTTAAGTTTAGGTTTAGGGAAAGGTTATAGGTTTAGGTTTAGGTTTAGGTTTAGGCTTAGGTTATAGGTTATAGGTTATAGCTCTAGGGAGTTAAGAATGGGTTATGGTTTAGGTTCATGAAATCGGGTTCAGGTTTGAGATTGGGTTTAAGTTTGAGTTTTTAAGTTTAGGTTTAGGTTTAGGTTAGGGAGTTGAGATTAGGATTAGATGTAGGTTTAGCTTTAGGGAATTGAGTTTAGGTTATAGGTTTAGGGAAAGGTTAGGTTTAGGTTATAGGTTTTGAGATTTGGGAATAGTTTTAGGTTATAAGTATGGGTTTAGGTTAAGTTATAGGTTAAGGTTTAGGGATTTGAGTTTAGGTTATAGGTTTAGGTTTAGGTTTAGGTTATAGGTTTTTGGATTTGAGAATGGGTTCGAGTTTAGGCTATAGGTTTTGCTTTTGGTTTAGGTTATAGGTTTTGGAATTTGAGAATGGGTTCGGGTTTAGGTTATAGGTTTTAGTTTTGGTTTAGGTTATAGGTTATAGTTTATAGGTTTTTGGATTTGAGAATGGGTTCAAGTTTAGGTTATAGGTTTCGATTTAGGTTATAGGTTATAGGTTAATGTTAAGGTTTAGGTTTAGGTTACAGGTTTTGGGATTTGAGAATGAGTTCGGGTTTAGGTTATAGGTTTTGGTTTTGGTTTAGGTTATAGGTTATAGGTTTAGGTTAAGGTTTTGGTTTTGGTTTGGATTATAGGTTTTTGTTATAGGTTATAGGTTTAGGTTAAGGTTTAGGTTTAGGTTTAGGTTTAGGTTTTGGGATTTGAGAATGGGTTCGGGTTTAGGTTTTGGTTTTGGTTTAGGTTATAGGTTTTAGTTTAGGTTAAGGTTTAGGTTTAGGTTATAGGTTTTTGGATTTGAGAATGGGTTCGGGTTCAGGCTATAGGTTTTAGTTTAGGTTTACGTTATAGGTTTTGGTTTAGGTTATATGTTTTAGGATTTGAGAATGGGTTTGGGTTTAGGTTATAGGTTTTGGTTTTGGTTTCGGTTATAGGTTATGATTTAGGTTATAGGTTATAGGTTTAGGTTATAGGTTTTGGGATTTGAGAATGGGTTCGGGTTTAGGTTATAGGTTTTGGTTTTGGTCTAGGTTATAGGTTTTGGGATTTGAGAATGGGTTCAGGTTTAGGTTATAGGTTTTGGGATTTGAGAATGGGTTCAGGTTTAGGTTATAGGTTTTTGGATTTGAGAATGGGTTATGGTTTAGGTTTAGGAAATCGGGTTCAGGTTCGAGATTGGGTTTTCAAGTTTAGGTTTAGGTTTAGGTTAAGGAGTTGAGATTAGGATTAAGTGCAGGTTTAGCTTTAACCAATTGAGTTTAGGTTATAGGTTTAGGAAAAGGTTAGGTTTAGGTTATAGGTTTTGGGATTTGGAAATAGTTTTAGGTTATAAGTATAGGTTTAGGTTAGGTTATAGGTTTTTAGTTTTAGGATTTGAGAATGGGTTCGGGTTTAGGTTATAGGTTTTGGTTTTGGTTTAGGTTATAGGTTTTGGTTTAGGTTATAGGTTTAGGTTAAGGTTTAGGTTTTGGTTTAGGTTATAGGTTTTGGAATTTGAGAATGGGTTCGGGTTTAGGTTATAAGTTTTGAGATTTGAGAATGGGTTCGGGTTTAGGTTATAGGTTTTGGTTTTGGTTTAGGTTATAGGTTTTGGGATTTGAGAATGGGTTTGGGTTTAGGTTATAGGTTTTGGTTTTAGTTTTGGTTTTGGTTATAGGTTTTTGGATTTGAGATTGGGTTATGGTTTAGGTTTAGAAAATTGGGTTCAGGTTCGGGATTGGGTTTAAGTTTGGGTTTTTAAGTTTAGGTTTAGGTTTAGGTTAGGGAGTTGAGATTAGGATTAGGTGTAGGTTTATCTTTAGGGAATTGAGTTTAGGTTATAGGTTTAGGAAAAGGTTAGGTTTAGGTTATAGGTTTTGAGATTTAGAAATAGTTTTAGGTTATAAGTATAGGTTTAGGTTGGGTTATATGTTAAAGTTTAGGTTTAGGTTATAGGTTTTAGGATTTGAGAATAGGTTTAGGTTATAAGTTTAAGTTTAGGTTGGGTTATAGGTTAAGGTTTAGGTTTAGGTTATAGGTTTTGGGATTTGAGAATAGGTTTAGGTTATAAGTTTAGGTTTATGTTGGGTTATAGGTTAAGGTTTAGGTTTAGGTTATAGGTTTTGGGATTTGAGAATAGGTTTAGGTTATAAGTTTAGGTTTAGGTTTAGATTATAGGTTTAGGTTAAGGTTATAGGGTTTAGGTTAGGGTTTGGGTTATAGGTTATGGGTTTAGGTTTAAGTTATAGGTTTAGGTTTAGGTTTTAGGTTTAGGTATAGGCTTACGTTATAGTTTATAGGTTATATGTTTAGGGATTCGGGTTTGGGTTCGGGTTCGGGTTTAGGTTATAGGTTTTGGTTTCGGTTATAGGTTATAGGTTTAGGTTTAGGTTATGGGTTATGGGATTTGAGAATAGGTTTAGGTTATAAGTATGGGTTTAGGTTGGGTTATAGGTTAAGGTTTAAGTTATAGATTATAAGTATAGGTTTATGTTTAGGTTATAGGTATACGTTTTGGGATTTGAGAATAGGTTTAGGTTATAAGTATAGGTTTAGGTTGGGTTATAGGTTAAGGTTTAGGTTATAGGTTATGAGTTATAGGGTTTTGGTTATAGGTTATAGGTTTAGGTTTAAGTTATAGGTTTAGGTTTTAGGTTTAGGTATAGGCTTAGGTTATAGGTTATATGTTTAGGTTAAGGTTTAGGGATTCGGGTTCGGGTTTAGGTTATAGGTTATAGGTTTAGGTTACAGGTTTTAGGATTTGAGAATAGGTTTAGGTTGGGTTATAGGTTAAGGTTTAGGTTTAGGTTATGAGTTTTAGGATTTGAGAATAGGTTTAGGTTATAAGTATAGGTTTACGTTGGGTTATAGGTTCAGGTTTAAGTTTAGGTTATAGGTTTTGGAATTTGAGAATAGGTTTAGGTTATAAGTTTAGGTTTAGGTTGGGTTATAGGTTAAGGTTTAGGCTTAGGTTATAAGTTTTAGGTTATAGCTTTAGGGAATTGAGAATAGGTTTAGGTTACAGGTTTAGGGTGTAGTTTAGGTTAAGGGTGTGGTACCTGCAAATACAGATATAAACACGGCCTGTGCAAATGGCCAGGCTCCTCCAATGTTGTCCATAAGAAATGGACAGCTTCATCATGGTCATAACAGCGGTTTCCACCATCCACGGACCCCAGCTCATTCGGATAGCTCCGACGCTCATCCGGGTCTGCTTCATTAATTTCAAGTAAATACATAAATACGGCCTGTCCAAATAGTCAGGCCACTCCAATGCTGTTCATAGGAAATGGACAGCTTCATCATGGTCATAACAGCGGTTCCCACCTTTTAGGGTTCCCCGCTAAACATCCGGATAGCTCCGATGCACATCCGGGTCTCTTTTAATTATTTAACTTTTTATTACAATAATTACCTGAAATCATGGCATTTTCTCAAGATAGAAGCCCAATCCATCCCAACTTGTGCACTTGTTAAGACAAGTAATTCAAACAACATCCTACAACACATTTAAATGCCTAATCAGTCTCACTCCAGTCTTATATATTGAATGCTTAATGTACAGTCTCTTGAATTGGTGCAAACCATACCTGAATTGAGTGTAATGAATCTACATCTCTTCTGCTCTTGAGTAGCATTAGCCATCAAAGAAGAGTTAATTTGAGTTACTTTCCCTTAAATCTTTGCAGGCATTCTACCATAATGAGAAATTCTCATCTTTCGCATAAGTAAAAGCTCTGATGAAATTCTAAAGACAAGATGACAATATATTCATTGCCAAAAAAATGAAGGTCAAATACAAAACAAAGGAAAATGGAAAGCCTAAGATTCATCTTGAGCTCACCATCGTTAGCTTACAGAATTCCCTTCGGTAGTCAGCTTGGAGAAAATTTAAAGGAAACCCATTGTTTTAAAGTGTGAAAAAGGCTTTGAATATTTGTTTCTTTAGCAATTGAAGTGCATTGTGAGATTTTAAATCTTATTAGAGTTTTTGTCATGCCAGTATCTTGAGGATATGCAAGATCAAGTGCCAGGTGACCTTAGCTTAAGATTGTAGTAGATAGTTGAGGCTACTGCTCCCATGATCATACATGTTCAAACAGAGGCTAGGACCCCAGCACTTGCATTAGGCAGTTTAACAAATATCTCCAGCCTAAAATTTTGGATTGAAAGATCTTCGATCTATTTTTAATGGTCCAGTTAGGACTGGTTACCTAGAATGGCTCAAGCAACATACAAATGAAACACCTATACAAAAACCCAGTACATTTAGGTCCATTGGGGACTGAGTACCTAAAACCGGTTGCATTGACAGCAGAAGCCATGTCTTGCATTTGGAGAAGAGGCTGACAGATTGGCAGATATAGATCAAACAACTAAATGCAGGCAATCTAGGAGCATAAGCATGCATGTAATAACTCTAGGATTCCAAACAACCAGGACCCCAGAAAGAAAACCTGATCTTTGGCACGTAACATCACAAGCTTAGTGACAACTCCAAAAGGATGCACCAGCTGAAGCAGATTACTCTGAAAAACAGAAACAGGTGCAAAGGCAACAACTGTGAAGATAAATTTTTACACTAAAACTTAGCTGAGTTAATATCTGTCTTATAAAACAGAAATAGGTGCAAAGACAACAACTCTGAAAATCAGCCAAGTTTTGCATTGACTTGGCCAATCCACCAGGCCATGAAAACTTAGCCGAGTTAATATTTGTCTTATAAAATTGGTTAATAAGAACCATTTTTTTAGGTGAACACCTTTTCTTTAGTTCTACAATAGTCAATAGAGGCCATGACAAGTACTCAAGAGGATGAAACTGTCAAGTGGTGTTGAGAAAAAACTTGTCAAGGATATGAAAGTGAAACCATAGTACTCACCTTAGTCAAGACCTGCCTTATGCCTTATGTCGTTCAAAATCCCATACTGCACAATTTCCGAAGTTTCAGGAATTGTGAGTGATGGCTCTTTGTAAACACGCACCTAAGAAAAAAAAGGAAAGAAAAAATCAACTTATAAAAATATTTACACTAAAATTTGACTATCCATTCAATATAATGCCTTATATTTAGAAGTGAGCTGAATTCGATTGCCAATGCCACAAAGAACTATTTGCCAACATGTTAACTATTATAAAAGAATTCAAAGAAGAACGTACAAAGTGAAAATCACAAAAAATACTGCAGAATAGAAAAATGAGAAATCTCGGTATGTAAACAAGATATTCAAACAATCAGTTCTACCAAATGAGAAATTACAAAATTTGTTACCAATCAGAAGGCACCTAACGAATCTGTAAGTCGGAAGTAGCTTGAAAAATCAGTAATCTTTTATGAGATTGAAAACAAACCAAGAGGAGTTATATGATCGTCTGTTTGATGACTGATGACATGTAGAGTAAGCTCATGTTCTGATTTGCTACAAGTGGAAACCACAACCGGCGTTATATGTTGGCAGCTAGAAAAAATGCGGCAGCAATGTTCCATTTTGTTATAGTGACTTGGATATTTGGCCATGGGGCCAACTATAAACAAGATATCAAAGATGAAAATCATGGAACAAAAAACCATATATACATTTATATATGCCAGAGTTCTTGCATACCAATCCAATCAAGTTACAGGTGTCATCATAGTCTTAGTAAGAAGTGTTTCAAAATACAAAGAAAGAAATAGCTATTATAAGAGGCATCACTATAAAAATTGAAACCTGCTCAATCTTGATAAACTTTTTTCCACACACCCAAGATCAAGGATAAGTCAGATCATAGCCTAATGATAGTAGTGCTAGCTTCTCATTCCTTCTTGAGTCATTTCATCAAACATTAGCATGCACGAAATACAAGAGGGAGATTGTATTATAAATATCAGCAAGCTACATCGACACAAAACATTCCTTGTTGAGCCATTTTATCAAATAGTTAGCATGCATGAAATACAGGAGGGAGATTGTATTATAAATATCAGCAACATCCACACAAAACACCCCTCTTGAAGTTGTAAACCTTGCAAAAATGGTATTGAAATCTTCCTTTCCCCTACTCTTAAGATATTGTCCTTCAAATCTATTATACATAACACAAAGTTAAGTCATTAGAAGACCATTTCCATATGTAATTGTAAACTAGAAATCAGGTCTTTTAACCAAGTTACACAGGAACGACTAAATCTCCAACCACATTAGAGCAGTCCCCCTCACGGTGAATTTTGAAAGAAGTTATAGCTGAAATTAGAAAGTATAGAAACAGGAATAGATCCCGATTGTAACTTTGCAACTGAAAATGATGGTTAAAATTAAGTAGATAAACCAGATGCAACTGATAACTATTATAGTTTCATTCATACAACAATACTCCATAACAATGAGAAAGTGACAATAAAAATAAGGAAAAGGCAAGCAAAACTCCCATAATGATACTTTCTTTACCTTGAAAATCTGAGAAGGATAGTAGACAAGTCTATGAGATTCTTCTCCTCCTGATATATACTAGCCTGAACAAAGAAAACAAGCGTTGCACATGAACGAATTTATCTCATGACTTGAACTCATTTAACCTAGAGAGCATCCAAGAACCAAGGCCCACAAGTCATGTTGTTTTGACATACATCATGATCCATAATTACATATCAAGTTCAATATTGTGCTAAAAGTGGAATCGATCAATTTTTAGACAAAACTAACGTAAAAAAAAAAAGAAAAGAAAGATCACTCGATCTTTCTTTAATAAATGGGAGATTTAATATTGTTGCAGCATTTTTTTAATGATCTATTTGCAGCTAGCACATTTGTAGCTGGCTCAGATCAACAGCTTAGCTCATCAAACCAGGGACTGATCTAGCATCTTTTTCCTAACCAACTGTTTTCTTAACTGATGGTGTGCAAACAGACGGTAAAGAAAAAGCTGAAACAACAATCAAAATTTGATAGAAAAAAAGACAAAGATTGGACCTATTTACAATAGTCACTTGTCCATCAGTTGCGTCAGCTTAGCATCAAATTACTTCTCCAGTTCCACTTCTTCTTCCAAATACCTCCGCTTCAACTCAGTCTTCTTATCTTCATGCAATTGTATCAGCCTCTCTCTCTCTCTGCTTCAAACTGTTTAATCTGATTTGACTGGCTATCAATGAATCGAGCAATCTCTTCAAGCCTACTTTAAGGACTGTTTGGATTTGTGGATTTTTTTCTTTTTTATTTTTGAAGAAAATGGAGTTTTTTGGGAAACTCCTTATCTAGAAAATAGTAGGAAATGAAAATTTGTTTCCCATGATTGTCTTTCAGCAAGATTTTCTTGAAAAAATTTCTTCATTTACAAATCTATATTCATGGAAAATTTGTTGCCAGTCTAGGCAAGGAAACTAAAAGGGGGCATTTTTCAGGAAGTGAGGGAAATGGAAATGAAATTTTCAAGAAATTTACAAAAAAAAAAAAAAAATGCCATTTTCATGGATATGACATTTCATCAATTTATATTTCAAGAAACCCAAACAGGCCCTTAGAGTTTGATCTGAATTGGAAATTTCCAAGTGCTATGACAATGCTGTTAATATTGTGTTACAAGGGAACAAGGTTTAAGCCTTTGACAGAAGGCTTAAATTATTTTTTTTCTCTCAAAACTGCAGCCAAATATTCAAGAGTTCGAACGAATGTTGTACCATTCAAGATAGGAATTGCATGCATACAATTCCAAACAGCATAATACAACAGTAAGTGTTTTTTCCCCCAGAAGTTTTTTGCAATTAGGAATTCATAGTCATGCTTAATTCTAAGAATCTTTGTTTTGGGCCTCTGCAATTACCCATTTCTTAAAATGTGAATCACCAATCCCTCTAGATACAACTATCAGAAAAGAAATACACCTATTAATGAAAGAGAAATGAGTAGAACAAAAAATCTACCTTCATGTTTCATTAGCATGCAACCCCGACACTATAGAGGCACATCTCCTCCTCACCCACCCACCCAACTCTTTAACTCTATTAGAAACATTTCCATCAACCTCTTCATCCTTTTGAACTATCGAATCAGGGGCAATAGAGCATATCATGTTGAGGAATCTCCTGGTCATTGGTTTAACTAGGAGGTATTATACAATTCTTAAGCTGAGAGCTTGTACAATATGTTCAGTTTTCAAAGGTGAGGCACATGCTTCAGTGATCCCAAAACCATTGAACAATGGACCTCATGGACAAAAAGTACCCTAGATTGGAATATCCTCAGCATCAACCATCTTCTAGTACCTATCAGAAAATGGTACCAACCTTTAGCAAAACAAAAGAGTACTTCCATAGCATTTTTCATCCGAAAGCACAGTAGATTCAAATTTCAAGCAATGACAAATTCACACTGCAATGGCAAACTTTTACAAATCATTCCTCTTCAAGAAACCTTATAAGCTACTAAGAAATTTCAAAGCTCTTTCACCTTTTTTTTAAGAATATTTATTTGTCTTCTTGTGAATGTTGCACACTTCAACAACAATGTGATGAGAAGTGGTCTCAGCTGCCAGGTGTTGGCATTCAGGCGATATGTGAACATAGTCCGGGATAGAGTACTGCACACTCAAAATTTGTTGCAAGGAAGAAGAACATGATTGATTGATTGAATAAATAAAAATTGATATATATGTTGCAGTAATGACAAGCCCAGTACTAACTTGTATTGTCTTCCTAAAGTTCTTGGGCTCCTCAGGGTCCTCAAAAGGGTATGCACCCACTAGCATGACATAGAGGGTTACTCCACATGACCACAAATACATAATCTGAATTGCAGTAGTAATTAAAATAGCTAGTAAGCAGAGTAGATTTGAAATCATGACCATAAAAATAAGAGACAAAAATACTTTTCCTTCGAGGTTTACAAGTGTTCATCTATCAAAATCATACCAATAGGAAAATAGCGGGTGTGTATAACAACAAAAATTCTTGGATTTCATGTAATGACAACAGTCAATACCTATTACAATTTCATAAAGCATGGGAAAGAAAAGGAATTGATATTTGCATCCACTTTTTAATATGCCCAACTTTTTCTACATCAGCAATAAAATATTTGCAATAGAAAATAGTTGAACTAATGTATTATCGAATGCAGATGTGAAAGGTGATGTAACAAAAAGGGAAGGGTAAGAATAGTAGCTCTCACTGAAAATCTGCACCCACCAGGTTTAAATCGATGAATTAAGTGTTCAAACCCCTATATGATAATAACTACGAGACCGAATACTTGATAACATTCCTGTATTCGTGTTTTCTCCTATATGGAAATAACTTCTTGATTTTGAAAGACCTTTAGCATGTTTGATGCCTTTCTCTGAGGGAATGCATTAATGCAATGTAATCTCTTTTGCCTTAGCTCTCTCCAATGAAAAGATAGACAATTTCCATGCATTTGGATTAGGGAAGATACAAAGGATTTAAGCAAGTAACAGTGACACTTCAATTGGCACAAACTTCAATCCTGCAACATAGAAAAAGACTCTTCTCTATCATATAGAAAAGGGAGAACAAAAGAGTATGACTTCAACATACATAGGAAGCACCCCATCACTTTGTGCATAATCTCCTACCGTTAAAGACAATTGGCAGGAATCTAGGATGTATTTCAAAACAATTAATTCTAAGCACACATTTTGAAATGCATGTTAAGATTCCTCCAGTTGCTTGATTAGTTTCCAATTCCTAACTCCACACCAATCTTACCATTGACTCAATCTTGACACACAAGTTTCCTGGACCTAACAACCTTCTAAAACCAAAAGTCATTAAATCTAAGAACAAACTCGAAGGAATGTTGTTGGAGATTTTTGTAATATGGCCTGCCCTTAGTAGTATGAATAAATGGAGAGTATGTATTGATCTAATCGGCCATCTGATGTGTCATTCAATAGATCCGGGGATGTTGTGGGGACATTAGTATTCCCCTATATGACGTTTCAAAAAGTTAGTATTCCCTATATATGAATTACCCAAGTTTCTTGACTAGTTTCTAATTCCTTATTTTCCAGCTTTACACCACTACATCCAGTGGATCATACCTCTGTATGACACCACTACCAACTCTGAATATGAAAAAAAGGGCATCTATTTCCCCATAAATCAATAATATTATTGGCAAGTAGATATCTTTCAGATTACCTAGGCTCAAGATGCATCAACAATTGTATGAGATGGCGACAAAGTGCAGGCAAAACATATGCTGGATTCTTTTCAGACAATCTACCAGCAACTGATATAGTAAACTCTCGAACATCAAAATCCTATGGCATGGTGTTGTCTAAAAAATATAAGAATAAGTAAAAGAGGCAATAGAATCTATGGAAGATGAAAGAGAGCCCTGCATGCATGTTGAAAGAATAGGAAACCTAAGCCATATATGTATGTCTCCATATCTGTGCAATCAACAACAATTACAAACAAGGAGCAAACAAATGCCACAAAGCAGAGCCTCATTCAGTTACTAGCATGAATATGAGCCTGTCCAATAATGGTGCTGCCACTGTGACTGAGGAAAAGGCGACTCTGTTAGATAGTGAGAATCACAAAGAGCTTAATGCTAGTGGAGATTAGTTCCCTGTTGGGAGTGGCGACAACCTTATAGGCGCTTTGGTCAAAAATCCCTCTATTCCTTTTCAAGCTGACATGGGTCTTGATGGGACTTCCATTCTGAATTCAATGACTAGAGAAGAGAAGATGCCAGTTGATCATCCAACAGGTGATTCTAGAAATGATGTTCAAGTTATAGAGGAAGATAAAGTTTGTGATTCAGGAAACCATGTTGAAGCTGCAGGTGAGGAACATACTACAACAAATATTAATACTTATGTCGAATCCAAGTTATTGGTTGAGGATCATTCCTCTGTTTCAGAAGGCCAAAACTCAAATGCTCTTCCTATTAAGCAAGTTGGTCATCCCTTAACAGCTGCTGCAGGAGACGGTGGTAACTTGGTTGCGGTGGGGATGGAAGAGAAAGCGATGGATGAGGCTGATCAAATTTAAACAGATGCAGGGAACATAAAAAAGGTGATGATCAATGAGGTTGATCAAATTCAAATGGCCACTCATTCTACATCAGATGTGGGTGGAGACATGAAATATAAAAATATCGATCCAGCTACTGGGATCGATGTTGTTCCAAATGAGAAGGCCATGGAATCAGATGGAAAGCTGGTGGAAACCATTACGAGTTTTGAACAGGCAAGCATAAAACTGGATAGTGAGAGATAATAACATCTGAGTGCTTCAATGCGTGAGTATGCAGATGCTGAAAAAAATTACTGCTAACTGTTCGATGTTCTCGGAATTCGACAAAACCATTGATTCAACATTCTCTTCATAATCTTCAAGGTCCATCAATGTTTTCTTCACAATATCCACGGCCCATGAAATGAAATCCTAAAATCCCCAAATCCCCAATTTGTAAAATCAGAAAAACCTAAATTCAGGGTCCACATTCAAATCTGTAAGCCCTAAATTTCCCAAATCCCTAAATAAGGGTCCATATTCAAATTGGAAATCCCCAAATTCATAAATTAACATTGAGATTGAGAGAGATTGAGAGAGAGAGAGAGAGAGAAATACCTCGTGGTTGAGGATGGGCAGGGAGAGAGAGAAGTGGAGCCGACCGAACGAATCCCTCATGCAGTCGAGGATGGGTAGGGAGAGAGAGAGAGAGAGAGAGAGAGAGAGAGAGAGAGAGAAGTGGGGAGAAGATAGAGAGAAAGGGGAGAGAGAGAGAAGTGGGCGTGCATGAGAATGAAAAATGCAGCGAGAGAGAGAGAGAGAGGTGGGCACACGCGAGAATGAAAACGCAGCGGGGGGTATTTCATTTTTTATGGGCGGCCACCAAATTGAGATGAACGGTCGTGTTAGAGGCTCCATTTGGCCCACCATAATGTATGTCATTTATCTATGCCTTCCATTAAATTCAAAGAATTATTTAGGGATTTATCCCAAAAATGAGGCAAATAGAAGACTCACAATGACCACACCACAAATCAACAAAAGGTACTTAATCTCCATTGTTTCCTATGGTCTGGTCCACTTGAGCTTTAAATTTACCTAATTTTTGAGTTAATGCATTAAAATGATCTGTCAAAATGGATGGACGGCTTAGATTGAACACAAAAATTGTGGTGGGCCCCCCATAGAACTTCTAAGAGACCATAATATGAGCAAAGGCTACAGATGATTGGAGCATACAGCTACAGATTAAATCCGTAGTAATATAGCTACGGTTTATATCCGTAGCTATAAACTCCAATCATTCGTAGCCTTTGCTCATTTTTTTGGTAGTGAGAGGAAGAGGGAAGCGAAGATGAGGAGAGTGAGGAAGGAAGCGATGAAGAAGGAAGTGAGTAGGAAGAGGAAGAAGAGGAGGCCTAAGATTTCGATGAGGGCTCTCCTCCTGCTACGCATGAGTACCACCAAGATCGGGTTTCTTTAGAAGCCCACTTGGCTCAGATTGAGGAGGGCCAAGTCGCCCTGAGACAAGAGGTCAGAGAGACCCGGGCCAAGTTTGAAGAGAATAGGGCCTTCATGAAACAGAAATTTAAAAAGGTATCTCGCACCTTGAAGGCTCTTCTGTGCTGTCTGCAGGACAAGGGTGCTCCTCCACCATCGCTAGATTTAGACGACTAGTACTATATTATAGTCGTCATTGGGTCTTTTCTTTCCTTATTTTCCTTGCTTTCTATGTTGCAGCCTTGATAGGCTTAGTGGTAGGGTGGAGTTGTTAGTTTTCTTAAGCTTTGTTAAATTAGCTCACATGCATCTTCTATCATGATTGGATCCTTACTCTTGGATGGGTGGTAGACTCCTGGGAGTTTCAATACCCCATCCAGGGTTCGAGTATCCATAGGGGGTGAATTCCCAGGCATAGGGAGTGAGTGTGTGGGGGTGTGTGCGCATGTGTTTGTGGGGGTGTGTGTGTGCGTGTGTTAAAAAAAAATCTTCTGTCATGATCCATGTAAGACTATATCTCATGTATTGTGACGATTTTGATAAGTGAAATACATGAAGCCTCTTTTTATTTGGAATGTGAATGATGTATGGATGCGTGTATGTTCTTATACTAAATCTTACACGGGTTGCACCCTATGTTGTATATAGGGAATGCCAATTAAGGCCACTTAGAGTACGACACGTCTTACACTTGGTGAATCGAGTGACAGGGCACCTCTCCTCAACGATAGCCATACAGACCCCAGTTTGGGCCGGATCACGAGACTATGCCAGATTCTCTACTGGCCACTGACCTCACTAATGGGCCAGCACATTTTTCACCACCAGTTCCAGAGCAGAACCGTGCATCTACCTCGACACCGCACATGCCTTAGGCAACTTCTCCTCCTGATAGGCTGGAGCAGATGATGCTCCTTATACAACAGTAGTAGCAGCAGATTTGGACCACCATATCAGGGGCCCTTGCCTAGAATATGAGCGTGACTCCGTCTGCACCACCTATGCACCCTGCTGGAAACATGAATGCCAACAGCTTATTTGTACGATTTCAGCACTTTCGACCTCCCACATTCGCTAGTACTCACCGACCCGAGGAGGCCGAATATTAACTTGACCGCATCTCTAAGATGCTGAAGCCGTTGTAATGCACTGAGGCAGAGCAGGTTGAGTTGGTCACCTACATGTTTGAGAAGGAAGCTAGTCTCTGGTGGAATAGCATCCTTCAAACCATTGATCTTGGTTACATATGGACATGGGAGGCTTTTGAGACATGCTTCCACGAAAAGTATTTCCCTCTCACCTACCATAATGAGAAGGATGGAGAGTTTCTTCACCTCCGACAGGGAAGAATGATAGTGACAGAATACGAGAATAGGTTCACGGAGCTAGCCAGACACGCTCCTTTGATCCTAACGAACGAGCCGATGAAGATGCGATGATTTTCTGAGGGTTTGCGACTTAAGATCTGCTCGAAGATGTGTTGCGCTATCATTAATAACTATGTTGAGCTTGTGAGCAT
This sequence comes from Magnolia kwangsiensis, assembly GCA_037074715.1. NCBI lineage: Eukaryota > Viridiplantae > Streptophyta > Magnoliopsida > Magnoliales > Magnoliaceae > Magnolia > Magnolia kwangsiensis. The sequence continues at coordinate 132,014,792 of CM073574.1, forward strand.
GTCCCTGCGTGGTGAGCATGTCCCTGCGTGTTGAGCAGGATGGGGATAGGTTATCCCATACACGTATACCCGTGGGTCCGAGGCCTCGACCAGATTTATCGAGCGGACCATTTCTTAGTAAGAGGCGACATCTCGATTCGCCTCCTAGGCTTATGGCTTCACAGACCCAGCTGAGGTGAGCAGACCTATGGTGCACCTATTGTAAGAGGTCAGGCTATACTGATACCTACTGTTTCACCAAGATGAGGGATAACAGCTTCTCGCCACCTCAGAAGATCAATCGCTAGCTTCCTCAAGCTATCTCGGCTCCACCTCTACGTTCAGTACCACCAACACAGCCTTTCTATAGGCCGAATGTACCTCATAGTAGGCCGCCTCAACGACCTATGGTACTGCAGCCAAATCATCTTCAACAGGCTCGTGTGCACTCACTTGCAGCTGAGGCATCCGAGATAGTAACTGCGGCACCACTGGCTTTTGAAGTCACGACATATGTCTAAGGTACACCAGTCTTCTTCTTGGTGGACACTAGGTCCACTATCTTGATCATATCATGCATAATGATCAAGCGATTAGCGTTGAAAACTACTCCTATGGTTGGGGTGAGACTCTTTACCGCTACAGGGACCTTCTCAGACTCCACCAAGACTTGTAAAGATTGCTCGATAGACCTAGGGAGCAGAACAGTGCTCGTTGACCTGATGGTCGCCCCATTATGTCACTATGACGTCTTCCTCGGTATGGATTGACTTACTGAGATGAAGGCAGAGATCAATTGCGATACTAAAGTGGTGACAGCCCATGGACCTAAGGGCACAATCTTTACTTTTCCAGTTCAGGTCAATTGGTACTACCGCATCAGTTATTATGTTATCTTGTTAGAGCATGTTGATGGTCTAACTTTGGGAAACACGCCAGTAGTTCAAGATTTTGTGGACGTGTTCAGAAAGATACCTGGATTACCTCCTTAGCACGAGATCAATTTTATCATCGACGTATCGCATACCTCCGTGTGAGATGGAGGAACTGAGGAAATAGATCGATGATCTGTTCGATGCAGGCTTTATACGACCTAGTGTATCTCCTTGGGGAGCACCCGTGTTGTTCGTGAAGAAGAAGGATGGATTATTACGATTGTGTATTGATTATTACAAATTAAACCAAGTGACGGTGAAGAACAAGTATCCTTTGCCTAGGATAGATGATTTGTTCGATTAGTTGAAAGGGGTACAATATTTTTTGAAGATCGACTTGCAGTCAGGGTATCACCAGTTGCACGTTAGGGACGAGGACATGCAGAATACAGCGTTCAGAACCATCTTTGGGCACTACGAGTTCCTTGTGATGTCATTTGGACTCACAAATGCACCCACTGTGTTCATGGACCTTATGAACCGAGTGTTTCTGTCGTATCTGTACCGATTCATCATCGTATTTATAGATGACATCCTGATATACTCTAAGAGTCGAGTAGATCACGAGGAGCAACTGCGAGCAGTCTTTGATATGCTCAGAAAGAACTAGTTGTTTGCACAGTACAAGAAGTGTGACTTCTGGAAAGAAAAGGTTAAGTTCCTGGGACATGTGGTGTCCAAGGAAGGAATAGCCATGGACCTTACTAAGGTGACCACAGCTCAGGACTGGGAGCAGCCCGGTTCGATTACTTAAGTGAGGAGTTTCCTCGGCCTGATAGGTTACTATCGTCGATTCATCAGGGACTTTTCCAAGATAGCCAGACCATTGTCTCAGCTCACTAGGAAAGATCTCAAGTTTGCCTGGAATGAGAAGGCAAAGGCAGCCTTTCAGGAACTAAAGGACAAGTTGACATCCACACCCGTGTTAATATTATCAGAGCAGGGGGTCAAGTATAGGATATACACCGACATATCTCGTGTTAGTTTGGGTTGTGTTCTGATGCAGAAGAACATGGTGATTGCTTATACCTCGCGATAGTTGAGGAAACACGAGGAAAACTTCCCTACGCACGATCTAGAGTTAGGAACTGTCATCTTTGCATTAAAGCTTTGAAGACATTACCTCTATGGAGAAGAGTTCGATCTCTTTTGTGACCACAAGTCTCAGGTACATATTCATGTAGAGGGACTTGAATATGAGGCAGCGACGGTGGATGAAAACCTTGAAGGACTTCAAGTTCGAAGTCTCCTACCATCCTGGCAAGGCCAACCTTGTGGCAAATGCGTTGAGTCGCAAGAAGATGATAGCATTTGTAGGTCCGCTAATGATCGATGAGTAGAAAATGGTACAGTTTGTACGAGATTTTGAGCAGAAACTTACGGTAGAGGAACCGTTCGAGAGCGTCGCACATATTCGTGTATAGTCACTTATTGATGAATGAATCATTGTGGCTCAGAAGGAAGATGAAGGGTTAACAGAGTTGAGAAAGCGAGTTAGTGATGATGAAGGCTCGGAATAGAGAGTTGGAATGGATGGGGGTTTACATTATCGTGGCTGCCTATGCATCCCAAATCTTTATGACTTGAGAAGGAAAGTTCTCGAAGCTGCTCAAAATTCGAAGATGGCGATGCATTCTGGTAGTATGAAGATGTATTGAGATATAAAGCATTCGTACTAGTGGGACAACATGAAGACCCATATAATAGACGATGTATCCCGTTGTCCCACGTGCCAACAGATCAAGGTAGAGCATCGCCGACCTCCTGGACTACTTCAGCCCATGCCCATAGCAGAATGGAAATGTGATTTCATTTCTATGGACTTCATTTTCGGGTTACCGAAGAGGAGGAAGGGGCATGACTCCATTTGGGTGATTGTAGACCGGTTGACAAAATCGGTTCATTTTCTCCCTATTAGAGTTTCAAACTCAGCAGACAATTTGGTCAGGCTGTTCATCAAGGAGATAGTACGTCTGCATGGAGTGCATATGGAAATCGTGTTAGACCGAGACGTGCGATTCACATCTATCTTCTGGACTCGTATCCAGGAAGCAATGGGTGTGAAACTGAAGTTCAGTACCGCATTCCACCCACAGACCGACGGGCAGACAAAACGGGTGATTCAAGTGTTGGAAGACATGTTGTGGGCATGTGTGCTTAATTTGAAAGACCGTTGGGATGACTATCTTCACTATGCTGAGTTCGCTTATAACAATAGCTTTCAAGCTATAAGACCCGTATCCTAGACCATACCGTTCCATAGGCTTCCGTGGTCCTCCCGATCGAATTCTAGCAACCCTCGACCTGTACCCGATGTTTACGCGCGATCCTAAGCTGGGTCCTGCATACCGAAGTCGGTTTGACCCGAAACTTGTACCAATGCGACCGTGTCTTCGTAATGGTTATAAACTCACGTCTCGCGTGCTGTGGTGATACTTAGGCCAGGAGATGTGGGCCCGCATTCAGTTCGAGAAAAATATCACGCATTGCAATTCTGAGAGAATCCATTACATCAAATGTCAAGTACACATCTCATCACTCTCATACTCACACCCATTTGCAAGTACAACTACCCATCTCCAAAGTCAACTCTTCCCATCACCCATCACTCACTCACCATCCCTCTCTCCCATCATTACTCTCCCATCACCTCTCTCTCTCTCCCTCATTCCCCAAGCGACTAACGTCCATGGCTTCCATGGAGAGGCTTGGTGTGGCCCACTCCCTATCACCTAATCCCACCCTCCAAAATTAATCTTAACCATTAAAATCCACCCCTTAGAACTCTAGATCGTGTTGGTGGAAGAAGGAAGAGGAGATCGATGGTGGGTGCTTCTTTCTCTCTCTCTCCCCCTCTCTCTTTCATCTTTTTTTTTGTGTGTGTGATGATGTAGCCGTGTGGCCCACCCGGATGGACCCCACCATGAAGCATGTATTTTTCCTAAGCCATCTAGTAGGTGGGGCCCACCTTAAATGTGTGTTGTATGCAAATCGTCTGGGACGCTGGATGTGGCCACACCATGAAGTGTGGACTAGCAGTGTGTACTGACCTGCAAACCACAAAAATATTAACTTGGTTCAAAGCTTTGGGGTGGGCTGCTCATGTAGGCACCACCTTGATGCATGAATCTAATCCACATTGTCCATTCCATTTGCCAACTCATTTTATGTGTTGAGCCGAAATATGGAGCTAATCCAATTTTCTGGCAGGCTACAACTTAGAAAATTGTGGTTTTACCGTTAAAATCCATTCTGATGTGTCCACACACCAAAACATGTTGCATATTGGGCTCATTTGGATGGTCTTGAGTTGTAGAATCCAATGGGTGGAGTGGATCCACCTGATGCGGGCCCCACATACGAAAAATGATGAGAAAACCAAAAACCAAAAAAAAATATAACATATATGTAGCAGGACGCTGATGCTGCCTGAGGATGCGCAGGCAGCGTCCTGCACTATTGTGGACGGACGGGCAGGGCCGTGGGCCCCATTATAGGCCCCACCATGATGTATGTTGAACATCCACGCCGTGTAGTATGTGAGCTCCCTTTGGGAAGGAGGATCCTCCAAAAATCAACTGATCACGGAACTCAAGTGGTCTACACCAAAAGGAGCAGGAGGTTGAATGTCTACCATTGAAATCTTTTGGGTCACGGAAGTTTTGGATTTATATGAAAATTATTTTTTCCCCTTAATTCAGATATTCATGACCTTATGATCAGATTGGATGGAGAAAAAACGTCATGGTGGGCGCCACATGGGACCCACTTCTATGAAGTGGATTGGCTAGAGTACCGTGTATAACAACTTTATAGTTGTTGTATTAACGCCAGCAAGTTCAGTGGGTCTGAACATGAGGCCCGTGTTATATCCATTCTGTCTAGCCATGGACCCCAGTTGCTGCTGTGTGAGATCCAACTGCCCATCAGCAGCTGTAGCTATTGTAAGACGGCAGTTCTGTGGGCCCTAATCACAAGGTATATATTATATTCCACCGCCCATTCATTTCCGATGGGTCCCACACGTGTGGACCCACCTGACATATATATTTCATCCAGATTGTCCATTAAATGACGTCCAGGGTTAGACGTTTGCATGAATGGTAATATAATATTAAATATTATATAGATAAATAAATAAAATAAAATAATATATATATATGTGTATATATATATTATATATAAATATTATATCTGGTGGGCCACACCACGTGGCCCCACCTAATGTATATGTTTCACCAATCCCATCCACTGTCCAGACCCCTGGACGGTGGGATTCCTGTGATGTATGTGTTGTACATACATGCTGTCCAGCATGCGGAGCTCACGTGTGATGTATCTGTTTTATCCTAGCCATCCATCATTTGGCTTATGGGACACCACTGTGAGGTATCTATTTAATCCATATCGTCTAGAATATTTGGATGGTACTAAACCATATTTAGGCGGTTTTATGGACCACACCATGTTGTATGTATTTCACCCACGCCGTCGACCTATTTGGACGGTGCTGTGCTGTAACACCGTGATGTGTTTGTTTCACCCACACCATCCAGATAGTGTTAGACGGTGCTGGACAATGTTTGGATGGTGCTGACCTACCTGGATACTGTTTGGATAGTGTTGATCATCATTAGTGGGCCATGTGCCCCATAGAATGATGTGTACAGTGATACACGTGACGCACCTGCAACTATTGAGATAATTTTAGATGCAATCCAAGCTCTCACTTATTATATATAAGGCCCATTAGTGCGGCCCATTGATGTGGCCCACTCGTTGTATATGAGGCCCATGGTGATGTATATGAGGCCCATATGTGTGGCCCAATGTGGTGTATATATGGCCCATGTTCAAGGCCTAATATGATGTATACCTGGCCCAGGCATTGGGGCCCATTGGGATGTATCTAAGGCCCGTGTATTACGGCCTATATGATGTATGTGAGGCACATTGGTTGCAGCCCATTGCGATGTATATTGAGGCCCTTGGTTATGGTCGTTATGATATGTTTGAGGCCCATGGTTATGGCTCGTTATGATATGTTGGAGGCCCATGGTTGCGGCCCATTATGATGTGTTTGTAGCCCATTTGGTAAGGCCCATTAAGATGTATTTTTGGCCCATAGGTCGAGGCCCATTGTGACGTATTTTTGACCCGTATGTCGTGGCCCATTGTGATATGTTTCCAGCTCCTTTATAGAGGCCTGACTTGATGTGTATAAGGCCCATTAGTGCGGCCCATTGATGCGTCCCACTTGTTGTATATGAGGCCCATTGGTGCAGCCCAATGATGCGACCCACTGTGATGTGTATATTAGGCCCAATGGTGCGGCCTAATGTATCGACCCGCTGTAATGTGTAAGGCCCACCTGTGATGACTATTTGAGGCCCACTTGTTGGATATTTGGGCCCATCTTATGTTTGACTCTATATGGACCATTGCTGGGGAGCAATGTTGGTTGAATGTCCACATTGATGGGTAATGATGGTTAAACGCCCACATCATGACCTTCCCTTAGGCCTGGTTAGGCTAATTCTCATTGATATCGATTGTATTGACCAGTTCTGATTGTCGAGGTCGAGTTTCGAGGCCGATTCTGATTTGTTGACCAATTGTATAGGATGATTTTAATTTATTGAGGCCAATTGTATAGGTCAATTCTAATTGTCGAGGCTGAGTATCAAGGCCGATTTTGATTTGTCGAGGCCGATTGTATAGGTCGATTCTGATTGTCGAGGTCAAGTATCGAGGCCGATTTCGATTTGTCAAGGTTGATTCTGAGTGTCGATTTCAATTTTCAAAGCTGATTGTTGAGACCTATATGATGTATATGCGACCCGTAGTTAGGCTCATTGTGATGTACTCGTGGCCTATGACCAAGGCCCGTTGTAATATGTATTAGGCCTATGATGCATGGCCCATTTGATGTATTTGAGACCCATGTGCAGGGCTCACATGTCGTGTATTTGAGGCCCATGAGTAGGGCCCACCTGTTGTGTATATGTGGCCTTTGAGTAAGGCCCATTGTGTTGTATATTAGGTCCTTATGTGAGGCCATGGGCCATTTATATGTTTGGCTCTATATGGGCCATTCCTTAGGGGTAATGTTGGTTAAATATCCACATTGTCGAGGCTGATTGTTGATACCGATTATGAGTATGTGACAGCATAGCATCATGATACATGCCCATACGCATCATCTGCATATTTATTATGAGATATGATTGACCATTACATACATCATTGGGCAGGATGATATGAGACTCCCAGATAGGCAGAGGTTATCTCACATGAGCGCACGACATGCATAGGATTGATGCATGACTGGATTATATGACTCATGCATCGTGCATTATCTTGTGATTACTGTATGCCCTAGCGACATTAGGGCCGTAGCCTCCACATGCATGTCGTGGATGGTCAGACGGGACACTAAAAATTTGTTCTAGCATCGAGATGACATAGATGGCCCTGGGTGAAAATTCTTAAACCCTCTTGGTACCAGAGGATAGCCCAACGTCGAGACTGAGTGGATATATGAGCGCCTGAGTGCCGAATACCAGGAGGTCATGTCTTCCACTATTTCGTGATCGGTTGGAAGGGGGTGTGGCCTTACCCACCCAAGGGTAGGGGGCATAGCTAGGCTGAGTTTGACCAGCTCATGAATGGGTCCGCTATCGACGTGCCAGGTAGATTTGGCTGACTACTGGCTAGGTGGATAGTGAGGTCTCTTCCACTTATATGGTCGCGCGTCAGTGGACTGCGATTTGCATGTAGAGTGTATTAGACCCTGGTGATGATCTCAGAGATAAACTTTATTGATATGTAGATTTATTGAGTAGGAGTTGCATACTCATTCATTCATTCATTGACTATCCACTCGGGCTGGTGGTGCGTAACTATTTATTACGTGTACCTTCGCAATGGCCAGAATTTTGATTAGGCGTGTGACTAACCTAAGATCAGGAGTTTACCACATTGAGTCTGACTATCCAAATTAGGTATGTGATTGGTTTGGATAGAAGTCCCTTGTGTGGACTTCATAGCCTGCGATACTACGTACTATCATCTTGACTTCATACTCCAACATGGTCATTCCATTCGCATCGCATTTGCATTACATCCGCGACATATGACATTTTGGGTTACTGTGTTTTTACATATATATGGTCTAGATATGGCTGACGATATTCGTACACTCATCTGGAATTGTATATTGCATTGCATCCTCGGCTTCTGATATGTAAATCTTTATGATTCCGCACTTACATAGTCAACCCGCATTGTGTACTCTAATATTGTTTGACTCATGGACTTGTCAGTATTTCTGTTTCCTCTGATATCGTATGATCATGGCATTGTATTAAATACTTGACACTTACCTTGTGCACACACTTACACCACCATCTAAGCTTTCTATAAGCTTATGCATGATAGATGCGTGCAGGTGATGTTAGGTTACAGCAACGTGGAGCTTGGAGCATGTAGCTGACTTTTGGAGCTTTGATTTTAACATATGTATTTCCATTTGAGTATTGTATTCAAATGTTTATATTAGTGGATATGTGATGATGATGTTGCCTTTGTGATTTGGGTAAACATGTAGTTATGCTTATTACGAGATAAATGTATATTGAAAAAATTCTCCTTATATGATCCCAAGATCAGAACCTGGCATATGGGTGCTGGGAGCCGAGAATGGAGTACTACGGAGGCTTTCAGCACCAGATTCGTCGTTCGAGATTCCTGTGAATCCAATTTTTAGATTTGGGGCGTGACACAAGCGAGCATTAGTATGGCTCCCTAGGAGGCCTTGTATAGGCGCCCCTGTTAAGCACCATATTACTGGATAGAGGTTGGTGAGAAAATTTTAATTGGCCTCGAGTTAGTACAGGCGACCTCAGAGAAGATTGACATTATCAGACGTCGACTTTTTACAGCACAGAGCAGACAGAAGAGTTATGCTGATACAAGACGGCGACCACTAGAGTTTGAGGTTGGAGACCATATATTTCTCAAGGTTTTCCCCATGAAGGGAGTCATTCGGTTTTGCAAGAAGGAGAAACTTATGTCATGATTTATTGGGCCGTTCCAGATTCTTGACCGAGTGAGTGTAGTGGTGTACCACCTTACTTTCCCCACACCACTCACAGGCGTATACAATGTATTTCATATATCGATGCTGAAGAAATACGTTCCTAACCCTTCCCACATTATCAAACGGGAGCAGGTACAGTTGAGTAAGGATGTTACTTATGTACTGTGACTGACGTGTATCCTAGACAGGAAGGAGCAGGTACTGCACAGTAAAATTATCCCGCTTGTGAAGGTTTTGTGGACACACTACACTGAGGAGGTGGCTACTTAGGAAACAGAAGCCGAGGTCTGCAAGAACTATCCTTAGATTCTCGAGGAGTATGAAATTGTACTAGTTTCGAGGATGAATTTTTTTTTAAGGGGGGTAGATTATAACGTCTTGAAAAAATCCGTACAAAGACCCAAGTATCACCTCAGGCAGAAATCATTAAGGACCGAATCCTTTAGAAATTAGACGAAAATTAATTAAGTATTAAACTAAATTAATCAGCAAATTAGCTCGAATCACTTTCTATATGAACTGCAAGACCTAAAATCATTAGAATCGCTAGCCCAACATTACCTAAAAACGTAAAATCGATCTCAAAACTCAATTGCTCTCAGGAGCACATTGAAACTCTGTATCGGACCTAGACCGCGTGTCGAAAGTCTGATTACCGCGAAACTATGCGGTTGTGACTGCCTTACTAGGCTTGACAAGTAACGCGGGTATCAAGTCCAAATAGTACTCAGAAACGCACAACTTGAACCCGGAGTGAAGTGTGTGAGAAATGCGAATATCTGTATAAAATGAACTCAAATATAAGTGAATTGGGCCGTTCGCTTGCAGGCCAAATTTAAGATTTTAGGCTATCATATTTTGACCCAACTACACCCTTGGATCAAGAAAATTTCTCAACACATGACAGTGTACTTGTGGCCCTGATCGAGTGACGATGACCGTTGAACTGAACTGGTCCTCCACGGTTAATCTACAAATCCGATCAGATCAAAACTTTAACATGGCATAGATCCATTGTCAGAGAACTTTCTTCAGACCGTAGGCGAGCAATGGACCTCTAGATGAGCTCCGTTGGCCCGAAATAGATGACTTTTGGCTATAACCTAAGTATACCATGGTCCTGGGGCTATTAACATTAGTTCTGGGCATATATAAGGGCCTTAACCCATCCCTCTCTCATTCTATACGAATTTCTAAACCCTAGGAGAGAGAAGAGAGAAAAACAGAAGGAAAGAGTGAGGAGAAGAGAGAGAGTGAGAGTGATAGTTGTTGGGATTCGTTCCCACTAGTACTCCATGTGCCGAATCGTCCCTACTGTATCGCTACACTGTCGAATCCAAATCCATTTTTGGGTAAGAAATCCTAACCCTAATTTGTTTTAGGGATCCAAGTAGAGGAATCGGTGAAATAGCTAACCTATTTCATGATTCAGGTAGCCATTTTGCTATAAACGGAGACGTAGTGTACAAACTGAGTTCGATACGAGTATATCGATGAAAGGTGCAGACTATAAATGTTTAGGTTATGGTTTTAAAGGCTTTCAATGTCAGTTAATGATTTATAATGGATTTGATTGTTGTCACATGTGCCTAGATGCGATTTTTTCCGTATATTACACATATATATATAAACTATGTCGACTTTAATGTATTCCATGTGTTTGTTAAAATGTTTGAATGAATATGGAATTATGATTTGTGCTTGGCATAACTATGGATTGGGAATACATGATTGTTGTATGTGTGACAATTCCTTTGTGAAAGGATTTGCTATAGTATATGTTATAACAAGTTTATTTCATGAATATTGATAGGTGTAGTCTCAGTGTTTGATAAAATGCCTGAATGAGAAAATGCTTGTTGACATGTATCTAATGAGGGTATTGAGATAAGATTCTCAATTACCTTATCTATATGTATAGTTTCCTTCATGTAATCTATCTTACTACTACGTAAACTATGATTGAAGTACATATGTACGATGATATGTTTTATGTTTAGTTAAATGCTCAAATGAGATTTACATTGGTATTGTTGTTAAATGTTGTATGAATATCACATGTATCCACATGTTGCGTTTGAGTTAGTTTAGGACTAATATGTAGTCCAGCAATCGGTAATGATTCCCGAATTAGTGGCCAAGGTCGTTTCACCATACAAGACACGTTCGATGAATTTGAGTTGTACACTATTTGTCGACAATGGTTAGGCCACGCGGAGTGCTTACGCACTCCATGTCAATCAATTCAACGTACACTCGTACCAGTCGAACTTGTCAAGTAACCCGATTGACTTAATATGTGTTTACCATGTATGGACGTTACTGCTTGAATCTAAGGTACCACTTACCAATATAAAGCCTGCTTCAACCTTGGTACCACGATCTACTAAGACTCATGAGCTAGACATTGTGGTATGGGACACCGTGGTTGAGCTATCGGCATACGCTGGGGTGACAAGCCTCCCCGTAGTGTCCAGTGAGCAAACCAAACTCATGAGATGAATATGGTGGTATGAGACACTTTATTCGAGTTGTCGGCCTACGCTAAGGTGATGAGCCTTTCTCCTAGTGACCTCACATAAAAACTAGGCCTACGTCGAGGTGACGAGCCTCTAGTAACGACTTGAACTTGCCCGTTCACTGCTTTTAAATCAGGGGTAACGTTGCTGTATAACTTGCCTATAGTATGTGATTAACTAGGATTGACGACACTAGATGGATCAGAGTTTGGATAAATGATATAAAGGGAGGTACCTTAGCTTTCTGAACCTGCTATATAAATAAACCTAATAAAGTATTGACTAACATGACCATGCACCGCATTGCATGTACTTTGGTGTGGAAGTGCACGTTTAGGGAGCTTACCATGCGCGATCGTGAGATGATGTCGTTGAGGGAGTGCAGGCGAGGGCATGCATCATTATAGCATACCATTCCTGTATTAACAAGAGTACTTAGGATATAATTGTTGTATTGCCTTATCATTATTGCTTAACTGAATTGATAACATGTTAACCTTTGCCTTATACCTCTATTGAGTTGATCACTCACTTCCACTCTAGGAAGGTGTTTTAAAACACTAACCAAACTCTGTTTTAGCTACAGATGATGGCAATGCCTAGGAAGTGGAGTCGAACTTTTATGATGACGAGGAGTTCTCCTATATGCAACTCTCTGACAGGTCTATGTAAACCTGAAGTTGCATCGATGGGGTTACAGGGATACGGATTAGATGTCATTACATTGTATCATTTTATAAATTTTGGATCTTTACATGTAATTATTTAACCTAGTGACATGTTCATACTCTGGGGACTTACAACTACTTATATACTTTATATATCTATCACGATCTTCCGCTTGCGTAATCTAATTGTCTCTGGAGTATGGTATGCTGATTTAGAATAATCTCATTCATGTTTAATGCACTAATACGAACAACATTTAATCATCATTATCTATGTTGCATAAGTGATGCGTTGGAACTCGAGAGCCGAGCTTCTGCTCGACCCCCGATTTTCAAGGCATTACACTCTTCCTAACTAACAGAACAAGATCCAAAGGAACAAAAGCCCCAACCAACATATACTTGAAAATTAATGCCTACAGCTCCAGTTCCTGCCACTGAGCTAAGTTAAAAAAACCACCTCTCATCCCTTCAAATTTTCATAAACGAACATATCCCATCAAAGGAAATAAATCAAACACCTTAAAAGCTGCAGGTTAAAAAGGCAAAGATATTTACTGGGAAATCTTGTCATGGTTGGATCTGGAAATGGAGACAAACTGCTGTTGTTCTTCTTACTATTTGGCTGTTGTACAAACAATGAAAGACCACCAATAGCAGCAGTAGCAGGCTCAAATGGCTGGTTTTTCCCATGGAAGAGGAGCTTCAAAAGCTTTGCAAAAGGTGAGCTGTTATGTTCGGGTTGAGACAAGACAATTTGAAGATCTAAGGTTCGGCGCGGAGAGCATTCGGGTGCGGGTAGGGTAGGGTAAAAACATAAAAGGTTGTGTATATATATATGTTAGGGTAAACTAGTAAATACATACATACTAATAGATCCGGTCCTGATCGGATCGGATTTCTCGGATTGGGTCCAATCCGAACTCAATTAGAAAATCTGTCGGATCAAATAGCCTTAACTAATCCACACCGATATATGCCGTCAGTTCGGTTCGGATCAGGTTGGATCAGGTCAGATCCACCAGATCGGGTCAGAAATGCCTAGCTCTAATTTTGACTCAAATTATAATAGATTTGTAATAGCTTTGAGTATCTTCTTTTCCTGATTTAAGATTGTGAAATTAGTAAGTCTTTTTGTTCACCATCGTCCCTTGGGCATGATAGGGTGATGGAATACTTCTTAATCTTCATAATTCTCCTGCTCTGAGATTATGAGATTGGTAAATCCTGTTGTTTGCCATTGTCTCTTGGGCATGGTTTGGTAATGGAATCCTTGTCAATTATCATAGTTCTCTTTGATTAAGAATTAGGTCAATGGAAGTACAAATTTGGTTTTATTTATATATTTTGCAATTGGATAGGATAGGACTCCAATTCTAATTGTGTTACTTGAATCAAGTAAGAGGGCTCTCTGATCACGATAAGTGGATCCTTGACACCCTACATCTCACCTTTAAATTCTTAAGTTTAATTACTCTATTCATAATTGCTCTCTCAAATACTTCAGAATTAGTTTCATATCATCTTTTAATTCTACTTCTAGTTAATTTCATAAACGTACAAGTTTCAGTCCCTCTGGATTCGACCTCAGTCTTACCGAGATTATTACTACATCGCAACCCTACAGTTGGGGTTGTGAACACACCCCATGAAACAGCTGATGTAAGGCCCATATCATAAACCGTACCATTTCGTATGCTTCCATGGTCCTCCCGGTCGAATTTTGGCAACTCGTGACCTGTAATTAGCATTTGCATGTGACCCTAAGTCATATCTTATATATCTATGTCGAATTGACTCAAAACTTATATTCTAGCGATCACGCCGTCATTGTCGATACCCAAGACAGGAGTTATGGACCCACGTATTTTTTAAAGAAACTCCGTGCATTGTAAACTCTGAGAGAATCTCTACAACCCATCACATTAATCAATTAATCACAAGTCAAGTACACAACCCATCCCTCTCTTACTAACAAGGCATGAAACCCATCTCTCTCCCATTTCCAAAGTTAACTCTCATGTCCCCTCTCTTACACCACCCATCCTTTCCTTACACACTCATTCCTCCCATTCCATCTCTCATACAACACCCTCTCCTCTCTCATTCTCTCCACCATTTTTAAGCCTCCATGAGAGAAAAATTCTAAGGAGAGAAAACCTAGTGTGAGGCCCACTCCCTACCCCTAAATCCTCACTCTACCCTTCAATCTTCATCATCTTCCATTAAAGAAGGAGCTTAAGAGATTAGCATTCCAATGAGCTAAAAAAGAAGACCAATTGGTGGGTGATCGTAGCGTAGGACCTTGATTTGTATGTAAGGCCCAGTTGTGGTAGGACCTATCTTGAAGTTTGTGTTGTAACAAAGGGGGGGCCCATAGTGGCGGGGTCCCTCTAATATGCTGATCTTCCTCTCTCTCTATCTCTCTTTCTCTCCTTCTCTTTCATTTTCTTAGTGGTGATGTGGCCATGTGGCCCACTAGGATGAATCCCATCATGATGAATGTATTTGATCCATGTCATCTAACCAAGTGGACCAAATCGGGGGCCCACCCACTTGGACCCTAGCTATCCATGCTGTCTGTTCTCAGACAGACCTGGACGGAGCGAAATCACAGATAACAACTTTATTTAAAGCTGGTGGGTCCTGCACATGTGGACCCAACCCACCTGACGCATGTCTTTCATCCATGCCACCCAACGTGATGTATGTGTTTATATCCACACTGTCCATCCATGGTGGGACTCCACCAGAAGTATATAGTCACGCTGTCCATCTGCCATGTGGGGCCCTACCTTGATGTATGTAAATCCAAAAGTGTTGGGGCCCTTGCATGATATAAGTGTTGTACCCACCGTCCATTGCTTGAACGGTGGACCACCTTGATGTGTGTTACATCCAAACTATCCATCCTAATGGTGAGCTAGTTTTAAGGCTTGAGACTAAAAATGAGGCAGATCCGTATATCAGGTGGACCACACTACAAAAAATAATGGAGGATTGAACGACTACCACTAAAATCTTTTTGGTATCCCAGAGGTTTTGGATCAGTATGAAATTTATTTTTCCACTTAATTCAGGTCCTTGTGACCATATGAATAGATTAGATGGAAATAAACGTGATGGCGGGCCCCGACCCAGTGAATTGTTTAACAGCGAAAATCATTATCTCCACTATTATTTGTGGTATGATCCAGATGATCTTCTGATGTGATTCATTTTTGGGTAATGTTCTAAAATAATCTGTTAAATAGATTAATGGTATAAATGGTGTGGCCCATATGATGCGGCCCACCTTGTTGTATTTGTGGCCCATCCATGAGGCCCACCCTGACATATTTGTGGCCCATCCATTAAGGCTCACCTTGATGTGATGCATATTGGACCCATATGAGAGGCCCATTGTGATGTATTCGAGGCCCATGTATTACGGCCCATTTGATGTATATGAGGTCCATGTATTGCAGCCTATTTGATGTATATGAGGCCCATATGATGAGGCCCAATGTGATGCATATGTGGCCCATGAGTGAGGCCCATCACGATATGTATTAGGCCCATGAGTGAGGCCCATAACAATTTATATTAGGTCATTGTGTGAGGCTATGGGCCCACAATACGTGTGGCTCTATGTGGGCCACTCATTGGAACCAATGTTGGTTAAATGTCCACATTGTGACCTTCCTTTTTAGCCTTGATAGGCCCATTCTTATCATTCTCTTAGTGAGTTAACTCAAATTATTGGGCCCATTGATGTTGCATGGTTCATCCTCACCATAAACTTTGTGCTACTGGAATTGATATATCCATGGCCGATGGTTGATCTTCATATTATGGTTTAGATCGGCTGTTCATCTATGGACTTCGCCTTGCATGTAGGCTGATTATCGATGTCGGTTATCGACACCGATTATGAGTCTGCTTAGTATATCATCATGATACATGCCCATACGCATTATCTGTATGCTTGATATGAGATGTGATTGACCATTGCATATGCCATTGGGCAAGCTATTATGGGACTTCCTGATAGGCGGAGATTGTCTCACATGAGCACACAGTATATGCAAGATTGATGCATGACTATATTGTATGACTAATGTATCTTGTATTATGTGTTATGATTACTATACACCTTAGTGACATCAGGGCTGTAGCCTCCATAGGCATATCGTGGATGACAGGATTGGACACCGAAAATACCATTATTAGCATCGGAGTGCCATAGATATCCCTGGTGAAAATTTTTAAACTTGACGGTACCGAAAGACACTCCAACGTCGAGACTGAGTGGATACATAAGCGCACGAAGACCGAATACGAAGAGGTCGCGTCTCCCATTATGTCGTGGTCGGTTGGAAGGGGGTGTGGCATTATCTGCCCAAGCGTAGGGGCAATTGCTAGGCTGAGTATAACCAGCTCGTAAATGGGTCCATTATCGACGTGCCAGATATGGTATTGACAGGCTATTGGCTAGGCGGATAGTGAAGTTTCTTACACCCACTTAGACTACATGCCTGAAGAAGGGGCAGTGCCATTTGGAGTGTACTAAACCCCGGTGATTATCCACTGCGAACTGTATTGATATATGATGCTCGAGAGATGAGTTGGATTGATATGTGGATTGGTATGCTTGAGCTGCATCTTGCACATGACATTGGCTATGTAGGCCTTATATCGTATGACCTTGGTGTGGCTGATAGCATTCATACCTTGCATCGCATAGCCTTGGTACAGCTGATTGCATTCATGGACTCATCTGCATGATTCCTCATTACTCTGATATTGCATTCTGAACACGCTTATATTTCGCACACACTTTCACTACCCTCTAAGCTTTTTATAAGTTTACGCATGATTGATGCGTGCAGGTGACGCTAGACCGTATCTGATCAGGAACAGGAACATGCCGCAAGCTTCTGGAGCTTTTGATTATCGATATTATATTTCCTTTTATGCGCATTATACCTTAAGCTTTTGATTATAATGGATTTTGTGATGGTGTCTTGGTTATTGTTTGTGGGTTATGCTTATGATTATGCTTATTACAAATCAAATTCATGTCCTAGGATTGGAACCTGGTATATGCATGCCGGGAGCCAATAATGGGGTACTACGAAGGTTGTCGGCGCCGGATTCGGTGATCAGAAATTTTGTGAGCCCGATTTTCAAGTGGGCGTGACAGCTACTGCTAACAGCAATAATATACTCCAAAATACTCTAAAATCCTCTTCTACAGCATCAAACGTGCCCTAACACTTCTAGCGCTCCCGCCGTCAATGTCATCTAGGGAGAATATTTTCCCATGTTCTCCAAGCATTCTTGGCCAAAAGCTATGACATGGAGATTCCTCCACTCATTTTACAAGGGGTATTACCCCCTCCTCTGTTGGTCTTTCAAGGGAAGGCCCTTGAACCTCATCCCAGTCCTCCTCATCCCATGGAACAAATATGGGATCAACCATTGGTCCTAAAAGGAAGAGCCTCTACGTCAACACAAGCCAACAACCCCCACCAGTCAGGAGTCCACTAGCTAGTTGTCCTTATGGGTAAGGCTCCGTTGCCCATGCCCAGTCATGTCCAATACCATCTACCCATTGATGCAAAAGAATGATGTCCTCTCTTGTTCTACATGCCACACGAACTCGTTAGATCCGGTTGGACAATCCATGAAGACCCTCCTTCATAACCCCTATTACTCTTAGGGGTACCGTTGGCTTCTCGATTAAACCACACATCTATTATCGGTAACCCTCTACCTTCTCTAGAATCTTTCCCTCCTCTGGTTCTTCAAGGAATGATGGAACTGGTCTTAGACAACAAGGCAAACCCCTGACATTACCTAGAATGCTCTGAGGTGGAAAATATGCATCCTAATGGGAGATGCTTTTAAAAAGAAGGACTCAGAGGAGATCCCAAGGGACCTTTGGCCAGAATGGCACACAAGGCCAACACCGGATACGATATAACTACTCAGCTTAAAACATCCCAGCCAAAATATTCTTTTGGGAACTCCTCTGTACATCGCAAGCACACTGGGAGATTTTTGTTAAAACTCTGAACGATCCGCATATCTCTCGAGAAGCCGCGCCAAAAATGGTCGTGCACATGATAGGGCAACTCCTTTCGCCCCGAGCCATAACTTTCTCAGATGACGAGTTGCCACCAGAAGGCCGCGACCATGCAAGGTCATTAAATGTAACTGTCCATCATAAGGACAATAACATCTCACTAGTACTGATTGATAATGGTTTAAGTTTGAATGTTTGCCCACTTCGGACCGCCTTGTATTTGAGACTAGATCCATCCATGTTCAGGCTAAGCAATATGAATGTGAGAGCATTCAACAATTCCCGAAGACAAGTAGAAGGAGAAGTTAATCTTGAATTACAAATTGGTCCAGATACATCCACCATCTCTTTTCAGGTGTTGGACATCCCTTCATCATTCAATCTTCTTCTCGGTCAACCTTGGCTTCACGAAGCTGGGGCCGTACCATCAACTCTCCACCAGAGGGTCAAGTACATCCATGAAAATAAGGTGCTCTGCATTCTAGCAGATCCTGAACCACTTTTTTCCACTAAAACAAGTCTTCAGGGGGAGCCTTACATCCTAGTTATTGACACATGGAAACCAGACAAAGACAAACCATATTATAGCTTCCAATTTGAAGCAGTGGATCATGTCCTATCAATGTCCTTTAAAATTAAACTATTTTTTCACTCCAATTGAGTGCCAATTCCTAAACTACCGCCTTGAACACCAAGCTACTGCCAAGGTAATTAAGGTTTAAGAAAGAGTAGGAAAGGCAGGACTGGGATATGAGTCTCCTCCACCAAAAAACCAGTGAAAGCAGATACCGAGAGGAGGCGGAAGGGCCACAAGATGAGTCATCCTTCTCATTTTACACTAATCCAATTTGTTAGCGCCGGAGTCATCCATCCAATTCAAAATCCCTATTTCGATCCACCAGGTCATGATAATAGTCTCACCCTCACTGAGTTTCCCAAGTAACAATTGGGCAAGGAGCAGGAGCTGCCCTCTCTTGATTGGACCACAACAATAGTCCCACCAGAGCTACAACAACCTGAAGAGCTCCATGACACAGGGAATGAAGGAAGGTCCAATGAATCTGACATTAAGACAGAACCCAGCCCTAGCTACATCATGATGATTGGGCACATAGAGAAAATCAGCCCACTACATCCCCAAGATCTAACTTTCGAGGGGAGAGAGCACAGGGCTCCACCTGGTTCACCACCCCCATGACGTTTGAATCGACCGATCAATCTTCTTAGAGTGCTGGTCTGAAAAAAATGTCCTTGTAAATAGATATTTGCACCCCGGGTAAGACCATGATATACACTGGTTCGAAACTACTGCTTGCTCGGTGTTCGATAAAATTAAAACACCAAAATATCTAAAAAACTTTCAAAAACCAAAAATAATAGAAATTCCTCAAAAACTAAAAATAATAGAAAACTCTCAAAAACAAAAAGCAATAGAAAATCCACAAAACCCAAAAACAGAAGAAAATTTACAAAAACCAAAAACATTAAAAAAAAAAAATTCAAAATACTAAAAAATCATAAAACTTTTCAAAAACCATAAGCAGGAAAGTGCTAGACTCATCTAAAGAGATGCATGAAGCCAAAGTTGACATCTATGACTTTAACATATAGCTAGACTTCGAACGCATGGGTTTAAAAGAGATCAAAGACAAGGGAAATGATGATCCAACTCTCAAGCTTAAGGATCTTCTCAATAAGTTTGATGCAAAAGCCAATGTTGCACTTAGCGATTTCGAAATGGTTAATCTCGGAACTCCCGAGAATCTTCGGGAAGTACGCATTGGAAAATATTTATCTCCGAGTGATAACAAGAGGATGATTGAGTTTTTGAAACCATGGTTATCAAACTTTGCCTTCTCCTACGAAAATATGCCTGTATTTGATGCAGATTTTGTCACGTCCTAGAAAAATTCGTACAAAGACCTGAGTCCAACCTCAGGCGGAACCACCCAAGGACCACACCCGGTTATATAATTTAAACGAGATTAAATTAAAGACTAAGCATTCGGTGGGGTAAGATTGGGCCATCATTTTCACAAATAGTAAGGGCCAGAATCATGAGTACCACTGGCCTAACGCCATTCGAAGGCTTAGGAGAAATCCCGTGGGCCTGTCCCTCTCGAGAGTACACTGAAACTACGTAAGGGACCTAGACCGCACGTCGGGGGTCTGCTGACCTTGAAATTATAGGACGATGTCCATCATGCTAGGCTCGATGACCATCGCGGGAACCAAGTCCATATAGCATCCAGAAATGCCCAACTTGAGCTGTGAGTTAAGTGCGTGAAAAACACAAATACCCTAAGGAAATGTGCAGAAACTTAAGTGAATTGGGTCATCCACTCTTACATTTAAGTTGAAGATTTCAGACCGTTGATTCATTACCAAACTTCACACATAGAGAAAGAAAATTTTTCTACATGCATTCGTATAACCGTGGCCCCGATTGAACCCATATAACCTTGATCTAATACAGGCATCCCACGGTCGATCTGTTTATCCAATTGTACCGAAACTGGGTACTAGCATCAATCCACGAATAGGCATGGATGAGCTGTGGGCCCTCCTAAGAGCCCCGTTAATCAGAATTAGTCACCCATGGGGTATAAATATAGTACAAAGTGGCCCTGGGGCCATTTTGCACATCATCTGGGGCTATAAATAGCTCCCAACTCACCCCCTTTCTCCCAAATATGAATTTTGCAAACCCTAAGGAGAGAAAAAAGAGAAAAGAGAAAAATAGAGAAGAGGAGAGTTTAGGAAATTGCTTGTCACTGTAGGAAATCCTCTCCCATGGATTTATGGGCCTAACCGTTGTCACGTTTCACTACCGAAACTCCTCCGGCTACGACTTAAGGTGAGGAATACTAACCCCTATAGTGATGTAGGTCCCCGAATAGTTTTTGCTCCAACCTAGCTAGCCCGTTTACTCGTTTAGGTGACCAACGTTCCTTCCTTGAAAACATAGTCCTAGGACCAAGTTCGAGTCGGGCGTGCTACCGAAAGGTATGGACTATAAATGCTTACGTTGTCGTTTATCAATGCTTTCATTATAGCTAATGATTTATGTTTGCTATGATTGCTACTGTGAAATCTCGTATTGTCTTAAACATGCCTATTTCTCTATGAAATAAATTGACGAGTTGTAATTGGTAGATAACGTAGTCTAAGTGTTTGATGAAATGTCTAAATGAGGAATAGATAATGTTTTATGCTTGCTGTGATTGTTGAGGTAGGATTTTTTGTTGACATATGCATATGTATTTTTCTATGTAGTAAATTGATGAAATGCAAATTGTAGTTGACATAGTCTACGTGTTTGATGAAATGCATAAATGAAAAATTCATCAGGATTGCTTATTGTTTATTGACTTATCTATTATGCGTGTGTGACAACATGACTTAGATAGGATTGGGGCTACGATCGTAGTTCAGGCAATCGGTAAATGCCCATGCTTAGGTGATCGAATTGGTTTGGCCACCTAGGGTAAACCCAAAATATACGAGTCGTATGTCAATTGTCGATAGTGGCTAGGCCACGAGGGGCGCTTATGCGCTCCATGTCGATTATGTCAACATGTGCCCTTACCAAACGAGCTTTCCTAAAAGAACCAATTGAGCTATTGTGTGTTTACCATGTATGAATGTAAATGTTTGAAGCTAAGGTACCCCTCACGATTGCAAGGATCCCCTTTAACCATAGTACCATAATCCTCAAGACTCATGAGCCGAGCATGGTGGTATGAGATACCGTGTTTGTGTTATCGGCCTACGCTGGGGTGACGAGCCTCCCTGTAGTGACCGCGAGCACCTCTTCCTACAACTTGCCTATCGTATGTGTTTATCTAGGAGTGACGAACCTAAACGGATCAAGAACACAGGAGTAGGACCGCTGCGGTTGTCCGATGCCTAGTGATTTGATTGGGATCAATATTAAAAAGGGAGGTACCCTAGCTTCATGATCATGCATCACATTGCATCAATTAGAATGTGGCGAGAAGGAATTGGAGTCACACATTTGAGGAAGTGTTAACATATATGAAACAGGTGGTCTGAGTCGCGTGTTGAGGGAGTGTTGATGGGCGAGGGCATGCATCATTACATAAACTCTATTCTCGCATTAAAAAGAGTAGTTAGGAAGTGATTGCTTATTATTGTCTTAACATTACTGCATTAATTGACTTGATAACATGTGTAACTTTTTCCTTATAGAACCATTGAGTTGATCACTCACTCTTACTCTAGGATGGTATTTTAAAACACCAACCAGATGTTAGTGTAGATGCAAGTATGGTTGACGTTGATACCTTGAAGCAGGACTTCTTGGATGAGGTAGAGGAATTCTCCTATTTTCAGATCTCGGGCGGACCGATGTAGGCTACAGGGAACACTGGGCATCTGAGCTTAATTAGATGTTATATTTACGTGACACATTTTGTTTACTTTTGAAATTTTATATGTATATATTGAACCCAACTACGGATCCATACTCTGGAAGAAACTTCGTGAAACATATATATATATATATATATATATATATATATATATATATATATATATATATATATATATATATATATATATATATATATATATATATATATATATACATACACACACGCACACACACATTTTGGATTTAGCATTTGTTTAATTACGTTAAATCTGGAGTATGATGCATTGTCTAGTATAATTTCATACATGCTTAATTAATCAACATGAAAGAAATTAAAATATTATCTTCCACAGGATATAAGTGATGTTCGGAATCTCAAAAGTAGTACTTTGCTCGACCCTAGAAATTCAAGGAGTTACAGATTTAGTGGTACGTCATCGACCCATGAAGCCTGAAATCAAGCCGGTCAAGCAGAAGTTAAGGAGAATGCGACCAGAGTGGATCTTGAAAATATGGGAAGAAGTAATTAAGCAATACAACGCCGGTTTCCTAGTAGTATCCAACTATCCAGAATGGCTGGCTAACATCGTTCCTGTTCCTAAGAAAGACGACAAGGTACGGATGTGCATCGACTTCTGCACCTTAATAAAGTCAGTCCAAAGGATGACTTCCTACTGCCCCACATCGACACTCTTGTCAACAATACAGCAGGTTACAAAATATTCTCTTTCATGGATGGTTTCTCTGGCTACAACCAAATCAAAATGGTCACAAAAGACCGTGAAAAGACATCATTCATCACGTTGTGGGGAACCTTTTACTACCGAGTCATGCCATTCGGGTTGAAAAATGCCGGAGCAACGTACTGGCTAGCCATGAAAACACTATTCCATGACATGATGAACAAAGAACTAGAAGTTTATGTGGATGATATGATTGTCAAGTCTCAAAGCATCGAGGGGCATTTTAAAGACCTCGAAAAGCTCTTCAACCGATTGGAAAAGTTCA
The DNA here is from genome assembly GCA_037074715.1 of Magnolia kwangsiensis. Taxonomy (NCBI): domain Eukaryota; kingdom Viridiplantae; phylum Streptophyta; class Magnoliopsida; order Magnoliales; family Magnoliaceae; genus Magnolia; species Magnolia kwangsiensis. The sequence goes on from CM073574.1 coordinate 132,038,468, forward strand.
AGCTCCGCCTCAATCTGCAAAAGTGTGTCTTCGGGGTAACCAGTGATAAGCTGCTCGATTTCATCGTCAGCGAAGATGGCATCCGAGTTGATGAATCAAAGACAAAAACAATTCTGAAGATGCCACCACCAAAAAATGAGAAAGAAATTCGGAGATTCTTGGGTAGAGTCCAGTATATCAGTCACTTCATTGCCCAGCTAACACCCATATGTGAACCCATATTCAAGTTGCTCCGCAAAAACACACCAAAAGAATGGAACGAAGATTGTCAAGAAGCCTTCGACAGAATCAAGAAGTATTTACTAGACCTGCCAGTGTTAGTCCCACCAGTACCTGGACGGCCCCTGCTACTATATATTTCAGTCGCCACAAACGTCATCAGGTGCGTCCTTGGCCAACACCATGATACAGGAAGAAAGGAGCGAGCGATCCACTATTTTAGCCGTCGATTCACTAATTATGAGTCCCGATACTTGTTTATCGGAAAGACGTGCCTCGCCCTCATATGGCCAACACAATGCCTTTGCTAATACATGATTGCTTATTCAATCCTCCTGCTCGCACAAATGCATCCATTTAAGTACTTGTTCGAGAAATCGGCTCTAACTGGAAGGATCGCAAAATGACAATTGTTACTTTCTGAGTTTGATATCACCTATGTCACTCAAAAAGCAATCAAGGGGCAAGCTTTGGCCGACCATCTCGCAGCACACTCCCTGCCTGACTATCAGCCACTAAAGACTTTCTTCCCTGATGAGGATATCCTATTCCTTGAGGGAGAAGAAGGACCATAGGCAGATGAATGGGCCTTATATTTCGACGGTGCAGCTAACACTAAAGGAAACGGAATAGGGGCAATCCTTTACTCTCCAGATGACATCCCCATCCCTATTTCGAGAAGGCTATCCTTTGGGTGCATGAACAGCATAGCCGAGTACGAGGCATGTATAACAAGCTTAAAGGAAGCAATCATTTTGGGGCTGAAAAAGTTAAGGGTCTTCGGTGACTCTCAACTCATCATCAATCAAACGAATGGTGACTGGAAGACGAAGGATGAGAAGCTGATTCTGTACCACGTTTCTCTCGAGAATCTCATCGACGAATTTCGTAACGTCATTTTTACATACATGCCTCGTCCCAAGAATCAATTTGTTGATGCCTTGGGCACAATAGCATCTATGCTAGACATTCCCAAGAGAGCAGCACAATGGGAACTTATAGTCGAACTACAAGAAGATCCAGCATTATGCATGCAGATCGAAGAAGCCGAAACACCACCTGACAAGCGCCCTCGGTATACCGCTATCAAGAAATACCTTGAAGATCGGGTATACCTAGAAACTGCCATGTCAACAGACTGTTGTACGATCCAACGATTAGCTACACAATTTACTATTAACAGTGGAATCTTATACAAATGATCCTTCAATAAAGTCTTAATGCGATGTGTGGATAAGGCAGAAGCTACAAAACTCATGTCTAAGGTCCACGACGGAATCTGTGGCCCAACACATGAACGAACACATGATGGCCAAGAAAATCCTACGATTAGGATACTATTGGCTAACTATGGAGACTGACTGTTGCCAACACATCAAGACGTGCTTTAAATGCCAAGAACATGTAAATTGGATCAATGCACCTGCTTCCAAGTTATATAATCAAACCATACCCTGGCCGTTTTCAATGTGGGGCATCGACATCATCTGCAAAATCAGCCCCAAAGCATCCAACGACCATAAATATATCCTGGTAGCAGTCGACTATTTCATCAAGTGGGTGGAAGGGGTATCTTTTACCATCATCAATTCTTCTCACATGTTATGGTTTCTAAAAAATAACATCATCAGTTGATATGGAATCCCACACGCCATCATCACAGATAATAGGACGCCCTTTGTGAACCGAAAGGTTGACGACTTCCTCGATCAATTTAAAGTCAAAAGGCATCGATCCAGCCCCTATCAGCCTCAAATGAATGGAGGGGTAGAAGCAGCCAACAAAACACTTGTTTGTTTCCTCAAAAAATGGTGAAAACATATCTTGAATGGTTAAAAAATGTTCCCATACGCACTTTGGGCTTATTAAACATCCATACGCACCACAACAAGCGCCACTCCATATGAACTCACATATGGAATGGAAGCAGTTCTACCGGTTGAAGTCGAAATTCCCTCATTATGCATTCTATTGAAAAGTGAAGAGGAAGAGGGAGAGTGGTTACAAGATCGCTGCGATCAACTGCAATTGACAAACGAAAAGCGCATGTGAGCTTTATGTCATTCCCAAGCCTATCAAAGAAGGATTGCACAAGCTTACAACAAGCGAGTCTATACAAGAACATTCAAAATAGGAGATATAGTAATGAGAAGATCCTACCTCCTCATCTATCTGATCTAAGGGGAAAATTCAAACCGACCTATGAAGGCCCGTTCGTTGTACGAGAAGTGCTCCCTGGAGGTGCACTCTGCCTCACCAACATGGAGGGAGAGGATCTAGTCGAGCCCATCGACGCCGATCACGTTAAAATACACTACGGATAACGAGTAAGCTAAGAAAATGTTTCCTAAGATTAAATCTTATAATTCCCTACCCGATTACCCTTAGCAACAAAGTAGGACACAGGAAAAAGACGTATGTACATATGATGATTCAAAATTTTCAAAATCCAAAAAAAAACAGAGAGAGAGATAGAGGAAAACACAAAAAAGAAGAAGAGAAGAATGAAGAACCAAATAGAAAATCTATGGTACACACCCATTAGCCTTATCCCCTATTTCTAAGAAAAATTTCGATCTTGGAAAGCATTCTAAAGCCTCTCGTTGCCCTAGAAATCATTATCAGTTGACATTGAGAAAATTTTCAAACAAAAAAAAAAAAGAAGAAGAAAAAGAAAAAAGTCCGTGTAAGCAAAATGGACGAGGTGAAAACCCGCAAGGGTGCTTCAAGTAAAAACAGTGGATACACAGTAGACCTGGTGAAAACCTGTAAAGGCGCCAGGGGCAAAAGGGCATGATTGCCAAGGGGCAGGAAAGAGCAAATACCCGGGACGTGATAAAAACCTGAAAAAGTGTCATGGGCAAAAAGATGGGCTAAGCCAGACATAACGAAAACTCATAAGAGCGTTGCGGGTAAGAACAATAAGAAAAAAAAAATAAAGTACTTTAGTCACGATAACAAATTCATATCTGAAGTCAAAGATGTGAAGACCATGATGTTTTAAGAATTATCAAGCGTATCTCAAGCCAAGAGACATTGATTCTCACTGCGTACTCGAGGATAATTTCAAAAATCTTCAAAAATCAATTCAGAAGTCGTATAGGATGAACAATGGAAAACTCAAGTGTTTGATCCCTACTGACCAAAACATAAACCATGCTCATAAGACAAGTTTGGCCACAAAAAGAGAGAATTTCGATTTTATTCATTTTCCTTATTCACATTCATTGATTAAAAAGAAAAAAAAAAAAAAAGAAAACTGTTGCAAGTTACATCATCAAGTTATCACCACTTCTTCAAAACACCCTGCCCGACAACAACCTCTGCTTGCTACTCAGGTTAGTTTTGTTCCCTTAGCACCAAACTCATCATTCTATTAAGCTCTCTATCTTTCTTTACAGGAATCGAAACCCCTTCAACAATATACTAACATGAGCAACACACTTGGAGTTGGAGAACGTGCTTCAATAAGAGCCGACTTTAATCGATACTGTTGAAATCCCTAGTGGAAGTGATCAGTCAAACCTATTTATTTTTTTAAACAAAAGAGGCAGAAATAAAAACCGCCCAATGACACCTCCCCGCGAGATCAAGCAGATCTTTTCAAAATAAATGGCTTAAAAAAATTAAAAAAAATAAAATTCAAAAACACAATGCGCGTGGTATCCAAGGTATTGGAAGTCTTCCATACTTTTTGGTGGGTACCAATGCAACAACAATAATTAATTTTAGTTTTATCCAAATATTTAGTTTTCTCTAAAATCATAGTGGAACATGGGACGACCAAACTGAACTTACAGTGTCACTCCAATCGTCTCGGAATGCGAATTGAATTTATCCAAGTTAGCGTAACCATACTTCAAGTTGTGGGAAAAAACTATCACAACCGTAGTGTCAGACTCGAAAAATTGAATGATGAAGAAATAACTCAAAGTGACTCTAGTTTGGGACACATGTTAACCTAGTATATTGTAATGCGGGAGATCTGTAAAGCCGCAAAAAACGTAGGCGACTGCACATTACAATAGTTAATCTTATAAGTGGTCCTAGGGGATTACACGATATTGAGAATTACTCTTCAAAATCAAACATGATAGGCGGATCCCCATAAGCCTGCGCAAAGTGCATGGGCACTAATCACTCAAAAATTCATACTTACGAATAACTATTGATGCAAACTGTCAACCACAACATGAAAAAGTTGTGATTTGATGCCGTACAAAGCCGCAAAATGCACAGGGACAAATCACAACATTTTTCTCAACCCTCGTGAGACACCTGAATTACTCTTTAACCAAACAAGTCTTTCAATAATGACACTTCAGTGGGAATAGACTATAACACGTTTATGTCAATTACTGCCAATCTTAGGCAATATATGTTTTGAAGATTTTGAACTTTGATTAGTTATACTTCATATCTGCCTTACTGTCATGCTTATGTTTTAAGATCCCCTGTGTTATCTAGTTTATGATATGTGTGAATGTGACACTTTGATCTACTTACTGTCTATGCATACATGGTTGCTGAAATGAGATGTTTCTGTGACATCCATCTATTGTGCTTATGCCCTGCATTTTTGTTCTTCCAATTACTTCAACTTCAGTCAAATATCAACTGCTATACCTTTGCCAATGACTGACAAAAAGGAGGAGAACAAATCATACACTCCAATAAAAAAATTGTATATATTTGTTTGTGAATGGTGATACAGATGTTAGGGGGAGTAGCTGCACTAAGATAGGGGGAGAATGCAGTTAGGGAGAGCAACTTCTGAATGATTGTGTATATGAACTAGATAGCATCGTATAATTGTGTAAAGTTCATGTACACACAATTTAGAGTGTCAGTATAGAAGTTGTTTTAAGGTGTTTTGGTATTTTATCACGTAATTGACAAAGAGGGAGATTGAAAGTGCCTTGGTTTTTCAATTAGCATGAGTGTTAAGTCAGCTAGACAGAGAAACTCCATAGGAAGATCAATCAACCGTCTACCTCAATCGGATGTGTACTTGAACTCGCCACAGGTAAATGTAAACCTCACATCCCATGTCTCAAAACACTAGGTATTTAAAATCCTTAAAATTGATTAGAATATCATAGGATTTTTGGGTTAGAAAACTTTTCAAAATTTCAGAAAATCTCTAATTTTTCTACCTCTGTCGATTTATCGATAGACTGATCGATATAATCAAAAAGTGCTGTTGATGTCCTTGATGCTCAATCGATAGTATCGAATAAAGACATAAGTTGTCCAGCAACCGCATATACTTCTGAACTGAATTATCAATGTATCAATAGATGTATGGATATCATCGAAATTTGAATCTTGAGTCTATTAAAGTTGACTCGATAAAATCAACAGCAGAGAGTTTGTGTCCCTGTTTTTCTAAAGAAAATCATAAAGACCTTTGATATATCGAAGTACTCCTCAATATCCTAGGAATTCAAAAATCGATGATATCGGAAGGCCTTCGATGATATCGGTCTTGGACACCTAGTTTACCAACATATTTTTAGGTGGTTTTTATCTTGGATCGAGGGTCACTCGATAGAATCGATATTCAAATATCAATGATATTGAAACTGGGTCGATTGCATCGAGAATGGATATAAACTGTCCAGCAAGCTTAACTGAAAAATCCTTTAAATTTATCAATGCATCGACACAATTATCAATATCATCGACATTCAAATTCTGATGATATCGAGTGTACTTTGATCATATCCTTGATCTGAAATATTTCAAAGGCAATGTCTCTCTCATTTTTAAATGTCAAGGAATCAATCCTTGTGTAGATAAAATCAGAGTTCGAAATCTGATGACATCGATGCAGGTTTTGATTTCCTCGACCAGCTGGTAAAAGGTTTCAAAAGCGTATGACATTTGAGTTTATGTCATCGAGCGGCCAATCGATACAATCGAGAGTATACGCTCGATAATATTGATCCCGCTCGATGATATCGACCCTGCTTGATGATATCGAACTCTGTCATAAATGTCACCGTTTTATATTCGTTGAAACTTTTTGCCTATATATAGAGAACTTGTCTTTGATTGCTGGTAGAGAAAGAAGAGAGTGCTTTTGAGTGTTTAACCTTAGATCATATACTCAAAGCCCTTTCTCTCATGGAAGTTCATCCTCCAATCCACCCTCATCATTAACATTCAATAGAGTGTATTGGGGAATAAACTTCCGCATTCAAGGATCCTCCAGCTACCATCTTAATGGCAAATCATTAAGCTGGGATGCCTTGAATGCATAGATGATTGGAATTGCTCTATTTTTCTTATAAGAAAACTTTCAATAGAGTAGGATTCCATTACAAACTTGACTAAACTTGTCGTCATGCATTGGTACATTTTTTGAGTTACGGTTTAAGGAAGCAGAAGACTCTTCATCAATAAAGGAGGAGATCTTCGACGATGAGCTAAAAGGGACTCATTCACTTATCTGTAAGTTATTACATTCCAGAGGACCCTTGTGATTATTCCTTTATAGGATTGAGTCTATGGTGTTTCTCACCCCTTGCAAGTCCTTTAGAAGGCCTCCGGCAGGAGTGTACATGGTGGGTGGTTTGTGTTGACCCTTGTTCTTTGGAGAGCATAAACAATTAGGGTCTTGTAGAAGATCCTTGGCCAGTGTATCTAAAAGTGGGTGCATGTGTTAACCCTTGCTCGTGAGAGCATAAACGTGAGAGGTTCCTTGTGTGGATCCTTGGCCAGTGTGCCTAAAATCGGGTGTTATGTGTTAATCCTTTTCTCGTGGGAGCATAAACTGTTAGCCTAGGTGTAGGTTGTACTGGTTAGAGGTGAACCTAATTTAAAACCTCGGGTTTGAGGTGAACCATGTGAAACCTCCTTAATGAAATCCGGCACATTCAAGGGTTGAGTGCGTCTGCCAGGAGAAGAGTAGACAAGTAGTCGAACTACTATAAAAATGACTGTATTTGTGATTGATGTTTATCTTTGATTACTTGTATGATTTCATTAAATGCTTTCATATTTGATCATACCTCACACATAGTTACATCCATCATAAACTCTGAATTGCATCATGTTTATCATTAAATCAGTTTTGTGATTAGATTCTCTAATTGGCTTGGAAGCCATTAGAGTTATCTTGAAGAAATCCTGATTCATGCATATCTATTTAGTACAAGTTTGATAGGATTTGAAATAAACTATAAATTTTTTATAAAAGTCCTATTCACCACCCTCTAGGACATATTGACATAGTCTTACTTCAACTAAAGCGGTTTTTACCACAATTTCATAACCGAACTTACTTTACTCGTGTATAACTCTCTCTCTCTCTCTCTCTCTCTCTCTCTCTCTCTCTATATATATATATATATATATATATATATATATATATATATAATATTATAACAAATATACATTCAAATGTCCCTGACATGGCCCACAATTCAGCGGGAGTGCCCACAATTCAGTGGGGGCGCCTGTAACATGACCCAAAGTAATGAGTTGTCTGCAACAAGGGCCGATGCTTATATAAGGTACTTGGGCCACATAGGAAGGCCAGAGGCTAAATCAGATGGCAGAGAAGCTAAGGCAAAGAACTTAAGCAGACAGAGATAAATAGAGAGTGAGAGAGAGAGAGAGAGAGTAAAAAGAGAAAAAAATACAAAGAGGGTTTGAGGGTTGGAGTTTGTCTGGAGGTGCTACCCAAAGTGTCTAAAAGATTTCCAACGTGTCAATATGTTGCCCAACACAGGAGACAAAAACGTCCATCGAATGAGTAAAAAAAACTAAGAATTTGTCAATTCATATTTAAATTGCATTCCACTTCACACATTTCAATTGCATTAATTAGTTCCACATTTTATTGTGTTATTTTCCATCTTCCATTTTTCACTTTATTTGTCTGCCTAGAATATTAAATCTTATTAAATCTTATGAAGTAAGGGTAGTTAGCATTTTATCTTATTAATTACTTTTAATTTATTTGCCTATTTATGGTCACGTGGCTCTTCTTTTTTTCTTATCTGTGTCTACCCGACCCACCTTGGTTATGTGAAGCATGACCAAGTATTAAATGTCGAAATTTTATTAAATTCTTTAAAATTATAAATTTTGTGAAGTAGATACCGCACATTGTGCGGTTGGAAAAAGGATGCTTAAACCTTTCATTTTTCTTCACCGAGGCCCTTACTAAGAATTTACTATCACAGACCAATCACATGAATTGCTTGAGCTGAGAAATGGTGAGATTCTCAACTCCAAAGTGATTCTTTAGCTCCTAACCAGCCATAGATTTTCTACTTCATTTCGCCTGCGATGGCAAAAATCAATATAAAAGCAAACAAAATACGAGGGCACCACTGCACGCTTTCACAGAATTATACCTTAAGATGATTTAAAAATAAAAAAGTGAATAAACAGTGCAGATAATACCCAAACATCATGTGGCCACTCAGAGCTCCCGCCCGTTCTCAACTTGAGACGGGCGGGGGTAGGAGGCAATCCGCGTCCTCTGGCATGCGGTTTGCGTCAGCCCCGCGTGCAATTAGAAAACCTCTCTTTTTACGCGACACGTTAGCTGCTTCCTTGCACAGCATATACGACACGTGACGTGCTTCTTTGCAGAGCATACACGGCACGTGATCCCTCGGTTCTCTACAATCCTCACAGTATTTTCATCCCATCATTCATTCGGCATGTATCGGAGTAGATGCAGCTGATATTAGAGCGTTTTCATTTGAAATGTATATACCTGTTGTGTTTCTCTTCTTGACCGTTCATCTGGCAGAAATTCAATGGCCTATATTTTCACATCGAGTGCCGTTTTTAAATCAATCTCCACACACGGGGGAAAGAAAATATCAGATCTGGATTATAAAAGAACGCAAACACGTTTTAGAATAAAGAAGTTCGTACGTGTACAAGTTGCGTGCGATGCATCTCAAATCTGAGAGTGCCCTTACCGTGGGGCCGCCTTGATGTATGTATTATATATCTATGCCGTCTATCCGTTTTTTCATATCATTTAAGGTATGATCCCAGAAAAGCATATCCAAATCTCCCTTAGACCATACTATAAGAAACAGTGGTGATTGAAACCTCCACCATTAAAAACTCACTAGGACCCACCGTAATATTTCAGTTATGCTCATTTGTCATCCAACCAGTTGAAAAGGTCAAAAAAAACCTGATTGAAGAAAACAACACTAATATCAGACTGATTCAAAAATTTTACGGCCCACGAGAAGTTTTTAATGATCAACTACCACTATTTCCTATGATATGATCTACCTAGGAATTGGATGTGTTTAATTCTGCAGATATTGGCATAAAATGATCTTAAAAAACATATGGACAGCGTGGATATAGAATATATACATCAAGGTGGGCCCATATGGTAAGGACCGCACCGTACAGGGGAAGGCCAGGCCACCGTTCGCGGTTTCCTGTACTTGTTCACTATCATTTTGAAAGGCAACGGATTGGCTACTCCCCCTACACCAGCCCCGAAGCTGGTGGTCGGTACTCTGTGGGCCCCATCATGATGTATGTGTTTCATCTATTCCCTTCGTCCATTTTAAAATATAATTTTATGTTTTTATTTCAAAAACGAGAGGAATATAAATCTCAAGTAGATCACACCACAGGAAAACAATAGTGATTGGATATCCATCATTTAAATCCTCTTAAGGCCCGATGTACTATTTATTTGACATCCAATCTGTTGATTAGGTCATAAAGACCCAGGTTAAGGGATCAAACAAATATCAACCTGATCCAATACTTATATGGCTCCTAAAAATTTTTTAATGGTTAAGTTCATTCAACACTGTTTCTTATAACGTGGTCCACTTGAGATTGGGATATACCTCATTTTTTGTGTATTACCATAAGTTGATCTAGAAAAATAAATGGACAGAACGAAGGAAACACATACATCATGGTGGGGCCACATAGCACGGACCACCACATCGGGGGCTGGTGTCAGGGAGAGTAGCCAATCCGTTTCCATTTGGAAAATGGGGCTGACTCGTCCCGGAAATAGATTGGCTACTCCCCCACCATCACCCAATGGCTGATGTTTGGTGCTCTATGGGCCTCACTATGATGCATGTGTTTTATTCATGCCGTTCATCTATTTTTATAGATTATTTTACAGTATTAAACGAAAAATGAGGTATATAGAAATTTCAATTAGACCACATTACATTACAGAAAATAGTGTTGAATGAACTTCGACCATTAAGAACTTTTGGGAGCCATAAAAGTATTGGATGAAGTTGATATTTATTTTTTTCCCTTCATCTGAGTGTTTATAACCTAATAAACAGATTGGATGTCTGATGAACAATACAGTGGGCTTTAGGAGGATTTAAATGATGGATATCCAATCACTATTATTTTTCTATGGTGTGGTCCACCTAAGATTTATATTCTTCTTATTTTCAAAATAAAGTTCTAAAATGATCTTTAAAAATGGATGAACGGAATGAACGAAACATATACATCATGGAGGGGCCAGGGAGCACCGACCACCAGCCACGGGGCTGTTGTCAGGGGGAGTAGCCAATCTAAACTGCGGTACATCACGCTGACAAAATATCCCAACGAAAAAACCGACAAATATCAAACGGATGGTTAAAGTAGAAATAGTTATTAGTCCAAAATCAAAGATAAAATCAGACGAATTCTGTCGTCTTATCATTTTAAGTTTTAAGGTTGGTTCCATCCACATTAGGTGAGTAATTCGGACGGTCTGGATTCCCTTAAGATTAAGCATGCACACGCTGAAAAGTGAAAAGTCACCATCATTTCTAAAATGGTGGTGAAGCATCACAGTAAGTTTTTGGCGTGAAGGATATGATTGTCAGCGGGACATCTGACACACGTATGACAACGATCAATACGTGTGTGAGACGCAGCCCTCCATTGAAGATCCCCTCGCTTAATAATCAGGTCCGTCTGATCATCAGGTACTACCCCACACGTCCCTAGATATGAAGGGATAGAGACTTTGAGGCGCCACGGTGGTGTATGGGTTTTCTCAACACCGTCCATCCATTTTTCCATGTCATTTTACGCTACAATCTAAAAAATGAAACAGTTCCAAGGCTTAGGTGGACCACACAGTCGGGATTAAACACCAACCATTGAAAACTATTTGGGGGCCATAGAATATTTCGATTGAGCTGATATTTGCGTTTTCACTTCGTCCAGGTCTTTGTAACCTCTTGGATGGTAATCAATCATCACGGTCGGCCCTAAGAAGGTTTCAACCGTGGGTGTAATAATCACCGCTCCTTCATGTTGTGTGGTCCACTTAGCCTTGAATCTGCCTCGTTTCTAGGTTTGTATCTAAAATAATATGGTAAAATGAATGGACGGTCTTGATAAAACGCATACATCATGCCGGGCCCTCAGATCCGATGCACGTTCTAGCCGGGAGACGTAGTACCCAATCCGCGTGGAAAAGGATTGACAGTTGAAAGAAACCGTCCCGCAAATGAGAAAATGACCACTGTAGACAAAACCTTTTACCCAGCGGTTTTTATCGCGGAATGCAAACTTAAGTTACCAACTTAGACTAGCACGTGCGGACAGCGACTTTGAGGACGAAACTACCCCTCCTTTTCACTGCGAAGACGAGAGCTGACGCTCCTCCAACTGAGAGTTGTACGAACGGCTTAGGAGAGATCAAAGTTACAAGGCCCCACAGCTATGTATTTATCATATCCACAGCGTTCATCCATATTTCAAAATCATTTCGGAGCATTATCCAAAAACAGAAAAAATCATATCCATAAATCAATGGACCACACCACAAAGAGCAGCGGGGAAATTGATTTTCACTGTTAAAATTTTTTGTAAGGCCCATCATAACATTTATTTTCCATCCAATCTATTCATAAGGTCACAAAGGCCTGGATGAAGAGGAAAAACAAATTCCATGATGATCCAAAACTTCTACAACCCCTAAAAGGGTTTCAATGGTAGACATTCAATTCCCCATTACCTTATACTGTGTGGTCCACTTGATAGCTAAATCTGTCTTATTTTTCATCTCAAGCCTTAATACGAGTTCACCGAATAGATGAACGGTTTGGATATAACATATACCTCATAATGGGACCCACAAAAATCAGTAGGAATTACAACTGGGGAAGGGGGACCGGGTCAACCCGATCGACCAGCCTATGGCTACGGATTATAACCGTAGCCATAACTACAATACTGTGCATTTTTTTTTTTTTCTGTTTTCTTTTTTATTTTTATTTTTTACATGGAGAACTTTATTGTACCTACATTTTTCTTTAATACATGTTTATATACATAAGTGTGTGTGTGTGTGTGTGTATATATATATATATATATATATATATATATATATATATATATATATATATATTTTTTTTTTTTTCATTTCTTTCTTTATTCATTTAACAAGAATATCTTCTAAACTAAAATTAGTTACTTAATGTACCACATATGATTTTGGGGTAGGAGAAGCTATTTTAGCTAACCAACCTAGTTATTTTTCAAGATTCCATCAGGTCAATGGTCGAAAATACATTTCATTCACTTCACGATCAATTTCAATCACTTCATGGTCAAACTAAAAATTGAGCGAAACAAATATGAAATTGAGTGAGTAAATTGAAAATTGAGCAGGACAAGGTATGAATTGAGTAAGGGAAGCTAGAAATTGAGCGAGGTAACATAGGAGTTCAGCGAGGGAATCTAGAAATTGAGCGAGGCAACTTAGGATTTGATCGAGGAAAGCTAGAAATTGAGCGAGAGAACCTAGAAATTGAGCAAGGTTCAGGCTACGTTGAAATTGAGCGAGGGAACCTCGCTCAAATTCTAAGTTGCCTCGTTGAATTTTTACGTTGCATCGCTCAATTGCTAGGTTGTCTCGCTCAATTCCTAGGTTCTTTCGCTCAATTTATATATTGCCTCACTGAATTTCTAACTTTCCTCGCACAATTCGTAGGCTGTCTCGCTCAATTCATATATTTTTCCAGATCATTTTATGGTATGAGACCAAAAATGAGATATATCCAGTTCTCAAGTGTACCACATTACAGGAAATAGTGTTGAATGAGCGTCAACCATTAGAAACCTTTAGGGGGCCCACTGTGATATTTGTAAGAAATCCTCCTCATCTAAGTTCATTCATAGAGTCAAAAAGATCTGGATGAAGAGGGAAAAAAATTTCATAATGATCTAAACTTCTGTAACCCCTAAAAGGGTTTCAATGGTAGACGTTCAATTTCCCATTGCCTTTTACAGTGTGGTCCACTTGATAGTTAGATCTATCTTATTTTTTGTCTCAAGCCTTAATATGAGCTCGTAAAATATATGGACGGTTTGGATATAACACATACATCATGATGGGACCCACAAAAGTAACATAGCAAAAAAAAAATAAAATCAGTTTTCCCCACTCAATTTTCAGTTTACCCTTCTCAATTTCCAGTTTACCCCGCTCAATTTCCAGTTTGCCCCGCTCAATTAGAAATTGAGTGGGGCAAATTGAATTTTTTTTCTTTTGTGGGTCCCATCATGATGTATGTGTTATATCCAAACCGTCCATATATGAGCGGGGCAAACTGGAAATTGAGTGGGGCAAACTAAAAATTTGGTTATATGTTTTGGTTTAGGTTTAGGTTATAGGTTCTAGGTTATAGGTTAAAGCTTTAGGGAATTGAGAATAGGTTAAGGTTTAGGTTTAGGAAATCGGGTTCAGGTTTGAGATCGGGTTTAGTTTGAGTTTTTAAGTTTAGGTTTAAGTTAAGGAGTTGAGACTAGGATTAAGTGTAGGTATAGGTTTAAGGATTTGAGAATACATTTAGGTTTTAGGTTAAGGTTAAGGTTATATGTTTAGGTTAGGTTTAGGTGTAGGTTATAGGTAATAGCTTTAGGGAATTGAGAATAGGTTAAAGTTTAGGTTTAGGAAATCAGGTTCGGGTTCGGGATCGGGTTTAGGTTTGGGTTTTCAAGTTTAGGTTTAAGTTTAGATTATAGGTTTTGGGATTTGTGAATAGTTTTAGGTTATAAGTATAAGTTTAGGTTAGGTTATAGGTTAAGGTTTAGGGATTTGAGTTTAGGTTATAGGATTAGGTTTAGGTTTAGGTTTAGGGATTTGAGTTTAGGTTATAGGTTTAGGTTTTGGGATTTGAGAATGGGTTCGGGTTTAGGTTATAGGTTTTGGTTTCAGTTTAGGTTATAGGTTTTGAGCTTTGATAATAGGTTCCGGTTTAGGTTATAGGTTTTGGTTTTGGTTTAGGCTATAGGTTTTGATTTAGGTTTAGGTTATAGGTTTTGGTTTAGGTTATAGGTTTATGTTAAGGTTTAGGTTTAGGTTATAGGTTCTTGGATTTGAGAATGGGTTCGAGTTTAGGTTATAGGTTTTGGTTTAGGCTATAGGTTTTGGGATTTGATAATGGGTTGTGGTTTAGGTTATAGGTTTTGGTTTTGGTTTAGGTTATAGGTTTTTATTTAGGTTTAGGTTATAGGTTTTGGTTTTGGTTTAGGTTATAGGTTTTTATTTAGGTTTAGGTTATAGGTTTTGGTTTAGGTTTAGGTTATAGGTTTTGGTTTTGGTTATAGGTTATAGGTTTATGTTAAGGTTTAGGTTTATGTTATAGGTTTTTGGATTTGAGAATGGGTTCGGGTTTAGGTTATAGGTTTTGGTTTTGGTTTAGGTTATAGGTTTTGAGATTTAATAATGGGTTCAGGTTTAGGTTTAAGTTTAAGTTTAGGTTATAGGTTTTGGGATTTGGGAATAGTTTTAGGCTATAACTATAAGTTTAGGTTAGGTTATAGGTTAAGGTTTTGGGATTTGAGAATGGGTTCGGGTTAAGGTTATAGGTTTTGGTTTTGGTTTAGGTTATAGGTTTTGGTATTGGTTTTGGGATTTGAAAATGGGTTCGGGTTTAGGTTATAGGTTTTTGTATTGGTTTAGGTTATAGGTTTCGGCTAAGGTTATAGGTTATAGGTTTAAGTTTAGGATAAGGTTAGGTTTGGGATTTGATAATGGGTTCGGGTTAAGGTTATAGGGTTTTGGTTTAAGTTATAGGTTATAGGTTTTGGGATTTGAGAATGGGTTCGGGTTTAGGGTATAGGTTTTGGTTAAGGTTATAGGTTATAGGTGTAGGTTTAGGTTAAGGTTAGGTTTAGGTTATAGGTTTTGGGATTTGATAATGGGTTCGGGTTTAGGTTATAGGTTTTCATTTTGGTTTAGGTTATAAATTATATGTTTAGGATAAGGTTTAGGTTTAGATTTAGGTTATAGGTTTTAGGATTTGAGAATGGGTTCGGATTTTAGTTATAAATTTTGGTATTGGTTTAGGTTATAGGTTTTGGTTAAGGTTATAGGTTATAGGTTTAGGTTTAGGTTAAGGTTAGGTTTAGGTTATAAGTTTTAGAATTTAATAATGGGTTCGGGTTTAGGTTATAGGTTCTGGTTTTAGTTTAGGTTATAAGTTATAGGTTTAGGATAAGGTTTAGGTTTAGGTTTAGGTTATAGGTTTTGGGATTTGAGAATGGGATCGGGTTTAGGTCATAGGTTTTGATTTTAGTTTACATTATAGGTTTAGGTCAATTTCATGTTTGTCCCGCACAATTTTCAGTTTGCCCCGCTCAATTTTTAGTTTGTCCCGCTTAATTTTCAGTTTACCCCGCTCAATTTCCAGTTTGCCCCGCTCAATTTCAAGTTTGCCCCGCTCAATTTTCAGTTTCCCCCGCTCAATTTCTAGTTTGTCCCGCTTAATTTTCAGTTTGCCCTGCTCAATTTCTAGTTTGCCCCGCTCAATTTTCAGTTTGCCCCGCTCAATTTCCAGTTTCCCCCGCTCAATTTCCAGTTTACCCCGCTCAATTTCCAGTTTACCCCGTTTAATTTTCAGTTTGCCCCGCTCAATTTCTAGTTTGCCCCGCTCAATTTTCAGTTTGCCCCGCTCAATTTCTAGTTTGCCCCGCTCAATTTCTATAGTTATAACCTAAAACTATTCCCAAATTCCAAAACCTATAACTTAAACCTAAACTTAAACCTAAACCCGATTATTAAATCTCAAAACCTATAACCAAAACCAAAACCTATAACCTAAACCCGAACCCATTCTCAAATCCAAAAATCTATAACATAAACCTACACCTAATCCTAATATCAACTCCTTAACCTAAACCTAAACTTGAAAACCCAAACCTAAATCCGGTCCTGAACTCGATTTCCTAAGCCTAAACCTTAACCTATTCTCAGTTCCCTAAATCTTAACATATAACCGACACTTATAACCTAAACCTAAATCTAAATGTATTCTCAAATCCCTAAACCTAAACCTTAACCATCGACCTGATAGAATCTTGGAAAATAACTAGGTTGGTTGGCTAAAATAGCTTCTCCTACCCCAAAATCATATGTGGTACGTCAAGTAACTAATTTTAGTTTAGAAGATATTCTTGTTAAATGAATAAAGAAAGAAATGAAAAAAAAAGGAAAAAAATTTATATATATACACACACACGCACACACACATACACACACATTTATATAAACATGTATTAAAGAAAAATGTAGGTACAATAAAGTTCTCCATGTAAAAAATAAAAAATAAAAAAGAAAAAAAAGTGTAGAGCATTATAGCTATGGCTACGGTTATAATCCGTAGCCATAGGCCGGTCGACCCCAATTTGTTGGCTTCTTTTTCATTTTTTATTTTTTTCTTCCTTTTCCCTATTGTAATCCCCACTGATTTTTGGGTTTTGGGATTTGAGAATGGGTTCGGGTTTAGGTTACAGGTTTTGGAATTTGTGAATGGGTTCGGGTTTAGGTTATAGGTTTTGGAATTTGAGAAAGGGTTCGGGTTTAGGTTATAGGTTTTCGTTTTGGTTTAGGTTATAAGTTTTGGTTTAGGTTTTAAGTTTAGGTTTAGGTTTGGGTTTGGATTTTGGGATTTGAGAATGGGTTCGGGTTTAGGTTATAGGTTTTGGTTATGGTTTTGGTTATAAGTTTTGGGATTTGAGAATGGGTTTGGATTTAGGTTATAGGTTTTGGTTTTGGTTTAGGTTATAGGTTTTGGTTAAGGTTATAGGTTATAGGTTTAGGTTTAGGTTATAGGTTTAGGATAAGGTTATAGGTTTTGGGATTTGGGAATTGTTTTAGGTTATTAATATAGGTTTAGGTTAGATTATAGGTTTTGGGATTTGATAATGGGTTCAGGTTTACGTTATAGGTTTTGGTTTAGGTTATAGGTTCTGGGATTTGAGAATGGATTCGGGTTTAGGTTATATGTTTTGGTTTAGGGATTTGAGTTTAGGTTATAGGTTTAGGTTTAAGTTTAGGTTTTAGGTTTAGGTTTAGGTTTGGGTTTGGGTTTTGGGATTTGTGAATGGGTTCGGGTTTAGGTTACAGGTTTTAGAATTTGAGAATGGGTTTGGGTTTAGGTTATATGTTTTAGGTTTTGGTTTAGGTTATAGGTTTTGGGATTTGAGAATAAGTTCGAGTTAGGTTATAGGTTTTGGTTTTGGTTTAGGTTATAGGTTTTGGGATTTGAAAATGGGTTCGGGTTTAAGTTATAAGTTTTGGTTTGGGGTTTAGGTTATAGGTTTAGGTTTAGGTTATAGGTTTAGGATAAGGTTATAGGTTTTGGGATTTGGGAATAGTTTTAGGTTATAAGTATAGGTTTAGGATAAGGTTATAGGTTTTGAAATTTGAGAATGGGTTCGGGTTTAAGTTATAGGTTTTGGTTATGGTTTTGGTTTGGGTTATAGGTTTTTGGATTTGAGAATGGGTTCGGGTTTAGGTCTTAGGTTTTGGTTTTGGTTATAGGTTTTGGTTTAGGTTATAGGTTAGAGGTTTAGGATAAGGTTTTAGGTTTAGGTTATAGGTTTTAGGTTTAGGATAAGGTTTAAGTTTAGGTTATAGGTTTTTGGATTTGAGAATGGGTTCGGGTTTAGGTTATAGGTTTTAGGATTTGAGAATCGGTTCGGGTTTAGGTTATAGGTTTTGGTTTTGGTTTTGGTTTTGGTTTTGGTTATAGGTTTTGGGATTTTAGAATGGGTTCGGGTTTAGGTTATAGGTTTAAGTTTAGGTTTAGGTTATAGGTTTTGGGATTTGAGAATGCGTTCGGGTTTAGGTTATAGGTTTAGGTTTAGGTTTAGGTTATAGGTTTTGGGATTTGAGAATGGGTTCGGGTTTAGGTTATAGGTTTTGGTTATAGGTTTTAGGATTTGAGAATGGGTTCGGATTTAGGTTATAGGTTTTGGTTAAGGTTATAGGTTATAGGTTTAGGTTTAGGTTATAGGTTTAGGATAAGGTTATAGGTTTTGGGATTTGGGAATAGTTTTAAGTTATTAGTATAGGTTTAGGTTAGGTTATAGGTTTGGGATTTGAGAATGGGTTCGGGTTTAGGTTATAGGTTTTGGTTATGGTTTTGGTTTAGGTTATAGGTTTTGGTTATGGTTTTGGTTTAGGTTATAGGTTTTAGGATTTGAGAATCGGTTCGGGTTTAAGTCTTAGGTTTTGGTTTTGGTTTTGGTTTTGGTTATGGTTTTGATTTAGGTTATAGGTTATAGGTTTAGGATAAGGTTTAAGTTTAGGTTAAAGGTTTTTAGATTTGAGAATGGGTTCGGGTTTAGGTTATAGGTTTTGGTTATGGTTTTGGTTTAGGTTATAGGTTTTAGGATTTGAGAATCGGTTCGGGTTTAGGTTATAGGTTTTGGTTTTGGTTTTGGTTTAGGTTATAGGTTTTTTATTTTAGAATGGGTTCGGGTTTAGGTTACAGGTTTTGGGATTTAAGAATGGGTTCGGGTTTAGGTCATAGGTTTTGGTTTTGGTTTAGGTTATTAGTTTTGGTTTTGGTTTAGGTTATAGGTTTTGCTTTAGAATGGATTTGGGTTTAGGTTATAGGTTTTGGGATTTGAGAATGGGTTTGGGTTTAGGTCATAGGTTTTGGGATTTGAGAATGGGTTCAGGTTTAGGTCATAGGTTTTGGTTTAGGTTATAAGTTTTAGGATTTGAGAATCGGCTCGGGTTTAGGTTATAGGTTTTGGTTTTGGTTTTGGTTTAGGTTATAGGTTTTGGGATTGGAGAATGGGTTCGAGTTTAGGTCTTAGGTTATGGTTTTGGTTTAGGTTATAGGTTTTAGGATTTGAGAATGGGTTTGGGTTTAGGTTATAGGTTTTGGTTTTGGTTTTGGATTTGGTTATAGGTTTTGGGATTTTAGAATGGGTTCGGGTTTAGGTTATAGGTTTAGGTTTAGGTTTAGGTTATAGGTTTTAGGATTTGAGAATGGGTTCGGGTTTAGTTCATAGGTTTAGGTTTAGGTTATAGGTTTTGGGATTTGAGAATAAGTTCGGATTTAGGTCATAGGTTTTGGGATTTGAGAATAGGTTCGGGTTTAGGTCATAGGTTTTGGTTTAGGTTATAAGTTTTAGGATTTGAGAATCGGCTCGGGTTTAGGTTATAGGTTTTGGTTTTGGTTTTGGTTTAAGTTATAGGTTTTAGGATTTGAGAATGGGTTTGGGTTTAGGTTATAGGTTTTGGTTTAGGTTATAGGTTTTGGGATTTTAGAATGGGTTCGGGTTTAGGTTATAGGTTTAGGTTTAGGTTTAGGTTATAGGTTTTAGGATTTGAGAATGGGTTCGGGTTTAGTTCATAGGTTTTGGTTTTGGTTTAGGTTATAGGTTTTGGGATTTGAGAATCGGTTCGGGTTTAGGTCATAGGTTTTGGTTTTGGTTTAGGTTATAGGTTTTGGTTTTGGTTTTGGTTTAAGTTATAGGTTTTTGGGTTTGAGAATCGGTTCGGGTTTAGGTTAAGGGTATGGTACCTGCAAATACAAATATAAACATGGCCTGTCCAAATTGTCAGGCCCTTCCAATGCCGTCCATAGGAAATGGACAGCTTCATCATGGTCATAACAGCGGTTCCTACCTTCCAGGGACCCCCGCTCTTCCGGATAGCTCCGACGCATATCCGGGTCCGCTCCATTAATTTCGAGCAAATACATAAACATGGCCTGTTCAAATAGCCAGGCCCCTCCAATGCTGTCCATAGGAAATGGACAGCTTCATCATGGTCATAACAGCGGTTCCCACCTTCCAGGGACCCCCGCTCTTCTGGATAGCTCCGACGCACATCCGGGTCTGCTCATTAATTTTGAGCAAATACATAAACACAGTCTGTCCAAATAGCCAGACCACTCCAACCATGTGCATTCTTGAGTCAAGAGACGTACCAGATGCTTGAATCTGAAATATGCATTTAAACATAAAATGGCATTAGGAATTGCTTCTCAAAACCGCAGACTATTTTCTTTTGAAACTCGTTCATCTCACCTGAAAACCTGTCACATAATGAATAACTATAACCGCAATGATAACTACACATGTGCATTCTTGACAAGAGACTTATCAAGTATTGTGTCGTGTTATAATGGGGAACATGGAACTTGTTCATCTTGGATCTGAACAATTTCAACCCAGCAGTAAAAACTTTGATAGCGGCGTAGTAGATAATCTTCAAAACCCAAATATCGAAGTAACTTTGCAACTGAAAATGATGGTTAACATTAAGTAGATAAACCAGATGCAACTGATAACTATTATAGTTTTATTCATACAGCCTAGATCACACAATGTTCCTAATATCGAAGCTCCATTCCAAATAAAATCTTTGAAACAATCATTTTAATGACAAAAAGAATCAATAAAATTTATAATAGAATCAAAGAAAATAAGCACTACCAAAGGATAGAGCAAAGGTTGATGCATTATCAAACTGATTCAATTTAGAGAGCAATTGAATGAATGGGATTGCGGATAATAAATTGGAAAGATTGGATTGGAAGATTTTAAATTGGGAAGATTGAATACCTGTCCAAATGCAAATATGGAATTATTAAACCCAGCTAAACAGATAGTAAAAAACTGAATTTTTAAGAAAATTCAAACTCTCACAATCTTTAAAATCACAAATGAAACATATGATAATAGTCTCAAATTGAATGCACAACCTCAAGGTAGCAGCAAGGCTCCATTCAATTGAGTTGTAAAATATATGATTCTTACAAAATTTACAAAAAGAAGAATATTCAAAAAACAATACTCCATAACAATGAGAAAGTGACAATAAAAATAAGGAAAAGGCAAGCAAAACTCTCATAATGATACTTTCTTTACCTTGAAAATCTGAGAATGATAATAGACAAGTATATGAGATTCTTCTCCTCCTGATATATACTAGCCTGAACAAAGAAAACAATCATTGCACATGAATGAATTTGTCTCATGACTTGAACTCATTTAACCTAGAGAGCATCCAAGAACCAAGGCCCACAAGTCATATTGTTTTGACATACATCAGGATACATAATTACATATCAAGTTCAATTGCTAGGTTGTCTCACTCAATTCCTAGGTTCCTTCGCTCAATTTATATATTGCCTCACTGGATTTTTAGCTTCCCTTGCACAATTCGTAGGCTGTCTCACTCAATTCATATATTTTTCCAGATCATTTTATGGTATGAGACCAAAAATGAGATATATCCAGTTCTCAAGTGTACCACATTATAGGAAATAGTGTTGAATGAGCGTCAACCATTAGAAACCTTTAGGGGGCCCACTGTGATGTTTGTGAGAAATCCTCGTCGTCTAAGTTCATTCATAGGGTCAAAAAGACCTGGATGAAGAGGAAAAAAATTTCATAATGATCCAAAACTTCTGTAACCCCTAAAAGGGTTTCAATGGTCGACGTTCAATTTCCCATTGCCTTTTACAGTGTGGTCCACTTGATAGTTAGATCTATCTTATTTTTCGTCTCAAGCCTTAATATGAGCTCGTAAAATATATGGACGGTTTGGATATAACACATACATCATGATGGGACCCACAAAAGTCACATAGCAAAAAAAAAAAAAAAAAATTCAGTTTGCCCCGCTAAATTTCCAGTTTGCCCCGCTAAATTTCCAGTTTGCCCAGCTCAATTTCCAGTTTACCCTGTTCAATTTCCAGTTTACCCCGCTCAATTTTCAGTTTGTCCCGCTCAATTTTCAGTTTGTCCCGCTCAATTTTTAGTTTGCCCCGCTCAATTTTCAGTTTGTCCCGCTCAATTTTCAGTTTGCCCCGCTCAATTTCTAGTTTGCCTGCTCAATTTTCAGTTTGCCCCGCTCAATTTTCAGTTGCCCCGCTCAATTTCCAGTTTACCCCGCTCAATTTCTAGTTTGCCCCGCTCAATTGAGCGGGGCAAACTAGAAATTGAACGCAGCAAACTGGAAATTGAGCGGGACAAACTGAAAATTGAGAGGGGTAAACTTAAAATTGAGCGGGGCAAACTAAAAATTGAGCGGGGTAAACTGGAAATTGAGCGGGACAAACATGAAATTGACCTAAACCTATAACCTAAACTAAAACCAAAACCTATGACCTAACCCGAACCCATTCTCAAATCCCAAAACCTATAACCTAAACCTAAACCTAAACCTTATCCTAAACCTATAACCTATAACCTAAACCAAAACCAAAACCTATAGCCTAAACCTGAACCCATTCTCGAATACCAAAACCTATAACCTATCCCTAAACCTTAACCTATAACCTAACCTAAACCTATACTTATAACTTAAAACTATTTCCAAATTCCAAAACCTATAACCTAAACCTAACCTTTTCCTAAACCTATAACCTAAACTCAATTTCCTAAAGTAAAACCTACACCTAATTCTAATCTCAACTCCCTAACATAAATGTAAACCTAAACTTAAAAACTCAATCCCGAACCTTAACCCGATTTCCTAAACCTAAACCATAACCCATTCTCAAATCCAAAAACCTATAACCTAAACCAAAACTAAAACCAAAACCTATAACCAAAACCCGAACCCATTCTCAAATCCCAAAACCTATAACCTAAACCCGAACCCATTGTCAAATTCAAAAATCTATAGCCTAAACTGAAACCTATAACCTAAACCTGAACCCATTCTCAAATTCAAAAACCTATAACCTTAACCTAAACCTATAACCTATAACCTAAATCAAAATCAAAACTAAAACCTATAACCTACCCATTCTCAAATTCAAAAATTATATCGACGCAATTATAGCTACGGTTATAATCCGTAGCTAAAGTGTATCAAAAATTGTTATCCCTAAACCTAAACTTACACCCTAAACCTAAATTTTCAGTTTGCCCCGTTTAATTTTCAGTTTGCCCCGCTCAATTTTCAGTTTGCCCCGCTCATATATGGACGGTTTGGATATAAGATATACATCATGATGGGACCTACAAAAGCAAAAAAAAATATATTTCGGTTTACCCCGCTCAATTTCTAGTTTGCCCCGCTCAATTTCCGGTTTGCCCCGCTCAATTTAGCGGGGCAAACTAGAAATTGAGCGGGCCAAACTGAATTTATTTATTTTTTTGCTATGTTGCTTTTGTGCGAGGGAAGCTAGAAATCCATTGAGGCAATATATAAATTGAGCGAAGGAACCTAGGAATTGAGCAAGGCAACCTAGAAATTGAGCGAGGCAACTTAGGAATTGAGCGAGGTAACATAGGAATTGAGATAGGAATCCTAGGATTTGATCAAGGGAAGCTAGAAATTGAGCGAGGCAACCTAGGATTTGAGCAAGGTAACCTAGGATTTGAGCGAGGAAAGCTAGAAATTGAGCGAGGGAACTTAGAAATTGAGCGAGGCAACCTAGGAATTGGGTGAAGCAATGTAGGAATTCAACAAGGTAACCTAGGATATGGGCGAGGGAAGCTAGAAATTGAGCGAGGCAACCTAGCATTTGAGCAAGGTAACCTAGGATTTGAGCGAGGAAAGCTAGAAATTGAGCGTGGGAACCTAGGAATTGAGTGAGGCAACCTAGGAATTGAGCGAGGCAACCTACGAATTGAGCTAGGAATCCTAGGATTTTAGCGAGGGAAGCTAGAAATTGAGCAAGGGAACCTAGGATTTGAGCGATGCGACCTAGAAATTGAGCGAGGCAACGTAGGGATTGAGCGAAAGAAGCTAGGAATTGAGCGAGGTAACGTAAAAATTTAGCAAGGAATTCTAGTTATTGAGTAAGGGAACTAAGAAATTCAGTAAGGCAACTTAGGATTTGAGCGAGGCGAGGGAAGCTACAAATTGTGCAAAGAAACCTAGAAATTGAGCGAGGCAACCTACGAATTGAGCGAAGAAGCTAGAAATTGAGCGAGGCAACCTAGGATTTGAGCGAGGAAACATTGAAATTAGAGCGAGACAACTTAGGAATTGAGCGAGGGAAACTAGAAATTGAGTGAAGAAAGCTAGAAATTGAGCGAGGCAAGCGAGGCGATGTAGAAATTGGAGCGAGAGAACATTGGAGTTGAGCAAGGCAACGAAAAAATTCAACGAGGCAACCGAGAAATTGAGCAAGGGAAACATCAATTTGAGCGAGGCAAGCTTGAAATTGGGTGAGGCTAACATGAATTGGAATGAACTTTAAATGTAATTGACCTAGCCTAACAATTTGCTTTGTTGAATTTGACTGATCAGTTAATGAAATTGACCGAGATTTACATGAAATTCTCTTCGGTGAATTTGATCGAGCAATTAATGAAATTGACCGAGTGGTTCATAAAATTTTCAGTACGCACTTATAGTGCTGAGTTAACTAAGTTGGGCACACCCAGATCCATAGCTCAATTGGCAGACTGAGTAGAGATACCTCATATCAAGACTTGAGGTCCTGGTATCGATTCCTAGCGGGGGTGGCTAACATGGAGTGTGTGTATTGACATGGGTGTGTACTAACAAGCTAACCTAAAAAAACTTTTTTTAAAAAATTAATAGTAAAATATTAAAAAAATTAAAAAATTAAAAATATTGAGTTGGGCCCACTTTGAATGTATGTGGACTATCCATGACGTTCATCCATTTTTCCATCTAAAGCAAGGGTTTCAGCCCAAAATGGTGGCATATTGAAATATCAAGTGGATCACACCACAGGAAACAGTGTTTCCACCGTGGAAACCTTTTTATGCCCCTACAATGATGTTTTACTTGTAATCCATCATGTCCATAGGATGATTTTCGCATGGATGAACCAAAAACCAAGATGAGAGCTTCATTCGGCATTTCAATGGCCCACAAAAAATTTAGGCCATTTAGATAAATGTATATTATACCTGTCATGCGTACTGTCTTCCGTGGAGGGAACATTTTCAGGGAAAACAAGATAATGTTGATGAATAGAGAGGGTGGGATTAGGGGTGTACATCGAGTCAAACCGAGTCGAGCTGGCCTCAGCTCGACTCGGCTCGAACAGTGGTTAACCTCAGCTTGAACTCGGCTCATCTCGATCCTCGAGCCTGATTGGCCAGCTCAGCTCAGTTCAATTAGCAGCTCGGGCTGAGTTCGAGCTAAGATCGAACCGAGTTTGCTATTGAGGCATTTTCACAAACACCTTAATTGCAACTTCAAAATCCCACTGTTTTACCTACAAAGGCAATGATTTTATAGGTATTTTCTCAAACACCTTCTGAATAATAATAATAATAAAGAAAAAAAAAAGTATTTGTTCCATGTACATACCTTCCTTTCCACCTTGCCACTAGCCAAACCTTCATTGCCACCAGCCATATGTCGTCCAGTCATTTTATCAAACAGTTGGTGAGCAACATTAATGACAAAGTAACCAAGTCACCGAACTACTTCGATCCAAGTTTGATTCAAGCTAGATTTGATCCGAGTCGAGTTGAGCTGGCCTGCTCGAACTCATTTTTGAGCTCAAAAAATCAATTCAGCCTTGCTTGAACTCAACACCGAACTGAATCGAGCTTTTTTCAGATTGAGTAGAGCGAGCTAACCGAGCTAGCTCGATTCGTGTACACCCCACGGTGGGATCCAGCTAGAGCGTGGTGCGATCCAAGCAACAGATGTAGCGGTGGAGTTTTCGTCCTTTTTTAAAAAAAAATGGAGCGAGAGAAGGGAGGGAGAGGAAAAGCAACGGCCGTAAAAAGGAGGGGTAGTTTCGTCCTCAAACTCGCTGTCCGCACGTGCTAGTCTAAGTTGGTAACTTAAGTTTGTATGCCGCGATAAAAACCGCTGGGTAAAAGGTTTTGTCTACAGTGGTCATTTTCTCCCCGCAAATTGATAGGGGGAGCGGATTAGCTATTACCCGGCTTACACCTCAGTTGGTGTTCCCCTAACCGTGTGGGGCCACCTTGATTTATTTATTTATTTATTTATTTTCATATCCACACCGTCCATCTGTTTTTACATCACATTTTAGGATGAGATCTCAAATCTTAAGAATATCTAAATCTCAGGTGGCCCATGCCATTAGAAATAGTGATGAATGACCATTAAAAACTTTTCATGGGCCACAAAACTTTTAAATCAAGCTAATTTTTATATTTTTCCTTCATTCAATTCTTCATTATCAACTGATTGGATTGCAAATAAAAATTACGAAAACCTTACAACTAGACCTTTGGAATTTTTAATGGTGAGGCACTCAATCATAACTGTTGCATGTGATGTGGTCCACCTGAGATTTTCATCTACATAATTTTTGAAATACCCTCTTAAAATAGGCTGGAGAAACGGATGGATGGAGTAGATATACAAAACATCTTTAAGGTGGGCCCCACGGTAAGGGTAACACCCACCTAATCTGCTCCCGATGACAGGACCAGCCAGATTGCTTTTGTACTCAGGCCATCCGCATGGTGGGCCCCACCTGAGAAGTGGCTTTGACCTCGCACAAGCGTGCACTTCACGTTTGAGCGGCTGATGCGCCTTTTTTTTTTTTTTTTCTTTTCTTTTCTTTTCTTTTCTTTTTCCAATCCCTGAGGGACCCACCTCCACAGGTTTCCCTTGATTATAAGATCATAGACGTTGAACATTTGGATAAAGTTTTAGACCATCCATATGATGACACGACATGTAGTGGGGCCCACATCTCATAACAACTGATTGGCAGATACCACGCATTTAAGCAAATGTATGAAACATGACAAAAGCAAATGATAGCATGTACCAATTCAACCGGCAAAAGTCAGTTGGCCAACCTATTAAGAAAATTTAGAGTTGTCCACCCATACTGCAACGCTCCCACCTATATGAATGGCCTGGTTTTGACCGAGTGTCTAACTCTCTCCCTCTATAGGCTGGATCTCTCCAATGCTTAACCTATAACGTCGTGCAGGGCCCATTATCGTGATCGACACGTTTTCTACTACCGTAGACTTTCGAGGTGATATGACGTTATGGGATTTGAATGGCCCAGATATGGTTGTCAAAAATAAGGTGGATTAAGTATGTTTCAAAAGAAAGGGTTGGATGGCCAAATCAACCCACCAATGTTAATTTATTGGACCATGTCCAACCGTAAGAGAAGGGGCTATATAAGGTGTGTTTAAAAGTCAATGAGTCACGGCCGGAAGAGAAGGGGCCATGTAAGTTTTTTTTTTTTTTTCAGTTAGCATGTAAAGCCTGTTTAAAAGTAAGCGAGCTAGTCAAGTGTCTGCACTCATTTTGGACAATGGCATGACCTAATCAAATATTTCCTATGTCACTGAGGATATTAGGTGATCCATTTCGTGTTGTCTTGATTAAGCTCATTCTGTTATGATGCAGCAGGACTATTAGATGGCAAGTCGCTTTTCTTGTATTTTTTGGTGTTTCAAAATAAATAATTTAAAATTATTTGAAAATTTTCTCCTCAATTTTTTAAAAAGTAACAAATGTTTTTTAGTCTTGTAGTGGTGTGGGTTTAGTCATACATCGGATAGGCAAAAAGAAAATTTTAAATTTATAAGATGAAAGTTTTGCATAGCACTTGGGAACCTTTCAGGGTCATGTGAATTTCGTTGTTTGCAGACATCTATGCCATCAACCTCAATCTATACCATCAACAACAAGCGCGCACCGAGCCCGTGCGCGAGCGAGTATACTTGCAAACTTCCGATTTGCAACGGTTGTTTGTTTTGTATTTCCGAACGTAGCTGAAAATGGAAAGGGTTTCTTTTTCAAAAACCTAATTGTAATGTTTGTTGGCAGGGGTGTGTACACACCCATTCAAGGCAACCTTTGAAGTCTATATAATGAACTTTTCTTATTACGAATTTTTAATCAAGTTTAATCTTTTGGTTCTCTCTTTCACTTACTTCGAATCTTTGTAACAATTTCATCTTATTCAATGTTCGGGTTAGATGTACAGTGATGGTTCGGTTCTTTGTACATTGGGTGCGCCAGTGTGATGAGACAATATTCGAAGGTATCCTGAGTATTCCTGTTGCATTAAAGACATCGTCCAAAGGAGAACAAATCAATTTCAAGCCGAGTGACTTTCGTTGCGCCTTGAATAATTTAAGTTTTCTAAATTCATCCTTATACAAATATCTAATTTTCTTTTAATTTTTAATTCTGAATTTTCATAATTACGGATTTACGAATCCGTCAATTTTTATAATTTTGAAATTGATTCACTGATCTGTACATCTGTAGCAATGGCAAACATAACAGTAAACCCAACCACTGAATTGTTTAAAATCGAACCATTTTCTGAAAACCATTTTAAAAATGTGGAAACAGAAACTTACTTTCTTTTTATATACATTAAAAGTATCCTATGTACTATCTAATACTTTCTAATATGAAGTCGATAAAGAATCTATTGTAAAGGATAACAATAACTACAAAAATTATATTATGAATTCCATTTCTAATGAACTATATAACGTATACGCTACATATGAAAGATCCAAGGATATCTGGTCGGCATTGGCTAAAAAATAAAAGTTGGAAGAAGCAGGTGTCAAAAAGCACGATATTTCCTTTTTTCTAAACTTTTCTATATTAGATAATAAACACGTATCTAATCAGATACTTTAATATCAAAGTTTAGTGCATAGACTTATATCTGAATGATTAAAAATGGATGATGTTTTCCTTAAAGGTGCTTTAATTGAAAAATTCCATCCATTTCAAAAAGAATACAAAAATAATATGAAACCTAAGAAAAATAAAACTTCCATGGAAAATATTATTGTAAATATTCGAATAGAAGAAACCAATCATATAAGGGATCAAAAGGAAAATGCTATTGACACTTATTCAAATGCAAACCTAATTGAAACAAATTAGGAGAATAAGAGGATCAAAGGATCATATTCTCACCGTAGAAAGGTAGGTCACCTTATTGATCAATGCCGATACTTAAAACGAACATGTTTCAACTGTGGAAAACCAGACCATCGTGTCGAACAATGTAGGCTTAAAAATAAGAAAGGAAAATCGGTCAAAAAGAAAGAAAAATATTTTCATTATGGCAAACCCGGACATCATATTGGAGAGTGCAGGCATAAGAGGAAGACTTCTTAAGCTCATGCCAATCTGATTGAACAAAACAGACAAGATGAAATAGTTGCGGTATTATCTGAAGTGAACCTTATCAACACAATACATTGGATATTAAACATTGGGGCTACTCATTACATCGGTTAGAATCGAAGCATGTTTGCCTCCCACGAAATTGTAGAGGATGAAGAAGTATTTATTAAAAATGCTCGAACCTCCTTAGTAGTCGGAAAAAATAAGGTGATATTAAGGCTAACTTCTGGAAAGACCCTTGTACTAAATAATGTTTTACATGTGCCTGACATCAGGAAAAATTTAGTTTATATCTCCCTTCTGAATAAAGTTGGTGTCAAATTAGTTTTCAATTCAGATAAGGTAGTACTATTCAAGAATAAGGCATTTGTTAGGAATGGTTACTGTGGTGATGGATTGTTATTATTGAAAGTATCCTCTATTGATATTAATAAGATGAATTCTAGTTCTGCTTACTTAGTTGAGTCACTTGATTTATGGCATAAGATATTAGGACATGTAAATGTAAATATTCTGAAAAAAATAACAAAAATAAAATTTATACCTGATTTTTCAAATCAAGAACCAAATAAATGTAAAGTGTGTGTACAATTTAAATTTCATAAGAAATAATTCAAATCAGTTTTTAGAAAATATGATATTTTAGATCTGATTCATAGTAACTTGGATGATTTTAAGAATCGCATGTTTATAAATGAAAAAAGATACTGCATAACCTTCATAGATGATTTTTCAAGATACATTAGGGTATACTTATTAAGAAGCAAAGATAAAGTCTTTGAGTTCTTTATCAAATATAAGACAGAAGTTGAAAACCAGATAAATAAGAGAATCAAGAGAATTAAAACAGATAAGGGAGATGAATATGAATCATTACATTTTAAGGAATTTTGTGAAAAGAATGACATTATACATTAAACCACTGGCTCTTATACACCTGAACAAAACGGTATAATATAATGGAAAAATAAGACTTTAAAAGAAATGATGAATGTAATGTTGAACAATTTTATTTTACCGTTAAACATGTAGGGAGAAACCATTATTTGTGCTTGTCACATCTTGAATAGAATACCTTATAAAGTCATAGGTAAGACACCCTATGAACTATGGAAGAAATATCGTACTAGTTATAAATATCTTTAAGTGTGGGGGTGCTTAGCGAAAATAGGGTTACCGAAAACTAAAAAAATGAAATTAAGATAAAAAACAAAAGACCGTATGTTTATAGGATACACTGAAAATATTGCAGCCTATCGATTCTTAGTTTTGAAATCTGAGGATAATATCCCAAAACTTAATACTATTATTGAGGTAAGAGATGCAAAATTCTTTGAAAATATTTTTTAATGAAAAGTGCATATAAAAAAAATTAAAATTAATGATACTTCAAATATTACTTTAAGTAGTAAGAATGTAGAAAGATAAAATGTAAATGAAATATAATCGAGGAGCATGAGGGTTAGGAAAGAAACTAAACTATGAGATGAATTCTATATATTTCTCATTGAAGATGATTTTCTAACCTATACAAAAGCTATTAATTCACCTGATGCATCCTTCTGAAAAGAAACTATAAATGATTAATTAGAGTTCATTCTTTTTAATAAAACTTGAAAATTAGTAGTCTTATCACCTGCGAATAAGATAATAGGATGTAAATAGATTTTAAAGAAAAAGTTAAAACCTGATGGCATCATTGACAAGTTTAAAACTACATTAGTGACTAAAAGCTTCAAATAGAAAGAAGGAATAGACTACTTTGATACAAATTCTCCTGTAAAATAGATCTTTTCTATTAGAGTCCTTATTGTATTAGTGTCTATATATAAACTTTTGTATATTAAATGAATGTCAAGACAGCTTTTCTGAATAGAGATGTAGAAGAAAAAATATACATAGATTAACCTGAGGGTTATAAAATTGAAGATCAAGAAAACAAAGTATGTAAATTAATCAAATCCATATATGGTTTAAAACAAACTCATAAACAATGGCATGATAAATTTGACAATGCTTTGAAATCTAATGGCTATAGAATAAATGATATAGACAGATGCATGTATAGAAAATTCACAGGTAATGAAAGAATTATCATTTGTTTGTATGTAGATGACATGCTCATTTTTTGAATTAGTCTTAAGTTGATTAACTCTACTAAGAAATTCTTATCATCATAATTTGATATGAAAGATTTAGACGAGGTTAACGTGATTCTTAGAATAAAAGTAAAAATGAAAAGATTATAGTTTTATTCTATCTCAGTCTCATTACATTGAGAAAGTCTTAAAATATTTTAATCACTTTGATTGTATACCTGTTAACACTCTTTATGATTATTCGATACATCTAAAGAAAAACACAAGGAAAAGTGTATCATAACTTGAATATTTCAGAATCATTGGTAGCCTAATGTACCTAATGAATTGCACAAGGTTTAATATAGCTTAGGAAGTAAATAAATTGAATAGAAACACTTATAATCTTAATCATAATCATTAGAATGCTTTATCTAGAATACTAATATATCTAAAAGGTACAATCACATATGGTATATATTACATCAACTTTCCTGCTATATTGGAAGGATATAGCGATATTAATTGGATTACAAATTCAGATGAAACAAAATTCATAAGTGGATATGTTTTCGTTTTGGGTGAGTGATCTGTCTCTTAAAAATCTACCAAATTGACTTGTATTGATCGGTCTATTATGGAATCCGAGTTCATTGCTTTGGAAAGGGATGGAACAGAGGCAAAATGAATTAGAAATCTATTGGCTGATATACCTTTGTGGTTAAAACTTGTTTCGGCTATATCTCTACATTATGATTGTTAAGCTACTATAGCAATGACTAAGATTTATAATGAGAAAAATAGACATATTTTACTTCAGCATAATATGGTAAGACATTTACTACAAGATGAAGCAATAGGCATTGATTTTGTGAGATTAGAGAAGAACATGACAGATCCTCTAAGTGAGATTAGAGAAGAACATGACAGATCCTCTAACTAAAGAACTTAGTAAACAACTAGTTCTATATACATCGAAGGGAATGGGGCTAAGTCCAATATCATGAGCTACCAGTGTTGGTAACCCAACCTATACACATGGAAATCCCATGTGATAGGTTTTAAATGGGTAAACAATAAAACACAAGGAGATACATAACACTACGATTAGAAAGCCTCTTCTATACTGTAGATAGTGCAAGCAACAATTAGTAAGGTTGAGTGTCGAATTCTTAATAAATTTATATGTCTTATACTTATTGGTGGTGTATTCAGTTGCTGTCAACACTTGATTGAATTCACATATATTAGTGTAGAGGTGAAGCTACTTCCTTTGAGAACTTGGACAAAATCTCTAAAGCACTAGTGAAATCCATGTATAGATATATGGCCAAAACGCATCAATCCACAAAACCATCTGTATTGGAACAATTGTGTGAGTGACATGCGTAGTCGTTTTACATTAATAGGAAATTTGTCATGCTCCAAACTCGAAAATCAGATTCACAGAAATTCCGATCGCTGAATCCGGTGTTGACAACCTCCGTAGTACCTCATTCTCGGCTTCTAGCGCAGCATACGCCACATTTTGATCCTGAGATCCTACAAGGAGAATTTTTCAATGTACATTTGTCTTGTAATAAGCATAACCACAAATTTACCCAAATCATAAAGGCAACATTATCGTCATCACATATCCACTAATATAAACAGTTTAATACAATGCTAGAAGGAAAATATATATGTATTAAAATCAAAACTCCTGTAAATCGCTGCATGTTCCAAGCTCAACGTTGCTGCAACCTAACGCCACCTGCACGCATCTATCGTGCATAAGCTTACAAAAGCTTAGAGGGTGGTGTAAGTGTGTGTAAGGTAAGTATCAGGTATACAATAAAGCTTATAAATTATACATCATCGGTATAAGTAAAAAAAAAATGACAAGGCCATGAATCATACGTTATCAGAGTAAGCAGAAATATACTGATAAGTCCATGAGTCACATAATATCAGAGTATGCAATGCAGATCATAATGAGCCAAATATTATATACTGCAGATGCGATGCAATATACAGATCCTATCAAGTCTTTCTAAGCCATATAAGTGCAGAAACGTAGTAATATAAATATCATATGTTGTTAGATGAAATGCAATATATGATGCGAATGATATGACCAAGCTGGAGTGAAGTCGGGATGATAGTACGTAGTATCGCAGGCTACGAGGTCCATCACAAGGAAATTTTATCCAAACCAGTCCCATACCTAAATTTGGATAGTCAAACACAATGTGGTAAACTCCTGATCTCAGGTTAGTCGCGCACTCCAACTGAAATCCTGGCCATTGCGAAGGTACACGTAACAAATAGTTACGCACCGCCAGCCCGAGTGGATAGTGAATGGATGGATGAATGAGCATGCAACTCCTACTCAGTAGCCTATCAGCACAGTAGCCTGCCAACTGCTGGTAGATTGGCCAGTGTGGTAGCTCGTCCAGGCCTCAGCCCCGCCCACATCACCGTCCACCCACGTGTGCCCGCCCACATGTACAACAGTGACAGGGTGTCATAATATCATGTCAGTTCTCATATCAAGTCCACATATCAGTATGGTTCCTCTCTAAAAAATCACCGGGGTCTATTACACTCCACTCTGACTGCCTCCTCCCTAGCTGCATAACCCAGCGAGTGTAAGAGACCTCACTATCTGCCTAGCCAATAGTCTGCCAATACCTATCCGGCACGTCGATAGCGGACCCATTTACGAGCTGGTCATACTCAGCCTAGCTTATAGCCCCCTCACTAGGGTGGATAAGGCCACACCCCCTTCCAACCGACCACGACACAGTGGGAGACACGGCCTCATGGTATAAGCACCGACGCTCATATTCCACTCGGTCTAGACGTTGGAGCATCTCCTGATACCAAGGAGGTTGTGAGATTTGCACCCAAGGACATCTTACGTGCCCATAATGCT
The DNA here is from genome assembly GCA_037074715.1 of Magnolia kwangsiensis. Lineage (NCBI taxonomy): Eukaryota > Viridiplantae > Streptophyta > Magnoliopsida > Magnoliales > Magnoliaceae > Magnolia > Magnolia kwangsiensis. The sequence continues at coordinate 132,073,029 of CM073574.1, forward strand.
AGAACCAAACATTTTCGGTATCCCATCTGGCCATCCACGATGTGTCTGTGGAGGCCACAGCCCTGATGTCGCTAGGGCGTACAATGATCAAGTCACAAATATGCAAGATGCATGAATCACACTACCCAGTCATGCAGCAATCATGTGCATACGGCAAGATAATGCAGGCACTCCGTCTCATAAGGAGTCCCGTAAATAGTCTGCCCAAAGGCATATACTATGATCAAACATTCCTCACATCAGGCATACATATGATGCGTACGGGTATGAATCATGGAGTTAAACTAAGCATTTTATATGATGATGAAATATCCTCACAACAAAGATGAGCCTCGATGGCCTACACACAACAAGTATGGGCCAATCAATGAGCCTTAGGGAGAATTATAATGCGGACATTTAACCAACATTATTCTTGCAATGTAGACGTCAAACCAACATTGCTCTCAAGGCATGGCCTGTCATAAATGTCATTACATAACCCATGGTGGAATCACACTACAATGGGCCTCAACCCATGGGTCCTAAATACATCACACTGGGCCTCAACCTATGGGCCCTATACACATCACAGTGGGTCTCAACCCACAGGCCTTTATACATCACAATGGGTCTCAACCCATGGGCCCTAATGCGTCGCAATGGGCCTTAACCCATGGGCCCTAGAATACATCACAATGGGCCTTAACCCATGGGCCCTAAAATATATCACAATGGACCTTAACCCATGGGCCTAATACATCACAATGAGCCTCAACCCATGGCCCCAAATTCATTACAATGGGCCTCAACCCATGGGCCATCAACACACCAAAGGTGGGCCTCAACAACAGGCCTTAAACATGGTAAGTGGGCCACATCACATGGGTTGTATGCATATCAAATGGGCCACACCAATAGATAAGTAGTGGTAATGATTTTCACCATTAAAATTCCTAAGGCGTCCTGTTAAACGGGCCTAAAATCCATCCAGAGTGTAAGATTACGGGGTTGCCACCTTCCAATCAGCTCAAAACTTTATATGCAACCTTGGGACCATAAATTAGCCGTACACGTCAAATTTCAGCTCCTGGATCCTTCTGAAAATGGCTAAACTGATAGATCAGCCCCTGAAATCATGATTTGGGGCCCACCTGATATCTGGATAAGCTTCAAATTCGGTCTCAACGCTTTAAATGAACTGACAATGCGGATGGACGGAACAAATTTCTCATGATCATCACCATGGACCTATATGTACATTGCATGCACATCACGTACATATATGCATGACATTTTCTCATTTACGTAAACACTGTGCATTTAAAATTTTCTTAGTATGGCTTACTCCACATTTAAATCATCGATCTGTACCATCCATTATGTTCAGAATGAAGATTTGACCCTTGCCAAAGTGGCATTCTGAAATCATGCAGGCTGTTGCGACATCCTAACCGTTAAATATAAGATGGACGACGAAGTAGACAAACCCGTGGACTGTACAGATTTCACTCCAAAAATAGTCCTTTCTGGATGATTTTTCATCCTAAAATCAATGAATGGAGTGGATAAAATACATATATATCATGGTGGGTTTCACCTCATGATGGACGGTATGAATGAAACACATACCATGGTGGGTTCCACCTGAACCTTAGATCTTACTCATTTTTACTCTCAAGCCCTAAAATGGGCTTTCAAAATGGTTGGACGGTTAAAATGTAACACATGCATCATGGTGGGTTCGCACAAAGGCCCACCATCAAGTATATTAGATATAATATAATATATAATCTATACTTTGAAAGTGTATTATATATAACATAATATTATACACACACACACACACACACACACACACACACATGCACCGTCCCACACATGGGGAAGAACGATCTCAACTGTCCAATGGATGGTGTGGTGCATAACACATACATTATTGTGGGCTCCACCGTCCAGGCATAAAACCCATACATCACTGTGGGTCCCATGTGAGGCCCACCATAACATTTATTTTCCATCCAATGCATTGGTAAGGTCATACAGACCTGGATGAAGGAGAAATACAAATTTCAGCTTGATCCAAAACTTTTGTGGCCCATGAAAGGGCTTCAATGGTAGACACTCAATTCACACTGTTTTCTTTGATGTGGGCCACCTGAACATTGGATGCGGCTGAAATTTGGAGGGGACCCACCACCTCAGGGGGTGGCCCACCTCATGAACGGGTTAGATGACAAATAAACATCAAGGTGGGGCCCACGGCTGGAGCCGTGGGTTGCTGCCCGTTTCACGCTGACGCTCGCAGTGTCTGCAGCAGGCCCTGCACCTTCCTTTTTTTCTTTTTTTTTTAAAAGAAAACCATTTTTCTACGGTTTTTTGTACCTGGGGCCCACATCAATAGGATCCGCCCCACCCAATGAATTTGGCATCCCATAATAAGTCCATCAAGACCAATATCGGGCCTCTTTCAGCGTGTAGGAAAAATCTAGATAGATTTCAATGGTAATAATATATTTTCAACACTATGACCCACTAGATACTCTGATCAACCTTATTTTTCGGCTCAACGCCTAAAATGAGTCAGGGAGTGAGGTGGATGGTTTGGATTAGAAACATACATCAAGGCGGGTCCTATACAAGTGGCCCACCTCAAATGCCTTAACCAAGGCCATATTTGTGCTTTCACATTCACGTCAAGAGACAATGTCTCTAGACTCTTTTCTTTTTATTTTTGGCCTGCACGTATATTAAGGTGGGCCCTGCTTATGTGGGCCACCAAAAGATAGATGGTGTGGATACAACCCCTATATAAAGTGGGTCCCACCTATAATCGGCTTGGATCTACAACATGCCTCATGGTGAGGTCCATCCGGGTGGGCCACATAATCACATTTTCACACACAAAAATAAATAAAATCAAGAGAGAGAGAGATATCAATACGTGTGATGGAGGGACCGCGACACTATGAGCCCTCCTTTGAAATCAACCATACATCGAGTGAGTCCCATTACACATGGGCCCACCAAATCAAGATCAACGGGGGAGATCCCTTCTCCACCAAAATGAAAGGTCTAGGTGACCTCATTCAACTAAGAAAGCAAATCATCATGATGGGGTCCATGGAGAATGGCCCCATCATGGAATGATCATGAAGATCAAGGTGGGCCATCGGCCACATCTTAGGGTCCAAAGTGAGATCCATACCATTGATCGGTAGGCCTCACTTGGTCCATCATAAAAGCATGAAAACTAGCCTATAGAAGCACCCACCTAGCGATCTCCTTGGTCCGTTGGATAGCCTATCCCCTTATGCTTCACTTTGATGGTGGAGATGAGAAATGGATGGCTAGGATGATGGGTTTTGGAGTGGGAAGTGGGCCACCAAAATCACTTTTCTCTCATGAAAAACCTTGGATGTGGGAGCCTCTTGCTTGACTTGGAAAAATGTTGAAAAATGAGAGAGAGAGAGAGAGAGAGAGAGAGAGAGAGAGAGAGAGAGAGAGAGAGAGAGAGAGAGAGATGGGATGTAAGGAGTGATGGAGTGATGGGAAGTGAGTGATGGGTGAGGTGAGAGGTTGGTTGACTTTGGGGTTTACTTGACTTGTGGAGAAAGAAAGCATGGGTGCTTTGTACTTGACATGAGAGGTGATTGATGGGATTGATGGGACATGTTGTAGAGATTCTCTTAGAATTGCCAACGCGCGGCGTTTTTTCTCGAATTGAATGCGGGCACACATCTCTTCGACTAGGTATCGGATCATGTTGAGGGTCAAATATTGCATATCAGACCCTATTTATTTCCTGGATTTACGAGCATCATACTGTCTAATGGCCCGTTTTATCGTGTTTATGTTGTAAGGTGATTTTAAGAGCCTGGACTGAAAAAGGATGTTAAATGCATGGATTTGACGCTCAGAATTCACCAAAACATGGGACGGACTCTAGGGAATCAAAATCGACGAAATGTACATGAAAAAAATCCGAGAAAATCAGGAAACTGAAGTTCAAATGGCCCGAAACCAGTGCTGAATGCAAGATCATAGGATTTCCATCATCCGTTCAGCTCGAAACTTCATACATACTCCGAGGATCATAAATTAATCGTACACGTCGAATTTCAGCTGGTGGATCCTTTTGAAAGTGGTCCAACGGACTGATCAGCCCCTTAATTCATTAAGTGGGGCCCACCTGATATCTGGAACTGTCTCAAAATTCTTATCAACAGTCAAAATAATATGAGAAACAAGATGGACGGATTGGATTTCTGAAGAACATCATAATGGGGCCCCGTTTGTGTGGCGTGTGCATTGAGCACATGTGTAGCCGCGCCACACCAAACCACATGCATTTTTCCAAGTCGGTTCGACCGACGTCTCCAGCAACAAAACAGAAGTTTCTGTTTTTGAACAGCGTCCGGAAAAGAGCCGTTCGTTTCTCAGCTATGGGTCCCACTCACCATATTAATTGATGATCAGAACCGTTCAGTTGTCCTATGGGGTAGCAACAATGCATGCCTAGGTAGCAGAATTTCAAAAGACTGCAAAGATGGATTTTCAAACCGTTAAAAGGAAGATGAACGGCGGAGTAGATGATCTCGTAGGCCACACCGAAACCTCTCCAACGCCATCCATTCCTAACGGTTTTTCGAGGAGAATATAATGAACGTAATGGATTTCTCTATCTCCATCAATTAGTGGGCCACCATCTAATTCAGCATCGGCTGCGTAAGTCTCTGTTACGCATGAAGGACGTTGGGACATGTAGCGGGCCATCACCATTCATCACACGAATGATCAGGACCACTCATTCAGTCCAGGAGGTGGCAAAGGCCCTCGCTAAGATCTCCTTCGGGTCCCATGCATGTGTACGAACGTGAATCTTCAGAAAACGTAGGATGAACGGTGGAAGAAAAACAGCAGTGGGCCGCACCAAAAATTGACAAAAACCTGTCCATTCTGACTAAAATTTCGATAGGAATATTATGGACGGAGTGGATTTCATTGAAAATGACACTGTGGGGCCCACCGACCATCACAGCGTACGGCGGTGTAAGCTCTGTTTCTCAAACCGAGCTGCGATCGATCCAGGTGGGCCATTGACTTTGATTGTTTCAAAGATCCAGAGCGTCCATCATGTAGGCTGTCCAAAAACGCCTCAGGTGAAGGCATATTTTTAGAAAGAAAACAAGGAAGTGGGGAGTTGAGGGCGCTGTCTTCTTGGTTGCGTAACAAGGTTTACACAGAGGAGTCCATCCAGGATTATGCAGCAGCTGTGCTTCGAGCAACCACCGACTTCACTCTCAGCCGCTATAAAAGGCAAGAGAAAGAGAGAGGCAGAGGGATTTTTTTCCTTGGACGTTGAGTTTGGATTGAGGGGGGAGCAGTTGCTGAGACGTCTGGAGAGGGTTGGAAGTGATTTCTTTATTTTTTTTTCTGTTTCCTTTTCTTATGATTTTTGTAAGAATTAGTCCAGCTATGTTCGGCTAAACCTCCTAGCTAGGGCTTGGAGGTGAAGCTTGTAGTGAGATGAGAGATTATATGCTTTTAATTTAATTTTAATTTTTAAATTGAAGTTGGTTTTAGTTTGATTTTAATGGAAATATTTTTGGTCTTTGATGGTCTATTGTGACTGAAATTATAATGGGTCTGCAATGCTTTGAATATTTTCTTATCCCTTTTATGTTTATGACGTCAGGAAGCCCTGTTGTTCACCATGTCTCCTGGGCATGGTCGGATGACGGTACCCTTCCTAACCTTCATACATGTGATTGGTTGGTAATTAGTTTAATTCTGTTGTTTGCCATAGTCTCTTGGGCATGGTTTGATGATGGAATCCATTCTAATTCATATACCTTTCATCTCTTTGAAAACTAGATCAACGACAGTTCAGTAAATTTCATGATTCTTGAAGCAGGCATAAGATCTCTCTGATCTCTACAAGTGGATCCTCTGAATCTCTAGTTTCTCACCTCTGATTTCTCCTAAGTTTTAGATTAATATTTCAGAATCATTCTTCAAATTACAACTCAATTTAGATTTCATCTCATTCTAGTTCTAGTTTTGGTTAGTTTTAGATAACGTACAGGTTTCAGTCCCTTGGGATTCGACATCGGTCTTACCGAGTTATTACTACATCACAACCCTGCACTTGGGGAGTGAACAGATCAGTGTGTGAGTTGCGGCGTTGGAACCACGGCGACGGTGCGGTCGCAATGATACAAGTCTCAAATTAAGCCGACTAAAATGTATAGGATATGACTTAGGGTCGAGCGCAAACGTTGATCATCGGTCGCAGATTGTCGGGCTTCGACCGGGAGGATTGCGGGAGTTGACGGAACAGTACGAACTAGGATACGGGTCTTACAAAATTGGTTGAAGACCGTTTGTCACTTGACTCGTGTAAACCTACCTAGTCTATTCTAAGTATCGATTCAAGTATAGTAGACATCGATATAATGCATAATTATTTTTGTCTAATCCAAAAGTTGTTATTATGAAACATGTGGGGGATTATTGTATGTTTTGGTGTTTTAAAATAAATAATTTAAAATGATTGAAAATTTTTCAAAAAGCAATAAAGATTATTATTTTTTCTTTTTTATCTTGTAGTGATGTGGGTTTAGTTCCACATTGGATATGCAATATTTTTTTATTTAATGTATTATTATTATTATTGTGTTTATAAGATAAAAGTTTTGCAAGGGTTTAGGCCTCTTTTAGGGGGCATATGAATTTGGTTCTTTGGGGGAAGGGGGAACTATGCCATTAGCCCCAATTAATGCCATGAACCACATGCGCGCACCTCGAGCCGGGCCGGGCTGTGGAAGTGGCACAATGTGGTGCGGTATGTGTGTGCGTGCACGAGTATACTTGCAAGCCTAAAAGTTTTGTTGGCTTTTTGAAATTCCGATTTGAAATGGTTATTTATTTTGTATTTTCGAATAGAGCTAAAAAACGGAAATGATTTCTTATTAAAAAACCCAATAGCCGTGTTTGTTGATGCGTACACACCCATTAGAGGCAACCTTTGAAATCTATATAATGGACTTCTCTGATTCTGAATTTTTAATCAAGTTCAATTTTTTGGCGCTCTCTCTCTCTCTCTTACTTTGAATCTCTGCAATGATTTCATCTGGTTTAGGGCTTGTTTGGCCGGACCGATCCCACAGTTGTATGAGGGATGAGATCGCAATATCTCGGGATATGCATGACGAGCCAAACAGACCGGGTGAACTTGTCCCAAGATATAAGCAATCCCATGGATCTTAAAACAATCCACTGGCATCACCATCATTACCTTAAAATTGATCCCATCCCTTGGTTGGATGGATTGGAAGGTAAAATCCCGGGATATGTCGGGCATGCTAAACAGAACCAGTGAACTTGTCCCAAGATATAGCAATCCCATTGATCTTAAACCAATCCACTGACACCACCATCATTACCTTAAAATCCATCACATCCCTCCTAATCCCATGGGATTTGCCCGGCTAAACAGGCCCTTAGTCTTCAGGTTAGACGTATGTCTCCGTACATTGAGTGTGCCATGTGACAAGACAACATTTGAGGGTATCTTGAAAATTGATTGTCTAGTATTTCTGTTGCACTAAGGACAATGTCCAAAGAAGGACAAATCGATTTTAAGCCAAGTGACATTCGTCGCGCCTCGAATCATATAAATTTTCTAAATTCCTTGTAAAAATCTCTAATTTTCTTTTAATTTTTAATTCTAGATTTTTATAATTAAATATTTATATATCCAAAAATTCTTACAGCTATTAGAATATATAAATCTATATTACATGCAATTTTTTTTTATAATAGTATGTCATCAAATCAAATCAAATTCTGTCACATTAGAATTAAAAGTAACGTATGCACGTGGAATCAAATTCCAGCACATTTGAAGCAAAGGGAGCTCTCTCTCTATATGCGTGCCCATATTCGATCAATATCCGTTTATAATTGTTAGGTCAAGCACTACTCGCCATCTTTAATAGTGCCGTGTGGCCCACTTAAATTCCACCATGTCAGGTCACTATAAAGGTCAAGAATAACAGGCCACCATGCAATTTATATATGTGCATGACATCCATATTCTAAATCATGTGCAACACCAAAGTAATCAGACAAAAGACGTAGGTGGGACACATCACAAGGATGGGTGGTGGTTAAAAACATTTGAGATTGTGTGTGGGATCCATCGTCTTTTACATATACTATCCAACCCATTCAGTGGAGACAAACACTCAGGATGAATGGACACTACGGAAGTCATGCCACCCCACAACCTAGGTTGGCACCACCATGTGATTGTTTTAGAGGTTTTAGGTATGATTTTACATGGTGTGGCCCACCTGAATTTTGGATGGACATTATATTTGGGCTTCAAAGGGCAGATTAGGAGAAACACATGATGAACGGATTTCATGTCAAGTGCATATTACTGTGGGCCCCACACATGACGTTGTAGTTTGACCTTAACCTACAAACCGTTTTAATGGATCTGAACTCTTTATTTATGAATAGTTGTTTGTCCTTCCGACGGATAATTCAACGGGGATGACTCATCTATCTTAATATCCCACGACAATCAATGACTTAGCTAATTTTGGACCCAAATGGACGGACCATTCAATGAAAATCGCATTAATTGGACAATCTTATCCGTCCAAGTTTGAGGTTTGAATATGGAATGTGGACCCCCATATATCCAGCCATCCATTTGATAGGTCAGTCAATCTACATCTACAACGAGGTATGCACGGTCAGGATCATCAGATAGAGACATGTTGTGTGTCCGTCCGAGGGCGAGAAATCTATAGCTGGTGTAAGTAAGACGAACAAATGAGAACAGAAAGCCCCTCGTTTCAATTGACTTAACTGTCCTCAGTGAAATGATCAAGTGGACTAAATGAATTCAAACCTTTCCATGCACCTAGTTGCATCTGGACATGTTGGTATTAACATCATATATCTGACCGTCCTTTAGAGCCAATCCACTCTTGGTGGGCTTTCCTTAAAAAATTCAGATCAGGTGGATGTGTGGAGCTGAACGCGAGATAACTTAGCCGAGCTGGCTATTCTAACTCAAAGTAAGATTTGCTTGAACCTGACTTGCCAGCTCAGCTCATCTCAGTCAGTAGCTTGAGACACGCTTGAGCACGATCTTTCAAGCCTAGTATGTCATTAAGCGAGGGGAGCATTATTAGTTGAGCGGGGCACACATGAAATTCAGCAAGACAACCTGAAAATTAAGCAGGTCAAAATAGAAATTCAATGGGGCAAACAAGAAATTCAACAGGAGTAAAATGAAATTGAGCGTGACAAAATAAGAATCGAGCGGGATAAGCATGAAATTGAGTAGGAAAAACTAGAAAACGAGCAGGGTAAGCATGAAATTAAACGGGACAAACTAGGAAATGAGCAGGTCAAGCATGAAATTGAGCAGGGCAAACATGAAATTGAGCAGGGCATACTAGAAAATGAGCTGGGAAAATTTGAATTTTGAGCAGAGGAAACTTGAATTGATGGATTTAAATGATGGATATCCAATCACTATTGTTTTCCTGTAGCATGGTACATCTAAGATTTATATCCCTCTTATTTTTAGGATGAAGCCCTGAAATGATCTTTACAAATGGATGAAACAATACATCATGGTGGGGCCCACAGAGCACTGACCACTAGCCACGGGACTGGTGTCAAGGGGAGTAGCCAATTCGTTTCCTATACTACATACATTAAATGTGGGCCCAACTGATGCGTGATTTCTACCATGGACTGACCATTTTCAGAAGAAGACAAAATGCTGATAAGGGGAGCCTACAAAATGAGTTTTTTTATCTTTCTCGTGGAACCGGAGGGTGGAAAGGGAGGTGAAAGCAACGTGAAAGTAGCATTGAAAAGGGAGATGAAAATCAAACAGTGAAAAGGGAGAGAAAAAGTGGACAGCAGTGAAAAGTAGGGGTATTTTCGTCCTGGAATTGGGTCTCCACACGTGGAGGTCTAAGTTGTAAAAGTAAGTTTGTATTCTTTTATAAAAACAGCTGGATAAAAGGCGGACAAACTAAATTTTAACAGTGGGTACAATTTCATGTTTGCCTCGCTCAATTTCTAGTTTGCCCCGTTCAATTTTCAGTTTGCCCCACTCAATTTCCAGTTTGCCCCACTCATATATGGACGGTTTGGATATAACGCATACATCATGATGAGACCCATAAAAGCAACATAGCAAAAAATACTAATTTCAATTTGCCCCGCTCAATTTCCAGCTGAGCGGGGCAAACTATAATTTTATTTTTTTTCTTTTGTGGGTCCCATCATGATGTATGTGTTATATCCAAACCGTCCATATATTTTACGAGCTCATATTAAGGCTGGAGACGAAAAATAAGATAGATCTAACTATCAAGTGGACCACACTGTAAAAGTCAGTGGGGAATTGAATGTCTACCATTGAAACCCTTTTAGGAGTTACAGAAGTTTTGGATCATTATGAATTTTTTTTTTCCTCTTCATCTAGGTCTTTTTGACCCTATGAATGAACTTTGATGGAGAGAATTTCTCACAAACACCACAGTGGGCCCCCTAAAGGTTTCTAATGGTTGACGCTCATTCAACACTGTTTCCTATAATGTGGTACACTTGAAATTTGGATATATCTCATTTTTGGTCTCATACCATAAAATGATCTGGAAAAATACATGAACGGCATGGATGAAAAGCACACATCAAGGTAGGGCCCACATATGGATGGCTGGTGGCAGGCGGAGTACCCAATCCGTTTCCTTAAAAGGAGGGGGTATTTTCGTCCTGAAGTTCTGAATCCGCACGTGCGGGTCTAAGTTGCAAAACAAAGTTTCTATTCCTCCGTAGAAACAGCTGGCTAAAAGGTGGGGTACACGGTCCTAAATTTCTCAATGAAATGAAACAGTTCTAAGGCTTAGGTGGACCACACAGTCGGGATTAAACACCGACCATTGAAAACTATTTGGGGGCCATGGAATATTTCGATTGAGCTGATATTTGCGTTTTCACTTCGTCCAGGTCTTTGTAACCTCTTGGATGGTAATCAATCATCACGGTCGGCCCTAAGAAGGTTTCAACCGTGGGTGTAATAATCACCGCTCCTTCATGTTGTGTGGTCCACTTAGCCTTGAATCTGCCTCGTTTCTAGGTTTGTATCTAAAATAATATGGTAAAATGAATGGACGGTCTTGATAAAACGCATACATCATGCTGGGCCCTCAGATCCGATGCACGTTCTAGCCGGGAGACGTAGTACCCAATCCGCGTGGAAAAGGATTGACAGTTGAAAGAAGAGAAATTTACGACTGTACGACCCATTTATGGTCCATTTACGAGACGCCTTGCCAAAGGTCGAAAATGCCCCTACGAGCGCTGACACTCCTCGAACTCCGAATTGTAGGAACGGCTCAAAAGATATCAAAGTTACATGGCCCCCACAGTTACGTATTTATTATATCCACAACGTTCATTCATATTTCGATATCATTTTGGACCGTTATCCAAAAAAAAAAATCATATCCAAAGATCAACTGGACCACACCACAGAGAGCAGCAGAAAATTGATTTTCACCGTTGAAACTTTTGTAGGGCCCACTGTAACATTTATTTTCCATCTAATCTATTCATAAGGTCACAGAGACCTGGATGAAGAGGAAAAACAAATTTCGTAATGATCCAAAACTTCCATGACCCCTAAAAGGATTTCAATGGTAGACGTTCAATCCTCCACTGCCTTTTACAGTGTGGTCCACTTGATAGCTAAATCTGTCTTATTTTTCTTCTCAAGACTTATAACCAGTTCACCAAATAGATGGACGGTTTGGATATAACACATACCTCATAAAAGGACCCACAAAGGCGATATGGATTACATCAAGGAAAAAAAAAAAGAAGCCTGGAATCTATAGCTACGGATATAATCCGTAGCCATAACTACAGCCCATGCTTTTTCGATATGTCCTTTGCTATATATCGAAGGTCTTTCGATTAATCGAAAAAGTTCCAGAACTGTCCAGCGACTTTGCGTAAAAGATCCTGTAATTTTCGATACATATCGAAGTGTACTCAATATTATCGAAGATATAGCTACGGATAATAGCCGTAGCCATAACTGCAGTCCGTAAAAGTCTATGCAATTTTTTTTAATTTTTTAATTTTTAATATTTTAATTTTAATTTTTTACATGAAGAACTTTATTCTACCCACAATTTTCTCTAATACATATTTATATAAATATGTATATATAAGCATATAAATTTTTTTTTCTCTCTTTTTTTCATTTCTTTCTTTATTCATTTAACAAGAATATCTTCTAAACCAAAATTAGTTACTTGATGTACCCTATATGATTTTGGGGTAGGAGAAGCTACTTTAGCCAACTAACCTAGTTATTTTTCAAGATTCCATCAGGTCGATGGTCGAAAATCCATTTCATATTCACTTTGCGGTCAATTTCAATCAGTTCGCGGTCAATTTCGTTCATTTCATTTACTTCATGGTCATTTTCATGCATATCACGGTCATTCCCGCCTATTCCGTGTTGATTCACGGTCCTTTCAGCGCATTTCACGGTCAATTCCCTTCACTTCACGGTCATTTGCATGCATTTCGCGGTCAATTCGCTTCAAACCATGATCATTCCCATGCATTTCACGGTCATCCCAAACAATTCATTTCGAGGCATTTCACGGTCAATTCCCCTCACTTCATGGTCATTTACATGCATTTTGCGGTCAATTCGCTTCAAACCATGATCATTCCCATGCATTTCATGGTCGTCCCAAACAATTCCGTGTTGATTCACGGTCATTTCGAGGCATTTTGCGGTCAATTCCCTTCACTTCACGGTCATTTGCATGCATTTCGCAGTCAATTCGCTTCAAACCATGATCACTTTCATGCATTTCACGATCATCTGAAATAATTCCGTGTTGATTTACGATCATTTCGAGGCATTTTACGGTCAATTCCCTTCACTTCATGGTCATTTGCATGCATTTCACGGTCAATTCGTGGCAATTCATGATCACTTCCATGCATTTCACGGTCATCCGAAACAATTCCGTGTTGATTCATGGTCATTTTGAGGCATTTTGCTGTCAATTCCCTTCACTTCACGGTCATTTGCATGCATTTCACGGTCAATTCACTGCAATTCATGATCACTTTTATACATTTCACGGTCATACGAAACAATTCCGTGTTGATTCACGGTCATTTCAAGGCATTCCACGGTCAATTCCCTTCACTTCACGGTCATTTGCATGCATTTCACAGTCAATTCCCTTCACTTCACAGTCATTTTCATGCATTTCACGATCCATTCCCATGATTTCGCCTCACTTCACGGTCATTTTCATGCATTTCACGGTCAATTCCCTTCACTTCACGGTCATTTTCATGCACTTCACAGTCAATTCCCTTCACTTCACAGTCAATTTCATGCATTTCACGGTCAATTCCCACGATTCCGCTTCACTTCACGGTCATTTCCATGCATTTCACGGTCAATTCCCTTCACTTCACGGTCATTTCCATGCATTTCACAGTCAATTCCCTTCACTTCATAGTCAATTTCATGCATTTCACGGTCAATTCCCACGATTCCGCTTCACTTCACGGTCATTTCCATGCATTTCACGGTCAATTCCCTTCACTTCACAGTCAATTTCATGCATTTCACGGTCAATTTCCATGATTCCGCCTCACTTCACGGTCATTTCTATGCATTTCACGGTCAATTCCCTTCACTTCACGGTCATTTTCATGCATTTCATAGTCAATTCCTTTCACTTCACAGTCAATTTCATGCATTTCACGGTCAATTCTCACGATTCCACCTCACTTCACGGTCATTTCCATGCATTTCACGGTCAATTCCCTTCACTTCACGGTCATTTCCATGCATTTCACAGTCAATTCCCTTCACTTCACAGTCAATTTCATGCATTTCACGGTCAATTTCCATGATTCCGCCTCACTTCACGGTCATTTCTATGCATTTCACGGTCAATTCCCTTCACTTCACGGTCATTTTCATGCATTTCATAGTCAATTCCTTTCACTTCATAGTCAATTTCATGCATTTCACGGTCAATTCCCACGATTCCACCTCACTTCACGGTCATTTCCATGCATTTCACGGTCAATTCCCTTCACTTCACGGTCATTTCCATGCATTTCACGGTCAATTCCCTTCACTTCACGGTCATTTCCATGCATTTCACAGTCAATTCCCTTCACTTCACAGTCATTTTCATGCATTTCACGGTCAATTCCCACGATTCTGCCTCATTTCACGGTCATTTCCATGCATTTCACGGTCATTTCCCTTCACTTTACGGTCATTTCCATGCATTTCACAGTCAATTCCCTTCACTTCACAGTCATTTTCATGCATTTCACGGTCAATTCCCACGATTCCGCCTCACTTCACGGTCATTTCCATGCATTTCACAGTCAATTCCCTTCACTTCACGGTCATTTCCATGCATTTCACAGTCAATTCCCTTCACTTCACAGTCTTCACGGTCAATTCCCACGATTCCGCTTCACTTTATGGTCATTTCTATGCATTTCACGGTCATTTCCCTTCACTTCACGGTCATTTCCATGCATTTCACAGTCAATTCCCTTCACTTCACAGTCATTTTCATGCATTTCACGGTCAATTCCCATGATTCCGCCTCACTTCACGGTCAATTCCCTTCACTTCACGGTCATTTCCATGCATTTCACAGTCAATTCCCTTCACTTCACAGTCATTTTCATGCATTTCATGGTCAATTCCCACAATTCTGCCTCACTTCACAGTCATTTCCATGCATTTCACGGTCAATTCCCTTCACTTCACGGTCATTTCCATGCATGGGAATGATCATGGTTGAAGCGAATTGATCGCGAAATGCATGCAAATGACCGTGAAGTGAAGGGAATTGACCGCGAAACGCCTCGAAACGACCGTGAATCAATATGGAATTATTTGGGACGACCGTGAAATGCATGGGAATGATCATGGTTTGAAGCGAATTGACCGCGAAATGCATGCAAATGACCGTGAAGTGAAGGGAATTGACCGCGAAATGCCTCGAAATGACCGTGAATCAACACGGAATTATTTGGGACGACCGTGAAATGCATGGGAATGATCATAGTTTGAAGCGAATTGATCGTGAAATGCATGCAAATGGCCACAAAGTGAGGGAAATTGACCGTGAAATGTCTCGAAATGAATTGTTTGGGATGCCCGTGAAATGCATGGGAATGATCATGGTTTGAAGCGAATTGACTGCGAAATGCATGCAAATGACCGTGAAGTGAAGGGAATTGACCGTGAAATGCGCCGAAAGGACTGTGAATCAACACAGAATAGGCAGGAATGACCGTGATATGCATGAAAATGACCATGAAGTAAATGAAATGAACGAAATTGACCGCGAACTGATTGAAATTGACTGCAAAGTGAATATGAAATGGATTTTTGACCATCGACTTGATGGAATCTTGGAAAATAACTAGGTTAGTTGGCTAAAGTAGCTTCTCCTACCCCAAAATCATATAGGGTAAATCAAGTAACTAATTTTGGTTTAGAAGATATTCTCGTTAAATGAATAAAGAAAGAAATGAAAAAAAAGAGAGAAATTTTTTTTTATATGCTTATATATACATATTTATATAAATATGTATTAGCAAAAATTGTAGATAGAATAAAGTTCTTCATGTAAAAAATAAAAATTGAAATATTAAAAAAATTGCATAGATTTTTATGGACTCTAGTTATGGATACGACTATTATCCGTAGATATATCTTCAATAATATCGAGTATACTTCGATATGTATCGAAAATTACATGATCTTTTATGCAAAGTTGCTGGATAGTGTTAGACAATTTTGAAATTTTTTTGATTAATCGAAAAACTACATAGCAAAGTACGTATTGAAAAAGCATGGGCTGCAGTTATGGTAGATTCCAGGCTTCTTATTTTTTTTTTTCCTTGATGTAATCCATACTGCCTCTGTGGGTCCTTTTATGAGGTGTGTGTTATATCCAAACCGTCCATCTATTTGGTGAACTCGTTATAAGTCTTGAGGAGAAAAATAAGACAGATTTAGCTATCAAGTGGACCACACTATAAAAGGCAGTGGAGGATTGAACGTCTACCGTTGAAACCCTTTTAGGGGTCAAGGAAGTTTTGGATCGTTACTAAATTTATTTTTCCTCTCCATCCTGGTCTTTGTTACCTTATGAATAGATTGTATGGAAAATAAATGTTACGGTGGGCCCTACAAAAGTTTCAACGGTGAAAATCAATTTTCTGCTACTCTCTGTGGTGTGGTCCAGTTAATCTTTGAATATGATTTTTTTTTTTTTTTTGGATAACAGTCCGAAATGATATCGAAATATGGATAAACGTCGTGGATATAATAAATACGTAACTGTGGGGCCCATGTAACTTTGATATCTTTTGAGCCGTTCGTACAACTCGGAGTACGAGGAATGTCAGCGCTCGTCTTCGAGCAGCGGCCGATCCGCTTGAAGGAAAAAGCAGGGGGCATTTTCGACCTTTGGCAGGGCGTCCGTACATCCTGGGCGTATTCTAGACAGGGAAAATGAGGTGGGCCTGGTCTCGTAAATGGGCCATAAATGGGTTGTACAGTCGTAAATTTCTCTTGAAAGAAACCGTCCTGCAAAATGATAGGAGGAGCGGATTAGCTATTACCCGGGTTACACCTCAGTTGGTGTTCCCCTAACCGTGTGGGGCCACCTTGATTTATTTATTATTATTTATTTTCGTATCCACGCCGTCCATCTGTTTTTACATGACATTTTAGAATGAGATCTCAAGCATTAAGAATATCTAAATCTCAGGTGGTCCATGCCATTAGAAATAGTGATGAATGACCATTAAAAACTTTTCATAGGCCACAAAGCTTTTAAATCAAGCTAATGTTTATATTTTTCCTTCATTCGAGTCTTCATTATCGACTGATTGGATTGCAAATAAAAATTACGAAAACCTTACATCTAGACTTTTGGAATTTTTAATGGTGAGGCACTCAATCACCACTGTTGCATGTGATGTTGTCCACCTGAGATTTTGATCTACGTAATTATTGAGAATCCCTCCTAAAATAGGCTGGAGAAACGGATGGATGGCGTAGATATACAAAACATCATCAAGGTGGGCCCCACGGTAAGGGCAAAACCCACCTAATCTGCTCCCGATGATAGGACCAGCCAGATTGCTTTTGTACTCAGGCCGTCCGCATGGTGGGGTCCACCTGAGAAGTGGCTTTGACCTTGCACAAGCGTGCACTTCACGTTTGAGCGGCTGATGCGCCTTTTTTTTCCTTTTTTCCTTTTCTTTTCTTTTCTTTTTCCAATCCCTGAGGGACCCACCTCCACAGGTTCCCCTTGATTATAAGATCATAGACGTTGAAAATTTGGATAAAGTTTTGGACCATCCATATGATGACACGACATGTAGTGGGGCCCACATCTCATACCAACTGATTGGCAGATACCACGCATTTAAGCGAATGTATGAAACATGACAAAAGCAAATGATAGCATGTTCCAATTCAACCGGCAAAAGTCAGTTGGCCAACCTATTAAAAAAATTTAAGAGTCGTCCACCCATACTGCCATGTCCCCACATATATGAATGGCCTGGATTTGACCGAGTGTCTAACTCTCTCCCTCCATAGGCTGGATCTCTCCAACGCTTAACCTATAACGTCGTATAGGGTCCATTATCGTGATCGACACGTTTTTTACTACCGTAGACTTCCGAGGTGATATGAAGTTATGGGATTTGAATGGCCCAGATATGGTTGTCAAAAATAAGGTGGATTAAGTATGTTTTAAAAGAAGTTGGATGGCCAAATCAATCCACCAATGTTAATTTATTGGACCATGTGCAACCGTAAGAGAAGGGCCTATATAAAGTGTTTTTAAAGTCAGTGAGTCACGGCCGGAAGAGAAGGGGCCATGTAAAGCCTGGTTTTTTTTTTTTTTCTTTTCTTTTTCAGTTAGCATGTAAAGCCTGTTTAAAAGTGAGTGAGTTAGTCAAGTGCCTGCACTCATTTTGGACAATGGCATGACCTAATCAAATATCTCCTATGTCACTGAAGATATTAGCTGATCCATTTTGTGTTGTCTTCATTAAGCTCATTCTGTTACAATGCAGCGGGACTTTATTAGATGGTAGGTCGCTTTTCTGGTATTTTTTGGTGTTTCAAAATAAATAATTTAAAATTATTTGAAAATTTTCTCCTAAAATTTTTAAAAAGCAACAAATGTTTTTCGGTCTTGTAGTGGTGTGGGTTTAGTCACACATCGGATAGGCAAAAAGAAAATTTTAAATTTAAAAGGTGAAAGTTTTACATAGCGCTTAGGACCCTTTTAGAGGTCATGTGAGTTTGGTTGTTTGTGGATGTCTATGCCATCAGCCTCAATTTATGCCATGAATAACAAGCGCGTGCTGAGCTCGTGCGCGAGCGAGTATACTTGCAAACTTCCAATTTGCAACGGTTGTTTGTTTTGTATTTTTGAACATAGTTGAAAATGGAAAGGATTTCTTTTTCAAAAACCTAATTGCCATGTTTGTTGGCAGGGGTGTGTACACACCCATTCGAGGCAACCTTTGAAGTCTATATAATGAACTTTTCTTATTTCGATATTTTAATTAAGTTTAATCTTTCGGCTCTCTCTTTCTCTTCCTTCGAATCTCTGCAACAATTTTATCTGATTCAGTATTCGGGTTAAACGTATAGTGATGGTTTGGTTCTTTATACATCGGATGCGCTGGTGTGACGAAATAACATTCAAGGGTATCCTGAAGATTGATTATCCAGTATTCCTATTGCACTGAAGACATCGTCCAAGGGAGAACAAATCAATTTCAAGCCAAGTGACTTTCGTTGCGCCTTGAATAATATAAGTTTTCTAAATTCATCCTTATACAAATATCTAACTTTCTTTTAATTTTTAATTCTGAATTTTCATAATTACGGATTTAAGAATCCGTCAATTTCTACAATCTTGAAATTGATTCAATGATCTGTACATCTATAGCAATGACAAACATAACAATAAACCCAACTACCAAATTGTCTAAAATTGAACAATTTTCTGAAAACCATTTTAAAAATGTGGCAACAGAAACTTAGTTTCTTTTTATATACATTAAAAGTATCTTATATGCTATTTGATACTTTCGAATATGAAGCCAATAAAGAATCTATTGTAAGGGATGACCATAACTGCAAAAATTATATTATGAATTCCATTTCTAATGAACTATATGACGTATGCGCTATATATGAAAGATCCAAGGATATCTGGTCGGCATTGGCTAAGAAATGTGTTAGAAGAAGCCGGTGTCAAAAAGCACGATATTTCCTTCTTTCTAAACTTTTCTATATTAGATGCACGTATCTAATCAGATACTTTAATATCAAAGCTTAGTGCATAGGCTTATATCTGAATGATTAAAAATGGATAATGTTTTCCTTAAAGGTGCTTTAATTGAAAAATTCCATCCATTCTGGAAAGAATACAAAAATAATATGAAACATAAGAAAAATAAAATTTTCATGAAAAATATTATTGTAAATATTCGAATAGAGGAAGTCAATCGTATAAGGGATCAAAAGGAAAATGCTATTGACACTTCTTCAAATGCTAACCTAATTGAAACAAATTAGGAGAATAAGAGGATCAAAGGATCATGTTCTCACCGTGGAAAAGTAGGTTACCTTATTGATCAATGTATATACTTAGAATGAACATGTTTCAACCATGGAAAACCAACCATCGTATTGAATAATGTAGGCTCAAAAATAAGAAAGGAAAACCGGTCAAAAATAAAGAAAAATATTTTCATTGTGGTAAACTTGGGCATCATATTGGAGAGTGCAGCATAATAGGAAGACTTCTCAAGCTCATGCCAATTAGATTGAACAAAACAGACAAGATGAAATAGTTGCGGTATTATCTAAAGTGAACCTTATCAACACAATACATTGAATATTAAACATTGGGGCTATTCATCACATCGGTAATAATCTAAGCATGTTTGCCTCCTACAAAGTTGTAGAGGATGAAGAAGTATTTATGAAAAATGCTCGAACCTCCTCAGTAGTCGGAAAAAAGAAGAAGTGATATTAAGGCTAACTTCTAGAAAGACCCCTGCACTAAACAATGTTTTACATGTGCCTGACATTAGAAAAAATTTAGTTTATATCTCACTTCTGAATAAATTAGGTGTCGAATTGGTTTTCAATTCAAATAAGGTCGTATTATCCAAGAATAAGGCATTTGTTAGGAATAGTTACTATTATGATGGACTGTTTGTACTGAAAGTATCCACTATTGATATTAATAAGATGAATTCTAGTTCTGCTTACATGGTTGAGTCACTTGATTTATGGCATAAGACATTAGGACATGTAAATGTAAATATTCTGAAAAGAATGAAGAAAATAAGTTTTATACCTGATTTTCCAAATTAAGAACCAAATAAATGTAAAGTGTGTGTACAATCTAAATTCCATAAGAAATAATTCAAATCAGTTTTTAAAAAATATAATATTTTAAAACTGATTCATAGTGACTTGGATGATTTTAAGAATCACATGTTTAGAAATGAAAAAAGATACTGCATAACCTTCATAAATGATTTTTCAAGATACATTAGGGTATACTTGTTAAGAAGTAAAGATGAAGCCTTTGAGTTCTTTATCAAATATAAGACAGAAATTGAAAACCAGATAAATAAGAGAATCAAGAGACTTAAAATAGATAAGGAAGGTGAATAGGAATCATTACATTTTAAGGAATTTTGTGAAAAGAATGACATTATACATTAAACCACCGGCCCTTATACACCTGAACAAAACGGTATGACATAATGAAAAAATAGGACTTTAAAAAAAATGATGAATGCAATGTTGGACAATTTTTTTTTACCCTTAAATATGTAGGGAGAAACCATTATTTGTGCTTGTCACATCCTAAATATAATACCTTATAAAGTCACAGGTAAGACACCCTATGAACTATGGAAGAAACATTATACTAGTTATAAATATCTTAAAGTGTGGGGATAGCGAAAATAGGGTTACTGAAAACTAAGAAAATGAAATTAAGTCCGAAAACAAAAGACCGTATGTTTATACGATACATACTGCAGCCTATCGATTCTTAGTTTTAAAATCTAAGGATAATATCCTAAATCCTAACACTATCATTGAGGTAAGAGATGCAAAATTTGTTGAAAATGTTTTTTCAATGAAAATTGCATATAAAAAAAAATTAAAATTAATGATGCTTCAAATATTACTTTAAGTAGTAAGAATGTAGAAAGAGAAATTATAAATGAAATAGAATCGAGGAGCATAAAGGTTAATTCTATATATTTCCCATTGAAGATGATTCTCTAACATATACAGAAGCTATTAATTCACCTGATGCATCCTTTTGAAAAGAAGATATAAATGATGAATTAGAATTCATTATGTTTAATAAAACTTGAAAATTAGTAGTCTTACCACCTGCGAATAAGATAATAGGATGTAAATAGATTTTGAAGAAAAAGTTAAAACTCGATGACACCATTGACAAGTTTAAAACTATATTAGTGACTAAAGGCTTCAAACAGAAGGAAGGAATAGACTACTTTGATATAAATTCTCCTGTAGAATAGATCTTTTCTATTAGAGTCCTTATTGCATTGACATCTATATACAAACTTTTTGTACATTAAATGAATGTCAAGACAGCTTTTCTGAATAGAGATTTAGAAAAAAAAAAATACATGGATTAACCTGAGGGTTATAAAATTGAAGATCAAGAAAACAAAGTATGTAAATTAATCAAATCCATATATGGTTTAAAACAAGCTCATAAACAATGACATAATAAATTTGACAATGGTTTGAAATCTAATGACTATTGAATAAATGATGCAGACAGATGCGTGTATAGAAAATTCATAGGTAATGAAAGAATTATCATTTGTTTGTATGTAGATGGCATGCTCATTTTTGAAATTAGTCTTAAGTTAATTAACTCTACTAAGAAATTCTTATCGTCACAATTTGATATGAAAGATTTAGGCAAGTTAACATGATTCTTGAAATAAAAGTAAAAATGAAAAGATTATAGTTTTATTCTATCTCAATTTCATTACACTGAGATTGTGTTAAAATATTTTAATCACTTTGATTGTATACCTGTTAACACTCATTACGATTATTCGATACATCTAAAGAAAAACACAAGAGAAAGTGTATCACAACTTGAATATTCTAAAATCATTGGCAGCCTAATGTACCTAATGAATTGCATAAGGTTTAATACAGCTTATGCTGTAAATAAATTTAAAAGATACACTCATAATCTTAATCATAATCATTAAAATGCTCTATCTAGAATACTAATGTATCTAAAAGGTACAATCACATATGGTATACATTACATCAACTTTCCTGCTATATTTGAAGGATATAGCAATACTAATTGGATTACAGATTCAGATGAAACAAAATCCACAAGTGGATATGTTTTTGTTTTGGGTGAATGATCCGTCTCTTGAAAATCTACCAAATAAACTTGTATTGCTCGGTCTATTATGGAATCCGAGTTCATCGCTTTGGAAAAGGCTGGACTAGAGGCAAAATGAAATAGAAATCTATTGACTGATATATCTTTGTGGTTAAAACCTGTTTCGGTTATATCTCTACATTGTGATTGTCAAGCCACTATAGCAATGACTAAGATTTATAATGACAAAAGTAGACACATTCGACTTCAGCATAATATAGTAAGACATTTCTGTCTAAACTAAAAGTTGTTATTTTGAAACATGTGGGGGATTGTTGTATGTTTTCGTGTTTTAAAATAAATAATTTAAAATGATTTGAAAATTTTTCAAAAAGTAATAAAGATTATTATTTTTTCTTTTTTATCTTGTAGTGATGTGGGTTTAGTCCCACATTGGATAGGCAATATTTATTGTTATTATTATTATTTTGTGTTTATAAGATGAAAGTTTTGCACGGGTTTAGGCCTCTTTTAAGGGGCACGTGAATTTGGTTCTTTGGGGGGGGGGGGGGGGGGGGGGGGGCTATGCCATTAGCCCCAATTAATGCCATGAATCATACGCGCGCGCACCTCGAGCCGGGCCAGGTTGTGGACGTGGCGTAGTGCGGTGCGGTGTGCGTGTGTGAACACGAGTATACTTCCAAGCCTAAAAGTTTTATTGTCTTTTTAAATTTTCGATTTGCAACGGTTATTTATTTTGTATTTTCGAATAGAGTTGAAAAACGGAAATGGTTTCTTCTTAAAAAACCCAATAGCCATGTCTGTTGGCAGGGATGCCTACACACCCATTAGAAGCAACCTTTAAAATCTATATAATGGACTTCTTTGATTCTGAATTTTTAATCAAGTTTAATCTTTTGGCACACTCTCTCTCTCTCTCTTACTTCGAATCTCTACAATGATTTCATCTGGTTTAGGGCCTATTTGGCTGGACTGATCCCACGGTATTAGGAGGGATGGGATCGCGATATCTCGGGATATGCATGACGAGCCAAATAGACCCGGTGAACTTGTCACGGGATATAAGCAATCCCATGGATCATAAAACAATCCATTGACATCACCATCATTACCTTAAAATTGATCCCATCCCTTCGTTGGACGGATTGGAAGGTAAAATCCTGGGATATGCCAGGCGTGCCAAACAGAACCAGTGAACTTGTCCCAGGATATAGCATTCCCATGGATCTTAAACCAATCCACTGACACCACCATCATTACCTTAAAATCCATCCCATCCCTCCTAATCCCATGGGATTCGCCCAGCAAAACACGCCCTTAGTCTTTAGGTTAGACGTACAGTAACGGTTCGGGTCTCCGTACATTGAGTGTGTCGTGTGATGAGACAACATTCGAGGGTATCTTGGAGATTGATTGTCCAGTATTCCTGTTGCACTAAGGACAATGTCCAAAGAAGGATAAATCGATTTTAAGCCGAGTGACATTCGTTGCGCCTCGAATCATATAAATTTTCTAAATTCATCCTTATAAAAATCTCTAATTTTCTTTTAGTTTTTAATTCCAAATTTTTATAATTAAGTATTTATATATCCAAAAATTCTTATAGCTATCAGAATATATAAATCTATATTACATGTGATTTTTTATAATAGTATATCATCAAATCAAATCCTATCACATTAAAACTAAAAGTAACGTCTGCACGTGGAAGGAGCTATCTCTATATGCATGCCCGTACTCAATCAATATCCGTTTAAAGTTGTAAGTTCAAGTACTACTCGCTATCTTTAACAGTGTCATGTGGCCCAATCAAATTCCACCCCGTCAGGTCACCATAAAGGTCAAGAATAACAGGCCACCATGCAATTTATGTATGAGCATGACATCCATATTTTTTGGAAGGTATTGAAAGGGTGGATGGCATGGATTTCAAGGTAACAACGGTGTTGTCAGTGGATTGTCTTAAGATCCATAAGATTGCTATATCCCCGGATTGCTATATTGAGTCTGTTTGGCACGCCCAGCCAATCCCAGGATTAAACCTTCCCATCCCTTCCAATCCCTCGAACTAAACACGTTCCAGGAAAATTTGAACGGATTAGGGTGGATTGGATGGGATTTAAAGCTAATGATGGTGTTGTCAGTGGATTGTCTTAAGATCCACGGGATTGCTAGATCTCGGGATCAGATCACCCCATTTGTTTAGCATGCCTGGCCAATCCCAGGATTTAACTTCCAATCCCTTCCAATACCATCCAATCCCTTCCAATCCACTCGTCCAAACAGGCCCTAAAGTAGTCAGAAAAAAGATGTAAGTGGGACACATCACAAGGAACGGTGGTGTAACACCTCAGATTTTTGCTAACCTGGAGTTAGGTATTCTTAGGCAATGAGTCGCTCATAATACCTTAATTGACTTATCAGAACTCAATCTTAAAGTCTAAAATTACTTTTCAACCCATTTCCTTCAAAATCTTACAATTCCTTTAAAAATCTTACCTTTCACCACCTTATTATTCAAATTTCTCCAAGTACTTTCATATTAGATATAAATCCTAAAGTTTAAATGGTAAAGAACTATACTTAAACTAAATCTTACTGTAAATGGTAAATACATGAAAAAAGGGCTTTTGACTATTGAATTTTTAGAATATAATAATATAGATAGGATATTTGGATAAATTAGCTTCTCCTACCCTGAAATCGTATATTGTACGTCACGTAACTCATTCTAAATTGAAAGATACATCCATTTCAAATATCGGATTGGCGAAACCACATCAAACGGAGTCGGGGACCTATCGGAGCATGTCCAGGGGAGCCCACAGTGGGTCCCACATGTTTCTAGGGTCCAGGGGGTGGGAGGACCTCGCCCCACTGGCAAGCCATCACTGGTTTGTCTAGTGGTCGGTGAGGCCCTCCCCAGTTTGGTGAGACCTCGTCCATACAGCGGGCCTGGCAGGTCGGGCGGCCCGTTTTCTACATTTTTTCTGCACTTTTCGTCTAACTTCAAAAAGTCATATCTCTCTCGTTATAATTTCAATTTAGGTTATTCAAAAGTTAGATTGAAGAAAAATGAGTCTAATTTTATATAAAAATAAGTGAAAAATATAATAAAATAATTAATATATTTAAAAATGGGTCGATGTGACAACTGTCCAAAAATCATAGTTTGGACAGCTGCTACTTCTGGAAGTTTTAGAATTTTTCTACAATATGAAATCTCATGAAATTAGGTAAAGATGGATTAAACTTGATGATGAACTTCTAAAAAAATAATTAAAATAATATACTAACTAGAAGTACCAGAAAGGGGCGTAGAACTTTCCTATGACCATATTCTGTCGTAGTTAGGGTATAATTTAGTTAAGTACTAAACTAAATACCCAGTAGAATTAGCTTAAACCACTTTAAATACGAACTACAAGACCTAAAATGAGTAAAACCGCTAATGATACATTACGTAGAAACCTAAGATCAATCTCTAAACCCGGTTGCTCTCGGGAGTACGCCGAAACTTCGTATCGGACCTGGATCGCACGTCGAAAGTTCGATTACCCCAAAGCTATACGAATACGACTGTCTTGCTGGACTTGACAACCACCTCGAAAATCAAGTCCAGAGGGTATCTTATGACGATTTACTTGAGCCCGGAGCGAAGTATGTGAGAAACGTGAATGTTTTTAGAATTAAATTCGAATTTAAGAAATCTGAGTCGTGTCGCTTATGGGCCAAATATAAGGGTTCAGACCGTCAGAATCTGACCCAAATACACCCTCAGATAAGAAAAAATGTCCCACACATGTTAGTGCACTTGTGGCCCTAATCGAGTACCAGTGACCGTTGAACTGAAACAGGTCCCCCACTGCCGATCCACTGATCCGATCAGACTGAAAACTTAACCTAACCTAGATCCATGGTCAGGGAGCTTAAGTCCGATTGCACACAAAAAAGGTGCCTCCAGAACAGCTTCGTTGGATCGAAACGGCCCGCATTTGACTAAAATATAAGTATACCATGGCCCTGGGGCCATTCGTGTCAGTCCTGGGCCTATATAAGGACCATAAACTCACCCCTCTCTCTCCCATACGAATTTCAAAAGCCCTAGGTAAGAGAGAGAGAGAGAAAGGGAGAGGAAAAAAAGAAGGAAGAAGGGGGAGTTTGTGAGGAGTTTTGCTGTAATCCTTCCCTGTTGTTACGCACACTGAATCGCCTCTCTTCTACGTTATTCTATGAACTTTGAGTTCGATTTGGGTAAGTAAACCCTAACCCTAATCTATCTTAGGGATTCAAATAGAGTAGATTGTGAAATAGTTAACTTATTTCATAAATTAGGTAGCCGTTGTGCCATAGACGAAGGTGCCATAGACGAATCGAGTTCATAGTCGGTGTACCGGCAAAAGGTGCGGACTATAAACGTTTAGGTTATGGTTTTCAAGGCTTTCAATGTCAGTTAATGATTTATGACTGACTTGATTGCTGTCACATGTTCTTAGATGCAAGGATTCTCCGTTTATTACATATATATGTGACTATGTTGAATATAATGTATTTCATGTGTTTGTTGAAATGTTTGAATGAATATGAAATAATGATTTGTGCTTGTTACGAGTGATGTGTGGGAATACATGATTATTGTACGTATGGAAACTCCTATGTAGAAGGATTTGCTATAATATGTGGTTTAACTAATTTATTACAAGTATCTAATATGTGTAGTATAAGTATTTGATGAAATGTTTGAATAAGAAAATGCTTGTTTTTATGTATGTAATGAGGGCGTTGAGATAGGATTCTCAACTCCCTTATCTGTAGTTACAATTCCCTTTATGTAACCTGTCCTAATACTATGTGATTTGTGGATAAAATGCCTATGTAGGATAATATGTACTCCATGTGTTCGCTAAATTGTTTATATGAGATTTATATCTGAATTAGCTGCTCATGCTATCTTGACTAGTGCATATGAATGCCTACTGCAATTGACTGTATTTGGGACTACGTTGTAGTCCAGGCAATCGATAACAATTTCGATTTGAGTGGCCGAGCTAGTCTCGCCACAATTGATGCGTTTGGTGAATCCGAGTCGTACGAGGATCGTCAACAATGGTACCTTGTCGATTAATTCAGCGTACGCTCGTACTAGTCAAACTCATCTAATAAACCGATTGGCCCAATGTATGTTCACCATGTATGGACGCCACTGCTTGAACCTAAGGTACTAAACTTACTAGTGAAAAGCCTCTTTAACCTTGGTACCTCGATCTGCTAAGACTCATGAGTTAGACGTGGTAGTATGGGACACTGTGGTTGAGCTGTCGGCCTACGCCTGGGTGACGAGCCCACCCGTAGTGACCAGTGAGTAAACTAGACTCGTGATTCGAATATGGTGGTATGAGACACTGTATTTGAGTTGTCGGCCTACACTATTCAGGTGACGAGCCCTTTGTAGTGACCTCGAGCATACTCTGAGACTGCATTGAGGCGACGAGTCTTTCCGTAGCCACTAGAGTATGAACTAGGCCTACACTGATCAAGTGACGAGCCCTTTGTAGTGACCTAGAAGCATAACATCGTATGAGATTTACTAGGACTGACGACCTTAGAATGGATCACTGTTTGGAAATTGATATAAGGGAGGTACCTTAGCTTCCCAATCCCACTGTATGAATAAACCTAAGTAAGAACCTGACTAATCATATGTATGCACCGCATTGCATATGCTTTGGCGAGGAAGAGCACTTTCGGAAGGATGTCATGCGCGCCGTGAGATGAAGACGCTGATGGAGTGTAGGCGAGGGCATGCATCATTATTTCATATCATTCTTGCATTAACATGAGTACTTAGGACCTGATTGTTATATTTCTTTATCATTACTATTTGACTGAATTGATAACATGTTAACCTTTGCTTTATTATTCCACTGAGTTGATCACTCACTCCCACGTTACGGGACGGTGTTTTAAACACCAACCAGCCCCTGTTTTAGTTTCAAATGATGACGATGCTTGCGAAGCAGAGCCAGATTTTTATAATGATGAGGAGGGTTTCTCCTATATGCAGCTATGAGGTGGGTCTATGTAGACCATGTCCTGATCGACGGGGTTACAGGGATGCTGATTAGATGTCATTACACTTGTTATTTTGCACATTTGGAATACCCATGTATCTTCATTTTATTCATTTTTGGAGTATACATACATACATATATATATATATATATATATATATATATATATATATATATATATATATATATATATATATATATATATATATATATTTAACCTGGTAACATGTTCACAATCTAGAGACTTACAACAGTTTATATATTTTATATATCATCACAGTCTTCCGCTTGCGAAATTTAACTGTCTCTGGAATATGATATGCTGTTTTGGTATAATCCCACTTATGTTTAATGCACTAATCTGAACAATATTCAATCATCATTATCTATGTTGCATAAGTGATGCATTGGAACTCAGAAGCTGAGCTTCTGCTCGACCCCTGATTTTCAGGGCATTACAGGTGGTGATTAAAAACATTTGAGATTGTGTGTGGGATCCATTGTCTTTTACATTTACCATCCAACCCATTCAGTGGAGACAAACACTTAGGATGAATGGACACTATGGAAGTCATGCCATCCCACAACCAATGTTGGCCCCACCATGTGATTGTTTTAGAGGTTTTAGGTATGATTTTACATGGCCCACCTGAATTTTGGATGGACATTATATTTCGGCTTCAAAGAGCAAAATAAGAGATACATATGATGAACGGATTCCATGTCAAGTGCATATTACTGTGGGCCCCACATATGACGTTGTAGTTTGACCTTAACCTACAAACCGTTTTAATGGATCTGAACTCTTTATTTATGAATGGTAGTTTGTCCTTCCGACGGATAATTCAAAGGTGATGACTCGTCTATCTTAATATCCCACGACACTCAATGACTTAGCTAATTTTGGACCCAAATGGACGGACCATTCAATGAAAATCGCATTAATTGGACAATCTTATCTGTCCAAGTTTAGGGTTTGAATATGGAATGCGGACCCCCATATATCCAACCATTCATTTGATAGGTCAGTCGATCTACATCTACAATGAGGTACGCACGGTCAGGATCGTCAGATAGAGACATGTTGTGTGTCCGTCCGAGGCCGAGAAATCTATAGCTGGTGTAAGTAAGACGAACAAATGAGAACAGAAAGCCCCTCATTTCAACCGACTTAAGTGTCCTCCGTGAAATGATCAAGTGGACTAAATGAATTCAAACCTTTCCATGCACCTAGTTGCACTTGGACATGTTGGTATTAACATCATATATATGGACCGTCCATTAGAACCAATCCAATCTTCGTAGGCTTTCCTGAAAAAAATCAGATCAGGTGGATGTAGAGCTGTACGCGAGATGAACTTAGTCGAGCTTAGGCCGGCTCAGCTCGGCTTGGCCGGCAGGCTATTCTAACTCAAAGTAAGATTTGCTTGAACCTGACTTGCCAGCTCAGCTCATCTCAATCAGCGGCATGAGCCAAGCTTGAGCTTGATCTTTCAAGCCCAGTTCCAGTTCCAACTACTAGCTGAGTTTGAGTTAGATTATATATATATATATATATATATATATATATATATATATATATATATATATATATATATATATATATATATATATATATTTATTTATTTATATATATAAATATTTACAAAATATTTATATTAAGTGAACTTGTTCCAAGTTTGAGTTAAGTTTTGAGCCAAGTTGGTCTAGCATGCACTCGGCTTGAATTTTTTTTTTTTTTGAGTTTAAAAAATCAGCTTAACTCAGCTTAAACCCAGTTTCAAGCGGAGTTGAGGCGAGTAGAGCAAGTTACCCGAGCTAACTGGTTCATGTACAACTCTAATTGGATTATTCAAAACAGTATTGCTATAGGCACGTAAAAGATGAATGGGCAGGATTGTTTAGAGAAGATAGGTCTAGTAGCATAGGCGTAGGACCATAAGATTAATGTGATTTTTAAGAGTGGTGAATTAAGTGTTTATTGAGCCTAACGGACAGTTTAGATTGATGATGTGAATGCCATTGAGTCCAAATGCATCCAGGTGAATAAGAAGGTCTACATACACTTATCCTATGTCATATCTCTTGCTGTTATTGTAAGGAGATAGCGATCCACCTTGAGGAATATCCAATTTCCAGCTTGTTCAAGAAGAGATCATGATTCGGTGATCCAGACCGTTGGTTTACATAAGATAATCCTAACCATTTAGTTTACAGATCTTAAGATAATAAATTTGACAAACATTCAAATCAAAAAAAAAAAAAAAGAAGCCCAAAATTGGTAGCTAGGATCTTCTAATCTGAAATGTTATGGCCTATATGGTCCATCCATTGTGGGGTATAAAGGAATGGACCATGCGCCCTACTCATACAAATTGAAAGTCTAAGCATGATTGTTTGGCTGCCCAAGAATTCTTTCTTGGCTTATCATTTTCCTAGCCTTCATGAAATAATGTTATGCTTTATTTGTATTTTATTTCATTTATGAGTTTATCCTTAAAATGGATGCACCAACCTTTACATGTGGAGTGGATTCTTGGGAAAATGTTCAGTTGATTAGACAATTGTGATGTTTTGATCAATCATTAAGGTTATTTATGAATGGATGGATGATCAAAATTATTTTGTTATAAATTGTTTAACATGTTGGATGTGAAAAGTAGAGAAGAAATCATTGTCTGTTTTCTTTGATTTTGGAGGGGAAGCATTTTTATTTTTATTTTTCTAAAAATGAGAAATAAAGATGATATTAATAATGTAAAGTAAAAAATAACGGTGGACGTTGAATTTGACTTATGGCATTTTTGGTTTGCAGTAATTGTAAGAAATTTAGTGGAAATAAGTAATAATTATTTACTTTGCTTTTTCATGACATGTGATGTTGACTAGTATGGTGGTGTGAGGTCAGTACCTTATGTACATGGCAAAAAATGGGTGGACCCCATTATAATGTCTGTGTTTTATCCACACCATCCATTCAACTTGTCGGATCATTTTATGATAAGAGCTCAAAAATGAAGCAGATCCAAAGCTCAAGTGGACCACACCATATGAAGCAATGCGATAATGACACTTACAGTTGAATCCACTGTTTTCTATGGTGTGGTCCACTTGAGCTTGGTATGTATCTCATTTTTAAGCTCATGCCCTAAAATGATGAAACAATTGAATGGATGATGTGGATATAACACATGTATCATGGTGGGGCCATAAAGTTTTAGCTTGAAAACTATTGGATTTTACAGGAGAAATTTCTCATCTTTCATATAGCTAGTGACACTTGCAATTATTGACCTTTTACCATTGTTTTTTTTAGTATTTACCACCAACTAAATAAACCCTTAAACCAAGCAACTTTTCCAAAGTAGTAAAATTGATTGAAAATGACAAAAGACGCATATTTCTCCCCAAACTCTTAAATGACTAAAAATAAAGTGATGGGGACATCACGCGCACACGTGCACACACGTATGTAAGGAGAGGGAGGGCCCCACTGTCGATTTGGCTTGATGATGACATATAGGGAGGGCATCCTAGTCAGAAGACAGAGTTTTGATTCATTGGAGTGGATCCGATAATCAAGTAAAGCCCATCATGAGATCTCATGATCGGGACTCACTAGTCAGATTAAGTTCATATTTTAAGTTTTGTTTATTTATATTATTTAGAATATCATGAACGCTTTAGATTTCTTTGATTGGTTGTTATTTTGGTTTACTTTATCACCAAGTAATAGGTTGTGCATATGATGCGAATTTTGGGTATAGAGTTTTCTTACAAATAGGCACCCATTATAGTTCTTTTGATTCATTAAAGTTTAATAAAAAATTCTTGCAAGTTTTTTTTTCTACTTTCTAAGTTTCTAAGTTATGAAAAAATTCAAGTGGGTACGAAGCCCTCCCTTTTTGAAGAGTTAACTACTGTAGTGCGAAGTCACATCTATCCTCATTTGCCCCTACCCTATTCCATCCATATCTCTCACTTTCTACAGTCATCCTTACTTCGAATCCATCAGTTTTTGCAGCCGTTCTTTTTCCTACAGCCAGTTTCTAGAATTCGGCCCTACAGGAGGGACGAAACTTCGACGGAGCACGACCCATAGACCATATGTCGGATCGCCACAAAACTTGGAGGTTTTGAAGACCCCCCTGGCCGACCAGAGCCAAGGAGTCCATTTATGAAATCAAGCCCTGCTCGCACATGCAGCCAGACTCATACGCATGTACGCATGGCCCTACCGCTGTCCGCACGCGTGGACTTTATTCGGTTCATGTTTTTTCTCCTTATTTTCTATCTTTTCATACCTATTTTTATAAACCCTAGCCCTAGATTTCATTATCCTTAATTTATTTATCTTTTTTCTCACCCTAATATTCCTTAAGTTGAAATTGGTGAATCCCTTGGATTAGAGACTAATTGTTGTGCATGTTTGGATGAATATTACTTATCTTTGAGTATCGTTTGGTTCATAATTTTTATTGATCCAGCCCTAACATTTGTAGGCTTGGACCCACATAGATTCCCCTTCGTTGAATGTTTGGACTTTTGCGTGGTATATAGAATTTGTGTAATTGTTTCTGAATTAACATGATCTTAAACCTGAAATCTTGCACATCATATTTGAATTTCATGTCATACATCAAATTTGGTATCAGAGCTTAAGGTTCTTGTATGGGAATACATCACATATTTAGGGTTTACTTTGTTTCAGTCCTTCATGTATCCAGTTCATCATATATAGCTGCTTAAAATTCTGTATTTATTGATATTAGTTGCTGAAATTTCTGATTATCAGGAAGTTAACAATTCATATTGCTATAACTTTCTGTTATTCCCTTATTTTGACAACTATATTGCTGAATTTTAGTAACATTGCGTAGTTTCCCTCATATAGAATCTCGTAGGATCATTTAGTCCCATTTAGTTGCATATAGTCATCATAGGAAGTCCTTAGGTGGAGTTAGCAGTCGTATGCCCCCACATATGGGCCGTGGTTGGTTTGCACCCTACATTAAACATGAAACGATTTCAAGAGTCACTAAACAAAGTGTCCCAACAGATCGAGTCTGTGGGTAAGCATTTGGAATAACATATAGACCAACGCTTTGAACAATTTGAGGTGTGCATTACCCAACTAAAGGCCTCCACCGGGCTAAACCCCACCATCGGGGTAGATGTCCAATCTCAGGCATATGAATAAGAGGATAAATAGACCAATGAATGAAGTTGACTAAGGAATTAATTATGGGCATGCGCCCATGCACCCACCCCATGAGGGATATTAAGACCACTATTTTGAGGGGTACAATATGTGTGGCTTTATGGCTGGAGAGAGTGCAACAAAGACTAGTGTCAAGTTACCACTGAGGCCATTCCGGTGGTGGATGAATTTTGTGATGTCTGTCCTAATGATCTACCGGACGAGTTTCCCCCGATGAGGGATATGGAGCACACTAGAACATGGGACACCGTAATACTTACAGTAGAGTTTGCGTTTAATAGTTTTGTCGATAGGTCCACAGGTCTCAGTCCTTATGAAGTCGTTATTGGTTATAAACCTGAGAAAACTATTGATCTTGTCCCTATGTCATTGTTACATAGGCCATCAGAGCCTGCAGAGTCTTTTGTGCGTCACATTTATTCATGGTATCAAGAAATCAGGCAGAAGATCACTACTATTAATGAACATTACAAATTTTTTGCTGAATAACATAAATATTTTAAGGAATTCAATGTAAGGGACTCTATGATGGTCTGCATCAGGCCTGAGCGGTATCCTCCGGGGGCTGTTTTTAAGTTACATGCGCGTAGCGCTGGATTCTTCAAAATTATAAAATGAAACGATCTTAATGCATATGTGATAAATCTTCTACCTTTCATGGGAATTAGTTCCACATTCAATGTGGAGGATCTAATTACATTTCAAGGGACCATTGATGCATTGTTCAGCCTTTCACCTAGCCATCCTGATTCTCAATACATGACCCTCTTTCAACCCATTTTCCTAGTCTTTACATCCCATACCTGCCTGTCCCGACCTGTTTTCCCAGCTTCTACCTTCATACCTACTCTTCCTGACCTTTTTTCTCAGCCTCTACCTCTCATACCTAACCTTCACATACACAGAGAGGAAATAAAGGATATTATGGACCATTAGATAGTTTCAACGTCGGACGTCGAGTTTTAGAAGTACCCGGTTAAATGGAAGTCACGTTTATTTTCAGATAGCACGTGGCTCACTGAAGAGGAGTTCTAGAGACTTGATCCTGACATCCTGGAGCGGTTTAGGAATTTTATTTCTCCAGTGGTGAAATCTTGGCAGTCGGAGAGAATTGATGGGGACATCAGCGCACACGCCCACGCCACCCCTCATGCACGTACACAAGGAGAGGGAGGGCCCCACCGTCGATCTAGCTCGATGACGATATCAAGAGAGGGCTTCCTGTTAGAAGACGGAGTTTTGGTTCATTGGAGTGAGCCCGATAATCAAGTAAAGCCCATCATGAGATCTTATGATAGGGGCCCACTAGTCGGTTTAAGTTTAAATTTTAGATTTCGCTTATTTATATTATTTAGAACATCATGAACATTTTGAATTTTTTTTATTAGTTTTTATTTTGTTTTACTTCATCGCCAAGTAATAGGTTGCGCATATGACATGAGTTTTGGAGTATAGGGTTTTCCTATAAATAGGCATCCCTTGTAATTCTTTTGATTCATTGAAGTTTAATAAAAAATGTCTGTAAGTTTTTTTCTACTCTCCGAGTTTCTAAGTTTTGAAAAATTTTAAGTGGGTGTGAAGCACTCCCTTTTTGAAGGGCTAACTACCGTGGTACGAAGCCACATTTATCCTCATACCCCCAATCCTATTCCATCCATATCTCTCACTTTCTATAATCATCCTTACTTCAAATCGACCAGTTTTTGCAGACGTTTTTCTTCATACAGCCAGTTTCCAGAATCTAGTTATACAGGAGGGCCGAAACTTCGACGAAGCAGGGTGCACTGACAGTACATCGAATCGCCATAAAATTTGGTGGTTTTGAAGACCCCTTGGCCGATGTTGAGGGTCAAATATTGCATATTAGATCCCAATTATTACTCAAATTTACGTGCATGATACTGTTTAATGGTCCGATTTAATCGCGTTTGTGATGCAGGGTGTAATTACGAGCTAGGAATGAAAAAAGGTGCTTAAAGCTGAGATTTAGTGCTCAAAATTCACCAAAGAATGGACTCCAAGAGACCGAGATCAAAGGATATACACGCTAGAAATCCTAAGAAACCGAGAAACTGAAGCTCAAGTGGCCCGAAACGCTTTCAGAGTGCAAGATCATAGGGTTCCAACCATTTGTTCGGCTTGAAACTTCATTCATGTCCTGAGGACCATAAATGAACCGTACACGTCAAAAATCAACCATTAGATCTCTGTGAAAGTGGCCCAACGGATAGATCAGCCCATGCATCTTTGATTTGGGGCCCACCTGAGAATTGGTTATGTTCGCTTTTGGTCTTAACGTCTAAAATGATACTATAAAATGGATGGATGGATCAGATTTCTCACGAACATCATATTGGACCCCACTTGAACATGAGCATGCATAGTGCACAAGTGCACTCGCCGAGCATGGCAATGCAGAGGCGGTCAAACCGTCTCTTGACCGAACATTCCCTCTCCATTTCAAATTCCTCCCAGCGAAGGAAACAGGGACTTGCGGTTTTCCACCAGCAACATCCAAATCAACGATCTGGACCGTCCATTTGTCTCGTGGGGCACCCAAAACTCACGCGTAGGTGTTGAAATTCCAGAGGACAGAGTGTATCGGATTTAAATTGTCCAAACGGAGGATGGATGATAGTTGGAGGAATCTATGAGCCACACCGGAATCAATCCTAAACCACCAATTCCCGACCGATTTTTCATGAGAATTTCAATGGACGACGTGGATTCCTCAAGAAATAGGGAGTGTGGGCCCCACAGGTTACGCATGAACGGCCGCCGTGAGCGCAAGAATAGGGGCTGCGGATAGATTGTAGTGGGCCATTAAGATTGCTTCAAGCAGATGATCCGGTCCATTCATTGGGTTTGTGTGATAAAATTAATCAGAACCATGTCAAGCGTGTGCACCCATGCAGTCAATTAAACACGCAGAGTAAGGAACAAGCTGCCATGTTGAATAATAGTGTGGTCCACCCAGAGCTCGAATTAACTTCAATCTTGGAAAAATAGCCTAAATCAAGACTACAAACCTAGTGGACAGAGCTGATTCTTCAATAACCATAGAAGATGGGCCCTACCAAGCATCAAACGCAGGATGGATTTTCTCCTTGCATAAAACTTACACAACATCTGTGTAAGACCCGTATCTTAGTCCGTACCGTTCCGTAGACTTCCGTGGTCTTACCGGTCGAATTCCGGCAACCTTCGACCCTAAACTGATATTTGCGTGCGACCCTGATTCATATGCCGTCAACCCGTATCGACTTAACCTAAGATCTTTACCATAGCGACCGCGCCCCGTTAAGGTTCCGATGCCGCGACTTGCGCGCCGAGACGATACCCTGGTCAAGAGATGTGGGTCAGCGTTCGGTGTGAGGAAAACGCCGCACGTTGTGAAACCCAAGAGAATCTCTACGAGGTGTAACATCAATCCCATCAATCAATCAAATCTTATCACATCACATGTCAAGTACATGTCAAGTACACATCACCTTTCACCCATACCTAAGCAACCACAAAAGTCCAAAAGTTCTTCCATGCCCATACTTTTCTTACACAAAATGCCTCAAAAGTCAAGAAATCCTTTCATAAGCCATGCCTTTCTTACACAAATGCCACCAAAGTCAAAAAAGGGTCTCTTACACCCATCACTCACCACATCCATCACTCCATCATCCATTACTCTCTCTCTCCCTTTTACAAGTCTCTCTCTCTCATTTTCAAACCCATTCTAAGCAAAGGAGAGAAACCCCATACGTATGAGCTCTCTAAGCCTTCCCAAGCAACAAAGGTGGCCCACTTTCCTACCCCATCATCTCCCATCTCAACCATCCAAACCTCATCTCCTCCATTAGGATTGAAGCTAAGGTGCTAAGGAACCCATAGGAGCAAGAAGATTGAACGGTGGGTGCTTGATGATAGTAATTTTTCATATTTTTAAGTTGGGCCAAGTGAGACCAATCGATCAATGGTTTGGATCTCACTTGAGACCCTAAGTTGTGGCCGATGGCCCACTTTGATCATCATGATCATCCATGATGGGGCCATTCTCCATGGACCCCATCATGATGTTTATTTCATTGCATTAGGGAGGTCATCTAGACCGTCCATATTGGTGGAGAAAGGATCTCCACCGTTGAATTCGATTTTTTTGTTAGTTCCATGTGTAAAGGGACCCATTTTATTGTATGATCTCTTACATGGGAGGGCTCATAGTGGCGGAGCCCTCCATCACTCGCGTGTCCCACTCTCCATCTCTCTCTCTCCCTTTTTATTTCTTTTTTTTTTTTTTGTATTTTTTTCATGAGATTACAATAGGGTGGTGTGGCCTATTTGAATGGACCCCACCATGAGGCTTATATTATATCCAAATCCTCAAGTGTGGCCCACTTTATGTATGATGTAGTCACACTGTTCTCCATGAGGTGGCCCACCTGATCAGGGTCCACCTCAATGCACCTTCCTTTAACGACCAAACCGTCCAGCGTCTGGGACGCTGGACGTCTCTGTATAAAGGAAAACACAAATACAAGCTTGGTTCAAAGCTTTGGGGGTGGACCCTTGTGTAGGCCCTACCTTGATGTATATATCCAATCCAAGCCGTCCATCCTCTTACCAACATCATTTTAGCCGTTGAGTAGAAGAATGGAGCTAATCCGCTCATTGGGCGGGCCATACCTCCCAGAACAGTGACTCTCACCATTTAAATTAATTTTAATTTTTTTACAAGCCTGAATATGTTCAATAGCGGAC
Organism: Magnolia kwangsiensis; assembly: GCA_037074715.1. Taxonomy (NCBI): domain Eukaryota; kingdom Viridiplantae; phylum Streptophyta; class Magnoliopsida; order Magnoliales; family Magnoliaceae; genus Magnolia; species Magnolia kwangsiensis. Next base: position 132,111,656 of record CM073574.1, read on the forward strand.
TCATTGGGCTTGTCTTGAGCCAGGGAAGCTAGTGAATGGGGTGAATTTTCTTGTTGCTGGCCCTAGACGCCAAAATTCCTGAAAAAAATGGGTTTCCATTAATTTTTAAAAATAATGGCAAGAGGCAAAGCCTTTGCTCTCTGACGCGCTGCAGTAGGCGGGCGGGCGGACGGATGGTGGGGCAGCCACCTAAGGCTCCAGCCATGGGCCCCACCCTGATGTTTATTTGCCATCTGACCCATTCATCTGGTGGGACCCCTCCTCAGGTGGGCCCCCTCCAAGTTTCAACTAAATCCAAAACTCAGGTGGCCCACACCACACAAAATAGTGGGACTAAACCTCTACCTTTGAAACCCAAATCTGGGCCCACAGAAGTTTTGAATTAGTCTGAAATTTGTGTTTTCACTTCATCCAGGTCCGAGTGACCTTATGAACGGTTTGGATGACATTTAAGCATTATGGTGGGCTACATATGTGGGACCCACAGTGATGAATACATCTCATCCACCGTCCACGGCTGTGGACAGTGGGACCTACCATAATTTATGGGTTTCATTCACACCGTCTGCCTGGCGGTGGAGCCCACCAGGGTTATGTGTTTGATCCGCACCGTCCACTATTTGGACGGTGGGACCCACCGTGATGTATGTGTTCTATCCACTCCATCCAGCCATTGATGGGGTGGCCACATCATAGGAAACAGTGTTGATTAAAGTCCACTGTTGGGACACTTTTGGGTTGGCAGAGGTTTTGGTTCAATATTAAATTTATTTATTTTTATTTCCACCCTGGTCAGGGTGACCTTATGAGCAGATTAGACAACAGGTAACATTATGGTGGGCCCCACGTGGGACCCACCATGATGCAATGTTGCATCCAATCCGTCCTTCCACTTTGAAAGCTCGTGATATTTATGAACCCATTTAAGACACACAAGGTCCATGAGACTGGACCCATTTGATGTAATTTAAAGCCCAAGGGAGTAGGCCCATTTGATATGTATAAGGCCCATGGGTCGAGAACCATTTGATGCATTCTAAGGCCCACGGGTTAAGACCCATTGCAATGCACATAAGGCCCATTGGTGTGGTCCATTTATGAGGCCCATTTATGTGGCCCATTTGATGAATAAAAGGCCCATATGACATGGCCCATTTGATGTATTTAAGGCCTAATGAGATGTACCTAAGGTCCATTGCAATGTGTGATCCCAACACAGATTATGTACGATGTTTACGACGATCGTGCCTTGGGAGCAATGTTAGTTTGACGTCCACATTGCGAGTGTAATGCTGGTTGGATGTCCACATTACGACTCTCCTTAGGGCCCATTATTAGGCCCGTACTTATTGTGTATAGGTTGTCCGGGCCCATCTGCATTGTAAGGATAGTTAATTTCATTATAACATGTTTAGTATAGTTCCATGACTCATGATCATACGCATCATATGTATGCTTGATATGAGAGGTGACTGATCATAGCATATGCCTTCGGGTAGGTTGTTTATGGGCTCCCGATTAGGCGGTGTTACCCTACATGAGCGCACGTTACGTGCAAGGATTTGCTACATGATTGGATAGTGTGATTCATGCATCTCGCAATGTGTGATATGGTTATTGTACGCCCTAGCGACATCGGGGTCATAGCCACCACAGACGCATCGTGGTTGACAAGATTGGATACCGAAAATCTTGTTCTACATGGGGTGCTATAGATATCCCTGGGTGAAAGTTCCTAAACCCTTATGGTACCAAGAGGTTGCTCCAACGTCTAGACCGAGTGGGTAGATGAGTGTTGAGTGCCAATTACTAGATGGTTGCGCTCTCCACTGTGTCGTAGTCGGTTGGAATGGAGTGCGGCCTTACCCGCTCGAGTGTAGGGGGCAATGTTAGGCTGAGTCCGACCAGCTCGAGAAATGGGTCCGCTATCGATGAGTCGAGCCCGATATTGGTAAAAGGATAGTGAGTGTCTTCCACTTACCTTATTGTACGCGATGAGCAGCGATCTAATTTAGAGTGTACTAGACCCCGGTGATATCCCAGAGTTGAGCTGTATTGACATGTGGACTTAGATGAGGATTGTATGCTTGACTTGCATCTTGCATCACATATCCTTGATACGGCTCATGATATTTATGGATCTATCTGCATATTCCGCATTACTCTGATATTGCATGATCATTACTATATTGCGCATACGCTTTCACCACCCTCTAAGCTTTCTATAAGCTTATGCACGACCGTTGCGTGCAGGTGACGTTGGGACGCAGTAGCGCTGAGGCAGGAGCACCTTACAGATCACTTTGGAGATTTTGTTCATTCTCATTGTATTTCCCATTATGCTCATTGTACTTGTAAAGTTTTTTATCATAGTGGAAATGTAATGGAATTTTTGGTTGTTGTTTGTGTATTATGCCTTTGGTTATGCTTATTACGAATCAAACTGATGTTGAAAATCATCCTCATAGTATCCCAGGATCGAAACCTGGCGAATGGACGCTAAGAGCCGAGAATGGGGTTCTACGGAGGCTGTCGGCGCCGGATTCGGCGATCAAAAATTTTGTGACCCGGTTTCTGAGTTTGGGGCGTGACAATGTGTACCAACTGACCTTTGCTCAAGCTTCCGCACCAACCTCCTTACTCTTTATAAAGAAAAAGAAAAAGAGAGAGAGGAGAGGTTGGAATGTGGATTTAAAGAAGAGGAGAGAGAGAGACGGGGAGTATATTTTATATTTTTTTCCTTTTTTTTGTTCTGCTTTATTTTTCTAAGAGTAAGCCTCATCATTTCTATGTTAGGCTGAGCCTCTTAGCTAGGGCTAAGAGGTGAAGCTTGTAACGTGATGGGAACTCTTGCTTGCCTTTTATTAAGATTAAACTGATGTTGATTTGAGTTTATTAATAAATGGAATGTTTTTAGTCTTTAATGGTCTGTTGTGACCGAAATTACAATGGGTCTGCAATGACTTTCAGCATGTTCTTTTCCTTTATGTTTATGATGTTAGGAAGGCATGTTGTTCACCATCGTCTCCTGGGCATGGTCGGATGACGGTACCCTTCCTAACCTTCATACATGTGATTGATTGGTAATTAGTTTAATTCTGTTGTTTGTTTTGTCTCCTGGGCATGGTTTGGTGATGGAATCTATTCTAATTCATATACCTTTCATCTCTTGAAAACTATATCAATGGCAGTTCAGTTAATTTTCATGATTCTCGAAGCTGGCATAATATCTCCCTGATCTCTATAAGTGGATCCTCTGAATCCCTAATTTCTTACCTCTGATTTCTCCAAAGTTTTAGATTAATATTTCACAATTATTCCTAAATTGCATTTGATTTAGTTTACATCTTAGTTTAGTTCTAGTTCTATTTAATTTTAGATTACGTACAGGTTTTAGTTCCTTGGGATTCGACCTCGGTCTTACCGAGTTTATTACTACATCACAACCCTGCACTTGGGGAGTGAACAAGTTTTTGGCGCCGTTGCGGGAGACTGACGGCTACGATTCTCTGAAATTAATTATTTTAGGATTAGTTTAAGATTAGAATTTCTCTAATTTTATGTTAGATTATTTTCTGTTGATTTTTAGAAACTAACCTGCTTTCCTATTTTGTAGGATCCTGAGATAGGTTTCTAAATAGGTAACTTCTTTCTTAACTTCTTCCTTTCTATTTCTATATTAGGTTTGTTTCCTTTTTAGTAAATTTCTAATTCCAATTCTTCTAAGAATCCTGACTTTGTTTCTTATTCTATTTTTAGAATTTTTCTATAGACTTTTTGTTTAGGAACTAACCTATTTGTTTTGTAAGTTTTTAAAATAGAAACTTCTAATTCAGTAAGCTCTTTCTAATTTCTACTTTCTATTTTTCATATCTCTTTTATTAAATTGCTTCCTAGTTTAAGACTTTCCTAATCCATTTTAGAAATTTTCTACCTTTTTTTTTTTTTTTTTTAGGAATTCCTTCTTTAGAAATTAGTTTACTTCTAATTAGGAATTTTCTAATTTTAGACATTCTATTTTTAGAAACTAACTTATTTTGTTTTGTTTTGCAGGTTGTTAACTTAGGACCTTCAATCTGGTACCTTCTTTCTAACTTCTCCTCCTCTTACTTTCCACATTGCTGTATGATCTTTTCTTCTATTTTTCTTAGGATTAAATTCAGATTAAGAGTTTCATCATGTATATGCACGAGTGGGAACGTCTGTATGCTAAGAAGAATAACCTATTTTGAGATGATGATGATATAAATTAACTTATGTCTCAAAACTTGTTTGAAACTATCATTGAGAACCGATCAGAATATAAAGATCCAGCGGCTAAGAAATCCTTACGTGATTATATGTAGGAGAACAATTACACCCCACGGATTAACAAAATAGTACGTGAGTGTTGGGTTTATCATAACTATGGTTCTGAGAATTATTATCATCCATCCGATAAAAAGAAAACAATGCGTGATTATATCATGAGTGATAATAAGTATTACTAACCATCAGATTCTCCCACCTATGATCCGTATGACTACAATCAGTGGAAACATAAAAATTGGGAAAATGAACCAACAACATATTATAACGATTATTCTCTTGGATCCCCTATCTTTGAGATCCAACCAGAAACGATCAAAGAGGATTCATTTCAGCTTGACATGGCCTGTCTTGAGAAAATTCGAAAAGTAATGGAAACATTCAATTCGCACCTTGAAAGGATAGAGGAAGCTTGCTCATCCTAACCACAAACCAATCTAGAAATACAATGTGAGGAAAGTGATCCTTACTCGCTTTTAAAAAACTCTGGAGTTTGGAATGAAGAGTTGAATTACATTAATGAGCTTACGGTTCAATTTTTCGATGAGTCGATCTTGATGACTGTTCAAAAGAATGATGAAGATACATGGGTGTCTTTTAAATACAGTGATGATGACACACCTTACATGATACACAGGATTTCAATGATGAGGTAGAGGTTAGTTTATTCGAACTTCAACCGAATTTAGGAATAGAATGTGAGGAAGAAGATCCCATCCTAACTGTGTACTATACGGAATTAGACAATGATGCATATTGGGATGATGATCATGAATGTTCAGCCCAAATTCTTCTGGAATCAATCTTAAGTATGGTCCAGGTCAGTGATCAAGAAGTGTATGAAGTGATCAGTTAGGAGGATCTACTCCACTCATCTGACATGCCTGATTTAAATGTGGAGAATGAACCCCTTACAACTGACTCTTCTAACTCTTGTGAGACATGTTTAAACCACTCCCCTGAATTGAATGATGATATGATTCGGGAGAAGGAGGAGTTGCCCACTACGACTCTGGAATTTGAAACCACTCAGTTGAGGCCACCATCTGAGTTGCACACATTTGACAATTCAACGCCTCAATTGAGTAATTTCAATGAACAGAGTGATCACATCAATGCTGCACTTATTAATCTTCAATCTGTCTGTGCAGGACTGGAGCAAGAGAACGTACCTCCATCCACTTTCAAGGATGATGAATTCTTTGAGCAGATCATCACGAGCTCCAATATGAAAAATAAGTCACACTCAGCTGAACTTCCTAACTCTTGGGATTACTTGGCACACTTTGTAGTTTCAAACGATCTCATGTTAAAAGACAAAGTGGATGCCTTACGAGACAACATCTCGGTAGTCATCACTGACCGAAAGAACCCTTATTCTAAAACCCTCTCTTCCCCTGATCCTAAACGTCTACCAGTAAAGGAAGAGGAGCTGAAAATTGAACCGAAGTTTGAAGTTTCAGAATGTATTGAGACTACATCACTTCTTAAGAAGGTTTCTAAACTTTATTTACCTGTAGTCTTCGATTTACCATGCGATACTAACGTTGAAACTTCTGTTGTCGTAGGTAAATCGTATATATTATGGATACCTCAAGCAATTCAATGGAAGATTTCTTATGAGGTACATAAGTCTCTCTGAAAATTCATGCTCCAGGGCGCCCAAGACTATTGCAAAAAGGGCTTTTGGATGATCCTGTTGAGGAACTTACTGAGAAACTTATCAAGATATTGGCTGGAAGAGGAACCTTGCGGCATGATCGATTCAATATTTGTGGGTAACATTGCTGTAAACCTCACGAGACTACAACTCGTCCACTAGGGGCAACCTAGGAGTTTAAAGGCTTGTTGCATACGCTAAATGCAATCGAGAGTACCTGTGAAAGTTGTGTAGGTAGGATTTTATTTTTCTTTCTCTCTTGTGCTGACCCGCTCTTACATAGATATCTTTGGAAAGTATCTCTCTCGATTCATTATTCAGGTACTATCTTCTCATCATTTTTTTTTTACTTTTGTTGTCCCATGTGCATTGCATATTCATACCTTTTACATTGAGGACAATGTAGATTTTAGGTTGGGGGTGGGAGATTAAGTTACTTAATCAGTGTTTTCTTGGTCTTGAGCAAAAATTGTGAAAATTTTTAAATTTTTGTGAATTAAATGTGATTTTGACGACTATCTTGGATTAAGAAATGTAAGATACGTAATGTTGGATTTATGACTCTTGGATTCAGTATCTGTTAAATTTCACAGTTAAGTTTGAATTGTTTATCTATGAGTAGAAGTTTCAAACATTGATTGAGCCATGATTTCACATGTCACATCTCCCTTACACATTAAGATTTCATTTTGATATTGAAGGGTTAATTTGGTAATAATTAAGGAACTAACATGGAACATTTACCTAACAGGATTGATATGAAAAAAAAAAAAGAAAAAAGAAAAAAAGATCCCTTTAGAAAGGATTGGGCGAATAATCTTCACCATAGGTTTGCTCCCTATAAATGTAGATTTGATTCCCCATGGATGATATGTGAAAAAGGTTCGGGTGTACGGTCTTCACCATAGGTTTGCTCCCTGTAGGTGAGGATTTGATTCCCCTTCTTGGTGTTACTTTTAATGAAAAAAATCAAAAGCTGGAAGAATGAAAAGATGATTTGTGAGGCAAGTTTTGATTTAATTTTTGGTTATCATGAATTCTCCTGTTGGTTACCAATAATATCCTGAAATAGAGAATTGAATCTTAGTGTTGATAAGCCAAGATTACACTATACACCCATGGATCTTAATGTTTAGAATTATTCTAATTGATGGATTAATACTTTGAACTTGATTATGAAGTTTACCGTGTGCTTGAGTCCAGGAAAAAATAATTCCCAACATTCATGAATCTTAGATTTCTCGTATTTGAATCATTTTTCAAAATATCACTCGGTTTCATAGAAATTGCCTTGTAGTTCTCAACTTACTTTTCGCATACTTTGCTCGGGACTAGTAAGATGCTGGTTGGGAGTTGTGTTGAGGGTCAAATATTGCATATCAGACCCCAATTATTACTCAAATTTACATGCATGATACAGTTTAATGGTTCGATTTAATCGCGTTTATGATGCAGGGTGTAATTACGAGCTAGGAATGAAAAAAGGTGCTTAAAGCTGAGATTTAGTGCTCAAAATTCACCAAAGCATGGGATGGACTCCAGGAGACTGAGATTAAAGGATATATACACGCCAGAAATCCCAGGAAACTGAGAAATTGAAGCTTAAGTGGCCCGAAACGCGTCCAGAGTGCAAGATCACAGGGTTTCAACCACCTGTCCAGCTCGAAACTTCATACATGGCCTGAGGACCATAAATGAACCGTACACGTCAAAAATCAACCATTGGATCTCTGTGAGAGTGGCCCTACGGACAGATCAGCCCATGCATCTTTGATTCGGGGCCTACCTGAGAATTGGTTATGCTTCACTTTTGGTCTCAACGTTTAAAATGATACTATAAAATGGATGGATGGATCAGATTTCTCACGAACATCATAATGGACCCCACTTGAACATGAGCATGCATAGTGCACAAGTGCACTCGCCGAGCAAGACAATGCAGAGGCGGTCAAACCGTCTCTTGACCGAACATTCCCTCTCCATTTCAAATTCCTCCCAGCGAAGGAAACAGGGACTTGCGGTTTTCCTCAGTGGGCTACCATCAACATCCAGATCAACGATCTGGACCGTCCATTTGTCTTGTGGGGCACCCAAAACTCACGCCTAGGTGTCGGAATTCTAGAGGACAGAGTGTATCGGATTTAAATTGTCTAAACGGAGGATGGACGGTAGTTGGAGGAATCTGTGGGCCACACTGGAATCAATCCTAAACCGCCCATTCCCTACCATTTTTTCATGGGAATTTCAATGGATGGCGTGGATTCCTCAAGAAATAGGGAGTGTGGGCCCCACAGGTTACGCATGAAAGGCTACCGTGAGCGCAAGAACAGGGGTTGCGGACAGATTGTAGTGGGCCATCAAGATTGCTTCAAGCAGATGATTCGGTCCATTCATTGGGTTTGTGTGATAAAATTAATCAGAACCATATCAAGCATGTGCACCCATGCAGTCAATTAAACACGTAGAGTAAGGAACAAGCTACCATGTTGAATAATCGTGTGGTCCACCCAGAGCTCAAATCAACTTCAATCTTGAAAAAATAGCCTAAATAAAGACTACAAACCTAGTGGACAGAGCTGATTCTTCAATAACCATAGAAGATGGGCCCCACCAAGCATCAAACGCAGGATGGCTTTCCTCCTTGCGTAAAACTTACACAGCATGTGTACCAACCGACGTTTGCTCAAGCTTCCGCACCAACCTCCTTACTCTATATAAAGAAAAAGAGAAAGAGAGAGAGGGGAGGCTGGAATGTGGATTTGGAGAAGAGGAGAGAGAGAGAGAGAGACAAGGAGTATATTTTGTATTTTTTTCCTTTTTTTGTTCTGCTTTATTTTTCTAAGAGTAAGCCTCATCATGTCTATGTTAGGCTGAGCCTCTTAGCTAGGGCTAAGAGATGAAGCTTGTAGCGTGATGGGAACTCTTGCTTGCCTTTTGTTAAGATTGAACTGATGTTGATTTGAGTTTATTAATAAATGGAATGTTTTTAGTCTTTAATGGTCTGTTGTAACCGAAATTACAATGGGTCTGCAATGGCTTTCAGTATGTTCTTTTCCTTTACGTTTATGATGTCAGAAAGTCCTGTTGTTCACCATCGTCTCCTGGGCATGGTCGGATGACGGTACCTTTCCTAACCTTCATACATGTGATTGGTTAGTAATTAGTTTAATTCTATTATTTACTTTGTCTCCTGGGCGTGGTTTGGTGATGGAATCCATTCTAATTCATATACCTTTCATCTCTTGAAAGCTATATCAACGGCAGTTTAGTTAATTTTTATGATTCTCGAAGCTGGCATAATATCTCCCTGATCTCTATAAGTGGATCCTCTGAATCCCTAATTTCTTACCTCTGATTTCTCCAAAGTTTTAGATTAATATTTCACAATTATTTCCTAAATTGCATTCGATTTAGTGTACATCTTAGTCTAGTTCTAGTTCTATTTAATTTTAGATTACGTACAGGTTTCAGTCCCTTGGGATTCGACCTCGGTCTTACCGAGTTTATTACTACATCACAACCCTGCACTTGGGGAGTGAACAACCGCCCAGAGCTAAGGAGTCCGTTTCTGAAATCGGGCCTCGCTCGCACGTCTGCCTAGCCCTGCTACTGTTCGCATGCGTGGACTTTTTCGGTTCAAGTTTTTTCTTCTTATTTTTCTAATTTTCATACCTATTTTCATAAACTCTAACCCTAGTTTGCATTATCCTTAATTTATTTGTCCATTTTCTCATCCTAGAGTGCCTTGAGTTGAAATTGGTGAATCCCTTAAATTATGGACTGATTGTTGTGCGTGGATGAATATTACTTATTTTTTAGTATCGTTTGGTTCATAGTTTTTATTGATCTAGTCCTAACATGTGTTGGCCTAGACCTACATAGATTCCCCTTAATTGAATGTTTGGACTTTTGCGTGAGATATGAAATTTGTGTAATTGTTTCTGAACTAACGTGATCTTAAACTTGAAATCTTGCACATCATATTTGAATTTCATGTTCTGCATCATGGAGGCTTGAATTGATCACAAGATTCTTGAAACCTATAGTCATAAGGTTACTAGCATTAGAAGTTATAGTATGCATTAAGTCTTCTTTTTTTTTTCCCTCCATATTTCAGCCTATATGACTTGATTTCTCTCGCCCTCAATCAATTGTCCTTACGTTGTTGTGCATCACTATCCCTTTTCAAGCCATTGCTTGATAGCTAGAGTTGTGTGTTTGAAGTAATTTCAAGAAGAATGGGGCAATCAATAGTGACCCCCACATACGAGCAGTTTATAAACTTTCCATTTTCTAACCATTGACTAGATAGTTAGGGTCATCCAATCAAAATAATTTCAGAAGAGGAATAGGTAATCTACGACATACATAGTATATGGATTGTCCATTTCTCTAGAAATTGATTAAATAGTTAAGATCATTAGATGAGAATGATCTTTTGGGAGGGATGGACAATCAGACTAGGCCCACATCATGGATGGTCCCGATCAATGAGTGGAACTTTTCTAGATTATATGGACCATCCATTTTCATACCCATTTCTTAGATGGTTAGGTTCATCCAATCAAAATGAATATTGAAAATGATAAGCAATCAATGATGCCCCCATGACATTGATAATCTAACAATGCAATTAAAGAAATTTTCTTTATTCCTATGATTTATTAAGAAAACAAATATTCACGTAGCATATAAATTTTAAGATCTCACAAGAAATATAAAAATCTGTAATAAATTCCCTGACAACTCCATAGCTTCTATGAGTGTTGATGGAGTAAATAAAAGCATTTTTGCTGCTTTAGGAGGTTGGCTGGTTTCACTTTTTCTAGAGTTGCAAATGGGCTTGGCCAGGTCAGGTTGAGGGGAGTTCCTATTGTGACCCCTCTAATATCTGGGTGTATATTTTAGCCCTAAACCCAACACATTTATATCTAGGTCAGGTTTGGGTAATGGTCCATGTACTGATTCATTTTATTTAAAGAGCCATGTTTAACACTAGATGATCTAGAACTGGCCCGTATCTAATGGGTTGGATTTAAGTTTGGGCTAGGTTTAAGAAAAATATCAAGACTTTATTGCACACTATATTGAGATTTTCATACAATTAATGTGTCAATATGTTGGTTATGGGTGGGTTTTTATCAAATGGGTGCCAAAAAATCATATGATCTTATCACATGTCTGATAAAAGTCACAAATAATTTAATATTTGAATTGTCTAAGTGTTCACTCCCCAAGTGCAGGGTTGTGATGTAGTAATAAACTCGGTAAGACCGATGTCGAATCCCAAGGGACTGATACCTGTACGTTATCTGAAACTAACTATTGCTAGAACTAGAATGAGATGAAATCTAAATCAATGCAATTTAAGGAATAATGGTGAAATAATTATCTAAAATTTAGAGAATTCAGAGGAAGGAAACTAGGGATTCAGAGGATCCACTTGTAGCGATCAGGGAGATCTTACGCCTGCTTCAAGAATCATGGAAATTAAACTAAACTTACTTGATATAGTTTTCAAGAGATGAAAGGTATATGAATTAGAATGGATTCCATCACCAAACCATGCCCAGGAGACAAAACAAACAACAGAATTAAACTAATTACCAACCAATCAATATGCTATGAAGGTGAGGAAGGATACCGTCATCCGACCATGCCTAGGAGACGATGGTGAACAACAGGGCTTCCTGACGTCATAAACATAAAAAGAGTAGGAATATGCTCAAAGCCATTGCAGACCCATTGTAATTTCAGTCACAACAGACCATTAAAAATTAAAAATATTCCCCTTAATCAAACTATAATTAAGGTCGTTCATAAATTAAAATTAATTCAATGGCACAAAGTAAGGTCTCCCATCATGCTACAAGCTTCACTATTGAATTAATTTTAATTTATAAACTAAAAGTAACGCCTGCACGTGGAATCAAATTCCAGCACATTGGAAGCAAAGGGAGCTCTTTCTATATGCGTGCCCGTACTCAATCAATATCCGTTTAAAGTTGTTAGGTCAAGTACTACTCGCTATCTTTAACAGTGCCATGTAGCCCAATCAAATTCTACCATGTCAGGTCACCATAAAGGTCAAGAATAACAGGCCACCATGCAATTTATGTATGAGCGTAACATCCATATTTTTTATTGGAAGGGATTGAAAGGGTGAATGGCATGGATTTTAAGGTAATGATGGTGCTCTTAGTGGATTGTCTTAATATTCATAGGATTGCTATATCCCCGGATTGGATCACCCGTCTATTTGGCACGCCAAACCAATCCCAGTATTAAACCTTCCCATCCCTTCCAATCCCTCGAACGAAATACGTTCCAGGCAAATCTGAACGGATTAGGGTGGATTGGATGGGATTTAAAGGTAATGATAGTGTTGTCAGTGGACTGTCTTAAGATCCATGGGATTGCTATATCCCGGGATCATATCACCCCGTCTGTTTGGCATGCCTGGCCAATCACGGGCTTTAACTTCTAATACCATCCAATCCCTTCCCATCCACCCATCCAAACGGCCCTAAAGTAGTCAGACAAAAGACGTAGGTGGGACACATCACAAGGAACGGTGGTGATTAAAAACATTTGAGATTTTGTGTGGGACCCATCATCTTTTACATATAGCATCCAACCCATTCAGAGGAGACAAACCCTTGGGATGAATGGACACTACGGAAGTCATGCCACCCTACAACCTAGGTTGGTCCCACCATGTGATTGTTTTAGAGGTTTTAGGTATGATTTTACATGGTGTGGCCCACCTGAACTTTGGATGGACATTATATTTGGGCTTCAAGGAGCAGATTAGGAGAAACATATGATGAACGGATTCCATGTCAAGTGCATATTACTGTGGGCCCCACACATGACGGTGTAGTTTGAGCTTAACCTACAAACCGTTTTAATGGATCTGAACTCTTTATTTATGAATGGTAGTTTGTCCTTCGCGACAGATAATTCAAAGGTGATGACTAATCTATCTTAATATCCCACGACAATCAATGACTTAGCTAATTTTGGACCCAAACGGACGGACCATTCAATGAAAATCGCATTAATTGGACAATCTTATCCGTCCAAGTTTGAGGTTTGAATATGGAATGCGGACCCCCATATATCCAGCCATCCATTTGATAGGTCAGTCGATCTACATCTACAACGAGGTACGCATGGTCAGGATTGTCAGATAGAGACATGTTGTGTGTCCGTCCAAGGCCGAGAAATCTATAGCTGGTGTAAGTAAGACGAACAAATGAGAACAGAAAACCCCTCGTTTCAACCGACTTAACTGTCATCAGTGAAATGATCAAGTGGACTAAATGAATTCAAACCTTTCCATGCACCTAGTTGCATCTGGACATGTTGGTATTAACATCATATATCTGGACCGTCCTTTAGAACCAATCCGCTCTTCGTGGGCTTTCCTTAAAAAAATCAGATCAGGTGAATGTAGAGCTGTACGCGAGATAACTTAGTTGAGCTTAGGCCAGCTCGGCTCGGCTTGGCCGGCAGGCTATCCTAACTCATAGTAAGATTTGCTTGAACCTGACTTGTCAGCTCAGCTCATCTTAGTCAGCAGCTTGAGCCAAGCTTGAGCACCATCTTTCAAGCCCAGTTTAAGTACGAACTACTGGCTTTTTATTTTTATTTTTATTTTTTTTATTTTTTACACGCGCACACACCCCATACACTCACGCTGGTGGAAATTCACCACCCATGGGTATTCGAACTACTAGCTGAGTTTGAGTTAGATTATATATATATATATATATATATATATATATATATATATATATATATATATATATATATACACACACAAAATATTTATATTAAGTGAACTCGTTCTAAGCTTGAGTTAAGTTTTGAGCCGAGTTGATCTAGCTGGCCCTCGGTTTGAATTTTTTTTGAGTTTTAAAAATCAGCTTAACTCAGCTTGAACCCAGTTTCTAGCGGAGTCGAGCCGAGTGGAGCGAGTTACCCGAGCTAACTGGTTCATGTACAACTCTGATTGGATTATTCAAAGCAGTATTGCTATAGGCACGTAAAAGATGAATGGGCAGGATTGTTTAGAGAAGATAGGTCTAGTAACATAGGCGTAGGACCATAAGATTAATGTGATTTTTAAGAGTGGTGAATTAAGTGTTTATTGAGCCTAACGGACAGTTTAGATTGATGTGAATGCCATTGAGTCCAAATGCATCCAGGTGAATAAGAAGGCCTACATACACTTATCTTATGTCATATCTCTTGCTGTTATTGTCAGGAGATAGCGATCCACCTTGAGGAATATCCAATTTCCAGCTTGTTCAAGAAGTGATCATGATTCGGTGATCCAGACCGTTGGTTTACATAAGATAATCCTAACCATTTAGTTTACAGATCTTAAGATAATAAATTCGGCAAACATTCAATTCAAAAAAAAAAAAAAAAAAAAAAGCCCAAAATTGGTAGCTAGGATCTTCTAATCTGAAATGTTATGGCCTATATGGTCCATCCATTGTGGGGTATAAAGGAATGGACCATGCGCCCTACTCATACAAATTGAAAGTCTAAGCATGATTGTTTGGCTGCCCAAGAATTCTTTCTTCGCTTATCATTTTGCTAGCCTTCATGAAATAATGTTATGCTTTATTTGCATTTTATTTCATTTATGAGTTTATCCTTAAAATGGATGCACCAACCTTTACATGTGGAGTGGATTCTTGGGAAAATGTTCTGTTGATTAGACAATTGTGATGTTTTGATCAATCATTAAGGTTATTTATGAATGGATGGATGATCAAAATTATTTTGTTATAAATTGTATAACATGTTGGATGTGAAAAGTAGAGAAGAAATCATTGTCTGTTTTCTTTGATTTTGGAGGGGAAGCTTTTTTTATTTTTATTTTTCTAAAAATGAGAAATAAAGATGATATTAATAATGTAAAGTAAAAAATGACGGTGGACATTGAATTTGACTTATGGCATTTTTGGTCTACAGTAATTATAAAAAATTTAGTGAAAATAAGTAATAATTATTTACTTTACTTTTTCATGACATGTGATGTTGACTGGTATGGTGGTGTGAGGTTAGTACCATATGTACAATATGGCAAAACATGGGTGGACCCCATTAAAATGTCTGTGTTTTATCCACACCATCCATTCAACTTGTCAGATCATTTTATGATATGAGCTCAAAAAGGAAGCAGATCCAAAGCTCAGGTGGACCACACCTATGAAGCAATGGGATAATGATGCTTACAGTTGAATCCACTGTTTTCTATGGTGTGGTCCACTTGAGCTTCGAATGTATCTCATTTTTGAGCTCATGCCCTAAAATGATGAAACAATTGAATGGATGATGGGATATAACACATGTATCATGGTGGGGCCATAAAGTTTTAGCTTGAAAACCATTGGATTTTACGGGAGAAATTTCTCCTCTTTCAGATAGTGGCACTTGTAATTATTGAGCTTTTACCATTGTTTTTTAGTATTTATCACCAACTAAATAAACCCTTAAACCAAGCAACTTTTCCAAAGTAGTAAAATTGATTGAAAATTGCAAAAGATGCATATTTCTCACCAAACTCTTTGATGACTAAAAACAAAGTGATGGGGACATTACGCACACATGCACACGCACGTATGCAAGGAGAGGGAGGGCCCCACCGTCGATTTGGCTCGATGACGACGTCCAGGGAGGGTTTCCTAGTTAGAAAATAGAGTTTTGATTCATTGGAGTGGGTCCTATAATTAAGTAAAGCCCATAATGAGATCTCATGATTGAGGTTCACTAGTCAAATTAAGTTCATATTTTAGGTTTTGCTTATTTATATTTTTAGAATATCATGAACGCTTTAGATTTGTTTGATTGGTTGTTATTTTGATTTACTTCATCGTCAAGTAATAGGTTGCGCACATGACGCGAGTTTTGCAGTATAGAGTTTTCCTATAAATAGGCACTCATTGTGGTTCTTTTGATTCATTGAAGTTTAATAAAAAAATTCTTGCAAGTTTTTTTCTACTCTCTGAGTTTCTAAGTTATGAAAAAATTCAAGTGGGTGCGAAGCCCTTCCTTTTCGAAGAGTTGACTATCGTGATACGAAGCCACATCTATCATCATCAGCCCCTGCCCTATTCCATCCATATCTCTCATTTTCTACAGGTATCCTTGCTTCGAATCCACCAGTTTTTGCAGCTGTTCTTCTTCCTACAGAAAGTTTCCAGAATCTGGCCCTACAGGAGGGATGAAACTTCGACGGAGCATGGCCCATAGACCGTACATCAGATCGCCACAAAACTTGAAGGTTTTGAAGACCCCCTTGGCTGACCAGAGCCAAGGAGTCTGTTTCTGAAATCGACCCGTTCGCATGTGCAGCCAAGCTCGTATGCATGTACGCCTGGCCCTACCGCTATCCGCACTCGTGGACTTTCTTTGGTTCATGTTTTTTCTCATTATTTTCTATCTTTTCATACCTATTTTTATAAACTCTAACCCTAGATTGCATTATCCTTAATTTATTTGCCAATTTTCTCACCCTAATATTCCTTAAGTTGAAATTGGTGAATCCCTTAGATTAAGGACTGATTGTTGTGCATGTGTGGATGAATACTTATCTTTGAGTATCGTTTGGTTCATAATTTTTATTGATCCAACCCTAACATTTGTAGGCCTGGACCCACAGATTCTCATTCGTTGAATGTTTGGACTTTTGTGTGGGATATGGAATTTGTATAATTTTTTTTTGAATTAACATGATCTTAAACCTAAAATCTTGCACATCATATTTGAATTTCATGTCATGCATCAAATTTGGTATCAGAGCTTAAGGTTCTTGTATGGGAATACATCACATATTTAGGGTTTAGTTTGTTTCAGTTCTTCATGCATCCAGTTCATCATATATAGCTGCTTAAGAGTCCGTATTTACTGATATTAGTTGCTAAAATTTCTGATTATCAGGAAGTTAACAATTCACATTGATGTAACTTTCTGTTATTCCCTTATTTTGACAACTATATTGCTGAATTTTAGTAACATTACGTAATTTTCCTCATATAGAGTCTCATAGGATCATTTAGTCCCATTTAGTTGCATATAGTCGTCATAGGAAGTCCTTAGGTGGAGTTAGCAGTCGTATGCCCCCACATACGGGTCGTGGTTGGTTCACCCTACACTAAACATGGAACGATTTCGAGAGTCACTAAACAAGCTGTCCCAGTAGATCAAATCTGTGAGTAAGCGCTTGGAATAACATATAGACCAACGCTTTGAACAATTTGAGATGCACATTACCCAACTAAAGGACTCCGCCGGGCTAAACCCCACCATCGGGGTAGATATCCAATCTCAGGAAGGTGACCAGGAGGATAAATAGACCAATAAATGGAGTTGGCCAAGGAATTAATTATATGCATGCACCTGTGCACCCACCCCATGAGGGACATTAAGACCACTATTTTGATGTAGAGTTACCCACTGAGGCTATTTCGGTAGTGGATAAGTTTTGTGACGTCTGTCCTGATAATCTACCGGATGAGTTTCCCCTGAGGAGGGATATAGAGCACACTAGAACATGGGACATTGTAATACCTACAGTCAAGTTTGCGTTTAATAGTTCTGTCGATAGGTCCATAGGTCTCAATCCTTATGAAGTCGTTACTAGTTATAAACCTGAGAAAGCTATTGATCTTGTCCCTATGTCACTGTCACATACGCTATCAGAGCCTGCAAAGTCTTTTATGCATCACATTCATTCATGGAATCAAGAAATCAGGCAGAAGATCACTACTATTAATGAACATTACAAATTTTCTGTAGAACAACATAAATATTTTAAGGAATTCAATGTAAGGGACTCTATGATGGTTCGCATCAGGCCCGAGTGGTATCCTCCAAGGGCTATTTGTAAGTTATACGCGCGTAGTGCTGGATCCTTCAAAATTATAAAACGAAACGGTCTTAATGTGTATGTGGTAAATCTTCTACCCTCCATAGAAATTAGTTCCACATTAAATGTGGAGGATTTAATCACATTTCAAGGGGCCATTGATGCATTGTTTAGCTTTTTGTCTAACCATCCTAATTTTCAAGACCTTTCCCTTGATACATGACCCTCTTCCAACCCATTTTCCTAGCCTTTACATCTCATACCTACTCGTCCTGACTCGTTTTCCCAGCCTCTACCTTCATACCTACTCTTTCTAACCTTTCTTCCCAGCTTTTACCTCCCATACTTAACCTTCACAAACCCAGAGAGGAAATAAAAGATATCATGGACCATTAGATAATTTCAACGTCGGACGTCGGGTTTTAGAAGTACCTGGTTAAATTAAGTCATGCTCATTTTCAGATAGCACGTGGCTCATTGAGGAGGAGTTCTAGAGACTTGATCCTGACATCCTGGAGCGGTTCAAGAGTTTTATTTCACCAGTGGCAAAATCTTCTTAGTCAGAGAGAATTGATGGGGACATCAGCGCACACGCTCACGCATGCCGCCCCTCATGCAAGTACATAAGGAGAGGGAGGGCTCCATCATTGATTTGAGGGCTTCCTAGTTAGAAGACGGAGTTTCGGTTCATTGGAGTGAACTCGATAATCAAGTAAAGCCCATCATGGGATCTTATGATCGGGGCCCACTAGTCGAATTAAGTTCATATTTTAGATTTTGCTTATTTATGTTATTTAGGACATCATGAACATTTTAGATTTCTTTGATTGGTTTTTATTTTGGTTTACTTCATCGCCAAGTAATAGGTTGTGCATATGGCGCGAGTTTTGGAGTATAGGATTTTCCTATAAATAGGTACTCATTGTAATTCTTTTGATTCATTGAAGTTTAATAAAAAATTCCTCCAAGTTTTTTTCTACTCTCTGAGTTTTTAAGTTGTGAAAAAATTTAAGTGGGTGCGAAGCCTCCCTTTATGAAGGGCTAACTACCGTGCTACGAAGCCATATCTATCCTCATACCCCCTATCCTATTCATCTCTCACTTTCTATAATCATCCTTACTTCAAATCCACCAGTTTTTGCAGCTGTTCTTCTTCATACAGTCAGTTTTCAAAATCTAGCTATACAGGAGGGCCGAAACTTCGATGGAGCAGGGCGCACTGATAGTATGTCGAATCGATATGAAACTTGGTGGTTTTGAAGACCCCCCTAGCCGACCAGAGCCAAGGAGTCCGTTTCTGAAATTAGGCCCCACTCGCACGTCCTCCTGTCCCTGCCGCTATCCGCATGCGTGGACTTTTTTTGGTTCAGGTTTTTTCCCCTTATTTTTCTTATTTTCATAAACCCTAACCATAGCTTGCATTATCCTTAATTTATTTGTCCATTTTCTCACCATAGAGTTCCTTGAGTTAAAATTAGTGAATCCCTTAAATTATGGACTGATTGTTGTGCATGTGTGGATGAATATTACTTATCTTTGAGTATCGTTTGGTTCATAATTTTTATTGATCTAGTCCTAACATGTGTAGGCATGGACCCGTATAAATTCTCCTTAATTGAATGTTTGGACTTTTGCGTGAGATATGAAATTTGTGTAATTATTTCTGAACTAACGTAATCTTAGACCTGAAATCTTGCACATCATATTTCAATTTCATGTTCTGCATCATGGAGGCTTGAATTGATCACAAGTTTCTTGAAACCTACAGTCACAAAGTTACTAGCATTAGAAGTTATAGTATGCATTAAGTCTTTTTTTTTTTTTTTTTTCCCTCCATATTTCAGCCCATATGACTTGATTTCTCTCTATCTTGGCCCTCAATCAATTGTCCTTTTGTTGTTGTACATCACTATCCCTTTTCAAGCCATTGCTTGATAGCTAGAGTTGTGTGTTTGAAGTAATTTCAAGAAGAATGGGGCAATCAATAGTGGCCCCCATATATGAGCAGTTTATGGACTTTCCATTTTCTAACCATTGACTACATAGTTAGGGTCATCCAATCAAAATAATTTCAGAAGAGGAATAGGTAATCTAAGACATACATAGTATATGGATTGTCCATTTCTCTAGAAATTGATTAAATATTTAAGATCATTAGATGAGAATGATCTTTTGGGAGGGATGGACAATCAGACTGAGGCCCACATCATGGATGATCGAGATCAATGAGTGGAACTTTTCTAGATTATATGGACCATCCATTTTCGTAGCCATTTCTTAGATGGTTAGGTTCATCCAATCAAAATGAATATTGAGAATGATAAGCAATCAATGATGCCCCCATGACATTGATCATCTAACAATGCAATTAAAGAAATTTTCTTTATTCCTATGATTTATTAAGAAAACAAATATTCAAGTAGCATATAAATTTGAAGATCCCACAAGAAATATAAAAATCTGGAATAAATTCCCTGATAACCCCATAGCTTCTAGGAGTGCTGATGGAGTAAATAAAAGCACTTTTGCTGCTTTAAGAGGTTGGCTGGTTTCACTTTTTCTAGGGTTGCAAATGGGCTTGGCCAGGTCGGGTTGAGGGGAGTTCCTATTGTGACCCTTCTAATATCTGGGTGTATATTGTAGCCCTAGACCCAACACATTTATATCTAGGTCAGGTTTGGGTAATCGTCCATGTACTAATTCATTTTATTTAAAGAGCCATGTTTAACACTAGATGATCTAGAACTGGCCCGTATCTAATGGGTTGGATTTAAGTTTGGACAAGGTTTAAGAAAAATATCAAGACTTTATTCCACACTATATTGAGATTTTCATACAATTAATGTGTCAATATGTTGGTTGTGGGTGGGTTTTTATCAAATGGGTGCCAAAAAATCATATGATCTTATAACATGTTTGATAAAAGTCACAAATAATTTAATATTTGAATTGTCTGAGTAAACTAATCAAATATAATGAATTAAAAGGTTTAAAAAAAAAAAAACATTCTATTGAATTATTCAAATACGTATGTACCAGAAATCAAAAGCCATACACATAACATATAAACATAAGATACAAAACACACTCACAAACACAGCTATGTATGTGTGCAAAATCTGGTATGTACAAATTTCAACTCAATTTGATAAACATGGTCTGATAATGTAGTACAATTTGAAATTGTATGAAAAAGGAAAGGGCTTGCTACATAAATATACTTAAGGTTTCATGGGAGTACCAAAATAATCCCACTTTTTAAATCATTATTTTCTTACACATAAAACATCAGTATTAATTTTCCCGGATGAAAATGGCATAAATATTTTTTTTTCCAATTTTCTATACTTGTACCTTTCTTTATGATTACTCTTTGGCAAACTCTTCTTCTACCAGTGTATTCCAGCGATCTCTTGTGTTTCAAAATTACTCTTTGGGAATCTTTTGTGGTTTCCGACTACTCTCTCCAACAGAAATTCCCACCTTAGAAAAATGGGTTCTTCTTCTTCTTTTTACTTGTTATGTTGAACGGTGTTTGTTTGGGAAGAAACTAAGAAGAGATTAGATGGAAAAAAAATAAAAACATTTTACTTTTAAAAGATGGATTTTTCTTATTTCTTTAAAAGATTTTACTCATATGAATCTTTTGCTTTAAAAAATAGATAGAAGAAAAGAAAAGAGATAGCAAAAGCTTCATTTTTAGATAATTGGTTTTTCTTTTTACAAAGATTTTGTTGAGATGGGTTTGCTTGGGGAGAAACTGATGTAAGGAGATAAGATATATCAAAAACCCTACTTTTAGAATATGGCTTCATCTTATTTTTAAAAAAATTAGGCTTAAATGGATATTTTACAAAGAGCTAGACTTTGGGTTTGCTATTGAAAGGTCAAATGGTATTCAAATAAGATGACTCCAAAATCATTTGAGAGTTTATCAAATTATCTTTCTAACGAGCCTAAGATCGCTCTGATTTTACTTGTAACGAGTGAGTTATGACTATTCTCGTGGGACTCCACAATTCATAGTCCAAACTATGATATGGGTTTTGCCCAAATTGCGATTCGGATTTTGATCCTACTTTTGAAAGTTCAAATGGTATCTAAATAAGATGATTTCAAAGCCATTTGAAAGTTGAATTATTTTTTCAATTAGCATAAAATTACCTCGATTCAACCTATACAATGAAGTTATGACAATTTTCATAGGACCGTACAATGTGCTGTTCAAAGTGCGATTGTTGTTTTGCCTAAAATAGCAATCACGATTTGGAAAAAACAATGCTTGCAATTTGGACAAAACCTAAATCATATTTTGGACAATGCACTGCTTCCAGAAAAATGTTTTAACTCCTTTGTTACAGGTCAGAACGAGATGATCTTGTGCTCGTTGAAAAGATAATTCGATGAACTTTCAAATGAATTTAAAATTATCTCATTAAAGACTGTTTGACTTTTCAAAAGTGGACTCGAAGTCCAAATCACAATATGGACAAAACTTAGATTGGGGTTTGGACAATGCATTGCATAGTCCCACGAAAACGGTTATAACTCTCTCTTTAAAGGTAAGATCGGGATAATCTTTGTACTTGTTAGAAAGATAATTCAATGAAGTTAGAAATAACTCTGGAATCATCTCATTTAGAGACTTTGAACTTTCAAAAGTAGACCCAGAGTCTAGATCATTGGAGAAAATCCAAATCACAATTTCTACCATGCGTCACGCTGTCCCATGAAAATGATCATAACTCCCTCGTTAGTGATCGGAATGGGGTGATCTTATGATTGTTGGAAAGATAATTCAACAAACTTTCAAATGACTTTGAAATCATCTTATTTGAAAATCATTTAACCTTTTAAAAGTGGGCATATAACAAAAATTGTGATTTGGATGATGCCTAGATCACAATTTGGATAATGCCTCGCATAGTCCCATGAAAATGATTATAACTCTCTTATTATAGGTCAGACCAAGGCGATCTTGTAATCATTAAAAAGATAATTCAATGAACCATCATATGTCTTTGGAATTATCTTATTTGGAGACCATTTATCCTTTTAAAAGTGGACCCAAAGTTCAGCTCACATTTGCTCTTATTTTCAGCATCATGCGATCCTACGGAAACACTCTCGTTAGAAGTTGAATTATGACGATCTCAGGCTCATTGGAAAGATAATTCAACTAACTTTTAAATGACTTTTAAGTAATCTCATTTGTATTCCGTTTGACATTTTAAAAGTGGGCCCAAATCCAGCTTTTAGGAAAACACCAATCTAAGCCTAATCTTTTTAAGGATGAAGAAGAACTCATCTTTTATAAGTTAAGGTTTTATATATATATATATATATATATATATATATATATATATATATATATATATATATATATATATATATATATATATATATATGTTTCTTCCCAAGTAGACCTATTTGGGTATAATCTTGAAAAGAATAATCAATCTTATAAAAAGGAAATTTTGCTCTCTCTTTTCTTTCATTTGATCTATTTTAAAGAAGATTAAAAACTGATTTTTCTGAGCTAGGAGTTTCTATCAGTAGAGCAGTCAGAAAGCACAAAATATTATTGAAGAGTAGTCGAAAAGCATAAAAGATCATTGTAGAGCAATGATAGAAGAAGATTATTTTGGAAAGTTGTGGTAAAAGGGAGTGTACAAGCATAGAAAATTGGAAAAGTGTTTAAGAGTATTTTCGTCCCAAAAAAAATAATAGCAATATTTTAGGTGTAAAAAAATAATAATTTAAAAGTTAGTGTTATTTTCATCCTCCTATGGAACTTGCGTGTATTTATGTAAAAAGCCCAAAAGGAAAAAAAACGTACCATTCTAAAATAAAAACTCTTGTAACATACAGATTGCGTGACTAACCTCCATGGTGTGTTGATGTGGCAAAGTTCTTGGGTCCCACCATGAGGTATGGGTTATATCCACACTGTCAATCCACTTGAAATCATTTTGGGGCATGAGCCCCAAAAAAAATAAAAAATGAGACAGATCCAAACCTCAAGCACACCATATCATGGAAAGCAACGAGGACAATGAACCCACTGTTGAACCTTCCTAGGGTCCACCATGACGTTTATTTGTCATTCAATCTGTTCATAAGGTCGCACAAACCTAGATGAAGGGAAAACACAAATATCATCTTGATTCAAAACTCCTTTTCAATGGTAAGCGTTAAATCCCAACTGCTTTTTGGAGTGTGTTCTACTTGAGATTCCAATATACCTCATTTTGAGCTCATGCCCTAAAATGATCTCGTAAAATGGAAGGATGGTGTCCATATAATATATACATCATGACGGGTCCACGTAACTTTATTGCGTCAAAATAGCACCGACCCACACCATACAATCCACTTCTCTGGCAATCTTTTCAAGTACACCAGTGGCTTTGCTTTCCTCTCCATGCACCACATGACAGGAATAAGCCAGCAACTTTGTGGGCCACAATGTGAATTTGGAAGTTCTTAAATGGTTGTCCGTTATTTTCTATGGCATGGCCCATGTAATATTACATAGGCCTAATTTTTTGTAAACCTCTTTATCATGGATGGGCTCACTTGATGCACAAGTTAGATAAAACGAAAACAACTATGGTGGGCCACACCATAAAAAAACAATGGACAACCACCCAACAACCACTAATTCATAGGGTGGTCCACGAGATGATTGGATTGGCCTAATTTCTCAAGCATCACACAATTCATGGTGGCCCCGCCCTTCTAGACAGGTTGGATTCGATGGAAACATCACGGTGGGCCCCATGCACAAGTTAATAGTGTAAGCATGTTTCATAAAGGAGGCAAGGATAGCCTCATTCTCTTCTCCTTTTGGATATGAAACCAAGAAAATAAAAAGTTATGAAAGGCCTGATCGAGAGATTTGAGGTGGACTTAGCAGCAAATTGAAGGAACGTGTATCATATCCACTTTGTCACCATTAGGTGGATCTCAAAACGTAGGTCGATACAAGGCTTAGGTGGGCCACACTATAGGGAATGGTGTGAAAGCATTCATAGAACCTCTAAATTCATATCGTGTGGCCCACACGAGTTCTAAAATATCATGATTTTTAAGGCGTCCCTTCATTCACGTGAGTAGGTTGGATGGCATATCCACACTGCTCTATAACCATTACATAATTTGGAAGATTTTTAATGGTGGTCATCTTCATCCCAACCGTATTCCTTGTGGTGTAGGTGAATTGAGTTTTAGATTGATCTGATTTTTGGAGGCAAGGCCAAACAGACTGTGGCCGTTCTAATTGACTGTTTGGATCTCATCCAAATAAAGTCATTCTCTCCTAGAAAGCATAGGTAATGGCCATTGTGCTTATGCAAGTGGAGACAAGGTTTTTGGTCTTTAAACAAGTTGTTGATTTCCTATAAGGGTATGTTTGGATTCTTGAAAGGGTAAAGAAAAGAAAATTTAAGGGTTTTCTATCGTTTGGGCTTTTTGTATTGTTAGATGCAAGTGAAACAACAAAAATGAAAATAATCAATTATTAGTTAAATGACGACCTATTTGTAGCTTTGGTTGAATTTTATGGTGAGATGGTCGAGCGAAATCTCTAGAGACATTATAAGATGACCTTACTAGACATCCATTTGAGACCTAGAAATCTTAATACGTCTAACGACATGATCACGGACATAGTTTACCTAACTTATTTTAATCTAATTGGTTTTTCAGCATTGCATTGGCTTAGCAATGGAAGAGTTAGACTGAATAATAATGATAATGATGATGACGATGACGACGATAAATGTCTACGGTGGATGAAAGATAAGCAACATTGCGCTGAAAAGAGTAGTGTTGTATTGTTTTAGAACGGCATGAGTCTTAAGCTCTTCATTCTTTACTAAATTCGTAGATGTGTAAGTCAATTTTCTAGAGTCTCGTATTAAAATCTGTCACAATTGATTTTCAATGTATTTCTTATTCATCATTTACAAAGGTAGTGTATACATTTATAGAGAGATTTGCTATGCTATTCTTAGCTATACAGATTACGCTATACAGATTTTCAGGACTAGAATCTCTTTGATTTGATTTATTCCTATAATCTCTTAATTGACAACTCACGCCAACACTCCCTCTCAAGTGGAAGCATTCAAATCTTTAATGTGCAACTTGTCTAGTGAGTTGTAAAATTCTTTGCTTAATATGGCCTTTATAAGAATATCCGCCAATTGATCTTCGGACTTCACGAATGGAAATCGAATTATTTTAGCTTCGAGATTTTCTTTAATAAAATGTCTGTCAATCTCCACGTGTTTAGTGCAATCATGCTGGATAGGATTGTGAGCAATTGCGATGGCTGCCTTGTTATAGCAAAAAAGATTCATCTCGGACGTAGGAGAAAATTCAATTTCCGTTAGAAGTCTTCTGAGCCATAGAAGTTCATAGAGTCCTTTAGCCATTCCATAGAACTCTACTTCCGCACTTGATAATGTCACCACCTTTTGTTTCTTACTCCTCCATGTAATAAGATTTCCCCCAACAAACATGAAATAGCTGGAGGTGGATCTTCTGTCTGTTGTGTTCCTCGCCTAATCTGCGTCTGTATAACCATCGTCTCTAAGATGGTTATTTTTTTGAAAACATAAGCCCTTTTCCCGGGGAGGATTTTAAGTATTGTGAAATTTGGACCACTGCTTCCATATGATCCTTACTAGGTTGGTATAAAAATTAACTTACAACACTTACTGCATAAGCAATATTAGGGCGGGTATGTGAGAGGTAAATAAGTTTCTCAACTAATCTCTAGTATCTTCCTTTGTCTGTTGGCATTTGGCTTGGATATTCTCCGAGCTTGTGATTCTGAACAATTGGAGTGTCTGCTGGCTTACAATCCAACATTCCAATATCACATAGTAAATCCAATATATATTTTTACTGGGAAAGATATATACCTTGCTTTGATGTAGCCACCTCTATTCCCAGAAAATATTTAAGTCCTCCCAAAATTTTCATCTCAAATTCGGTTGCCAATTATTTCTGAAGCTTAATGATTTCCTCTATATCTTTCCCTGTGATGATCATATCATCGACATATACAATTAAAACTGTTACCTTGCTTTGTTAGTGCTTCAGAAAAAATGTATGATCCGAATTACTTTGACAGAAGCCATAATTCTTCATTACTTGATTGAACCGCCCAAACCATGCTCGAGGTGATTGTTTCAGTCCATACAGTGCACGCTGCAATTTGTACACCACTTTGGTTTTTGAGGATGCTGTGTAGCCTGGAGGAGTATCCATGTAGACTTCCTCTTCAAGGTCACCATGAAGAAATGCGTTCTTTACATCAAGCTGATGCAATGGCTAATCCAGGTTGGCTGCGAGAGATAGCAGAACCCTGACCGTATTTAGTTTAGCTATTGGTGAAAAGGTTTCTTAATAATATATACCATATGTCTGAGTGTATCCTTTTGCGACTAGCCTCGCCTTGTATCGTTCTATAGACCCATTTGCCTTGTGTTTAATAGAGAAGACCCACCTGCACCCGATTGTGTTCCTCCCTTGGGGTAGTGGAACCAAAGTCCATGTTTGATTTTTTAGTAGTGCCCCATTTCTTCCTCCATTACTTTGGTCCACTTGGGATCCATTAATGCTTCTTGAACTGTAGTGGGAATACGACATGCGAAAAGCTCATGTGAGAATGTCTTGAGAGGCTCAGGTAACTTTTCGGTGGAAACATAGTTGGCAATTGGATATCTCGCCCTTCTTTCCTCAATGTCTAGAGAATATCTATTTGGTAGCTTGCCTCGGTTATGTCTGAAAGGTAAGTTATACCTAGCGGAAGTATCTATATTATTTATAAATGAGGGTGTTCCGATATTACTTACCTCAGGAATATTCTCAGGAGATGGACCTGCAGGTACTAAGAGACAGGGGATTTTGGTGCTTCTCCTAATTGTGTAGGCTCAGTTTTTGGAGGTCCTCTAGATTCAGAGGATATGTCTGGCCCTGAAGATGTATCCATTGATTCGTCACCAATTATTGATGTGTCATTCCGATCTTCAAGCCATTCAAAGTTTGGCTACTTCAACTCTTTATCTCCCCCTAAAGTGGAGGCTGAGGAAGGGTGGATGATACAGATTCTAGAAAAGTGACATCCATAGTCACATAGGTACGCTGAGTAGTAGGGTCATAGTAGCAGTAGCCTTTTTTATGCGTAGCATAGCCCAAGAAGAGGCACCGAAGAGCATATGGGTCAAGTTTGATGTGTTAGTTCTTAGGAAGGTGTACATACGCCACATCCAAATATGTGAAGAAGATACATGTGTGCGCGACCCGAACTGAAATCTTTCATGTAGTATGATCCCCCCTTCTTAGAACCATGCCCAATTATTTCCTTGGTGAGAATATCCTGAATAAGATAAAAATCAGAAAACATTAACACCACACAATGTAGTTCTGTAGTAATTTGGCTAACAGACAATAACTTGCGGGACAAGGAGGGAATAAGTAAAGTATGAGATAAATGAAGAGAGGGTGATAGGATCACAGATCCGACCCCTGTGACCAGGGAAATCACCCCATTGGCATTTGCAATGCTAGTGCACCGTGGAGATGAGTGGTGAGAGAGATCCATGGGATCAAAAGTCATATGGTCTGTGGCTCCAGAGTTGAGAAGCCAATCACCACGGTTGACATCTTGGCGATGACTAAGCAAGGCGTGACAGAGATTACCTCGATCCACAAGGGAGACGTCCGGTTGGGAGGGGACGGTGGGTGAGATTAGAGAGAGACAAGGTTCGGCTGCCGCTACAACAACCTTGCCCGTGCCTTCAGCTGTAATAGTAGTATCCTGTTTTTTCTTAGCTTGGAGTTCATGCCACATATAAGGGTATCCATGCAACTGGAAACAGTTGTCACGTGTGTGCTTCATATTTTCATAGTGAGAACATTTGAGACTGTCAGATGAGGATCGACCTTTAGAGACAAATTTTCCATGATGCTGGGGAGTTGATCCAGAGAACCCAAGCTTGAGGCCTCTCGAAGCAAGCACAACTCCTAGAGGTTCATGATCACCTGCATTCATCACCACCTGGCGAGGGGCCTCTCTACGGACATGAGCATAAGCTTGCTCCATGGTGGGAAACGGGTGTAACTGCTGTTGAGGGTCAAATTTTGCATATCAGACTCAGTTATTGCCTGGATTTACGAACCCGATACCATTTAATGCTCTATTTTAATCGTATTTGTGATGCAGGGTGTATTTACGAACTTGGATTGAAAAAGGGTAGTAAAAACATGGATTTAACGCTCTGAAGTCACCAAGGCAAGTTACGGACTCTAGGGGACCAAGATCGACAGATTTACACGCCAGAGATCCACGAAAATCAAGAAACTGAAGCTCAAGTGGCCTAAAAGTCAGCCAGAATACAAGATCATAAGGTTGCCACCATCCATTTGGCTCGAAACATCATGTATGGCCTGAGGACCATAAATTAATTGTACACATCAAATTTCAGCCATTAAATCCTGGTGAAAGTGGTCCAACGGTCAGATCAACCATGAACTATTGATTTAGGGCCCACCTGATATTTGGATATGCTTCAATTTTGGTCTCAACACATTAAATAAGCTGAGAAAATGGATGGATGGAGCGGATTTCTCACACTACATCAATGTGGACCCCAAATCGGGTGGCGTGTACACTAGCACAGGTATACCGGCTGTCAATCGGACCGCTGAAGCCAGTCAAACTCGGTTTGACCGAGTCTTCTTCACAAAAATGGAAAGATCCATTTTCTTCTTCCATCGTTCACATGAGAAGCTACGAGTGATCGTCGTGGGCCACCATTGTGGTCTAGATAATGAATCTGGACCGTCCAATAGATTCCCACGGCCCAAATTACCATGGGCTAGGTGATGGAGTTGCAATAGACAGTGGAGAATGGTTTTCAACCGTCCAAACAGAAGATGGACGACGGAGTAAAAGAACCTGTGGGCCACATCAACAGACGATCAAACACATCCATTTCCAACTAGAATTTCGAGCCGCATCCAATGGATGGTGTGGACTTCCAAACCGACCTCAATCATGGACCCCACCACTCAATCAGCGCAAGCCGACATACGCAGCCCCTGTTTTTGCGTCTGGGCACAGCCCTGCTTTTGCAGGCTATTCTGTGTTCATGGCCTGGATCGGTCCAATGATCCTGGCTATTCAAAACCGTCTCATGGTACAACCGATCGAGCCCAATAAGGTTGAACGGAACAGATCCCACATCAGGATCTTCTATTTGCATTACTCGCGGTTGGGCAAGAAGTTACTCACACTGCTGCGTAAGTGTGGAGTCGGTTCTCCACCCACAGTCCCCTGCTACAAAAGAAAGAGAAGAAAGGAGAGCAGGGAGGGAGATTTGGTGGACGTGGCAGCCAATTGTGGACGTGAGAGAGAGAGTCCGTGGAGTTTTTATTTTAATTTTTTTTTTTTTTTTTTTTTTTTCTGTTTTGGTTTTTCTTTTCTTTTCTTTTAAGAATTAGTTAATTATGCCTGTGGTTAGCTAACCTCTTAGCTAGGACTAAGAGGTGAAGCTTGTAGTGCGATGGGAGGACTCTATTCTCTTCCTTTTGTTTATACTAAATTAATGTTGATTTTAGTTAATTAAGGGAATGTTTTTAGTTTTTAATGGTCTGTTGTGACTGAAATTACAATGAGTTTGCGATGGTTTTGAGCATATTCCTTTTCTTTTTATGTTTATGACGTCAGGAAGCCCTGTTGTTTACCATCGTCTCCTCGGCATGATCGGATGACAGTACCCTTCCCAACCTTCATACATTGTTGATTGGTTAGTAATTAGTTTAATTCTATTGTTTACTTTGTCTCCTGGGCATGGTTTGGTGATGGAATCCATTCTAATTCATATACCTTTCATCTCTTGAAAAATAATTCAAAGTAAGTTCAGTTTAATTTTCATGATTATACTCTCCAACTGGATGAAGATGGGACTCTAAGTCCAGTTGAGTTTTTGATGCAGGCATAAGATCTCCCTGATCTCTACAAGTGGATCCTCTGAATCTTTAGTTTCCTATTTCTGAATTCTCTAAATTTTAGATTAATACTTTTACCATTATTTCTTTAAATTCAGTCAATTTAGATTTCATCTTAGCTTAGTTTTAATTCTACTTAGTTTCAGATAACGTACAGGTATCAGTACTTTGGGATTCGACCTCGGTTTTACCGAGTTTATTACTACATCACAACCCTGAACTTGGGGTGTGAATAGCTGCAACACGTCACTGCGAATTTTGTCCAGCTTGTCGTCAAGGCCATCCAAGAAGACATAGACTCCATCTTCTTGGATGAGATTATTATACCTTTGAATGTTAGTAAAGCACTCCATTTGATTTGGACGTTGAAAATCAATCTCACACCAAAGATGTTATAAGTTAGTATAGTATTTTTTCAGGAATCTACCTGCTTGGCAGAGACGTGAGAAGTGGCCAATTATACTTCTAACTCAAGGTGAGTTGCGAGATCTTCTTCTAATTGGCCAATTATTTAGCAAGCATAGCTGATTGTATTTCTATTATGAGAGATGTCTTTACAATCTTTGCATATTCAGCTTGCTTCTGGATGCGCATGGTCAATCACATTACATCATGTGTCACCGTTAGTTATTATCTTAGCTAATCATGCATATCATACTACTCCATTATAACTTCACAAATGAGCGACCACTTGACTTCATTCATGCATCACAAGTAAATTCATCGCCAGCTAAAACAATGGCCGTGATTACTTTTCTAAGTTATTACAGAGCATTTGACATCTCTTGTTTTGCAACTTATCATGTAATAACTTATACCCAGGTAGAATGACATTTACTGTGGCCATAGCCTTTCTTTTGCTTCGCAATTGTCTTCCACCGATCTCATTGGTCATGAAGATCTCGCCTTAATCTTTCGTACTTAATCTTTTGTACAAAAGTACAACGATGTGTCGGCTTATTAATTTTCTGACATGTGTCAACAAAGATGGTGAACGAAATTGAGAGGAATCCAATAGAATAGGAACATGGAGAAGAATGTACCGGTTCTTAAAATCATGTGGTTGCCAGACGAGGAAAAGTCGCATTCATTGAATATGGCATGCCAAGAGACGTACTATCCATGTAAGCAAATGAAGACAATAACAGCTTTTGTACCGAGTATAATAGCCCAAAAATATACAACATTCCCTTTTCCAGTCTAATTTGCAAGTCCTGTACGGCTGCAGGCAAGAAGAGGGCTGGCATATTCATCTATGAGCTGTTCAGATGAAATCTGTGAGATAATATTGTGGTCTTGAATATATTGGAAAAATGTATAGTAACTTACCTCCATAAATAATGACAAATCTCATTGTTGGTAATTTCTTAGCATGAGATTTTACCAGAAGATTTCAAATTTTCATGATTTTCTGGAAATGGTATTGGAAATTTTTTGTTGAAAGTAAAATATCAAAAAATATTTATTATTAATCAATGATGATTTAAAAAATTGGATAAAATTGAACTTATTTAGACATTTTGATACTTATTTCTTAAAAATCATGATAAGTTTGCAATATAATTGTGAGAAGTAAAATACTGCCAAGATTTTGAAAATGTCGCAATAATTTTGTTTAATGAATATTTCAAAAGTATATAGTGGTAGTTTTAAAATTTGGAAGATATTTGTCACACTGAACCACCATCACATCAGAAAATTTTAATTTTACAAGAAATTTGTTTTCAAGCATGGTCTTGAAGAATTTAAATCACAACCAATTTATAAAATAAAAGATAAAATGATGTAGAATGTGTCACAGAGATGTTCTCTGCATGGTTGAGCCAAAAGGAGGTGGATCGTAAATTGATCGTAACTTTTGATCCGGGTATCGTTATGAGGTGCACAACCTATCAATCTTTACTGAAACGGGCCATCCAAGGGAACCGACTCACAAAGTGGGTCGTATCTATCTGTTTCGTCAGAAAACACGCGTTTTCAGTTTAAAAATGAATTTTTAAGAAAATTTTACTATTTTTAGTAATTCCGATTTTTTAAAATATTTTTAGAGTTTTAGAATTTTTTTCCTTTTAGAAATAACTTTTAGTTATACTAAGACTCTTCTAGAGAAAGTTTATTTGTAATTTTTATTTTTAGAAATTAGGCCTTGGAAGAATTTTATTAGAATTAATATTTTTATTAGAGTTAGAATTTTGCTATTTTTGGTAATTACGAATTTTAGTTTATTTTTTCTTTATTAATGGTGTAAGGATACGCATTAGAAAATTATAATTATTCATTAATCAATTTCGAATTTATTAGAAATTCTTTCTATTTTCTGCTTTTTTTCCTCGTGGATTCGAGAAGTCTTTATGAGGAGTCCAGAGAAGTTCCGTGGATTTGGAATAATTATCCTCTTGAGGAAGACGGTGCTCGACCTCACGTCCTTCCCTACATCAGTTTGGTATCAAAGCGAGATTTCTCCTCGGATCGATGGCTTTTAATGACGGTCGGACAACAATCCCATGGGCGGTGCTTTAGGAAATTTACCTTTAACGGCTGCAGCTTTCGAACCAGCGCAACGAGAGAATCGGCAAGCCATGCAAGGGCTGCAGGCTTCCATTGACCGCATAACGGATCTCTTGGCAGAAAACTTAGGAAAACTCCGTGTTCCTGGTGGTAATTCTCCACCGCCAATTGCTGAACTTCGTAATTATATTGATCGTAGGGCGATGCTATCAATGAACCAAAGGATGGTTCAAGAATTCAAGATGAAAGTCGATCTTCTTAGTTTTAATGGCCAACTCTACTTCAAGAACTTCCTCGATTGGTTGCTTGAGGTCGAACGTTTCTTCGACTATATGAACATCGTAGAAGAAAAGAAACTCGTGGTCTATAAGTTGACGGGTAGAGCTTCAGATTGGTGGGAACAACTTCAACTCGAGTGGACGAGACAGATGAAGGCACCGATCCGCACATGCTCGCAAATGAAAAAGTTATTGTGCATGCGATTCCTCCCTCGAGATTACGATCAGGTATTATTCTAACAAAACTAAAATTATTATCAAGATAGTTGATCAGTAAAAGGCTATGTAGAAAAATCCTATTATTGGTCTGCGAACAACGACTTCATCAAAATAGAGTTACAATAGACCACAGGATTCATCAGTGGCGAACATGTAACCTCTATAGAAATGGAGAAGCAACCCAAGACTTCTAAAGTGGAAAGACAATATCTCATCACTGAACAGGCCTTTATTAAACAATCCGAGGAAACGGGAGATATATATGCATTAGTTGAAGAAAAAAAATATATGGAGCCTGTGAATATCCTAAAGGGTTTAAAACCAGTATTACATGAGTTCAAGGGAGTTGTACTTGATAAACTAGCTAATAAGTTACCTCCCATATGAGAA
Organism: Magnolia kwangsiensis; assembly: GCA_037074715.1. Lineage (NCBI taxonomy): Eukaryota > Viridiplantae > Streptophyta > Magnoliopsida > Magnoliales > Magnoliaceae > Magnolia > Magnolia kwangsiensis. The sequence continues at coordinate 132,145,932 of CM073574.1, forward strand.
ATACAAAATTACGTTGATCCTGTCTCAGGGGCAAGTCCGCCTAATTGCCCACATTATCAGAAAGAATATGAGATCTTGAAGGCAGATGTGAAGGAACTGATCGATACTAGTCAAGTCAAGAAAAGTCTGAGGACATGTATTGTATTAGCTAAAGAGCCTAATGTCAAGTACAAGAAAAAAGCTAATAAACATCGGCGTCAGAAGTTATCTCAGAATCATGAGCCAAGTCTCTTAAATAACTCGAGGACGAGTTTTTTTCAAGTGGAGGGGTCTAATGTAGAACGTGTCACAGAGATATTCCCAGCATGGTTGAGCCAAAAGGAGGTGGACCGTAAATTGACCATAACTTTTGATTCAGGTATCGTTATGGGGCGCACAACCTATCAATCTTTACTGAAACGGGCCATCTGAGGTGAACTGACCCACAAAGTGGGTCGCATTTATCTGTTTCGTCAGAAAACGCGCGCTTTCAGTTCAAAAATGAATTTTTAGAAAAATTTTACTAAATTTAGTAATTCTGATTTTTTTAATATTTCTAGAGTTTTAGAATTTCTTTCCTTTTAGAAATAACTTTTAGTCATACTAGGGCTCTTCTAGAGAAAGTCTACTTGCAATTTTTATTTTTAGAAATTAGGTCTTAGAAGAGTTTTATTAGAATTAGAATTTGTATTAGAGTTAGAATTTTGCTATTTTTGGTAATTATGAATTTTAGTTTATTTTTTCTTTAGCCTTTGTTAAACAATTTGATAAAACGGGAGATATATATGTATTAGTTGAAGAGAAAAAATATGTGGTGCCTGTGAATATCCTACAGAGTTTAGAACCAATATCGTATGAGTTCAAGGGGGTTGTACTTGATGAAACTACTTAATAAATTACCTCTCATACGAGATATACAAAATCACGTCGATTTCATCTCAGGGGCAAGTCCGCCTAATTTCCCACATTATTATAAAAAATATAAGATCTTGAAGGCAGATGTGAAGGAACTGATCGATACTAGTCAAGTCAAGAAAATCCTGAGGACATGTATTGTATTAGCTAAAGAGCTTAATGCCAAGTACAAGAAAATGACTAATAAACACTGGCGTCAGAAGTTATCTCAGAATCATGAGCCAAGTCCCTTGAATAACTCGAGGAGGAGTTTTTTTTCAAGTGGAGGGGTCTGATGTAGAATGTGTCACAGAGATATTCCTAGCATGGTTAAGCCAAAAGGAGGTGGACCATAAATTGACCGTAACTTTTGATCCGGGTATCATTATGGGGCGCACAACCTATCAATCTTTACTAAAACAGGCCATCCGAGGTGAACCGACCCACAAAGTGGGTCGCATCTGTCTGTTTAGTCAGAAAACGCGTACTTTCAGTTCAAAAATGAATTTTTAAAATTTTTTTACTATTTTTAATAATTCCGATTTTTTTAATATTTTTAGAGTTTTAGAATTTCTTTCCTTTTAGAAATAACTTTTAGTCATACTAGGACTCTTCTAGAGAAAGTTTAGTTGTAATTTTTATTTTTAGAAATTAGACCTTAGAAGAGTTTTATTAAAATTAAGATTTTTATTTGAGTTAGAATTTTACTATTTTTGGTAATTATGAATTTTAGTTTATTTTTTCTTTATTAATGGTATAAGGAGACGCATTAGACAATTATCAATTATTCATAAATCAATTTTGAATTTATTGAAAATTCTTTCTATTTTCTGCTTTCTTTTCTCGTGGATTCGAAAAGTTTCTGTGAGGAGTCCAGAGAAATTCCGTGGATTCGGAATAATTATCCTCTTGAGGAAGACGGTGCTCGACCTCACGTCCTTCCCTGCATCATAAAATCATATACAGTGATTAAAATCATCAATAAAAATAATATAATATGATACTCCAGAGTATAAAACAGGGAAGAAGAAACCACTTTTTGTTTATCTTTTAACAAAAAAACACACCTTCTAGATTAAAATTTTAACCAACTTGGAAACTTCTCCACCTTCTGTGTATTTACCAAATATGGTTAAATAAAAAAAAATAAAAATTTAACTTTAGTGGATACTCCTTGTATTCAAACAGCATCTAAAAGTTATCTTATTCAAGGAGGGCACCATCCATCAGGTGGGCCGTCCAGTGCTTGGCCTTGATCCCCGAGCATCACCATGATCCAAAGCTGAGGTGGGTCTCACTTGGGCTCACTATAGAAAACAGGGTAAAATCATGCCTACAATCTCTAAATTCAGGAAAATTGTGATATTTGGAACATTCCTTCACCCTAGCGGTTCCATCAAATGAACGGATTGGACGACCTAAATAGTCAACGTTGGACCCACACTCAACTAATGGTGGACATCCCATCTCAACTCTTTCCCATAGTGTGAACCAAATGAGGTTTTCACCTGGCTTTGGTTAATTTTTAGTTATCAAGCTCACCCCTGCTTGTGAGACGAGAAACGGACCCCTCTTTTACATCAAATAAATCATCCTATGTTGTCATCCAGGTGGGCCACTTGCAGCCTATCAACTGACGCACCCTGTAGCAATATGCCTATTTTTGGGTTCAAGGGTGAAGATGTGGCAAGGCACCTGATGGACAGGGTGGATCTCATGCACGTAGTCCCCCACAACCTGCTCAGTCAGTAGTAGCCGGTAGGCATCCCCTGCCTAACCATGCATATTCATGCTACCGCAGTTCTGAGTCCATTTTCAGTTGCTTCAAACTGGTCCCTATTAAAAATAGGACTAGGAGAAAAGGTGCCCCAAGGTTCTAGTCCATTTTCAGTTGCTTCAAACTGTCCCTATTAAAAATAGGACTAGGAGAAAAGGTGCCCCAAGGTTCTAGTCCATTTTCAGTTGCTTCAAACTGTCCCTATTAAAAATAGGACTAGGAGAAAAGGTGCCCCACAAATTCTAGAACCTTGAGACCTGCATTAATGAGTCCAAACACATGGGCCCAAATTCAGATATACACCAATTTACTTTTTGGTAGGTCACCACCCATTTATGGTTAGGTCACTGCCCTTGAGCTGACCCAACTACATCCAACTTTTTCCAAAAAAAAAAACCTTCTAAGGTGTATGAATACTTGTTTTTCCCATTTCACATGCAGGCTTATGATTAAAATACTAAAGCTCAATTTAAACATGTACTACCAGATTTGTTTCATGGAGCTTGTGTTTTTCTTCTTATTTCCAGCCTGCTAAAACCTCTTCAAGCTAAATCATTTCAATCATTCTAAAGAAGAAGAAAAGCAGAACCCTGCTGATCTCATAGGCAGAAAAAGTGCAGGGACTCGCTTTCAGGCATCCCAAGGGCTGCGCCGGCAACAACAGTCTCTCACTTTCATCCACCCCATGGTCCCCACTCGCAATAACGGAGCCAACGACAGAAAAGTTGTAATACACCAACTTTGGTGAATGGGCACCTTTCTCTTGCACACAGGTGTAAGATTGTGATTTTTCTTAGCAATGATCATTAGAAAATCTTGTATCTGCACAAGACACCATCATGAACTGCCAAACCATAGCGATAAAAAAGCTTTTTGTATTTATCCCAACCATGATATTTTTCATTCCACGATTATATAGTATCGAGTCAAGTCTGGTCTAGTCTTTTGAGTCGACTCGACCCAACTGCACATTGAGCCAAATTGAGTTTTCGAGCTTTTGACTGTGCTACCAACAGCAATCTTTCCCATCCTCAGCACTAATACATCTTGAATCATTTGCAAGGCTGTTAGCACAAAAGGAAAATAAATAAAGACTTTGAACCCGCAAAGATTATTTGTACTGTTCCTCTAGAAAACTGTCTACCATCAAAGTTGAATATGAATAAATCAATGTTTATCTCTACCATCTAATTAACTTGGCAAAAGATCTCCATAGCATGCACTTCCTCAGCAGGTCGTCCCTAGAAAATTACTCCATCCGCACACAAACGCTACCTCAGCTATAGACTACCAAGAAAAAAGCTAATTGCCTGTTGTTCACAACCAATGATCCGTCTCAACCTTTCTTTAGGGCTCGATCACAAACAAAGCACTACACCAAAATCGTCATTTAGAAACGGTTTTAAACCGTTCCTAAATGCTTCAGGAACGGTTTATTACCGTTCCTAAATGAGGCATCGCAGAAAATCAGGAACGGTTTAGAACCATTTTGGGTACCATTTTAGGAACGGTTTTAAACCGTTCGGGTGCCAACGGTCACATTTATAATTAGCCGCATTTAAATACCTCACAATACCAGGTTTTCTAGCCCACATGTAGGTACCAATAGGTTAGTTACATGTTTGTAGGATTAGAGATTTTTCCGTAGTAATTATATCTTCTGGACAAAAAATCTAGGCCCTTTCACTACCAAGGCAGACCATATTGTAGGTAATAAACGTCAGCCAGAACGATTTTCATCCAGCCGTCCGTTTGTTTAGTTGACTGTCGTCCATCAGAGGAGTGAAACAGCTTGAATTTTAAGATATGAGAACTAAACAGTTCGAAGTAGATCCTGCACACGTATGATATATTGGCACGCATGCTTGCATGCGACAGGCAAGGCACTGCACGTGTGTGCCACAAGCAATGTCATCATGTAAAGCTTGATTACGTTGCAACCTTGGGCTTGGCAGAATGAACTGTTGAAACTTTGTGGTTGCAGTTGCTTTCCCAGTTTTGTCACCGCACACGTGGCAGCATTGGACTTGTTCCCCACTAGGAATACAAGCAGTTGGACACGTGACATTCAAATAGAAGTTGAAGACGAAAAGCAAGCAGCCTGTCTATGATCATCCAACATTTTGTGCACTTGCCGGTGGGACCCATAGTAACGTAAGATGGAATTCTTACCTATCTTTCAAAGCAATAGTTACAGACTTCAATGAAAAGAAATGTACCAGAGAGATAAAAGTTCAGCAATGGATTGAATCCACGTTCCATCAATGGCCATAAATGAGTAAGTTCTCACATCTATGGAATGGATTGAATCCACCAACCACATCCATCCACCCGTCCACCGATCCACTTCAACATCCTGTCCCTCCATCAATATACCCCACCCAAGATAAGTACAAAATACAGCATACAAGATCTCCCATTCCCAATTTTTTAATTCCATTTATGTCCTTCTCTGCTCCTGGAATCTTCTCAGTACCCCTACCAGGGAAACATCAAACGCATCCTTCGTACCTCTATACTGTGATACTGAGTCTCCTTTAACTTTGCCTGTAACATTGAATGTAAATGCAAGGCCGTATTAAAAATCTGTAAAAGGATGCTAGCTATTTGATGTAAATACAAGGACGATTATGACACACAGCAGGGCTCACCTGATGAATAGATGGGTCACGTTATTTTGAAAGAGAACTGATCACACCGACGAGGGACCATCCTGGTAGGGCCTGCTAGATGGACTCCTATGACGGGAGAAGTGCTTACATAAAAATGACACTCAAGACCCAAAAGCACTCGAGAAATGCTTCCATAATGATGGCGCTCAAGACCCAAAAGCACTCGTAAGAGTCTAACCCAAGACCTCGCAAAGCAAAATAGTTCACCTCTTAAACGTTAATGGGCTTGAGTTTTCCATACTGGGCCTGGCCTGACACTCTGGCTCCTGGATGCAGAAAGCTCAGAGCACTTCCAAGGGAACTGTCATAATTAAGATGAGAAATGAGAATACTTGTGAAATGTTCAAAATAGAACATATGCGTGAGATCAAGATTGTTTGTCAAGTGGGCCCAATTTCATCAGAATACGTTCACTCATCAAGTGGGACTCATCTCATGTACATTTGGTCCACCGACAATTCCCATGTTCGAAGAAGTTGAAGCTCCACTTGCTTCCATTGAGCGTCTGATCATAAGGGTTGTCGGGCTACCTCGGGTCACACCCAAGAACTGAAAATTACCATGAAATGCATGTTATCTAATGCATGCGTCATCATATGAATTGTATGACTTGAAACTACTGCTAGAATAGCCTTCCACCTGTGCATTGCATTCTTTCTAATTGTCATGGATTCAAGGTTTTCGAGAACTTTGATATTGTACGATCTGCATGGACAAAAGAGACATAAATTGAGAATGCATAGAAAATAAATGGATATATGCAACTCATAAATTAACTAATCATATCATGTAATTATGCAAACCAGAGTTTAGGTTAGTGTAATTGTCACGCCCCAAAGTCGGAAATCGGATTCACAGGAATCCAGATCACCGAATCCGGTGCCGACAGCCTCTGTAGCACCCCATTCTCGGCTCCTAACATTCATATGCCAGATTTCTGATCCTGGGATCCTATAAGGAGGATTTTTTTTTTTGTACATTTAACTAGTAATAAGCATAACCACAAGTTTACCCAAATCATAAAGGCAACATCATCATCATATATCCACTAATATAATATTTGAATACAATGCTGAAAGGGAAATATATATGTCAAAATCAAAGCTCCAGAAAACAGCTGCACGCTCCAAGCTCAATGCTGCTGCAACCTAACATCACCTGCACGCATCTATCGTGCATAAGCTTATAGAAAGCTTAGAGGGTGGTGTAGGTGTGTGCACGAGATAAGTGCCAAGTATTCAATACAATATCATAATTATACAATACCGGAAAGCTATTAATCCATAAACCATACAATGACTGAATAAGCAGAAACACTGATAAGACTAGGAATTATCAGCGTAAATAGAAATACTGACAAGATTATAATCATGCGATAACAGAATAAGCAGAAGTATGAACAAGTCCATAAGTTAATCAATATCAGAATATGCAATATAGGACAGCTATGCAAATGATGAGTCATAGATAATCAAATGTCGAATGACAAGGATATAATGTAATATACAATTTGAAAGAGCTAACAAATATCATCTCTCATCTAAGTCACAGGAATACAGAAACATAACAACCCACAATGTCACACGTCGAAGATGTAATGAAATGTGCAGTATATGGTGCTAATGGAATGACCATGCTGAAGTGTGATGTCGGGATGATAGTACGTAGTATCGCATGCTACGGGGTCCACCACAAGGAACCTCTATCCAAACCAGTCCCATACCTAAATTTGGATAGTCTGACTCAACGTGGTAAACTCCTGATCTCAGGTTAATTGCGCGCCCAACCGAAATCCTTGCCATAACGAAAGATACACAACAATTAGTTGTGTACCACCAGCCCGAGTGGATAGTGAATGGATGAATGAATGAGTATGCAACTCCTACTCAGTAGCCTGCCAACCGCTGGTAGCTCACCCAGTGTGGTAGCTCGCCTAGGCCTCAGCCCCGCCCACATCAGCGTCTGCCCACGTGCGTCCGCCCACATACACAACAGTGATGGGGTGTCATAATATCATGTCAGTCCTCATATCAGTACGGTTTCTCTATGGGAAAATCACCGGGGTCTATTACACTTCACACCACCTGTCGCCCCAATCAAGCGCACAACTGGGTAAGTGAAAGAGACCTCACTATCCGCCTGTCAGTAGTCTGTCAATACCTACCCGGCTTGCCGATAGCGGACCTATTCCTCGAGCTGGTCAAACTCAGCCTAGCCATGCCTACTCCCTCGAGCGGGTAAGGCCACACCCCCTTCCAATCGACTATGACATAGTGGAGAGCGCAGCCATCTGGTAATCGGCACTCAACGCTCATCTACCCACTCGGTCTAGACGTTGGAACATCCTCTGAAACTAAGAGAGTGTTTAGGGATTTTCATCCAGGGCTATCTATAGCAGCCCGATGCTCGAACCAAAACATTTTCGGTGTCCCATCTGGCCATCCACGATATGCCTATGGAGGCTACAATCCTGATGTCGCTAGGGCGTACAGTAATTACAACACATAATGCAAGATGCATGAGTCATACAATCCAGTCATGCACCAAGCCTGCGCATATCGTGCGCTCATGTGAGATAACCTCCGCCTATCAGGGAGTCTCATATCATCCTGCCCAATGACATATGCAATGGTCAACCACATCTCATAACAAACATGTAGATGATGCGTATGGGCATGTATCATGATGCTATGCTGTCACATACTCATAGTTGGTATCAAAAATCGGCCTCGACAATGTGGACATTTAACCAACATTGCCCCAAGGAATGACCCACATAGATCTAAACATATAATGGGCCCACGGCCTCACACAAGGGCCTAATGTACAACACGATGGGCCTTACTCAGTGGTTACATGTACACAACAGGTGGGTTCTACTCATTGGCCCTGAATCCATGGCATGTGGACCCTGCACATGGGTCTAAAATACATCAAATGGGCCATGCATCATGACCTAATACATATCACAATGGGCCTTGCCCATAGGCCATAAACATATCACAATGGGCCTCAAATGCGGGCAGAATGTACATCACAATCGGGATCCACAATTAGTCACGATGATTGACCTCGATCTATAATCGGCCACAATAATTAGCACCGATAATCAATATTGATAATCAGCACCGACCACCCACATATATACAAGGCGGGGTCCATAGATGGATAACAATCAACCACAATGTAAAGATCGGCTCTTGGCCGTGGTTACACCAAATCCAATAACATGGAGTCATCCGTCTGTGGTGAATGGGGCCCATTTATTTGGATTAACCTACGAAGAGAATAGGCCTAACAAGGTCTAAGGGAAGGTCACAATGAGGACCTCTAACCGTTATTGCCCATCAGTGTGGACATTCAACCAACATTGCTCTCATGGAGCAAAACATATAGCGGCCCACAGCCTCATATAAGGCCTAATATACATATCATATTGAGCCTCATACCTCGATTTCAAATACATCACAATGGGTCATGTCCCATGAGCATCGAATACATCACAATGGGCCTCGCCCATGAGCTCCAAATACACAATAGGTGAGTCCTATACATGGGCCTTATTCACATCAAGGGGCTTCATCAATGAGCCGCACAAATGGGCCTCATCTCTGGGCCGCATATACATCACTATGGGCCCCATACACGGGCAGCATATACATTACAATGGGCCTCAGACATGGGTCTTAAACATGGGCCTGACAATACCAACGGGTGGGCCTTGCCCATGGGCCGCACCAATGGACTTCATATATATCAACTGGGCTACATCAATGGCCGCACTAATGGGCCTCATATTCATCAAGTGGACTGTGTCCATGGGCCTTTCCAATGGGTTTTATATATACCAAGGTGGGCCTCAATGACGGCCACAAATAAATCAAAGTGGCCTAACGGATGGGCCACAAGGTACATCAAGGTAGGCCTACTCACATGGGCCTCATATATATATCTAATAGACCACGCCAATTGGGCCTTACATACATTGTAATGGGCCATAACCCAAGGCCTTGAATACATCACAATGGGTTGAGCCCTATTTATTCCAAAGGGGCCCATTACTGGACAACTCAGATAAAACACGTACGTCACGTCTGGGCCACGTGAATGAACAGTGCGAGCAACACACTACAAGGTGGGCCCTATCACATGGGCCAAAATATAAACAGATGGGCCTAGTCATAATGAAGATGAGCCTAGATGGCCTACATACTACAAGTATGGCCTAGTAGTGGGCCTTAGGGAGAGTGACAATGCGGACATCCAACCAGCATTACACTCGCAATGTGGACGTCAAACCAACATTGCTCCCAAGGCATAGTCCGTAGAGAATATCCTTATATAAATCAGGTTAGGATCATACATTGCAAAGGACCTTAGGTACATCCCATTGGGTCTTAAATATATCAAATGGGCCATATCCTATGGACCTTATATTCATTAAGCGGGCCACATCCATGGGCCACATCAATGGGCCTTAAGTGCATTGCAATGGGTCCTAACCCGTGGGCCTTAGAATGCATCAATGGTTCTCGACCCAAGGGCCTTATACATATCAAATGGGCCTACTCCCATGGGCTTTAAAATACATCAAATGGGCCTTTTGTAAATCAAATGGGCCTAACCCAATCATAGGTGGCCCACCCAAACTTTAACTCATGCCTTAAATGATCTCACCAAGTGGATGGACGGTCTGGATGCATCATATGCATCATGGCGGGGTCCACTGTAATATCTATTTGCCATCCAATCTTTTCATAAGGTCACGTGGACCTTGGGCCCACTGAAATGTTTATTTGTCATCCGGCGAGTGGGCCAAGGGAAGGCCCATTGAGATATTTATTTGCAGTTCAGCCAGGGGAGGGCGTGATCAACACGCGCGCAAGGTGGGCTCCACCGTCCGCTGGACGGTGGAGGTAAAACACAAACATCACGTTGGGCTTCCACCATCCGCCTGGACGGTGGCTAAGATACATACATCACTGTGGGTCCCATGTGGGGCCCACCTAATGCTTATTTACCATCTAACCTGTTGATAAGGTCACAAAGACCTGGATGAACAGGAAAGACAATTATCAGATTGATTCAAAACTTCCGTGGGCCCCAAAGGAGGTTTCAATGGTAGAGTTCAATTGCTGTTGTTCCCTACGGTGTGGGCCACCTGAGCATTGGATAGGGCCAAAATTTGGAGGGGGCCAACCTGACGAGGGGGCCCACCACATAAACGGCGTGGATCTAACATATACATCATGGTGGGGCCCACGGCAGGGGTCGTGGGTGGCTGTCCGCCCGCCCGCCTAACGCTGCAAGCAGCAGCGTGCAGCGGTTGTTGCTGTCAGAGGGAGGCAGAGGCTCTGCCTCTTGCAAAATTTTGGGAAAACCCGTTTTCCCGGGGTTTTTCGCACGTGAGGCCCGCTTTATAAAAATCCACCCCGTCCATTGCATTCAGTGGCTCACAACAGGCGAAATGAGTCCGGAGTTTGAAATTTTTGGATGATTAAAAACACCAGGAAATACATTTAACGGTAACCACCAAAGTTTATGTGTTATGGCCCACCAGTTGATCACGTCAGCCTCATTCTTCGGCTCAACGGTTAAAATGATAGAAGAAATAGGATGGACGGCTTGGATTGCTCCTATACATCAAGGTGGGGCCTATGCAGGTGGGCCACTCTAAAAGCTCTATTTCTTCTACTTCTTTTTTGTACAGGGACGTCCAGCGTCCCAGACGTTGGACGGTTTGGTAAAAAAAAAACATTGTGGTGGGCCTTGTTTAGGTGGGCCACCACTGATGGATGGTGTGGGTGCAACATATAAGGTGGACCCCACTTGAAGATGGCATGGATATAGTACATGCCTTATGGTGAGGTCTATTCAAGTGGGCCACACAACCATATAAAGAAAAAAAAAGACATGAAAGAGAGAGAGAGAGAGATAGAGAGTGGGACTCGTTTGTGATGGAGGGACCCCGATACTATGGGCCCTCCCTTGCAATGAAACATACAATCAAATGGGTCCTAAAGCATGTGGGACCACCAAAATCTACAATCAACGGTGGAGATCCTTTCTCCACCAAAATGGACGGTCTAGATGACCTTTCTAAGAAATAAACATCATGATGGGGTCCATGGAGAATGGCCCCATCATGGAACGATCATGATGATCCTAGTGGGCCATCGGCCACACCTTAGGGTCCCAAGTGAGATCCACACCATGGATCGGTGGGCCTCACTTGGCCCATCATAAAAATAAGAAAAACTACCCTATAGAGGCACCCACCGTCCGATCTTCTTGCTCCAAGGGGTTCCTTAGCACCTTAGCTTTGATTTCAATGGAGGAGATGGGAAATGGAGGGTTGAGATGGAAAATGGTGGGGTAGGAAAGGTGGGCCACACTTAGAATTTTGGGAGTGCTTGGAGAGCTCTTATACGCATGGAGCTTTGCTTGGGAGAATGAGATGAGAAATGAGAAAGAGAGAGAGTGTTGTAGAGAGAGATGGGTGATGGATGGATGTGGTGAATGATGGTTATGTAAGAGATTCTTGACTTTTGTGGCCTTTTGTGTAAGAGAGGTATGGACTTTTTAAGAAATCCTTGACTTTTGTGGTTGCTTGGGAATGGGTGAAAGGTGATGTGTACTTGACATGTACTTGACATGTGATGGATTGATGGATTGATTGATTGATGGATTGATGTGACACATCGTAGAGATTCTCTTGGGTCCGCAACGCGCGGCATTTTCCTCGCACCGAACGTCGACCTACAACTCTTGACCAGGGTATCGCCTCGGCGCGCGAGTCGCGGCAACGGCGCAGTCGCTATGGTAACGATATCAGGTTGAGTCGATACAGGTTGACGGTGTATGAATCAGGGTCGCGCGTAACTATCAGTTAAGGGTCGAAGGTTGTCAGAATTCGACCGGTAAGACCGCGAAGGTCTATGGAACAGTACGGTCTAGGATACGGGGCTTACAACCATAGTTCCTCAGATTTCTATTATTTGCTTCTTATTAGACAACTTATTTCACAGATCAAGCATGTAGGACATCTAACTACATCAAATAGGCCATTGCATACATGCAGCTCATAATCAAAATTAAGTTGAAGTTCACCTCCTATCATATAGCAAACATATACCACATAAACACAAATAGGCCATTGCAGTTGCCCGCAATACACCATACATGATAACCTATCTTAATTACATGTTATATATAAGTCTGTGATTCCATATGCACAGAGTTTATCAAAGTTACCTAACAACCAAACTGAACCTTTATTAAAAATAAAATAAAAGACCAACAAACCATAATCAAGGTATACATTTGGTCCCACCCTTGTTTAGTTGACGGTATTATTATGGGCCATCAAAGGTCACTGATCAACATCTGTCCTATCCCAGAAGGCAAACAGAAATACACTGTTAGGTAACAGTGTATTATGAGCCATCAAAGGTGTAAAAGGAGAGCATCTCATTTTAGCTAACAGTAATCCTGTATTTGGCATCTTGATCTCTAAAGGAAAATGAGATCATTACTATCAATGAAAATAAAATAAGAGGGGCACTAAACCCATATAAGAAATAAAAAAACACAAGGAAAAATAAACTTGGAAGTTAAGCTTAAGATAAGGTAACAGAGTATGATAAACTCACAGCTAGGTGTAGTTAGCTTAAGAGTCCTGAAGTAGATGTCATATAGGGCCTTGTTATCAAGCACCATACACTCATCAGCATTCTCCACCAGCTGGTGGACAGAAAGAGAAAGCATTGTATGGCTCGACCACTGTGTCAGGAACCTTAGGTGATGGGAATACAGAGAACGTAGGTATTCTTCCCTGATCTTCAATATGAACAGGGTTCCCATACCAGAGCCAGTTCCTCCACCTAGAGAGTGGCACACCTGAAACCCTGATCACCCAAAAGAGAAATATTTCATGAAATATGGCATGACCAAACACGCCCCAAGAAAGCAAGTGCCAACATTTCAGAATCAACATGAAAAAGATCCCACTGATCAGCAAAAGTAAGATCATCCAGAATACCAATTCCTGCTGCTTAGCCCATACACAGTGGACCCCACAGTCCTATAAATCCTATCACAGGAGGCATTTGGGGCCAGTCACCAATTGCGGATCTAACCTTAAAAAGACCTTGAAAAAAAAAATTCCACCAAAGGAAAACAACAAATCCCTAATCAATGCTGCAAAACTAAAAGATCCCTGCTAAAGCTACAACAAATACCCCATCAGATTTCAGTGGCATTACAGACAACTGGGAGTAAAGGGCCCCACCTTGTGTTTCCATCTGAGGAGGAGCTAGAAAGAAGCTAGTTGGAACTGCAGGAGAAACAGCAGCTGCAGCTTGTGTTTGATGATAATGATGATGATCTTGCTGACGATGGTGGTAATGCTGATGAAGACAGGACACTGAAACTGATCATAAGATTTTACAACTCACATGATTGTCAGTTGAAAATTTTTTAGAAAAAGATTAAAAATCAAAACCTATCAAGCAATCTGATGTTTCAGGCCAAACGATCAATAGATTAACAACATGATATTGAACTCTTGAATTGACAAACCTGACAGCATATAATCATTCATGATATTGAACTCTGATGCAAGAAGCAAATCTCTCCTATACAGATACCTGAAAATAGGCAACAACAATGCAGTGTTAGCCAAACTGGTAGTCTACTTTCAATAAAGTGTTTTATTTGTGATATAATTCCTTACCATGCAATGATGATCAAAGCCATCAACACATTTGTAACAAACCTGCATTACATCTATCATGTGTAGTCTATAGAAACAACTAATCAAGTAAGCTATACAATCAAAACATATATACAGTCCAAAAAGGTTAAGTGTCCAAAAAAGTATTAAACTATTGTCGCTAATCGGTGAACTCAGTAAAGCAATGATGCCATGCAACAAATGAGCCAATTCCAACTTCTCCTAAAGTCGAATGATATCCGTCTGGCTTAGGCAATTCGACGTCTCCTTTGATAATGATATCAATGGAAACCTTGTAAAGATCTTCCTGAAGAGGTTTTCCATGAATCATTTGGGGCCCATCTGCCAAAATAACTCGCCCTTGAGCAACGAGCTCTTTACGCCAAGAGTACAACTTGCATGGCCGCATTCTCTCTACACATTGATGATTCCCATCTGAGGTTCCACCAGTCGATTGTAGATTCTCCGGTTGAACCGAATCCATGCGTTGCTGCTGTAATAAAGTTCCACACCATGTGTTATATACGATAATTGAATATATATATATATATATATATATATATATATATATATATATATATATATATATATATATATATATATATATATATATATATTACTATTTAAATTTTAAAAAGGATTTCAATGAAAATTGACCTAAGTCATCTCTTTGATACCCCCAATTTGGTCCATAAGAAAATCTATTTTAGAAGAGAGGTCTTGAATTTTGATCGATTGCTCTTGAATTGTGGATGATTGCCCTTCTATTTTTCCTTTATATGAAGATACTTTTTCAAGAGCTGCAGCAGACCCCCTGATTTGTGATTCGAAAACGGTGGTCCCAACACCTCGAACACGACCCCTTGTATCAGGACCAAACACTTGAGTCAATGGATCGTTGAGGATGTCGTGGGAATTACTTCCTTCGCTAGCAAGTAACTCTTTAACTTTTTCCTACAATATTATACAATTACATAAGTAATATATTGACACTAAATTTGAATTCTATAAACTTAAGTTTAAGATAACGAGATTACCACATGTGAAGCCGCATTACTGTGAACAGAACCATCCTTTCTTGTATAAGTTTTAATCCATACATCAGTCCTACTAATCAGGGTGTCTCTATCTTTCTTTTGGCGTTGCTATATTTGAATGAATTTCACATAGTTAATTATTAAGAATACAAAGCAACTAAAAAATTTAAGTTGCATATAACTATCAATACTTACCATTTCTTCCTCAATTCTCGCATGGCCATGTCTGCCACTCGTATGGTAAATTTTTAAAATTTTTCTATTCTCAGCATTTTTTTCCTTTGTTCTACAATTTTGGGATCCGAATTATGTTCAATGAACATTTCCCAATCTTCAGGCCTAACTCTTGGTGGACGGTTGTTTAATTTGAAATCAAGATTTGAATGAGGATCGAAGTACTTCATCCTCAATTTACACTTGTACTTCCTAAACATATCAGGCATGCTTTTAAAGCATTTCTCCTTGTAAGACTGAGGAATAACAAACTCGTCGTACAAGAAAATTTGAGATTGAATTTAGTTGAAGAAAAAAAAAAGAATAATGATTAATTTATAACATAAGAAATTTTGTTGTATCTTACCTGTAAGAGCTTCCAAAGTTCTTCTTTCTTACTCATTGGCACTGCACGCCAATCCTTGATGGCAATAGAGACATGGGTGCGAACCAACTCTCCACTTCTTGTAGTCAACCTATGTGAGTGTTCGCCCACAGGTAGTCCAAATGCATTTAAGCTTATTACAGGCTTATTTTTGGACGACGATGAAGATCCTAAGACATACAAAACTTATGTTGTATCAAAAAAATATTATTTAAAATAATGTATTAAATAATAAAGTAATGAAGGAATTGTATTTACCTGCATTTTTTGATGTCTGTGCTTGTGAAGTTGACATGTTCTCCTCAACTATTGACATGTCCCAGCTCACCTATAGACACAAATTTTTATAAGAAGAAATCATCATACAAATATAAATTCATTTATTAAGATAAAATGTCAAATGAATCAACACAAAGTATGATAACAAAAAATTTACCTATAACTCATAGCCAATTTCCTTTATAATATTTTCTAAATTTTTATTCTCGCCCCCAGAAGAGGAAAATAAAGTTGGATCTTTAAGTGTGTCCACATTTTTCGTCAATCTTTTTGGTGACAATAAAACAACATACCATCTAGGCCTTGTTTGATCCTTAGAGTAGAATACTTGACTTGTTTGGGATGCAAGTATGAATGGTTCATCTCCTTCTTTCTCATGTCCTTTTAATTTCTCCATATTTACCATTACCAAATTTGACTCGGGATCAACAATACATCCATTGGTCTTGTCTTCCACTCTGACCCAATCACAATAAAATACCGTTTGACGAAAGATAGTGTAATCCAACTCGATTATCTATTTTACCACTCCATAATAGGTAGCCTCATCTTCTTTGTAATTCTTATCTTTAGCACTTGCCCTGTATTTAGTAATGGCTTTCATCGACACCCCACTATTTCAGCCATAAGTCTTTCATTATGTTCATTTTTTTCAAATCTTCGCGTGCACTTATATCATCCTTAGTTTTATCTTTGACTTCTAGAATCGTCGACAAAAGATGGTCACCAACATTCTTTATAACATGCATTACATCTACGTTATGCCGAACTGGTAACTTCTGCAAAAACACAATTATGATGGAATGTTAAGTTTTTATTCACTGACATATATGTAAATGAAAATAATAAGTTAAGGAAATTACCTTCCAATATGACAAGTCGAATAGGATCGATCTTTTGAACCAAGCAGTTATATTCCCAGTTGAATCATCGCCATAACTTTTTCGTTTCTTCCCCTTCGATTTACCAATATCTATCTAAATACCGATTACCTTCGCTTCAATCTCTGAACCACTTAATCGATGAGAAGGTCTTCCTTCTTCTACTTTATTATTGAATGGTGCTTTTTGGGTCCTAAAAACATGATTAATAGGAAGAAATCTTCGATGGCCCTAATAAGAGTCCTTCTTGTCACTCTTAAGTCGTTCAGAGACGGTTCCCTCGGCACAAACAGGGCAAGCATATTGTCCATGTGTAACACATCCTGATAAACTCCCATATGCAGGAAAATCATGAATTCCCCACATTAAAATGGCTTTCAAATTAAAAATTGTCTTTGAATGAGCATCATATGTTGATACTCCATTAAGCCACAAATTCTTCAACTCGTTAATCAACGGTTGTAGGTAGACATCAATGTCTTTACTCGGTCCTTTTGGACTTGGTATCAATACCGTTAACATTGAAAACTCTCTTTTCATACACATCGAAGGGAGTAGATTATATGGCACTATAATGACAGGCCAACAACTGTAGACACTACTAAGATGTCCAAATGGGTTAAATCCATCAGTCGCAAGCCCTAAATGCACATTACGGAATTCTTCAGCAAAACTTGGCCACTTGTTATTTATTACCATCCAACTTGATGAATTAGATGGATGCCGCATAACACCATTATATTCTTTCGGTTGAGAATGCCAAGTCATTTGCTCCGCTATCCATGGCACACTAGAAATAAAGTTTTTTAAAAAAAAAGATTACTTATTAATTTATTTAACAAAAGGTATGTAGGATAATATTAAAATTATATTTAACATTGAATGCACACCTGTATAGCCTCTGTAGCCTTGGTGTCAGAGGAAAATATCTCAAAACCTTTGATGGAACTCTAACGCCTTTTTTCTTTGCCAAGTAATCTGACCTCCATCTCGATGTATGACATGTTGGACAATTTTGTGTATCTTTATACTCTTTCCAATAAATAATACAATCATTGGGACATGCATGTATAGTCTCATAAGTCATTCCCAATGAGTTGATCATCTTTTTCGCTTGATATGTGCTCACTGGCAACATGTTTTCTACTGGTAACAAATTCTTAACCAATTGAAGAAGATCATTAAAGCTGTTATCCGACCAACCATTACGTGCCTTTAAACTATATAACTCAACAATAACCGATAATTTTGTGAGTTCTCTAGGGCAAGAAGGGTATAAAGATTGTCTTGCATCATCAAATAAAGCCTTATATCTTTCTGCATCAAGGTCTTCATGACAATTTTCATTTCTTCTAAGATCATCCATAAGAGTATCAGCATGTTCTCCAATATTTCTAAACGCATCATTAACAAGTTCCTCCATTCTAGAATACTCATCATCGGATTGATCATCAAACGTCGATGATGATGGTTTCTCGTTACTTTTCGCAAGACTTTCACCGTGAAAAATCCAATGTGTGTATGACTTATCAATACCGTTAATGAGCAAATGCTCATGAATCTCTCCAAGAGTGAACATCCCACTCCCATTTCTACATTTCACACATGGACACGAATAATGATCAAATCCACCACCGTTGTTCTTTGTAAACTCAATAAAATGCATAAGTCCATCCAAATATTCTGGACTTAACCTATGTTTGTCCATCCATGCTTTGTTACTTAATGACGACATTCTGCAATAAATGAGATAATCAAGTCAATTTTGATGTTAAAATGATGGTTGCACCCTACTAACTAAATGTGTTTAAAGTGAAAAAACAAATTCCGATGCATGCTTTAGTGAAATAAAACAAGTTTTTTATTTCCATTTTCAATCGCAAGTATGATAACAAACTAAAATAAAAAACATTGCATCTCTTTTTTAGACTCAATGGGCACATATGTTTATATGAAGTAATAAAAATATAAATTAACTAAGGCAATAGGTAAGCACACAATTATACCTGATTCAGCAGGTTCTTCTCTACAACAAGAGAAGTGGACTTCAACAAATATGATTATATTCCTGAAACAAAACAATGATTAAATAGAAGATTAGACCAGATTTGATTTGGCATTGAAAGATCGGTTCACATTTAGTACTGTTTTCATATCTAATGCATACATACATACGTACATAAATACATAAATTTGTTGATAACTAGCTTTTAATGCTTTAGATCAGAGAATGGATCAGATTATAATGGCAATGGTATTCAGATTGTAGGAATGTTTGATCAGATTGATACTATACACCTGTCCAACCTGTCAATGCCCCCTTGGAGCTGCCATCGCCATCCTTAGAACCTTCCTCTAATCTTCTTTCCATTTCTTTTCTAATCTTTTAGTTGAATATGACTACAATTTTTGTATTTCTATTATCTTGGAATAACTAAAGTTCCCTTGAGTTTGCACAAGGACCGAAAGGAAACATATAAATTTAGTGCAGTGCATCAATTCCATTATCATGGGTGCTGCACTGATATTGGACAGTTTTTACAATTGTCCATCTAGACTGTTCATTGGGTGGGTCCCACAGTTGGACCGCTGTCCCCAAATTCCATGATTTGAAGATTAGTGACTAGGATCATCAATCTGGGGGAGTCTTCCGCATGATCCATAAACTGTGGGAGACAGCAGACAATGGTCTAGATCGTATAATTCCTCTTTATGCTATGCAAAACTTATAATCAAGCTACCTCCACCTGTCTTTGGCTCGTTATTTGAGCTGGTAGAGACAGTATAATATATATGAGTGATCCGGGGTTCAATCCCTGGTTGTCTTTCCACTTGAGCCTCACTAAGTGTACCCAAAAATAAATAAATAAAAACTACTTCTACCCAATGCCTCACACAGTACATGTTCCAACCCAGCATGTAGGAAGTGTAAGTTTCCACTAAGGCAGTTCTAAAAAATCTGACCAGTCAATTCCTCAAGTGGACAACCACTTGGAGGAAAAGAGTAGATGGTTTACTAAAGCTTGCCAATTGTCCACATGCAGTACACATGTTTGCCCTGCTGGATGGGCGACCTGGTATAACCTTTGTACATGGTCATCTATACATTGGCCCATCTGATACCCTGCTCAGATTTCCCACAAACTACCTTGTTCGGCATACTTTTAGCATGTGGTGAGGGCCATATATGGGTCCAAGCAAATCTTTGCCCTAGATTTTTCTTAATTCTAGTTATACACTACTAAAACCTGTACTGGGAAATTCAGAAAAATGAAAAAAAAATCAGTTAAAAAAAAAAAAGCTTTGCTGTCTACAAAACACAAACATTTGGGGGGAATTCAATATTTAACAAAGAAAGTCAAAACAAAACTGCTAAAAATTACCATAAAATAGTAGAACACACACACACACATAGAGGTGAAACTGAATACTTGAAATTCAACGACCCCCCCCCCCTTCTTTTTTTTTTCTTTTTTCTTTTTTCTTTTTCTTATTGAGGAATAACTGAGATGAATGAATTTTTTTAACCATAAAAAAATATATATTTTTTCTTTCTTTTACATGGATATGGATTTTACCAATCAGGAATAATAAATATACATGTACATATAAACACACACAAGCATAAACATACAGAAACACCCATGAGCGGGCTCACAGAGAGATCAGCTTTGCAAAAAAAGATGAAAATAAAAACATGAAAAGAGAATTACCTGGATGAATAAGAACTTTGCGATCTCCGATTGAACAACGCAATCGAATGATAAAAGAAGCAATTGGAGGCTGATCTTTATTAAAATTTGATATCACTGGATACAGTTTAATATTCAGAACCTGGTTCTTTTCTACTGAAAGATGCCTTCATACAAACAGAACATAAAAACATTCAACATAAAAAATCACTGATAAAGAAAAGATGAATATTATATATCCATTATAATTCAATACCACCTAATACCACACATCAAACAAGCATTTTCAGTCAAATGACCTTATATATAAAAAATGATACCTGAAACAAATAAAAATGATACCTAATACCACACATCAAACAAGCTGGTATTCGTTTGCAAGATCAACCTACTCATCAGATGCAATGCACATCAACTTCCATGAACCAAAACTCAGGCTATTTGCTAATCAAATCTGTCTATGCAGCCAAAAGAAATTTGTTTAGTCATCCATCGGTAGCACTAGCTTTCTTATTTTAGCCATCCATCGGTAGCACTAAATTTCTTATTTTAGCCATCCATTTGTTTCATACACAGCGGCCACATGATCAACAGGAGTATCTAACAGGAGCTGTTCCAATCCATCTTTTATTTAGCCTAATTTTCTATAGTCATCTGTACTTTTCCAAGCTATGGATGGGATGGTTATGAATATTTCTTAACAAAAGTGATTCTTTACAAACACAAGCAATGTAATTAGATGATATAGAGGTGGATAACTGTAATTACACATAAATATAAGTGCTCTACTATAATTTCCGTAACAACTTTACACAGGTGAACAAGAGGTGTAGAGAGAACGTTTATGGAGGACCCAGCCTCTTTACATTATCTGGACTATGTAGCTCCCTATTAGGACCCACATAAGCGGTCCACTGATTGGAACCATGCACGCTGCAGACTCTGTGCTCCATTAGCTACTGGAAAAAACATATGCTGCACTGATGCTTGTGAGCCTCTCAGTTTGAGGAGAACATTTTCAGTGGCTCTCATTCAACTTAAAAAATCAAAGTTCAGGATCATCACTGAAGCGTGATCATGGGAAAGTAGCTTATTCATGGAAGCAATGAGAATATGGACAGATAGTATGATTGGACCATCTCAGCAAGTGGGTTCCATTGGGACCCACCACATGCTGGATCCTGATTTAGGACACAGAGGCAAAAAGAATCCATTCACAAGACTTTGGATTTGATTGGTGGTTTGAAATTTACAAGGGCACTTTGTTAAGTGTTGACTTGGGGCAAAGAAACTCTCTGTTTGAAGAATAAGGAGTTATTCTTTCAGAACTCTCTCCTTTTGAAGTGACAAGAAGTTCCTTGGATTTTTTATTTTTTTTTAGGTCATAAAAAATATGAAATGTGGTTGAAAATAAGACAATTTTTTAAGATAGCAGTCTACAACTAAGTATACCTCATGCAACAGAAATTTAGAACATTCAGCTCACGCATAAGGTGTCTTACCATTTATGTGAATGTGATGCCTCATGCTAGAGAGGGTATTGCACTCTCTAACAAGTAATACCATTGTTAGCAAGGAATGTAACAATCATTTTAAAAATAAGCTCTCCACCATCACTAAGAACATTCTTTTGGGTATGCAAGCCATTCATTTGTAAAGAAAATGAGTTTATAGGAATAAGTGGGAAGTGCAGTGGAAGAACAAGGAGATTGGCCTGGTAAAATGTCAATAAAAACATGTACCTCAGTGCGCCCTTTCACAACTTTTAGGTCTTTCTTTTCCTTTGTAATACCGAAAACATCAACGCATAAGCCCTTCATAGAAGTTGAAACCTGCAACCATGATTTGGAAGTTCAATAAAAAAAAAATGCTACAAAGTAGAAATGAAGAAAATGCTAACAGGAGCATGTCTTACACTAGTAAATTCAGATTCTGATGTGCCACAGAGCTCAATAAGCTTAATCTTGTCTAGGAAGAAAAAAGAGGCCTGCACAAAAATGATGGCCTGCTTGTTTCAGCTCTTAGATAAAATGAGCAGAATAACAATTTTGGACCAGTTTGACAGAAAAGGGAATAATCTTGCAGTTTCAATTGGCAAGGTCTTACAGCTTTGAAATGAAATAAATCTTCTGTCGCAGCAACAACAGAGCGCATGTCAAAGGACTTCCATCCTTGAGCACGTGAAGCATTTGTAGCAGATTTATCAGAATTCTCTTCAGCTGACTCAAATGCCTATTCAGAAATTGCTGCTACCTGGAATAAAGGAGAATTACATTTCAGAGAACGTTTGAGGCCCCAGTTGCAGGATCCCTAAAGACAAAAGGAAATTAATGGTAACTGATAAATTTATTCTCTTTAATCAGGGTCAGAATATTTGGTAGGCATTATTGATGCAGCCATCATTTGATCCTCCAATTGCTAAGTTTAAATCAAGCAATGATTTATGGTTTGATTGGGTTGTGGGGCCCACAGATCCAATTGGATGCCCCATTCAATGGTTTGATTGGCCTGTGAGCCCCCAACATGGCCCATTAATGATCCAATTGGCCTTTGAAGCCAACAAGACAAATTGGGTGATTCAAATGGACTGATTGGACTGTAGACGCCCCACAAGTCCAACAGGAAGCTGAAAAGTTGTGTATGTGTGTTTTGTTTATGGGCTGGGAGTTTGGATTGGATGCATGTGGGACTGTAGACGCCCCACAATTTGTAAAGTGGTCTTAGAATCACATGCTCATTAATGAAATGGTCCACAATGATTTGTAAAAACCTGGCTCTTGCAGTTTCAATTGGCGAAATACCATGGACCCCATTTGTACAGAAATCCATCACTTTACAAATTTCAGCTCGCGCATTGTACAAACAGTTTGGACTGCTGAACCATGGACTCCATTTATACAGAAAACCCATCACTATACAAATTTCAGCCCGTGCATTGTATAATATCTCATGCGAAATTACTTTCTGCCTATGTTAGCATGTAAAAAGTATTTTGATATTCACCTTACTTCTTTCGATGATGATCCCGGCTTCTGTAATAAAGTTGGCTAGGAATCTAACATTGCACAAAGTGAATTCAGAGTAAGATCATGCCATAGATAATATTTTTTTTCACGCACCATGTTAGGAAGATACAACACATGGAAATCAAAAGAAGAAAGAACAGAGAGCATGAAACTTCCTACATCAGTGAACTATCAGTTCTATTGTGAATTATTGTTTGACTGATTGATTATTTGTGGCAATGCTAAAATGCAGTGTGAACAGAAAAATAAAATAAAATGATTATTCAACAGATCCAAAAACTAAATCCGTGTTCCTTCATGCTAGGATCTAAAAATCATGAAAATCTACAACCTCGCAACCAAAAAATCAAAAAAAAAAAATACTAAATAATCCACGTGTGGATCAGATCAAGAGACGAGATCTCTTCCATGACTACAGAAAATAGAAACTAAATTGAGAAAAACATCAAATAAAAATCTCGCATCTATAACTACAAAGCAAAGCTAAAGTAGAAAGAACAAAAAATCTAACAAATCGCAGCTTCGAGAGACGTAGAACGAGATCTGCGACCTTACAAGCTGAGATCTGCTGGAGAGATGGTGACTGATATAGAAGATAGAAGAGGGAGATGAATTACTTTTCTAGGAATTCGTTGTTGTTGTTGCTGTTGCTGCTGCACTCACTCCCTCCCTTCAGTCTTCCCCATTCAACGTGGACGACAGACCACACACCCCATATGGAGCTGCTGCTGCTACTTCTACAATATTAGATACCCCATATGTGGGGACTGTCGTGGGATGGTTGATGTTGCAGGGAGAGGGAGATCGAGAGAGGGAGGGATAGTGAGAAGGAGATCGAGAGAGAGGGTTGAGATCGGGTGAGGGAGATCAAAAGAGAGGGAGATCGAGGGAGAGGGAGATCGAGAGGGTTGAGATCGCGAGAGGGAGATCGAGAGAGGGAGAGGGAGATCGAGAGAGGGTGTTGAGATCGCGAGAGGGAGATCGAGAGAGGGAGAGGGAGATCGACTTTTGGGCGTTGTGGAGGGATTAGGGCATTTGGGCGATGGAAATAATCCAGTAGTCTGCGGCATTTTATTAAATGTGACTCTCGTGATATGTGGGGTCCACTTAGAGGGTACTAACTGAATCCATTCCGTCCATCTGTTTCAAAATAATACTGTAAACTATATTTTTAAGAAATAAGAATATATAACAATCAATTAGGACACACCAAAAAAAAAAGTTAAAGTAACAACGTACAACAGCCACTACTCAAGTACGGTTCACTACCGTCTCAAATCAGAAATGGCTTAAAGCCGTTTTTGAACCAAAACGCTGACCGTACTGGTTTGGCAATTTTGGTGTAGTGAAGGCTGTAAACAAAGATGAAAATGTCAAAAGCACAGTTCCATGAATGTAAATCCATGTAAAAAAAAAAAAGCTCAACTCCCATGTCACTGTGTCCACACTGACGGGCTTTATTTAAAACTCACCATGTCCACACTGACAGGCTTCCCATCATCCGCAAGGACCTCAATGACTGTTCCTGATTGATCAGCCTATAGCACGAGCATATTATCATCATAAATTGAGGAAGGAAAATATTCGACATTTGTTTTCAGATCAGTGAGAAAATATTCAGCATTGCAAGCAATAAGAAGTAATAGATCTGAGAGGATCACACACGATCTGCATTGCAATTCAGAGATGTGTGCAATAATCATAAAATCCGCATTGCAATTCAGGGAAACAAAATGCTGTGAATTGCAATCAAATCCACGGAAGTCATATCAACCCCGAAGCAATAAAATGCTTTCAAATCATCAAAGTTATCTGCAGCTGGCAAATGTAACTGCACTTTCAACTTGAAAGGCAAATCACATGCAAGAACAAACACATGCTTGATTGCACACAACCGTATAGGCAATAGGACATGACCATGGTGACACATCTACATAGTTTTGTTGTAATATTAACAATGCATGGCTGAATAAAATACCAGTATCAATAGTTCTATCTGCAAAAAGTATAGTCAAACAAATATAACCAGTCTAGTGTGCAGTGAGCACGGTCTTACCAAAGACAAACAAAAAAGAAGAAGAAGAAGAAGAGAGAAGAAAAGATTGAAGTTTTGCTGTGATTGCTGCAACCAACATGCAGCTCAATAATATTTTCTTTTCAGATTTTATATCAAATGGGAATCACATAAATCGAAGTTCTTTTTTTTTTTTTTTTTCATTTTATTTTTTATAAGTTAATAATAATTCGTTAAGTAAACACATGCAGTAAATGAAAGGCAACTGAAGAGCAATTAAAGAACATCGTCACATGCTATGAGTGGTGTTCCAGTAGCAATGTTTACTACCAAGTATTGGGGGTATCAAATGATGATACTCACCACACTAAAAAACAGAGACAAATCAAAGGTTAGACATTGACAAATGCTTCAAACAGATAACCATTGAAAATTGCAGCATTTGAAGAGGCAAAAACATGGTTAGATTCGTAGAATGTGTGTGAAGTTTAGATATGTCCAATTTGAAGAAATAGGTAAATTTTAATGATCATAGGATCAATTCTCCTCTACATTGTTCTCAAGAATCAGATTTTGCAAAGATGTGTGGTGTGGGGAGTCTCCACTTCATCTGGATTTCCCAAATTTAGTGCGTGTAGCTTTGGGATGGGGATGTGTGCAGTGGATTGCTACTCTTGGGTGGGCTCCCAGGTTTGTTGGACCCCAAGATGTAGAAGAAATTTGTCAGATGCTGAGACGGATGAGCTTATTGGCCTTTTGGGCAGGTTATAGTCGGTTCATCCATCCTTCGAGGAAGATTCTTGGGTTTGGAAGGCGCACTCTTCAGGCAAGTTCTCGGTTAGATCTTTCTATGGGTTACTTCGTCCCTCTCAAGATCCTCCATCTATGGATCACTGTGCTTATCACTTTTGGTATTATGGAGTGCCTGCCTTTACATGGTTGGCGGGAAGGAAAAAAGTGTTAACGACAGATAACCTCAAGAAGAGAGCCTTGGTCAATCCGAATGTGCTGCCTTGTGTTGTTGTGATGAGGAAACAATCAAGCATCTCTTCATTTTTTGCCCATTTGCACATAGGGTGCGGGATCATGTGCTATACGATTCGGAGGTGCAATGGGTGATGTCGGGCTTGGTTTGAGATCTCCTTTGGGCGTGGCACAGAGGATATAGCAGGAAGTATGGGAGGTATAGGTGGTTAATGGTTGTGTCGGCTGTGTGCTGGGATTAATGGAGTGAAAGGAACAACAGGCTATTCCAGAACTCCTCAAGGTTTCTTGAGAAGGTTGTTGACCAGATTTGTTTATTTCGGAATGGTCTGTATAATTGCCTTAAACTTTAATGGTTGGGTTCTTGTGGGGCTGATCTCTTTTCTTTCCCCTTTGTATTCTTTTCCTGCGGTGCTTTTGGCTAGGAGGCCTTTAATAAAAATTTCCATTAATCTTCAAAAAATAAAAATAAAAATAAACTTCCAACAACTTCAACTGCGTAAGATACTTCCCCATTTTTAATAGAAGGGACCCGGAAGCCTTCTAGATAGAAGGTTGCTGAAGTAGACAAACTTCCAATGCAACCAGCACTCACAAGCCTGCAGCTATGTGCCAGGCGCAAATTCTCCCTCTTGTCTCCCTCAGCATTCAAAGGTTTCATAAACCAAAAGCCCACAGCTATTTGCTGGGTGCAGATGCCGCGGAAGGTCATTGCACACTATGAGCAACCTGTGCTAAACCATGCAGCATACATAAACTGCAGCTGTCATAAGATGTTGTCCATCGCTAGACCTTTCGGCCTTGTAAGTTTTGTAGATCCTACTTGGGGCTCTATTTAGCCCTTCAGGTCCCACCAAGGACTTGATTGAGCTGTATGGACTGCACCAAGACAATGGTACAAGGGAGTCAATGAAGAAATAACTAACTACAGTTTTGACCAAAATTCTGAAGAGAACTTGTAACAAAGAAAAGTGGGAATACAGTATCTTTCATGACATTGTATGTTGATGATAGCCTTCTCACAAGAAATCATGTAAACTGCAAGATATTAAAAGTTGGTTATCAGAAAATCTTGAGATGAAACACATGGGCAATTCACCAATGTGCTGTCTTTCAATAGGTAAGCTGGGCTCAAACCTAAGACCTCAGCATCAAACCATGATTTGAAATTTCATTATTCGATCTGTATCAGCTGGATACGATATGCAATACAGGGCTGTATCAGCTCCTGGGGAAAAAAAGCACTGTATTTTTTCTTTCTTTATTTTTTCCATAATTTTTTTGCTCAAAGATATTTCCAAGTCTGTGATTAACTACTATAGCCATCAATCTAAGGATGATATGCACTTGAGAACTTTTAAGCCTTACTCATGTCTTGGCCCATAAGAGTCTTCCAAAAGCAACTTGTGAATTTCACCTCTCAATCCAATATCTTGTAATTCCAAATAGACGAACCATCTCGAAATGAATTCTCAATATGCAATGTGTCTAATGCCTTCTGCATGGGATGAAATGGGTCATCATGGAAAACCTGAAGACCACAACGTAGACAGCGTCATAACCATGTTGTGCTTTAGGTAGTCCCAAGATGATGTCCAAACCAATATCTTCTTATGATCCATCTAGCAGTAGAGCAGAGTGCACAAACAGGTATTATATTTACATTCCTTACCAAGCTGACATTCCAGAAACTACCGAATAATGGCTCTAATGTCCATCAATCTTGACCGACAGAAAAGATCCTTGACCAAAGGGATCATCCCGTCTGGTCCGAAACTGATTAAGCAGCCTAGAAGAATCCCATATGCAACTCTTGAACAACGAGCTCTTATAACGAAAAATTCAGAATACATAACTTTGTACAACAAAATAAGTACATGTCATTTATCACAAATTGTGAATACTCGGTGCATGATTCAGCAGACAGCTGAAAAAATCTAGCCAAAACCCTCAAAAACAATGTATTCTCTGCAGTCAGCTCAGGCTCACGCTCTAGCGCCATTAATGCATACATGACCACTTGTTCTCGGCTCTGTTCAATGAATCATGCCACGAAAAGACCATGGATACCATCTCTGTCTCTTCGAGCTCCTCCTCTATTGTAGGCTCAAGTGTCGCAAACTAGCAGGTCTTCCTTTATACGAAAAAGTATGCGTTCCTGTGATGCAAATGGTCCGTCTTTCATTCGTTGATCCAAAAGTATACGTTTGACCTTCACTAGGTTGATGTCACACCAGTGATTCATTGGATCTTACTACGAAAAAGTTCACCATACATCTTTCCATCACAGTGACAGAAATATCATTCGCTCAAACAAATTCATATGGCTCAAGGTGCTTATGTGTTTTCAGCTTCAACTTATCAACCATGTCCTGCAACACCATCATCAAGGACCTTGAAAACTTTTCCACCACAAAGCTAGAGTGTTGAAGATGTCAGTTTTCGTCCAATCCACTCTCTTCTCTAGGAACGTCAATATTCTTCAGGCTACCAATGACAGCAAATTCTTTCAGGCCTTTTAATCAATCATCTTCTTTCCCCAACTTGGTCATCTTCCCGATCTTCTTCCTCTTCACCCTATCCCATAATGGTACTACTCATCTTTCTTTCTTTTTTGTTTTTCTTTCCTGAAATTTTAGATTCCACATAGAGCAAGTTTATGTGAAGTGACCAAGCTTGCCACACATGAAACCTATGTTGGTAGGCTTCCCTTAATTTTGGGCAATTGCCTTGCTCCTGCCTTCATAACCGTGGTGGTCCAGACCGCTAACTACCACCACTACTACCTGTACGAGTGTTCTGAACACCCCTATTTTCTAGTTGAATAATGATGC
Organism: Magnolia kwangsiensis; assembly: GCA_037074715.1. Taxonomy (NCBI): domain Eukaryota; kingdom Viridiplantae; phylum Streptophyta; class Magnoliopsida; order Magnoliales; family Magnoliaceae; genus Magnolia; species Magnolia kwangsiensis. The sequence goes on from CM073574.1 coordinate 132,175,333, forward strand.
ACATGGGGCAACTAGGTGTGAGAATGTCAGTTGTGCACTTGACCTATTCAAAACAGTATAGATCATTAAATATCACCTGGCTTAGAAACTATTGCGTCTGGCGGTTACTCCCCTCCCAATGTTATCTAACAGGCTCCATCCATATTTGGTCTAACCATAGTTTTGAATGACGATATCGGTTGCCGTATTGGCCCGGCGGAAAAATGATACGATATGGCATCGCGGCCATATTGGCATGTATTGGTTAGATATATTTTTTAAAAAAAGTAAAAAATTAGAAATGTATTTTAAAAATAGGAAAAAAAATGAGATATTCAAGAATCTATCTTTTTGTGTGTGTGTGTTTTGACCATGTATTCAATGGTGTATTGGACTATTCTTTTGTAAGGATGTTGCCGTGGTAGGTTGACCTACTATAAGGTGTGATGTTGATTTTTTATTTTTTATTTTGTATAAATTGTTGATATATGTAAAAAATTGATATCATACATTGCTGATATGACTATCTATCACCTGAAACAATTTTTCTAAAATTATTTTAAAAAACAGAAAATGCCCAAAAATAAACTTGAAAATAGAAAAAAAATAAAAAATTTAGAAAATATTTTTGTAATCAAAGCATGTGTGAAAACATTAGATCCATATACATGCTTAAATTTTTTTTTTAAAAAAAAAACCAAAATCTTCAACAAATAAGTAGATCTATATTCTAATACTCTTCAAGAATCATAACAAGAAAAAATAAAACTAATTATTATTTTTTTTTGAAAATTTCAGAAAATACCTGCATAAATAAAAAAGAAAAAAGAAAAAGCCTCAAATCTTCAATAAATCAATAGATCCATAGTCCTTTAATACTCCTCAAGCGTCATAATAAGAATCAGAAGAAAAAAAAAATTAATTTAAAATTTTCAAAAAACACCTATGTAAAAAAAATTAAAAATAAGAAAACCCCCAAATCTTCAACAAATCATTAGATAGACTTCTAATAGTCCTCAAGAATTATAACAAAAATTAGTAAAAAATAATTTAAAAACTTTTTTTTTTCTAAAATTTTCAGAAAATAATTGCGCAAATAAAAAAAAATTAAGAAAAAAAAGGAAAACACCCCAAATCTAGATCAAATCCACCAAAATCTGATTGAAATACTTTATATTATTGTTTCAATGGGATTTTAAATCGAAACAACAACAACAACAACAATAACAACAACAACAACAACAACAACAACAACAAAAAATACCTTTAAAAAAAATAAAATTGTAAAACCAAACTCGGGAGCTTTAATTTGATGCAAAAAATAAGTTTCAATCTTCGAATTTGATCTAGATTCGGTCAGAAATGCCTTTAAAACAATCCCTCTCTATAAAGAAATTAAAAGGAGGAGAAATGAAAAAAAAGAAAAAGAAAACTACAAAAAAGGTCTTTTTTAGCCATATTGCTTTCGAGTTTCGAATATCAAATATCAGTGCCGAAACGGCTGATATGGCACCTTTTTTCATAACGGGCCGTTACGAACCCGTATCACGTATTGTATATAGCCAATATGGATATGATACAGCCATACCCACTAATACAATACGAATATTCTGATCTATGGGTCTAACAGATACCATCTCCCTGCGGATGTCCATCCTCAAGCTACTATAACACTGTAGACTGTACCACCGATTGTATGCCTTCTACATTAGTTCACAATGAATTGTCAAGTCAAAGTACTCTTGTTGCATGTACTTTTTGATAGTCATGTTATCATTAAGTGGGATTAAGAGGCCTTCATTTCCTCCTAATCATATACTGGAGGAGACCACCGAGTCATAAACCCGACTCTACCGAGTATCACCAATTCTATGTCGATACCTTGATTTTCAACTTTCAATGCTGTGAAGTACACTTTGACATCTTTTGAAATCTAGAACTATCAGAAAATCAGTTTAAGTTTCTGTTGAACTTAAACTGGTTGTGGAAGGTAATGAAAACAAGGTCTCCAATGTAACTGTAGATTTCAACATTCACATGTTTTCTCGGATCCTTACCGTAGGGAGTTTTTCCTACTTACGCATAATATGGATAATCATGCTAAGAGACTGTGAGCACCCTTGGTACTTGTCGAGGGGATCAGTGCTGCAGATACCCCGAGTAAGCATCACACTCGCATCCAAAATTACTATCATTTCTGCTTGGCATGGCGGGGCTCAGGTTGCCTTAGAAAGACCCCACTTAATTCCATAATTCTCCCGTCCAAGATTGACCAGCAGGTCATAGTTATTCCTTTTTCTGCTCTCCTCTACCATGGCTAATTGGTCGGCAATGCTTCCAACCTTTTCCTGTATTTGTCAAATCATCTTCAAGTCATTTGGATCGTCTCTGATGGGGACATCAAAGGACCTACTCGGGTGTGCCAGAGACAAAAATGACCACCCACATCAGTGCAGTTTTATTTGTGAATGAGAGACGAGTTTAAGATGGGGTCCGTCGAGCCATTTTGAAGACCTCACATGCATTGAACGTGCATTGGGAAGACCACACTTTGGGATGATGCATGTGGTCGCTTAGGATATCATTTTAGTTATAAGATTTCTATTTAATGTCGATCAGGCCATATGATCTTTTAGATCTGGCCCCTTTGAACTCTGATCTTGCTTTTTTTATATTTTTTGTTATTTTAGGATTTACTTGATGGTTGAGATTGATAATAAATGTTTTAGTTTTCTTATTTTGGATGATGGGTCACTTCACTTAAGTGAGTGACAAAATTGTAATTATGTTAAATTTTTAATTATAAAACCATAGGGGGTGGAGTTTCAACCCTAATGGTGTTATTGAGAAGAAAAAAGAAAAAGAAAAGAGAAACTCTCTTGTGCAAATGAATTTTCCTCCTTGTATTTTAGGGTTTGTGAGAAACTCTCCATTCCAATTGAATTGTGGAAGGGTAGAAGCTTGTTTGGTGGTGGATTTCTGATGTAAAACGTGTCACAAATCCATTCCTAACATGGTTGGGCCAAAAGAAGATGGACCGTGAATTGACCATAACTTTTGATCCGGGTATTGTTACGAGGCGTACAACCTATCAATCTTTACTGAAATGGGCCATCCGAGGTAAACCGACCCACAACGTGGGTCGCATCTGTCCGTTTCGTCAGAAAAAGCGCACTTTCAGCTCAAAAATGAACTTTTAGAAAAAAATTACTATTTTTAGTAATTCCGATTTTTAAATATTTTTAGAGTTTTAGATTTTTTTTTCCTTTTAGAAATAACTTTTAGTTATACTAGGACTCTTCTAGAGAAAGTTTATTTGTAATTTTTATTTTTAGAAACTAGGCCTTAGAAGAGTTTTATTAGAATTAGGATTTGTGTTAGAGTTAGAATTTTGCTATTTTTGGTAATTACGAATTTTAGTTTTTTTTTTTTTCTATATTAATGGTGTAAGGAGACACATTAGAGAATAATCAATTATTCATCAATTAATTTTGAATTTATTAGAATTTATTTCTATCTTCCTGCTTTCTTTCCTCGTGGATTCGAGAAGTCTCTGTGAGGAGTCCAGAGAAGCTCCGTGGATTCGGAGTAGTTATCCTTGAGGAAGACGGTGATCGACCTCATCACCTTCATCCCTGCGTCAATTTGGTATCAGAGCGAGGTTTTTTCTCTGGCCGATGGCAAATAACGAAGGTATCAATCAAAATCCTATGGATGGTGATTTAGGGATTCGTTATCTTTTGGAAAGAATGGAAGCTTTCCACCGGGAGAGTCAGTTGACCATGCAAGGGTTGCAGGCAACCCTCAACCGTATTGCGGATGCGCTGATTCCGCCTCGAGCTCAAAGTGATGCTCAACCACCTATGGCCGCTGTACGAAACAATCCAAATTTTTGCAAGGCACCATCAGATGATGGTTCATCACAGGCCATTACTTCAATTATGAGGAAGCCGTTATACATGCCAAAGGTAGAGATAGAATTAGAGAGAGACAATATCTTTCGAACGAGGTGCACTGCATACAAAAAAGTCTGCAATGTGATCATCGATGTAAGGAGCGATAAGAATTTCATTTCAAAAATAATGGTGGAGAACCTACAACTGAAAATAGAAAGACACCCATCTCCATACACGATTGGATGGATCAAAGAGATCAACAAAATAGAGGTAACTGAACGATGTCGTATATCTTTTTCCATTGGTAAATATTATAAGGATGAAGTAATGTGTGATGTGGTCGACATGGAAGCTTGTCACCTGTTACTTGGTCAACCCTGGCAAAATAATATTAATGCTACACATAGGGATCGGGATAACTTATATATTTTCTTTATTAAAGATGGCAAAAAGATTATCCTCGCCCCTATGGGAAGGAAGAACCAACCCAAGACTTCTAAAGTTGAGGAACAGTCTCTCACAACTGAACAGGCTTTTGTTAAACAATCTGAGGAAATAAGAGATATATATCCATTAGTTGAAAAGAAAGAATATATGGAGCCTGTGAATATCTCAAAAGATTTGAAGCCGATGTTACAGGAGTTTAAGGAGATTGTGCTCGATGAACCCTCTAATAAATTGCCTCCCATACGAGATATACAAAATCACGTTGATCCCGTCTCAGGGGCAAGTCCGCCTAATTGCCCACATTATCAGAAAAAATATGAGATCTTAAAGAACGATGTGAAGGAACTGACCAATATTAGTCAAGTCAAGGAAAGTATGAGTACATGTATTGTGTCAAATGTGAAGGAACTGATCAATATTAGTCAAGTCAAGGAAAGCATGAGTACTCAAGAGCTTAATGTCAAGTACGAAAAAAGGGATAATGAGCATCGGTGTCAGAAGTTATCTCAGACTCATGTGCCAAGTCTCTTGCGTAACTCGAGGACGAATTTTTTTCAAGTGGAGGGGTCTGATGTAGAACGTGTCACAAATCCATTCCTAACATAGTTGGGCCAAAAGAAGATGGACCGTGAATTGACCATAACTTTTGATCCGGGTATTGTTACGAGGCGTACAACCTATCAATCTTTACTGAAACGGGCCATCCGAGGTAAATCGACCCACAACGTGGGTCGTATCTGTCCGTTTCGTCAGAAAAAGCGCACTTTCAGCTCAAAAATGAACTTTTAGAAAAAAATTACTATTTTTAGTAATTCCGATTTTTAAATATTTTTAGAGTTTTAGATTTTATTTTTTTTCCTTTTAGAAATAAATTTTAGTTATACTAGGACTCTTCTAGAGAAAGTTTATTTGTAATTTTTATTTTTAGAAACTAGGCCTTAGAAGAGTTTTATTAGAATTAGGATTTGTGTTAGAGTTAGAATTTTGCTATTTTTAGTAATTACGAATTTTAGTTTTTTTTTTTTTTTCTATATTAATGGTGTAAGGAGACACATTAGAGAATAATCAATTATTCATCAATTAATTTCGAATTTATTAGAATTTATTTCTATCTTCCTGCTTTCTTTCCTCGTGGATTCGAGAAGTCTCTGTGAGGAGTCCAGAGAAGCTCCGTGGATTCGGAGTAGTTATCCTTGAGGAAGACGGTGATCGACCTCATCACGTTCATCCCTGCATCAATTTCCCAAGGTACATCCTTCCTCTTCATTTTTTTCGAAAGGTATTCTTCTTCTTACATCCTTCATCTCTATTCTTCGAAAGATATTCTTCTTCTTATTCTCTTGTCTTCCTCTTTTCCTTTCTATTATAAACTACTATACCCTAGATCCTTTAAATCCCTAAAAACTTCATTTTAAATTTTTATCCATAAATCCAAAACCCTAATCAAAATCTAAATTTTTTATTTTTCTGAAACTTTTCCAAAACTAGAATTTTGATTGTTGTACTACCCACGCTAGATTGAAAGTCCTTACTTCCAAGTGGGCTACGCTTGAACTATTTTATATTTTCATGCACCGTGTATGTGAAAACCTAGGATCTTCATGTTATAAATCTAAATTTTTTATTCTATTATGAGTATATGCTTGATTTTACATGATTGATTGCTGAAATTAATGTGTAATTGATCTGTCATCTTGCATCCTAGGATAGTTTTCATCATCCTGCATTAGTCTCTTTCCATCTTGGGATTGCATGAAGTCTCATTTCTTGTGGGCATGAAAAGTTTCGATACCAAGTATGGGTTGGGTTGCTTTTGAAAGATATGGGTAAATCAGGATAGAGGTTAAGAGCTGATTATGGGCTATTTTAGGAGCTCACTTGGTGATGGTTGGACTGACTTGGGGATTGATTGTGGTTAAAAGGGGACTGCTTTTTTTAAATAGTCTTGGGGAACAACTTTGAGGTCACAATTGTGGCCATATATGGGCTAGGGAGTAGGCTTTAATTAGGGACTGTTTTAGGTTGGTTAGAAGACAAATTTAGGACCTTTGGGGGGCAGAAATTGGGTTCCAATGATGCATTTAAGGGCAGGTTAAGGGAATGAAATTGATGATTTCAAGGTTAGAAATTTGGGAAATTCAAGCAATGGCTTGAGGCGACACTTTGATCATCCCTTGAGGATAAAGTAATCAATGACTATAGTTCTATGAGTGTAACATGTTGACCATCTCTCATAGGGATATAAGTGACCAATCATGGTCGTAGGTTTAAGTGGGCAATGCATGAATCATCCTCTGAGTCTCGAGAACCAAAGGCGTCGCCACTGCAAGGCGATGGCTCCTCTCTTAGGAATCTGGGACCATGTGGTATAGGTGGGGTGATCAGAGGTTAAGAGCTGGTTATGGGCTATTTTAGGAGCTCACTTGGTGATGGTTGGACTGACTTGGGGATTGATTATGGTTAAAAGGGGACTGCTTTTTGTGAATAGTCTTGGGGAACAACTTTAAGGTCACAATTATGGCCATATATGGGCTAGGGAGTAGGCTTTAATTAGGCCTTATATGGGCTAGGGAACAACTTTTGGCTCTCTCTTTCTCTTACTTTGAATCTCTAAAATGATTTCATCTGATTAGTATTTGGGTTAGACGTATAGTGATGGTTCGATTCTTTGTACATCGGATATGCCGATGTGACGAGACAACATTCGAGGGTATCCTGAAGATTGATTGTCCAGTATTCTTGTTGCACTACAGACATCATCCCTAGGAGAACAAATCAATTTCAAGCCGAGTGACTTTTGTTGCGCGTCGAATAATATAAGTTTTCTAATTTCATCCTTATACAAATATCTAATTTTCTTTTAATTTTTAATTTTAAATTTTCATAATTTCGAATTTACGCATTCGTCAATTTCTACAATCTTAAAATTGATTCACTAATCTATACATCTGTAGCAATGACAAACATAACAGTAAACCCAACCACCGAATTGTCTAAAATCGAACCATTTTCTGAAAACCATTTTAAAAATGTGGAAACAGAAACTTACTTTTTTAAAAAAATATAAATTAAAAGTATCCTATGTGCTATTTGATACTTTTTAATATGAAGCTGATAAAGAATCTATTGTAAGGGATGACCATAATTGTAAAAATTATATTATGAATTCCATTTCTAATGAACTATATGACGTATACGTTACATATGAAAGATCCAAGGATATCTGGTCGGCATTGGCTAAGAAATATGTTTTAGAAGAAGCCGATGTCAAAAAACATTATATTTTCTTTTTTAAAACTTTTCTATATTAGATAATACACACGTATCTAATCAGATACTTTAATATCAAAGTTTAGTGTATAGGTTTATATCTGAATGATTAAAAATGGATGATGTTTTCCTTAAAGGTGCTTTAATTGAAAAATTCCATCCCTTCTGGAAAGAATACAAAAATAATATGAAACATAAAAAAAATAAGATTTCCATGGAAAATATTATCGTAAATATTCAAATAGAGGAGGTCAATCCTATAAGGGATCAAAAGGAAAATGTTAATGACACTTCTTTAAATGCTAACCTAATTGAAACAAATCAGGAGAATAAGAGGATCAAAGGATCATGTTCTCATCGTGGAAAGGTAGGTCACCTTATTGATCAATGTCAATACTTAAAATGAACATGTTTCAACTGTGAAAAACCAGACCATCGTGTTGAACAATATAGGCTCAAAAATAAGAAAGGAAAACCAGTCAAAAAGAAAGAAAAATATTTTCATTGTGGCAAACCCGGACATCATATTGGAGAGTGCAAGCATAAGAGGAAGACTTCTCAAGCTCATGCCAATCTGACTGAATAAAACGGACAAGATGAAATAATTGTGATATTATTTGAAGTGAACCTTATCAACGCAATACATGCATTGGATATTAGACATTGGGGCTACTCATCACATCGGTAAGAATCGAAGCATGTTTGCCTCATACAAAGTTGTAGAGGATGAAGTAGTATTTATGGAAAATGCTCGAACCTCCTCAGCAGTCGGGAAAAAAAAAAGTGATATTAAGGCTAACTTCTGGAAAGACCCCTACACTAAATAATGTTTTATATGTGCAAGACATTAGGGAAAAATTAGTTTATATCTCCCTTCTAAATAAAGTTGGTGTCAAATTGGTTTTCAATCCAGATAAGATTGTACTATCCAAGAAAAAGGTATTTGTTAGGAATGGTTACTATTGTGATGGACTGTTTATATTGAAAGTATCCTCTATTGAAATTAATAAGATGAATTCTAGTTCTGCTTACTTGGGTGAGTCACTTGATTTATGACATAAGATACTGGGACATGTAAATATAAATATTCTAAGAAGAATGAAGAAAATAAGTTTTATACCTGATTTTCCAAATCAAGAACCAAATAAATGTAAAGTGTGTATAATCTAAATTCCATAAGAAATAACTCAAATCAGTTTTTAGAAAATATGATATTTTAAAACTGATTCATAATGACTTGGATGATTTTAAGAATAACATGTTTAGAAATGAAAAAAGATACTACATAACCTTCATTAATGATTTTTCAAGATACACTAGGGTATGCTTATTAAGAAGTAAAGATGAAGCCTTTAAGTTCTTTATAAAATATAAGATAGAAGTTGAAAACCAGATAAATAAGAGAATCAAGAGAATTAAAATAGATAAGGAAGGTGAATATAAATCATTACATTTTAAAGAATTTTATGAAAAGAATGACATTATACATTAAACCACCACTCCTTATACACCTAAACAAAACGGTATAACATAATGGAAAAATAGGACTTTAAAAGAAATGATGAATGTAATATTGAATAATTTTATTTTACCCTCAAATATATAGGGAGAAACCATTATTTGTGCTTGTCACATCCTGAATAGAATACCTTATAAAGTCACAGATAAAACACCTTATGAACTATGGAAGAAACATTATACTAGTTATAAATATCTTAAAGTGTGGGGGTGCTTAGCGAAAATAGAGTTATCAAAAACTAAGAAAATGAAATTAAGTCCGAAAACAAAAGACAATATGTTTATAGGATACACAGAAAATAGTGCACTCTATCGATTCTTAGTTTTGGAATCTAAGGATAATATCCTAAACCCTAATACTATCATTGATGTAAGAGATGCAAAATTCTTTAAAAATATTTTTTCAATGAAAATTGCATCTAAAAAAATTAAAATTAATGATGCTTCAAATATTGCTTTAAGTAGTAAGAATGTAGAAAAATAAAACGTAAATGAAATAGAATCGAGGAGCATAAGGGTTACAAAAGAAACTAAACTAGGAGATGAATTCTATTTATTTCTCATTGAAGATGATTCTCTAACCTATACAAAAGCTATTAATTCACCTGATGCATCCTTTTGAAAAGAATCTATAAATGATTAATTAGAATTTATTTTGTCTAATAAAACTTGAAAATTAGTAGTCTTACCACCTGCGAATAAGACAATAGGATGTAAATGAATTTTGAAGAAAAAGTTAAAACCTGATGGTACCATTGACAAGTTTAAAGCTAGATTAGTGACTAAAGGCTTCAAACAAAAGGAAGGAATAGACTACTTTGATTGTAACATCTCGAATTTTTCAATGTTATGGATTTTCAAAAATTCTTAATTTTTTTTAATTAATTAACTTATAACATCACTTAATGACCAGTAGTACTCAATGTTAGTTTATACAGGTGTTGTACCAGTAAAGAACCACATAAGTCCGATTAATCAACCGTAGGAAGTCAACGAATCCGCCTGATCGCTTGAACATCAGGTGTAACCTCATGATTTACTCATATAGGACCCAAATCTAACTGACCCATCGCTAACTAATCAAGACAATCATGACTACATTAAATATCTAACTGGGGTTAAGTCAGATAAGGCCCGGATCTTAACTAATAGACCAAATCAACCCTTGTAACGTCCCGTCCAACCAGCACAGTGTCCTGGGTCGTCCACGTAGGATTTGCCGCAGGACCATTAGTTTAAATTGCTCGTGGTGGGGTGTCACAAGTTAATTAATCCATGATTAGCCTGTTAGAATAAACTAGATAGGTCATAATAGGGCCTAGTACAGGCCACCAAGCCAGATCACCGTTTACACTTAGCATCAGCCCGTACAGGCTATACCGCGGCGTAGAAAGGTCACAAAATTATAAAAAAATTTAGAAAAACATATATCTCACTGGGCTTGTGGTCTATCACGGACCACGGACTCATTGGGCACCCAAAAGTTAATTATTTGTGCCGTTCCAACAGCACATGTCAACCCACCCAAGGCCAAAGTTGAAATCTGGCACGGGATAATGAAACTAAGACTCCGGGCTTTTCAGCCGTCGAATTTTTTTAAAAATTATGGTGAAGGTCTAATGTAGTGTCCTACACCCGTTCACAAAATCTGGGACCCGATCATGGCACGACGACCGTTGATCACAAATCGGACCCGTACGACCCAACCCCATATCCGATCGTTTTCAAATTTTGCATGGCCCTTCATCGAGCCATGAACCACTTACCCTATAAGTTTCATGGCCAGGGGATCACCAGAACTATCCCAACAACCGGAATGGTCCCCATAGGGCCATATGAAGATCGAAACCGTAGGATCAAACCCCACATTCGTTAATCCGTTTGTCCTCAAACTTTACATGATCCCTCATCGGGCCATGAGAGACTTATACACCCAATTTGGTGGCCAAAGGAGTGTTAGAGCCACCCCAAAACCAATAGATAGTCCTAGTGGGCTATTTTGGGAATATGAGGAAACTTGGGACCAAAGGGCCCAACTCTAGGAAAATAAACCCTAGCTCTTATCTCATTTCTCCCCAAATCTCTAACAACCAAGCGCTCTCCTTCATTCTTCCTCCATCCTCCAACAAAAAATTCTCCCTCATAACTCTCCAAATCTCCAACAACCAAGCTCTCTCCTTCATTCTTCCTCCATCCTCCAACAACAAATTCTCCGTCATAACTCCTCAAATCTCCAACAACTACCAAGGAGTAGAGAGAATAAAAGAGTAAAGAGGAGAATAAAGAGAGAGTGTAGAAGAGATCCAAGGTGGACCTTAGATCGTGATGGGGCTGAGGAGATCAAGCATTGCAACTCCCTACTCCTTTCTCCAAAGGAGATCCTACACCACCACCACAATAATCATTCCGTGAAACATCTAGGTAAGTTCCTTCACCCTTTTTCTTGAAACTCATGCATTGAGAACGGTTTGGCTTAAATTTCTCACATGCAAGTGCTTGTTATAGGGATTCCGGTCGGCCAACCCCCAAAACCCTCATTTTTAGGTCGTCTATCAAGCCTTCAACGATTCGAAGGTACGGACTATTATTCTTAGGTGGCCTAGCACCAATTATAGTAGGGATTTAATGGTTTTATTTGTTAAGTTGTTGTGTTGAAGACCTAGGAAGGGTGTGTTGTTGGAATTGCATGGTTTTACATGAATTGTCTATATTCGATGTTGATTTGTCTCTCACATAATTTAGCATAGAAATGACTATATGCTCATGGTTGCTTGATTGATTTTACTCTTATGCGTTGCTTCATAGTGTATATAAATTTGACTCTTGTGTGTTTGACTCCTTGAGGTGTTGGAAGTGCTCAACTTCCTCACTAACCCACACACTCACATGCACCTTGTTCATAACCATGAAGTATGCTTGCTAGGAATATTGGATCGTAGGTTGCATTGTATGTGAACATGATAATTTTGTGCTAGTTGATAATCTTGATGGTCGTCATGCTATGAACCAACATTGAACCCTCGGGTTTGTCGGGAACACAAGGAGAGACGCTAGTCCCATTGGTAGGATTATGCTAGGGCTAGACCCGTGGGTTTGGGCGAGTGTGCTCGAGTGGCTGTAGTTTGACTACATGGGTCCTCTGCGCCCAATGTCACTCGTCTCATACTCGCCTGACTCGTGCGGTCTAGCCTACTGTCTGACCAACCTTGTTTGTTAACCCTATTGCTTACATATGTATGGAACCTGAAACTCCCTACAACTATTGTATCCCATCAATAACCCACTTGTAAACTGGTTCACAGCCTCGAAAGCCGGGCATGGTGGAATGAGACACTGTGTTTAAGTTGTCGGCCTACGCTGGGGTGTCGCGCCTCTCCGTAGTGACCGCGAGAGATCCCTTTTCTCTCAGCATTCCTCATGTGCTTGAAGTTGGGGACAAGGAACCCGATGGGATCACGGACTGCGAGGACTCAGCCTCACACATTGGGGTGGCCTCACAACCCGTTTAGGGCATTGATACGTGGGGTGTATCGGTTTTTCAAACCTACTGGATGAATGGACTTAATTAATAACTCGACTAACATGATCGTATTGCATCGCATTAGTTAGGGTGGGGACTCGAAAGTCGAGGTCACTCTGAGGGAGTGCTGACATATGTGATCGTTAGATGGAGTCGCTCGAGGGAGTGTTGTGGCGATGGCATGCATCATATCATCTCGCATGTATGCATTTTAAATAAGAGTTATTAGGTGTTGGTGATTATCTGTCTTTCATTAAATTCATGTTATAACTGTTGCCTGTTAAAACTTAAGACTAATAGCACCCACTGAATTGATCATTCACTCCCACTCTGGGACGATGTTTTAAAACACCAATCAAACTCTCTCATATATGCAGGGGATGAGGAGCAAGGGAGCATGGCGATGCTACTCTCGACGAGGTGGAGGAGCTGTCATACTTCCAGATGATGGATGGTTCTCCGCCATCTTGATAGGCGGGATTGGATCGCTGAACAGTGAACTCGGCTCTATTCTTTTGGACATGATATGCCTTTTGTGATTTTGTTGGGCAACACCTGGTGTGACCCATTTACATTTTTTTGGGATTTGCATATATATATATATATATATATATATATATATATATATATATATATATATATATATATATATATATATATATATATATATATTTGACTTATATCATTTCAGTAGATCAGTGTGATTATGTTTCATGTTTCAAGAAATTTCATGCTGCGCATTTAAACCTAATTAAACATAAATCAGTAAAAATTAGCATAAGTGACACCCGAGAACTTGGAAATCGAGTTTATACACGACCCCCGATTTCCAGGCGTTACATTAATACAAATTCTCCTGTAGATAGGATCTTTTCTATTAGAGTCCTTATTGCATTAGCGTCTATATAGAAACTTTTTGTATATTAAATAAATCTTAATATAACTTTTTTGAATAGAGATTTAGAAGAAAAAATATACATGGATTAACCTGAGGGTTATCAAATTGAAGATCAAGAAAAAAAAGTATGTAAATTAATCAAATCTATATATGGTTTAAAACAAGCTCATAAACAATGGCATGATAAATTTGACAATGCTTTGAAATCTAATGGCTATAGAATAAATAATGTAGACAGATGCGTGTATAGAAAATTCATAGGTAATGAAAGAATTATCATTTGTTTGTATGTAGATAGCATGCTCATTTTTGGAATTAGTCTTAAGTTGATTAACTCTACTAAGAAATTCTTGTCATCATAATTTAATATGAAAGATTTAGGCAAGGTTAACATGATTCTTGGAATAAAAGTAAAAATGAAAATATTATAGTTTTATTCTATCTCAATCTCATTACATTGAGAAAGTGTTAAAATATTTTAATCACTTTGATTGTATACATATTAACACTCTTTATGATTATTCGATACATCTAAAGAAAAACAAAAGGGAAAGTGTAACACAACTTGAATATTCCAGAATCATTGGTAGCCTAATGTACCTAAATGAATTGCACAAGGTTTAATATAGCTTATGTGGTAAATAAATTGAGTAGATACACTCATAATCTTAATTATAATCATAATCATTAGAATGCTCTATCTAGAATACTATTATATCTAAAAGGTATAATCACATATGGTGCACATTACATCAACTTTCCTGCTATATTGGAAGGATACTAATTGGATTACAGATTCAGATGAAACAAAATCCACAAGTGGATATGTTTTCGTTTTGGGTGAATGATATGTCTCTTGAAAATCTACCAAATAGACTTGTATTGCTCGGTCTATTTTGGAATCCGAGTTCATTGCTTTGGAAAAGGCTGGAACAGAGGTAGAATGAAGTAGAAATCTATTAGCTGATATACCTTTGTGGTTAAAACCTATCTCGATTATATCTCTACATTATGATTGTCAAGCTACTATACCAATGGCTAAGATTTATAATGACAAAAGTAGACATATTCGACTTCAGCATTATATAGTAAGACATTTACTATAAGATGGAGCAATAGCCATTGATTTTGTGAGATTAAAGAAGAACTTGGCAGATCCTCCAACTAAAGAACTTAGTAAACAACTAGTCCTATATACATCAAAGGGAATGGGGCTAAATCCAATATCATGAGCTACCGGTGTTGGTAACCAAACTTATACAAATGGAAATCCCATGCGATAGGTTTCAAATGGGTAAACAATAACACCAGGAGATGTATAACACTATGATTAGAAAGCCCCTTCTATGGTGTAAACAGTGCAAGCAACAATTAGTAAGGTTGAATCTTGAATTCTTAATAAATCTATATACAGTATACTTATTGGTGGTGTATTCAGTTGCTGTAAACACTTAATTGAATTCACATATACTAGTGTGGAGGTGAGGCGGGGGGGACTATGCCATTAGCCCCAATTCGAGATGTATAACACTACGGTTAGAAAGCTCCTTTTATGGTGTGGACAGTGCAAGCAACAATTAGTAAGGTTGAATCTCGAATTCTTAATAAATCTATATGCCATATACTCATTAGTGGTGTATTCAGTTGCTGTAAACACTTAATTGAATTCACATATACTAGCGTGGAGGTGAGGTTGCTTCCTATGAGAACCTTGACAAAATCTCTAAAGCACTAGTGAAATTCATATGGCCAAAACACATCAAACCACAAAACCATTTGTATTGGAACAATTGTGTGAGTGACATATGTAGTCGTTTTATATTAATAGAAAATTGGTTAAAGACCGTTTGTCACTTGACTCCTATAAACCTACCTCGTCTATTCTAAGTATCGATTCAAATATACTAGACATCGAAATAATGCACAATTATTTTTGTCTAACCCAAAAATTGTTATTTTGAAACATGTGGGGGATTGTTGTATGTTTTGTTGTTTTAAAATAAATAATTTAAAATGATTTGAAAATTTTTCAAAAAACAATAAAGATTTCTTTTTTCTTTTTTGTCTTGTCGTGATGTGGGTTTAGTCCCACATCGGATAGGTAATATTATTATTATTATTATTATTATTATTATGTGCTTATAAGATGAAAGTTTTGCATGGGTTTAGGCCTCTTTCAGGGAGCAGATCTTCACTAAAAGCCGGCTCTATTGGAGGATGGATAGCGCCCCTCACTCTGCCATGAGAACAGACGAAAGGGGGGGGACTATGCTATTAGCCCCAATTAATGCCATGAACCACACATGCGTGCACCTCGAGCCGGGTCGGGCTATGGACGTGGCACAGTGCGGTACGATGTGCGCGCACGAGTATACTTGCAAGCTTAAAAGTTTTGTTATCTTTTTAAAATTTCGATCTGCAACGGTTATTTATTTTGTATTTTCAAATAGAGCTGAAAAACAGAAATGGTTTCTTCTTAAAAAACCCAATAGCCATGTCTGTTGGCAGTGATGCATACACACCCATTAGAGGTAACATTTGAAAACTATATAATGGACTTCTCTGATTCTGAATTTTTAATCAAGTTTAATCTTTTCGCGAATCTCTGCAATGATTTCATCTGGTTTAGGGCCTGTTTGGCTGGACCGATCCCATGGTATTAGGAGGGATGAGATCATGATATCCCGAGATATGCATGACGAGCCAAATAGACCCGGTGAATGTGTCCCGGGATATAAGCAATCCCATGGATCTTAAAACAATCCACTGACATCACCATCATTACCTTAAAATTGTTCCCATCCCTTAGTTGGACGGATTGGAAGGTAAAATCTCGGGATATGCCAAGCATGCCAAACAGAACTAGTGAACTTTCCTAGGATATAGCAATCCCATGGATCTTAAACCAATCCACTGAAACCACCATCATTACCTTAAAATCCATCCCATCCCTCCTAATCCTATGGGATTCGTCCGGCCAAACAGGCCCTTAGTCTTCAGGTTAGACATACAGCAACGGTTCGGGTCTTCGTACATTGAGTGTGTCATGTTACGAGATAACATTTGAGGGTATATTGGAGATTGATTGTCTAATATTCCTGTTGCACTAAGGACAGTGTCCAAAGAAGGACAAATCGATTTTAAGCCGAGTGACATTTGTCACGCCTTGAATCATATAAATTTTCTAAATTCCTCCTTATAAAAATCTCTAATTTTCTTTTAATTTTTAATTCCGAATTTTTATAATTAAGTATTTATATATCCAAAAATTCTTACAACTATTAGAATATATAAATCTATATTACAGGTGATTTTTTTATAATAGTCTGTCATTAAATAAAATCGTATCACATTAAATCTAAAAGTAACGTCTGCACATGGAATCAAATTCTAGCACATTGGAAGCAAAGAGAGCTCTCTCTATATGCATGCTGTACTCAATCAATATCCGTTTAAAGTTGTTAGGTCAAGTATGGACGCGAATTGCATACTAACCCTGCCCGTCCCTATCTTTGAACGGGCAGTCTATGGGCGGGCCTACCGTGATGTATCTGTACATCCAAACCCTCAGTCCCCTTTTTCGGAATATTTTTAAGGCATGAAAACAAAAATGAGGTAGATCCAATTATCAAATGGACCACACCATAGATGACTCTTGCATTTAATGCAACTGACATTTAGGGCCTGTTTGGCCAGTGGTATTAAATTGTATTAAATGGACTTGCATTACTAATCCCACCTCAGGATTGGGAATGGCATGTTTGGAAGGAGTGTGAGATGGGATTAAAATTAATTTTATAAGCTTTGAAAAATGAGCCTTGTATTGGAAAGTGTGAGATGGATTTTCAAATCTCATGATGATGAATTTCTAAGTGTAATTTGAAAGGAGATTTTGGTATTTACTTTTAATTGTATACATTCTAAACATAGTATTAGAAAACATGGGATACACTCAATTCAGGGACAATACTTTACACATGTATTTATTGTTACTTTTATAATTCCATCCAACCTTAATCCCACTTAATGCAGGTAGTCAAACGGGCCCTTAATGCTTTGTGCATTTTAATGCAACCAAACTTATTATTTGGTGTGGTCCACCTGAGCATTGGATATGCGTCATTTTTGTGTTCATGCCTTAAAATAATCTATAAAAAGGGACTGACGGTTTAGATGTACAGATACATCATGGTGGGCCTGCCTATTGAACTGCCCGTTCGGAGGGGGTGGTAAGCAATCCGCGTCTGTCGAGTACTACTCGCCATCTATAATAGCGCCGTGTGGCCAATCAAATTCCACCATGTCAAGTCACCATAAAGGTCAAGAATAGCAGGCCACCATGCAATTTATGTATGTGCATGACATACATATTCTAATTCATGTGCAGCACCATAAAGTAGTCAGACAAAAGACGAAGGTGGGACACATCACAAGGAACGGTGGTGATTAAAAACATTTGAGATTGTGTGTGTGGGACCCATCGTCTTTTACATATAGCATCCAACCCATTCAGAGGAGACAAACCCTCAGGATGAATAGACACCACTGAAGTCATGCCACCCCACAACCTAGGTTGGCCCCACCATGTGATTGTTTTAGAGGTTTTAGGTATGATTTTACATGGTGTGGCCCACCTGAATTTTGGATAGACATTATATTTGGGCTTTAAGGAGCAGATTAGGAAAAACATATGTTGAACGGATTCCATGTCAAGTGCATATTACTGTCGGCCCCACACATCATGTCGTAGTTCGATCTTAACCTACAAACCGTTTTAATGGATCTGAACTCTTGATTTATGAATGGTAGTTTGTCCTTCGCGACGGATAATTCAAAGGTGATGAATCATCTATCTTAATATCCCACGACAATCAATGACTTACCCAATTTTAGATCCAAATGGATGGACCATTCAATGAAAATCACATTAATTGGACAATCTTATCCGTCCAGGTTTGAGTTTTGAATATGGAATGCGGACCCCATATATCCAGCCATCCATTTGATAGGTCAGTTGATCTACATCTACAACGAGGTACGTACGGTCAGGATTGTCAGATAAAGACATGTTGTGTGTCCGTCCGAGGCCGAGAAATCTATAGCTGGGGTAAGTAAGACGAACAAATGAGAACAGAAAGCTAGGGGTGCACATTTAATCGGTAGAACCGTGGAACCGGACCGGAACCGACCAAACGGTCCGGTTTGGTCCGGTTCTAGAGTGCACCAATTCCAGTTCCGGTTCCAAAAATTAAAGAACCGTTAACATTGGTTCGGTTCTCAGTTTTGGGGGTATGTAGAACCGAACCGAACCGTGAACCGATCCGTAGAACCGATCCGTAGAACCGAACCGTGGATCCGATCCGTAGAACCAATCCGTGGAACCGAACCGTGGAACCGAACCTGGAACCGAACTTGGAACCGAACCTGGAACCGAACTTGGAACCGAACCAAGAATCCTTTGATTGTTTTCATATTTGACTCATAATTTATGGTTTATAATGCACCATTTAATTATTTTCATAAATGTATTTTTGCACACCTTATACAATATCTAAACCATTCATCAAATGGACCACAACATGAATCGACATGGGCTAGATAATAAAATTAAACATGTAATTGGGCTGGATTATAAAAAGCTCAGAACCGTGGAACCGATCCGAAACCGAACCGATTTTAACGGTTTGGTTCCGGTTCGGTTCTAGGTTGCCAACGGTCCGGTTCCGGTTCCAAATTTCCCAGAACCGTTAGGAACGGTTCGGTTCCGGTTTCACCCCAGAACCTGTCCAAACCGAACCGTGTGCACCCCTACAGAAAGCCCCTTGTTTCAACCGACTTAACTGTCCTTAGATTATCAAGTGGGCTAAATGAATCCAAACCTTTCCATGCACCTGGACATGTTGGTATTAACATCACATATTTTGACCGTCCATTAGACCCAATCTACTCTTCATAGGCTTTCCTAAAAAAATCAAATCAATTGGATGTAGAGCCGTACACGAGCCAAACTTAGTCCAGGCCAGCTCGGCTCAGCTTGGCCGGCAGGCTATTCCAGCTCAAGCTTAGCTCAGCTCAATCTTTGAGCTCGGCTCAGTTAGCTGCTTGAGTCAAGCTTAAGCTCGATCTTTTGAACTCCATTAGGATCAGCTTTAAATATTAGAATATATATATATATATATGGGGAAAAGGTACTATGCACTCGACCTCACGTGTCCATCCCATGAGGTCGAGTTGTGTGGGCCCCACCGTGATGTGTTTCAAACATCTACCCCATCAGTCATTTGCACCATTCCATCATGGGCCTAGGTCTCAAAAATCAAGTCAATCCGTGACTTGTGTGGGCCACACCACATATAGAAGTGGAGAGGGGCCGTGCACCATTAAAACATTCATAATCATTTTTTGGGCCCACCGAGATGTGGTTTGCAAATCCAGCCCATCCATTATGTGTGTCCCACTTGGATGAGGGTTTAGACCAAGTTTCAGACCCATGAAAATTTTAGGTTGGCCCCACCAAGTGCTTTTATATGTTTTAACGGTGTCTTCACATGATTTTAGATGGTATGGCCCACTTGAGTTCCGTATACGGCTGATTTTTGGGATATCACATAATTTAAAGAGGACCTATCAAATGCACGGTGTTGATGGTCGACACGCATCACGGTGGGGCCACACAGCTCGATCTCACGGGAGCTTATCATGAGATCGAGCGCATAGTACCTTCCCCCCCCCCCCCTCCCCCCGCGCACGCACGCACACACACACACACACACACACATATATGTTGATGCAAAAAACCTGATACACCTCCTTCGTCGCCACCTGCGCAAGAAAGATTTAAAGGGGACCTTAGCTAGAGCTGGGGAACCTCCGATGCTTAAGTCAGCAACTGGACAAGAAAGAAGGTCTTTTTGGGGTGTTTTTTGGCATACCTTTAATCCTATAGATGTCCTTCTTTTATAGAAGTGGGAGGTCCCGATGTGCAGGGATTCTTTTCCCAATTCTTAAGAGATTTGATTTGTTTACGGATTTCACCCGATCTCGAGATTCTCAGGATTGGATATCCTTACACTGGATTTTCAGGATGGTATTTAGGTTTACACCGTCTCTTCCTTGCTTGGGTCGGCCTTAACCGACTCTGGTAGTAAACGAGTCTTGGATGGCTGTAAGGATGAAGCTTTATGCCTTCTGTCGGATGAAACAGAGTCGTTCCATAACTAATATCCGATAGTTGACGTTATAACCGGCCTAATATGGATCGGTTTTATAGTCGGTCAGGAGGCTTCTAATATTTGGGCCTCAATCGAACCCTTTAGACGTTGCTGCCTCGTTAACTGAGTCAAATTTATGCGTCTTATATATTTTTCCTATGGCTCTTGACTCTTTAAGTCTCGGTCGGGATTCATTTCCTTCAAATCCAAGCTAAGTCTCTCCTTCAGGCTTCGTCTTGTCTCGGTCCGCCTGTTGCCTCTGGCTCTCGGGCATTGTCAGTAGAGTTGGTCCATTCCATAACTGGGTCTCCGGACTTATCATATTTTCTCCAATAGTAAGCCCCCTACTCCTTGTGTCAACCGTGTTGACACTAAGGAGTAACAACTCTCTAAGTCAGTTTGAACTGGAGACTAGAGTAATAATGGATCATTTAATGCTCTTTAGGTCATCCTTAACGCGCTTCGGTCCGTTGCTCGAGGCCGCACGAGTAAACAGCCATCAGAGGGTTTTTTTCACTTATCAATGCTGGACGCGTGGCGAGGGCAATGATGGTGTCAGTCGGCGTGCGATACGTGTTAGGCAGGGGAGTCGAAACAAGCGTCGATTAGACTCCTCCTTAAATGCCTCTGCCACGTAGCAGGGCTATAAAAGGAGTGAGATGCCTCTTTCCCATTTTCGCGCATTAGCTCCTTCTTCCCCTGATTTTTCTTCTTCGTTGTTGCCATTTTCTCCATTGTTTTTATCCTCCTTTTCCTCTTTGCTTCTCCGTCTGTGTGCTTCTTGCCTCTCCTGTGAGTTTTCTCTTCCTCCCTTTCCTTTTTAATTTTAATGGAAATGCATTCTTCAAGTCCTCGAGAGGGGATTTCCTGTGACGAGGATGAAACGAGACATCTCTGCAATATCTCAGAATCGCCCTCATTGCTGACGGAGATGGAGATTGGCGCCAATGAAGCTTTCCAGTTCTCTGAAAGAGTTTTTGGGACTTAGCGGAACGTCCTACTTTGGCAGGTCCTTCTAGAGGTGGCGTGTCACTGACAACTACCCCTAGGAGGCCTAATCCTCCTGGAAAAGATTTAGAGGAAGAGGAAGAGGATAAGGAGCTTGAGTAAACCACTGAATCGGTTCCTCTTAGAAGATCGGCACGGGCCGTTAAATCGGCAGACGAGGAAGGGGAGGCTGCTGATGGAGGAGAGGCTGGAGACGAGCAGAGGAGTCCGGTCCCCTTGGTCTTAACTGAGGCGGACTTGGACAGAATTCGAGTCAGGTACCATGTCCCCGACTCAGTTATTCTTCGTCTCCCCCTCCCGAGTGAATTACCTGACCATCCTCCTGCTGGGATGGTCGCGATTTTTCAAGTTGCTACATAATGTGGCTTGCGTCTGCCCCTTCAACCCGTTCCTCGAGATTTTCTTTTCCGACTCTGAATCGCTCCCGAGCAGATAGTTCTGAATGGGTGGAGAAACTTGTTCAGATGTTCAGTGTTGTGGGCTGAGACAAAGTAGCCCCCACTGTCTATCGATGAGTTCCTCTATCTGTACCCAATACGGCCAAACCCTCAACAGCTCGGCTGGTACTTCTTGTGCGCTTGGCGAAACAAGGACGGTTCTTTGATAACCAACCCCCCTAGCTCTAACAAACACTGGAGAGAGAGATGGTTCTGGGCTTGTGGTCGCTGGGAGACTATCGAGTCTGGGCTCTTCGAACCTCGTGTTCTTCGGGCCTTCTCTAAAGTAGGTGACTCAGCGTTTCCTTTCTCTATATTTTCTTACTATGATATTTCTGAGTTTGACTGAATATATTCTACAGACATTCCCAAGAAAAGGCCAAAGGTAGAAGCCAGCGCTCTAGCTCGGATCAAGGATGTAAAGGCGCTAAGTCCGGAGGATCGGTCTTGGAAAACTCTTCTTCAGCCATAGCGTCTTCTTCTCTCAAACTTAGACTCGACCGTGACAGGTATCCTTTGGTTGTTCTGACATATTCTTCCTGAATTTTATTTAACTTTGTGTCTTGTCTGATACAGAGATGGCTAAAGCTTGGCCCATTCTGAAACCAGCTTCCAAGGTGAAGGCTCCTCCGAAGTCGGCGCTTCTGTCGAAGACTCGGCTTTCGAAGAAGTTAAAAACTGCTCCAAGGGCTAAGGAGTCATCTGCCCCGGTCACCCCTGCCCCGATCATCCCAACTGTTGTCGTACTCTCTGAGCTAGAAGAGATGGCAGAAGAGGTGGACGCATTTCCTATAGAGTCTCAGATGGCCCCTGAGCCAGGACCCATTGCAGAGTGGGTCTCAGAATTGAGAGAGGAGTAGAGATGGGAGACCTCAGGGGGGGAGATGACTCAATAGGAGCCTTCTCCCCTTCAATGGGATGTGTCGGCCATGGTCTCTTGAGCCATCTCTCATGGGGGAGAAGGATTATGTTGGCCTCTACAGTTTTCCCTCGAGGCGGATTCTTGTTCATGCGGCGAAGGTGCTGCTTGAGGATCTTTGTTGTCTTAAGTAGTTTCCTTTTTGTTTCGGAGACTTAGTTCTGACCTCAAGTTTTCTTTTTGCAGTTATCTCCTTAGTGCTTAGGGATAGCTCTGATCTTACTGATGTTAAGAAGTGAGTTGCGGAGTTAGAGGTGCAGCTTGAGGCTGCCATGGCTTGGGTTGGCTTACTATCGGGCGACTTCAGTCTTTCCAAGAAGGCCGCCAAGGACGCCAAGGATGAGTGTGTCCACTTAGCCTCACTATTGAAAGAGGCTCAGGAGGAGAATTGGCGACTTCATCTGGCTCATGCTCCTTGTGAGGATAGGCTGACTCAAGTCAAGGCTGAGGCCGAGACAGCCATTGAGCAAGCCAAGGACCAAGTCGTAAAGGCCTTCCTTGAGTCCCGAGAGTTCTTGGAAGAGAGAGATCGCTTGTATTAGGCAGGGTACGCTGAATGTATCCGATTGATGCGAGAATCTTTTCCTAACCTTGATCTCTCAGGATTCGATGAAGGTGCCTCCGGATCTAAGGGCCCGAAGGCTGAGGCTGTTGGGTCCGCTAACTTAGTGACTGGTATCGAGGTCGAGTTTGAGGCAGCTCCAGAGGTTGCTTTAAGTGGTAGTAGTAGCTGAGCCTGGGCCACCTCCTAATTTAGCTCCTGATGAACCTTGGAGCTCGATTTTTGGCACTCACACTAGCTCTTCAAGCAGACCAAGCTCCAAGGATGGCTCGAGAGTATCTACAACCGAGGAAGAAGCTCACATGTCACGACCAATATTTCTTTTGCCTTTAACCCTTTTACTCTATCAATGTAATACCGAAGTAAGATATAACTTGATGTAACAAACATACCGATGAATGAATATACTTGGTTTTCTTTTATTCATTTTGACTCAGTTTACATGCTTGTCATCTTTGAATCTTTCCAAGCACTTTACTAATTCGACCTAAGGGTAGTAGATTTTTAGATGCTCAGCATTCCACAGATGAGGTAACAATCGCCCGGTTAGGTCTTCCAACCGGTACGTTCCTGGTCGGATAGTGCTTGAGACGACATAGGATCCTTTCCAATTGAGTTTCAGTGTGCCCACGCCAACTTCCTTGGTATTAAGGAACATTTTTCGAAGGACCATGATCCCGACTCAAAAATTCCTGACCTTGACTCGGGCATTGTAGACCGAGCTACTTGTCTCTGTCGAGCCACCATTCGTAATCGAGATCTTTCCCTTTGTTCGTCCATAAGATTGAGTCTGATGGCTAAAAGTTCTTCATTATCCTCTTCATTAAACGAACTGACTCGGGCTGAAGGCAACCCGATCTCAACTGGGGTGACAGCTTTCGAGCCATAAGCAAGGGAGAAAGGAGTTTCTCCCATAGCGGTTCGAGCTATGGTTTAGTATGCCCACAGTATCTTCAGGAGTTCTTCAGCCTATGCTCCTTTGGCTCGGTTGAACTTGGTTCGGAGATGCTATTTGATGATCTTATTGACCACCTCAACCTGTCCGTTCATCTAAGGATGATGGGGTGATGAATACACATTTCTGATCCCGAGATTATCGCACATCTCTCGATAGCTCCTGTTGTCGAACTGCTTCCCATTGTCAGTAATAATAGTCTGGGGTATCCCGAACCGACAGACAATATTTTTCCATACAAAGTCCATGATTTTTTATTCAGTTATCTTTGTCAATGGCTCTGCCTCGGCCCACTTTGTAAAGTAGTCCACAGCTACGAAGCAAACTTGGTCTGGCCTTTTCCCATAGGGAGTGGCCCAATAATGTCGATTCCCCACTGCGCGAAGGGCCAAGGACCGGTCATAGGAGTTAGTTCCTTAGGAGGCTATCTCAGGATGGCCACGAATCGCTGGCATTTGTCGCATCTCTGGACAAGCTTACGAGCGTCGTGCTGGATAGTCGGCCAGTAATATCCCTGACGTAAGACCTTGTGTGCGAGTGATCACCCTCCTTAGTGGTTTCCACAGATCCCTTCGTGGATCTCTCGTAATACGTAGTTAACTTCATCAGAATTTAGGCATCGTAATAAAGGAGCATAGAAACCTTTTTTATATAGCATCCCGTTAAAAATGTAGCGGGAAGCTCGAATCTTCAATCGTCGAGCCTCGGCACGATCTTCGGGCAACTCTCCATTATCGAGATGTCGGACGATCGGGTCGAGCCAGGTAGGTCCCGAATCAATTGTGTGTACGGTCGAGCTAACTGGTTCATTGATACTAGGCTTAGTGACGTATTCGATTGGAACAGACCTGGGTATGTCGTCTTCGTCGACAGAGGCAAGTTTGCTAGTAGATCGGCTTTGAAATTTTCTATCCGAAGGATTCGAGTGATGACACAAAGTTAAAAGCCACTGATCAATTTTTGGCTTTCTCCATGTATGCTTTTAGTTGTTCTTTTCATATTTCATACATGTTGGTAACTTGATTGATGACTAGCTGTGAATCGCTGAAGACGTTGAGATGCGTAACGCCCAAACTGGCCGCGAGTCGGATGCCAAGCAATAAAGCTTTATATTCTGTTATATTGTTCGAGGCTTGAAATCTAAGTCTTAAGGCATACTACATATAGGTTTGATCAGGAGTTTTCGGGATGACTCTTGCCCTGCTTGCCTTAGAGGTAGAGGAGCCGTGGACGTACAGCTTCCAAGGGATTGAGTCGGGCTCTGACTCGGGAAAAGCAGTCACTGATTTTTCAATAAGCTCGGTAGCATGCTCAGTCATTGGATCGGCTTGTGGTGTCACTTCAGCAATGAAGTCGGCCACGACTTGCCATTTGATTGTTACTCTCAGCTTGTATTGAATGTCGAATTCGTTGAGTTCAATCGCCCACTTTGTAAGTCAATCGGATGCTTCTGGTTTCCGTAGAATCTAACGCAGTGGGAGGTCGGTCATAATGACAATGGTATGGGCTTGAAAGTATGGCCGAAGTTGCCAAGAGGAGACTACTAAAATTAAGGCTATTTTTTTCAAGAGTGGATATCTTGTCTCTTTCGGTAATAGTGCTTTACTGATGTAAAAGACTTACAGTTACTTTCCTTCGTGCTCCCGTATCAGATCCTAGTTAACTGTTGCCTAGGACACTGCGAGATATAACAACAGAACTTTCCCACGTTCGAGTTTTGATAAAAGAGGTGGAGATTCGAGATAAGACTTTAATTGCTAGAACGTAGCTTCGCACTCCTCCGTCCAATCCACCGTTTATTGTCCCTTCAGTTGTTTGAAGAATGAGAGACATTTTTCGGTAGCTCGGGAGAGGAAGCGGTTGCATGCAACTACTCATCCGGTCAACGTTTGTATGGCTTTGATTATTTTTGGAGACTCCATGTCGAGTAATGCCTTTATCTTCTCTGAATTTTTTCTCAATCCCTCGCTGGCTAACCAGGAATCCGAGGAACTTTTCCGAGCTCACGCTAAAGGCACACTTGATCAGATTCAACTTCATTTGGAACTTACGTAAGATCAGGAATATTTCTTCTAGGTCGGCTATATGCTTGGCCACATGTATACTTTTGATGAGCATGTCGTTAATGTATACTTTCATGGTTCAGCCAATTTACCGAGCAAATATTTTATTCACTAATCTTTGATAAGTCGCCCCAGCATTTTTCAAACCAAACGGCATCACACGGTAACAATAAAGACCTTTGTCAGTGACAAAGGTAGTCTTAGATTTATCAAATTGATGTATTACAATTTGATTGTACCCAGAATAAGCATCCATAAAAATAAGAAGTTCATGCCCCACGGTGTTATCCACCAACCGATCGATCCTCAAAAGAGGAAAGTTGTCCTTTGGGCAGGCTTTGTTTAGGTTGATATAGTCAATACAGACTCGCCACTTTCCATTGGCTTTCTTTACAAGTACGACATTAGTTATCCATTCTAAGCAGTATATCTCTTCTATGAATTTGGCCTTGAGGAGCTTGCTGACCCCTTCTTCAATGATAGCATACCTTTCAGGGCCGAGCGGGCATCGCTTCTGTCAGATCGGCCGGTAGGTCGGATCGATGTTGAGTCCGTGAGTCATTACTGATGGGTCGATTCCTAATATGTCTTCATGACTCCATGCAAATACATCAGTATATTTCCAGAGCAGGGCTATCAAATTATCTTTCAAAGGTGATTGTAAAGACGAGCCAATTTGCACCATTTTGAACTCATCTGTCTCAACCAAAGGTACCGAGATAAGATCTTCCACCAGTTATCCTCATTCATGATTTTCAACCTGAGGATCCAGTGACTCGATCATGGATATCTCGGCTGGAGATTTTAAGGCTGTCGCATAGCAACGTCTTACATCTTGCTGATCTCCTTTGACGACTCCTACTCCCGACTCAGTCAAAAATTTCATGAAGAGGTGATATGTAGAAACCACGGCTTGGAGGAGACTCAAAGAGGGTCGGTCGAGTATTACATTGTAAACAGATGACTGATCGACTATCAAAAAGTCAACTATTACTATCGCCTGATGCGGAGGGTTTCCAACAGTAAGTGGTAACAAGATAATTCCTTCGGGGAGCGTTTGTCCCCCTGAAAATCATATCAATGGGGTACGAACCGGACGTAATACCGATTGTTTAACTCCCATTTTGTCAAACGCTTGGGTAAACATTACGTCAGCAGACGATCCTGTGTCGACGAGTATGCGGAACACCTTTCGGTTCGCAATAGTGAGAATAACAACCAATGCATCATCATGGGGGTGATGAATGCCTTAGGCATCTTCATCAGTGAATGAAATACAGTACTTCTCTCTTTTCTTTTCCTTTGAGGGCCGACCTAAGATGAGGATCTCGGACTTGGGTTGACAGATGCTCCTGACATGATTTTTCCAAGCATTGTTTGAGTCGCCTCCGCCTCGTGGACCACAAACAATTGTTCGGATCTCTTTCGTAGGTCAGTTGTCACCTGGGCATTCTTCCACTGTCCCAGTTCTTTCGACGTGTTCTCTAAGTCAGCCTTCTCGAATGAGCCTTTCAAATTCTTCCTTCAGGTGATAGCAATCACACGTATTGTGTCCATGATCGTGATGGTAGTGGCAATACTTGTTTTTATTCCGTCGGATGAGATTGCTTCAGAGTTTATCTGGCCAATTAATGAATCCTTCTCTCTTGATCTCCATCAGCACCTGCTCTTGGAGTCTGTTAAGCGGGGTATACGTAAAAAACTTTCGGTCGAGTCGCTTACCCAACTTACGTTCATTGTGCTTCTTCCCTCCAGCTGAGTCAACTTCCTTTTTGGCTGACTCTTTGGCTGGGGCTTTTGCATTCTAAGTGGCTTCGCACATAATTTGTGTTTCCTCGCATACGCGTACTTATCCGATCGAGTCATAAACTCGGCCAGAGTCATAGGCGGGTTCTTGTCCAGGGATGCCAGAAATGGCTTATCCCTAATGCCTTGCATGATTGAATTGAATGTTCTCTCCTTTGAATGTTTCTGAACTTAGAGTGACTCAAAATTGAAACGCTTAAGGTAGTCTTTCAGTAGCTCTCTCTCCTTCTAAACTATGTTGTTGAGATGCGCAGGGGGCTTCAACTTCTTTTTTTCACCAATGAAGTTAGTGAGGAACGCATTACTGAGCTCCGCGAACAAGCTAATGGACTTTGGTTTCAGCTGTTTGAACAAAAGTCAAGCTACGCCGGTTAAGGTGAGGGAAAAAGCTCGACACATCATGACATCTGAGGCATCATGTAATTCCATGTATGTTCAGAAGCATTCGATGTGTTCAGTTGGGTCGGTTTTACCAGTGAAAGGTGTAATTTGTGGAAGACGAAACCGTTCCGGTAGCCGAGCTTTTATTACTTTCTCCACAAATGGGGATGCCTTTGTTTCGGGCTCGGTTCGATGTGGATCCCGACTCTGCTTCATGTCTGCAATCTTTTCTCACACTTCTCTCCTAAAGTCCTGGAGGTCGACTTTCCAAGGCTCGTCGCTTTCTGTCACTCCCTCAATTGGAGGCCAGTTGCACCTCCGCCGATCTATCTTATATCGGAAATCAGTGGGGGGCATTACGGCAGTCGCGGAATGAGCGGGCATTGGCTCGGACGGACCGTGAGGCTGACTTCGCTGGGGGACTGATAGCGGGGCGATAGGCTCAGGGTCGTCGACTTGTCGTGGGACGCTCGTCGCCTGACCATAGGGCTGAACTTGCTACCGATGCATTTGCTCTAACATTTATTTTACGACATTTATGTCGGATCTAAATTGTTGGACCTCTTTATCCAATCGCCCATTGCCCCGGTTCCGCTGGACATTTCTTGTCGCAGTAGAGGCTGCTAGATGAGCAGCGAAATCCTGGTGGTTGTCGGGCTGATTCTAAGCTCCTTGGCCCACGCTCGCACTTAGTGGTCAAGTGACAGCGACCTCATTTGGCTCTTCTTGGACTGTTCTTCTACTTCTCGCAATTAGAATGCGTTTATAACTTCTAGACAGAGCGTAGAAAATGACTTTTTGTACCATTTCCCATAGATGGGGCCAATCTGTTGATACAAAAAACCTGATACACCTTCTTCATCGCCACTTGCAAAAGAAAGATTTAAAGGGGACCCTGGCTTGAGCCGGGGAACCTCCGATGCTTAAGTCAGCGACTAGACAAGAAATAAGGTCTTTTTGGGGTGTTTTTTGGCATACCTTTGATCCTGTAGATGTCCTTATTTTATAGGAGTGGGAAGTCCTAATGTGCAGGGATTCTTTTCTCAATTCTTAGGAGATTTGATTTATTTACCGATTTCACCCGATTTCGAGATTCTCGGGATTGGATATCCTTACACTGGATTTTTGGGACGGTATTTAAGTTTACACTTGCTCTTCCTTGCTTAGCTCAGCCTTAACCGACTCTGGTAGTAAACGAGTCTCGAATGGCTGCAAGGATGGAGATTTATGCCTTCTGTCGGATGAAACAGAGTCGTTCTGTAACTGATATCCGATAGCCGACGTTATAACCGGCCTAATATGGATCGGTTTTATGGTCGGTCAGGAGGCTTCTAGCATTTGAGCCTCAATCGGCCCCTTTAGACGTTGTTGTCTCGTTAACCGAATCAACTTTATGCGTCTTATATATTTTGTTTATGGCTCTTGACTCTTTAAGTCTCAGTTGAGATTTATTTCCTGCAAATCTGAGCTAAGTCTCTCCTTTAGGCTTCGTCTTGTATCGGTCCGACCTGTTGTCTCGGGCTCTCGAGCATTGTCAATAAAGTTGGTCCATTCCATAACCGGGTATCCGGACTTATCATATTTTTCCCCAACAATATATAATATTTATATTAAGTAAACCCAACTCAAGTTGAATTGGTTCAAAACAAGAGTTAAGTTAAGCTGAGTTGAACCGAGTTCAGTCTAGCTTGGACCCCTTG
This sequence comes from Magnolia kwangsiensis, assembly GCA_037074715.1. Lineage (NCBI taxonomy): Eukaryota > Viridiplantae > Streptophyta > Magnoliopsida > Magnoliales > Magnoliaceae > Magnolia > Magnolia kwangsiensis. Next base: position 132,205,903 of record CM073574.1, read on the forward strand.
AAATTTTTTCAAGTTAAAAAAATCAGCTTAACTAGGGGAACCCAGTTTCAAGCTGAGTCAAGTCGAGTGGAGCGAGTTAGCCCAGCTAACTGGTTCTTGTACAACTCTAAGTGGATTATTCAAAACAGTATTGCTATAGGCACGTAATTAAAAGATGAATGAGCAGGATTGTTTAGAGAAGATAGATCCATTAACATAGGCGTAGGACCATAAGATTGATGTGATTTTTAAGAGTGGTGAATTAAGTGTTGACGGAGCCTAATGGACGGTTTAGATTGATGATGTGAATGCCATTGAGTCCAAATGCATCCAGGTGAATAAGAAGGTCTACATACACTTACCCTATGTCATTTCTCTTGCTGATATTGTCAGGAGATAGCGATCCACCTTGAGGAATATCCAGTTTCCAGCTCGTTCAAGAAGAGCTCATGATTCGGTGATCCAGACCGTTGGTGTACATAGGATAATCCTAACCATTTATTTTACAAATGTTAAGATAATAAATTCGACAAACATTCCAAATTCCAAAAACAAAAAACCCAAAATTAGTGGCTAGGATCTTCTAATCTGAAATGTTATGGCCTATGGTCCATCCATTGCGGGGGCCAACAAACCATTAGTATAAAGGAATGGACCATGGGCCCTACTCATACAAATTGAAAGTCTAAGTATGATTGTTTGGCTGCCCAAGAATTCTTTCTTGGCTTATCATTTTCCTAGTCATCATGAAATAATATTATGCTTTATTTGCATTTTATTTCATTTATGAGTTTATCCTTAAAATGGATGCACCAACCTTTACATGTGGAGTGGATTGTTGGGAAAATGTTAGGTTTTCTTCTTCTCACTCTTCACAAAATGTCCATTTTTGGGCCATTGATGGACATTTGTGATCTTTTGATTAATCATCAAGGTTATTTATTAATGGATGGATGATCAAAGTTATTTTGTTATAAATTGTTTAACATGGTAGATGTGAAAACAAGAGAAGAAATCATTGTCTGCTTTCTTTGAATTTTAAGGGAAAGATTTTTTATTTTATATTTTCTAAAAATGAGAAATAAAGACAACATTAATAATGTAAAGTCGAAAACGACGATGGACGTCAAATTTGACTGAGGGCATTTTTGGTTTTCAGTACTTATAAGAAATTTAATGGAAATAAGTAATAATTATTTACTTTGCTTTTTCATGACATGTGATGTTTACAAGAATGGTGGCATGAGGTCGGAACCATATGTAGATGGCAAAATTGGGTGGACCCCATTATAATGTCTGTATTTTATCCATACCATCCATTCAACTTGCCAGATCATTTTAAGCTATGAGCTCAAAAATGGGGCAGATCCAAAGCTCAAGAGGACCACACCAGAAGAAGCAATGGGATAATAACGCTTTTGTTGAATCCACTGTTTTCTATGGTGTGGTCTTCTTGAGCTTGGGATGTACTCATTTTTTAGCTCGTTTCCTAAAATGATGAAACAATTGATTGGACAATGTGGATATAACACACATATCATATGGTAGGGCCATAAAGTTTTAGCTTGAAAACCATTGGATTTTCTAGGAGAAATTTCTCCCCTTTCAGACAGTGGCACTTGCAACTATTGAGCTTTTATCATTTCTTATTGGTAACCCTTAAACCAGGCAACTTTTCTTAAGTAGTAAAACTGATTGAAAATGGCAAAAGATGCATATTTCTCCCCAAACTCTTAAATGACTAAAAACAAAGGCTTGAATTGATCACAAGATTCTTGAAACCTACAGTCGTAGAGTTACTATCATTAGAAGTTATAGTACGCATTAAGTCTTCTTTTTCAAAAAATAAAAATAAATAAATTTCCTTCAATATTTCATCCTATATGACTTGATTTCTCTCAATCTTGGCCCTCTATCAATTGTCCTTATGTTGTTGCACATCACTATTCCTCTTCAAGCCATTGCTTGGATAGCTAGAATTGTGTGCTTCAAGTAATTTCAAGAAGAATGGGGCAATCAATAGTGGTCCACACATACGAGTAGTTCATGGACTTCCATTTTCTAACCATTAACTAGATAGCTAGGGTCATCCAATCAAAATAATTTATGAAGAGGAATAGGAAATCAAAGACATGCCTAGTATGATGGACAGACTATCATTGATTAAAGCTTTTATGCTATAGTATATGGATTGTCCATTTCTCTAGAAATTGATTAAATAGTTAAGATTATTAGATGAGAATGGTCTTTTGGGAGGGATGGACAATCAGATTGAGGCCCACATCATGGATGATCGAGATCAATGAGTGGAACTTTTCTAGATTATATGGACCATCCATTTTCGTAGCCATTTCTTAGATGGGTAGGTTCATCCAATCAAAGTGAATATTGAGAATGATAAGCAATCAATGATACCTCCATGACATTGATCATCTAACAATGTAATTAAAGAAATTTTCTTTATTCTTATGATTTATTATGAAAACAAATATTCAAGTACCTCATAAATTTGAAGATCCCACAAGAAATATAAAATTTTGGGAATAAATTCCCTGACAACCCCATAGCTTCTAGGAGTGCTGATGGAGTAAATAAAAGCACCTTTGCTACTTTAAGAGGTTGGCTTATTTCACTATTTCTAGGGTTACAAATGGGCATGGCTGTCAGGTTGAAGGGAGTTCCTATTGTGACCTTTTTAATATGTAGGTTTATTGATTTATCTTTCTAATGAGCTTAAGATCGCTTTGATATGACATATAACGAGTGAGTTATGACTATTCTCGTGGGACTCCACAATGCATAGTCCAAATTATGATATGGGTTTTGTCCAAATCGCGATTTGAATTTTGAGCCTACTTTTGAAAGTTCAAATGGTCTTCAGATAATTCTAAAGTCATTTAAAAGTCGAATTATTTTTTCAACAAGCATAAAATCACCCCGATTCAACTTATAACAAATGAAGTTATGACTATTTTTGTGGGACCACACAATGCATTATTCAAAGTGCAATCGTTGTTTTTTTCCTAAAATAGCGATCACGATTTGGATAAAACAATGATCGCAATTTAGAAAAAACCTAAATCATGTTTGGATAATGCATTGCGCAGTTCCATAAAAATGTTATAACTCCTTCGCTACAAATTAGATCGGAGTGATCTTGTGCTCATTGAAAAGATAATTCGATGAACTTTTAAATGAATTTAGAATTATCTCATTAAATATTGTTTGGATTTTCAAAAGTGGGCTCAAAGTCCAAATCACAATATGGACAAAACTTAGATCGCAGTTTGGACAATGCATCGCATAGTCCCACGAAAACAGTTATAACTCCATCTTTAAAGGTAAGATTGGGTAATCTTGTACTCTTTGGAAAGATAATTCATTAATGAACTTTGAAATAGCTCTGTAATTATCTCATTTAAAGACTTTGAACTTCCAAAAGTAGGCTTAAAGTCCAGATCATTGGAGAAAATCCAAATCACAATTTGTACTATGCATTGCGCGATCCCACGAAAATGATCATAACTCCCTCGTTAGTGATCGGAATGGAGTGATCTTATGATCGTTGGAAAGATAATTCAACAAACTTTCAAATGACTTTGAAATTATCTTATTTGAAAATCATTTGACATTTAAAAAGTGGACACATAACAAAAGTTATGATTTAAACGATGCCCAGATCACAATTTGGATAATGCATCGTATGATCTCATGAAAATGGTCATAACTCTTTTATTATAGGTCAGATCAACGCGATCTTCTAATCATTGAAAAGATGATTTAACAATCCTTCATATGTCTTTGGAATCATCTTATTTGGAGACCGTTTATCCTTTCAAAAGTGGACCCAAAGTTTAACTCACATTGCTCTTAATTTTAGCATCACGCGATCCCACGAAAACAATCATAACTCTGTCGTTATAAGTTGGATCATGGTGATCTTAGGTTTATTGGAAAGATGATTCAACGAACTTTTAAATGGATTTTAAGTAATTTCATTTGTATATTGTTGGACATTTTAAAAGTGGGTCCAAAGTCTAGCTTTTAGGAAAAGACCAATTTAAGTCCAATCTTTTGAAAAATGAAGAAGAACTCATATTTTAAAAGTTATTTTTTAAAAATTTTATTATTTTATTTTATTTTATTTTTTTAATATATTTTCTTTCTTTAGATATGTTTCTTACCAAGTAGACCTATTTGATTATAATCTTTGCATAAAGAAGAAAAATCAATCTTTTAAAAATGAAGTTTTATTCTTTCTTTTCTTTCATTTTATCTATTTTAAAAAAGAAGAAGAATCCATTTTTCTGAGATAAGAGTTTCTATTAGAGAGTAGTCGAAAAGTACGAAAGATCATTGGAATACAATAATAGAATAAGAGTTTTTTAGAAAGTTGTGATAAAGAGAATGTACAGGTATAGAAAATTGGAAAGGTGTTTAAAGGTATTTTCATTCCAAAAAAAATATATAAATATTTTAGATGTGAAAAAATAATAGTTTAAAAAGTGGTGCTATTTTCATGGTCCTAGAACCTGTGTGTATGTTTGTAAAAAGCCCAAAAGAAAAAAAATGTACTGTTCTAAAATAAAACCTCTTGTAACAACAGGTTGCACGTGACTAACCTCTATGGTGTGTTGATGTGGCAAAGTTTTGTGGGTCCCACCATGATGTACGTGTTATATCCACGTTGTCTATCAATTTTGCGAGATCATTTTGAGGCATGAGCCAAAAAAATGAGACAAATCTGAACCTCAAGCACACTATATCATAGAAAGCAATGGGGACAATGAGCCTACTGTTGAAGCTTTCTAGGGCCCACCATGATGTTTATTTGTCATCCAATCTTTTCATAAGGTCCCACGAACCTAGACGAAGGGAAAACACAAATATCATCTTGATTCAAAACTCTTATGGCCTGGCCTGAGAAGTTTTCAATGGTAGGCTTTCAATCCTGACAGCTTTTTATAGTGTTCCACTTGAGATTTTGATGTACCTCATTTTGGGTTCATGCCCTAAAATAATCTTGCAAAATGGAAGGACAGTGTGGATATAATATATACACCATGACAGGTCTACATAACTTTATTGCGTCAACACACCACCGACTCACACCACACAATCCACTTCTCTTGCAATCTTTTCAAGTACATCAGTGCTTTGCTTTCCTCTCCATGCACCGCATGACAGGAATAAGCCAGAAACTTAGTGGGCCACAATGTGAATTTGGAAGTTCTTAAATGGTTGTCCATTATTTTCAAGGGTGTGGCCCATCCAATATTACATAGGCCTAATTTTTTGTAAACCTCTTTATCATGGTTGGGCTCACTTAATGCACAATTTAGATAAAACAAAAACAACTACGGTGGGCCACACCATAAAAAACAATGGACAGCCACCCAACAACCACTAATTCATAGGGTGGTCCACAAGATGATTGGATTGGCCTAATTTTTCAAGCATCAAACAACTTCAAGGTGGGCCAACCCTTCTAGACAGGTTGGATTCGATGAAAATATCACGGTGGGCCCCATGCACAAGTTAATAGAGTAAGCTTGTTTCATAAAGGAGTAAGGATAGCCTCTTTCTCTCCTCCTTCTGCATATGAAACCAAGAAAATAAAAAGTTGTGAAAGGCCTGATCAAGGGATTTGAGGTGGACTTAGCAGCAAATTGAAGGAACGTGTATCATATCCACTTTGTCACCATTAGGTGGATTTCAAAACGTAGGTCGATACAAGGTTTAGGTAGGCCACACTATAGGGAATGGTGTGAAAGCATTCATAGAACCTCTAAATTCATATCGTGTGGCCCACACGAGTTCTAGAATATCTTGATTTTTAAGGCGTCCCTTCATTGTAGTGGAACATGTCTTGTGAGTAGGTTGGATGGCATATCCACAGTGCTGTAGAATCATTACATGATTTGGAAGATTTGTAATGGTGGTCATCTTCATCCTAACCGTTCCTTGTGGTGTAGGTGAATTGTGTCTTGGATTGATCTGATTTTTGGCAGCAAGGCCAAACAGAGTTCTAGAATATCTTGATTTTTAAGGCGTCCCTTCATTGTAGTGGAACATGTCTTGTGAGTAGGTTGGATGGCATATCCACAGTGCTGTAGAATCATTACATGATTTGGAAGATTTGTAATGGTGGTCATCTTCATCCTAACCGTTCCTTGTGGTGTAGGTGAATTGTGTCTTGGATTGATCTGATTTTTGGCAGCAAGGCCAAACAGAGTGTGGCCGTTCTAATTGACTGTGTGGATCTCATCCAAATAAAGTCATTCTCTCCAAGAAAGCAAAGGTAATGGCCATTGTGCTTATGCAAGTGGAGACAAGGCTTTTGGTCCTTAAACAAGTTGTTGATTTCCTATAAGGGTATGTTTGGATTGTTGAAAGGGAAAAGAAAAGAAAATTCAAGGGTTTTTTATATTGTTTAGATGGAAGTGAAACAATAAAAATGAAAATAATCAATTATTAGTTAAATGATGACCTATTTGTAGCTTTGGTTGAATATCAGGGTGAGATGGCCAAGTGAAATCTCTAGAGACTGAGCTTACTAGACATCCATTTGATATCTTAATACGTCTAACGACATGATCACAAACATAGTTTACCTAACTACCTTATTTTAATCTAATTAGTTTTTCAGCATTGCACTGGCTTAGCAATGGAAGAGTTAGATTGAATAATAATGATGATGATGAGACATGTCTATTGTGGATGAAAGATAGGCAACTAGTGTTGTATTGTTTTAGAAAGGCATAAGTCTTAAGCTCTTCATTCTTTACTAAATTTGTAGATGTGTAAGGCAATTTGCTAAAGCCTCATATTAAAATCAGCCTCCAAAATATTCTCTTAATTGATTAGCCAATTAATAGAAGTGAAAAATTATGCTTTTAACTCAGGATGAGTTTGCAAGATCGATCTTCTTTTATTTGGCCAATTATTTAACAAGCATACCTGATTATATTTCTATGATGAGAGATGTCTTCACGATCTTTGCATAATCAGCTTGCTTCTAAATGTGCATGGTCAATCACATTACGTCATGTGTCACCGTTAGTTATCATCTTTAACTAATCATGTATATTAGAGAACTCCATTATAACTTCACATATATGCAACCACTTGACTTCATTCATGTACCACAAGAAGAATCAACGCCAGCTAAAACGACGGCCATGACTACTTTTTTAGGTCATTGCGGAACATTTGACTTCTCTTGTTTTGCCACATATCATGTAATAACTTTTACTCAGGTACAATGATGTGTCTTGTGGCCGTAGCTTTTCTTTTGCTTCACAATTTTCTTCTACCGATCTCATTGGTCATGAAGATCTCGCCTTAATCTTTCGTACAAAAGTACATGGTTCTGACCTGTGTCAACAAAGATAGTGAAGGAAATTGAGAGGAATCCAATTGAATAGGAACATAGAGAAGAATGTACCGGATCTTAAAATCATGTGGTTGCCAGATAAGGAAAAGTCGCTTTCATTGAATACGACATGCCAAGAGACATTTACAATCCATGTAAGCAAATGACAACAATAACAGCTTTTGTACCGAGTATAATATCCCAAAAATATACAATATTCCCTTTTCCAAGTCTAATTTGCAAGTCCTGTATGGCTGCAGGCAAGAAGAGGGCTGGCACATTCATCCATGAGCTGATCAGATGCCCCAATCATGTTGAGGCATATGGGGCATGAAATCTGTGAGATAATATTGTGGTCTTGAATATATTGGAAAAATGTGTAGTAACTAACCTCCATAAATAATGACAAATCTCATTTTTAGTAATTTCTTAGCATGAGATTTTATCAGAAGATTTCAAATTTTCACGTTTTTCTCGAAATGGTATTGGAAATTTTTTGTTGAAAGTAAAATATAAAAAAATATTTATTATAAATCAATGATGATTTAAAAAATTGGATAAAATTGAATTTATTTAGACATTTTGATACTTGTTTCTTAAAAATCATGATAAGTTTGCAATATAATTGTGAGAAGTAAAATACCGCCAAGATTTTGAAAATGTCACAATAATTTTGTTTAATGAATATTTCAAAAGTATATAGTGGTAGTTTTAAAATCTGGAAGATATTTGTCACACTAAACCACCATCACATCAGAAAATTTTACTTTTACAGGATAAAAAATTTTCAAGCATGGTCTTGAAGAATTTAAATCACATAACCAATTTATAAAATAAAAGATAAAATCATATACAATGACTAAAATCATCAATAAAAATAATATAATAGGATACTCTAGAGTAAAAAACAGGGAAGGAAAGAAGAAACCACTTTTTGTTTATCTTTTAACAAAAAAACACACCTTTCTCGATTAAAATTTTAACCTACTTGGAAACTTCTCCACCTTTCGTGTATTTACCAAATATGGTTAATTAAAAAAAATAAAAATTTAACTTTAGTGGATACTCCTTGTATTCAAACAGCATCTAAAAGTTCTCTTATTCAAGGAGGGCACCATCCATCAGGTGGGCCGTCCAGTGCTTGGCCTTGATCCCCATCATCACCATGATCCAAAGCTGAGGTGGGTCTCACTTGGGCTCACTATAGAAAACAGGGTAAAATCATGCCTACAATCTCTAAATTCAAAAAAATTGCGATATTTGGAACATTCCTTCATCCTAGCGGTTCACATCAAATGAACGGATTGGACGACCTAAATAGTCAACATTGGACCCACACTCAACTAATGGTGGACATCTCATCTCAACTCTTTCCCATAGTGTGACCCAAATGAGGTTTTCACGTGCCTTTGGTCAATGTATAGTTATCAAGCTCACCCCTGCTTGCGAGACGAGAAACGGGCCCCCTCTTTTACATCAAATGAATCATCCTATGTTGTCATCCAGGCGGGCCGCTTGCAGCCTATCAACTGACGCGCCCTATAGCAATGTGCCTATTTTTGGGTTCAAGGGTGAAGATGTGGCAAGGCACCTGATGGACAGGATGGATCTTATGCACGTCGTCCCTCGTCCCTCACAAGCTGCTCGGTCAGTAGTAGCCGGTAGGCACCCCCTGCCTAACCATGCATATTCATGCTACCGCAGTTCTTAGTCCATTTTCAGTTGCTTCAAACTGGTCCCTATTAAAAATAGGACTCGGAGAAAAGGTGCCCCACAAATTCTAGCACCCTGAGACCTGCATTAATGAGTCCAAACACATGGGCCCAAATTCAGATACATACCAATTTACTTTTTGGTAGGTCACCACCCATTTATGGTTAGGTCACCGCCCTTGAGCTGACCCAACTACATCCAACTTTTTCCAAAAAAAAAAAAAAAACCTCTTAGGTGCATGAATACTTCTTTTTCCCATTTCACGTGCAGGCTTATGATTAAAATCCTAAAGCCCAATTTAAACATGTATTACCAGATTTGTTTCATGGAGGTTGTGTTTTTCTTCTCATTTCCAGCCTGCTAAAACCTCTTCAAGCTAAATCATTTTAATCATTCAAAAGAAGAAGAAAACCAGAACCCTGCTGACCTCACAGGCAGAAAAAGTGCAGGGACTCGCTTTCAGGCATCCCAAGGGCGCCGGCAACAACAGTCTTTCACTTTCATCCACCCCATGGTCCCCACTCGCAATAATGGAGCCAACTACAGAAAAGCTGTAATACACCAACTTTGGTGAATGGGCACCTCTCTCTTGCACAAGCATGTGTAAGATTGTGATTTTTCTTAGCAATGATCATAAGAAAATCTTGTTATCTGCACAAGACACCATCATGAACTGCCAAACCATAGTGATAAAAAAGCTTTTTGTATTTATCCCAACCATGATATTTTTCATTCCACTATTATATAGTATTGAGTCAAGTCTGGTCTAGTCTTTTGAGTCGACTTGACCCAACTGCACATTGAGCCAAATAGAGTTTTCGAGCTTTTGACTGTGCTACCAACAGCAATCTTTCCCATCCTCAGCACTAATACATCTTAAATCATTTGTAAGGCTGTTGGCACAAAAGGAAAATAAATAAAGACTTAGAACCCGCAAGGATTATTTGTACTGTTCCTCTAGAAAACTGTCTACCATCAAAGTTGAATATGAATAAATCAATGTTTATCTCTACCATCTAATTAACTTAGCAAAAGATCTCCATAGCATGCACTTCCTCAGCAGGTCTTGTCCCTAGAAAATTACTCCATCCGCACACAAACGCTACCTCAGCTATAGACTACCAAGAAAAAAGCTAATTGCCTGTTGTTCACAACCAATGATCCATCTCTACCTTTCTTTAGGGCTCGATCACAAACAAAGGCTGTAAACAAAGATGAAAATGTCAAAAGCACAGTTCCATGAATGTAAATCCATGTAAAAAAAAACACTCAATTCCCACATCAGTGTGTCCACACTGACGGGCTCTATTTAAAACTCACCGTGTCCACACTGACAGGCTTTGCATCATCCGCAAGGACCTCAATGATTGTTCCTGATTGATCAGCCTATAGCACGAGCATAATATCATCATAAATTGAGGAAAGAAAATATTCGGCATTTGTTTTCAGATCAGTGAGAAAATATTCAGCATTGCAAGCAATAAGAGGTAATAGATCTGAGAGGATCACACACGATCTGCATTGCAATTCGGAGATGTGCAATAATCATAAAATCCGCATTGCAATTCAGGGAAACAAAATGCTGTGAATTGCAATCAAATCCAGGGAAGTCATATCAACCCCGAAGCAATAAAATGCTTACGAATCAATAAAGATATCTACAGCTGGCAAATGTAACTGCACTTTTTAACTTGAAAGGCAAATCACATGCAAGAACAAACACATGCTTAATTGCACACAGCCGTATAGGCAATAGGACATGACCATGGTGACACATCTACATAGTTTTGTTGTAATATTAACAATACATGGCTGAATAAAATACCAGTATCAATAGTTCTATCTGCAAAAAGTATAGTCAAACAAATATAACCAGTCTAGTGTGCAGTGAGCACGGTCTTACCAAAGACAAACAAAAAAGAAGAAGAAGAAGAAGAAGAAGAAGAGAGAAGAAAAGATTGAAGTTTTTCTGTGATTGCTGCAACCAACATGCAGCTCAATAATATTTTCTTTTCAGATTTTATATCAAATGGGAATCACGTAAATTGAAGTTCTTTGTTTTTTTTTTTCATTTTATTTTTGATAAGTTAATAATAATTCATTAAGTAAACACATGCAGTAAATGAAAGGCAACTGAAGAGCAATTAAAGAACATCGTCACATGCTATGAGTGGTGTTCCAGTGGCAATGTTTACTACCAAGTATTGGGGGTATCAAATGATGATACTCACCACACTAAAAAACAGAGACAAATCAAAGGTTAGGCATTGACAAATGCTCCAAACAGATAACCATTGAAAATTGCAGCATTTGAAGAGGCAAAAACATGGCTAGATTCGTAGAATGTGTGTGAAGTTTAGAACTTTAGATATGTCCAATTTGAAGAAATAGCTAAATTTTAATGATCATAGGATCAATTCTCCTCTACATTGTTCTCAAGAATCAGATTTTGGGAAGATGTGTGGTGCGGGGAGTCTCCACTTCATCTGGATTTCCCAAATTTAGTGCGTGTAGCTTTGGGGTGGGGATGCGTGCAGTGGATTGCTACTCTTGGGTGGGCTCCCAGGTTTGTTGGACCCCAAGATGTAGAAGAAATTTGTCAGATGCTGAGACGGATGAGCTTATTGGCCTTTTGGGCAGGTTATAGTCAGTTCATCCATCCTTCGAGGAAGATTCTTGGGTTCGGAAGGCGCACTCTTCAGACAAGTTCTCGGTCGGATCTTTCTATGGGTTACTTCGTCCCTCTCAAGATCCTCCATCTATGGATCACTATTCTTATCACTTTTGGTATTATGGAGTGCCTGCCTTTACATGGTTGGCGGGAAGGAAAAAAGTGTTAACGACAGATAACCTCAAGAAGAGAGCCTTGGTCATTCCGAATGTGCTGCCTTGTGTTGTTGTGATGAGGAAACAATCAAGCATCTCTTCGTTTTTTGCCCATTTGCACATAGGGTGCGGGATCATGTGCTATCCGATTCGGAGGTGCAATGGGTGATGCCAGGCTTGGTTTGAGATCTCCTTTGGGCGTGGCACAGAGGATATAGCAGGAAGTATGGGAGGGATAGGTGGTTAATGGTTGTGTCGGCTGTGTGCTTGGATTAATGGAGTGAAAAGAACAAGAGGCTGTTCCAGAACTCCTCAAGGTCTCTTGAGAAGGTTGTTGACCAGATTTGTTTATTTCGGAATGGTCTGTATAATTGCCTCAAACTTTAATGGTTGGGTTCTTGTAGGGCTGATCTCTTTTCTTTGTATTCTTTTCCTGCGGTGCTTTTGGCTAGCAAGCCTTTAAAAATTTCCATTAATCTTCAAAAAATAAAAATAAAAATTCCAAAAACTTCAACTGCGTAAGATACTTCCCCATTTTTAATAGAAGGGACCTGGAAGCCTTCTAGAAAGAAGGTTGCTGAAGTAGACAAACTTCTAATGCAACCAGCACTCACAGGCCTGCAGCTATGTGCCAGGTGCAAATTCTCCCTCTTGCCTCCCTCAGCATTCAAAGGTTTCATAAACCAAAAGCCCACAGCTATTCGCTGGGTGCAGATGCCGCGGAAGGTCATTGCACACTATGAGCAACCTGTGCTAAACCATGCAGCATACATAAACTGCAGCTGTCATAAGATGTTGTCCATTGCTAGACCTCTCGGCCTTGTAAGTTTTGTAGATCCTACTTGGGGCTCTATTTAGCCCTTCAGGTCCCACCAAGGGCTTTATTGAGCTGTATGGACTGCACCAAGACAATGGTACAAGGGAGTCAATGAAGAAATAACTAACTACAGTTTTGACCAAAATTCTGAAGAGAACTTTGTAACAAAGAAAAGTGGGAATACAGTATCTTTCATGACATTGTATGTTGATGATAGTCTTCTCACAAGAAATTATGTAAACTGCAAGATATTAAAAGTTGGTTATCTGAAAATCTTGAGATGAAACACATGGGCAATTCACCAATGTACTGTCTTTCAATAGATAAGCTGGGCTCAAAGCTAAGACCTCAGCATTAAACCATGATTTGAAATTTCATTATTCAATCTGTATCAGCTGGATACGATATGCAATACGGGGCTGTATCAGCTCCTGGGAAAAAAATGCACTGCATTTTTTCCTTTATTTATTTTTTCCATAATTTTTTTGCTCAAAGAGATTTCCATGTCTGTGATTAACTACTATAGCCATCAATCTAAGGATGATATGCACTTGAGAACTTTAAGCCTTGCTCCTGTCTTGGCCCATAAGAGTCTTCCAAAAGTAACTTGTGAATTTCACCTCTCAATCCAATATCTTGTAATTCCAAATAGATGAACCATCTCGAAATGAATTCTCAATATGCAATGTGTCTAATGCCTTCTGCATGGGATGAAATGGGTCATCATGGAAAACCTGAAGACCACAACGTAGACGGCGTCATAACCATGTTGTACTTTAGGTAGTCCCAAGATGATGTCCAAACCAATATCTTCTTATGATCCATCTAGCAATAGAGCAGAGTGCACAAACAGGTATTATATTTACAGTCCTTACCAAGCTGACATTCCAGAAACTACCGAATAATGGCTCCAATGTCCATCAATCTTGACCGATAGACAAGATCCTTGACCAAAGGGATCATCCTGTCTAGTCCGAAACTGATTAAGCAGCGAAGAACCCCATAATGCAACTCTTGAACAACGAGCTCTTATAACGAACCATTCAGAATACATAAATGTGTACAAAAAAATAAGTACATGTCATGTATCACAAATTGTGAATACTCGGTGCATGATTCAGCAGACAGCTGAAAAAATCTAGCCAAAACCCTCAAAAACAATGTATTCTCTGCAGTCAGCTCAGGCTCACGCTCTAGCGCCATTAATGCATACATGACCACTTGTTCTCGGCTCTGTTCAATGAATCATGCCACGAAAAGACCATGGATACCATCTCTGTCTCTTCGAGCTCCTCTCTCTTGTAGGCTCAAGTGTCACAAACTAGCAGGTCTTCCTTTATACGAAAAAGTATGCGTTCCTGTGATACAAATGGTCCGTCTTTCATTCGTTGATCCAAAAGTATACGTTTGACCTTCACTAGGTTGATGTCACACCAGCGATTCATTGGATCTTACTACGAAAAAGTTCACCATACATCTTTCCATCACGGTGACAGAAATATCATTCACTCAAACAAATTCATATGGCTCAAGGTGCTTATGTGTTTTCAGCTTCAACTTATCAACCATGTCCTGCAACACCATCATCAAGGACCTTGACAACTTTTCCACCACAAAGCTAGAGTGTTGAAGATGTCAGTTTTCGACCAATCCACTCTCTTCTCTAGGAACGCCAATATTCTTCAGGCTACCAATGACAGCAAATTCTTTCAGGCCTTTTAATCAATCATCTTCTTTCCCCAACTTGGTCATCTTCCCGATCTTCTTCCTCTTCACCCTATCCCATAATGGTACTACTCATCTTTCTTTCTTTTTTGTTTTTCTTTCCTGAAATTTTAGATTCCACATAGAGCAAGTTTATGTGAAGTGACCAAGCTTGCCACACATGAAACCTATGTTGGTAGGCTTCCCTTAATTTTGGGCAATTGCCTTGCTCCTGCCTTCATAACCGTGGTGGTCCAGACCGCTAACTACCACCACTACTACCTGTAGGAGTGTTCTGAACACCCCTATTTTCTAGTTGAATAATGATGCACATGGGGCAACTAGGTGTGAGAATGTCAGTTGTGCACTTGACCTATTCAAAACAGTATAGATCATTAAATATCACCTAGCTTAGAAACTATTGCTCTCAATGTTACTAATAGGCTCCATCCATATTTGGTCTAACCATAGTTTTGAATGACGATATCGGTTGCCGTATTGGCCCAGCGGAAAAATGATACGATATGGCGTTGCGGCCATATCAGCATGTATTGGTTAGATTTTATTTTATTTTTTTTAAAAGTAAAAAATGCAGAAATGTATTTTAAAAATAGGGGGAAAAAATGAGATATTCAAGAATCTATCATTTTTGTGTGTGTTTTGACCATGCATTCAATGGTGTATTGGACTATTCTTTTGTACGGATGTTGTCCTGACAGGTTGACCTACTATAAGGTGTGGTGTTGATTTTTTATTTTTTATTTTGTATAAATTGTTGATATATGTAAAAAAATTGATATCATACATTGCTAATATGACTATCTATCACCTAATACAATTTTTCTAAAATTATGTTAAAAAACAGAAAATGCCCAAAAATTAACTTGAAAATAGAAAAAAATATAGAAAATATTTTTGTAATCAAAGCATGTGTGAAAACATTAGATCCATATACATGCTTAAATTTATAAATTAAAAAATTAAAAAAATTAAAAAAAAAAAAACCCAAATCTTCAACAAATAAGTAGATCTATATTCTAATACTCTTCAAGAATCATAACAAGAAAAAATAAAACTAATTAATTTTTTTTCCTGAAAATTTCAGAAAATACCCACGTAAATAAAAAAGAAAAAAGAAAAAGCCTCAAATCTTCAATAAATCAATAGATCCATAGTCCTTTAATACTCCTCAAGCGTCATAATAAGAATCGGAAGGAAAAGAAAAAAAACTAATGTAAAATTTTCAAAAAATATCTATGTAAAAAAAAAAATTTTAAAAATTTTTAAAAAAAATTAAAAATAAGAAAACCCCCAAATCTTCAACAAATCAGTAGATAGACTTCTAATAGTCCTCAAGAATTATAACAAAAAATAGTAAAAAAAAATTAAAAAAATTAAAAACTTCTTTTTTTTTCTAAAATTTTCAGAAAATAACTGCGTGAATAAAAAAAAAAAAAATTAAGAAAAAAATGAAAACACCCCAAATCTAGATCAAATCCACCAAAATCTGATCGAAATACTTTATATTGTTGTTTCAATGGGATTTTAAATCGAAACAAACAAACAAAAAAAAAAAAAAAAAAAACACAACAAAAAAACAAAAAACCTTCTTTTTTTTTTCAATTTTTGTAAAACCAGACCCGGGAGCTTTTATTTGATGCAAAAAACAAGTTTCAATCATCAAATTTGATCTAGATTCAGTCAGAAATGCCTTTAAAAAAATCCCTCTTTGTAAAGAAATTAAAAGGAGGAGAAATGAAAAAGAAAACTAAAAAAAGGTCTTTTTTAGCCGTATCAATTTCAAGTTTCGACTATCAAATATCAGTGCCGATACGGCCGATATGGCACCTTTTTTCATAACGGGCCTTTATGGACCCGTATCACGTATTGTATATAGCCGATACGGATATGATACAGCCATACCCACCGATACAATACGAATATTCTGATCTATGGGTCTGATAGATACCATCTCCCTCTGGATGTCCATCTTCAAGCTACTATAACACTGTAGACTGTACCACTGATTGTAGGCCTTCTACATTAGTTCACAATGAATTGTCAAGTCAAAGTACTCTTATTGCATCTACTTTTTGATAGTCACGTTATCATTAAGTGGGATCAAGAGGCCTTAATTTCCTCATCATATACCAGAGGAGACCATTGTGTCATAAACCTGACTCTACCGAGTACCACCAATTCTATGCTGATACCTTTATTTTCAACTTTCAATGCTGTGAAGTACACTTTGACATCTTTTGACTTCTGGAACCATCAGAAAATCTGTTGAACTTAAACTGGTTGTGGAAGGTAATGAGAACGAGGTCTCCAACGTAACCCTGGATTTCAACATTCACATGCTTTCTCGGATCCTTACCGTAGGGAGTTTTTCCTACTTACACATAATATGGATAATCATGCTAAGAGACCGTGAGCACCCTTGGTACTTGTCGAGGGCATCAGTGCTATAGATACCCTGAGTAAGCATCACATTCGCATCCAAAATTACTATCATTTCTGCTTGGCATGGTGGGGCTTAGGTTGCCTTGGAAAGACCCCACTTAATTCCATAATTCCCTCGTCAAAGATTGACCAGCGGATCATAGTTACTCCTTTTTCTGCTCTCCAATACCATGGCTAATTGGTTGGCAATGCTCCCCACATTTTCCTATATTTGTCAAATCATCTTCAAGTCATTTGGACCGTCTCTGATGGAGACATCAAAGGACCTACTCGGGTGTACCAGAGACAAAAACGACCACCCACATCAGCACAACTTTATTTGTGAATGGGAGACGATTTTAAGATGAGGTCCGTCGGGCCATTTTGAAGACTCCACATGCATTGAACGTGCATCGAGAAGACCACACTTAAGATGATGCATGTGGGCTGCTTAGGAGATCATTTTAGTTATAAGATTTTTATTTAATGTCAATCTGACCGCGGGGTCTTATCGATCAGGCCATCAAATCTTTTAAATCTGGGCCCATTGGACTTTGATCTTGCTTTCTTTATATTTTTTGTTATTTTAGGATTTATTTGATGGTTGAGATTGATAATAAATGTTTTAGTTTTCTTATTTTGGATGATGGGTTACTTCACTTAAGTGAGTGACATAATTGTAATTATGTTGAATTTTTAATTATAAAATCACAGGGGTGGAGTTCCAACCCTAATGGTGTTATTGAGAAGGGAAAAAAAAATTTTGAGAGCGAAGGAATTTTCCTCTGTGTTTTAGGGTTTGTGAGAAACCCTCCATTTCAATTGAATTGTGGAAGGGTAGAAGCTTGTTTGGTGGTAGATTTTCCAAGGTACATCCTTCATCTTCCTTTTGTTCGAAAGGTATTTTTCTTCCTACATCCTTCATCTCTCTTCTTCGAAAGGTATTTTTCTTCTTATTCTCTTGTCTTTCTCTTTTCCTTTCCATTATAACCTTCTAAACCCTAGATCCTTTGAATCCCTAAAAACTCCATTTTAAATTTCTATCCATAAATCCAAAACCCTAATCAAAATCTGAATTTTGTTATTTTTATTTTTATGAAACTTTTTCAAAACCAGAATTTTGCTTGCATCATTATCTATCCACGCGATTGTTGCACTACCCACGCTAGATTGGAAGTCCTTACTTCCAAGTGGGCTACTCTCGAACTATTTTATATTTTCATGCACCGTGTATGTGAAAACCTAGGATCTTCATGTTATAAATCTGAATTTTCGAATCTATTATGAGGATTTGCTTGATTTTACATGATTGATTGCTGAAATTAATGTGTAATTGATCTGTCATCTTGCATCCTAGGATAGTTTCCATCATCCTGCATCAGTCTCTTTCCATCTTGGGATTGCATGAAGTCCCATTTCTTGTGGGCATGAAAAGTTTCGATACCAAGTATGGGTTGGGTTGCTTTTGAAAGATACGGGTAAATCAAGATGGAGGTTAAGAGCTGGTTATGGGCTATTTTAGGAGCTCACTTGGTGATGGTTGGACTGACTTGGGGATTGATTGTGGTTAAAAGGGGACTGCTTTTTTTGAATAGTCTTGGGGAACAACTTTGAGGTCACAATTGTGGCCGCATATGGGCTAGGGAGTAGGCTTTAATTAGGGACTGTTTTAGGTTGGTTAGGAGACAAATTTAGGACTTTTGGGGGGCAGAAATTGGGTTCCAATGATGCATTTAAGGGCAAGTTAAGGGAATGAAGTTGATGATTTCAAGGTTGGAAATTTGGAAAATTCAAGCAATGGCTTGAGGGGATACTTTGATCATCCCTGGAGGATATAAGTAATCAGTGGCTATAGTTTTATGAGTGCAACACGTTGACCATCTCTCATAGGGATATAAGTGACCAATCATGGTTGTAGGTTTAAGTGGGCAATGCATGAATCATCCTCCAAGTCTCGAAAACCAAAGGTGTCGCCACTGCAAGGCAATGGCTCCTCTCTTGGGAATCCAGGACCATGTGCTATAGGTGGGGTGATCAAAAGATGAAATCAGTGTAATTAATGACCAGTTGTTCAAAACGGCACTTGATTAGTTAAATAAAAAATAAAAAATCCTTGCCTCCAGGTATTAGACCCATCAGCCTCATTGGGGGTTCGTACAAGAACTTGGCGAAAATCCTAGCCTCCAGGTTTTGTGCAATTCTTAAGAGCATTATTTCCAAGGTTCAAGGTGCTTTTGTGACCGGCTGTCAAATTCTTGATAGTGCGTTGATTGTGCAAAAATGTATTGACTCAAGGAATAGAGAAGGCAAGAAGGGTGTGATGTGTAAGTTAGATATCAAGAAAGCTTACAACCTCATAGTCTGGGCCCTTCTCGATTATATGTTGGGGTGAAGGGGGTGTGGGAAAAAGTAGAGGAAGTGGATTTAGGAATGTGTTCATTCAGCCAAGTTCTCGATTTTGGTTGATGGTTATCCTAAAGGTTTCCCTATAACTTTGTAGGGGCTTCGACAAGGGGACCCGTTATCTAGTAGAGACTCTAAGTAAGATGCTAGATAGGGATATTTCAGGGGGCGTTGTTCAATGGCTATAAGGTGGGGAGCACAAAGCTTCGAATTTCACACCTTCAATTTACAGATGATAGCATCCTTCTCTGCGATGTTGATGAGGTGTAAGTGGATAACCTACAAAGGATAATAAATTCTTTGAATTGGTGTCAGGTTTGAAAATCAACACTAGTAGATGTCCAAAGAGGGAGTTGGGAGGTTAGAAGATGTGTTTGGGTTGTAAAGCAAGATATTTTCCGTCCTTGTACCTAGGCATCTATCTATTGGCAAACCGCAATTCACATTTGGATACAATGATTGATAAAGTTGAAAAGAAGACATCAGTGAGAGAGTTGACATCTCTCTTTCGGGGGGAGATTAACTTTGATCAAAGCAACAACGACATACTTGCCTATTTACTTCACATCTCTACTTAGATGTCTGAAGGTCATGTTGGACAAGTTGGAGAAATTATGGAGGGACTTCATGTGGCAAAGAGTAGAAGAGAAGCAAAAATTCCATATATTGAAATAGGGCGAAGTATGCTTTGCCTTAAGCCCGAGGGGGGGGGGGGGGGGGGTGGAATTAGGAAGTTGGAGATTATGAATTCAGCTCTGCTTGGTAAGTGGTAGTGGTGATTCGGGTTGGAAGAAAGTAGCTTGTGATGGCAAGTGGTTGAGGGTAAGCATGGGGCCTGGGTTGGAGGGTGGTGAACTACAGACTCTTCACTATATAAGGCCTCTGCACTTCAAAGGGCGGTAGCGTGGATGGGCTCAAAGATAAAGGAGGGCATTGGGTTCTCATTGGGAGAGGGCAGTAAAATCTGATTTTGGGTGGATGTGTGGGCGGGGGAGAAGACTCTTAGAGAAGATTTTTCGAATCTGGGCAAGCTAGCACCGAATGTGGATATCTTTGTATATAGATGTTTCTCCAAGGCTAGTGAGACAATGATTTGGACCCCTCCATGGAAAAGGAAACTGAATGAAGAGGTGAGAGACTATTCAGTTGTTGGAGTTTAGGGCTACACCCTGACGATCGGCAAGGGGGATCGATTGGTGTGGAAAAAGGATAGGTGAGAAGGTTTTTGGTCCAATCATTCTTTAATATGTTGCAAGAGGCTTCTCCGGGGGGGTGTTGTCGTCATTACCCATTTCTTATGGCACTATAGTGCTGAATCGACTCACCCACTCGGTTTGGCTTGAGTCGGATTTGAATGAGTCAAACAAGTCGAGTCGTCTCATGCCCAGCTCTAGTCGTGGTGCTCCCTTAAAAGGTCATGGCTCTTGCTTGAATGGTGGGAAGAAACAGTGTTAATCTTTGACAACCTTTCGAAAAGGGGGGATGGGTATCCCAATATAAGTGTCATGTGTATGTGAAATGTAGAAACAGTTAGCCACCTTTTCGTGCACTACCCTTTTGCTTGTAGGTTATGGGTGAAGTTCTTCGTAATGTTTGGAGTGGATTTAGTTTTTCCAAGATTCGTTGAAGGCCTTTTCTTAATATGGCTGGGAGGAGGCGGTGGGAAAAAAGGAAGGTGCTATGGAGGCTTGCCCTCCTTGCAGGTATTTAGCTTTGTGGGGTAAAAATGAGCAACCAGTGCTTTCGCAATTGGAGCAGGACGGTGTTGAATGTGTTTACAAGGGCTAAGATGCATGTATTGGGTTGGGCCTTATGCATAGAGAGTCCTTAGCTGATTGTCATCTCTCTTCCTTGCCTTGGGCCCCATTATTGTAATTTTTCTGAGTTTTTTCAATTCCCTTTTAATAAATAACCAATATCTTTCAAAAAAATAAAATGCACCTAGTTCATGAATTTGGCAAAATTTTGAAGTTCATGAAGTGTGTTGCTAAGGCATCTAGACATCAAATTCAGCTCATTCAGTGTGACACAGACAGTTCCAGCAACTCATTTAAGTTTTCTACTGATCAGCCATACAAGCCTTACCTCCCACCACAACCCATGGCACCAATGATTGCCCAAAAAATAAGATCAGTGATAAAGTTAGAAGTAGATCAATCAATTCCTAGAAAAAAAAAATGTTAATGAAGCATATCATATTAATAAACCAGACAAGAAAAACAAGCTAATCTATGCAAATGGATGCATATCATTCTACAAGTAGCAAATGGTGGGGGGTTCAAGTTTGTAACACAATTTTAGCAGTCTTCACTTCAACTCAATTTCAAGCCCCAATTACCTACCAAAAGAAAGTAGTGAACAGTGATGGGCCAACCTAGTCCCATGCCAATAGTATTGGAAAATCAACTCCCCACAAGAAAACCCTTTATTTACACTTATTTTATAGGTAAGTATGGGCTTGAACCTGAGACCCCTTATTCACACTTAAAACCCAATATTTGTGTTATATACATAGTTGAATGATCCTTCTAACCAAGTGTGGCCCCCACTTCAAATTGCCCTTTCAAATCATGCTCCCGCTCTTGCTTCCTAGCTTTTCATACTCGCTAACATTTAAAGACAGATGTTTCTGCACTCCTGAACTTGAATCTATTGCTTCTCTCTTCACACTTCATGCAACTACATCCTATACCCACTGTCATGATCCCATGTCTCTTTTTCTCCCCTCTATATCTTGGATTCTCTCTTTCCCTCTCCTTGTATCTTAGATTCCAACCTGTGTATTTGTTGAGGATGGATAACATCACAAAATATCTCCTAGATTGGAAGATCCCAGCCACCAATGCTAGGCCCTTTTCATTTGATTGTGGACCTTTGTTGTATTTCTTTCTTAAACGTCTATTTGCAGGCAACAAATAGAAAGGCTAAGATTGTCCTATCAAGGAGATCTTTGAAGCATATTCCGTCCATAGTGAGACACAAAAGACTAATGGTCTGATTACCACTCCAATTGTCAAGTTGAAAACCCATGCATATGGTGCAAAGATGTGGGCCATGTATCATATAATTCCTCTCTAAATATTGTCCAACACCAACTCGACCAGGTACCGACGGAGAACTAAACAAATTAACTGCCCAAATCCTTCATCCATTCTGAACAAATTAGAATGATTCTAATTTGAGTCAGAATTAGTCAAAGAAAATCATAACAGGTTCAGTTCCTAAGCGAGTCACACTCCAGAACTGTTATCTAAAACCATGCCCCAGCATCTATACCCTTTACTAGCATTTCTTACTGATGCCACATCTCCCTAAGCAATACTCTTTAGTTTCTACCTAACTGTCGCACCTTCTGCATAACCTAAATCTCTTTTCGTAGCTTCTTTGTAAGCATACATGCACTTGCTGGCGGCACAAACCAAAGCCTTACCTCTTCCTTAGTTCTCTTGTATCCCTTGATTGTTGTTGTTGTTGTTGTTTTATTTTTATTTTTATTTTAAAGAATATCTAACCATCTAGGTTGGACTGATTCAACTCAAGCAATCTCCACACTGGCTCAGTGGAGTCAAGCTACGAGAGCCAGCAGGGAGTTTCGAAGTTAACAGCAAGATTACAAAATGATTTCATTTTCCATTATTTTATAGAACTCTACAATTCTGCAAGAGAAGCCTGTTCTTTGGCCAGAAAATTGTTCTCATTACCCAGAGTTTAGAGAGAGAGAGAGAGAGAGACTCCGTAAAGAGCATGGATCATCTAGTTATGCAGAAATGTAAAGTAAAACTTTACCCTCATAGATTTCTCTATATGAACTTTTGAGATAAAAACAGGGCAAGGAGAACAGCCTTACTTCAATTTCATTCATCAATTTCATTGCTTCGATGATGCACAGGACCTGTCCTTTCTTCACTTTATCTCCAACCTAAAGAATAAGCAATCAGTGCCTAGCACAAGGTGAACAAGAAAGACGACACTGCAGTATTGAATAGCTTTCTCCTATTTGATAGGACAACCATCCCAAATTCCAGAAACTCAAAATCAGAATCACACCTTCACAAATGGGGGTTCACTAGGCCCCGGGCTTCGGTAGAAGGTTCCTGCCATGGGGCATTTAAGAGGTGGGAGGGATGACTTGGTTGACTTGGCAGCAGGTGGGGGCACAAGAGCTGGGGCTGATGAAGGAGCGGGGCCAGCAGGTGTCACAGGAGCAGCAGGTTGTGCTGGTGGAAAATGAGATGGCATTGCTGATTGCGGGGGCGGCTGCATCATAACAACGGGAGCTTGCACTGATTGCTGAGGCAAGGCCTCCTTTTTACGGATGATCACTTCACAGTCAAGTTGCTTCAGCTGCAACTCCATAATATCTCTAGAGTCGACGAGCCTGTAGTACCACAAATACATGAGAAGTACATTATGTTTGAATGCTAGTCAACAACACAATGGCGGCAGCAGCAGCAACAAAGGGCCTGTTTGATTTTCCAGTGGAATGGTAAATACCTGGAAAAAGAATAATAATTATTTCCCTCCGTAGTTGCCGCACTCTTCACCGTAACTGATTCGACGGCTACTTTTTGGAGGTTAAAATCGCAAATACTATCAAACATTTGTGGGTCCCACCATGATGCATATCATATATCCACACCGTTCATCCATTATGTGAGATAAATTTATGATATAAGCCAAAAAATGAGTTTTATCCAATGCTCAAGTGGACCACGCAATAGAAATATGTGAATTAAATACTTACCGTTAAAAACTTCATGTGGCCATTGTTTCTTTTGGTACGGCCAGTTGAGTGTTGGATCTAACTCATTTTTCTTCTAATATCTCAAAATGTTGTGATAAAATGAATGGACGGATTAGATATATCATATACATTAAAATAGGGTCCTAAAATGGCCACTAATACTTTTGAACCGGTTTCCAAGAAGTGAAATCCCCGTGAATATTCAAACAGGTGAAACGGTAATAATCACCCATTTCTTGGGTATTTACCATTTCCACGTGAAACGATGAAAATCAAACAGGCCCAAAAAGAGGCTTACTTGACAAGGCTTGCAACTTGAGTCATAAATTCAGCAATCGATGCTTCTGAGGCCGACGCCACCGGAGAAAGCCCATTTGCAGGCACGTCATCCTTCCCTTCCAATGCAGGCACTTCTGAGTTACTGTCAGGAGCCGGAGCAGCATTTGAAGATCCGTCGATGGGGACCTTGAAGATAACAGAGGTGAAGACAAAACAACAGCCATGAAAGGGAACTGAAACCTATAGCAAACCCTCGAAAGAAAACCATCGTGGAACCTTACCTTACTCGATTTGGCTTTTGTGAGGAAGGAACGATTCCAGTTAGTTCGCAAACCCTAAAAAATGCATATACCGATTTCGTAATTACAAAAATTGCAGGGCATTGAAGTTTGATATCAAGAATTCAATGTGAAATGTTGAAATGCAAAAATTCCAATACACAATCACACACATGCATGCGTGGATGCATGTTCATACACATATTACATCAGTAATGTACTCTAAAAGTGCCATCATTACAATTTTACCACAATTGTTTAAGCACATTTTTTGTGGTCAAATGCAGATGTATTAGGAGACAAGTATTGTAATTTGTAATCATTACAATTTTACATTGCATTGTAGTGAAAATCTCCTATCCAAACAAGCACATCAATATATTTTTTTCTATGATTTGACATTGAAGTAATGTAAAAGTGCCATCATTACGATTTTACTATGGTAAACAAAACATGGGTATTTTCAGTCAAATTACCTGTTTTCAGGAGACAGATAAAAGTAATTTGTAATCATTGCACTTTTATAGTACATTACTGATGTAATTGGCAATCCAAACAGGCCCTAAAGAAAATTCCAGGATAACTCCTGCAAGAGGAATTATAAGATCCAGCTCAACACCACAAGAAGCCAAAAATGTGGGTCCATGGTTCAGCAATCTGGACTGTCAATCTAAATGGCCCCCAACAGTGAGGAATTCCCAAAAATCTCCCCAGATTGGGATATCCCAATCATCACATCTTTGACCATTTTTCACTGAGCATGGATCAAACAGCCAGGATCTTCTAATCAGGTAGATCTCAACAGTATCTGCCCCATTACCAGTGGGGCCCATTAGATTGACAGTCTGGATCACCAGACAATGGGACACCCGATAATCGATTTGCCGCCGAGCAGGAATCAGTTCAAAAAAGTCAAAAGAATATATTTTTTTCACGGAAAACCACTTCAAGAAATCGAAGACACAGTCGTGTAGATATCGAGATCATAAGAAATGATGGAATTTAAAGAAGAAGAAGTAAGAAAAGATGGTTGCTGGTGGGTTATACCTTGGAAGAAAAAAGGAGCTTGGGCTTGGAAGAGAGACGGAAGCAAAGCTTGGAGCGATGGCCAGACTGGCGTTGGGAAGAGAAGGAAGACGAGGTGGCTTTGATTACTATAGGCGCCGCTGCTGGAAGAGAAGATGCCATTTCTCTCCCTCTCTTCCTTTCTCTGGTAGTTTTGCAAGTGCTTGAAGAAGAAGAAGAAGAAGAAGAGGAGGAGAGAGATAGAGAGAGAGAGAGGATTTTGGGAAATCCGGTGCCGATTTGTCTTGGGTGGAGAGAGACATAAAAACAGGTCCGTCCGATCGTCTGGCGTCCCTCCTCGATGAAACCGAGGGAAGGAGTTGTTAAGGTTAGTTAATGTACTAAATGCGCCTGCACACGTGCTGATGTTTCTCAACACGTGTGGCGTACATGTGCCTGATCACAAAATCCCATGTAACATCCAAATAGTGGTCCCTGATTTAGATGGGAGAGATGACAAAATCATACTAATTTAATGGTCTTGTCCGTTGGGATTTTGTATGTTGAATTTTGGCCGTTGATTGGTTTTACCTCAACCGTTCATTTCTTGATCAGAAATTGGATGGTTAGAATGAGCAGTTTAGTCCTATGTTTGTTCCATGAACCATCTAGAGGGGGTCGATGGAGTTTTAAATGTTTGTCCTGTCGTTCGTTTATTCATATTGTACAGTCGCTGTGTGAGTGTACCCCGTTTGCTCTGAGCTCGGCGCAGTCATCGGGCAGGTGCCCTAGGGTCCTACCTTCATTTATGGGCTTTATCTACACCGCCTATTCTTTTCTTATGTTTTTCAGATTTCATTTTAGCCCATGAACCTAAAAATCAGGCAGGTTCAAGGCAAAAGAGAATCACCTCACAAGAAGCAGCGGCAATAATAATACCCACCCCATAGGCCTTATAACTATGTGACGTTTGTCGGTGTACGGTAAGATTTTAATAGTGGGTGTTGAGGTCAAAATGTGGACAGCTCTTCCCTCAATCCTTCGAACCTTGAATCGCTCAATGCTTTGATCCTACGCAATGAGAACAGGTAAAGGTGACTCTGGCTAAGCCAAGGGACCCTCCGATGCCTAAGTCAAGCCAAGGGAATCCGAATCTAAATAGAGAGTAGAAGAGAGCGTAAGATGTCGCGTACCTGTAACAGTGGGGTCTTGGACTGTGTGGGTCCGCTATTGTCGGCATGATTTACTCAATCAGCAGGATACTAAGATCGTGGGAATATTATACACAATCCGTGGATCATATAGCACATCCTGCGGATAATGTGTATCTGGAAGCAAAGTAATCGGCCATGTTTTCTTATCGTAGTTTCCGAATCTGGCAGACGGAGTGTCTGCCTTAACATGTTGCCTCGGCTCAGCTCGTCTTGACAAGACGTTACTCAACCTTGACTAATTATCGAGTTGAAGAGGAACGCTTTCTTAAATTGAGTCGAGCCCCGAACTGAGATAACGGACCCTACTTCTGGGTCGGGTTTCCTGCAATCGATGTCATTGGTCGGATCGTCCGTGCTCCGCCAGACGTTAGGTAGGCAGTCTATTTCTTCCGATCGGAGTTCAGAAGTCACTCCGATCTGCAACTCCGCAGTAAAAACACCCCCATAGGTACTTCTTCAAGGACGCTTACATCAGGTCGGATGAGCATCGCCTCAGTTGTTGAGGCACTTGATTGAATTACTTTGGTACTTACTCTTGGGTTCATTAGGGGCTCGGATCTTCCCATAACAGAAGCCCCCTACTCTTCGAGTTTAACTGTAGACTCGAAGAGTAATCACGTAGAAGATCTCCCGCCCATGCCGGTGTAATTATGATTTTCAAATTCGAAGCGTCATATTCTCGGGATTTCATGTCTGTGGACTGCTCCCTAACGGATGCGTGGCGATGGTTATGATATCAAATAATCGCTCAGCCTATAATGAGTTGCCACGTAAGCCCGAGGAAGAGTCCATGTGGCAGTTCCACCTGCTCGGGTGTCGTTTCACATATTGGAGCACGCTAAAAAATGTTAGAGCTGTACCACCTGGTAGGGGCTCGGCCAACGACAGACAGCCACGTGTGTTCGGGAATCAGCTCGCGACGATTCGGCTGCGGCCATTACACCTTGTCATTAATGCAGAGATTCTCTATATGGCTTATATAAGCTCTTTCCGGACTCACTCTTCTCACTTACATTTTGAGTTCGAGCGCGTGCTGGAGAAAGCGATTTTCAGTGAAAGCGATTCCAGTTGATTAGAAGTTTCCGGTAGGCGATTCCGACTGACCAAGCTTTTCTGATAAAGGTGATTTCCAATGAGCGCCCGGTGAGTCTCTTGCACCATTCATTTTACTTCTCTTTATAATGTCGTCTGATCTTAAGACCATTCGAGAGTATGGTGATGACTCAAAGCTGAGGACCTCCAATGGTGAGAGGGGGGCCTCAGAAGGTCCCTTTGAAGCTGTACCTTTATAGCCTCCGCCTCGAAGAAAAAAAGAGGCAGGGGCTCGGATCAGAGAGCAGGCAAGAAGAAAATCGCCCAAGCCCCCCAGACCACTGCCACCGAGGCAACCGAAATGCCCACAAGTGGGCGAACCTCGGAGGTAGTCCCTGGAGGCTCCGTTCTATCGGAGTCTTAGATGGGATGGATCCATTCGGAGTTTTAGATCCCAAACTCTGTTTAGATAAGGGCCCCTGAGCCCCTAGACACCGCTGGCGCCCCTGCTGAGGGAGAAGTTGTGATCTTCCTCTGTGCACTGTAATGTGACTTCAATTCCCTCTGCATCCTTTTATCCGTGACATAACAGTTTACCTCAGACTTGCTCTGGGGAAATTCACCCTCAATGCTTGGAGGGTGTTAATCTCTTCCTTCATCATCTGGCGCCAAGTTAGAAATCCTAGCTGACCCCAAAGGAGTTAATGAGCCTCTACCGGGTTAAGCACGACAGCCAAGAACCATGGTGCTATTTTGTGACCTGAGGTAGCAAAGGGTCGAGGCTGGTGATGAACCTTCCGTCTTCCAACAAGGATTAAAAGAACAAGTGGTTCTGGGCGGCAGACGAGTAGGAGGCGCCAGCGGCGGAGCTCGGGACTCTGTCGACTCGGGTTCCCACCTGATTTTCAAAACAAGGTTGGACTGCGATTCTCTTTTTTATATTTCCTTTCTGGTTCAGTCAAAATGTAGCCTTTTTTTATCCTTATAGACTTTCCGAGGGGCACACCTCTCCTCGACTCGGTACAGAAGAACCACATCGCCAAGGCTAGGGCATGATTAGGGGAGCTTCGCTCCTGGACAGACCTAATCACCGCGGCCAACCTTCACTGGTCTGGGCTTTGCAAGTCTTAGCCTCTCCCCACATCCTTCAGTAAGTTATCATCTTATCACCTTTGGTGAGATCAACTTCATTCGCTTGGTCGCTGATCTGTTATTTCTCGTGCAGGCATGGCCGAGGCGTCTGGTTATCGAAGAAGGAAGGCACTCCAACAACAGAGGAAATGCTGAGGGCCGAGCCGCACCTTGCGAGGAGGGCCCCTCTGGTCCAGTTTCGGTTGTTGCATTTCCAACTACGGTGCTTGCTGATATGGGGGCAGCTCCGGTTGCTGTGCTTGCTGATACGCGAGCAGCTCCAATAATCATTGCTCCCTCCGTTCCTCCCACCGTCATTCCCCCCACCGCGGAGGCTCCTCCTGCAACCCCCAAGCCTTGCATTGCCATACCCTCTTCCTCCAAACGGGAGGAGGCCATTAGGATGGCTGATGATATACTCTCTCCCCCCAAAGCTGGAAATGAGTTTGGGACAGAGGCTCAAACCTCAGCAGGCAGCGGATTGAGACTAGGGAAGCAGCGGGCTCAGCCCAGGTGGGGATGAGCAGTGGGAGGTTTGAGCCGGGCTACCACCTGTCTTGCTTGACGCCTTGGGCTCCCAAGTATGCCCCCGAGGAGGAGATTGCCAAACTCCTTATCAAGTCAGACACCTCCTTCTTGAATGACCTGACTTCCATTTTCTACACGGTATCGATCATTGCTTTTCTACTTCTTTTTATCTATGCCTTATCCACATTCTCATTTTTTATTTCCGCTCAAACTATCCCAAAGCTCCTTTCGGCTCGGGAGAGAATACGGGAGCTCGAGAGGAGGGATGCTGAGGTGGAAGCACTCCAGAACAAGGTGGGGGTCCGCAGGGATGAAGCTACCCTTTTCCAACTCGAGCTGGGTGAGCTGCGTCGACAACTTGAAGATGGGAAAACTAGAGAGGTTCAGCTGCAGAAGGTTGTGGGTGACCTCAAGGGCCGATGCGGGGCGGCGGGGCTGAGCTGGCATGGGCCAAGGATCATGCGGATTCATTGGACAAGGAGATTACTCGGCTGAGAGAAGTCCTGGAATGGACTAAGGCCAACGCGGCAGAAGAGCAGAGCCAAATTGTCTCTCGAGCGGTGGAGGCTCAAAGGGCCGAAGACGAGGCTACCCTGGCAGGAGCAGTGGCTGCAGCGATTAATGCCTTTGATGCTTGTATTGACGCGGTCCAGGATTTGTACCCGGACCTTAACCTTGAGCCCTTGTTGCCTGATGACGTTGGAGAGAAGCCTGTTGAAGATGTTTACCTGGATCAAGCTCCCGATTCCCAAGTGCCCCCGACTACATAGTTCTCAGTAGCCCCTCTTTCTTTTCTTTAAAAGGAGGATATTGTTATTTTTTAAATGGATGGTATATATTTTTTAACCCTTTGAGAAGGGCTTTTTGGATGATGACTTTTCTTGTGTGAGTTAATTTTTAGATGTTTGATGCTGATTGTTGATTGAACTGAATCGCTAACCTATCGATTTATTCCTGGGCATGGCCGAGCCAAGCCTTGGACAGGTCGGCTCCCTCCGATGCCTTTTAGTCGATTTTTCAAGCCTTCTCGGCTTGATCATTGTTGAGTTCGAACCCCCGGGGGTTCGACTCGTCCCACGATTGGCGAGGCGTCTCTGCTATTCGCGCTAATCAGGTGATGAGCTGATTATCCTGGAGTCGGGTCATCTTTTGGCTTTTCCCCTGACTTGGAGGGGATACCATGTCGAGTTTTCGTGGGATTACGTTTTAACCCCTTCTCTAAGGGATCAGTCCGCCTCTGAATATGAGATGCAACTTTTACTCAGTAGATACCTGTAACACCCTGAAAATCGGAGGTCGTGTAAAAACCTGACTCCCAAGTTCCAGACCATCACTTATGCAACAACTATGATTATGATTCAATGTTGTCTGAGTTAGAGCATTCACATGAGTAAGATTATACCAAAACTGCAATTCATACTCCAGATCCAGTGATAAAATGCAAGCGGAAGACTGAAGAATATATATATATATCACTATATGGAAAATAAAATAATCTCAACTGTCTCCAAAGTATGAATACATCTCTGAGTCACATATACATAAATCAAACCAAAACAAAATGTCATATAACTGTCCAACTAGCAAGTCCCGCCGATCCAGGCCACCTACGCAAAGCCGTCAGTGAACTGCATATACAAGAACTCATCCTGGTCCTCGTAGAAGTCCGGCTCTACGTCCTGTATCGCCTCGTCACCTGCAACTAAGACAGAGTCTGGTGGGTGTTGCAAACACCGTCCCATAACGTGGGAGTGAGTGATCAACTCAGTGGAATCATATAGCAAAGATTAACATGTTATTAAATCAATCACGAATAATAGTAAAGCAGACAATCAAACATTCCTAGATACTATTGTTAATGTAAGCATGAAATGACATGATGGATGTCCTCACCGACATACTCTCTCATGCGGCACCATCTGCGTCCGCGGCATGCTTTCTTCCCACAGTACTCCACATCTTCCAGGCACATGCAGTGCGATGTGGATATGATTACCGGGTTGTTATTTATCCTTTCATACAACAGTATTAGAAAACTAAGGTACCTTCCTTGTATCAATCCTAAGACAGATCCTGTCTAGGATCGTCACTCCTAGTATTCTCATACAATGTTATGTTTATAGGTCGCTGCAAGGGCTGTCAGGGCTGTTGCTCGCACTCGTTGCACCGCTCCCCCATCACCTTATCAATACAGGCCTAATGTACTCTCGTTGCTACGGAAGGGTCATCGCCTCCCGTATACTCAGAATACGCTCGAGGTCACTACAAAGGGCTCGTCACCAATCAGTGTAGGCCGACAGCTCGAATATAGTGTCCCATACCACCACAATCGGCTCACGAGTCAAATGTGCTCACTGGTCACTACGGGGAGGTTTGTGGCCCTAGCGTAGCCCGACAGCTCGACCACGGTGTCCCATACCACCATGCCCGGCTCATGAGTCTTTATGGATCAAGGTACCATGGTTAACAGGGTTTCCAATGGTAAGTTCAATACTCTAGGTTCAAGCAGTTATGACTCATACAAGGTGAACATACAAGGACCTGTCGGGTTACTTGACGGGCTCGACTAGTACGAGCGCATCTCAAGCTGAGCGACATGAAGTGCATGAAACACTTCGTGTGGCCTAACCACTGCCGCCTGCCCAAAACACGACTCGCGTTCATCGACGCGTCCTTCGGGCAAATAGAAGCCAACCACGAATTCGATCCATTACCGACTGCCTGGACTAGGTCAAAGCCCCAAGCATTTGTATATCAACATCAGTAAGCATATGTGAGTAACAAGAATGAATATAAACAATACAAGCATGTTGACACATGTTATATCATACTACGTAAGCAAATCAACCAACACATGCATTTTATATATTTAATGAAATCAATTCATGTGACCAACATGGTGGAAATCATATACGTCGGCATATTGATTGAGAATTCAATCTCAAAACTAAATCACAACACCATTTACTCAATACATACTAATACAAACATTTATACAAACACTTAGTCTACACACTTTAGCCTACATAGCGTATGTCGACTCTAAGTGCGCATTTGGGCGAATCTCTTCGCCAAACAGATCATACACGCATTCCTAATATCACAACATGACAAATAGCCATGGCAATCATTTCAGCAAAATATGGACGTATACTGTATTTCCTACAAATACCTAAAATGCCCTAAATCTCATAATTCTCATACGTAGTTGAAATGGAAAACAGACAGCATGTTCTACATGTCAAACGGCGTTCTCTTCGATAATCTACTATTAAACGACATTGAAAGCTTTGAAATCAGTTAATCAAAGTGTCTAAAATCCTCACCTTTCACCTTAGACGTGTATCGATTCGAATAGAACGTTTATGCTTCGTCAACGGCGTTAAGGCGACCTATATCATAAGTTACATAAGCTACACTGCTACTCGCATCAAAGGAATCCCTAAAACAGCAAGAGGGTAGGATTTTCTTACCTATAAGTGAGTTGGAAATCACTGAAAAAGTGATTTGAATGCGGTGCTTCGGTACGTGCAATAGCTGGTGCAAGTGGCAGAAAATCTCTCCCACAACTCTCTCACAATCTCTCTTTCTCTCTCTCTCTTTCTAGGGTTTGTAGCAAATTCGAATGGGAGAGATATGAGAGGGTTTAAAGCCCTTATATAGGCTAAAATCTAACCTAATTAGACTTGGGACAAAGGTATACTTAAGTTATAACCAAATCGGAACTTTTTCAATCTAAAAGAGCGTTTCGGGAGGTCCCCTGGCCGAATGCAATCGGACTTAAGCTCATGCATATAGGATCCTACTCACATGAAGTTTTTTTGTCCGGTAGAGTTCCCAGATCGCACGTGGCGGACCAGTTTCAGTTCAGCGGTCACGGAGACTCGATCGAGGATTTCAAATACACTGACCTGAGTGAGAAATGTTTCCTGATCCGAGGGTGTATTTGGGTCAGATTCCAACAGTCTGAATGCTTATACTTAACCCGCAAGCGAAACGTGTCAGATTTATTTAAAAGACATTTAATTTTTTATGAATTTCACTCTTTCTCACACTCCTTGCTCCAGGCTTAATGAAATAGCCTCAGAACATCGGTTGGGCTTGATTTTTGAAATGATTGTCAAGTCCAGCTAAGTGGTCATAACGGTCTAAGATTGTGGATATCAAACTTTGACGCGCGGTCTAAATCCAATACGAAGTTTCAAAGGGTTCCTGAGAGCAAACGGGTTTAGAGTTTGATCCTAGATTTCAGGGTATTGTAGCTTCATTGGTTCTACAAGTTTTGGGTCTTACAGAACGTATTTAAAGCGATCAGTGCTAATTTCACAGCTAATCTAGCATAGCGCTAGCTAACTTGCGCTTAATTTCTAAAGGAATTAATCCCACATGATTTCTGATCGAGTTGGTACTCGAGTCTCTGTACGGATTTTTTCGAGGCGTTACAATACCTCTGTGTAAAAGACGAATCATGAATTTTATTAATAGCCTTAAAGGCAGGTCGCTCGGAGGCGTACATATATTGGGGGCCTTAAAGGCCGATGCATTAGGGATAGTAGGTCTTTAAGTGCTCGGTGTTCCAAGGGTGAGAGAGCTAGTGGCCCTCAAAGTCTTCCAAGTGGTAGGAACTTGACTTTGTTAATCAGACCACACGATATCATCCTTCCCAGTTAGGCTTGAGTACCCCAACCCCCGACTCAGCAGTATTCTAGAATACCCAGCGGAGAACTAAGTCCCCTGGGCAGAATCGCCTAACCTTGACTTTAGAATTGTAGAAGCGTGCCACCTGTTGATGCCGAGCGGCGACTCGGAGCCTTGAGGTGTCTCTGACTTCATCGAGCAGATCCAGGTTTGTTGCAATCTGTTTAAAGTTCTGACCTTCTTGGTAATTTTTTACTTGAGCTGTAGGAAGGCCGATCTCTACTGGCACCATTGCTTCCGAGCCGTAGGAGAGCGAGAATGGAGTCTCTTCGGTTGAGGACTTAGTTGTAGTCCTATATGCCCAAAGGACGAATGGAAGTTCTTCGACCCAATTGCCCTTCGCTTTTTTCCAATTTTATCTTGAGATGATGTTTGATGACCTTGTTGACCGCTTCCACTTGCCCATTGGACTATGGGTGCCGAGGCGAGGAGTACGCATTTGTGATGCCGAGACCTTGACACATGCGGCAGAACTTGTCATTGTCAAACTATTGGCCATTGTCAGACACGATGGTGTGCGAAATCCCGAACCGGCAAATAATATTTTTCCCGATGAAGTCAATCACATTCTGTTCGGTGATTTTCGTAACAGACTTAGCCTCAGCCTACTTGGTGAAGTAATTGATTGCAATGATGACAAACTTGACTTGCCCCTTCCCTATGGTTAGGGGGCCAATGATGTCAATCCCCACTGGGCGAATGACCAAGGACCACTCATAGGGGTCATTTCTTCCGCTAATTACCTCGGCACAGCTGCATATCGTTGGCACTTGTCGCATTTTCAAATATAATCCTTAAAGTCCTACTTAAGGGCCAAACAGAAGTATCCTTGACGGAGTATCTTCAGGGCCAGGGCTCAGCTACCGAAATGATTGCCACAGATTCCTTCGTGAGTCTCCCGAATCACATAATTGGCTTTATCGGGTCGAAGGCACCTGAGGTAAGGCTGGAAATATCCCTTCTTATACAACATACCGTCCAGGACAGCATACCGGGGTATGAGCCCAGATACTGCTTTAGTTGCTGAAAGGCTTGTCTGCATTCCGGTGTCCATTCTACCATCTTATGACCCTTCAATTACTGGAAGAAAGGGAGGCATTTATCCGACGCTTGGGATATAAACCATTCGAGCGCGGCGACTCTTCCTGTGAAGCATTGTATTTCTTTGACAGTTCGAGGTAAACTTATTCTGAGGAGCTCCTTAATCTTCTTGGGATTTGCCTCAATGCCCCTCTGGTTGACCTGGAACCCGAGGAACTTTCCTGATTCAACCCTGAAGATGTACTTCACGGGATTTAACTTCATCTGGTACTCTCGGAGAACACTGAATGTTTCCCCGAGATCCGTCAGATGATCGGACGCCTTGATACTCTTTACCAATATATCGTCAACGTATACCTCCATGGTGCGTTCGATCTGTTTGGAAAACATCTAATTAACCAGCCTCTGATATGTCGCCCCAGCATTTTTCAGTCCAAATGGCATGACCCGGTAACAGTAAAGCCCCTCGTCCATGACGAAGGTCATCTTCTGCCTGTCTGGGGGATGCATTGCAATTTGGTCATACCTGGAATAGGCGTCCAGGAGGAGAGTAACTCATGACCAGCCGTACTGTCCATAAGTTGATCGATCTGAGGCAATGGGAAGCTATCCTTGGGGCATGCCTTATTCAAGTCTCAATAGTCTACACAAACTCGCCACTTCCCGTTGGATTTTCTGACAAGCACTACATTCGTAATCCAATCGGGGTAATATACTTCCTCTATAAAGCCGACATTGAGTAGGATGGAGACCTCCTCGGCAATGGCCTCATAGCGCTTGACGTCAAATGGTCTTCTTTTTTTCTTTATCGGTTTATGATCTGGGTCCACGTTCAGCCTATGGACCAAAATATCAGGGGAGATCCCTGACATATCTGCGTGCGACCACTCAAAGACATCCCTGTGTTGCCTTAAAAAGGTCAGCATTTAGGTCCGTTTCTCGAGAATTAATGATGTTCCGAGCTGAACAGTCTTGCTCGAGTTTGTTTCGTCGAGGGGCACTTTCTCCAGATCTTCTACGGACGAGTTCCCAGCGAGTCCTCGGGGGCCCAGGACATTGATAGTAAGTGCTTGTTTGACGGATCCTTTTTTTACTGTTATCGTATAACATCTCTGAGCCTCGCGTTGGTCACCTTAGAGGTAGTCTATTCCACCCTCAGCTAGAAACTTCATCATTAGGTCATAAGTAGAGATGACTGCTCTTGTTGCATTGAAGGAGGGTCAGCCTAGGATGACATTATGCACCGATAGTACGTTGACAATAAGAAAATCCATTATAAGGGTGACTTGGTGTTTCCCTTCTCCTACAGTTACTGGGAGGAAAATGGCTCCTTCGGAGATTACTCTCTCTCCAGCAAAGCCATGCAAGGGGTCTTTATGGGTCGAAGGCATGACCGGGGGACCCCCATTCTTTCAAAAGCTTCAAAGTAGATCACATCAGCTGAACTTCCAATGTTGACCAGGATGTGATATACTTTGTGATTTGCTATAGTCATCGTGACCACCAAGGCATCGTCGTGTGGATACTGGATTCTGAGTGCATCTTCTTCCGTAAAGGTTAGGCTACACGGATTGACCCAGAGCTCCTTGCTAGGCCACTTGGTCAAACGGACGTAGTGTTCCGGATCAGATCTCTGAGAGTAGGTTTTTTGAGCCCTGTTAGAATCTCCTCCCCCAACCGAGCCCCCGAAAATGGTACGAATTTCAGCTGGCTCTTCTGCGGGGTGATTCGGTCGCTTTTGGTCCCGTTCTTCCTTCTGAGCGGATCTTTCTTTTTTGGTGTATCGACGCAGATGTCCTTTACAGATAAAAGACTCGATTTCATCCTTGAGATCCACATAATCATCTGTATTGTGGCCGTGGTCCCGGTGAAAGCGACAGAACTTCTGTTTGTCTCGATACTCCAGGTCGGCCTTCATATAGACAGGCCAATTTAAAAGTTTGTCTCCTCAGATATCTAACAGGATTTGCTCGGCAGACGTATTAAGGGGGGTGTATGAATGAAATTTTCCTTCCGGTCTCCAGCTCGGTCGACGATCGCGAGGGGCACGGTAATCTGCCCCTTTGCCGGTCAGCTGAGACTCTTCATTCCTAGGCCTCTTCCCTTTGTTAGCCAGGTCATTTACTTGCACGCTTTTGCAGGCGTTAGTGAACTCCTCAGCATTAGTGTATTTCTGAACTCTTGCAACGAAGTCCGCTAGCGTCTTCGGTGGGTTTTTTCCAATGGAGAAAGTAAATCTCCCCTGCTTAAGACCACTAAGCACCACCGCAAGCGCCATTTTATCGTCATAGTCTTCTACCTGTAATGTTTCCTCGTTGAAGCGAGCAATGTAGTCCTTCAACGACTCTTTTGGCCCTTATTTGATGGTGAGCAGGTGAGTATTGGGTTTTCGACTTCTCTTACCACTTATAAACTGGGTGAAGAATAGTCGGCTCAACTCTGCGAAGGAACCGACGGAATTAAGTTTGAGTTGACGATACCAAATCCGTACGGATCCTGTAAGGGTGATTAAAAATTCCCTACACATCATCGCATTCGTTGCTGTCTGAATCTGCATCCACGAACGATAAGCTTCTAGATGCTCAGATGGGTCACCGAACCTAGAATATTGGATGATAGGAGGTATCCGAAATCTCTGCGGCATCACCTCATCCATGATGGTAGAGGTGAAGGGAGGCTCAATCTCTTTCATCATTGCCTGAACCGTGGCAGGAACTGTCGACAATTGCTACTTCCTTTTCAGGGTTAAGAATTTGTCGTTGAGTTCCGCAAATCGCGCTTCTCAGGGATCTTTATTCTCAACAACAATCTCTGGGGCATCTTTTATTTCTGGAGTCCTCCTTTTCCTCCTCTGCTCTAGCTGATGGCGGAGGTTGGTAGGTGTCAGAGCTGAGGTGATCGAGTTATTAGTGGGAGTCCGAGCAGCGGTGTTCCGTGCCAAGACTCTAACTTGCACCGGAGGAGGATTCTGACCCGAAAGTAGCGCTTGAGAGTGTTGAGGTGCCTCAGGCCTCATACTCCTCGGCATAGAGTGAGCCTCTATGAACAGTCTGACCAGCTCGAGAACGGGATTCTCTTAGATTGGTTGTGGTTCCTGTCACTGCTTTATTCTGTTTTCTTCATCGCGTATGGCCTAAATTTCATGTTGCATGGCTCGGTATTTACTAGCTCGATTGTGAGAACGCTGAGAAGGCCCCGGAGCTGACTCGACGTAAAGCAGTGTCGAAGAGCAGGTTCGCTCGTTCGGTTCTAGCTCCACAGCTACTGCTTTCTTCTTTCCTCTTACCATTATATTTGAAAATAGGAACCTGACCTTTTCGTATCAGATTCCCATAGACGGCGTCAAAAAATGTTGAGGTCAAAATCTGGACAGCTCTCCCCTCAATCCCTCGAACCTTGAATCCTTCAACGCCTTGATCCTACACAATGAGAATAGGCAAAGGTGACCCTGGCTAAGCCGGGGGACCCTACGATGCCTAATTCAGGTCAAGGGAATCTGGGTTTAAGTGGAAAGTAGAAGAGAGCGTAAGATGTTACGTACCTGTAAGAATGGGGTCTCAATGTATTTATACATAATTGTTTGACGGTCTGGGTCCACTATTGTCGGCATGATTTACTTAATCAGCGGGATACTAAGATCGTAGGGATATTATACGCAATCTGTGGATCGTGTAGCACATCCTACGGATCATGCGTATCTGGACGCGAAGTAATCGACTACATTTGCTTATGGTAGTTTCTGAATCTAGCAGATAGAGTGCCTGCCTTAACATATTGCTCGGCTCGGCTCGTCTTGACAAGACATTACTCAACCTTAACCAATTATCGAGTTGAAGAGGAATGTTTTCTTAAACCGAGCCGAGCCCCAAACTGAGATAACGGACCCTGCTTTTGGGTTGGGTTTCCTGCAATCGATGCCATTGGTCGGATTGTCCGTGCTCCGCCAGACGTTAGGTAAGTAGTCTATTTCTTCTGATCAGAGTGCAGAAGTCACTTCGATATGCAGCTCCACAGTAAAAATACCCCCGTAGCGTACTTCTTCAGGGACGCTTACATCAAGTCGGATGAGCGTCACCTCGGTTGTCAAGGCACTTAATTGAATTACTTTGGTACTTACTCGTAGGTTCATTAGGGGCTCGGATCTTCCCATAACAGTGGGTGTTTAATTTCTTCGCTACAATCTATATCAATTTCTGCTTAGATCCTCTGCTTGTAACTTAAAATGGAAAATAATAATAAATGATGTGGATAAAACACATACATTGTCCTTGAGCCCTATGTGTGGTAGCCAATTAGTTGCTGCCGCAGTATAACCCAAGATGGTGCGGTCCTTATTGTGGGGTCCACCTTAATGCACATATTCTACATCTACTCCATTTTTCAATACCATTTTAGTAGATAAGAGGAAAAATGAAGCATATTCAAATCTCAGGTGGACCATATTTAAGAAACAATGTAATTGAATGTGCCACCATGAAAAACTACTTGGAATCCACCATGATGTTTAGTTTCCATCCAACCCGTTGATAATGTAACAAAAACTTGGATAAAGGGAAAAAAAATTATCAGCTTGATCCAAAACTTTTGTAACCTACAAAAGGTTTTTTTTTATATAGTCAATCACCACGTTTCCCATGGTATAGTTTACCTGAGATTTGGATTTTTTTTATTTTTTGTATAAATGTGGGGTAGGACGAACTATTTTAGCCATCCAAGCTTACTAAGCCTCGTTACGCAGGCAAATTTGTGAAATACCATAAGATCGACGGTCAAATTCCCATTTTATTTTATTTTTACTATTTATAGTAAGTTTTTGTTTAAGTATAATTCTTCATCCGTTAGGTTTTAAGAGTTGCGCCCAACATGCAAAGTGCTTAGAATAATTAGGAGAATGTCGTGATTTGGCCAACTAGGACACTTATTATTTTTGACCGAAAACCATGCACACTAGTAGAGGTCACGACCATTTATAAATAGTAAGATTACTATTTATAATAAGTCGCGAATTCTATGAGTTTTGGTTGTAGTTTGATTCTGAAACTTCTCCCATGGCTTAATATCCCTACTTAAAGGGTTGTGAACTCGTCTATTTCATTCATTAATCAAATTATGAATTTTTTAGAATTTATTTCTATTTTATTATTTCTTTTCTTGTGGATTCGAGAAATTTCTGTGAGGAGTCTAGAGAAACTCCGTGGATTCAGAGTAGTTATCTTAAAGGAAGACGGTGCTCAACCTCTACACATGTAACGCCCCGTGTTTTCAGGACCCGAGTATATAACCTGTTTCCCAAAAATTCGAGTGTTAGCTTATAAAATCCAATGTAAATTTGAACCATTTATCATTAATCAAAGTTAACAGCAACGAAGCTAGATTGAATCATGCATTGTATAAAAATATTCTGATCATTACAAAATTTCAAATGTAGCGCCCACACAGGACTTATACAATTCCAAATACAAAGTTCATTAAACAGGAACAAAAATGTATCATTTAATGATGGAGCTCTATATGGGCCGCATGGACCTCGTCTAGCTTGCCAGCTACCCAATTTGCTCTAGCACCCTGTGAACAGCCCTGACTCACTCTACACCTGCATCAACTGTTACGGTTTGATAGCGTCAATGGCTATCGCAGTGAGGAGCACCCTCTAATATTGCACACTCATCATTCATAATCACATATAGATTGTAAGTCATGAAAATGGATATATTGAACAGGGCACTTCATAATCATGAACATATACTTAAAAACTTAGCAAATCAACAAAATCTCATCATAAGCAGAATATAATAGCAATCACAATATAAAGGAATACATCCATAAAGTCAAACACTCAATCATACGATCTTTTATTGCACCCAAAACCACATTGTACGTGAACTCCGCAAGATGGCTAGAAAATCGATAAACGAACTTCAACTTCATCCGAAAATCATGGTACAAGTGAACTCCATGAGGTGAATAGAAAATCAGCCTTCAAACCTATTCTTCATCCGAAGATCATGTCATACATGAACTCCGCAAGATAGCTAAAGAATCGATAAGCAAACTTCAGCTCCCCCGAAAATCATTGTACAACTGAACACCGTAGATGAAGAGACAACCAACATACAAACCCTAAACCACCCAAAAATCATATCGTATTGAACACCGCAAGATGGCTATAAAATCGATAAGCAAACTTCAGCTCCATCGGAAATCATGGTACGACTGAACACCTCAAGATGGCTAGGAAAAACAACATACAACCCTCTACTTCACCCAGAAATCATATCGTATGTGCACATCATGAGGTGGCTAGAAAATCGATAAGTGAACTTCAGCTCCACTTGAAAATCACCATACGACTGAACATCGCAAGATGAAGAGAGTACCAACAAGGGAACTTCGGTGTCATTCAGAAATCGTATGAACTCCACAAGATGACCAGAAAATCGACAGGCAAACTTCGACTCCACCCGAAAATCATAACGAACTCCGCATAATGACTTGAAAATCAACAAGATGTGCAAATATAACCAATAAGCCACGAAGAGCACCAATAACCGATCCAAGCCATGTAAGGAAAATGTGGATCGCAGGATGATAAGTCCAAAGTAGGTTCCACTCAATTCATTATTTAAGCGCAAGTGGTAGCATATTCTTAATTATTACATGTACAATGAAAGATAGCATGTTATCATTAAATCATTTATTCATGTTACAATTAAAGAGATGTCTATCATTTAACACATGAATTAATTGTGCAAATAAATTAGCATATTCAATAGTAAGATAAGCAACTCAGTTAGGGAAACCATGCCATCGCCTATATCCAGATTGATGAAATTAATTGGGAAGCTCAAAGGGTGAGTCCTCACCTTAAGTGTTGAGTCATCAGTTAGTGTCGCTAGGGAAACACAAGTGTCATTAGAATCAAACCCTACCATACATTGTAAAATTCTACGATTAGAACCAAGCTTAACACATTAATTATGGTTCAAAATCCCAACCTAAGGTCTAAATTACTTAGGTTTAGGGTTTCATCCTTAGGGTTTATATCTAGGTTTAGATTTTTAAGGTTTGAACCCTAGTTGATGTGTAATTGATTTTAGTGTTAATTTAATAATTATAAAATATTTACTAACATTAGTGTTATAGTTAATATTTGTTAATAATCATTATGATGATAATTAATATTATGGCCTACTATTTATGATAAGACAGTACATTAGTATTTAATAATGTTATCATTTTAACTTCTTGTATATAATAACTATCATTAAGATAGATAATTTACTGATGGCCATGCATTCTAATATTTAACAATCCTAATAATGATGGGAATGGTAACAATGTTAATTTAATAATAATTGTCAACATTAGTTGTATACTTTATATTAGCTAATGTGGCAAAAATAATCATCATAATGGTAATGAATGGTGTGATCTATTATAAGTGATAATATTAGTGTACATAACCTGTTAATAAGTAAACAAAATTAATAACCAAATAGCTATAGTATCACTAATTATTATAATAAAGCAATGATTAACTTTGAGAGAGAAAGTTGGCTTACAGTAGTTGACTTAGTAGCTCAACTTGATGCATCTGGCCCTACCCCATGTGCAGCTCGATTGAGTCAACTCGGTAGATATGGCAGCCGAGTTCACTCGACATCATGCTCTCCCTTCTACTTCCTTCCTCTCTCTCTCTCTCTCTCTCTCTCTCTCTCTCTCTCTCTCTCTCCTCTCTTTTTCTTTTTTCTTTCTTTTCTTCTTTCTTTCACTCCCAGATGGGTTTGGACTGGGCCCACATCTGACCCAACCCAGTCAGACTCGGATGGACTTGGTTCCAACCGAGTCGACTCGGCAAGGACCCAAACTCCCTTCTTCCTCCTCTTCTTCTTCTCTTTTTCTTTCTTTTCTTCCTCTTCTTCCTCTGTCTTGCTCGAAGTCTAAATGGACCAGGCCCATGCCCGGTTCAGCTCAGTCAAACTCAGTCTG
The DNA here is from genome assembly GCA_037074715.1 of Magnolia kwangsiensis. NCBI lineage: Eukaryota > Viridiplantae > Streptophyta > Magnoliopsida > Magnoliales > Magnoliaceae > Magnolia > Magnolia kwangsiensis. The sequence continues at coordinate 132,249,101 of CM073574.1, forward strand.
AATCGAGTCGACTCGGCTCCAGCATAACAACAGCCCCGCGCTGCCCTTTCTGCTCTCTCTTATTCTCCTTCTCCTCTCATTTTTCTCCTGCTGCAAGGACCAGTAGCTCCTCCCTACAACTCGATCGAGTCAAGCTGGAGCAGCAATGATCAGCGGTTCGCAGCTCGGGCAGCAGCCAGGTGTCGCACCAACCAGTGGACCTAACTCGAGCGTAACTCCCTCCTTCTCCCCATTCTTTCTTCCTTTCTCACTCTATTCTCCCTCCTCATCCTTTCTTCCTTTCTTTCTACTTCTATCAGTGACCCAACAATGGTTGGACAGACCCACAACCGTGTGTTTTGGCCGAGGAAGACGGTCTGTCGTTAATGGTAGATCTGGACTCGGTCGACATTTCTCCAAAATGGTGTTTCTGGAGGGCTCTAACATGCCCCACGAAGCTTGGAGAAAGAGAAAAATGGAACTTCATGGATGTTTGGGTGGTGAGTTCGGAAGAATAAGTTGGCGATCGTTCTCTCATTCTCATCCTTTCCTTCTCTAAAAACCTAGCATGAAGGGCTAGGATTTCGTGATGGTGGGCGGCTGAGATGGAAAGGACAGCCACGCGGATTGCCAACCTATCGTACGGAGACAGGTTTCTATTTTTGGAAAGCGTGTGCTTTCACCCTGATTTGCGGCTCAGATTGTGAGCACGTGCATGCAATCCAACGGCTGAGACTTGGCAGGGTTCTTATGGCTTTAGGTCCTCTACAATATGGATGGTTTGGATCATTCATTAAGGTCGTGATGATGGGCCACAGATCACCGAGCATGATGTTCGACAGTTTAGGTCTTTCCACGGTCAGACGCGGTCTGACCGGGTCTCTTGGGTCCGATGCATAGTGAGTGCACGCAATGGTGTCCGTGATGTAATCCACTCCGTTCATATGTTTCATTGGGTTAAACTAGGGTCTGGCCCAAAGAATGGGTAGATCCATGGCTTATGTGGGCCATATCAACTGAAATATGGCCATTTAGTGTCCATTATCATCGATTCGATGGAGATTCGGGATCCACACTCTCAGTCAGGGTCGTTCATCTAACTAGCAAGTCTATCAAGGCCACTATCTATTTTAGATTATATAATAAAAATATACGTACATATTTGCTTAGTATAATAAATTATAGTTATGGATAAGTATTTATTAATATTTATAATGTATTTTTATGATTATTCATGCATATATAGTACAGTAAGATTAATATTAAGTGATACGTATTTTATTTGTGTAGTATAATACGATAATATGTAGTTAAAATTATAAAATGCGAGCGTTAATTAATATGCATCAATTATATTGTAATGAGTTGGTATACACTTTATTTTATATATGTTTTAAATAATATAAAATAAATAATATATGTAATTTGAATAATTTAAGCAACATGTGTATTATTACAGATAATTACAAAATTATTTTGTATTATATAATATATATACTATCATATCATATTTAAAATGAACCATTTGGTCTTCCTGGTAACACCCGAGTATTGAAAAGTACGGGGTGTTACAACATGTCCTTCCTTATGTCAGTTTAGTATTAGAGGGAGGCTTTTCTTCGGATCTATGGCTTCTAAGGACAGGTTGAGAAATATCCCATGAATGGTACTCTAAGGAATTATCCTTTAACACCAGTGGCTTTCGAAGTAGCGCAACGAGAGAATCAGCAAGTCATGTAAGGGCTACAAGCTTCCATCGATTGCATGACGGATCACATAATAGAGGCCCTAGGGTAGCTCCATGTTCATGGTGGTGATCCACCCCCAGCAGTTACTGAAACTTGTAATTACCCTGATCGAGGGATGTTGCCAACGATAAACCAAAGGATCATCCATAAGGAAGGAGTATCCAACGACGAGGATGTCGATGATATGATCCTCTAACATCCCAGACAAGGTAGTGATCGAGAAAATCGAGAGTTCAGGATGAATGTCGATATCCCTATCTTCAATGACTAACTTCACATTGAGGGTTTCCTCGTTTGGCTTTATGAAGTTGAGCGATTCTTTGACTACATGGAGATCCCTAAAACGAAGAAGATCAAACTTGTGGCATACAAGTTGAAGGGTAGAGTTTCAGCTTGGTGGGATCAACTACAACTCGCATACATGAGATAGACGAAAGCACTAATCTGCACATGGCAACAGATGAAGTAACTGCTACAAGCGTGATTCCTCCCTAATGATTATGATCAGGTATTATTCCAACAATACCAAAATTTTTGGCAGGGTAGTTGGTCTGTAAGAGATTATGCAGAAAAATTCTACCGCTTGGTGGTGCACAATGATTTTGTCGAAACTGAATCACAACAAGTCGTCCGATTCAACAGTGGATGCAGGTCGTTTGGACAATGAATGATGCAATCAAATTGGCTACCCGAGCAAAAGCACAGCTTAAACGCCCCAACAAATGAACATATCCTACCGCCAGGGTCGCCTCGACAGGTCCATCCTAAGGAGCTCTATATCCCAGAGGGAAAGCCTGTAGGAGCGCACACTCACCCTCTTACACCCATGAACCGAGATCAGGAAAGTGGGCAAGTTAGGCCCCAACGGGGGTATCAACTATTGCTGCTCCGAGCAGGATCCCAAACCCTTATGCTTGGCCAAGACCTGACAATTGTTGTCGTTGTGGCCAACTGAGTCACCTATCAAATACTTGTCCTTAGAGACAAGTGGTAAACCTCGCCATTAATGACTGTAGTGCTAAAAATGCCAGTGGAGACCCATATATTGAGGAACAAAAGCATGCCATAGAGGACAAGGCAGATGAGATAGGTTGGGTTCAGCAGGATCACTATGAGTCACTCATCATGAGGCGGCTATTGTATGTGCCAAGGAAAGAAGCACACCCACAACTGTATAACATTTTCCAAACTAGGTGTATAGTGAATCGAAAAGTTTATGACATAATCATTGACAGTAAGAGCAGCAAGAACATCGTCTTCAAGGTCGTGGTAGAAAAGTTGTAATTAAAGACAAAGTGTCATCCCTCCCCATATATGATCGGTTGGATCAAGAAGGTCAACGAAATGAAGGTAACTGAATAGTACACTATATCCATTTCAATTGGCAAACATTATAAAGATAAAGTAGTATGTGATGTAGTTGACATGAAGGTTTACCACATGTTACTTGGTTGACCTTGGCAATTCGATTGTGACGCCACTCATAAAGGGCGAGATAATGTGTATATTTTCGTCAAGGATGGCCGAAAAACCATATTAGCCCTTATGGATCTAAAGGAGCCACCCAAAACTTCTACAATGGAGGGTCGTTCTCTCTTAACCATACGAAACTTCATAGAAGAATCTAAAGAAACAGGACAGGTCTATGCATTAATTGTTAAAGGGGAGAAACTCGAACCTACCATCATCTCTGAAAGACTAAAGCCCTTATTGCATGAATTTAAAGAAATTTGGCCAGATGACCTTTCCGATGGATTATCTCCCATGCGAGATATTCAACACCATATCGACCTTGTCCTTGGGTCTAGCTTACCCAATCATCCTCAGTATCTGATGAGTCCAAAGGAGTGCAAGATTCTACAGGGGTAAGTGGAGGAACTAATCTGTAAGGGTCATATTCGAGAAAGTATGAGCCTATGTGATGACTGGCTCTATTAACTCATAAGAAATTTGGGAGTTGGCGCATGTGTGTCTACGACCGGGCCATTAACAAAATCACCATAAAATGTGGGTTTTCCATACCACAACTGGACGATATGTTAGACATACTTGAAGGCGCAAAAATATTCTCAAAATTGGACCTAAGGAGCAGTTACCATTATATTCGAATATAGTCGGGTTATGAGTGGAAGACGACCTTTAAGACCAAGGGTTGTATGAAGGGATAGTCATGCCCTTCAATCTTTTGAATACGCATAGTACATTCATGAGGCTGATGAATACGCGTAGTACATTCATGCCCTTTGATGACATCTTAATATACAATTAGGATAAAGTAAGTCATATAGAACACCTCAGGTAAGTCCTTCAAGTACTCATTGAAAGCAAGTTTTATCTCAATTTTAAAAAGTGCAGTTTTTTAACTGATTACATGATATTTTTGGGCTTTGTTGTGACATCCACAGACATTTGAGTGGATGTGGAAAAGGTGAAAGCCATCAGGGAATGGCCGGTCCCAACAAACATCCATAAGGTACGAAGTTTTCATGGGTTGACGACATTCTATCATCGGTTCGTAAAGAATTTTAGAACTATTGTATCTTCGATTACAGGTTGCATTAAGAAAGGATAATTTCAATGGACTGACAAAGCTAACAAGAGCTTTGACGAAATTAAACACAAGTTGTTTACAACCCCGATTCTTGTACTTTCCAACTTTGACAAATTATTCGAAGTTGAATGTGATGCTTCCTATGTTAAAAATGGGGGAGTCTTATCTCAAGAAGGTTAGCCAGTGGCCTTCTACAGTGAAAAACTTAGCGATGCATGCAAAAAGTGGTCAACATATGAGCTCGAATTATACATAGTGGTCCAGGCATTGCGACATTTGCAACATTACTTGATTTAAATGGAGTTCATCCTTTACACAAACCATTAAGCTCTTAAATTCATTAATAGCCAAACTAACGTGAATCGTGTGCATGCTAAGTGCGTTTAATTTTTGTAAGAATTCACGTTTGTACTAAAACATTAGTCTGGACAGTAGAATAAAGTGGCTGATGCACTGAGTCACCATGCAACTTTATTAGTCGGGTTCAAGCGCCTTAAGGACAAATATGCAGACAACAACAGCTTCAAGGATGAATGGGTTAAATGCCAAGAAGGTCACCCTAGTGACCTACATACGCAAGATGGGTTCATTTTCAAAGGAAATCGACTGTGCATCCTCAAAATCTCTTTGAGGGAGCAGATCATCCGAGAACTACATGGAGGTGGCCTTAATGGATACCTTGGATGGGACAAAATGCGAGCACTTGTTAAAGAACGGTACTGGCCATAGTTAATACATAATGTGGGTAGAGTGGTGCAGCACTGTCATGTTTGTCAGGTCTCCAAGAGGCATTCTCATAATGTGGGCCTCTACACACTATTACCTGTACTTGATGGCCCTTGGGAGGATTTATCGATGGACTTCATGTTGGGTCTCCCACAAATACAGTGTCTCATAGATTCAATGTTTGTGGTGGTAAATCGTTTCTCAAAGATGACATATTTCATATCATGTAAGAAGACCCTCAACGCGATGCACATGGAAAATTTATTCTTCAGAGAGGTCATGCGACTACACGGGGTCCCCGAGACTATCACTTCTGACCGCGATATGAAGTTCATTAGCCATTTTTACCAGACTTTATGGAATCGGTTCGGTACACGACTTCAGTTCAACAGTTCCTACTACCGATAGACCGATAGGCAAACTGAAGTTGTGAATCACACATTGGGAAACCTCCTTCAATATATTTCAGGAAAAGAGCTGAAGCAATGGTATTTAGCCTTATCTCAAGCGGAGTCTACATTCAACAATATGGTGAACTGCTCGAAAGGGAAGTCTTCACTTCAGGTTATTTACGGTCGAGTATCTCACCACACACTTGACTTGGTCCCTTTACTCAAGCTTCCATGCATGAGCGTTACAATAGAACATATGGCAGAAAAAATCATGAGCATTCATGCGGAGGTCGAAGCCAAGTTATATAGCTTAAATGATAAGTACAAGGAGCAAGCCAACAAACATCGACGACAAAAGGTGTTCAAGGTGGGGTGACCAAGTTATTGTCTATCTACACAATGAAATATTTTTGACTGGGATATACAGCAAATTGAAGAACAAGAAGATTGGGCCAGTACCGATGTCACGCTCCAAACTCAAGAACCAGGCTTACAAAATTCCTGATTGTTCACTCCCCAAGTGCAGGGTTGTGATGTAGTAATAACTCGGTAAGACCGAGGTCGAATCCCAAGGGACTGAAACTTGTACGTTATCTAAAATTAACTGAAAATAGAACTAGAATGAGATGAAATTTGAATTGAATTATAAATTGAGGAATAATTGTAAACTATTAATCTAAAACTTATAGGAGAAATCAGAGGTAAGGAAACTAGGGATTCAGAGGATCCACTTGTAGAGATCAAGGAGAACTTATGCTTGCATCAAAAATTATGGAAATTACTGAACTGCCGTTGATATAGTTTTCAAAGAGATGAAAGGAAGATGAATTAGAATGGATTCCATCACCAAACCATGCCCAAAAGACTATGGAAACCAACAGAATCAAACTAATTACCACCCAATCACATGTATGCAAGTTAGGAAGGGTACCGACATCCAACCATGCCCAGGAGACTATGGTGAACAACAGGGCTTCCTGACATCATAAACATTAAAGAGAACGAAAATATTTAAAGCCATTGCAGACTCATTGTAATTTCAGTCACAACAAACCATTAAAAATCTAAAACATTCCCATAATAATTAACTAAAATCAACGTCAATTCATGCATTAAAATAAAATCAAATCTCCCATCTCACTACAAGCTTCACCTCTTAGCCCTAGCTAAGAGGTTTAGCCAGACATGGATGGCTAAATCTCCACAATTGAAATAAACTAAAAAAATAAAAAGAAAATACTCTTTTTTTCTTCTGCTTCACGTCACTGCCCGAGCCTCCACGTCTCTCTTTTTCTTCCTTCCTAGACCTGAATGCCTGCTCCCCACGTCCAAAACCTCCTTTTATAGCTGCTGGACGGCTGGAGTCTGTGACAGAGTTGTAGCAGGACACGGAGTGTAATTTTTACAGCCAAGTTCGGTGCCTCGAAACACGCCACTTTCCTCGCTCAAATTCGAAAGAAACACCATCCCTTAGTACTTTCTTGGGTTCTCTACATGATAGACGGTTCAGATCTGCCATATGATCAAAGATGGTGGGCCAAAACTGCCTGGAAAAGTCAGTTTTCGCGGATGTGCGAAACCTTTCGCACCATTTCGCTGTTGTGATCGGTGGGCCCCACAGAAGCATTTTCTAGAAAATTCACCCCATCCATTGGATTTAAAACGAAATTTCAGTCAAGAATGGGTAGTTTTGAACGTCCATTGACGTGGCCTAGAGAAGAAATAACTAAAAGATCAGATTTGAACGCTACCGGGTAGCCCTTTTGTGGCCTCTGTATCTCACACGTGTGCACGCATGGGTGAAAAGTGACAACATGATTTTGTAGTGCTCGTGGCTGTCTACACGGTGGACGGTTTGGATTGAGCTTATGGGGCACGTGTGGGGCCCACAGCTGATCGCAAAAAGGGCCAGCGGCCATGCATTACGCGGACGCAAAAGCGGAAGTTTCTTCCGCTGTGATGATCGGTGGGGTCCACTTAGCTTTCTTTTTGAAAATTCACACCGTACATTAGCTTCAGGATGAAAAACCGTCCGGGAAGGGGTGTTTTCTGAGTGAAATTAGTGCGGCCCGCTTGATCTTTTATTCCACCGTCTGTCATGTGTTTGGACGGCTGGATTTCTCTCCTCACGATATTTTGGAAGTCTGCCACCTAGGTAGTGTTAAGAAACTCCCTAGGGATCTGATGGACGGTCCGGATCGATGATATGGATGATAGGTGGGGCCCACAAGCAAAACCCAACCGAACCGGGAAAAACGCTGTTGCCTTTTATTAGTTTGAGAAGAAGAGTTGGTCAGCGTTTGCTGACCGACTTCTGGATTTTTGGTGCACGCCTGATGCACTAGTGCACCGTGCACATGCACTATATACTCGGGTCCCATAGAGATGTTTGTGAAAAATCTGATCCGTCCATCCCTTTTCAGATCCAATTTAAAGCGTTGACAATAAAATTTAAATATATCCAGATATCAGGTCGGCCCCAAATCGAGATTTAAGGGGCTGATCTACTCGTTAGGCTACTTCCACAATGATCCAATGGATGATTTCTGACGTGTACGGTTAATTTATGGTCCTCAGGCCACGTATGAAGTTTCGAGCCGAACGGATGGTGGGAAACATGTGATCTTACATTCTGGATGAGTTTTAAGCCACTTGAACTTCAGTTTCTTAATTTTCTCAGATTTCTGACCGTGTATATCTGTCAATCTTGGTCCCCTGGAGTGTGTCCCATGCTTTTGGTGAATTTGGAGCATTAAATCCATGCATTTAGTATCCTACTTCGATCCAAGCTTGTAAAATCAACCTGCAACATAAACACGATTAAATCAGCCGTTAAACACTATTATGCTCGTAAATCCAGACAATATTTGGGGTCTAATATGCACTATTTGACCCTCAACACAACCCCCAACCAGCATTTTGCTAGTCCCAAGCAAAATATGCGAAAAATAAGTTGAGAATTACAAGACAATTTCTATGAACTCGAGTGATTTTTTTGAAAAACGATTCAGTTACCAGGATTCCAAGATTCACGAATGTTGGACATTACTTTCTCCTGGACTCGAGTGCATGGTAAACTTCCTAGTCCAGTTCACAATGTTACTCCACTAATTAGAAAATCTCTAAACATTAAGATCCATGAGCATATAGTGTACTCTCGGCTTATCAATACCAAGATTCAATTCTCTATTTCAAGATGTCATTGGTAATCAACGAGAGAATTCATGATGACCAAAACTTGCCTCACAGAGTTATTTATTTATTTTATTAATAGTAATGCCAAGAAGGGGAATCAAATCCTCACCTATAGGGAGCAAACCTATGGTGAAGACCGTACACCTGACTCTTTTTCACATATCATTCATGGGGAATTAACTCTACACCTATAGGGAGTAAACCTATGGTGAAGATTAATTATCCAACCTTTCCAATTTTTATACCATGATGGAAAGATATTTCAGGCTAGTTCCTTTCGTGGGTAGTGATTACCAAGTTAATCCTTCGATATGGAACTGAAATCTTAATGTGTAAGCAAGACGTGTCCTGAAATCATGATTCAATCAATGTTTACAACTTCTAATCATGGATTAATAATTCACTTAACTATGAAATCTAACAGATACGGAATCCAAGAGTCATAAATCCACCATTATGTATCTTGAAAATCTAAATTAGGGATATCTGTCAAAATCACTTCGAATTTGTAGGAATTTTCAGAAAAATTTTTAAAAAATTTCATAATTTTTGCTCAAGACTGCTCAAGACCAAGAAAATACTGATTAGGAAACCTAATCTCCCACCCCCAACCTAAAATCTACATTGTCCTCAATATAAAAGATATGAGCATGCAATGCACATGGGACAACGAAAGTAAAAAGTGATGGGAAGATAGTACCTGAATAACGAATCAAGAGAGTTTCCAATAGATCGCGGCATGGAAGCTTGTCAGCATGAGAGCGAAAGCAGAACAAAAATAATGAAAATAAAATCCTACCTATACCACTTTCGCAGGTGCTCTCGATTGCATTTAGCGTATGCAACAAGCCTTTAAACCCCTAGGTTACCCCTAGTGGACGAGTTGTAGTCTCGTGAGGGTTTGCAGTAACGTTACCCACAAACATTGAATCATCTACTAAAGAATGAAAAGGAATTAAAAAAAAGCTGGTTTGCCTCCCAGGAGCGCTAAATTTACCGTCTTCAGCCAGACAAATAAAACAACTATCCTAGACCTATGAAAGCGATAAACCTACCTATACCTCCATCAGACTAGGAGATCAGTCCTGGTAAACAGGAGCAATCAAAGGCATGGACATGTCCTCTGAATCAAATGTCTCGACAAATGGCTTTAATCGATGTCCATTTACTTTAAACTCCTTGCCATTGTCGGGATCTTTTATCTCGACGACCCCATGAGGATAAGCAGTGACAACAATGTAAGGACCAGTCCAACGAGATCGAAGCTTACCCGGAAAGAGATGTAGTCGAGAGTCATACAAGAGGACTTTCTGACCAGGCGTGAATGATTTTCGTAGAATATGTTGATCATGAAATGCCTTCATCTTGTCCTTGTAAATTCTCGAGTTCTCATATACATCGTTTTAGATTTCTTCAAGTTCATTCAACTGAAGTTTGCGTAGCGAGCTAGCATTGTCCAGATTGAAATTCAGATTTTTGATCGCCCAGTATGCTTTATGTTCTAATTCCACAGGCAAATGACAAGTCTTTCCGTAGACAAGTCTAAAGGGAGATATTCCAATATGAGTTTTAAAAGCAGTACGGTACGCCCATAAGGCATCGGTCAATCGGATTGACCAATCCTTACGGTTAGGGTTAACCGTTTTCTCTAGGATATATTTGATCTATCTATTGGAAATCTCAGCTTGTCCACTTATTTGTGGATGGTATGGGGTGCTCACCTTATGAGAGATACCGTATTTCTTCATTAGATTCTCAAATGGTCTATTACAAAAGTGTGAGCCCTCGTCACTAATGATGGCTCGAGGCGTTCCGAACCGCGACAGGATATTTTCTTTCAAAAATTTAATGACCGTGCGATGGTCATTTTTGCGGCACGGAATTGCTTCGACCCATTTAGTGACATAGTCTACGGCGAGCAAAATATACAGATTTCCAAATTATTGGGGGAATGGTCCTATGAAAAAGCCACACTGTAGAATCTTGACCGTGGTCTTTTTAGCAAAAAAGTGACCACCACAGGCCTGTGAGTGACAGAAGGAGATAACACTCTGATGCTCATCGTCTGGCACACATCTCCTTAAGATTTGGTTTGGGCAATATTTAAACAAATATAGATCATCCCAGAAAAAGTTACGCACCTTGGTAAAGAATTTCTTCTTATCTTGTGACGTCCAGTGTGTCGGTATGGCACCTGTAGCAAGATAATTAGCAATATCAGCGAACCAAGGTGAATGAGAGACTCTTAATAGTTGTTCATCAGGGAACATGTCATTGATATGGGTCGCCTCAAGGGAATCAGAGGTATTAAGGCGAGAAAGATGATCGGCCACCACGTTCTCTACTCCCTTTTTATCTTTGATTTCCAAATCAAATTCTTGGAGTAGAAGGATCCATCTTATCAAGCGGGGCTTAGAATCATTCTTAGAAAGAAGATACTTAAGTGCCGCATGATCTATGTAGATGATGATCTTGGATCCGATCAGGTAGGACCTAAATTTGTCTAAAGCGAACACTACGACTAAGAGTTCCTTTTCCGTAGTCAAATAGTTCACTTGGGCAGGATTTAGAGTCCTACTTGTGTAGTGAATAACGTAAGGCCGCTTATCTTTACTCTGGCCTAGAACCGCTCCAAGAGCATAATCAGAGGCGTCGCACATAAGTTCAAAAGGAAGACTCCAGTCGGGTGGCTGCATGATAGGTGCAGTGGTTAACATGCCCTTAAGCTTAGTGAAAGCTTCTTGGCACTGCTCAGTCCACTCGTATGGTGTATCCTTTTGAAGAAGATTACATAAAGGACGAGAGAGGAGACTAAAGTCCTTTATGAATCGTCTGTAAAAGCCTGCGTGTCCTAAGAAGGATCGCACGTCTCTGATATTCTTGGGTGGAGGTAGGTTAGAGATAAGATCAATTTTTGCCTTATTTACCTCGATTCCTTTGGACGAGGTGATATGCCCAAGGACAATTTCCTTTTGAACCATAAAATGACACTTCTCCCAGTTAAGTACCAAATTTTTTTCTTCACATCTTTTCAGCACACATTTAAGACTTGCTAAGCATTCGCTGAAAGATGAACCAAAAACAGAGAAATCGTCCATGAAGACCTCTAGATATTTTCTCACCATGTCAGAAAAGATACTCGTCATGCATCGCTGAAAGGTGGCAGGGGCATTACATAACCCGAATGGCATCCTTCTGTAAGCAAAGGTGCCATAGAGACATGTAAATGTGGTCTTTTCCTGATCCTCAGGGGCGATTTCAATCTGATTATAACCTGAATACCCGTCGAGGAAACAATAATAGGAATGACCAGCTAGCCTTTCCAGGATTTGATCAATGAAGGGCAAAGGAAAGTGGTCTTTCCTTGTGATGGTATTCAACTTTCTGTAGTCAATGCACATTCTCCAACCAGTGGTAACTCTGGTTGGCACGAGTTCATTATTGGCATTGGCTACGATAGTGATCCCGGACTTCTTAGGAACCACCTAAGTTGGACTCACCCATTGACTATCAGATATGTGGTATATGATCCCCACATCCAATAGTTTGAGAACCTCGGCCTTAACCAATTCCTTCATGTTTGGATTTAATCTACGTTGTGATTGCCGAACAGCCTTTACATTGTTCTCAAGATATATATGGTAAGTACAAATCGATGGGTTAATTCCCTTGAGGTCCGCTATCGTCCATCCAAGAGCTCCCTTATGCTCAATGAGAGTAGATATCAGCATACTCTCCTATTCTTTCTCCAGGTGGGCAGAGATCACCACCGGGTATGTCTCATCTTGACCTAAATAGACATATTTTAAATTAGAGGGCAAAGGTTTTAGGTCAAGCTTCGGTGGCTTGAGGTTAGACGGTAAAGGCACTACATCAGTTTGGGGCAATTCTTCAATTTGTGGCCTTCACCAGTTAACTTCAAGTACCGGTGCAGTATCCAGCATGACACACGTCTCCCTAATTATATCATCATCAAGATCATGGGAGTGGGCCAGGCACATCTCTAGAGGATCAGAGGATAAGGTGAGAGATGTTCTATCTTCCACAAAAGAATTAATCATGTTAACATCGTGAAAATCGTCATCATCCTCTGAGTTACTGCCGTTATTGAAAAAGATATTCGATTTAAATGTCAAATTTCCAAAAGACATAGTCATGACACCATTCCTGCAGTTGATAATTGCATTTGAAGTGGACAGGAATGGACGACCAAGAATTACGGGAATCTGAGTGCTCGTGTCATTGATGGGTTCGGTGTCCAAGATGATAAAATCAACAGGGTAGTAGAATCTATCCACCTGGACCAACACATCCTCGATGATCCCTCTTGGTATACGAACAGAACAATCAGCAAGTTATAGTGTGGTTCGAGTGGATTTTAATTCACCCAAACCTAACTGTTGGTATACCGAGTAGGAAATCAAATTGACGCTTGCTCCTAAGTCAAGAAGTGCGTGGTCAATTCGATAGTTTCCGATTACACATGATATGGTTGGGCAACCGGGATCTTTGAATTTTTACGGCACATCTTGTTTCAGGATGACACTCACTTTCTCAGTCAAGGAGATCTTCTTTTGAACACTTTTCCGTCATTTGGTAGTGCATAAATCCTTTAAAAATTTAGCATATGAAGGAATCTGTTTTACAACGTCAAGCAGAGGAATGTTGACTTTCACTTGTTTCAACACCTCTAGGATATCCTGAGAGTTAGATAGACGTTTTGGTTCAACCAACCGTTGGGGAAACGGAGCAACTGGCTTTTCTAGAGGTTCCGGTTCAAATTTTTGTGGGTCGCCACTAGATCCATCATTGTTGTCCTCTTCTGGTTCTTGAGGCTTTTCGGGCCTAACCGGAAGGGTTTTATTAATAACCTTCCCACTCCTAAGGGTGGTGATGGATTTAGCGTGCCCCATTTGATTTGAAGAGCTGTGATCACCTGTCTCGTATTGCGGTTTCGGATTAGGGAGTGATTGTGCAGGGAGCATCCCTTTTTCTATAGCAGTCATACATGAATCTATTTTTTACATAAAATCTAAAATTCCTTGCATTGTCCGGGCCAGTTCTTATATGGAAAATTGAACCGATTCTTCTTGAGGTTTTCCCTGATTTGGATTTTGATTGAAGAAACCTTGAGGGGTAGCAGTTTGTCCGTTCCTCCAACTAAAATTTGGATGATTTTTCCAGCCAGGATTGTATGTATTAGAGGGTGGTCCATTGAAAGGTCTTTGATAGTTATTTACGGCATTAGATTGTTCATTCAATACTTCTCGAAAGGCAGGTATTGAAGGACAATTTTCAGTAGTATGAATGTTGCAATCACAGAAGCCGCATACACTTTCATTAACCTTTTCCTTCCTTCCTTCCATGGCCTCAAATTTTCTGGTGAGATTAGCCACCTTAGCGTTAAGATCATTATCTTCTTTCAGGAGATATATTCCTCATTTTTTCCTTGAATGAGTCGGCCTAGACGTGGTGTTCGTCCTTGGGTAATAGTCCCATGATTGTATTTTTTCAGCGAGACTATCGAGGTAATCCCATACCTCGTCGACATTTTTATTAATAAAATCTCCGTTACACATTGTCTCGACCATTTGGCGCATGGAAGATGTTAGCCTATCATAGAAAAAATTCGTAATGCGCCATATTTCAAAGCCATGTTGTGGGCATGCATTAACCAGATCCTTGAACCTTTCCCAACATTGGAAGAATGTTTCATCTTCCTTTTGGGCAAAGTTCATGATCGATCTCCTGAGGGTAATTGTCTTATGATGTGGGAAATTTTTCTTTATAAATTCCCTCTGCATATCATTCCACGTGCCAATGGATCTAGGACGCAGTGAATGTAACCACGTCTTGGCTTTTTCTTTCAAGGAAAATGGAAAGAGTTTCAGCCTAATAGTATCCTCAGATACATTAGGAAAGTATAAGGTGCCTATGATTTCATCGAACTCTTTCAGATGTAAGTATGGTTCTTCAGACTCAAGCCCATGGAACTTAGGAAGGAGTTGGATAACCCCTGGCTTGATATCCATATGTCCTGTATTCTCAGAAAAAATCATGCATGAGGGCGTACTCACCCCCGCCGGTTGTAAATAATCTCGTAAAGTACGAGGCGGGGGTGCCTGATGCACCTCATTCTCATTATGTACTTCCTCAACCCTTGGTTGGGGTAGTGCTTGAGGTTGATTTTCAGCCATAACGTCTTCTAACTCAGGAGAATTCAAGTGGTGTCTAGTCCTGCGATTGACAGTCGACCCCTCAACTAATCCTCCTTTAGTCACGAGACGTCGAGTGTTGTCGCATGCCCACTGGGGCATAAAACACACTCAGCCCTCAAATTCTGACTTAAACCTAAGAGAAAGGAAGAAATAGAAATCTAGAAAATAAAAGGGAAAGATGGAAAGAAGTTACCAAATTTGGAGGCTTATGTTAAGAATCTGCAAAACAAAACAAAATAAGTTAGTTTCTAAGAATAGGAAGTCCTAATTAAGAGAAAACTAATTTTTAGAAAAAAGAAGAAATTTCAAAGAAAGAGAAATTAGAAAGAGCTTACTAAATTAGAAGTTTCCTACAAAACAGAAAAATTGGGTTACTTCCTAAACAAAAACTCATAGAAAATTCTAAAACAAGAAACAGGGTTAGGATTCCTAAAAAGAATTAGAATTAGAATCTCACTAAAAAGAAGAAATAAATCTTAATCTAAATCTAGAATAGAAAGGAAGAATAGCAAATTTCTAAAGTTAGGAAAAATTTATAATAAGGAAAATAATTAAGCTTCTAAACCTAGAATTAAAAATTTTTAAAAAAAAAGAAAATCTAATCCTAAACTAATCCTAAAACTAATTAATTTCAGAAAAACGTAGCCGACAGTCCCCGGCAACGGCGTCAAAAACTTGTTCACTCCCTAAGTGCAGGGTTGTGATGTAGTAATAACTCGGTAAAACCGAGGTCGAATCCCAAGGGACTGAAACTTGTACGTTATCTAAAATTAACTGGAAATAGAACTAGAATGAGATAAAATCTGAATTGAATTATAAATTGAGGAATAATTGTAAACTATTAATCTAAAACTTATAGGAGAAATCATAGGTAAGGAAACTAGGGATTCAGAGGATCCACTTGTAGAGATCAGGGAGAACTTATGCTTGCATCAAAAATTATGCAAATTATTGAACTGCCGTTGATCTAGTTTTTAAAAAGATGAAAGGAAGATGAATTAGAATGGATTCCATCACCAAACCATGCCCAAAAGACTATGGAAACCAACAGAATCAAACTAATTACCACCCAATCACATGTATGCAAGTTAGGAAGGGTACCGACATCCAACCATGCCCAGGAGACTATGGTGAACAATAGGGCTTCCTGACATCATAAACATTAAAGAGAACGGAAATATTTAAAGCCATTGCAGACCCATTGTAATTTCAGTCACAACAGACCATTAAAAACCTAAAACATTCCCATAATAATTAACTAAAATCAACGTCAATTCATGCATTAAAATAAAATCAAATCTTCCATCTCACTACAAGCTTCACCTCTTAGCCCTAGCTAAGAGGTTTAGCCAGACATGGATGGCTAAATCTCCACAATTGAAATAAACTAAAAAAAATAAAAAGAAAATACTCTTTTTTTCTTCTGCTTCACGTCCTTGCCCGAGCCTCCACGTCTCTCTTTTTCTTCCTTCCTAGACCTGAATGCCTGCTCCCCACGTCCAAAACCTCCTTTTATAGCTGCTGGAGGGCTGGAGTCTGTGACAGAGTTGTAGCAGGACACGGAGTGTAATTTTTACAGTCAAGTTCGGTGCCTCGAAACACGCCACTTTCCTCGCTCAAATTCAAAAGAAACACCATCCCTTAGTACTTTCTTGGGTTCTCTACATGATAGACGGTTCAGATCTGCCATATGATCAAAGATGGTTGGCCAAAACTGCCTGAAAAAGTCAGTTTTCGTGAATGTGCGAAACCTTTCGCACCATTTCGCTGTTGTGATCGGTGGGCCCCACAGAAGCATTTTCTAAAAAATTCACCCCGTCCATTGGATTTAGAACGAAATTTCAGTCAAGAATAGGTAGTTTTGAACGTCCATTGACGTGGCCCAGAGAAGAAATAACTAAAAGATCAGATTTGAACGATACCGGGCAGCCCTTTTGTGGCCTCTGTATCTCACACGTGTGCACGCATGGGTGAAAAGTGACAACATGGTTTTGTAGTGCTCGTGGCTGTCTACACGATGGACGGTTTGGATTGAGCTTATGGGGCACGTGTGGGGCCCACAGCTGATCGCAAAAACGGCCAGCGGCCGTGCATTACGCGGACGCGAAAGCGGAAGTTTCTTCTGTTGTGATGATCGTGGGGTCCACTTAGCTTTCTTTTTGAAAATTCACATCGTACATTGGCTTCAGGATGAAAAACCGTCCGGGAAGGGGTGTTTTTTGAGTGAAATTAGTGCGACCCGCTTGATCTTTTATTCCACCGTCTGTCCTGTGTTTGGACGGCTGGATTTCTCTCCTCGCGATATTTTGGAAGTCTGCCACCTAGGTAGTGTTAAGAAACTCCCTAGGGATCTGATGAACGGTCCGGATCGATGATATGGATGATAGGTGGGGCCCACAAGCAAAACCCAACCGAACCGGGAAAAACGCTGTTGCCTTTTATTAGTTTGAGAAGAAGAGTTGGTCAGCGTTTGCTGACCGACTTCTGGATTTTTGGTGCACGCCTGATGCACTAGTGCACCGTGCACATGCACTATATACTCGGGTCCCATAGAGATGTTTGTGAAAAATCTGATCCGTCCATCCCTTTTCAGATCCAATTTAAAGCGTTGACAATAAAATTTAAATATATCCAGATATCAGGCGGGCCCCAAATCGAGATTTAAGGGGCTGATCTACTCGTTAGGCTACTTCCACAATGATCCAATGGATGATTTCTGACGTGTACGGTTAATTTATGGTCCTCAGGCCACGTATGAAGTTTCGAGCCGAACGGATGGTGGGAAACATGTGATCTTACATTCTGGATGAGTTTTAAGCCACTTGAACTTCAGTTTCTTAATTTTCTCAGATTTCTGACCGTGTATATCTGTCAATCTTGGTCCCCTGGAGTGTGTCCCATGCTTTTGGAGAATTTGGAGCATTAAATCCATGCATTTAGTATCCTACTTCGATCCAAGCTTGTAAAATCAACCTGCAACATAAACACGATTAAATCAGCCGTTAAACACTATTATGCTCGTAAATCCAGACAATATTTGGGGTCTAATATGCACTATTTGACCCTCAACACAACCCCCAACCAGCATTTTGCTAGTCCCAAGCAAAATATGCGAAAAATAAGTTGAGAATTACAAGACAATTCATGCATTAAAATAAAATCAAATCTCCCATCTCATTACAAGCTTCACCTCTTAGCCCTAGCTAAGAGGTTTAGCCAGACATGGATAGCTAAATCTCCACAATTGAAATAAACTAAAAAAAATAAAAAGAAAATACTCTTTTTTTCTTCTGCTTCACGTCCCTGCCCGAGCCTTCACGTATCTCTTTTTCTTCCTTCCTAAACCTGAATGCCTGCTCCCCACGTCCAAAACCTCCTTTTATAGCTGCTGGAAGGCTGGAGTCTGTGACAGAGTTGTAGCAGGACACGGAGTGTAATTTTTACAGCCAAGTTCGGTGCCTCGAAACACGCCACTTTTCTCGCTCAAATTCCAAAGAAACACCGTCCCTTAGTACTTTCTTGGGTTCTTTACATGATAGACGGTTCAGATCTACCATATGATCAAAGATGGTGGGCCAAAACCGCCTGAAAAAGTCAGTTTTCGCGGATGTGTGAAACCTTTCGCACCATTTTACTGTTGTGATCGGTGGGCCCCACAGAAGCATTTTCTAGAAAATCCACCCCGTCCATTGGATTCAAAACAAAATTTCAGTCAAGAATGGATAGTTTTGAACGTCCATTGACGTGGCCCAGAGAAGAAATAACTAAAAGATCAGATTTGAACGCTACCGGGCAGCCCTTTTGTGGCTTCTGTATCTCACACGTGTGCACGCATGGGTGAAAAGTGACAACATGATTTTGTAGGGCTCGTGGCTGTCTACACGGTGGACGGTTTGGATTGAGCTTATGGGGCACGTGTGGGGCCCATAGCTGATCGCAAAAACGGCCAGCGGCCGTGCATTACGCGGACGCGAAAGCGGAAGTTTCTTCCGCTGTGATGATCGGTGGGATCCACTTAGCTTTCTTTTTGAAAATTCACACCGTACATTAGCTTCAGGACGAAAAACCGTCCGGGAAGGGGTGTTTTCTGAGTGAAATTAGTGCGGCCCGCTTGATCTTTTATTCCACCGTCTGTCCTGTGTTTGGACGGCTGGATTTCTCTCCTCGCGATATTTTGGAAGTCTGCCACCTAGGCAGTGTTAAGAAACTCCCTAGGGATCTGATGGACGGTCCGGATCGATGATATGGATGATAGGTGGGGCCCACAAGCAAAACCCAACCGAACTGGGAAAAATGTTGTTGCATTTTATCAGTTTGAGAAGAAGAGTCGGTCAGCATTTGCTGACCGACTTCTGGATTTTTGGTGCACGCCTGATGCACTAGTGCACCGTGCACATGCACTATATACTCGGGTCCCATAGAGATGTTTGTGAAAAATCTAATCCGTCCATCCCTTTTCAGATCCAATTTAAAGCGTTGACAATAAAATTTAAATATATCCAGATATCAGGCGGGCCCCAAATCGAGATTTAAGGGGCTGATCTACTTGTTAGGCTACTTCCACAATGATACAATGGATGATTTCTGACGTGTACGGTTAATTTATGGTCCTCAGGCCACGTATGAAGTTTTGAGCCGAACGGATGGTGGGAAACATGTGATCTTACATTCTGGATGAGTTTTAAGCCACTTGAACTTCAGTTTCTTAATTTTCTCAGATTTCTGACCGTGTATATCTGTCAATCTTGGTCCCCTGGAGTGTGTCCCATGCTTTTGGTGAATTTAGAGCATTAAATCCATGCATTTAGTATCCTACTTCGATCCAAGCTTGTAAAATCAACCTGCAACATAAACACGATTAAATCAGCCGTTAAATACTATTATGCTCGTAAATCCAGACAATATTTGGGGTCTAATATGCACTATTTGACCCTCAACACCGATCACCGAATTCGGCACTGACAGCCTCCGTAGTACCCACATTCTCGGCTCCTAGCATCCATACAGCAGATTCTGATCCTGGGAGCCTACAAGGAGAATTTTCAGTAAAAAAAATTTGTAAAGAAGCATAACCACGAGAGTACCCCAAATCACAAGACCAACATCATCACCACATATCAACTAATATAAACATTCAAGTACAATGCTGAAAGGAAAATACATATATGAAACAAGAACTCCAAAGCTTTAGCACACACTCCTGCCTCAGTGTTGCTGCGACCTAACGTCACCTGTATGCAACGGTCATGCATAAGCTTACAAGAAGCTTAGAGGGTGGTGTATGTGTGTGTAATACATGTGCTAAGCATATAAATATCAGTGTAAGAAGGAAATACTGGCAAGTCCATAATCGTTCGAGTATAAGGACATAATCAACTAAATATCATATGCTGAGGATACAATGCAGATCGGCTATGCAATGCGAAGCCATAGCAAGTCGAATATCATATACTACGGATACAATGCAATATGCAAATCATGACGACTTCACGGATACCATTAGCCTCATCTAAGTCTTGTAGTGTAGAAATATAGCAAGCTAAACATCATATGTTGTGGATGCAATGCAATATGCAGTGCAAAGGAGATAACCAAGTTGGAGTGTGAAGTCGGGATGGTAGTACGTAGTATCGCAAGTTGTGGGGTCCATCACCAGGAAGTTCTATCCAAACCAGTCTCATACCTAAATTTGGATAGCTAGGCTCAAGGTGATGAACTCCTAGTCTCAGGTTGGTTGCATACCCAATCGAAATCATAGTGATTGCAAGGGTACACATAATGATTTAGTTGTGCACCACCAGCTCGAGAAGATAGTGAATGAATGAGTCAAATGATGAGTGTGTAACTTCACGTCTCAGTACAATGCATCTATGGGATTTTCACCGGGGTATGGTACACTCCAAGCTGGCTTCCGCCTCCCTAGCCGCACAGCTCAACGAGTGGAAAAGACCTCACTACCTGCCTAGCCAGTAGTGTGTCAATACCTACCCGACTTATCGATAGCAAACCCATTTATGAGCTGGTCAAACTCATCCTAGTTTTACCCCTACCCTTAACCGGATAAGGCCACACCCCCTTCCAACTGACTACGACACAATGAAAGACACCGCCTATTGGTATTCGGCACCCGGGCGCTCATGTATCCACTCGGTATAGACGTTGGAGTATCCCCTAACCACGGGAGTTTAGGGACTTTCACCCAAGGACATACTAAATACCCATATGCTAGAACCAAACATTTTCGGTGTCCTATCTGGCCATCCATGATATGCATGTGGAGGCCACAGCCCTGATGTCGATAGGGTGTAAGGTGATCATGTTATAAAAATATAAGATGCATAAATCATATCATCCAATCATACATTAAACTGCGCATACCGCACAATCATATGGAGCAACTCTGTCTTACAAGGAGTCCCCTAGATGTCTCAACTCAATGGCACATGCTAGGATCAATCATTCCTCATGACGTGCACATCAATGATGCATGTGGGCATGTGTCATAACATTATACTAAACATGCTCTCAGTGTATTGACCATGTCACACAAAATGCGAGATGCATGATGTCATACCATCCAATCATGCATCAAACTTACGTGTACCGCACAATCATGTGGGACAACTCTGTCTCACATGGAGTCCCATAAACATCTCAGCCCAACGACATATGCTATGATCAATCACTCCCCATAACAGGTATACAATGATGCACATGGACATGAATCATGATGTTATACTGTAACGTCTCAGAAAATCCCGTACCAAGACTTGAGTTCCACCTCGATTAGAGACCACTTAGGATTAATTCCTTTAAAAATTAAGCGTAAGTTAACTAGCACTATGTTAGATTAGCTATGAAATTATCATTGATCGCTTTAAATACGTTCTGCAAGACCCAAAACTTGTAGAATCAATGATGCTATAACATCCTGAAACCTAGGATCAAACTCTAAACCCGTTTGCTCTCAGGAACCCTTTGAAATTTTGTATTAGATCTAGACCGCTCGTCGAAAGTCCGATATCTACAATCTCAGACTGTTATGACCGCTTAGTTAGACTTGACAATCGTTTCGAAAATCAAGCCCAACTGATGTCCTGACGCTATTTCATTAAGTTCGGAGCAAGGAGTGTGAGAAAGAGTAGAATTCTTTATAAATTTAATGTGATTTAAATAAATCTGGCACGTGTCGCTTGCAGGTTAACTATAAGCATTCAGACCGTTGGAATCAGACCCAAATACACTCTCGGGTCAGGGAACATTTCTTACTCATGTCAGTGTACTTAGAATCCCTGATCGAATCTCAATGACCGCTGAATTGAAACTAGTCCGCCACGTACGATCTGGGAATCCTATCGAACTGAAAACTTAATGTAATCAGGATCCAACATCCATGAGCTTAAGTCCGACCACATTCAGTCAGGGGACCTCCAAAAATGTTCTTTTGGATCGAAAAAGACTCGATTTGGCTATAACCCAATTATACCTTGGTTTAAAGTTTAAATAGGTGAGTTTCTAACCTATTTAAGGACCTTAAACCCTCTCACATCCCTCCCATACGAATTTACAAGAAACCCTAGGAAAGAGAAGAGAGAAAAGAGAGAGATTGTATGGAAGTTGTGAGGGAAAGTTCCTATCACTCGATCCTCTACTACACATGCTTAGCCATCGTGTTCTAATCACTCTTCCGGTGATTCTGACTTCATTTTAGGTAAGAAAACCCTAACCTTAGGCTATTTTAGGATTTCTATCAATACAAGTAGCGATGTAGCTGACTTATCTTGTAATATAGGTCGTCATATTGACGTTGACGAAGCGTAGAGTTTCTATTTGATTCGTTATGCTTCTACGGTATAAGGTGAGGATTCTAGATGTTTAGGTTAACTATTTTCAAAGCTTTTAATGTCGTTTGATAGTAGATTATCAACAAGGATGTTGTTTGACATGTAGAACATGCTATCTGTTTTCCATTTCGATTACGTACGGAGAATATGAGATTTAGGATATTTTAGATATTTGTAGGAAATACAGTATACGTCCGTATTTTACTGATATGATTGCCATGAGTATTTGTCATGTTATTATACTAGTTAGGCGTGTATGATCTGTTTGGCAAAGAGATTCGCCCTAAAGCACACGTTGGGTCGACATATACTATGTAGACAAATGTGTGTAGACTAAGTGTTTGTATATGAGTATGTATTAGTAAGTATTGAGTGAATGATGTTGTAGGATAGTTTGGAGATTGGATTCTCAACTAATATGATGGTGTACATGATTTCCTCCATGTTGTTATATTGAATTGATTTCCTTATATATATGGAATGCTTGTGTTTGGTTGATTTGCTTATGTTGTATGTTATAACATGTTGTTAACATGCTTGGATTATTTGTGCTTCATTTCTGTCACTCTCATATGATTATTGAATTAGATTACAAGTGCTTAGGGCTATATTCTAGTCCAAGCAGTCGGTAACAGATTTGAAATCATGGTTGGATTCTATTCACCACGAAGGACGCATCGACGAACCCGAGTCGTGCTTTGGTTGACCGCAGTGGTTAGGCCACACGAGGTGTTTTATGCACTTCATGTCGTTCAGCTTGAGATGCGCTCATACTAGTCGAGCTCGTTAAGTAACCCGACTGACCATTGTATGTTCACCTTGTATTGGTCATAACTGCTTGAACCTAGGGTACTGAACTCACCAGTGAAAATCCTGATAACCATGGTACCTTGATCCATTAAGACTCATGAGCTAGGCATGGTGGTATGAGACACCGTGGTCGAGCTGTCGGCCTACGCTGGGGCCACAAACCTTCCCGTAGTGACCAATGAGCACCTTAGACTCGTGAGCCAATTGTGGTAGTATGAGACACTACATTCGAGCTGTCGGCCTACTCTGATTGGTGACGAGCCCTTTGTAGTGACCTCGAGCGTATTCTGAGTTTAAGTGAGGTGACGACACTTCCGTAGCAACAAGAGTACAACTAGGCCTATATTGATAAGGTGATGGGGGAGCGGTGCAACGAGTGCGAGCAACAACCCTGACAGCCCTTGCAGCGACCTAAAAATATATCATCGTATGAGACTACTAGGAGTGACGACCCTAGACAGGATCTGTGTTGGGAATGATATAAGGGAAGTACCTTAGTTTTCCAACCCTGCTGTTTGAAAGGACTAATAACAACTCGGTAATCATATCCATATCGCACTGCATGTGCCTGAAAGATGTGGAGCACTGAGGGAAGAAAGCATGTCGCGGACGTAAGATGGTGTCGCATGAGGGAGTATGTCAATGAGGGAACGCATCATTACTGCATCTCATACTTGCATTAATAATAGTATCTAAGAATGTCTGATTGTTTACTTTATTATTATCACGTGATTGATTTGATAACATGTTAATCTTTGCTATATGATTCCACTGAGTTGATTACTCACCCCCACGTTACGGGACGGTGCTTGCAACACCTACCAGAATCTGTCTTAGATGCAGGTTGTGAGGCGATTCAGGAGCTGGAGCCGAACTACTACGAGGACCAGGATGAGTTCTCGTACATGCAGTTTGCTGACGGCTTCGCATAGGTGGCCTAGATCAGTGGGATTTGGCTAATTGGACTATCATATGACATTTGATTTTGGTTTGTTATATGTATTTGTGACTCAGAGTTGTATTCATACTTTGGAGACAGATCGAGATTATTTTGTTTTACATACAGTGATATATATATATATATATATATATATATATATATATCTTTCACTCTTCCGCTTGCATTTTATCACTGAATCTAGAATATGAATTGCAGTTTTGGTATAATCTCACTCATGTTAATGCACTAACTCAGACAACATTTAATCACAAGCATTTTTGTTACATAAGTGATGGTCAGGAACTCGAGAGTTGGGTTTCTACACGACCCCCGATTTTTAGGGTGTTACATATACTAAGCATGATCTATGGAAATGATGTACTCTGATATATATATATATATATATATATATATATATATATATATATATATATATATATATATATATATACCTCATGGGGTGAATCATACAACAGTGGGAGTCAAGATGATGACCCTAAGTATATTAAGTGGGCTTCCTCACCCACTTTATCATATGTTAAGTTGGGCTTTCTTATGGGGCCCGATACAAATGTGGTAAGTCTACAAGTTATGGTGATTCCTACAAGGGTGGTGGAGAGCAATAGCATGAATGGGGGCCCAATGGTTTGGGTTAGCCCACTAGGGTAAGATGGGTAACACTTATGGGGGCCCAATGATTTAGGATAGCCCAATAAGGTAAGATGGTCAGGGGCTTAACAACAAGTCTTAGGGAGATGTATAATTGGGACATTTAACCACCGTTTACAAAGTGGACATTTAACCACCATTGCTCCCAAGGTGTGGCCCATTTTGAACCTAGATTCTAACTGTAATGGGGCCCACGACCCTTATACTAGCTAAAAAATGGATGGGCTACATAAATATTATCACATACATAATGGTGGAATCATACATCACAATTGGGCCTCACTCAAGGGCCTCATATACATCACGATGGGCCTCGCACAAGGGCCCCACATACATCACAATGGGTCTCACATAAAGGCCTCATATACATCATATTGAGCCTCACCACATGGCCCTCATATACATCACAATGGACCTCATAATAAGGGCTTTATATACATTACAATGGGCCTCACACAAGGGCCCCACATGCATCACAATGGGCCTCACACAAGGGTCTCATATACATCATATCGGGCCTCGCCACATAAACAAGTGGGCTTGATTACAGCAACAAATGGGCCTCATTACAACAGCAAATGGCCCCATTACAACAGAAAGTGAGCCCATTACAACAGCAATTGGGCCTCATTATAGAAGCAAATGGGCCTCAGTACAACAATAAATGGGCCCATTGCAGTAGTAAGTGGGTTTACTAGCCCTAGACGACCTGGGTATGAAACACATACATCATGTGAGGGTCGATCATCCACGTCTGGATGGTGTGGATATGAAACAGATACATCACGGTGGATCCCACCGTCCAAATGCTTGGACGGTGAGGATAAAACTCGTATATCACGGTGGGTCTCACCGTCCCAGCTGGATAATGTGGACACGACACGTGCAAAGGGTGGGTCCCACTTGAAATTTAGATCTATCTCATTCTCTTTGTAATGCCATAAAACGATCTCTACAAATGATTAAACGGTATGGATGTAACACATGGTCGGGATGGGGCCACGACTGCTGGACGGTTGGATTAAACACATACACCACATGGGGTCCACAACTAGTGGACAGTTGCGAATACAACCCACAAATCAAGGTGGGATCCTCGTGGTGGGCCATCCCACGGACGGATGGCGCGAATACACACTTACATCACGGTTGCTCCCATCGTCCAGCAGACTAGATGGTGTGGATATAATAAATAAATCATGGTGGTTCCACATCCCATGTGGATCTAATCCATTCATCGAGGTGGGTTGCAAATCGGGAAAAGGAGGGAGAGAGAGAGAGAGAGAGAGAGAGATCGGCGTGATGGAGGGGAGGGGCTCCGCCACTATGAGCGCTCCCTATACATGATACAAAGCATACATCAAATGGGTCCCACCACAAGTGGACCATCAAATAGAAATCAAGGGTGAAAATCTTAAGATCACCCACCAATAAATCTTATTCTTAGTTCCTTGGGATGCTAAGCACCTTGGCTTTTTCTTTGATAGAGGACGATGAAAATTAAAGGGTTAGATTGAGAGTTTTGGGGTAGGAAGTGGGCCACACACTTGGTGTAAGGCCCGTAACAAAGTCTGTACTGTTTCTTAGGATCCCGTTGTCCTCTCGGTCGAATTTTGGCAACCCGCGATACCTACATAGAATTTACGCACGACCCTGAGTCGCACCCTGTTAACACAAATCAACTCGACTCGAAACTTGTACCATAGCGGCCGCACCGTCGCTGCAGTTCTAATGCTGCGTCTCGTGCGCCGATGCGATACCTAGGCCAGGAGTTGTGGGCCCACATTTATTTCAAAGAAAATGCCACGCATTGCAAATCTCAAAAGAATATCTACCACCTTTCACATCAATCAATCAATCACGAGTCAAGTACACAACACATCCCTCTCTTATAGAAGCCTTACCCAAAGTCAACTCTCTCTCTCTCCACCCATCCCTCTCTCATCTAAAATTCAACCAAGCCCATACCCTCCATGTCATTTTCTTACAACATCCATTCCTTCCATCCTTTTCATCCCATCACCTTCTCTCTCCTTCTCATTCCATCCCAAGCTTCAGAAAGAAAATCCTAAGGAGAGAAACTAGTCAAGAGAGGACCCATCTTCCTACCACCAAATCTCACCACCCAACCCTTCAATTCTCACCAACCTCCATCAAAAAAGAAGCCAAGGAGCTAAGGAAGCCATAGAACCAAGAAGAAGAGAAAACGGTGGGTGATTGATAGGGTAGATCTTTGTTTTGATCCATGGGACAAGTGGGGTCTACCGGTTAATGGTAGGGATCTCATTTTGGACTTAAGGTATGGCCAATGGCCCACCATGATGTATATATTTATTCCATGATGGGGCCATTCTCCATGGACCCCACCATGATGTTTATTTGATATGCAACTTGTTAGTGGTCATCTAGGCCTTGATTTTATGGTAAGGATAGGATTTCTCACCTGATTTCTTCTTTTTTTTTAGAGCCCACCTGTTTTGGGACCACGTATGATGTATGTATCGTAAAGCTCTAGGGGAGCTCATAGTGGCGAAGCTCCCCCGCCTCACTCTCTCTCTCTCTCTCTCTCTCTCTCTCTCTCTCTCTCTCTCTCTCTCTCTCTCTCTCTCTCTCTTCATCGCTGATGGCCCACCCGATGAATTACATATTTTATCCATGCTATCCATTTTGTGGACCCCACCACAGTCCACTTGTGGGGCCAAGGAAAAACACAAAGATCAGCTTTATTCAAAGCTTTTAGTGGGGCACACATGTAAACCCACCTTTAATACATGTATTGTATATTAGCACCGTCTGTCTGGACGGTGCCATGTGGGGCCCTACCTTGATGTATGTAATTACATCCAGACCATCCGTTAGACGGACGTCTAACCTTCTGGATGCTGGACCTTTAAAAAAAGATATAATAATAATAATAAAAAAATAAATAATATTATATATATATATATGTTATATGTATGTGGTGGGCCCCATGTGGGACTTACCTGCTGGACGAATTGGCTGGAGTACCCACACCAACTATATAGTAAATATAGTTGATGTATTGACATCAGTTAGTTCTGTGGGTCGCACCAGAATTTCGATCCATCTCACGTGATGCATGGGACCCACCGCTGATGTATGGGTCTTATCCACACTGTCCAAATGTATGTATTTTATGTCCGCGCCATCTGGACAGTGGGGACCATTGATGTATGTATTTTATGTCCGCGCCATCCGTCTGCCGGGCCCACCTTAATGTATGTGTTACATCCAAACCATCCATCTAGATGGTGAGCTCGTCAGAAGGCTTAAGACTAAAAATAAGACAGATCTATTTATCAAATGGACCACACTATAAAAAAATGTGGGGATTAAACGTTTATCAATGAAACCGTTGGGGTCACAGAAGCTTTAGATCAATATGAAATTTTTTTTCCTCTTAATTCAGGTCTTCGTGATCATATGAACAGATTGGATGAAAAATAAACGTGATGATGGGCCCTGCAAATTTTAAGCAAGGAAGATCATTATCTCCACTGCTATTTGTGGTATGGTCCAAATGATCTTCCGATATGATTCATTTTTATGGGTAATGCTGTAAAATGATTTCTAATAATAGATGAATGATGTAAATAGTCCTGCTAGGATGATGGGCCTACCTTAATGTATATGATGCTCATTGTTGCGGCCTACCTTGAAGTACATGAGGCCCGTTGTTGCGGCCCACCTTAATGTATATGAGACCTGTTGTTGTGGCCCAATGTGATGTACATAAGGTCCATGAGTGAGGCCCAATATGATGTATGTGAGGCCCATTATGATTAATATGTGGCCCATGAGTGAGGCCTAATGTGGTGCATATATGGCCCATGAGTAAGGCCCATGTGTACTTTAGACCCTTTATGTGAGACCCTTGCGTGAGGCCATGGGCCCACCATGTGTTTAGCTCTATGTGGGCCACCCCTTGCAAGCAATGTTAGTTAAATGTCCACATTGATAAGCAATGATGGTTAAATGTCCACATTGTGACCCTTCCTGAGGCCCATTATTAGGCTCATTCTTATCTTTCCTTTATGGACTAACCCAAACTGTTGGGGCCCCCATGATTGTTTAGCCCACCTTGATATAAGGAGAGTACATCATCACCATTCGAGTATGCTTAACATAGCATCATGATACATGCCCATACGCATCATCTACATGATTGATGTGGTTAACCACTGCATATGCCATTGGGTAAGTCGTTTATGGGACTCCCTAATAGGCAGAGTTATCCTACATGAGCACATGGTATGCGTAAGATTGATACGTGATTGGACCGCGTGACTCATGCATCTTTCATTATGTGGTTATGTGTCACACCCCAAATTTGGAAACCGGGCTCACCAAATTTTTGATCCAGAATCCGACGCCGACAGCCTCCGTAGAACCCCATTCTTGGCTCCTAGCGCCCATTCGCCAGGTTCCGATCTTGGGATGCTACGAGGAGGATTTTCAACGTCAGTTTGATTCGTAATAAGCATATCCAAAGGCATAACCTACAAACAACAACTAAGAACTCTATTACATTTCCACTATGATAAAAAACTTTACAAGTACAATGAGCATAAAGGGAAATACAATGGTAAAGAACAAAAACTCCAAAATGATCTGCAACGTGGTCCTGCCTCAGTGCTGCTGCGAGTCAACGTCACCTGCACGCAACGGTCGTGCATAAGCTTATAGAAAGCTTAGAGGGTGGTGAAAGTGTGTGCACAAGGTAGTAATATGAACATGCAATGTCAGAGTAATACGGAATATGCAGATGGATCCATAATATCATGAGTCGTACCAAGGCTATGCGATGCAAGACATGAATGATATCGGCCATCCCAAGGACATGTGATGTGCAATACAACTCAAGCATACAGATCCTCATCTATGTCAACACATCAATACAAATCAAATATGGGATATCACCGGGGTCTAGTACACTCTAAACCAGATTGCCGCCACATCGCGCGCAATAAGGTAAGCAGAAGAGACCTCACTATCCGTCTGCCAATATCGGGCGTGACTCGTCGATAGCGAACCCATTCCTCGAGCTGGTCAAACTCAGCCTAGCATTGCCCCCTACTCTCGGGTGGGTAAGGCCTCACCCCCTTCCAACCGACCACGACACAGTGGAGAGCGCAACCGTCTAGTAATCGGTACTCAATGCTCATCTACCCACTCGGTCTAGACATTGGAGCAACCTCTTGGTACCATAAGGGTTTAGAGACTTTCGCCCAGGGATATCTATAGCACCCTATGTAGAACAAGATTTTTGGTATCCAATCCTGCCAACCACGATGCGTCTGTGTTGGCTACGACCCTGATGTCGCTAGGGCGTAGAATAACCATATCACACAATGTGAAATGCATGAATCACGCTATCCAGTCATGCAATAAATCCTGCACGTAGCGTGCGCTCATGTAGGACAACACCGCCTAACCGGGAGCCCATAAACAACCTGCCCGAAGGCATATGCTATGATCAGTCACCTCTCATATCAAGCATACATATGATGCGCATGATTATGAGCCATGGAACTATACTAAACATGTTATAATAAAATGAACTATCCTTACCATGCAGGTGGGCCTGGACGGCCTATACACAATAAGTACGGGCCTAATAATGGGCCCTAAGGAGAGTCGTAATGTGGACATCCAACCAGCATTACACTCGCAATGTGGACGTCAAACCAACATTGTTCCCAAGGCACGATCGTCGTAAACATCGTTACATAATCCGTGTCGGGGTCACACATTACAATGGACCTTAAGTACATCCCATTGGGCCTTAAATATATCAAATGGGCTATATCATATGGGCCTTCCATTCGTCAAGCGGGCCACATCAATGGGCCGCACCAATGGGCCTTGTGCGCATTGCAATGGGTCATAACCCGTTGGGCCTTGAATTGCATCAAATGGGCTTAGCCTCATGAGTCTAATATGTAACAAATGGGCCACACAATTGGGCCCCATGTGTTCAACAAATGGGCCTCAACCCATAGGCCCCTTAAACATCCAATGGGCCAAATCCCATGGACTTATAAATATCAAATGGGCCTAGTCCTATAGGCCTTATATAAGTTAAATGGGCCTAAATCCATAGGCCTTAGAGGCCCACTGAAATGTTTATTTTCCATTCAAACTGGCTGGCAAGGGGCCCACCATAATATTTACTTTCCATCCATCCATTGATGGGTAACACAGACCTGGGGGCCCACTGTGAATTTATTTTTTTTTAAGACGGTGGGTATTCATTCAACACTGTCACCTGTAGTGTGGGCCAGCACACATCACGGTGGACCATGCACACACGCACGCACCGTCCACACGTGGGGAGGGGTTCACCGTCCAGAGGGACGGTGTGAATAAAACATGCACGTCACCGAGGGCTCCACCGTTCGCTGGACGGTGGAGGTAGAACACGTGCATCACTGTGGGCTCCATGTGGGGCCCACTCTAATGTTTAAATGCCATCCAAACCGTCCGTAAGGTCACACAGACCTAGATGAAGGTAAATACAAATTTCAACTTGATTCTGAACTTAGGTGGGCCCAACAATGGGTTTCAATGATAGAGGGTCAATCCCACTGTTTCCTACATTGTGGGCCACTCGAGCCAAGGATGTTGCTGCAATTCGGAGAGGGCCCACCTGAGGATGGGGTCCACCAAATGAATGGATTAGATGGAAGATACACATCAAGGTGGGGCCCACATGTGGGGCCGTGGGCCCCTCGCGTCCGCCCGCCCCAGACGCTGCACGCAGCAGCGTGCAGCTACTGCTGCTGCTGCATGTCAGAGGCAGAGGGTTTGCCTCTTACCAAAAATCAGAAAAACCCATTTTTTCGGGGTTTTTCGCGTGTGGGGCCCGCTCCAAGCGAATCCACTCTGGCCATTGCGTTCAGTGGCTTGAGGCCGTCCCAATGAGTCCAAAGTTCGAATTTTTATATGTTTAGAAAATAAAATAAAATAAGAAAATGAGATTTAAATGGTAAAGATGCGATCTTCGACGCTATGGCCCAGCAGATCTTCCAATCAACCTCAACTTTTGGCTCAACGCCTAAACTGCAAGGGGTAAGAGAATGGGCGGCTTGGATTTCATACATACGTCAAGGTGGGGCATGCATAAGCCGGCCCACCTAAAACCTTCCTTCTTTCCCTTTTTTTTTTTTTAGGCAGAGATGTCCAGCGTCTCAGACACTGGACGGTTGAGTTTTTTTTTTTTTTTTTCAATATATAATGCATTGAGGTGGGCCCTGATTAGGTGGGCCATCACATGGCTACCCCATGCACATACAAGGTGGGCCCCATCTAAAAATGGATTGGATCCAAAACATGCATCCTAGTGCGATCCATCCAAGTGGGCCACACAACCATATATAATGACATAAAAATAAAATAAAATAAAATAAAATAAAATGAAATGAGAAGTGAGAGAGAGATGGAAAGTGGGACACGCTTGTGATGGAGGGGCCCCGATACTATGGACCCTCCCTTACAATGAATCATACAATCAAATGGGTCCTTTAGCACATGGGACCATCAAAATTTAAAATCAACGGTGGGGATCCTTTCCCCACCAATATGAATGGTCTAAATGACCTTTCTAAAGAAATAAACATCATGATGGGGTCCATGGAGAATGGCCCCATCATGGAATGATCATGATGATCCTAGCGGGGCATCGACCACATCTTAGGGTCCCAAGTGAGATCCACACCATTGATCGATGAGCCTCACTTGGCCCATCATAAAAATAAGAAAAACTACCCTATAGAGGCACCCACCGTCCGATATTCTTGCTCCTAGGGGTTCCTTAGCTCTTTAGCTTTGATTTCAATGGGTGAGATGAGGAATGGATGGCTAGGATGGGAGATGAAGGGGGTAGGAAAGTGGGCCACCTTTGAGATTTTGGAAGAGAGGGAGAGCTCATACGTGAGATTTTCTTGCTTGGAGAGAGTGAGATGAGAAATAAGAAAGAGAGAGTGTGTTGTAGAGAGAGATGGGTGATAGATGGATGTGGTGAATGATGGGTGTGTAAGAAAACCTTGACTTTTGTGACCATTTATATAAGAGAGGTATGGGAGGTGTAAGAAATCTTTGACTTTTGTGGTTGCTTGGGAATAGGTGAAAGGTGATCTGTACTTGACATGTGATGGATTGATTGATTGATGAATTGATGGGATTGATGTGACATCTCGTAGAGATTCTCTTAGGTTTCACAACGCGCAGCGTTTCCTCGCACCGAACGTCGGCCTACATCTCTCGACCAGGGTATCGCCTCGGCGCGTGAGTCACGGCATCGGAACCGCAGCGACGGCGCGATCGCTATGGTATAGAACTTGGGTCGAGTCGACTCGGGTTGACGGCGTATGAATCAGGGTCAGGCGTGACTATTGGTTAAGGGTCGAAGGCTACCGGAATTCGACCAGTAAGACCGCAGAAGTCTATGGAATGGTACGGACTAAGATACGGGTCTTACATTATGATTAATGTATGCCCTAGCGACATCAGGGCCATATATAGCCTCCACAGGCATATCGTGGTGGCATGATTAGACAATAAAAATACTGTTAGTAGCATCGGGGCTCTATAGATGTCCCTGAGTAAAAATTCCTAAACTCGATGGTACCAAAGGATGACTCCAATGTCGATACCGAGTGGATACATGAGCGCATGAGGGCCGTATACTGGTAGGTTACATCTCCCACTGTGTCGTGGTCAATTGAAAAAGGGTGTGACCTTACCCACCTGAGTGAGGGGACAATATCTAGGTTGAGTTTGACCAGCTTGAGGAATGGGTCCGCTATCGACAAGTCGGGCCCGATATTGGCAGACGGATACTGAGGTCTCTTTCACTTACTCAGTTGTGCGCTTGAATAGGGGCGATAAGCAGAGGCACACCGGTCGTCCAGCCTCCAGAGCCCCAGTAGCACCCTCGGCACCACTACAGAGGTAGCTTCCTGGTACCTATTTTGGATGTAATAGGATAGGACACCGTAGGTGAGAGTGTCCCTGACCGTAGCAGTAGCAACCGAGAATACCGCAGCAGCCTCCAAGCAGTAGTTGAGAGCACCACAACAGCCTCCACAGCAGTAACAACAGTAACTCCCACCACCGAGGCCTCCTCAGCAGTAACATCAGCACCAGCATCTGTGACCTCAGTAGCAGAGGCAGTAGTTTCAATCGCCTCAGTGACAACAGTAGTAGCAGCACCCTTAGAGAGGACAGACACCTCCCCAGCCAGCTTAGGCTAGGTTTTACGCGGCTCAGCAAGACCCGCAGTCATTTTGAGGAGTAGTTGAGGGTATTCTTCCCTTCTCTGCATGCATTGCACGTGTATTATTTGATTCTGGTGCATCGCATTCCTTTGTGATTGAGGATTTTTACCGATTGACTAAATTGCCGACAGAGTCTGCTCGCGAGGGGTTGACCATATCAACGCCCTTGGGGAAAACTACATTGTTAGGCCACTTCTGTTCGTCTTGTCCCGTGTTGGTAGGAGAGATTTTCTTACCTATCGACTTATTTATGTTGTCGATGTCAGATTTCGACGTCATTTTAGGCATGGATTAGTTTGTCAAGTACGACACCGTCTTAGACTACTCCACAAGGATAGTCACGTTCTATATATCAAGCTTACCATAGTTCTAGTTCGTTGCCGAGCCCAGAAGAGTGTAGTTGTCTTGTTGGATGTCGTATGCAGTAGAGGAGCCTGTGGCGATGAGCGTTGATCAGTTACCAGTTGTTTGCGATTTCCCCGACGTGTTCCAAGAGATTTCGGGGCTACCACTGTGCTGGCATATTGAGTTCTAGATTGATCGTGTGCCTGGTACCATGCCTATCCCCAAGGCCCCGTATCGTATTGTAACGCCCCATCTAAAAAGGGAACAGTGTCCTGAGACACACCTATGCGAACTGACTTAGGAGCGAACGATTTTATCGCATGTGTGGGCCTAAGATAGGTTAATTAATTCTAATTTTCCCTTCTGTATGATTTAAATTAAATTATGATCGGGTCGAGCACAGCCGTAGAGCCATTCGGCCAAGCCATACTTGATGATTATCCGTACGGGATGTATATCGCCCGAGAAAGGTCCAAAAATCTTAAAACTTTGTCATACCTTTGGGCTCATTGGGCTTGTGGTCCCACGCGGATGCCAGGCCCTGAAGATACCTAAAATTGGTTGAATAATGTTGCCCTACTGGCATTTACAAACACCGAGTCACCTGGCTTAAAAAAATAAAAACCTGAAATTAAACCAATTGGCCTTGCTGCTTGTGTCAGCAAATCCAGACTTTCTAGCCATCGGATCTCTTCTAAATTCACACCGAAGGTTGGAAATGATTCCTGGCCTTTGCCTATAAAATCTGACTGTTGGAATGGTGACTGTTGATAGTGAATTGGGCCACTGTGGCAAAACCTCGCATCCATTTACAATCAAATTTTTCTCAACCCTTCATCGGGCCATGAGGCACATATCCCATGTATCAGATGGGCCAGGGGTCCATCACAACAGTCCCCATAACTTGAAATGGGCCCTACTTGGCTATTTAGGGAATTACCTAAAAGCCAAGGTCAATTGAAATAATCTTGAGCATATAAAAGCTCAATCCTCTCTCAAACCTCATTATCAGCAGCTGAGAGAGAGAGAGAGAGAGAGAAAGAGAGAGAGAAGAGGAGAGAGAATGGGGCTATTGTGCTTGCATGTGGTCACGGTGCTCAAATTTGAGAAATCTCATCGTCCTCTCCCCTCCTCTGCTAGTAACCTTAATCGTTCTCCACCGTTGGAAGATAAATTTTAACCCATCTAAAGTGAATTAGGAGCATACACCCTATTTCTTTAATTTTTTGCAACATGCATGTAATTGTTGACCGTGCAATGCAAAGCAGAGCCCCGACACCTCGAGCTTGTAGACCCGACGTCGCTAGGACTATCTCAGCAACTTTCAACTAAAAATAGGTAAGGACCATTACCCTTAGGTGGCCGGTTATCGCGCCTAGTATAGGTTTAATGAACTTGTTTGGTGAATGTTAGTGCATTTGGTTGAATTTTTCTTTTAATGGTATAATTAGGGTAATGAATTAAAAATTGCTAAAATTATGGAAAGACATTAGGCCCCAAACCCTCAAACAATTGATTAGCCAATTTACATGCCATGTTGGATACAAATTGTGGATTTCTCCAAATTGTTACTAGTTTAACTACGCCTAACATCACATGAAGTGCTGTAAATTGCTATTTGCAATTTGATTCCTTGATTTTTTGAATTAGTGATTAATTATGCTTAAGTGAAGGCATGAAATGTCATGGATTGGCTGATTGGTTAAGTCACTTGCCTTGAGTTTTAATGTATGGCTGAATTATGCGATTTATGTTGGCCTATGGGAGAGTACTTTCAATATATTACTATATGACTACCCATGTAATTTTATGGGCTGGAATATGTTACGTAGAATTTGAGAATTTAGGTGGAATATTGTATGTTATTGTCCTTGTAATGATTACATGAAAATCTTGTCTGCCATACTTGAGTCGTATCCAAGAAATCCCTGTTTGTTGTGTATTGATGCATATTTCACCTATGGATAGGCCAATTACCTGAAATTCCTTGGGCGGTCCTTGTTGGACCTGTCCATGAGTGAATCTGGCCCAAATAGTTGAACCACAGGTTATTGGCCGTAGTTGGACTATACAAGGCAGTGTTCTTAGGCTAATTAGTTACGGTTCAGCCCATCGGGGCACATTGACTACTAGTCAACCATCCTTGTATGTTAACCATGTTTAATCACGTTTGTATGAACCCGAAGTACCCTGAGACCATTACACCCATTATTAACTGTAATTTACAGCCCATAAAGTCTCATGAGCCGGGGATGGTAATATGGAACACTATGCCCATGTTGTCGACCTACATTAGGGTGATGAGCCTCCTCATAGTGTCCATTGAGCACTTAAACTCGTGAGCTGAGAATGGTGGTATAGGACACTGTACCCGGGTTGTCGACCTGTGGTGGGGTAACGACCTCCCTACAATGACCGCGAGTAGGACATTTAAGTCCCAATTGATTTCATCTATGCTTATACTTCCTTTCGGGATTGACGACCCCAATATAGGGCTAAGGGTCACGAAAGTCATATGACCACGGTCCCTGAGCTACGCAATCGAGTTTGGGCGATAACTTCACTAAGGGTATTCCGATTTTCCTAACCTGCTAGATGAATGAACTTAAGTAATCAATGAGGCTAACATATTTCACAACATTGTATTATATTTGTTGGCGATTATACAATTAAGGTAGCTTTTGAGGGAGTGTTGTTTCATTGCAAACGTGAGATGTCATCGCTTGAGGGAGTGTTGGTAGTGAGGAGCATGCGTCATATCATAACCATGCAATTGCATTAACAACAGTGTTTAGGATTCTATGTTATCTATTGTTCATTAAATGTATCCTATGCATGATAAATTGTGTGCCTATTGCTAATGGTACCACTGAATTGATCACTCACTCCCACTCTGAGACGGTGTTCTAAAACACCAACCAGAACTCAATATAGATGTAGGTAACTTAGAGTAGCACGCATTGGATGATGTCGGTGTCGATGACGACGAGGAGCGGGTGTACTACTAGGAGTTTGGTGAGGCATATTAGCGATGTGGATGTCGGCGGGAATGGGACAGAGGCCATATCGTTTTGGGGAGTGACGAGTGTATGGGATTGGATCCCTGGATGACTATTATTTAAATTTATTAAGTTTTTATAATGAATATGAATTTACTATGGAATTTTAAGCTGGTTAGTATCACTTGAAACTTAATTATTTGATTAGCAATTAAACATGCTTAGCTTAATTCATCATTGCTTATTAATACTTTTTAACTATATGCATTAATGACTCATCATTGCACACGTGGCACTCAGGAATTCGAGAGCAAAGTTGATATTCGGTCCTTGAATTTTAGGGCGCTACAGGTGTGGCACTAATGAAGTTGCGAGAGCTGCAACAGCAGTTGGACGAGTTGTGTGAGTTGGAATTCATTCGTCCAAGCAGTTCACCTTAGGGAGTGCCAGTACTCTTCGTCAGGAAGAAGGATGGATCGTTGAGGCTTTGAGTGGATTACCACGAGCTCAACCGGGTCACGCTTAAGAACAAGTATCTGCTCCCGAGGATAGATGATTTATTTGATCAGTTGTAGGGTGCGCAGTTCTTTTCAAAGATTGGACTGCGTTCCAGTTATCATCAAATTCAAGTTTGAGAGGAGGATATCCCGAAGATAGCTTTCAGGAGGCGCTATGGTCATTTTGAGTTTCAGATCATGTCCTTCAAACTGACGAATCCGCCTACAGTAATCATGCAGTTGATGAACGAAGTCTTCCGTCCGTATCTTGATCAGTTTATTGTGGTATTCATCGATGATATTCTGATATATTCGAGGATTCATAAGGAGCATATGCAACATTTGAATATTGTGTTATAGACCCTTCGTGCCCACCAGCTATATGCGAAGCTGAAGAAGTGTGATTTTTTACAGGATGAGATGAAGTTCCTCGGTCACATGGTAACAAGGGAGGGTGTCGTAGTGGACCCCTCGAAGGTTGATGCATTGCGTTAGTAGGGTCAGCTCATGAATGCATCCGAGATCTGCAGTTTCCTTAGTTTGGCGGGCTACTACTGGCGTTTCATTAAGGGATTCTCCCGTATTACAGCACCGCTAATTAGGTTGACTCGGAAAGGCATAAAGTTTGTTTGGAGTGACGCATGTGAGTAGACATTTACAGAGCTGAAGGACCATTTGAAGTCCACACTTATTCTCACTCTTCCCTCTGGGAGTGATGGATTCGTGGTTTTTACTAAGGTCTCACATATTAGTTTGGGTGTTGTCCTAATGCAGCATGGGAGGTCAGTGGCTAATGCATCTCGCCAGCTCAAGGTCCATGAGTTAAACTACCCCACGCATGATTTAGAGCTGGCAGCAGTTGTATTCACACTGAAGGTGTGGAGGCACTATCTCTATGAGGTTAAGTTCAAGCTCTTCTCCGGCCATAAGAACTTGAAGTATCTATTCTCTCGGTCCGAGTTAAACATGAGACAGGGACGTTGGATAGAGCTCTTGAAGGATTATGATTTTAATCTTTAGTACCACTTGGGCAAGGCAAACGTGGTGACGGATGCCCTTAGCTGTCAGCCATAAGGCTTGATGGCACACATGATGATTCAGGATGAAGGATGCTCTAGGATATAACATAGTATGACTTTGAGTTTGGTTTGAAGTCTTCTATTGTTCAGCTATCGAGTCTATCGATTCAACCCTCTCTTATTCCAAAGGTGATCGAGGCTCAGTAGACAGATGAGTCATTGTGGAGTTATAAAGCAGAGGCGGCATTTGAGAGTCAGTCAGATTGGCCAATTGGTTCTAATGGTGGACTTCGCTTCAGAGGTCGATTATGTGTCCTAAATATTCCTGAGTTGTGGAGAAATCTTATGACTGAGGCACATCGATCACAGTTTTTCATCTAACCTGGCTCGACGAAGATATACCGTGATATGAGGATGCAGTATTTTTAGCTAGGGATGAAGCACCAGATCGCCAGTTTTGTTGTCAAGTATGACACATGCCAATATGTCAAGGCCGATCATCAGAGATCTCCTGGCCCATTGCAGTCGTTAAGCATCCCGATGTGAAAATGAGAGCATGTGTCGACAGACTTCATTATGGGCTTGCCGAGTACTTAGCGCAGTCATGATGTCATCTAGGTTGTCGTGGATCGCCTGACGAAGTCAGCACATTTTTTCACTATTTGTGCTACTTGGTCTTTGGACCGGCTTACCAGATTATTTATCGAGGAGATTGTGAGACTGCACGACGTTCCAGTTTTGATCATTTCTGACCGAGATCAGAGGTTCACGTCTCAGTTTTGGAGGAGATTTCAGAGCGTGATAGGGTCTATTTTGTAGCTCAGCACCGCATATCATCCGCAGACTGATGAACAGACCGAGAGGGTCAACCAGATCCTTGAGGATATGCTTCAGGCCTGTATGATTGACTTCGACGGTAGCTGGGATGAGCATCTGCGATTGGTTAAGTTTCCATACAACAACAGTTATCACGTGACCGTTGACATGACTCCTTTTAAGACACTATATGACAGAGCATATAGATTTCCAAGTTATAGGACCGAGGTTAGAGAGCGGCATCTCCTAGGTCTCGAGCTTGTATAGCAGACATCAGAGGCTATCAATATCATCAGGTAGAAGATGCACATAGCTCAGAGCCAGCGGAAGAGTTTTGCTGATAGACGACATCATCCCTTAGAGTTTGCAGTAGGGGACAAAGTGTATCTCAAAGTCTCACCCATGAAGGGCGTAGTTCGATTTAGAGTGAAGGGCAAGCTTACCACGAGATTCATAGGATATTTCGAGATCACTGGGCACATTGGCGTCATACCCTATTGGCTTGCCTTGCCATCTCAGTTGCCTGACGTTTACAACATTTTCCATGTCTCTATATTAAGGAAGTGTGGGTCAGTCATTGTTCCTGTTATTGATTGGCAGCCGCTGGAGGTTTGTGAGGACGCTTCTTACATTAAGCAACTAGTTCATATCCTTGATCAGAAGGAGCAGGTCCTCTGGACCAATGTAATTTCCTTGGTGAAGGTGTAGTGGGGTCACCATTTGGTTGATGAGACAGTTTAGGAGCGCAAGGCCGAGATTCAAGAGTATTATCCTCATCTCTTTAATGATTGATTATATGTTGTATCTTGTATGTTGTCTCCAATTTTATATGATGATGCTATATTTCATCTTTCCCAATGAGTTATGCCTAGTTGCACGATAGTATAAATTTCGAGGATGAAATTTTTATTATGAGGGGAGAATTGTAAGGCTCGTTTCATAGTTCGTACCATTCCTCAAGATCCCACGGTCCTCCCGGTCAGATTTTAGCAACCCGTGACGCATAGATAACATTTGCGCATGACCCTAAGTCGAACCCCGTCAACCCGAATCAGCTCGACTTGAAACTTATACCCTAACGACCGCGTTGTTGCCGCGCGTTTATTTTGTAGAAAACATCACGTGTTGTAAATCTCAAGAGAATCTCTACCACCTTTCACATCAATCAATCAATCAATCATAAGTTAAGTACACAACTCATCCCTCTCTTACACAAAAGCCTTACCCAAAGTCAACTCTCTCTCTCTCTCTACCCATCCCTCTCTCATCCAAAATTCAACCAAGCCCATACCCTCCATGTCATTTTTTTATAACATTTATTCCTTCCATCCTTTTCATCCCATCACCTTCTCTCTCCATCTTATTCAATCCCAAACTTTTATGAGAAAGAAAATCCTAAGGAGAGAAAATAGCCAAGAGAGGACCCATCTTCTTATTACCAAATCTCACTATCCAACCCTTCAATTCTTATCAACTTCCATCAAAGAAGAAGCCAAAGAGCTAAGGAAGCTATAGAACCAAGAAGAAGAGAAAACGGTGGGTGATTGATAGGGTAGATCTTTGTTTTGATCCATGGGACAAGTGGGGCCTATCGGTCAATGGTAGGGATCTCATTTTAGACCCAAGATGTGGCCAATGGCCCACCATGATGCATATGTTTATTCCATGATGAGGCCATTCTCCATGGACCCCACCATGATGTTTATTCGATATGCAACTTGTTAATGGCCATCTAGGCCTTGATTTGTGGTGAGGATAGGACCACGTATGATGTATGTATTGTAAAGCTCCAAGGGAGCTCATAGTGGTAGATCCCCCCCCCCCCTCACATCGTCTCTCTCTCTCTCTATCTCTATCTCTCTTTCATTGTTGATGGCCCACCCGATGAATTAAATATTTTATCCATGTTATCCATTTTGTGGACCTCACAATCGTCCACTTGTAGGGCCCATCCTGCTGCCTGTCCATTTGGACAGGACTTGATGAAGGAAAAACACAAAGATCGGCTTTATTCAAAGCCGTTTGTGGGCCACACATGTGGACCCACCTTTAATACATGTATTGTACATCAGCACGGTCCGTTTGGACGGTGCCATGTGGGGCCCTACCTTGATGTATGTAATTACATCCAGACCGCCCGTTAGACGGACTCTAACCTTCTAGACACTGGACCTTTTAAAAAAAGATATAATAATAATAATAATAATAAATCATAATATATATATATATATATATTGTAAGGCCCGTATCCTAAATCGTATTGTTCCGTAGATTCCCGTGATTCTCCTCGTTAAATTCCAGCAACCCGCGACGTATAATCGGCGTTTGCGCGCGACCCTAAGTCACATTTTGTAAATTTAAGTCGACTCGATCCAAGACTTGTACCATTGTGATTGCGCTGTCGTTGCAGTTTAGATGCCATGTCATGCGCACCGATGTGATACCCAAGCCAGGAGTTGTGGGCTCGCGTTTATTTCAAACAAAACACTACACATTGCGAATTTCGAGAGAATCTCTACCCAATCCATCGCATCAATCAATCAATCAAGTACTTAACCCATCACACCCATACCTCATATGTCAGTTCTCTTACACAACCCATACCTCTCTTACACAAGATACCCCCAAAGTCAACCTTTACATCACTCCACCCAACACCTCTCTCTTACAACCACTCTCTCTCTCTCTCTCTCTCTCTCTCTC
This sequence comes from Magnolia kwangsiensis, assembly GCA_037074715.1. Classification (NCBI taxonomy): domain Eukaryota; kingdom Viridiplantae; phylum Streptophyta; class Magnoliopsida; order Magnoliales; family Magnoliaceae; genus Magnolia; species Magnolia kwangsiensis. Next base: position 132,291,851 of record CM073574.1, read on the forward strand.
TCTCTCTCTCTCTCTCTCTCTCTTCTCTATACATTTTCCAAGCAACCAAAAAAATTAGCCATCCAACATTCCAAGAGAAGAAAAGTGTGTTGTGTGTAGCCCACTTCCTACCCCAAGATCCCCCATCTTAGCCCTTCAATCCCCATCATCTTCCATCAAAGCGAGAGCCAAGGACTTTAGCGTTCCATCGGACCAAAAAGATCGAACGGTGGGTGTTCTTATAGGCTTAAATATTTTTTTATGATAGGCCAAGTGGGGCCTACCGATCGATGGTATGGATCTCACTTTGGACCCTAGGTGTGGCTGATGGCCCACCATGATTCATATGTTCATTAAATGATGGAGCCATTCTCCGTGGACCACATTTTGATGTTTACTCTTCTAGTTTGTAAAAGTCATCTAGACCTTGTATTTCAGTGGAGAAAGTATCTCCACCGTTGATTTTGATTATTGGGCCCACATGTAATGGGACCCACTTGATGTATGTTGTAATGCATGGAAGAGACGGCTAATAGTGTTAGGGTCCTTCCATCGCACGCTCTCTCTCTCTCTCTCTCTCTCTCTCTCTCTCTCTCTCTCTCTCTCTCTCTCTCTCTTCCCATATGATTGTATGTGTGATATCTGGACCATTCAGATGGTGTGGACCTACCTTGATCTGCACATGTGGCACACCACACCGTCTAGCGGTAAGGACGGTGGGTCCCACCTAGAGTCATATCCAAACCGTTTATCATCAAAACATCCAGATGCTGGACTTGAGATAATCAATATAATAGTAATATAAATAACGTCCAGGGGGTATGGACTGGCTAGTAATATATATATATATATATATACACACACACACACACACACACACACACACGGAAACGCTCACCTGCAAACCAGTTCGTACATACTACGTATGAACTTTTTTGAGAACCCATCATACGTGATGTGGATCCAAAATCTGAACTGTTCATGTGAAGCAGCACCTCATGAAACCCCCCGGGCCCAAGTTTTACTTTGATCTAAAATTTTGATGGGCCATGAAAAATGAAAACATTTTTCTCCCTTGATTTTCATTTCTCTTTGCTATGGCCCACCAGAATTTTATATCGGGGTGAAAATTTGTCACATAGGGTTTCATGGAATTCCGCATCACATGGACCGTTCAGATTAGACACCCATGGCACGTGTGTAAAGGTGCGCACATGCGTAAGTGTGTAGGGGAGCATGACTCTATATATATATATATATCAGAACGCTCACCTGCGAACCGGTTCGTACGTACTACGTATGAACTTTTTTGAAAACCCATCATACATGATTTGGATCCAAAATCTGAACCGTTCATGTGAAACAGCACCTCGTAAAACCCCTTGGGCCCAAGTTTTACTTTGATCTAAAACTTGATGGGCCATGAAAAATGAAAACAGTTTCTTCCCTTGATTTACATTTCTCTTTGCTCTGGCCCGCCAGAATTTTAGATTAGGGTGAAAATTTGTCACATGGGGTTTCATGGAATTTCACATCACATGAACCGTTCAGATTAGACACCCATGGCATGTGTGCAAAGGTGCGCACGTGCGTAGGTGCGCTGGGGAGCATGACTCTCTCTCTCTCTCTCTCTCTCTCTCTCTCTCTCTCTCTCTCTCTCTCTATATATATATATATATATATATATATATATATATATATGGCAAAAGGTACTATGTGCTCCACCTCACGAGTCCGTCCCATGAGGTCGAGCTGTGTGGGCCCCACCATGATGCGTTTCGAACATCTACCCCATTAGTCAGATGCACCATTCCATCGAGGGCCTAGGTCTCAAAAATCAAGTCAATCCGTGACTTGTGTGGGCCACACCACGTACAAAAGTGGAGAGGGGCCGTGCACCATTAAAACATTCATAATCATTTTAATGGCCCACCGAGATGTGGTTTACAAATCCGGCCCATCCATTATGTGTGTCCCACTATGATGAGGGGTCATACCAAGTTTCAGCGGCATTCAAAACTCATGTGGGCCCCACCAAGTGCTTCTATACGTTTTAACGGTGTCTTCACATGATTTTAGATGGTATGGCCCACCTGAGTTCCGTATACAGCTGATTTTTGGGATATCACATAATTTAAAGGGGACCCATCAAATGCATGGTGGTGATGGTCGACATGCATCACGGTGGGGCCACACAGCTCGGCCTCACGGGAGCTTATCGTGAGATTGAGCGCATAGTACCTTTTCCCTATATATATATATAGCTGGTGGGCCCCATGTGGGACCCACCAGATGTATGCATATAATATACATATTATAATATATAATATATATGTATGTATAGCTGGTGGGCCCCGCGTGGGACCCACCATATGTATGCATCTCATCTCCCCATCCTCACCGTCCAGTGGATTGGACGGTGGGACCCATCTTGATTCATGTTATATATCCAGCCGTCCATCATGTGGGGCTCCACCATGACGCATGTACATATCCAAGTGTCCATTTTTAAGGCACATGGACCCACCTTGATGATGGTTTTAGTCCAGGCCATCCGTCCGTCTGGACGTCCAGGATGCCTGGTTGAATGCCAACACAAATATCTGTTGGATTCTATGTTAACAAGGCCCGTGGGCCTGATTTCATCCCAACCGTCCATCTGGACGGTGGGAATCAGTGGCACTATAGCTGCTGTGTACATGGCAGCAATCCGTGGGCTCTCCCATGATGTATCTGTTATATCCCCACCGTTCATCTGATGGATGGTGGGCCACACCGTTATATATGGTGAGATCCACACCATCTAGATGGCTGGATGGTGGGACCCACCGTGATTTATGTGTTTTATACACACTGTACATCCATTCAGCTCGTGTGGAGCCCACCACACGTGTTGCACGTGTGGGATGGGACCCACCTTGATATATGTATTTATTCTGTCCTCACTGTCTATCCCTTGCTGGGACGTGGGACCCACCCACATATGCTTCACGTGAAGGATGGGCCCCTATCTTAATAATATGTTGTATATCATGCCGTCTATTTTGCTTCTCAGTATGGGCACACCATGATGTATGTGTTTGATGCACGCCATCCATTTGTATATGGGGCCGACAGTGATGTATGGGCCTTAACCACGTCGCCCATTTCTGGTGAGGCCCACGTGTTGTATGGGGTCTATGGTAAAGTATAAGAGGACCTATGAGGCCTAATATGTTGTGCATGAGGCCCATTGGTGCGGCCCATGTGATGCGGCCTACTTGATGTATATGAGGCCCGCTGTTGCGCCCCACCTTGATATATATGTGGCCCATTATTGAGGCCCACCTTGATATATATGAGGCTCATTGTTGTGGCCCACCTTGATGTGTACGAGGCCCGTTGTTGCGACCCATCTTGATGTATATGAGGCCTGTTGTTGTGGCCCATCTTGATGTATGTGAGGCCTATTGCTGTGACCCATGGGATGTGGCCTTTGTGATGTATTTAACGCCCATGGGATAGGGCCTATTATGATGTATTTGCTGCCCATGTAATGAGGACCTTTGTGACGTATGAGCGGCCCATGTAATGAGGCACAATGCGATGCATATGCGGCCCATGTCCAAGACCCGCTGTGATGTATGTGTTATATATACATCGTCTATCCATCTCCTAGATATTTGGAGGGCCGAGGGCCCCATTACGATTCTGATTTCTGAATGGGCCACGCCTTGGGAGCAACAGTGGTTAAATGTCCACCGTTGGGATCTATCCTAGGGCCCACCATGAAGCCCATCTCACCATCTTCTTTTTTACCCCAACCTTGAGTAGAGTTCCACCATAATGTATGTGTTATTTATACGTTGTTCATCCATTCTTCCAGATCTCATAGGGTCGTGGGCTCCATTGAGGGTCAGATCCATATCCCAAATGAACCACATCATAGGGATAGTGGAGGTTACATGTCCACTGTTGAAAACCATACCCTGTAGGGCCCACTGTTATACCCAATTTTCAACCCATCTCCCCTTATTGGGCTATCCTAAATCATTAGGCCCCATTGATGTTAAGTACTACCCGTCTTTCTTATTGGACTAACCCAAACCGTTGGGCCTAAATTGATGTGGTGAATTCCACTGTACCTTGTTGGGCTAACTCAAACCATTGGACCGTCATTTGATAATGGTGTTTTCCACCATACCCTGTAGTACTACCCAAACCTTGAAGCCCACCTTGTGTTCACACCAGGTCTTCCATAGGAAGTGTGGCCCATTTAAATACTTGTACTTGCCCAAGTTTAGTGACCATACCCATGGCCCACTTAGGTATTGAGCAGACTACACCAACCCGTTTGGAAGAACACATAGTCCTAGATGTAGGAACTCTGCCAAGCCTACCTTGTGTATGTATCGAGCCCCATATGGAAGCCCAGTTTGTTCATGATTAGAAAGCCGAATGGATTAACTTGTTAGCTCACCTTGTGAACTCGTCTTGTTGTATACCCATTTAACCCACCACGAGAGGTGTATCCTACCCTTGCACCCCATCTGTTAGGACCTTGTGACGTATACATCTCATCTGCACCATCCATCTTTTGTTGGGACAAGTGCGAGGTCCATCTTGGACATTAGTGTATCATCTAGGTCATCCGTTGCTTAGTACACCATCACCTCTTGTCGTAGATGGAAGAATATGCGGAGTCAGATCTAGTATACCCATTTTGTAGAGCCTATCTCGATATATGAGTTAGATCCACCATCCCTCTGTGGACCCCGCCTTAGGATATATGATATGTTAGTACCTTGAATAAGTTAGAATAGTTTATTGTGGACCATTCCATATAAACTTCTACATGTCTAATAGGGCGTATCGTTCAGCCCTACTCTCATAAGTGGCATGGCGGTTAAGATCGTTCATTGTCTGTTATATCTGATAATCATGCTAGTATACTTAGTCTAGTAGGACACACGGAGATCATGCTTAGTATTACACCATGATACATGCCATACGCATCATTTGTATGTCTATTGTGGAATGGTTAATCATAGGATTGTCGTTGGGCTAAGTTATATAAGGGACTCCTTAAGAGACAGAGTTATCGCACATGATCATGCGGTAAGCATAGGTTTAACACATGACTGGATGGTATAACTCATGCATCTCGCATTTATGTGATAAGATCACTTAGTGCTCTAGCGATATCAGGGTTGTGGCCTCCACAAGTTCACCGTGGATAGTCAGATGGAATACCGAAAATATTTGGTTCTAGCTAGAGGTGTGCATTTGTGATTCGATCCGGCGGATCCGACCCGATTCAACCCGTTCTGAACAGAACCGACGGCCAAGATCGGGTCTGATCGGGTTGTAGTTTTCAGATCCAATTTTTTTCAAGTCAGGTTCAGATAGACCTTTGTCCGAACCGACTCGACCCGGATACTCGAACCGAAGGGACCCGAACCGTACCGAACAGACCCGACCCGATAGGCAGGCGAGTAGTATAAAATATTTTTTTTATTTTTCACCCTAATTTTCCTAAAAATGGATGGACGGTGTGGATAAAACATATAAATTACAGAAAATATGTTGATCAAGTCATGAGGACCCAGATGAAGGAAAAAAATAAATATCAGCTTGATCGAAAACTTTTATGGCCTACATAACGTTTTTAATGGTCAAAATTCATTCAACACTGTTTTCTATAATGTGGTCCACTTGAGATTTCAATATACTTTATTTATTTTTCTAATGACTTAAAATGATCTATAAAAATAAATGGAGGGCATGGATGAAACACATACTCATGGTGGGGCCCACTAAGCATGGACGTCTGGTGGTAAGGGGAGTAGCCAGTCCGTTTCGAGACTTGTTGTACAGAGTACAACTGTTACGACTGCCCTCTAGAGGTGCAGGCGCTCCTCGAGCTCCATGTTGTACGGACGGTTCAAAGGAGATCAAAGTTATGGGCCCCACAGTAATGTATTTATCATATCTACACCGTTCATATACCTTTAGAGATAATTATAGAGTATTTTTCTAAAAATATATAATATACAAAGATCATGTGGCCTACATCACAAATAGCAGCATAGAATGATTTTCACTGTTAAATCATTCGTGTGGTCCACTCGATAGTTAGATCCATCTTATTTTTCATCTCAAGCATTAAGACAAGCTTGGAAAATAGATGAACGGTTTTGATATAACACATACCCTATGATTAGATCCATAAGCCTTGCTCACTTGGATTAAGAAATCACTAGTAGAGCTCTACTTGCATGAAAGGTAAGCTGTTGATTTCGTGCACTGCACGTTAAAAATTCGATTCAATGAAAATGTTGTACACGGTTGATTGAAAGTTTTCATAGCTATGTGGGACCTACCTTGATGTGTATGTTTTATCTAAGCCGTTCATCAATTTTTATATATTATTTTAGCCATTGAGTACAAAGAATATGTATATTAAAGGTTCAAGTAGGCCACATCATATAAAACCATTTAATTAAATTTATATATCTGAATTCTACCCAACCAGATCAGACTCGATTTTCCTAACCGAGTCGGACATTGTTTGAGTCACAGAAATTATGCATCGGATCTGTTCGAATCATGTGGCCCAGATCCGGGCACGGATCGGATCGAATTCGGGTCAAGCATGTGGAATTTCGGATCTGGTCAAGTTGAACCGTATCGATCCAAACAGGACTGATGCCCAGCTCTAGTTCTAGCACTGTGGGCACATAGGATATCCTTGGGTGAGAGTCTCAAAATCTTCTTGGTACCGGAGGATACTCTAACGTCTAGACCGAGTGAATATATGAGCGCTTGACTGCCGAATACCGGTAGGCGGCATCTCCCACTATGTCGTGGTCGGTTGGGAGGGGGTGTGGCCTTATCCGCCTGAGTGAGGGGGCTGTAAGGTAGGCTGAGTATGACCATTTTGTAAATGGGTCCACTATCGACGAGCCGGGTAGGTATTAGTAGACTACTGGCTAGACGGATAGTGAGGTCTTTTCCACTCACTGGTTGTGCGGCTAGGGAGGCGGTAACCATTGTGGAGTGTATTAGACCCCATTGATATCCCAATGATATACAATACTGATATGTGGACTTACTAAGTAGGATTTACGTACTCAACATTTGACTCATTCATTCATTTCATTCACTATCCACTCGGGCTGGTGGTGTGCAACTAGATCATTATGTGTATTGTTACAATGGCCATGATTTCGGTTGGGTACACGATCAACCTAAGATCAAGAGTTTATCATGTTGAGTCTAGCTATCCAAATTTAGGTATGGGACTGGTTGGGTATAACTTGCGATACTATGTACTATTATCCCGACTACACACTCCAGATTTATCATTTCCTTTACATTTGTATATTGCATTGCACCCTTAGCTTATGACATTGGGTTTTCTATGATTCTGCATTGTATGGCCTAGATATGATATTTGGCTTACTATACCTCCGCATTGCGTAATCGATCTACATTGCTTTTCTCAGTATATGATATTTCCTTACTATGCTTCTGTATTGCATGGCCTAGATGAGGATGATGATATTCTTGGTTCGTCAGGTATTGCATATCGTATTGCATACTTGACATCTGATATTTGGTTCACTATGACTCGGCATTGCATTGTTGATTTGCATCGCCTACTCCAATATTGAATAACTTATAGAATTGTCAGTATTTCGCTTACTCTGATATTTATATGCTTGGCACACACATTGCAGACATATACACCACCCTCTAAGCTTCTTATAAGCATATGCAAGACCGTTGCATGCAGGTATCATTAGGTTGCAGTAGCATTGAGGCATGAGTGTGAAGGCCGAGCTTTGTGGAGATTTTATCATTGTATTTACTTTCAACATTATAATAAACTGTTTATATTAGTGGATATTTGATGATAATGTTGCTTTTATGATTTGGGTACACTTGTGGTTATGCTCCTCTACAAAAAAAATCACACTGAAAATCCTCCTTATAGGATCCCAAGATCAGAATTTGACATATAGGCGCTGGGAGCTGAGAATGGGATACTACAAAGGCTGTCGGTACTAGATTTGATAATCAAAAATTTTGTGAGCCCACTTTCTGAGTTTGGGGCATGACAGAAGTTAGTATCAAAACATAACTTGGGAATACCTGAGGATAACATCACATATCTGCAGACAGCAACCCTACACTCTATGATTGTTGAGAACTTAGAATGATTAGATCCATGAGTTCGAATAACTTAGAAACTTTTTGATATAGCTCCCTATCATGTGTGTATATTCAAGAGTGTTCAAGGATAATAGGCCCATTGCTCCTTCCTATAGGACATAGCGCCTGAGAGAGTGAGCCAAGCGGCTCCAGCATTCGAGATTAGTGTGGTCCCGACCATATCAGTGAGCATGGATCAGCTCGAGCAAATGTTACAGGCGATGATCATGGTCCTTTAAGGGTAGGTTAGGCGACCTGCGGATACACCCACCCAAGCTGAGCCGGAGTGCGCGAGCTCCCCTCTATGCGACTTTAGGCAACTTGATTCCCCACATTTTCAGAGGAGAGACTGAAAAAGGAAGGTTCCCTCTAGTAGCTCCTGGCAGCAACGAGCGCAGTGGCATAAGAACCATCCATCTCTTTAAGCACCAACATCACCTCTACGTCAGTTCTTAGGTGTATGCTTTGGATGTGGTGGGGCAGGGCATCATTGGCGCGAGTGTCCCCGTCCACAATAACAGTAACAATGACTACAGAGGGGACATACACCTCCCCAGCAGGACCCTCAGCTGCCAAGAGGAGGAGTCGATGATTCGTGCAACCAGGAATTAGGACAGTCTTAATAGATTATTAATAAAGGAGACGTCTTGGAAGCGAGATGGACCCCATAGCCTCCGATACTATGTACTATCATCCCAACTTCCACTCCAGCATGGTCATTCCATTCACACCGCATATTGTATTACATCCGTGGTATATGACATTTTAGGTTACTGTGTTTCTGCATTTATATAATCTAGATACGGCTGATGGTATTCGTGAACTCATCAGGAATTATATATTGCATTGCATCCTCGGCATTTGATATTTGGCTCTTTATGACTCCTCATTTACATAGCTGATCTGTATTACGTACTCTGATATTGTTTGACTGATGGACTTGTCAGTATTTTCACTTACTTTGATATCGTATGATTCATGATTTACCAGTATTTTTGATGTTGTATGACTATGGCACTGTATTGAATACTTGACACTTACCTTGTGGACACACTTACATCACCCTCTATGCTTTCTATAAGCTTATGCATGGTAAATGCGTGCAAGTGATACTAGGTTGCAGCAGCATGGAGCTTGGAGCATGTAGCTGACTTCTGAAGATTTGATTTTGACATAATATTTATATTAGTAGATATGTGATAATGATGTTGCTTTTGTGATTTGGGTAAACTTGTGGTTATGCTTCTTACGAGATAAATGTACGTTGGAAAATCCTTCTTATAAGATCCCAGGATCGAAACCTGACATATGAGCACTAGTAGCTGAGAATGGGGTACTACCGAGGCTATTGACACCGGATTCGGCGATCAAGATTCCTATGAGTCTGATTTCCGGGTTTAGAGTGTGACAGAAGTTGATATCAGAGCATAACTTGGGAATACCTAAAGATAACATCACATATCTGTTGATAGCTACCCTACACTCTATGATTGTTGAGAACTTAGCATGGCTAGATCCCCAAGTTCGAATAACTTAGAGATTTTCTGACATAGCTCTCTACCATTTATATTGTGAGGCTGCATAGTATTTCAGTTTCGATCATTTTTTATCCAGGATTTGAGGTTCAGTTGGATCATCATAGTATTGATGATGCATCTTGGAAGGGCAAGGTTGAGATTAGAGAGTACTATCTTTATCCTTTTATAGATTAATTGTGTCTTGTCATATATACTTGATGATGTTTCCTCTTCTCTTGTCTGTTCAATAAATTCGAGGACGAAATTTTTATTAGGTGAGGAGAGCTGTAACGGCCGTATCCTAGACCGTACCGTTCCATAGGCTTTCGCGATCCTTCAGGTCAAATTCTAATGACCCTCAACCTGTATCTGACGTTTGCACGTGATCCTAAGCTGAATCTTGCATATCGGATTCGGCATGACTTGAAACTTGTAGCCTTGCAACTGCGCCGTCGCCGTGGTTCCAACGCCGTGACTCGCGTACTGATGCGATACCCGGGCCAGGAGATATGGGTCAGCGTTTATTCCGAAGAAACGTCATGCTTTGTAAATTTTGAGAGAATCTCTATAACCCGTCATGTCAATCAATCAAGTACATATCATTTCACAAGTCAAGTACACCAACCATGCCCCATGCTACCTCACCCCTCACAAGTCAACTTTCTCCCTCTCCACCCATTCCTCTTTTACTTAAAACACTCCTCTCTCTCTCATTTCAAACTTATTCTCCCAAGCAACCATGGGAGGTGGATGTCCAAACTCTCCCTGAGAGAGCTAGGTGTGGCCCACCTTCCTACCATCCAATCCCACCCTCTATGATCAATCTCAACCGTTGAATAATGTTTCATTGGAGCTAAAGACGAGGAGAAGTCTAAGATGAAGTAAACGATGGGTGTTCATGGTATTAGGTTTTGATTTTGATGTATTTGAGGGCCCACATATGGTGGGACCCATCTTGATGTATGCTTTGAGGGGCCCATAATGGCGGAGTCCCTCCATCACCGCTCGTTTTCCCTCTCTCTCTCTCTCTCTCTCTCTCTCTCTCTCTTTCATTTTATGGTGATGATGAGGTGCGTGGCCCACCATGAGGATCTTTGATCCACACCTTCCACCTGTGTGGATCTCATCATGATGTATCTAACAATCCAGCCATCCAATCAGGTGGGACGCTGACTCACATGATGTATGTTTTGTATGTGTACCATTCAGCGGTGGACGGTGGAGCCCATGATGCATGTGTTTCATCAGTGTCATCCATCTATGTGGGAGCCCACCTAATGTATGCGTTTCATCCATGTTGTCCATCGCCCACCTGTGTGGACCCCACCTTGGTGTACCGTGTCCAGGCCGTCTAGCAAGCCTGGACGCTGGAGTAGGGCAGATTATATATTATAATAATAACTATAATATATTATTATATATATAACTAGTGGGCCACGTGTATGTGAGACCCACCTTGAAAATTGTATTTAGTTTGTACCGTCCAGATGTGCTAGATGGTGGACCACCTTGTATGTATGTACTTCATTCACATTGTCTAGTTTCTAGACGATGGAAACCACCCACCCTGATGTAGTGTTTTATCCCAATCGTCCATCATTTAGACGATGGGATACTACCGTGATGTAAGTGTTTTGTCCCAGTCATCCACCATCTGGACGGTGGATGTGGGGCCTACCATGATGTAGTGTTGCATCTTGGCTGTCACCTTCAGCCACGTGGAGACCCCAGCAGCTATAGCCATTGCAGTTACGTCAACAATTTCTGTGGGTCCCTTTGATCCAAACCGTCCAGATGGCTGGACAGTGGGACCCATCCTTGATGTATTTATTCTATATCCACACTGTCTATCAGGTTGACCGCACTGCAACCAGTGGTGAATTGAACATCTACAAATAACATTATGGTGGGCCCTACCTGGATGATGTGTTATATTCACATTGTCTGTCCAATTTGATAGATGTGTGGTCCGCCTTGATGTATGATTTCATCCATGCCGTCTAGGGACAAAAGACCACCATGATGTATTTATTTCATCCACAATGTCCAGATTGTGCTGGACGGTGCTGGACAATGTTTGGACAGTCCTAATTTACATGGACAATGTTTAGATAGTGCTGATTCACATGGACCATGTTTGGGCGGTGCTGATCATCGTTAGTGAGCCACGTACTCCATAGAAAGATAGTGATACACATGTTGCACCTGCCACTATTGAAATGATTTTAGATGTAATCCAAGCCCTCACCCACATCATAGTGGGACCCACCTCTATATATATGTTATTCACACCATCCAAGTGGCCCTCACGTGATGTACACATTTGATCCGAGCTATCCATGTGATGCAGCCCAATGTGATGAATTTGAGGCCCATGTGTACGGTCCACCTATTGTGTATTTGAAGATCATGGGTTGTGGCCCATTGTGATGTACTTGAAGCCCATGTGATACGGCCATTGTGGTGTATTTATGACCCATTTGGGAAGGTCCATTGTGATCTAATTGGGGCCCATGGGTTGAGGCCCATTGTGATGTATTCATGACCTATGGGCAGGGCCTATTGTGATATGTATTAGGCCCATGGGTTGTGGCTCGTGCGATGTATCTGAGGCCCATGTGCAGGGCCCACCTGTTGTGTATGTAGCCCTTGTATGAGGCTCGTTGCGATGTATATTAGGCCTTTGTGTGAGGCCATGAGCCCACTATACGTTTAGCTCTATGTGGGCCACTCCTTGGGAGCAATGTTGGTTGAATGTCCACGTTGATGGGCAATGATAGTTAAATGTCCACATTGTAACCTTCCCTTAGGCCTGGTTAGGCCCATTCTCGTCATTCTCTAGTGAATCACCTTAAACGATTGGGCCCCATCGATATTGCTTGGTCCATCATCAGCTGCCCATCCATGGATCCCACCTTGCTTAGAGGCCGATTACCGATTTCGATTGTTGAAGCTGATTCTGATTCCAATTATCGATGCTGATTCTGATTATCGAGGCCGATTGTTGAGGCCGACTCCGATTTCGATTATCGAGGCCGAATCAAATTGTCGAGGCCGATTATTGAGGTCGATTCCAATTATTGAGGCCGATTTCGATTATCAATACCAATTTCGATTGTCGAGGATGATTCCGATTGTCGAGGTCGATTGACGAGGCCCAATGTGATGTATAATAGGCCTATGTGATGAGGCCCATTATGATGCATTTGAGGGCTAGGCGATGAAGCCCATCGTGATGTATGTTAAGCCCATGTGAAAGGTCCCTCGTGATGTGTATTAAGCTCTTGAGTGAGGCCCATGGTGTTGTATATTTGGCCCTTGTATGAGGTCATGGGTCCACTATATGTTAGTCGATCCCGACTGGGAACATCTGAACTCGGTCCTAAATTACCGGTCGCAACCCACCTATAAATCGTGCCACCTTCTGTGACTCAAATTCTGACAGATCGTTTCGTGTAGCCAACCGCTGGAATTCTTCAATGTAATCTGTAACAGTTCGATTTCTTTGGCGACAATTCTGATATTGCTGGAATAAGATCTGATCATAATCACTGGGGAGAAATCGTGATCGAAGAAGACGTCTCATCTGAGGCCATGATGCGATGGGTGCCTTGTTCTGTCGGTCTCGTGAGAGTTGTAATTGTTCCCACCATGCAGAAGCACCAGATTTTAATTTAAATGCTACCAATTTTACTCTTTTATGATCTGGTACATCCATATAATCGAAATATCTCTCTACTTCGGCTAGCCAATCGAGGAAATCTTTGATACGTAATAAACCGTTAAAACTAAGAAGTTCAGCCTTACCTCGATAGTCTCGTTCAACACGATCTAGACGATCACCTCCATGGATTGGTCATCGGTCAAAACCCTCATTAATGTCCTCGTCGCTGAAACTAGAATCATCTGGTGTAGCCCTACGGTTTGCCACTGGTAGTGCTCTACGATAATCGGGGTCACGTCGTACAGCAACCACGGGTGGTGGAGCGACCATAGGTGGTGGAGCACCGCCTAGGGCTCGGGGCGGAAGCAGCGCATCCGCCAGACGGTCGAGGGTTGTCTGCAGCCCTTGTATGGTCAACTGACTCCCCCGATGGAAAACTTCCATTCTTTCCGAAAGATAACGAATCCCTGGATCACTGTCCACAGGATTTTGATTCATACCTTCGTTGTTTGTCATCGGCCCGAGGAAACAACCTCGCTCTGATACCAAATTGACGTAGGGATGAACGTGATGAGGTCGATCATCGTCTTCCTCAAGGATAACTACTCCGAATGCACGGAGCTTCTTTGGACTCCTCACAGAGACTTCTCGAATCCACGAGGAAAGAAAGCAGGAAGATAGAAATAAATTCCAATAAATTCAAAATTAATTGATGAATCCCCAAAAACGAGTTTACACCCCTTTAAATAAGGGAACCAAGCAACAGGAAAGAAATCAGACTTAAACTACAACTAAAACTTCTAGAATCCGCAACTTACTATAAATAGTAAACTTACTATTTATAGACGGTCGTGATGTCTACTAGTGCACAAGGTTTTCGGCCAAAAATAGTAAGTGTCCTATGTTGCTTCACCAAACCGTTCTCCTAATTATCCTAAGCACTTTTCATGTTGGACTTAACTCCTAAAGCCCAACGGATGAAGAGCTATAAGCAAACTAAAACTTACTATAAATAGTAAAAATGAAATTAAAGCGGGGAAACGACCGTCGATCAAGGGGTTTCTCGCAAATCTGGGCTGCGCAACCCTACGTAGCGGGATTGGTTGGCTAAAGTAGCTCGTTCTACCTCAAAATCATATATTCTGTGTCAGATAACTCATTCCGGATTGCGAGATATGCCCGATCTAAGGTCTGATGGTCCGGATCACTTATGTTGTCGATCGTGCCTTTTCTGATCCATCTTGGCCATGAAATTATCCGCGACCCGCTCTACATCAGTTATCTCCCATGAAAGTGCCCTGGTTTGTCAATTATCATGGGCATTGAGTCAGCTAGACAGAAGAGTCTCATAGGAAGATTGATCAAGCATCTACCTCAACTAGATGTGTCTCAGAACTCACCATAAGTAAATCTTAGCCTCACATCACATGTCTCAAAACAGCAGGTAATTAAAATTCTTAAAATTGGATAGAACACCCTAAGGGATTATGGTTAGAAAACTTTTTTTCAAACTTAGAAAAATCTATTAGTTTTATACCTTTGTCGATTTATCGACAAGTAGTTCAATGAAATCGAACCCTGTGTCGATATCCTCAAAGCTCACTCGATATTATAGAAATGAGGACATAAGATGTCCAACAACCACAAAGATCTCTAGACAGAATTATCGATGTATCGACAGAAGGTTCGATATCATCGAAATTTGAATCTCGAGTCCATCGAATAGAATCGATAAAATCGACATCAGGTCTGTTATGTCCAATGTTCTACTAAGGTAAATCATATAAAGCTCGATATATCGAAGAGCTCCTTGATATCCTCGAAATTCAAATCTCAATGATATCGGAAGTCCTTCGATGATATCAATTTGGAACACATTTATATCCAGCAAGATTTTCAGGTTGTTTTTTCATTGATCGAGGGTCACTCGATAAAATTGATATTCAAATATCGATCATATCGAGGCATGGTCGATGTCATCGAATATGAACACAAACTGTCCAGCAAGCTTATAGAAAAATTCCTTAGAATTATTGATGAATCGACACTCCCCTCGATATCATCGATATTCAAATTTCGACGATATCGAGTGATGCTTGATCATATCATTTTCTTAAAAATCTTCAAAGGCGAGTCTCTCACATTTTCAAATGTCGAGGAATTGAACCTCGTGTCGATGAAATCAGAGTTTGAAATTCAATGACATCGACACATGCGCGATTTCCTCAACCAGCTGGTAAAAAGTTTCAAAAGTATTTGACATTTGAGTTTGTATCATCGAGCGGCCAATCGATGTTATCGAGAGTATACGATCGATAATATTGACCCTAGTCGATGATATCGAACTCTAAAAAAAATGTAACTATTTTATATCCGTTGGTACCTTTTGCCTATTTAATGAGAGCTTGGCCTTGGTTGTTAGATAGAAAAAATAGATAGTGCATTTGTGTGTTTAACCCTCAATCATATACCCTAAGCCTTTTCTCTCATGGGAGTTCATCCTTCAATCCACCCTCATCATTGACATTCAATAGAGTGGATTGGGGAATGAACTTCCGTATTCAAGGATCCTTCAGCTACCACCTTAATGGCAGATCATTAAGCTGAGATGCGTTGAATGCATAGATGATTGGAATCACTCTGTTTCTCTTATAGGAAAACATTCAATAGAGTAGGATTCCATCATAACCTTAACCTAACCCGTCGCCATGTATTGGTACATCTTCTGATTTACAGTTCAATAAAGCAGAAGACTCTTCATCAATAAAGGAGGAGATCTTTGACAACACGCTAAACAGGGCTCATCTACTTATCTGTAAGTCATTAAGGTCCAGACGACCCTTGTGATCATTCCTTTTATAGGATTTGATCTATGGTGTTTCTCACCCCTTGCAAGTCCGCATAGGAGGCCTCTGGCGGGAGTGTACATGAGGGTGCTTTATGTTAACCCTTGCTATGTGGAGAGCATAAATTGTTTAGAGGTGAACCTGTTGTGAAACCTCCGTTAGGTTCCTTGTGTGAATCCTTGGCCAGTGGGGCCTAAAAGTTGGGTGTTATGTGTTGACCATTGCTCATGGGAGCGTAAACTATGTCATGTAGACATGTTGTGTCAGCCTAAGTGCAGGTTGTACTGGTTAGAGGTGAACCTGATTTAAAACCTTTGGTTTGAGGTAAACCTATTGTGAAACCTCCTTTAGTAAGATCTAGTACACTCAAGGATTGAGTGTGTCCACCGAAAGTGGAGTAGACAAGTAGTCGAACCACTATAAAAATAACTATGTTTGAGATTGCTATTGTCTTCCATTGCTGATGTGATTTCCTTAAATGCTTTCATATTTGATCACATCTCACACACAGTCACATCCATCATAAACTGTGTTTACATCTTGTTATCTTTCAATTAGTTTTATGATTGGATCCTTTATTTGGCTTGGAAGCCATTGGAGTTACTTTGAAAAAATCCTGGTGCATGTATATTTACTCAGGATTAGAGTGATAGGATTTTAAATAACCATAAATATTAAAAAATACTATTCACCTCCCTCTAGGACATATTGGCATATTTTCATTTCAACTAAAGCAGTCATTACCGCAATTTCATCCCACTGTGTTGTGGTCGGTTAGAACGGGTGTGGCCTTACCTGCCTAAGGGAGTAGGCATAGCCAGACTGAGTTTGACCAGCTCATGAATGGGTCCGCTATCGATGTGTCAGATAGATATTGGCTGACTACTAACCAGGTGGATAGTGAGGTCTCTTCCACTTACCCAGTTGTGTACTTGATGGGGCGGTAAGCTGGTGTAAAGTGTACTAGACCCCGGTGATAATCCCAGAGATGTACAGTACATATTTATAGAGCAGGAGTTGCATATTCATTCATTCATTCACTATCCACTCGGGCTGGTGATGCATAACTATTTGTTACATGTACCTTCATAATGGCTAAGATTTCAATTCGGGCACGCAACTAACTTGAGATCAGGAGCCTACCACATTGAGTCTGACTATCCAAATTAAATATGGGACTGGTTTGGATAGAAGTCCCTTGTGATGGATCCCATAACCTATGATACTACGTACTATCATCCCGACTTCACACTCCAACATGGTCATTCCATTCGCACCGTATATTGCATTACATCCGCGGCATATAACATTTTGGGTTACTATGTTTCTGCATTTATATGATCTAGATACGGCTGATGGTATTCGTGAACTCGTCAGGAATTATATATTGCATTGCATCCTCAACATCTGATATTTGGCTCTTTATGACTCTTCATTTGCATAGCTGATCTGTATTACATACTCTGATATTGTTTGACTCATGGACTTGTCAGTATTTCCGCTTACTCTGATATTGTATGATTCATCATCTTACCAATATTTTTGATATTGTATTATTATAACATTATATTAAATACTTAACACTTACCTTGTGCACATACTTACACCACCTTCTAAGCTTTCTATAAGCTTATGCATGATAAATGCGTGCAGGTGATGTTAGGTTGCAGCAACATGGAGCTTGGAGCATGTAGCTAACTTCTGGAGCTTTGATTTTGACATATGTATTTCCCTTTCAGCATTGTATTCAAATATTTATATTAGTGGATATGTGATGATGATGTTGCTTTTGTGATTTGGATAAACTTGTGGTTATGCTTCTTACAAGATAAATGTACGTTGGAAAATCCTCCTTATAGGATTTCAGGATCGGAACCTGGCATATGGGCGCTAGGAGCCAAGAATGAGGTACTACGGAGGCTATCAGTACCGAATTTCGTGATCAGGATTCCTATGAGTCTGATTTCCAGGTTTGGGGCGTGACACCAGGACACAGCCGTAACTTAAGAGTAGGAGTATATGGTCGAGCTTCTGGAGCTTCCGTTATTATTATCATTGTATTTCCTTAATGCACATTGTACCTTAAAGTTTTTTATCATAGTGAATTTTATGATGGTATCTTGGTCATTATTCGTGGGTTATACTTATGGTTATGCTTATTACAGAATAAATTCAGTTGAAAAATCCTCCTTTTATGATCCTAAGATCGGAACCTAGTATATGGGTGCTAGGAGCCGAGAATGGGATACTACAAAGGCTTTCGATGTCGGATTCGGTGATCGAGAATTTTGTAAGCCTGATTTCTGAGTTTGGAGCGTAGCACCTGGGTTAGAGTTTGGATATTCCTCTCTTTGGTTGCTTGGAAAATGGTGGAGAAAATAAGAGAGAGAGAGAGATGCAAGGAGAGAGGGATGGGTGTGTGTAAGAGAGAGATGGGTGAGATTTGACTTTTGGATGAGAGAGGGTTAGGTGCCATATCTTGTTGGTAAGAGAGGGATGGGCTAAGTATGGGTTGTACTTGACTTGTACTTGATCGATTGATGTGATAGATTGGGTAGAGATTCTCACGGGATTCGCAACGCACAACATTTCTTTGAGATAAATGCGAGCCCACAACTCCTAGTTTGGGTATCACATCGGTGCACAAGTCATGGTGTTGGAACTGCGGTGACGGCTTGGTTGCTAGGGTATAGATTTCGAGTCAAGTCGATTCAGATATAAGGGATGCGACTTAGGGTCGCGCGCAAATACCAACTAAAGTGGCGGGTTGCCGGAATTCGATGGGGAGGATTTTGGGATTGTAAGGAACGGTACAGACTAGGATACAGGCCTTACAACCAATCCTCCGAAAGATCAATGATAATGCATATATTATGGATCTTTCGGATGACATGGAGATCTCGTATACTTTCAACGGCGTGGACCTCATCGAGTATCATGAACAGAAGCAGGACGAGAACTCAAGGATATATTTTTTTTGAAGTGGAGGGGACTGATGTAGAGCAAGTCGCAGATAATTTCATGGCCAAGATGGACCGGAAGAGGCCCGATCGCAAGCAGAAGTGATCCGCACCGTCAGGACATTAAATTAGGCGTATCTCGCAATCTAGAATGAGTTATTCGACGTACCATATATGATTTTTGGGTAGGACAAGCTACTTTATCCACCCAATCTTGTTACGCCAGGTTGCGCATGTCGAATTTATGAAATACCATCAAATCGACGGTCGAATTCCCATTTTATTTTTATTTTTACTATTTATAGTAAGTTTTAGTTTGAGTATAACTCTTCATCCTTTGGGCTTTAAGAGTTGCGCCCAATATGAAAAGTGCTTAGAATAATTAGGAGAACGTCGTGATTCAGCCAAATAGGACACTTACTATTTTTGGCAAAAAACCATGCACACTAGTGGAGATCATGATCATTTATAAATAGTAAGTTTACTATTTATAATAAGTTGTAAATTCTATGAGTTTTAGTTGTAGTTTGATTCCGAAACTTCTCCCATGGCTTAATATCCCTATTTAAAGGGTTGTGAACTCATTTATTTCATTCATTAATTAAATTATGAATTTTCTAAAATTTATTTCTATTTTATTATTTCTTTTCTTGTGTATTCGAGAAGTCTCCATGAGGAGTTCAAAGAAACGCCATGGATTCTGAGTAGTTATCCTCGAGGAAGGTGGTGCTCGACCTCTACTTGTCCTTCTACAGGAGAGAGAATTCAACGAGACACCTCGTCAGTTACAATGGTCCAAAGGATCATTATAATTTATATATGGCTAACCATCATCTCTCATAATGTTGAAACTTCTTTAGTGGGTGATTGATTTTTTAATTATACACACACACACACACACACACACACTTGCATTTCCTCCCTCAAGATGAAAAGTCATTGTTTAGTGTGGGTGTATTCACCACCGGTCAATAAGGTGTATTTACACCATTTACTCACTACAAAGTCTCTCTTGCAAATACATATAGAGACAATGACCACTGTAGACAAAACCTTTTACCCAGCGATTTTTATCTAGGAATATAAACTTAAGTTACCAACTTAGACTAGCACGTGCGGATAGCAACTTTGAGGACGGAACTACCCCTCCTTTTTACTGTCGTTGCTTTTCCTCTCCCTCCCTTCTCTCGCTCCATTTTTTTCAAAAAAAGGACGAAAACTCACTGCTACATATGTTGCTTGGATCGCACCATGCTCTAGCTGGATCCCACCCTCTCTATTCACCAACATTATCTCATTGTTCCTAAAAATGGTCCCTCCACGGAAGAAAGTACGCATGACAAGTATGATATACATTTACCTAAATGGCATAAATTTTTTGTGGGCCATTGAAATGCCGAATGAAGCTACCATCTTGGTTTTCAGTTCATCCATGCGAAAATCATCCTATGAACATGATGGATTACAAGTAAAACATCATTGTAGGGGCATAACAAGGTTTCTACGGTGGAAACACTGTTTCCTGTGGTGTGATCCACTTGATATTTCAATATGCCACCATTTTGGGCTGAAACCCTTGCTTTAGATGGAAAAATGGATGAACGTCATGGATGGTCCACATACATTCAAGGCGGGCCCAACTCAAATTTTTTTATTTTTTATTTTTTATATATTTTACTATTAATTTTTTTTTAGTTCTTTTAGGTTAGCTTGTTAGTACACACCCATGTCAATACACACACTCCATGTTGGCCACCCCCGCTAGGAATCAATACCAGGACATCAAGTGTTGACATGAGGTATCTCTACTCAGTCTGCCAATTGAGCTATGGATCTGGGTCTGCCCAACTTAGTTAACTCAGCACTATAAGTGCATACTGAAAATTTTATGAACCGCTCTGTCAATTTCATTAATTGTTCGATCAAATTCACCGAAGAGAATTTCATGTAAATCTCGGGCAATTTCATTGACTGATCGGTCAAATTCAACAAAGAAAATTGTTAGGTTAGGTCAATTACATTTAAAGTTCATTCTAATTCATGTTAGCTTCACCCAATTTCAAGCTTGCCTCACTCAAATTGATGTTTCCCTTGCTCAATTTCTCGGTTGCCTCGTTGAATTTTTTCATTGCCTTGCTCAACTCCTAGGTTCCCTCGGTCAATTTTTAGGTTCCCTTGCTCAATCCTCGCTCCAATTTCTACGTTGCCTCGCTCGCCTTGCTCAATTTCTAGCTTCCCTCGCTCAATTCCTAAATTGCCTCGCTCCAATTTCGATGTTCCCTCGCTCAAATCCTATGTTGTCTCGCTCAATTTCTAGCTTCTTTGCTCAATTCGTAGGTTGCCTCACTCAATTTCTAGGTTCCCTCGCATAATTTGTAGCTTCCCTCACCTCGCTCAAATCCTAGGTTGCCTTGCTGAATTTCTTAGTTCCCTTGCTCAATAACTAGAATTCCTTGCTAAATTTTTACGTTGTCTCGCTTAATTCCTAGCTTCTTTCTCTCAATCCCTACATTAGCTCGCTCAATTTCTAGGTCGCATCGCTCAAATCCTAGCTTCCCTCGCTCAATTTCTAGCTTCCCTCGCTCAAAACCTAGGATTCCTCGCTCAATTCCTACGTTGCCTCGCTCAATTCCTAGGTTGCCTTGCTCAATTTTTAGGTTCCCTCGCTCAATTTCTAGCTTTCCTCGCTCAAATCCTTGGTTACCTTGCTCAAATGGTAGGTTGCCTCGCTCAATTTCTAGCTTCCCTCGCTCAATTCCTAGGTTACCTTGCCAAATTCCTAAGTTGCCTCACTCAATTCCTAGGTTACCTCGCTCAATTCCTAGCTTCTTTCGCTCAATCCCTATGTTACCTCGCTCAATTTCTAGGTCGCATCGCTCAAATCTTAGCTTCCCTCGCTCAATTTCTAGCTTCCCTTGCTCAAAACCTAGGATTCATCGCTCAATTTCTACGTTGCCTCGCTCAATTTCTAGGTTGTCTCGTTCAATTTTTAGGTTCCTTTGCTCAATTTCTAGCATTCCTCGCTCAAATCCTAGGTTGCCTCGCTCAAATCCTAGGTTGCCTCGCTCAAATCCTAGGTTGTCTCGCTCAATTTCTAGCTTACCTGGCTCAATTCTTAGGTTACCTCGCTAAATTCCTACGTTGCCTCGCTCAATTTCTAGGTTCCCTCGCTCAATTTCTAGCTTTCTTCGCTCAAATCCTAGGTTGCCTCGCTCAAATGCTAGGTTGCCTCACTCAATTTCTAGCTTCCCTCGCTCAATTTCTAGGTTATCTTGCTGAATTCCTACGTTGCCTCACTCAATTCCTAGGTTACCTCACTTAATTTCTAGGTTCCCTCGCTCAATTTCTAGCTTTCCTCGCTCAAATCCTAGGTTACCTCGCTCAAATCCTAGGTTGCCTCGCTCAATTTCTAGCTTCCCTCGCTCAAATCCTAGGATTCCTCGCTCAATTCCTACATTGTCTCGCTCAATTTCTAGGTTCCCTCGCTCAATTTCTAGCGTTCCCTCGCTCAATTTCTAGGTTGCCTCACTCAAATCCTAGCTTCCCTCGCTCAATTCCTAGGTTACCTCGTTGAATTCCTACATTGCCTCGCTCAATTCCTACGTTGTCTCGCTCAAATCCTAGGTTGCCTCGCTCAAATCCTAGGTTGTCTCGCTCAATTTCTAGCTTCCCTTGCTCAATTCTTAGGTTACCTCGCTAAATTCCTACATTGCCTCACTCAATTTCTAGCTTTCCTCGCTCAAATCCTACGTTGCCTCGCTCAAATGCTAGGTTGCCTCGCTCAATTTCTAGCTTCCCTCGCTCAATTCCTAAGTTACCTTGCTGAATTCCTACATTGCCTCACTCAATTCCTAGGTTGCCTCGCTCAATTTCTAGGTTTCCTCGCTCAATTTCTAGGTTTCCTCGCTCAAATCCTACGTTACCTTGCTCAAATCCTAGGTTATTTTTGGCCACACCACCTACACCACCCCCTCCTAAAAGACAATGCCTATGAAGATATAATGAAGATCTCCCAACTATTGTATTGATTTCAAATCAATCTAGTTTATTTAAGATAATAACAATCTCCAAAGATTTGGCCTAAAATCAAAAAATGCACCAAACATCCCAAAATCTTCAATAATGTTTTCCAACAGCCCATAATTCAGCTAATGGTATTGCTTTCTTTCCTCACTCTATTCTTGATCATTTGGAAATTGTGGATCAAAGAGGTTGTGGAATAGTGCAATGGGAACTTCACTTTGTTGTTAGTGCTTGAAATCATAGAAGATGTCCTGTGTTCTACCATACAATTGGCTGCTTCATAGTTGGTTTTCTCCTCCAAATGGGCCTGTGAGGACTAACAATGCAACACTTGCTCATTTAGGCCATGTATCAGCGAACTAAACCGTTGGAATACTTCCCAGATACATTCAAATGTTTTTTGAATGTGTTAGTGAAACACATGATTTCTTATTAAGCACAGTAAGCACTGTTACCTTCATCAATTAACTTCCCCTGTCACTGACATGGTCAGGGTGCAGTTCCTGTATTGATGACTCAAGCATGACGGTTATGCGCATTCTTTCAGGTGGATGTTACATGTGGGAGGATTGGAGCTGCATATTTCAGATTCAAGCATCTAGTACGTCTCTTGTCAAGAATGCACATGATTGGAGTGGCCTGACCATTTGGACAGGCCATATTTATGTATTTGCTCAAAATTGATGGAGCAGACCCGGATGTGCGTTAGAGCTATCCGAAAAAGCGGGGGTCCCTAGAAGGTGGGAACCGCTGTTATGACCATGATGAAGTTGTCCATTTTCTATGGATGACATTGGAGGGTCCTGGCCATTTGGACAAGCCGTGTTTATGTATTTGCTTGAAATTAATGGAGCAGACCCGGATGTACGTCGGAGCTATCCGGATGAGCGGGGATCCCTGGAAGGTGGGAACCGCTATTATGACCATGATGAAGCTGTCCATTTCCTATGGACAACATTGGAAGGGCCTGGCCATTTGGACAGGCCGTGTTTATATTTGTATTTGTAGGGACCACACCCTTAACCTAAACCCAAACCCATTCTCAAATCCAAAAACCTATGACATAAACCTAAACCTTAATCTAAACCTTAATCTAAACTAATAACTTATAGCCTAAATCAAAACCAAAACCTAGACTTATAACCTATAACCTAAATCAAAACCTATAACCTAAACTTAAACCTATAACCTATAACATAAATCAAAATCAAAACCTAAACCTATAACCTATAACCTAAATCAAAACCTATAACCTAAACCAAAACCAAAACCTATAACCTAAACCCGAACCCATTCTCAAATCCTATAACCTATAACCTAAACCTAAACCTATAACCTATAACCTAAACCAAAACCTATAACCTAAACCAAAATCAAAACCTATAGCCTAAACTCGAACCCATTCTCAAATCCAAAAACCTAAAACCTAAACCTAAACCTTAACCTAAACCGTTAACCTATAACCTAAACCGAAACCTATAACCTAAACCAAAACCAAAACCTATAAACCTAAACCCGAACACATTCTCAAATCCCAAAACCTATAACCTAAACCAAAACCAAAACCTATAACCTAAACTCGAACCCATTCTCAAATCCCAAAACCTATAACCTAAACCTAAACCTAAACCTTATCCTAAACCTGTAACCTATAACCTAAACCTAAACCTATAACCTATAACCTAGACCAAAACGTATAACCTAAACCAAAACCAAAACCTATAACCTAAACCCAAACCCATTCTTAAATCCCAAAACCTATAACCTAAACCAAAACCAAAACCTATAACCTAAACCCGAACTCATTCTCAAATTCCAAAACCTATAACCTAAACCCGAACCCATTCTCAAATCTCAAAACCCAAACCCAAACCTAAACCTAAACTTATAACCTAAACTCAAATCCCTAAACCAAAACTTATAGCTTAAACCCGAATCCATTCTCAAATCCCAGAACCTATAACCTAAACAAAAACCTATAACCTAAACCCGAACCCATTCTCAAATCCCAAAACCTATAACCTAACCTAAACCTATACTTATAACCTAAAACTATTCCCAAATCCCAAAACCTATAACCTTATCCTAAACCTATAACTTAAACCTAAACCTATAACCTATAACCTTAACCAAAACCAAAACCTATAACCTAAACCAAAACCAAAACCTATAACCTAACCCGAACCCATTCTCAAATCCCAAAATCTATAACCTAAACCTAAACCTTATCTTAAACCTATAACCTATAACCTAAACCTAAACCTAAACCTAAACCTAAACATTATCCTAAACCTATAACTTATAACCTAGACCAAAACCTATAACCTAAACCCAAACCCATTCTCAAATCCCCAAACCTATAACCTAAACCGAAACCCAAACCTATAACATAAACCCGAACCCATTCTCAAATCCCAAAACCTATAACCTAAACCTTATCTTAAACCTATAACCTATAACCAAAACAAAAAAAAAACCTATAACCAAAACCTGCTCAATTTTTAGTTTGCCCCGCTCAATTTTTAGTTTGCCCAGCTCAATTTCTAGTTTGCCCCGCTCAATTTCCAGTTGAGCGGGGCAAACTGAAAATTGAGCGGCTCAAACTAGAAATTGAGCGGGGCAAACTGAAATATTTTTTTTTTTGCTATGTTGCTTTTATGGGTCCCATCATAATGTATGTGTTATATCCAAACCGTCCATATATGAGTGGGGTAAACTGGAAATTGAGCGGGGCAAGCTGAAAATTAAGCGGGGCAAACTAGAAATTAAGCGGGGTAAACTGAAAATTGAGCGGGGTAAACTAGAAATTGAGTGGGGCAAACATGAAATTGACCCCACTATCAAAATCTAGTTTGCCCACCTTTTATCCAGCTGTTTTTATGAAAGAATTCAAACTTACTTTTACAACTTAGACCTCCACTTGCGGAGACCCAATTCCAGGATGAAAATACCCCTCCTTTTCACTGTTGTCCACTTTTTCTCTCCCTTTTTACTATTTGATTTTCATCTCCCTTTCCAGGATAAGATTTAGGTTCAGGTTTGGGTTTAATTTTGGGTTTTTAAGTTTGGGTTTAGGTTTAAGTTAGGGAGTTGAGATTAGGATTAGGTGTATGTTTCGCTTTAGAGAATTGAGTTTAGGTTATAGGTTTAGGAAAAGGTTAGGTTTAGGTTATAAGTTTTGGGATTTGGGAATAGTTTTAGGTTATAACTATAGGTTTATGTTAGGTTATAAGTTAAGGTTTAAGGATAGGTTATAGGTTTTAGGATTTGAGAATGGGTTCGGGTTTAGGTTATAGGTTTTGGTTTAAGTTATAGGTTATAGGTTTTGGGATTTGAGAATGGGTTCGGGTTTAGATTATAGGTTTTGGTATTGGTTTAGGTTATAGGTTTTTGTTAAGGTTATAGGTTATAGGTTTAGGTTTAAGTTAAGGTTAGGTTTAAGTTATAGGTTTTGGGATTTGATAATGGGTTTGGGTTTAGGTTATAGGTTTTGGTTTTGGTTCAGGTTATAGGTTATAGATTTAGGTTTAGGTTTAGGTTTAGGTTATAGGTTTTAGGATTTGAGAATGGGTTCGGGTTTAGGTTATAGGTTTTGGTATTGGGAGATGAAAAGTGGACAGCAGTGAAAAGGAGGGATATTTTCATCCTAGAATTGGGTCTCCGCACGTGGAGGTCTAAGTTGTAAAAGTAAGTTTGAATTCTTTCATAAAAATAGCTGGATAAAAGGTGGGCAAACTAGATTTTGACAGTGGGGTCAATTTCATATTTGCCCTGCTCAATTTCTAGTTTGTCTCGCTCAATTTTCAGTTTGCCTCGCTCAATTTCTAGTTTGCCCCGCTTAATTTTTAATTTTTCCCGCTCAATTTTCAATTTACCTCGCTCATATATGGACGGTTTGGATATAACACATACATCATGATGGGACCAACAAAAGCAAAAAAAAAAAATTTCAGTTTGCCCCGCTCAATTGAGTGGGGCAAACTGGAAATTGAGTAGGGCAAACTAGAAATTGAGCGGGGCAAACTGAAAATTGAGCGGGGCAAACTAGAAATTGAGCGGATTTAGGTTATAGGTTTTAGTTTTGGTTTAGGTTATAGGTTATAGGTTTAGGATAAGGTTTAGGTTATAGGTTTTGGGATTTGAGAATGGGTTCGGGTTTATGTTATAGGTTTGGGTTTCATTTTAGGTTATTGTAAGACCCGTGTCCTAGTCCGTACCATTTCATTGGCCTCCGCGGTCCTTCCGGTCGAAATTCGGCAATCCTCGACCTGTATACGACGTTTACGCGTGAACCTAAGCCAAGTCCCGCATATCAGAATCGACTCGACCCGAAACCTATACCTTAGCAACCGCGCCGTCACCGCGGTCCTAACGCCGCGACTCGCGGATTGACCCGATACCAAGGGTAGAAGATGCAGGCCCGCATTCAATTCGAAGAAACACCGCGCGTTGTGAATTACGAGGGATCTCTATGAGATATCCCATCAATCAATGTCAAAGTACAACCATACCTCAAGTACAAGCCTCATCCCTCCTTTTTTCCTCAAGTCAACTCTCTTTCCACCTCACCATCTCACTTTATAAAAATTTCAACCATAACCATCCCTCTTTTACCCATTTTTCAAACCAACCCATACTCCATTAATTACACCCATCACTCCAACTATATCTTTTATTATTCTCTCTCATTTCTCAAAAATCTCCCAAGCAAAAAATTTTCATATGTCCAAGCCTCCCCAACTCTCTCCCAAATCACAAGTGTGGCCTACCCTCTCATCTCTCATCCTCACCATCAAAACTCCATCGCCATCGTTGATCGTTGTGCATAAGTGTATACAAGTCATAAGGAACAAGGAGGAGTGCAAGAGGTGGGTGATCGACCGTTAGATTTCATTTCTTTTTATAAAGACCCCTTGTATTGGGGCCTATAGTGATGTACGAATTGTAGTGAGGGGCCCATAGTGGCGGGGTCCCTCTATTTTACCGGTGTTCTCTTTCTCTCTTTCTTTCTCTTTCTTTGATGTGATTTCTTGTAGCCACCATGTGCAAGGTGATCTTGGCCGCTTGATCGTGAGGCCCATCTTGCAATGGGCTAATTGGACGGCCAAGAAGATGGGAAAACACAAATATCATGTTGATCCAAAAGGTGGGCCACGTTCATGTGAGACCCACCTTAATTTGTGGGCCACGTATATGTGGCGCCCACCCTAATGTTTGTGTTTATCCAGGCCGTCCAGCGTCCCTGGACACTGGACGTGTAGGTTGGCTAACATGGAGTGCGTGTACAGACGTGGGTGTGTACTCCCAGTTAAGTGTGAAGTGACATGGGTGTACTATGCATGGGGTGGGCCACTCATGTAGGCCCCACCTTGATGCATGTACTTAATCCAAGCCATCCATCCTCTTCCTCAGATCATTTTAGGCGTTGAGCCAAAAAATGAGACCGATCCAATTATCTGGCGGGCCATGGTATTAAAAATTCTAGTATTTTCCGTTAAAACTTGAGAAAATGATTGCTGGGGTCTACAAGAAGCTTAGACCGACTTGAAACTTGGTTTGGACCCCTAATTTTCTGGGACACATACAATGGACGGGGTAAATCTAGTTAATGTGGGTCCCACATAGGATTAAAAAAATAAAAATAAAAGTTTATATACATAGCATGCATTTGCTGCCATGACGTCCAGAGGACGTCCAACGTTAAAAAAAAAAGGTGGCGCCCATTGGCTCGAATTGTGGACCCTACCATGATGTATGTTCTATATACATGCCATTCATTTAATAGGTCCCCTTTAATGATGCGTTGGCTCCAAACATCGGCCATAAAAAGTTCTTGGACGGCCCACACCATCATCATTCATATGATGGTATGCCAAACCACATGGAATCAAATGTTGGGGTCCACATGCGGCTTAGACTCACCTGAAACTCGATTTGGACCATTAAATTGGAGGGACACACACAATGAATGGGTTGGATTTTCCTAAGGCGAGCCCCACCTACCAAAAACCACGTGATTCCCTTAAAAATAAAAAAATAATATATATATAAAAAAAGAAAAGATAGAAAGAAGTGACGGACGGACTGGCTGGGGCTCACGGCCCCAGCTGTGGGTCCCATGTGATGCCTTTCGAACATCCATGCCATTCACTAGGTGGCCCCTTAGGGCAGTGGGCCTCCTTCCAAATATCAGCTGTATACGAAACTCAGGTGGGCCATACCATTTAAAATCATGTGAAGACATGCCTGAAACATATAAAAGCACTTGGTGGGGCCTACCTGAAATTTGGATACAGCTTAAAATTGGTCTAGACCCTCAGCCAAGTGGGACGCACATAATGAGTGGGCTGGATTGGTGAACCACCTTATGGTGAGCCCCTGACTGTGCCTCATGAACCGGTTGGATGACAAAGAAACGTTACGGTGGGCCCCTGGTCCCACGTAACCTCATGAACCGGTTGGATGACAAAGAAACGTTACGGTGGGTCCCTGGTCCACGTGACCATATGATTAGGTGGGGTGGCAAATAAATATTACTGTGGGCCCTACCTTAGTCCACGTGATCTTATGAATAGATTGGGTGGCAAATAAACATTACAGTGGGCCCTAGGCCCATGTGACCCTATGATCAGTTTGGGTGGAAATAAACATTTATGTGGGCCCAGGTGGGTGGAAAATAAACAGTACGTGGGCCCGGGTTGGGTGAAAAATAAATATTACAGTGGGTCCTAGGTCCAGCGACCATATGAACAAGCTTGGATGGAATATAAACATTCTTTTCGGTGGGCCCAAACCCATGTGACCTTATCAACTGGTTGGGTGGAAAATAAACCTTATGATAGACCCCACATGGGACCCACTGATGTATGTATTGTAATCCATACCCTCCATTGTTATGGGCCTCACTATAAGGTGACCATCCTTCCCATCCCTATGGAACCCTCCATAATGCACGTGTTTCATCTAAACTGTACAACCATTTGGGGATTATTTTAAGGCCCACTTGGATGCATATGGGCTCATGTATTTAGGCCCATTTTATCATGTATATGGGCCCAATGTTGAGGCCCACTTTAGTATATATGGGCCCATGTATGCAGGCTATCTTGATGTGTTTATAGGCCCGTTGTTGGGGCCTACCTTGATATATATAGGCCCACGTTATCAGGCCATTGTAAGGCCCACGTGTTATGACCCATTGCAATGCACATAAGGCCCATTGGTGCAGCCCATTGATGTGGCCCATTTGATGAATAAAAGGCCCATATGATATGGCCCATTTGAGGTATTTAAGGCCCAATGGGATGTACCTAAGGTCCATTGCAATGTGTGATTCCAGCGCGGATTATGTAATAATGTTTATGACGGTTGTGCCTTAGGAGCAATGTTGGTTTGATGTCCACATTGCGAGTATAATGTTGGTTGGATGTCCACATTACGACTCCCCCTAGGGCCCATTGATAGACCGTACTTGTTGTGTGTCTGCCGTCTAGGCCACCTCTGTTGTAGGGATAGTGCATCACCTTATAACATGCTTAGTATAACTCCATGACGCGTAGACCATTTGATGTATTTGGGGCCCACTTAATGAAGCCCGATTCGATGTATTTGGGGGCCCATTTGACTTGGCTCATTTGATTCAACCATTTGTATCGGTCTATTTGATCAATCTGCTTGTATCGGTTCATTTGGTTGATTTAGCCCATATGATCGATTAAGCCCATCTTGATGTATTTGTGGCCTGGTGCTGAGGCCATATATGAGACCCATGTTATGAAGCCCACTTTGATATACTTGTGACCCATCTAGACGGGTATGTTATGAGTAGTCCCACTTGCTGCTTATGTAGGGCCCACCTGTTGTGTATGTAGCCCTTGTATAGAGCCCATTGTGGCGTATATCAAACCTTTGTATGAGGCCGTGGGCCCATTATGTGTTTGGCTTTATGTGGGTCATCCCTTGGGGCAATGTTGGTTAGATGTCCACATTGTCGAGGCCGATTGTGATATCAATTATGAGTATGTGACTGCACAGCATTATGGTACATGCTCATTCGCATCATCTGTATGTTTGTTATGAGATGTGATTGATCATTGCATATGTCATTGGGCAGGATGATATGAGACTCTCTGATAGGCGGAGGTTCTCCCACATGAGCGCACGACATGTGCAGGATTGATGCATGATTGAATTGTATGACTCATGCATCTTGCATTGTGTTGTGATTACTGTACGCCCTAGTGACATCAGGGTCGTAGCCTTCACAGGCACATCGTGGATGGCCAGATGGGACACCAAAAATCTGTTTGAGCATCGGGCTACTATAGATGGCCTTGGGTGAAAATTTCTAAACACCCTCTTGGTACCAGAGGATGCTCCAACGTCTAGACCGAGTGGGTAGATGAGTGTTGAGTGCCGACTTCCAGACGGTTACGCTCTCCACTGTGTCGTGGTCAGTTGGAAGGGGGTGCAGCCTTACCCACCTGAGCGCAGGGGAAAAAGTTAGGCTGAGTTTGACCAGCTCACGGAATGGGTCCGCTATTGACGTGCCGGATAGGTATTAGTAGACTATTGGCCAGGCGGATAGTGAGGTTTCTTACGCTCACTTGGACTGTGCGGCTAGGGAGAGCGGCTGTTTCATTTGGAGTGTAATAGACCCTGGTGATTTCTCAGAGAGTAACCATACTAATATGTAGACTTATTGAGTAGGAATTGCATACTCATGCATTCATTCATTCACTATCCACTCAGGCTGATTGTGCGCATCTATTTGTTACATGTACCTTCGCATGATTAGGATTTCGGTTGGGCACGCGACTAACTTGAGATCAGGGGTTTACCACATTGAGTTTGACTATCCAAATTTAGGTATGGGACTGGTTTGGATAGAAGTCCCTTGTGGTGGACCCCGTGGTGTGCGATATTACGTACTATCATCCCGACTTCGCACTTCAGCTTGGTCATTTCATTTACATCGCATATCGCATTACATCCGCACGCATATGACATTTTGGGTTACTATGCTTCTGCATTTATACGGCTTAGATACGACTGATGGTATTTATGGGCCTATCAGCATGTTTTCATATTACTCTGATTTCGTATGATTTATGATCTTGCCAGTGTTTCTGTAACACCCCGGATTTTGGCCAATCTGGGATTTGACGTCCTTAGACAGTGGGTCAATTAAAACACCTGAAAAATCGTTCAGAACCCAATTCCATAGCCAAAGAAACCACTTAGGATAAATTTCTTTAGAAACTAAGCATAAGTTAGCTAGCGCAACGTTGGAGTGGCTGGGAAACAGTCCCTGATTACTTTAAATACGTTCTACAAGGCCCAAAGCGAGTGGAACCAATGGTGCTATAATGCTCTAAAACCTCGGACCAAACTCTAAGCAGGTTTGTTCTCTGGACCACTTTGAATCTTTGTATTGGATCTAGACCGCACGTCGAAAGTCCGATACCTCCTATCTTAGACCGTTAGAACCGTCTAGCTGGACTTGACACTCATTCCAAAAATCAAGTCAAACCGATGATCACAGGCTATTTCATTGAGCCCGGACCGAAGAGAGTGTGAATAGGGACATAGTTGGAATTTCAAATTCAAATCTGGCACACAAATTTGACGCATCAGTATTAAGCATTCTGACCGTCAGAATACAGCCAAATTACACCCTTGGATCAGGAAAAATATCTATTATATATCACGAGACTTATAGGCCTGATCTTGGTGCGGTGACCGTTAAACTGAAACTGGGCCGCCACGTGCGATCTGGGAACCCAACCGGTCTGAAAACTGGATGTGTGCTAGATCCAGTATGCATGAGCTTAAGTCCGACCGCATTTGGCCTGGGGACCTCCAGAAATACCCTTTTGGACCGAAACGGCCCCGATTTGGTTAGGCACCAAGTAAACATTGTTCCCAAGCCTATTTTGGGAATGTTTTAGGCTATAAAAGGGGTTGAAACCCTCACTCCTCTCTCCCATCCGAATTTGAGAGAAGCCCTAGCTTGGGAGAGAGAAAAAGAGTGAGAGATTGTGAGAGAGTGGGAGAGTTCTTCCTGCCACTCGTGATACGTGTTGCACGTGCTTAAGCAACACTCCTCTACCGCTTTCCCGGCGATTCCACCGCGATCCTAGGTAAGTAAAAACCCTAAATAGTTGTTGATTTGAGTTTCCCTTGTTTCCATAGCGATGTAACTTATGGATCTCGTGTATTAGATTCCTTATTCGCCGTAGACGAAGCGTATATGCTCCGTTCGAATTCTCATCCCTAAAAGGGAAAAGGTGCGGATATTAGACGCTTTGATTGACTGTTTCCAACGCTTTCAATGTCGTTTAATAGTAGATTCTTGACGGCATCGCCGTTTGACATGTACAAAATGCTCTCCGTTTCCCGTTTCGTAAGCTAACGAAGAATATGAGATTTAGGGCATTTTAGTCATTTGTAGGAAGTACTGTTTACATTCATATTTTGCTGATGTGATTGACATGGTTTGTTGTCGCATTAGGAAGTTAGGAATGCGTGCATAATTAGTTTGGCGAAGAGATTCGCCTAGTTGCGCACTTTGGGTCGACATACTATTTGTAGACTTAAGTGTGTAGTGTATGTGTTTGTATAAATGCTTGTATTAGTATGTATTGAATTAAATGATGTTATTTGATAGTTTGTGATTGATTTTTCGATTATTATGCTGACCTAAATGATTTTCTACATGTTGACAAAAGGCATGATTTCATTACATGCATGGAATGTATGTGCTTGAGGATTTGCTTAAGTTGAATATGCATGGGAAGTATGCCTTGAAGATTTGCTTAAGTTGAATGTTATAACATGTGCTAACATGCTCACATGATGTATTTCAATTCCAATACCTTTTTATAGTGTTAATGTAATTCCATAGATGTGTGGGACTTGACTTAGTCCAGGCAGTCGGTAACCGAGCGAATTCGTGGCTGACTGGTCATAGCCACGAACGACGCGTCGATGAATGTGATTCGTGTTGAGAGTTGGCGGCAGTGGTTAGGCCACGCGAAGTGTTTTACGCACTTCATGTCGTTCAATTCGAGATGCGATCGCGCTAGTCGAGCCCGTCAAGTAACCCGACTGGCCAATGTTTGTTCACCTTGTATGTATCATAACTGCTTGAACCTAGGGTACTGAACTTACCATTGTAAACCCTGTTAACCATGGTACCTTGATCCACGAAGACTCATGAGCCGGGCATGGTGGTATGGGACACCGTGGTCGAGCTGTCGGCCTACGCTGGGGCCACAAACCTCCCCGTAGTGACCAGTGAGCACCTATGACTCGTGAGCAGATTATGGTGGTATGGGACACTATATTCTTGCTGTCGGCCTACACTGATAAGGTGATGGGGGAGCGGTGCAACGAGTGCGAGCAACAGCCCTGGCAGCCCTTTGTAGTGACCGCGAGCGTATTCTGAGTCTACGGGAGGCGACGACCCTTCCGTAGCAGTAGAGTACAGTAGGCCTGTATTGATAAGGTGATGGGGGAGCGGAGCAACGAGTGCGTGCAACAGCCCTGGCAGCCCTTGCAGCGACCTACAAAATATACATCGTATGAGATTACTAGGAGTGACGACCCTAGACAGGATCTGTGTTGGGATTGATACAAGGGAAGTACCTTAGTTTTCCAATCCTGCTGTTTGAATGGATTAATAACAACTTGGTAATCATATCACCATAGCATTGCATGTGCCTGGAAGATGTGGAGCACTCTAGGGAGTGTGGCATGCCGCGGTCGTAAGATGTTGCCGTATGAGGGTGATCGTCGGTGAGGGCATACATCACGTCATGTCATAAATGCATTAACAACAGTATTAGGATTGTTTGATTTACTGCTTTACTATTATCGCATGATTGATTTGATAACATGTTAATCTTTGCTCTATTATTCCACTGAGTTAGCTACTCACTCCCACGTTACGGGACGGTGTTCCTGGACACCCACCAGACCTTTTGTGATTGCAGATGATGGCGCGGCCTGCGAGGCGGAGCTGGACTTGATGATGAGGAGGAGGATCCCTCCTTTATGCATGTTCTGATCGACGGGATTACAGGGAGGTTGATTAGATACTTTGACATTTGTCATTTTATATTTTGTAGCGCACTCATGTATATTCGTTTCATCTACTTTTGGAGTATACATGTATGTATATAACCTGGTAACATGTTCACACTCTGGAGACATACAACAGTTTATATATGTTATACATACTATTACAGACTTCCGCTGGTTAATTTAACTGTCTCTGGAGTAGGATATGCTGTTCTGGCTTAATTTCACTCATGTTTAATACATTATCACAGACAACATTCAATCATACATATCTATGTTGCATAAATAACATTTTGGAACTCGGGAGTTGGGTTTTTGCTCGACCCCCCGATTTTCGGGATGTTACAGATGGTATCAGAGCATGATTTGGATTAAACCGGGCCTGGGTTATGGTCACGCGACGTACGCTGTCACTTTCTTTGACTTAGGTGGGTACGAGAAGGGTCTAGAAATACTTCTAGGATCCCAGATTCGCCAATAGGCGAAGTCTATTCATTTCGATCGCGTGATCGAGTCCGTAGCGCATCTAGGGTCGCGTAAAGCAACCCGAATAGCTCCTAGGTTGTAGGTAAGTGGGTTGAGATGTTCTTTGAACAATTCTAAACCCGTAAAAGTGAATCCTTGGGTCATGGGACAACCACGACCCCTGTGTTCAATCGTCAGGGCTTAAAAACCCCCGTTTCACCGAAAATCTTCGAAATTCTTCCTCTCACCACCCCAATCTTCAATTATTTCTTATCCATTTTATATTAGGCATCAATACTAATGTGAAAATAACATAAAATCTTACTTTCACAAAATTTTACAGTGAATAGTAAAATTTCATGAAAAATGGCCATAAGGCCATTCTAACTTCACTTTCTTTAGCAACTAATGGTTTAGATGGATGTACTAGATCCTTCTACCCCAAAATCATATGCTGCATGATAGGGTTTTGTATTCGGGATTGAAGATTGGACCCAAAAATCTTCGAATGGATGTTAAAAATGTATTGGCCTCCCTAGGGCAATCTACAATGAACTAGAGTGTGCACCATACCTTTTTGGAATCCCTAGGGCAAGAGGAATCCATCCCATATGGCCTCAGAGGCCAGTTTGCAACTTCACCGGCGATGCCATCGCCGGTTCGGCGATGCCATCGCCGGTTCGGCGATGCATCGCCGGCCGGCGAGCTCCGATGGGGCCGTCCTTCGGGCGCACCCCCTTAAACAGGGTCCACATCACCCCTATGCACCTCCCACCCCAAGAAAACCCCAAATATGGGTACTTCCTTCACAAACAGCCCCTCCCCTAGCCCCATTTTCGTTTTCAGCTGCCCTATCCCAAAAATTCATGATTCCAAACCACCCTAGATCCATTCCCTGCCAAAAACGACCACCCTCCGTCATTCCTTTGAAGTTGGCAGCCCTCCCTCTTGAAGATTTCATCCGTTGGAGCTCCTAAAACCCCAAAATCGAGCTGAAATCGTGAGGTGCTCCATTCCCCTTTTTCATTTTCATTTCTTTCTGAAAATACATCCTAGGGAAGCTTGAAGCATCCCTCTACAACGCCTAGATTTCATTCTGTCCCTTTGGGCGACCATTTCTTCGCATTTCCTCCATTTTCCATGGCTATTGTTAAGGCTGTTTCAGCCTTTTTCCTCCCTTTCCATCGTTCTCTCTCTCATGTCCCTTTTATTTGAGCCTTTACCCTCTTTTTGGGTCTCAGAATCATGCTAACCTCAAATCCCATTTCTCAACTTTCTCCGTTTGAGAAGTATTGAAAACACATGGCCGATAGAGCTCTAATGGGCAACTGACAGTATTGAACTTGATAGTATTCAAGAAGGTCAGTCGGGACCCTGGTAGAAGTCCTTTGGTAGAATTAGGCATCTATGTCGTTGTCCTTTAGCTTGTTTGACTACTGTTGAAATTTCTGTGTTGTTTTGTTGTTAGGTAGAAAAATGTGTTTGTGTTGTGGTTTGGGCATAATATAGCCAAAATTTGTCGAATGGAATGCATGTTGTTTCATTTCGCTATAAAATATTGTCCCTAGATTGGGAGTATTATAACTCCCTGAGATCCAGCCTACAAATTAATTTTTATCCCCACCCACCCTCCTACCAAGCATACCACATCCAATCCTGCCATGGGACTAGGAATGCAGTTCCATTTAATACCACTAAGCGCTACCGGCCACATAGGCTCTAGGTGTTTTGGTTCTAGTGTTAGCACTCCTAGATTTGAAGGGTCTGACGACATAAGAAATCCAATTCCATTTAGACAATTTTGATCCTAAGCGATAGAGCAATTCCCTGTATTAGAGATGGTATGAAACCGTCTAGTGTATAGGCTTAGGTCTTGAATTATAGCGAATGAAATACAGACTAGCCTACTAGTTACCTTAAGTAGTGTACAGCCTGTATATGCTAAGGACTTGTAGGTTAGATTTGGTTGAAGTAGAACCTTATTCCTTCGACAGATCCCCTTATGACTTATAGACTACTGTTGTTGCCCATAGGAAGGAACCATTCACTCTCAGGGAACATTTATAAATCCCTCAGATTGAACTTAGAATGGACTAGCACGCCCCTTAGAATTGCCATCCCCAAGGGTTTATTGCATTCGGGAACGCAGAGTAAAGGAACTGCATGTACGCGATGTATTCGCGGTTCGAATCGACTTCTTAATCCTAGTGGTTCCCAATAAATCCAATGCTCTGATCAAGCAGAAGATCGGCATCGACTCGGATTAAGAATTGATACAATAAATCTTCTGTTCTAGCTAGACAGAAAGTCTATGTATCCGGCTCAGACCTACTACATAACCTTTATTCTGTGATGGCCCAACCACCTACAACCAAACGGGATCACATTGCCTTTTGGGAAATGGCGAGGACTTAAAGCCAGTAGAGAATTAGGCATCTTGCCACCAACTCATACCTGCCCCTGACCTTAACCACAATAGATATTAGGCTCATCTCTATGATCATAGATACCAATGCCATAGAACGCATCATTAGCAAGGAAGACCATATAGAGAAAGGCTGTTTCCATTTTAGGTTAAGGATAGCCCCTAAGTTGCGCCTCGTTCCGATATACTGATCGATGCAAATATTCTTCAACCTTAAGTAAAACCAAGTTTTAAGGGGGGTAGAAGGAATTAAGTCCAATCCAGTTAGATTAGTTAACGCTACCGTTCGATCAAAGTGGCGCAGCGGAAGAGCGGTTGGCCTCTTTCCCACTGGCCCAGGATCGAAACATTTGAGTTAGGGTGTATGTACGATTAGGTTATTAAATAGGATTTGAACCTTCCTTAGAGAAAGTACTCCTTGTCCTTCGCCAATGTCGGGGACGACATTGTGTTTTAAGGGGGGTAGATTGTAACACCCCGGATTTTGGCCAATCTGGGATTTGACGTCCTTAGACAGTGGGTCAATTAAAACACCTGAAAAATCGTTCAGAACCCAATTCCATAGCCAAAGAAACCACTTAGGATAAATTTCTTTAGAAACTAAGCATAAGTTAGCTAGCGCAACGTTGGAGTGGCTGGGAAACAGTCCCTGATTACTTTAAATACGTTCTACAAGGCCCAAAGCGAGTGGAACCAATGGTGCTATAATGCTCTAAAACCTCGGACCAAACTCTAAGCAGGTTTGTTCTCTGGACCACTTTGAATCTTTGTATTGGATCTAGACCGCACGTCGAAAGTCCGATACCTCCTATCTTAGACCGTTAGAACCGTCTAGCTGGACTTGACACTCATTCCAAAAATCAAGTCAAACCGATGATCACAGGCTATTTCATTGAGCCCGGACCGAAGAGAGTGTGAATAGGGACATAGTTGGAATTTCAAATTCAAATCTGGCACACAAATTTGACGCATCAGTATTAAGCATTCTGACCGTCAGAATACAGCCAAATTACACCCTTGGATCAGGAAAAATATCTATTATATATCACGAGACTTATAGGCCTGATCTTGGTGCGGTGACCGTTAAACTGAAACTGGGCCGCCACGTGCGATCTGGGAACCCAACCGGTCTGAAAACTGGATGTGTGCTAGATCCAGTATGCATGAGCTTAAGTCCGACCGCATTTGGCCTGGGGACCTCCAGAAATACCCTTTTGGACCGAAACGGCCCCGATTTGGTTAGGCACCAAGTAAACATTGTTCCCAAGCCTATTTTGGGAATGTTTTAGGCTATAAAAGGGGTTGAAACCCTCACTCCTCTCTCCCATCCGAATTTGAGAGAAGCCCTAGCTTGGGAGAGAGAAAAAGAGTGAGAGATTGTGAGAGAGTGGGAGAGTTCTTCCTGCCACTCGTGATACGTGTTGCACGTGCTTAAGCAACACTCCTCTACCGCTTTCCCGGCGATTCCACCGCGATCCTAGGTAAGTAAAAACCCTAAATAGTTGTTGATTTGAGTTTCCCTTGTTTCCATAGCGATGTAACTTATGGATCTCGTGTATTAGATTCCTTATTCGCCGTAGACGAAGCGTATATGCTCCGTTCGAATTCTCATCCCTAAAAGGGAAAAGGTGCGGATATTAGACGCTTTGATTGACTGTTTCCAACGCTTTCAATGTCGTTTAATAGTAGATTCTTGACGGCATCGCCGTTTGACATGTACAAAATGCTCTCCGTTTCCCGTTTCGTAAGCTAACGAAGAATATGAGATTTAGGGCATTTTAGTCATTTGTAGGAAGTACTGTTTACATTCATATTTTGCTGATGTGATTGACATGGTTTGTTGTCGCATTAGGAAGTTAGGAATGCGTGCATAATTAGTTTGGCGAAGAGATTCGCCTAGTTGCGCACTTTGGGTCGACATACTATTTGTAGACTTAAGTGTGTAGTGTATGTGTTTGTATAAATGCTTGTATTAGTATGTATTGAATTAAATGATGTTATTTGATAGTTTGTGATTGATTTTTCGATTATTATGCTGACCTAAATGATTTTCTACATGTTGACAAAAGGCATGATTTCATTACATGCATGGAATGTATGTGCTTGAGGATTTGCTTAAGTTGAATATGCATGGGAAGTATGCCTTGAAGATTTGCTTAAGTTGAATGTTATAACATGTGCTAACATGCTCACATGATGTATTTCAATTCCAATACCTTTTTATAGTGTTAATGTAATTCCATAGATGTGTGGGACTTGACTTAGTCCAGGCAGTCGGTAACCGAGCGAATTCGTGGCTGACTGGTCATAGCCACGAACGACGCGTCGATGAATGTGATTCGTGTTGAGAGTTGGCGGCAGTGGTTAGGCCACGCGAAGTGTTTTACGCACTTCATGTCGTTCAATTCGAGATGCGATCGCGCTAGTCGAGCCCGTCAAGTAACCCGACTGGCCAATGTTTGTTCACCTTGTATGTATCATAACTGCTTGAACCTAGGGTACTGAACTTACCATTGTAAACCCTGTTAACCATGGTACCTTGATCCACGAAGACTCATGAGCCGGGCATGGTGGTATGGGACACCGTGGTCGAGCTGTCGGCCTACGCTGGGGCCACAAACCTCCCCGTAGTGACCAGTGAGCACCTATGACTCGTGAGCAGATTATGGTGGTATGGGACACTATATTCTTGCTGTCGGCCTACACTGATAAGGTGAT
The DNA here is from genome assembly GCA_037074715.1 of Magnolia kwangsiensis. Classification (NCBI taxonomy): domain Eukaryota; kingdom Viridiplantae; phylum Streptophyta; class Magnoliopsida; order Magnoliales; family Magnoliaceae; genus Magnolia; species Magnolia kwangsiensis. The sequence goes on from CM073574.1 coordinate 132,332,728, forward strand.
GGGGGAGCGGTGCAACGAGTGCGAGCAACAGCCCTGGCAGCCCTTTGTAGTGACCGCGAGCGTATTCTGAGTCTACGGGAGGCGACGACCCTTCCGTAGCAGTAGAGTACAGTAGGCCTGTATTGATAAGGTGATGGGGGAGCGGAGCAACGAGTGCGTGCAACAGCCCTGGCAGCCCTTGCAGCGACCTACAAAATATACATCGTATGAGATTACTAGGAGTGACGACCCTAGACAGGATCTGTGTTGGGATTGATACAAGGGAAGTACCTTAGTTTCCCAATCCTGCTGTTTGAATGGATTAATAACAACTTGGTAATCATATCACCATAGCATTGCATGTGCCTGGAAGATGTGGAGCACTCTAGGGAGTGTGGCATGCCGCGGTCGTAAGATGTTGCCGTATGAGGGTGATCGTCGGTGAGGGCATACATCACGTCATGTCATAAATGCATTAACAACAGTATTAGGATTGTTTGATTTACTGCTTTACTATTATCGCATGATTGATTTGATAACATGTTAATCTTTGCTCTATTATTCCACTGAGTTAGCTACTCACTCCCACGTTACGGGACGGTGTTCCTGGACACCCACCAGACCTTTTGTGATTGCAGATGATGGCGCGGCCTGCGAGGCGGAGCTGGACTTGATGATGAGGAGGAGGATCCCTCCTTTATGCATGTTCTGATCGACGGGATTACAGGGAGGTTGATTAGATACTTTGACATTTGTCATTTTATATTTTGTAGCGCACTCATGTATATTCGTTTCATCTACTTTTGGAGTATACATGTATGTATATAACCTGGTAACATGTTCACACTCTGGAGACATACAACAGTTTATATATGTTATACATACTATTACAGACTTCCGCTGGTTAATTTAACTGTCTCTGGAGTAGGATATGCTGTTCTGGCTTAATTTCACTCATGTTTAATACATTATCACAGACAACATTCAATCATACATATCTATGTTGCATAAATAACATTTTGGAACTCGGGAGTTGGGTTTTTGCTCGACCCCCCGATTTTCGGGATGTTACAGTTTCTGATATTGCATGATTATTGGTTTACCAGTATTTCCGCTTACTCTTATTACTCTGTTATTGCTTACTTGGCACTTACCTCGTGCACACACTTTCACCACCCACTAAGCTTTCTATAAGCTTATGCACGATAGATGCGTGCGGGTGGCGCTAGGTTGCAGCAGCATTGAGCTTGGAGCGTGCAGCTGTTTTCTGGAGCTTTGATTTTAACATATGTATTTCCCTTTCAGCATTGTATTCAAATGATTATATTAGTAGATATGTGATGATGATGTGCCTTTATGATTTGGGTAAACTTGTGGTTATGCTTCTTACGAGATAAATGTATATTGAAAAATCCTCCTTGTAGGATCCCAGGATCGAAATTTGGCATATGGGCCCTGGGAGCTGAAAATGGGGTACTACGGAGGCTATCGGCATCGGATTCGGCGATCGAAATTCCTGTGAGCCCGATCTCTGGATTTGGGGCGTAACAGTTATAGGTTTGAGGATTTGAGAATGGGTTTGGGTTTAAGTTATAGGTTTTGGTCCAGGTTATAGGTTATAGGTTTAGGATAAAGTTTAGGTTTAGGTCATAGATTTTGGGATTTGAGAATGGGTTCGGGTTAGGTTATAGGTTTTGGTTTTGGTTTAGGTTATCGGTTTTAGGATTTGAGAATGGGTTCAGGTTTAGGTTATAGGTTTTGGTTTTGGTTTAGGTTATAGGTTTTGGTTTTGGTTAAGGTTATAGGTTATAGGTTTAGGTTTAGGTAATAGGTTTAAGATAAGGTTATAGGTTTTGGGATTTGGGAATAGTTTTAGGTTATAAGTATAGGTTTAGGTTAGGTTATAGGTTTTGGGATTTGAGAATGGGTTCGGGTTTAGGTTATAAGTTTTGGTTTAGGTTATAGGTTTTAGGATTTAAGAATGGATTCGGGTTTAGGTTATAGGTTTCGGTTTTGGTTTTGGTTTAGGGATTTGAGTTTAGGTTATAGGTTTAGGTTTAGGTTTGAGTTTGGGTTTTGGGATTTGAGAATGGGTTTGGGTTAAGGTTATAGGTTTTGGGATTTGAGAATGGGTTCGGGTTTAGGTTATAGGTTTTGGTTTTGGTTTAAGTTATAGGTTATAGGTTTAGGTTTAGGTTATAGGTTTAGGATAAGATTATAGGTTTTGGGATTTGGGAATAGTTTTAAGTTGTGAGTATAGATTTAGATTAGGTTATAGGTTTTGGGATTTGAGAATGGGTTCGGGTTAGGTTATAGGTTTTGGTTTTGGTTTTGGTTATAAGTTTTGGGATTTAAGAATGGGTTCGGGTTAGGTTATAGGTTTTGGTTTTGGTTTAGGTTATAGGTTTTGGGATTTGAGAATGGGTTCGGGTTTAGGTTATAGGTTTTAGTTTTGGTTTAGGTTATAGGTTTTGGTTAAGGTTATAGGTTATAGGTTTGGGTTTAGGTTATAGGTTTGGGATAAGGTCATAGGTTTTGGGATTTGGGAATAGTTTTAGGTTATAAGTATAGGTTTAGGTTAGGTTATAGGTTTTGGGATTTAAGAATGGGTTTGGGTTTAGGTTATAGGTTTTGGTTTAGGTTATAGGTTTTGGGATTTGAGAATGGATTTGGGTTTAGGTTATAGGTTTTGGTTTTGGTTTTGGTTTAGGGATTTAAGTTTAGGTTATAGGTTTAGGTTTAGGTTTTAGGTTTAGGTTTAGGTTTGGGTTTTGGGATTTGAGAATGGGTTCAGGTTTAGGTTATAGGTTTTGGAATTTGAGAATGGGTTTGGGTTTAGGTTATAGGTTTTGGGATTTGAGAATGGGTTCGGGTTTAGGTTATAGGTTTCGGTTTTGGTTTAAGTTATAGGTTATAGGTTTAGGTTTAGGTCATAGGTTTAGGATAAGGTTATAGGTTTTGGGATTTGGAAATAGTTTTAGGTTATAAGTATAGGTTTATGTTAGGTTATAGGTTTTGGCATTTGAGAATGGGTTCAGGTTAGGTTATAGGTTTTGGTTTTGGTTTAGGTTATAGGTTTTGGGATTTGAGAATGGGTTCGAGTTTAGGTTATAGGTTTTAGTTTTGGTTTAGGTTATAGGTTTTGGTTAAGGTTATATGTTATAGGTTTAGGTTTAGGTTATAGGTTTAGGATACGGTCATAGGTTTTGGGATTTGGAAATAGTTTTAGGTTATAAGTATAGGTTTAGGTTAGGTTATAGGTTTTAGGATTTGAGAATGGGTTCGGGTTTAGGTTATAGGTTCTGGGATTTGAGAATGGATTCAGGTTTTGGTTTTGGTTTTGGTTTAGGGATTTGAGTTTAGGTTATAGGTTTAGGTTTAGGTTTTAGGTTTAGGTTTAGGTTTGGGTTTGGGTTTTAGGATTTGAGAATGGGTTCGGCTTGAGGTTATAGGTTTTGGTTTAAGTTATAGGTTTTGGGATTTAAGAATGGATTCGGGTTTAGGTTATAGGTTTTGGTTTTGGTTTTGGTTTAAGGATTTGAGTTTAGGTTATAGGTTTAGGTTTAGGTTTTAGGTTTAAGTTTAGGTTTGGGTTTGGGTTTTGAGATTTGAGAATGGATTCAGGTTTAGGTTATAGGTTTTGGAATTTGAGAATCAGTTCAGGTTTAGGTTTAGGTTTTGGTTTAAGTTATAGGTTATAGGTTTTGGGATTTGAGAATGGGTTCAGGTTTAGGTTATAGGTTTTGGTATTGGTTTAGGTTATAGGTTTTAGTTAAGGTTATAGGTTATAGGTTTTGGGATTTGATAATGGGTTTGGGTTTAGGTTATAGGTTTTGGTTTTGGTTTAGGTCATAGGTTATAGGTTTAGGTTTAGGTTTAGGTAATAGGTTTTGAGATTTAAAAATGGGTTTGGGCTTAGGTTATAGGTTTTGGTATTGGGAGAGGAAAAGTGGACAACAGTGAAAAGGAGAGATATTTTCATCCTGGAATTGGGTCTCCACACGTGGAGGTCTAAGTTGCAAAAGTAAGTTTGAATTCTTTCATAAAAATAGTTAGATAAAATGTGGGTAAACTAGATTTTGACAGTGGGGTCAATTTCATGTTTAACCCGCTCAATTTCTAGTTTCCCCGCTCAATTTTCAGTTTGCCCCACTCAATTTTCAGTTTGCCCCACTTAATTTTCAATTTGCCCCGATCATATATGGACGGTTTGGATATAACACATACATCATGATGGGACCCACAAAAGTAAAAAAAAAAAAAAAAAAAATCAGTTTGCCCCACTCATTTTCTACATTGCCTCGCTTAATTTCTAGCTTGCCTCTCTCAATATCTAGATTCCCTCGCTGAACTCCTATGTTACCTCGCTCAATTTCTAGCTTCCCTCGCTCAATTCATACCTTGTCCTGCTCAATTTTCAATTTACTCACTCAATTTCATATTTGCCTCACTCAATTTCTAGTTTGACCATGAAGTGATTGAAATTGACCATGAAGTGAATGAAATGTATTTTCGACCATCGACCTAATGGAATCTTGGAATTTAACTAGGTTGGTTGGCTAAAGTAGCTTCTCCTACCCCAAAATCATATGTGGTACGTCAAGTAACTAATTTTAGTTTAGAAGATATTCTTGTTAAATGAACAAAGAAAGAAATGAAAAAAAAAAAGAGAGAGAAAAATTTATACACACACACATATTTATATAAACATGTATTAAAGAAAAATGTAGGTACAATAAAGTTCTCCATGTAAAAAATAAAAAAGAAAAAAGAAAAAAAAAGTGCATTATAGTTATGGCTATGGTTATAATCCGTAGCCATAGGCCAAGCTATAACCCCATCGACCGGGTTGACCCAGTCGACCCCAACTCACTGGCTTCTTTTTCAGTTTTTTTCCCTTTTCCCTGTTGTAATTCTCACCGATTTTTGTGGGTCCCATTATGAGGTATATGTTATATCCAAACCGTCCATCTATTCGGTGAACTTGTATTAAGGCTTGAGATGAAAAATAAGACAGATCTAGCTATCAAGTGGACCATTGCAACCCTACCATTGAAACCCTTTTAGGGGTTACAGAAGTTTTGGATCATTATGGAATTTGTTTTTCCTCTTCATCCAGGCCTTTATGACCTTATGAATAGATTGGATGGAAAATAAATGCTATGATGGGCCTTACAAAAATTTTTACGGTGAAAATCAATTTCCCCGCTGCTCTTTATGGTGTGGTCCATTGATTTATGGATATGATTTTTTTTTTTGGATAATGCTCCGAAATGATTTTGAAATATGGATGAACGTTGTGGATATGATAAATACATAGCTGTGGGGCCATGTAACTTTGATCTCTCCTAAGCCGTTCGTACAACTCTCAGTTGGAGGAGCGTCAGCTCTCGTCTTTGCAGTGAAAAGGAGGGGTAATTTCATCCTCAAAGTCGTTGTCCGCACGTGCTAGTCTAAGTTGGTAACTTAAGTTTGTATTCCTCAATTAAAACCGCTGGATAAAAGGTTTTTCCTACAGTGGTCATTTTCTCAATACATATATGCATGAGTGAATTCAAATAGACACCTCATCAATTGTGGTGGTCCAAAGGACCATTATAATTCATACATATTTGCATAATGACTACTTGGAATCAAGGTTTCAATACTCCAAGTAATTGAGAGTAATTGTTTATTTATTCCGCATTATATCAAAATATTTATTATTGTCCTATTCACCCCCCTTTAGGACATCGATAGATCATCTTTGAATTGTATTAAAGGTAAATAGACCAGAACCAAAAAGAAATGTGCAACAAGGAGTGTATAACTCTTAGAGGTGATATATACAGACATTTATGAGTCATTCCCTACAATATCTTGGAGTGGACACAAATATTTTATCACCTTTATAGATGACTATTCTCGTTTTAGGTAGCTCGTGAAAAATAAGATGCATTAGATGCTTTTAAAATATATAAGGATGAAGTTGAAAATTAACTCGATAAGAAGATTAAGGTCATTAAGTCTGACCGTGGTGGTGAATACAATGGTAGATATGACGAATTATGTGGTAATCCAGGGTCATTCACTAGATACCTAGAAGATTGTAGAATTATCGCCCAGTACACCATGCCTGGTACTCTAGAGTAAAATGGTGTGGCTGAAAGACATAATCGCACCCTTATAGATATGGTGTGTAACATGATAAACAATGCGGCATTGCTAGAATCTCTGTAGGGTGATATGATCAAAATTGCAGTTCATACCCTTAATAGGATTCCCAACAAGGCTATAAGTAAAATCCATTTTTAGTTGTGAAATGGGAGAAAGTCACGTCTCCGATATCTGTATATTTAGAGATGTCCTACTGAGGCCAAAGTTTACAATCCGCATGAAAGAAAGCTCGATCCCATAACCATAAGTTGTTTCTTTATAGGACACCTAGAAAGGTCAAAATGTTATTGATTTTATTGTCCTTCCCACTCTATTAGGATTGTTGAGACTGTGAATGCTAGATTCATTGATGACATTGAAAATAGTGGGAGCACGAACATTATGAATTTTATATTCGACGAAGAAAGGATTGTCACTCCCGTCATAGTCATTCTAGATCATGTGGATATGAATCTTACAGTTGAGCTTGTAATCACTGCAGGTCACTATGATGAACCTCTTATACAGCCCATTGATGAAGTATATCAAAATCACACTCAAGAGGGTGAGTCATTAAGAAGATATAAAAGAGAGAGGAGTCCTGTAAATCGAGACGATTACATCGTATATTTGTAAGAGCACGAATTTGACATAGGGGTGGAAAATTATCCTAAATCCTTTACACAAGTCAAAAAGAATTCTGACCTTTCTTGTTAGATTAATGTCATAAAGGATGAGTTAAAATTCATGAAGGACGATAAAGTATAAGATCTTGTTAAATTACCCTCATGAATAAAGCCGGTTGGTTATAAATGGGTATTTAAAACCAATGGGAATCCAAGGCAAACTTTTTGTCAAGGGTTTTAACCAACGTGAAGGCATTGACTTTAAGGAGATTTTCTCACCAATATTTAAGAAATACTCATTCAGGATCATAATGGCTTTTGTAGGTCATATGAATTTGGAGCTACATCAGATTAGGGGTGTACATCGAGTCGAACTGAGTCAAGCTGGCCTCAGCTCGACTTGGCTTGGTCACTGACTGACGTCAGCTCGAACTCAGCTCGGCTCGGTCCTCGAGCCTGACTGGCTAGCTCGGCTTGGTTCGGTCAGCAGGTCGCACCAGCTCGGGCCGAGTTCGAGCCAAGATTGAGCCAAGTTCGCCATTGAGGCATTTCCACAAACACCTGAACTACAACTTCAAAATCCCATTGTTTTACAAACAGAGGCAATGGTTTTATGAGTGTTTTATCAAACACCTTCTAAGCAACATAAAAACCAAGAAAAAAAAGAGAAAAAAAAGGATATTTGTTTCACGCATATACCTTCCTTGCCACCAGCCATTTTGTTGAGTCATTTTATTAAACAGTTGGTGAGCAACATCAATGGAAAAGTAACCGAGTCACCAAACTGGTTCGATTCGAGCTGGATTTGATCTGAGTCGAGTCGAGCTAGGGCCTGCTCGAACTCAGCTTCGAACTGAGTCGAATTGAGCTTTTTCGAGTCGAGTCGAGTCGAGCTAACTGAGCTAGCTCGATTCGTGTACAGCCCTACATCAGATGGATGTAAAGACTATTTCTCAATGGGGATCTAAATGAGAACGTATATATGTTACAATTTAAAGGTTTTGTAGCCGATGGCTTAAAACATCTAGTTTATAAACTAAAGAAGTCCATTTATGGGTTGAAATATGGGTTGAAACATGCATTACGACAGTGTTGCTTGAAGTTTCATGAAGTGATTTCATCGTATGGTTTTGTAAAAAACCCTACAGATGAATATATTTACATTAAAAACAGTGAGAATAAGTTTATTATATTGATTTTGTATGTTGATAACATTTTGTTGGCTAGCAGTGACATTAGGATGTTGAGCGACATCAAGAAATTCATATATCAAAGGTTTGAGATGAAAGACTTTGGTGACGCCTCTTATGTCATCGACATTGAGATTTGTCTTGTCAGATTATGTAGATTGCTTAGCCTGTCACAAAGAGCCTATATTAATAGGGTACTCAAATGGTATAACATGCAAAACTATGCTCCTGGATAGTACATCACCCATTGTAAATGGTGATAAATTCGGCCAATTCAAGTGTCTTAAGAATGATTTGGAAAATAATCGAATAAAGGATAGGGAGTGTCATGTATGCTTAAGTCTGCACGCGATCGGATATTGCCTTTACAATTGGAATATTGGGAAGGTATCTATCTAATCCAGGAATGCAACATTGGATAGCTGTAAAGAAAGTGTTGTGCTAACTATAAATAACAAAGGACTTCAGACTCATATACAGAAGATCTGATCAGTTAGAGTTGGTTGGTTACTTAGATGCAAATTATGCTGGCTGTGTTGATATAAAGAAGTCCACCTTAGGCTATGTCTTCATGATGGTTGGTGGGGCTATGTCTTGAAAAAGCATAAAACAGTCAACCACAACCTCATCCACATGGAAGCTGAGTTCATTGCTTGTCATGAGGCATCTAATCATGCATTGTTGTTACAATGTTTCTTCTCAAGTTTACGGGTACTGGAGCATATCCCTAAACCGTTGAGAATATTTTACGATAATTCAACTGCGATTTCATTATCTAGTAACAACAAACATTCATCCATGTCAAGACACATCAACATTAAATATCTTATTGTAAAGGAAAGAATTCAGAATTGTCAAGTGTCTGTGGAGTTCATCGGCACTAAGTAAATGATTACAGATCCTCTCACTAAAAGGATCTTTATCATGCCTTTTTAGGAGCATATAACATTCATGGGAGTCATTGATCCCACAGATGTTTTCAGTTAGTGGGAGTTAAGTGTGCTTTATTTTCATAGACATTGAAGATACCTCACTTAATAAAATTTTAATAATTCTGATATAAAGTTATTTTTCTGTTTCTCTCTAAATATGCACAATTTGTTATAAGCAAGTAGAACTAAAGTCATATCTCGTTGGAGACATTTAAAAGCTCCAGGACCTCTTAAGAATAGGCACATATTATCATACTACGTGTGTAATCCTTATGCCACACTTCCTAATTTCTGGTCTATGTCGTTAAGATCAATATTATTTGTGATCGTGCTTAGTCTTACTCCGCTTAGATTAAATGTTATAATGACTATCGTGATCCAATACTAGTGGTCATGATGGATCGGATTGTAATAGCATTGCCTGTATTATCCGACAATTATATTGGCAAACCATTCAAATGTTTTCTTCAAAATTGAAACGTCTTTTTCTTCTTCAAAGATTAATCATTGACATTAATCAATGTAGCCCAAGTGGGAGAATATAAGAATTCTATAAGGTGAGACTTATTGATCAATGGTTTGGATTGTCCTAACTGTTTGATAGTATGATCGGGAATACCATTGGCCCTCATTCAGTTGTGATACATGAAAAATCGTGTAAGGGGTGGTGTGCTATGATTGTGATACACACACAACGTTATAGTTGAACTGGGATTACCAAATTCGTGTGAAGCCTTAAGGATAGGAGTTTCGATGGGTTCCAAACTCATCAACCCTCCATCTTATAAAAACAAGGCTGGGTCCCCAATCCTACATACAACAAAAGTTAAAATTCTCATCTCAGGGCTTCTCTAAGAGTATAAGGAGAAGAAGACTACAACATCAAGCCTACAACGATGACGTCTTAACAAAGTACGCTATCTAGTTCATCTGATCTCCATATCTGATGCATAACACAGTCCTTGCAATTTTGCATATAGATTACATAATCTACTATATGAAGATATTTGAGGCCTCAATGATTATTTTGAAGTGTATGTGTGTATATGTGTGTGCATGTGTGCGATCATCTACGCATCTTCACATCTAAAAAAAAAAAACTCTTTGCCGAATTGAACACATCGAAGAGCATTCGTAAACCTACCCATGCAGGTTATTACAACTTTACTTATATATGCACTCCTCAAATTATGGTTTAGTAAACAACACCACTTTGTCAATAAATAATCATTATGTTTTAGACATTGCAGTCAAGATGTTAGCAAGTTATTGTTGAGAGGCAATATATGGAAGGCTAATTTTACCTACCAAGTAATATTTTACTTTTTATTTTTTATTTTTACAAATGAAGGGGCAATTGACTTATATGTGCTTGGTGCACTTATGCAAAACAGAATTGAAAATGAATTGAACGCCATTGGTATTATCTACGTATAAAGGAGTGCAAGGCTAAAAGGGTATATGTGAGTCATGTACCTGTCAACCTTGTAAGATTATCTTACTATAAGTTGATGACTTAATCCGATATTTGAACTATATATAAGACTTAGACACCATGAGTCGTTTCTCACACTTTTGATGATATAAAATGATCACCCAAAAATATACATCATCCAGCAGAAGTGGAGTGACATGACATTTGATTGGAATATGCCCAACCTGCATTAGCATAAGCTTTGAGGAAGCTAGATAAAAAGAAAATCCTTCAATGGTAGATACTACGTGCATAATGACTACACATGAAATGCACGAAAGGTGATCGTTATCATCAAGTTTATGGGTCCCATTCTTTCTGAAGAATAGCCTGAACTTCATACTAGTTAAACGATCTTGACCATCTGATTTTCTCTTTTAATTAGAATGGATGAATCTTATGTTTTGAACCGTTGGATTGACAGCTACCAATTGAATTGCCAAGACCACCTTTGAGTATGGACCATCTATGATGAGTACCACTTTTTATATGGTTCAGATTTTCTTATTTCCATGGTTAACTGGGGAAATCTGGTATGACCATTGTTTCACAAGTGGGTCCATTTAATGAACTAATCAGGGCTGTCTGCTTTGGTGGGCCACGAACTAGAAACATAAACTCCATAGAAGATCTCAATCTATTATCCAGAGCATAAAACACCTAGGATCTTTAGGCCCATCATGTTGTATATGTGAAATCCACTCCGTCCATCAGCTAATAGCCCTTATATTCTCCGTTCATTTGAAAGATCTGACCGATTAAAAACTCCTATTGGCCTCATCGATGGAAACAATATAAAACTGCACCTAATAAGTTCATGCATTGCATCCTTCCTGAGTTTTGGATTAGGCTAGTTTTTGTATATTACCTTCATGATTCACACCTGATAAACGATTTTGATGAAAGATACATAACAAGGTGACTTTACACACAAACCTATGGTTGGCATCCCTTTATTGTTCCTGTTAGTGCGGTCCACACGAGTTGTGGATCTTTCTGATGTTTGGCCCCAGGGCCTAGAATCAAGGATACACCTAATGGACGGGAGTGGATTTTATATATACAACTAGGTGGCCCCAAAGAGCTTGGTTGTTTTACAAGTCCATGTGAGAAGATTGTTGAGAGCACCACTCCCAATGGAAGTTGGGCTGGTCCAATTGGTATTTCGGGCATGACCAGCTTCCAATCTGGCTTGAGATGGAATACTAGGCCCCGTGGCTGGCCCAGGCTTAAAATTTAAGCCCGTTTAATACACTGCCTGACTAGAGCTTCATTTAAAAGCCCATAATCCAGGCCTCCTTAGGATTTAAAGGGCATTTTTTGAAATATACCATGCATGATGGGCCATAGTTAATGGACAATCCAGATGGTGCACAAAAGTGGGTGGTCGGTCTTCGGCTCTGGCCTTTTTTTTTTTCTTTTTTTTTTTGTTTTCTTTTTTTTTTTTTTTTTTTGTTTTGTTTTGTTTTTTATCATGGATTTGGTATGGGCTGTTCTCTAGCTTTTGCTTTGCTTCTACTCTGCATAAGCACGTAAAAAAATACAAGCTTGCTTCATATTGTATATGTAAAATCCACTCTGTCGATCAAGTAAGAAGCCTCAGTTTTAACTGTACATACAAAACATCAGACCATTAGAGAATTCATATGGGCCACACTAATTAGAATAATAAAAATTGTGCCTAAAACCTCTATGCTTCTGACTTATGAGTCAGGCTGTTTTTTAAAATCTTCCTGAATCATGGGTCTCATGAAAGATACACTATGGTTTATATCCAGCTGTCCATGAGCCTACGGTGATAGGTCCGTCCGAGGCTGGTTCATAGCTTCGGGACACTCAGTGACCATAAAAAATCATAGTAATATAAGTTTACTCAAAATCAAGATGACACGGTGTTAGTGACCATATATATATATATATATATATATAATGTAATGTTATGTATACATTCATGTTAGATAAAGGAATCATTTTGTACAGGAGTTGGGTTATTTATCATGGGACCTCATTTTTATGATCCTCTTAATCAAGCAAGGCCATTTATCAAGTCATTACCTACATTATGTGTATCATTTTGGCACACTTTATGATACCAGATTAGTAACTTAGCCACATTGATTCCTGGATTTACTAGCTGGATCAACAAACTATGCTTCATGCATCTCAACTAGTAAGATTCTCTTCATTAAATTAAAGGGCAGAAAAGAAGGATAAGGAGTCCATGCTACCAGCAAATGTCCAAGTCCACCTGTCTATAGCTTTCTTTTATTTCATTAGTATAGAGCTGTTTGGCATGGGCACATATGTAGAAATATATTCAATATTGTTCAAATCACTCAATAGGTGGAACACACTATGTATTGAAGATGTTATCCCATATTGATATTTGTTTATGTAAGATGGAGCATGAAAAAAAATGAAAGAAAAAGAAAAAGAAAACTGAAAATAAGGATACCTTATTAAACATCATGCACCATCTTTATTCTCGTGATCATCATCATTGCCATTGGTATAGTAACTCAAGTTCAAAAACATTCATAGTATTAGGAAGCTTCTTAACAATTTAGGTTCACTCTTTTTTCTTTTCACCTCATCCTTGTTCCTACTAATATTGTTTCTGACATAACATGAACTAGGTAATTTCTTAGCGTGCTCAAGATTTCATTTATCTAACATAAATACCACATTTTTCACTTTTGTTGACATTAAACTACGAATCCCCATGTCTACTTCCTATTTATTGAAACCAGCACAACTTCTGTAAATCTACATCATCAATTGAAGGTGAATTTCTATTTGCTTGGTCTCAACTTGAGAATTTGGATGTCATAAACTTTGTTGGCGGATATTACGGAGTAGTCTGTCTTGAGATGACACTACAACAAAAACGTGTATACACGGCAGTTGCGCTTCTCTTTCATCGGCGCTATGTAAGGCCTACCTGACGGATATCTTAGCGTATATATATATAAAAAAAACCCTACCAGCCCCAACGCAACTCTCTCCTATTTTATTTCCTAACCCCCCCCCCCCCTCTCTCTCTCTCTCTCTCTCTGCAAACCTAGCTCGAATCATTTAGCTCCCAGACCCTACGCCTCTCTCTCCCTCTCCCGATCTCTCTTCCCCTCTCTCGATCTCTCTCCCTCACTTGCATCATCTCCAGATCTCGCACCTCTCTCTCCCTCTCCCGATCTCTTTCCCTCACTTGCATCATCTCCAGATCTCGCGCCTCTCTCTCTCTCTCTCTCTCTCTCTCTCTCTCTCTCTCCCTCGCATCATCTCCAGATCTGGTGCGGCCAGCAGCCCCTGCCCTTCATCTCTTCCCCGGCCAGGTACTCTCTTGTTTCCTAGGGTTTTGGATCTATTTTCTGCACTTTGCAAGGTATTTTGACTGGTTATGGTGGGGATTTACTAGATCTAGAACTAGGGTTTGGATTTCAGAAAATTATTTTTTTAATTATTCATTTGATTGAGATTTCCCTAAATTCGGTTAATTGAATTCATGTGATTGTTTCTTACATTTGTTGGGACCAAACAATCAATCTCTCCTCTTGATTTTCTTTCCTATGTTGCCAATGGCAATTGACTGACTTTGATTTGAATATTGTGTGTTCCGCCCATTCATGCTAACAGAGTCGAGGGTTTATTAATGGATTCTTTAGGTGGCTTTTTATGATGACATGATTTTGCAATTTTTCCTGTTTGTAGGAAATTGCAAATGTGGACACCTGTTGCTTTTGTCATGTGTTTGTCATGTGTTACTGTCAGTTTTACTTCATAGCTCCATGCCAATGTATTTCCAAGAGCAGGGGTTTCATACTTTCCTTATGCTTGCCCTGTTCTTTTGTTGGAGACCCTGGTTTTTTCATTGTCCTTACATTACATTGTATAGAGCATGTTCTACTATAGGTTCCTGTGCTCCCTAGCTTAAGTGTTTATTTCAGCTTTATAGATACAATACAGGTGGTGTGTGCTCCCACTTTCTTTGAAAAAGCAAAAACATGAAGGAATTGTTAATGTGAAGCTCTCATCAGGTATCTGGGTTCAAGCCTAACTAATCCTTTTGGAGTGCCATCGTTCTAACACAGAATCCATGTTCACCTCCATTTGTACGACTTTTCTCATCTTTTCTTTTTTCCTTTTTTATTTTCTTTTTCTTTGGTAATTTACCTTGACTGTTTTTTCTGATAATCTTGTAATTTGAGAATTTAAAACAGCTAGAAGCCTTTCAAAAGTTAAAATCAGAAAAGGCTTTGGAGGGAAAGGAAGTGTAAGTAATAGAAGCATTGATTAAACATTGTGTTTTTGTCATTCTCTGTTTGCACTGTCTAGATAAGTAGAGCCTCTGAAATCTAGCAGAGCTTCTGATGAAAACATACAACCAAGGGTGCCCCTAGAATCTTGCTTGGCAAGCTTTTCAGCTCCAGAGGAAGTTCATGGTTTTTACAGCAGTGCCTTGAAAACTTCTTAGGCTCCCCCGTAATGTTTATTTTCCAACCAACTTGTTAATAAGGTCATACATAACTGGGTGAGGGGTAAATACAAATATTAGCTTGATTCAAAACTTTTGTGGCCCACAAAATGTTTTTAATGGTCAATCACCATTGTTTCCTGTTGTGGGTCCGCCTGAGATTTGAATCTTCTTTTTTGTTCATGTTATGCCTAAAATGAGTTGGAAAAATAGATGGACGGCGTGGATATACGATACATATATTGAGGTGGACCCATGGTCACGACCTGACCAAACTTGTTCAGGTCTCCACCTGACTGAATCCACACACTGGTTAGAGGATGCCTGAACCTATGCTTTGTTGCCTGGGTCTTCTCTAATTATGCCATTAAAGAAATATGAAATAGTTCTTCACTTATAGATTTAGTCATGGCCGTCAAATTTGAATAGTTATAGCTCTCCTTAGGAAATGATGTTAATAAATATCAGAGAAGGGGCATCACCAGCCAAGATGGGTTTTGTTAAGCTTTCTTCTGTTTCTCTTCTTCTTCTCCCATTCTTCTTACTTACCATGCAACTCCATCAAACTCTTTCAGTTCGAGCTGAAACCAACAGCAAGGTGAGATTATTTCCATTGGGTGATATTTGATGCACCCAAACGCACCCTCAAAGATTTATATATACATATATATATATATACATATATATATATATACATATATATATATATATATATATATATATATATATATATATATATATATATATTTGTTTTATTTATCTAGCATTATCTTAACCGTCCATTCAGATAGAACATGTTTCCCTCCTTGTGAAAATACGTGGGTCGAGCTAAAGAGGCACTACATGTTCATACTCATAACTGTGAACATGTCCTGGCCTTGGACAGTTGGTTGAGAAGACCACCAACAGCCTATCTATATTCGATCTTTGGGATAAGGAATTTTTGTGTTGAGAAACTCCATATCTCGCATGTGTGGCCTCTTCAGTCTTCAAATGCTACTTGGTAATAGAAAATAAAGTTAGATGCATGCAATCTTGGTGTGTGTATATTATACAGGTGTATGTAGTGTACATGGGAGCAAGGCAACATGAAGATCCCAACCTTGTTACAGCTTCACACCATGACATGCTTGCTTCGGTGCTAGGAAGGTGGATAAATTGTCCTACATCACGTCACGGCATAGGCTATGTTACAGACTCACAACATCTATCCTATCAGATGATCTCAACCATCTGAATGGTGGCTTGTGAATGGACAGTTACAGACAGTGGTCCAATTTAATGGCAGGTCCAATTGGACTGTTACATCATCTGGTGGGGGGAAATTGGTCTCTCTCATCCACGATCAGGGCTAGGATATTAACAGTTTGGACCACCACAAGGTGGGCCCATGTGCAGTTTGTTTGACCAAGCAACTTGCTCTATCCAGAATCATATATTTCCTTGTTACAAAAAACTTCAACCCAAAGAACAATAACTAAATGAAATTTTCACACAGAATTTTGTTTAAATGTTTTTCTAGATTAGTCTAACATCTTGTTGCCGACATCTTCCAGCATGTTCATTAGTTTTTAGCTAATTTCTACATCCTACACTCTGCAGCAATGGTTACAGATGATTCACCTTGCCCTTTAACTTGTAAGCATCAAATGGTGACTGTAAAATTCAAAGTAGGAATGTTTAATGAAAAAAAAAAAATCGAAAGAGGAAAAAGTAACTTCAGAAGAGAGAATTCAGAAAATGAACTATACAACTCTTAAAGAATCATCTATTCACATGCATTGGAACCAAGACTTGTTAAATAACAAGAAACAATAGCAGAGTACAGGGAAATAGATGTGAACTTTGGGTTTGGAATTGTTTATAACTGTGGAAAATGTGGTGTTTCCCGACCATCAACCACCACAATATGCCACTTTCAGTTCTTTTTATTGATAATGCATTTTCTATCATGCACTTCAGTTTACAAATATATGCAAATGCTAGTTTTATGAGATCTTGCAAGTTCTGCATTACTAAATGAACTACCATGAGTGTCATTCATTTGATTTGTGAATATTATCAGTTTTTTTGGTCCTTGTTTTTTTTTTTTTCTTTTCTTTTTGTTATTATAATCATTAAGTACCATAGTGTTGGGAAACTCATTTCAAATTGAGTTTAGTTGCTCTAGCTCAACTGCAACTAGGAACTTCAATAGAGTTTCTTGGTAGAGATTCTTGTTTGGAGCTCAAGGATCATTATCATTGTCTAGTCCTTCTCCCATGAATTTGGGGTTGACTAATGAAAGACAGATTGGCATAAATTTTAGGATCGGCTATGAACCACGTATTAACCCACCTCTCTTACCTGTTTCTAGAGGCTCACATTGACAACACTTGCATGCCATAGTCCCACCCAGCATTCATCTCTAGCCAACTAACACATGCACACCCAAAGGGCAAGCAAGCAAAGGAGTGTTGGGCATGAAGCCCACATGCAAATGGAATTTGCTTGAATAATGTAATAAATACAGGCACCCAAGTTGGTGCGGAATATGTTAGACACATACTCGCTCTTTAATCTTCAGCTATCTAATATCTTCACTCTTTAAACTATTTTGGAATGACAAACTCTCAAAATTCCAGAGTTGCAAGAAGCGATAAAAATTATTGAATGGAAGAGAAAAAGAAAAGATAATGAACTTAGGCTAGGAGTAAAGTTTTCTCTAAAAACTATTCTTCATAACATCGAGTAAAGTTTTCTCTAAAAAACTATTCTTCGTAACATCACCATCTAAGAGTCATGCACCCAAAAAGGGCTTTAAATAGCTTGAAAACAATAGGTAAACCATCTTTCAGGCGAAAAAGGCTACACAGTAATGCATATGGAAATAAGAAAAGTTCCCTTAAAACACTACTCTTTTAACTTGAGTGCAATTTTTTCTCTTTTTATTTTTATTTTGTCTTTCAAACAAGCCTTGAACCAACTCAAGTCGACCCCATAACCGAATGAATGGCTTAAGATTTCTTGAGACCAGTTTTTTTCTACCTAATCCACTGATTTTTGCACATAGGTATCTAAACAGTGGGAAACACCTGATGAATGACTTGGATTTCTACAAGTGTCACACCTCAGCACATGTGATGGCATGTAGATTGGGCAGCCTCATATATCGATCGCTTAATATATATGGGTAGCCTCATATATCGATCGCTTAATATATATGGGTAGCCTCATATATGGGGGGCTCATATGTGGCACGTGATGGAATGTAGATTGGGCAACCACATGTGTGGGTGGCTTAATAAACCTTCAACAAGGGAAAGGATTGGCTGGCTTAGGAGTGTGAGTTGGATTTTGGTGAAATCCAAGTCCAACAGGGATTTCTGGAACCTGCTTTTAGGCTTAAAATCTGAGTTTTAAAATTTAGATTTGGGTAATCTGAACAGGATTACAATGAAATCAGGACTAATAAAATTCGAATTCTTCAAAATCCTACAGAAAACAGATTGTCATAGGCACAACCAACAGAATATTCAGATCGGATGTAAGACAGATTTTTCCACACAAATTGTACTAAATTTGAGCAGCCAAGCAAGCCCATGAAAAGAGTAGAATATGCACTGCCATTTATGCTCTCATGAAAACAGTATCCAATGATTGGCAAGATATTTTGTGGCTTAGCAGTGTAAGTTGGGATTTGGCAAAATCCATGTCCTACAGGGATTTCAGGAACCTGCTATTAGGCTTAAAATCTGAATTTTGAAATTTAGATTTGGGTAATTTGAATAGTAAATGAACCTGCTTTGGGATCTCACTGTAATATGAAAATCAACGGTTTGAATTGATGACATAGATGTGATGGAAAAGACCCAAAATGGGAAGGGAAAAAAAACCTGATTCTTCTTCCTGCAGACCAGGAGAGAGAGACAGTGACGAGGGTATAGGGTTTTGCAATGGAGAGAAACAGGGGGGAGAGAAGAAAGAGGGAAAACTTTTATACTTTTGTAACTGGGATAATCGATATGCAGGTACTTAGAAATCACACACATGGCATACATTATAGCTTAAATTACCCGTCCAAATCATGGGTCCCACTCCCATCTTATATGGACTGTATCTGGAAACCTACACTGATTTGATTACACATTTTTGTATTGGTGGAAATTCGATGGATGGTGGAAATAACAAACAGTCAGAGATCAAACTCAACAAAAAACTGCTGATTAATCAGAGGTTATGATCATGCAATCTATCTGGATTTTAGATAACGAACAATCTACATTGGTTCCTGCAATTTGGACAATTTAATTTGAGTTACTTATGTGTGCCTGCATATCAAACACCATGCTCCGCCACAGTATCTGGTTATATTTTCAAGAGCTAGAGCCCTATTATTTTAAAAAAGGTAGTGACTCATGAGTATATACACTTGGCAACGTTTTACAGGATTCCAGACCGACAGAATCCATAATCCACTTGTGGATGGACCATACCACATAAATTACACCATCTGATTTTGCCCCTGTAATTTGAACCGGTCACCATTTTATTTCCAGCCATCTGTTTGATGGCTATGAGTCAGATGGTTAAATTTGGTTTATCAGTGTGATGTCAGATGCATGATCCATCCACAATGTGTCCCACATTATGAGTGGCCTAGAGAGTAAGGCTTTCCAAATTGGTAACAGTGGCCGAAACGGTCACCACCGTTACCGATACGGAGAATCAGTATAACGGCTTTCCGAATTTAACAATGTCAGAGTTGTCTACAGTCTGTTTAATATTGATTAATATTCTGTGTTTGTTGACAGAATACATACATGCAAGCCTTGCAGCATTGCAAGATTATCCCAAAGCAAACAACCTCTAGAATTTCGTTATCCACATCAAATAGGTCATCCTCTCCAAATTCTTTGAACATTTCAGCAATTTGTTTTGAAAGAAATATTAAGAAGTGGCAGCAATTCTCTTTCTAAAGCAGAATTAATGGAACTTGTGTCAAGGTATCTTGGTCAAGGTATCTGTCACAAGCAAAATTAATCTTCGTCTGTCTATATGTATGTATTAATCTTGCCAAGATGGTTCTGCTAAGGAGGTTGTGTGCATGAAATAGGATTTACAGGCAAGTGAGCTTACAAAACTCCATTTGGTGGGATCAACCTGATGAAGGATGTCACATAAATGAGTCATGTTAGCACATGTGTGATGATTCACCTCTTGGATATCTCCTTGTTTTATTTATTTATTTATTTATTATTATTATTTTTTGGTGTTCTCATTGTCTATGTGAGTTCACCCTTATATAAGATGTGAACAAACATAAATCACTCATGCTTGCCTGTCAGCCTGCTTGGATGTATGCAATTTTGTGTAATCTTTCTTCTGTCTGTAATTGAATAATAATGTTAATTTTCAGCTACAAGGACCGATTTCTTGCTGCTTTGCCAGCACCTCGTCGAGCAAGTGCTGACTTCAGTCGGCCTGTTTTCACAGCCACTGCATTCTACTTGTGTGCAAAAAGACACAAGGTAGTTAATCATTGAAATCCTTTCTTCTCTTTCCATTTCAACCTGCCTGATTTTTTAAAATGTTTCTTACACTTCAGTCTTTACATGTTTTGCAGCTTAAAGTAGACAACATTAAGCTTATTGAGCTCTGTGGCATATCGGAATTTGAATTTACTAGTGTAAGACATGCTTCTGTTAGCATTTTCTTTATTTCTACTTTGTAGCAATTTTTTTTTTATTGGACTTCTGAATCATGGTTGCAGGTTTCAACTTCTATGAAGGACCTATGCTTTGATGTTTTCGGTATTACAAAGGAAAAGAAAGACTCGAAAGCTGTGAAAGGGTGCACTGAGGTACATGTTTTTATTGACATTTTACCAAGCCAATCTCCCTGTTCTTCCACTGCACTTCCCACCTGTTCCTGTAAACTCATTTTCTTTACAAATGAATGGTTTTCATACCTTTGAGATAGGTTTCTAATTTTTGGATTGGTAATCAGAACTATTAGATGCATTACCTGGCAAAAGTATGAGGATGATGGTGATGTATCTGAGGACTCAATAGACGATGAAGATGGACTTGAGGTGGGCATGCCCCTATAAGATTGCTATGCTATACTATCCCTAGATGGATGATGCATTTATTCATGCTAGTTTGAAAGATCTGATATATATATGTATGTGCATTTATGCACAAACATATCTGCTTTTGTGCATCAAAGAATGCGACTATAGAGTTAATTTGCATGGGATCTCACCTAACGTGTGCCTTAGATAAGCAGAATTGTGACCAACATTATCACATTGAAGGTGGTGCAACCCATCCTTTATAAACTACGAAACTTACGTAGAAGACAAGGAATTGAATTGTCTCCTTGAAACTAATGCTTGGGTTGTGGTAACAGTGAATGCTGAAAAGTTTTTAGAAGATGAATTGTGACGGTTTGCAAAGTATTAATGCTATATTAGGCTTTTAGTGGGTGATTTTCAAACTTCATTCATGTTTAGATTACAAATCAAATTTCTCCGTGGAGTGTGTTTTTCAGTATGACAAGAATCTTGATGCTTCTCCGTGGAATCAAACTTCATTTATGTTTTTCAGAAAATGGGAATCAAATTCACGAGGATTCTCTGTTTTTTTTTTTTGGTTGGATTTTGATTAGGTTGGATCTGTGTAAATCAATTTTTTTTATTAGATGATTTGATTTAAAATTCTTCTGAAATTAGCTGCCTTTAATTTTTTCTGAGGATTATTTGGGTAAAATATGGTGTTCTTCTTCTTCTTCTATCAGAAAGACATATAGTGATATTTTCCTGCTCAGAGTGGTGGAATGCTAACAAAGCTGTTATAAGAATCAGATGTTTTCTTTCTCATACTTCAATGTGTAAACATTACCTTTCTTCAGGCATTGTGCTTTTCTTCCCCATTTCACTGCAAATGTGGCGGGGATGAGACTGCCCATGACAGTTGACTGCATTCTGTGACCTTTGAAAGTAGCACCTATTTTCTTTATTAGCTTTTGTGATTTCCTCTATTCTTGTTTTTCTATTTGGATCTCTATCTGTAAATAATTGTGGGGACAATTTTGGATCTTCTGCATCATGATCCTTAAAATGGAAGCTCAATATCTCGGGTTTCTTCATTTTTTTAGCCTTTTTACTCTTCTGTTTTACAATCCCTATCGTTGAGAAGCTAAAGGTACTTAGAGCTACTGTTGTATTGGAATGATTCAATATATTTTTTCTTTCTCAAATTATTTCCAGAATATAGAGATTTTAAGTTTTCTATTTCTGACATTGTAACCATATGTTAATCTGAAGGACTTCCGAGTATGTAACACTGGGAAGAAGTCTTGCATTATTATGTTCAGGGATACCATGGAGTTGTTAAAGAAGGAAGACCGGTATAAATCGAGAGACTTGGTAAAGCTGAACCAAACAAGCTTATGCACATTACAAGAGTAGATAGCTACTTAAGGTATCATGTACAGGAGTATGAGAAGGTCTTCCTCTATGAAAGTTCATTACTATGAGGACGTATCCAATACGATGAAGGTATCATGTACACAATGGAATGCTCCGTTAAGCCCCATCTTTTATTTATTTGTTTGTTTTTTCTTTTTAGTTTTTTGAGAGATGGTTAAACCTGTAATTGTGTTGTGTGACATTTTCCTTCTTTTCATAATTGTAATAAAAAAAAAAAAAATTATTGTGCAGTAATATAAATTTTGTTTAATAATCAGTTTTATTTGTATTGCATCTTTTTTATATTTCAAATATATAAAAAATAGAGGTTTTGATTGAATATATAATAAAAAAAATAACTGGCATGCTAGAGCCTCTTAAATCCATACAAAGGATTCTAGCGGCGCTTACGTAAAATCTTACGGCGCTTTTTCGCGAGAAAAAGTGTTCACAAAGCACTTTTAGCGGCGCTCTTAGTATTTTGCCTACACCTACAATTGGCGGCGCTCATAAAAGCGCCGAAAACTTACCTAGCGCCGCTAACACTTTTAGCGACAAACCCATTTATCGGTGCTTGACTAGCGCCGCTAGTAGAATGGGCAGCGCTTTTAGGGATTTTTAGCGACATGCCTATTTACCGGCGCTTATGAGCGCCGGTAAAAGTTGGGTTCCGTGTGTTTTTCATCTTTCTAGCATTTTGAATCATATTTCTGAGATTCTGATGCATCTTTATCAGACTCTATACTCTTATGAGCTCCTTCCTCACATTTCCAACCATCACTATCACCTGCGAGCTATTTTTTTTATAGATTGCTCCAATATTCCAAATGCAAGAAAACTTTTCATTATATAACATAGCCTAATGGATAAAATATAAGTAAAAATTGTGAACAAAAGTTGAAATACTTGAGAAAAAATCATAGGTAATCTTGCAAAAGAAAAATAGATATTTAAAGAGCAATCTAACCAAACAGAAAATTCTACCTAAAGAAGAATAATGGATATTTAAGAGAAATATCTAACTAACAGTAATAAGCGTACATATGTTAAATTTAATTATTAATTTTTAGATAAAAATTATAATCTTAAATTCAAAACAAATACATACGTCTTATTCAGTTAGAGACCATAGAAAAAAAAAAAAAAAATTCAAATTTAACATAACTCTTCTCATTATACACAAAACCATGAATTCGCAGTTATTTTTAAATCATATGTAAGAATGAACTAATATTAAAGTCATGCAATATAAGTCATACCTAACATGCCTGCATCACTATATTATATACTCAAATACAAATGAGATGCACATAGCATGTAAAGGGTGGTGGAACCAATTACATGTAAAATTCATTTAGTTTAATAAATTTTGGATGATATTTATTTTTATCATTCCAGGGTGATGTTAAAATCATACCTAATTTATTTCTAATATATCCACACTCATACTACTCTAATGAAGGTGCATGTACACCAAACTTGTGTAGTGAGTTGTTAGTGTTCTCACTCTCATGAGGCATGCATTAGTTGAAAGTCAAACAAATTGAATTATCTTAATGATTTGATTTATCATCATACCAATAAATAGTTGGCCACATGAGGCCTCTAATAACTAATATGAGCAGTTAAAATAAAAGTCATGATAATGTCATGTGTAAAAGCTTTTCAATTCTAATGCATTTATATTCTAAAAGTAATTCTTATAGGATTATATTCTATTAGTGATATGTATTCATGATGAGATAAAGAGAATTTTAACATGAATAAAGAGATTGATAAGCAGGTAATCAAATTGAAGATATAGGATTATGTGAACCATAATGTCCTAGTGCACCAATCTAGACAAATGGTTAGTGATACAGATCGTCTATCTAATAGGGTTCCACTATGGATGGGAGATGATCTGTGGACTATATATATATATGAAAGGCCAATGATGATTTGCAAACGATGCCAACAGTTGGATGCCTAGGATATCATTTAATCCCAAAGGTAATATGGCTTCTCTCAAACACTTATAGAAAATTACATTCTTATGTTTAATACTACTTTAGTTGTCCAAAGATATTATTAGTTGATAATAAGTAATGTTAGTAAGATGGTTGGAGGTTATTACTTTAAATATGTACGTACATATGGGATAAAGGCTCTGTGAGGTCGATTTCCCATGAGGTAAATATTTATGGACTCCACTGAAATGTGCATAGGACATCCACCTCATCAATTAGATGCACCCTCTCATGGTGGGTCACGAGCCTAAAAATAAAGCCAATCCATGACTTTTGTGGGCCACACCATAGACAACAGTTGAGAATGGATACCCACCCATTGAAATCTTCTTGGTTGTTTATAGGCATGATTTCAGTCCATTCCAAAACTCAGGTGGGCCCCACCAAGTGCTTTGAGAAGTTTTAGGCATGATTTCATATGAATTCAGATGGTGTGGGGGCAGCTAGGTTTTGAATATGGCTGATTTTTCAGACATCCCATGACCTAGAGGGGACCAACCAAATGCATAGTGTGGATGTTTGATACATCACAGTGGATCCCACAGATCTGGACCTCATGGAAGTCCGAAGGACAATCTATAGAACAGTTTCCCATATATAATCTCCCTCCATATGTGTGGAAAAGGTACTATGAGGTCAACCTCATGGAAGCTATCCATGAGGTCGAACTCTGTATGTGAGATGGACATCTAATCCATCAATTAGATGCAGCCTTCCATGGTGGGCCATGGGCCTAAAATTCAGGTCAATCCACTACTTAGGTGGGCCACACCATAGACAACATTTGAGAATGGATATCCACCCATTAAAACCTTCATGATCAATTATAGAGCCTACTAAGATGTGGTTTAGAATCCAGACCATCCATTGTGTGTGTCCCACTTGGATGAGAGGTTACACCAAGTTTCAGCCACATAAAAACTCAAGGGGTCTCCAACAAGTGCTTTTAGATGTTTTAGGCATGATTTCTTACATTTTCAGATGGTGTGGCCTGAGTTTCAGACACGGCTGATTTTTGGGATATCCCATAACCTAGAAAGGACCCACCAAATGCATGGTGTGGATGTCCAATATAGATCACATTGGGGCCCACACAACTCCACCTCATGGGAAGCTACCTTATGGTACCATTTCCCATACACGAGACACTTTAAGGCCATCCACTTGACCACACCTAAGGTCAAATCAGAGGAACATTATTTATTTATTTATTTTACACACGCACACACTCACTTCGTGGGATTTCACCACCTATGGATACTCAAACCCTTCACCGGGGGTGTTCAAACTCCTTGGAGTCTACCCCCCGAGCAAGAGTAAGGATCCAACAGAGGAACTTGTTAATAAATGCAGGGGATAGAAGGAAAAGGGGTCTACCACCTAAAACACTAATAAGCCTCATTTTTGGGTTCAAATGGGTCACGACAATGAACACAATTGAGAGAGAGATGTCTATCCTTAATTTTTATCAAGCCCACTGTGATTATTATATGCTTTTACTCTAACCATTGGATGCCACACTAAAACATAGTTTGGAGCCAATCAAGCTCATTAGTGATTCACTTGGTCCGCATTAATGGAAATAGAGTTTGGAAGATGAACTTTGACCTATACAATATTTTTAATTGTGTGGCCCACCTCAATCAGAGATGAGGCTGATTTTTGGGTCTCAAACCTAACGTGGAGTGATGCACATGTGTGAGTTCCTATGTTGGCTGGAACAGTTAGGTAAGACTCGGGACTCACCCAAGAAGGTGTGACCCTTACCGTGGGGCACCTTGATGTATTTATTCTATATTCACACCGTCTACCAATTTTGTTTTTCATATCATTTTAGGATATTATGCTAAAAATGAAGTAGATCCAACTATAAGGTGGGCCATCCCATAGGAAACAATGATTAAACACCCTACCATTAAAAATTTTCTTAGGTTACACCTTTTTTTTTCTCTCTTTTATAGTATACACTCACAACCCTACCCATGCCACCATGGGTACTCGAACCTATAACCTCAGCATTGACACTCTCATTAGTATACAATTGAGCCATGAGTAGGGACCCTCTTAGGCTGCACCTTCGTGTTTTGTAGTGTTTATTGATAAGGTCACGTAAGCCTAGTTGAAGGGAAAATATAAATAACAGCTTATCCAAAACTTTTGTGGCCCGTTAATGGTCAATCACCACTATTTCATATGATATGGTCCACCTGATTATTAGATCTGCTTCATTTTTTAGATAAGGTCCTAAAATGATATTTTTTTGAAAAAAAGGCATGGACATAGAATACATACATCAAGGTGGGCCCCACAGTAAGGGCCGCACCTTCTTGGGTGAGTCAGATGTTTATAATCATGGTGGGGCTGTGGAGGGCCGATTAGGATGCGGATTGCGTACTGACAGCTTCAGTAGCATGTGGTTACTGATAGTGCTTTGTGGCCCCTCATGATGTATGTATCCTATCCACGCCTTCTATCCATTTTTCCCTACTGTTTTATGGCATGATTTCAAAAATGAGGGAGATAAAAATCTCATATGGACCACACTACAGTAAAGAGTATTGATTGAACACTCACCATTAAAAACTTCTTAAGGCCACAAAATTGTTAGATTAAGCTGATATTTGCCTTTTCTCTTCATCCTGGTGTGCTTGACCTAATCAACAGGTTGGATGACAAATAAACATTACAGTGAGCCTTAGGAAACTTTTAATGGTGGGCATTCAATAGCCACTGTTTTCTTGTGGTGTGGTGCACTCGAGATTTGGATCTCCATGATTTTCCGGCACATACTCTATACTGATCTGAAAAAATAGTTGGACGGTTTTGATAAACCACATATATATCATGCGGGGCCAAAAGAGCACTGTCAATAGCCACCTATATGTGGATACGCAAAGATACAGATTCAACTGGTAAACAAAGCCCAACCCTCCTTATGTATATAACATCCAACCCGTCTAATAGATTTTGACATCATGAATATCACCTTTTGAAAAACGTAATAGTCAGGGTCTCAGACGTGTTTTGCTATTTATGAATGTTAGAATGCTATTTTAAATGACGTGGATCGGTTATGCGTAATTTTACTAATCATTTAAATAGATAATTCACATGGAGGGCTGGATTTTAATGCAATTCATACTTTGTAAGTTATCATACGATGGACTCTAGCTTTCTGTCTGCACTTGAACTTAAAAGCTCCCTGTTGTAATATCAAATAAAAGGTAGCCAGGAACTGAGCAAGTGAGAGACAAAAGGCTAGTATTGATGCCTACCGTGATTTATATGTAAATCCAATCTGACCATCAGATGTATAATCTCATCCTAGCCCTCAAGTTAAAAAATTAAATTAATTGTGATTCAAGTAGGCCACATTAATAGAATAGTTGATAGAGAAAACTCCATCCTTAATTTGTATATGGCTCACCGTTGGGAGTACGAGAAATCCACTTGAGCAAAAGCATATACTTGGTGTCTAATAATCAGGCTCATTTGTGATGTAACCAAGCTCCACAAATGAACACGTCTTTAATTTCATATTTTTCTTGTGTGGCTTTGATTGAATATTTGCCCTACGTGGCTAGATAAATTATTTATGTATAACTCTGCAATGGTAAGTTTCACTTGTTAAACTATAATTGGTCACTAGTTGATGAGGTTACCATTAAATATTCTAGCATCGGAATCTCATGAGTCGGTGATGGTAGTATGATACATTATGCTCAAGTTGTCGGCCTATGTTGGGTAACAAGCTCCCCATAGTGACCTTTAAGCATTCTTAAATTAACTACTTGTAATTATTGAGAGTTAAATATTGCCTAGATTTACGAACATTGTACTATCTAACGGTCTGATTTAACTGTGTTTTTGTTGCAGAGTGTAATTAGGAGCGTTAACTGAAAAAGAATACTAAAAGCATGGATTTGACACTTTAAAGTCACCAGAGTAAGGGACAAACTCTAGAGGACTGAGATTAGTGGATTTACATGCCAAGAATCTAAGGAAATCAGGCTGTTCACGTTAAATGGGACCCGATAAACGTCCAGAGTGCAAGATCACAGTGTTCCAATCATCCATTTGACTCAAAACTTCATACATGGGAGGAGGGTCATAAATTAACCATACATATCAAATTTCAGCCCTTGGATTATTGTGGAAGCAGCCCCAATGACAGATCAGCCCCCATATCCCTGATTTGCGGCCTGCTTGAAATCTGGATATACTTTAGTTTTAGTCCCAATTAGGACTGAAAGTCGGGCGGGTTGGGTCGGGTTGGTGCTCAACACTAACCCAACCCAAGGTTCCTATACCTCAACCCTAATCCAATCCAACCCAATCTCGGGTTGGGAATTCTCAACCCAAGCGGGCTCGGTCGGGTTGATCGGGTTGGTCGGGTATATACGTGCTAATATTTTCGTTATTACATTAGTTTATTATATTTCAATATAGGGCTTATTTTTTGTATCTATAATTTTATTAATTATATATGTGATTATTCATTATAAAGAACTTCATTTTTTTTCTTTAAAAAAACAAGCTAAAATATAAGACAACTACTTTAAAAGTCATGTAGCATAGCACAAAATCTATTTGGGACATAAATCTGGCATATCTTATTAGCTTGAGTCCTTGAAAATGACGTGGACAAATGAGACTCGACATCACTAGTGTGCCTTCGACACAAACGATCAACACTCAATTATAATTTATAAGTAACTTATATATCATGATTGGGTTTGGGTTGGATCGGGCAACTCGAGACCTCAACCCGAGCCCAACCCAAGTTTTTTCGGGCTGGGGTTTGTATAGCCCAAGCCTAAGATCGGGCCCGATATATCCTGCCCGAGCCTAACCCAATGTCGGGTCGGTCACGGGTCGGTCGGGTAGAACCCGCCCAACTTTCAGCCCTAGTCCCAATGCCTTAAATGAAGTGATAAAATGAATGTACGGGGCGGATTTTGGATACAAATATCAGTGGGACCCACAAGTACAGTGAATGTGCATTGTGCACAAGTGCACCGGGGATGCACCTAACGTCCAAGAGTCAATCAGCTTCGAAAATGCAAGAGCCGTTCTCTGTTCACAACAGAGACCGTCGATTCTCAGTAGTGGGTCCCATACATTGGCCAAAAGGGTAATCCAAACCGTTCATCCGTCTCCTGGGGTGGCCATAACCCATGCCTAGCTGCTGGAATTTGAAGGTATCAAGTTATTATTTTGTTTAACCGTTCAATAGCACAACGGACGGTGGGTTTAAAACTCTGTGGGTCACCACAAATCTGACCCGAAATTGAGCATTCCCAACCGATTTTTCGTCTTCTATCCAATGGACGGAGTGGATTTCTCAACAGATGTCAAAGTGGGACCCACCGAACGTCACAGCGGCAAGTGCCGTTTTGTTGGTTGCGTAACGGACAGATTGTGTCCGTTTTGTGGAAGGTTGTGGGCCTCATCCATTGTCCAAACGGACAATCCAAACCGTCCATCGTGGAGGCCAGCCAAAATACTTCCAAGGGACGTTGATTTTTCGAACAGCATGCAAGGAACAAGGAAGTTTGAAGGCTCCGAATTTGCCAATATACAGGGGCATGCGGCTGTTGCTGCGATTGTCTTCCGTGCACTGACTCTAGTCTTCTCCCAGCCGACTTCAGCAAGCTATAAGAAGGAGAGAGAGAGAACGTGAATGGGTAAGGAAGGAAGGAAGGAAGGGATCAAAGCTTGAAGCTTGGGACGTGGGAAGAGGCAGAGAAGGAGGAGTAATTCAAATTTTATTTATTTATTTCTTTTTCTGTTTTTATATTTCTTTTGAGATGTTCAGCCTAGTCATGCTCGGCTAAACCTCTTAGGTAGGGCTAAGAGGTGAAGCTTGTAGCGTGATAAGAGATTTATTACTTGTGCAATTCGTTTAAGACTGAATGATGTTGATTTTAGGGGAATGTTTTTAGTTTTTAATGGTCTGTTGTAACTGAAATTATAATGGGTCTACGATGGCTTTGAGCATGTTCTTTCTCTTTTTATGTTTATGATGTCAGGAAGCCCTGTTGTTCACTATCGTCTCCTGGGCATGGTTGGATGTCAGTATCCTTCCTAACCTTCATGCATTGTTGATTGGTTGGTAATTAGTTTAGTTCTGTTGTTTGCCATAGTCTCTTGGGCATGGTTTGGTGATGGAATCCATTCTAATTCATATACCTTTCATCTCTTTGAAATTATATCAACGGCAGTTCAGTAAATTTCATGATTCTTGAAGCAGGCATAAGATCTCCCTGATGTCTACAAGTGGATCCTCTGAATCCCTAGTTTCTTATCTCTGATTTCTCCTAAGTTTTTGATAATTATTCCATCATTATTTTCTTAATTTCTATTTGATTTAGATTATATCTCATACTAGTTCTAGTTCTAGTTAATTTTAGATAACGTACAAGTTTCAGTCCCTTAGGATTCGACCTCAGTCTTACCAAGTTTATTACTACATCACAACCCTGCACTTGGGGAGTGAACAAGTTTTTGGTGCCGTTGCCGAGGACTAACGGCTACGATTTTCTGAAATTAATTAATTCTATGATTAGTTTAAGATTAGGTTTAGACTCTCTGATTTTTAGAAACTAACCTGTCTTTTCTGTTTATAGGATTCTGAGATAGGAACTTCTAATTGGTGATATCTTTCTAATTTCGTTCTTTTTTCTATTTTTAGAATTAAGGTTTAATTCTTAGAAATTTTCCTGAACTTTCTAGAAACTAACTTATTTTGTTTATTTTGTAGGTCTTTAACTTAGGGACTCCAATTTGGTAACTTCTCTCCAACCCTCTCTTCTTTTTAGAGTTTTAT
Source organism: Magnolia kwangsiensis (assembly GCA_037074715.1). NCBI lineage: Eukaryota > Viridiplantae > Streptophyta > Magnoliopsida > Magnoliales > Magnoliaceae > Magnolia > Magnolia kwangsiensis. The sequence goes on from CM073574.1 coordinate 132,363,826, forward strand.
TTCCTTTCTTAGGTCTAGGTTTAGAATTTAAATCAAGGGCTGCGAGTGTTTCATGCCCAAGTGGGCCCGTGACAACACTTGACGTCTCTTAACTGAAGGAGGATTAGTTGAGGGGCTGACTGTCCATCGCATGACTAGACACCACTTGAATTCCCCTGAGTTAATTGAGGTTATGGCTGAAAATCAACCTCAAGTACTACCCCAACCTAGGGTTGAGAAAGTACAAGCTGAGAATGAGGTGCATCAAGCACCCCCGCCTCGTACTTTATGAGATTATTTACAACCGGCGAGGGTGAGTACGCCCTCATGCATGATTTTTTCTGAGAATACAGGACATATGAACATCAAGTCAGGGGTTATCCAACTCTTTCCTAAGTTCCATGGGCTTGAGTCTGAAGAACCATACTTGCATATGAAAGAGTTCGATGAAATCATAACTACTTTATATTTCCCTAATGTATCTGAGGATATAATTAGGCTGAAACTCTTTCCATTTTTCTTGAAAGAGAAGGCCAAGACATGGTTACATTCACTACGTCCTAGATCCATTGGCACATGGAATGATATGCAGAGGAAATTTATAAAGAAATTTTTCCCACATCATAAAACAATTACCCTCAGAAAAGCAATCATGAACTTTACCTAAAAGGAAGATGAAACATTCTTCCGATATTGGGAAAGGTTCAAGGATTTGGTCAGTTCATGCCCACAACATGGCTTTGAAACGTGGCACATTACAAATTTTTTCTATGATGGACTGACATCTTCCATACACCAAATGGTCGAGACAATGTGTAATGGAGAATTCATTAATAAAAATGTTGAGGTATGGGATTATCTCGATAGTCTTACTGAAAAAACACAATCATGGGACTATTACCCAAATCCGAACACCATGTCTACGCCAACTCAACCTAAGAAGAAATGTGGATTGTATCTCTTAAAAGAAGAAGATGATCTCAAGTATAAGGTGTCTACGTTCATAAGAAAATTTGAGGTCATGGAAGGAAAGAAGGATAAGGTTAATGAAAGTGTTTGTGGCATCTGTGATTGCAACATTCATACAACGGAAAATTGTCCTACAATACCTACCTTTCGAGAGGTGTTGAATGAACAATCCAATGCCATAAATAACTATCAAAGACCTTTCAATGGACCGACCTCTAACACGTATAATCCTGCTTGGAAAAATCATCCCAATTTTAATTGGAGGAATGGACAAACTGCTACACCTCAAGGTTTCCTAAATCAAGTTCCGACTCAAGAGAAACCTCAAGGGGATTTGGTTCTAAAACACTTCCAAAAGCAAGAGCTTTTCAATCAAGGTATGCTACAAGCCCTTCAAGACCTTACAAAAGCGGTACAAAGACTTAAGGCTGAAAATACGATTGGGAGCAAGGGGAGCTTCCCAGCTCAACCTCTTCCCAATCCTAAACCACAATATGAAGTTAGTGACCCAAGCTCTTCAAATCAGATGGAGCACGCTAAATCCATCACCACTCTTAGGAGTGGGAAGATTATTGATAAAACCCTTCCGGTTAGGCCTGAAAAGCCTCAAGAACCAGAAGATGACAACAATGATGGATCTAGTGATGCCCCATAAAAATTAGAACCGGAACCTCTAGAGAAGCCAGTTGCTCCGTTCCCCTAACGGTTGGTTGCATCAAAACGTCTCTCTAACTCTCAAGATATCCTAGAGGTGTTGAAACAAGTGAAAGTCAACATTCCTCTACTTGATGTCATAAAATAAATACCTGTATATGCTAAATTCCTAAAGGACTTATGTACGACCAAACGACGACAAAGTGTTCAAAAGAAGATTTTCTTAACTGAGAAAGTGAGTGTCATCGTAAAACAAGATGTGCCGCAGAAATTCAAAGATCCCGGTAGCCCAACCATATCATGTGTAATCGAAAACTATCGAATTGATCACGCACTTCTTGACTTAGGAGCGAGCGTCAATCTGATTCCCTACTCGGTATACCAACAGTTAGGTTTGTTTGGGTGAATTAAAATCCACCCGGACCATACTACAACTTGCTGATCGCTCTGTTCGGGTACCAAGAGGGATAATCGAGGATGTGTTGGTCCAGGTCGATAGATTTTACTACCCTGTAGATTTTATCATCTTGGATACTAAACCCATCAATGACATGAGCACTCAGATTCCCGTCATTCTTGGTCGCACATTCCTTTTCACTTCAAATGCAATTATCAATTGCAGGAATGGTGTCATGACTATGTCTTTTAAAAATTTGACATTGAAGTCAAATATCTTTTTCAATAATGGCAGCAACTCAGAGGATGATGACGATTTCCACAACATTAACATAATTGATTCTTTTGTGGAAGATAGAAGGCCTCTTACCTTATCTTCTGATCCTCTAGAAACGTGTCTGGCCCATTCCCATGATTTTGATGATGATACAATTATGGAGACGTGTGTTATGCTTGATACTGCACCGGTACTTGAAGTTAACCGGTGAAGGTCACAATTTGAAGAGTTGCCCCAACCCGATGTAGTGCCTCTACCATCTAACCTCAAGCCAACGAAGCTTAACCTAAAACCTTTGCCCTCTGATTTAAAATGTCTATTTAGGTCAAGATGAGACATACCCTGTGGTGATCTCTGCCCACCTGGAGAAAGAATAGGAGAGTATACTCATATCTACTCTCATTGAGCATAAGGGAGCTCTTGGATGGACGATAGCAGACCTCAAAGGAATTAACCCCTCGATTTGTACTCACCGCATATATCTTGAGGATAATGCGAAAACCGTTCGGCAATCACAACGTAGACTAAATTCAAACATGAAGGAAGTGGTTAAGGCCGAGGTTCTCAAACTATTGGATGTGGGTATCATATGCCACATATTCGATAGTCAATGGGTGAGTCCAACTCAGGTGGTTCCTAAGAAGTCCGGGATCACCATCGTAGCCAATGCTAATAATGAACTCGTGCCAACTAGAGTTACTACTGGTTGGAGAATATGCATTGACTACAGAAAGTTGAATACCGTCACAAGGAAAGACCACTTTCCTTTGCCCTTCATTGATCAAATCTTGGAAAGGCTAGCTGGTCATTCCTATTATTATTTCCTTGACGGGTATTCAGGATACAATCAGATTGAAATCGCCCCTGAGGACGAGGAAAAGACCACATTTACATGCCCCTATAGCACCTTTGCTTACAGAAGGATGTCGTTCGGGTTATGTAATGCCCCTGCCACCTTTCAGCGATGTATGATGAGTATCTTTTCTGACATGGTGGAAAAATATTTAGAGGTCTTCATGGACGATTTCTCTGTTTTCGGTTCATCTTTCAGCGAATGCTTAGAAAGGCTTAAATGTATGCTGAAAAGATGTGAAGAAAGGAATTTGGTACTTAATTGGGAGAAGTGTCATTTCATGGTTCAAAGGGAAATTATCCTTGGGCATATCATCTCGTCCAAGGGAATCGAGGTAGATAAGGCAAAGATCGATCTTATCTCTAACCTACCTCCACCCAAGAACATCAGAGACGTGCGATCCTTCTTAGGGCACGTAGGGTTTTATAGACGATTCATAAAGGACTTTAGTCACCTCTCTTGTCCTTTATGTAATTTTCTTCAAAAGGATGCATCATACGAGTGGACTGAGCAATGCCAAGAACCTTTCACTAAGCTTAAGGGCATGTTAACCACTGCACCTATCATGCAACCACCCAACTGGAGTCTTCCTTTTGAACTTATGTGTGACGCCTCTGATTATGCTCTTGGAGCAGTTCTAGGTCAGAGAAAAGATAAGCGGCCTTACGTCATCCATTACGCAAGTAGGACTCTAAATCCTGCCCAAGTGAACTACTCGACTATGGAAAAGGAACTCTTAGTCGTAGTATTCGCATTGGACAAATTTAAGTCCTACCTGATCAGATCCAAGATTCTTATCTACACAGATCATGCAGCACTTAAGTATCTTCTTTCTAAGAATGATTCTAAGCCCCGCCTGATACGATGGATCCTTCTACTCTAAGAATTTGATTTAGAAATTAAAGATAAAAAGGGAGTAGAGAACGTAGTGGCCGATCACCTTTCCCGCCTTAATACTTTTGATTCACTTGAGGCGACCCATATCAATGACATGTTCCCTGATGAACAATTGTTCAGCATCTCCCATTCACTTAGTTCTCTGATATTGCTAATTATCTTGCTACAGATTCCATACCGACACACTGGACGTCACAAGATAAGAAGAAATTCTTTACCAAGGTGCGTAACTTATTCTGGGACGATCCATATTTATTTAAATATTCCCAGACCAAATCCTAAGGAAATGTATGCCAGACGATGAACATCAAAGTATCATCTCCTTCTGTCACTCACAGGCCTGTGGTGGTCACTTTTCTATTAAAAAGACCACGGCCAAGATTCTACAGTGTGGCTTTTATTGGCCCACCATGTTCAGGGATATTCATGAGTTTTGCAAGGCTTAGGAGCGTTGTCAAAAATTAGGAGCATTATCCCGTCGAAATATGATGTCCTTGAATCTCATCCTTATCATAGAAGCATTTGATTGCTGGGGCATTGATTTCATGGGACTTTTTCCTCAATCCTTTAAAAATTTATATATTTTTCTCACCGTAGATTATGTCACTAAATGGGTCGAAGCAATTCCGTGCCGCAATAATGACCATCGCATGGTTATTAAATTTTTAAAAGAAAACATTCTGTCGCGGTTCGAGACGCCTCGAGCCATCATTAGTGACGGGGGCTCACACTTTTATAATAGACCATTCGAGAGCTTAATGAAGAAATACGGTATCTCTTATAAGGTGAGCACCCCATACCATCCACAGACAAGTGGACAAGCTGAGGTTTCCAATAGAGAGATCAAACATATCCTGGAGAAAACGGTTAACCCTGATCGTAAGGATTGGTCAACACGATTGACCGATGCCTTATGGGCATACTGTACTACTTTTAAAACCCCTATTGGAACGTCTCCCTTTAGACTTGTCTATGGGAAGGCTTGTCACTTGCCAGTGGAGTTGGAACATAAAGCATACTGGGCGATCAAAAATCTGAATTTCAATCTGGACAACGCTGACTCACTACGCAAACTTCAATTAAATGAACTTGAAGAAATTCGAAATGATACGTACGAGAACTCGAGAATTTTCAAGGACAGGATGAAGGCGTTTCATGACCAATATGTTCTACAGAAATCATTCATGCCTGGTCAGAAAGTCCTTTTGTATGACTCTCGATTATATCTCTTTCCAGGTAAGCTTCGATCTCGTTGGACCGGCCCTTACATTGTTGTTACTGTTTATCCTTATGGGGCTGTCGAAATAAGAGATCCCGACAATGGTAAGGAGTTTAAAGTAAATGGACATCGATTAAAACCATTTGTTAAGAAATTTGATTCAGAGGACATGTCCATGCCTCTGATTGCTCCTGTTTACCAGGAGTAATCTCCTAGTCTGATGGAGGTATAGGTAGGTTTATCGTTTTCATAGGATCAGAGTAGTTTTCTTTATTTGTCTGATAGAAGACGATAAACTTAGCGCTCTTGGGAGGCAACCTAGCTTTTCATTTCATTTTTCTAGTTAGTTAATTCAATGTTTGTGGGTAACATTACTGCAAACCCTCACGAGACTACAACTCGTCCACTAGGGGCAACCTAGGGGTTTAAAGGCTTGTTGCATATGTTAAATGCAATCGAGAGCACCTATGAAATTAGTATAGGTAGGATTTTTATTTTTATTATTTTTGTTGGTTTTACTCTCGTACTGACCTGCTTTCTCCCAGCGATCCCTTGAAAATCTCTCTCGATTCGTTATCCAGGTACTATCCTCCTATCACTTCTCATTTACTTTCGTTGTCCCATGTGTATTGCATATTATATCTTTTACATTGAGGACAATGTAGATTTTAGGTTGGGAGTGGGGGATTAGGTTACCTAATTAGTGTTTTCTTAGTCTTGAGGCAAAAATTGTGAAAATTTTCAAGATATGTGATGTTGGTAATTTATGACTCTTGGATTCAGTATCTAGTAGATTTTACAAGTAAGATCGAGTTATTAATTCATGATTAGAAGTTGTAAACATTGATTGAGTCATGATTTCATATGTCACATCTCACTTACACAGTAAGGTTTCAGTTCAATATTGAAGGATTGACTGGGTAATCACTAAGCATGTAAGGAACCAGCCTGAAATAAAAAAGGCTTAACAGGATCGATAATATAAAAAGAAAAAGAAAAAAAAAAGAAGAAGAAGATATCTTTGGAAAGATTTGGGCGAATAATCTTCACCAGAGGTTTGCTCCCTAGAGGTGTAGATTTAATACTCCTTGAATGATATGTGAAAAAGAGTCGGGTGTACAGTCTTCGCCATAGGTTTGCTCCCTGTAGGTGAGGATTTAATTCTCCTTCTTGATGTTACTTTTAATGAAACAATCAAAAGTTGAAAGAATGGAAAGATGATCTGTAAGACAAATTTTAGGTATCATGAATGCTCTTGTGGTTACCAATGATATCCTAAAATAGATAAGTGAATTTTAATGTTGATAAGCCGAGATTACACTATACACCTTAATGTTTAGAATTATCCTAATTGATGGATTAATACCTCGAACTTGATTATGAAGTTTACGGTGTGCTTGAGCCCAGGAGAAAATAATTCCTAACATTCATGAGTCTTAGAATTCTAATATCTGAATTGTTATTCAAAAGAATCATTCGAGTTTATAGAAATTGTCCTGTAATTCTCAACTTATTTTTCACATATTTTGCTCGGGACTAACAAAATGCTGGTTGGGGATTGTGTTGAGGGTCAAATATTGCATATTGAACCTCAGTTATTGCCTGAATTTATGAACATTGTACTGTCTAACGGTCCAATTTAACTGTGTTTTTGTTGCAGAGTGTAATTAAGAGCGTTAACTGAAAAAGAATACTAAAAGCATGGATTTGACGCTTTGAAGTCACCAGAGTAAGGGACAAACTCCAAAGGACTGAGATTAGTGGATTTACATGCCAGAAATTCGAGGAAATCAGGCCGTTCACGTTAAATGGGACCCGATAAACGTCCGGAGTGTAAGATCACAGTATTCCAATCATCCATTTGACTCAAAACTTCATACATGGGAGGAGGGTCATAAACTAACCGTACATATCAAATTTCAACCCTCGGATTATTGTGGAAGCAACCCCAATGACAGATCAGCCCCCATATCCCTGATTTACGGCCCGCTTGAAATCTGGATATACTTTAGTTTTAGTCCCAATGCCTTAAATGAAGTGATAAAATGAATGTACGGGGCGGATTTTGCATACAAATATCAGTGGAACCCACAAGTACAGTGAATGTGCATTGTGCACAAGTGCACCGGGGATGCACCTAACGTCCAAGAGTCGGTCAGCGACTTTCACAAAAATTTTAAAAACGGCAAGAGCCGTTCTCTGTTCGCAACAGAGACCGTCGGTTCTCAGTAGTGGGTCCCATACATTGGCCAAAAGGGTAATCCAAACCATTCATCCGTCTCCTGGGGTGGCCATAATCCATGCCTAGCTGCTGGAATTTGAAGGTATCAAGTTATTATTTTGTTTAACCGTTCAATAGCACAACGGACGGTGGGTTTAAAACTGTGGGCTACCACAAATCTGACCCGAAATTGAGCATTCCAAACCAATTTTTCGTCTTCTATCCAATGGACGGAGTGGATTTCTCAACAGATGTCAAAGTGGGACCCACCGAACGTCACAGCAGCAAGTGCCGTTTTGTTGGCTGCGTAACGGACAGATTGCGTCTGTTTTATGGAGGTTGTGGGCCCCATCCATTGTCCAAACGGACAATCTAAACCATCCATCGTGGAGGCCAGCCAAAATACTTCCAAGGGACGTTGATTTTTCGAACAGCATGCAAGGAACAAGGAAGTTTGAAGGCTTCGAATTTGGCGATATACAGGGGCATGCGGCTGTTGCTGCGATTGTCTTCCATGCACCGACTCCAGTCTTCTCCCAGCCGACTTCAGCAAGCTATAAGAAGGAGAGAGAGAGAACGTGAATGGGTAAGGAAGGAAGGAAGGGATCAGAGCTTGAAGCTTAGGACGTGGGAAGAGGCAGAGAAGGAGGAGTAATTCAAATTTTATTTATTTATTTCTTGTTCTATTTTTATATTTTTTTTTGAGATGTTCATCCTAGTTGTGCTCAGCTAAACCTCTTAGCTAGGGCTAAGAGGTGAAGCTTGTAGCATGATGGGAGATTTGTTGCTTGTGTAATTCGTTTAAGACTGAATGATGTTGATTTTAGTTTGATTTGTTTATGACGTCAGGAAGCCCTGTTGATCACCATCGTCTCCTGGGCATGGTTGAATATCGGTACTCTTCCTAACCTTCATGCATTGTTGATTGGTTGGTAATTAGTTTATTTCTGTTGTTTGTCATAGTCTCTTAGGCATGGTTTGGTGATGGAATCCATTCTAATTCATATACCTTTCATCTCTTTGAAATTATATCAACGGCAGTTCAGTAAATTCCATGATTCTTGAAGCAAGCATAAGATCTCCCTGCTGTCTACAAGTGGATCCTCTGAATCCCTAGTTTCCTATCTCTGATTTCTTCTAAGTTTTTGATAATTATTCCATCCTTATTCCCTTAATTTCTATTTGATTTAGATTACATCTCATACTAGTTCTAATTCTAGTTAGTTTTAGATAACGTACAAGTTTCAGTCCCTTGGGATTCGACCTCAGTTTTACCGAGTTTATTACTACATCACAACCCTGCACTTGGGGAGTTAACAGCAATTGGAATAATAATGATTAGACTAATCATGCATTCATAACATACATACTTTGGCGGGTGGCCGATGTAAGACGTAAGGCTTATTGAATCACTATAGGTTGTACCATAAAGTACTTTATTAAGCGATCCTAAGTTATTTGTCCTTTTCGTATAGACTTTTTCAAGCATCTAGTTCTCCTTGGGAGTATTCTATAATACTTTTTCGGGAGATTAATTTGTATTAGGTATCCTCATTACATAGTCCTTTTCAGGTAGCTAGTCCTCCTTGGATGACTTTTTGTCAGCTGGATGTGCATTCTCAGGTCTGTGAGCATGCACATACATTCATAGATTTAAACAAGACTTCTTAAATGTATTGATGATGTGAAATGTTATTTTTTCTTGTTTAAACTATACTTAACTAATGCGTTGGTGTGTAATTTTGAAGGGAACTCACATGAGATGATCACTCATTCTTTGAATATATAACCATATAAGTGGTATAGGTGGTTTAGATGATACTTATGTTCAAAGTGATGAGGAGCAGGGTACAGATATTAGGGATTTGTGGGTGTATCTGGCCAAGAGAAGCTGCTTGATCTTGCAAGTCAAGTCTAGTAACATTATCTTCCTTTTCATGTATTAAATTGTTTCATTCCTTTATTTGTTAGTATTGAGACACTGGATTGTATAAGCCCTATCTGCAACTGCTTGTATATTCTGAATGTATATGCAAACTTTCTTTTATGCTTAATTTGTTTCTCTTTCACTAAAATGCTCACTCTATGAAATAATAATAATAATAAATAAAAAATAAAAATAAAAAAACCGTGAACTTTGGATTATCTTTAAAGGTTAACACTCGAGTTTTTAAAAAACAAGTACTAAACTCAGGTTACGAGAATTGGGGCGTTACATTGAGGAAAGCACGAATGGGTGTTACCAAGGGAGAATGGAATGCTCCTTACTTAAGAATCAAAGAGGAGAATAAGAAAATAGGAGCTCTTAGAAGGAGGGTGACCTGCCATCGAACCAGGGAGGAGGAAGGGAGAATAGTGCTTGACCTAAGAGTTGAAAAATGAGAGAACTTTCGAGCAAGCGGGATTTTAAATCCCTCCACTAGACCTAACTTGTGTCACATTGAATGTCATGTTCAGTCACACTGAAGATGAAGCTTGGTCACATAAAAAAAATGGTCTTTGGTGCCACCATAGGCCTCAATTTTTTTGTTTTAATACACTGGCCTAGGTGACCAAGTCATTTGAGCACTTTGATTGTATGGGGTTTAAAACAAAAGATGCACTTGAGAATTCAATTCCTAAATTTAACCATTAGGCGCGCTATATGATGCTATAAACGTAACACTCCCGTTCTGGAAACCCGAGTATATTACTCATTTTTTGAAAACCCGAGCATTAACCTGAAATTTTAAGTCTAAATTTAAATAGTCTTGTCATTAATCAGAGTTAGCAGCAATTACTAGCAAAGTAAACCAATGCTTTAAGTAAAAGTTTTCCATTCATAACAAAAGTCCAAATGTAGTGCCCATAGAGGACTATATAACCCAAATACTAAAAGTACACTAATTAAAAATAAAAATTTGTCAAATAATGGTGAAGCTTGATATGTCCCATTGGGACCTCGTCTAGCTCCCCAAGTACTCGATCCTTTCCAACAACCAGGTGAACGACGTTGGCTTGCTTTACACCTACATCAACTAATATGTTTTGATAGTATAAATGAATATTATAATGAAGAAAATACCCTTTAAGATTACACACTCATTATTCATAATCCGATATAGTTCGTAAGACATGGAAATAGATATATTAAACAATGTTGTCTAAAATCATAATCATATACTCATAATTATAGTCAATCAATATAATTTCACCATCATGAAAATGTAATAAAAATCATAATATTTGTGAATATATTCAAATAGTCAGATAATCAACATACGACCTTCTATTGCACTCGAAAATCACATTGTATGTGAACTCCGCAAGATGACTAGAAAATCAATAAGTGAACTCCTGTTTCACCTTGAAATCATATAGAACTCCATAAGGTGACTAGAAAATCAACAAGTAAACTTCTGCTTCACCCATAAATCATAATACAAGTGAACTCCAAAAGGTGAATAGAAAGTCAACACGTGAACTCTGGCGTCATTCAGAAATCATATAAAAATCTACAAGGTGACTAGAAAATTAATAAATAAACTTCGGCTTCACCCAAAAATCATATGGAACTCTATATAATGACCCGAAAATCAGCAAGTTCATACAAATTAAACCATTAAGCCATAAAATGGCAAATCTTCCATTAAAGATGCATAGGGTAAATATTCCATCAAAACCACATTGGGCAAATATACAATCAAAGCCATGAAAGGAAAATAGTCCGTAAAAGGATACAATAAGAATGAGTTATCCCTAAGAGCTATACAAGCACAAATGATTCGTAAGATGGTGAGTCCACAATAAATTCCATTTGATTCATCAAATCGAAATGTTCACTAGTTCGAGGACCTTCAAATATATCATTAAATAATCACAAGTAACACGCATTTAATCGATTGACAAATTTTTAACTTGAGATAACATATAGAAATCAAATCATTCATGCTTACTATAATTAAAGAGATATGTCAATTATTCAATTCAAGAGTCATTTGCCCAACGGAATAGCATATTTGTGTAGTGAGTCAAGTAGATTAATCAAGTAACTCAAGAGATACTAAATGTAAGGGATTAAAACATCATCTATATCAAGATTAGGGAATTTAAGTGGAAAGCTTAAAGGGGGGTCCTCATCTTAGCATGTGAGTTCATCTCTCCATAGGGTTTGAAGGTGTGAAATAACTTGAATAAAATTACCCCTATATCATAAAAATTTCCCAATATGTACGATTAGCAACTGAACAATCTATTTTATAATAGTTTCTAATTTCAATAACTGAGTGAAACTTACCCAATTAGATCAACTTGATCTAGACCCAGTTCCAACCCAACTTGACTTGATTAACTTGATCAGGACTTGGCAGATTGACTTGATTAGAGCCGATCAGCTCAATTCTTCTTCTTCTATCTTTTCTTCTTCTTTTTATTCTTTCTTTTTCCTTCTCTCTCTCTATTCTTCTTCTAATTCAGCCAACTAGGACTGGATTCAGCTCGAACTCGGTGAGATTAACCGAGTTAAATTGGTGATGTCCCGACTAATGCAAACCCCTTCTTCTCCTTATCTTTTCTTCTTCGTCTCTTAAGAAGGTCCAAAAAGAGTTCTAAACTCACCTGACTCAATAGCGAGTCGAGGTAGCTCGACTCAACAACAAACCACAACCCGATTTGGTGGTGCGGACTCAATGCGACACTACTCGGCTCCCTCTCTCTGTCTCGTTCTTCTTCTTCTTATCTTTCTCCTTCTATTTTCCCCCTTTCTTCTCTCTCTCTCTCTCTCTCTCTCTCTCTCTCTCTCTCTCTCTCTCTCTCTCTCTATGCTGGAATGTCCAACAATGTTTAGGCTCGACGCAAGGCTTCGTCCAAGTTGAGCTGGTGGAGCAACAAGTCAGCAGCTCAATGGATGGCTCAGGCCCGATCTCTCTCTCCCGTTTCTATCCCCCTTCTTCATTTCTTCTCCTTTCTCTTCCTTTTTTGCTTCACTTAAAATTTACAACAATAACGATGGAATCAAATAAACCCGAACTGAGTCGACCTAACTCAATTAGACAAAGGGAGAAACGATGCCTTCACTCTCTCTACAAATTGCTATTTTTACCAAGGGATTCCCTAAAAGGAGCTTTTATAGTCATTCATCCGATTGTAGAGTCTTTGAGTGCAACTAACCGATGGATTAGTTATAGCTCGGACTCTAATCCGCATGCAAAACTTGGTGTTATCATTATCATTAGATGTTGATCACAACTAAACTCTCGCATGGCTATAATATAACATCACATGTGGACTTTTGACATCATGCCCATCAAACGAATGACCTTATCAGTAAATAGGACCCGATCATGAATGGTGCATTCTTCGGCCAATCGAAGAAGATGACTACATTGATCATGGCAGTTCTTGATCTAAGGGATCATCCTCAGTTCTAAGCCTTCTGATCGATCTAGATTGGTCCCATAAAGCTTGTGGGACCCACTTTATGGAAAGAGATTAGCAAAATCTCAAATGGTTGTGAGATTTTCCATCGCGCACGAGACGATTCGCGCCATCTTAAGTTCTCGCATGAGATCTCACCACTGCTATGGGGGATCTTTGCTACCCTAATTTTAACATTCCAGATGCTCCTAAAAAGTTTCTAGAAAGTGAGGTAAGGCTGGGATCACACCAGCATGAAAACGGAAAGATTCTTCCCGCATTCATTTGGAATGAAAACCCTAAAGATAGTGTGAAAATGGAGGCTTGGGATCTTTCAAATGAAGGGTTAAGATGAGATTGTTAGGATGACTGGGATTTGTCAGCAATGCATCAAAAACAGGGTTTTTGTTTTCAAAAAAATGGCTCCATGCAACTCGACTTAAACATGAGCTTGTGTGCACGCACATGTGTTATACCGTGTGAAATCTATTAGGTTTTGGTTAGACCAGCCTGCCCAACACGATAAACGATTCAGATCCTCCATCTGCAACTTGATGGTGGGACAAATTCAAACGAACGGACCTCATTCATCACTGGGGGGAAACGAAAGAAAGGAGAGGACTCTCTCCTTCATTAATTTGTATGTCAAACTGAGTTTGACCCGACTTCACATATAGCACATAGCAAGTGTGTACACACCACTAATGTGGGGTCCACCATGATGTACTGCAAAATCTAGTCTAGTCATTCAAATCCTTGATATGTATAAGGCCCTGAGTCCAAGAATGGGTCCGATCTAAAGCTCAAGACACCAAGTGAAACTTGTCTTAAAGAATCAATTTATGTCAATCCGATTGCTAGATTCTTTTTAACTTTGATCAATAACACATCTATGGTTCCTAGCCTCCTCTAGTGGATCAATAGTGATACATTTTACATTCTGATGGTTTAGATTACAACGTTTTAGTGATCGAGAATTCAAATTCAAGTTGCGGGGCTAAGGAACGGTGTATCCCATTGTAACACCCCAATCTTTTCGATACATAAGTATTGAAAGTTCTCGAGTGTTACTATGAAATTTAATTTAAAATATATATGTATGTATGTCACCAATTTAGTTTATCCTAACTTTACATCTATTCTTTAAACTGAATCTGACGGTGTGAATAATCTTCATCCGTGGATTAAGTCATCCGACCATTAATTTTCAAGAGTGGATCATCAAATATCTAAGTATTCTCACCTATCCATCATAACTAACTGTTCAGTCAACAATTCACCATTAAATAAAAATATTTAACTGTCCACTTTGATTTTGGATCACCCAATTATAGTAAACTAACTACTTGATCTCTACATACGCTCATACACGTATCGAATTTGAGCTTTTGATCCATCCATCTTATTCATCACCTATGAAAATGCTTAACCACCATCAAACCCACAATATTAGGAAGTTACCTATGCAAACACTCCAAAAACTCACTTTGTGTCCATCCATTTATGAAACTGTCCGTACATCTATGCACATACATGGTCAGAGTACTAACCATCAAGTTTCCTTATTTTTAGCAAGTCATCTGATCATCCGTCATGTTTGGATCCGCCAAACAAGTTAGGCAAATATTGTGGGAAACTGATCATCATGAAGATCTTATGTTATATGTCCAAACTACCTGGTAACTTGTCAATTAGATATATACAAACGTTATTTTGAATTATGGAGTATGTTAGCCATTAAAAGAGTATTTTGGTCATCCTTGAGGGATCAGGGCCCAAATTTAACCAGTTGAAAGAAAATCGTAAATCCATGTTTCCATGGATATTGGAACTTCAGGAGCTTCAAGAATCATCAACCATTCATTGTGGTGAGACTCATTTCTATTCTCAACAGCGTAAAACAACCGAAATATCCAAACTAAAGTAGCCATAATTCCCAAATTCCTTGTAATAGAGTGTGGATGCACAAAACTTTTCAACGCATGAACCACAGGGAAAAACATTCCTAACCTTAGATTTCATGGTCCATGAAGCTTCATGTGATCAATTTAGACCGTTCAGAAGAAAGAGTACCCAAACGCAAATTCACCATTAACAATGGGTCATCTTCCCTGTATGAAACCCAACCATGCAATCCTCGCCGGCCATTGTTTTCGAATATAAAATGATCATCTGATGGGCCATTATGATTAAGACATAATCACAACAATCCAACGGAAAGTAAATCAACCCTCTAGAATTAAAAAAATCGAGTTAAACAATTCGCAAGCACCGTGTAAACTCAACTCGTGCAAATTGGTATAACACAGCATTTGTTCAATGCTGAATTTACACACGAACACCTAGGCACTCGGGAATGTTATAAATTTCCTCTTTTGAGAGAGAGCCACACCATAATAAACACCAGGAATAGAAAGAAATGTAAGAAGGAGAGCATGAGTTAATACACGCCATATCGAGTCATCTCGTCTCAGTTGGGTTTTAGTTGAAAGTTTGGTTTGTTCAAGGCCATTTATGGACTTTCCAGAGAGAAAGAAAGAAGGAAAGAAAAAAAAAAGGGAAAGAAAAATAAGAAGAAGAAGAAGAAGAAAATTAGAGAGAGAGAAAGTCATTGCTGGGTCGACTCAACAAAATCTACAGAGTTCGTATGAAGTTCAGTTCGATTTAACTCCATATTAGATTCATGGTACCTAACTATTCTCCCTTGTGATATTTCGTAGAAGATGGATTCCTTATTCAATTGTGATTCTTACATGCATAGATTCTCTATAGTGAGTCGAACTGAGTCGACTCAACATCACTGGATTTAAGTTGTCAAGCTGAGATCTAGGGGCTGAACAAGGTAAGTTGTCCACCTGTATAGTAACCTAGTTTAAGTTTTGAAATTAAATCATTAAATTGTGTAACCCTAGACCTACATCTCAGACCCAACCCTAGTCGTTGATCTTAACTGTACGAACCATGTGTTATTGTGATCTGACCACATAAAGTGTGTTAATCATGATTAGATCTCGATCTTAAAGTACGTGTACACCAAACTCTAGCAACTACAAGACGATTTATCTTGAGAGGAGAGGGATTGCCTCAAGCTTACACTAATTTAAATAGAAATTATATGTAGTTTCTCTTATTTGTGCATAGTTTGATTTTACTTTGATTTCCATGCAAATTAATGATGAATTGTTATTCACGTGATAATTATGTTTAAGATATGATTTAATCATACTTTATTCTTATAAATTCATGTGAAGTAATGGATACAAGACTTGCCCTTCACCAATTTTGAAAGCGACGTGTATTTCCACTCTATATTGAGTTGGTTTTTCTCCTTTTTCCTTATTTTTGCTGAGTTAGCCTAATAATACTCATCTTTTATTGAGCCAGTCTAATGTTACTCTTCTCTTTTATTGAGTTAGCTTATTGCTACTTTTTTTCTTTATTAGGTTAGCCATGTACTACCTCCCTTATTTTATGCCTTAGGCATGTGTCTTGGAATTCTAAAAACTCTCAGGGTTTGACTTATTTCTCTATTAATGCAAGTGAGGTATTAAAGGTCTAACAACTAATGACTTGTATGTATTTATCGTAGATGTAATGCACTTTGGGTAGTGACCCTTTTAGTCAATGCGTAAATCATTGAATTTGGGTAATGGTGCACAAATCCATGTAAGTAATCCACAAAGCGTGTTACATCACTTTCTGGGATTGGATGTCGTAATTAGTCACTTCATGAACAAATTGTGTTACGTAATTCATCCAATCCATGTGTTATCCCATCTTGAGGTGTTCACATAAATTCACGATAGTGTTTGACATACCGACGAATCTACGTAGTTATGGGATGCAGAGCGAGTCAGATTTTTATAAATTATATTCCACAATGTAGTGGTTACTATGTATGATAAACCACACACACTATGATAGGAATGCATTCATGTAGGTTGGTTAAGCATATCAATACCACTCGTAATGGTGGAATACGAGGTGTATCGAGACCCTTATATTGTTATTATAATGAATCACTTGAATTAATGTTAATCTTAAAGGACAACCATCATTATGAGTAAGGCGTTGACCCTTTCAAACTATACAGATGATGCAGGTGATGCACATGTTGAAGATATGGGTGATGCATGATCTCCCTATGGAAGACTACAAACGATGTCGGATGATGTTGCCAATGCTTTCACCTTATCTTAATTTTATTCACGTTTCACATTGTGAATTTGCATATTTGTAATAAGATGCCACCTGGGTGAGCATTAAGCAATTGGTTGAACTTTTATGTTTAAATGAAATGAGATCTGTAGTGTGGTTGGTTTTATTCTCATGAATGGTTACCTTGGTGAATATAAGTGGATGTGATCTAAATGAAAAAAAGATGAAATTTTGAAGTATTCAGTTGTTACGTTATTAACACTCGAAATTCTCGGGCATGAGTATCAATTCGGGCCGTGAAAATTTGGGGCATTACACCTATGATCCTGGCTTTTAATTTAAGGTTGAGGGTTGGATTTTATCCATTAAGGAGAATGAGCTCCTAAAAATAGGTTTTTTAATTGATATGAAGGTCTACCTTCAAAACTGACGAACGTATGTTTTAATTTATAGTTGCAGGTCACTCCCAATGATCAAGCTTAGGCTAGAATGTGTGAATGTTCATATTAATTTGATTTGTGTGTATGCTCGGTTAAGTCTCCATAGTAACACTCGAGTACTAAAAAGTACAGAGTATTATAATAAATTCCTCAGATCTACCAATGACACTCTAAAAGCAGATGTTGTAACTAAGATGCTCATACCCCGGTGGATTTTTGGAGGTCTTTAAATTAATTTATGTCCAAGGGTTTTGTCAATATATCATCTAATTTCCTATCAAATGACACATAAGCATTTCATTAAACATGTGAGCATTAATAGAAACAACATACTCACTTAAACATTTCATCAAACATGTGAGCATCAATAAAATCACACATTCATTTAAGCATTCTGAAAAGGCCGAGCTATTAAGTCCTAAAGGGGGGGTGAATAGGACTATGCCAAATTTAAAAAAATTAATAGCAGAATTTAAACAATTAAATAAAGATAACATTTAAACAATCCATAATGCGGAAATGTAAAACAACCTCAAAAAATCAAGTATTGAGAGGTTGATACAAATTTAGTTCTAAGGACAACCTGACACCAAAAACCAATAGTTTATGGCAGGACAACCTTACTAGAACTTGGGTGAGTATCAAAAACTCAAACTGAAGAGGATATAAAAGAAATAAAAATTAATCTATTACAACATTCACCACACAATGCTGAAATGCAAAGATTACAACATTCACATCTACAAATACATTCCACAATCTTAAAACACAAAAGATAAAGAAAATAAACCACAAATCCACCAAACACAAAGAATTATAGTGGTGTAACACCTTGAAAATCGGGGGTCGTGTATAAACCCGACTCCCGAGTTCCAGACCCTCACTTTTGTAATAAGAATGATTATGATTTAAGGTTGACTGAGTTAGAGCATTCACATGAGTAAGATTATACCAAAACTGCAATTCATACTCCAGATTCAGTGATAAAACGCAAGCGGAACACTGAAGAATATATATATCACTGTATGAAAAATAAAATAAATCTCAACTGTCTCCAAAGTATGAATACATCACTGAGTCTCATATACATGTAAATAAATAAAAATCAAAATGTCATAAGATCCAACTATGAAGTCCCACCGATCCAGGCCACCTATGCAAAGCCGTCGTGAAACTGCATATATGAGAACTCATCCTGGTCCTCATCGTAATCTGGCTCTGCCTCCTGAATCGCCGCATCACCTGTAACTAAGATATGGTCTGGTGGGTGTTGCAAACACCATCCCTTAACGTGGGAGTGAGTGATCAACTCAGTAGAATAATAGAGTAAAGATTAGCATGTTCTCAAATCAATCATGCGATAATAGTAAAACAATAAATCAAAACGTTCCTAGATACTGTTGTTAATGCAATATGAGATGACATGATGGATGCCATCACCGACATACTCCCTCATACGGCACCATCTTACGCCCGCGGCATGCTTTCTTCCCACAGTGCTCCACATCTTCCAGGCACATGCAATGTGATGTGGATATGATTACCAAGTTATTATTAGTCCATTTATACAGCAGTATTGGGAAACTAAGGCACTTTGCTTATATCATTCCCAACACAGATCCTGTCTAGGGTCGTCACTCATAGAAATCACATACGATGTTATATTTGTACGTCGCTGCAAGGGCTGCCAGGGCTGTTGCTCGCACTCGTTGCACCGCTCCCTCATCACCTTATTAATACAGGCCTAATGTACTCTTATTGCTATGGAAGGGTCGTCGCCTCCCATAGACTCAGAATACGCTCGCGGTCACTACAAAGGGCTCGTCACCTGATCAGTGTAGGCCGACGCAAGAATATAGTGTCTCATACCACCATAATCTGCTTACGAGTCAAATGTGCTCACTGGTCACTACGGGAAGGTTTGTGGCCCCAGCGTAGGCTGACAACTCGACCACGGTGTCTCATACCACCATGTCTGGCTAATGAGTCTTTATGGATCAAGGTATCATGGTTAACAGGGTTTCCAATGGTAAGTTCAGTACCCTAAGTTCAAGCAGTTATGATTCATACAGGGTGAACATATAATAGCCAGACGGGTTACTTGACGAGCTCGACTAGTACGAGCACATCCTAAGTCGAACGACATGAAGTGCGTAAAACACTTCGTATGGCCTAACCACTGCCACCAACTCAAAACACGACTTGCGTTCATCGACACGTCCTTCGTGGCAAATATAAGTCAACCACGAATTTACTCTGTTACCGACTGCCTGGACTAAGTATAGCCCTAAACATTTGTAAGTCAACATCAGCAATCATGTGAGAGTAATAGAAATGAAATACAATAATATAAGCATGTTGAAACATGTTATAATATACCACTTAAACAATTCATCCAACACATGCCTTACATACATATGATGAAATCAATACTTAAGCCAACATGATGGAAATCACTTACATCAGCATATTACTTGAGAATTCAATCTCAAAACTCATTCACAACATCATCTACTCAATACATACTAATACAAACATTTATACAAACACTTAGTCTACACACTTTAATCTACAAAGCGTATGTCGACTCAAAGTGCGCATTTGGGCGAATCTCTTCGCCAAACCGATCTTGCACGCATTCCTAATTTCCTAACACGTCAAGAAGCCATGGAAAATATTTCAGCAAAATATGGATGTAAACTGTATTTCCTACAAATGACTAAAATGCCCTAAATCTCATATTTTACATACGCTTACGAAACGGGAAATGGACAGCATGTTGTACATGTCAAACGGCGATGCCGTCGATAATTTACTATTAAACGATATTGAAATCTTTGAAATCAGTCAATCAAAGCATCTAAAATCTGCACTTTTTGCCCTAAACGTGTATCGTTTCAATTAGAACAGATACACTTCGTCAACAGCGTAACGGCGACCTAATGCACAAGATGTATTAGCTACTTTGCTATTTGAATCGACGGAATGTTAAATCAGCAAGTAGTTAGGGTTTTCTTTACCTAGAAATGCATCGAAATCAGCAACAAAGTGATTGGGCTGCGTTGCTTTAGCACGTGTAGCAGCAGCAGCAAGTGGCGGGAAGATCTCTCCCACACTCTCTCACAATCTCTCACTTTTTCTCTCTCTCTAGCTAGGGTTTCTAGCAAATTCGGATGGGTGAGATAAGTGAGGGTTTAAAGCCCTTATATAGGCTAAAACCTTCTCAAATTAGGCTTAGGAACAAGGTACACTTAGGTTATAACCAAAACGGGACTTTTTCGATACAAAAGAGTATTTCGGAAGGTCCTCTGGCCGAACGCAATCGGACTTAAGCTTATGGTCACTGGATGTTGCTCACACCCAGTTTTCAGTCTGGTAGAGTTCATAAATCGCATGTGGCGGTCTGGTTTCAGTTCAGCGGTTATCGCGCCTAGATCAGGTTTACAAGTCTCATGATATGAAAGAGAAATTTTTTCTGATCCGAGGGTGTAATTTGGCTGAATTCTGACGGTCAAAATGCTTAATAATAACACGTCAAGTCACATGCCAGATTTGGATTTAAATTTTCAAATCTAACCCTTTTCTCACTCTCTTCACTCCAGGCTCAATGAAATAGCCTCTGAACGTCGGTTGGGCTTGATTTTCGAAATGATTGTCAAGTCCAGATAAGCTGTCATAACGGTCTAAGATTGTAGGTATCGGACTTCCGACGTGCGGTCTAAATCCAATACAAAGTTTCAAAAGGTTCCTGAGAGCAAACGAACGAGTTTAGAGTTTGATCCAAGGTTTCAGGGTATTATAACACCATTGATTTTATAAGTTTTGAGTCTTGTAGAATGTATTTAAAGTGTTCAGGGATAATTTCACAGCTACTCTAGCGTTGCGCTAGCTAACTAATGCTTAATTTCTAAAGGAATTAATCCTACGTGATTTCTGGTCGAGTTGGTACTCGAGTCTTAGTACGGATTTTTTCGAGGCGTTATAAGTGGTTCACTTGTGTGTACACCAACTGTTAAACAACAATCACACAACTACTCTACTCCTAATATCCTTACACAGTAGATATTAGCGTTCACTATGAAAATAGGTTTTTCAAAGTTTATTTAAAACCCTCACAATTGTGTCTTTAAAGTGGGCTTACATAATTAAAAAAACCCCCACACTGAGTTTTCTGGATCACCTTAGATAAACTAAAACAGATATTTTTCTGGCACAATCTCAAAAACCAAAACAGAAATTTACAAAACTGTAAAACACCTAGATATTCTCCTTTTAATGTAGCCCAGAAGAACCAAATCGGAGTAGAAGTTCAATGTCCAAACTCACTTATGAAATGGTTCTAGGTTCTAGATTAATTTTAAATTAAATCAACTTGGGCTAGCCTGATTTGATTTTGATTCCAAGAAAAGGGAACACTTCAATTCCTTTTTCAAATAAAATTGAAATGCAGAATACGAAATCAAATGCAAAAAAACTAATTAAAGAAAATATAAAATGAGTACTAAATAGCTTAAGAATATCACTAACTTATCTCTCAGAGTGGCATATTGAATTAGCTTGAATTGAATATAAAACTCTGAAATTCATGCTCTATTTATAGTTGCAGAAATCGCACTCTCGACTGGTCCTGAGGTCTGCACAACTAGTCGTAGGACCAACAGATTTTTAAAATTTGAGTGTGATAGGATAAAGCCGTTCTACGACTGGTCGTAGGTTCTTCTCGATCGGTCGAGTGGCCTCCACGACTAGTCAAGTCTTGTCCACGACCAGTCGTGTGGAACCATTTTTAATTGTTGGACTTTTAGTCAAGGCTTCAGGACTGGTCGAGCACAGGTCGAGCATTGTTCACACGATCGGTCGAGCAGTCTCCAGGACTGGTTGAGGAATTAACAAAAATTCTCAAAAATCAATAACAAAATTAGGACTGGTCGAGAAATTCTTAGACTGGTCGAGCCAGTGCTAAGACTAGTTGAACATAGTCCAGGACTAGTCGAGAAACAGTCTATGCACTTATAAAATGACTCAATTTAAATTATGTATTCAAAATGACCTACCCTATGGTCAATCTAGGGTCATTCATATCTTATACATAATGTATGAACATTGAAACTTCTTTTCCTTCACTTGATAGATGTTCTTTGAAGTTCACGAAGCTTGAGATCTTGACATATATAGAAGCTTGAACTTGAGACCTTTTAAAGCTTGAATTTGACTAACATTGATGCTTGACCTTGAGGTTCAAAGTCTTGACTTGAAGCTTAGGCTTGAGGATCAAAGTACAGGAACTTTGTCTTAACTTGAAGCTTGAAAATTGAATTCACACTTGATGTAATACTTGAACATGAACATGTTGCACTATCTTAAATATATTTATGTGCTACACAAAACACAGATTCTAAGAGGTTTTGGCACTATCAAATTTGACAATTATAGGAGCTAGAAACCATAACACTTACACATTCCATCAAACATGTGAGCATCAATAGAATAATATATTTAATCACTTAGACATTTTATTAAACATGTATGCATCCAATAATATTTGTTGTGATCAAATCGAAACATGAACATGTTAGCATATACCAAGCTATTTACAAATAACAAATCATTAATTTAGACCCTTAAGGGTCGATAAATGGTAACCTAGGAATAATGGTCCACACCTTAAGAAGGGATTTCTAATCTTTGAGCCTCTGGAGTTAGGATTTTAGATAAAATGATTCTTACACCAATTTTGAAGGAATTATGTGAGATTCATGCAATTCAACCTTAAAAAAACCTAAGCTGGCAAGTATGGTTCGTTTATTACCTCTTAATCACAAGTGAGGTGGATTCAGTGAAAGAGAACGGTCAAGGCTATGGCTTCAATTGGAAGGATTTGGTAAAGGAGACATAAATCTCCATCACTTGCTCTCCCTCTACTCCTTTTTCTCATTCTCTCATTCTCTCTTTCTTTCTATGATAAAATTCGAATGGGAGGAAGGCTTGCTCCCAAATATACTATTTATAGCACTGAAAATGGTGCAAATAGCCCTAAGGGATAATTTTCATTATACTAGCCCTATGGGAAGGTGTTTCTAACCTTTAGGTCCACTATGGGATGTAGGGATCGATATACACCGTAGGATAGTTGGCCCTAGTGATGATGTACATACAGATACAATCGGCCCACCATTTAGATGCGTCAATCGATGCGTATGATCAGAACTCAGTTCAATGATTATCAATGATCGATCGAGGCCACGGTTATACGGATATGTGTAGGGTACTAATTTAGGTTGGTACCCTAAATTTGGTCACAATCAAATGGTCTGAAAGCCACAATTTAGGTCAAAAGTAAAAAATGAACATTTAACTTAAGTTCCTAACAAACTCTAAAGGTATTCGCACTTCTCATACACTTGCCTTGCAAGTCCAAGTTGAGCGATTTGAGAAACGACCCTGGATCGATGTCCCACAACGAACATTAAGCCCGCTAAGACGAATGTCTTTTTATCGTCTCACATAACGAGTGGTATATAGCTTGTTCAGAAAATTAGGCCATTTATGTAATAAATTGAATAATGAGATTTCATGTGCCCAATAATTAAGGTTTGTATTAACTAAGCTCATAGTGTAGCCTATTCGCAACTAGTGAAAACGATAATTCGATCTTAATCACCCCATTCCATTGGTTCTTAGGCTAAAGGAGTAATTGGGTTTGTTTGGTTTATTAATTAAGATCTAACCCGTAGTTGTCTTAACTTTTAGTTGGTCTTTATTTAGTTGTAGTTGTCTTGATTTGTCAGTGATAAGTCGGATAGATTTAGGCCCTATATGAACAAATCATGAGGTGGGACTCGAGGTTTAAGTGATCAGGTGGATTCGTTAGCTTTTTACAGTTGATTAATCAGGTTTGTGCGGTTCTTTACTAGTACCGTCCGCGTATAGGCTTACCTCGAGCATTAGGGGTCAGTAAGTGACAACGTAAGCTAACTATAATAAAAAAATTTAAAATTTAAAAAAAAAATCCAAAATAGCAAAAATCTGGGACATCACAATCTACCCCCTTAAAACAAATTTAGTCCTTAAAATTTCTTAATGCTCTTATTGTGTAAACCAGCAAGAACATTATAATTTGTGATACCTAACTTTCCCCTGAGTTCATCATGATAGGTTGTCGTGTGGGTAGGTTCTTGGGTTATTATGAAGATCTACCCCTTTTAAAATTGATCACTCTGCAAATTTTTTAAATTTTTCAAATGATTTGGAATCATGACAATAGTTTCCCACTATTTAGAGTAAAAATTTATGTTTTTAGTGTTTGACTAACATGAAAAGATGGATGTACTGGGTCTAATCCTGATGCATCTATCTTCTGCTTGATTGGTGCAGTGAGTTCATTAGTATCCTTTCCTTATCTCAGTGAATCCAAATCTTCTACTTGATTAGGGCATTGAGTTCATTGGTAATCGCCTAGGATTTAGAATTTGAATCAAATTACGACTTCTTCACTTAAACTTAGTTCCGTGCATCCATGGTCTGATCATTCTAGACATTTGGGGAATATCAAAATTTATTAGGAAGTTCAAGTTTCACATCTATAACATTGTTTATCGAGTCTTTTCAAAGAGAGTTCTTGTCAAATTTATGTTCAATTTAGTGGGTAATGAATCTCCCATGGTGTTTATGGTCAAACAACTTTCCTCAAAAAGTTTCTAAGGGCATAAGGTTTTATCTCTATGTTACTATTTCTTTCCTATGGCTAGCCAGTTATGAGCAAATCACGCTTTAGTTTCATTAATTTCAACAGGCAAGGAAGAATCGGAAGTTTTAAGATATTTCGGAGGTTTGAAGGATTAGTGACGTAAGGAATGGCACAAAAAAGAAAAGAAAATAAAATAAAAGGAACACCATCTCCTCAACGTGGTATGGACCCTGAATCCACAAGAGAATAAGAACTCAAGATATTTTAGTGAAGTCCGCCTCAAATGAAAACTTACAAAGTTTTAAACAATGAAAGGCCTAATTCAATTGTACTGTAAACTATTAGAAATAGAAAAATATATAAAAAATAAAAAATAAAAAAAATCTAATTTAATCATACATGATGATTCCTGGCATGATTAGAAAAAATTCTAAAACACACACCGAATACTAAAACTCTAAGAAGAAAAAGTTACGTCTAATCCATCAACAACTCATAGTTTAAAAAATTTTCAGTTTCAACATGTCTATTGTTCATAATATCTTTGTCACTTTTAGTTATTAAATTATATATATATATATATATATATATATATATATATATATATATATATATATATATATATATATATATATATATATATATATCATCATTAAGTTTAATATATATATATATATATATATATCATCATTAAGTTTAATTTTGTATCACAAAATTTCATTCCATTTTAAACTCTAAAAAAATTATAAAAATCCAAAGGTACCAATTATGCTAAACTAATAATTTTCTTTACGATTCCGAATGTCGTTATTGCTTATAACATTTTTTGTACTTTTAATTACTGAATTATTTTTATAATTTGTCTGATACATCATTATGTTCATTCTATTTTAAGTTTTAAAAAAATTATAAAAATTTCAGAAATACCAGTTGTCCAAAACCAACAATTTTCTGTATAATTCCAAAATGTCTCTATTGTTTGTAACATTTTTTTGTACTTTTAGTAAATGACTTGTTTTAAAAAAATTTATGATAATTTATCAATAAGTTTAATCTCATTGCACAAAATTTTATTCCATTTCAATTGCTTAAAAAAATATATTAAAATTGCAAAAGTAACAACTGTCTAAAATTAATGATTTCTGTATAATTTTCTAAACTTCTTAAAATTAGTTATATTTGAATTTGAATTTTATTATTTATTATTTATTTTTATAAAAATATACTCATCAAGCTTCTATCTAGCTTTTGAATCACCCCAATCGGAGTTATATTGAAAAAAAATATGAATTTTTAAAGTCAACATATTAAAACTGAAAATTGTTAAACAAGGGTAGCGGTGGCACCTCCGATCCGGCAATGGTGTCGTCGCTCCGACGGGGGAGCCACTGCCACTTATCCATTCCAGCAGTGGATCCATTGCTCCTTAGTGGATTTCGGCGGTGGCATCATCGATTTTTTTTAAAATCTATAATATATGTGTGTGTATATGTTTTTTTTCTCTCTTTTGTTTTTCTCTTCTTTATTTATTTCATTCATTCATCATCCATTTTTATTTTTCTTTTTATTTTTTATTCATTTAATTAATTTATTTATTTATTATATTTATTCCTCATTCTTCATTCATCCATTCGTATTTTTTTTTTCTCAATAAATTTATTCATGCATCTTTCATTCATTCATCATCATTTTTTTTCATTCATTTCATTTCACCATTCATTCAATCGTTCATTATTATTATTATTTCAATCATTTATTTCCCCCTTTTTTTTAACTTCTTTTTAACTGTCACTTGGTGCACCAAGCCCCATTGTTCATATTTTTGTAAAACTTAAAATTTGCACTTATTGATCAGTTTTCTACCAAGCCTGGACCACTCATCCTATTTAATTTTTTAACCCCTATGTTAAATCTTACTCCCTAGAGTTATGGTTTACCGAATTTACTTATTTTAAGTCGAAATAACATCCACTCAAATACTTTATACACAATAAAATTAATCAAGGCTGTAACGTCTCGGAAAAATTCGTACAAAGACCCGAGTACCACCTCAAGCAAAAATCACCAAGGATCGATTTCTGTAGAAATTAGACAAAAATTAATTAAGTACTGAATTAATCGAAAGATTAGCTTGAACCACTTTCTATACGAACTGCAAGACCCAAAACCAGTGGAATCACTAATTACCTAGAAACCTAGGATCAATCTTAAAGCCCAGTTGCTCTCGGGAGCACATTGAAACTCCGTATTGGACCTGGACGCACGTCGAAAGTCCGATGGCCGTGAAACTATATGGTTATGACCACCTTACTGGGCTTGACAACCATCATGAGAATCGAATCCAAATAGTATCCAGAAATGTACAACTTAAGCCTGGAGCAAAGTGTGTGAGAAACGTGAATATCTTTAGAAAATAAACTCAAATTTAAGTGATTTAGACCGTTTGCTTGTAGGATAAATTTAAGGTTTTAGACCATTAGATTCTGACCCAACTACACCCTTGGATTAGGAAAATTTTCCTACACAGGTCAATATACTTGTGACCCTGATCAAGTAACGATATTTGTTAAACTGAAACTAGTCCTCCATGGTCGATCCACTAATCCGATTAGACCAAAATCTTAACTTGACATAGATCCATTGTTAGAAAACTTTCTCCGAATCGTATGCAGGTAATGGACCTTCAGATGAGCTCCGTTGGCTCGAAACATTCACCTTTTGGATATAACCAAAGTATACCATGGCCCTGGGGCCTTTGACATCGCTTCTGGGCCTATAAAATGCCCTAAACCCACCTCTCTCTCATTTCATACGAATTTCCTAAACCCTAGGAGAGAGAAGAGAGAAAAGAGGAGGAAAGAGTGAGAAGTGAAAGAGAGTTATGGTTTGTTGTTGGAATTCATTCCCATCATTCCACGTGCTAAATCATCTCTCCCGTGTCGTTATACCGGCGATTTCAACTTCATTTTTGGGTAATAAATCTTAACCTTAATCTATTTTAGGAATCCAAATAGGACAATCGGTGAAATAACTAACCTTTATCAATGATTAGGTTATCGTTGTGCCATAGACAAAGATGTAATTTTCAAACTGAGCTCGATATGGGTTTACCGACAAAAAGGTATGGACTATAAATGTTTAGGTTATGGTTTTTAAGGCTTTCAATGTCAGCAATGATTTATATTTGACTTGATTGTTGCCATATGATCTTAGTTATAATATATTCGATAATTTATAAATGTGTGTGAACCATGTGAATATATGATGCATTCCATGTGTTTGTTAAAATGTTCAAATGAATATGAAATCATAATTTGTGCTTGTTATGACTATTAACCTAAAATACATGATTGTTGTATGTATGAAAACTCCTTTGTGAAAGGATTTGTCATAATATATGATATAACTAATTTAGATCATATATGTGGTAATGTATAGTTTAAGTGTTTAATAAAATGTTTAAATGAGAAATTGTCCGATGAATTGTATTTGTTAAGGGCGATGAGAATGGGATTCTCAACTACCTTATTTAGATCTATAATTTTCTTCATGTTGTCTTAATTTCAACTACGTGATTTATGTATAAAAACATGTTCTATGTGTTTGATAAAATGCCTGAATGAGATATTGTTTGATGAATTGTATTTAATAAGGGTGTTGAGATAGAATTCTCAATTACCTTATCTATATGTATAATTTTCTTCACATAATCTTAATTTTAACTATGCAATTTATGGATGAATTAAAATATTCGGTAGCATGCTCAATATGTTGATAAAATACTCAAATAAGTGTTGTACTTGGATTGTTTGTTAAATGCTTATATGATTATTACATGTCTCCATATGCTGCATTTGAGTATGATTAGGACCACTACGTAGCTTAGGCAATTGGTAACAATTCCTGTTTGAGTGGCCGAATTAGTTTTACGACATTTGATGCGTTCGGTGAATCCGAGTCGTATGATGATTGTCAACTGTAATACCATGTCAATTAATTCAGTGTACGCTCGTACCAATTGAACTTATCTAGTAAATCGATTGGCCTATTGTGTGTTTACTATGTATGGGCGCTACTGTTTGAATCTAAGGTACCACTTACCAATGTAAAACCCGCTTCAACCATGGTACTACGATCCACTAAAACTCATGATCCGGGCATAGTGGTATGGGACACCGTGGTCGAGTTGTCGGCCTACGCTGGGGTGATGAGCCTCTCCTAGTGACCAATGAGCAATCCAAACTCGTGAGCAAAATACGGTGGTATGGAACACTGTATTTGAGCTGTTGGCTTATACTGGCGCAGCCTGACTACGGTCCCATCATGGGTTGGGGTGAACCATCTGATCCGGACCCCCTTTGAAAATAGCACTCCAGTTGCTGGGGCGTTAGTGAAGTGACCTCAAGTATGAAATAAGCCTATGTTGACGGTGATGAGCCTCTCCGTAGTGACCTCGAGTAAAAACTCGTGAACTTACCTATCGTATATAATTAACTAGGATTGACGACCCTAGATGGATCTTTATTTGGGTAAATGATATAAAGGGATGTATCTTAGCTTCCTAAATCTTCTGTATGATTAAGCCGAATCAAGAACTCGGCTAACACGATCATGCACCGCATTGCATATGCCTTTAGCATGAAAGAGAATAGTGGGACTAGCATGTGCAACTGTAAGATGATGTCGCTGAGGGAGTGCAGGCGAAGGCATGCATCATTAAGCATACCATTCCTGCATTAACAAGAGTACTTAGGATATGATTGTTGTATTGCTTTATCATTACTGCTTGACTGAATTGATAATATGTTAATCTTTGCTTTATAGTTTCACCGAATTAGCTACTCATTCCCACCTGGGATGGTGTTTTAAAACACCAACCAGACTCTGTTGTAGACGCAGGTGGTGACGATGTCCATACTGTTGGTTGGGATTTCATAGAAGAGGAGGGAGAATTTCCTACGTTCAGGTATCAAGCAGGTCTATGTAGACCATGTACTGATCGATGGGATTACAGGAATTATATGATTTAGTCAGACTTTCATATTTTGTCTTTTGTAAATTTGGGATCAACACATGTAATATTCAACCTGGTAACATACTCATAATCTGGGGATTGAAAAACACTGAGAAACACTTCTATACATTATATACTTATCTCAATCTTCCACTTGCTTAACTTAATTATCTCTAGAGTATGATATGTTGTTTTAGTATAATCTCACTCATGTTTAATGCACTAATATGAATAACATTTAAACATCATTATCTATGTTGCATAAATGATGCATTGGAACTCGGGAGTTGAGCTTCTGCTCAACCTCCAATTTTCAGAGCGTTACAAAGGAGTCATTATATTCATATTTCTAGATTTAGGTTTGAAAGCATCATAAAATTGGGGATTTGATCCTATTATTCATTATATCTAAGTTTAAATTCAAAATCATAACAAACCAGGGATTTGGTCATAAGATTCATTATCTCCAATTTATTAGATTTTTACACAAATGAATATTCCTAAAATTAGAGAAATCCCTTATAGGACCAAACCTCTAATTCTAAGTGTCTCAACTCTAGTTATTGTTGTTTGTATAGTCATCATTCCTAAGGTCTTGATTATCTCAATACTCAACTTTTATACCAACTTGTGCCACCATGAAAATTGACACCCGAGTATGAAGACTTCGACCCCGAGTCCCCGAGTGTGAACTTAATAAAAAATGCACGTGTGTCCTCATTAAAGTTCACATTAATTACATATACAAATAATCAAATTAACGGATTTCCACGTAGTGGATCTAAAGCGAGGTAAAGATAACAAATCCCAGGAATATAGGGCTAACAGTAAAATGTACAATTCCAATAGTGGTGATTACCCAAATGGAGATTATACAAGCCAAAATATACATATCCAAAATGATTAAAGTATAAAGTTTTCGATTTTGGCTCAATTCTCCAAAACATAATGGCGGTAGTGCAAGCCAATCTAAGCCTATCCATCTGAGATCTCAATAATACCTGCATCAATAATATCACCTGGTTGGTTTTTTAAAATACCGTCCCAAGTGAAAGTGAGTGTAGACACCCCTCCTTAGGATGATAAGTTGATAGAGTTTAGACAAATGGATGGAAAACTGAACTCCTATCCTAAACCCTAATCCTAGAAGCCTGAACCCTAAGAACCCCCGTCCTAAACCCTAAATTCAACCCAGTCAACCCGATTAACTTAACACTAAACCCTAGGAATCCAAAAACCACAAAGCCTTGAGTCAACTCGGCAAGTCAAATCACCCTGTCAGCCTACCCAACCCCATAACCCAATCATCTCACTTAGTTAAGCCCAATCTGAGAAATGGTCGAAACCTTAAAGCAACAACCCTCACATTAGAGCCTCCATACGCTTGGAGGATGTTATTTGCCAAAGCAGGGAGTCCAAGTGAGGACCGACGGCAGCCAGGTTACCGCCGGCCATGTGGCACTCCCCCTCTTTGAGGTTATGTCCCCTGAGCATGTGAAACTCTCCTTTTTCGAACCTTAATTGTGCGGTTGAAGTACATTTACTCTGATGCCCATCTCCTTATCCAAAATTACCCTTTTATTACCCCATCCAACCCATGAGATGATATCATTTGACAATCTTCAATTCCAGTCATTTAACCACCTTTTACCCCTAGGATCACTAGGAATTATAAGAAAACTAGGGTAAGAAACTATAAATGGCCCCCTCCTCTTCTCATTTCAAGCATCCCCTCCCATTTAGATGCCTTCTCATTTCAGAGAGCACCTGTCCGAAAGCCATCCTTGCACTAAGGAGAGTGAGACTGAGAGAGAGAGAGAGAGAGAGCTCAACCCAAGTCTAACCTCCTGAGCCACCTAAGTTTAAATATGAGCTACCCAATCTAGCCTTGTGACACTACTATTCATCCAATCATTTAAGCTTCTATCAGTTCCATTAACTTAATGCATTAACATCGTGTAACATTCATTCCACTCTCAACTCTCATGCTCCTCATATACATCAACATCATAGTGCATTTTCATTGTTTTCACATACCTGACAGGCAAGCGTATGCTCTATGGCTTGTCGATATAATCAAATCTTACCCATCAGAAACCTTAGCCAGTTACCTGTCGTTTTAGCATATACATCACATTCCATAATTTTCCATCATATCTAATTGGTGGGCGTATGCTCTAAAACATGTCAATATAATCATAATAGGTCCACTAAAAACCTTAGTCGGCTAGCCATCATTTTATTATAAGCATCTATACAACATCATAAGCATCCCATACACTTGATCGGTTCGAATGTATGCTCTGTGGCTTGTCGATATAGTCGGATCCTCCCCATCAGAAATTCAAATCGGTCAATCATCATTATCATTGCATTATATTACATTTACAACATACGAGAACTAACCTTATTCTTTAGAAATTACTCAGATCCTGTGAAGTAAAGACCTCACATTCGTACAGGTAGAGTGGGTGCCTAACACGTTCTCTCTCTATAATAACGATCCCTTACTTGGAATCTTTGGAATGTGAACTCACGAGTCATCTTGAGGATAAAGATCTTTGGATCCTCAATCTTAAGCGTTTCTACGGGCTCTAATCGATTGTAGAATCGTAATAACTGGTTAATGGCAAATCTGGTCAAATATCACACCCTTTACCCCATTTTACGAAAACCCTCAAGCGAGGCAACCAATGAAAATAAGAGAGTAGATCTCCTGTACTCTTAGAGAATCTGCCCTCCAGCGTCCATAATGAGTGGCTGACTCAATGGTTCTATTAGTTCTAAGTTACACATGTTATCAACTCAATCAATACAAATAATAATAAACAAATAAACAATCACTTCTAAATACTTTTGTTAAATACATATATGAAATTATGACATGATGTATGCCCTTACAATCCAACACTCCCTCACAAGCGACTTCAACGCCTATTTCGTATATGTCAATACTCCCTCACAAAGAGACTCCACTGCCCAATCGCAACATCCTATCTAATGTAATGTGATTGATGCATACGTTAGCCAAATAATTATTATTTTTTGTTCATCCAACATATTGGGAAAGCTAGGGTACCATCACTTTATCATGGTCTTAACTGGATCACAAGGCTTGGGGTGACCGTAGTAGCTCCCTACCTGTGTCCCTTAATCCATTTTTGGGTTCATCATTTAAGCGACGACTCCCCAGCCAAGCAAGACTAACACTTACCCGACCGACTAGCCCGACCAATCTTGAAGGACCCAAATGACACAGCCCAAATAACACAACTCGGATGACACAATCTAGATAACAAAACCCAGATGACACAAGATTAGTCACCTCATTCATTACATTTATGATATAACAGGCTCATAGCCTTCATGATTGCTCATTGGTCACTATAGGGAGGCTTGTCACCCAAGTGTAGGCCAAGAGCTCAAACGCGGTGTCCCATGCCCATTTCATGAGTCTTGTGGATCATACCTTTAATAGTTATAATCAGACTCGTTTAATGAGAATTAGGTATTGTAGATTTCATTTGGTCATGTCATACATTGTGAACATACATGATCAGTTGGCTGTTTGACTAATTCGATTGAAGTAGGAGAATCTCGGGGTAACCGACATTAGATGTAAGCATCTTGTGTAGTCTAAATATTGTCGGTTATTTATGTTTGAGACAGGTCGATCGAACAAGCCTAGGGTGTTCGACCTAACTCGGGCTGTTAGCCGACTGTCCCAACATTGTAATCAATTCTAAATATCATTACGAACTAGCCATTTGTTATGCAATTATAACGAGGTTTCATATGAAGTATAAATTCAATAACACTACTACTTAGGCATGTCATCAAATATGTGAGCATCAATAGAAACGACACACTTATATAAGCATTTTATCAAACATGTGAGCATCGATAAAACCACACATTCACAATGACATTTCATCAAACATGTGAGCATCAATAGAACAACACATTAAATCATTTAGGTATTTTATCAAACATGTGAGCATCTGAAGCACATGTTACGATCAAATCAAAATGTGAATATGTTAACATATACTAAGCTATCTACAAACAAACAATCATTAACCAAGACCCTCAAGGGTCGATAAATGGCAACTTAGGAATAATGGTCCACACATTAAGAAAGAATTTATTATCTTTAAGCTCCTAGGGTTAGGGTTTTAGGAAAAATGATTCTTACACCAATTTTAAAGGAATTAGGTGAAATTCATGCAATTCAACCTAGAAAAATCTACGCTGGGAACTAGTGATTGTTTCTTACCTCTCAATCGTGAGTGAGGTGGATTTGGCAGAAGAGAGCAGTTGAGGCCAGGACTTCAATTGAAAGGATTCGTGAAGGAGACACCAATCTTCATCACTTACTCTCCCTCTACTCATTTCTCTCATTCTCTCTTCCTTTCATTCTCTATTTTGCTTTTTCTCTCTTTCTTTATAGGGCAAAATTCAGATGTGAGTAAGGGTTGCCCTCAAATACACTATTTATAGCATTAGAAATTGTGCAAATGTCCTTAAGGGCTAAGTTTTTATTATATTAACCCTATAGGAGAATATTTCTAACCTTTGGGTCCACTATAGGGTATAGGGGTCGATATATACCTTAGGATAGTTGGCCCTAATGATGATCTACATATGGATATGATCGACCCGCCATTTGGATGCCCTGATGGACAAGTATAATTAGAAATCAATTCAATGGTTATCAATGGTCAATCGAGGCCGCGGGTATACGGATATATGTAGGGCATTAATTTAGGTTGGTACCCTAAATTTGGTCACAATTTAACAGTCTGAAAGTCACAACTTAGGCTAAGAGTGAAAATGGACATTTAACTTAAGTTTTTAACAGACTCTAAATGTATTCACACATCTCATGCACTCGCCTTACGAGTCCAAGTTGAGTGATTCGAGATGCGACCTCAGCTCGTATCCCGTGATGGACATCAAGCCCGCTAAGACTAACGTCTTTCTATAGTCTCGGGTTTAGTGGCCCACTAATAAGGGGTCTAGAGCTTATTCGGAAAATCAAGTCATTTCTATAATGAATTAGATGGTGAGATTTTTTGTGCCCAATTATTAATGTTTGGATTAGTTAAGTTCATAATGTAGCCTATTCGCAAATAGTAAAAACAGTGATTTGATCATAATCACCTTAAACCGTTGGTTCTTAGTCTAAAGGAGTAACTAAGTTAATTCATTTTATTAATTAAGATTCAACCCCTAGTTGTCTTAAATTTTGGTAGGTCTTTATTTAGTTTTAGTTGTCTTGATTAGTCAGTGATAAGTCGGATAGATTTGGGCCCTAGATGAACAAACCACGAGAGTTAAGTGATTGGGTGGATTCATTGGCTTCTTACGATTAATTAATTAAATTTGTGCGGTTCTTTATTGGTAGCACTGTTGAGTGTAGAATTTTACATATTTTTCCTTTGCGCATTGACTTTATGAACATATATGCACTTAATTGATCTAATTACATATGTTTTCTCATACAATGTTATTTTGAGAGCTAAGGAGAAGGATACTTAACGTAATGATTTAATACTTAAAGAATTACCAAGTGAATGATTGGATTATGAATGTTAAAATTGAAGAATTCAAGAGTCCAAGATTTAAAGAAACTAAGCAAGGAAGGAAAAAAATAGAGGAATCAAAGTGCAGAAATCGACCATTTGATGCCATTGATGACACCTTCAATGCCATCAAAGTAAGTTTTGATGCAATCGAAACCACCTTCGATCTTATCGCAAAGATCATGAAAATATGATTTTGTTGTTGGACAAATTCAGGCACTCTTCAATGCTATCTAAGGCATGTTCAATGTCATCGAAGCCAAGTTCGATCCCATTAAAGGAGGTTCAACTACATTAAGAAAATACGAGAATTCAAAAGTTTATTGCTAGATAGTTTCATTGTTTCACCCGGACTCTTCGATAGGAGATTGATGTCATCGAAGCTGCGATAACTGTGTAAAATCAAGTCGTTTCTGAAGTCGGTGCGAATCAAAGTTATAAAAAAGTGCTTTAGGATCTTCTAAACCTGAATTAGAGTAGAAAGAGTAGAGTAAGGAGAGTCCTTCCTCCTTTTCAATCATTCGATTCTAGTTAGTTTTTTATATTTTTTTTATTTGAGTTTTAGTTCAATCATGTCTACAATTGGCTAATATCTTAACTAGAACTAAGAAGTGAAGCTTCTAGTTCTTCTTAATTTTATTTTATTTTGATTCAAGTTATTTGGTTTTCATGTTGAACGATTTATAGACATTTAATTTGAATAAAAAAGTATTTCTAGTTTATTTTGATACATTGCTAATCCCACCTCGGGATTGAGAATGACATGTTTGGTAGGAGGGTGGGGTGGGATTAAAATCAAGTTCATAGGCTTTGGAAAATGAGCCTTGGGTTAGAAAGTGTGAGATGAGATTTGTGGGTTGAAAGGTGATGAGACACAAAAGTTGGGTTTGAATGCTCAATTAAAAGAGAATAAAAGGGTTAGGCAGCAATGGAGGAGGGTTTTGATAGGGGAGTGGAGAGAGTGCACGAAAATGAGAGAGGAAGGACTTAGTGGGGCGATTTATGTGAAAAATCTAAAATTTTTGGAGAAAAGGAAAGCTTGGGAGGGTAGTTTGTGAAGGAGGAGTGACTTAGGAGAGGTTTTAACCGAAACCCCATGTAGCAGTGGGCCACACAAGACCCCAAATGCCATCGGCCCGACCGGCCCACCCGACGGTGAGGCCTCACTGAACCGGCGAGGTCCTCCTACCCCCTGGACCCCAAATGTATGTGGGTCCCACTCTAGGTCCCCCTGCAAGTGCTTCGTTTGGCCCCCAACTCCATTTGAGGTATTTTCGAGGCCAATTTGTAAACCGGAATGAGTTTATGTGATGTGTAGCATATGATTTTGGGGTAGAAGACGATAATCTATCCAACTAACCTATTTATTTTATTAGATTCTAAAATTTTAAGGGTCAAAACCAATTTTATCCATTTATTTACTATTTATGGTAAGTTTTAGTTTCAGTATTGTTCTTCATTATTTATACCCTAGGATTGGTGTGTATTATGAATGTGCTTAAAAAATGAAGAATAAAGTGGTAGAGGGTGAGATTTTGAAGGAATTGGATAAAAAAAGAGTTTTAGGCTTTGAGATTGAGTGTAAGGTATTGTGGTCGACCCACAACCTAAAGACATTCATTTCTAGGTTTAGAATTCTTCAGGGAATGACTCAAACTCATCGACTGATGGCCTAAAGGCAACTTAGGTCACTTGACACGACGAAAGATACGTTATGGACTAAATTACCGTATAGTCTCACCTGTTGACGAAACTTGGGATTCTAATATGGTTTCTAAGTTTTATCGTCTCCTTCCTAATTCAGAGTGCGTCAGAGTGCGTCGTGTTACCATGATCTAGGCCCGGTTTAATCCAAATCATGCTCTGATACCATCTGTAACATCCTGAAAGTCGGTGGTCGAGTAGAAACCCAACTCCCGAGTTCTAAAACATCACTTATGCAACATAGATAATGATGATTGAATGTTGTCTATAGAAGAGCATTGAACATGATTAGGATTACACCAAAAACAGCATATCATACTTCACAGGCGTTTAAATTATGCAAGCGGAAGACTGTGATAAGTATATAAACTAAATAAGAGTGATAGTAAGCCCTTAGAGTATGAATGTCACTAGGTTAATAATTACAAGTTTGATTACAAAATGCACAAAATGAGAAAAATGTAATGTCTTCTATCCCAAATACCAAAATCCCGTCGGTGCAACTCCAAGTCAAATAGACCCGCCAGAGAGTTACATGCAGGAGAACTCATCATAAAAAAGTAAAGTCAGGCTCCGCTTCACAAGCATCGCCCTCACCTGAAACTAAGACAGGGTCTGGTTGGTGTGTACAACACCGTCCTGTAATGTAGGAGTAAGTAGCTAACTCAGTGGAACAATAGAGTAAAGATTAACATGTTATCAAATCAGTCAAGCGGTAATGATAAAGCAGTACAATTAACATTCCTAGATATTCTTGTTAATGCAAGGATGAGACGCAATAATGATACATGCCCTTACCTACATACTCTCTCATGCGACACCATCTCACGTTCACGGTATGCTTTCAACCCTCAATGCTCCACATCTTTCAGGCACATGCAGTGCGATATGACCATGATTACCGAGTTGTTATTAATCCTTTTCATACAGCAGGATTGGGAAGCTAAAGTACCTCCCTTGTATCATTTCCCAACAATAATCCAATCTAGGGTCGTCAGTCCTAGCATATCTTATACGAAGTGCAGTTGTAGATCACTGCAAGGGCTGTCAGGGCTATTACACGGAATCGTTACACCACTCCCCCATCACTAAATTAATACAGGCCTAGTTTGTACTCTTGTTGATACGGAATGGTCGTCGCCTCCACGTACACTCAGAGTACGCTCGAGGTCACTACAAGGGCTGTCAAGGCTGTTACTCGCAATCGTTACACCACTCCCCCATCACCAAATCAGTGTAGGCCGACAGCTCGAATGTAGTGTCCCATACCACCACAATTGGCTCACAAGACAAGGTTGCTCACTGGTCACTATGGGGAGGCTCGTCGTCCCAGCGTACGCCGACAGCTCGACCACGGTGTCCCATATCACCATGCCCGGTTCATGAGTCTTAGCGGATCGAGGTACCATGGTTGATAGGAATTTCACTGGTAAGTTTGGTACTTTATATTCAAGCAATAGCGTCCATACATAGTTAACATACATCGGGCTAATCGGGTTACTTGACGAGTTCGACTAGTACGGGCGCCCGTTGAGTTGATCGACATGAAGTGCATAAGCACCTCGTGTGGCCTAACCATTTTCGACAAGCAACGCACGGCTCGGGTTCGTCATACATAGCGTATGTTGACCAAGACATGCATTAGGACGAACCCTTTCGCCAAGGAGTCGTCACACATATAACTAACATATACATACGACAGTTAATCATGGCAAACACAATTTCAGATTTTATACGTATACAGTATTTTTTACGAATACATAGAATACAAAAAATTTCATATTCTTCGTATTTAACCGAAACAGAAAACGGATAGCATGTTCTACATGTGAAATAGCATCCACGTTAGTAATCTACCATAAGCTGACATTGAAAGCTTTGAAAAATGATAACCTAAACATCTATAGTCCGCACCTTATGCCGTAGAATCGTAACGAACTCGACAGAGACTCTAAATCTTCGTCAATGATGAAATGTCAACCTATAGCATGTGTGGAGTTAGCTATTTTACTACTTGGAACATTTGGAACCCTAGAACAGATTAGGGTTAGGTCTTCTTACCTAAGAACGAAGTCAGAATCGCCATATTAGCGACACGGATGTGATGAATAAACACGTAGAATAGCAGAAGCGATTCTCAACAATAACTCTCACACCTTCACTCACCTTCTCTCTCTCTTTCCTTCTCTTTCTTTCTTCTCTCTCCCTTAGGTTTAGGAAATTCGTATGGGATATGAGAGAGGGGGTTTAAGCCTCTTATATAGGCTCTAAATTGATGAAAATGGCCCCAGGGCCATGGTATACTTCGGTTATAACCAAATCGGGCTTGTTCCGATCCAACGGAGCACTTTTGGAGGTCCTGTTATTAAACGCGGTCGGACTTAAGCTCTCTAATATCGGATCTACGTCAAGCTAAGTTTTCAGTCCGGTGTGGTTTTCAGATCGACCGTGGCGGACCAGCTTCAATTCAATGGTTATCGAAATTCGATCAGGGCTACAAGTACTTTGACATGTATGGGCCACCTTTCCTGATATGAGGGTGAATTTAGATTGAAATCTAACGGTCAAAACGCTTAGAAATATCGCACAAGTGACACGTTCCAGATTACTTAAAATTATATTTAATTTCTTAAAAATCTTTGTTTTCTCACTCTCTTCACTCCGGACTCAAGGAAATGGTCTCAGGACATCATTTGACCTTAATTTTCAAGGAGATAGTCAAGTCCAACTAGGCAGTCATACTGGTCTAAGTTCATCGCTATCAGACTTTCGACGTACGGTCTAGATCCAATACGAAGTTATAAAGTATTCCCCGGAGCAACTAGATTTAAAGTTTGATCCTAAATTTTAGGGTAACATAGCATTAACAATTCTATAGGTTTTGGGTCTTACAGATCGTATTTAAAG
This sequence comes from Magnolia kwangsiensis, assembly GCA_037074715.1. Lineage (NCBI taxonomy): Eukaryota > Viridiplantae > Streptophyta > Magnoliopsida > Magnoliales > Magnoliaceae > Magnolia > Magnolia kwangsiensis. The sequence continues at coordinate 132,404,180 of CM073574.1, forward strand.
TGGTTGGTGCTAATTTTACAGGAAATCTAGTGTAGCGCTAGTTAATTCACGTTAAATTTCTAAAGGATTTAATCCTTAATGATTTCTTTGGCTTTGGAATTGAGTTATGAGAGGTTACCAAGGTGTTATGGTTGACCCATTGCCTAAGGACGTCTAACTCCAGGTTGGCAAAAATTCGGGGTGTTACAGTTATAAGGGATTAATATGTAGATTTCATTGATTTATCGTTGACTCTGGGCACGATAGATGCTTTGTATACTACAATTAAATCACTGATGTTTTATGAGGGAACTAATTCAATGAAAGTTCAAATCTATTTTGACATATATGAATGGTGATTTATGTCATGCCTCAAACTCGAAAATCGGCCTCACAAAATTCTCAATCGCTGAATCCGATGCCGACAGCCTCTGTATTACCTCATTCTCGGCTCCCATTGCCTATATGCCAGTTTCCGATCCTGAGATTGTACAAGGAGAATTTTCAATATGAATTTGTCTCACAAGAAGCATAACCAAAAGTATACCCAAATCACAAGAACAACATCATCACCAAATATCCACTAATATAATCATTCAGTACAATGCTGAAAGGAAAAAATACATGTATATAATAAAAAAATCTTCACAAGGCTCAGCTGCACGCTCCTGCTTCTGCTCAGCTACAACTACATCCTAGTGTCACCTGCATGCATCTATCGTGCATAAGCTTATAAAAAGTTTAGAGGGTGGTGTAAGTATGTGAGCAGTATATACATGCTCAAAATGTAATATCAGAGTAAACGAAAATACTAGCGAGTCCACGAACCATACAATATCAAAGTAAGCAAAAGTACTGATAAGTCCCATAAAAATATCATCAACCTAATCCAGGATATGCGATGAAAAGACATAACAAGCCAATTTCATATACGGAGAAAGTGATGTGAGTCAATTATGCAATGTGGAGACATAATGAGCCAAATATCAGATAACAATGTTACAATACCATATGCAATTCTTAAGAGTTACGAATACCATCAGCCTCATTTAAGTCATATGAATGGAGAAACATGGCAACCCAGAATGCTATATGTCGAGGATGTAATGCAATATGCAATATGTGGTGCGAATGAAATGACCAAGCTGTAGTGTGAATTTGGGATGATAGTACATAGTATCACAGGCTATGGGACCTATCACAAAAGACTTCTATCCAAACCAGTACAATACCTAAATTTGGATAGATAGACTCAATGTCGTAAGCTCCTGATCTCAGATTAGTCGCGCGCCCAACCGAAATCCTGGCTATTGCGAAAATACACATAACGATTAGTTTCGCACCACCAGCCCAAGTGGATAGTGAATGAATGAATGAATATAATGCTAAGTATGCAACTCCTGCTCCACGAATCAGTCCTGTACATCTCTGGGATCATCATCGTGGTTTAGTACACTCCACATGCAATCACCGCCCACTGACGCGCGACCATGCGAGTGGAAGAGATCTCACTATCTGCCTAGCCAGTAGTCAACCAATGTCTATCCGGCACGTCGATAGCGGACCCATTTACGAGCTAGTTAAACTCAGCCTAGTTATACCCCCAACACTCAAATGGATAAGGCCACACTCCCTCCCAACCGACCACGACACAGTGGGAGACACAACCTCCTGGTATTCGGTACTTAGGCACTCATGTATCCACCCGATCTCGACATTGAAACATCTCTTGGTCATGAAAATTTAGAAATTTTTACTCACGGACATCCAAAGTGCTTAGATGCTCGAACTAAACATTTTTGGTGTCCCATTTAACCATCCACGACATGCCTGTGGAGGCTACGACCCTGATGTCGCTAGGGCGTACAGTAATCACAACATACAATGTAAGATGCATGAGTCATACAATCCAGTATGCATCAATCCTGCGCATACCGCGTGCTCATGTGGGGCAACTCCGCCTAGCAAGGAATCCCATAAACCACCAACACTATGACATATGCAATGGTCAATCATATCTCATAACAAACATACGGATGATACGTATGGGCATGTATCATAATGCTATGTTGTCATATACTCATAATCGATATCAATAACCGGCATCGACAATTGTCCTCGACAATGTGGACATTTAACCAACATTGCCCTCAAGGATTAACTCACATAGAGCCTACATATAGTGGACTCATGGCCTCACACAAGGGCCAAATATACAACACCATGGGCCTCACTTAAGAGCTTAATACACATCACGATGAGCCTCTCACATGGGCCTAATATACATTACAACAAGTTCCACTGTCTGGCCCTCAAATGCACCACAATGGGCCTCATAACATAGGCATATATACATCACATTGGGCCTTAAATACTGGCTGAATACTCATCAAAATGGGCCTTAAATACGGGCCGCATATACATCACATTAGGCCTCGATAATCGGCCTTAATATTCGACCTTGACAATCGGTCTCGATAATCGGCCTCGACAATTAGAATCAACCTTAAAATTAGCCTCGACAAATCAGAATCGGCCTCGACAATCAGAATTGGCATCAACAATTGACCACAACAATTGGAATCGGCCTCGACAATCGGAATCGGCTTCGACAATAGGTCCCGACTTACGAAATCGTCCTCGTCAATCGAAATCGACGATCGGAATCGACAATCGAAATCAACCTCGACAATCGGCCTTGACTAATAGAATTGGCCTCTCAATCAGACTCGGCCTCGACAATAGGCCCCGACTTACGGAATCGGCCTCGTCAATCAAAATTGACGATCAGAATCAATAATCGGAATCAACCTCGACAATCGGCCTCAACTAATGGAATCGGCCTCGTCAATCAGACTCGGTCTCGACAATCAGAATCGGCTTCGTCAATCAGCCTCGACTAACGAAATCGGCCTTGTCAATCAGACTCGGCCTCGACAATCAGAATCGGCCTCGTCAATCGGACTTGACCTCGACAATCGAAATCGGCCTTGACAATTGGCCTCAACATGTGGAATCGACCTCATTAATCAGTCTCGATGATCAGTCAAATAAGGCATAAGGGAAGGTCATAATGTATACATTAAACCATCATTGCCCAACAATGTGGCCATTAAACCAACATTGCTCCCAAGGAGTGACCCACATAGAGCCAAACGTATGGTGGGCCCATGACCTCACACAAAGGCCTAATATACATCTCAATGGGCCTCACTTAAGGGCCACATCTACACCACATCGGGTCTCGCTAAATGGGCCACATACCTGGGCCTATATACATCACAGTGGGCTGCGTCTTATGGGCCGAAAATGCATCACAATGGGCCTTATCGCACGGGCTTTAAATCATAACAGGTGGGCCCTGCACATAGGCCATTAATACATCTCAATGGGCCTTACCAAATGGGCCGGAAATATATCACAATAGGCCTCAAATACATCACAATGGGCATTGCCCATGGGCCTCAGATTCAAGCAAGTGGGCCCCATCATATGGGCCTCAAAATACAAGGCAGGTGGGCCCTATCACATGGGCCTCAAATATACATCATGATGGGCCTCATAGATGGGCCGCACCATAAATGGCGGCAGATCGAAAGATTATCTGGACCATACCACAAATAGCAGCGGAGATAATGATTTCCACCATCAGACAAATCATTGGGCCGGGGGCCTACCATCACGTTTATTGTCTACCCAACCTGTTCATACGGTCACAAGTTCACACGGTCACAAGACCTAAACTAATAGGAAAAACAAATTTCATATAGATCCAAAACTCCCATGACCCAAAAAGGGTTTCAATGGTGGACGTTCAATCTCCACTGATTTTCTGTAGTGTGGTCCACCTGATAGATTTGCCTCATTTTTTTTAGTGTTAAGCCTTAAGGCGATCTCACCATCTGAATGGACGGTTTGGATATAACACATGCATCAGCGGGACCCACAGAACTTGCTGACGACATCACAGGAGTGAGCCCCACCGAACTTGCTGACATCAATACATTAGCAATATTGCTGGTGTGAGGTACTCCAGCTAATCTGCTCCCACCGTCTTTGGATCGAACAATGGGGATACAACACATCCATCAATGTGGGGTCCAGATAAATGGACGACGAGATATAACACATACCTTATAATCAGTCCACAGATGGATGGTTAGATAAAATCCATACCTCATGGTGGGGTCTACACATGTGCCCCACCCGCAAAAAGGATGGATGGCTTGTATAATACATACATCAGGGGCGGGGTCCACGTACATGGCCCACCCACCAGAGAACTGAATCTGTTTATTATTATTATTATTATTATTTGCCTCAAGTTATAAAATGATATCTGGTTGGACGATATGGATACAACACGTGCATCATGGTGGGTCCCACTGTCCAAGGGCTGGATGGTGTGGATATAAGACTTGTACATCACGGTGCAGCTCCCACACGTGGGGTGGGTCCCACCATCCAGTGGTGTGGATGGTGATCGAGGATGGGACCCACAGAGCTTGTGACGTAGATACACCAGCTATATAACAGTGTGAGGTACCCAGCCAATTTGCTCTTTAAGGTGGGTCCCACGTGGGGCCACCATAATATACAATATTATATAATATATATTATCATTATTATATTATTAATATATCATTATTTTTTAAAAAAATCCAACGTCCAGGTGGTTGGATGTCTGGATGAACTGATGGTGGGTTGGAGCCCATGGAACTTGTTGACGGTCTAGCAGTTGCATGCTGCTGGATGTCCAATTGATGGATGGCCCAGACTCAATGCTCACACGAGGTGGGTCCACACGCGTGGGACCCACCAACGGTTTTAGATAAGCTGATATTTGTGTCTTCCTCCAATTAGGCCCGTCCAAATGGTAGGCCCACTTGAAGGACGGCATGGATAAAAATACATACATTACAATGGGTCCACGATCAGTGTGGATTTAGTGGGCCACGCCTATCACAAGAGAAAGAGGGAGAGAGAAAGAGAGAGAAAGACCGGTGAGAAGGGGAGGGACCCCGCCATTATGGGCCTTCCTTATATAATGCATACATTAAGATGGGTCCCACCATATGTGGGCCCTCAAATCATTAAAATCAATAAATAAAATCACCCACCTTTCTTTCTTCTTTCTCCTTAGCACTCTAAGGCTTCTAAGAAGCTCCTTCAATGGTGAGATGATGATCCAAGGGTTAAATTGGGTGGTAGGAAGGTAGGCCACACCTATCTCTTTTTAATGGAGAGCTTGGACGTTGGATCTCTCATTGGGTTGCTTGGAATGAGAGAGAAATGAGAGAGAGAGGGGTGATGTAAGGAGAGAGGGATGGGTTGGGTTGAATTTTGGGTGAGAGAGGGATGGGTAGAGAGAGAGAGAGGGTTGACTTTATGAGAGAGGTAGTTGTACTTGGGAATGGTTACTTGTACTTGATTTGATTGATTGATGTGACGTGCCGTAAAGATTCCCTCAAAATTCGCAACGCGCGGCGTTTTTCTTGAATTAAACGCGGGCCCACATCTCCCGGCCAGGGTGTCATATGGGCGCCCCAAATGCGGCATTAGAACCACGACAATGGTGCAGTTGCGATGGTACAAGTCTTGGGTCGAGCTGACTCAGATCGACAAAATATGACTCAGGGTCGCACGCAAACATCGATTACAGATCGCGGGTTGCTGAAATTCGATCGGTAGGACCACGGAAACCTACGGAACGATACGGTCTAGGATACAGGCCTGACAATTTAACTACTCAGGGTCGCACGCAAACATCGATTACAGATCGCGGGTTGCTGAAATTCGACCGGTAGGACTGCGGAAACCTACGGAATGGTACGGTCTAGGATACGGGCCTGACAATTTAACTACTTTATTATCTGGCTGGATAAGATGAGACTTTGGTTCTAGTTATGTAATCTAATTAAATCAAGTAAATCAACATTAAAGAAGTTATAAGTGGAATCTTAGCACTTTAGTATTTTATTCCTGATAGTTTCTTATATAATTACTTGTTTAAAACAAATTTTAGTAGTTAGTTTATATTTTAGTTTTAGTTTTAACTTATTTCAGAAATCGCATAATAACAAGTCTCTATAAGTACGACCTTAGTCTTACTGAGTTATTACTACATCATACTCCTACACTTGGTGTTTTCATAACAACTACTTGCATATAGGCTTACCTCGAGTATTATGAGTCAATAAATAACAACGTAAGTTAATTATAGCGAAAAATTTTAATTTTTTTATAATTTTTTTAAAAAAATTCAAAATAGCAAAAATCTATGACATTACAAAATTATATTATAATTTTTTTTTATTATGCATTTATAAACTACATGTAGAATAACAAGGTTTATAAATTCTTAGTTTTGAGGTCTTATAATCATATTAATACTAATTTTATTATTAAATTCTTATATATTAATTTTTTTGAAAATATATTTCCAATTAAATATAAAGCTAATTTTTTTGTAGGAAAAAAAAAAAAAAAAACAAATTCAACCATAAAAATTGATATGGAGACTGACAAAATAGAAGAACCTTTAAAATCTAGAAGAAGTAAGAGAATTAGATTTGAGAGTAATTTCGAACCGACTTTTATACATCCGCTGTAACGAATAATCCATCTTTATATACCAGTATTGTGAGCTCATCTAATATATCATTTTGCAAGGAAATAATTAATAATGAAATGAAATTTATATTACACGATAACACTTGAAATCTACTATACAGGGGTTAGGCTAAATTACAAGCTACGGGAAAAGATGGAGCCGCATGCTGGGTTCTGATAAAACCGCACGAGGAGATCAGTTCTCACGTGTGTGAAGGTGCGTGCTACTGGCACCGACTCTCTATCCATCATGACCCCCAAATAAGACTGGTCAAATAATACTGACCACTTATCAATGCAAACCCATTGAGCAATCCAACCATCCATTAAAACGTCTACCAATCAGCTGGGGCCCACTATTTGGATGGACTGTTTTAATTTACTTTATGGCAAGCATACAAATTAGAAGTGTCCATGCATAAAGTCAAAGCACTTGAATTTTTTTACAAGGGCCATGGGCAGCGGACAGTTCACCACCATTTTAGAAATAATTACGACTCATCCTCTTCACAGCCAAAATTCAACCAAGGTCATCCACCAGCCAAATTGCGGTCCCAATAAAGCAAGATTATTGAGCAATCTGAACCATACAGTTGACCGCTATCTATGGATGATAAACGGGAATGCAAAGATGGTCCGTAAATGTCATTTTCTCAATTTAAAATTAGGGAACGGTCCATCCATAATTGGGTCAGAAATTCGGACGGTTTGGATTGTTCGTGCAAGAAAACGATATGGACGGTGGAAGGGCGATCACCACCATTTTCAAGATGGTGGTCGACTAATACAGGAGTGTGATTGTAGCGCATCTTGGCACGGGGTGTTTGGAGGAGGAGGGAGATCCTGCACTGTGATGCTAAGTGGGGCCCAACGTGATGTTCGGGAGAAATCCACACCGTTCATCCGTTTTTAGATCTCATCTTAGGACACGAGGTGGAAAATTAGGCTGATCCAAAACTCTAGTGGGCGGTACGAGAGAGAAAACTGGGAAAATAGTTTCCTACCGTTGAAACCTTCCTCGGCTCCACCTTGATGTTTATATGCCATCCAAACCGTTTATGAGGTCATTCCCACTGGGATGAGTTGAAAAAACGAAAAACTTAGCAAAATTTTATAGCCATAAAAATGTTTTAACGGTGGTCACTGATTCCCCACTGTTTCGTCTTGTGCGGCCCACTTGAGTTTTGGATTCACCTAATTTTCGGTTGCGTGCCCTAAAAAGATCTCGAAAATTGGATGGACGGGGTGGATTTCTCACAAACATCTCGGGGGCCCCACCTAGCGTCTCAGCGCAGGAACTTCCTGCGGAAGCAGGAAATCCGCGTCCGGGCAGTTGTGTCATTCATGTGAGGAAAAGGCACACGTACGGGAGAGGAGAGGAGAGACAGAGAGTGAGAGAGAGAGAGAGAGGAGAGTTAATGAAACCTCCGTCGCTGCTTTCCCTAACCATTGACTCGGCTCTTCTCCACATTGCTTACATCTCCGATCTCTCTGCCATTCCCCAACCCATTCTCCTCCAGCTCTTTCAGGTCTCTCTCTCTCTCTCTCTCTCTCTCTCTCTCTCTCTCTCTCTCTCATTCCCATGCCTTGATTCATCCCAGTAGTAAGGTGGGTTTGTCGATTTCGCTCATTTTCATGCCTTTTGCATCTCTCTCTCTCTCTCTCTCTCTCTCTCTCTCTCTCTCTCTCTCTCTCTCTCTCTCTTCTCTACAACCTGGGCATTAAGTTAGCACCACCATGATGATGAGATGACCCCAAAATTAGGTGGGCCGCACCGTATAAAACGATGGGCTACCATGAGAAAACCTCAAAATTCACGTGGTTGCTCACGTGATGGTTGGATCGGCCTGATCTTTTTTTGGGGTGCCATACACGCAACCCTTGTAGAATAAGCTTATTCTACAATGATTTGTAGTATATAGGTATCCGAGTAACCTCAATCTCTCTGAATTATGTGGTGTGTGGCCCACATGTTTGCACAGTGCGTGCGGGTTTTAACTTCTGGCAAGTGGAGCCCGTGGCTCGGGAATCTATGCCATTGTTGTGTTTTGTCCCACCATGGATGAACTATGCCCCAAAAATGTCGTCCATAGCGCTTTCTTGACCTTTTGATTTGTGGACTGCAGATGGATGGTTAAGAAGAGAAATGCAACAATTGTCCAAATTTTAGCTGGAAAAAGTCCCAGATTGATCTCTGGGATCTTAAAATCCAGGTGATATCGTGGCATAGTTTATCAGTGGTAGGAATCATCAGACCGACAGTTTGGATTACCTATCCATGGCCTCCACTTCTAATAACTGGAATGCCATCTATGCACTATTGAAAGACTTGGGTCGCATATCATGTAATTCATCAGAATGGGGAGCTTTTGGTTTTCTCAAAGGAAAATTATTTGCACATTGATGTATATGAATCTCAAATTACTTGGTTTAGGGTGTGTTTTATTGCACCAAATTTCATGAAATATAATTTAATTTTTAAACCAAATTAGTCTGATTAATAATGAAATTGGTGCAACCAAATGCAGCTTTTTGCGATGGGTCTTTTGTTTGATTATAGTTTCCCTCCTCTATAGATTTGATTATCTATTACTGTTGTTAGAGAAAGATGGAAATCTGAATTTGAGGTTGACCTTAGTCATAGAAATGTTTTAGGACCAAGGATATGGTAGGCTATCAAGATAGGAGAAACACTTGGGATAGTCTTGTAAAGAATCTGAAAAAACATTTAGATAATGTAGATTTTTTTTATTTTTATTTTCCAGGAAATTGATATCTAAGCCCACTCTAATTGATAGAGGCACCCTTTCTTACTACTCTGCTATGCTTGTACTCATGTACTACTAGAGGATGCGTGTAAATAGTGGCTTCCTTTTGTAATAATGATGATAATATTATTATCAGAAGTTTTGTAAGAAAGAATTTTATTGATTTCGAAAATGTACATTCATTTTATGGGTTTTGCTAATCCTACGTGCGTATAGGGCAGCTCCCGGACACACTTTCACAAGTGCCAATGTGGCGCATTCGTGGGACATCTGTATCATCCATTGTGGGGCCCACAATTAGATTCCATGGCCCAAAATTCAAGGCCTGCCCACTCATCAGGTAGGTGATAGCGTACATAGCAAGTGGATTGATACACTGTAGCATAGGCGTATTATGTATCAGTAATGGTGGCCGTAACGGTCACCACCATTAGGTCCATTACCGATACGGGGATCGGCTATAATGGCCAATACGGGGGCGTAATAACTGTTATGACCGCTGTAACAGTTGGAAATTTTCTTTTACCTGAAAAATTCTGAAAAAATATTTAGAAAATCAATAATAATGTAAATATTCCAAATATGTATTCATTTTTTATTTTTATTTTTTGAACATGTTTATGGTAGTGTAACGGTCCACTCTTTGGTGAAAGTGTTGTATTTGGCTGTCTAGTGAATTTGTGAACATGATTATATGTATCTAATGTTTACGCATCACAATCAAGAATTAAAACTAGAAATAAGAAAAAAAAGGCATAAATACTACTTTTTCAATTTTTTGAAAAAAAGAGGTCATCGGAGCTTCTATTCGCTCAAATTACTTCTATCTACTATTTTAATATTAAAAACTGTAGTAAGAGTGGTCAAAGTCTATTGTAAAAGGATCTAGTAGAGTTTTTGGAATTAAAAAAAAATTTAAAAAAAAAAAAAAAAAAAGAGGGGAGGGGGGAGAAAATGGATTTAAATAGTAAAAAATGGTCATTTTTCGACCGTTAAGGGGGTAACGGTCATTATGCATTGCCTGTAACGGCCGATACGGTCCCATAAAACCAACTACCCCATTTCACACCCCCATAATGCATAACGGTCATAGTCGTTACCTATACGTATCGGCCTTGGGCTTATCGTAATGGATACGGAACACCTAGCTGATGAGTCGACCAGCCTCCATCTTGCGTTTGTTTGATGGATGCTCAAATGTTCCACACGTGTGCCACGTTGGCACATTTGGATGTATATATGGCCTCTAGGCTTACACACATGTGAGATTACCAAACCTCTAATAGCACAAGCTTTTTCTTATATTCTGTGTATTTTATGAATTTGATGTTTCCTGAAATGTACACACCTTAGGTTGGGTCATAGCGCATTGTCGTGATTTATATGATTGATGTGGGGTCAACCCTTGAGTCATCCATGTACCAGATTTCTTCATTACCATCATTTTCATTGTCATCATTCTATGTTTTCCTTCCCCTTGTTGAACAGTGTCATTTTTCCATTTTATGTTTTTAATGTCCCGAGATAGTAAGGAAATCGTAGATTGTAATTTTGTTAGATGTTCAAGGTGTAAATTTGTGACTTGTGAGCCTTTGCCATCGTCGGTTCCAATGCCTGAGTAAAAGAGGAAGCTTTATGTCCGGTGAGCCACCAATGTAAAACTTTTGCCAGCCAATGCCCCATTCAAAAGCCAACCCTGTATTGCTGGTAGAAGGCTAAGATGATTATGCTGATGATATGTTTGATGCAAGTCTACTTGAATTTGTTCAATAGTTTTCGGCATAATATAATTCATTTTTTACTTACCGTAACTGGAGTATTTCATATTCTGCTCAAACTGATGGCCATGGAATGAAACAGTACTTTCACCCAATTTTTAGATATTTTCCAAAAATTGTAGCTCTTCTTTTGAATCCAACATAGATGCAGAAGTTGAGACTGAATTATAGCCAAAATCAGGTGAAACCATGAATCGTTTATGGTCCACTCAACTTCTTTCAAGAAATTTAATTTTGGTTGTTGAATCAATGACAATTTGATGCTTAGATCACTACATTTGACGAAGCAAACGCACCTGCACAGATCAAAATAAAGGTTTCTGAATGCGACTTTTCCGGTCTGAAATTGCAGTTTGGAACTGGTATGTGCTAGTGAAACTAGCATGACCGTCCAAAGATGGACGAGACAAGTCACAAGACTGAAACCAAGGAGATAATTAAGAATTATAAATCATAAAATCTGTCAAAAGTAGAAAATATATCACACAAATTTAAGCTCATATTGCCACAATTTTAAACACATTCCCACAAATTTAACCTCATTTGGACTTGAATTCTCACAACTTTATAAGTATTAAACACATGGAACCCCACAACATTTAGGCAACTCGGGTTAACACAAGTCCATATTAGCATTTTAAATGGAAAATAGTTCTGGGTAGGCCTTATCATGGGGCTCTTCTATGGGGTTTTTTGTTTCTTTTTCTTCCTTTGCTTGTCTCTGTTTTCTTTCTTTTGTTATTATATTTTCACCTTTCAAAAAAAAAAAAAAAAAAAAAAAAAAGGCAAATAGCGTGTAGTGTACCATCCACCCTCAGAAGCATGAAGTGTAAGTTATGTAGAATGTAGCATAAGCTACATGATGCTTCTAGATTTTTAATTAAGGTTGTGCTTGGTTGCACTAAATATCATGATGCGGCATCTTGAGACATGGTCAATCCATGACAACGAATGGAAAAATGCAATGTGTATCCCACTTAATATTACACCAAATGGTGGAAATGAGTTACTGCTTCTTCTTTTTTAATGTTTCCATTTATTTGCATAATTTACAGTACTACTATAATAAAAGAAGAACATATTTTTTTTTCTTCTCCTGTTTGACAAGTAGAAAAGGAAAGGAAAAGAAACTAATTTCCTTTCTCATGTTTGATTGTAAAGAACACTGTGGATTTTTTGAAGTAATCATTAGTTTTTCCACAATTGCAATTCTCTAGCACAAGTTTCGAGGTGATTGTTGTCTAACAAATCAGAGGTTTCTGCTTGGAAAACAAACATACCCCTAAAAACGGAATATGTTCTCAATAGTATCGATGGAAATAATCATTAAATAATTTTTGGCTTTTTGTCTTCCATTCTTTTCCCACTTATCAAATAGGCCTTAGGGTAGTAGGACACGTGCTTCATGCTTCTGACTAATGGATCTTCATATGTATGCATGTTTGATGTTTTTGATGGGCTTAGACAAGGTCCATCTAGGTAAGATTTTTAGCTCTTTTTAGTTCCTTTTTGGGATTTCTAGAGCTATGCATGATGTTGTTTATATTGATTTTCTACAACTGCATTAGATTTTTCTACATAGTGTCGGCCTTTCTTAATTCTATGTAAGATGTTTTATTCTCTTTGTAATTTAAATCAGGTAGATAGCATCATTCAACCAATTTTGTTAAGGGGTATTTTGTTTTACTTGTATGTGTGCTTAATGATGCCTTCTTGAATTTGTGTTAGGCAACATTCCATTATTACAGTGGTTGTGGTGAGATCAAACCATGATATATCATAGCCAGATCTTGTTGGATTATTTATTTTTATTTTTGAGGAAATTTTAGAACTATGTACGGTTTTTGCTGATTTAAGAGAGATATCAACTCTTGGTTCTTGCCATACACCCTTGGATAATGCAAAATGGTTGTTGATGAGTTGTTTCTTGTCATAAAGGATATTGCTCCCCTAGACCGAATCCAATGAGTCCATGTGAATGTGTTTAGCTGCTTGCATTTGGAATGCATTGGTGGAGAGTAGAGGTGTACACGAACCGAGCTAGCTTGGTTAGCTTGCTTGACTCGACTCGAAAAAGCTCGATTCGACTCAGTTCGAAGCTGAGTTCAATCTGATTTTTTGAGCTTGAAAATGAGTTCGAGCCGAGTTCGAGCTGGCCCCAGCTCGACTCGATTCGGATCGAACCCAACTCGAATCAAACTCAGATCGAACCCAGCTCGAATCAAACTCAGATCGAACAAGTTCGGTGACTTGGTTACTTTGATATTGATGTTGCTCACCAAGTGTTTGTTGAAATGCCTGAAAGAAAGTGTGGCTGGTGGCAAGGAAGGTATGTTTATGAAACTAACACCCTTTTTTTCTTGATTTTTATGTTGCTTAGAAGGTATTTTGATAAAATACCTATAAAACCATTGTTGTAGTCTCAAATATAGTGAGATTTTGAAGGTGCAGTCAAGGTGTTTTGATAAAATACCTATAAAACCATTGTTGTAGTCTCAAATATAGTGAGATTTTGAAGGTGCAGTCAAGGTGTTTGTGAAAATGCTGCAATGGTGAACTTGGCTCGAACTGGCCCGAGTTGCTGACCGAACCGAACTAAGCCGAGCTGACCAGTCAGGCTCAAGGACTGAGCCGAGCCGAGTTCGAGCTGAGGTTAGCTAGTGGCCGAGCCGAGTTGAGCTGAGGCCAGCTTGACTCGGTTCGACTCGATGTACACCCCTAGTGGAGAGAGAGTGAGAGAGAACTCTTGACTTGCGAATCGGTGGTAATTAGAATCCATGTGAAATGAAATCACATAGTTTTGCTGTGATTTCTTTTGGTGTATTTGATCTGAATGTCGATTGGATTCCAATTCACATCAAATACTCTACCAAATGCACCAATTACCAATTTATCACCGATTCACACCAATTACCACAGATTACACACTCTTAAATGACCCCTAATGAGATTAAGAAGATGAGGAAAAGTTGCACTCTTGAAGATGTTGAATTTAGAGTTAGATATATACTTAGGGGGATTGTGAGACGCCAAGTCTCAATTGCCTTGATTTCATTTCCATAAGTTAGTTATATGCTTAGTGACGTACATGGGGTGAGATTTTGGGAGGATGTATAGTGTAGTGATTCTATGTCTGAATTTTTGTTTCTAAGACTCTATAAAGCATCCTCTAGTAGAATACTGAGGGTTATAGATTGCTATGAAATGAATTCCTAGGAGGGATTGTATGGAGTGTCAATTTTAGGTGAAATTTGAAAGAGATGAGGAAATCGAGGATTTCAATATCTAGAGAGGCTTTTGAAGGTCCAAATCGTTATAGATGGGAAGGAAGAAGATTATGTGATGCATCCCACATGTGGATGCTCCGCATGTGGGCACAAGAAAATGCCCACTTTTCCTTTTTAGCCCATCTCTACTTTTCTTTTCTTTCAAATCTCTACATTAGGAGATACCTCTAGTTTTCTTTTCTTTCAAATCTCTGCATTAGAAAATATCTTTACTTTTCTTTTCTTTCAAATATCTACATTAAGAATTTCTTTTTCTTTCATATCTAGAGGACTGTTGAGCTTGCTTGCAGTCTTACATTCTTTTCTCTTTTAGGATTTTTTTTTGCAGTCTCCTGCATTTGGTTAGAGGATCGCTGGGTTCTTTCCCACAATCTTTTTCTTCTTTTCATTGATCTGTTTGCTTCCCCTTTCATGGTTTGCATTAATTAGTATCAGAGCAAGTTTTGCTCTTGGAAAATTAAAAGAAGGTAATTTCCTCATCTCAATCCTACCTTTCATCTTTCCCCTTAACCCATCATCTTCCATTTCTTTTCCTTTTCTTTTCCTTTTCTTCCCAAATCACCAAACACTAAACCATATATTTCCTTCTTCTTTTTTTCAAAAGCCTTCGAACCCTAATTGTACCAAGTAAAAAAAAGAAAAAAAAAAGTCTTTCATATTCTTTTCCAACCCTAAAAATTCTAATCCTGATCCAACTCATCAATTCCCTTTCCCTTTCTCTTTTGCTTATCAAAAACCATCAAAAACCCAATAACCCTCATAACCTTAGATCTAGAATCCAAGCCTATATTTCAGCCCATGTTCTTGTTTAGAGATGTGGATAAAAAGATGTTCATACGCCTCATATAATTATCCCCATCCAAACTCTCCTATTCGTCCATATTTATTGCTTTATTCTTATCCGGTTCATTTTGACTACCATGATCATCACCCCTATCACCCTGAGTCTCATCCATCCTTCATATGGGTCTTCTAAAGATTCCTTTTAATGGCCCTCCAGATGTTATGAACAACGACAACCACTTGTCGGCTACTCAAAAGCATCCCATTGCACGGTAATATAAATGATGGCCAAGAATGTTCAAGAGACATGGGAAGAGAACTTGCAAGAAGTTAAGAAAGAGATTGGAGCATTCAAGGAAGATATTACAAAAGAATTCAAGGAACTCAAAGAGGTGGTGAGAGCTTGCTTTGAGCCCTTGATTGAATAAGAAAAGCATTATGGGTTTCAATCTATTTTATCTGAACTTCCTAGGAATGACATGGTTGTAGATAGTGTGGCGACCCAAGAGGAATCCCCCTTTAGATTGCTTGATGGATCCATGGATGAGGATGGATCAATGGCTAGATCAGAGGAAGTTCAAGTTAAACCAAAAGATCAACCGATGGATGACCCAATTGAAGAGACTGAAGGTTTAACAATTATGGATGATCCAATGGTCAAAGAGATGGACAATGCTACGATTATAGTAGCAAACACTATAGAGATCAACACAATAGTCCCATCTCAATGTCATTCAGGGTATGCAGATCAGAAGTTGACTGTGACGAAGGGGCCACAATCAACGTTTAGAACGCGGAGGACAAAACAAAAAAAAAGAAGACAGAAAGAAAGAAAAGATGGTACATGTTTCAACATTGTAGTATGCACAAGTTACCTGTCAGGTTTGTAGGTCTCCATCGTTAATTGTTAACAAAGCCGAAGAAGACGTGCTACAAATGAGGATCTTCAAAAGAAAAAAGACCACCGATTTAAACTCGAGTATGAGTTCTTTTCGAAGGAGGGTGGAATTAATGCAACCAAATGGCCACACAAGTCGATTGATCAAGAAGTTGAGCGCAAGGCATGCTAAGTGGAGTGCTTATATTCAAGAGTTCACATTCAACCTAAATCATCGCACCGACATCGAAAATAAGGTAGCAGATGACCTCAGCTGAAAATCACATATATTGTGTTTACCTTATCAATTTTCTTCTTTGGGTTTGAAGAACTTAAAAGAGATTATGCCGTAGATGATAATTTTGTGAAGGTATTTTCAACACTCATGGCCTGCTCAAGCATCGAATACCCACAATTTAGCTTGCACAATGGGTACTTATTCTATGATATGAGGTTGTCTTTCTAAAAGTTCCTTGCGAGAGCTTGTTATACAGGAGCTTCATTGGGTGGCCCTCAATGGTCACTTTGGTTTCGACAAAACGACAACCCTGATTGAGGTTTGTTTCTATTGGCTGAATATGAAGAAAGATGTCAGAATCATTGTTTGTCAATGCCGAGTTTGCCAATTGGGTGAAGGTAACAAGCAAAATATTCGTCTTTATGACCATAACTCAGGCAGGAATAGAGGCTTTAGCTTCATCAGAGAGACAAAGACTGGGGGGACTCGTCTTCCCCGTCAACATACGACAACGCGAAAGGTATGACGACGACGACAAACATTCGTCTTCCCCGTCGCTGGGGTGACTCGTCTATAAAAGAGTCTAGCAAATCGATCGATGCAGGACCTCAGAAGGGTAAGCATCTCTCGGCTCCAACTAGAACAGGGGATGATGTACCGATCCAGGCCGACATTCTCACCGAGGGAGGTAAGGACTGGCAGGTGGTCTCTCATCGAAAACTTTCAACGAAACATCCCTCAGCCAGGAATCGTGTATCCTATCCTACTTTGTTTGTAGAGGGTTTCCTGAGAGGCTGGTATCCACTAAACATCGAACGTATTTTTGGACAGGCTAGAGCGGTAATGAACATAGTAATGCCTCGCGACTGGGAAACAGGTGCATACAAAGGATTTGTGCTGGTCCAAATGTCATCGGAGGAGTTATCCAGAGTTGTTGGTATGTTGCATGGGGTCAAGTTTGCCAGAAGTCCAATGCTGGTCCAGCGCGCGCAATTTGGTCCTGCGTTCGCTCATGCCCGTCCATCAGCCCTGAAACCCCGACCGCAGACAACCAAGGCCTATCGTTGGAAGGCCTTAAACCTTCCTCCACCACCCCCACTCCCACCCCCATCTCCTCCCGATCCTCAGCTACCCAACCCACCCGATGCGCTGTCCTTTAAGGAGGCCCTCCTCCACCAGAACCCCAACCCGCTCATATCTCCCTCTAATTCACCTTCTCAGACCCCTCATCAACCCGCTCCTTCCATCTCCAAACTAGGCATTCCTATTGAAGTTAAATTGGTGGATTTTCTCAGGGCCAGCGAGGACCTCAAGGATACCATCGTCATCTTGTGCAAGGAAGGGGCCTCCATTTCTTAGGTGCAAGACTGGATATTAGAGACCACAGGCTTCCGGCCAAGCAACTACAAGCTCAAACCTATTGGTTTCAACGAGCTATGGGTTAAGGTTTGTCCAGGTGTTAATCACGAAATGCTGCTCATGGCTGGTCATCTACACTCTGGAGGGCCAGTGGCCAGAGTGACGTAGAGCAGGTCGCGGACAATTTCATGGCCAAGATGGATCAGAAAAGGACGGTCGACAACATAGTGATCCGGACCATCAGACCTTAGATCGGGCGTATCTCGCAATCCGGAATGAGTTATCAGACGTAAAATATATGATTTTGGGGTAGAACGAGCTACTATAAATAGTGCTTAGAAACACCAGGTTGCGCAACTACGCCGGGTTGTGCAGCCCGAATTTGCGAGAAACACCCTGATCGACGGTCGTTTCCCCGTTTTAATTTCGTTTTTACTATAAATAGTAAGTTTTAGTTTACTTATAGCTCTTCATCCGTTGGGCTTTAGGAGTTGTGTCCAACATGAAAAGTGCTTAGAATAATTAGGAGAACGGTTTGGTGAAGCCAAATAGGACACTTACTATTTTTGGCCGAAAACCTTGCACACCAGTAGACATCACGACCGTTTATAAATAGTAAGTTTACTATTTATAGTAAGTCGCGGATTCTAGGAGTTTTAGTTATAGTTTGAGTCTGATTTCTTTCCTATTGCTTGGTTCCCTTATTTAAAGGGGTGTAAACTCGTTTTTATTCATTCAGCAATTAATTTTGAATTTTATTAGAGTTTATTCCTATTCTCTAGCTTTCTTTCCTCGTGGATTCGAGAAGTCTCTGTGAGGAGTCCAGAGAAGCTTCGTGGATTCAGGGTAGTTATCCTTGAGGAAGACGGTGATCGACCTCATCACGTTCATCCCTGCGTCACAGAGTTATGAGGTGGGACAACTTCTCTACCTTCGGTATGGAGAATGTCTGGTTCCAAATTTGGGTAATCCTGTTGGAGCTTTGGTTCGATGAGTTCTTCATCTCTGTAGCGGCCTATCTTGGTTTGTATCTCAAATTAGACCCGAAGACGAAGTTGGGGGAGGAGATGGGAGTTATCAGGGTTAGAGTTAAACGAAAGAAAGGTGATTTGCAACCCTCATCGGTGAAGGTGACTATGGAAGACCGATCCTTCGAGTTTCTGATCATCAAAGAATCTCCTAGATGGGGAGACCTCTGGCGAATTAGAGATGATCTGGCGTTGTCGGTGTCGGAGATACCTCCTCCCTCCATTGTTGCGAGACGACAAACCCACTACTCCCGCGGAGCACCCTTATAAGACCCTGACACTGGTGCAGGTGGTAGTCATCTCAATGATAGAACTCTTGATGGCGTGGAGACACGTGGCCCTCTTCTCCCACCTAGCACGTCGCCTCCGTCAGCAGCTATGTCTCGAGCTCCGCAAGCGATGAATGTAGCCGTTTTGTCGGAGACGCGTGGCGTGGCAACGGGGCTTCGTGCCCCGCATGCGAAGAAGCCATCCCAATTGTCGACGGCACGAGGGTCGCCGTACTGCAACAATGCCATTTATCCAGGGGATAAGCAGGGGAGCCCCTTGGTTTGTGAGACCAGCAACAAATCGTTTAACGAATTTATATTTCCGCCTCTCGATCCTTCCCCATCACGCAACGTTGGACGCGTCTCCCTTCGAAGACCGTCTAGCGCTAGATGCGGGACACCTGGAAGGGCCAAAGACTTTTTTCAGTCACTCGTGTAACGTGCTCAATTCAGGTCTGGACCCGAATCCTGTTACTTCCGAACCCGATACCCATCCTTTTCTCATGCCCGCTTCACTCCCGGCCTTTACCCCGTCCTTGCCCCTTCCTAATATTACGAACCCTACCCTCCCTGACTCTCTCGTCCCTATTTGGAAAACTCCTAACCTTACCCTTTCGCCCCTTCTCTCTTCTAATCCCTACCCCTTTTCTGACCCAGAAGACGATGCGGGTGGGAGAGATGTCTAATTACAACATCTCTGATTATCAGTCTCGGCTTTCTTCTCCTAACTCTCCCCCTATCTCCCGCATTACCCCTGAAGAGGCCTTAGAATTGGGGCTACTCACGTTGTTCGATGAAGATATATCCTCAGAGGTTTTGATGGCGGAACCTCTCTAGATGATTGCCGAGCCACGGGTAGAAGCCACACCCTCGATAAGGGACAGGGCGGAGTTGATATCAAAACTGCAGAACAAACGCTGGATTAAGGAAGCTCTTGGGAAGGTGGGGCGGTCTCTAGATCTATCCTTCGGGGATCAGTTGGAAGACTATGTTGCCTTATTCCAGTGTATAGAAAACCGAGGCAGGCCTCTCCAAAAATGCAGCTCACCTACCAAACAACTAGCCAGAATATCCACTAGTCGTGAGCTACAACGCCTCGAAGCCAATCCAGGGTTCACATCAGCTTTAAATGCCTCATCTAGGAGGTTGGGTAGTCAGGGAAGGATGGTTATCCAATGAAGATTTTCACTCAGAACGTTAGGGGAGTCGGCTCCAAGCATAAAAGGAGCCTCATTAAAGCTTCCATTTCTCGCCATAATCCTGATATAGTTTGCTTTCAGGGGACCAAGGTTGCCTCCTTCAAAGATAGCCTTCTTCCCACGTTATGGGGAGCGCCCGATGCTAAATGGATCACATTGGATGCTGTGGGATCCTTGGGAGGAATCTTGGTTGCTTGGAAATCCTCCAGATGGGATCTTTTTTCTTCCTCAAAGGGGAACTACTCCATCTCAATTGTTCTACAAGATAAGTGTTCCTCCTTCCAATGCCTTCTCTCTGTTGTTTACGGGCCTGTTATTGACTCTTTGCGGCCTTTGTTTTGGGAGGAGTTAACGCAGGTTTGACTCTCTTTCTGAGGGCCATCATGTGTGGTGGGAGATTTCAATGCTACCTGCTATTCGGAAGATCACTCCAGAGTCGGAAGAACGATGCCGGTTATGTTTCAATTTTCTGAGTGGATTCAGCTTTATCAACTCATCGATCTGCCACTCGCGGGTGCCAGGTTCACTTAGACCAATGGTCGGGTTTCCCCTATCCAGTCTCGCTTAGATTTCTTATCTCGCCTGAATGGGTGGAGGTTTTCCCATCCGTCCAGCAAACAGCTTTGCCGAGAACCACCTCTGACCACGGTCCGATTCTTCTCTTGATAATCGAAGAAGACTGGGGTCCTAAACCTTTTAGGTTCAATTCTGCCTGGCTCCAATTTGACGATCTCCGGCAGAAGATCATCGAGTGGTGGTCTGCCTTTCAGGTGGACGGTTTCGCCGGCCACAAAATTCTATGTAAACTCAGATTTCTTAAAGTTAAAATCAAGGAGTGGCGCCAGGAGGAGGTCAAGAGAAGGGAGGCTGAAGTTGACGATCTGTTGTTGGAACTCCAGCAAATCGACTCGGAGATTGAAGCTATTCCAATTTCACCCGAGTCTCTATCCAGACGAATATCCATCATACAGATTTTGTCCAACAGAGCTTTAGAGGAAGAAAATGCTTGGGGAATTAGATCCAGAGCGAAATGGATCGCAGAGGGAGATAAGAACACGAAATATTTCCACAACTTGGCTAATCTCCACGCTCGTTCGAAGGCCGTTCTCAGCATTTTTGACAAGGGGAGCAGAATTGAGGACAAAAAGGAGATCGAAACGCTAGCCATTGCTCACTTCTCTGGTCTTCTCTCGGCTGAGAGCTGGGAGAGACCTCGCTTGGACAACATCTCCTTCCCATCTCTGGAGATGGCCAAAGCTGAGATGCTAGAAGCTCAATTCACTAAGGAGGAGATCAAAGCAGCGGTCGATGCTTTGGGAGGGGAAAAATTCAGGCCCCGACGGCTTTCCGATAGGCTTCTTTCAGTCTTTCTAGGAGGTTGTCCGCGTTGATCTCCTTTTCTTCTTTCAGGAATTTCACGATCGTGGCAGATTGTCGAAGGGGCTTGGAGTGTTGTTTATTTCTCTTATCCCCAAGGTGGCGGGGGCCACTTCCTTCTCCGAATTCCGTCCCATTAGCCTGATAGGGAGCCCCTACAAATTTTTAGCCAAAGTCCTAGCTACTCGCCTCTCAAATGTTATCGGCTATCTCATATCTCCTAATTAGAATGCTTTTATAAAGGGGAGACAAATTACGAATGGCGCGCTGATAGCTAACGAGGTCCTCCACTCCTACCATAAGTATAAATCAACAGGCATTTTTTACAAACTGGATATTGCCAAGGCTTATGACCATGTTGATTGGGAATTTCTCCTCTATATGTTAGGCCGGATGGGCTTCGGGGCTAAATGGAGAAAGTGGATAGCTGCCTGCATTGGCTCGGCCCATTTCTCAGTTATTCTCAACGGTTCCCCTAAAGGATTTTTCAGAAGTTCGAGAGGTCTGCGTTAGGGCGATCCCCTTTCTCCTATTCTCTTCTTGATTGTGGCTGAAGCGCTGTCTTCTATGATAATCAGAGGGCAGGATCAGGGGCTTCTTCGCGGTATTGCGCTGCCTGGTCTTCCCAACCCGCTCACTTATATCCAATTTGCGGATGACACTCTCATCTTTTCGGAGGACTTGGCGGCTTGTGTTGACAACCTCCTAATTACCTTACACTGTTTTGAAGCAATTTTTGGGCTCAAGATCAATATGTCCAAAATGAAGATAATGGGTGTTAATGTCCCTTCCTCCTCTCTTCAAATCTATGCTGACATTCTCGGTTGTCAGGTTGCTGTTTTCCCAACCTTTTTTGTTGGTCTTCCTCTAGCTGTGGGCCGGCCGCTGAAAACCATGTGGGACAAGATCACCAGCAAGTTCCACAAGTTCATCGCTACCTGGAAATGTCGCTATTTATCTATGGGAGGTCGCCTCACTCTCATCAAAGCTGCTTTATCTAGCCTCCCCCTTTATTTCTTGTCTCTCTTCAGATGCCCCAGCCAGGTGCTTAAGGCTATTAATAAAACTAGACGTGATTTTCTGTGGTACGGTAAAGAAAATTAGAGGAAGTTTCATTTGTTGGACTGGATCGACGTCTGTAAGGTCTTCAAGGAATGAGGGGCTAATGTTAGGAACCTGAAAACAATGAACTCTGCGCTGCTAGGGAAATGGGTATGGAGATATGCTACTGAGAAGGCAGCTCTGTGGGCTAGGATAGTTAAAGGGAAGTACTGCTCATCTCAGGGTGACTGGTGGCCTAATGATGCGCCCCTTTATAAAGTTTCCCATATGTGGAAAGGGGTTCTTAAGCAAAAAAAAAAAATGATGTCATTCAGCACACTTCGTTCGAGCTAGGCAATGGCGCTTCTATTCGTCTTTGGGAAGCCCTATGGATTGGTAATCAGCCCCTCAAATTTCAATTCCCGCAGATCTATCGCTTGTCCCCCATGAAACACTCCCCTATCTTCAACTGCTACAACGCTTCGACTAGTCGTATAGTCTGGGACATCAGAACATTCAGAAACCTAAATGATTGTGAGGCTTTGGAGTATGAAGCCCTTACGAAATGCCTTCTGCGGTCAGCTCCCCTTTCTAATTCGCAAGATCGGCTTATCTGGTGGTTGGAGAAGTCGACCAATTTCTCAGTAAAGTTGTTGTACACTGTCTCCTGCCCTGAGAGCCCCCACGTTCAAGACACGTCTCCTTTCATTTGGAAGTATCAGGTTCCCCCTAAGTTTATCCACTTCGCTTGGCTAGCTGGCCGCAATAGAATACTCACAGTGGATAATCTCGTTAAGAGAGGTTTGCAGATAGTAAATATCTGTCTTTGTTGTATGAGCGTTGCTGAATCGGTCGATCACTTGCTCGTTCACTGCCCTTTCATGTCTCAAATTCGGGCCGACTTCTGTCAACACTTTTCTATTAGTTGGTGTGCTCCTCTTTCAGCGGGAAGTTTTCTATCTACTTGGAACGGGCAGAATGTAGGGAGGGTCAAATCTATCATTTGGAGTATGGCTATTATCGCTATGTGGTGGGCCATTTGGGAGGAAAGAAACAATCGTTGTTTCAACAATGCTTCCTCGTCCGTTTTGGTTGTAGGTGCCAGGGCTAAAAAGTTGGTGTTTGAATGGGCTTCTAATGTTACTGCTTTAAGAGCTTTTGATTTATCTTTTCTAGGCTGTCAGGGGCGGCTTGCCATCTCGGCAGCTTGGTCCTTCTCCCCGTTTTTTTTCTCGTTCTCTTTTCTCCCCTCCCGTTGTATTTCCCTTTCTCCTTTAATGAAGTTGCCTTTATATATATATATATATATATATATATATATATATTGGTCTTTATACCCCACTGCCTGTGCTAAATGCTCTATGGGAAGACATCAGTATGGATTTAGTCTTGAGATTGTCTAAAACTCGAATGTGTCTATGACTCTATTTATGTTGTGGTTGACTTGTTCTTGAAGATGGCTCATTTCATTCCTTATAAGAAGGCATCATACGCTATATACACATCGCCAATGTTTCTTCAAAGAGGTGATTTGTCTATATGGTGTTCCCAAAATGATTGTATTTGATCATGATGTTAAGTTTATGAGCTACTTCTAGTGCACCTTGTGGTCTAAGATGGGAGCTAAATTGAAGTTATCAAGTGCTTATCATCCGCAAACAGATGGATAGATTGAAGTCATCAACTGCAGTCTTGAGAATCTACTTTGATGTCTAGTTGGTGATCATATCAACTTATGGGACATCATGTTACCACAAGCTGAGTTTGCTTATAATAGTTTTGTGAACTGCACTACGGGACTCCTTTCGAAATTGTGATGGGTATGCGACCTCAACAACCTATCGATTTAGTCCCACTTCCTACTGCAACTCAATTGAGCTAGGACACCAAAGCTTTTGCACAACATGTTAAGGATATACAAAAGGAAGTTAGGTGAAAGATCACCCTTAGAGATGAAAATTACAGGCAATGTTGCCAAAGTCGTTATTGTATCGTAAATCGTAATAGGGGTTGAATCGTATTGAATTGCAAATCATATCGTAAATTGTAAGATTTTTTTAATGATTTTCTTAATAATATGAAAAATATTAATAAATTAGAAAAAAAATCATATTGAATTGCAAATCATATCGTAAATTGTAAGATTTTTTTAATGATTTTCTTAAAAATATGAAAAAAAAATTTATATGCACCAAGTAATGCTATGTCATGATAGTGTTAAGGGATTCTTCTTCTTCTTCTTCTTAATAATACATATAAGTTAACATGATTGTAACCATCCATAAAAACATTCCAGATAAGGCATACATAAATTTGGTGTTTCAACTAGTTAAAAAGTAAAAAACCATTAGAAAAAAAAAAAAAAAAAAAAAAAACCCTCTGATTTAATGTTTGAAGAAAATATATCATTTAATCTCTTATAAAGAACAAAATAAAATAATTTACCTTTTCTAAATGATTCTTTTTTGTAAAGGTTTTCTCTAAATGATTCTTAAACCCCCATCAATTTAAAAACATAAAATGAAAGCCAAGTGAAGCTTAAAATAGAAGAAAACAAGTATAATTTGAATCGTAAATCATAGGATTCATATAAAAAGGGATTCAGAGGTGGGATTTAAATCATTTTGCTTAAGATGTAACTCAAATCGTAAGTCGTAAATCATAGGATTTTGACAATACTGATTACAAGGGACATGTAGATGTCCGACGACGTTTCGCACAATTTCAAGAAGGAGAGAGTCATGGTGCGGCTCAAGCTTGAGAGGTTTCCAGTAGGCTCTTATACAAAGCTCCCCTCTAAAAAGGTAGGTCCTTACCGTGTTTTGAAGAAGCTAGGTGATAATGCGTACCTAATCAAGCTTCCACCCAAAATGAAAACTAGCCCCATTTTTAATGTGGAAGACCTTATAGTTTATCTTAGGCATCATGCAAATGAGAGCATGAAATAATAGGCTATCCAAATACATGAAGTACCACAATAGCTCAAAGAAATTATTGAAGATGTGTTGGATCGGATGATTAGATAATTTTCACGTGCCAAGGAGGGTATTAGAAGTTTCTTATCAAATGGAAGGGCTGAACGGGATCCGATTGCACGTGGGTTTTCGCTGATGATTTCAAGCGTGTCAACCTAGAGCTCTATGAGTACATTGCCATTAACTCAACGGAACCGAGTTTTTCCAAGCCAGGAGGAATTGATGCGATAGCCCCACATCCCACGCGTGCACACTCTGCATGTGGGCACAAGAAGAGGCCTTCGATCCCTTTTTAGGCCATCCCTACTTTCATTTTCTTTCAAATCTTTACATAAGGAAATGTCTTTACTTTAATTTTCTTTCAAATCTCTATATTGGGAATTTCCATTTCTTTCATATCTTTATATTAGGAAAGAAGTAATCTTAGATTTTTTTATTGAAGTATTTTGTTATTGAAGTACTTTTTTATTTAGGTAGTTTCCTATTTTTAAAAGGCTAGCCAAGAATTCTATTTTTAGATTCCATAAATTTTATTGCAGATTGCAAGGAATAAATAAGGCTTAGGCCTATGGAATAAAGACAGTTCAATGATATTCGAGGGGAGGACTGTTGAGCTTGCTCACAGTCTTACATTTTTTTATTTTATTTTTTTCTCTTTTGGGGTTTTTTTCGCGGCGTCTAGCATTCGGCTATAGGATACTTGGGCTCTTTCCTACAATCTATTTATTCTTTTATCTAGGGAAACCTGCTCCTCCTAAGGGTTGTTGCTTTCAGTTAGACTGCAGTAGCGCAAAACATTTTTAACTTTGACCTATTCAAGCTGGCACTGCCCAATATATGCTTCATTTGCAAGTCCAAGGAACCATCAGCTAATCATTGTAGCATGAAAAGATGTGTGTTGCTAGCTGTGTTCGAAATATCGGTATCATGTTATGTATCGCATCCTTGGGATATACAAACGTATCGGTCATTGCACGAGATATATCGTTTGTATTGGGTAATTATCGCACTTGTTGGGAAACATGGGGAAACATTAGGAAAATGGTTGAATTTTTCAATGAAAATTCAGGGATTGTTAGAAAAGACCTTAATATACACTTTTAAATCATAACATCTTAAAACAGAAGTGCACATGATAGGTTTCCTTTATATAGGGTCCCAAGTTGTTCGTTGTTTGACTGAACTAATGTAACTATATTCAAATTGAATGCATAACATTTAGAGGGTTTGTGATGATCATTTCATCAAACACTCCTAAATACTTCAAAATTAGTCCCAAATGACAACAGCTGGTTGAAGGGAAATTTCAAAAAATAATAATAATAATAATAATTTTTATTTTCCAAAAATTGACAAGGACTTAACAAATCAGTAGATGAGCCCTCATACATGCTTGATTTCATGTTTGGAGTGCAACATTACAGGTAATTTGGGAGAAATTGGGGAAATTTTGAATTTTTCCTAATTTTCCCCAAATCGGACTACCTACACTCAAATTTCAAAATTAGAGTGTATGTGATGATCATTTCCTCAAATACTTCGAAATTAGTCTCAATTGACAGCTGGTTGAAGGAAAATTTTGAGAAAAGAAATGGAGAACATGAAGAACCAATGGATATCGAAAACAAAGCCCTGCTCCATTATTTTTCATGCAAAACATGAAGAACTAATGGATTTATAACCATTTGACACTGATTTAACATAAATTCAACCAAAAAAAAAAAAAAAAAGAGATTGGAAACTGAAAATGCTCACCAGATCGAATGTGTGGGATATATCAGCACTACCTATGCGTTTCGTATCGCACAGGTGGGATACAAGATATATTGTGGGATATATCGGCCAATATCGCCGATATTTAAAGCATTGGTTGCTAGTTCTTCAAGATGCTTCAAGGTGTGGTGGGCCGGTGGTTGTCATCTTCCAAGAATGGAGCAGTAGGCCGTTTGGAGCTAAAAAGAAGGTTCTATCAATGCTATTTCCGTATGCCCTCTCTAGGGCCTTAGGAATGGGAGAAAAGGGCAAATTTTGGGAGTATGGGGTCAAGATGTTGTATCCATGATAAAAAGGAACCTTATCGCTTGGGTTCTATTGTGTGAAGAGTCTGCAGATGTGACTGGTGACAACATTCTTTTCAACTGGCATTTGCTTTGATGGCTTTTCCTGTTCTTGGCTCCTTGAGTTGAGGTTCAACATTTTGTTTGCTTTTTTCCTTTGAGGTTTTGTTCAGCACTGGCCCTTACCCTCGTTATGTTGGCTTTGGTTGCTCCCTCTGTTGTGTTGTTGTCCAAAAAAAAAAAAAAAAAAGAAGAAGAAGAAGAAAAACACAGAGGGTTCTTTCGTGTTCCTGTAATGTGTGACCGCATTTCAGTTTTTTTCTCACAAGGTCGTTTGAAGATTATTTTGAGCACGAGGATTTAGAATATACCAATATGTTGTTGTCAAAAAAAAAAAAAGAAGAAGAAGAAGAAGAAGAAGAAGAAAAACACAGAGGGTTCTTTTGTGTTCCTGTAATGTGTGACTGCATTTCAGTTTTTTTCTCACAAGGTTGTTTGAAGATTATTTTGAGCACAAGAGGATTTAGAAAATGCCAATGACAGTCTTGCCAATACACCAATGAGCAAGTGTCCTCATTGTTTTTTTTTTTTTTTTTGCTTTCTTGATTTATCCTGTTTCTGTGATGAATTTCTTTTGACCCGGTTAGATGATTGTCTATTTTGGAAGTGCTGTCCATGTGCAATAAACATTAGTGGTATATTTTAACGAGGAATGATCCGCTAAATCTTGTTGCATCACCATTCTATCAGATTGCTGGGCCCACCTGGATCAATTCAGGCTCTTCACCTAGCAGTGTGGACCTAGTATTGCTCATGACTAATAAATTACTCTACTGGGCTACCTCAAGTTGTAACTATCTGAGTAGGCAATAAAAAGTGCAATGCTCCACAGTCAACAGCCCAAAAACTGTCTGATCAGATTAGAGGATATTTTGAGCAATGGAAAGTGCAAGGTGGGGCCAAACAAGCAGACGATTAAGATTGAGAAAGAAATCTTCACGATTGTGGTAGGATCCCCTGCCTCTTGTAGGGAGAGATTTGTTACATTATTTTTCTGTTCCCTTTTTTTTTGTGTGTGTGTGGGGGGGGGGGGGGGGGGGGGGCATGCACTAACCAGCTCGACCATCGAGCTGGAGGCAATGTGTTAGGCTATTTCTGTTTCAAAAATTCTATTAGAAGGATATGTTGCTTTGCCTCTTTTGAAAATTTCAACACAACTCTTGACTCTGCTCTTTCCTGTTGGTGCGCAGAGAACGTTGAGTGCAGGAAAGCTTACGGAAAAGATTCTGAAGCTGTTCATGGCTACTGGTGATGACAAAATCCTCTCCCTCATTGATTCCCTTAATATCAAACTCATCATCTCTCCTGTCCTCCCTACAAGTAAGTGCTCATTGAAACATTCGTCTCAGAGAACCGGTGTTTAAGCAGCTGCACTGCATTCTTACCTACAAAACTGCTGTTTACAGGGTGCTCTGAGAAGTTTTAGAACGGTCATTGGCACTGGACGTTTGCTTGTGTTTTCTGACGATCCCAAAAAAGCTATAAAAAATAAAAATAAAATAGATCTTTCCTTTCAGATAGATTTTCCTCTTCAAACGATAAAATGGCTCCAACAGTAAAGGACGACGAGGTAGATATTGTGATTGCAGCACTTAGACCTGACCTCACCACCTTTATGGAGGAGTGGCGAGCAGTTTTTTTGCGATTCCACCTAATAATCGTCAAAGATCCCGATCTCCAAGATGACCTTCAAATCCCCCAAGGGTTCGACCATCATGTATACACCAAGTCTGACATGGACCGAGTCACAGGCTCTGGTGCAGCTTCCCTCTGCTTGTCTGGTTACTCGTGCCGATACTTCGGCTATCTCGTCTCCCGCAAAAAGTATGTTGTCTCGGTCGACGACGACTGTACCCCAGCGAGGGATGACAAGGGTCAGTTGGTAGATGCTGTGGCCCAGCACATCGTGAACCTCGGGACTCCTGCGACACCATTCTTCTTCAACACACTCTATGACCCGTACCGTGCAGGCGCAGATTTTGTTCGTGGGTATCCATTCAGCCTGCGTAATGGAGTTGAATGCGTCCTGTCGTGTGGGCTCTGGCTCAACTTGGCAGACTTCGACGCGCCAACCCAGATTGTGAAGCCCAGGGAGCGGAACCACAGGTACGTGGATGCCGTCCTGTCTGTGCCAGTTGGGGCAATGATGCCCATGAGTGGGATAAATATCGGATTCAATAGAGACGTGATGGGGCCTGCGATGTTTCCAGGGTTGCGGCTGTCGGGGGAGGGGAAGCGGAGGTGGGAAACAATGGAAGACATATGGTGCGGTTTGTGTGCAAAGGTAGTGTGTGATCACTTGGGGCTGGGCGTGAAGAGTGGGCTGCCGTACGTGTGGAGGGAGAAAGGGCAGGGAGACGAGGCCTTGAAGAGCTTGAAGAGGGAGTGGATGGGGGTGAAGCTGATGGAGGATGTGGTGCCGTTCTTCCAGTCGGCGAGGTTGCCACGAACAGCAGTCACGCCCGAGCATTGTGTGCTTGAGATGGCAGGGATGGTGAAGGAGCAACTGGGGCCGATAGATCCCATATTTGAGCAGGCCGCCAATGCCATGATGGAGTGGGTTCAGCTCTGGAAGGTTGCTGGGTCTGGATCTTCTTAGGTATGATTGGGTTCTAGTTTTCTTACTGGAATGACGTTTTATTTCTTTCAAATCCTGTGTTTGGGTTTTTTTGTTACTGTTATTTTGGATCAAAGTAACTGCAAGAGGATAGACTGGATTTTTGTTTGGGAAGCCAATAATAAAACAGTTTTAAGTATTTGGTTTAAATGGATAAGAAGGTTCAGGATCCAATTTCCGTCCAGTAAAATTGGTATCGGATACTCAAATCTCTCGATTGAAGCACTTTGGCAAGTGATCTGAACTTTTCAATCGGAGGTGGGTCCCACCTCATAGGCCAAAAATGCACTAGTTGGAAGTTGATGGCTATTGAATCCATCATCCCTTTTTTAATCTGGATTGTTGGTGAATGGTTTACACTAATGGTCCATAAAAAGTCAATACTTTGAATGATTAAGGAGATGGTTTACACTAATGGTCCATAAATGTCAGTGGTTTGAATGGTTAGGAACTGTCAATGGCTGCTGCTGCTGCTGCTGCAGTTTTTATCATGAGCCCATCGAGGATGAGGCAGCCTATCAGTTGGTCGGTTCTGAATTAATTGAAAAAATTGAAAGAAATAATCAGTAGGTCAGTTTGGAATTTTTGATCAAAAGATCAAATGAAACAAATTGAAAGAAGTTCTTGGCACAAAAAGAAAAGAAAAATCCCTCCTATTTTCCTATCTGTAAACCACTCCTGTTTTTGTTAGTCATACAGAAATCTCCAAACCATCACAGCTATTTGAAAGTTTAAATAGGGGTTGGATTAGGCTGTCAACACCCCCCCCCCCCCCCCCCCCCTGGAGTTTAAAAGGTTACTCTGGCATGGTGTGAAGGTTGATATGCATAAGTTTTTATTTTGTACCTTTCAACTTTCAGCTTTTCTAATTATTTCTATGTGATGGATGCTCCACATATCAAAGGACACCCCACATGATGGACGGTCCACATCAAAGGTGGGCACGATATTATGGATTACCCACATCAAGGTGAGCCCACGTAATGGATTGTCGACCCCTAATGATGAGGCCCACATTCAAAGCAGCATGATGGACGATCCACTATCAAAGGTGGGCTCCACATGAGGGGCGGTGGATATTAAAAGTAGCCTCACATGATGGACAATAACATTGAAGGTAGCCCCACATGATTGATGACCAACATCAAGGTGGGCCGCACAATGGATGGTCTCATCAAAGGTTGGCCCTTAATGATGAATGAACCACATCCAAGGTGGGCCCTATACAATGGATGGCCCACACGATGGACAGTCCACATAAAAGGTGGGCTCCACAGGATGGATGACAGACATTGGAGGTGGGCCCCACATGATGAATGAACCACATCCAGGTGGGCCCAACATAATAGATGATCCACATCAAAGGTGTCGATGATGGACGACCCACATTGAAGGTGGGGCCCACACTCAGAGTTAGGCTCTACATGATGAGCGGTGGATATTAAAGGTGGTCCCCACATGATAGATGACCCATATCATGGTTGGCCTCACATGAGGACAATTCACATTAAAGGTCGGTCCTAGTGATGAATGACCCAAATCTAAGGTAGGCCCTGCATGATTGATAGGCCACATCAAAAGTAGGCCTTGCAAGGTGAATGGTCCACATTGAGGGTAGGGCCCACATGATGGATGGTTCACATTGAAGATAGAGCCAAAGTGGGCTGAACATAATTAACAGCACATATCATAGGTTGGGCCCCCATGATGGATAGTGGATATTAAGAGAGTACCGAACAAACTCAAGGGATAAAATACTTGTGTTTTGTTGGAAACCAAATATACATACTTTTATACTTTTTTGGCTTACCAAACATATCTACTAAATAAGTAGAAACCAAGATATGCTATTTGAGGTATAAGTAGCTTCTATAAAGTAACTTATGATGGAAATGCCTTGTTCAATTAAACTGCCCAAATCGTTGGCCGATTGATCATATGTATTGGACATACTCCACCAGAGTATCAAATAGAAATCAAAACAAAACACTAGCAAATCCATCCTTCTCTTCCTTAGCTTATTTTGATTGTTGATATGATGAGCCTACTCTAACTGTCCAAGTCCAATAAATGGTAGTCATTGCAGGTCATTCCAACCTCTTTCAACTAGGATTATTATAGGTCATGCAAAATCACAAGCATCAGATGATCCTAACCATCCAAGAGTAGCATGCAAAAGTTATCAAAGATGATGATAACCATGCGATCAATCAATGGGCTGTATTAAAAGGGTGGTCAAAATCATCTAACCAGGGGACATTGATCCAATTAGCGTCCCTAGCTGAGAAGGTTCTATGTGCAAACTCTCATGTGGGGCCCACCGAAACAACCAGATCTCATTTGCAAATGCCAAATGGGCTCCATGCTGTATCGATCAGATCCCCAAAATATGGCGATGGTGTACAATCATTTATAAGGCCTCAACTAGGTATGGGTCCTTACTCTGCCTCGGTTGTAAGACTCGCAAGAGTTTCAACACGAGATCATGGGTTTCAAATACCCATTGTGGTGCAATCCCCTCACACAGATGGACTCTAGATAATGTAAGGCCCAGATCAGTGATCCCCTTAGATAATCAACACTTAACCATTCATTTGAAGCCATCATCCAATCAATGCAAATTTTTTTTTTTCCTTTTCTGGAATTGGTAGGCAATTTAAGGTGAGCCCCACATGATGTTTCTTTTGAAAGGCAACTATTTTATAGCAGGCGTAGGCAGCATTTTTTTACAAAAAAAGGTAAAAACTGTTTTGTAGCAGGCATAGGCAAGGAATGTACACCAAAGCAAAGAGAAACAACAAGACCAGAACAGCGAAAAATACAACATCCGACTGATAATTAAATACAATCTAGATTTCGGAAACATCCACCATTTCTCTCTAACCATATTAACTATATACCATGTAGAAAGGATAATCCATACCACTTATTGAACCCTTCCTAATCAGACACTAACCATTCATTTTCTGATCAATTGATCTAATGACAAGTATCATTAGATTAGAGTTACTTTTAAGAGTATGGACAATCAATGATGGACCCCAATATTATTAATCATATCCTTTTAGTATAGTAAATTGGAAAATCCATTTTGCAGTGGTTAATTGGATGGTTAGGATTATCAGATCAAAGTGACTTTTGCAAGATGGGCAATCAAAGGTGGGTCCCATGTTACGACGGACAAATCAACGGTCAAACTTCTACTATATACAAATGTGAACATACTCATACAATTAAGATCATTAAACGAAAAGCTCTCTCTGTTTTTTTTTGGTGATGAGACAATAAAATGTAGGGGATCACCTATGGACGCTCCAGATCAATGATCATACCTTTTCTAGCAGTTGATAAATTATAGTCCTCAATCAAAGCTATTGGAAAGAGGCATGTGCAATCAAAGATGGCCCCACATCATAATTTTGTTTAAATCAAAATACTACATCTCCTCTAATAAAAATGAACAATCCATTTGCCAAGCAATTGATTGACCGCTAAGAATAATCCAATGAAAATGCTTTTTGAAGAGAAGCAATCAAAAGACCAGACACGTGATGAATGATCTAGATCAACAATCAAATATTTTTCAATATGACGAGTAACCACCTAATTATTATTAATGTTCTCAGCTCTCATTTCAATTTGTATTTTAACGCAGCCATTGATGGTGAGGAAGATGCCATGGATGGTTATGACTTACTTTGCATATGGTATGGTTTGAACATAAGGAAAATCCCTTCAAAGAAAATTAAAAGGCAGAAAAAAGAAATAGCAGAATCGTCTCATCCAATGCCCAACCATCCCCAATTTGTAGAAAAAAGAAATAGCGGAATCATCTCATCCAATGCCCAACCATCCCCGATTTTAACCATAGAAAGAATAAATAAAACATGTTTACATGAAGAAGAGCAACCCACAAAAGGAGGTCACTTGTATAATAACCCTCCAAAAGCAAAAGCGACAAAGAAATAGAAGAGTCCATCAGCTCATAGCCCAAGGAACACATTAAAGATACATAAATACAGAATAATAGCCCCGAGAGCATCATATATCCTGCCATTTTCCTGACAGAAACCAATCATATACACTCTATACTTGAAACCCCTCTCTGTTGTAGTCAAAAAACAGATCAGGGGTTCCCATACCAATATGACTCTTGGGATCCAAGGCTGACCCGGAATGGGGAAATGCTTTCCCAAAGAAATCGACTCATACAACAGGACAAAAACTGCTTGGTGAGCCCGGCTCCCACAATGCAAGGCATACCACCAAAGCACAGGCACAGCCAAACACACATTTGAAGTGTGTGGGCTACGTATCATCCCAAAGACGAGGGACGGTACTCCCTACATTGACATTGCTTTCTCCTTTAGGCATATGGGGGATTGGGACTCTTCTCCAGGTTCAAACTCTTGGACTTTGGACCCTTTGCCCACCGACTTCTGTAAAGCCGAGCGAAGCCATCTTCATGGGCAACTGCAACCCATGTTGGTTTCTGTACCCACTAGAGAAATGGACTGACACAGAAAGAAAAGGAAACAAAATTTCAAGCCTCCACTGCTGCCATCATGAGGTGCCTGCTTTCTCAAGCTTCTCTTTCTCCATCTCCACTCTCCTTTGCTCCGCATGCTGAGCCACGCCGCTGGCAACCGCCTGATAGTGGAAGTCCAGCTTCTGCATCAGGCTCTGGAACCGTGCCAGGTCGGTAACTTGGATAGCTGAAAACCAAATTGTATGACATATTTATAGATGCATGCAGATTTCTCATGCATTAACATAAACGAAAGACTGCAACACATTTAGTGCTATTATTCAAACAAGGATGATGCATCTCACCTTTGACAGTGTCCACAAAGAAAACAAAGGGGTCCACCTCATCAATTGGTGACTGCAGATCTTCGTCATCACTATAGTCCTCATCTGAGTCATCGTCATCATCATTTGACTGGAAAGCCTTTGCCTGGATTCCAATACATCAACACAAACAAAGGAATAAGTTTCCCACTTTCTGATTGTGATAGAAGAAAACACCCACTTCAATGTCAAAAGGCAGCAGCAAAAATTAAAATGAGGAAACAATTAAAGTGGACAGAAAAGCATATTTCTCAAATTTCAGGAATAGACCATAAATTTCTAGCCATGCACTTTCAGGATTCAGTCTAAAGACATCAAACAATTTTTATTTTATTTTTTTAACTTCTATCTTTTTGTACAATTACTTGAAATTACAGATACGCTTGATTTCACCAACATCCATCACATAAGAATGATGACGATCTGTCCACTTCAAATTCAGAGTACTCTGAAAATAATAAATAAATAAATGAAAAAAGCCAGCAGATGTACGAAGAAGATTATTTGGCCTAGTAACCATTTAATCCAGGGATCCTTACTCTTGCTCAGGTGGTAGACTCTTAGGAGTTTCAACACCTGGTCAAGTGTTCCAGTATCCCATAGGTGGTGAAATCCCACTACGGCGTGAGTGTGTGAGGGATTTGTGTGCGTGTGTTATTAAAAATAAAATAAAATAAAATAAAAAACCATTAAATCCAGAATCTTAAAAAAAAATCCCTGGCTGTCTAATAATTAGTGACCATTTTCAGAAAAGCTAACCAAAATCAACAGAGAGGACACTTGATCACATGTTTGGAACCAATCAATGCCTATAAGGGAGATCTAAAGAATACTTTCATTGTGATGCAAATTTTATGCACCTGGGCAGCTAACTTTTGAAGCTTAAGACTGTCAGCTTCATCAGCATCTTCACCATCATCTCCCATTTCCTTGTCAGTTTCATACTCATCATCTTCCTCATCAGTTTGAAAACCATCCATATTATCATCATCGCCATCTTCCTCTTTTCCAGCTTCTGTCCACAAAATAAGCAGAATAAAAAGGTAAAACTAAAAAGAGTGATCATAAGGAAAGCATGATGCACGTTGATTTTCAGTTACGAATTTGAGTTTATTAGTAGAAAGAAAAGGAAAGAGGAAAAAGAAAAGAAAAAGCATCCAATGAAATGAGCAGTACCTGCAACTTGATCCTTGTAAGCAACAAGCAGGTCAAGTGTTGCTCTAAACACACGTTCCAGTGCTTCTCCAGGTAACTGGTCCGCAGGAAGTGCAAGAAGTGAAGTTAATCCCAACAAGCAAACTTTCTTATCATGTTCCCTGAAATCACCATAGGACTATTCAAGCCACAGGAAAAGTTTTACAACATGAGGAGGAAAACAATCTGAGAAGCAGAAGTCACCTTCTAAAATTAGCATGCAAACCACTTTTTTTAACCTGTTGTAGCATCTGAAACCAGAGATTAAAAACTTCTGCTGCCACCCCAAGCTTTTGCAATATGCCAAGTGTCATTGTTGCATTGTAGTAAAGAGCATCAGCAATCTGCAATAAGTTTGAAAGACTAATAACTTAATGTGCCTTGTTCATCTACAATTTCAGCCAACACTAAATTGAATTGTCTTTGGTAAACAAAGATGAGACAAAATATCCCGAGACATGCTAGAATATGTTGAAATTGAAACACATTGATATAAGGTACTTGAATTCAATCAAGACAATGCCACAACTGCAAAATCTCCAGTTCCCTAGAGTGAGATGCGTCTCACTGGAGAAACACCCATGATTTCTATAATAATAATAAATATAAAATGGACATTGAACATAAGAAACTTGTCAGGCAAACATGTTGACATGGAAGGGGACTAGATGGATTTTCCTTTTTAATAAAGTGATTTAACAAAAATAATAATCTTGTTCAACAAAACTACAAATTAATAGAATAGATCAAATGGTTGTAGTAAAAATCATAAAACTAGCAATTAAAAGGCCAGATCCAGTACAAAGCTTTTTTGTCCCACAAACACGCATGTGCATGCACACACACACACAAAAAAAAAGATTAAAAATAAAAATAAAAATTGCCTTCCAACTCCTGGTTACTTGGGCATAACATCAATTGAGAAGAGCCAAATCCAATATCAAGGTTCCAGGTAGAAATCTACCTGTGGGGGACCCACCATTTTTAATGGCATTCAATCTGCCCATCATGTGCATCCAGATTTGCTTCTTAGCTCTCAAAAATCAGGCGAGTCCAAAATTTAGGTGAAGCACAACACAATGAACAGTTAGGATGAGTATACACACCTTTAACCCTAAAGGACAAAAGGACTTGTGGGGCCCACCATGATTTTTTAATGACATCCAATTTGCTTCATGTATGTTCCCTATTTTTCTTCTTAGCACCCAAAAATCAGGCCATTCCAAAATTGAGGTGGGGCACACTACAAGGAACAGTAGGGATGGAAATGCCCACCATTAAAAAATTTCAAGATTACATGTGGCGCCCATTATCTTTAGTATATTCCACTTAATTCAGAAAATGCTGAATGGAAAAAAAAAAAAAAAAAGGCCATTCCAAAACTCAAGTGGAACACGACACGTGATTTTAGATGATACACAACTGGTGGCTTAAATGATCAATTATTGACATGTAATGGAAGCTAATCAAGCTACTTAATCAAGAATTCAATTTTAAGAAGTGCATGTTAGAACATGAGATTGCTACAATCTTCAAGATCATCCCAAATATACTTTTCACCTTCAACAAGACAATCAGATCGTTGATATTCATTATTGGTCTATTTGGACTGTTCACCTGAATTAATGATGGAATTAGGCTGTTAATCTTCAATATCTGTCTAATATTACTACTAATCTTAATATCAGCCTAATTGAAACCTTCATCTTGAACATCGGCCTAAGCCGTTCAACTTTTATGTCAGCCTAAGTAGACAGATTTTGATGAACATTGACACGCTCATACACATCTAAGTGAATATCGTTCGAATTTGGTGCACTCCAATAGTACTTCGATTGACTTCGACAAACCTTGTCGCACTTCGTTGAACTTTGGCAGACTTTTCTGAACTTCAGTGGACTAGAGTCTGCTGAAGTTCAAAGTCTGCTGAAGCCCGCTGATGTCTGCTGAAGCCCCACTGAAGTCTGCTGAAATCCATTGAAATCTACTTAAGTATGTCCAAGTGCTGCTTAAAAGTTCGCCAAAGTCCGTTGATGTCTGCCAAAATCCATTGAAATTTACTAAGTCCACCGAAATCCATTTTAAGTATGTCTAAGTTCTGGTTAAAATTGCACCAAAGTCTACCAAACTAAATTCATTTAGTTTGGCTGATTTGAAGATGAACTCTTCAATTAGGATAATACTAAATATAAATGGTTCAATTCAGTTGATATTGATGATGAATGATTAGATTAGGCACATCTTGAAGATCAACAATATGAATCCACTGATACTTAAGATGAAAGGTTTAATGAAGTCTAACAGTCGGATTAGGCACCAAGGCGAACAAGAGGGGGTGCACAAGATGGACGTGCACTTTGTACGATTCATCTCGACAAGATGAATCAAACTTTTCATCTTCAAATCAAAAACTTGGGTGGGCCACACTATAGAGAACATTGTGATATCATACCTAAAAACTCTAAATTCATGTGGCGTGGCTCACATGAGTCTTAGACTGACCTAATTTTCAAGGAATCCACTCATGCTGGTGTGGTGCGGCAGCTGAGTGCATTGGAAGGCATATATGCACCAAGGTGGATCACACACACAACTTGGACAATTATAATGGTGGAACTTCTAATGTAGGGGCATTTTCACAACAGGCTCGAGTGGGGTGGCATGTATGAAGCGCGAGCACATTTAGTGTGGGCGGCCTGTGTGAGGCGGGTGGCTCGTGTCAGGCGAGATCCATGTGAAGCAGGGCCCACGAGGGGTTTCAGCCGAGGGCCTGACTTGGACTATGAGATAAAAGGATTGATTCACAACGCTCTATCAGTTCGAGCTTTTAGACCAAGCGGTTAATTGTCCTACATCAAAAGTGGTAAAAAAGCGGGAGGTCTCGTGTTTGAGACTCCTCACTGGAGATGATTAATGAAGTGGCATTTTCACACTGGGCTCGAGTGGGGAAGCCTGTGTGAGGCAAATGGCTCGTGTGAAGTGAGACCCATGTGAAGTGGAGCCCACAAGGGGGGTTCGGTTGAGGGCCCGACCTGGGCTATGAGATAAAGAGATTGATTCACCATGCTCTATTAGTTCGAGCTTTTAGAGCAAGCGCTTAGTTGTCCTACATTAACTTCCCATCTCAATTGTTCCCCATGGTGTGGCCCACCAAAATTTTGAATCAACTTGATTTTTGGGCCCCAATATGAACACATTTTCGTGAACCTTATGTATTAGGTGAATCTGATACTCATGAAGTTCAACGAACCTTGAAGCACTTCACAAAATTTCAATGTACTTTAAAGTACTTTGATGGGTTTCGATAGACTTAGACATACTTTGACGGACTTTTAGGCTTCGAAGTGCATCATGGTGCATTGAATTCTGTTGAAGTCCATCAAAGTGTAGCTGAAAACTTCAAAGTTTGTCTAAGTGCTTATTTGTCCTTTAGAAGTCCATATAAGTCCATCTAATTGGAAGCAATTGTTAAGATGAATTACCTGATTATAATGATATTGAAGTTGAACATTGGAACCGACCGATATTTAAGACAATCAATAAGATTAGGTGGATACCAAAGTCAGAAGTTTGGTTCTGCCCAGTGTTTTTAAGTATCGACGATATCGGCCGCTACATGCCATGATATATCTTGTATCTTACATGTGCGATATGATCACACTAGTTGGATATATCCCACATGTTCGATCCGGTGAGCACTTTCAATTTTTTAATCATTTTTTCTATAAATCATGTTAAATCAGTGTCAAATTATCACAAATCCATGATTTTTCATGTTTTGCATGAATCATGGATTGAGAGCTTCGGTTTCGAGATTTGGAAGAGATGGGCTAAGTTGTGAAAATTTGAAAATAAAAATAAAAAATTTCCAATTTCTCGCAAATCGGTTGCATTCTGTGTCCAAACATAAAATCAAACATGTATGTAACCTTACCTAGTGATTCTTATTTTTCTTTTGAATGTATTGCTTGTGTTTCCACATGTCTTCTTACATTTATAAATTAAATGAATAGACTTATAATATACTTGCATCAATTCAGTTAAACAACGCATAGATTAAGACCTCATACAAAGAAAACCTATCATGCACACTTGTTTTTTCTAATGTTTTGAGTTATACATGTGTGTCGATGTCTTTTTTAACAATTAATGAAGTTTCATTGAAAAATTCGACCAATTTCTCAATGTTTTCCCATGTTTCCAACAATAGCGATACATTACGCGATACAACCAATATATCCCATGCGATAACAGATACGTATATGTATCCCAAAGGTGTGATACGTAACCTGATACCAATATTTTGAACACTGGTTCTACCTATAGAAGATGATCGATCCAAAAGGGGCTCATAATGAAGATCAATGGTTTGATTAGGCTAATGTTGAAGATGAATGTATCGATTAGGTTGTGTGTGACGAATAACTAAATTAGGTGACAATGAGAACATAAGTAGCAGTACATGATGGACTAAAACTTCAAAACATAAGCCCATCAGACCA
Organism: Magnolia kwangsiensis; assembly: GCA_037074715.1. NCBI lineage: Eukaryota > Viridiplantae > Streptophyta > Magnoliopsida > Magnoliales > Magnoliaceae > Magnolia > Magnolia kwangsiensis. The sequence continues at coordinate 132,445,031 of CM073574.1, forward strand.
CTCCAAAAATCGCATGGCCACATTCAGAAATAGGCCGTCAATCTTCATTTCAGGACTATTTCAATTGTTCACCTTCAATATCGAAAGAACTAGACTGTTTATCTTTAATATCAATTTAATTGTATCATTCTTCAACAATACCAGCCTAATTTAGCCCTTATTAGAAGAACTAGACTGTTTATCTTTAATATATGCATAATTGTACTGTTCTTCTACAATATCAGCCTAATCAAGACCTGATCAGGCCATTCATACTCACATAATTTGATGGACTATGTTCTCCAACAAACTCTAACAAACTTCAGCACATGGACTCTGGTGCACTTCAAGCCACATTGACACACTTCAACCCATTATGACACACTTTGGTGGACTCCAACAAACCTCGACGGACTTCGACGCTTTAAAGTCCGCCTAAGTATGTTGAAGTGCACCGAAGTCTATTAAAGTGCATCTGAGGTACGTCAAAGTGTTGATAAAGTATATAAAAAAGCAAATATTTGCTTTCACCTATGTTGAAGACGATCAATTGAAATAATCTCATAATGAAGGTTGATGGTAAACCATCAATCCAAACTGCCAAATAGTGGGTCTCACTATGGATGGATGATGTTTCAAAAGTCATACTTATCAAAAGACCACATTTACCACTTAATGTTGACCATCTACCATTTCTCCTTCCAACCATCCATTGGAAGGACATTGTTTGGATGGCCAAGATCATCTGATATGTGTATCTTGAATCAATTTCCAATTATGGTGGATCCCACTAGATGGACAATCTTGATGGAAAGATGACCATCCATGTGTAATGTAGCAATAGAGCTCTACCATATTACGATTATTTTGGCTCTAAGGTATCTCCTGCAGTGTAAGTAGATCGCCATTCCATATTCCGGTTCTTCCATCTCTACCATATCATCTTGCTCTTGGGAAGCAGATTTTTGTAGGAAGCCCATGTAAAAAAAGCTTCTACATGGCCCACCAAGATCAAGGTAATAAATAATGGAAAAAGCAGCCGTAACGGCCACCACCGTTACCGTTACAATATAGGACGTAATGGCCGTTACAGCTCCCACAACAGCCATTATGGCACTTTTTTTGTTTTGAAAAAATAAAAGGCCCGCTACGATTTTGTAACACACATAAGTGTCCACAATAACCATTATGTAACCGCTTTTACACACCTTGACCAAGACGTGAACGAGACATCCACTCCATCCATCTTTGGGCTAGCTCATGTTAGTAGACGAGTAAAAAAACTAGCCCGATCCAAATATCAAGTCCGGCACACCTTTGGGAAAAGTGGGAATAGGATGCCGTTGATTGAAAACTTCTTGGGGCCACGAGGCCTTGGATCAGGCTGATGTTTATGTTTTCCCTTGATCTTTACGGAATTAACCTTATAAAGGGGTATGTTAAAAAAAATTAACCTTTTAAACGAGTTGGATGGGAAATAAACATCATGCTGGGCCTAGGAGGATTTTCAAAGGCGGGCATCTTCATCCTTACTTTCCCTGTGGTGTGGCCTGCTAGAGTTTTGAATTGACTTGATTTATCTATCTTGTCCTAGCATGAACTCCCAAGAATGATAGATGCAATGGATGTCATGCACATCACCCTGGGCCCTACCGAGTCAAGACACAAACAAGACAAGCTCCTACCTCCCGTTGCCAGAAAAGGGAGAGACTGCAAGTGCATTATGGGTGATAAGCAAGCACTTAGAAGTTACCTACAAATTGCATATGTTGAATGCAAGTCAATCAAAATAAATTGAACAAATAATGGGCCCTGGTTTAGATGTATCATTATAAAAATCTACACTTATTTGATTATCGGGCCATTAGATTGGTGGAAGTAGATGGTTCAAAATGGAAAATATCTAATGATTACATTTCAACAAAGAAGTGTCCACAGATTAGAGGTTCTGATCATTCAAACAATCTGATTCTTGGGATGTGATTTAGCCATAGTGAGATACAATGTTTAGACAATTTACGTTGAGTTAATGTATGACATGTGTACAATTCTGAGTGCCTGCATATCAGGCGTCGTAGCAACTTGAGTATGAAACTAACTCCTAAAAAAACTTTCCAATCGCTTTTGTAAGGAGCCAAGGCAAAAAAAAAAAAAAAAGAGTATGTGGGTCCCACCATAACATGGCTCTGGCATCCATTGCGTCCATCATTTGTACCAACTCCCGTTATGACTTGAGCCAAAAAATCACTCATATCGAAGACTCAAATGGGTCAAACCATTGGGAACAACGGGGATGGGGATGCCCACTACTGAAACCTTCCTCAGGCCCACTGTAAGTTTATTTGTCATCAAACAAATTCATAATATGAATCCCACCAGGATGAAGAGAATCAAAATATCAGCCTCATCTAAAATTTCAGTGGGCCCCAACAACATTTCAATGGTAGGCATCCCATCCTCATGCATCTAGTGCGGCCCATACTAGTTTCCGATTAATCTAATCTTTGGGCTCACCACCTAAAATGATTTGTAGCAATGATGGATGGAGTGGATTTCATACACACATCCCAGTGGGCCCCATAGGTCCTTTTACCCCATCTGGTTAAAAACATGTTGCTTGCTTTGGCTGTGGGCTACACGCGATTGTTGTGTGCAGGATACTCGCTTTCAACAACTTAAATGAAAAAAATGCCCACGCCGAGCAGGTAAAACACAAATTATCAGATTAGATGCTACTGTAGAGAGAAACTTCGTACTATGGCTTGTATACACACAGCTTTGCATTGGATCCAGCCTCAACAACTAATAGCATGTTATGAATGGGAGTATTTAAACATATTCATAAACGGCATCATACCAATATTCTAATATCGGTATTCATACCTAGGTATCGTAGCCTATGGCTAAAGTTTCCTGACTGAGCTTAGAAACGAGAAACTACTAATTTCTACCAAAACACATGCAAGTGACTTTATGATATTTTGTTGAGAAATGCCTAAAATCTTCCTGCAAAAGCAGTAAAGAAAAACCCACGGACCACCCAAGATGATGAAACCCTATTACTCCCTTTACAAAATTGCTCTAGTTAAGAAACCCAAAGGAACCATCAGACTAAATCCCATCCCTCTAAATTCTAAAACATGATAAATAAATAAATAAAACCCTTATCAAAGAAGGACAATGAGTTCAATGAATGGTGAGGCTATTTTCAAATTTTGTTAAATGACAACACTCTAAAAGCATGAGGGTAGAGGGAACCATAAACTCAAATGACGTCAAAGACAATAGATACTTTCGCAGGATTAGGATATCTAAAAGTAAAAGATGCTTTGAGAAAGCTGAAAACGGGAAAGGCCCTTGGACTAGAGGGTATACCAATAGAGGTTTGGAAGTGTATGGGAGTAGTGGTGTGCAAAATGGGTCCAATCCGACGGATCCGCACCGATTCGAACAGGACCGGTAGGCTGGATCGGTTAGGTTCGGATACAAAGGGGCAGATCCGAATGCAGTTCGGATCGGATTTGAATAAGCATCAAAACCGCCCGACCCGAACCGAAATCCGATCATTTGAAGGGTCTGGTTCTTATATCCCGTGTGGAGGAAGTCAGGAGAGAGAAAGAGAGGAAAGAGAAGGAGATAGAGACATCTAACCTTTTGCTCTCAGCCTTCAATATTTGAAGGGTCTGGCACTGGAGACACCATTTCTCCATTTTCCCAACATCAAAGACAAAGGCAGCTTCTATCAAATGGGGTAAGAAATCTCCCTTCCTTCCTCTCTCTCTTCTTGGGTTTGAAAGATGCTTCCTTTTTTTTTAATAATGCCCTTTTGAGCCGCTAAAGATTACTGGAAGCATTAGATCTGTTTTTTTATATCATCATGCCTGCATACGTAGGTTTTGATCTTGTTCTGCTGAGGTAGGGATTGAAGTTGCTTTTTTTTTTTTCTTTTTTTCTTTTTTTTTGGAGTAGCCATTTTTGGCCATTATCACTTAGTTGTTTAGAATTATTTGATACATTCACCAATCTTTTGTGAGCTATGATTTCCAGGAAACAAATTTCCAGTGAAAGAATATCTGTCCGTGGTGAGAGGAAAGAGAAGGAGATAGAGACAACACCATTTCTTACACCATTTTAGGAAAACCCCACCAGATTTAATGTACAGTTAGGATCGGATTGGGTCATTCAATGTACAGTTAGGATCGGATTGGGTCAGGTGACTCAGATCCGGTCTTGGATCGGATTCGGATTCGGATCAAGACACTCAAAATTCGGATCGGATCGGATGGATCCTAATCCGATCCGACTCGGACCGATGCCCAGCTCTATATGGGAGATATTGGGTTATTTTGGTTGACAAAGTTGTTTGACAAAATTGTAAGATCAATGAAAATGCTTGGATAGATGGAGGAAAAGTACCATTGTAACAATTTATAAGAACAATGGCGACTTGCAGAGCTGCAATATCTGTGGGATTAAACTTAATAGCCATATCATGAAACTTTGGGAGAGAGTGACTAAGCAAAAACGAAGGCATGAGAAGAATGTATCAAAAAATCAGTTTACTTTCATGCTTGGGAGGTCTACCTAAGAAGCAATTGTCTTACTATTGATGAAGAAATATTGGGAGAGAAGGTAGGATCTCCAGTCTTTACCAGTGTTTTTGGTTAGCATAAGCTACGTAGTGTAGCGTAGCTAAAACGCTACGTAGTGTAGCGTAGCTAAAACGCTACGTAGTGTACTCTCGTAGCATGACTCCTAGGTAGTATACACTATATTGGTGGGTGCAGCATATGCTATGCACTATGTAGCGTATGGTAGTGCGGTACCAGCAACTCTCTCTCTCTCTCTCTCTCTCTCTCTCTCTCTCTCTCTCTCTCTCTCTCTCTCTCTCTCCAAGTATTCTTTAATATTTGTATATGGGGTCTTCTGAAAACGGTGGTGACTCACATACATTACATGTGGAAACACTTAGCATCAATCTGGACCATCCAAATTGTGGTCCATATTGTGCTGACTCTACATACATAAGCTTACACCCATCAGACAATCTTAATCGTTTGATTAGGGGCTTGAAATTGTATGGCTGAAGAAACTTCTTGTCTAGTAAATGGTATCAGACTCGTTAAGTTTTTTATAAAAAAAAAAAAAACTAAGACTAAATCCCTTCTTTCGTAAAGGGTTTTGAAAACCCTATCAAGCCAACATATGCTTCCGACACAAGAAAATTAGGGGATTTTGGATTTACCAAAATACAAATACTTTTGATTTTAAAAAAATAAAATAAAATTAGGGGTTCAATCGGCCCTATTAAGGATACTACGTGTGGAGTTTCAGTGGCACTGGACAACAAACGAATGAGAAATGAGGATTTCCCCAATCTGATGTCCATGGGGCCGTGGGCCTTCGGATTTGATATTTTTGCTTAATTTCAAAGAAATTAAAGGTATGTTTATTAGTATTAGCTTCATTTTGTGATATTGTTATGCTTTTTCCTTTTCTTTTTTCCCATATTTGATTGATTTTTTATTTTATTTTTTCCGTTTTTATTCTATGTATGGGTGCCTTTTTTTCTTTTTTCTTGTTATTCCATCTTATGTGTTGTTTTCTTCATTTTAAAAACTTTTATTCCATCCTTAGTGCTGTCTTTTTTTCTTTTTCTTTTTTTAATTCCATCTCAGGTGTTTTTTTTCTTTCTTTTTTTAATTTTTATTCCATCTCAGGTGCTGTTTTTTTTTTCTTTTCTTTTTTGATTTTTATTCCATCTATGCGGCCACTGTTTTACTGTTTTGTATTGAAATGGCCCACCTATAGCCTCGTTTTGAATGAAAATGGCCCATTTAGAGACCCATTTTGCACCGAAAAATTGAAATGGCAGGTTTTAGTGTTGCATACACCACTGTTTTACAACCAGTGTTCGCATTGTCGACGAATTGTTGATAATATCACCGATAATATCGGTGTCGCTAGACCCCATTTTTAGTTTCTCTCTGGATTATCGGCGAAATATCGGCGATATCTTCGATAATTTTGAATTTTTTCCAACAATATAGGCAAAAAGTGAAAAAAAAAAAACCCTTTGATTTCGGTAATACCTGGTTAATGGTTGATCGAAACTCGAAAGAAAAGAATCTCATGGATAGAAATCGACAGCGCTCATCTCATGTGACTCACAAATACATGATTTCGGCAAAAAATTAGGGATTTCGGGATATTGTTTGAAACCCTCGGTCGAAAATCGCTCTTCGCCAAAAACCCTTCTTCGCAGAGAAATCCCCTTTTCTCTTTTTTGTTTTTATTTTTTTTTTCTTTTACGCTTCAGAACTACGGAAGCAAACCGAGCGCACGGAGCGCTTCAGTGTACTGAGTAAACTTTTTGGGCCCACCGTGAATGTATGTGATTTATCCATGCCGTCCATGCATTTTTCTAGTTCATTTTAGGGGTAAATCCCAAAATTAAAGCATATCCACAACTCCAGTGGACCACACCACAAGAAACAATGAGAATAATGATTTTCACCGTTGAAACCTTCTTAGGCTCCACAATGATATTTATTTGTCATCAAACCTTTTTTAAAATATAAAAAGGCATGGATGAAGGGTTAAACTAAATATCAATTTGATTCAAAATTTCTGTGGCCACCAGGAAGTTTTTAATGATATGCGTTCAATTTACACAGTTTCCTATGGTGTGGTCCATTGAAGATTTGAACGTGGTTCTTTTTTCGGATCACGCACTAAAATAAGCCTTCATATATGATGGACGGTGCAAATGTAAGGTACATACTTCATAAGGGGTCCCACAGTTAGGGATCCACCAGAAGCGAATTGGCTGATGTACCTCACAACAGCTATATAGCTACTATAGGTACGTGTCGTGCGAAGACGAGCACTGACACTCCTCAAGCTCTGAGTTGTACGAACTGTTCAAAGGAGATCAAAGTTACATCGGCCCCACAGTGATGTATTTATTATATCTACACCGTTCATCTGTTTTTAGAGTTTATTTTAGAGCATTATCCAAAAAATGAATCATATCCAAAGATTATATGGACCACACCATAGATAGTAGCGGAGATAATGATTTTCACCGTTAAACAATTTCTAGGACCCACCATAACGTTTATTTTGCATCCAATCTGTTCATAAAAACATAAATATTTGAATGAAGAGGAAAAACAATTTTCATATTGATCCAAAACTTCTGTGACCCCAAAAAGGGTTTCAATGGTAAACGTTCAATCCCCCACTGGCTTTTGCAGTGTGGTCCACTTGATAGTTATATCTGCCTTATTTTTCATCTAAAGGCTTAAGACGAGCTGTTCAAATGGATGAACAGTTTGGATATAACACATACCTCATGATCAAACCCACGTAACTTGATGACGTCCTTGTGAGATACACTAGCCGATCCTCTTTCGGATTACGCCAGAACGGAAGTGAATTGCGTATTGAGTAAACTCAGTGGGCCCATTGTAATTGCGAATTTGATCCACTCAGTCCATCCATTTTATTAGATGATTTTAAGGCACAAGCCAAAAAATGAGCATATCCAAAGATTGGGTGGACCACACCACATGAAACTATGTGAATTGAATGCTTACCATTGAAAAATTCTTGGGGCCACAAAAGTTTTGTATCAACCTGATATTTTTGTTTTTTATTCATCCATGTCCCTGTGATCTTATGAACAGTTTGGATGACAAATAAACATCATTGGGCCCTATGAAGATTTCAATGGTGGAAATTATTATTACCACTGTTTCATATGGTGTGGTCAACTTGAAACTTAGATAAATTTATTTTGGTTATTATTAGAATAATTTCTTATGGAAATGTATGCTTTTTTGGGCCCCATTAAATGAAAACTTGTTATTTAATACATTTTTTTTACAAATTTTTGATTTCTAAATATGCAAATATGTGTATTTAGGCATGTCCTGAAGTTTCATTAAAAACATTAAAAAATTTCACCGTTGTCTCCATGTTTTTGCATTTTCTCCGAATTTCCGGTTATCGGCAATAACGATATCACATCTTCATCTCTGGCTAGCGAAACTTGTAGCGATACCGACAACTCGAACACTATTTACGACTAACTGAATTTGGAATGGCCTATTACTCTATTAGTTGCTTAATGTTCACCTATTTTTCATGCTATTTAAAACACTAGTCTGTACTGACTTGAAGAAAGCATGCAATAGCGTCCCTAGGGAGTTAATTTGGTGGGTGTTGGGAAAGAGAGGAGTTTAAAGAGGATATATTAGCATGATTATGGATATGTACGAGGAAGCAGTAATAAATGTGAGGACTAGTAGGGAGTGAAAAGTGAGTTCGCAATTATTGTAGGCTTGCACTAAGGGTCGGCATTGAGCCCGTATGTTTTTGCATTGGTTATCAACAAGCTTATGAGGTATTTGTAGGATCCCCTGGTGTACATTGTTTGCAAATGACATCAGTTTGATTAACAAGACTAGGGCGTAAAAGCTAAACTTGATTTATTGATGTGTGCTTTAGAAGCTAAAGGATTTAAAACTAGTTAGACTAAAACAGAGTAAATGGAGTTCAATTTTAGTAACAATAGGAATGAAAACAAAGAATTACATAAGATTGATGACCAAGAAGTTTCCCAAAGTTTTCACTTTTGATATCTTGGGTCAATAATTCATGGGAGTGGACAGATTGAGAAGTTGCCCATAGAACTTAAGTTGGATGGAAGAAATAGAGATGTGCCTCTGGAGCTTTGTGATTGTCATGTACCACTCAAACTGAAATGGAAGTTTTATGGGACAGTTATAAGACGAACCATCCTTTATGGGACAAAATGTTGGGCAGTAAGTAACAACATGTTCATAGGACGAGTGTAACTGAAAAGAGGAAGTTGAAATGGATGAGTGGCAAAACGAGGAAGGATTAAACTAGAAATAAATGCATTTGAGAAAACTTAGAAGTAGCACCAATTGGCAATAAGAAGAGGGAAAGTAAGTAACAGAGACCAAGAACCGTGCCAATTAGAAGGAGTGAGTTGGTAAAAGTTGACGGCTCTAAAAGGGCAATGGGAAGGCCCAAAAGGATGTGGGTGAAAGTAGTAAGAAAAGACTTGACAAACTATGGTCCAATTGAAGGTGTGGCCCTTAATAGAGTGGAATTGTGGAACAACATTTGTGTAGCTGAGCCCCATTAATTGGGATGAGGCTTAGATGATGATGTTATCAATGGTGATTAAAAAAACCCTAAGAAGAAAATAAGAAAGTCTTCATGAAATCCATACTTTGACCTTTTGTCTTTGATCTAGGCTTTGGGGGAAGTTTGTAATTTAATCTGCTTATGCTATATATGCGGTGATATTCAACCTATGGGCGAGCATGGCCATACTTATAAGGTGATATAGCTTAGCATTGTACAATTTGACGGGAGAGAGAGAGTAGCTGAGCATTGGACAATTTGACAAGAGAGAGAGAGTAGCTGAGCAGAGAGAGAGAGAGAGAGATCTACTTCAGAAACAAAAAAGTAACTAACAATTGATTGTTTTAAGCCAAAAGGGAAAGGAAAAGGGAACTCACCACTTGTATAAGAAGGCATTTCAAGTATGGTTTCTCTGTTTGACGCAACCTCTCAAGTGTGATCGTGAGATACGGCTCAACCCAGTGATCCACTTGACCTTTGCAATTTTGGAACACCACTTCAATAAGCTTGGGAGCAGGCTTAATCTCATGATCCTCCATATTTTTATCTGCCATGAACTATACATTAAAAGTCAGTCAGCACATATTTCATCCTTCCAAGTGACAGTGTGTAGTAGAAACAAAGACAACCTACTAAAATTTGGTCCTACAGCTTTCCTAGCACTTCATTAAAGCTAGGATCAATAACAACAACAGTTATAAAAGTAATCCAAAATTTTTGAATACTCACATACGAAAGCATATTCCAAAGACTTTGTTGGTAATCCGGATCCTTGCATGTGAGGAAATGTGTAGTACTCCTGGATATGTAGTTGTCCAAAGGGATCAAAATATCTACATGAAAAGTGGTAACATGAAACCCATAAGCACAGTGGAGTAACAGTACGAAAACTCATTTGGGAATTCTTACTGTGATAGATTGCAACCAGTGCTTTATTCAGCATCTATTCATCCAACGCATAAACAACAACACAATCTTAGAGGAACAAAATAAAAGCATGACATGTAGACTATAGATATTTCCCACATTCCAAAGAAGGAACCACCACAACACATGCATGCCATCATTTATATAAAAATGCTTAAGCAGAGTTAACAGCCTTCATCAATATCATTCGAAGTGTAAAACACATTTTTATAAACAAAGTGCAAAGCTCTTTAACGTCTCCTGGTTGCTCAATGGGACTTCTGTTGGGATCTTCAATAGTTGGGAGGGTGGACCATTCAAACCAAACGAAGTATCACTTTGAAGATACTTTATTTGCCATTCTTTCAGGCCCCCGAAAGCAGAAGAGAAAAAAAAATTCTCAATGATATAGCTATTTCCCTAGAGGCTCTCATTGCAGGGATTAGGCTCTAGCAGGATGGAGGATGTCTGGTAAACAGTTTTTTGGTAAATCTGCAAGAGAGATCCTTAGGATTGCTGTATAAACAATTGTTTTTTTTATTATTTTAAAACAGAAGAAATTTTTATTATGCACAGGAAAGAACCTTTACATCCTAAAAGGCAGCTGGAAAGCACAAAAACCCACCACAGGCCGCCAAACAAACTCTATGCATAAAAGAAAGAAAGAAAGAAAGGAAAAAAAAAAAAACCGAAAGCTGTGGCCAAGTCAACTCTCTCTAATGCTCCCGAGGCCAACTCTATCTAGCAACAGATTCCCACAGATCACTCTTTGGGAGTTCCAAAGGGAAGGAGAAGATTCTCTGAACTTGCAAATCGCTGGCCAAATGAGTCAAACCATCTGCTACTGCATTCACTTCCCTCAGATCAGAAAAAAATGATTGGTGTATAAACATCATCCTTGAAAGGGAGCAAAAAATGGAGAATAATCTGGGGTGGTGACCATGGTGTACACCATCAGGTGTGATGGTTGGAACTGGGGTTTGGTAACCACAGCCAAGAATCCCTTTTCTTTTTTTTTTCTAATTTATTCTAGGAAGCTCTCCATTAAGAAGCTGTTTGGTAAGCAAAAGCTAGATTATTTCTCTTGAGAAATAGGCAGGACCTATTTCCCTCAACACCTCTCTTGGGAAGAAATATTTCGCCACTAAGAAGCTGTTTGGTAAACAATTTCAATCATTTCTCCTCCCTCCCTAAGAAATAGGTAGGACCTATTGTATTTCTTCTCCCATCCTCCCTAAGAATAGGTAGGACCTATTTCGCTTCTTCTCCTGGTGAGTGTGTGCGCGCGCACAATTGTACAGCTCACATGATGGGTAGTACGAGTCCATGTGGCCCCACCTATGATTATGATCATAGGTGGGCCCACAAGATGGTTAGCTTAGTCTATGAATAAAACCTTTGTCCATCTGTTTTGTTGGCCACTGATAAGATGGTTCTTGAGAGAGATGGGACTCAGAGGTGGGGGCCTATGTGGTGAATGGTCCAGAACCATGATTAGATATTTGTCATAAACGACCTAGCCCATCCATTTTGTTTGGCCATGGATTGGCTGGCTAGGATCATTAGCTCAAACTGACTCATGCAAGGAGTAGGGGAAGCAGAGGTGGGACCTGCAACAGGGATGATCAAGATCAATAAATTAGATGTTTGTTGTCATAAATGATACAATCCATCCATTTTGTTGGCCTTTGATCAAATGCCTACAGATCACAATATCAAAGTGATTATTGAGAAGAACGAGATCAGAGGTGGAGTCCACAAGTTCAATGGCTTAGATCCACGATGATATGGCCTTTCATCATAAATGATTTGGATTATCCATTTTGTTGGGAACTGATCAGATGGCTACGAACAAAGTGATCCATAAGGGTACCGAGGAATATCAGTGGGCCCACAAGATGTAAGGTTCAGATCCATGTTTAGACAATTTTTCATAAATGATCTAGACCATTCATTTTGTTAGCCATTGATAAACAACGAGGACCATCAGATTAAAGTAATTTTGGAAAGGAAAAGGTAGACAGGTGAGGCCCATAACATTAACGGTCACACCCACAATCAGACAGTATTTATCAAGGGATGATCTGCACCGTGCATTATGTCGGCCACATATCAGAAGGCTAGGATCATCGGATCGAGGTGGGAATGATTCTGTGCTTATCACCCCAATAAATCAATGGATGAATAATGGTTTGGGAGGGGGATTTGGTAAGTGTGGCATGATTAAAACATACAACACTATAGCACCACAAAATTTGAACACCTTCAAGGTTTCTTGATCATTTTTTAAGTTCTAGAGGTAGCCAACAGCCCTCATGTTTTCAACTTTTGAGGTGTGAGGGGAAAAATAGTCGCTTGTGCTCACAGAAAACAAAAGTTTCGCAGAAGAGTAAAGAGCCTCACTTAAAGGTACAAAAAGAAAATGCCGCAATTATTTGGCTACAATGGTAATAAAAATAAGGCAAAGTAAACTTCAAATGTTTTTTTAAAAAAAAAAAAAAACAAAACATACTGTTTTGCATGCAGACTTACTTTCAAAAAAATCACCTGCCCAATTTGTCAATGCGTCCATCATCAAAGGCCAAAGACTCCACATTTCCATAGAAATTATCGGGGAGAAAAATGTCATATATGACACAATTTCCAAAACTTCCTCAATAATCTCTGCATATGATAAACAGTGACAAAATTCAAACTATGATGAAATGATCTTAGAAAGAAGAAAGGTAATCCATTAATATCTTAAGATTCAAATGAAGCATGTGCCAAAGATTAGATCAACCAATATTTACAGTAAAAGAGGCAATAAGTGGCACCAATAATGCATGAGCTTAAATTCATTGGAACTGAACTTACAAACATTCTAGAGGAAAACAAGAGCTCAAACCATGCAGGAATGATCTTGTGATGAATAAAAGTAACCCATGAATATCCTAAGATGCAAATGAAGCATGTGCCAAAGATTAGATTAACCGATGTTTACAGTAAGATAGGTAATAACTAATAAACTATTATAACACGACTTGTAGCATCATCCAGAAATGAAAAACAAAAATAAATTGCAAAACAGTATTAATTGGTAGTGGTTTAAATACCATCCAGCGCATAGCATAGTGTTCACCCCTCCATGGTGTTTAGCATAGGGTGGGAAACTTCTATTTTTAATTAAAATAATATGAAACAATAATAATAAATAGTAAAAATTAAAAATTAAAATAAACTAATAAAAGACAGCAAAAAATTAAAAAGGGTGATGAGACCAATGTTCGAAATATCGGTATCGCGTTATGTATCACATCCTTGGCATACAGATACATATCGGTTATAGCACGGGATATATTGTTTGCATCGGGTAATTAATAAATCATTGCACTTTTTGGGAAACATGGGGAAACATTGGGAAAATGGTTGAATTTTTCAATGAAACTTCAGGGATTGTTAAAAAAAACTTTAATACAAACTTTTAAATCATAATATTTCAAAAAAGAGGCGCACATAATAGGTTTCCTTTGTATAGGGTCTTTAGCTATGCGCTATCCGACTAAACTAATGCAACTATATTCAAATTGAATTCTTAACATTTAGAGTGCATGTGATGATCATTTCATCAAACACTTCTAAATACTTTGAAATTAGTCTCATTTGATAGCTGGTTGAAGGAAAACTTCAAAAAAAAAATTATTTTAATAATTTTTAATTAAAAATGATTTTTATTTTTTGAAAATTGATAAGGGCTTAACAAATCGGTAGAGCAGCCCTCTTACATGCTTGATTTCATGTTTGGAGTGCAACAGTAAAAGCAATTTGGAAGAAAATGGAAAATTTTCGAATTTTCTCCAAATTTTCACAGATTGGACCACCTACACTCCAATTTTGAAACTAGAGTGTATGTGATGATCATTTCATCAAATACTCTTAAATACTTCGAAATTAGTCTCAATTGACAACTAGTTGAAGGAAAATTTCCAAAAAAAATAAAAATAGAGAGCATGAAGAACCAATGGATATCGAAATCAAAGCTCCAACTCAATGATTTTTCATGCAAAACATGAAGAACCAATGGATTTATAACCATTTGACACTGATTTAACATAATTTCAACCCAAAAAAAAAAAAAAAGGAATGGAAATTTAAAAAGCTCACTGGATCTAACATGTGGGATATATTGACACTACCTGTGCGTTTTGTATCACATAGGTGGGATACAAGATATATCGTGGGATATATCGGCCGATATCATTGATATTTAAAACATTGGATGAGACCATGTGGAGCCCACTGTGTGTAATTAGGAAATGGGATGCAGCAAAATTAGGTCCATCCAATAACTAGGTGGGCCACATGTCACACAACAAAGAAAATAATGGACAGTCACCCGTCATTATAGCATGGTGGCCCACGAGATGGTTGGATCAACCCTACTCGACTAGACAAGTTGGATACCAGGCCACAAAATAGAAAACAAAGTTCTAACTTTCCATCTCATTCTATTATCAGCAGAGGAATGAAATGAGTGTCCAGGTTCACTATCAGGAAAAAAACAAAGCCCGAACCAATCATCACGTGGGCCATACCACAAAAAACAATGCACAACTACTTAAAAAACACCACTATAGTGTGGTGGCCCACATGATGGACTGAATGGGTTGACTGCCATGTCATAGACACCACACTAGGCTCCACAAAACAAAAGAGTTGTAGAACAAGCTTATCCTGCAACATAGCACAGGAATTAGGAACCAGCCTCCTAGAGGGAAAAAAATAAAAAAAAAATATTACAACTCTACATCCAAAAAATGAAATAAAACACTTTAACAGAGATTAAGGGGAAAAACCTACCTCTTTTGAGCTTTAAATCAATGAAATAAAAAAAGAAAAAATTGAGCTCCACAGCCGTATGGATTAAAGGGGGTGAAATCAATCTTCTAAGTTGTTTGGGCTCCAATTCTCTTGAAAACTTAGCCAAGTGATCTTCTTATAGGACTGATCAATAGGCTATATTTTTGTCTTCGATGGTAATGTGTATTGAGAGAATCAAAAAGAAGAAATTTGGGGTCAACAGTGAGATGTGGTTGAAGGGTGCACTGCTTCTCTTTCAAAAGCCTTCAGTTATAAAAGGGCGTTTTACACCAATTAAAAATGGGTACAACTCTTCAGCCCTACACTAGGCATACCTGTACATATGATCATAATTGCATAATAAGTGTGCGATTATAAGGATATGCTCCATGAGGGACCACAGTTTGGATGATTTGGATAGTTGTACTTTAGTGCTATGTGTGAGGAAGATGAGTGACCACCATTTTCTAATTTTCGTTGAACTAACATGATCTTTGGGGGGGAGGGGAGATGGGGGAGCCATGAAAAATACCACAAATCTACATCCAAAAATTGAAATAAAACACATTATCTTTTTCCGTTTGTTTGGGCTCCAATTCTCTTGAAAATTTAGCCAAGTGATCTTATAGGACCGATTGACAGGCCAAATTTTGCCTTTGATGGAAGTGTGGTTAAGAGAATTAAAAAAGAAGAAATTTGGGATCGGCAGTGAACTGTGGTTGAAGGGGAGCATTAGGGCTTCTCTTTCAAAAGCCTTCTATTATAAAGGGCAAGCCTCTTTTGTTAGTTTAACACCAATTAAAAATGGGTATAACTCTTCAGCCCTACACTTGGCATACCTGCACTGCTGTACATATGATTACCCAATTGTTTGATAGGTGTGATTATAAGGATATGCTCCATACACAGTGGGACCCCAGTTTGGATGGCCAGGATAGCTGTACTTTAGTGCCATGTGTGAGAAAGATGAGTGACCACCATTTTATAATTCGTGTTGAACTAACATACAAGTTCGGAGCCAAAACTTTAAGGTTTAAAGGCTTTAAAGCTGAACTCCAATGTAATGCGTGCAACCTACGCAAGAGGTACATGGAGCTTACCATTAACTACTGTTGCCTTACACTATTGAGGTGGAGCATACTCCACATGCTATGCTACAAGAGCTATTTAAAACAATGTTACTTAGTTAAGAAAATCTAGAGAACTAAAGGCCTGTGTAGAATTAGAAAATATATGTAATTTCTCCAACAGGATTGACTGATGGGGACATCTCGCGCACACGCACGTACGCAAGGAGGGCCCCACCTTCGATCTGGATAGATGACAACATCCATGGAGGGCCTCCTAGTTAAAAGACTATGTTTTGGTTCCTTAGGGTGGACCCGATCATCATGTGGATCCCATCATTGGATCTTATAATCGTGGCCCACTACCCTAGGTGACCCAGGACTTTGAGTTTTGCTTATTACCGTTATTAGGAACATCATGAATGATTTAGATTGCATTGATTAGTTATTATTTTTTATTACTTCGTCTTTAAGTAATACTATGCGCACATGGCGCGGCTTTTGAGGTATAGATTTTTTTAAAAAAATAGGCAACCCCTAGTAGGATTTTTTTCATTGAAGATTGAATAAAATTCCAGCATTTTTCCTACTCCTCTCTGAGTTGTGAAAATCTAATTGGGTGTGAAACCCTCCCTTCTTCGAAGGACTACTACCGTGGTGCGAAGCCACACCCATCCCGATTCGCCCTCATCTTCTACCATCCATATCCAACTTTTCCTACAACCATTCAACATTCAAATCCATCACCACTTTGTAGTCAATCCTCCTCTATAGTAGATTTCCAGAATCTGGCCCTGCAAGATGGGGGGGGTTCGGTCGAGATCCTAACCCATGTGGGGCCTGGGCTATGAGATAAAGGGATTAATTCGTCATACTCTAACAATTCGAGCTTTTAGAGCAAGTGGTTAATTGTCTTGTATCGGATTGGTATTAGAGCGGGAGGTCTCGTGTTCGAGACTCCTCACCGGGGGTGATTAATGCGCATTTCACACCGGGCTCCAGTGGGGTAGCCTGTGGGATGCGGGAACACACTCGGGGTGGGCTGCCCGTGTGAGGCGATACCCATGTGATTTGGGGCCCACGAGGAGGGTTCGGCCGAGGTCCTAACCCATGAGATGTGGGGCCTGGGCTATGAGATAAAGAGATAAATTCGCCATACTCTAACAGTTCGAGCTTTTAGAGCAAGTGGTTAATTGTCCTGCATCATTGACTGAAGTTAAGAATAAAGGCATGGTTATAGCCCAACTGCTAATCCAATTAGCATGTCTTACATGTGATAGGGTTAGTTGTGGCTAGGAATCATACGAAAAACAAACAGCCTCTAAGCAGTTTCTACAATAGCTCATGCAGACCAGTGGAAGATCTAAAACAGAACCTTTTTAATGTACACCAAATCGAGCCCTAAAATGTAAATAGTTGAATATTTTAAATTAAAAAAAAAAAAGTTTTAGTAAAGGAGTTGAAAAAGTTCCAAGTAGAAAGTCATAAGGAAGTAAAATACAACATCCAATACGAAATTGACAGCACGACTTTTAGGTGATAGTTATCCTGAACAATCACATAAGAAAATAATAAATACCAATAATGGTTCGGCACTTTGTACTAGTCCTTCATACTTTGATTGTCAAGCCAGTATACAGGAACACGTACACTTAAAAACTGGAGCCAAAAACAAAAGTGTACATAGTAGGCAAACAAATTTACAAGGACTAAGAAGTCTCTCATATAATCCAATGACTTAAATGGGTAGCTACAGGCCTGTAAAAATAAAAGCACTAATAAATCACAGACAGAGAATTTATGCAGAAACAGAGAGGTAGGAAAATAAAATCACACATTACATGAAGTATCAACTTACTTCATGTGTAATGTACATACACAGTACATAAGCTTATGCTTACAGCTAAGAATTACAATAACTGTTTATCTCTGTCACTGATCAAAATAAAGTTTACATATCAGTAGGTTTAGAAATAGAAACGATACACAAAACAGCCAGGAAAGTAAAAGCACATATTAGATCTCATTACAAAAAATAAATATATTGAAAAGCATATATTGGATCTAATGCTATTATGGGCAATAGATACCTTGTCCATCTGTAGTCAACATCTTACGCATTATGGGTAAGAGTGTAGGCTCTATTTGGATGAAAAGATGGGGAAGCCTGCTCACAGATTCAAGAATTGTACTTATGGCACGCAAACAACCAACAGCAGCTAGAGCACCTGAATCATCAGCCTCATCGTCGGCTTCAGAAGTATTCATGCACTTCCAAAATGCAGCTGCCTAAAAGTGAAAAAGAACATATTGAGAAAAGATTTCAAGAAAATAAATATGAATACTAGGTAAGATACAAACCAAGATTTATGCTAGCCAGTATCGTACCAGATTCTGGCATAATCCAAGAGCATAAGGTGCCATCTCTTCCCCAAACTTGTCCACAATAGTCTCAAGGGTGAACACAAGATCCTCATTCTCAACCTCATTCATAAGTTTAAAGAATTCTGCAGATTGGCCATTTAAATGTCTAAACCAATTGGAACTAAAGAAGATAATAATATTTATATTTATATTATTGCTCATACCACATACCATCAAGCAATTGAGGAAGGATAGGACGGATTTCATTCAAATCTGCAGCAAAGAATATAGTTCATTTCATATTAGATGTTCACCAAAAAGATATTGAGTCTATGGAAATGGTGTATAGTATACAAGAAAACAAACCTTTACAAGCCTCAACAAATGAACGCAATGCAAAGACCGAATCAACTCGTACCGGAAGCTCTGGATCACGCAACCCAGACACAACACTATGCAACGCTTTGCGGAAATTGTTCTGATCGGCGAAGTTGATATGGGCATACTGGCCTGCCACCCATGCTGCCTAATATTGCCATACATTACATGAATAATCTGATGAGAGAATAAACTCACAGAATGCGAAAAGAGTGAAACATCTGACAGAATGCCAGGAATATGTGTGTGTCTATATATGATAATTATGCAAATTGATTTAGACATCTAAGTTGAGAAAAAAGAAAATCATAGCACCAGTATTCCAATAGAAAGAAATACACTAGATTGGGGACAAGAGAAGGTAAGAAAGATGTCTTCGAACTTTGCAAAAATGAGAGATAGGAAGAGTAGATGCACTGAGAGTGAAACCAAAGGGTACTAGTAGAAGGCACCGTGATCAATGAAAGGTGGAGAAGCTATTTTCAAAACTTGTTAAATGACCACTACTTTGTGAACATGGGGATAGAAGGAACCATAAAATCAAATGACGCTCATAGATATTTCCATAAGACGAAAATAGGAAAGGCCCTTGGACCAAATGGTATACCAATAAAGGATTGAACGTGTATTGAAGATACCGGGTGACTTTGGTTGTCAAAGTTACTCGACAAGACTGTAAGATCGAAGAAAATTTTGAGATGAATGGAGAAGTAATGCAGTGCCTATTTATAAGAACAAAGTAGACAGAGCTATACTAACTATCATGGGATTAAACTTATGAGCCATACTATGAAACTTTAGTAGAGAGTGATTAAGCAAAGAGTAAGGCATGAGACGAATGTACCAGAAAATCAGCTTGTTTCATGCCCGGAAGGTCTACCAATGATACTATCTTCCTACTAAGGAAATTGATGGAGAAACATAGAGAGAGGAGGGATCTCCACAAGGTCATTGTTGACTTAGAGAAAGCATATGATAGGGTCTCTAAAGAGTTAATTTGGTGGGTGTTGGGGGAAAAAAAAAAAAAAGTCTCAAGAGGATATGGACATAATTAAGGATATGTCTGAGGGATCGGTAACAAATGTGAGGAATTCTAGTGGAGAGACAAGCGAGTTCCCAATTATTGCAGGCTTACACCAGGGGTTGACATTGAGCCCGTACTTTTCCCATTGGTTATGACAAGTAAACAAGGGATTACAGGAAGAGATCCCATAGTGCATGTTGTTTGCAAATGACATAATTTTGATTGACATGAGGGAGGGTGTAAACACAAAGCTAGATTTATGGAGGGATGCTTAAAAATCCAATGGATTTAAAATTATTCAGACTAAAACATGCATATGCAGTGCAAGAAGCTTCCCAAAATGACCACTTTTGATTCCTTGGATCAATAATTCACGATAATGGAGATTGACAAGAATGTTGCCCATAGAATACAAGCTGGGTGGAAGAAATGGAGATGTGTCTTACAGTTTTATGTGATCACTGTGTGCCACTCAAACTTTAAGGAAAATTTCATGGGATAGCTATAGGGCCAGCCATGCTTCATGGGACAAATGTTGGTCAGTTGTTCATAGGATTAGTGTAGCTGAAATGAGGATGGTGAGATGGATGAGTGGCAAGACAAGGATAGAATTAGAAATGAACGCATTCGAGGGAACTTACGAGTAGTACCAATAGGTACTAACATGAGAGAAAGTATACTTCGATGGTTTTGTCATGTGCAACAGGGACCAAGAACTGTCTGTTAGAACTTAGATGGAGGGAGTTGGTACAAGTTGAAGGCTCTA
Source organism: Magnolia kwangsiensis (assembly GCA_037074715.1). Classification (NCBI taxonomy): domain Eukaryota; kingdom Viridiplantae; phylum Streptophyta; class Magnoliopsida; order Magnoliales; family Magnoliaceae; genus Magnolia; species Magnolia kwangsiensis. The sequence goes on from CM073574.1 coordinate 132,465,537, forward strand.
AAAGGGCAAGGGGAAGGCCAAAAGTATGTAGATGGAGATGGTAAGAAAAGATTTTATGACCTATGTTCTAACAGGTCTAGGTCATGGTAGAGTGGAATGGCAAAACACGATTCATATAGCAAACCCCAATAAATTGGGATAAGACTTAGATGATGACAACAACCCAAATAACACGATAAGATTGAGTTCATCTTGCATCTATCTTGATTAGAATCTAGTGTTCACCATCCATTGGACCTCACATGCTAAGATGGCCCAATGAATTCAAACATCCATAATCTAGCTATTACCATATAAGTAACATTATTCCATAATCACATTAATGATTCTAACATTTAATATTTAGATTTAAACATAGTTCACTGAAAAATTTCTTTTCATTGTTAAAAATTCAACTAAACATAATGATGGTCACAATCGTCTATTCAATGTTAGTTTCTTATGGTGGCTTGTATACCATATGGTCAACAAAATTGACAGTTTTGATTGTTGGACCACTCAATTTCTAAGCCCCTGTAGGATAGAAATGAATGAATTCAATGGAACTCAGGAGCAGCATCAATAGGTAATAAGATGAGAGGAAGTAAACTTAGATGGTTTGGTCATGTGCAATGGACAACAAGAACTGCACTGGTTAGGAGTGGGTTGGTGCAAGTTGAAGTCTCTAGTAGGACAAGGGGGCAAAACGACATGGAGGTAGTAACAAATGACTTGCTGACCTATGGTCTAACTAAAGGACTGCCCTTGATGGAGTGGAACGGAGGGACAGGATTCATGTAGCCAGGCCCCATTAATTGGTATAAGGTTTAGATGATGATGGGGATTAACCCTATAGAAGATAAAAGATAAGGGCGATTGATTTCCAGATATAAGAGAAGACATCCCTTGAAAGGCGTCCCATCAAAGGGAGTACAAGTGCTTTTGTTCTCCGTCTGTCATGGCAGGTCCCCTCAAAGTCTTCATATATGTCTTTTTCTCTAGCATCACAGGTGTGCTGCCAACAATACCCGAAGATACTACCCCCTGTTTTTAAGGATCCTAACACCACTATTTCCTGCAGGGCCAAGGCCCACCACGGGGCCTAACAAGCGTTGAATTATGGACTGTTTGCTGTTGATATGGGGACTATATTTCTGGGCTTACAATTGCTATTTCTAGAATAATATAGTTCCCCATTTTGTTGATTCTCTTGTGATTTCGAGAATGATTTACTAGATCTACACATTTTTAGGCAATTACAATTTGGCTAAATCCTACTTGATACGATCCTACTTAGATTAGATCAACCCTATCTGAGTTGAGAAATCTTGGTTAAAGATTCAATATGATTCCTAGATGCATCCTTATGGTCAGTAGAAGGGATTGTCAAGGAGGTAGAGGACTCCACCTGTTCGGGAGTTTTGGAAGTTTTAAGTACTTGAAACAGGTGGGAAATTTCAATTGAGTTGTTTATCCCTCTTAATTCAAATTGACTAGTGTGTTTAATTCCTGTATTTTAGTGATTTAACTTTCGTGTATCGAATTATTTTAATTTAACACTCAGATTGCATCAATATGTACCTGCAAATCTCCTAAATTTCCACTGTCTGTATTTTATAAATGATCATGTCGGACTAAATACGATATTCGTCTAAAAAAGCATTGGATTAATAATAATAATAATAATAATAATATATAAGATTTCAGGACTCCTGAAAGATTGTAGAGGAAGGGAGATTCTATATCAAGGTCCAATTGGGTACAAATGGAACATAAGAAATGGCCTCTTTAGCCCGTAGATAACACACATAGAGAGAAATGGCAAGTTTTCTAACCATGTAAAACTGACCACTATAGATGAAGCTGTTGGAGGCAAAGAATTTAACAGAAAGGGATCAGACGTGGGGGTAGGGAATCTGTATTTCAATGAACCTTTAATGAAAATCCCCCAACTATTAGATTGATTTGAAATCAACTGATCAATCTAAAATCAGCCTAATTGATTCATATCTACATAAGATGGCTACAAGCCTAATAATGGTAAAAGCATATCTAGGAAATAATCATCAAAATCTCCAATCACATATTTAAATCAGCTCCCATATCTTCAATCACATCCCCTCATATCTTCAAAAATAGTAAATTATAATTCTTGATATTTAAACCCTAAATTTATCAATAAAGAGTCCAAAATCAGCATATGTTGGGCCCTATTGTGGGCCGTGAGTCCACATCATTGTTGGGCCCTACAGTGGGCCATGGGCCTACATCAGATAGAGGCACTAAACAACACACTGTACTAGTTAACAGTATAAAGCAACAAGAGGGAGAGAAATGAGAAGAACCTTTGCTCTAAGATGACCAACAGGACTGCTAAACTCAGGAAAAACATGTTGTACCAACATACGCTCAAGCTCAGACTTATATGGTTCAGTTTGCTTCAATTTATCACACAATGCTCCAATGGCAAGGAGTGCACCATCTTTCTCTCGATATGGTTTACGTTCTACAGATGCTTCTTCATCGTACCTGCAGACATGGTTGATGTTTCAGGAAAAAAAAAAGGTGACGCTTTTACAGCGTTAAATAAGAACGCCTTAAATTTGGTAGAATCTAAGACAATCAGATAACCTCTTAAAGATATCCACAATGAATTGAATGAACTTTTGAAGGTTTCCTTTTCCACGTTTCCTCACCAACTCACTTACGAAATCCATGGCCGCAGTCCGAGGACTATACAAGTCCTCAATGATATCTGTACAAAAGCATGAGAGATCTTACAATACCCTACAATACTGAGACTTAAGATGAACGACCGTACAACTATTCAATGTAAAATGTCTGGATTTAAAGGCTCACCATAACCCTTCCTCACATATTCATGTGGATCTTCATTCCATAGCTTTTGATCATTGTCGTTGAAGCACATAAGTGGAAAAATTATCCCAAAAAGAAGAACATCAAGATGTGGCTGCATCAATTGGTACATGCTAGTTTTTGAAATACTGCAGAAAACCGGAAAAAAAAAAAGAATTTATTCCACCAGGTAAAATTGAAAAGGAATTCAACTATATGATCTGCCAATAAAATAAGGATTTTGCATAAACAATTTCAGAGTATTTCAGGTAAAATTGAAAAGGAATTCAACTATCTTCGTTGTAAGGGATGCGACTTAAAGAAAAATGCAAGAATCATGAGTGTTTTTCCAACAATTCACAATTTTATGCAATCATATGAAAAGGCAAAAACACAAAAGAGCATGCAATATGCTTTCTTTTCTTTTATCCAATGCTTAATTTTGTTTTGCAAGAAAAAGGAAAAGAATTATTGTCCATTGTTTCACTTCAAAACCTAATGATGATTCATCTTGTTATCCACAATGACTAACACATACATCTAACTTGGCAATATGAGAAAAACAAAGTTATTATGTTTTTGAGCTACATCCTAAAAGCACGTAGAGTGTATACATATATAGATCATACATCAAATGCCAACACATTTTTTTAATGGATATGGGAGGCATGTTCTCTAGCAAAGTAGCAAAGATGAATGATTATCATCATATTCATTAGTCCAATAGGGATCATCAACATCATGGTGAAAAAAGCCCTAGTACCACGGTAAGGAACTCAAGTAACATCGTGTACTACTTCAATTTCGTTTAAAAGGATCGGAGAGACTCAAAATGCAACCACACAGTATGATCCATTCTCCTCCTTTGCACTACCCAAAATATAAGAAATATATCTGAACTACCAAATAGAAACAGAGAAAAAGTAATGGAGTGTTTACTTGGCCTCAACCAATTACTGACACCAGGCTTCTTTAACAAAATTTACCAGATACTTGACATTTTATTCCTGGTGTAATCGTTGTATCTTACTATTATAGTTTCTTTCACTTGTTGAAATAAAATAATTATTAAAAAAAAAAAAAAAAACACACACACACACACACACACACACAAAAAAAAAAAAGGGAACAACACCATGACAAGTGAAGATTATGGCTTTTATACTTTTCTGCCTCAAAGCTTATGTTGCTGTACTTTTTAAATTTCAAGGCAAACAGATGATTGTGCTGTTTCCTAATTCTGTCTCTATAGTTTTTTTTTTTTTTTGACCACTTCTGTCTCTATAGTTAACCCACTCAATTTTGAATTATTCCTAGCTAAAGTCATCAAGTTTGCCAGGAGACAAAAAGGAAACACAAAAGAAAAGGTTCTAAAGTCCAATTGCTTACGAGCTATGACAATGCATGTGACTGAGCACATTTGGACACTGAAGTAAACAGTCAAAATTTTTCTTCTTCTTTTTTATTGAATGATAACAGTCAAAAGATTTTCATAAGATAGAAAATACAAGTACAATGCACATTACACCAACCTGCTACTCAAATATTGGAGAATAAGGTTGGTAACTCTATCAGGTAAATATTCACCCCTACGGATCGCATCCAACAAATTCAAATGGCATGCCAAGATTTTCCCAGCATAGTTGTTTTGAAACATCTGGGCAAAAGCTTTGCTCTCTGGTTTTTGAAGCTTCAAATCTCCAAACCTGTGAAATTAAGAAAAAAAAAAAATCATAAACCACCAAAACAATATGAACTAAAGGTACAGATCATCATGTAAAAGGGGGATGTAATTAGACGGTAAAAGAGAGAATGAATCTCTTTATTTTTCAAAGATAGGGAATGGATATTTTCTCAAAAGAGAAAATAAAACATTATCCTCAAAATGACATAATCAGACCACAGATAACAAGCCTTAAAAGAAAGAAACCCCAAATATTAATGAAAAGACTAAAATACCCTCCTTGCTTATATTACTATGGTTTTATCATCTTGATCATTTTAAGGCTTAAAGGAAAATAAACAAAAGCAAATATAAACAAGAAATTAAGCTTGTTATGCATCTGTCCATGGGATCCCACATGTGCTCGTGCAGAGCCCACGTATGTGTCATATCAGGCCCATATGTGTGATCAAGTCAATACCCACGTATTTGCATCAGATTGATATTGAAGCCGCAAACTCACCGAGTATACAACCGGTTCAAAATGTGAACCGTCCACTTCTTCACTTTCCACCATCCCCATGATTTTCTCATCTCAGGATCAGTTGGCTGGCCTTCTAAAGGAACGGGCCTTTCCAATATGTTCAAGAATAAAACCATCCAAGCATTGAACACATTGCCATCAAACAGCTGCTTCGGTATCTCTAACTGAAAAACACAGAGAAACAAAAGCAAAAAAGAATGGTAAATAATGAAAACTAACAGGCATCAAACTGTCTAACTTGTCATGTTAAACATACATATATTGACGACCAGAATATTTTGCAAATGAGTTTGATTAATTCTGCAACTTCCAACGTTGGGTTGACAATTTGAACAAGTCCATTAAATATATTCAGTAAATGAGAAAATGTCTCCTCAACAATGAGATAGACTGGGATCCGCTCTTCATCTGACTTGAACCTTCAAGTACCAAAAAAAGGAAGAATAGTTAGGGCAAGCTAGTTTAAGAAAAAAGGGGGGCGGAACTATTAAAAAAAATGTAGGATATTCTACAAATAAAGGAATGTTAAACAGAAGACCGAAATAAAAAGGTGCATCCTACTTGATTTGGAAATTACATAGTGAAAAGCATTTAAAGGAAATTTTCAAGATGTCGAGATCCTTAGGAAAATGAGTACTTCATTTTATGAAGAACTGCCGCCATGCCACTAGAATATGCATTCTGGATACATAACATGCAAATCAAGGAAAATGGATCTACTTTGTATTCTTGTTTTCTGTCACACAAGTATATGTTGATAAACTTCCGTGTCTCCATTTGTGTGCAAACCATTCTAGTTCCAGGTCTCTAAGTTCCAGTGTTCTACTAGAATACCATTATTAAAAATTGGATAGGTCATCCAGTCTTTCTGGGTCTCTCAGTCCAGCACTCATGCATGCGCCCACCAAAATCACCCGTGTCTGTTTCAAAATAACACAACACAGACAGAAAGCTGGCAAGAGGGACACAGACGATGCATAACAATCTCATATAAACAGAATGCTAATAGAGGGAGGCATGAAGAACCACGCTAACTACAAAAGGAAGCTTACTCATATTTCCTCGATAGAATCCTCAATACATATAAAGCTCCATATACTTGTTGATCTTGCAAGTTGTGCTTTATCCAGTGGAGAAGGCCAGGCCATTGTTCAGGGTAATCAGCATGGATGATTGTCTTGATGCACTCCCCAAGCTGTACTCTATATGACATCAAGTATATATCAGAAAGATCCATCCATTACAGAACTTTCCAACCATTAAAAGGAAACAACTCAAGAGTATATATCAGAAAGATCAACCCATTAATAACTTTGCAACCATCAGAACGAACACATTTAAGGATTAATGACAACAGGGAAAAGAACATGAGCATTAAACAACAGAACTCTTGGTCCTTTAAATATCATCACTGAATGTTCAGAGGGAGGATGTTAACACAATACACAAAAATCAACCTGTAATTTTAAATAATAATAATAATAATGAAAGCTGCAGGCAATGTTGTCGAATCGCATATGCGATCATGTGCGATCACACAATCGCATATGCGACGGCTTTTTTTTTTTTTTGAAAATTTTTAAAAATAATAATAAATATATATAATAGTGAAAATTTAAAAAAAAAAAAATGTTGAAAAATATAAGAAACTAAGGAGAACTTTTCTAAGTTAATAGATAACTGATGTTACATATTTAAAATACATTTGAGAGAGATAAAATCAATTAAACAATGAATTAAACATCAAGTCATTCACATTTAACAATATAGTTAACAAGAAATAACAACAAAATCAACAAGCTATTTATTTATTATTGTAGAAAATCAACAAGCTATCTTCCTTGAAACTTGAAAGTGCTTGAATCATGATCTTCCAATTTCCAAGAGAGAGGGAATGTAGGAGACAGAGAGAGAGAGATTAAGATCACTTGGAAGTAAGAAATACAAGAGAGAGGGAGAGATTAAGACCACGTGTAATTAAGAAATGTAAGAGAAAAATAGAGTAAGAGAGTTTTGGAGTAAGAATATTGCAAATTGAGGAGATTTGAAAGCCTTTTTATAGGCAAAATGTTTTTTTTTTTTTTTTGCAAAAATAAAAATAAAAATTCAATATGCCATGGCCAATATGCGATCTCATATGTTGTATGCGATCGCATACATCGTGTATGCGATCGCATATTTTCGCATATGCCACATATGCAATTGCATATGTTCCATGATCACATATGCGCATATGCGGTCGCACATGACAACACTAGCTGCAGGTTATAACCTATCTTCTATCTTTTATGGATAATGCAAATTTTACTGAAAGACTCCAGCTTTTTTTCTCTTTCCAATAAAATCTGCATCATAAGCTATCAGCTATTTGGTCCGTAAGCTTGACTAACGAATCTAAAAAGATGATATGTACAAAGAAAAGAAAAAATCAATGCCCAGTCATGCACTCACAAGTTACAACATCGTACAAGCATCAACAAAAGGATGGATACATTTTCATCTTCAGAAACAAAAAAGGAAGAACGAAAATGGATTTCACTTCAACAGGACCTTTCCAGAAGTAAGGCTGGCAACGTGCATGAGAATCCACAATCAATAAAGCAAGTTAAAAAGGGAAACGGATGAAGGTAATATGTGGAAAGAAAGATAATACCAGAAGTGAGCAAGACATTCACGCAGTGTGATTTTTATGACAAACTGTGCATAATGTATAAAGATCTAGCAAGTATGTTCCACAATAACTTGGACAATAGCATTATGAGGACATTGACCATATTGCTTTAGTTGGCTTTTCTATTTGCTCTTATTATTAGAAGTTGGTATACATACACATATATGGGGAATGCTAATATCCCAACTTCAGGGGGACATTAGCAACGTCCTCAGAGCTTTCATGAGACGTGGTATGGCCAATCATCAATCCAGGTGGTTCATTCAATCATATCAATAGGGGAAAACCATGGTGCAAAAATCACACTGATCAAATTATCATACTGTTGGGGCCAACTGTTAAGTGATCCGGACAGTTTGTTCATTCCTGTTGTTTATCGTTATATTTGTTGCATCTTCTCGGTTTAACACTTCCTTTGTTACCTTTGAGAGGTATTTTAAGACCAAAATTACATGGGGTAATACCCTTTTTTTATTTTCTCATCAATTTACAATTGTTGTTCAACTTTTGTGAGAGGCTTTCTATCTCCTCATTGAACCAGAGCGCCAGGCTCTCTTCATGTTTGGTCTTCCCTCCACCTCGACTTGGGAACTAGAACACAGCCATCTCCTCTTCCCCCTCCAGGTTTGATCTCTGTTCCTTATCTTTCTCCTACAGACCATAGCCTCCAAATTGTTTTCCCTTATATTTTTTTTTCTTGAATCTTTTACCAATTCTTCTTTTTTCCCCATCTCTACCATCCATTCCCCTCTTCATGACACTAACCCTAACCCAATTAGGTAGGCAACCCCAACCTAATTTTTAAACGGTTCCACCAAATGGATCTTGGACCTATTTAAATCAGTTCAGACACCCTGGATCCAGGTACCTATTGACAGCCTAGACAGCTACACACCTCCATACACATGGTATCGCTCGTATCTTACCCTCATACAACTCAGCAACGTAGTGCTTTCAAAAGAAAACATCATTACATCATTAAGAAGTTTTTCAATGGTATCACTAAGACATGAATCGTGACTCGTATTGGTGTTGAGGTGTTCCATAGCAAGTTCCTGAGCATTGTGGGTGGAAACGTTTCCCATATTTTCATATTCCGGATTTAATCCATATTTTTTTCGCAAAAAAAAAAAAATTTACACCATTACGGGCCGTTACGCCCCCATATCGCCGTTACACCCCCGTATCCGTTTCCGTATCGGAGGACACCGTTACGCCAACTGATACCGATACGGGAAACCTTGCTTTCAAAGATGTATTTAAGATGTCTGATACATACATACTTGCATTAAAATCTGAATTAACAATTAATAGGGGATTTAAGAGATGATTTAATGACCCACGAGGACCGTCATCAATGATAGTGCTACATACTAACTTCCAACTTGAGGCAACCATAGGACCTCCCATGAGTCAAGGGACTATAGGCCAATGTCCAACAATGAAGATAAACCCCAACCTAGGGGGAGGTGGTTATGGACAGGAGGCTAGCACACCCCAGACAGGACAAAACAACACTCCTTTCACGTGCTTTATCTGTGGACCACTAGGAGATCGTTCTTTTCACTGTCTTGAACATCAATCCACAATTAAACTAAATTTGGTCGAGGAAGAAGAATATGTTGAAGATATCTCAACCACAAGCAATGAAAGATAAAGATGACAAGGAATATATATATATATATATAGGGAAAAGGTACTATGCGCTCGACCTCACGATAAGCTCCCGTGAGGTCGAGCTGTGTGGGCCCCACCGTGATGCGTGTCGACCATCAACACCGTGCATTTGATGGGTCCCCTTTAAATTATGGGATATCCCAAAAATCAGCCGTATACGGAACTCACGTTTAAAACATATAAAAGCACTTGGTGGGGCCCACCTGAGTTTTGAATGCTGCTGAAACTTGGTATGACCCCTCATCCTAGTGGGACACACATAATGGATGGGCTGGATTTGCAAACCACATCTCGGTAGGCCCAAAAAATGATTATGAATGTTTTAATGGTGCACAGCCCCTCCAAATTTTTGTTTGTGGTGTGGCCCACAAAAGTCACGGATTGACTTGTTTTTTGAGACCTATGCCCACGATGGAATGGTGCATCTGACTGATGGGGTAGATGTTCGAAACGCATCACGGTGGGGCCCACGCAGCTCGACCTCATGGGACGGACCCGTGAGGTCGAGCGCATAGTACCTTTTCCCATATATATATATATATATATATATATATATATATATATATATATATATATATATATATATATATATATATATCTAAATAAACAGATAAGCTGCATAGTTTCATTATCTATTGGATCTAAATAAACAGATAAGCTGCATAGTTTCATTATCTATTGGATCTAAATAAATAGATAAGGTGTGCTGTGATGTGCTCCCCATGGAAGATGAATACATGGCACATTTTGTTAGGGAGAGTGATTGGGGGACTGAGAAATGGTGCATTTGACCTGGGCAAACACCTATTCCATCGCTAAGGATGGTATTAATATCACATTGCACCAACATTCAGAGTATCAATATCCTTACATGTTTCCATATCTCCGGCTATTGATACATTGGAGTTACATGTATCAATAGCCGGAGATATGGAAACATGTATCAGTATCACCGATATTATTGCCGATACTCGAAAAATATATTGTTTGAGGAAACATTGGAGAAATGTTGGATGAATGTGGAATTTTCAGCGAAACTTCAGAAGATGTTAGGCACATGATTACACATGCAGGAATCAAAACATTGTAAAAAGCAACTATATATAAGAAGTTTCCATTTTATTGAGGCCTAGCCACATGTTGCTGAAAAAATCAGTATAAAATAAATATATAAATTTTGTAGCCAATCAGTAGATTGGCTAGCACTCATAAATATATAAAAGTTCCACATTAATTAACAATGAAGAACACATTCTCCAATATAAAAATGAAAAAATTAGGATTTTCCCCATCTTTCACCTAAATGTTAATTTTTTCGCCACAAAAAATGTTAATTTATTTGCCACTCAATACATGTGAATCATGCATACACATGGATTTTCATTGCAATCCATGTTATACTTGAACAAAAATCTATGGATTTTGTCACCTTTGAGTTCTAGGCTTCTAGCCCATCTTCATTTCGAGTCAACAAGATTTATCCCCAAATTCAAACTTTTATTTAATAAAAATTAAGAGTGATCGAAATCACCCAAGGAAAAAATCCCCCCCAAAAATGGAGATATTTTAGGTTTTTTTGAAATTTTCAATTTTCTATCACTTTTTGCCTATTTATAGATGTTTCCCTGGAATCAGATAAATAATTGTTGGTATTGAGGATATGACCAACAGAATCGCCTATACCAAGGAAGTTTTATAAGGGATTCTTCTCAAAGTATCGTTGATATCAACAATATCCCAGGCATCACTGATATTATTGAAAATATTGATAATATTTGAAAAAAATTATACTTCCAGTAGTTACAGTATTGCTATATTGCTGACTTGGCGATACCGATAATATCAATGATATTATTGATAATATCGCTAATATTTGCTAAACAATATTGCACCAAATGAAACACCTTCCAATGCCCAAATCCAAAAAAGATGGAGGACATATATATATATATATAAAATAAAAAATTGTTCGATGAAGAAAAGTTTATAGAGAAAAGCAAGGAGATTGGCATCATTTGTCTTCATGGCTAAAGAAGAACAAAACAGTGATGTTTCACCTCCTATACAAGAGCTCCTTCATGAATATGAAGACCTAGTGCCTGGAGAACTCCCAGTTGGACTCCCTCCTATGAAGAGCATTCAACACTACATTGATTTAATCTCAAGTTCGAGTCTATCGAATCTTATGCACTACCAAATTAGTTCAGTCGAACATGTCGAGCTCCACAGACATGTTACTGAGTTACTACAAAAGGGTTCAATTTGGAAAGCATATCATTACATGTTATTAGAGTTACAAAAGGGTTCAATTTGGAAAGCACGTCATTACATGTTATTCCTACATTATTAACCCCTAAGAAGATGGATCTTGGAGAATGTGTATGAACAGTCGTGCAATTAACCGGATTACTGTTAAATACCAGTTTCTTATTCCTCTTAGATGATATAATGGACATGCTACATAAAGAAAAGGTCTTTTCAAAGATCTACTTGAGCAGATCTCATCAAATACATAGTCGGCCTAGGGATGAGTGCAATGCTGCATTTAAGACTCGAGATGAGTTGTATGAGTGACTCATCATGCCATTCATCCTTTCAAATCACTGAGCACTTTCATGAGGATGATGAAAAAGGTACTCCTATTTCGATGATATTCTTATTTTTAGTCCTTATTCATTTGTTCACATTGATCATTTATGGCAGATATTTGATGTACTGCAAAAGGAGTCACTACTCGTTAACTTGAAAAGGCATTCCTTTCTGGTTGATAGTGTTGTGTTTTTTTTGGTATATCATGTTTGCAGTAGGAATCAAGGTTAACCATGAGAAAATTGAGAACACTGTAGAGTGGCCCACACATGAACTCTTTCAGAGGTCCGTTCTTTCCACGGCTTAAAGACATTTTATTAAAGACTTATTTGGAATTTCAATACAATCATCGCACTTGACACTGATTACATGTGTGAAGAAAGTTCGAATGGACTAAATAGGTGGACTAAAGCTTTAGCATCATAAAAAAGAAGATGATGGCTCCAATTCTTGCACTTCCAAAATTCAATGAAGTCTTTAAAGTGAAAAGTGATACTTCAAATATGGTATGGCGTTGTGTTGAGTCGGAAAGTAAAGTCGATCAGTTTCTTTGGAGAGAAGCTTAATGATGCAGAGAAGAACTACTCCACGTCAGTATTGTAAAAACTCAAAATCATTATCGTATCACAAAATCATAATAGGGGCACAATCATATCAAATTGTAAATAGTAAGATTTTTTTCTGATTTCTTTATATATATATATATATATATATATATATATATAGAAAAGATATGAAAAATATAAGTAAATCAAAAAAGATTAAAAACGCATCAATCGTCTATTTCCCATCATGTACCAAAAAAATAATACGTATCATAATATTATCAATTGAGAAAATGTACATTGTATGCATATCATGACAGTAAAGGATTCTTATAATTTTTCCTTTGTTTTCTTTTATTGTCTTTCAAAAAAATTATCTTAAAAAACATACAAGAGTCCCTTAATAATTTTGTTCTTTCGTACCTCTCTTTAGTGTAGAATACTGTTAGAAAAAATGGCATGCAACTCGTACGATTCAATAAAATAATTGTACTACTCTATTTTTAAAATTTGCAATTTGGGTGTACAATTAATCGTTTAATCGCACACCCATATGATACAAAATACAATTCATATTGTGAATCATGTGATTCTAATAACAATGCTCCATATATGGTCTCGAGTTCTATGCAATGGTCCAGTAGTACAACATTAGAGGCATTAACTAATTCATCAAGAATTTATTTTATACTCAAACCATAAGGCGTTGAGATAAAATCCCAAAAGAAGTTGAGTGCTCGTCATGCCAAGTGGATGACTTTCCTACAAGAACATACTTTCCTTGTGTTACAAAGCTTGAAGTCATAACAACACAACAGATGCTTTAAGTGAGACGGTAGTTCTACTAGGAACGCTTGTTGTGGAGGTCATGGGATTTGAGACATTAAAAGAACAATACAATGAGGACCCCATTTTTAAGTAAGTGTTCGATATATGAGTGGATGCCCGAGGTTTATCTAAACCAAGTGTTGTGCATGAAGACTACTAATACTCGGTGAGGCCAAAAAAGCAATACTTAGTGAAATTTAATTTTAAAAAAAGCTTATTTTAAATGCGCATGGATCACAGGTGACGAATTGAAAAGATTGGATCCAAACCTCGACCACTTGCATGAAGCATTCAACACACCAAGCCAACGGCCCACCGTAGAGCCCAATATATTTTGATTTGGATTATTTATTTATAGATTTGGAGCCTAAATATCTAAAGCTACAATTTACTATTTGTGGGAAACTTAGGAGGATGTGGTGAATGATATGGGGCTGATTTAAAGATGTGATTGAATATTTTCAAGATTATTTCCTAGATTTTCTTTCACTACTATTAGGCTTTTACCATCTTGGGTAGATTAGATTGATTTCAAATCAACTATGATTGATTTTGAAATCAATCTCTTAGTTAGGGGATCCTCATTGAAGATTCATCTAAGGTCTATAAAGAAGAGGGGGATTAGAGGTAAGCATTCCAAAATCTTGTTAAGTGTGAACTTTTTTTTGGAGTATTCTAAGAAGAATATCAGTAAAGTATTTCTCCCACTCTACTCAAATATTCTTGTGGAGGGTACTCTTGTCCATTTCCTTGCGATTCAAGTTGAGATTTCATTAACTCAACAACCAGGATGCACCACCATGGGCAGTGTATTTCAACCTTCAGGAAGTTTAAATTCCCTCATGTTTTAACCGGAGAGGTTCAGTCCATTCCATCACAGCATAAATCTCGATGCTAAAATTTTCAATTTTTTTCTTATAAAAAACCAGCATTGGTATGGGAAATATAGACTAGGTGCAAAAAAGGACAACAAAGTTTCTAATAATGGAGTAGATTGTAAATCTGCCACCTATGAGGTTGCGATTTGTGTCACTATCTCTTTGTGAATTTCAGATCCTTCATGCAGACCTCTTTTCATCTGTAATTTACTATGTTTTGATCCAAGGAAAAAGTATATCTACACATCAATTCAACACACAAATCTAAGAGAAAATGCAAGTTTATCAACATAAAATATACAATAAAATCAATCAACCAATTAAATCATCACACAAGGCCACTGCTTCTTAAGGGTGTAATAAGAACTAAGAAATCATAATAAGCAAAGAGCTAAATAAACAACAAAATCCGCCAAACCTTTGGAACTTCTCGGCCATTAAGCCTAATGCAGAAAAGCAATCAAGAACAGATAATTGACTATCATTTGCTTTCTCGTTGGCAATCGATAGTCACCACTGCATTTTTTATTTTTTTTGGCTCATTCACTATTGTTTTTGAAATGATGCTTAATCCTCCTCTTGGCGGGCATGTGTGTACAATGATTTTTACCATCCAAATGGTAGGTTTTTATATTTGATAGAGCATATCCCAACGCAGATAGATGAATGGTTATAATAAAATAAACATAGATAGTTTAAACTTAGTGGGAAAAGTGAGGCAGTTAATGCCATCACATGTTTTGAGCTTGACAAATATATATATATATATATATATATATATATATATATATATATATATATATATATATATATATATATATATATATATATATATATATATATATATCTCAGTGTACCTCAATAAAGGAGGAACTTGAACAATAAACACGAGGAGGTTCTCCCTGACCATGCCTTTATCGGCTATTGATATCTTTTGCTGCTCACCTACAATAATTAGACATAAAATCTACTAAAGTTCCGTGCTAGGCATTAATAGACACAAAACACATTGCAAAATGGATATACCTAGCTCACGAGGTGACCAGTTTTTAGCCACAAAATTTTTGAAATGTATGCTTGCAACTTGTCGTACACCCATGTCACAATTACCATCAACAATGATTTGTAAAAGCCTCACCAAGTGTTGCGGAGCATACTGGATCTGCGAAATGGAAAAACAAATATAGATATCAAGCAAATGAAGGAGAATTAAGTTCAGAAACAAACTATAAACAATCTCAATTGATAACTAAGCTCTTTTACTTAATGAGTAATCATGTATTCCCTGCCTTTATGACACTCGCTAAAGCCCACAAAAAGACGCACGGATCGTATATCTATGCACTGAGCAACGCTAAAAGGCGCCGAAAACAAAAGATAGTGCCAAAGAAAAGGAGGGGAAGATAACATTAACCAAAAAAAAAAAGCATGTGTAAAAACTTTCATAGAATTGTTATAATAGTGAATGATGACACAGATCTATCTTTGTAGTATGCTGGTTTGGGACATGTTTACATGTAAACCAAGAAAAAGACTGATGGTGAATGACACCCAATCTGGAAACGTTTTTTAGAGGGAAGCATTTGTGCCCCACACAAAATCGAATAGCAGGATGTGCCCTATGTTTTCTCACGTAAAAACAGGCTAAAATGGGAATGCAGCCATAACGGTTTGGATCCCTTATCATCACATTCTTATTTCAAGCAGTGGAAAATAAGTCAGACTGCATTTCAAGCTGCTAACCATGATATGGGATTCAGAGCACTCAGATGAAGAAGCATCTAGGCATCTGCATCCAGCAAATTGCGGATGATAAAAATGGTGTTCATAAAACAGACCAGGACTGCTGATGAATTAAAACCCACATCTATAACCATGATATAATCCATACATATAGGATCAAAGCTAGCCAATTCTATTTTTATTGAGATGTCATCTGACAAATGAAAATGAACAGCACATCAATTTACAATATCAAAATCCTACTAAATTAATAGATTATGGTATTGGTTGAGATCCCACAAATTGCGGAAGACAAAAAATGGTGTTCATAAAACAGACCAGGTCTACTGAAGAATTAAAACCGACACCAATAATAACATATAATCCATACATATATGATAACAGCTAGCTAATTCATTATTGAGATGTCATCTAATGAATGAACGTGAACAAAACCATCAATTTACAATATCAAAATCCCATGCAATTAATAGATTATGATATTGGTTGAGATCGCACATGACTTGTCATTTTCAACTCTACACTAAATCAATCCAAAAGTCAAATAACCTCTGAGGGATTAAAAAAAGGTAAAGTACAGATGCACGTAACAACCAGATCCAACAAAAATCAAGGCAAAACAACACCTTACAATCCATGTTATCTTCTGCCACGCATCCAAACAGATGAAACTCAATATACTGATCAGTCTTCAAATACAATAAGAACGTGAATAAAAAAAAAATTAAAAAAAAAAACAACAAATTCCCAAAACATGATTAGAATCAATTAAATTGACTCCAACGCAATCAACCGAAACAATCTCCACGAGAGAATCATCGACGCCAATTACGAAAAAAATGAAATAAAAGAGAAAAATGAGAAATAGAAGAATCATCACCTGATTGAGGCTCTCTTCAGCAGCTTTTCTCTGCTCGGGATTAGGGCTAAGTGCTGCTTGGAGTACGAGAGCTAGGCTCGGCAGATCCATGATTGACAAAAGAAAACCCTAGATTTTATGTATGCAATTCAAGATGATGGGAGAAGAAAGGGAGGAAAGAAGAAGAATAAGATTGAAAAGTGGAATTTCTACGATTTTTGAAATAGATTATCCGTGGAGTTTCAGATGGCGTGGACGCAGACATACGAGTAAAAGATGCGATGAAAGAAGAGAGAAAGAGAGATGGGTGTTATTTAAACCTAGGGTTTTGCAAGTTGACTCCAGAAGGAAACCGTGCGTTTCTCTGTTCTTTTGCGGGCCATATACAACACGCAGTTTTATATACATATCGCCGATATATTTTCAAAATCTCGGACACTTTTCATCTTACACGTTCATATCGTCAAATCATCACGGGTGATTTTCAAGAATGATTTACAAAATTACCCTCACTTCAAAAATTAGGGAAGGTAAGAACTTACCGGGCACGTGGTATATATAACATACAAACGGTCCAACAAATGCACCCCCATCGTTATAATAACACAATTACAACACCAATTTGATCAAATCATCAAATGAACTACACTTGAATTAGGATATTTTAAATGGCATTTAATTTATTTAATAGATTTGTATACCTTATGATTAAATATATTTTTTTCGAATAATAATATTGGTGTACATTTGTTAGACAGGTTGGATATAAGATACATATCAGGCCCTAAAGTCTTTGATTCTTGGCTTTAATGCCATGAAAAAATAAAAGGATCTACTATGAATTAGCATTGCTTTGCCATATCAATTCCTTCAAACACTATATGTAAAATTCAAAATTTGAAGGAAATTTTGTAATAAAAGAAATCCTAGATTTTATCAAATTTTAAAATTTTAAGATGTCTTTATGAAGTTATAATAAGTGTTTTGCATAATAATATCATTGAATAAAACAATTTTTTTAAAAAATGATGAAAAAAAGACTTTAAGATATAAAATACCCATGCCAAAGAAATTGGTAAGAACAATTGTTACCATGGTTTTTCTTTTCTTTTCTTTTGCTCATTCACTATTGCTTTTGAAATAATGATTAATCCTTATCTTAGCCGGCATGTGTGCACGTTGATTTTTACCATCCAAATGATAAGGTTTTATATTCGATAGAGCATATCCCATAGTAGATAGATGAATGGTTATGATAAAATAAACATAGATAGTTCAAACTTAGTGGGAAAAGTGAGGCGGTTAATGTCGTGTGTTATTGTTGAGTGGTCTCCATCCATGATGGAATCAAAGTATTGGACTATTTGAATTTTTTCTTTATTTAATTCATGAAATACATACAATCATGGGTATAAATGGTGGTAAACTTACATAGACTAAGTCCAGTTTACATTAGTAATCAACAATACAGTGCCTTGTATTATAATAGGGTAGGCCACCAATCAACAAGGGCAGGTGGCATACAAGGCAACTTCTCGAAAAATTTAAAATAATCATTATTATTATTATTACTTGTTCTTTCTCATTTCAGATTTTAAAATATAACATGGCATTTCTTGAGAGGAAGCATAATCATTGCACCAGAAAATGATTTATTGTATCATTTTCATAGACAACTCAAGTAACTTTGCCACCCATTTGCATCCATGTAAATTATAATTTACATATAATATGTGAACTATTGAATCTTTGGTAATTGAAATAGGTATTTGAATAGGTAATATACATTGACTAAATAAATAAAAAACGTAGAAGGACAAAAATTATGAGATGGATATATATTTTACATTGTTTCATAAAACAAATAGGTATTTATAGAGATGATCTTGGATCCTTAAATTCTCTTCTAGGCTATCTCTCTCTCAAATTTTTGCAATGAAAGTATTGATCTCAGTAGTTGGAAATTTTCTAGGGTTCATGAACCAATCCTAGAAGTACATATTAAACTCACCGTGATCAAAACAAATGATCATGGTTCAGTTGAAATAATTTTTTCTAAATTAAAAGTTAATATCTAGACCAACAAACCCTTTACGTCAAAATCAGTCTATTATAAACCAACAAACATAGCATACCTTGTTTACAAGAATCCTTGTTCACTAGAATCATATAATCCTATTGAAAAAGATTTTTATAGAGAAATTCTTGTCCTCCTCAAAAACTCTTTTCAAATAGATAAACAAACTTTAAGTGATGACTTGAAGCACCATCCCTTAAAAATTTGATTCTTTAGTTATGAAGAATGCATCTCTCTCAAATCTCAATGGTTTTATGATAAGGAAACCCAACAAAAGAACATCCCCCTCTTCTCCTGATTTTCCACTTTTCATTCCACTCTCAAAATTACGATGTTGCATCAAAAAATATAATAATGGGAAACTACTACCGGCAAAACCATCACATGACCAATACTCCCTCTTCGAACCATAAAATTTATGGACACAACTGCTTATCCTATAAAAAAAGCTGTTAAATTAGCCAATAACTATCTTGTCACCAATAAAGATCTTACTTGTCTAATCTTACAAAATAATTTCACCAATATCTTATCGTAAATAAAGTATTAAAAATAATAAAAAATTAAATAATAAAATAAAATAAGAAAATATGACTTATTTGTTTGAGTTAAGGCATGATTGGGTCACTCGCCTTGAAACCAAATCTATCATCCATGTACTGCATCCCAAGTGCAATAGGAATCTTGAAAATTGTCCTCCAAGACAATAACTATGCAGTTCTAACGGTGCGCTCATTGTACATGGGCTTGAACCATCGTACAAAACTAAACCAAAGTGAGTTAACTCGGTAACAAACTTAGTTGGTAATATTAGTACACTTATTTGTGCACCTTATTTGTCAATCACGTAAGTCCATGTGTCCAATAGTCGGTTAAGCCTTTGGAAGTTGAAAAGCGAAAATACTAAAGGACATGAGCATCGAGGAGTGAAGAACACGTAAATGAGGTGCCTTAGTGACCCTAACACTTGATCCAAAACAACTAGCGGATCTCTAAATGATACCAACCTTATAGATAAACCTTATTGATTCTCCCCTAACCTTAAAAGCTTAATTGAAACATAATAAGTAAGATCATAAAAGGTACAAAGCTATAGTGAAATCGTATACCCAAAACAATTGACTTTCTAATAGTGTTTGATCTCATCGAGCAGTCCTCGAGGAGTCTTTGATGGCATCAAAGACCAATATATGGAATCAAGTAATTAATTCAAATTTATATAGTAAGATATGATTTTTTATTTGAATTTCTTAATGGAATCGATGAACCTCTAATTACATTGAAGGGTCCCCTCGAACCCATCAAAAACTACTTGATGGCATCAGGTAGCTGTGTGTAAACTGTCCAGTAACAATTTAGTTGGAAGCCTGATTTTCTCAATGCCATCGAAACCCTACTCGTTGCAATCGACAAAGCTGTTATTTGTCCATTTTTTAACTGTTGGAGCTCGAACTCCTTATAAAGGGTAAGTCGTGAATAATGGCTCGTATGTTATTGTCTTCACCTATTATAAATGATGAGAACCCCACAATGGCTTTTTACTCAAATCAAAATCAATCCCTAAGTAAAAAATTTAACAACCAAGCATGAAAAAATAACAAAAACTATTTTATTAGAATGGTAATAAAACTTGGTAATTGGATAATACTCGCTCATTCGATGGGAAAAAATAAAATATTAGTAGACATGATTATCAATTAGTGATTTCTTTGCCACTTGGTACCAAAACTGCAATTAGCTAAATCATACTATAGCAAAATGCTTTTTTTTTTTCTACAATAACAACCTCCCTTAAGCATTTGCAAGACTCCACATTCCTCAATAGTAGAATCATAGACCTTCTCATGATCGATATCATGCTCTATGGATTCTTGACTTAAAAGTCATAAGTCACATGACTTTTGACTCATCGTTAGTGCAACAATCCCAAGACTTCAATGGTTCCACACAGGTTACTATCGATGATGATAAAGATCTTAAATCTCTAAAATTAGTAATTCTTTCATTCACGCTACAAAACGCACATTTGCATTGCGCAAAGTTCCTTTTTACTAGCAATACTCAAAATATTCTCTCAGTTGGATGATTTAAAAATGATAATAACTGTCCTTTTGAATTCTTGCTTTGTGGTTACGCCAATAAGGATCTGTGAATGGGCACCAAACTTATTGAATGATTAATTAACGGTAATTTATATCACATTCAAATAATTACCATTAGATCTCCAAAGTAGGTCATGGCACTCTCTGGTAGGCAAGCACCAACTGACACTTGGCATCAATGACTTGGCTATCCAACTCATCGACTGTTATCTACTTTGTGATGCAATAAGTTTTTTTAAAAAAAATTAATTTCTTAGATATTGATAAAGTTTGTGAATCTTTCCAAATGGACAAAAGTAGGAAGTTATTGTTTCGTGCTTCTTATCGGGAATCTGTAGAAGCAAACCTCGAATTTGAATCAAACAATCAAAAGATAAACGCAACAAAGCATGCACAAAGGACACAAATGTTATGTAGAAAAACTCTCACAGGAAAAAAATCATAGCACAAAGTGACAATGTAAGCCCCGTATCCTAGACCGTACCGTTTCATAGACTTCCGCGGTCTTACCGATCGAATTCCGGCAACCTTCAACCCTTAACCAATATTTGCGTGCGACCCTGATTCGTATGCCGTCAACCCGTATCGACTCAACCCAAGACCTTTACCATAACGACCGCACCGTCGCTGCGGTTCCGATGCAGCGACTTGCGTGCCGAGGCGATACCCTGGTCAAAAGATGTGGGCCAACGTTCGGTACGAAGAAAACGCTGCGCGTTGCGAAACCTAAGAAAATCTCTACGAGGTGTCACATCAATCCAATCAATCCATCAATCAATCACATGTCAAGTACTTGTCAAGTACATGTCAGTACACATCACCTTTCACCCATTCCTAAGCAACTACAAAAGTCAAAAAGTTCTTACACCACCCATGCTTTTCTTACACAAATGGCAACAAAAGTCAAGATTTTTTTACACCCATCACTCACCACATCCATCACCCATCTCTCTCTCCCTTTACAACTCTCTCTCTCTCTCTCTTTCTCATTTTCAAACTCAAAAAAATCTAAGGAGAGAAATCTCATATGTATGAGAATTCTCCAAGCCTCTCCATCTCTTTCAAAACTTCAAGTATGGCCCACTTTCCTACCCCATGATCTCCCATCCTAACCATCCATTCCTCATCTCCTCCATTGGAATCAAAGCTAAGGTGCTAAGGAACTCATAGGAGCAAGAAGATCGAACGGTGGGTGCTCCTCTAGATGTAAAAAATCTGATTTTTATAGCCTAGATGTTTTCTTTCTTTCATGAGGAAAGTGTAGGACCCACCAATCAATGGTGGAGATCCCACACAATCCCATGGTTGTGGCCTAATGGCCTACCTTATGCATGCATGATCCCCATCTCGATCAGCTCTAACTGAAACTCCTGATTTTGCTTCTCAAACAGACAGGGATGCTAAACGAGGTAGCAGTTCTTGCTATGTTGCTGTATCCGACGTAGGCCCAGATACAATGCACCTACCAACCATTCGTCGCCGTGATGGTGAACAGATGAACCTATGACCTACCCAATAGTACCCACTAATCGCATTAGGGAAGGGAGGAAAAAGGCACGAAACTCCCCCTACCGGACACTATACCTCGTAGGTACGAGAGGTAGAACCATCATAAGTCGGGACAGCAGCCAACGCAATGAATCCAGCCGCAGATTATTCAATTGGACCCCTTCCATAACTAGTTACAGAGCCATAAATGAAAGTTTATTGCATCGAGCCCCAGGACATTAACATTCAGGATTTATAATCTGGATAGGGTAGATAGGGAATGGTGGGAGGGGGTTTAACCTGGAGTAACCGTAGGTTGGGCCTTGTTCAGACCAGAATCGAAAGATTCTTGGCCAACGCTGACTAGCGAGGTATGTTCCCAGATGCTTGTGTCCAGAGATTGCCATGCATTGCCTCGGACCACAACCCTCTTGTCCTGGAATCAAACGAATCTTTGAGGCCTTCAGATTTGAAAAGGCTGGTTGGAGCATCTAGATCATCGAACTAAAGATCCGGGAGGTCTGGAATTGTAGAATCCGACGGTACCCCCCTGTTCAGGATTTTCAAGAAGCTAAAGCTGTTTCATGGGGCCTTTCTCTATGGGCCCCATCATGATAATTTTATTTCATATCATATTATGTTTGGGTCATCTAGACCTTATAACCATGGTGGGGATGACATCCTCACCATGCATTTTAATTATAGGCCATGCATGTGCAAGATTCATCTTGTAAATTTATATCTAGGTATGATGTGCGGGTGTGATTGATCTTGGGAGGGCTCAATAGTGGCGGAGCCCCTTTTTTTATGGCTGGATTGTCCTTCTATCTCTCTTTTTCCTCATTTTATTTCCTGATGTGTGTGGCCCATTAATGTATTTCCCTTTTTATTTAACTTATATAATAAATTTTATCCAAGTACATGTTGCTGTCCAGAAATTTCTGGACAGTTTCTGGTTGTTTTTGGACCAGATTTTGGGATTGTTTGGGGGACTATTCTGTCACGCCCCAAACCCAGAAATCGGATTCATAAGAATCCCGATCGCCCAATCCGGTGCTGACAGCCTCCGTAGTACCCCATTCTCGACTCTTAGCATTCATATGCCAAATTCCGATCCTGAGATCCTACAAGGAGGATTTTTTTTTTTTAAATGTACATTTAACTAGTAATAAGCATAACCACAAGATTACCCAATTCACAACGGCAACATCGTCATCACATATCCACTAATATAATCATTTGAATACAATACTGAAAGGGAAATACATAAGTAGAGAATCAAGCTCCAGAAGATCACTGCACGCTCCAAGCTCAACACTGCTGCAACCTAACATCACCTGCACGCATCTATCGTGCATAAGCTTATAAAAAGCTTAGAGGGTGGTGTAAGTGTGTGCACAAGGTAAGTATCAAATGTTCAATACATTGCCATCATCATACAATACCGAAATTACGGGTCATCCATAAATCATACAATATCAGAATAAGCAGAAATACTGACAAGATCATGAATTATCAAAGTAAGCAGAAATACTAACAAGATCATAAATCATACGATGACAGAGTAAGCGGAAGTACGGACAAGTCCATAAGTAAATCAATAGCAGAATATGCAATATAGAACAGCTATGCAACAAGGAGTCATGAAGAACCAAATATCAGATGCCGAGGATGCAATGCAATATGCAAATCCTGCTAAGTCTGTCTAGGCCATATAAGTGCAGAAATATAGCAACCCAAAATATCATATGCCTGCGAGTGTAATGCAATATGTGATACGAATGAAATGACCGTGCTGGAGTGTGAAGTCGGGTTGATAGTACGTAATATCGCAGGCTACGGGGTCCACCATAAGGGACTTCTATCCAAACCAGTCTCATACCTAAATTTGGATAGTCAGACTCAACGTGGTAAACTCCTGATCTCAGGTTAGTCGCGCGCCTAACCGAAATCCTTACCATAACGAAGGTACACAACGATTAGTTGTGCACCACCAGCCCGAGTGGATAGTGAATGAATGAATGAACATGCAACTCCTACTCAATAAGTCCACATAACAGTACAGTTCCTCTCTGGGAATCACCGGGGTCTATCACACTCTAAACCAGATTGTCACCCCATCGCATGTAACAAGGTGAGTGGAAGAGACCTCACTATCCGCCTATCAATATCGGGCCCGACTCATCAATAGCGGACCCATTCCTCGAGCTAGTCAGACTCAGCCTAGCATTGCCCCCTCCTCTTAGGCAGGTAAGGCCGCACTCCCTTCCAACCGACCACGACACAGTGAAGAGCTCAGCCATCTGGTAATCGACACTCAACGCTCATCTACCCATTCGGTCTAGACGTTGGAGCAACCTCTGGAACCAAGAGGGTTTAGAAACTTTCAGCCAGGGATATCTATAACACCCCATGTAGAACAGATTTTCGGTGTCCCATCTGGCCATCCACGATATGCCTATGGAGGCTACGACCCTGATGTCGCTAGGGCATACAGTAATCACAGCACACAATGCAAGATGCATGAGTCATACAATCCAGTCATGCATCAATCCTGCGCAAACCGTGCGCTCATGTGAGACAAAATCCACCTATCAGGGAGTCTCATAACAATCCGCACTATGACATATGCAATGG
Source organism: Magnolia kwangsiensis (assembly GCA_037074715.1). NCBI lineage: Eukaryota > Viridiplantae > Streptophyta > Magnoliopsida > Magnoliales > Magnoliaceae > Magnolia > Magnolia kwangsiensis. Next base: position 132,490,673 of record CM073574.1, read on the forward strand.
TCAATCATATCTCATAACAGATATGCAGATGATGCATATGGGCATGGATCATGATGCTATGCAATCACATACTCATAATCGGTATCAATAACCGGCATCAACAATCGGCCTCGACAATGTAGACATCTAACCAACATTGTCCCAAGGAGTGACCCTCATAGATCCAAACATATAATGGGCCCGCGGCCTCACAAAAGGGTCTAATACTCAACACAATGGGCCTTACTCAAGGGCCACATATACACAACACAACGGGTGGGCCCTGCTCATGGGCCTAATACATATCACAATGAGCCTTGCCCATAGGCCATGAATACATCACAATGGGCCTCGCCCATGAGCCCTAAATACATGATAATAGGCCTTATCACATATACCTCCTATTCATCACATTAGGCCTTAAACATGAGCTGGATACATATCACAATGGGTCTCAATTATGGGTCGCGTATACCTCATATAGGTCTCGACAATTGGCCTCGACATTCGAAATCGGCCTTAACAATCAGAATCGATGCTTGGAATCGGCTTCGATACTCGGTCTCATATATATCAAATGGGCCACGACAACAGGGATCAGTAAATCGACCACGTCAATCGAGATCGACAATCAGTCACAATAACCGACCTCGATCGCTAATCGGTAATCGGCTACGACAATCGGAATCGATCGCTAATCGACCTCGATTGATTATCGAAAATCGACAAAAATCCGCCACGATAATAGGAATTGGAGATCGGTCACGACAATCGAGATTGATCAATAATCAAAGTCGGCAGATCGGTCATGACAATTGGGATCAGAAATCGGTCACGACAGTTGGGATCAATCGATAATCAAAGTCGGCAAATCGGTCACGACAATCGGAATCGATTGATAATCAAAGTCAGCAAATTGGTCACGACAATCGGGATCGATCGATAATCAGAGTCGACAAATCGGTCACATCAATCGGGATCGACAATCGGTCACGACAATCGGGATCGATCGATAATCAAAATCAGCAAATCGGTCATGTCAATCGAAATCGACAATCAGTCATGACAATCGGAATCGGTAAGAATGGGCCTAACATGGCCTAGAGAAATGTCACAATGAGGACATCTAACCATCATTGTCCATCAATGCGGACATCTAACCAACATTGCTCCCAAGGAGTGACCTTCATAAGGGATTCATACGCAACATAACGGCCACACATACATCACATCAGGCCTCCCCCATGGGCCTCGAATACACAATAGGTGGACCCTGCACGTGGGCCTTAAATACATAACAAGTGGGCTGCATCAACGGGTTACACCAATGGGTCTCATAAACATCAAAAGGGCCGCATCAAAGGGCCGCACCAACGGGCCGCACCATTCATCCATCGATAAAGATCATTTGAAAACATTATCCAAACAATGAATAGAATAAAAGATCATCTGTACCATACCACAAATGACAGCGTAGATAATGATTTTCATTGTTAAACATTTTCAGGGCCCACCATAACGTTTATTTTCTACCCTGTTTAATCATGAGGTCACAAAGAGCTGGACCAATAAAAAGAAAAACAACAATTATCATATTGGTCCAGAACTTCTGTGACCCAAAAGCATATCGAGGCTAGATGTTCAATCCTACTATTTTTTTGCAGTGTGGTCCACTTGATAACTAGATCTGTCTTACTTTTAGTCTCAAGCCTGGAGCCGAGGTTGCTAAATGGTTGGATGGTTTAGATGTAACACATACATCAATGGGACCCACGAAACTTACGGACGTTAGTACAACAGGTATACAGGTGGGGTGCAAAAATATGGACGGTATGAATAAAGCACAGGCATAATGTGAGGTCCATTCAAGTGGACGGTGTGGATGAAACTTATGGGACTGATGCCAATACAGCAACCCCTGGGCCACTCGTCCAGTAAATGGATGGTCTAGATCACCAGACCCATTACACTTGCTGACGTCATCAACTGGGACCCACCGTACTTGGGACATTAATACAACAGCTATATAGCTGGTTTGAGGCTCGCCAGCCAATTCATTCATCAGGTGGGTTCCACGTGGTGTGGCCCCACCAGATACACTATAATATATATTATTTTATATTATATATGATGTATAATACTATATATAGAATAGCGTTCGGCCAATCACCGTCCAGAGATTGGACGGTGATGGTACAATACATAGGGGTGGGTCCCACCTGTCCAAAGTGTTGAACGGTATGGATTTAACACATACCTCATGATAGGGCCCAGAGATGGGTGGTTGGCGTGGATACAAAGCATAAGGTGGGCCCCACCAGCAAATGGATGAACGGCCTGGAGAAAACAATGCCTCAAGGTGGAGTCCTCACATGTGTGGGGCCACGTGCTGGGCAGAGGATTTAAAACACATATATCATGGTGGGTTCCTCGTAGGGCCCACCATTGTATATATTATTATTATTATTATTATTATTTTTCTTATCTGATAGTTGGCTAGGACACCTCCACTGTCAGCACCTACTTCACTATAACACGTCCAGCGTCCTTAGATGCTGGACGGTACGAATACAACACATGCATTTAAGGTGGGTCCCACGTGGAGATAAAGGTGGGCCCACACGATCTGGATGGCTCAAAATAAATACATACGTCTCGGTGCACCCCACACCAGAAAATAGATGGGCGGCATGGAGGAAAACATACATCACGGTGCACCCTCTCCGTACTGTCCAGATGGACGATGTGGATGCAAAATACATACATGAGGTGGGCCCACATAAAGCCACTGTCTACATGGATGGTGAGCATACAACAAATACACCAAGGTGGATCCTTCCCGTCCAAAACGGACGGACGGCAGGATACAGAATACATACATCAAGGTAGGTCCCATCCCACACGTGCAGCATGTGTGGGGTGGGCCCCACACTGCTAGAATGGATGGGCAGTTTTGATGTACCACATACATCGCAGGGTCCCACCCCCGTGCAATCAGACAGTGTGGATATGGAATAAGTACACCGTTGTGAGCCCCACATGGGGCCATCATAATATATAATATTATATTATATTATAATATATATCTTCTTCTCCTCTATCTTTTTTTTCCCTTTTTTTTTTCTTTTACACTAACCAGCGTCCAGCCCCGGACGGGTGGCCTGGATCATCAGAGGTATACATTTTCCGACGGTGGATAAAACACTTCCATCATTGTGGTCCCACATCCAGTGGGCCACACGTGTTAGATCAAGATGATATTTGTATTTTCCTCCATCCAGGCCTGATTGCTGGATGGCATGAGTCATATATCAAGGTAGGATTTCCACCATTTACGGTGTGCATAAATCACACCTACATCACGCTGAGGTCCACGTCCAGAACTGTCTGGATGGCGGACGGCCAGGATATAATACATATATTACATGGGCCCCACGGGCTGGGCAGCCATGGATACAACACATACACCAATGGGCTCCACCGTGGATGGACGGTGTGGATGATTCACATATGTCATGGTGGGTCTCACCATCCAAGTTGTTGGATGGTGTGGACACACCACACACATCAAAGTGGGCCCAACGTGATGGGTGGTGTGGATATATCACACGCATCAGTTGTGCCACACGACATTAAACGGAGAGAGAGAGAGAGAAGCACCCACATTTGATCTTCTTGGATTTCTTCTTCCATGAACGCCTTTTAAAGCTCCAATGGTTGAGATTCAACGGTCGAGATGGATCATGGATGGTGGAGATGGGAGTTAGGAAGTGAGTCATACATAGCCTCTCATGGAGGCTTGGACGATTCTTGCATGGAGAATGAGAGAGAAATGAGAGAGAGAGAGAGTGATGGGAGAGAAGAAATGGTGAGTGATGTAAGCATGTACTTTGTTATAAGAAAATGTTGACTTTTGAGGAGGGGTGGTTGTACTTGGCATTAATTGGTGATGTATACTTTGATTGATATGATTGATGAGATGTTTCATAGAGATTCCCTTGATACTTGCAACGCGCGGTGTTTTCTCGAACTGAACGCGGGCCCACATCTCATGGCCTGGGTATCGCCTCGGCGCGCGAGACGCGCCATCGGAACCGCGGTGACGACGCGGTCGCTAAGGTACAAGTCTCGGGTTGAGTCGACTCGGGTTAACGGTGTGTGAATCAGGGTCACACGCAAATGCTGGTTAAGGGTCGAGGTTGCTGAGATTCGACCGGGAAGACCACGGAAGTTTACCGAATGATACGGTCTAGGATACGGGTCTTACATATTTATACCTATTAAATATACTTTGCTGAAAGGTGAGGATCTCATCTTGATGTCTCCCAAATTTCAGCCCCAACTGACTTTCATTGGGGTCCCAAAAGTGTGGTCTAAGTGAGGTGGACAGTCTGAATTTTATGCACTGTTCCAGCAACATTCCACCATGGACAGATGTATTTTTAAAATTTATTAAAATACATATGGGTGTTTAAAAATTATAAAAATTTTTAGGAGGGTGACCTACTTATGGTAGGACCCACCTATAAAATTTTGGGGCCAATGGACACCTGTACACACCATGGTGATGGCGGGACCGGCCCATTATAATATGGTGTCCAGATCAGTCCGATTTTAAGGACAGATTGATTTATGTAAATGAATTAAAATATTTACAGATGTCCAAAAATTTTAAAATTTTTTAAGAGTTTGGTCCACTTATGTTAGAACCCACCTACCAAATTTCAGGGCCAATGGACCCCTGTACACACCGTGGTGAGGGCCGGACTGGCCCACCACGTTGGGACATCCAGGTCTGTCCGATTTTTTCTGGACAGTCTGTTTTATTTAAATTAATTAAAATATTTAGAGATATCTAAAAATTATGAAATTTTATGGGGGTGTGGCCCACCTATGGAAGTATCACTCTATGAAATTTCAGCCTCAAGTGACCCCATTTGGGTATCCAAAAGAATGGGCCAAGATGGTTGGACTCCCAGATTTTTTCTGCTGTGCAGTCTAGCAATAGGCCTTGATAAAAAACCATAATTCAAAAATATTTCTTCTGATGGTGGGCCACCTTTTTGGGTTTTCTATCATTGTATGCATGATGAGGGACCTTGGCCCTCAATTTTCAGAGTTTTAGAGGCCTTGGACCCACTTCAATAGAGTGCCCAAATTTAGGACAGCAACATGTTATAATTATGCTGACCTTGGGCTAAAATTCTGAGGAGTGGGGCCCACCATATTATAAAGATTTTAGAGGAAATGATTTATACCTTTAGTTCCTTAAATGTTGGGCTTAATGAATGCACTTTTGAGGCCCACCACAGTTGAATTTAATTGGGTCCATGAATGTAGCTAGTTGTTGAACTATTTAAGGCCCATAAAGTGGACCCATTTGATGTGTTCCAAGGCCCATGGGATTAGGCCCATTTGATGTAATTTAAGGCCTATAGAGTGGACCCATTTGATGTGTTCCAAGGCCCATGGGATTAGGCCCATTTGATTTAATTTAAGGCCCATAGAGTGGACCCATTTGATGTGTTCCAAGGTCCATGCGATTGGACCCATTTGATGTATTTTAAAGCCCATGGGATTAGGCCCATATGATATGTATAACGCCCATGGGTCGAGAACCATTTGATGCAATCTAAGGCTCACGGGTTATGACCCATTACAATGCACATAAGGCCCATTGGTGCAGCCCATTGATGTGGCCCATTTGATGATTAAAAGGCCCATATGACATGACCCATTTGATGTATTTAAGGCCCAATGGGGTGTACCTAAGGTCCATTGAAATGTGTGATCCCAACTTAATTTACGTAATGTTATTCACTACGGGCTACACCTTGGGAGCAATGTTGGTTTGACGTCCACATTGCGAGTATAATGTTGGTTAAATGTTCGCATTGCGACTCTCCCTAGGGCCCGTTGGTAGGACCGTACTTATTGTATGCAAGCCGTCTAGGCCAGCTGCGTTGTAAGGATAGGGCATTACTTTATAACATGCTTAGTATAACTCCATAACGCACAGCCCATTTGTATCGGTCCATTTGATCGGCCTGTTCGTATCGATCATTTGATTGATTTAGCCCATATGATTGATTAGGCCCACCTTAATGTGTAGGCCCGTTGTTGAGGCCCACCTTGATGTGTATGAGGCCCGTTGTTGAGGCCCACCTTGATGTGTATGAGGCCCGTTGTTGAGGCCCACCTTAATGTGTATGAGGCCCGTTGTTGAGGCCCACCTTCATGTATATGAGGCCCGTTGTTGAGGCCCACCTTAATGTGTATGAGGCCCGTTGTTGAGGCCCACCTTCATGTATATGAGGCCCGTTGTTGAGGCTCACCTTGATATATATGAGGCCTGTTGTTGAGGCCCACCTTGATGTGTATGAGGCCCGTTGTTGAGGCCCACCTTGATGTGTATGAGGCCCGTTGTTGAGGCCCACCTTGATGTGTATGAGGCCCATGTTGCAAGGCCCATTGTGATGTATGCAAGGCCCATGGGTCATGGCCCATTGCAATGTATGTAAGGCCCAATTGGTGTAGCCTATTCGATATATTTGTGGAGTCCATGTATTAGGCCCATCCTGTTGTATTGGTGACCCGTCCATTGAGGCTCACCCGTGGTATATATTTGAGGCCCATGTGTAGGGCTCACCTATTGTGTATTTAAAGCCCATGGGTTGTGGCCATAGTGATGTATATTAGGCCTATGTGATGTAGCCCATACTGATGTGTATTAGACCCAGGTGTGTGACTCACCTGCGAAGCATATTTGAGGCTCATTGTGATATATCTGAGACCCATGGGTGCAACCCATCCAGATGTATTTGAGGCCTATGGGTAAGGCCCATTGTGATATGTGTTAGGCCCATGACCAGGGCCCACCTGTTTCGTATATTTGGCCCTTGTGTGAGGTCATGTGCCCATTATATATTTGATTCTATGTGGGTCATTCCTTAGGGGCAATGTTGGTTAAAAGTCCACATTATCTATGTCGGTTATTGATACCGTTTATGAGTATGTGACATCATAACATCATGATACATGCTTATTCGCATCATCTGCATGTTTGTTATGAGATGTGATTGACCATTGCATATGTCATTGAGCAGGATGATGTGAGACTCCCTGATAGGTGGAGATTATTTCGCATGAGCGCATGACATGCGCAGGATTGATGCATAATTGGATTGTATGACTCATGCATCTTGCATTGTATTGTGATTACTGTACGCCCTAGTGACATCAGGGCCGTAGCCTCCACAGGTATATCGTGGATGGCCAGATGGGACACCGAAAATCTGTTCGAGCATCGGGTCGCCATAGATGGCCCTGGGTGAAATTCCTAAACACCCTCTTGGTTCCAAAGGATACTCCAACGTCTACACCGAGTGAGTAGATGAGCGTTGAGTGCCAATTACCAGATGGCTGCGCTCTCCACTGTGTCGTGGTCGGTTGGAAGGGGGTGCGGCCTTACCCGCCCGAGAGAGTAGGCATGGCTAGGCTGAGTTTGACCAGCTCGAGGAATGAGTCCGCTATCAGTGAGCCGGGTAGGTATTGGCAGACTACTGACAGACGGATAGTGAGGTCTTTTCCACTTACCCAGTTGTGCGATTGATTGGGGCGACAGGTGGTGTGAAGTGTAATAGACACCGGTGATTTTTCTAGAGAGGAACCGTATTGATATGAGGACTGACATGATATTATGACACCCCTTCACTGTTGTGCATGTGTGTGGGCGCTGATGTGGGCGGGTGTGATGTGAGCGGGGCTGAAGCCTGGGCGAGCTACCACACTGGGTGAGCTACCAGCGGTTGGCAGGCTACTGTGCTGACAGGCTACTGAGTAGGAGTTGCATACTCATTCATTCATCCATTCACTATCTACTCGGGCAGGTGGTGCGCAACTAATTGTTGTGTGTCTTCGTTATGACAAGGATTTCAGTTGGGCGCGCGACTAACCTGAGATCAGGAGTTTACCACGTTGAGTCAGACTATCCAAATTTAGGCATGGGTCTGGTTTGGATAGAGGCTCCTTGTGGTGGACCCCTTAGCCTGCGATACAACGTACTATCATCCCGACATCACACTCCAGCATGGTCATTCCATTAGCACCATATACTGCATATTCCATTACATTTTCAATGTGTGACATTGTGGGTTGTTATGTTTCTATATTTCTGTGACTTAGATGAGAGTGATGATATTTATTAGATCTTTTAAATTGTGTATTACATCATATCCTTGTCATTCGACATTTGATTATCTATGACTCATCATTTGCATAGCTGTCCTTGCGTATTCTGATATTGATTAACTTATAGACTTGTTCATACTTTCGCTTATTCTATTATCGCATGATTATAATCTTGTTAGTATTTCTGTTTACGCTGATAATTCCTGCTCTTATCAGTGTTTCTGCTTATTCAGTCATTGTATGGTTTATGGATTAATAGCTTTCCGGTATTGTATGATTATGATATTGTATTGAATACTTGACACTTATCTCGTGAACACATTTACACCACCCTGTAAGCTTTCTATAAGCTTATGCACGATAGATGCGTGCAGGTGATGTTAGGTTACAGAAGCATTGAGCTTGGAGTGTACAGTTATTTTCTAGAGTTTTGATTTTGACATATATATTTTCCTTTCAGCATTGTATTCAAAAGATTATATTAGTGGATATGTGATGATGATGTTGCCTTTATGATTTGAGTAAACTTGTAGTTATGCTTATTACTAGTTAAATGTACAAAAAAAAAAAAATCCTCTTTGTAGGATCCCAAGATCGAAAATCTGGCATATAAATGTTAGGAGCCGAGAATGGGGTACTACGGAGGCTGTCGGCACCAGATTCGGCGATTGAGATTCCTGTGAATCCGATTTCTGGGTTTGGGGCGTGACAGAAGTTGGTATCAGAGCATAACTTGGGAATACCTGGAGATAACATCACATATCTGATAATAGCTATCCTTCACTCTATGATTGTTGAGAACTTAGAATGATTAGATCCCCGAGTTCGAATAACTTAGAGATTTTCTGAAATAGTTCCCTACCGTTGAGATTGAGGCTGTATAGTGTTCCAGTTCGATCGTTTCAAATCCAGGATTTAAAGTTATGTTGGATCATTATAGTGTTGGCGAGGCGTTTTGGGAGCAGGGGATTGAGATTCAGAGGCATTGTTCCCATCTCTTAGGTGTTTGATTATGTTGGCATGTTATGTTCGGATAGGATTTTCCTCCCTTAGTAAGCTCTGTATTAGTTATGTTGTGGTTTAAATTTCGAGGATGAAATTTTTATTAGGAGGAGAGAGTTATAAGCCCCGTATCCTAGACCATACCGTTCCATAGACTTCCGCGGTTTTACCGATCGAATTCTGGAAACCTTCGACCCTTAACCAATATTTACGTGCGACCCTGATTCGCATGCTGTCAACCTGTATCGACTCAACCCAGGACCTTTACCATAGCAACCGCGCTATCGCTGCAGTTCCGATGCCGCGACTTCCTCGCCGAGGCGATACCTTGGTCAAGAGATGTGGGCCAACGTTCGGTGCGAAGAAAATGCCGCGCGTTGCGAAACCTAAGAGAATCTCTACGAGGTGTCATATCAATCCCATCAATCCATCAATCCATCAATCCATCACATGTCAAGTACATGTTAAGTACATGTCAAGTACACATCACCTTTCAATCATTCCCAAGCAACTACAAAAGTCAAAAAGTTCTTACACCACCCATGCTTTTCTTACACAAATGGCCACAGAAGTCAAGATTTTCTTACAACCATCACTCACTACATCCATCACCCATCTCTCTCTCCCTTTACAACTCTCTCTCTCTCTCTCTCTCTTTCTCATTTTTAAACTCAAAAAAATCTAAGGAGAGAAATCCCATACGTATGAGAATTCTCCAAGCCTCTCCCTCTCTTTCAAAACTTCAAGTATGGCCCACTTTCCTATCCCATGATCTCTCATCCTAACCATCTATTCCCCATCTCCTCCATTGGAATCAAAGCTAAGGTGCTAAGGAACTCATAGGAGTAAGAAGATCGAACGGTGGGTGCTCCTCTAGATGTAAAAAATCTGATTTTTATAGCCTAGATGTTTTCTTTCTTTCATGAGGAAAGTGTAGGACCCACCAATCAATGGTGGAGATCCCACACAATCTCATGGTTGTGGCTTAATGGCCTACCTTATGCATGCATGATCCATGTATGGGGCCTTTCTCTATGGGCCCCATCATGATAGTTTTATTTCATATCATATTATGTTTGGGTCATCTATACCTTATAACCATGGTGGGGATGACATCCTCATCATGCATTTTAATTATAGGCCATGCATGTGCAAGATTCATCTTGTAAATGTAGATCTAGGTATGATGTGCGGGTGTGATTGATCTTGGGAGGGCTCAATAGTGGCGGAGACCCTTTCCCTATGGCTAGATTGTCCTTCTATCTCTCTTTTTCCTCAATTTATTTCCTGATGTGTATGGCCCATTAATGTATTTCCCTTTTTATTTAACTTATATAATAAATTTTATCCAAGTACATGTTGATGTCCAGAAATTTCTGGACAATTTCTGGTTGTTTTTGGACCAAATTTTGGGACTGTTTGGGGGACTATTCATACCTATTAACTGTATTTTTCTGAAAGGTGAGGATCTCATCTTGATGTCCTCCAAATTTCAGCCCCAACTGACCTTCATTGGGGTCCCAAAGGTGTGGTCCAAGTGAGGTGGACAGTCTGAAATTTATGCACTGTTCCAGCAATATTCCACCATGGACAGTTGGATTTTTAAAATTTATTAAAATACCTATGGGTGTTTAAAAATTTTAAAAATTTTCATGGGGGTGACCTACTTATGGTAGGACCCACCTACAAAATTTTGGGGCCAATGGACCCCTGTACACACCATGGTGATGGCGGGTCCGGCCCATTATAATATGGTGTCCAGATCAGTCCGATTTTCAGGACAGATTGATTTATGTAAATGAATTAAAATATTTATATATGTCCAAAAATTCTGAAATTTTTTAAAAGTGTGGTCCACTTATGTTAGAACCCACCTACCAAATTTCAGGGCCAATGGACCCTTGTACATACCGTGGTGAGGGCCGGACTGGCCCACCACGTTGGGACGTCCAGGTCTGTCCAATTTTTTCTGAACAGTCTATTTTATTTAAATTAATTAAAATACTTAGAGATATTTAAAAATTATGAAATTTTGTGGGAGTGTGGCCCACCTATGGAAGTATTACTTTGTAAAATGTCATCATCAAGTGACCCCGTTTGGTTATCCAAAAGAATGGGCCAAGATGGTTGGACTCCCAGATTTTTTCTGCTGTGCAGTCCAGCAATATGCCTTGATAAAAAACCATAATTCAAAAATATTTCTTCTGATGGTGGGCCACCTTTTTGGGTTTCCTCTCATTGTATGCATGATGAGGGACCTTGACCCTCAATTTTCAGAGTTTTAGAGTCCTTGGACCCACTCCAATGGAGTGCCCAAATTTAGGACAGCAACATGTTATAATTATGCTGGCCTTGGGCTGAAATTTTGAGGAGTGGGGCCCACCATATTATAAAGATCTTAGAGGAAATGAATTATACCTTTAGTTTCTTAAATGTTGGGCTTAATGAATGCACTTTTGAGGCCCACCAGAGTTGAATTTAATTGGGTCCATGAATGTAGCTAGTTGTTGAACTATTTAAGGCCCATAGAGTGGACCCATTTGATGTGTTCCAACGCCCATGGGATTAGGCCCATTTGATGTAATTTAAGGCCCATAGAGTGGACCCATTTAATGTGTTCCAAGGTCCATGCGATTGGACCCATTTGATGTATTTTAAAGCCCATGGGATTAGGCCCATTTGATATGTATAAGGCCCATGGGTCGAGAACCATTTGATGCAATCTAAGGCCCACGGGTTATGACCCATTGTAATGCACATAAGGCCCGTTGGTTCGGCCCATTGATGTGGCCCATTTGATGATTAAAAGGCCCATATGACATGACCCATTTGATGTATTTAAGGCCCAATGGGGTGTACCTAAGGTCCATTGCAATGTGTGATCCCAACCTGGCTTACGTAATGTTATTCACTACGGGCTACATCTTGGGAGCAATGTTGGTTTGACGTCCACATTGCGAGTATAATGTTGGTTAAATGTCCACATTGCGACTCTCCCTAGGGCCCGTTGGTAGGCCCGTACCTTTTGTATGCAAGCCGTCTAGGCCAGCTGCGTTGTAAGGATAGGGCATTACTTTATAACATGCTTAGTATAACTCCATGACGTACAGCCCATTTATATCAGTCCATTTGATCGGCCTGCTCGTATCGGCCATTTGATTGATTTAGCCCATATGATTGATTAGGCTCACCTTGATGTGTATGAGGCCCCTATTGTTGAGGCCCACCTTGATGTGTATGAGGCCCGTTGTTGAGGCCCACCTTGATGTGTATGAAGCCCGTTGTTGAGGCCCACCTTGATGTATATGAGGCCTGTTGTTGAGGCCCACCTTGATGTGTATGAGGCCCGTTGTTGAGGCCCACCTTAATGTGTATGAGGCCCGTTGTTGAGGCCCACCTTGATGTATATGAGGCCTGTTGTTGAGGCCTAACTTGATGTGTATGAGGCCCACCTTGATGTGTATGAGGCCCGTTGTTGAGGCTCACCTTGATGTGTTTGAGGCCCGTTGTTGAGGCCCACCTTGATGTGTATGAGGCCCGTTATTGAGGCTCACCTTGATGTATATGAGGCCTGTTGTTGAGGACCACCTTGATGTGTATGAGGCCCGTTGTTGAGGCCCACCTTAAATATATATGAGGCCCATGTTGCAAGGCCCATTGTGATGTATGCAAGGCACATGGGTCATGGCCCATTGCAATGTGTGTAAGGCCCAATTGGTGCGGCCTATTCGATATATTTGTGGAGTCCATGTCATTAGGCCCATCCTATTGTATTGGTGACCCATCCATTGAGGCTCACTCATGGTATATATGTGACTCACCTGCGAAGTATATTTGAGGCCCATTGTGATATATCTGAGGCCCATGGGTGCGACCCATCCAGATGTATTTGAGGCCTATGGGCAAGGCCCATTGTGATATGTGTTAGGCCCATGACCAAGGCCCACCTGTTTCGTATATTTGGCCCTTGTGTGAGGTCATGTGCCCATTATATATTTGATTCTATGTGGGCCATTCCTTGGGGGCAATGTTGGTTAAAAGTTCACATTGTCGACGCCGATTATTGATACCGTTTATGAGTATGTGACATCATAACATCATGATACATGCCCATTCGCTTCATCTGCATGTTTGTTATGAGATGTGATTGACCATTGCATATGTCATTGAGCAGGATGATGTGAGACTCCCTGATAGGTGAAGATTATCTCGCATGAGATCATAACATGCGCAGGATTGATGCATGATTGGATTATGTGACTCATGCATCTTGCATTGTGTTGTGATTACTGTACGCCTTAGTGACATCAGGGCCGTAGCCTCCACAGGCATATCGTGGATGGCCAGATGGGACTCCGAAAATCTGTTCGAGCATCGGATCGCCATAGATGGCCCTCGGTGATAATCCCTAAACACCCTCTTGGTTCCAAAGGATGCTCCAACGTCTACACCGAGTGGGTAGATGAGCGTTGAGTGCCGATTAACAGATGGCTGCGCTCTCCACTGTGTCGTGGTCGGTTGGAAGGGGGTGCGGCCTTACCCACCCGAGGGAGTAGGCATGGCTAGGCTGAGTTTGATCAGATCAAGGAATGGGTCCGCTATCGGCGAGCCGGGTTGGTATTGGTAGACTACTGACAGGCGGATAGTGAGGTCTTTTCCACTTACCCAGTTATGCGATTGATTGGGGTGGCAGGTGGTGTGAAGTGTAATAGACCCCGGTGATTTTTCTAGAGAGGAACCGTATTGATATGAGGACTGACATGATATTATGACACCCCGTCACTGTTGTGTATATGGGCGGACGCACGTGGGCGGACGCTGATGTGGGCGAGTGTGATGTGGGCGGGGCTGAGGCCTGGGCGAGCTACCAGCGGTTGACAGGCTACTGTGCTGGCAGGCTACTGAGTAGGAGTTACATAATCATTCATTCATCCATTCACTATCCACTCGGGCTGGTGGTGCGTAACTAATTATTGTGCATCTTCGTTATGGCAAGAATTTCGGTTGGGCGCGTGACTAACTTGAGATCAGGAGTTTATCACATTGAGTCAGACTATCTAAATTTAGGTATGAAACTGGTTTGGATAGAGGTTCCTTGTGGTGGACCTCGTAGCCTGCGATACTACGTACTATCATCCCGACATCATACTCCAGTATGGTCATTCCATTAGCACCATATACTGCATATTCCATTACATCTTCGGCGTGTGGCATTGTGGGTTGTTATGTTTCTATATTTCTGTGACTTAGATGAGAGTGATGATATTTGTTAGCTCTTTTGAATTGTGTATTACATTATATCCTTATCATTCGACATTTGATTATCTATGACTCATCATTTGCATAGCTGTCCTATATTGCGTATTTTGATATTGATTAACTTATGGACTTGTTCATACTTCCGCTTATTCTGTTATCGCATGATTATAATCTTGTCAGTATTTCTATTTATGCTGATAATTCCTGCTCTTATCAGTGTTTCTGCTTATTCAGTCATTGTATGGTTTATGGATTAATAGCTTTCCGGTATTGTATGATTAAGATATTGTATTGAATACTTGACACTTATCTCGTGCACACACTTACACCACCCTCTAAGCTTTCTATAAGCTTATGCACGATAGATGCGTGCAGGTGATGTTAGGTTGCAGCAGCATTGAGCTTGGAGGGTGCAGCTATTTTCTGGAGCTTTGATTTTGACATATATATTTTCCTTTCAGCATTGTATTCAAATGATTATATTAGTGGATATGTGATGATGATGTTGCCTTTATGATTTGGGTAAACTTGTGGTTATGTTTATTACTAGTTAAATGTACAAAAAAAAAATCCTCCTTGTAGGATCCCAAGATCAGAAATTTGGCATATGAATGCTAGGAGCTGAGAATGGGGTACTACGGAGGCTGTCGGCACCGGATTCGGCGATCGAAATTCCTGTGAATCCGATTTTTGGGTTTGGGACGTGACAGACAATAATCACTACAAATACGAAAAGTATAAGAGATTGATGCAATTACAATTCAGAAAACCCTCATTTCCTCATACCCAAACCCTAGAAGCATACTAGCCCCCGTTAGAATTACCTTAATCTTATAATTACACCCATATATATATATATATATATATATATATATAGCATAACACCCAACATAGGAAACTAATCCACACAATTATTTAAAATCGTGCATACTATCGATCTAAACATCAGTCGATCAACATTGCTCGATCAATCCTTTATCAATCGAGCTCCCATGTTCTATCAATCGAACATGACCTAAATTGTCCAGAGAGTAAACTGTACAAAAAGGAGTTTCTTAATCTATCAAGTCAGGGGTTCGATTGGATTAAACTCTCTTATTCCAAAAATATTGAAGACATATGACAACAATCTCCACCATGGCTTCAATCATCACGAACCACGACTCTAATTTCTATCTCTAATTTCCCCCATCATATCTTATCAATAACCTTAACTTTTCGTGCACATTTTGTTTTCATCAAACCTTTGTCAGACCTAAAGAAGTCAAACAAAATTAGAACTTCTTTGTGAGAACCACTTTTGTGAGCATATTCTTCGGATTCACACATGTGTGGATCTTCTCGAGAGTGACACTACCTTCTTCAAGCACCTATTAGATAAAATGATGATGAACGTCAATATGCTTATGTAACGCCCTGACTTTTTAAGACCCGAGTACATGACCCGTGTCCCAAAAATCCGAGTGTTAACCTTAAAGGATAGTCAGATATAATATTTTTCTTTTGTTAGAGTAAGCAGATGAACTTAGAGTGGACAAATTAGCATAAAGGAAAATTTTAAACTTCATTTAAAGTAGACAAGAGAGTGCCCATAATGACTTATACAAACCAATGTCTCCATTCTTACGAATACAAAATGAAATAACATTACATGTGAAACAAATAAAATTTTGCGTCAATCTTAAGTTGTGAAATCCTATAGCAGCTCTTAACAAATATAATCATGCACCCTTGTCAACCATAATCTGCTCCTCACCAATATAAATGTGAACATCATCAGGGCCACTTGTGCTACCTGTATGATTATATATTTGATGGATGAGTGACCAACTCAGTATGATCGCCCGCTAAGATTACACACCGCCGTCCTAACCAAGGTATAATATAAAAGACATACAGATAATCCAAAACACAGTAGATGCAGTCTTATTAAATGCATGTATGTATGGAATGCGTTTACGCCCTGGGGATGATCATCCGTGTGGATAGTGGGCCACCACCCATGCAATCATCGAACCTAGGAAACATCTTCTAGTCGGAACATTGAACCCGGGACACATCATCCAATCGGAATGATACGTACATTACGTACAATAGCAATAGATGTTGATCTGTGCGATGTATGCATGATTAGCCAGTCCATTTATTAATTCAATTACACTCAGTCATTTTAAATAAGCTCATGGTCACTACGAGGAGCTTGTGGCCCAGCGTAGGCCGACGGCTCGGGCATAATGTCCCATTCCACCATTCCCGGCCCATGAGTCTACCGTCTTAGGGTGAGTGTAGCATACACTGACATGTGGTCAGTCAGTTTAACATAAAGGGGCTACTACCAATGCCGACTAGGGGTGAAATGTTAAAATTATCAAAAGTGGTAATTTAAACATGTTGGTATGAATGATTCAAAAACGAGTAAACGACGGTATTTTGAAGGGTTGAGTCCATCCCAAGTCAGTTAGGTGAAACCACACATGGATGGTAAACCTTATGGTCAAGCACCATAACCAAAACCTCTATATCAGAGGCCTACTTATGTCACAACCAATCTAGTTACATCCCAAGCACGAACTCTCCTTTGCTAGGACTTCCTATGGAGAGATTTTTAGCAGTATGTGTATCATAACATCATATATTACGATATGAAAGGGAATAAGGAATTACACATGTATTACTGGCAATAAACAACAACTGAATTTACATGACATAAATGACTAGATTATTTAATTGGGCAGTTCAAAGAGATCAAGAATCTAAATCATAGTAAGCATGAGAATTATCATGTTAAACAGATAAATCAAGTGAATATAGTTTATTTTTATACACAGTTATCATTAGTCTAGCTAGTCATTTACACTAATAAAGCTGTTATTTCTGGTCTAGTTAAGGGTGAAAAGCTTAAGGGGAAAGAATCATCACTTGAAGGGGTTGTAGCTCCTTGGTCCAGTTTCCTGCGGCTAATTAGTGGTCCAGTGCCAAGCGAGGGGCTTCCTGAATTAATTTCCAAGATACGAGTTGCATTTATAAGTTGACAGTTTTGATGAAAAACTTTCTTATACATGGCTTAGGGCCCGACTCGGCCTAATTTAGTCAAGGCCTGGACTGAGCCTTACCCTAGTCTAACCCGACAGTCCATTGTGCATGGTTACACATGAATATGGGAGATCGGCCAGTGCCTACCCATATTCGAGCAACCGTGACCATACCGAGCACGTATGAAATCCTTTGACATGGTCCGCCTGATCATTAGACCCGCCCCACATGCCCCTGATATATATCTAAATATCATTTATCCATGCATCTGCTATATATTTAAATAGTACATTAACGTTACATGCATTGCTTACTTAAATATTATATCTTTCCTGCATCTGGTACCATGTCACGTGGGTCCCATATGGGCCTATCATACATAGCATTGTATTTAGCAACATAACATTCTCTTTAAACCTATATAGTAACCATCCAACATTGCTTGTTCATTGATGGACGTTCAGGATGAGGTAAAGAGGTCCGGTGCGGTTTTAAAGTGGATGGACAGTCCTAGGTGCAATCATGCTTATGTATGTGAGGCACCTTATATAAAAGTTTCATGCACGTACAGATACATGCATACATGTATATATGTATATGTAATATATATATATATATATATATATATATATGAGGCATGCTCCCTTAAGCACCTACACACGCGCCATGGGTGCCGAATCCGATCAGTCCATAAGATGCAAAATCCCAAGAAACCTCAGGGGGTGAATTTTCACCCTGATCTAAGATTCCGGTGGGCCATAGTAAAGATAAATTCAAATCAAAGGAAGAAACTGTTTGCATTTCTCATGGCCCACCGAAGTTTTGGTTTAAAGTAAAAATTGAAACCAGGGGGTTTTATGAGGTTATGCTCCATGTGGACCATTCAGATTTTCTAGACTCATCAGCTAGGATGAGATCTCAAAATTTTGCATGTGAATAGGTTGGTAGATATATATATTATTATATGTTTTTTTTCTTTTTTTTCTTTTTCTTCTCTCTCTCTCTCTCTATTTCTCTCTCTCTTTAGATAAAAACGTCCAGCTCTGGACGTTGGCTGGTGGACGGTCAAAGAGTGTTGTCCACTGATGGACAGCTGGATGTAACACTCATCTAGGTGCAGCCCACTGGAGTGGTCTGATGGTGTGGGCCGCCAGGGATTTAGTTAGGGTCCACCCAGTGTAGTCCACCAGCCTCTTAGTGAGGCCCAACACAGGGTAGCTTACTGACGTTGGTGAGGCCCACCTACATTTTATGCAGGGCCCAGACCGGTAGTCAACCCATTAGCCTTATACGTGAATAGTAACTCCTTCTGTATGGAGTTGTTTTCAGACCCTTTTTACAGCTGGATTTAGGTCCAGTTTGGGATCCACTCATGGCCCACTTTCAGATCAGCCTTTGAGGCCGGACTGAAGTTGATCAAGGGCCATCTGAGAGCTCCCAACAACGTCCATTTTCAGCTTAAACAAATCCCAAAACAGGGTTATTTGATGGCCTGTCGGACCGTCTGATTTTAGCTCCAAATAGAGCTCCAAACAAACTTGTTTCTTGGCGTTGTTCTAGGTCTGATTTCAGACTTAAATGGAGCCATAGGTTTACTCAGCTTTGGTCCCAAATAGGGTCCCTTGTCAAGCTGGCATCTCAGTCCAAATCACAGCCATTGTCTGGCTTGGACTCCGACTGAAACAAGGCCGCAACATTCATCCCAACGTGTTACTGTATTGGTCTTATTTGGCCTGGGTTTAAGCTTAGATTCAAGACCATCGGTTGGCTTAGATCCTACTTTAAAACAGGGTCCTAATGCATGGCCTGGATCATCCCAAGACAGGGACCCAACTCACTGTTTCCTCGGATAGACCCACAGCCATTGATTGGCATGGCTTCAATCTCTGTTTGGAATCGAAAACATAGCCATCAATTGGCTTGACTCCGATTCGCACAGGTGCTTCATCCTAGCCTAACCGAAACCAAAAGAAAGAGAAGATGGTTTACTTGACTGTACCACAGCTCTCACCTTCTCCTCTATTTTCTTTCTCTCTCTTTCTCTCTTGATACGAATTTCCTAGGGCTACAGGACCCATCTTATAGAGGGAGTGAGAGAGGGAGAACGACTGAGATTATTCTCCCAGTGGACGGTTGAGATTGGTCCTTCCTAAAGAAAAAAGTCGGTTTCGTTTTCACAGGCTCTGGTCGGGTGGTTTTTTTGGCATGGATTAGACGGTGACATTCAATCTCCTTCGTCCATTTACAAGTGAACAAACGGCTATATCGTTTTATTCGTGTGGGTCCCATGAAGAATTTGAACGGTTTGGAATGCTTGAAAAGTGGCCATGGTGGCCCACTTATAGATTTGAAGTAAGTCGGTTTCAAACAGAGGGAAGGCGGGAGCATGCAAGAACCTGGGTTTTTGAAAGGTGCTCTGTCAAAGCTGGTCTGACCGAGTCCTTGCTTCTAGTGCACTCTCAGTGCACATGCATCGCGTAGGGGCCCACTGTAATGTTATTTTCATAATCTACTCCGTTCATTTGCATTGGGGAACATTACCCAGGGATCCTGGTTCACTTTGGGTCGATGGTGAGTCCTAGGTGTGCCGTTACGTACTCCTCTAGGCTATTTTTGGCCCACATGTCATGATTCTGTTGATCAAGTGGGCCTGATAATCTTTCGCAGTGGTTAACATAGGGTATTAGTTATGATGAAAACGTGGTTTGCCACTAACTAGTTCTCACGTGGTGGCGACAAGTGTGTTACAATAATATATATTTAATGTAAGGGCTTTGATTTAGAGTGTTTGATTTGTCGTACCTTCTTGACTATCACAGGGCGTGTTCTTTCCCTTGGAGACCTTGATGGATGACTTTAATGTCGAATGGAATCCCCATCCTGAGGTGTGTCCAGGTCAAGTTTTGGTTAATCCAAATATTTAGTTTAGTGTTGGTTTAAAAGGTAACACCTGAGTACACAAAAGTACGGAGTGTTATAGCTTAGTATGAGAATGATATATTGAATTAATTGTAAATTGATCGCTCTTTCACTATCATAATTAATCGGCACGACCTCTTACTGAAGCCCGATTTCATTCATCATTCCACACAACCAAAAACCTTTCTTAAAAAGCCTTCGTCACCACCATATACTCAGTTTTGATTGTGGAAAGAGTAACCACAAACTGATGCTTTGACATCCAACTAATCGCTCCATCTACTAATACAAATGAATAACCAGAAGTTGACCTTTTGTTATCCACATTCCCTATGTAATCAATATTTACAGTCTACCAATTTTTCCTTTGATTTTTCAAATGTCAAGACATAGTCCATCATACCTCATAGATAATGAAGTAATCATTTCATTACCTCACAATATTGCTTGTCGAAGTATGATATGTATTGGCCCGCAACACTGATTGCATGTGAAATATCCGGTCTCGTAGAGACTATGACATACATTAAATAACCAACTACGCTCAAATATGGCACACAAGACATAACCTTCTTTTCTTCATCTATAATGAGATATTGCTTTGAAGAAAGCCTAAAATGAGCAACATGGGGTATGTTAACTGGATTAGCCTTATCCATCCCAAACTTCATAAATACATTCTTAAGGTATTCTGCTTAAGATAACTATAACCTGCTCCTTTTCCTATTTTTATATATGTCTATGTTGATAATCTTTTTTGCAACCCCTATATCTCTCATTTTTTACTGTCCCTGATAACTGAGTCTATAATAGGTTAATTTTAGACATGCCATAGGTGGTAATAGGCATCTCATCAACATATAATACCAGTACAATGAAGTTTCGATTATTCAATGCCTTAAAGTAGATATAGTGATCATAGTCACTTTTTGCAAACCACTGACTCACCATGAAAGTATTAAACTTCTTGTACCACTGCCTAGGCAATTATTTTAAGATATAAAATGACTCCTCAACTCATAAACCTTATTCTCCGACCCATTTTCCTTGGATCTTTTTGGTTTCTTCATGTATATTTGCTCTTCCAATTTTCCATGTAAGAAAATAACATTTACATCCATTCATTCCAATTCAAGGTTGTATTGGACAACTAACATCAATACAAACTTGATAGGTACTTTCTTCACAACTGTCACAAATATCTTATTAAAGTCGACTCCTTCTTTCTGAGTAACCCTCACACGAGTCACACATGTGAGGTGGCCCCACAACCAACATGGATAAAACACTATATCATGTGCGGGTTCCACATCACGTGGGTCACACACCGATGAACGGCATAAACATCACAGTGAATTCCACCATCTAGAGAGATGGATGGTGGAGTGTAAGGTACACATCATGTGGTGCCCACGTGGGTGAATGGTTGGATATACAACACACATCACGGTCAGGGCCCACCCGACCACTGACATCATACAGAAGCCATATGGCTAGGGTGGGGCCCACGTCCAGACAGATGGACAGTTAGGATATATCATATGCATCATGGTCAGGGCCCCACCAGCAGATGGACGGTGTGCTCAGAGAACACACATCACGTTTGGTCCTGAGCCTGCTGACGTACACTGCAGCTCCTAGCTGTAAGATTTCCACCGTTCGGATGAACTGTGGATGCAACACATAAAATCATGGTGGTCAACCAGAGGAAATGGATGGATGGTGGTGGATCCCACGTGAATAGATGGTGTGGATAACACATATCACAGGGGTTCGGTCCCACCGTCCTGTTATATGGACGGTGAGGATATGGAATAAATACATCAGGGTGGGTCTCACATGGGGCCCATGTGGGACCCACCAGCTATATATATATATACGTATATTATATTATATTATAATTAACCACAACATCCAGGCCCTGGACGGCCTGGATGAAAATTCATGTTGGGGTACACTAGCAAGTCTAGGGACTGGACGTCCTGGATGAAATTGGTGGGTCCCACATCCTACGTCCCACGTGGACGGATGGGCTGGATCAAGCTCTCGTCTGGTGGGTCCCACGCCAGCATGGCCCAGTAAGGTTTTGAATCAAACTGTTATTTGTTTGTTTTTTTTTTTCCTTTCTACGGTCCAGCAGCAGTTGCTGCTGGACGTCAATCACTTGGACGGTCAGGATCAGATCAGGTGGGCCCATGATCTAGCCAAACTGGATGTATGGTGTGTAAATATTACATACATCAGAGGCGGGGTCCAGCAGTATGGACGGTCAGGATACAACGCATACATCAGGTGTGTCCCACCATCTGAACGGTTTTGGATCTAACACATATATCATAAGAGGTGGGCCCCATCTGTCCACTGACGTCAGCAGCATCAGCTGCTGCTGCTGCAAATGGGGTGCACGGCGTGGCTGAAGCCCACATCACAGTGGGCCACGTCCAAATGGACTGTCGGATGGAAGAAGTGCACACAGCACGGTGGGTCTTCACCGTCCAAGTTGCTGGATGGTGGATACACCACATACATCAAAGTGGGCTCCACCATGATGGAAGGCGTGGATATATCACACACATCAGGTGGGCCGTACGAGAACAAAAGAAAAGAGAGAGAAAGAAAGAAAGAAGCACCCACCAACAATAAAGATTCGCCCGCCTTTGATCTCATCTTCCTTCTTCCGCCTATAGCCTTTAGAGCTCCAAGGGAATGATTTCAACGGTCTAGATGATCTTTAAATGGTGGGGATGAGAGGTAGGAAGTGGGCCACATCTAGCTCCTCCATGGAAGCTTGGACGGTTGCTCTCATGGTGTTTTTGGGAGAAATGAGAGAGATGAGAGAGAGCGATGTAAGAAGTGATGGGAGAGAGTGATGTGTGTAAGAAAAAGGTGGCTTGTGTAAGAACTTTTTGACTTTGGGGTTGCTTGGGGAAGGGTGTGAGAGGTGATGTGTACTTGACATGATGGGATTGATTGATGGATGTGACACATCGTAGAAATTCTCTTGGATTTTGCAACGCGCGGTGTTTTTCTCGAACTGAACGCAGGCCCACATCTCCTGGCCAGGGTATCGGATAGGCGCATGAGTCGCGGCATCGGAACCGCGGCGACGAAGCGGTCGCTAGGGTACAACTCTCGGGTTGAGTCGACTCGGGTTAACGACATGCATCTCAGGGTCACGCGCAAACGTCGGATAAGGATCAAAGGTTGCCAAAATTTGACCGGAAAGACCGTGGAAGTCTACGAAATGGTACGGTCTAAGTTACAGGGCTTACAATATCCCAACCAAAATAAAAAAAAACTTTGTCAGACTTTACAAGTTAGTAATCTATCACATACACTCATATGAGTGTAGGATATTAAAAAAGATACCAATGCCCATACGCGGAGATGAGAATAGGGTGTATGTGACAGCTCCCAGATGACAGCATTATGGCGGAGGAGCAGAGGAAGATGATGCTGTGTCGTCGTGATGACGGGTGATCAAATCCACCAATTGCTGCACTGACTGCTGCACCCCATGCACCAAGTGCTCCAAGACAGTGAACCTGACATTCATTGACTCCTTCAGTTGAGTGACCTCTCGCAGTGTCGCGCCAATCCGATCCTGATGTAGCTTGAACCTTTTAGCATGCTCGTGGTCGGATGGAGATGGAGCTTGTTGGGGCGCGAGAGGATCACCTTAAGCCATTCCGGTGCCTTTGGCTTGAGCAGCCCCTTCACCACGTTCTCTTTCTTTGTGAAGCCCTTCCTTGGGTAGGTCTTCGGGAAACTGGTGGAACTTTAATTCTATTCTTCTAACGTTGTTCTTATTGAAGTGTTAAAGAGGAAGTTCTGGATCATTTGTTGTCGGAAGACTGATTGCATTGCACATAGTGCGAATGATCCAAGGATAGGGTAAATGAATGTCACAAGAAGTGTGAATCGCATATACTAACTGATGAACAATTATAGTAGGAAGACAGATTTTGATCCTAGTGGCGACTGAATATACAACGATGGCCATAAAACCTGTAAGGTCAGCGCGATTTGTACTCCAAGGATATATGTTGGAGGCGAAGATGCCATGTAGAATTCGATACCTCTGTTCCATGAATTTTGCTTTCAGCACATTGCCTTGATGCCAGGGAATATCACGACCATGGCAGAGAAATTTTGTGACCATGGATCGAGTTTCAACCTTCTCAAGGTCCATGTCCAGGAGACCGATAGGTGATTGAGTAAGGCTAAAGATGTTTGCAATGGATGCAAGAGTAATTTCTACATCGTCACCATCAACAGAAACAGTGATAGATGGAGGTTCAACCACCGGAGAGTGACTGGATGGAAAGAAGTTGTAGGTTCGTTCATAGTTACACAGACCCCCAAAATCGAGAGAGGCAGCTAGTTAATTACGGCTAACAGGGGTTCTAGATTGTATGGCTTGAGACACTCCCTATCTATCCTCCTTTCATGAAATAGCTTTTTGCCAGTGTATTTGGCTAGCGCCGGATTCACCTTAGCAGGAGGAGGAGCCGGTACTTCAGTTTGGGACCCGCCACGAGATGTCTGCCTAGTTTGTTGACGTGTAGGAGTCCCATGTTCAGGAGCCCTCACCATTTCCTTCGGGGCAAAGACCTTTTGCCTAGAAGATCTCGAAGATTCTCCAGGACCGGACATTTTCCCTTTATCCTTTCCCACTTGCTGATACTCACAGTGAGAGATTTGAGGAATTTAGGGATAAATGGACAGAACTTCTCTTGAAAATCTCAAAATACCCTGCAAGTACAAGATAGAATCTTGATGACAGGAGGGAATGGAAGGGGTATTACAGGATTTGAAGGACGTCTAGGACTCTTTGATGAAGCTTCGTGTAGTCCGACCGAGAGGAACGAGCAGGGAAGAAAAAAATGACTTTTAGAAGTGAAATGCAAGTTTTTCCAGCTCGACCGCCTTTTATCGGGCTACACACTTTGATATCATTGAACATTGTTTCGATGATATTGATGGACTCCATTCGATGTTATCGAGGCTGTCTTCGATAACATTCTCGATCATGTGACTATTCCCATTCCAAAGAGGCGTTAATGATATCGATTCTTGGTCGATTTAATCAAGAGTCCACATGATTTATCGACATACAAATCGAAGGTGAATATTTTTCATTTTTCAGCATTTCGACAATCTTCCATGTATAATATAGTATATATTTATATCAATTAGTATACACAACAAAAATTTGTACAAGATTGTACAATCCAAAATTATAAACATCAGGATGTTTATATAAAAAAAATTGAGGTGAGGGACCTCAGATGTATTGTTAAAAGTTCATCAAAATTGTATCTTTTCAACATCTATCCAGATCCAGATGCATGACTTGGACATGTTTTTCCATGCCCAAATGTTTCTAAGCATATGGATCAGCCCTTCCTTTTCTTTTAATGATATAACAATGGTTATTTGTGTGACAACCCTTCATTACTGGTTTACCTGATAGGTTTAAGATTTCACATTCCTATTTGTTGAATGTAACCACATGCTCATTGTCACATATTTGAGAGATGCTCAGAAGACTATGCATCAATCCTTTTATGCCAAAGGCATTCTCATTTTTGAGCATATTTATTCATTTGATAATTCCTTGTCCAATTACCTTAGCAGTGCTTCCATCTCCATAGGTGACTATCCCATCATTAAGATCTGAATAGTTTGAGAGAAGGGATTTGTCACTCATGACATGTCTTGAACATCCGCTGTCTAGGTACCACTTAACATCATTGCTTGTTATATGATTTGAGTGAGTAATAAGGAAAATTTTCTTTTCTTTCACTACCCATTCTATAACAGGATTTCTAATTGTGGTAGTTTTTGTTTCTTTAATCAGGTTGGGCACCTGAATTGTGTTTTCTTATCTCACCAATTCATTAGTTCTCTTGTTTAATTCAGCCACTTGATTCAATAATTCC
Organism: Magnolia kwangsiensis; assembly: GCA_037074715.1. Classification (NCBI taxonomy): domain Eukaryota; kingdom Viridiplantae; phylum Streptophyta; class Magnoliopsida; order Magnoliales; family Magnoliaceae; genus Magnolia; species Magnolia kwangsiensis. The sequence continues at coordinate 132,517,000 of CM073574.1, forward strand.
TTCATTCTGTTTGTCATTCTGGGTGGTGATGGATGTGTATTTCTTCTATCCATATTCCTAGGTGGACTCCTGACATTTTGTATTGTTCTTTTGATTGGTCTGTATTTACCAGTATGATTTTGACTAGACTTATGTTGAGTCCTCCTAGATGACATGCATTCAAACTTATAATGACCAGAATCACCACATGAATGACATACAGGAGTAGGTCTTGTTTTACTTCTTGAAGCAAAAGATTTTTCAGCCACTGGTGCTGTATTCCCAGATTTGGTTTTAAACTTATCATATCCTAAGCCACTCTTGTCTTTTCCGGGTCTTCCCATCCCTAAAAGTTTTTCTAATTTTTCACCACTTTGGAAAAACTTATAGTTTATCTCAGCAGATTTTTTGTATTTTTCTAAATCAAACAGGAGTGTGTGATTTTCATTTTAAAGGAGCATGTTTTTATCTTTTAATAGCTGAACCTGTTTGTTTAGTTTTTCAGACTTGGATTTAAGGAAGATATTGATTCGTTCTAGTCTATCATTATCTGATGGTATTGCTATAAATCACTAATTAGATGTGTATTGATTTTCAATATTTTATCTAGATATTTTTGCAGCAATTCATTTTTATTTTCAGTTATTTCAAGTCTTTTAAGGATATTGATGCTATGAATGTAGAGTTGATTGTAAGCATCCTGTAGTTTATCCTTTTTTTCTTCTTCTTTCTCAGTTTCCTCATTATCTGATGGAAATGATTCAGTGGCCTGTGGTTCTTCAACGTTCTCAGTTTCGATGGGAATGATTGAGGTAGTGGAGACCATAAGAATTTTCAGAGATTTCTGGTCTTCATCGCTTTTTGAGTCACTACATTCCGAGTTTGACTCTTCTGTGTCATCCCATGTGGCTGCCATCACTTTTCCTTTAGTTTTCCTATTCAGGCATTCGGTGGATAGGTATCTAAACTTTCGACAGGTATAGCATTGTGGTTCCTTGGTCTTTTTACCACTTTTACCTGTAAAATGTTCATTGTCCACCTGTCTTCCTTTGAGTGAACGACCACGATTTTTCTGAAAGAACTTTCTGAACCGTTGTGCTAACAAGGTTACTTCCTCATCTTCATTTTCTCTTTCACTTTCAATGTCTTCATTTGTTGTATTCTTTGAGGTTTTGAGGACAGTTGTTTTTGATTTAAGGGTTTGTTTAAGGTGTACTTTAAATGTTTGTAGGGAACCTATTAGTTCTTCTACTTTCATCTCATCTATGTTTCTACACTCTTCAATGGTTGTTACTTTAGGATTAAACCGTTCCGGTAGTGATCTTAGTATTTTCCTAAAGATTTTTGGGACTAGAACTTTTTCACCTAATCTACCCATGGAGTTGCAAATCATGTTCAGTTTTGTGAAAAACTCTATGAAGGTCTCATGCTCTTCTATTCTAAGACTTTCAAACTGTGATGTTAAGAGTTTTAGTTTGGATCTCTTCATAGTGCTTGTTCCTTCAAGAGTTGTTTCCAATAAGTCCCATGTTTCTTTGGCTATCCCACACATACTGATTTGATTGAACACTTCTTGGGACACAACACAATAGATAACATTCATAGCTTTAGTTTCAGATGTTTATTTTTCTTTATCTAATGCTATCCACATTTCTTTAGTTTTTAGTTTGGTGATAGTAGTGCCATTTTCAAGTACTATTTGTTCAGTAGGTGAGACATATCCTCTTTCAATAATGTCCCAAACATCATGATCCAAAGGTCTTAGAAAGTAATGCATTCTAGCCTTCTAGTATGCATAATTAGATTCATCAAATACTGGAGGTCTAGTGACCAATGAGCCTTATCCTTTGGCCATATTACTAACTTCAGACAAGAACACTCTCTAGGCAGTGAAGCCCTTAAGAGAGACCCTCTCTGATACCAATTGAAATTGTGATAATGACCGCTTTAGTTAAGTGGGAATATGTCAATATGTCCTAGAGGGGGGTGAATAGGACTTTTTAATATTTTATAGTAATTTAAAATTCTATTAAACTTATACTGAGAGAATATGCATGTATCAAGATTTCTTCAAAGTAACTTTAATAGCTTTCAAGCCAAAATAGAGGATCCAGTCATATAAACTATTTGAAAGAAAAATAAGGTGTATATCATAGTTTATGATGGATGTGACTGTGTGTGAGGTGTGATCTCAGATAAGCAAATATGAAAATATTTAAGGAAATCACACAAGCAATAACAATCTCAAATACAGTTATTTTTATAGTGGTTCGACTACTTGTCTACTCCACTTCCGGCAGACGCACTTAACCCTTGAGTATACCATATCTCACTAACGGAGGTTTCACAATATGTTCACCTTAAACTGAAGGTTTTAAATCAAGTTTACCTCTAACTAGAACAACCTACACTTAGGTTTACACAACGTGCTTACACGACATAGTTTATGCTCTTATGAGCAAGGGTCAACACACAACACCCGAGTTTTAGGCCACACAGGCCAAAGATCCACATAAGGAACCTCACTAGTTTATGCTCCCATGAGCAAGGGTTAACACACAACACCCAACTTTTAGACCACACAGGTCAAGGACCTACACAAGGACCTAAGAGTTTATGCTCTCCACAGAGTAAGGGTCAACATAAAGCACCCCCACGTACACTCCCGCCGGAGGCCTCATATGATGACTTGCAAGGGGTGAGAAACACCTTAGACCCAATTCTACAGAAGGAATGATCACAAGGGTCCTCTGGACTCTAATGACTTACAAATAAGTAGATGAGCCTCATTCAGTATGTTTGATGAAGATTTTCTCCTTTGATGAAGAATCTTCAGCTCTCTTGAACCACAACTTAGAAGATTTACTAATATAAGGTGACGGGTTGGGTCAAGGTTATGATGGAATCCTACTCTATTAAATATTTTTCTAAAAGGAAGATAGAGCAATTCCAATCATCTATGCATTCAAGGCATCTCAACTTAATGATTTGTCATTAAGGTAGTAGCTGTAGGATCTTTCAATGCAGAAGTTCATTTCCCAATCCACTCTATTGAATGTCAATGATGAGGGTGAATTGGAGGATGAACTTCCATAAGAGAAAAGGCTAAGGTATAAGATCTGGGGTTAAACACACAAAAGTACTCTCTATTTTCTCTCTAAACAACCAAGGGCAAGCTCTCATTAAATAGGCAAGAGATTCTAATGGATATGAAATGGTCACATTTTTGACAGATTTCGATATTATCGAGCAGGGTCGATATCATCGAGTGTATACTCTTGATAGAATCGACTGGCTGCTCGATGATACCAACTCAACTGTTAAACGCTTTTAAAATCTTTTACCAACTGTTCGAGGAAATTGAACATGCGTCGATGTCATCATATTTCGAACTTTGATTTCATCGACACGAGGTTCGATTCCATGACATTTGAAAATGAGAGAGCACTTGCCTTCAAAATTTTTCAGGTATATGATATGATCGAGCATCACTCGATATCATCAAAATTTGAATATTAATAATATCAAGGGAAGTATCGATTCATCGATAATTTCAAGAAATTTTTCTATAAGCTTGCTCGATAGTTTTTATCCACTTTCGATGATATCGACCCGTCCTTGATATGATCGACATTTGAATATCGATTTTATCGAGTGACCTTCGATCCACGAAAAATAACCTGAAAAACTTGCTGGATAGATTTGTGTCCCAATCCGATATCATCGAAGGGCTTCTGATATCATCGAGATTTGTATTTCTAGGATATCGAGGAGCTCTTCAATATATCGATGATTACATGATTTGCCTTAGCAATACTTTGGACAAAAAAAAAATATCAATTTTATCGAGTCAGCTCGATGGACTTAAGATTCAAACTTCGATGATATCGATAAGTCCATCAATCCATTGACAATTCAGTCCAGATATCTTTGTGGTTGCTAGACATCTTAGTTCCTTATTTCAATAAAATCGAGTGAGCTTTAAGGACATCGACAATAGGATTCGATTTCATCGAACCACTTGTCAATAAATCGACATAGGTAGAAAACTTAAATATTTTCTTGAAGTTTGAAAAAGTTTTTCTAACCCAAAAACCTTAGGGTGTTCTATTCAATTTTAAAGGTTTTAAGTACATGGTGTTTTGGGACAGGATGTGAGGCTAAGTTTTACCAATGACGAGTTTGAGCACACATCCAGTTGAGACAGATGCTTGATCAATCTTTCTATGGGGCTCCTTTATCTAGCTGACTCAACACTCACGCTAATTGACAAATCAGGGCACTTTCAGTAGCCACCATGCAACAACAACAAGATACATTCGCCATACAGCAGCAGGACATGCACGCCCTGATGATGCAGACCCTGCAAGATACGAATCATAGAGCAGCATCCCAAGATGAGGACACCAAGGGCGAAGACATCTTCGACCGATTCCTGAGGCTATGACTGCCAACCTTTTTGGGAGTGCTTAACTCAGTTCAGCCCGAGCACTGGCTAGTAAGGATGGTTAAAATGATAGGGCCGTTAGACTGCATGGACCCCCAGATGGTCACCTTAACCACATATCTGCTCGAGGGGGAGGTAAAAAATTGGAGTAGCGTACAGAGAAGTGTGCCAACTAGGTACGCTTGTACGTGGGCAGGCTTCAGGATGAAATTCCTGGAGAAATATTTTTTGCGGTCCCGCTGATGTGAGAGGATTGCGCAGTTCCTGAAGTTGGAATAGGGAAATCTGACGGTCGCCCAGTACGAGGCAAAATTTGATGAGCTGTCTCAGTACGTACCCAAAGCCCTCGAGAATGACGAGTACAAACTAGAGAAGTTCAAGGAGGGACTGAGCCCCGGGACTCAATTCCGTCTGTGCACCTAGGACTTTGAGGATTTTTCAGAACTCGTGGATAAGGCGATGCGAGTGGAGAGAGATTTCGAATGCACCATCCGATCCTGCCCTCCAGTGTGTGACACTCTGGTACGGTTGAGACAAGCACCTCCTACCTCACCTGTTCCAGCAAGAAGGTTCGGAGTTCAGCTTGCTGACATCTCGCCCGCACTTCCGAGGAGACGCTGCGAGTACTGTGGACAAAACAGTCATACTGCTCCATTCTGTTACAAGAGAATAGCCGAGGAGGGCAACTCGCCGCCAGCAAACCACCCTTAATAAAATTGGGAGGCGATACGAGTTGTGCCTAGGCCATAACAACCCAGGCAGGGACCTTCGACATAACAGAGGGCTCCCCAGGCCAGAGTATATGTTGTCGCCGCTACAGAGGCGAAACAGGACCCCTTGTAGACCATCCATGGTACTGCCTACATTAACAGTACCCCTGTACTTACTCTTTTCAATTGTGGTGTAACTCTATCCTTCATTGACTCTACTATTGCAACTGGACTAGCACTGAACACCACTTGGATGCATGTTTCCTTAGTTATAGCATCCCCTATGGGCAAGTTTGTGGAAACCCATAAGGTATGCAGGACATGTCCCATCATGCTCGCAAATTGTGAGGTTGTTGTAGACCTAGTTGTCATGCCTGTTAAGAAGTTTGATGTCATCCTTGGGATAGACTAGCTCACGTTAGTGCATGCGGTCATAGATGGTCACGACAAAACAGTTACTATATCCATCCTAAGGCAGGCCTCTTTCACTTTGAAGGGAAGCGGTAGATGCTGAGAGTTCGAGAGCTTACAGGCTCTAGAGTAAGCTGAGTCGGTGGAAGTCACCATCAGACGGATACCGGTAGTCTGAGATTTACCCAAGGTATTTCAAGAAATACCAGGACCACCCCCTAAAAGGGCGATAAACTTCTGCATTGACCTCAAGCCAAGGACTGCTTGTATCTTGCTCCCTCCATTTTGCATGCCTCCTTGTGAGATGGAGGAGTTGAGGAGTCAAATTGATGAGCTGCTAGCTCAGGGCTTCATCCGTCCCAGCGTTTCTGACTGGGGAGCGCTGGTCCTCTTTGTTAAGAAGGATGAGTCGATGTGTCTCTGTATAGACTACAATTGACTAAATGATGTGATGATCAAGAACAGATATCCCCCACTCCGTATCAATGATCTATTTGATCAATTGAAGGATGCCAAGTACTTCTCCAAAATAGACCTGCGTTCGGGATATCACCAGTTGAGGATCAAGGATGATGACATCCGGCCTTCGAGACTCGTTATGGGCATTATGAGTTCCTGATGATGTCCTTCGGTCTCATGAATGCTCCAGCAATTTTTATGGATTTGATGAATCGAGTTTTCATGCCTTACCTAGACCGGTTCGTAATTGTGTTCATTGATGACATCTTGGTTTGCTCCAAAAGCCAAGAGGAGCATGAACAACATCTGCATATGGTCCTAAATATGCTAAAGGATAACCAACTGTATGCTAAGTTATCTAAATCCGAGTTTTAGGAGAAGGAAGTGAAATTCTTGGGGCACATAATAAAGGTAGAGGGAATAGTAGTCAATCTAGCTAAGGTGAAAGAAGTATCTAAGTGGGAGCAGCCCACTACAGTGACCGAAGTTCAGAGTTTTCTGGGTATGGCCGGGTACTACAGACGCTTTATCGAGAAATTCTCCAGAATTGTGTGACCACTCACTCAATTGACAAAGAAGAACGCCCGATTTTCATGGGACGAGAATGCGGAGGCAGCGTTTCAAGAACTGAAGGTGAGATTAATTTCTACGCCAGTCCTCACTCTCTCACAAGAAGGGGAGAAGTTCATAGTCTATAGCGATGCCTCGAAGTTGGGCCTCAGCTGCATTCTGATGCAGAATGACAAAGTGATCACTTACGTCTCTCGCCAATTGAAGAAGCACGAGGAGAACTACCCGACTCATGACTTGGAATTGGCAGCTGTAGTTTCTGCATTAAAGATATAGAGGCATTACTTATATGGAGAAGATTTTCAGCTACTCTGTGATCATAAGAGCCTGAAATACATCTTTATGCAGAAAGATTTAAATATGCGCTAGCGTCGGTGGATGGAGACTATTAAGGATTTCCACTTTAATATCTTATACTAACCTGGTAAAGCAAACTCCGTAGCCGATGCTCTGCGTCAGAATAAGAAGCGTGAGCTGGTAGCCACTTTGATGATCAAGGAGTGGGAGATGATGGAATTCGTATAAGACTTTGATATCCAGCTCACCCTCGATGAACTTGATACCTACGTAGCTCTGTTAACTGTAGAGCCAACTCTGGTCCGACACGTGATCTCCGCACAAGACCAGGATGAATGACTTGTCAAGATGAAAGAAAAGTCTAAGAATGAAGAGATGCCTGACTGGAGGGTTATTAGCGACGGCGGTCTTCAATATCAGGGCCGAGAGTGCTTTCCAAGCGATGCCGAATTAAGGAAGGGAGTAATGGTAGAAGCCCACCATTTTAAGTTAGCTATCCATCCAGGAAGCACTAAGATGTACAACGATGTTAAAAGACAGTACTAGTGGAGCAATATGAAGAGGGACATCGCTGACTTTATGATGAAGTGCATGGTGTGTCAAAGGATCAAGGCCGAGCATCGCAAGCCTGCTGGTCTCCTTCAGTCGCTACCTTTAGCCGAATGGAAATAGGACAACATTTCTATGAACTTCAAATCTGGTCTTCCTAGGACGCAGAGGAAACACGACTTGATATGGGTCATTGTCGACAGGTTGACAAAAGCCGCCAAATTCCTCCCGATCCGCATGATAGATTTCATTGATAATTTGGCAAAGCTATACATTCGAAAAGTCGTGCGATCCTACGGAGTTCCGCAAGAAATTATATCGGATCGAGACTCTAGGTTTACTTCTGCCTTTTGAAAGAGGTTATAAGAAGAGATGGGTACGAAACTCAAGTTCAGTATAACATTTCATCCTCAAACAGATGGATAGACTGAGAGGGTGAACCAGATCTTGGAAGATATGCTGAGAGCATGCATCCTAGACTTTCAGGGCAACTGGGACGAACACTTGGCACTGACAGAATTCGCGTACAATAACAGTTTACAGTCTGGTATAGGCATGACATCGTATGAGGCTCTCTATGGTCACTCTTGCCGAGCCCCTTAGTGTTGGGCATAAATTGAAGAAAAAAGCTTGTTAGGTCCTAAGCTGGTTCAGGCTACTACCCAGGTCATCGACATGGTCAGAAAATGTCTGCGTACCGCCCAGAGCAGACAGAAGAGCTATACAAATAATTGACGTCACGACTTAGAGTTTGTAGCTAGGAACCATGTATTCCTGAAGGTGTCACCTATGAAGGGTCTGATGAGGTTCGGACAGAAAGGAAAGTTAGCACTGTGTTTCATCGGGCCTTTCAAGATTTTGGATCATGTGGGAGCCGTATCATACCACTTTGCACTACTTATTGCACTGGCCGGTATTCACAACGTCTTTCACGTTCTATGCTAAAGAAGTATACACCAGATGAGTCACACATTGTTAGCTGGGAGCAGATCGAGCTGACAGATAACGCCTCTTACATCGAGGAACCTATCCGTATCTTAGACCACAAGGATCAGGTCTTACGAAAAAAGACTGTACCTCTAATTAAGGTTCTTTGGTCACACCACAAGGAAGAAGAATTGACGTGGGAGCGAGAAGCAGAAGTTAGGAAAAAGTACCCTCACTTATTTAGTGGCACACCGCATGTAATTTCAAGGACAATTTTTTTTTAGGGGGGTAGACATTTAGTTGTCTGTCTAAGCTTCAATGGGACCCTCGATGCTATCGAAGTGGTGCTTTCAATGATATCTAAAAAAGTTTAATGACATCGAAGTTCAAACTTTTATGCCATTGAAGGAGGTTCGATGTCATCGAACGGTCGATGACATCGATATAAACAAGCGCGCACAAAAGCACATTTCATTTCATTTTCAATTTCCTTTGCTCCCGTGTTGCCCTTTTCCCTCCCAAGCATCTATTTATCCTCCAAATCACTGGTTGATTGAAGAAATCCCTTCTTGGCATCCTAGATCATGTTTATCTTTTGTGAAAAGATAGATTGTTGATTTGTTTTCGTCATTTTTGTTTCATATTATGTCAAATCCATCTGTTCTCCATCTAAAGTGTTGTTTTTCCTTAATTCTTCTTTGATCCAACATGCCCAAAGACAAATGGAAAGCTTTGGCTGAGGGGGAGTCTTCTAGATCTTGAAGGGTCAAGAAACTCTCCCCACAGCCGGCGGACAGGGCAAGGCGGCAAATCTCATTGCCTTTGCCATCTTGAACACAATCAACTCAGCAACCACAACCTACTCTTCCGTGTCCTGACAATAAAATTCTTAAGAAATTTAAAGGGCGCAAGGTGCATGATTCAAGAATGACATGTGGACCCTGATTTTGTTCAGCCCTGTGACATTGACTCAATGTTCGCTGCCGTGGGGTGGGTGAACATCTTAAAATTTGAAGGAATGACCCAAGGAAACCAAGTTTATGAATTCTTGTCTCATTGTAGAAACCCTCAAATAGATCTCCCATCTTTTGAAGTTGAAGTTGGCCAATCGACTATTAAAATTATCCCTGGGGGCATTGTAAATCTTTTTAGAGTCTCGTTGTTTTGAGTTGGACTGTCTAGCCATGATTTGGCTTCTCCCACCGTTAGTTCCTTGGTGACTAAATTTTTATGTAATGGGAGAGATGAACTTTAGGTTCAAGGCAATGCACTTCGATCTTCACTCATGACTAGTCAATACAGAGTCCTTCGCTCTATTTTTTAGACCAATGTCTACTCACGAGGAACAAATAGGGTAGTCTCACACCCTTCATGATAGACATCATATATAGCGTAGCTTCCGGCATTCGCCTGTATCTTTCATCAGTCATTGTGTATTAGGTTGCTCTCTTGATTCGTAGTACTCATGGGACGTATCTTCCATTCGAGCATCTTATCTGCTTACTTGCCTATGACTATAGTTTTCTACTTACCGCAGATGCACCTAATCCAACGTTGCAGTTCACCCAGGAAAACATTAAAAAGATGTAGTTGATGATGATGACTACAACTACTTTAGCGATGGATGCTCTGGACATAACTGCTATTGAGGTGGGACAGATGAGTGAGGTGGGGACTCAGTAGGCCGAGCCTTCGGTGCAGCCCACACCCGACTCTGCTGCTACACAACAATACATGCGCTGAGAGGATCATCTTGAGCACATCATTGTGGAGTAGTTGCGATAGGGGGAGTAATTAACTTGGATGAAGCAGATGATGGAGTCACTACAACTTATCACTCAGGAGTTACTTGTGCTTTTCACGCGCCGACGTGATGATGCGGTTCCATCGGAGCCCAGACTGGACAACTAGAGATTAATTTAGGGCATGCTTAGAGTTGTTTGACAATCTCAAGCATGAATATCTTTTTGGATGCCCGATGTGGGAGTACGTGTAGTGGACATATATAGTTGTACTTCTGTTTACATGTATGGATCTATTACTTTTTGTTGATAGTAAACTCATGGATATTTTGGATATTGTGGTTAGTGCTTTGTTAGTATATTTTGGATATTATGTATTAACCATCCTTGGCTATTTCTTTTTATGAATGATGGTATATTGTCTTGCTTTTGGCTGTATTGTCATGCTTGCCCCATATGCGATGATTGCGATTATCATTTCTTCCCTTTAAATGCATTATTATGATAATATTTATCAATATTTAGTTCTTCATTTCAATGGGATTTGATGTTAGAGTTAAAAGTTATACTCTAAAAACAGTCATGTTCAATGGCATTGAACTGCATTCGATAGCATCGAAGGCAACTTGATTGGATCAAGTATATAGGTCCATCTGTCCAACAAGAAATCATGAATTAAATGAATTTTTTTGATAACATCGAATCCTGTTCGATGACATTGAAGACCTCTTCGATGGTATCGATCACAACCTCAATGACATAAAAAATGAGCACAAACTGGCCAACAAGTAAATAAGAAAAATCAGAATTTTTTCGATGACATCGAAAGCTTGTTCTATGGCATCAAATTTAAGCTTCGATGACATCGAACTTAACTTTGATGACATCAAAAAAGTGCTCAAACTGTCCAGTAAGAAAATGACATAATTCTTGATTTTTACAATAGCATCAAAGGATCCCTTCAATGACATTGAAGGTTACTCGATGACATCAAAAATTGACCCAAAATTGTCCGACAACCTTAAGTCATAAATTTAGATTTTTTTGATAGTATTGAGCCATCCTTTGATGGCATCGAAGGTTCCAATACTATAAATGCTATATTGTAAATGTAGCACCTAGAGTTGTCAAATTTTGTAGTGCCAAATCATTTAGAATCTGTATCATGTGTTGATGAGATGAATAGATCAACTCCTTGTATTTTAAAGTTGTTCACGTCTTCGTCGAACTTTTCTACATATTCAAGTTGAAGAGCGTCGTCGAAGTTCAAGATTTCAAGCTCAAGTACAAGTACAAGATCAAGGCTCAAGTTCAAGTTTAATCTTCAAGTTCAGTACCTTAAAAACTCAAAGAACTTAAGCCCTAGTTCAAGTTTAAGTTTAAGATTTTAAAAACAAGCTTCAAGTATTTCAAGTGATTGAGTTAGCAGAGCGAATGATGTTTCAATTGTTCAAACTCACAAACAAGGTATGAATGACCCTAGAGTGACCATAGGTTAAGTCATATTCATTGCATATTTTATTTGGGTCATCTCATAAGTTTATAGGTCTTTTGCTTGAGTAGTCCTAGTCTTTGTACGACCAGTCCAGGTACTTGCTCAACCAGTCCAAGAGTTTCTCGACCAGTCCAAGATTTGTTGTGAATTTTCAGAATTTTCTGTTGGACCCTCGATTAGTCGTGGAGATTACTCGACTAGTCGTGTAGGCTTGACTTAAAGTCCAGTAAGGTTTTTTTGGTCCCACTTGACTAGTCCAGTAGGCCACTCGACCAGTCGACTAATGATCTTATCTTATCGCGCCAAAAATTTTAAAAATTGATTGGTCCTTCGACCAGTTGAACAGACCCTTAGACCAGTCGAGTGAATATTATTTTTACCTATAAACATAGGACGAATTTTAGAGTTTTTCATTCATTCCAAGCTAAATCAAGTCATCACTCTGAGAGATAAGTTCCTGCATTTGTTAAACTATAATGTGCTCATTTTAGATTCATTTTAATAGCTTTTGTTATTTGATTTTCTGATCTCCATTCAACTCTATTTCATAAAAGAAGGGAATTGTGATTTAGCCTCTTTTGAGATTAAAATCAAATCAAACTAACCCAGGTTGATTTAATTTAAAATTAATTTAGACCTAAAACCCTTTCACTTGTGAGACTGGACATTGAACATCTTCGTCTACATCGAATTGGTTCTACCGGGCTTCATCAGAAGAAGAATCTTCAGATAAGTACAATTTAATTTTCTACATTTTGGTTTGTGAGATTCAGTTAGGAAAAACTCATTGTGGAGTTTTTGGAATTGTGTAAGCCCATTTGAAAGACACAATTGTGAAGGTTTTAAGGTAAACCTTGAAAAACCTTATTTCATAGTGAAAGCTAATATCCCGTTGGTGTGGATATTGGGAGTGGAGTAGTTGTGTGGCTGTTTGCCAACAGTTGGTGCACACACAAATGAACCACTATAATTCCTGGAGTTGTGGTGGATGTTTGGATTTTTTTGTGTGTGAATGTTGTAATTTACTTTATGCACTTATGGTGAACGGTGTAATTTACTTTATGTGCTTGTGGTGAATGTTGTAATAACTTAATTTATTTCCTTTGCCTCTTTATTAGTTTGGGTTTTTGATACTTACAACGTTCGAGTAAGGTTGTCCTACTATAAGCCTTTGATTTTTGGTGTAAGGTTGTCCTTACAACTCAGTTTGTATCAACCTCTCAATACTTATGTATTTGAGGTTGCTTATAATTGTGTTATCTATCTTTATTTTTCTTTGTAATTCTGTATTTAATTTTTTATTTGGCAAAGTCCTATTCACCCCCCCTCTACGACTTTAAGCTTGGTCTTTTCAGATACATTAATAGAAATTGTCCAGTAACATTTGAATATCTTGTTATTATGGATCGATGACATTGAAAACCCTTTCATGACATCGAACCTGATAGTTTTCTGCCATTTTTTTACCGTTAGAAATTTATTCTATACATCTATGGGATTTGTTTCTTGGCCATTTGGTGATTTATTGAGAGAGCTTCGAGAGAATTAATACTCATATTATCAATCCCTCTTTCCTCATGGAGTTCATCATTCAATCCTCGTCTTAAAGGCAATCACTAACATATTTAAAGCTTGTATTGAACAATAAACTATAGCATTCGTTGATGCTCTACAAATCTCCTTTATTGGCAAATCTGTATGCTAGTAAGCATTGAATGCCTAACAATGGGGATCATTATTTGTTCTTAAAGACCCATCAATACCTAGTTAGGATTCACCCAAACCCTTGACCTATCAACCTTGGCATCAATAATGGAGCATTACCACTTAGTTATAGTACAAGGGAGTTAAAGATCCTTCATCACCCAAGAAGATCTTCATCAAGTGCTTAATGGATGTCGCTCACTTCTAGGTAAGTATAAGAGTCTATTTGTGTTTAAAAACTTTTCCTTGTGTAGAATTGGGTTTTGTAGTTTGTATTTCCAAACTTGATAAGTCCTTACGTATGCCTCTGATGGGAGAGTACGTGTTGTCGTCCTTGTGTAAGACTTCTCAAGTTCTTACGTAGGACTTGATAAGACATTGTGTAGGCCATCAACGAATAAAAAATGGTAACCTTGTGTAGGTGTGAATGTTTATGGTGTACCTCATTTAAAACCATTTGAAAAGTAAAATTTGACACACTCTAGGAGAGAGTGGGTCAGCCGAGAGTGGAGTAAGCATGTAGCCGAACCACTATACATTGTTTGCATTGTGGTGAATTTTTTAATTCCTTATTTGTGTTGTTTGATTGAATTCAATACATTATCTATTTTCTGCACCAAACATGTTTGTCAAAATGCATGAATGATGTATTTCGCTGATTAAAAATTTTTATGCACTTCTTTTCATTTAGAAATTCTTTCTTACTTAGTTAGAAGTAAGTGCATGCAAGTAGTTTAAATAAAATTTAAAAAGTCCTATTCACCCCCTTTAGGACAATTACACATAACTTCAAGCTTTGCTTATAATGGTAAAGCCGCAATTTCACAGTGTTTTTAGGGAGAAGCCATTAATTAGTAAATTACTTTCCTACAGTTACACTAGATTACAAGATCCCTGAACATGTATGGTCTAAAAAACCTATTAATTATTCGTTCATTCGTAATTTTAATTATAAAGCTTATGCATGAATTCCCAAAGGGCATAAGATTAAGCCGGATGTGAGGTCCAGAAAGTGTATTTTTTTAGCTATGCAGATAGAACAAAGGGGTACAAATTGTTGGATCATACTACTCACAAGTTAATAATTTTTCTAGATATGATTTTTAATGAAGATTTGTTGCATAAATATATAGAATTGCTGAGCTTAGAGTCATGAAAGATAATCGAATTAGAATCTTTAAACGATGTTTCAATTCAACGTACTAATTCATATGATCAACAAGTTAATGATATCATTAAAGATAAAGCTAATGATGAACATGTAAATGAGGTACTTGGTGCTGAAACTCAAAGTGATCAAAACCAATCAAAGAGATCTATAAAACTTTCTGTTTAGCTTAATGATTATGTTAAGTCTTATGTTTGCATGACATAAGAGCGCAAGTCTTGCTCATACTGAGAGATATATAAATTTGTGGATGCTAACTAATGGAGAGTATGCATGGATAAAGATATGGAAGCTCTACATAAGAAAAAGACTTGATAATTAGTTGAATTACTCAAACGTTGGAAGGTTGTTCGTTGCGGATGGGTTTACAAGCTGGAAAAAGATATTGACAAGAATATTGAAAGAAATAAGTCCGATTAGTGGTAAAATGGTATGTTAAGAAATCATGTATTGAATTTAATGAAAATTTCTCTTTAGTTATCCATTTAAGTACTATTCATATTGTATTGAGTATGACAGTGGTGCTTGACTTAGAGCTGGAGTAATTGGATGTAAAAATTATTTTTTATATGAGAATCTTGAGGAAGAAATTTATATGACTCAACCTAAATATTTTATTGACAAAAAACAATAAGAATCTAGTTTATCAATTGAGGAGATCACTTTACAGTTTAAATCAGATGCCAAGGTATTGGTATAAACAGTTTGATTCTCTCATTGTGAACTTGGAATTTTAAAGATGTGAAGTAGACCATTGTTCTTACATTCATAGATATGTTAATGGTGGTTTTATTATCTTATTCTTATATGTAGATGACAGGTTGTTTGTAGGTACTAGTAGAGATATATTGTAACATTAAAGTATATTTGGCTAAAGAATTTGATATGAAGTATTTTAGTGTCATTAATAAGATTCTTGGGATAATGGTACTTAGAGACATGAATAATAAGAAAGTATGGATAACTTAAGAGGGTTATGTTGAAAGATTTTTGCGTCGCTTTAACATGTAAAATTCTAACTCAATTAGTACTCCATTCCCTATTAGTTATAAGTTGTTTTCATATTAGTGTCCTAGTACATAAGCGAAAAAGGTAGATATGTCTCAACTGCCATATTTATCAGCGGTATGGAGCCTTATGCTTATCATGGTTTACACCAGACCAGATATTATGCAAGCAAAAGGAGTAGTTAGTACATAGATGACGAACTCAAGTAGAGATCATTATACTGTTATGAAGTGGATCCTTTGTTACTTGAAGGGTACTTCTAAGGTGACTATTTATTAAGTAGCTACAATTTAGAGTTGAATGAATTTGTGAATATAGATTATGATAAAAGAAGATCTACTACATGTTATATTTTCTCTTTGGTAGGCGGTGTGGTTAGTTGGATGTCAAGACTGTAGTCAGCAGTGGCCTTGTTTATTTTAGAGAAAGAGTACATGTTAGCTACACAAACATGTAAGGAAGTTAGAATTGAAATTCAAGCAGAACGTGGTGATGATTCATTGTGACAATTACAATGTGCTACATTTGGTTAAAAATTCGGTATTCCATGCTTGGACCAAGCACATCGATGTTCGATATTATTTTGTTCATGACATGGTGGAGGAAGGTTGGATCTCATTGCAAAAGATTCACACCGATGGCAATGTAGCTGATATGCTGATGAAGCCTATTGCAAGGAAAAAGTTTATTTGGTGCAAGACTTATCTTGGGCTTATTGTTACTTAGCGACTAGTAACGTTTGAGCAATTGTATTTTGGAGCGTTTTTCACATTAATAGAGAAATTAGTCTTCAAGTAGAAGAATATTGTGGTGGTAGAGATGTGAAGAGTCTCCTAGTGAGAGCTGAACTCTCTCTCTCTCTCTCTTTATATATATATATATATATCCCTCTCTCTACCTCTTGCACGTGCATATGGTGGGTGAAGGCTTTGTTTCTCTAAGTTTTGTTACTGGCTCTCTTGTGGTTGTCTATATAAAGTGAGGGCCACAGTTAGATAGTTTTATTCCATTAATTCATCTTTTGAAGTATTCCTTGGTGTGGAATTCCTTGTATAGGTGGGAGAGAGGTATGCCTTGCATTTTTTTCTTATTTATAGTGAAGAAAAAGCTTTATTGTCGCATCATAAAGTTGGCATATTGCTGAACTATGTAAATCCCTGTGCCTTTTACATCTTATTTTAGTTTGGTTCTTTTGACTTTTGTGTGACCTTTTTTTTTTTAAAAAAATAAAAATAGTTTGAACTCGCTTATATTGATCACATGAGCTTTTTTCACAATAATTTTAGCGCGGCCGTTACTTGCTAGATGCTTCAAAGTCGTTGCGTGCTAACTTACATTTTTCAATATGACTTCCAAGCTTATTGTTAAAGTAAAACATGCTAACGAGCTTGAAATAATAGTTGTTTTTCAGTTACATTCTTTGTTTTATAAACCCAATCATCTATAATTATGAAATAAATCATAACTCTATTAAATTGCCTTTTAAAAATAAAAGTATGTTTGTTATGTGTTTTATCAAAATTAAAATAAAAGGGCGTGTTCAGCTTTGCTTCTAGCTAATGTAAAATGTGATTCCTATTACACAATTATTTAAATTTCTCGTGCAAGATTAAACTGTGAGACTAATCTAATATGCAGAATTAGCCCATGGACCTTACTGTGCATAGATCTTAGTGATCAAAGAAGGAAGATGACATACCTGTCTGAGATGCCATAGCTGAGAATTATAGAATACTGGGATCTAGGATCTTCCTCTCCTTATATGTGAATTATAGAATACCAGTGGATATAGTTACCTGTTTGAGATGCCATAGTTGAGAATTATAGAATACCAGTAGATATAGTTGCTGTGGTGAAGAGATTTTGAAAACCATCACAACTCTCTTCACATGGCTCCACACTATCAGATTCCTGTAGTCTTTAACTAGCTGTCTGCGTACGCAGCTATAACATTCCAACCCCTTATGCATACTTATGTAGATATTTTATGAGAATCACACTGAAGTGGGGTCCACTGGTTTACCAATCACATAGTTCAACTATCATGACAATCCAGACTGTTGATTAATAAGGCTCACCTTATAGAGTTATTACATTCTTCCACTTGGGCCATATTGAACAATGTCAATGATTAATCTGTAGAAAATACTTTTAAAAAATTAATGTTAATTTTAAAAAAACATCCAAATGGATAACCAATGCAACTGTTGGATAATACGAGTAATGCTATTTAATCTGGTCCATCAAGACTGTCATTATCGAATCGCGGTATTTATCACAACTTTTAATTTATGTGAAGTGAGGCTAAGCGCGGTCATAAATACTAATAATATTGATGACATAGATCTGTAACTAGGAAGTGTGGTATAAGGATTATACACTCAGTGTGATGATGCGTGCCTATCCTTAAGAGGCCCCGAAGCTTTCAAATGTCCCCAACAAGATATGGTTGTATTTCTGCTTACTCAAATTAGATTGCACATACTAAGCGAGAAGCAGAAATAAAAATTTATATCAAAATCATCAAAACTGTATAAAATGAGATCTCTTGAATGTCTGTGAAAATCAAAGTATGCTCAATTCCCACTAACTAAAAATATTTATGAGATCAATGACTCCCATGGATGTCACATGCTCTTAAAATGGTGTGATAGGGAGACCTTTAGTGAGTGGATCTGCAATCATTTACTTAGTGCTGATGAATTTCATGAACACTTAATGATTTTGAACTCTTTCCTTTACAATAAGATATTTGATGGCGATATGCCTCAACCTTGATGAATGCTTATTGTTACTAGAGAAGGAAATTGCAGTTGAATTGTCGTAAAATATTCTCAATGGTTTTGGGATATGCTTCAGTACCTACAAACCCGAAAAGAAACTCTATAACCATAGTGCCTGATTAGAAGCCTCGTGACAGGAAATGAATTCAGCTTCTATGGTGGATGAGGCCGTGGTAGACTGTTTCATGCTTTTTGAAGACACAACTTCTCCAACCATCATAAAAATATATCTTAAGATGGACTTTTTAGTATCAACGCAACCTGTAAAATTTGTGCCTGAATATCTAATCAACTCCAATTGATCAGATATTCTGTATGTGAGTATGAAGTCATTCGTTCTTTGTAGATACCGCAACACTTTCTTTGCAGCTATCCAATGTTACATTCCTAGATTAGATAAGTATCTCCCCAACATTTCAACAATAAAGGCAATATTCGGTTGCGTACAAACTTGAGCATATATGATGTTCTCTACTACTGATGCGTATGAAAATTCCTTCATTCGATTCTTTTCCAAATCATTCTTTAAGCACTGAAATAGATCAAATTTGTCGCCCTTTACAATGGACGACTGTCCAGAAACACAATTTTGTATGCCTTATCTTTTGAATACCCTAGTAATATAGCCCCTCTGCGACAGACTAAGTAATCCATGTAATCTATCACGGTGAATCTGAATGTCGATGACATAAGAGGCGTCACCAAAATCCTTCATTTCAAATATTTGAGATAAGAATTTCTTGGTGTCGCTCAACATCCTAATATCACTACTAGCTAATAGAATGTCATCAACATACAAAATCATCATAACAAACTTATTCCCACTGATTTTAATATATATATATATATATATATATATATATATATATATATATATATATATATATACACACACACATTCATCTGTAGTGTTTTCTATAAAACCATATGAGGTAATTACTTCATAAAACTTTAAGTACCACTGTCGCGATGCCTGTTTCAACTCACAGATGAATTTCTTTAGTTTGCATACCAAATGTTTGGAGCTATTAACTACAAAACCTTTGGGTTGTAGCATGTATACATTCTCATTTAGATCCCCACTGAGAAATGTTGTCTTTATATCCATCTGATATAACTCTTAAGTATATATGAGTTGCAAGAGTCACTATAACCTTGAATAAGTCTTTCTTAGATACTGGTGAGAAAGTCTCCTTAAAGTCAATGCCCTCACGCTAGTTAAAACCCTTGGCAACAAGTCTGACTTTATATATTTCGACATTACCCTTTGAATCTTTCTTGGTTTTGAATACTCATTTACAACTAATTGGCCTTATTCCAGTGGATAACTCAATAAGATCCCATACTTTATTAGCCCTCATGGATTTTAACTCATCTTTCATGGCATGAAACCAACGAGAAGGATCAGTACTTTATTTAACTTTTGTAAAGGATTCAGGATCCTTTTTTACCCCTATGTCAAAATCATGCTCCTGTAAATATATGATGTAATTGTCTTGATTTATAAGTCTTCTATCTCTTTTGGATCTTCTTAATGGTTCAACCTCTTGGGTGTGAATTTTATCTTCCTCATAGGTGGGTTGTACTTGAGGCTCATCGTGGTGTTCTACGGTGATTACAGGGTCGACTGCAGCATTTATCTCCACATGATCTTGAGTGACTATGATCGGAGTCACAGTTCTTTCTTCCTCAAATACAAGGTTTCTTATATTCGTGCTCCCAATGTTTTCAGTGTCTTCAATGAATCTGGCATTCTCAGTCTCAACAATCCTGATAGAGTGAGAATGATAGTAGAATTGAAAACCTTTTGACCTTTCTAGATATCTAATAAAGAAACAGCTTATAGTTTTAGGATCGAGGTTCCTTTTATGTGGGTTATAAATTTTGACCTCAGCGGGACATTCCTAAACGTGTATATATCGGAGACTTGGTTTTCTCCTATTACATAGTTCAAAAGGAGTTTTCCTTACTACCTTACTGGGGACCCTGTTAAGAATATGAACTGCGGTTTTGTCACATCACCCCACAATGATTTTAGTAATGCCGAATTACTAATTATGCTTCACACCATATCTATAAGGGTGCGATTGCGCCTTTCAGCCACACTATTCTGCTCTGAAGTACCAAGCATAGTGTACTGACAACAATGCCACAATCTTGTAGATATCTAGTGAATGGACCTGGATTACGTCCTAATTCGTTATATCTGTCATAGTATTCACCACCATGGACAAATCTGACAACTTTAATCCTTTTATCGAGTTGATTTTTAACTTCGTTCTTATAGATTTTAAAAGCATCCAGGGTATTTAATTTCTCATTGATAAGATAGAGGTACCCGAAACGAGAATAGTTATTCATAAAGGTAATATAATATTTGTGTCCACTCCATGAAGTTGTAGGGAATGGTCTATAAATGTTCGTATGTATCATCTCGAAGTGACCTTCACTCCTTATTGCACCTTTCTTTCTACTTTTGGTCTATTTTCCTTTTATGCAATCAATGCACACTTTATAGTTGGAGAAGTCTAGAGAATGAAGAATTTCTTCTTGCACGAGTCTGTCCAATCTCTCACGAGATATATGACATAGTCGCCTGTGCCACAATATGGAGGAATTCTCATAGTCTAGCCTTCGTTTAAATCCTACTTTATTTCAATGCAAGACATTAACATTATAGACTGTGAGGCAATCAAGTCTAACTGATATAAGTTGTTCACTATAGAGCCGATACCAACTTTAATCGAATTAAAATAAATATTGAATCCTTTGTTCTCAAATTGAAATGAATATCCCAACTTATCGAAATGAGAAATATAAACTAAATTACACCCTATAGAAGGCACACAAAATGTATCTACTAAATCCAAAAACTAACTAGACTCTAACTTAAGCCTATAGACTTTAATTGCCTTCATGTCTACCTTGACACCATTGCTTACGTATATTAGGCGCTCTACATCAGTTGGTGGCTTGGCCTGTAGTTATTCTTACATAGAAGTGCATATGTGAATAGTAGTTCCTGAATCTATCTACCAGGAATCCATCGATAAATTAGTTAGATTAAATTCAAAATAGACAAGAATAGAGTTATTACCTTTCTTTATGAGCCATTTCTTATACTTTTCGTAGCCTTTCTTTTGATGACCCGCGTTTTTATAAAAGAAGCATTTATTGCTTTTAGCCCGTTTGTGGTTCGATCCATTACCAAATTGATTCTTATGGTTCCCTGCAAGTGGACTTAAGGATTCATTATTAGAACCTTAGTTTCTTTTCCTTTTCCCTTTATATCTATGCCCATGCCCATGTCCTGAGGTCACCATATTAATATTTTGTACTTTTGCCCAACTGCTTAATCCCATCATCCTCTTGAGTGCACTGAGAGATCAGTTCGTCCAATGTCCACATGTCCTTTAGAGTTTATAGTTCACCAGGAACATACTGTATTAAGGAGGTAGGTTGTTCATGATTAAGTGAATCAGTTGGTCATCAGTAAGTACAAGGCCTAGAGAGCGGATCTTAGATGCAACTTCGATCTGCTTTATAATGTATTCATGGATATTTCCTTTTCCGTCGTAGGATGAGTGAGTTAATTTATTCAAAAGAACACTCACTTCAGTTTTATCAGATTTCTTGAATCGTTTTTCCATTTCGGTCAGGAAAGCTTTAGCCTTATCTACTTTAGGGATGACACCTTTCATAGACTTAGAAATTGAATACTTTATGACTTTTAGGCACATATCATTCGATTTAAACCATGCCTCATAATGATTAGTCTTTGATTCAGGGGCATCATCAGATGGTTTTAGCGGTTCTGGTATTATCAAGGTAAGGTCTAATTGCAGGCCACCCAAGACAACTTCAATGGATTCCTTCCAATAAGCATAATTGGATTCATTTAGAGCAGAGACGTGGTGCATACTAATTGGAATTAAGACTAAAATGGAAGATATATATATATATATATATATATATATATATATATATATATATATATATATATATATATATATATATATATACACTCACATTAGTTCATTATTTCATAAAACAATTCATGAATATAAACAAATATTAGACAAAGCTAATCATTTCAATTGCTGAGAGAGGCATTAATTGAATTATCCAGGGTGAAGATGGGCCCAACCATCTGAACCTGGTGAGGATCTGTTACATCATCATTATTCCTCCTGTGGGAGGTAATGATAATATGTCAGTAATTCTCCCGAACATGAAACTAAGCGATGTCAATTATGTAAATATGTAACACTCAAATACCTATGGGTAAGATGAGTATTTCAATTTTACATCATTAACACCATTTACTTCACTCATTCATGTTCCTGCTAAACGGTAATCATTTGTGTTTTCGTTACCGTATATATGAAATGTAAATGCAACTACATGCAAGCCTTTAACTGAATCCCAATACTACAAGTTTGAATTCGTGAGAATTTTTCATTGATTGAGGTCACTATGGTGGCTAACACAACCAGCTCCAATCCCATGAATTTGGACTCAGGATTACGATTATAATCCTGCCCTCAACGGATTATATCCAGATCAGTCTGATACGGCCCACAAGATGGTCGATTTTGATCATTGGAAAATAGAAGAATCTTAAAGTGAAATATACAGATAAGTTTCATATTATATATTCCAATGGTTCATATCAACTCCAAAGGATGGGTGATGGGCTAATTATAGGGCCGAATCAGTACTCTAATGCGATTTGTAAATGTTCAAATGAGCATAACTCAATCAAGCTCCTGACATTCTCATGATAGATAGATAGCATGGAATTGTATATTTTAATGGGTACATCCATGCATGGGTGTCCATAAGTTGAACAGATTAGTTCAAAGTCTTAATATTCATTACATGAAAGTTCATGATCACACTAACAGATAGCCCCGATCAAAATAGACGGTTCATATCCTCCTAAATGAGTTTGATTATATGCTCATGATTGGACCATTAGACGATCTAGATCAAAATAAAATCAGAACATTATCGAATGGACCAAATCCGGGATCAATGGGCTTGGAATGGAACCAGTGTCTTAAATGGGTCCTGAAAGGATGAGCCTCACTGGTCGTATGGTTTTGATGGCTAGGATGAGAATAATGGGCCCACATAAGCTATTAGGCCCAAGATTGCATACCCGAATTAAGTGTAAACTGGATCCGTGGACCTGGCCTGATGAAAATTAGGTTCGTAGGATCGATAATATCCCTAAACAGGTAAGCTTTTCATTCCGAAATATCTTTGGACTGCGAGAGAGAGAGAGAGAGAGAGAGAGAGAGAGAGAGAGAGAGAGAGACGTTCTGCTCTTGCTTTTCGCCCGGTGCCATGAGAAGAGATGAAGCTTCTCAATCTCTGGTAGTTCTGATGAACCGAGATAGGTTGTGGTGTTGTCAATGACATCGGAAGCAACGGATATGGCTTCCATTAATGAAGATGCAACCATGAGATGTTGGTAATGGCTTCAAAACATGGTCGAAAGGAAGATGGCATGCCATTGCCCTCGTCTGCAATTCCGGTTCTCGACGATGGCTGACGACACTCACAAATCGTAGGTAAATCACGATGAAAACTCTAATGGGATTGAAATCCCCGATTTGGATTTGGTTTTCTATTTGAGAATGAAATCCCTAATACCTGGTTTTGGATTTAAACCTGAAATCCCTAATTAGAGATTTAGGGTTTTGAAAATCCCAATAATCTAAAATATGTAATTAGGGATTCGAAACCCCTAATTTATCCTGGATATGGGGTTATAGATTTGAAATCCCCAAACTGAGATTTGGATTTCATAATCCCTAATAGTTGAATATGGATTTGGGGTATTGGTTTTGAAAACCCCAATCTAATTTGGGATTTGAATTTCGAAAGGAGAAAATAATAATAATTCCGATATAGGATTCGAATTTCGAAAACCTAATTCTAATATGGGATTTGAGTTTCAAAAGCCCTAATTTTTGAATTTGAAATAGTTGAATCTGATCATCTATACCTATGCACAATGGCTTTGATACCAACTTTGAGACTAATCTAATATGCGGAATTAGCCCATGGACGTTACCATGCATAGAACATGGTGATCAAAGAGGGAAGAGGACATACCTGTCTGAGAGGACATAGTTGAGAAAAATAGAATACCAGGATCTAGGATCTTCCTCTCCTTACACCTGAATTCAAAAAATTAGATGGCACTAGCATTTTTGACTTGTGTGTAGGATCACGGACCTGACATATGTTATATAGTTGCTGTGGTGAAGAGAGTTTGAAACCCATCACAACTCTCTTCACACAGCTCCACACTATTAGATTCTAGTAGTATTCAACCAGCTGCTTGCATATGCAGATATAGCTTTCCAATCCCTTACGCATGCATACTCACGCAGATATTCTGTGAGAATTACACTGGAGTGGGGTTTACTAGCCTACCTATTCGCATAGTTTAACTATCATGACAATCCAGACCATTGTTCAATAATGCAAACCTTACTGAGTTCTTACATAAACATGTTCCGTAAAAGTATGTTTCAAAGACTCTGATCCCGAATCAGTTCATCATTCATGGAATAGTATCTATTAGTACTAAAAATCAGACTCAGCAAAGACTAAAATGAGCCACACCATATGAAAACGTGAGGATAAGATGACCGCTTGACACGTTCTTAGTAGTGATGAATGTTTGGATGTAGCTGGTTTTTGGTTTTTGCCTTCATCGGATTAGATAGCATATAAAACATAAAGGTGGGTCCCATAAATGTTTTAATGGCTGGTGTCCCATGGGCCCACTTGAACTTCAGATCTGCCTTTTTTTGGGAACAGATTAGGTACTACCCCTTCTGTCCTGGGCCAGGAACAGGCTGGGGCTCTGAATGGCCATTGCAATCTAACCCCCCCCCCCCCCAAAAAAAAAAAAAAAAAAAAAAGAGTACATTAAAAAATGCAGATGCAAAGATGAAGAGGGTTTCAATGGTACGGAAGTCATTATCGTACTAATTTCTTTAGCCTGGGTCACTTTAGCGTAGGATCTGCCTCATTTTTATGGATAATATTCTAAATATGGTATGGACATATATGTGAACAGTGTTGATAAATTCATAAATCACAATGGCCCCTCAGAACCATAGCTTGTTCGTGCTCGAAACCTAGCTAGAAACGAACGTCTTTGTGAGGTCATGGTGAGATAGTACCCAATCACCGCCACCGGGCTTTTGGTTAAGTTGGAACTGGATTGGCTACTGACCCTGCGGTTAGTCAATGGCCTGCGGGCCCACCATGATGTTTGTATTTCATCCACACCGTTCATTCATTTTTTCAGGTTATTTCATGTTATGTGCCTAAAAATAAGGTAAATCTAAATCTAAAGTAGACAATATTATAAGAAATAGTGTCGATTGGACGCACACCATTACAAACTTTGTTGGCTATAAAAGTTTTGGATTAAGCTGATATTCGTGTTTTTACCATTATTGTCTATACGACCCAATCAATAGGTTGGATGTCAAAAAAAATTACAGTGGGCCATACAGGTTTTTAATGGTGGACATTCAATCAGTACTGTTTTTCTAGAGTGTGGTACTGAGATTTACATCTGCCTCATTTTTTATATCAACCCCTGGAATATTATCTGGAAAATGGATGGACAGCAGGAATAAAATACGTGCATCATGGTCGGGTCCTCAGAGCGACCACTAGCTGCCCCCTGGCTAGTGTGGTAGGTTACTAGTCAAACCGCGTCCGTTCAATTGTCAACATGTGTGGCCGCAATGGGCGGAGTGGATGTTACACCCAGATCGCTGTGAGGCACATAGACCGGACACGGATTCGGTGGTGATCCCTGCAGTACGGGATAAAAAGATGAAAGGAGATAAAAGGCATACATCAGGGTGGGCCTGTAAAGCTTTTACAGCACCGACATGGTACTGTAGGAGAGCAGATTGCATGTGCTGTGTGGGGCCCACAGAGATGTCTGTGACAAATCCACTCTGTTCATCTGTTTTTAAAGACGACGGTAGGATAGGAATCCAAAAATCAGGCATATCCAAAACTAATGTGGGATATGTCACATGAAAGAACAGGGATTGAATGCCTGTGAATGATAGAAGTTCTTTATCAGGATGATATTTTTTTTTACAGTTTATCTGAGTGGTAATAACCGTGTGAACGGTTTGGATGGGATATAACCATCATGGTCAGCTTCAGGAAAGTTTCAACGGTGGACGTTCCTGTTCCTACATTTTTGTGTGAGGTGGCCCACTTGAGTTTTGGATCTACCTTATTATTATAAGCCTACGCTATTATAGTCTTTAAAAACAGATGGACCGAGTTGATTTCTAACAAACATCACTGTGGGCCCACGCAGCACATGCAATCCGCTCTCCCCCGGTACCATGTCGTGCTGTAAAAGTTTGGTGTGCTCAGCATGATGTATGTCCGTCCACCTATTTTAACAGCTCAATTTAGATTTAAATTTAGATTCAGGTAGTGACCCGGCAGAAATAAATCTCAGGTGGACCACAGTAGAGTAGACAGCTGTGATTGAACAAGGATACTTAAAAACTTCCTAGGGATCACTGTAATGTTTATTTGCCATCCAACCCGTTGATTAGGTCACACAGACCTGGATGAAGCGAAAACACGATTATCAGCTTGATCACAAACTCTTTTGACCCAAAAAAAGATTTCAACGGTAGGAATTCAATGACCACTGTTTCCTTTGGTGTAGTCTATCAAAGATTTGGATCCGCCTTAACTTAAGGCTCATGCCATAAAATATGAGCTAGAAAATGAATGGATGGAGTTGATATAAGACAGAGATCATGGTGGTGTCTACAGAGCTTTTCCTACACCACGCGGTGCTAGAGGGGTCAGCACCGAATCCAAGGCCTGATAGTCGTTATAAAGGGTCTCCACCGTTGACGCGGATTGCGTCCTACCCCCGCCCAGACTGTAATCCGTCCGGGCAGGGTTTTCTAGGGCCCACCGTGATGTAAGTGTTTTATCCACGCCGTTTACATATTTTATTAAAAATAAAGCAGGTCCACAGATCCAGTGGATCACACGAAAGGAAGCTGCTGTGATAATGACATCCACCGTTGAAATCTTTTTAAGATCCACGGTGATGTATTTTTACCAACCAACCTATTCGCAGGGTCATGTAGATTTGTATTAAGTGAAAACATAAATACCAGCTTAATCCAGAGCCTCTCCAGCTCCCAATAAGTTTTTAATGGTGAGGTTCAATCCCTTTGTGGTCCACTTAAGCCCTGTGTATGCTTCATTTTTTTTACCATATTTTAAAATGATATGAGAAAATATATAAACGGCGTGAGTAAAATAATTATATCACGGTGGGCCCACAGAGCACCGTCCTGGCGGGGTAGGACGCAATCCGCGTCCCTCTACCGTAGCGTTATCTCTATATTTGTTTTTTGGTAGGACTGCTTCCAAAATGCGTTGTGAGTAACTCACAGCGATTAGCGTACTAAGTAAACTCTTTTGAGGTCCATCATGATTTATATATTTTATCCGCTCCGTCCATCCATTTTTCCAGATAATTTTAGAGCTTGAGACCGAAAATGAAACAAATGAAATTTTCAAATGGACTACACCATAGGAAACAGTTGAATTAAATTCTACTGTTGAAAAATTCTCGAGGGCCACATAAGTTTTGGATCAAGCTTATATTTTTGTTTTCAGTTCATCCATGTCTTTATGATCTCATGAACAGATTCGATGACAAATAAACATCACCTTAGGGCCTAGAAAAGTTTCAACGGTGGAAATCATTATCCACTTGATCTTTGGATTTGCTTCAATTTTGGGCTCAATCTCTTAAATTAGATAAGAAAAAGGGATGGACGGCATGGATTGACTATATACATTTAAAGTGAGCCAACACAGTACGATAATAAAGCACCCATTAAGGCAATCCGATTATCGCACCCATTAATTCAGTAGGCAATCCGATTTCTCCGAGCATAACCTCGTGCATCAAATCTACTCCGTCCATCATGTGTGCCGGTAGGTTTTAACCATAGATTCTAAAAACCAGTCCAATCCAAGACTCACGTGGGAAATACGATAGAGAAGAGTGTGAAATTATATTTATTAAAATTATTTATTTATTTATTATTATTATTATTTTAACACACGCACACGCACCCCCACACACTCACGCCACAAGCACACATACCCCACACACGCACACCGTGGGGATTTCACTACCGTGGGGATTTCACTAGCATGGGTACTCGGACCCGTGACCCGATGTTGAAACTCCAAGGAGTTTACCACCCGGGTAAGAGTAAGGACCCATTTATTAAAAATTCTTAAATTCACATCACGTGGCTCACTTGCTTCTTGGAATTAACTGATTTTCGGTTTATACATCCTGGTATGGTCCGTCAGATGAGTGGATGAGATGGGATGGCATATGCACATGATATTGGGACCCACACACAATCTGAACGATTTTAATGGTGGGACTTCTCATCTCAACCGTTACCTGTGGTGTGGTCCACCTAAGTTTTGAATGGGCCTCGTTTTGGATGCGGATCAGGTGGTTTTGTGTTGAGTGCGTTGCGCCACATTAATGTAAGTGTTTTATATCCATGCCGTTCGTTCAATTTTCCAGCTATTTTAGGGCATGAACCTAAGCTCGACAAACTGCATGGGAAGCAGCGGTGATTGAACGTCCACCGTTGAAAACTTCTCAGGCCGAGAAAGTTTTAAATCAAGATGATATTTGTGTTTTCCCTTCATCCCTACCGCAAGACTTTATCAATAGGTTGTCAGATAAAAATTTTGGAGGGCTTGGGAAGGTCTCAATGGTAGGTGTTATTATTTCCACGGTTTCCTGTGGTGTGGTCCACTTGAGCTGGATATGCTTATTTTTGGATTCGTGCCTTAAAATGAGCTAGTAAAACCGAATGTAGAACACACATCATGGTGGCCCCACACCACTCAACACATCACAACGCTACCTAATTTCTGATCCATCTCATTTTTTGGCCAGGGCCAATGAGAGGTGAATCTCATCCACGCGGACTTCTCCATCCACGTCAGCCAATACTCATAGGATACAAGTTTCCTTGAGACTTGTTACATAGAATCCCTTTTGCCTAGAGCTACGTTGGATGCTTTGTCCATTAATTCCACCAGCCCATATTAAGATGTGACTACAAATAAAGCAGATCCAAAACTCAAGTGGTTGTAATCCATCTCACATTGTGTGGGAAGAGAAAAAGTTCTTCATTTTATAACTAAATTACAACGCTATAAGCATGAGATAAGGTTGGCTATTGTGCCATTTGTTAGGTTGTTACAATAATGATTTGGCTA
The DNA here is from genome assembly GCA_037074715.1 of Magnolia kwangsiensis. Taxonomy (NCBI): domain Eukaryota; kingdom Viridiplantae; phylum Streptophyta; class Magnoliopsida; order Magnoliales; family Magnoliaceae; genus Magnolia; species Magnolia kwangsiensis. The sequence continues at coordinate 132,546,610 of CM073574.1, forward strand.
AAAAGGAGATTAGATGATATTACAATACTTGTGAAGATAAATTACTACTTGTGTGGAGACAATCTAAAAGATTTATTTGGTTTTGTATTCGGTGTATTATGGCTACTTTGGAAACCTTTATAAGGATTCTATAACCCCCCTTGTGGATGTTGGATCCCCTTGGAGGAATCGCATTCACATGGGCATTCTTCTGGTGGTAGTGGTGAAAGAGGGGGATACATATGATATATTTTGCCAATGTCACCACTAGCCAATTACTTCGATTTCACAGTTGGCTTGACCCTATAAAAATGCTTAGGAAGGAGAACCCAAAGGCTCTCGATCCTAAGAATGACTTATTGACCTACGATAAAAAATTTCGGGTAAGTTATCATGGTTATAGAGAGGGAATGTGTTAGGCACCCCCTTTGCCCGTACAAATGTACGGTCTCCACTTCACAATATTACTCGAAATGTTGAAGATTGGCTCTTGCGTACTATGTATGCAATATGTGTAAAATATCATGTGTAATGCACCATCGTTGCCAAATAGTGTCTCAGGCTAAATAAATCTACCTTGACTCACTTGCTCATCGAGCGAAATAGCCAGTTGACTCAAGTTTTTCATGGGCGAGATTTGAGGAACTCAGTAAGCCACAGAGCATACACTCGAGTTAATTAGGTGAAAATGTTATGTATAAAATGTTATGCTAGTAATATGAAGAGTAAGGGGGTTAAGAGAGGAATGTATGTTGCACAATGCTTATGCTTAATTAGAAGAAACTGATCTTAGATTGTATGGCAAGGTGGATGGCTTTGTCGCAAGGTTTGGATTGAAGCTTTTATTGATTAGGTGGCTAAGGTTTTAGGCTAAACCTGGTTGACCTAAGTTGAACTTTCTCCTACCCCTCTTTCCTCACCTTGGTGGAGGGATGGAATGACTTGGTTTTCCTTTGGTGGATGAGTTTCTTGGATGGTGAGGGATTCCTCAGATTCTTTTAGATTGGAAGATGTCTTGGTGTTTCTAGGATTATTCTCTTGGAAAATGAGAAGGTGTGTTGAAATGAGAAGGGAAAGGGGGGCTATTTATAGCCTTTTAGCCGGGTTTTTTTTTTTTTTTTTAAAAAATAATTCTTAGGAAGTTTAGGGTTAGAAAAGGTTTGGAATTGAGATTGTTATATGACAAGATCTCATGGGTTGATTTAGGTGGCATAGGTTGTAATTTCAGCTAAATGAGAGGGGCATTAATGTCGTTTCAATTTTGCACACGGTTGAGGGCCGCAAAGGGGAGAAAAAGCACATGTGTCAATGGGCGGCACTATGGGTGTCGCCCAAGCCACATGGGATTCCTTACTTTGGCAGGTGAGCTCCCTCAAATGTTTGGAGGTTTTGCTTCCTTGGTGTTGCATTGTTGTATCTCTAGGATTTCGAATGGGCTCTTGGTTATGTGGACTTGGTTTTGGGTTTTGATTTGATTAGGTGGGTTGACTGGGTAGACTGTGTTATGTCTAAACTCGAGAATCGGACTCACTGAATTCCCAGCTGTCGAATTCGATGCCGACAGCCTCTGTAATACTCCATTTTTAGCTTCTAGCTCCCATATGACGGGTTTCGATCTTGGGATCCTACAATGAAGATTTTTAAGGTGATTTTTTTTTTTGGTAAAGGAGCATAACCACAAGTGTACTGAAGTCACAAAATATTTGATCGAACCCAAGGGTTCACAACCCAAAGTGTAAGGTTGCGATGCAGTAATAACTCGGTGAGACTGAGGTCGATCCACAGGGACTTTGGTGAGAATACGCATAGAACTAATCATGTTGTTTGAGTTTTTAATCAAGCAAAGTAAAAGAATTTTTTAAGCAATTAATTAAAACAACTAAGGATCTAATAATCCCTAATCAATAGATTCTAAACTTAACTCATCTTCTCGAGCTAATAACTCAACTAGAACTGGATTAAAGATAGAAGCAGAGGGCATTCGAGCATTGTCTACACCGACCTGAACAAAGCCTACCTGCCCCAAAGACAACTTCCCTCTCCCTAGGATCGACCAGCTCATCGATAACACATCCAGACATGAGCTCTTGAGCTTCATAGATGCTTATTCGGGCTACAATCAAATTGCTATGCACCCATACGACAAACAAAAGATGACCTTTATCATCGACAAATGGCTCTATTGCTACATAGTCATGCCTTTTGGACTGAAGAACGTTGGAACCACATACCATTGACTCATCAATAGAATGTTTGCCCGGCAGATCGAATGTTCTATGGAAGTCTATGTCGATGACATGCTCGCTAAGAGCATTAGGGCTGCAAACCACATTTCTGACCTCTAAGAAATGTTCGCGATCCTACGAGAATATCAGATGAAGTTAAATCTAAGAAAGTGTGTCTTTGACGTCAGTTCAGGAAAATTCATTGGATTCTTAGTCAGCTAGAGAGGAATAGAAGTGGACCCTGAAAAAATTCAATCTCTGCTCAACATGAGCTCACCCCCGGAAGACAAAAGAAGTTCAGTGCATCACATGGAGAAAAGCCGCTCTAAACTGTCTTATGTCTCAAGCTACTAACAAATGTCTTCCTTTTTTAAACAATTAAAGGGGAAGTAAAAGACAGATTGGACGAAAGAGTGCAAACTCGCCTTCCACCAACTCAAGCAGTACTTGATATCACTATCGTTGCTATCAAAGCCCGAGTAAGGAGAGCCGTTACTGCTATATTTAACAATCTTGGCAATAATAGTTAGCTCGGTCCTCATCCTAAGGCAAGGAGGGAAACAACTATCGGTATACTATGTCAACAAAGCCGTGGCCCCTGCCGAGACCAGATATCCAGATATAGAAAAGCTGGCCCTGGCCCTTATCATCTCATCATGCCACCTGCGGCCATACTTCCAGGCCCATACCATCGTCATCTCGACCAACCAACCCCTCCACCAGGTACTCAAAAAATATGAGGTATCATGGAGACTTATGAAATGGGCAATCGAGCTTAGTGAGTTCGATATCGAATATCAACCCCAATCGACAATCAAAGGCTAATCAGTGGTCGACTTCATCGCCGAACTGATACCCGAGAACTACCTAGGAACCAGCTTTGCCATCCAAACCGAGAAATCCGAACATCAGACGGCCAACCCAGATCAGTCAACGTGAACGTTGTACGTTAACGACTCATCCAATTCTAAAGGTCGCGGGGCTAGGATAGTCCTGGCGGCTCCTGACCAGACCTTCATGCAATATACCTTAAGATTTGGATTCCAAGCATTAAATAATGCAGCAGAGTACGAAACACTATTGGTCGGGCTCAGATTGACAACTGTCATGGGAGCCCAACACTTGAAAGTTCACAGCGATTCACAACTCATTGTCAACCAGATGGTCAACGAGTATCAAGCCAAAAAAGAACGAATGAAGGTATACTTGCAAAAAGCCCAAGAGCTTATTAGCAAATTCCCGAAGTGTAACATCAACCTGATCCCCAGGTCAGAGAACTCCAAAGTGAACATGCTGGCAAGGCTAGCCACAACGACTGAAGATGACATCCCAAAACCAATCTTGATCGAGTTCTTAACCGAACCAAGCATTAGTGAGCCCAATCCGGACACGGTCCTCCCAATAAATTTAGTACTGACCTGGATCGACCCAGTAGTCGATTACCTCAAAGAAGGGTAGCTACCTGAAGACTGATTAGAGGCTCACAGACTCTGATGTAGGGCAGCATGTTACACCGTGGTCAGAGACATTTTGTACAAAAAGGATTCTCTCTCCCTTACCTCAGATGCCTCCGACCTAACGAAGCCGAGTATATCCTGAAAGAAATTCATGAAGGCATATGTAGCAAACACTCCGGCGGTCGGGCCCTTGCTCATAAAGTCATCCAATAAGGATATTTTTTGCCAACCATCCAGGTAGGCACCATGCGATACACTCAGAACTGTGACAAGGGTCAGTGATTTGCGACAATACCCCGTCAACCGCCCAAGCAACTGACTCCTATGACGGGGCCATGACCCTTCGCCCAATGGGGGATTGACATCATTGGTCCCTTACTAACTATCAAAGGATAGATTAAATTTACAGTCATTGTAGTCGACTATTTCACTTAGTGGGTCGAGGCCGAGACCTTGACCAAGATTAGTGAGTAGAAAATTACCAACTTTGTCTGCAAGAATATCATATGCCGGTATGGGATCCCCCACACAATCATCTTGGACAACGGGAAACAATCTGACAATAATAAATTTCGAGGTATGTGTGAAAACCTAGGGATCTGAAACGTCTACTCATCACCTCGACATCCTCAGGCAATGGATAGGTCGAAGCAGTAAACAAGATCATCAAGAATCACTTCCGAACCAAACTTGAGAAAGCTAAATGAGCCTGTGCAGAAGAACTTCCCCATGTTCTGTGGGCGTACCAAACTACTGCCCGGACGACTATGAGGGAAACTCCTTTCTCTCAAGTCTTTGGCACTGAAGCCATTGTCACGGTCGAGATTGGGCTCCCAACTGCTCGGATCTGCTCCTACGACGAGCATCTGAATGCTGAGTAGATGACATTGGACCTTGACCTGATTGAAGAATGAAGGGAGCAAGACCAATTCAGAGTTGCAGCTCGACAACAACAGGTCGGCCGTTTCTACAATTCTATAGTAAGGACGAGAAGATTTTGAGCTAGAGACCTGATCCTCCGCAGAACCTTTCAGAATACCAAGGAGCCTGACTCAGGATCCCTGAGACCGAACTGGGAAGGACCCTACATAGTGACAAGCATAAGCCGACCGGGGACATCGACTGGAAGACAATGGAGGACGACTCTTGCCACATCCATGGAATGTTGAAAACTTAAAAATCTACTATCCATAGGGGCTGACCAGGGCTAGGCATAAGACCTGCTTCTCTGCTATTTTTTAATCTACAATGTTGGAATCTATATATTTTCTTCGAAAGTTATAATAAAAATCCCGAGCTTGAAAAAACTTTGCTCTCTACTTTTTTGTTTATGAACATTGTACTTATGGAAACCTACCAAGGGCTTTCCTCATAATAAGGAGAGAACAACCCTCACCAATGGACCAACCCTTAAAGAAGTTGTCGGACCAATGGACAAATTCCTTATAGACTGCCTGTGACTTCCCTTAACATAAGGGAGGAACATTACCCAACTAGTCGTCTGACCCTTAAACTAGAGGTCAGGCCACTAGCTATCACTACTACATGAACAGTGCAACCTGCGATAAGAGGGAACAATGCTTTTAAAAGCAATACAGTTCATTGAATAAATTGCTAAAAGGCCAGCTTCGGCACAACCTAAAAAGTATCGACCCACCCATTGACAATGATAAAACTGACTTGTCGACTTAGAAAATCCACACAAATGGCTATTGCAAAGAAAAACTCTTTCATTGATAATATTATAGAGAATACATTACAAAAAGAAGATTACATGGAAAAACAAATGAGAGTTAATAGGCAATTTATTTGATTTGAGATATCTTAGTAGGTGATGTTATTGTTGCTAATACCATGATAGACTCTGCTATAATCTAGCACACGCAGTTGAAACACATGAGCAAGTAAGGACTAAAGGTACTTCTGGATCAAAATTTACTTCTTAATTTAAAGTATATTAATTTAGATTTTTATGAGAAATGCTTATTTAGAAAGCTTCATAGAGCTCATTTTTCCTCATCCACTACTAAAAGTAAAGATATTTTAAATCTAACTCATTCCGATACTTGAGAGTCTCTAGTTAAATTCATGAGAAGTTTGAAGTACTTTGTTTTCTTTATTGACAATTTCTTCAAGAAAGTATGGATTTACATGTTGAAAAAGAGAATTGATGCTTTTGATTGTTTTATTAAGTTTAAAGCATTAGCTGAAAATCAAAAGGAAAAGAAAATTTATGTTTGAGAACTAATTAATAATGGAGGAGAATATGCCTCGAAAGAATTTAAGAATTTTTGTAGTGAGCATGGCATAAGAGGCACTATACAATCCCTAGTACTCCATAACAAAATGGAATTGCAGAATGTATGAACTGTATGCTTATGTATCGTGCTAGGAGCATGCTTAGTTTGGTTAGGCTTGAACAATGTGAAAGTACCCTAGTTTGGTAGTTAGCATGAAGTAAGAGTCTTGGAGTCAAGTGAGCACCAAAGAAGATCTAAGATTTTAGACTCAAAGGGTTAGAGGCTTCAGATTCAAGACAATGTAAGAAAGTCTCATGACCTCGCCAAACCCTATACCCAACCCCTCAAACAGAACCCATACTTAACCAAAATCATGTAGGAAAAACTATTTTTAAGTATGCTAAAATATTATGGGATTTGATGTTAGAGTTAAAAGTTATACTCTGAAAACAGTCATGTTCGATGGCATTGAAGTGCAATCGAACTACCTTTGATGTCATTGAAGGCAGCTCAATGGGATCAAGCATATATGTTCATCTGTCCAGCAAGAAATAATGAATTAAATGGATTTTTCCGATGGCATCGAATCTTTTTCGATGACATTGAAGACATATTTGATAGCATCGAACACAACCTCGATGACATTGAAAATGAACACAAACTGTACAATAAATAAACAAGGAAAATCTAGACTTTTTCGATGGCATTGAAAGCTTATTCAATGGCATCAAACTTGAGCTTCGATGGCATCAAACTTGACTTCAAGGACATCGAAGAAGTGCTCATATTGTTCAACAAGAAAATCATATAATTCTTGATTTTTTTGATGGCATCAAACCATCCTTTGATGGCATCGAAGGACCTATTTAATGACATTGAAGGTAACGAGCCATCCTTTGATGGCATTGAAGGACATCAAAGGGCACTCGATGACATCAACAAAAACTGTCCAACAATTATTTGAATATCTTGTTACTATGGATCGATGACATCAAAGGTTACTTTGATGGCTTCAAACACCCTTCGATGACATCAAACCTGACAGTTTTCTGTCCATTTTTTGACCATTAAGAATTTGTTCTATATATCTATAGGGGTTGTTTCTTGGCAATTCAGTGAGTTATTGAGAGAGTTTTGAGAAAGTTAATACCTATAGTTAATACCCATCTTCTCAAGCCCTCTTTCCTCATAGAGTTCATCATTCAATCCTTATCTTAAAGGCAATCATTGGTATATTTAAAGCTTGCATTGAACAATAAACTCCAACATTCATTGGTGCTCTACCAACCTCCTTTATTAGCAAATTTATATGTTATAAAGCATTGAATGCTTAACAATGGGGATCCTTTCTAGTTAGGATTTACCCAAACCCTTGACCTATCAAGCTCGGCCTCGACAACGGAGCATCACCACTTGGTTGCGATACAAGAGATCCAAAGATCTTTCCTCATCCAAGAAGATCTTTATCAAGTGCTTAATGAGGCTCACTCACTTCTAGGTAAGTACAAGAGTTCATTTATGTTTGAAAATCTTTTCTTGTGTAGGATTGAATTTCAGAGTTTGTATTCCCAAACTCAATAAGTCCTTGTATAGGCCTCTGATGGGAGAGTAAGTATTGTTGTCCTTGTGTATGACTTCTCAAGTTCTTACGTAGGACTTAATATGACCTTGTGTAGGCAATCAACGAGTGAAAAATGGTAACCTTGTGTAGGTTGTGAAGGTTTATAGTGAACCTCACTTAAAATTATTTGAATAGTAAAATCCGACACATTATATGAGAGAGTGGGTCAATTGGGAGTATAGTACGCACGTAGCCGAACCACTATATATTGTTTGCATTGTAGTGAATGTTTTAATTCCTTATTTGTGTTGTTTGGTTGAACTCTATACACTATCTATTTTCTGCACCAAACATGTTTGTCAATATGCATGAATGGTGTATTTCACTGATTAGACTATGTTCATGCACGTCTTCTCATTTAGAATTTCTTTCATGCTTAGTTAAAAGTAAGTGCATGCAAGTAGTTTAAATAAAATTTGAAAAGTCCTATTCACCACTCCCCCCCTCTAGGACAATTAGACATATCTTAAGCCGCAATTTCAATTGGTATCAGAGAGGGTTCCTCATGAAGGGCTTAACAGCCTAGAGAGAGACAGATCCTTACAAAAGTTGAAAATATGTCTAAGAATGAGGGAACTTCGGTCTCAAGACCATCACCTTTTGAGGGATCCAATTATGCCTATTGGAAGACAAAGATGCACATATTTCTAAAATATTTGGATCATACAGTTTAAGACGTAGTTGAGAATGGATGGGTGGCACCCATGGAACAAATTCTGTTAGATGATGGTGTTACCACATCTAGACCTAAACAAAAAACCTTTTAGACTAATTTTGATAAGTTATGGTCCACTTTTGATGCAAAGGCCTTGAATGCCATTTACTGTGCAGTTTCACAAGAAGAATTCAAAAGAATATGTATGTATGAAATGACTAAACAAACATGGGATGTATTGGAAACTACCCTTGAAGGAACTAGCACAGTGAAATGGTCTAAGCTTCATCTCCTAACACACAATTCGAGAATATCAAAATGGAGGAGCATGAAACCTTTATGGAATTCTATACAAAGCTTAATGACATTTGCAACTCCATATGGGGGTTGGGGGAAATAGTTCTGGTCCCGCGCATTTGTAAAAAAATTTTAAGATCTCTACTGTGAGACTCGTATCCTAGCTTGTATCGTTCCATAGGCTTCCACAGTCGTCTCGGTCGAATTCTGGCGACCCGCAATCTGTTATCGGCGTTTGTATACGATCATGAATTGTGTCCCGTATATTAGAATCGGTTCGACTTGAAACTTGTATCCTTGCGAGTGTCGTCACAGTGTATTATGCATCGAGGCAATACCTGGGCCAGGAGATGTGGGCCCACGTTCAGTTCGAGGAAAACATCATGCGTTGCAAATACTGAGAGAATCTCTACGACACATAACATCAATCCATCAATCAAATGTCAAGTACAACACCCATCCCCAAGTACAACCACCCTCCCCAAAGTCAACTCTCTCTCTTACAACTAAGTACACCCATCCATCACTCACCATCCCTCTCTCCCATCACCTCTCTTTCTCTCATTATCCAATCAACCCACGTCCAAGCAACCTCCATGTATGAGAGCTTGGTATGGCCCACCTTCCTACCTCCCATCCCCATCATCCAAAGTCCATCTCGACCGTTGAATCGCACCCCTTGGAGCTCTAGATCGCATTGTCGGAAGAAGGAAGAGGAGATCAAAGGTGGGTGATTTTTTTTGTGTGATTTTGATGATTAGAGGGTCCACATATAGTGAGACCATCTTAATGTATGCATTATTTATGGAGCGGCCATTAGTGATGAGGTCCCTCCCATTTCCACCGATCTCTCCCTCTCTCTCTCTCTCTCTCTCTCTCTCTCTCTCTCTCTCTCTCTCTCTATTTTGGTGTTGGAACATGGCCCACCTTGCTGCTGGATTTTTGGTCGGCTTTGGATGAAGGGAATCACAAGTATTAGTTTGATCCAGTGGTGGGTCACGCTGATGTCGACCCCACCATATTTATGTGAGGAATGTGTACTGTAAGCAGCAGGAACTGCTGGACATAACCTCAGTTGATCCAAAACTTTGGTGGGCCACACCATGTGGACCCACCCATCATGTATATATTGCATCCCTACCGTCCGGATAGTCTGGACAGTAGGACCTCTTGGTACATGTGTTACATACACACACCGTCCATACCATCTAAGGGAGTGATGCCAACAGGTTTTGGTGGGCCCTGATCATGAGGTATGATGTATACCCAAACCATTCATCTGTGTGGGGCCCTCATGTGTTGCATATCCACACCGTCCGATGGTTTGGACGGTGAGGATCACCCCAACTTAAGTGCCCTGTATCTAGGCCGTCCAGGCTCTGGACGTAAGATGCGGGCCTGATGTATTTTAAAATAACAATAATAATAATAATAAATATATATTTATATAATGATGTAATATATTATATGATATATATATATACACACGCTATATATATACCTGGTGGGCCCCACGTGGGACCCACTGCTGAGAGCTTGGATTGGTTGGACGTCCATACGCCAGCTATATAGCTGATGTATTCACGTCAGCAAGTAGGTGGGACCCACCCCCTGTGTTAGTCCACCGTGCAATGGTAGGCCACGCCTAATGTATTTATTCTATATCCACACCGTCCATAAGCCAGGATGGTGGGATCCCTGTGATGTATGTGCTTTATTCACACTGTCCATCTAGGCCGTCCGTCTGGACGGTGGTCTGGCCTACACACCTACTGTATAGCTGCTGCCCCGACCCACCTCTGATGTACTTTCTATCCACGCCATCCATTTGGATTCCATCAGCAAGTTCTATGGGCCAATCATGAGGCATGTGTATGTTCAGACTGTCCATCCATTGGACGTGGACCCCACCATGGCAGCGAGTGGGGCCCACCTTAAGTCGATGTGTTTTGCATCCACACCGTTTGTACATGGATGGTGCTGTGGGACGCACCCTGATTGTATGAGGCCTGCATTGATGAATGTGTTGTATTCACACCATCTGTCCATTTTGATGGATGTATGGCCCACCTTGATGTGTGCATTTTAACCGCGCCGTCCATTTGATGGCTAGCCCAGTAGCCATTGCTGCTGTACAGACGTTAGTAAGTTCTGTGGGTCCCATTTAGACCATGGACACCACCATGATGTATTTATTTCATCCACACCGTCCAGATTGTACGGGATGGTGTTGGACAATGTTTGGACAGTGTTGATTTACATAGACAATGTTTAGACAGTGCTGATCATCATTAGTGGCTATATGCCCCAGAGAATGATTGTGTATAGTAATACATATGTTACACCTGCAACTAGTGAAATGATTTTTGGTGTGGTCCAAGCTCATTTGAAGTCCATTAGTGCAGTTCATTGGTGCGACCCATCCATGAGGTCCATCATGATGTATTTTTAGCCTATGTACGGAGCCCACCTGTTTTGTATTTGAACCCCAAATGATGAGGCCCGACTTGTGTACACGAGGCCCATTATGATGTGTATTAGGCCCTTATCGTGCGGCCCATTGTGATGTGTATTAGGCCCATGACGCGTGGCACAGTTGATGTATTCGAGACCCAGATACGTGGCCCATTTGATGCATATGAGACCCATGTGTAGGGCCCACATGTTATGTATTTGAGGCCCATGAGCAGGGCTCACCTGTTGTGTATATGAGGTCCATTGGTGTGGCCCATTGATGCGGCCCATTGATGCGGCCCACTTGTTGTACTTGAGGCCCATGGGTTACGACCCATCATGATGCATATTAGGCCCATGTGATGCTGCCCATCGTGGCGTGTATTAGGACCATGTGATGCGGCCCATAATGATGTGTATATAGCCCTTGTATGAGGCTCATTGCGATGTATATTAGGCCTTTGTGTGAGACTATGGGCCCACTTTATGTTTGGCTCTATGTGGGCCACTGCTTGGGAGTAATGTTGTTGAATATCCACATTGATGGACAATAATGGTTAAATGTCCACATTGTGACCTTCCCTTAGGCCCTTTATCGACGTTGATTCTGATTGTTAAGGCCGATTGTCGAGGCTAATTTCGATTGTCGAGGCCAATTCCGATCGTCAAGGCCGATTCCGATTATCGAGGCTGATTGTTAAGGCCGATTCCGATTGTCGAGGTCGATTCTGATTATCAAGGCTGATTCCAATTATCGAGGTTGATTGTTGAGACCGATTTCAATTGTCAAGGCCAATTATCGATGCCGATTATGAGTATGTGACAGCATAACATCGTGATACATGCCCATACACATCGTCTGCATGTTCATTATGGGATGTGGTTGACCATTGCATATGTCATTGGGTATGTTGTTATGAGACTCCCTGATAGGCGAAGATTGTCTCACATAAGTACGCGGTATGTGAAGGATTGATGCATGACTGGATTGTATGACTCATGCATCTTGCATTGTGTGTTGTAATTAGTATACACCCTAGCAACATCAGGGCCGTAGCCTCCACAGGTATATTATGGATGACTAGATGGGACACCAGAAATCTGTTACTAGCATCGAGCCGCCATAGATGGCCTTAGATAAAAATTTCTAAATCCTCTTGGTACCAGAGAATGCCCTAATGTCTAGACCGAGTGGATATATATGAGTGCATGAGGGCCATATACCAGTAGGCCACATCTCCCATTATTTCATGGTTCGCTAGGAGGGGGACCTTACCTACCTGAGTGAGGGAGAAATATCTAGGTTGATTTTGACCAGCTTGAGGAATGGGTCTGCTATCGACGAATCAGACCCGATATTAGTAGGCGGATAGTGATGTTTCTTTCACTTACCTAGTTGTGTGCTCGGATAGGGGCAACAAGTTAGCGTAGAGGGTAATAGACCCCGGTGATGATCCTAGAGATGTACAATACTTATATGTGGACTTAATGAGCAGATGTTGCATACTCATTCATTCATTATCCACTCGGGCTGGTGGTACGCAACTATTTGTTACGTGTGCCTTCACAATGGCCCGAATTTCGGTTGGGGCGCGCGACTAACCTGAAATCAGGAGTTTATCACATTGAGTCTGACTATCCAAATTTAGGTATGACACTGGTTTGGATAGAAGTCCCATGTGGTGGACCTTATAGCCTGGGATACTCCGTTCTATCACTCCAGCTTAGTCATTTCATTTGCATTGCATATCATATTATATCCGTAGGCATATGACATTTTGGGTTATGTTTTTACACTTATATAGCCTAGACGGGCTCAGCAGGATTTACATATTGCATTGTACCCTCGACATCTGATATTTGGCTCTGTTGAACTCCTCATTTGCATAGCTGATTTGTATTGCATACTCTGATATTGTATGACTCATGGACTTATCAGTATTTCTGCTTATCTGATATTGTATAGTTTGTGGACTTATCAGTATCTCCGTTTACTCTGATATTACATTCTGAGCACGCATATACTGCTCACACACTTAAACCACCCTCTAAGATTTTTATAAGCTTATGCACGATAGATGCATGTAGGTGGCGATAGGTTGCAGCAGTGTTGAGCATGGGGCGCATAACGGTCTTTTGGGGCTTTGATTTTCAATATATGTATTTTCCTTTCAGTATTGTATTCAAATGATTATATTAGTCGATATGTGATGATGATGTTATTTTATGATTTGGGTAAACTTGTGGTTATGCTTATTATGAGTTAAATGTACATTGAAAAATCCTCCTTATAGGATCCCAAGATCGAAATCTGGCGTATGGACGCTGGAAGTTGAGAATGGGGTACTATGGAGGCTATCGACACCGGATTTGGCGATTGAAAATTTTGTGAGCTCGGTTTTCGAGTTTGAGGCGTGACACCTACTGGAACATTTCTCCGCAAAAGTCATTACCATTGAGGAATGTTGAAATATTAATGATATGAAAGTAGCATAACTATGAGGTTTCCTACAAACATGTTAGCTACATTTTAAAACCCCTACTAAATCCAAACACACTGTCCTCCAAATCTCATAGAAAAAACATGAATATGAGGAGGATAGTGATGAAAATGAAGATGATGAGGAGATGGCCTTATTGTCCAAAAGGTTCAAAAAGTTTTTTAACAAGAACCAAGGGAAAATTTTTTCAAGGAGAAAAACTTTGACCAAAAGCGCCATATAGGTAAATCACCAAAAAGGTCTAAAGAGCCCTAGTGCTACAATTGTACAAGGTATGGTCATCTTTCTACTGAATATCCCTTGAAAGGAAAATCAAAAGGAAAGGCAATGGCTGCCATATGGGATGATACTGACAACTTAAATTTAGAATCTGAAGAGTCTCAAAGAGATGGAGATAAAGGCTCCTTGCGAATACTCATAGCCTCCACCACATCAGTCATCTCAGATGAAAGGGAACTTGAGGAGAAAGATGAACTTGAAAAAGAAATGGCCTCTTCTGAAGAGGAAGACGAACAAGATGACAATATTGACCTACAAAACACCTATGACCGTATATACACTCACAACTTGACAATTCATAAAAATCTTGATCAGGCCAAGGCCGAAAACAAACGGTTGTACAAATAATTAGAAGAAGCTAAAGTTGAGAATGAACTTTTAGTCGATGAATTACGAGAATACTACATAGACAATGCCAAACTAATATGAGAGGCGGCTAATGATGGATTCAACTTAGAAGAATCGGTTAAGAAAATTAACTATCTAAAATCAGAACTGAACAAAATGAAAACTATAAATCAAAATCTGAAACTAGAGTTAGAAAAATCTAAAAATCAAGTTGACATTACCGATAGGTTCACTTAAAGTGAAGAAAAATTAGAGAGACTTTTGTGTTTGAGTAAAAATACTAAAGATAGGAGAGGGATGGGCTATGAGAGTAATAAGACTAGTCCCACTCATGCACAACCTATGGTTAATAAACCAGTGGCTTCAAGAAGCTAATCAAAAGCTTCTCCAATCTGTCATGCATGTGGAATATGGGATAATTGAAATTTGAATGTCTATCTTTTAGACACTCCCAATCCATATCTGGTGCGAACTTTATAGGTAAATTTAAACCTAATGGAAAAATGCTATAGAATATGAGGAACCCTCCTCAAAAGTCTCAAATAAAAAAAGAAATGAGGAAGTTTCCTACTCCTCCCAAAATGACCAGGAGGATGGAGGAATTACTTAAACAAGTTGCCCAACTGCATCTCAAGACAAAAGAAATGATGAATCAAGTAAATCAAGAAAGAGTTCAGTTGACCCCAAAATCCGAATCTCCTAGAAACAACATGCCCGTTAGAGGAGAACATAAGAAAAATTCTATATTTCCTACAAACAGTGTAGCCCTAAAGAAAGTTATAACCAAATGGGTTGTAAAGAACAAATTTAACTACTGTGATGCACATCGCTCTTAAAGATGGCAGTAGTGCAAAATGGTACTTGGATAGCAGGTGCTCGAGACATATGATCGGTGATGGGACCCATTTTTGCAATTATGCCGATTTTGATGGTGGGTTGATCACCTTTGGGGATGGTAGCACCGTTAGAATCATTGGGCGGGGGACAGTTGTTGGGCCAAGCATGCCCAAGATTGAAAATGTTCTCTCCATAGAGGGTTTAAAACACAACCTCTTAATAATATCACAAATTTGAGACAAAGAACATTCCGTGAAATTCTCCAAACTTGTGTGTAAGATCTCAGATCTAATATGAAAATTGATTATGAGAGGTCTTCACACCAGTGATAACTGCTATGTGATTGAAAGCAATTGAGAAATTGTCTTGTCCACTAGATGCCACATGGTTAGGGATAACGAGTTTGAACTTTAGCACCAAAGACTCGGCCATGTTCATTACCGAAATTTGTCTCGCCTAAGCTTAAAAAATATGGTGAGAGGGCTTTCCAAGATTGGAAAAAAGGCCAAAATTGTAAGTGGTGATTGCCAGAAAGGTAAACAAATTAAGGTCGCCCATAAAAAGACAACCACCCTGACCACCTCAAAACCTGTTGAACTTTTACATATGACTTAGTTAATCCCACCATAGTTCAGAGCCAAGGTGGAAAGAGACATTTTTTAGTGGTAGTGGATGATTACTCCAAGTTCACTTAGGTCGTTTTTCTAAGGGAAAAATCAGATACATTTGAAGAGTTTAAAAAACCTGTTAAGCGACTCCAAAATGAAAAAAAGGTATATGATAAACTGAATCAGGAGTGATCATGGTAGCGAATTCGAGAATGATCGATTTTAGAATTGTTGTGATGAATATAGAATTATACATGAAATATCGACACCCAAAACTCCACAACAAAATGGAGTAGTTGAAAGAAAAAATCAGGTGCTTCAAGAACTGGCATCAGTTATGCTAAACAACAAAGAACTAGTTAAAACATTTTAGACCAAAGCTGTAAATATAGCCTACTAAATTATTATTCAATTTCACCTTATACTAAGCTTAAACAAAATAGCGTATGAGTTGTGTCATGGGAAGCCACCGAGTGTTAAGTATTTTCAGGTGTTCGGTAGCAAATATTACATACTTAGAGACTGAAAAAACTTAGGAAAATTTGACCCGAACAGTCATGCTTATAAGGTTTATAATCTTAGGACCCTTACAATCCAAAAATCTGTCAATGTGGTTGTTGATGGCCAACCGCATGACAAAAATAGTCCTGAAGTAGACGTGGATGACGATTTGGGTTCGAACGTGATAGGTAAAGCTGATGATTGGCCTACTTCTCCAAGAGTGTCTCAACCTTTGAGTAACATTCCGATTATCAAGGATCATCCTCTCAATCAAATGATTGAAGATTCGGGTACCAGGGTGAAAAACCGATGACAACTTGAGATTATAAACAATCATCTTTGCTTCACCTTCAAATTATAACTAAAAAATATTATAGAAGCTCTTCAATATGAATATTGGATTGCTGTTATGCAAGAAGAGCTACAACAATTTGATGAGGTGTGGCAACTTGTCCCAAGACCACAAAACTCCAACATCGTTGGAACTAAATGGATATACAAAAACAAGTCCAATGAATCTAGGAATGTTATGAGGAATAAGGCTAGACTAGTTGCACAAGGATACTCACAGATAGAGGGTATTGATTTTGATGAAACATTTGTTTAGGTTGAATGACTAGAGTATGTAAGAATTCTTACGTCCATTGCATGTGCCCTGAAATTTCAATTATTCCAAATGGATGTAAAGAGTGCATTTCTAAATGTACTTGAGGAAGAAGTGTATGTTGAACAACCAAAGGGATTTGTTGATCCTAAACATCCTTACTAAGTATATAGATTGGGGAAAGCACTCTATGATCTCAAACAAGCTCCCTGTGCGTGATATGAGTGTTTAACGCAATTCTTGATAGACCACAAATTTTCTAGGGGGAGTGTTGATAAAACTCTTTTTGTTCAAAAGTATGGAAATGCCTTGCTCATTGCCCATATTTATGTGGATGATATTGTATTTGGTTCCACATGTGAGGACATGGCTCAGGAGTTCACTCACTTGATGCAATCTGAATTCGAGATGAGCATGTTGGGGGAACTAATTTTTTTTTTCTGGGATTACAAGTAAAACAACTCCAAAATGGGATTTTCATATGCCATTCCAACTATGCGAAGGAATTAGTAAAACGATTTGGTCTTGAGTCTGGTCACACAAATCACACACCCATGTGCACCACACTAAAATTATCTAAAGACATAACCGAAAAAAGTGTGGATCAACACTTGTATCGCAATATGATCGAGAGCCTATTCTATCTCATAACGAGCCGACTAGATATGTCATTTAGCATAGGTGCTTATGCTAGGTTCCAGGCCGATTCAAAGGAATCACATATAACCGATGTGAATAGAATAATCAGGTATGTTGTAAGACCCATATCCTAATCCATACTGTTCCGTCGCTTCCCGCGATTCTTCTCGTCAAATTCTAGCAATCCAAGACCTGTAGTCGACGTTGCGCATGACCGTAAGTCGTATCCTATACATTTGAGTCGGCTTAATCTAAGACTTGTATCATTGCGACCGCACCGTCGCCCCGGTTCTAAAGCCGCGACTCATGTACCGATACGATACCCTGACTAAGAGATGTGAGCCAGTGTTTATTTCGAGAAAACGCCGCGCGTTTGCAATCCCAAGAGAATCTCTACAACATGTCATCATCCCATCAATCAATCACCCATCAATCACTTTATGTCAAGTACACATCACCTTTCACCCCATCCCCAAGCAACCACCAAAGTCAACTCCTTTCACCCTCTCTCTTACACCACCTTACATGTCAAGTACCACATCCATCACTCACCTCACCCTTTCAACCATCAGACCCATCCCTCATCTCTCTTACAACTCTCTCTCTGCCTCATTTTCCAACACCAATTTCAAGCAACCAAGAGATCCCACGTCCAAGGTTTCCCATGAGAGAAGAGGTGATTTTGGTGGCCCACTTCCCATCCCAAAAGCTTTAATCCTAGCCATCCATTTCTCATCTCCACCATCAAAGTGAAGCGTAAGGAGATAGGCTATCCAACGGACCAAGAAGATCAAGTGGTGGGTGCTTCCATAGCCTAGTTTTTTATATTTTTAAGATGGGCCAAGTGAGGCCAATCGATCAATGGTTTGGATCTCACTTGGGACCCTAAAATGTGGCTGATGGCCCATCTTGATCATCAATATCATTCCATGATGGGGCCATTCTCCATGGACCCCATCATGATGTTTACTTTCTTACATTAAAGAGGTCATATAGACCGTTCATTTTGGATGGAGAGGAATCTTCACCGTTGATCTTTTGTTTGGAAGGCCCCTATGTAATGGGACCCATTGATGTATGATTGGATGGTTGAAATGGAGGGCCCATAGTGCCGGGGTCCCTCCATCATGCGTGTCCCACTCTTTTACTCTCTCTCTCTCTCCCTCTCCTTTTTAATTATTTTCTTTGTATGTTGATGTGGACATGTGACCCACTTGAATGAGCCCCACCATGAAATATGTATTTTATCCAAGCCCTCCATGAGTGGGGCCCATCTTAGATGTATCATCCATCTTACGGAGGCCCACCTAAACAAAAAAAAGAGAGAGAGAAGAAACGTCCAGCGTCTGGACGCTGGACGTGGAAGAAAAGCACAAATATTGGCTTGATTTTAAGCCATTGGAGTGTGTCACTCAAGCAGGCCCCACATTGATGTATGTATACAATCCGAGCCGTCCATCCTCTTCCCCAACTCATTTTAGGTGTTGAGCCAAAAAATGAGGATGATCCGGGTATCTAGTGGGCCATAGTTCTAAAAATAGTATCATTACCATTGAAATCCACCGAGACTTTTCTTGCACGTTGAAAAAGGGCCGATATTGGTCTTGATAGAATTATTTTGGGCCGTGCAATCTAATGACTGGAGTGGATCCATCAGGTGCGGGCCCCACATATGATAAACCATGATTTTCCACGATTTCAAAAAAATAAAATAAAATCACAAAGCAGCTTCATCTGCTGTTGTCAGACGTCCCAGCAGGCGTGAGGACGGGCGGACGCCAGGGGGTCCCACGGCTGATCATGTGGGCCCCACCTTGATGTTTATTTTCCATCTGACCTGTCCTCAAGGTAGCCCACTCTCTGAGGTGGGCCCTCTCCAAAAATGAGATTCATCCAAAGCTCAGGTGGCCCACACTGTAAGAAACAGTGAGATTGAATGCCTACCACTGAAATCCTTTTTGGGGTCCACAAAAGTTTTGAATCAAGCTAAAATTTATATTTTCTCTTCAACCCGGTCTGCGTGACCTTATCAACGGGTTGGATGACATGTAAACATTATGGTGGGCCCCACATGGGACCCACAGTGATGTATGTGTTTCTCTCCCACCGTCCAGGCGGACGGTGGAGCCCACCTTGATGTATGTGTTCTCTTCACACCGTCCAGCGGACGGTGTGGAAGCCCACTGTGGTATATGTGCTTTATTCACACCATCCAAGTGTGGATGGTGGGACCCACCATGATGCATGAGTTCTATCCTAACTGTCCATCCATTTTGAGAGCTAAAGAATGAGCCAGATCCTTAGCTCATGTGGACCCCCACCATGATGCATATGTTGCACCCAAACCATCTATCCATTTTGGAAAGATCATTGTTTTGGCATGAGCTTAAGAATAAGGCAGATCTATGGTTCAAAAGGGCCCACCTTGGCATGTGTATAGGGCCCATATTGATTAAACTATGGCCATTCATTGAGGCCTACTTTGGTATATATTTAAAGCCCATGGGACTAAGCCCATTTGATACATATAAAGCCCACGGGATTAAGCTCATTTGATGTATATGAGGTGCAAATGGAGTGGCCCATTTAGTACTTTTAAAGCCCATGAGAGTAGGCCCATTTGATATATTTAAAGCTCATGTGTGTAGGCCCATCTGATATATTTAAGGCCCAAGTTATGAGGCCCACTTTGATGTATTTCAAGGCCCATGGGGCATGGACCATTGCAATGTACATAAGGCTCATTGGTGAGGCCCATTAATGCAGCCATTTGATGAATGTAAGGCCCATGTGATACGACCCATTTGATGTATCTAAGGTCCATGGGTCGAGGCCCAATGGGATGTCCTTAGGGTCCATTGTAATGAGTGATTTCCCATGGTTCATGCAATGATATTTATGGCGGGCCGTGCCTTGGGAACAATGATGGTTTGACGTCCACATTGTATGTACAATGTTGGTTAAATGTCCGCATTGTAACTCTCCTTAGGGCCCATTGATAGGCCCATACTCGTTAATATTCATCGCTTTATAACATGCTTAGTATAATCCCATGACTCATGCCTGTACGCATCATATGTATGTTTAATATGAGTAGTGACTGATCATAGCATACGCCATTGGACAAACCGTTTACGAGACTCGTTATGAGACAGAGTGCCCCACATGATCGTGCAGTACGCACTGGATTACTGCATGATTTGACGGTGTGACTCATGCATCTCACATATGTGTGACTTGATCACTGCACGCCCTAACGACATCAGGGCCGTGGCTCCACAGATACATTGTGGATGGCTGTATCGGATACCAGAAATACTTGGTTCTAGCACTGTGGGTACTTAAGATGTCCTTGGGTGAAAGTCCCAGAACCTTGTTGGTACCAGGAGATGCTCCAACGTGTAAACCGAGTGGATACACGAGCGCCTGAGTGTCGAATACCAGTAGGCCGCGTCTCCCACTGTATCGTGGTCGGTTGGAAGGGGGTGTGGCCTTATCTGCCTGAGTGAGGGGGCTATAAGCTAGGCTGAGTTTGACCAGCTCGCAAATGAGTCCGCTATCGACGATCCGGGTAGGTATTGGCAGACTACTGGTCAGGGGATAGTGAGGTCTTTTCTGCTTGCTTGACTGTGTAGCTAGGGAGATGACAGTTACTACGAAGTGTATTAGACCCCGGTGATATCCAGAGGGAAACTGTACTGATATGTGTACATGATGAGTACCGACTTACTTGGATTGCATTTCGTATATGACATTCGGTTATGTAGGCCTTGCATTACATCGGTGTGGCCGATGACATTCATATCTTGCATTGCACGGCCTTGGTATGGCCGATAGCATTCATGCCTTGCATTACATAGCCTTGGTATGGTTGATTGTGTTCATGAACTTACCGCATACTTCCGCACTACTCTGATATTGTACACTTGGCGTTTGCCTGGCGCACACACTTACACGACCCTCTAAGCTTTTGTAAACTTATGCACGACAGTTGCGTTCAGGTAGCGTTGGACAGTAGCAGTGCTGAAATAGGAGTGCGTATCAGGACCTTTTGGAGCTTTTTAATCACCTTGTATTTCCTTTTCCGCATTGTACTTAAAGTTTTTGATATAGTGGATATGTGGTGATGTTGTTTTGTGACTTGGTTATGCTTGTGGTTATGCTCCATTACAAAAAAAGATTCATTCTGAAAATCCTCCATGTAGGATCCCAGGATCGAAATCTGGCATTTGATTATTAGGAGCAGAGAATGGGGCACTACGAAGGCTGTCGGCACCGGATTCGGCAATCGGGATTCATTTGAATCTAATTTTTTGGGTTTGGGGCATGACATATGTGGCTGGGACAAAGATTTTGGCCTCTAGTACCTTTTTGACACTTCAACTACTACTGTCGGGTATTCAGATGCTGACTGGACTGGAAACATGGATGATAGAAAATCGACCAGCGGTGAATGTTTTTATATCGAGAACTGCTTGGTGTCTTGGCACAGTAAAAAGTAAAATTCCATCTCTTTATCAACTGCTGAGGCCGAATATATAGCAATAGGTAGCTGCTGTGCCCAGCTTCTGCGGATGAAGCAAATGTTGATGGATTACGGAATTGAGCAAAATACAATGACATTATTTTGAGACAATATCGGTGCCATAAATATTTTTAAGAATTCGATTCAACATTTAAGAACTAAGCACATAAACATCAAACATCACTTTACATGAGAACTTGTTGAAGAACATGTTATCTCATTGGATTATGTGCCCACGAAAAGGCAACTTGTTGATATATTAACAAAGCCCTTAGACGCAAATAGATTTGGAGATTTCTAAAAGTCCATTAGTTTATGTGCGATATATGTAACCATCGACTTATAAGGAATTAATGTCATATTCGAGGAATTATAACCTCATCAAACTTTTTTTTTTTTATGTATAAATTATTTTATTTTATTTTTAATGCTTTTTTTTTTTAAATTTCGTGTCATTAATTGAGTATAGAAATGTTACTATTAAAGATCTATATTTTGTACATCTCATAATTAGAATTGAAGCATGCAAAAATAAAAACATCTAGTTGTCCGTCTAAGCTTTGATGGCACACTCGATGCCATCGAAGCAGTGCCTTCGATGACATTGAAAAAAGTTCAAAGACATCGAAGGAGGTTTGATGTCATCGAACAGTCGATGACATTGATATAAACAAGGGCTTGCAGAAACATATTTCATTTGATTTTTCGATTTCCTTTGCTCTCGCATTGCCCCTTTGCCTCAAGTATCTTTTTATCCTCCAAATCACTGATTAAGTGAAGAGATCCCTTCTTGGTATCCTAGATCGTGTTTATCTCTCGCGATAAGATAAATTGATGATTCATTTTTATCATTTTTGTTTCATATTCTATCAAATCCATCTGTTCTAGCTTATTTCCATCTAGAGTGCCGTTTTTCCTTGATTCTTCACTGATCCAACATACGCAAAGACAAATGGGAGGCTTTGGCTTAGGGGGAGTCTTTTAGATCCCAAAGGGTGAAGAAGCTCTCCCCACGACGGGCAGATAGGGCAAGGCGGCAAACCCCATTGCCTTTTCCATCCATAAAACAATCAACTCATCAACCACAACCTACTCTACCATGGCTTGGCAATATAGTGCTTAAGAAATATAAAGGGCATAAGGTGATTCAATGTAACACCCTAAATTTTCATTACCCGAGTACATACCCGTGCCCAAGAATTTCGAGTGTTGATAATGTAAAAATTGGATGCTTCAAATTGCACATTGTTTTTATTATTATTTTTTTTTTAATTACATCTAGTTACATTCACGAGAGTAAAATTAACTGTATTAATTATTTGAGTAAAAAGCATCCAACTAATCTTCAAATGCCTTCTTAATGTGAACTTATTACATCATCTTAATGTAAGCAGTGAAAAATATATAAACAAATAAATTTTAGTGTCATTCTTCTTTTTTATTCAAATGTATCTTTTGCAGACTGATCATCATCTGTATCGTAAACCTATAATTCACCAACAACATCTGTATGGCTGGAGAGGGTCAATGCCCTACTCATAGTGATAGTTATCCTTTATGATTAACAATAATTCAAGAGATTCATAAGAATAATGTGAGGGTTCAGATACGTCTTGTACTCCACCACTATGAGTGGTATCAATATGCACAACCAATAAACATATGAATGCATGCCTAGCATAGTGTGTGTGGTCCATCATATATAGTGTTCATCACAATGTGGAATATAGTTCATACAAAGCCCGGCTCGCCTCGCATCTCATACCACAAAGATTCGTCAGCGTGGCCAACGTTAATATGGATTTATGCGAATATTTTAAGGTGACACAACAACATGATTGGAAGATTTACGTGACAAAATTTATTCATGGAGTGACTATTTACGACATTCAATCCGGAGAAGTGATGTAACATGTATTGCGGTTTACTTACATCAATTGCAAACCACTACCCAACCAACGGGATTACTTGCTGACCAAAAGGGCCGCTACTCGAAATGCATTACGTCAACGATAATATATATGAACCCACTATATATGAGGCCTATAACTGTTCAAAACCCCAAGTGTAGGGTCACGATGTAGTAATAATCTGGGTGAGACCGAGGTCGAATCCACAGGGACTAATCTCGTGAGTATTCTAAAAGCAACTAGAAGAAGAAGTAAAAAAAGATGAAAACCTAAATCTGAAAGTATAGAGAATAATTGTGAAAAACTTAAGAAATTCAAAGGTGGGAAACTAGGGTTTCTAAGGATCCACTTGTAGAGATTAGGGAGATCTATGCTTGATTCATGAACACAACTGGAATCAGAGTCCCATCTTACCCAATTGGAAGATATCTCAGTAAAATCAAATCTAAACTTCCTTTGACCTAATCCTCAATGGATGAAAGGTGCAAAAACTAGAAGTGATTCCATCACAAAACCATGCCCATGAGACAATGACTCACAACAGGATTTACCAATCCCATAATCAATCCGAGAGAATTGTGAAAGTCAAGGAGGATTCCATCATCTAACCATGCCCATGGGACGATGGTAAACAATAAGATTTCTTAATTTTATAATCTCAATATATGAAAAGAACATACTCAAAGCTATTGCAGATTTATTGTAATTTGAGTTACAACAAACCATGAAAAACTGAAAGTATTTCTTATAATCAAACTAGAATCAAAGATAGTTTAACTTAAACATGAATTAAAGCAATAGAAAACATCCCATCACCCTACAAGCTTCACCTCTTAGCCATAACTAAGAGGTTTAGCCAACCATAGACATGATTGAACTAAAATCTCCAGAAGAAAACATGAAAAACTAAGGAATAAAGGAAGAAAAACCCTTGGCGACGGCCCTCCACCCTTATGCTTTGTTGTTCTAAACCCTAAATGATGCCAAAGGGTGCCCTAGGGTCCCCTATTTATAGTTTTAAGGCTTAAACTTTCGCACCGACTTGGAAATATCTAGAAACTGCCTCAAATTTACGTAGTCCGGAAAAAATCTGCAACAGTTCAATATGTATCGAAGGGTATTCGATATGTCCTTTGATATGTATCAAAGGTCTTTCAATATGATTGAAAAAGGTCCAAAACTGTCCAGTGAGTTTGGCTAAAAAATCTTACAATTTTTGATACATATCGAAGGTCTTTCGATATGTATCGAAGGTGATTTTGGTAGTTTTCCAGAAATTGACTTTTTGGGTCTCAGAATCTGTTTTCAGGACAATTTTCAGGATTACTTGTCTGTGCTTCAAGTTTTCGATTTTCATCCTTCATCACTTGGTTTCCTTGGATCTTTGGCGTATGAATTCTTCAATCTTGGTATCCTAAGATCCATCTTTGGCTTTGGTCATTCTTGAACGTTAAATCCATACTTTTAGCATCCTTTTTCATCTAAGCTCTTAAATTCACCTTGCAACACAAACATAATTAAAATAGGACATTAAACATTATCATATTCATAAAATTAAGTAATAAATGGTGTCCAATATGCAATATTTGACCCTCAAAACAATCCCTAATTAGTATTTTGCTAGTCCCGAGCAAAGTATGCAAAAAATAAGTTTTAATGCGTAATGAAAGTGCACCTACTAGTGCCCTTGTTTGTCAATTACGATGTAAGTTGAGTCAGTCAGACTAAAATGCCTAACAGGAAGATCAATTCAAGCGTCTGCCTTAACTGGATGTGTGGAAGCTCGCCATAGGTAAATCATAGCCTCACATCCCTTGTCCCAAAACACCAGGTGATTAAAACCCTTAAAAACAACTTAGAATATATGAGGGTTTTTGGGTAAGTGAACCTTTTCAAGTAGCAGAAAATCTGTAAGTTTGCTTGCCCTATCGATTGTATCGATACACCTGTTGAGGGTCAAATATTGTATATCAGACCCGGTTATTACCTAGATTTATGAACATAATACTGTTTAAGGGAATATTTTAACCATGTTTTTGTTATAGGGTGTAATTAGGAGCGTTGGCTGAAAAAGAGTATTAAAAGTGTTGATTTGACGCTCCGAAGTCACCAAAGGACAGGACAGACTCTAGAGGACTAAGATCAACGGATTTATACACTAGGGATCCGAGAAAATCAAGCCATTTATGTTAAAGATGCCTGAAATTGGTCTAGATTGCAAGATCACAAGGTTCCCACCATCCGTTTGGCTCGAAACTTCATATATGGGTTGAGAATTACAAATTAGCCGTACACGTCAAAATTCATCTCTTGGATCAGTGTATAAGTGACCTGATGGGCAAGATCAGATAATAACCATTAAGAAAGCATCTTACACATCCTTGAGAGATCGGGACCCAAACTGAACCAATGAAAAGAGTAGAAAAAACGGTAAATATTCGTCAAATTTCACTTCTTTTGGATGGTGCAGTTAGAAGATACTGACGACAGAAATTATAATAAAAGAGAATGACAAATCTGTAAATATAGATATAACCATGCATGCCTCTGTTCACCTAATAGATTCAACAGTGAGTGTCAATTTCCAGTTGCTCAGATGGTGTGGGCCACCTGATCTACGAAACTTCCTCATCTTTTACCCCACATCATAACATGGTGGGACAAAGACGGTGAACGAAGTGGATTACTTACTAAACATCATAGTGGGCCCCACTTGATTTTTTACAATGTTACTTAACTCGACAGGTGGTTACGTGGGATTTTCAATTATGTTGTGGCCCACCATATGGACATCCAAATGGTTGATCTTAACTGTCCAACCTGACTGGACAAGGGTTTTAACAAAACCCTAGTTATTTTCATACATACACTCATGCATGTATGGTCACAGAAACAATGGAAATTCCTTTACGTCAGTTGATGGTGTGGCCCACCCAAGAATCGAATTCAAATCAGATTTTGGCTCATGGCATAAATCGACCTCACTAATCCGGTGGATGGCATGGATTTTTAAAAATTCAGTAGAAGTGGGCCCAACCTATTTTTTTGAACAAAACCTCCCAATAGAGACCTTGCTGTCATGCGAAACCTACAGTGACGGATGCTGATTTTACTAGTGGGCCCTACTCATTGCCCGGTTCGATGATCCGAACCGTTCACCTGTCCCATAAGATGGCCAAGACCTTAACCTAGATGCCTGTATATTTTCATGCAAGAAAATGTGCGAAGATCTCAGCCGAATAGAAGATTGACGGTGAATTGAAAAGTTTGGTGGGCCACACCTAATCCAAGCCAAAACAGACCATGCCTGACTGGTTTTTCGAGGAGAATTCAATGAACGGCACTGATTCTTCAAACACTAAGGAATGTAGTCCCCACAGCTAACGCAGAATCAGTCTTTCGGATTCTTTGCGCGGGCTCTGTTTAGGAAGTCCGGAGAAACCCAGATTTTGTAGGCTGTTGTGCATCCATAGAGAGGGTCGGATGGCCAATCCGAACCATCCAAACACCAGAGAAATGGGCCTTCAACCCCACCATGCAGTCAGATTCCAAGGTCAAGACGTTCACTGTCCCAAAAATCACTCCAAAAACAAGACTGTTTGCGGTTTCACTGCACAAAGTGCGAAAGCATTACGCATGCAACAGGAAGCTCTTCACCGCCTATTGCTGTTGCGTAAAGAATTCCAGCTAGGTCGGTTCTCCAAACTGACTTCCTTACCGCCCCTAGCAGCTATAAAGAGGAGAAAAATGGAGGAGGAAAGAAGAAAAGGAGGGCTCGGCTTGGGTTAGACGTGGAAGACAGAGGTTGTTTCATTTTTTTTAATTATTTTTATTTTTTCTTTTCTTTTGAGATATAGTTCAGCCAATTCATGGCTGGCTAATCCTCTTAGCTAGGGCTAAGAGGTGAAGCTTGTAGTGAGATGGGAGAGTTTATTTTATTATTTTTGTTTAATTTATGAACTGAACTAATGTTGATTTTAGTTTAAGTAATGAGAATGTTTTTAGTCTTTAATGGTCTGTTGTGACTGAAATTATAATGGGTCTGCAATGGCTTTGAGCATGTCTCTTCTCTTTTATGTTTATGACGTCAGGAAGCCCTGTTGTTCACCATAGTCTCCTGGGCATGGTCGGATGATGGTACCCTTCTTAACTTTCATACATGTGATTGGTTGGTAATTAGTTTAATTCTGTTGTTTGCCATAGTCTTTTGGGCATAGTTTGGTGATGGAATCCATTCTAATTCATATACCTTTCATCTCTTTGAAAACTAGATCAATGGCAGTTCAGTAAATTCCATAATTCTTAAAGCAGGCATAAGATCTCCCTGATTTCTACAAGTGGATTCTCTGAATCCCTGGTTACCCTTCTCTGATATCTCCTTGGTTTAAGATTAATTAACCTAGAAATTATTTCACAATTGCTACTTGATTTAGATTCCACCTTATTCTAGTTCTAGTTCTAGTTAGTTTTAGATAACGTACAGTTTCAGTCCTTTGGGATTCGACCTCGGTCTTATCGAGTTATTACTACATCACAACCTTGCACTTGGGGAGTGAACAACACCTTTCGATATGATCGACCTGCTCTGTCGATGTCCTCGACACTTAATCGATACTATCGAAAAGAGGACTAAAAGTGTCCAACAAATGCATACCATCTGGATAGATTTATCGATATATCGACACATCTATCGATATCATCGATATTCAAACATCGAGTCCATCGGAAGTGGCTTGATAATATTGACAGGTAGAATTTCGGCGCTCCTGTTTTTCTGAAAAAAATTACTATGAGCTTCGATATATTGATGACTGTTCCGATTTAATCCGAATTCAAATATCGATCATATCAAAAGTCATTCGATCATATCGACAGTGGATGCATATTTCTTCTAGCAAATATTTCAGGATGTTCTAAACCTTGATTGGGGGCCACTAGAGGAAATTGATATTCTTATGTCGATGCTATCGAGTCCTGGTCGATTGGATCGAGTCTGGGCACAAACTGTCCAGCGTGCTTATAGGTAAATCTATACGATTTATCGATCCTGCAGACACGGTCTCGATATCATCAACATTCAAATTTCGATGACATCGGTTGACCCTCGATCATATCCTATAAAACCTGAAATATTTTGGTTAGTCTCTCTCATTCTTCAAGTGTCTTGATGAAATCGGAGTTCAAAATCCGATAACATCGACATAAGTATCGATCTCATCGATCAGATGGAACTAGGCTTCAAAAGCGTATGACTTTTAAATTTATGTTATCGAGCGGACAATCGATCCCATCGAGAGTATACGCTCGATGATATCGACCATGCTCGATGTCATCGAACTCAATCATAAATATGACCATTTTATATCCGTTACAACCTTTTGCCTATTTAAAGAGAGACTTGTTCATATTGCTGGTAGAGAAAGAAGAGAGTGCTTTTGTGTGTCTTACCTTCAGGTCATATACCCAAAGCCCTTTCTCTCACGGGAGTTCATCTTCCAATCCACTCTCATTTATTGACATTCAATAGAGTGGATTGAGAAATGAACTTCCGCATTCAAGGATCCTTCAGCAACTATCTTAATAGTATATCTTTTAGCTAGGATGCCTTAAATGAATAGAAGACGAGAATCACTCTATCTTCCTTATAGAAAAATTCTCAGAGAGTGGATTTCCGTCCTAACCTTGACCCAACCCGAAACCGAATACTGGTATATCTTTTATGTTGCGGATCAAGGGAGCTGAAGACTCTTCAACAACAAGAAGGAGATCTTCATCACTGTGCAAAAATGGACTCATCAACTTATCTGTAAGTACTTAGAATCCAGAGGACACTTGTGATCATTCCTTTCTAGGATTGGGTCTTAAGTGTTGTTCACCCTTTGAAGTCCTCAAAAGAGGCCTCCGACGGGAGTGTACGCTGTGGGTGCATTGTGTGGACCCTTTCTCTGTGGAGAGGATAAACATCCAGGTGCGTTGTGTGGACCCTTACTTTGTGTGGGCATAAACATCTAGTTAGGAGTGCACCAGCAAAACTCCAGGGTTAGAGGTGAACCGAGTAGAAACCTCCGTATAAAGGTTAAAAGTGAACATGATTTAAAACCTTAGGCTTGAGGTGAACCCTGGGAAGCCTCCTTAGTGAAATCCAATACACTCAAGGGATGGGTGTGACAGCCGGGAGTGAAGTAGATAAGTAGTCGAACCACTATAAAAATGACTGTGTTTGTGATTGTTATTATTTTTCATTGTGTGATATTTCTAACATGCTCTTATATCTAATTATTTAATATCACACCTTATATACACACACAGTCATATCCATCACAACTTATATGTAACTTATTTATTTTTCAAGAAGTTTGTGATTGGATCCTCCACTAGGCTTGGAAGCCAGTGGACTTACATTCGAGTAATCCTGATAATTGTATATCTGATAGGATTAGTGCAATAGGATTTTAAATATACCATAAAACTTTAAAAAATCCTATTCACCCCCCCTCTAGGACATATTGGCATATTTCTACTTCAACTCAAGCGGTCTTCACCGTTATTTCAATTGGTATCAGAGCGGGTCTCTCTTTAAGGGCTTTATTGCCTAGAGAGTGATCTTGACTGAAAAGGAATCATGCTCAAAAAGGTCCGAGAGGATGTGATAGATCATAACAATTACCTTGTAATCCATACTGCTCTGAAAGCTGACAATAGTTCAAAGTGGTATCTTGATAGTGGATGCTCCAGACATATGACTAATGACCAAACTCATTTCTGTGAGTACTCAAACTTTGATGGAGGATCGGTCACATTTGGAGATGGTAGTTCAGCAAAAATTATTGGACAAGGGGCAATAACTATACCGGGTCTTTCAAAAATCAAACATGTTCTCTGTGTAGAAGGTTTGAAACATAATCTCCTTAGCATTTCTTAAATCTGTGACAAGGAACATCTTGTCACCTTCTCGAAAGATGTGTGTAGAATTTTAGATCACATAGGAAAATCCCTCATAAACTGATTGCGCACTAGTGATAACTGTTATATCATAGAAAGTGTAAATGAGGATGTGATGAATACAAAGTGTAACATGGCTTTGAAAAATGAATCCAAATTATGGCATCAAAGGTTGGGACATGTTCATTACCGAAATTTAGCTAAGCTCAGCTCAAAAAATTTGGTTAGAGGTCTTCCCAAGATTAAAAAAGAAGAAAAAGTTGTGTGTGGAGAATGTTTTAAAGGAAAACAGATAAAAAATGGATACAAAAAGACAATCACCATAGCAACAACAAAACCATTAGATTTACTGCATATGGATCTAGTTGGCCCAACCAAAGTAGAAAGCCATGGAAGGAAAAGGTACTTCCTTGTTATAGTTGATGACTACACCAGATTCACTTGGGTCGCATTTCTTCGGGAAAAATTGGATGCTTTTGAAGAATTTGTAATCCTGGCCAAACGGTTTCAAAATGAAAGAGGATATGACATCAATCGTATTAGATGTGATCATGGTGGAGAATTTGAAAATGAAAAATTTAAAAAATACTGCAATGAGAAAGGAATTCATCATGAATTCTCAGCCCCAAAAACCCCACAGCAAAATGGAGTTGTTGAAAGGAAAATTCGTGTGCTGCAAGAGATGGGGTCAGTCATGCTAAATGGAAAAGATATGGCAAAAAGTTTTTGGGCAGAAGCTGTCACTGCACCATAAATAGAGTATATCTTAGAGCAGGTCTGAACAAAACTCCATACGAACTATGGTATGGAAAGGCACCTAGTGTGAAATATTTCTGAGTTTTTGGGAGTAAATGTTATATTTTAAGAGATAAAGATCACCTAGGAAAATTTGAGCCTAAAAGTGATGAAGGTATCTTTCTAAGGTATGCCTTGAATAATCGTGCGTATAGAGTATACAATCTAAGAACCCTGACTATTCAAGAGACAGTCAATGTAGTAATTGATGATTATCTTCATGATGAGGAGAACCCTGCAAATGAATTGGAAGATGATGTAGACTCATGCATTCTAGATAAATCGGAGAACAAAATCCCAGCACTAAATGAACCTGGACCGTTCTCTGAAATACCCATCGTGAAGGATCAACCACGGAAACAAATCATTGGTGATCCAAATGATGGTGTAAGAACTCGACGACAGATAGAGAATATCTACAGTCATTTCTTCTTTACCTCAAAAATTGAACCTAAAAATGTTATGGAAGCTCTTCAAGATGAACACTGGATAAATGCCATGCAAGAAAAACTTTAACAATTTTAAAGAAATGAGGTATAAAAATTAGTTCCCAGACCAATCGACACAAATGTCATTGGAACCAAATGGGTTTTCAAGAAAAAATCCGATGAGTTTGGAAATGTGATCAGAAATAAAGCAAGGTTAGTCGCCCAAGGATACTCACAGATAGAAGAGATTGATTTTGATGAAACATTTGCCCCTGTTGCTCGTCTCAAATATATTAGAATTCTCATGGCCGTTGCTTGCGCATTAAAATTTAAACTGTTTCAGATGGATGTTAAAAGTACATTTCTTAATGGAGATCTTGCTGAAGAAGTTTATGTAGAATAACCTAAAGGTTTTTCAGATCACAAGTTCCCTCATCATGTTTATCGTCTGGATAAAGCTCTGTATGGTCTCAAACAAGCACCCCGTGCATGGTATGAATGGCTGACAAAATTTCTGTTAGATCATGATTTCTGTGGAGGCAGTGTAAATAAGATACTTTTTACTCAAAGAACAAAGAACTCTTTGCTTATTGCGCAAATCTATGTGGATGACATAGTGTTTGGATCAACATGTGGGGATGAGGCACACAAATTCGCCAACCTCATGAAATCAGAGTTTGAAATGAGTATGGATGGTGAATTAAACCTTTTTTTAGGGCTGCAAGTCAAGCAACTACCTGATAGCATTTTCATAAACCAGACCAAGTATACAAGAGATTTGGTGAAAATATTTGGGCTTGAGTCAGGTCGTACCTATCACACGCCTATGAGTACCACTCTTAAACTCTCCAAAGATATTAATAGCAAAAGTGTGGACCAACATCTTTATTAAAGCATGATTGGAAGTTTATTGTATCTCACAGCTAGTCATCTAGATATATCCTTTAACGTGGGAGTATGTGCTCGATATCAGGCAGATCCTAAGGAATCCCACCTAACAGTTGTTAAAAGGATTATCAAATATATAGCTGGGACTACCACCTTTGGTCTATGGTATCCATATGAAACATCCACCATCATTGCAGGTTATTCTGATGCAGATTGTGCTGGAAATTTAGACGATCGAAAATCAACAAGTGGAAGATGTTTTTATATTAGTAACTGTTTGGTCTCCTGGCAGAGTAAAAAGTAAAATTCAATCTCGTTATCCACTGCAAAGGCTGAATATATAGCTGCAGGTAGCTGTTGTGTGCAACTCCTATGGATGAAATAAATGCTATTGGACTACGGGATAACATAGCCTACAATGAGTCTTTTATGTGACAATACAAGTGCTATAAACATCTCAAAAAATCCTTTTCAGCACTCTCGGACCAAGCATATTGACATCTGTCATCATTTTATCCGAGAACTTGTTGAAGAAAAGATCATTGCATTGGATTATGTAGCTACCGAAAAACAGCTTGCTGATATTCTCACAAAGCCTCTTGACACCAAATAATTCCGTGATCTTTAAAAATCCATTGGCATATGCTCTCATTGATAAGTATCTTAGGAACAATGGCTCACATAGATACATTTAAAGTCTGAGATATTCCTGGCCACACCGCTAAGTGAGCAAATGTCAAAATTTTCATAGTAGTGATACTATCCATACTACCTTCGATTACATCATCGATGCCATCAAAATAGTATATCGATCCAATCGACAGTTGTTGGAAATACAATGCTTCAACCATAAATTCCTTCCCACAGTGAAACTGCATTCAATTGTCTTCTTGATCTCCAACAACCATTCGCACAACTCTTGATAGAAGACATAAAGATGCTATCAATAACTGATCGATATGATCGATAAGGGTGCTATATTAAGCAAAGAATTCATGAGGATTCCTAATACTTCCTTTCCAGCCTTTCATCTCTTCACCATGATCAAGGGAAAAGGAAAGTCGTCTCTCCATCCTCTGAAATCTAAGAATGTACCATCGGAAACTAGCAGGCATCAACTTATGGAAGGACATCCATCTGCTATCGTTGAACATATTGTGCTTAATAGTGCCATAGAATCATTTGGTGTGGATCTACTTCTGGAAGTAATCGGTTGGCAGAATATCCTCAATCTTGGAGGATTATATCAGATAGGGGTGATTTGTGAATTTGTCAATCACTGTCATATCATTAGCAATGATTCCCCTAACATTCGGATTAACTTCACGCACCACTCAAAACTGATCACTCCAATCACCTTGGCTCATCTTCTTGATTTAGAGGTCACTCAAATTCCAGTGATTAACAGAAATCTCAACGGTTTGGGTGTATGGGGAGAAGTAAATCATGCACTCTGTTAAGGCACGACCGTTCCGCGGAATGATGAAAATCTGCTTTATGTCAACTGTCTAGGTCCCACGTTCAAAATTCTTCATAACATTCTTGCGTCTAATGTATATCCCTACGATATCAAAGGGGATCATCTTCCTCCTTTTGTGATTAATATACTCTATGATATATATCAAGAAAATCAAGTCTGTCTGCCAACTCTTTTCCTCAAGCAAATCATTCGTATAATCCAAGGAAATCATCGGGAAACACTGTTCTTCCCTGTGCTCATATGCAAACTGGCACATCATGTGGGCCTACCTGCCACCTCTGATATAGTATATTCTGAAGAATGGCTTGACGACAATGCAACACTGATGGCATAACAGTTGTGTCCTCCTTTATCTAGGCCAAGTACTTCCATTCCAAGGGCTGTTCCATATGCTTCACCGTCCAATCGGCCTATACATACAAGGTCAAATCCCACGCCATTGCAAAGTCCTAAATCAATTACAAATCGTCAATCTTATCATCTCGAACGTCATCTGCTAAACAGGATGACAGGGATGGAAGACCGATTGCACCTCTGTGAACGGCGTCTTACTGCAATTGAAGATAAAGTCGACATTCTCCAGCAAACCACTCAGCAAGTGGTGGATTTGCTCGCGCATCATCCTTCTCAGAGACATTAAGCAAATGTAGTACTTCTTTGATTATCTAGTGCATTTGATGTTGTGTTATTTTGGATAATTATACTACTGCTGTATGTGGCAATATATTTTTTGGATACTGATTGAATATGGCTACATATAATTCTATTCTATTTGCCATAGTGATATATGATGTCCCCTGGTTGGATAGAGTTTCTACTATGAAATGCATGTGATTTTCATGATTATCTCACCTGACCTATTTAATATGCATTCTTATTTTCTCATGATGATGTATGATTTACAATGATCTCATCTTTATACATCATCTATCTGATACATCATCTATCTGTCTGTAGTTCTCCCATATGCTTAAAATCTTCAGTCAATATCACTTGTTATGCCTTTGCCAATGACTGACAAAAAAAAGGAAAAATTTAGAAACACCCCATGTGGAAAATTGGATATCTGTTCTTATATATTGCAGGTGTAAGGGGAAGCAGCTGCACCAAGAAAGGAATTTTTACAGTAAGGGGGAGTAAATTATGGTTGTGTACATGAACGTGTTAGAATTTGTAAAATTGTGTAATCACATGTACACATAATTTAGGATATATCTTTCTAGATATTTTCCTAGGGTGTTTTGGGTATTTTGTCACGTAATTGACAAAGTGGGAGATTGAAAGTGCACCTACTAGTGCCCTTATTTGTCAATTACGATATAAGTTGAGTCAGTCGGACTACAACGCCTAACATGAAGATCAATTCA
Source organism: Magnolia kwangsiensis (assembly GCA_037074715.1). NCBI lineage: Eukaryota > Viridiplantae > Streptophyta > Magnoliopsida > Magnoliales > Magnoliaceae > Magnolia > Magnolia kwangsiensis. The sequence continues at coordinate 132,582,190 of CM073574.1, forward strand.
AGCGTCTGCCTCAACTAGATGTGTGGAAGCTCGCCATAGATAAATCATAGCCTCACATCCCTTGTCCCAAAACACCAGGTGATTAAAACCCTTAAAAATAACTTAGAACATATGAGGGTTTTTGGGTAAGTGAACTTTTTCAAACAGCAGAAAATCTCTAAGTTTTCTTGCCTTGTCGATTGTATCGATACACCTTTTGATATGATCGACCTGCTCTGTAGATGTCCTCGACACTTAATCAATACTATCAATAAGAGGACTAAAAGTGTCCAGCAACTGTATACCATCTGGACAGATTTATCGATATATCGATACATCTATCGATATCATTGATATTCGAACATCGAGTCCATCGGAAGTGGCTCGATAATATCGACAGGTAGAATTTCATCGCCCCTGTTTTTCTAAAGAAAACTACTATGAGCTTCGATATATCGATGACTGTTCCGATTCAATCTGAATTCAAATATCGATCATATCGGAAGTCATTCGATCATATCGACAGTGGGCGCGTATTTCTTTCAGAAAATATTTCAGGATGTACTAAACCTTAATCGGGGGCCACTCAAGGAAATTAATATTCTTATGTCGATGCTATCGAGTCTTAGTCGATTGGATCGGTCTGGGCACAAACCGTCTAGCGTGCTTATAGGTGAATCTATACGATTTATCGATCCTATCGACACGGTCTCGATATCATCGACATTCAAATTCTGATGACATCGGTGACCCTCGATCATATCCTATAAAATATGAAATATTTTGGCTAGTCTCTCTCATTCTTCAAGTGTCGATAGATTGATCTCAGTATCGATGGAATCAGAGTTCGAAATCCGATGACATCGACACAAGTATCGATCCCATCGATCTGTTGACAATAAGTTTTAAAAGCGTATGACTTTTGAGTTTATGTTATCGAGTGGACAATCGATCCCATCGAGAGTATACACTCGATGATATCGACCATGCTCGATGACATTGAACTTAGTCATAAATATGACCGTTTTATATCCGTTAAAACCTTTGCCTATTTAAAGAGAGACTTGTTCATATTGCTGGTAGAGAAAGAAGAGAGTGCTTTTGTGTGTCTTACCTTCAGATCATATACCCAAAGCCCTTTCTCTTACGGGAGTTCATCTTCCAATCCACTCTCATTCATTGACATTTAATAGAGTGGATTGGAAAATGAACTTCCACATTCAAGGATCCTTCAGCAACTATCTTAACAGTATATCTTTTAGCTGGGATGCCTTGAATGAATAGATGACGAGAATCACTCTATCTTCCTTATAGGAAAATTCTAAGAGAGTGGATTTCCGTCTTAACATTGACCCAACCCGAAACTGAATACTGGTATATCTTTTGTATTGTGGATCAAGGGAGCTGAAAACTCTTCAACAACAAGAAGGAGATCTTCATCACTGTGCAAAAAGGGACTCATTAACTCATCTATAAGTACGTAGAGTCCAGATGACACTTGTGATCATTCCTTTTTAGGATTGGGTCTTAAGTGTTACTCACCCTTTGAAGTCCTCAAAGGAGGCCTCCAGTGAAAGTGTACACTGTGGGTGCGTTGTGTGGACCCTTGCTCTGTGGAGAGCATAAACATCCGGGTGTGTTGTGTGGACCCTTGCTTTGTGTGGGCATAAACATCTGGTTTGGAGTGCACTAGCAAAACTCCAGGGTTAGAGGTGAACCGAGTAGAAACCTCTCCATATAAAGGTTGTAGGTGAACCTGATTTAAAACCTTAGGTTTGAGGTGAACCCTGGGAAACCTCCTTAGTGAAATCCGGTACACTCAACGGATGAGTGCGACAGCCGGGAGTAGACAAGTAGTCGAACCACTATAAAAATGATTGTGTTTGTGATTGTTATTATTTTTCATTGTGTGATATTTCTAACATGCTCTTATATCTGATTATTTAAGATCACACCTCATATACACACACAGTCATATCCATCACAACTTATATGTAACTTATTTATCTTTCAAGAAGTTTGTGATTGGATCCTCCACTAAGCTTGGAAGCTAGTGGAGTTACATTCGAGTAATCATGATAATTGTATATCTGATAAGATTAGTACAATAATATTTTAAATATACTATAAAGCTTTAAAAAATCCTATTCACCCTCCCTCTAGGACACATTGGCATATTTCTACTTCAACTCAAGTGGTCTTCACCGCTATTTCACGTAATGTTCGAACCCTTTTCAGAAAACAATCTTTTGTGTAATTAAGAATGAATGAGTAGACTCAAGATGAGAAAATGAATCTGTAAACCTAGAGCCGAACCATATAAGTAATCAATCAAATAAGTTCTTTATCCATTAGGTCAGACCATAGTCCACATATCAAGTTTTTCAACGTGCTCAGTGAAAATACTATCTTTTTAGAATGTTATCCATGCTCACCACTTCAAGATTGGTTGAAAAATCAAATACTGATTCTGAACTTATTCCATTTCCCTTCTCTTTCCAGTTTTTGATTTTATATTGACGATCATTTGTATTCATTCAGTCTTTTCATCTTTTCTCTTTTCTTTCAAAATTTTCAATCTTTTTCAGACTTTTTCAATCTTTTCACCATGCATGACCCTTTTTTGCCGATCTCCTATTTTTTAACTGGTTATTTTCTTCTTTTAAGGTGGACAAAATTCTCCAAAATCGGTTCTCAATATCTTTCAATGATCATCATACTAACAATAAAAATTTTTTAGTACTATTCACCAAAAACAATTTGAATGTCATAATATTCGAACTTCCTCCTAAAAATTTTAGATTAGTTAGTTGCTCCAACTCCAACACTTTCAAAATTCAATTTCTATCTTAACTTCCTACTTAAAATAGTCTTAAATACACAACTTATCGCTTTCCAAACTGATAAACACCAAAAAATTTTCAAATTTTGCTCAAAACTGAGAAAAGACTGATTAGTTTACCTATTCTCCCATCCCCAACCTAAAGTCTACATTATTCTCAATGTAAAAGAAATAAGCATGATTTGTAAAAGAACAATGGAATAGAAAGAGGAAGGATGGAAAGATAATACCTGATGAAGGACTTTTGAAGCTTTTTCTAAAGGAACTCAGCGTGAAGGTGGGTTACCACAAAAATTAATCAACCGAAAAGAAAACTATCCTAAACAGCATAAATCCAACTATCCTAGAATGATGGAAAACAAACTACCGTAGTCCTATGAAAGTGAGAAATCTACCTATACCTCCATCAGACTAGGAGATCAATCCTAGTACACACGATCATTCAGAGGTATGAACATGTCCTCTGAATCAAATTTCTCAACAAATGGCTTTAATTGATGTCCATTTACTTTGAATTCATTGCCATTATTTGGATTTTGAAATCTTGACAGCCCCATGAGGATAGACATTTGTAATAGTGAAAGGACCAATCCAATGAGATCGGAGTTTACTCGAAAAGAGATGTAACCAAGAATTATACAAGAGGACTTTTTGACATAATGTGAATGATTTTTGAAGAATCTGTTAATCATGAAACACCTTCATCCTGTCCTTATAAATTCTCAAGTTCTTATATGCATTGTTTCAAATTTCTTTGAGTTCGTTCAACTAAAGTTTGCATAGCGAGCTAGCGTTGTCCAGATTAAAATTTAGATTTTTAATCACCTAGTAGGCTCCATATTCCAACTCCATAGGCAAGTGACAAGCCTTCCCATAAACAAGTCCAAAGGGAGACATTCCAATAAGGGTCTTAAATGCAGTATGGTAAGCCCATAAGGCATCAGTCAATCAGATTGACCAATCCTTACGGTTAGGGTTAACCGTCTTTTCAAAGATGTGTTTAATTTTTCTGTTAGAAATATCATCTTGCCCACTTATTTGTGGGTGGTATGGAGTGCTCACTTTGTGATATATGTTATATTTCTTCATTAAGTTCGCAAATGACCTATTACAAAATATGAACCTCCATCACTAATGATGGCTCGAGGCGTTTTGAACTAGGAAAGGATGTTTTCTTTTTAGAATTTAATGACCGTTTGATGGTCATTGTTCTAGCATGGAATTGCTTCAACCCATTTAGTGACATAGTCTACGGCATGCAAAATATATAAATTTTTGAAGGATTGGGGAAATGATCCCATGAAATTGATGCCCTAATAATCAAATGCTTCAATGATCAAAATGGGGTTCAGAGGCATAATATTTCAACGGGACAACGCTCCCAATTTCTGACAATGCTCACAAGCTTTTCCAAACTCATGAGTGTTCCTGAACATAGTGGGCAAGTAAAAGCCACATTGCAGAATCTTGGCCGTGGTCTTTTTAACAGAAAAGTGATCACCACAGGCTTGAGAGTGACACTTTGGTGTTCATTGTCTGGAACACATCTTCTTAGATTTGGTCTGGGTAATATTTAAATAAATATGGATCATCCTAGAAGAACTTATGAACCTCGGCGAAGAATTTCTTCTTATCTTGCGTAGTCCAATGTGTCGGCGTGAAACCTGTAGTAAGATAATTAGAAATATCAACAAATCAAGGTGAATGAGAGACTTGAACAATTGTTCGTCAGGGAATATGTCATTTATAAGTGTCGTCTCAAGGGAATCAGAGAGATCAAGGCAGGAAAGATGGTCAGCCACTGCGTTCTCTACTCCATTTTTATCTTTTATTTCCAAATTCTTAAAGTAGGAGAATCCATCTAATCAGGCGGGGCTTAACATCATTCTTAGTAAGAAGATACTTGAGCGCTGCACGATCTGTGTAAATGACGATCTTGGATCCGATCAAGTAAAACCTGAATTTGTCCAAAGTGAATACTACGACTAAGAGTTCCTTTTCTGTAGTAGAGTAGTTCACTTGGGCATGATTTAGAGTTTTACTTGCGTAATGAATAACATAGGGCTTCTTTTCTTTTCTCTGGCCTAAAACCGCCCTAAGAGCATAATCAAACGCGTTTGCACATAAGTTCAAAAGGAAGACTCGAGTAGTGTAGCTGCATGATAGGTGCAGTGGTTAACATGCCCTTAAGCTTAGTAAAAGCTTCTTGGCATTGCTCGATCCACTCGTATGGTGCATCCTTTTGAAGTAGATTACATAGAGGACGAGAGAGGTAACTAAAGTTCTTTATGAATCTTCTGTAAAAACTGACGTGTCCTAGGAAGGATTGCACGTCTCGTATGTTCTTGGGTGAAGGTAGGTTAAAGATAAAATCAATTTTATCCTTATCTACCTCGATTCCTTTGGACGAGATGATATGTCCAAGGATAATTCCCTTACGAACCATGAAATGACACTTCTCTCAATTCAGTACCAAGTTCTTTTCCTCACATCCCTTCAGCACATTTTTAAAAATTTCTAAGCATTTGCTGAAGGATGGACCAAAGACCAAGAAGTCGTCTATAAAGACCTCTAGATATTACCTCACCATGTCAGAAAAAATACTCATCATACATTGCTGAAAGTTGGCGGGAGCACTACACAGTCCAAATGGCATCCTTCAGTAAGCAACGGTGCCAAAAGGACATGTGAACGTGGTCTTTTCTTAATCTTCAAGGGCAATCTCAATTTGATTGTAGCCCAAATATCCGTCAAGGAAATAATAATAGGAATGACCAGCTAACCTTTTTAAAATCTAATCAATGAAGGGCAAAGAAAAGTTGTCCTTCCTTGTGTCGGTATTCAATTTCTTGTAGTCAATGCACATTCTCCAACTAGTAGTAACTCTAGTTGGCACGAGTTTATTGTTGGCATTAGTTACAATGGTGATTCAGGACTTCGTAGGAACCACTTGAGTTGGACTCACCTATGGGCTATCGGATATTGGGTATGTGGGACCCTTATCCTAGTCCATACCGTACTGTAGACTTCTACAATCCTCCCCGTTGAATTCTAGCAACCCGTGACCTGTAATTGGTATTTACGCATGACCCTAATTCATATCCTATAAATCTTAGTTAGCTCGACCCGAGACTCATATCCTTGCGACCGCGTCATCGCCGCGGTTCCAACGCCATTTCTCACGCACCGATGCGATACCCAGGCCAGACGTTGTGGGCCCGTGCATATTTCAAAAAAATGCCACGCATTTGAAAACCTAAAAGAATCAATCAAATCAATCAAATCAATCAAGTATATCCCATTACAACCCATCACTCACCCATACTTCTCTCTTCACCAAGTCAAAACACCACTCCTCTCTCTCTCTCTCATTTTCTCACTCCATTCAAGCAATTCTCAAGGAGAGGAAACGTCCAAGCTTTCCATGAGAGGAGCCAAGTGTGGCCCACTCCCTACCCCAAGATCTCTTATCTTCACCCTTCAAATCTCATCAACTTCCATCAAAGGGAAAGCCAAGGAGTTTAGGAGTCTAAGGAGCCAAGAAGGAGCGAAATCGGTGGGTGATCTAGGATTCTTACCATTGATCTTGATGATTTGAGGACCCACATGTGGTGGGATGTTGAGGGTCAAATATTGCATATCAGACCACATTTATTTTCTAGATTTACGAGCATGATACTGTTTAATGGCTCGTTTTATCGTGTTTATGTTGCAAGGTGATTTTACAAGCATAAACTGCAAAAAGGTGCTAAAAGCTGAGATTTAACTCTCAGAATTCACCAGAGCAAGAGACGGACTCCATGGGACCACGATCGATGAATGTACACGCCAGAGACCTGAGCAAATCACACTACTCACGTTACACGGGTCTGAAAATCATCCAGAATGCAAGATCACAGGGTTCCCACCATCTGTTCGACTTGAAACTTCATACATGGTCTAAGGGCCATAAATTAACCGTACATATCAAATTTTAACCTTTGGATCACTATGAAAGTGCCCCAACTGACAGATCAGCCCATAAACCGTTGATTCTGGGCCTACCTGATATCGGGAACTGCCTCAAATTTGGTCTCGACAGTTTAAACATGGAAACAAAATGAATGGATGGTTTGGATTTCTGAGAAACATCACAGTGGGCCCTGTATATGCACGTGTGCATACACAATGCACACGTATCCGCTGTGCACGAAAAAACCAAAAACGGGTCAGCATACGCTGACCATGTCACGCCCCAAACTCGGAAACCGGGCTCACAAAATTCCCGATCACTGAATCCGGCGCCGACAGCCTCCGTAGAACTCCATTCTCGGCTCCTAGCTCCCATTCACCAGGTTCCGATCCTGGGATGCTACGAGGAGGATTTTCAATGTCAGTTTGATTCGTAATAAGCATAACCAAAGGCATAACCCACAAACAACAACCAAGTACTCCATTACATTTTCACTATGATCAAAAACTTTACAAGTACAATGAGCATGAAGGAAAATACAGTGGTAAAGAATAAAAATTCTAAAATGCTCTGCAACGTGCTCCTGCCTCAGCGCTGCTGCCAACCAACGTCACCTGCATGCAACGGTCGTGCATAAGCTTACAGAAAGCTTAGAGGGTGGTGAAAGTGTGTGCGCAAGGTAGTAATATGAACATGGAATGTCAGAATAATGCGGAATATGCAGATAGAACCATAATATCATGAGCCGTACCAAGGCTTATGTAATGCAAGACATGAATGGTATCGGCCATCCCAAGGCTATGCGATGTGTAATGCAACTCAAGCATACAGATCCTCATTTATGTCCACATATCAATATAGCCCAAAATATGGGATATCACCAGGGTCTAGTACACTCTAAACCAGATTGCCGCCACATCGCGCGCAATAAGGTAAGTGGAAGAAACCACACTATCCGTCTGTCAATATCGGGCGCGACTCGTCGATAGCAGACCCATTCCTCGAGCTGGTCAAACTCAGCCTAGCATTGCCCCCTACTCTTGGGCGGGTAAGGCCGCACCCCCTTCCAACCGACCACGACATAGTGGAGAGCGTAACCGTCTGGTAACCAGCACTTAACGCTCATCTACCCACTCGGTCTAGATGTTGGAGCAACCTCTTGGTACCATAAGGGTTTAGGGACTTTCACCTAGGGATATCTATAGTACCCCATGTAGAATGAGATTTTCGGTATCCAATCCTACCAACTACGGTGCGTCTGTGGAGGCTACGACCCTGATGTCGCTAGGGCGTACAATAACCATAGCACACAAATGCGAAATGCATGATTCACGCTATCTAGTCATGCAACAAATCCTGCGCGTATCGTGCGCTCATGTAGGGCGACACCGCCTAACCGGGAGCCCATAAACAACCTGCCCGAAGGCAAATGCTACGATCAGACAATTCTCACGTCAAGCATACATATGATGCGTATGATCATGAGTCATGAAACTGTACTAAACATGTTATAATAAAATGAACTATCTTACAATGCAGATGGACCTGGACGGCCTATACACAATAAGTACGGCCCAGTAATGGGTCCTAAGGAGATTCGTAATGTGGACATCCAACCAGCATCACACTCGCAATGTGGACGTCAAACCAACATTGCCCCCAAGGCACGATCACCGTAAACATTTAGTCTGTATGGGAATTACACATTGCAATGGACCATAGGTTCCTCCCATTGGGCCTTACATGTATATCAAATGGGTCATATCTTATGGGCCTTTTATTTATCATTTGGGCCACATAAATGGGTCACACCAATGGCTCTATTGTGCATTGCAATGGGTCAAAACCCGTGGGCCTTGGATTGCATCAAATGAGCTTAACTCATGGGTCGAATGGGTCACACTAATTGAATCCCATATGAACGCCCAAAGGGCCTTAACCCTTAGGCATTATATGAGTTCAATGAGCCTAAACCCCTAGGCCTTATGGTACATCAAATGGGCCTAAACCCGTAGACCTTGTATAAACCAGATGGGCCTAAACCCATAAGCCTTAAACAATCAAATGGGCCTGATCATATGGGCTCAAAAATACAACAAATGGGTCCAATTCCAATGGCCTTGGAATACATCAAAAGGGCCTAGTCCTATGGACTTAGAGCATAACAAGTGGGCCTAAACCGATAGGCCTTTTACAAAGCAAATGGGCCTAGCCCATAGGCCTTAAATAGTCCAAATGGGCCTAACCAATAGGCCTTTGCATGCATAACAAAGTGGGCCTAAACCCCTAGGCATTATATGATCTTTACAAGTGGATGGACGGTCTGGGTGCATCACATGCACCATGGCGGGTCCCACTGTCCAGTGGACAGTGCCGATGGAGCACGTACATTACAAGGGGCCCCACCGTCTGCTGGACGGTGAAGGCCACACAATACATATGGTGGGTGCCACCGTCCGCTGTACGGTGGACTAAGACAAGCATCATGGTGGGTCCCATGTGGGGCCCACCCTGTAATATTTATTTGACATCCAACCCATTCATAAGGTCACTCGGACCTGGATGAAGGGACAACATAAATTTCAGCTTGATTCAAAACTTCTGTGGGCCCCAAAAACTTTTCAACGGTCGAATTCAACTCACACTGTTTCACGTGGTGTGGGCCACCTGAGTTTTGGATCTGTCTCATTTTTGGAGGGGGGCCACTTTAGGGGGTGGCCCATCCGATGAACAGGTTGGAATGTAAATAAACATCGCTGTGGGGCCCACGTGCAGGGCCATGGGTGGCCAGCGGCCGCCCGCCTGCCTTCACGGCTGCACGCAGCAGCGTGCAGCGCTGCCTGCTGACGTTGGCAGGAGCAGAGGCTCTGCCTCTTGATATTTTTGAGGAAAAATCATTTTCCCGAGGTTTTTCACGCGTGGGGCCTGCTAAAACGAAATCCGCTCCAGCCATTGCGATCAGTGGCCCGCAACAGTCGAAATGAGTCCAGAGTTCAAATTTTAAAACGCTTAGGAAGTGAAATAAAATAGAAAAAATGACATTTGAATGGTGAGGATGAAAATTTTGACGCTACGGCCCACCAGGTCTTCCAATCAGCCCCAAACTCCTACCCAACGGCTAAAATACCGTAGGTAAGAGGATGGACGGCTTGGATTAGAACGATACATCAGGGTGGGGCCTATGCAAGGGGAGCACCCAAAAGCTCCACTTTTTCTTTCTTCCTTTTTCTTCTTTCCTCTGAAACGTCCAGCGTCCCGGACGCTGGATGGTTTATTTATTTTTTTTTGAAAATGGTGGGCCCTGATGAAGTGGGCCACCACTGATGGGTGGCATGGGAACAACGTCTAAGGTGGGCCCCACTTGAATAAAATAAAATAGCTTAAGGTGGGATCCATTCAAGTGGGCCACACAATCCTATTGCATAAAAATAAAATAAAATAAAATAAAATACAATAAAAGAAATAAAAGAGAGAGAGAGATAGATGGAGAGTGGGACACGGCTTGTGATGGAGGGACCCCGACATTATGGGCCCTCCCTTACATGAAATCATATGTCAAGTGGTTCATTTTGCACATGTGACTATCAAAACTGAAGATCAATGGTGGGGATCCTTTCCCCACCAATATGGATGGTCTAGATGACCTTTCTAAAGAAAATAAACATCATGATGGGGTCCATGGAGAATGGCCCCATCATGAAATGATCATGATGATCCAAGTGGTCCATCGGCCACATATTAGGGTCCCAAGTGAGATACACACCATTGATCGGTGGGCCTCACTTGGTCCACCATAAAAATAAGAAAAACTACCCTATAGAGGCACCCACCGTCCGATCTTCTTGCTCCTAGGGGTTCCTTAGCACCTTGGCTTCAACTTCAATGGTTAAGATGAAGAATGGAGGCTTGAGATGGGAGATGATGGGGTAGGAAGGTGGGCCACTTGGAGTTTAGGGATGCTTGAAAATTTTCATAGTGGGGGCTCTTTGTTGCTTGGAATTTTTGAAATGAGAAAGAGAGAAAGAGAGAGAGTTGTAAAGGGAGAGAGAGAGAGTGATGGATGGATGTGGTGAGTGATAATTGTGTAAGAAATCTTTGACTTTTGAGGCTTTTGTGTAAGAGAGGTATGGGTGGTGAAGACTTTTGTGGCTTTTCGTGTAAGAGAGGTATGGGAGATGAAGACTTTTGTGGTTGCTTGGAAAAATGGAATAAAGTGATGTGTACTTGACATGTGATGGCTTGATGGGTTGATTGATTGATAGGATTGATGTGATTGATGTGACACATCGTAGAGATTCCCTTGAATTTCACAACGGGCGGCATTTTCTCGCACCGAACGTTGGCCCACATCTCTTGACCAGGGTATCGCCTCGGCGCGCGAGTCACGGTATCAGAACCGCAACGACGGCGCGATCGGTATAGTATTGGTCTCGGATTGAGTCAACTCGGATTGTCGGTATATGAATCAGGATCGCGCGTCGATATCGGTTAAGGGTCGAAGGTTGCCAGAATTCGACCGGTAAGACCGCGGAAGTCTATGGAAAGGTACGAACCAAGATACGGGTCTTACAGACCTGTCTTCCTCTCCCTGTTGCAAAAGAACGGACAGCGTTTACGCTGTCCATCCATTTTTTTTAGTGGGCCCCACTCATGGCCTGGATCGGTGATCCGAACCGTTCAATACGTCCATACGGGGGTCATAATCATCTCCAAGCTTTCTTTTTGGTCTCATGCAAAAGTAAGCGTGTAAAAGCACCGTCAATCGCAGAATGGACGGCGGAATAGAAAACAACATGAAACACACTGATTCTAATAAAAAAATAGCTATTTTCAATTGGTTTTTTGAGTACGGTTCAATGATCGGTGTGGATTTGGCAACTGACATCGATTATGGGTCCCACCATTATCACTGCGTAACGTTTACGCAGGCTCTATTTGCAACAGAGCCTGCAAGTGAAGATTTGTGGGCCACCATGGTCCATGATTCGGTTAATCAGGACCGTCCATCAGGATTAAAAGGGTCCTCTTATCATAGCCTAAAGGACATAATTTCAACAGATAGTGAAAACAGGTTCACTGCCGTTTAAATGTCGGACGAACGGTAGTCTGAAAGGCTTAATAGGCCGAATCAAATCCAGTAAAAAACCATCTGTTTTCAGCTGGTTTTTTGAGACAAATACAATGAACGGATTGGATTCGTCAGAAGTCAGCTATAATGGGCCCCGCCAGACCAAAATGCAAGTTGGCTTGCGGTTTCCTGCGCACGCAGCTGTGTTGTGTAAAGAAGACTTCCTTCCGCACCGACTCCAGGAATTTCGCACTCCAGCAAATCGACCGATTTCCTGCTGCTATAAAAGAGAGAGAGAATGGGATGAGGAGGAATTTAATCAGATCTACGGCTGGTTGGAGATGTGAAGGAGAAAGAGAGAGACAGGGAGAGTATAGAGGTTTTTTTTAATTGTTGTTTTGTTTTATTTTTGAGAGATTTAGCCTAAATCATGTCTGGATAAACCTCTTAGCTAGGGCTAAGAGGTGAAGCTTGTAGCGTGATGGGAGAGACCTTACTTGTGCCTTTTGTATAGATTGAATGATGTTGAATTTAGTTTAAATTAAGGAAATATTTTTAGTCTTTAATGGTCTGTTGTAACTGAAATTACAATGGGTCTGAGATGACTTTCCGTATTTTCTTTTCCTTTTGATGTTTATGATGTCAGGAAGCCCTGTTGTTCACCTTAGTCTCCTGGGCATGGTCGGATGACGGTACCCTTCCTAACCTTCATGCATAGTTGATTGGTTGGTAATTAGTTTAATTCTGTTGTTTGCTTTGTCTCCTGGGCATGGTTTGGTGATGGAATCCATTCTAATTCATATACCTTTCATCTCTTTAAAACTATATCTACAGCAGTTCAGTTAATTTTCATGATTTTTAAAGCAAGCATAAGATCTCCCTGATCTCTACAAGTGGATCCTCTAAATCCCTAGTTTCCTAGCTCTGATTTCTCCTAAGTTTTAGATTAATTAACCCACAATTATTTCACAATTGCTATTTGATTTAGAATTCATCTTAGCCTAGTTCTAGTTCTAGTTAGTTTTAGATAACGTACAGGTTTCAGTCCCTTGGGCTTTGACCTCGGTCTTATCAAGTTTATTACTATATCACAACCCTGCACTTGGGGAGTGAACAAGTTTTTGGCACCATTGCCGGGGACTGACGGCTACGATTTTCTGAAATTAATTAGTTTTGAGATTAGTTTAAGATTAAGATTTTGCTAATTTTAGTATCAAGTTTTTCTTTCTATTTTTTGAACTAACCTTTCTTTTGTAGGCTTTAAGATAGAAACTTCTAATTCGATAAGATCTTTCTAATTCCTACTTTCTATTCTTCACATCTCTTTTATTACTTTCTAGTTAAGACTTTCCTAATTCGTTTTAGAAATTTTCTACTTTCTTTGGAATTTCTTCTTTTCTTTAGAAATTAATTTACTTTTAATTAGGAATTTTATAATTTTAGACTTTCTAACTAACTTGTTTTGTTTGTTCTGCAGGTTTTATTAACCTAGGACTTTAAATTTGGTAACTTCTTTCCATCTTTCCCTTTCATTTTCTAGATTTCTACTTCTTCCTTTCTCTTAGGTCTAGGTTTAGAATTTAAATTGAGGGCTGAGTGTGTTTTATGTCCAAGTGGGCACGCGATAACACTCGACGTCTCGTGACTGAAGGAGGATTAGTTGAGGGGTTGACTGTCCATCTCAGGACTAGACACCACTTGAATTTTCCTGAGTTAGTTGAGGTTATGGCTGAAAATCAACCTCAAGCACTACCCCAACCTAGGGTAGAGGAAGTATAAGCTGAGAATGAGGTGCATCGGGCACCCTCGCCTCGTACTTTATGAGATTATTTACAACCGGTGGGGGTGAGTACGCCCTCATGCATGATTTTTTCTGAGAATACAGGATATATGGACATCAAGCCAGGGGTTATCCAACTCCTTCCGAAGTACCATGGCCTTGAGTCTGAAGAACCGTATCTACATCTGAAAGAGTTCAATGAGATCATAGGCACCTTATACTTTCCTAATGTATTTGAGGATACAATTGGATTAAAACTCTTTCCATTTTCCTTGAAAGAAAAAGCCAAGACATGGTTACATTCACTGCGTCCTAGATCCATTGGCACATGGAATGATATGCAGAGGGAATTCATAAAGAAAATTTTTTCACACCATAAAACGATTACTCTCAGAAGAGAAATCATGAACTTCGCCCAAAAGGAAGATGAAACATTCTTCCAATGTTAGGAAAGGTTCAAGGATCTGGTCAATTCATGTCCACAACACGAATTTGAAATATGGCGTATTACGAATTTTTTCTATGATGGGCTAACATCTTCCATGTGCCAAATGGTCGAGACAATGTGTAACGGAGAATTCATTAATAAAAATGTCGACGAGGTATGGGATTACCTCGACAGTCTCGCTGAAAAAACACAATCATGGGACTATTACCCAAAGACGAACACTATGTCTAGGCTGACTCATTCAAAGGAAGAGGGCGGAATATATCTCTTGAAAGAGGATGATGATCTTAACACTAAGATGGCTAATCTCACCAGAAAAGTCGAGGCCATAGAATTGAAGAAGGATAAGGTTAATGAAAGTGTTTGTGACATCTATGATTGCAATATTCATACTACTGAAAATTGTCCTATAATACCTGCCTTTCGATAAGTATTAAATGAATAATCTAATGCCGTAAATAACTATCAAAGACCTTTTAATGGATCAACCTCTAATACGTACAATCCTGGCTGGAAAAATCATCCCAATTTCAGTTGGAGGAACGAACAAACTGCTACCCCTCAAGGTTTCTTCAATCAAAATCCAAATCAGGAGAGACCTCAAGAAGAACCGGTTTAAAATTCTGTGTAAGAACTGATGCAGATAATGTGAGATTTTATACAAAAGATAGATTCACGTATGATGGCTATAGAAAAGGGGATGCTTCCTGCACAATCAATCCCCAATCCTAAACCGTAATACAAGATAGGTAATCCCAGCTCTTCAAATCAAATGGGGCACGCTAAATCCATCACCACTCTTAGGAGTGGGAAGGTTATTGATAAAACCCTTCCGGTTAGGCCCGAAAAGTCTCAAGAACTAGAAGAGGACAATAATGATGAATCTAGTGATGCCCCACAAAAATATGAACTGGAACATCTAGAGAAGCCAATTGCTCTGTTCCCCCAACGGTTGGTTGCACCAAAACGTCTCTCTAACTCTCAGGATATCCTAGAGGTGGTGAAACAAGTGAAAGTTAACATTCCTCTACTTGATGTCGTAAAATAAATACCTTTATATGCCAAATTCCTGAAAGACCTATGCACGACCAAACGATGGCAAAGTGTTCAAAAGAAGATTTCATTAACTGAGAAAGTGAGTGTCATCCTAAAACAAGATGTGCTGCAGAAATTTAAAGATCCCGGTTGCCCAACCATATCATGTGTAATCGGGAACTATCGAATTGATCACGCACTTCTTGACTTAGGAGCGAGCGTCAATCTGATTGCTTAATCGGTATACCAACAGTTAGGTTTGGGTGAATTAAAACCCACTTGGACCATACTATAACTTGTTGATTGCTCTGTTCGTATACCAAGAGGAATAATTGAGGATGTGTTGGTCCAGGTCGATAGATTTTACTACCCTGTAGATTTTATCATCTTGGACACCAAATCCATCAATGACATGAGCACTCAGATTCCCGTCATTCTTGGTCGTCCATTCCTGTCCACTTTAAATGAAATTATCAATTGTAGGAATGGTTTCATGACTATGTCTTTTAGAAATTTGATATTAGAGTCAAATATCTTTTTCAATAACGGTAGCAACTCAGTGGATGATGACGATTTCGACGACATTAACATGATTGATTCTTTCGTGGAAGATAGAAAGCCTCTCACC
Source organism: Magnolia kwangsiensis (assembly GCA_037074715.1). Classification (NCBI taxonomy): domain Eukaryota; kingdom Viridiplantae; phylum Streptophyta; class Magnoliopsida; order Magnoliales; family Magnoliaceae; genus Magnolia; species Magnolia kwangsiensis. Next base: position 132,597,922 of record CM073574.1, read on the forward strand.
TTATCCTCTGATCCTCTAGAGACGTACCTGCCTCACACCCATGATCTTGATGATGATATAATTAGGGAGACGTGTGCCATGCTTGATACTGCACCGGTACTTGAAGTTAACCGGTGGAGGCCACAATTTGAAGAGTTGCCCCAAACCGATGTAGTGCCTCTACCATCTAACCTCAAGTCACCGAAGCTTGACCTAAAACCTTTGCCCTCTGATTTAAAATATGTCTATTTAGGTCAAGATGAGACATACTCGGTAGTGATCTCTACCCACCTGGAGAAAGAGCAGGAGAGTATGCTTATATCTACTCTCATTGAGCATAAGGGAGCTCTTGGATGGACGATAGCGGACCTCAAAAGAATTAACCCATCGATTTATACTCACCACATATATCTTACAGATAATATAAAGGCTGTTCGGCAATCACAACGTAGACTAAATCCAAACATGAAGGAAGTGATTAAGGCCAAGGTTCTCAAAGTATTGTTTGTGGGCATCATATACCCCATATCCGATAGTCAATGGGTGAGTCCAACTCAGGTGGTTCCTAAAAAGTCCGGGATCACCATCGTAGCCAATGCCAATAATGAACTCGTGCCAACCAGAGTTACTACTAGTTGGAGAATGTGCATTGACTACAGAAAGCTGAATACCGTCACAAGGAAAGACCACTTTCCTTTGCCCTTCATTGATCAAATCTTGAAAAGGTTAGCTGATCATTCCTATTATTGTTTCCTTGACGGGTATTCGGGTTATAATCAGATAGAAATCGCCCTTGAGGACCAGGAAAAGACCACATTTACATGTCTTATGGTACCTTTGCTTACAGAAGGATGTCATTTGGGTTATGTAATACCCCTGCCACCTTTCAGCGATGCATGATGAGTATCTTTTCTGACATGGTGGGGAAATATCTAGAGGTCTTCATGGACGATTTCTTTATTTTCAGTTCATCTTTCAGCGAGTGCTTAGAGAGTCTTAAATGTGTGCTGAAAAGATGTGAAGAAAAAAATTTGGTACTTAATTGGAAGAAGTGTTATTTCATGGTTCAAAAGGGAATTGTCGGGCATATCATCTCGTCCAAAGGAATCGAGGTAGATAAGGCAAAAATTGATCTTATCTCTAACCTACCTCCACCCAAGAACATTAGAGACATGAGATCCTTTTTAGGACACGCAGGATTTTACATACTATTCATAAAGGACTTTAGTCTCCTCTCTCATCCTTTATGTAATCTTCTTCAAAAGGATACACCATACGAGTGGATTGAGCAATGCCAAGAAGTTTTTACTAAACTTAAGGGCATGTTAACCACTGCACCTATCATGCAGCCACCCGACTGGAGTCTTCCTTTTGAACTTATGTGCGACACCTCTGATTATGCTCTTTGAGCGGTTCTAGGTCAGAGAAAAGATAAACAGCCTTACGTCATTCATTACGCAAGTAGGACTCTAAATCCTTCCCAAGTGAACTACTCGACTACGGAAAAGGAACTCTTGGCCGTAGTGTTCGCTTTGGATAAATTTAGGTCCTACCTGATCGGATCTAAGATCATCATCTACACAGATCACGCGGCACTTAAGTATCTTCTTTCTAAGAATGATTTTAAGCCCCGCCTGATACGATGGATCCTTCTACTCTAAGAATTTGATTTAGAAATTAAAGATAAAAAGGGAGTAGAGAACGTAGTGGCCGATCATCTCTCTCACCTTAATACCTCTGATTCCCTTGAGACGACCCATATTAATGACATGTTCCCTGATGAACAACTGTTCAGAGTCTCCCATTCACCTTGGTTCACTGATATTGCCAATTATCTTGCCACAGGTTTCATACCGACGCATTGGACGTCACAAGATAAGAAGAAATTCTTTACCAAGGTGCGTAACTTTTTCTAGGACGATCCATATTTTTTAAATATTGTACAGACTAAATTCTAAGGAGATGTGTGTCAGACGATGAGCATTAGAGTGTCATCTCCTTCTGTCACTCATAGGCCTGTGGAGGTCACTTTTCTGCTAAAAAGACCACGACCAAGATTATACAGTGTGGCTTTTATTGGCCCACCATGTTCAAGGACGCTCATGAGTTTTGCAAGGCTTGTAAGCATTGTCAAAAATTGGAAGCATTGTCCCGTCGAAATATGATGCCCTTGAATCCCATCCTTATCATAGAAGCATTTGATTACTGGGGCATTGATTTCATGGGACCTTTTCCCCAATCCTTTGAAAATTTATAAATTTTGCTTACCGTTGATTATGTCACTAAATGGGTTGAAGCAATCCCGTGCCGTAACAATAACCATCGTACTGTCATTAAATTTTTAAAAGAGAACATCCTGTCGCGGTTCGGGACGCCTCGAGCTATCATTAGTGACGGGGGTTCACACTTTTGTAATAAACCATTTGAGAGCTTAATGAAGAAATACGGTATCTCTCATAAGGTGAGCACCCCATACCATCCACAGACAAGTGGGCAAGCTGAGATTTTCAATAGGGAGATCAAACATATCCTGGAGAAAATGGTTAACCCTAACCGTAAGGATTGGTCAATCCGATTGACCGATGCCTTATAGGCATACCGTATTGCTTTTAAAACTCCTATTGGAATATCTCCTTTTAGACTTGTCTATTGGAAGGCTTGTCACTTGCCTGTGGAGTTAGAATATAAAGTATACTGGATGATCAAACATCTGCATTTCAATCTGGACAACGCTGGCTCGCTATGCAAACTTCAGTTGAATGAACTTGAAGAAATCTGAAATGATGCGTATGAGAACTCGAGAATTTACAAGGACAGAATGAAGGTGTTTCATGATTAACATATTCTACGAAAATCATTCACGCCAGGTCAGAAAGTCCTTTTGTACGATTCTCGACTGCATCTCTTTCTGGATAAGCTTCGATCTCGTTGGACCGGTCCTTATATTGTTGTTACTGCTTATCCTTATGGGGCGGTTGAGAAAAGAGATCCTGACAATGGCAAGGAGTTTAAAGTAAATAGACATCGATCAAAACCATTTGTCGAGACATTTAATTCAGAGGACATGTCCATACCTCTGACTGCTCCTGTTTACCAGGATTGATCTCCTAGTCTGATGGAGGTAGAGGTAGGTTTATCGCTTTCATAGGACTAGGGTAGTGATTTATTTTTGTCTGGCTGAAGACGCTAAACTTAGCACTCCTGGGAGGTAACCCAGCTTTTTATTCCTTTTCATTTTTTAGTAGTTAGTTCAATGTTTGTGGGTAACATTACTGCAAACCCTCACGAGACTACAACTCGTCCACTAGGGATAACCTAGGGGTTTAAAGGCTTGTTGCATACGCTAAATGGAATCGAGAGCACCTACGAAAGTGGTATAGGTAGGATTTTATTTTTATTATTTTAATTTTACTTTCTCTCTTATGCTAACCTGCTCTCTCCCAGCGATCTCTTGAAAAATCTCTCTCGATTCGTTATCCAGGTACTATCCTCCCATCACTTCTCATTTACTTTCGTTGTCCCATGTGCATTGCATGTTTATATCTTTTACATTGAGGACAATGTAGATTTTAGGTTGGGGGTGGGAGATTAGGTTACCGAATCAGTATTGTCTTAGTCTTGAGCAAAAATTGTGAAATTTTTTCAAAATTTTCTAGAAATTCCTATGAATTTGAAGTGATTTTGATAGATATCCCTAATTTAAATTTTTAAGATACGTGATGTTGGTAATGTATGACTCTTGAATTCAGTTATCTGTTAGATTTCACAATTAAGATCGAATTATTAATCCATGATTAGAAGATGTAAACATTGATTGAGTCATGATTTCACATGTCACATCTCGCTTCCACATTAAGTTTTCAGTTTAATATTAAAGGGTTAATTTGGTAATCACTAAGCATGTAAGGAACCCGTTTGAAATTTTCCCATCATGATCAATTAAAGAAAAAAAGAAAAGAAAAGAAGAAAAGAAGAAGATACCTTTGGAAAGATTCGTGTGAATAATCCTCACCATAGGTTTGCTCCCTATAGGTGTGGAGTTAATTCCCCATGAATGATATATGAAAAAGGTCTGGGTGTACAGTCCTCACCATAGGTTTGCTCCCTGTAGGTGAGGATTTGATTCCCCTTCTTGGTATTACTTTTACTAAAAAAATCAAAGGTTGAAAGAAAGAAAAAAAATGATTTATGAGGCACGTTTTAGTTAGGTTTTAGGTGTCCTGAATGCTCTTGTGGGTACCAATGCTATCATGAAATAATGAATTGAATGTTAATGATGATGAGCCGAGATTACTCTATACACTCATGGATCTTAATGTTTAGAAATTTTCTAATTAGTGGATTAATATTTTGAACTTGACTAGGAAGTTTACCATGTGCTCGAGTCCAGGAGAAAGTAATGCCTAATATCCATGAATCTTAGAATTCTAATGCTTGGATTATTTTTCAAATATCACTCGGGTTTACAGAATTTCTTATATCAATCTCAACTTATTTTTCGCATGCTTTGCTCGGGACTAGCAAGATGCTAGTTAGGGGTTGTGTTGAGGGTTAAATATTGCATATCAGACCACATTTATTTCCTGAATTTACGAGCATGATACTGTTTAATGGTTCGTTTTATCGTGTTTATGTCGCAAGGTGATTTTACAAGCATAAACTGTAAAAAGGTGCTAAAAGCTGAGATTTAACTCTCAGAATTCACCAGAGCAAGAGACGGACTCCATGGGACCACGATCGACGAATGTGCACGCCAGAGACCCGAGGAAATCACACTACTCACGTTACACGGGTCTGAAAATCATCCAGAATGCAAGATCACAGCGTTCCCACCATCTGTTCAACTTGAAACTTCATACATGGTCTAAGGGCTATAAATTAACTGTACATATCAAATTTCAACCTTTGGATCACTATGAAAGTGCCCCAACTGACAGATTATCCCATAAACCGTTGATTCTGGGCCTACCTGATATCTGGAACTGCCTCAACTTTGGTCTCGATGATTTAAACATGGAAACAAAATGAATGGATGGTTTGGATTCCTGAGAAACATCACAGTGGGCCTTGTATATGCACGTGTGCATACACAATGCACACGTATCCGCTGTGCACGAAAAAACCAAAAACGGGTCAGCATACGCTGACCAGTCTTCCTCTCCCTGCTGTAAAAGAACGGACAATGTTTACGCTGTCCGTCCATTTTTTTTAGTGGGCCCCACTCATGGCCTGGATCGGTGATCCGAACCGTCAATATGTCCATACGGGGGTCGTAATCATCTTCAAGCTTTCTTTTCGGTCTCATGCAAAAGTAAGCGTGTAAAAGCACCGTCAATCGCAGAATGGACTGCGGAATAGAAAACAACGTGGAACACACTCATTCTAAAAAAAAATAGCTATTTTCAATTGGTTTTTTGAGTACAGTTCAATGATCGGTGTGGATTTGGTAATCGACATCGATTATGGGTCCCACCATTATCACTACGTAACGTTTACGCAGGCTCTGTTCGTAACAGAGCCTGCAAGCGAAGCTTTGTGGGCCACCGTGGTCCATGATTCAGTTAATCAGGACCGTCCATAAGGATTAAAAGGGTCCTCTTATCATAGCCTAGAGGACATAATTTCAACAGACAGTGAAAACAGGTTCACTGCCGTTTAAATGTCGGACGGACGGTAGTCTGAAAGGCTTAATAGGCCGAATCAAATCCAGTAAAAATCCATCTGTTTTCAGCTGGTTTTTCGAGGCAAATACAATGAACGGATTGGATTCGTCAAAAGTCAGCTACAATGGGCCCTGCCAGACCAAAATGCAAGTTGGCTTGCGGTTTCCTGCGCACGCAGCTGTGCTGCGTAAAGAAGACTTCCTTCCGCACCGACTCCAGAAATTTTGCACTCTAACAAATCGACCGACTTCCTTCTGCTATAAAAGAGAGAGAGAATGGGATGAATAGGAATTCAATCAGATCTACAACCGGTTGGAGACGTGAAGGAGAAAGAGAGAGACAGAGAGAGTATAGACGTTTTTTTTATTGTTGTTTTGTTTTAATTTTTGAGAGATTTAGCCTAAATCATGTTTGGCTAAACCTCTTAGCTAGAGCTAAGAGGTGAAGCTTGTAGCGTGATAGGAGAGACCTTGCTTGTGCCTTTTGTCTAGACTGACTGATGTTGAATTTAGTTTAAATTAAGGGAATATTTTTAGTCTTTAATGGTCTGTTGTGACTGAAATTACAATGGGTCTGAAATGGCTTTGCGTATTTCCTTTTCCTTTTGATGTTTATGATGTCAGGAAGCCCTATTGTTCACCATAGTCTCCTGGGCATGGTCGGATGACGGTACCCTTCCTAACCTTCATGCATTGTTGATTGGTTGGTAATTATTTTAATTCTGTTGTTTTCTTTGTCTCCTGGGCATGGTTTGGTGATGGAATCCATTCTAATTCATATACCTTTCATCTCTTTAAAACTATATCTACAGCAGTTCAGTTAATTTTCATGATTTTTAAAGCAAGCATAAGATCTCCCTGATCTCTACAAGTGGATCCTCTGAATCCCTAGTTTCCTATCTCTGATTTCTCCTAAGTTTTAGATTAATTAACCCACAATTATTTCACAATTGCTATTTGATTTAGAATTCATCTTAGCCTAGTTCTAGTTCTAGTTAGTTTTACATAACGTACAGGTCTCAGTCCCTTGGGATTCGACCTCGGTCTTATCGAGTTTATTACTACATCACAACCCTGCACTTGGGGAGTGAACATGGGACCCATTTGATTTATACATTGTAAGAAATGGAGGGCCCATAGTAGCAAGGTCCCTCCCCTCCATTACGATCTCTCTCTCTCTCTCTCTCTCTCTCTCTCTCTCTCTCTCTCTCTCCCCCTCTCTCTCTCCTTTCCCCTGTTGTGGACCATCGTAATGTATGTGATCCCGGCCGTCCAGGGCCAGTAGGCCTGCCATAGGTGTTTTATCCAGTCTGTTCGTCATTAGGTAGTCCAGAAGGCTCTAAACGAAGAGAAAATAAAAATATCACCTTAATCCATCTGTTGGTGGGCCACACGTGTGGACCCACCTTAGCATGTGTGTGGCGACTCCACTGTCTAACAACAAGGATGGTGGGTCCCACCTGATATGTGTGTTGTGTTGAGACGGTCCCGTTAATGCATGTATTTCACCCATCGTCCACGTGGGACCCACTCCACGCGTGTTGCAAGTGTGGAGGTGGGGCCTATCTTGATGTATACATCTTAACCATCCATCTGTGGACGAGTAGCATATTAGCTCCTGTGTTAACATCAGCAAGTGAAGTGGGCTAGCTTGATGTATGTATTTTATACATACCGTCCATCCGTCTGGAGATGTGGGCCCACCCCACATGTGTGGCACATGTGGGGATGGTACCCACCTTGGAGCATGTGTTTTATCCAACCATCCATCTAATGGTACCCCACCATGATGTATCTGTTAAATCCTAGCTGTCCATCTTTTAGACGGTGGGTTAGCAGCCACCATCTAGGTAGCTGCCGCATTGACATCGTAAGTTCTGTGGGTCCGTATGATGTATGTGTTGCATTCAAACCGTCCATTTGAGGACGTCAGCAAGCTGGGCCTGATCATGATGAGTGTGTTATATACACACCGTCCATCAGTTTTAAATCCAGACCATCCATCTGTGCACCTGCTGATAGCTGTTGTGTTGACTTTAGCAAGTTCCACGGTTCTAATCATGAGGTATATGTTATATCGTAATCATCCATCCAGTTAGGACGTGGCCCCCACTTATGATATATGTGCCTTGTATCCGCACCGTCCAATGATCTAAACGGTGGAAATCCACCTTAATGTATGTATTTTACCATGCCATCCGGCATTGTAGCGTGTTGGCGGGTGAGGTCCACCTTGATATATGTATTTTATATACACACCGTTCATCTGGACGGTGCTGTATGGGCTAACTATGATGTATGTGCTTTGCAGTAATGTCGTCCACCTATTTTGTGGGACGGTGAGCTCCTTGATGCTTGCGTTTTATATCTAGCTGTCCATTTATTTTTTCGTGGGATGGGTGGGGCCCACTTTGAGATATGTGCTGTATGCACCGCCCATCCATGTGGGGCTAGCCGTGATGTATGGGTCTTATCCACATCATCCAGCACTCTGGATGGGTGGGGCCCACCTTGAGATGTGTTGTATATTCACACCATCCATCCACGTGGCCCCCACGTGATGTACATGTTTGATCCAAGCAGCCCATTATGATGTATATGTGGCCCATGAGTGAGGCCCAATGTGTTGTATATGAAGTCATCTGATGCGACCCATGATGATGTATATGGGGTCCATTGTACTGTATGAGAGGCCCATGAGATGAGGTCCATTGTGATGTATATTATGCCCATATATGAGGCTCATTGTGATGTATTTGTTGCTCATAAATGTGGCCCATTGTGATGTATTTGTGACCCATGTATAAGGTCCATTGTGATGTAATTACAGCCCATGTATGAGGCCCATTATGATGTATATATGGCCCATGTGATAAGGCCCAATGTGATGTATTTGTGGCCCATCGTGATGTATATTAGGCCCTTTGTGTGAGGCCCATTATGTTGTGTATGAGGCCATGGGCTCATCATATGTTGTGGGCCACTCCTTAGGACCAATGTTGGTTGAATGTCCACATTGATGGACAATGATGGTTAAATGTCTACATTATGACCTTCCCTTAAGCCTCGTTAGGCCCATTCTCATCCTTCTCTAAGTGGGTTAACCCTAATCATTGGGCCCCATTGATGTTTGCATGGTTTATCTATTCGTATTAGGATATCCTAAGATGTTGGGCTCCCATTGGTTGTTAGAAAGATTATTTCTTTTACCTTGGATCCCACCTTGTGTATATATTGGGCCCATGGGGAAGACCAGTTTATTACGCGATAGAGAGGTTAAGGAAGCCCACTTATTATACTAAGACCCGGATCTGCCCTCGGTGGGGGATATTGTGACGCTTCGTCACTGTTGCATACGTGGGCGAGCACACGTGGGTGGACACTGATGTGGGCGGGGCCTGAGAGCCTGGGCGAGCTACCAGTGATTGATAGGCTATTGTGCACACAATAAAGGCAGAACTTTGTCCCACATCGGAACCATTGTTCGATGTTGCGGTGGCTATAAGTTGGATTCCTTCCTTAACTATCGTGACGTGTTTTAAATCAGCGAGCTTCAGTAAAGCAGTCCATATCACCCCCTTGCCATAGATGGAAGGATATGTAGTATTAGGTTTGGTGTATCTACTGTTTAGAGCCCATCTTGATATTTGGACTAGATCTGTCGTCCTTCTATGGACCCCATCATTCATATGCATGTTGTGAGGGATGATTGATTAAAGCATGTGCCATTAGGCTAAGATATTTATGGGACTCCTTTTGAGACAGAGTTTCCCCCACATGATCATGCGATACGCACAGGTTTGAGGCATGGCCTAGATACGGCTGACGGTATTCGTGGACTCGTCAGAATTTGCATATTGCATTACGTCCTCAGTATATGATATTGGCTTATTATGTTTTTACATCGCATAGCCTGAATAAGGTTAATGGTATGATGGACTTACCAGCATGTTTCCGTATTGCTCTGATATTACATACTTGGTACTTATCTTACGCACACACTTACACCACCCTCTAAGCTTTCTATAAGCTTTTGCACGATAGATGTGTACAGGTTGTGTTAGGTTGCAGCAGCGTTGAACTTGGAGCGTGCATCCGTCTACTGGAGCTTTGATTTTCGATATATGTATTTTCCTTTCAGCACTGTATTCAACTATTTATATTAGTGGATATGTGATGATGATGTTGCCTTTGTGATTTGGATAAACTTGTGGTTATGCTTGTTATGAGATAAATGTACGTTGAAAAATCCTCCTTGTAGGATCCTAGGATTAAAATTTGGAGTATGGGCGCTGGGAGCCGAGAATGAGGTACTACGGAGGCTGTCAGCACCGAATTCGATGATCGAGAATTTTGTGAGCCCATTTTCTTAGTTTGGGACGTGACAGGGTATATGATACCCACATCCAATAGCTTAAGAACCTCAGCCTTAACCACTTCCTTCATGTTTGGATTTAGTATACGTTATGGTTGTCGGGAAGTTTTCGTATTATCCTCTAGATGATGCGGTGAGTACGAATCAAAAGGTCAATTCCCTTGAGGTTCACAATTGACCATCCAAGGGCTCCTTTATGCTCAATGAGAGTAAATATGTGTATACTCTCCTGTTCTTGCTCAAGGTGGGAAGAAATCACCACCGGGTATGTTTCATCTTAACCTAAATAAACATATTTCAAATTAGAGGGCAAAGGTTTTAGGTCAAGCTTCGGTGACTTGAGGTTAGACGGTAGAGGCACTACATTAGTTTGGAGTAATTTTTTAAATTGTGGCCTCCACCGGTTAACTGCAAGTACCGACACATCATCAAGCATGACACCCGTCTCCCTAATCATATCATCATCTAAATCATGAGAGTGAGCCAGACACATCTCTAGAGGGTCAGATGATAAGGTCAAAAGTGTTCTATCGTCCACAAAAGAGTCAATTATATTAATGTCATGAAAATCGTCATCATCCTCTAACCGTTTACCTATGTTGAAAAAGATATTCAACTCCAATGTCATATTCTCAAAAGACATACTCATGACTCCATTCCTGCAATTAATGATCGCGTTTGAAGTGGCAAGGAATGGGTGACCAAGAATCACGAGAATTTGAGTGCTCATGTACTGGTGGGTTGCATATTCAGGATGATAAAATCTACCAGGTAGTAGAATCTATCAATTTGGACCAACATATCATCAATTACCCCTCTTGGTACACGAACAGAGTGATCAGTAAGTTGTAATGTGGTTAGGGTGGGTTTCAATTCATCCAAACCTAACTGTTTGTAAACCGAGTAAGGAATCAGATTTACGCTCGCTCGTAAGTCAAGAAGTGCGTGCTCAATTCAGTAGTTCCCAATTACACAAGGTATGGTTGGGCTACCAGGATCTTTGTATTTCTGTGGCACATCTTTCTTTACGATGACACTCACCTTTTCAGTTAAAAAGATTTTCTTTTGAATATTTTGCTGTCTTTTGGTCGTACACAAGTCTTTCAGAAATTTGGCATATGAAGGTATTTATTTTACGGCATCAAGTAGAAGAATACTGACCTTCACTTATTTCAATACCTCAAGAATGTCCTGAGAGTTAGAGACCGATTTTGGTACAACCAACCATTGGAAAAATGGGGTAATCGGCTTCCCTTGAAGTTCTAGTTCTAATTCTTGTTAATATATCATTGTTGTCCTCTTCTGGGTCCTTAGGTTTTTCAGCCCTAACCAGAATAGTTTTGTCAATAGTATTCCCACTCATAAGAGTGGTGGTAAATTTAGCTTGCTCCATCTGATTTGAAGAGCTCAGTTCGCTAACTTCAGTCTCAAGTCCCTTTATTTCCAATCGCACTTTTAGTCTCAAGTCCTTATATGGCATTTGTGAGGTCTTGAAAGATTTGTAGTATACTTTGATTGAAAACCTCTTGACTTTGAAGATGCTTTAAAACCGGAGCCTCCTGAGGTTTCCCTTGATGTGGAATTTGGTTAGGGAATCCTTGAGGTGTAGCAGTTTGTCCATTTCTCCAACTGAAGTTTGGATGATTTCTCCTGCCGAGATTATACGTATTAGAGGTGGGCCCACTAAAAGGTCTTTAGTAAATATTTACGGCATTGGATTGCTCATTCAGTACCTCTTGAAAGGTAGGTATTGTTGGATAATTTTTAGTTGTGTGAATGTTGCAAGCACAAATACCACAAACAGATTCCTTAGCTTTATCCTTCTTTAATTCCATAACCTCGAGTTTTCTAGTAAGATTAGCCACTTTATCATTGATATCATCATCCTCTCTTAGGAGATACATTCCGCCCCTTTCCTTGGATTGAGTTGGCCTAGATATGGTGCTTGATTTTGGGGAGATGTCCCATGATTGTGTGTTTTCAACAAGCTTATCAAAGTAGTCCCACACATCATCGACATTTTTATTCTTGAATTCTCCATAACACATTGTCTCGACCAATTGGCGCATGTAAGATGTTAGTCCATCATAGAAGAAATTCGTGATGCACCACATTTCAAAACCGTGTTGTGGGCATGAACTGACAAGATCCTTGAACCATTCCTAACATTGGAAAAATGTTTCGTCTTCCTATTGGGCGAAATTCATGATTGACTTTCTAAGGGTGTTCGTCTTATGGTATGGAAAAATTTTCTTTATGAACTCCCTTGTCATGTCATTCCATCTACCAATAGATTGAGAACGTAGTGAATGCTACCACATCTTAGCTTTCTCTTTCAAAGAAAAAGGAAAGAGTTTTAACTTGACTGTGTCGTCAGACACGTTAGGAAAATATGGAGTGGTTATGATTTCATCAAACTCTTTCAAGTGTAAATACAAATTTTCATATTAAAGCCCATGAAATTTTGGAAGGAGTTGAATCACCCTTGGCTTGATATCAATGTATCCCGTATTTTCAGAAAAAACCATGCATGAATGTGTACTCACCCCCGCTAATTGTAAATAGTCTCGTAAAGTATGAGGCAGGGGTGCTTGATGCACCTAATTCTCATCCTAGACTTCCTCAACCCTAGTTGAGGTTGTCTTCCATGTTCATTGATCAGTTGATTTGCAACCATAACCTTAATTAACTCTAAGATCTTAAGTGGTGTTTAATCCTGTGATGGATAGATAACCCTTCAACCAATCCTCCTTCACTCAAAAGACGTTGAGTGTTGTCATGGACCCACTTGAGATAAAACACTCTCAGCTCTCAATTTCAGATTCTAACCTAAACCTAAAAGAGAGAAAGGAAATAAAAATCTAGAAATAGAAAGAGAGTGGAGATTGGGAAGAAGTTACCAAATTAAAAGTTCCTAATTAAAATCTTACAAAACAAAACACAACAAAACAAGTCAATTTCTAAAAATAAAAATTCTAAAATTAGAAAGTTCCTAAAAATACAAATGGAAAATAAACTAGTTTCTAAAAACGAAAAAGGAAAGTTGTTAAAAAAAGAAAATAGAAAGTTTCTAAAAACTGATTAGGAAAGTTCTAAACCTAGAATTAGAAAGTAAGTTAGTTTATAAAAATAAAAAAAATCCTAGAATTAGAAAGTTTTTAATAATAGAAAACAAACCCTAAAAATAAAAAATAGAAAAACCCTAATCTTAACCTAATTCTAAAACTAGTTAATCTCAGAAAAATGCAACTATTAGTCCTCGACAATGTTGCCAAAAACTTGTTCACAACCTCAAGTGTAGGGTCGCGATGTAGTAATAATTTCAGTGAGATCGAGGTCGAATCCACAAGGACTAATCTCGTGAGTATTTTGAAAGTAGATAGAAGAAGAACTAGAAAGAGATGAAAACCTAAATCTGGAAGTATAGAGAGTAATTGTGAAAAACTTAAGAAATTCAAAGGTGAGAAACTAGGGTTTTCAACAATCTACTTGTAGAGATTAGGAAGATCTATGCGTGATTCATGAACACAACTGGAATCAGAGTCCCATCTTACCCAATTGGAAGATATCTCAGTAAAATCAAATCTGAACTTCCTTCGACCTAATTCTCAATGGATGAGAGCTGCAAGAACTAGAAGTGATTCCATCACAAAACCATGCCCATGAGACAATGACTCACAATAGGATTTATCAATCCCATAATCAATCCGAAAGAATTGTGAAAGTCAAGGAGGATTCCATCATCTAACCATGCCCATGAGATGATGGTAAACAATGAGATTTCCTAATTTTATAATCTCAATATATGAAAAGAACATACTCAAAGCTATTGCAGATTTATTGTAATTTGAGTTACAATAAACCATGAAAAACTGAAAGTATTTCTTATAATCAAACTAAAATCAAAGATAGTTCAATTTAAATATGAATCAAAGAAATAGAAAACATCTCATCATGCTACAAGCTTCACCTCTTAGCCCTATCTAAGAGGTTTAGCCAACCATAGACATGATTGAACTAAAATATCTAGAAGAAAACATGAAAAACTAAGGAATAAAGGAAGAAAAACCGTTGCTGACGGCTCTCTACCCTTGTTCTTTGCTCCTCTAAACCCTAGATGATACCTAAGGGTGCCCTAGGGACCCCTATTTATAGTTTTGGGGCATAAAATTTTACACAAACTTGGAAAGATCTAGAAATTGCCTCAAATTTATGCAATCTGGAAAAAATCTGCAACAGTTCAATATGTATCGAAGGGTATTTAATACGTCCTTCGATTTGTATCAAAGTTCTTTCAATATGATCGAAAAAAGGTCCAGAACTGTCCAGTGAGTTTGGCTAAAAAATCCTGCAATTTTCAATACATATCGAAGGTCCTTTGATATGTATCGAAGGTGATTTGGCAATTTTTCAGAAATTGACTTTTCTGGTCCCGGAATCTATTTTCAGGACAATTTTCAGGATTCCTTGTCTTTTCTTCAAGTATTCGATTTTCTTCCTTCATCACTTGGTTTCTTTAGATCTTTGGCGTATGAGTTCTTCAATCTTGGTCTCCTAAGATCTAACTTTGGCTTTGGTGATTCTTGAGTATTAAATCCGTGCTTTTAGCATCTTTTCCATCCAAGTTCTTAAATTCACATTGCAACACAAACATGATTAAAATATGACATTAAGCATTATCATGTTCATAAAACCAAGTAATTAATCGGGTCTAATATGCAATATTTAACCCTCAACAATAATACATCACTTGTATTAATAGAGAAATAAGTCGAACCATGAGGGTTTTCGAATTCTAAGACACATGCCCAAACCATAAAAGAGAGGTAGCACAAGGCTGACCTAATAAAGGAGAAAAGTATCAATAAGCTAACTTAATAAAAGAGAAGAGTAGCAAATAAGCTAACTCAACAAGAATAAGGGGTGAGGAGCAAAAGACTAACTCAATATAGAGTGAAAGCACACATCGCTCTCAAAATTAGCAAAAGAGTAAGGCTTGTATCCATCACCCTACATAAATTCATAAAAATCATGCATGATTAAAATCATACCTTAATAATAATTTACAAAAGGATAAATAATTGATAATATTAAATCAATCAATTGCATGAAAAATTATAGTATTATGAAAGTATACCAAAAAAAGATAAATCATATTAACTCAAATTAGTGTGAGCTTAAAGGAATCTCTTACCTTAGCCTTAGATCTAAATCTTAAATCTCGATGTACGAAAGCTTTTACATGAACCACGACATCGCTTGAGTAAGAGGGAGACACCATCTGTGTAGAGAACGAAGACGATGATGGAGTCTAAGCTTTCCCTCTCTCTCGCTCCCTCTCTCTCTCTCTCTCTCTCTCTCTCTCTCTCTCTCTCTTTCTCTTTCACTTTCTCTCTTTCTCCCTCGCTCTCTCTTCCTTGAGCATTGGAAAATTGGGCGTGTGAGTGGAGAAGGGATGCACACCCCTTCTATAAAGGAGTGCGTGTGTGAGAGGGGGTGTGATTCGCATCCCACTTGGATTAAGTTTCTCCAATTTGACCTTTTCTAGCAATATTTCTTAAAATATAATTCATACTGTATGTCGGGGTCGTTGAATAGAGCCATGGTATATGATTTTTTTGGTGATCTGAAATTTAAATTAGTCTATCTTGAAAATTCTTCTAACGGGTGCCAAAACGAACTTGATCTCAATTAATGGTCCACACTTAGTGATTAGGGTCCAATTTTTGGGAGAAATGTGTAGTCAAGATAGGCAAATAGTTGGTGGTTGATCAATGGTGGAAAATGCCTAAATATGAAATTTCACCTTTTACACCAAGAGGAGGAATTTGAGTCGAGGCAGTCATCGTTCAACGGTGTAAGATCATAAATTGAGGTCTAAATTTTATATGATATTGTAGTCATATGAAGCCAGAGTGTGGTCCAAATTTAGGTTACGATTGATGGTGTAATGTAGGTCAATCGGAAGGTCTAGATTTAGAAAGAGTTGGTAAGCATAAAACGGATAACTTCTCGGCTAAGGAAAAGTCTACTAAAGTGGGGTTCTCATATTTCACACTTGGTCTATATGATGAAAAATTCAAGTCATTCATATGAAGTGAAATATCCTACTACGACTACCCATAACCTTTTTTCACTTGATGGACACCAAAATCAATGATTAAGGGGCTGATTTGTCAATTGGGCCACTTTTACAATGATCTAAAGGCTAAAATTCGACGTGCATGATTAATTTATATAAATGGGCATGATATAAAATTTTACATGAAACGGATCATGAGGACTGTGTGATCTAGAATTCAAGGATATAGGTTAATGGTATTAAGTATTTACGATTTTACCATCTTTTATTTCTCCAACTCTTACCATCCGTAATGTCAGACTACACCATCCAAATGTATTCAAACTTCACGACATTCTTTATTTTCATTATCTTTCCATCACTCCATTTTGAGCCTTAATCGCTTACAAATGACTAAGATGACTTTTTAATGAGTTATATCGCCCCGAGGTCTAAATCAGCGCTTTCATATATCGAATAGAAAAGTCAGCCAGTAGTTATGGCATACACCTTATGATTTTCAAACCGAGTAGTTCATTCAGATATTTAAGTGGCCCGTTTGGTAGATCTAAATATGATGGATGGTCTTATGACATGTTAAAAATATGAAAACTTGATGGTTAGTACTCTGATCATATATGTAGGTGGGTGTACGGTCGATTTTATAAATGGAAGAACATAAGGTGAGTTTTTGGAGTGATCAAGATGTAGAACATGTGTACCATTAGATTTGAGTGACTTGTTCACATGTGTAAGTTTCTCAGATTGTAGTTTTGATGATGGATTAAACATATTCATAGATGGTGAACAATATGAATGGATTAGAATCTCAATTTGATATGTGTATGAGCGGATGTAGAGATCGAGTAGTTAGTTTACTATAATTGGGTGGTCTAAAATCATAGTGGATGATCAGATATCTTTACTTAGCAGTGAATAGTTAATTGAACGGTTGATTATGATGGACAAGTTAGAATACTTAGATATATGATGGTTTTATCTTAAAATCAACGGTCGGATGGCTTGATCTATGGATAAAGATTATTTCCAACGGGCAGATTCATGTTTGAGAATAGATGTAAGGTTAGGATAGCTAAATTGGTATCGTACACATATACATACTAAGTTAAATTTCATGGTAACTCTCGAGAACTTTCAATACTCGAGTATTGAAAAGTTCAAGGTATTACATTCAAAAATGACATGTGAACCTTTCTTGTGTTCAGTTATACGACATTGATTCAATCCTTGCTGCTATGGGGTGGGAGAACATCTTAAAATTTAGAGGAATGACCCAAGGCAACTAAGTCTATGAATTCTTGTCTCAATGTAGAAACCCTCAAATACATCCCCCATCTTTTGAAGTTGAAGTTGGCTAATCGATTATTAAAATTATCCCTAGGCATATTGTAAATCTTCTTGAAGTCTCCCTATTTGGAGTTGGACTGCCAAGCCATGATTTGGCCTCTCCCACAGTTATTTCCATGGTGAATAAATTTTTACGTAATGGGAGAGATGAACCCTGGGTTAAAGGCAATGCACTTTGCTCTTCACTCATGACTAGTCAATACAGAGTCCTTCACTCTATTTTTCTGACCAACGTCTACCCATGAGGAACAAATAGGGTTGTCTCACACCCTTCATGATACACATCATATATAGCGTAGCTTTTGGCATTCGCCTGTATCTTTCATCGTTCATCGTGTATCAGCTTGCTTTATTGATTCGTAGTACTCATGCGATGTACCTTTCGTTCAGGAATCTCATCTGCTTACTTGCCCATGATTGTGGTTTTCTACTTACCGTTGATGCACCTACTCCAACGTCGTGGTTCACCCAGGAAAACATTAAAAAGATGTAGCTGCTGATGAAGACTACAAATCCTTCAGCGACAGACACGCTGGACGTAGCTGCTATTGAGGTGGGGCAGACGAGTGAGGCAGGGACTTAGCAGGCCGAGCCTTTGGTGCAGCCCACACTCGACTTTACCACTAAACAACGATACATGTGCCGAGAGGATCATCTTGAGCACATCATTGTGGAATAGTCGTGATAGGGGGAGCAACTAACTCAGATTAAACAGATGATGGAGTCACTACAACGTACCACTCATGAGTTAGTTGCGCTTTTCAGGTGTCGATGCGACGATGCGATTCCATTGGAGCCTGGACCAGACAGCTAGAGATTAGTTTAGGGCATGCTTAGAGTCGTCTGACAATCTTGAGCATGAATATCTTTTTGGATGCCCCAAGATGGGAGTAATGTAGTGGACATATATAGTTGTACTTCTATTTATATGTATGGATCTATTAATTTTTGTTGATAGTAGACTTGTGGATATTTTAGATATTGTGGTTAATGCTTTATTGGTATATTTTGGATATTATGTATTAGTCATCCTTAGCTATTTCTGTTTGTGAATGATGGTATATTGTCTTACTTTTGGATGTATTGTCATGCTTACCCCATATGTGATGATTGTGATTATCATTTCTTCCCTCTAAATGCATTATTAAGATCACATTTACCAACTTTCAGTGATGATTTGTGTTTTACACTAATATCCTTTGCCAATCACTGACAAAAAGGGGGAGAAACATACTCTCACCATATGTTTTGTTATCTTTTTTAAAATAATGGTGTTGCAGGAAGATAGAGGGACCGTTGAAGAAATCGAGTTAGCCATGTCTTATATTTGAATATATATCGATGTAAATTCCATTTCAAAGACATGTAAATCGAGTTGTATAGAGTTTATTACATTTTTGTCACGTAATTGACAAAAGGGGGATATTGAAAGTATCATAATTTGTAAATTAGTATGAAGTAAGAGTCTTTGAGTCAAGTGAGCCCTAAAGAAGATCCAAGATTAAAGACTCAGGGGTTGGAGGCTTCAGATTCAAGACAAGGTAAGAAAGCCTCATAACCTTGCCAAACCCTATACCAAAACCCTTTAAATAACTAAAATCATCTAGGAAAATTTATTTTTAAGCATGCTAAAATGTTATGGGATTTGATGTTAGAGTTAAAACTTATGCTCTAAAAATCATGTTCGATGGCATCGAAGGTAGCTTGATGGGATCGAGCATATACGTTCATCTGTCCAGTAAGAAATCATGAATTAATGGATTTTTCCGATGGCATCGAATATTGTTCGATGACATCGAAGACCAATGGCATTAAACACAACCTTGATGACATCGAAAATGAGCACAAACTGTCCAGCAAGCAATCAAGAAAAATTAGAATTTTTTCGATGGCATTGAAAGCTTATTTGATGGCATCGAATTTAAGCTTCGATGATATTGAATTTAACTTCGATGACATTGAAAAAGTGCTCAAATTGTCTAACAAGAAAATCACATAATTCTTGATTTTTCTGATGGCATCGAAGGTCCTGATGACATTGAAGGACACTCGATGACATCGATAGAAATTGTCTAGTAACTATTTGAATATATTATTGCTATGAATTGGTGGCATCGAAGATAGTTCGATGTGGCATCAAAGACACTTCGATGACATCGAACTTGACAGTTTTTTGTCTATTTTTTTACTGTTGGGAATTTGTTCTATATATCTATGGGGATTGTTCCTTGGCAAATTGGTGATTTATTGAGAGGGCCTTGAGAGAGTTAATACCTATATTCCCAAGCCCTCTTTCCTCATGGAGTTTATCATTCAATCATTGTCTTAAATGTAATCATTGGCATATTCAAAGCTTAAATTGAACAATAAATTCCAACATTCATTGATGCTCTACCAACCTCCTTTATTGGAAAATTTGTATGCTATGAAGCATTGAATGTTTAACAATGGAGATCATTATTAGTTCTTAAAGACCCATAAATACCTAGTTAGGAATTACTCAAACCCTCAACCTATTAACCTCGGCATTAACAATGGAGCATCACCACTTAGTTACAGTACAAGGGAGCTGAAAATCCTTCATCATCTAAGAATATCTTCATCAAGTGCTTAATGAGGCTCACTCACTTCTAAGTACAATAGTCCATTTGTGTTTGAAAACCTTTCCTTATGTAGGATTGGGTTTCAGAGTTTGTATTCCCAAACTCGACAAGTCCTTGCGTAGGCCTCTGATGGGAGAGTACGTGTTTGTAACATCTTAGATTTTCACTATTTTGGACTTCCAAAAATCCTTAAAAATTATTTTCGTATAATTAACTTATAATGTCACTTACTGATCATTGGCACTCAATGCTAGTTTATACATGGGTGAAACCAGTGAAGAACCACGCAAGTTCAATTAATCAACCGTTGGAAGCCAACAAGTTCGCTCAATCACTTGAACATCAAGTTTAGCCCCATGATTTACTCACATAGGGTCAAAATCTAATCAACCCGTCACTAACTAATCAAGACAATCATAACTAAATTAAAGATCTAACCGAAGCCGAGTTAGATAAGGTCCGGATCTTGACTAATAGACCAAATCAACTCCGTTATTCTTTTAGCCTAAAATCGACGGTTTAGAGTAATCATGACCAAATCTCCACTTTCACTAGTTATAAATAGGACACACTATGAACATAGTTAATCCAAACCCTAATCATCGTCCACAAGAAATATCAATACCTAATTCATTCTCAAAATGCCCCGATTTTCTGAATAAGCTCTAGACCGCTCATTGGGGGGCCACTAGTTCCAAAACTATAGGATAATGTTCGTCTTACTGGGCTTGACGTCCATTGCGGGAGTCGAACCTGGGAACGGTCTAAAACCGCTCAACTTGAGCTAAAGGACGTGTGCATGAGAAGTGCAAATACCCTAAAGGAAGAAGCTAAAACTTAAGTGAATTGGGTCGTCCACTCCAAGCAAAGTTGAGAATTTCGGACCGTCGGTTTACGACCAAACTTCACACGTGGAGTAAGGATATTTTTCTAGTCATATCCATATAGCCGTGGCCCCAATCGACCATCAGTGACCGTTAAACAGACTTTTAATCATATCAATTGATTGACTCATCCAAATGGCGGGCTGATCATATCCATACATAGATCATGATCAAGGCTAACCATCCTATGGTGTATATCAACTTGTACACCCCATAATGGGCCCTCGAGGCTAAAAAAAATCCCCCATAGGGTTAGTATAGTAAAAATCCAACACTTGCGGCCATTGACACTAAATTTGACATTATAAAAGGGCCTCATTTGAGGCACCTCTCTTCCCATACGATTTTCCATTTTCAAAGGGGAGAAAGAGAGAAAGAGGAAGAGAGTAAAGAGAGAAGAGAGAGAGAGAGAGCTAGGGAGAATGAAGAAAGAGAGTGAAGGTGAGAGCAAGGATGAACCATAGATCGAGGTGGGCCCAAGGGAACCCAATCTTGCAACTTCCTATCCATTCTCTATAGAAAAATCCTACATCACAACCACAAGAATCGTTCCGTTGATCGTCTAGGTAAGATCCTTCATCCCTTTTCTAGAAACCCTTATGTCGAGAAGGGATTTACGTGGGATTCTAACATACAAATGTTTGCTTTAGGGATTCTGGCCATTCGACCCCAAAAATCCACATTCGTAGGTCATCTTCCAAGCCTTCAATGATCCAAAGGTGTTGACTATTATCTTTAGGTGGCGTAGCACCAATTATACCATAAGTCTAATGATTTTGATTGCTTGGATGGTGTATTTGGAGAATCTAGAGAGAACCTAGGATTTGGATGTTTGTTTTGCATTGTAAGGAATTATATGTTTTGTTTAATTCTCATATGATGTTGTTCTCGCCTCTCACATGATTTGGTACGAATTGATGATCTCATGTTTATGTCTTGTTTGGTTTTTCTTCACATGATGTTGCCCTATAGCATGTATGCCTTATTAATCCTTGTGTAAATTGGCTCTACGAGATGTAGGAAGTGCTTAACCTCCTCACCAACCCATGCAACACACATGCACCTTTATTCATGATATTGTTAGCCTCTCTTGCTATGAGATTTTGAATTGTATATTGAGGAGTATGAGAACATGATGTTGGTTATGCTAGTTGATAACCTATTAGTTGACATGTTATGAATCACCACCCAAACCCTTGGGTTATTCAGGAATATGAGGAGAGCAAAGGCGGCCCCGTTGGTAGGAACATCTTGAGGCTAAACCCATGAATTTGAGCGAGTGCGTGTGGACAACAGTAGTTAGACTACATAGGTCACTCGTACCCAATGTCGTTCCGCCACGTACTTGCCTGAACTCATGCGGTCTAGTCTATTGGCTGACCAACCTTATTTTGTTAACCTTGTTTGCTCATACATGTATGGAACCTGGTACACCCTATAACTGTTGTAGCCCATCGATAACCACATGAAGCCGATCCATCGTCTCGTGGGCCGGGCATGGTGGAATGAGACACTGTGTTTGAGCTGAGGTAATGAACCTCCCCGTAGTGACTGCGATCGATCCCAGTTCTCAACACTCCCCATGTGCTTGAAGTTGGGGATGGGGAACCCAAAGGGATTAAGGATCGCGGTGCCCTGGCCTCTAGTATTGAGGGGCCTTGACATCATAACTAGTTGAGGCATTGATATGTGAAATGTATCAGATTCCTCAACTTGCTGGATGAACGGACTTAACTAAGAACTTGGATAACACGATCATATTGTATCGCACTAGTTAGGGTGGCGACTCAGCAGTTAAGGTCGCTCTGAGGGAGTGTTGGTCATATGCAATCGTTAGATGAAGTCGCTCAAGGGAGTGTTGTGGTAAGGGCATGCATCATGTCATCCATCATGCATGCGCATTAATAAGATTAATTAAGTGTTTATGAATGATTATTTTTCATTAAATTCATAATATAGATGATGCTTGTTACAACTTAAGACTAATAGCACCCGCTGAGTTGATCACTCACTCCCACTCTGAGACGGTGTTTTAAAACACCAACCAGACTCTTCCATAGGCACAGGTGATACAGAGCATGAGGAGCCTGGCGGAGTGAGTCTTGAGGAGGAGGACAAGCTATCCTACTTCCAGCTGATGGACGGTTCTCCACCGGCCTAGTAGACAAATTCGGATCATTGGGTGTTGAACTCAGCTCATTATTCATTTTGGACATATTTTTGTGATTTTGTTGGGCAACGCCTTGTGCGACCCTTTTGCATTCTTTTGGACGCATTTATATATTTAGTATATTTCATTTCAGTAGACTGGTTGTGGTTGTGTTTCATGTTATAGAAAATTTCATGCTGTGCATTTAAGCCTGATAATCATAAAGCAATAAATTAATTATAAGTGACACCCGGGAACTTGGGAGTCGAGTGTATGCACGACCCCCAATTTCTAGGGTGTTACAGTGTTAGTGTCCTTGTGTAGGACTTCTTAAGTTCTTGTGTAGGACTTGATAAGACCTTGTGTAGGCCATTGACAATGAAAAATGGTAACCTTATGTAGATTGTGAATATTTATGGTGATCCTTATTTAAAACCATTTGAATACTAAAATTTGACACACTTTAGGAGAGAGTGGCTTACCTGGGAGTAGCGCAAGCATATAGCTGAACCACTATACATCGTTTGCATTGTGGTGAATGTTTTAATTTCTTATTTGTATTGTTTGATTGAACTCTATACATTATTTATTTTCTGTACCAAATATGTTTGTCAAAATGCATGAATGATATATTTCGCTGATTATAAATTTTTATGCACTTATTCTCATTTAGAATTTCTTTCTTGCTTAGTTAAAAGTAAGTCATTTAAATAAATTTAAAATGCCTTATTCACCCCACGTTTAAGACAATTAGACATATCTTCAAGCTTTACTTGTAGTGGTAAAGCTACAATTTTACAGTGTTTTTAGGGGGAAGTCGTTAATACGGCTTGTTAATTGGTAAATCGTTTTCCTACAACTGCACTAGATTACAAGATCCCTGAACATGTATGGTCTGAAAAACCTGTTAATTATTTGTTCATTCGTAGTTTTGATTGTAAAGCTTATGCATAAATTTTCAAAAGGCATAAGATTAAACTGGATGCGAGGTCCAAAAAGTATATTTTCTTAGCTATGCAGATGGAACAAAGGGGTACAAATTGTTGGACCCTACTGCCCACAAGTTAATAATTTTCTAAGATATGGTTTTTAATGAAGATTCATTGCATAAAATATAGAATTGCCGATCCCAGAGTCATAAAAGATAATTGAATTAGAATCTTTAAACGATGTTTCAATTCAGCGTACTAATTTAGATGATCAATGAGTTAATGATATCATTAAAGATAAAGCTAATAAAGAACATGCAAATGAGATACTTGGTGATGAAACTCAAAGCGATCAAAATCGACCAAAGAGAGCTACAAAACCTTCTATTTGGCTTAAGGATTATGTTTATGTCTTATGTTTGCATGATATAAGAGTGCAAATCTTGTTCATATTGAGAGACATGTAAATCCGTGGATGCTAGTTAATGGAGTGTATGCATGGATAAGGAGATGTCAGCTCTACATAAGAACAAGACTTGATAATTGGTTGAATTACCCAAAGGTCGGAAGGCTGTTGGTTGCAATGAGTTTACAAGCTTAAAAAAGATACTAATGAGAATATTGAAAGATACAAAGTCTGATTAGTGATAAAATGGTATGCTAAGAAATCATGTATTTTCTTTAATAAAAATTTCTCTTTAGTTATCCATTTAAGTAATATTCATATTGTATCGAGTATGATAGTGGTGCTTGACTTAGAGCTGAAGTAATTAAATGTAAAAACTATTTTTTTCTATGAGAATCTTAATGAAGAAATTTATATGATTCAACCTAAAAGTTTTATTTACAAAAATAAGATGAATCTAGTTTGATAGTTGAAGAGATCGCTTTATGGTTTAAAGCAGCTGCCAAGGTATTGGTATAAATAGTTTGATTCTTTCATTGTGAGCTTGGAATTTCAAAGATGTGAAGCACATCATTGTTTTTACATTTGTAGCTATAGTGTAACAACCCGTACTTTCCAGCACTCGTGTGTTACCATGTAATCCAATTTAATGTAAACACAAGCCTGACTTAGGTGAACATTCATGTTCATTCTAGCATAAATTCAACTGTTGAAAACAATTCCCATCTACAGATCATGTTATTCATCCATTGTTATCCAAGATGGACTATCATATCATTTAAGGAATCTATTTTCAAAATTTTTAATTTAATTGATAGACAAATCTAATTGACCACCTTAGACTTGAGAACTTTGAATCACGAGGTTCGCTGTTCATCATGTCCATAACACCCTACAAATCAATTTATCATCTAATCACGTAGTCTAGCCACTTGGTTATAAGGACAGCCCTTAAGAACTCCTCTAGGATAGATCGGGAACCTTGATAACCGTCGTTGGTCAAAATTGAATGCAATTTGACCATTGGATCGATGAGGACCATAATTAAATACCCCAATCTAAAAATATAGGCCACAACCTTCAATTTACTAACCCATTTGTTATTCTTCGAGACGAACCATCATATCATTAACACAACCCGTTGTTAGGACTTTGGTCACCTCAATAGATGAATCAAATCATCCCGCAATATTTAATAAGTATATTATTTTTTTATATTAATTATTATACTATAAATTTTATATAAAACATAGATAGAAAGAAAATATAAATGTATTTTGATAATTTATTTATCATGAATAATGTATGAAAATGTATTGTAATAGAGTGATACGTATATATTTAATGTATATAAAATATTATGAAAATAATATTATGTTAACTAAACATAATAAATGATAATTTTGTAATACATAATTGAATTATAAATATCAATGAAGTATTAAATATTTTTTATAGATATGAATACAAAACTTTATGAATATTTTAATAAAGTTGTATATTATTTAATAAGGTGATTTTAAATATGATATTGTATAATTTTCAATTCATGTATATGTATAAAATGATATTGCATATTACGAATCATATATTAATAAATATGTGATCAATGGCATGTATATGGTGGTGTGTTAATATTAAAATTTATATTTATAAATGTGTATGAGATTTTAACTATTGAAATTATAAGTAATATATAATAGTAATAAATTTTTTTGTTGATATTAGTATTGGTTAGTAATATATGATAGAAACCGCGCAAATGGGCCATTAGGGCCCTTTTAACTGTTAACGATCGAATTTGGGAAGATTCGACTAGTAGATCGACAAGAATCCTCAAGTAGAACCCTAAGTCAAGATGTATGGCACACCCAAAACCTTGGATCTGCTCCACCTTCGACCAAATGTTCTAACGGGACCTAAGAGATTTGATGAACGGAGTGGATTTATTGCAAACATCACACTGGGACCCACTTAATGGGGTGAGTGTGCACTAAGGGGTGCGCACTCGCAGTGCACTGAGCCACGAAGCTCGGTCAGTCTGCGCTAACACGAGATTTCTCAAAATAGAGAGAATTTTCCTCTGTTTCTCTTTGCTTCCACCAACGAACATGTCATGCCCAAAACTCGAAAATCGGGCTCACAAAATTTTCGATCACCGAATTTGGTACTGACAGCCTCTGTAGTACCCCATTCTCGGCACCCAGCATCCATATGCCAGATTCCGATGCTGAGATCATACAAGGAGGATTTTTCAATGTACATTTAACTCGTAATAAGCATAACCACAAGTTTACCTAAATCACAAAAGCAAACATCATCATCACATATCCACTAATATAAACTTTTGAATGTAATGTCGAAAGGGAATACAATAACACTATCGAAAGCTCTAGAAGACCGCTGCACACTTTAAGCTTAATGCTGCTGCAACCTAACATCACCTACATGCATCTATCGTGCATAAGCTTATAGAAAGCTTAGAGGGTGGTGTAAGAGTGTGCGTAAGATAAGTGTCAAGCATGCAAATATCAGAGTAAGCGAAAATACTGCAAGTCCATAAAAATATCATCAACCTCATTCAGGATATGCGATGAAAAACATAGCAAGCCAATATCATATAAATGCGGAAACATAGCAACCCAAAATGCCATATGTCGAGGATGTAATGTAATATGTAATATGTGATGCGAATGAAATGACTAAGCTGCAATGTGAAGCCGAGATGATAGTACGTGGCATCGCAGGTTACGGAGCCTATCACAAAGGACTTCTATCCAAACCAGTCTCATACCTAAATTTCGATAGATAAACTCAACGTGGTAAGCTCCTGATCTCAGGTTAGTCACCGCCCCAACCGAAATCCTGGTCATTACGAAAGTACACATAACAATTAGTTGCACACCGCCAGCTCGAGTGGATAGTGAATGAATGAACGAATGAATATAATACTGAGTATGCAACTCCTGCTCCACTAATCAGTACTGTATATCTCTAGGATCATCACCGGGGTCTAGTACACTCTACGCCACCTATCGTCCCATCAAGCGCATAACTGGGTAAGTGGAAGAGACCTTACTATCCGCCTGTCAATATCGGTCTCGGCTCCTCAATAGCGGACCCATTCCTTAAGCTGGTCAGACTCAGCCTATCTATGCCTACTCCCTTAGGTGGGTAAGGCCACACCCCCTTCCAACGGACCACGATACAGTGAAAGACGCGGTCTACTAGCATATGACCCTCATGGGCTCATATATATCCACTCGGTCTCGACGTTGGAGCATCCTCTGGTAACAAGAGGGTTTAGGGATTTTCACCCAAGGCCATCTATCGCGGCCGAATGTTAGTAACAGATTTCTAGTGTCCCATTTGGCTATCCATGACATGCCTATGGAAGCCACGACCTTGATGTCGCTAGGGCGTACAGTAATCACAAAACACAATGTAAGATGCATGAGTCATGCAATCCAGTCATGCATTAATGCTGCGCATACCGTGCGCTCATGTGAAACAATCTTCGCCTATTAGGGAGTCTCATAACAACCTGTCCAACGACATATGCAATGGTCAACCACTTCTTATAACAAACATGTAGATGATGCGTATGGACATGTATCATGATGTTATGCTGTCACATACTCATAATCGGCATTGACAATCGGCCTCGATAATTGACTTATACAATCGATATCGATAATCGGCTTCGATAATCGACTTATACAATTAGCCTCGACAATCGGAATCGGCCTCGATAATTAAAATCGGCTTCAACAATTGGAATTAGCCTCGACAATCGGCTTCAATAATCGGAATTAGCCTCGACAATCAGAATCGGCCTCGACAATTAGAATCGGTTTCAATAATTGACCTATACAATCGGCCTCGATAATTAGAATTGGCCTCGATAATCGGCCTAACAAAGGGCCTAAGGGAAGGTCACAATGTGAATATTTAATGATCATTATCCATCAATGTGAACATTTAACCATCATTACTCGCAAGGAGTGGCCTACATAGAGCAAAACATAAAGTGAGCCCATGACCTCACATGAGGGCCTCATGTACATGACCATGGGCCGTATCAATGAGCCACACCAACGGGCCTCATATACATCAGGTGGGTTGCATCATTGGGCCGCGTCAACAAGCCTCATATACATCAAGTGGGCCTACTGTAACATTTATTTTTCATTTAATCTGTTCATAAGGTCACATGGACCTGAATTAAGAGGAAAAACAAATTTCATACAAATCCAAAACTTTTGTGACCCCAAAATCGGGTTTCAGTGGTAGTCGCTCAATCCCCACTGATTTTTGTAGTGTGTCCACCTGATAAACGGCGTGGATATACAACATATTCATCAAAGGTGGACCCCACTGTCTAGCAGCTATTGGATGGTGTGGATGATGATCATCAAGGTGGGCCCAAAAGATGAACGGAGTGGAGTATACATCACGTGGGACCCACATAGCTTGGTGACGTCATTCACAGTAGCACCTAGCTGCATGAGGTGCACTAGCCAATCCGTCAGCAGGTGGGTCCCACATGGGGCCCACCATATGCATGTATCCTATATATATATATATATATATATATATATATATATATATATATATATATAAATATATATATATAAAATATGATATAATATTATATCATTATATATCTTACCTTATTATCTCTCTCTCTCTCTCTTTTTTAATAACGTCCAGCATACACGGATGGCCTGGATGTAAGACACATCCATCATAGGTCCCACGTGGACGGTGAGTGTGTGGACCCCTCACGCATGGTGGGTCCCTTAGATGGACGGCATGAATATAGCATAAGCATCAAGGCACTCCACCTCAGATTTGAATCTGACTCACCTGGATAGGGAGGCCTGGATGGACGGTGTGGATCCATACACACGCGATGGTGGGCCACGTGGATGGAATCCACGGACGAACGACATGTATGAAACACATAAAGAGAGGTGGGTCCCACCGTCCAGAGGGCTGGACGGTGAGGATGGTGCGGATCTCACACATAAATCATTGCAGGCCCCACATAACTTGGTGACGTCACCTCAGACAACCTGTCAGTAGCAATCCTCGTCCATGCGAGCTCACCATCGTTCATCTGGTGGGTCCCACATGTTGCTATGTGGACCGAAATTCAAGGGAGTGCATAGACGGTGTGAATATCACACATGCAGTAAGGTGGGTCCACGTGGAGGCCCACCAGAATTTAAATCAAGATGATATTTGAATTTCACTTCATCCAGGTCCGTCCTCAACAGACAACCAAGTGGGCCCTGATGTACGAGTCAGTGGTGCGGGACCCGTTTGGTGGACGGCCTGGATAACATACATGCATCACGGTGGACCACAAGAAGATGAAAGGAGAGGGGGAGAGAGAGAGAGATGGCGTAGTGGAGGGATCCCGTCACTATGGGCCCCTTTCTATACAATGCATACATCAAGATGGGTCCCACTATATGTGGGCCCTCAAATATACAAAATCAACTGTTGAAAAATCATAAAATCACCCACCATTAGATCTCATCTTCCTTCTTACACCCATAGGTTCTGGAACTCTAAGGGAACAACTCCAATGGTTGAGATGATGTTAGGAGGGTGGGCTTGGATGGTAGCATGGAGCTTGGACGTTTCTCTCTTTGGTAGCATGGAATGGAGTGAGAAATGAGAGAGAGAGGAGTGGTGAGATGGAGTGATGGGATGAGAGGGCATGATGCTTGTTGACCTGTGGTAAGAAATGAATGGGATGAGTATGGGTTGTGTAAGAAAGAGTTGACTAGGGGAATGGGACAGGGATGGGCTAGGTAAGGTTGTGTACTTTATATTGATTGATGGATTGATGTGGTGTTGTAGAGATTACCCTCGGTATATGCAACGCGCGGCATTTTTCTTGAAATAAACGAGGGCCCATAACTCCTGGCTAGGGTATCCCATCGGCGCGCAAGACACAGCGTTGGAACTGCGGTGACGGCGCGGTCGCAAGAGTACAAGTCTCGAGTCGAGTCGACATAGATATATAGGATACGACTTAAGATCATGCGCAAATACCGATTACAGATCGCGGGTCATTGAATATCGACCAGGAGGACCGCAGAAGCCTACGAAACGGTACGAGCTAGAATACGGGTCTCAAAGGACGGGCGTCCGTTTAGGATGTCCATGGGCCATCATGATCACCTAACTGAGAGATCTAAACCGTCCATCTTGTGTGCAGCAAGGCCCTGACCAAAACCCAACCTCTCTCGTATGCGGAAACATGTATGCATACACACTGTTCTTGACACAAATAAGCCTTACAAACACATTGTTTCCAAAAATGAAAACTGTTTTCCGTGAAACAGGCTGGAAATTCGTGTGCCCTTGCATCCTCCCATCTCAGCCGTCCCTTGGAGGGTTATCCTAGCCGTCCATTCCCTTTTTAGAGGCTAAGGTTTTGGGTGGAAAACCAACAGCCGAAAAACAGCTCCTCCCTATCCGTTTGAAAACCACAAGCCAAAACCCCTCAAAGCTTCGGCCTCTCCATTTCAGAAGTTCCCTACCATCAATCCAGAGCCTCCACTCGAATCGGATTCGAAGAAGACCCTTCCATTTGAAATCTTCCATGAACACTGGCCATCTTCCCCGTCGCTTCAAACCAAGCCAGACTCGGTTTAAGATGCCGTTTGCAGGCTCCCACCATCAGGTGATGGCGTTGGGAGAGTAAAGTGAAGAAAAGAGAGGGGGAGAGAGAAAGCGAGAAAGAAAAGAGAGAGAGAGAGAGAGAGAGAGAGAGAGAGAGAGAGAGAGAGAGAGAGAGAGGATAGTAGGTGCGTGCGTTCCATCCTAAGTCCGAGTCAGGTAATCCCTTGCCTCCATCTCCTTGAGTCCCAAACTAAGCCGAAACCATCCCTCAACAAGGCCTTTGGTTGGACAAAAAATGGCCTCTGAAATGGCCCCAGAATCAGTCAATAATGGGTCTTGATGTTGGATAGGGTCAGGCCTCAAACAAGCCTTGCATTGGATGGCATTTTGAGCTGGGAAATAGCCCACTGAAATTAGGCTTTTAAATAGGCCTCAATCCAAGCTAAAAGAACCGGCCACAATCCCTGCTAAAACTATGCCTTGAATGATGCTAAAAATGGCCTGAAATTAGACCGTTTGGGGGCCATAGTGTGGGCTGAAACTAGCTTCTAAACTGGGCTGAAACCAAGCCTGCTTCAGGCTTTGTAAATGGCCTAAAGCCCGACAATCACCAGGCCGTGGAGACGCTAAAATGGGCCCATAGCTGGGCCAGAAATAGGACAGAAAGTGAGCCTTTATTTGGGCTCTAAAATAAATTGAAAACGGTTTGTAATGGGATTTGATTTTTGCTGGAATCAGGCCTCAAACAGGCCCTGACTCGAACGGACATACAGGTCATGCATTAGATGGCACTTCGGACTAGAAAACGGTCAGAAAATGGACCTCTGGTGGGCTAGAATTCCAGCTGAAAATGGCCCAAAAAGTGGGCCTCCTTGCGGGCCGCACGCTGCATAGGTGGGCCGCACGCTGCATAAGTGGGCCGCACCATATGTAAATCAAGTGGGCTACACCCTGTGAATCTGGTGGGCCCCACCTTGTATAGCAGGTGGACTGTACCCCAGCTGGACATACAGTGGGCTGCACATCCAAAATGGGTGAGTCGCACCACACTCAAAACATGTGGGCCACACCTCATTTAAAGTGCAGTGGGCCTCACCATAAATCTGGTGGGCCTGGTCGAATTTTGGGCCACCCTTGGGACCACCAGGCTAGGCCGAACTAGGCCCAGTTCGGGCCTCGAATGTTGGGCCAAATTGGGCCTGAACTTGGAGCAAATCTCAGGCCCAATCTGGGTCATTTGAAGGACAAAAATTTAATAGGCCCAACCGCTCTAAAGCGAGTCCAAGTGATTTTATTCATAGGCCCTTTAACCCCCACAGACCTTCAATATGTTAGCAATTATTATCTAACGTAAGCTAATAATCTAGGAAGCTACTTGCGTGACCTGGGGCCATTAGTTGCACACGGGGAGTCAGATCAAGAGCAGGACTACGACAACTCAAGTGATGATTTCTTCCTCTTGAGCTTTCCATTTTCTCATTAGCTTAAGCAATAGTTTTCATTTTAATTTCGATTGATAATTGATATCTTCATGTTATAATCACATGCATTAATTGTTAGAATTGAATTTCTATATTACATGCTTATTATTGATCACGTATATTTATTTCATATTTGTGGATTATTTGGGGATTGCTTATGGAACTTAAACTGGTATATCCGTGGAAAACCCTCACCTATAAATGTACACTCACACTTAGGATGTAACTTGAATGATAGTGTTTATAATGGGCTTTCAATCTAGTGGTTACTTGAATGGTGGGTTAAACTGGATATTGATGTGGGCCTACCATTCATGGGTTGATGGTCTATGTGGTTTTTAAGGATGGTCTTTTATTGCATAATTTTTTATATTTACTGTATACGACTTAATTTTGATATTCGCCCTATGTGGCTTTGTTTCTGTATTTGCCCTAATGGGTTCGAGGTTTTATTTTGTGTAACTATGCAATGGTAAGCCTCATATATTGAAATATGATTGGTCACTAGTCGACGGGTTCCATTAAACATCCTAAGGTGGTAGTCTTATGAGCTGGGGATGGTGGTATGAGACCTATACCTGAGTTGTCGGCCTACGCTGGTGATGAGCCCCCGTAGTGACCTTGAGCTTATTTAAATTGGCTGATTAACTGGACTAATAATGGTTTGACTAATCATGCATACATGACACAAACCAGCGTCTAACACTATCATACGTGATGTACGTATTTTGTTCGACTGGATGAGCATTCCTAAGTCGATGATTGCATGGGTGACGAGCCAACTGTCCACACGGATGAGCATCCTCGGTGCGATGATTGCATTCACGCATCCATGCATCTAATAAGACTGCATCATGTATTGTTTTGTATGCCTTGTTATATTTTTGTAACTATACTTATCTAATGCGGCGGTGTGTAATTTTAAGAAAAATTCACATTGAGTTGGACACTCATCTATCAAATATATAACCGTACAGGTAGCATAGGTGGCCCAGATGATATTCACGTTCTTATTGATGAGGAGCAGGCTATGCTTGACAAGGTGCATGACTGTATTTGCTAAGGATTGCTTCAGGATTTTATATCCTAAGATTGTTGCAATTTATTTTGTTTTACATGTAATATTATTTCATTTCGTAATTGTTAACTTCAGAGACATTGGTTGTATAAGTCATTATGGGCAACCTCTTGTATATTTTATATGTAAATGTAAAATTTCTTTTATGTTGATTTGTCCATCTTACACTCATCCGCTAACTCTGATAGTTGAATATATATATATATATATATATATATATATATATATATATATATATATATATATATATATATATATACTCGAATTTGACCATCCTTTAAGGTTAACACTCGGGTCTTTGGGAAACGGGTCATATACTCGGGTCTTGAAAATATGAGACATTACATATAGTAATGGTGGTTTTATTATCTTATTCTTATATGTAGACGACATGTTGGTTGCAGGTACTAGTAGAGATACATTACAACATTAAAAGCTTATTTGGATAAATAATTTGATATGAAGTATTTTGGTGTCATTAATCAGATTATTGGGATGACTATACTTAGAGACATGAATAATAAGAAAGTATGGGTACCTTAAGAGCGTTATGTTGAAAGAGTTCTGTGTCGTTTTAACATACAAAATTCTAACCCAATCAGTACTCCGTTCCTTATGAGTTAAAGTTGTCTTCATATTAATGTCCTAGCACATAAGCGGAAAAGGTATATATGTCTCAACTACCATATTTATTGGCGGTATAGAGCCTTATGTTTGTCATGGTTTGCACCAGACCAGACATTATGCAAGCAAAAGGAGCAGTTAGTAAATACATGACAGACTCAAGTAGAGATCATTACGCTGTTGTGAAGTGGATCCTTTGTTACTTGAATGATGCTTCTGAGGTGACTATTTATCAAGTAGCTAAAATTTAGACTTGATTGGGTTTGTGAATATAGATTATGTAGGAGATCATGATATTAAAAAAAAATAAAATAAATCTACTACATGTTATATTTTCTCTTTGGTAGACGGTGCAGTTAATTGGATGTCAAGACTGCGGTCAGTGGTGGCCTTGTTTATTTTAGAGAAAGAGCACATGTCAGCCACACAAGCGTGTAAGGAAGCTATTTGGTTGAAGAGGTTGTTATAAGAATTTAAATTCACGCAAAAAGTGGTGGTGATTCATTGTGACAGTTACAATGCGCTACATTTGGTTAAAAAATTGGTATTTTATGCCAGGACCAAGCACATCGATGTTCAATATCATTTTGTTCATGATATGGTGGAAGAAGGTCGGATCTCATTGCAAAAGATTCACATTGATGACCACATAGCTGATATGCTGATGAAGCCTATTGTAAGGGAGAAGTTTGTTTGGTGCAAGACTTATGTTGGACTTATTGTTACTTAGTGATTAGTAACATTTGAGCAGTTGCATTTTAGAGTGTTTTTTACATTATTAGAAAAATAGTCTTCAAGTGGGAGAATATTGTGGCGGTAGAGATGTGAGGAGTTTCCTAGTGAAAGATGAACTCTCTCTCTCTCTCTCTCTCTCTCTCTCTCTCTCTCTCTACCTCTTGCATGTGTGTACAGTGGGTGAAGGCTTAGTTTCTCTAGGTTTTGTTATTGGCTCTCTCTTGTGGTGGTCCATATAAAGTGAGGACCAAGTTAGTTATATTCCATTAATTCATCTTTTGGGGTATTCCTTGGTGTGAAATTCCTTGTATAGGTGGGAGAGAGGTATGCCTTATAATTTTTTTTCTTATTTCTAGTGAAAAAAAGCTCTATTATCGTCTCATGAAGTAGACATATTGCTGAACTATGTAAATCCCCGTGCCTCTTAGAAGTCATTTGGCACCATGGATTTAGGGGGATTTCAAATCCCTTAGTTGTTTGGTAGCATAAAGTAATTTGGGGCTTCAAATCCAGAGGGCTTCAAAACCCCTCAAAGAGGGAATTTGAAATCTACAGTGAAACCTTAGATTACACCTAAAATCCTTTATATAATTGCATGTGTAACATGTGTGTCACCATACTATTATTCTATCGGGCACATGGCCCACTAATGATATCCGAAAACAATTAGATTATCAATTGCATCACTATAATTATTTTATATGATGATCAACATCGTCTAAACATTGTCCATGTAAATCAACGGCTAGAAATCGTTGGTTAGTCACTTGGACAAGATCTTGTGCTTGTGGCCCATCCAAGACTTGGAATTTCATCATTTTCGGGCAAATCATATATTTCAGCCGGCTTATTCCAACCATTGTGTCAAACAATACATAGTTACTAATTAGAGATATTAAAGTTGGTTTAGTAATTAAATTCAAACCCTACCATGCATAATTACTTTTGGATTAAAGTTGATTCCCAATCTAGGGTGCTAAACACAATAGGAGGATTTCAAATACAGGGGGTTCTAAATCTAGGCTCCCAACATGCCCTTATATCTTGTTTTAGTTTGGTTCTTTTGACTTTTGTTTAACTTTTTTTTTTTTTTTTTTTTTTTGATAGTTTAGACTCGCTTACATTGATCATGTATGAGCATTTTTCACAATAATTTTACCGCGGTCGTTGCTTGCTGGTTGCTTTAAAGCTGTTGCATGCTAGCTTACATGTTTTAGTATGGCTTCCAAGCTTATTACTACGATAAAATGCGCTAGCGGGTTTGAAATGATAGTTGTTTTCCAGCTGCATTCTTTCTTTTATAAACCCAATCAGCTATAATTATGAAATAAATCATAATTCTATTAAATTGCCTTTTAAAAATGAAAGTATGTTTGTTATATGCTTTATTAAAATTAAAATAAAAGCGCCTGTTCAGCTTTGCTTCAACCAAATATAAGATGTGATTCCAATTACACAATTATTTAAATTGCTGATGCAAGATTAAACATGTTTTGAAAAAGTATGTGACTCAGATCCTGAATCACTTCATCATTAGCTTCATGGAGTAGTATCTATTAATTCAAAAATTCAGACATAGTGAAAACTAAAATGAACCACACCATATGAAAATGTAAGGATAAGATGACCGCTTGACACGTTCTTAGTAGTGATGAATGTTTCGATATAGCTGGTTTTTTGTTTTCGCCTTTATCCGATTAGATGGCATATAAAACATAAAGGTGGGTCCCATAACTGTTTTAATAGCTAGTGTCCCAATTCTACTGTCCCTGTGATGGGTCCACTTGAACTTCATATCCGCCTTTTTTTTTTTTTGTTTTTTTTCCGGGGACAGATTAGGTACTACCCCTTCTGTCCGGAGCCAGGAACAGGCTGGGGCTCTGAATGGCCATTGCAATTTACGGATTAATCAATACCGTCCATACATTTTTCCTTATTAGGTTCGGATGTAAGCCAAAAAAAAAAAAAGATGCAAAGCTGAAGAGGGTTTCAATGGTACGAAGTCATTATCATACTAATATCTTTAGCTGGTTCATTTTAGCTTAGGATCTGCCTTGTTTTTTGGCTTATATTCTAATATGAAATAGAAATATATGTTGACAATGTTGATAAATTCATAAATCACAATGGGCCCCTCAGAGCCCTAGCTTGTTCCTAGCGCTCGAAGCAGGCAGGGGTGGTACCTAATCCATGTCCATATTTTGGGTGCGGATGGGACCTACCCCAAGACCTAGCTAGAAACGAACGGTGGTCGCTCTTTAAAGCCCACTATAATCTATATTTTCTATCAAATTGTCCATTCGTTTTTTAAAATCATTTTACGCAACTAAATAATTTTTTTTTTTTTAAAAAGGGCAAATCAAAGGCTCAACTAGACCAAAATCCATAAAGCAGACGAATGTATTTCATTTTCTATCAAAGAACCCGATCACCGCCGCCGGGTTTCTGGTTCAAGTGGTAGCTAGATTGGCTACTGATCCTGCCCGTAGCCAATTGCTTGTGGGCCCACCCTGATGTCTGTATTTCATCCACACCGTTCATTCATTTTTTTTTCAGGTTATTTTATAGCATGTGCTTAAAAATAAGGTAAACATAAATCTAAAGTGGATAATATTATAAGAAATAGTGTTGATTGGACGCACACCATTAAAAACTTACTGAAGCCACAAAAGTTTTGGTTCAAGACGATATTTGTGTTTTTACCATTATTCATGTCCATACGACCCAATCAGTAAGTTGGATGTCAAGAAACCAAAAAAAAAAAAAAAAACGTTACAGTGGGCCATACAGGGTTTTAACGGTGGACATTCAATCACTACTGTTTTCCTGTGTGTGGTGGTACTGAGATTTACATCTGCCTCATTTTTTATATCAACCCCTAAAAATATCTGAAAAAGTGGATGGATAGCAAGAATAAAACACGTGCATCATGGTGGGGCCCACAGAGCAGCAACCACTAGCTACCTCCTGGCTAGTGTAGCAGGTCACTAGTCAAACCGCGTTCGTTCAAGTGTCAACATGTGTTGCCGGAAAGGGTGGAATGGATGTTACACCCAGATCGCTGTGAGGCCCATAGACCGAACACGGATTCGGTAATGATCCCTCCCGTACGAGATAAAAAGATAAAAGGCATACATCATGGTGGGCCCGCAAAGCTTTTACTGCACCGACATGGTACTGTAGGAGAGTGGATTGCATGTGCTGTGTGGGGCCACAGAGATGTCTGTGACAAATCCACTCTGTTCATTTGTTTATAAAGACCACGATAAGGATAGGAATCTAAAAATCAGGCATATCCAAAACTAATGTGGGACATTTCACATGAAACAACGGGGATTGAATGCCTGTGGATGATACAAGTTCTTTATCACGATGATAATTGTTCTTACAGTCTATCTGAGTGGTAATAACCATATGAACGGTTTAGATGGGATATAACCATCATGGTCAGGTTTAGGAAAGTTTCAACGGTGGATATTCCTGTTCCTACATTTTTGTGTGTGGTGGCCCACTTGAGTTTTGGATCTACCTGATTATTATAATTCTACGGTATTGTGGTCTTTAAAAACAGATGGACCGAGTGGATTTCTCACGAACATCCCTGTGGTCCCACACAGCACATGCAATCCGCTCTCCTCCGGTACCATGTCGGTACTGTAAAAGTTTGGTGTGCTCAGCATAATGTATGTCTTTTATCTATGCCGTCCACATATTTTTCCAGCTCAATTTAGATTTAGATAGTGAGCCCAGAAATATGGCAGGTATAAATCTCAGGTGGACCACACTACAGTAAACAGGGGTGATTGAACAAGGACCGTTAAAAACTTTTTAGGTACCACTGTAATGTTTATTTGCCATCCAACCCGTTGATTAAGTCACACATACCTGGATGAAGCAAAAACACGAATATAAGCTTGATCACAAACTCTTTTGACCCCAAAAACGATTTTAACGGTGGGAATTCAATGACCACTGTTTCCTTTGGTGTAGTCCATCTAGAATTTGGATCAGCTCATGCCCTAGAATGAGCTGGAAAATGGATGGAACGGATTTGATATAACACATACATCATGGTGGGGTCCATAGAGTGAATTGAATTCTACCGTTGAAAAATTCTACACCATAAAAAATTCTACCACACCACAGTAAACGATTGAATTGAATTCCACCGTTGAAAAATTCTTAGGGGCCACAGAAGTTTTGGAACAAGCTTATATTTGTGTTTTCAGTTCATCCATGTCTTTATGATCTTATGAACAAGTTGGATGAAAAATAAACATCACTGTGGGGCCTAGAAAAGTTTCAACGGTGGAAATCATTATCCCCCTGTTTCCTGTGATATGATCAATTTGATCTTTGGATATACTTCAATTTTGGGCTCAACCCCTTAAATTAGATGAAAAAAGGGATGGACGGCATGGATGGACTACATACATTCAAGGTGGGCCCAACTCAGTTTACTCAGTACAATTAGATGGGACCCAGTAACTCAGTAGGCATTTCTGCCTGCAAGCATAACCTCGTGAAATGTGTGTCAAATCTACTCCGTCCATCATGTGTGCCAGCAGGGTTTAACCATAGATTCTAAAAACCAGTACAATCCAAGACTAACGTGGGCTATACGATAGAGAGGAGTGTAAAATCATATTTGTTAAAAATTCTTAAATTCACATCATGTGGCCCACTTGCTTCTTGGAAATAACTGATTTTCGGTTTATACATCCTGGTATGGTCCGTCAGATGAGTGGATGGGATGGGATGGCATATGCACATAATATTGGGACCCACACACAATCTGAACGATTTTATTAGTGGGACTTCCCATCTCAACCGTTACCTGTGGTGTGGCCCACCTAAGTTTTGAATGGGCCTCGTTTTGGATGCGGATCAGGTGGTTTTGTGTTGAGTGCTTTGCGCCACATTAATGTAAGTGTTTTATATCCATGCCCTTCGTTCAATTTTCCAGCTATTTTAGGGGATGAACCTAAGCTCGACAAACTGCATAGAAAGCAGTGATGATTGAACGTCTACCGTTGAAAACTTATCGGAGCCGAGAAAGTTTTAAATAAGGTGAAATTTTTGTTTTCCCTTCATCCGTACCACAAGACTTTATCAATAGGTTGTCAAATAAAACTTATGGTGGGCCTGGGAAGGTTTCAATGGTAGGTGTTATTATTTCCACCGTTTTCTGTGGTGGGGTCCACTTGAGCTGGATATGCTTATTTTTGGATTCGTGCTCTAAAATGAGCTGCTAATACGGAATATAGAAAACACACATCATGGTGGGGCCACTATTGCAAAAAATATTGATTTTTATAAAATATATTTTAATAATAAAATAATATAATATATAAAAGTTGTTTGAAAAAACACTTTTTTTGGGTTTTTGAGAATAGTCCCACATTGGAAAAAGAGGAGAAGAAAAAATACTTTATATGAAAAGTGTGGAGTATTATAATACTTACACATATGGTCCAAAGGAGATTAAAACTTGCGTGTTCCGCGCACGCGCTCACGCTCGGTTTCAGGCCGTGGGCATGTGAGGCAGTGTCGTTGTAGAGGCGCTAGTGGCGCACTTTGCATTTTGCACTTGCGCATCGGGTCGCTCCTTTCGCGAACTGGAGCGAGTCGCGGTGCGACAAAGAGACTAAGGTAAATAGGTGGCTGGACGAAAACTAGAGGACTGAATGAGAGTCTCTCTAATTATATAATGGTTGGAAATATAGTTGTTGCACAAAAGTGTAACAACTATAACCTTTATTGTGGAAACTGTTGCCAACAGCTAGAAAACGGCTAGCCCAACAGATATAAAACGGCTAGCTAGTTCTCTCACAATAGCCATAAAACGGCTAGTATCCAACAGCCATAAAACGGCTAGTTTCCAACAGCCATAAAATGGCTAGTGAAATTTATGTCCCTGAATCATAACTCTCAGCCATCTTAAGCCTATAAAAAGAGGCCCTGGATGGGTTTCCAATCTATCTCACAGCACTCCAGCAATCTCAATACGAATTACAGTTTCTCTCCTACATACCAAAACATCGCAGTAAAATAAGTGAATCAGAACCGTTGCTTGAAGAATTGACCAAAGGTGTGGTCTAAGAACGGTTCAACTGAACCAAGGGGCAGAAGAATCTGACCAGTGCAGTGGTCTCAAATCACAAAATCTTCTCTTCTTTTTCTTTGGAATTTTTCTTTTTTCCTTTTGTTGTAATTCTGCCAAATAGTATGTATAAGAGTTCCATTTGGTGGGCCTTCGTGTTTGCTGAACGCAGACCCACACCAGGCTCGTCGTATCCTAGAAGCAATTTGTCTGTAACCTATCAGCATACTCAGTTCACCTGAGTAGGGGCAAATTAAGCTTTAAGGACAGCGTTTTCAAACGTGCTTCAGCCTGTCCTTATTTCTAATTATTTTCAGTTTCCATATTATACAGAAATTACATTAATCTGTATAAATTTCCCAACAATCTTAAAGCGTAATTTCCTAAGATGGAAGCCGATAGCGTTTCATCTATTAAGTTGATGAATCAGGACTTGATACGTCTTGATCGGTTCGATGGAACCAATTTTACAAGATGGCAAGACAAGCTAAAATTTCTCCTGACGGCGCTAAAGATCTACTACATACTAGATCCAAATCTGCAAGCGCTGCCTGAAGTAACCGACAAAGACACACCTGAGCAGGTTGCTGCCCGCGCTAAAAGAGTCGAAGACGAACTCTTGTGTCGTGGACACATTCTGAACGCACTCTCCGACCGCCTTTACGATCTGTACCAACAGATATCATCAGCAAAGGAGATCTGGGCCGCACTGGAGTTCAAGTACAAGACTGAAGAAGAAGGGACCAACAAATTGATCATCGCTAGGTATTTTGACTTCAGCATGGTAGATAATAAACCGCTGCTGCCCCAAATCTAAGAACTGCAGCTAATAGTAAACAAAATCAAAGCGATCAAAATCGATCTTCCTGAATCATTCCAAGTCGGGGCTATAATCGCTAAATTGCCACCAATGTGGAAAGACTATAGAAAGAAGTTGCTGTATAAAATCGAGGACTACACATTGGAACAAATCTAGAAACACGTAAGGATTGAGGAAGAATCCCATAACCGTGACAAAAAGAATGATAACGAGAATGCCTCGTCCAAGGTACATGCAGTAGAAAATGCCAATAACAAGAATCCCGAGAAGGACGATTCCCTTAAACCCAATAAAGGAAAATTCAAGAAAACCGTCCAAAAGAAGAACGAAAAGTTCAAAGGCCCATGCCATGTTTGTGGAAAAATCGGGCACTATACTCGAGTATGCCGATATCGCAAATCTAAAAAAGAGGCAAGTGCAGTAGAAGAAGGCGATATCGTGGCTATGATCGCTGAAGTGAATACCGTCCAAGGAAAAGTTCCAAGCTGGTGGTATGATACTGCCGCTACATTACATGTGTGCTACGACAAATCAGCTTTCAAAATCTATGAGGAATTGACCGATGGTCAAGAAGTCCAAATGGGTAATGAAGTCCGATCGAAGGTCGTCGGCAAAGGAACTATCGAACTGATATTCACTTCTAGGAAGAAAGTGATTCTGACTAATGTACTACACGTCACAGACATGAGGCGAAACTTAGTTTCTGGAGATCTTCTGGGAAAACCAGGTATAAGGGTGGTATACGAGTCAAGAAAACTGATTCTATCCAAGAATGAGAATTTTGTTGGAAAGGGATATGCTTGTAACGGGATGGTTAAGTTTTATCTGAAAGAAAGTAGCACTTCTGCGTATATGGTTGAATCTGCTAGACTGTAGCATGATAGACTAGCCCATATAGGGTATAGTACTTTGAAG
Organism: Magnolia kwangsiensis; assembly: GCA_037074715.1. Taxonomy (NCBI): domain Eukaryota; kingdom Viridiplantae; phylum Streptophyta; class Magnoliopsida; order Magnoliales; family Magnoliaceae; genus Magnolia; species Magnolia kwangsiensis. The sequence continues at coordinate 132,640,736 of CM073574.1, forward strand.
TTCATGGCTAAGAATGGTCTAATCTCATACACAGATAATGAAACTGATAAATGTGAAGTGTGCATACGATCCAAAATGATGAAAAAACCTTTTCCAAGTGTTGAAAGATCATCTCAAATTTTGGATCTTGTGCACAGTGATATCTGTGAGTTAAACGGAATTCTTACTCGTGGAGGTAAACGGTACTTCATAACCTTTATAGATAATTGCTCTAGATATGTGTATGTTTATCTATTAAAGAGCAAAGATGAAGCATTGAACATGTTTAAGATATATAAAACAGAAGTAGAGAATCAACTAAGTAAGAAGATAAAAATTCTCCGTAGCGATAGAGGAGGAGAATACTTCTCGAATGAATTCGATAACTTTTGTGAAGAACATGGACTGGTACATCAATGTACAGTTCCATACACATCTCAACAAAACGGAATAGCTGAAAAGAAGAATAGAACATTAGTAGAAATGGTCAACTCAATGCTAATAAAAGCAAAGTTGTCACTAAGTCTGTGGGGTGAGGCACTACTTGCAGCATGCCATATAATAAACAGAATTCCGTCTAAAAAATATAAAATATCTCCATATGAAACATGGAGAGATAGAAAACCTAACCTAAGATATCTTAAAGCGTGGGGGTGTCTTGCATACTACAGAACCCCTGATCCAAAAAGAACTAAGTTAGGACCAAGAGCTATTAAGTGCGCCTTTGTAGGGTATGCACAAAATAGTAAAGCTTATAGACTTCTAGACATAGAGTCTAATACAATTATAGAATCAAGAGACGTTGAATTCTTTGAGAACTCACTATCCTTGGAGTCAAAGGATAATGAAATCCAAACTCCTAATAGAGAACCAGATAGCAAAGCTCCACATATAATGGAAGCTCCCATTAAACCCCGTATGAGTCAAAGAACTAGAATAGAGAAGAGTTTTGGAGATAACTACATAGACTCACAACGCATCATTTTCCATCTGGTAGAAGTATATGGAGAAAATGTTATAAAACAAATACCTATAGTAATGACTATAGAAGATGATCCTAAAATATATAAGGAAGCTGTATCCTCTAGAGACTCAGCTTTTTGGAAAGAAGCTATAAATGATGAAATAGAATCCATACTATCAAATCAAACATGGAAATTAGTAAACTTACCTCCAGGTTCTAGACCCGTAGGTTGTAAGTGGGTATTTAAGAAGAAATACCACACTGATGGGACTATACAAACCTTTAAAGCTCTACTAGTAGCTAAGGGTTTTAGACAAAAAGAAGGGATAAACTACTTTGACACATACTCACCTGCAACTAGGATAATATCTATTAGGATATTATTTGCGCTAGCTTCCATACATCATCTTCACATCCACCAAATGGATGTAAAGACTGCTTTCCTGAATGGTGACCTCAATGAGGAGGTATACATAGAACAACCTGAAGGTTTCGTTCTACCAGAAAATGAAAATAAAGTATGTAGATTAGTCAAATCATTATATGGATTAAAACAAGCACCTAAACAGTGGCATAAGAAGTTTGATTCCAAAATACTATCTCATGGTTTCATGCATAGTGTAGCTGAAAAATGCATATATTCTAAAGTAAATGGTAGTTATATTGTTATTATCTGTCTGTATGTTGATGACATGTTAATAATAAGTAATAAAATGGAAGGTGTGACTGAAACAAAGAGGTTTCTTTCTTCCGTATTTAAAATGAAGGATCTTGGACAAATTGATACCATCCTAGGTATCAAAGTTAAAAAATATTGTGGGGGTTATGCTTTGTGTCAATCTCATTATATTGAGAAGATACTAAATAAGTTTAACCATCTAAATATAAAAGAAAAAAAAAACCCCATTTGATCCAAATATCAAACTAAAAGAAAATACTAGAAGAACAGTTGCACAATTAGAATATGCGAGTGCTATAGGAAGTCTTATGTATGCTATGCAATGCACTAGACCTGATATCGCATATGCTGTGAGTAAACTTAGTAGGTTTACTAGTAACCCCAGTAATGAACACTGGTTTGCAATCAGTAGAGTCCTTAGATACTTAAAAGCAACCAAAGACTTAGGACTATTTTATTCAGAGTTTCCTGCCATATTGGAAGGATATACCGATGCGAGTTGGATATCGAGTGTTGAGGACAACAAATCTACTACAGGGTGGGTATTCACCCTAGGAGGTGCTGTTGTATCTTGGGGATCCAAGAAACAGACTTACATAACGTACTCGACTATGAAGTCTGAATTTATAGCTCTGGCTGCAACAGGCAAAGAGGATGAGTGGCTAAGGGATCTTTTATTAGAAATTCTTTTTTGTGTAAAGCATATATCGGCTGTGTCACTACATTGTGCTAGTGAAGCCACATTAGCTAGAGCCTATAGCGGTACTTATAATGGTAAATCTAGACATATCAGTCTTCGACATGATTATGTCAGACAATTGATTCAAGATGGAATCATTGCTATTTTCTATGTGAAATCAAGCAATAACCTGGCAGATCCTTTCACTAAACCTCTACTAAGAGAGATAGTAAAGGCTACATCTAGAGGGATGGGGTTGAAACTCTTCAACCAAAGTTTCACCAGTGATGGTAACCCAACCTAAAGTCAGAAAATCTCTAATCTTGGGTTTAATGGGTAAGAACAAGTCACTGATATGTTGAAAGTTTTCAGCACTAAATTATATAACCTTATCCATAATAGATAAGTGCTGAACGTTACGAAAGAGGGTTGAGTCTTAGAACTCTTAATGAAATCCAGTCTTTAGGACAAGTGTCTTATAGTAACGGAGACACTAGAAGGATTTCAACTATATGAACGTAGAGATGGTGCCGTCTCTCATGAGAGTTAAGAGTTTTCTCTCGGGATCGTTCACAAATTAGGATAAGCACATGGCCATTAATTGTGCTGAGCAAGATTGTGGAAACTCTAACAACACATAGCGAATATGTGTGTGGTTTCTCCGACTCTGTTATCTAAGAAAAACTGGTTCAAAGCTGCGGCTACCAGTCATTTCGATAGAGTTTTGAGATACTTACACTAAGGGAAGATTAAAATCAAAAGATATCTTTCTTTATGCATATAAGCTGATTATTCTAGCAGAAATGTTTAACCGAAAAATATTTTTATAAAATCAAGTGGGAGATTGTTGCAAAAAATATTAATTTTTATAAAATATATTTTAATAATAAAATAATATAATATATAAAAGTTGTTTGAAAAAACACCTTTTGTGGGTTTTTGGGAATAGTCCTACATTGGAAAAAGAGGAGAAGAAAAAGTGCTTTATATGAAAAGTGTGAAGTATTATAATACTTACACACATGGTCCAAAGGAGATTGAAACTTGTGTGTTCCAGTGCATAGCACTGGAACACCGCGCACGTGCACGCGCTTGCGCTCGCACTCGGGCTCCGGCTCGGTCTCAGTCTCAGTCTCGGGCTGTAGAGGCGCTAGTGGCGCACTTCGCACTTCACACGTGCGCATCGTGTCGCAGAGGGTCTCTCCTTTCCCGAACTGGAGCGAGACGGGTGTGAGTCGTGGTGCGACAAAGAGGCTAAGGCAGATAGGTGGCTGGACGAAAACTAGAGGACTGAATGAGAATCCCTCTAATTATGTAGTGGTTGGAAATATAGCTGTTGCACAAAAGTGTAACAACTATAACCTTTATTGCAGAAACTGTTGCCAACAGCTAGAAAATGCCTAGCCCAACAGATATAAAATGGCTAGCCAGTTCTCTCACAACAGCCATAAAACGGCTAGTATCCAACAGCCATAAAATGACTAGTGAAATTTATGTCCCTGGACCATAACTCTCAGCCATCTTAAGCCTATAAAAAGAGGCCCTGGATGGGTTTCCAATCTATCTCACAACACTCCAGCAATCTCAATAGGAATTACAGTTTCTCTCCTACAGACCAAAACATCAGCAGTAAAATAAGTGAATTAGAATCGTTGCTTGAAGAATTGACCAAAGGTGTGGTCTAAGAACGGTTCAACTGAACCAAGGGGCAGAAGAATCTGACCAGTGCAGTGGTCTCAAATCACAAAATCTTCTCTTCTTTTTCTTTAGGATTTTCCTTTTTTCCTTTTGTTGTAATTCTTCCAGATAGTATGTATAAGAGTTCAATTTGGTGGGCCTTCATGTTTGTTGAACGCAGACCCACACCAGGCTCGTCGTATCCTAGAAGCAATTTGTCTGTAACCTATCAGCATACTCAGTTCACCTGAGTAGGGGCAAATTACGCTTTAAGGACAGTGTTTTCAAACGTGCTTCTGCCTGTCCTTATTTCTAATTATTTTCGGTTTCCATATTATACAGAAATTACATTAATCTGTATAAATTTTCCAATAGCCACAGCACTCAACACATCAAACACCACCTGGTTTCTGATCTCTCATTTTTGGCCAGGGCCAATGAGAGGTGAATCTCATCCACGCGGACTCCTTCATCCACGTCAGCCAATACTCATATGATGCAAGTTTCCTTAAGACTTGTTACATAGAATCCCTTTGGCCCAAAGCTACGTTGGATGCTTTGTCCATCAATTTCATCAGCTCATATTAAGATGTGGTTCCAAAATAAAGCAAATCCAAAACTTAAGTGGGCCACACCACACTAAATGGTGAAGATTGAACACCCATCATTAAAATCTTCTCAAGGCAAAAAGTATGAAAAGTGCATTTGCTCTGTATCATTTAGTTCTATCTCACATTGTGTGGGAAGAGAAAAAGTTCTTCACTATTTTATAACTAAATTACAACGCTATAACCACGAGTCAAGGTTGGCTATTGTGCCATTGTTAAGTTGTACAATAATGTTTTGGCTTAAAAGAAAATTATGTGATATTACAATAATTGTGAAGATAAATTACTACTTATGTGGAGACAATCTAAAAGATTTATTTGGTTTTGTATTATGTCTATTTTGGAAGACTTTATAAGGATTCTATAACTCCCCCTCATGGACTTTGGATCCCCGTGGAAGAATCACGTTCACATGGGCATTCATATACTAGTAGTGATGAAAGAGTGGATACATATGATATATTTAGTCGGAGTCGCCACTAGCCAATTACTTTGATTCTATAGTTGGCTTGACTATGTAGAAATGTTTAAGAAGGAGAACCCAAAAGCTCTTGATCCTAATAATGATTCACTAGTCTACGATAAAAAGTTACGGGTAAGTAACTCTGGTTATAAAGAGGGAATGTGTTAGGTACCCCATTTGCCCATACAAATATATAGTCTCTACTTCACAATATTACTCGAAATGTTGAAGATTAGTTCTTGCATATTATGTATGCAATATGTATAGAATATCATGTGTAATGCACCATCGTTGCCAAGTAGTGTCTCGGGCTAAATAAATCTACCCTGCCATATATACTTACTTATCAAGCGGAATAGCCAGTTGACTCAAGTTTTTGATGGGCGAGATTTGAGGAACTCGACAAGCTACAGAGCATACACTCGAGTTGACTAAATGAAAAATGTTATGTATGAAATGTTATACTGGTAATATGAGTAGAGGGGTTAAAAGGGGAATGTATGTTGCACAATGCTTATGCTCAATTAGATGAAACTAATCTTAGATCGTATGACAAGGTGGATGGTTTTGTTGCAAGGTTTGGATTGAAGCTTTTATTGATCAGGTGGCTAAGGTTTTAGGCTAATCCTGCTTAACCTAGGTTAAACTTTCTGTTGCTCCTCTTTCCTCTCCTTAGTGGAGGAATGGAACGACTTAGTTTGCCTTTGGTGGATGGGTTTCTTGGAGGGTGAGGGATTCCTCAAATTCTTCTGGATTAGATGTCTTGGTGTTTCTAGGATTGGTCTCTTAGAAAATGAGAATGTGTGTTTAAATGAGAAGGGAAGGGGGCTATTTATGACCTCCCAACCGGTTTTTGTTTTTATAATTCCTAGCAAGTTCAGGGTTAGAAAAGGTTTGGATTTGAGATTGCTATATGACAAGATCTCATGGGTTAATTTGAGTGGCATACGTTGTAATTTTAACAAAACGAGAGGGGCACTGACATCATTTCAATTTTTCACACGGTTGAGGGCTGCGATGGGGAGAAAGAACACGTGTCACGCCCCTGCCGAAGCAAGGAGAGATGGAGAGTGTCATGTGAAAGGCGGCACAATAGGTGTCGCCCAAGCCACGTTGGACTCCTTACTTTGGTAGGTGAGCTCACTTAAATGTATGGAGGTTTTATTTCCTTAGTGTTGTATTATTGTATCTTCGAGATTTCGAATGGGCTCTTGGTTATATGGGCTTGGTTTTTGGATTGGTTTTGGGTTTTGATTTGACTAAGTAGGTTGATTGGGTAGACTGTGTCATGGCTAAACTTAAGAATTGGACTCACTAAATTCCCGACTGTCGAATTCGGTGCCGACAGCCTCCTTAATACCCTATTTTTAGCTCTCAGCTATCATACGCCAGGTTCCGATCCTGAGATCTCATAATGAGGATTTTCAAAGTGATTTTTTTTTTTATCTTTTTTATTTTTATTTTTTTATTGTAAAAGAGCATGACCATAAGTGTACCTAAGTTACAAAATACTTGATCGAACCCAAGAGTTCACAACCCCAAGTGTAGGGCTGCAATGCAGTAATAACTCGGTAAGACTGAGGTCGATTCACTGAGACTTTGGTGAGAATACACTTAAAAATAATCATGTCGTCTGTGTTTTTAATCAAACGAAGTAAAAAGGGTTTTTTAATCAATTAATTAAAATAAGTAAGGATCCAATAATCCCCAATCAATAAAGTTTGAACTTAATTCGTCTTCTCGAGTTGATAACTCAACTAGAATTGGATTCCAATTAATCCATTATAATAGGAAGATAACGCAGTAATATCAAACATAGACATCTAACATAGATTAGAATCACGATAGACTTGATATATGACGAAGATATAGGTAATCGCATCACATGAAATTAAAAACATCAAATGTCTCTAGAGGCGACAATAGATCAATCAATTGTACAGATTAATTCCTTCTCTAATTTAAGAATTCAATCACATCCAATCACAATTTAATATAAATAACTAAAGTTTCTTTAAAAATGAATTAAATATCAAATATCCATCAAATGATTCATCCCTTAACTTTAGCTAAGAGATTAGCCAAGTATGATTAATATTTTAAACAAAAATGAAAGAAAATATAGAAAAACAAACTAGAACCAAAGGATTGAGGAGGAATGACGATTCCGTAGAAGCTTCACCACTCCTTAGTCTCTCTCTTAAGTCATAATTCGTACCTAGAAGAGCTTAAAACACCTCTTTAAATAGAGAAAATTTACACAGACTTTGAACCAACTTCAAAATTCCACACTTTTTACGCTCTAGTCGCACCAACTATAGCTGTCGGTTGCACCGAACATCACTTCGGTTGCACCGAATTATCTCTTGGTTGTAGCCGAATTTCTTTAATATTCATTTGAAGTCTTTTTCTCTCTCAGGTCGGACCGAACCCTCATTTGGTGGAACTAAACCTAACTTCCGCTACACCTAAGTGTCAAGCTGAATTAACTCTGAAAATTTTTATTTCTTACTGGATTATTTTATGCGCTTTCATTGAACTAAATCAACCTTAGGTGAGACAGAATAGTCTATTATTTATGTTATCGGGCCATGTAGTTTTCCAGACTTTTTCTCAGCCTTAGTGTTTGATTTCCTTAGACCTTTGACACTTGAATTCCTCAATACTACCCTCCAAACTTCGAATTTTTCACTTGATTAATCTTTGAGCTTTAATCCTACATTTTAAATACGATTCATCTTTGTCTTCCGAATTATCTCGTATATACAAAATATATGTTAGTAAGTTAATTTAACAATTGAATGCATGAAAATTAATGCAATTTAGAGAATAAATATGCAATATTTAGGCTTCATCAGACACCAAGTTAGCTTTCGATGATGGAGATTGTCTATCTTGACCCAGGTCAATCCCATTATACGAGATTACCATACATTTCATTGACTGACATCCACATGTGTGTCTCATGTACCTATTACAGTCATGCTCTAATAGGGTACTGAGATTCATGGACCATGACTCTCTTAAGTCAATGACGGTCATGTCCAATCTCAAGCTCCTAATGACTACTAGAGGAATCACTCATCAACAAACCCAATGAACATGAGATGAATTGCAATGGAGAAAAATTGTGCTGAGAACATGACATTAACCATATCGGACCACTAACTATTTTACTTTTAACCATCAATTCAACATTCATTAATTGGATTGTTAGGATTACTTAATCAATTTGATTTTAGAGACACGCTCCATCCCCAATGTGACATATAAGGTACAATTTAGATGGCCTCTAAAGTTATACATAACTGCCACACATGGCGATCCATTCTCAAATTGCGGAAAACTAATATAGGATGAAAGGCCCGTATCCTAGTCCGTACCATTCCTTAGACTCTCACAATCCTCCCCTTCGAATTTCGGCAACCAGTTACCTGTAACTGGTATTTGCGCGCGACCCTAAGTTGCATCCCATATATCTAAGTCGACTTGACTCAAAACTTGTACCCTAGTGATTGCACCATTGCCACGGTTCCAACGCCGCGTATTGCGCACCGATGCAATACCCAAACCATGAGTTGTGGGCCCGAGTATATTTCAAGAAAATACCGCGCATTGCAAATCTTAAGAGAATCTTTACCACATTTCACATCAATTAATCAATTACAAGCAAGTAATTAACCCATACCGTACCCATCCCTCTCTCACCCAAAAGTCAACAACACCCATCTTATCTCTTACACAACACCACACTACCCATCACTCACCCATCCCTTTTCATCTCATCAACTCTCTCTCTCTCTCTCTCTCATTCTCAACCCATTTTTCCCAAGCACCAAGGAGAGCAACCGTCCAAGTTTTCTAAGGAGAGAAAAGAGAGAACCCCAAATGTAGCCAACTCCCTACCACCCAATCTCTCATCCAAGCCATCCATACCTCATATCCTCTATCAAAATCAAAGCCAATGAGCAAAGGAAGCCAAGGGATCAAGAAGGAGTGCGATCGGTGGGTGATCTTAGGATTTCCACCGTTGATTTTCATTTAAGGGCCCACTTGTGTTGGGACCCATTTTCATGTATGTCTTGTAAGCAAAGAGGGGCCCGTAGTGGGGGTTCCCTCCATTGCGCCGTCTCTCTCTCTCTCTCTCTCTCTCTCTCTCTCTCTCTCTCTCTCTCTCTCTCTTTCCCTTGTATGATGGCCCACCTATGATGTATGTATTTTTATCCATGTCATCCACCACGTGGGATGCACCGCTATCCAAGCGAGGCAGAGCCCGCTGCCATGATCGGGGCCTACCTTGCTTTCCATTTTGGACTAGCCCAGATAAAAGGAAAAATACAAATATCGGCTTATCCAAAATCTTAGTGGGTCACGTGTACGTGGATGCCACCTGGCGCATGGTTAGAGTACCTTACACCAATTATATAGCTGTTGTAATGACGACGGCAAGTTTTGTGTGGACCCACCTTGATGATGGTTTCATCCAGGCCGTCCATCCGTTGGACATCCAGGATGCCTGGATGAAGGAAAAACAAAGATATCTGCTTGATTCAAAACTGTTGGGTGGGCCACACGTGTGCCATCCTCACCGTCCATTGCCTGGACGGTGGGACCCCTCCCCAACATCAGCAAGTTCTGTGGGTCTGACCAGAGGTACGTGTTATATCTAACCGTCCATATGTGGGGCCCATCCTGCACGTGTCACACGTGCAGGTGATGGGACCAGCCATGATGTATGGATTGTATCCCCACCGTCCAAAGGCAGGGACAGTGGGGCCAGCTGTGATGTATGTGTTTTATACACAGCGTCCATCCTAGGATGGTGGTGCGTGGGCCACCACGCTGTACGTGTTGTATCCACGTCGTCCAGTCCAGCTGGATGTGGACCCCATCTACGTGGCCCACCATGATTTATGTATTATATCCCCACCGTCCAGCAAGAGACAAGGGGATCCACCATTATGTATGTGTTTTGTACACACTGTCCAGCGGGGAAGGTGCACCCGATGTGTGTATTTTAATCCACACCATTCATCCATTTTATGGATCGTGTGGCTGACCCGTGGGATCCACCATGATGTATGCTTTGATCCACATCGTCCGATCAAGAGGCCCACATTGTTGCTGCCCTAATAATTGGGACCAACCTGTTGTATCTGTGTGGCCCACCATGATGTGTGTGTTATGTCACACTACCCATCCATTTCTCTGGGTAATGGGCTGCCTTATGAGGCCCATGTGATGTATTTGTAGCTTATTTGGCGACACCCAATATGATGTATTTGCGGCCCATTTGATGAGGCCCGTGATGTATATTGGCCCATATGATAAGGCTCAATATGATGTATATGAGGCCCATGAGTGAGGCCTGATATAATGTATATGTGGCCCATGTGTGAGGCCCAATGCGATGTATACGTGGCCCATGTGTGAGACCGATGTGAAATATATGTGGCCCATGTGTGAGGCCTGATGTGATATATATGAGGCCCATATGGTGAGGCCCGATGTGATGTATATGTGGCCCTTGAGTGAGGCCCAAGGTGATGTATATTAGGCCCTTGTGTGTGGTCCTGGGCACACTATACATTTGGCTCTATGTGGGCCACTCCTTGGGAGAAATGTTGGTTAAATGTCCATATTGATGGGTAATGATGGTTAAATGTTCACATGGTGACACATCTATTCTCATCATTTTCTAAGTGAGTCAACCCAAATTACTGGGCCCTATTGATATCGCATGACCCATCTATTCGTTGGGATAACCCAAGAGATTGGGCCCCCATTGGTTGTTAGTAGGGTTATTCCTTTTATTTTTGAGTTCATCTAGGACTTATTTGGGCCCCCTAGGGCGACTAGTAGGCTATGAAATAGTATGGTGAAGGAACCCTTTCCAGATCCTTAGGTTAAGGTCACCTAAGCCCAACCTTGATAAGGGAGAGTATATCATTATAAACCAAATCTGCGGTCCTTTTGTGGACCCCGCCTTGTCTATAGGCTGGTTATCTATGCTGACTAAGAGTATGTGATGGCATAAGCATAACATCATGATATATGCTCATACGCATCATCTGCATGCTTGTGATGAGATGTGGTTGACCATTTCATATGCCTTTAGATAGGTTGTTTATGGGACTCCCTGATAGGCGGAGTTGTCCCTCATGAGCGCATGGTACGCGCAGGATTGCTGTATGGCTGCATAGTATAATTCATGCATCTCACATTTTTGTAATATGATTTCTATATGCCCATGCATCTCACATTTTTGTAATATGATTTCTATATGCCCTAGCACCATCAGGGTCATAGCCTCCACAAGCATATTGTGGATGACAGGATTGGACACCAAAAATATTGTTACTAGCATCGAGGCATCATATATGTCCCTAGGTGAAAATCCTTAAAGGATGACTCCAACGTCGAAATCGAGTAGATACATGAGCACACGAAAGCTGTATACTAGTAGGTCGCATCTCTCACTGTGTCGTGGTCGGTTGGAAGGGGGTGTGACCTTATCAACTCAAGGGTAAGAGGCAATACTAGATTGAGTCTGACCAGCTCGTAAATGGGTCCATTATCGACGGGCCGAACTGATATTAGTAGGCGGATAGTGAAGTCTCTTCCACTTGCATGGTTGTATGTCCAGTGGGCGGTGATATGGTGTATAGTGTACTAGACCCCAAAGATAAATTGTATGACTTTTGGAATATATATCACTCCAGAGATAAATTTTATTGATATGAGGATTCTGATGAGATTTGGTATGCTTGAGTTGCACGTCGCATATGACATTGGCCCTGTAGGCCTTGTATTGCATAGCCTTGGTATGACCGATAGCATTCATGCCTCGCATTGCATGACCTTAATATGGCCAATAGCATTCATGCCCTACATCGCATAGCCTTGGTACTGCTGATGGCATTCATGGACTTACTAGCATTTCTGCATTACTTTGATATTGCATATTTGCATTGCTACTTGCACACACACTTTCACAACCCTCTAAGTTTTCTATAAGCTTATGCATGACCATTACATGCAGGTGACGCTAGGACGCCGCAACATAATTGATCTTGGAGCGTACAACTGACTTCTAGAGCTTTTGATTGTATTTCCCTTAAGCATTGAACGCAAAGTTTTTTATCATAGCGGATTTGTGATGATATTGTTGGTTGTTGTTTGTGGGTTATGCTTATGGTTATGCTTATTATAAAATAAATTTATGTTGAAAATCCTCCTTATAAGATCTCAGGATCAGAACCTGGTATATGGGTGTCGGGAGTCGAGAATGGGGTACTATAGAGACTGTCGGTGCTGGATTTGGCGATCAGAAATTTTGTAAGCCCGGTTTTCGAGTTTGGAGTGTGACATAGAATTTTACTTCTTGCTAAATACATACAATTTTATAAATTTTATTTCATTGGCTGTATAACCACCCACACGATCCAACTAATTGAAATAATTAGAAAAAAAGTGGCATTTTTATTGGGAACTGATGTTTAATTGATTAGAGAATAATGTGTATCAAAATTCTAACTAAATGTCATTACTTAAACGTGAATGTATTCTCTTATTTGATTTTGATTGTTTTTGTTTCAGAAGAAAGCATGAGATTCTTAATTACTTAATTGTTATAATGTGAGGGCATTTTCATACTGAGCTCAAGTAAGGTGGCTTGTGGGATATATGGGTACACTCGAGGTGGGTGGCTCGTGGAACCCATGAATTTGGGACCCACGAGAAGGGTTTGACTGAGGGCCTAACCCATAGATTTGGAGCTCGGGCTATGAGATAAAGGGATTAATTCACCATGCTCTATCAATTCAAACTTTTAAAGCAAACGGTTAATTATCTTGCATCAAATTGATATTAGAACGGGAGGTCTTGTGTTTGAGACTCCTCATTGGGGGTGATTTGTCACGCTCTGAACTCAAAAAATGGACTCACAAAATTTTTGATCACCGAATTCGATGCCGACAGCCTCCTTAGTACCCCAACCTTGGCTCTCAGCACCCATACACTAGGTTTCGATCCTGGGATGCTACAAGGAGAATTTTTAATCATCAATCTGATTCGTAATGAGCATAACCACAAGCATAACCCACGAACAATAACCACAAGAACACCATTACAAAATTCACTATGATCAAAAACTTTTAAGTACAATGCGTCTGAAAGGAAATACAAGATAATGCAAATAACAGAAACTCCAAAAGCTCGACTGCATGCTCCTACTGCTACTATGCTACAGTTGCATCCTAGCGTCACCTGCACACATCAATCGTGCATAAGCTTATAGAAAGCTTAGATGGTAGTGTAAGTGTGTACGCAATATGAGCATGCTCAAAATACAGGGTCAGAGTAATGTGAAAACATGCTGATGAGTACATGAATGCAATCAGCCGTACTAAGGATATGCGGTGTAAGATATGGATGCTATCAGCTATGTCAAGACCATGCGATGTGAGATGCAGCTCAAGCATGCCAATCCTCATACAACTCATCAAATATCAGTACGGTTCTCATTCTGGATAATCATTGGGGTTTAATACACTCCAAATGGCACTGCCGCTCTCCCAACCGCACAATCCAAGTGAGCGTAAGAAACTTCACTATCCGCCTGGCCAATAGTCTACCAATACCTATTCGACACGTCAATAGCGGACCCATTCACGAGCTGGTCAAAATCAACCTAGTATTGTCCCCTACCCTCGGGCGAGTAAAGCCACACACCTTTCCAACCTACCACGACACAGTGAGAGACGCGACCTCCTGGTATTCCGTACTCGTGTGCTCATATATCCACTCGGTCTCGACGTTGGAGTCATCCTCTTACCATCGGATTTAGAAATTTTCACCCAAGGACATCTATAGCGCCCCAATGCTAGAAAGGGTATTTTCGGTATCCAATCCAGCCACCCACGATGTGTCTATAGAGGCTATGGCCCTGATGTCCTAGAGCATATAATAATAACAATCACACAAATGCAAGTGCATGAATCATACTACCAGTCATGCAATAACCCTACGCGAATCATGTGCTCATGTAGGGCAACTCCACCTATCAAGGAGCCCATAAACGATCCACCCAAAGGCATATGCTATGATCAGTCACTCCTCACATCAGGCATACATATGATGCGTATGATCATGAATCGTGGATTTATACTAAATATGTTATGTGGTGATGAGTTCTGTCTATAACGAAGGTGGGCTTAGACGGCCTACACTACCAGTATGGGCCTAACAATGGGCCCTAGGGAGAGTGACAATGCGGACATTTAACCAACATTATCCTTACAATGTGGACATCAAACCTACATTGCTCCCAGGGCATAACTCGCCATAAAAATCAAACCATGATAGAATCACACATTGCAGTGAGCCTTATATACATCCTGTTGGGCCTCGACGCAAGGGCTCCAATTACATCAAATGGGTCGTATCACATGGGCCTCATATATATCAAAGTGGCCCTCAACAACGGGCCACAAATATCTCGAGATGGGTCTGATCACATGGGCCTCATATATATCAAAGTGGGCCTCAACAACGGGCCACAAATACCTCGAGATGGGCCTAATCACATGGGCCTTATATATATCAAAGTGGGCCTCAACAATGGGCCATAAGTATGGTAAGTGGGCCACACCACATGGGCCACATGAATATCAAATGGGTCACACCCAAATATAAGTGGTGATAAGGATGTCCACCATTAGAATCCCCAAGAGTTTAATGGTGGACGTTGAAACCCACTTTTTCCTGAAATGTAGCCCACCTGATCCTAGATCTGTCTTATTTTTAATTTCAAGCCTTAAAGTGAGCTTTCAAAATGGTTGAATGGCTTGGATGCAACATATGCATCATGGTGGGTCTGATAGGAATGGATGACATAGATAATACACATTCCTCATGGTGGGGACCACACTGATGGAAGGTGTGGAGCACACACATTAGTGGGTCCCGCGTGGGGCCCACCATAATGTTTATTTTCCTCTCAAACCTGTTGATAAGGTCATACAGACCTAGGGCCCACTATAATGTTTATTTTCTACCCAAACCTATTGATAAGATCATACAGACCTAGGGCCCACCAAATGATTATTTTCCACCCATCCTATGGATGAGGTCACACGGACCTGGGCCCACCGTAACGTTTATTTTCCACCCAGCTTGTTGGTAAGGTCACACGGACCTGGGTGAGGAGCAAAAACAAATTTCATATATGATCCAAAACTTTTGCAACCCAAGAAAGGGTTTCAATGGCAGACATTTAATCCTCACTGTTTCAAGTAGTGTGGGCCACCTGAGTTTCAGGTATGGCTGATCTTTGCGGCAGCCCACAAATAGATGGAGGGCCCACAAAACGCACAGTGTAGATGTTCTATACACATCACGGTGGGGCCCACAGCTGGCACCGTGGGTCCTTGCCTCCAGCGTCCACGTAGCAGGCTGCTGTTGGAGGTCCTTGGGTTGTTAGCAGCAGTAGCGTCTGCTGCTGCTGCTGTTTTTTTTTTTTTTTTTTTTAAATTCCATAGTTTTTCATATATAGGGCCCACATCTGAAAAATCCAATCTGGCCATTGGATTTTATGGCCCATAATCGACCAAATGAGACCAATATGCAACATGTTTTTTGCGAATAGAAGAATCAAGGTGGGTTTTAACAGTAATAGCACTATTTCTTATAGTACGACTTGCTTGATTATCGGATTGGCCTCATTTTTCGGCTCAACGCCTAAAATTTGCTGAGAAATGGAATGGATGGCGTGGATTATATAGATACATCAAGGTGGGGCCTGCATGAGTGGCCCACCCCAAGCTCAATACGCCCCTAACGTCAGTTCATACTTCACTGTTAGCCGCCATGCTCATGTCAGTTCACACTTCATTGCTGAGCCATGTCCAGTGTCCAGAGACACTAGACGGTATGGAATAACACAGGTATCATGGTGGGTCCCACATGGACGTGGCCCACCATGGATGTATATATTTAAATATAATATATTATATATATTACTTAGTCAGCATGTGGGGCTTCCCACCGTCCAAACGGACGGCGGATCCCGCCTAAAATGCGGTGGGCCACATGGTTTGATGGATGGAGTAGATTTAACATAGATTGGTGAGGTCCACATCATTCTAGGGAAAGGACAAGGATAAAGAGAGAGAGAGAGAGAGAGAGAGAGAAAAAAAAGAGAGAGAGAGAGAGAGAGAGAGAGAGAGAGAGAGAGAGAGAGAGAGAGTGATAAAGAGGAGACTATGGGCCCTCCATGACTACAACACATACATCAAGTGGGTCCCACAACAAGTGGACCCTTAAAATTGAAATAAACGATGGATTACCCACCTATTGCATTCCTCCTTGATCCCTTAGGCTTGCATGCTCCTATGCTCGACTTTTAATGGTGGATGATGGAGCTTTGATGGTGGGGATAAGAGAGAGAGGGTGGGAAAATGGGTTACACTTGTTACTCTTGGAAATGCTTGGGAAAGCTTGGACGTGTAGATTTTCTTGTTGCTAGGGAGAGAGTTTTTAAGAAATGAAAGAAATGGAGAATTAATGGATGAAAGGGATAGATGGAGTGGTGAGTGTAAGGAAAAGTGATGGGGAAGTAAGATTGTGTTTGAAATTTTGTAAAAAGAGGTATGGCGAGGGGAAAGAGAATATTGACTTAAGGAAAAAGGAGGAATGGGTTGTTGTACTTTGGGTAAGGCTTGTACTTGATATTGATTGATGGGACATGTTGGAGAGATTCCTTCGAAATTCACAACACGCGGTATTTCTTCAGAATGAACGTAGGCCCACATCTCCTAGCCTGAGTATCGGTTTGGTGCACGAATCATGGCGTTAGAATCGTAACGATGGCGCAGTCGCTAAGGTATAAATTTCAGGTTGAGTCGACTTCGGTATGTAGGACTCGGCTTAGGATAGTGCGCAAACATCGGATACGAGTCAAGAGTTGCCGGAATTTGACCGGGAGAACCACAGATGCCAACGGAATGGTACGGAATAGGACATAGGTCTTACATGATTAATGCAGGGGCATTTTCACATCGGGCTTATATAGGCTTCGGCAAGCTTTTAGAGCAGGTGGTAAATTGTCCTACATCACGTCACCTCTCCATTTATGAATCATTACATGTATGTGGCATTTCGTGCATACTTCTACAACACTTAGGTTGACTTTGATAGACTTTGGCAGATTTTGGTGCACCTTAACTGGCTTTAATGGAATTCCATAAAGTTTAGCTGAATTCAATAGCCTTTGAGGAGCTTTTAAACCATACTTATATGTACTTTGGCAGACTTCAGTGGACTTCGGCAAACTTGGGCAGACTTTAGTGGACTTTGACCAATTTTTAAAGAGTACTTATATGTATATTAAACTTTGGCAGACTTTAGTTTGCTAAAGTTTACTAAAGTTTAGTGACGTTTGTTAAAGTCCGCCGAAGTATGTTGAAGTTCATTCAAGTTTGTTAAAATTTGCAGAAGTCCAAAGTCCTCTAAAGTTTGCCATGGATGTTCATTGAAGTGCACCAAAGTTTGCTAAAGTCTATCTGAATGCTATGTAAGTGCACCGGAGTCGAACAAAATCCATTTACATTTGTCTAAGTGGTATGTGTCCATTGAGGTTCAATTAAGCTAATGTAAAGATGAGTGGCTTGATGAGCCAATATTGAAGATGAATGGTTCAGTTTGAGTTAATATTAAGATGAATAATAAGATTAGGTAGATATTAATGTTTACAGGTCTAGTTCCACTATTGTTTTGGATGAATGGTCCATCCACCATAATTTTAGATGAATGGTACAAACAATCTTACAATAAATATCCACAGTAGTCTGATTGGATAATGTTGCAGACGAAAACTGTGTTTGGACCCATCAGGAAGATTGTCACCTCGTGTATGAACCTATGCTATAAAGTATCACAAGCTACTTGGACAGTGACATCTAACTAAGGCATGTCACATGTAAAGCATCTCAAACGTATCAGCCATCACATTCCTAAAGGCTGAGTTTTGTACTTGGAAGTCAGATCCATCAATAAAAAACAATTATTCAATTAAACTTAAAATACAAATGAATTTGCGGGCCCCTGTCATGTTTTAATGACATCCAATCCGTCCACCATGTGTGCCCCCTCCTATTTTCCATAGATCCCAATAATCAGACCCATCCAAAACTTAGGTAGGCACACTGTGTAAAATCATTCCTAAAACCATTAAAATCGTGTGCCATGGCCTACCATGAGATTAATTTGGATGGCCCTTTATTTTTCTTGAATGCATTTTTTAAAGGACTGAATGGAATATGCAAAACATAATGGACCCCACAAAATCAAGAAAGGTTTTACAGGAGGGCGTCTCCATCCCAACTAGTCCTTGTGGTGTGGCCCACCTAAATTTTGTGCTAGCCTTGATTTTTGGATGCTAAGAAGAGAATTAGGAGTGCAAATGATGGCTAATTGGAAAATGAAAAATCATGATTAGATACTAATAATGAAAATTATGATTAGAAATCTATAACTGCCAAATCAAACCATCATTTTATCACGATTGGTGTTTCATGAAATATCTAAGGTGTGGACCACTATATCAATGGTTAGGTTTGAGTTATATACAATTAATGTGTATCATGCATAGTCTTTTAGTGTTCCTATGTGTATAATTTTTAAACCCATTTGAATCATGTATAGTGTTCTGAGGTGCAAGTAGCCTACTCATCATAGAACATTTTCACCTTTTTTCTGGATTAGATGCAAATGATGCATAAGACTACATTTTCACCTTTTTTTCCTTATATGATCTTACCTAACTTATGTGCATAAAGCTTTGCATTGGATCCTGTCCTTGTTTCTAGTAAGGGCGTGGGTGAAATGATGTAACATGTATCATAGAATTTCTAATGAAAAGGAGCTGTGCGATGGTGACAACAACACCTTTTAGGCTCGAAAAATGAGATAAACTCTGCGGGTCCCACCTTAATGTATTTTGTTAGATTATTTTGGGGCTTGATCCTAAAAAATGAGGCATATTCAAAGCTCAAGTGGACTATGCCATAGGAAGAATATTTAAATGGTTAGCATTCCATCTACATTGTTTTCTATGGTGTAGTCTTCCTTCCTGTGGTGTGGTCCACTTAAACTTTGAATCTGGCTTTTTTTTAGCACACGCCTTGAAATGATTTGAACTAATGAATGGATGGTGTGGATATAACACATGTATCATGGTGTGGGGCCATGGAGTCTTGGCGTAGAATCATGAGTTATGTCATGAAAATTGATCCAATTTTCCTCTTACCTTTCCAACACTCGTGGGATCGTTTAGTATATGCATTTATTTCTACTTTGAGAGAAATTTCATGGCAAATACATGTAAATACATCCAACCAAAAAGGCCTTAAGCAATAAGAGAAAGTTGCTTAAAAAATGCACTGATCACCTAATTAAGTGATTTGATAATAAAATTAGTAATGCCAAATGAGACTTAAAAAAGATCATCATATATCATAATCATCATCTATGCCTTATCTCAATTGCTACGGGTTAAATACATCAATCCTAATGTGTCATTCCATTCTATCAAAGACTATACTTTTAGGACCTCCAAAAGGTAGAACTTATATGTGCTAACCTGAATTTGGCATGTAGCATGTTGACAATAAGCCATAATTGACAAATGACCTGGATCGTAAACTGAGACACTAACAGCCTGTTTAGGTACTATCCATTAAGTAACTTTTTTAAACTTATGTAAATTAAATAATTTAAAAAAAAAAAAACTTGAGTGTGTTTGGTAGGCACCACTTATAAAAACAACTTACCTAAAGAAAATGGACTCGTTTGGCACCGTGGATTTGGAATACTCAAGATTAGAAATCCCCTGGATTTGGAATCCTTTGGTTGTGTTGACACCCTAGATTTAGAATATCATGTGATCCAAAAGTAGCTATGTACTTAAATTATGTAGTATATTTATGGGGGGTTTGAGTTTAATTACTAAATCAACTTTAATGTCCTTAATTAGTATACATATGTAATGTTTGATGCAATGACTGTATTAAGCCCATTAAAATATATACTTTGGCAGAAAATGATGAAATTTCAAGTCTGATGGGCCATAAGCATAGGATCACAACTAATCAACTAACAAACAATTTTTAACCATTGATTTACAAGGACAATGTTTGGACTACGTAGATCATCCTATTGAAATAATTTTGTAGTTGATAATCTGATTGTCTTGGTATATCATCAGTGGGTCATGTGCCCAATAGATTAGTAGATTACTCTTGCTCTGGTGGTACTCTCAAAAGTTTCAACACCCGGTCAAGGGTTCAAGTACCCATAGGTGGTGAAATTCTACTACCGCGTGAGTGTGTGGGTGTGTGTTAAAAAAATTTATAAAAAAAAAAAAAATCCCAACTTTTACCTTGGATTTCAAACCATCTCTTTGAGCGGATTTGAAATCCCAATTTACTTTATGGTGTTAAACTAACGGTGATTTGAAATCCCGTCAAATTCCCTAAATCCATGGTGCCACATGACCCCAAGCTTTTATGTTTTTTTTTTTCTTTTTAACTTATGACTTTTCTACCTCTCTCTCTCTCTCTCTCTCTCTCTCTCTCTCTCTCTCTCTCTCTCTCTCTCTCTCTCTCTCTCTCTCTCTCTCTCTCTCTCTCTCTCTCCATGTGATGGATGGTCCATGCCAATGAGGCCTCACATGATCTACATGTCCACATCAAATGTGCTGCCCACATGATGGACAATCTACATCAAAGGTGGGCCCACATTATGGATGACCCATATCAACGTATTCCCGCATAATGGATTGTCCAGAACAAATGCATGCCCCTAATGATGATGGCCCACATCCAAAATGGGTCCTACATGATGGATAACCCACATTGAAGCTGGGGCCCACATGATGGACGATCCATATATTGGGCTATACACGAACCGAGTTAGCTCAGTTAGCTCGCTAGACTTGACTCGAAAAAGCTTGATTCGACTTGGCTCGAACTCAGTTCGAGCTGAGTCGAGCTGATTTTTTTAGCTTGAAAAAATTTTGAATCGAGTTCGAGCTTGCTTGAGCTCGACTCGACTTGGATTGAACCAGTTTGGTGACTCGGTTACTTTGATATTGATGTTGCTCACCAGGTGTTTGATGAAATGACGCAACGAAGTGTCGACGGTGGCAAGGAAGGTATGTATATGAAACAAATACCTTTTTTCTTGATTTGAATATTGCCTACAAGGTGTTTGATGAAATACCTGTAAAACTGCTATTGCTATTTTATATACTGTGAGAATTTGAAGGTCTAGTTCATGTGTTTGTGAAAATGCTACACAAGTAAACTTAGCTCGATCTTGGCTCAAACTCGGCTCGAACTGGCCCAAGCTGCTAACCAAACCGAGCCGAGCTGGCCAGTCATGCTCAAGGATTGAGCTGAGCCGAGTCGAGTTGTGCCAAGCTGGACTCAGTTCGACTCGTGTACACCTTTTTCCATATCAAAGGTGGGCTTTGTTCACAACCTCAAGTGTAGGGTTGTGATGCAGTAATAATCTCGGTAAGACCAATGTCGAATCCACAGGGACTAATCTCATATGTTTTTTAAAGTAACTAGAATTAGAATAAGAAGAAGATCTAAAACTGAATCTGAATATTTGAAAAGAGTAATTGTGAATAGTATAATTGAAAATTTTAAATTTAAAAGTGGAAATTAGGGTACCATGGATCCACTTGTAGCTATTACGATGCTACCTTGATACAAGAGATCCAACTGGAATCAGACTCCTATCTTGTCTAGTTGGAGAAAGAGATGGTCAAATATCTGAACTTCTCATTGATCTAGCCTCAATGGAGGAGAATTGTGGAGATATGAAAGTGATTCCATCACCCAATCATGCCCAGGAGATGATGGCAAATAACAAGATTTACCAATCCCACAATCTCAAATAGGAAAAGAAGATATTCAAAGCTATTGCAGCTCTATTGTAATTTAAGTCATAATAAACCATTGAAAACAGAAAATATTCCTTAAAATCAACTAAAAATTAATGAAGTTTAACATAAACATGAATCAAAATAAAGTAAACATCTCAATCACGCTATAAGCTTCACCTCTTAGCCCTAGCTAAGAGGTTTAGTCAACCATAGACATGATTGAACAAAGAACTCTTAAATAAAACATCAAAAATAACTAAAGAAGAAGAAGAAAGTCTCTTAGCAGTGACTCTCCACCCTTTTGCTCCACTCCTTAAACCCTAGAAGATACCTAGGAGCGTCCTAGGGACTCTTATTTATAATTGTGGAGCCCCAACTTATACAACTCCTTAAAATTTTTGAAAACCACCTCAAGTTACGCACTCCGCATAAGTCTCGCGTTACGCTTTGCTCGGACCGAAGTTGGTTCGCACTTTCTCGCTAGGCAATTTCGCGCGATTTTGGTCCGACCGAAGTCGATGTTGAAAATTCTTGTGCAAAAAAACTATTAAATTTAGGTCAGACCGACTCCAACCAAAGTTGGCTCAGGTCGGACCGAATTATCCTAATTTCTAGCTGGACAGTTTTCTGCGATTTCGGTCGAACTGAAGTTGGCTCAGGACGGACCGAATTATCCTGATTTCTTGCTGGACAGTTTTCTGCGATTTCAGTTAGACCAAAGTTATTTCAAATCGGACCGAATTATCCTGATTTCTTATTGGAGAGTATTCTGCGATTTCAGTTGGACCGAAGTTGGCTCAGGTTGGACCGAATTATCTTGATTTCTTGCTGGATAGTTTTCTGCAATTTCGGTCGGACCGAAGTTGGCTCAGGTCGGACTGAAATGTCCTATTTTCTGCTGTGGATTCTGCATTCTTTCAAGTGATTTCTTCATCCTTTGTACTTAGTTTCCTTAGATCTTTGGCATGTAAATTATTCATTCCTAGTCTCATAAGATCCATCTTTTGCCTTGGTAATTCTTGAGCCTTAAAACCATGCTTTTAGCATTCTTTTCAATCTAAGCTCTCAGATTCACCTTACAACATAAACATGTATAAAATATACCACTAAGCCTTATAATATACACAAAACCAAGATATAAATAGGAAAAAATATGTAATATTTAACACTCAACTGGCTCCATATGAGGGGTTGTGGATATGGAAAGTGGCCCCACATGATGGACAATAACATTGAAGGTTGTCCCCACATGATGGATGACCCACATCAAGATGAGCCCCATATAATGGACAATCCACAACAAAGGTCAACTCCTAATGATGAATGACCCAAATCCAAGGCAAGTCTCACATGATTGACGACCCATATCCAACCCACATCAAAAGTGGGCTCCACATGATGGCTAGTGGACATTGAAGATGGCCCCACATGATAGATAATTTATTTTAATGGTGGGCTTCACATAATGTGCAGTCCATATCAAAGGTGTCGATGATGAATGACCCACATCCAAGGTCGACCCCGCATGATGGACGTTCCACATCAAAGGTGGCTTCACACGATGGGCAATGATATTATAGTGGGGCCTCACGTGATAGATGAACTATATCAAGGTGGACCCCACATGAGGATGGTTCACATAGAAGGATAGCCCATGTTACAACCTACATCCAAGGCGAGCCCTACTTGATGGACGACCCACTTTGAAGTTGGGCCTTACACAATGAACGACCCACATTAAAGGTTGGTCCACATTATGAACGATCTTCATCCAACTGGGGCCTTTGGGATGGATATGCACACCGAAGGTAGGCCTTGCAAGGTGGATGGTCCACATGGAAGGTAGGCCCAACTCGATGGACGATTCACATTAAAGATAGGGCCAAGGTCACATTAAAGGTGGGTCCGCATGATGAATAAGTCGCATTTAACCGGGGCCTTCAGGATGGATATGCACATCGAAGGTAGGCCTTGCAAGGTGGATGGTCCACATTAAAGGTAGGCCCAACTCGATGGACGATTCACATTAAACATAAGGCCAAGGTGGGCCCAACATAGTGAATAATCCACTTTAAAAGTTGGGCATACATGATTGACGATGGATATTAAGGGTGGACCAAACAAACATTAGGGAAAAGTGCTCATGTGATGTTGGAAACCAGACATACTTTCATACTCTTTAGTTGATAAGCATGTTGTTTACTAAACATACTTTATTTTCAGTATGAGTAGAAACTAAGATAAGTTAAGGGCTCCTTTAGAGTGAAAGTTACTTTACATAAGATATTTATGCCTTAAGTAGCTTATGTTGGTTTCCTTATTCAACATATGAGTATATCTGGTAAATAATATACTTATCGGCTAAAAAATCAACATATGTATTAACTAAAAGGTAGAAAATTATATTTGGTTTCCAACATCACATAAGTACTTATCCCTTAAGTTTGCTTTGTCCAACCTGAATATACACCATCCATCATGTAAGGCCAACCTTTGATGTGGGATGTTCGTTATGTTCGGCCCACTATGGCCCTATCTTCAATGTGAATCGCCCATTGTGTGGGGCCTACCTTCCA
This sequence comes from Magnolia kwangsiensis, assembly GCA_037074715.1. Lineage (NCBI taxonomy): Eukaryota > Viridiplantae > Streptophyta > Magnoliopsida > Magnoliales > Magnoliaceae > Magnolia > Magnolia kwangsiensis. The sequence continues at coordinate 132,665,315 of CM073574.1, forward strand.
TGTGGAGCATCCACCTTGTGAGGCTCACCTTGGATGTGGGCTATCCATCACCAAGGGAGGGTGGGACGTGGGCCATCCTTTATGTTGGACATTGGATCTAGGCCCTCCATCATGCACGACCCACCTTTAATGTGGACTGTCCATCGTTGTCCATTATTTGGGGCTGGCCTTTGATGTGAACCATATATTATGTGGGCACACGTTAATATAGGTCATCCATCATGTGGGGCCCACCTTTGATGTGGACCATTCATCATGTGAGGCCTCCTTCGATATGGACTATCAGTCACATGGAGAGAAAGAGAGAGAGGAGAGACCCACTTCCATATCAAGGTGAGCCTTGTATGATGAACTACCCACAGTGAAGGTGGGGCCCCCATTATGGACAGTCCACATCAAAGGTAGGTTCCAGAGGATGTGCCATGGACATTGAACGTGGGTCCCACATGATGGATGACCTATATCAAGGTGGGCCCCATATAATGGATTGTTCACATCAAAGGTGGCCCCTAATGATGAATGACCCACATCCAAGGTGGGACCCACATGATGGACGAATCACATTGAAGGTGGGATCCACATGATGCGGTCTCATTAAAGGTGAGCTCCATGTCATGGGCATTAGATATTTAAGGTGGGCCCACATGATGGATGACTAACATTGAAGGTGGGGCCCATAAGACGGACGGTCCACATTAGAGGTGGGCGCCACATGATGGATGTTAGATATTGAAGGTGGATCCACATGATGGATAACCCACATTAAGGTGGGTCCCATATAATCGACGGTCCACATCAAAGGTTGGTTCCTAATGATGAATGACCCACATCTAAGGTGGACCGCATGATGGATGATGGATGGACCACATCGAAACTGGGGCCCAAATGATGGATGATCCACATAAAAGGTGCACTCCATGTGACGGGCGGTGAATATTGAAGGTGGGCCCCTCATGATGGACACTAACATTGATGGTGGCCCTACATGATGGATGATCCATATTAAGGTGGGCCCCGTTAGGACACTTCATACCAAAGGTTGACCCTTAATGATAAATGACCCACGTCCAAGGCGGGCACTACATAGCAGACAACCCCACTTTAAAGTTGGGCCCGCATGATGGACGATCCACATTAAAGGTAGGCCCCACATGATGAACGACCCACATCTAATGTCCAACATGATAGGCGACCCACATACAAGGTGGCCTAATAGGATGGATGGCCCACATCGAAGGTAGGCCTCATAAGGATGATGGTTCACATCGAAGGTTGGCCCCATGAGCCAAATGGTTCACATTTAGCACAAGGTCAAGGTGGGCCCAACATAATGAATAGTCCACATCAAAGGTTGGTCTACATGATGGACGGTAGATGTTAAGGGTGGACTAAATAAAATTTAGGGATAAGTAATGATGTGGTATTGGAAATCAAACAAACTTTTTTTTTTTTTTAGCTGATAAGTATGTTATTCGCCAAACATACTTCTCTACCAAATAAGCAGAAACCAAGATAAGATACCTAAGGTGCAAGTAGCTTATGTAGAGTAAATTTGGGTCAAAATATGAGTTCGACATAGCTTAGACTGAGATGACTTAGTCAAGTTGACTACTCAATCAACTCAGCACCACTTGGCATGACTCGATCTAAAAGGGCTACGTTAGATGCTTTGTCCATCAATTTCGTCAACTCATATTAAGACGTGGTTCACAAATAAAGCAAATCCAAAGCTCAAGTGGGCCACACCACACTAAATGGTGAAGATTGAACACCCACCATTAAAACCTTCTTAAGGCCAAAAGTATGAAAAGTGCATATGCTTTGTGTCATTTAGTTCTATCTCACATTGTGTGGGAAGAGAAAAAGTTCTTTGTTATTTTATAACTAAATTACAATGCTATAACCATGAGTCAAGGTTCACTATTGTGCCCTTTGTTAGGTTGTTACAATAATGATTTGGCTTAAAAGAAGAGTATATGATATTACAATAATTGTGAAGATAAATTACTACTTATGTGGAGACAATCTAAAAGATTTATTCGGTTTTGTATTGTGTCTATTTTGGAAGCCTTTATGAGGATTCTATAACTCCCCCTCATGGACGTTGGATCCCCATGGAACAATCACGTTCACATGGGCATTCGTATAGTGGTAGTGATGAAAGAGGGGGATACATATGATATATTTAGTTGGAGTCGCCACTAGCCAATTACTTTGATTCCATAGTTGGCTTGACCATGTAGAAATGTTTAGGAAGGAGAACCCAAAAGCTCTTGATCCTAACAAATGTATAGTATCTACTTCACAATATTACTCGAAATGTTAAAAAATAGTTCTTGCGTATTATGTATGCAATATGTGTAGAGTATCGTGTGTAATGCACCATCATTGCCAAGTAGTGTCTCAGGCTAAATAAATCTGCCCTGACTTATATACTTATCGAGCGAAATAGCCAGTTGACTCAAGTTTTTGATAGGCAAGATTTGAGGAACTCGACAAGCTGTAAAGCATACACTCGAGTTGACTCAATGAAAAATGTTATGTATGAAATGTTATGATAGTAATATGAGGAGTAGGAGGGGTTAAGAGAGGAATGTATGTTGCATAATGCTTATGCTCAATTAGATGAAACTGATCTTAGATCGTATGGCAAGGTGGATGGTTTTGTTGCAAGGTTTGGATTGACGCTTTTATTGATCAGGTGGCTAAGGTTTTAGGCTAATCCTGCTTAACCTATGTTAAACTCTCTCCTACTCCTCTTTCCTCTCCTTAGTGGAGGAATGGAATGGATTGGTTTCTTGGATGGTAAGGGATTCCTCAGATTCTTCTGGATTAGAAGATGTCTCGGTGTTTCTAGGATTGATCTCTTAAAAAATGAGAATGTGTGTTTAAATGAGAAGGGAAGGGGGCTTTTTATAGCCTCCTAACCGGTTTTTGTTTTTATAATTCCTAGCAAGTTCGGGGTTAGAAAAGGTTTGGATTTGAGATTGCTATATGACAAGATCTCATGGGTTGATTTGAGTGGCATACGTTGTAATTTCAGCTAAATGAGAGGGGCACCGACTTCGTTTCAATTTTACACACGGTTGAGGGCCGCAAAGGGGAGAAAGAACATATGTGTCACGCCCCTGCCAAAGCAAGGAGAGATGGAGAGTGTCGTGTGAAAGGCAGCACAATGGGTGTCGCCCAAACCACATCGGACTCCTTACTTTGGCAGGTGATCTCCCTCAAATGTATGGAGGTTTTGTTTCCTTGGTGTTGCATTGTTGTATCTTTGGGATTTCAAATGGGCTCTTGGTTATATGGGCTTGGTTTTTGGATTGGTTTTGGGTTTTGATTTGACTAGGTGAGTTGATTGGGTAGATTGTGTCATGGCTAAACTCAAGAATCAGACTCACTAAATTCCCAGCTATTGAATTCGGTGCCAACAGCCTCCGTAATATCCTATTTTCTGCTCCTAGCTCTCATATGCCAGGTTCTGATCCTGAGATCGTATAATGAGAATTTTCAAGGAGATTTTTCTAAAGGATCATAACCATAAGTGTACCTAAGTCACAAAATACTTGATCGAACAACCCCAAGTGTAGGGCTGCGATGCAGTAATAACTCAGTGAGGCTATGGTCGATCCACTGGTACTTTGGTAAGAATACACTTAGAACTAATCATGTTGTCTGTGTTTTTAATTAAATGAAGTAAAAAGAATTTTTTAATCAATTAATTAAAATGACTAAGGATCCAATAATCCCCAATCATTAGATTTTGAACTTAATTCGTCTTCTCAAGTTGATAACTCAACTAGAACTGGATTCTAATCCATTATAATAGGGAAATAACGTAGTAATATCAAACATAAACATCCAATATGGATTAGAATCACGATAGACTTGATATCTGATGAAGATCTATGTAATCGCATCACATGGAATTAAAAACATCAAATGTATCTAAAGGTGATAATGGATCAATCAATTTTACAGATTGATTCCTTCTCCAATTTAAGAATTCAATCACATCCAATATCAATTCAATATAATTAACTAAAGTTTCCTTGAAATAAATTAAATAACAAATATCCATCAACTGATTCATCCCTTAGCCTTAGCTAAGAGATTAGCCAAGCATGACAAACATTTTAAACAAAAATAAAAGAAAATATAGAAAAACAAACTAGAACTGAAGGAATGAGGAGAAATGACGATTCCGTAGAAGCTTCGCCACTTCTTGGTCTCTCTCACAAGCCATAATTCATACCTAAAAGAGCTTAAAACACCCCTTTAAATAGAGAAATTTACATCAACTTTGAACCAACTTCAAAATTCCGCACTTTGTGACGCTCTGGTCGCACCAACTATAGCTCTCGGTTGCAGCCGAATTTCTTCAATACTCATTTGAAGTTTTTGTCTCTCTCAAGTCGGACCGAACCCTCCTTCGGTAGGACCGAGCCTAACTTCAGCTGCACCTAAGTGTCGAGCTAAATTAACTCTGAAAATTGTTGTTTCTTACTTGATTATTTTGTGCACTTTTGTTGAACCGAATCAACTTTAGGTGGGACAGAATAGTCTGTTATTTATGTTATCGGTCTATATAGTTTTCCAAACTTTTTCTCAGCCTTAGTGTTTGATTTCCTTGGACCTTTGACACTTGAATTCCTCAGTACTACCCTCCAAACTTCCAATTCTTCACTTGATTAATCTTTAAGCTTTAATCCTTCATTTTAAATACGATTCATCATTGTCTTCCGAATCACCTCATATATACAAAACATATGTTAGTAAGTTAATTTAACACTTGAATGCATGAAAATTAATGCAATTTAGAGAATAAATATGCAATACTAGGCTTCATCAGACACTAAGTTAGCTTTCGATGATAGAGATTGTCTATCTTGACCCAGGTCAATCCCCTTATATAAGATTATCGTAAATTTCATGAACCGATATTCACATGTGTGTCTCACATACCTATGACAGTCATGCTCTAATAGGGTACTGAGATTCATGGACCACGACTCTCTCAAGTCAATGACCGTCATGTCCAATCTCAAGTTTCCAATGACTACTAGAGGAATCACTCATCAACAAACCCAATGAACATGAGATGAATTGCACTGGAGAAAAATTGTGCTGAGAACATGACATTAACCATATCGGACCACAAACTATTTTACTTTTGACCATCAATTCAACATTCATTAATTGGATTGTTGGGATTACTTAACCAGTTTGATTTTAAAGGCATGCTTCATCCCCAATGTGACATATAAGGTACAATTTAGATGGCCTCTATAGTTGTACATAACTGCCACACATGGTGATCCATTCTCAAATGGCGGAAAACTAACATAGGATTCTACCTCGTGCCAAATACATACAATTTTATAAATTTCATTTCATTGGTTGTATAACCACCCACACGATCCAACCAATTGAAATGGTTAGCAAAAAAAAAAAAAAAAAGTGGCATTTTTATTGGGAAATTAGGTTTAATTGATTAGAGAATAATGTGTATCAAAATTCTAACTAAATGTCATTATTTAAACCTGAATGTATTCTCTTATTTGATTTCGATTGTTATTGTTTCAGAAGAAAGCAAGAGATTCTCTATTACTTAATTATTATAATGCGGGGGCATTTTCACACCGGGCTCAAGTAAGGTGGCCTGTGGGATGCAAGGGTACACTTGAGGTGGGTGTCTCATGGAACCCATGAATTTGGGGCCCATGAGGAGGGTTCGGCCGAGGGTCTAACACATGGATTTGAAGCTTGGGCTATGAGATAAAGAAATTAATTCGCCATGTTCTATCAATTCAAACTTTTAAAGCAAATGGTTAATTGTCCTACATCAAATTGGTATCAGAGTGGGATGTCTTGCATTCGAGACTTCTCATTGGGGGTGATTAATTCAAAGGTATTTTTACATCGGGCTCGTGTAGGGTTCAACAAGCTTTTAGAGTAAGTGGTTAATTGTCCTACATCATGTCACCTCTCCATTTATGAATCATCACATGTAAGTGGCATTTCGTGCATATTTCTATGACACTTAGGTTGACTTTGATTCAATAGCCTTTGAGGAGCTTTTAAACCATACTTATATGTACTTTGACAGACTTCGGCAAAGTTGGGCAGACTTTAATGGACTTCGACCAATTTTTAAAGAGTACTTAGATGTATGTTAAACTTTGGCAGACTTTAGCTTCAACCAATTTTTAAAGAGTACTTAGATGTATGTTAAACTTTGGCAGACTTTAGTTTGCTAAAGTTTACTAATGTGACTTTGACCAATTTTTAAAGAGTACTTAGATGTATGTTAAACTTTGGCAGACTTTAGCTTCGGCCAATTTTTAAAGAGTACTTAGATGTATGTTAAACTTTGGCAGACTTTAGTTTGCTAAAGTTTACTAATGTTTAGTGACGTTTGTTAAAGTCCGCCGATGTATGTTGAAGTTTGCCGAAGTCCAAAGTCCTCTAAAGTTTGCCATGGATGTTCATTGAAGTGCACCAAAGTTTGTTGAAGTCTATCTAAATGCAATTTAAGTGAACCTAGTTCAACAAAATTCTTTTTTTTTTTTTTTTTTTGTTAGCTTGTTAAGTACACCCACTGTCAGTTGACACTTCACTGTTAGCCGCCCCCACTAGGGATCGATACCAATACCTCAGTGTTGAAATGAGGTACCTGTCACTCAGTCTGCCACTTGAGCTATGGATCAGGGTGTAACAAGATCTGTTTTATATTTGTCTAAGTGGTATGTGTCCATTGAGGTTCAATTAAGCTAATATAAAGATTATTGGCTTGATGAGCCAATATTGAAGATGAATGGTTCAGTTTGAGTTAATATTAAGATGAATATGATTAGGTAGATATTAATGTTTACAGGTCTAGTCCCACTATTATTTTGGATGAATGGTCCATCCACCATAATTTTAGATGAATGGTCCAAACAATCTTACAATAAATATCAACAGTAGTCTGATTAGATAATATTATAGACGAAAACTGTGTTTGGACCCATCAGGAAGATTGTCACCTCGTGTATGAACCTATGCTATAAAGTATCACAAGCTACCTGGACAGTGACATCTAAGTAAGACATGTCACATGTAAAGCATCTCAAACGCATCAGCCATCTCAAACCGGGCAATTCCGCGCGATTTCAGTCGGACCGAAGTTGATGCTGAAAATTCTTGTGCAGAAAATATGTTAAATTTAGGTCGGATCGACTCCAACCAAAGTACTTCGATCGGACTGAAGTTGGTTTAGGTCGAACCGAATTATCCTGATTCCTTGCTAGACAGTTTTCTACGATTTTGGTCAGACCGAAGTTGGCTCAGGTCGGATCGTATTATCTTGATTTCTTACTGGACAATTTTCTGCATTTTCGATCGAACCGAAGTTGGCTCAGGTCAGATCGAATTATCCTGATTTCTTGCTAGAAAGTTTTCTGCGATTTCAGTCGGTCCGAAGTTGGCTCAGGTCGGACCGAATTATCCTGATTTCTTGCTGGACAGTTTTCCGTGATTTCGGTCGAACCGAAGTTGGCTTAGGTCGAAACGAAATGTCCTATTTTCTACTGCGGATTCTACATTCTTTCAAGTCATTTCTTCATCCTTTATACTTGGTTTCCTTAGATCTTTGGCATGTGAATTATCCATTCTTAATCTCCTAAGATCCATCTTTTGCCTCGGTAATTCTCGAACCTTAAATCCATGCTTTTAGCATTCTTTTTAATCCAAGCTCTCAAATTCACCTTACAACCCAAACATGTATAAAATATACCATTAAGTCTTATCATGTTCATAAAACTAAGATACAAATAGAAAAAAATATGCAATATTTGACACTCAACAGGCTCCATATGAGGGGTTGTGGATATGAAAAGTGGCCTCACATGATGGACAATAACATTGAAGGTTGTCCCCACATGATGGATGACCCACATCAAGATGTGCCCCATAAAATGGATAATCCACAACAAAGGTCAACACCTAATGATGAATGACCCACATCTAAGGCAAGTCTCACATGATTGACAACCCATATCCAAAGCACGCGTTGCATGATGGATGACCCACATCAAAGATGAGCTTCATATGATAGATGGTGGACATTGAAGATGGCCCCACATGATAGATAATTTATTTTGATGGTGGGCCTCACATAATGTGCAGTCCATATCAAAGGTATCGATGATGAATGACCCATATCCAAAGTGGACCCCGCATGATGGACGTTCCACATCAAAGGTGGCTTCACACGATGGGCAATGATATTATAGTTGGGCCCCACATGATAGATGAACTATATCAAGGTGGACCCCACATGAGGATAGTTCACATAGAAGGATAGTTCACGTGACGACCTACATCCAAGGCAAGCCCTACTTGATGGACGACCCACTTTGAAGTTAGGCCTTGCACAATGGACGACCCACATTAAAGGTTGGTCTGCATGATGAATGACCCACATCCAACTGGGGCCTTCAGGATGAATATGCACATCGAAGGTAGGCCTTGCAAGATCGGATGGTCCCCATTGAAGGTAGGTCCAACTAGATGGATGATTCACATTAAAGATAGGGCCAAGGTCACATTAAAGGTGGGTCCGCATGATGAACAACCCACATTCAGCCGGGGCCTTCAAGATGGATATGCACATCGAAGGTAGGTCTTGCAAGGTGGATGGTCTACATTGAAGGTAGGCCCAACTTGATAGACGATTCACATTAAACATAAGGAAAAAGTGGGGCCAACATAGTGAACAACCCATATTAAAAGTTGGGCATACATGATTGACGATGGACATTAAGGGTGGACCAAACAAACATTAGGGAAAAGTACTCATGTGATGTTGGAAACCAGACATACTTTCTTAGTCTTTAGCTGATAAGCAAGTTGTTTACTAAACATACTTTATTTTTGGTATGAGTAGAAACTAAGATAAGTTAAGGGCACCTTTAGAGTGAAAGTTACCTTACATAAGGTATTTATGCCTTAAGTAGCTTATGTTGAGTAAATTTGGTAAATAATATACTTGTCAGCTAAAAAAAGAACATATGTATCAACTAAAAGGTAGAAAATTATATTTGATTTCCAACATCACATAAGTACTTATCTCAAAATTTGTTTCGCCCAGCCTTAATATACACCATCCGTCATGTAAGGACAACCTTTGATGTGGGATGTTCGTTATGTTCGGCCCACTATGGCCCTATCTTCAATGTGAATCGTCCATTGTGTGGGGCCTACCTTCAATGTGGAACATCCACCTTGTGAGGCTCACCTTAGATGTGGGCTATCCATCACTAGGGTGGGTGGGACGTGGGCCATCCTTCATGTTAGACATTGGATCTAGGCCCTCCATCATGCACGACCCACCTTTAACGTGGATTGTCCATCACTGTCCATTATATGGGGTTGACCTTTGGTGTGAACCATATATTATATGGGCACACATTAATATAAGTCACCATCATGTGAGGTCCACCTTTGATGTGGACAGTTCATCATGCGAGGCCTCCTTCGATATGAACTATCAGTCACATGGAGAGAGAGAGAGACCCACATCCATATCAAGGTGGGGCCCACATGATGGATCACCCATATTATCGTGGGCCCCTAATGATGAATGGTCCTCATCCAAGGCGAGCCTTGTATGATGAACTACCCACATTGAAGGTGGGGTCCACATGATGGATGGTCCACATCAAAGGTAGGTTCCACAAGATGTGTCGTGGACATTGAAGGTGGGCCCCACATGATGGATGACCCATATCAAGGTGGGCCCCATATAATGGATTGTCCACATCAAAGGTGGCCCTCAATGATGAATGACCCACATCCAAGGTGGGACCCGCATGATGGATGAATCACATTGAAGGTGGGATCCGGATGATGTAGTCCCATTAAAGGTGGACTCCATGTCATGGGCATTAGATATTGAAGGTGGGCCCACATGATGGACGACTCACATTGAAGGTGGGGTCCACGAGATGGACGGTCCACATTACAAGTGGGCGCCACATGATGGATGTTAGATATTGAAGGTGGGCCCCACATGATGGATGACCCACATTAAGGTGGGTCCCATATAATCGACGGTCCACATCAAAGGTTGGTTCCTAATGATGAATGACCCACATCTAAGGTGTTCTGCGTGATGGATGACAAATGGATCACATTGAAGGTGGGGCCCAAATGATGGATGATCAACATCAAAGGTGTACTCCACGTGACGGGCGGTGGATATTGAAGGTGGGCCCCTCATGATGGACACTAACATTGATGGTGGCCCTACATGACGTATGATCCATATTAAGGTGGGCCCCATTAGGACACTTCATACCAAAGGTTGACCCCTGATGACGAATGACCACATCCAAGGCGGGCACTACATAGCAGAGGACCCCACTTCGAAGTTGGGCCCGCATGATGGATGATCCACATTAAAGGTAGGCCCCACATGATGAACGACCCACATCTAATGTCCAACATGATAGGCGACCCATATAGAAGGTGGCCTGACATGATGGATGGCCCACATCGAAGGTAGGCCCCATAAGGTTGATGGTTCACATCGAAGGTTGGCCCCATGAGACGAATGGTTCACATTTAGCACAAGGCCAAGGTGGGCCTAACATAATGAACAGTCCACAACAAAGGTTGGTCTACATGATGGGCAGTAGATGTTAAGGGTGGACTAAATAAAATTTAGGAATAAGTAATGATGTGGTATTGGATATCAAACAAACATTTTTTTAGCTAATAAGTATGTTAATAGCCTAACATACTTCTCTACCAAATAAGTAGAAATCAAGATAAGATACCTGAGGTACAAGTAGCCTCTGTAGATTAAGTTTGGATCAAAATGTAAGCTCGACATAGTTTATACTGAGATGACTAAGTCAACTTGTCCACTCAATCAACTCAGCACCACTTGGCTTGACTCGATCTAAAACAGCGTTTGTTTTTTATTTCACTTTTGTAGATATAATAGATAATAATTATTTACCTATGGTGAGGTTGAAAGTATGCTTTTAAAACACTAAAACTGAGGAAGAGTGGGAAAAATGTGGGGCCCACTGTGATGTATGTGGCTTATCGACGCCATCCATCCATTATGTCAAGTGACTTCAAGGCATGAGCCCAAAAATGAGGTAGATCCAAAGCTCAAGTGGACTACACCAAGAGAAACAGTATGAATTGAATGCTTACCGTTATAAGTTAAAAAGTTATTAGGGCCCAGAAGCACGGGTTAGATGACAAATAAACTTCAATGTGGGCCCTAAGAAGGAAACGACTTCCAACGGTGGACATTTTAAGACAATTGTTTCCTGTGGTGTGGGCTACTTGAGCTTTGGATCCGCTTTTTTTTTTTTTCTATGGCTCATGCCCTAAAGTGTCCCAATAAAACAGATGGACGGCATGGATATATCACATACAGCACAGTAGCCCCATAAATTTAAATAGCTCTTTTTGGACTGTTTTTTTAGTCAGAAATACCCTTGCTTTTGAACAAGGGTAAAGATTAATAATTAGCTATTTCCAAGTATTTACAGCTGAAATGAAAAATCAAACAGCTAGTTTGCATGGTCTATTCCTTCTTTATATATATATATATATATATATATATATATATATATATATATATATATATATATATATATATATATATATATATATAGGGAAAAGGTACTATGCGCTCCAGCTGATGAGTCCGTCGCATGAGGTCGAGTTATGTGGGCCCCACCGTGATGCGTTTCGAACATCTACCCCATTAGTCAGATGCACCATTCCATCATGGGCCTAGGTCTCAAAAATCAAGTCAATCCGTGACTTGTGTGGACCACACCGCATACAAAAGTGGAGAGGGGCCATGCACCATTAAAATATTCATAATCATTTTTTGGGCCCACCAAGATGTGGTTTGCAAATCCAGCCCATCTATTATGTGTGTCCCACTTGGATGAGGGTTCAAACTAAGTTTTAGATGCATGAAAATTTCAGGTGGGCCCCACCAAGTGCTTTTATATGTTTTAATGGTGTCTTCACATGATTTTAGATTGTATGGCTCACCTGAGTTCCTTATAAGGCAGATTTTTGGAATATCCCATAATTTAAAGGGGACCCATCAAATGCATGGTGTTGATGGTCGACATGCATCACGGTAGGACCCACAAAGCCCGACCTCACGGGAGCCTATCGCGAGGTCAAGTCGTATAGTACCTTTTCCTATATATATAGTTTCAGCAGTATTCAAAAATGATTGTGAATGTTGTAATGGTGCACACCCCTCTCCACTTCTGTAAGTGGTGTGGCCCACAAAAGTCACGGGTTGACTTGATTTTTGAGACCTAGGCCCATGATGGAATGGTGCATCTGACTAATGGGGTAGATGTTCGAAAGGCATCACGGTGGGGCCCACACAGCTCGACCGCATGGGACAAAGCCGTGAATTCGAGCGCATTGTACCTTTTCTCATATATATATATATATATATATATATATATATATATATATATAAATATATAAAAGGTTCTATTCCGTCCAACTCATGGAAACTTCCCATGAGGTCGAGCTGTGTGGGCCCCACCATGATGTATGTCGAACATCAACACCGTGCATTTTATGGGTTCCCTTTAAATCATGGGATACCCCAAAAATCAGTCATATGTGGGCCTTACCATCTAAAATCACGTAAAGACATGCCTAAAACATATAAAAGCACTTGATGGGGCCCACGTGAAATTTGGATGCATTTGAAACTTGGTCTGACCCCCATCCAAGTGGGACACACATAATGGATGGGCTAGATTTGTGAACCACATCTTGGTGTGGCCAACATATGATTATGAATATTTTAATAGAGGGTAACCCCTCTCAACTTTTGTACGTGGTGTGACCAACACAAGTCAAGGATTGACTTGATTTTTGAGCCCTAGGCCCACCATGGAATGATACATTTGACTAATGGGATAGATGTTCAACACGCATCACGGTGGGCCCACACAACTCGACCTCATAGGACATTCCCATGAGCTTGACTGCATAGAACCTTTTCACATATAATTGAGTCCGATGGAGAGGAGGTTGCAGGGGTAGGGATGTAATTGTAACCGGTCGTTCTGGTTTCAACACCGAAAATCTCGTTTTGACTCCAGCCATAGATTTTTAATTTCAGCATTCGACGGCCAGCGTTATGCCAACGCTCGACCTTACGAAAGCCTACGGTAAAGTCAAGCGTATAGTACCTTTTCCCATATATATATATATATATATATATATATATATATATATATATATATATATATATATATATATATATATATATATATATATATATGCTCAGTTGTGCTATTTTTGAAAACACATCATATGTGATGTGAGTCAAAAATCTAAACAGTGCACGTGATGCATCACCCCATGAAACCCCCAGGGCCCAACTTTTACTTTGATCCAAAACTTTGGTGGGCCACGTAAAAAGAAAATAGTTTCCTCCCTTGATTTGCGTCTCTCTTTGCTATGGCCCACCAAAGTTTTATATCAGGGTGGAAATTGGTCCGTTGGGGTTTCATAGGATGCCACATCATACGGACCGTTCGGATTATACGCGGTTCAGATTATACGCCTATAACACGTGTGCGAAGGTGCACATGGGCAGGTGAGCATGCCTCTCTCTCTCTCTCTCTCTCTCTCTCTCTCTCTCTCTCTCTCTCTCTCTCTCTCTCTCTCTCTCTCTATATATATATATATATATATATATATATATATATATATATATCCATCCGAATGCTCTGCTTCGCATTAGGAAGTCGTGTGAACTTTTTTGAGAATACATCATACGTGATGTGACTTCCAAATCTGAATGGTCCACGTGAAGCAACACCTCATGAAACGCCCCAGGACCAATTTTCACTTTGATCCAAATTTTTGGTGGGCCATGAAATATAAAAATAGCTTTCTCCCTTGATTTGCATTTGGCTTTGCTGTGGCTCACCAGAATTTTAGATCAGGGTGAAAATTTGTCCCTTTGGGTTTCATGGGATTCCGCATCATATGGACTGTTCAGATTAGACGCCCATAGCATGTGTGCAACGGTGCGCATGTACGTAGGTGCGCATGTACGTAGGTGCGCATGACTCTCTCTCTCTCTCTCTCTCTCTCTCTCTCTCTCTCTCTCTCTCTCTCTCTCTCTATATATATATATATATATATATATATATATATATATATATATATATTCTACTGATTTATTGAATTTAAACTTACAACCTCAAGCAGTTAACGAAACAGTGTCTCAAGACAACTTGTTATTTTGCGTGGCTATTTTCATGCTCATAGAATTTCTAAGCATCTCCTGTTATTTTATTTCGAGTTTAATTATTAAATAGTGAATCAAATTGAGTGGTCTTTGAGTCAACCCCACTCGATTCGGTCTAGTCAGGTTGGGTCTTCCAGACTTTCTACATCATCATTTTAAATATTAAAGTACTAAAACCTAATCAACACTTATTTAAAATAGCATTTTTTTAAATTTTTTTTGCATCTATCAACTTTTTAATTCCCCGTTGTTTATGTCGGACGAGTTGGTCGTTTGAAATTTTTTTCCCAATCTGCTTCAACATCATGCTTTAAAGTTACTCCATCAACCTTTTTCAATCCCCAATCTTAAGATTCAAATAGAAATTTCATCAATTCCAATCAGCGTTGGCTGTTCCCCATTGATTGTACAAACACGCTTTTTGGGGAATCCCATCATCATGGTGGCATTACTTGAAGCAAGGGTTGGATAGCATGCTCACAATATGGTGGACCCCACAGAGATAGTTAAATAACATTTACATGTAGGTGAATGAATTCCACACATGTTAATAACTTTTTGGAGGCATGTCTGAATAAGGGGTGGAAAATGGCTTTTTCAACGTGTCTGTAGAGGATTTGGCCTCATCTTCTGATACATATGATGAAAGAAATTGCAAGCCTGTTAAGAAAAGAAAAGGACACTGCAATCTTTGAAAAAAAAAAAGGGAATTGTAGCATCATCCCACCAAGGATATTGGATCGTTAATTTGTGCAAGCAGAGCCACGAGTCAATGATCAAGACCGTTGGTTGTTTGGGCCACATCGTGGATGGACTGTGCACCAAAAGATCTCTTTGATAGGATAATCATGAAACTGAACGTGGTAGCAAATAGATGGTTGAGAACAAAGCACAGCAAATGCCCGTCTTAAATTCAGGCCTGTGAATGGAAGCTGGGGTTATTCCATCAAGGGAATTTTTGGGGAGGTGTCCATCCACAGTGGGCCCCAACAGGCAAATAATCCTGATCATCGATACAGAAGACCCACAATTTTTACAAACCTGTGTTAGCTTTGCACCAGTTAAATAAGGTGTTGACTCACCTCCTTACGGTGGCACTGACTACAGCTATCTAAGCCACCCAAAGCTATCTAGCCCATCCAAATTTGGGGTGGATGGACCATATCTCTAAAGTCAAACTGATTAAGAATTATAACTATCCAACTAATAGCTATCAAATGGATTGTTAAAGGCAAAAAGGGCGAGTGGTCCAAATTTGAATGGGGAAATCCGGTGGTTAATATCATCTTCTCTGTGCAAGTTTTTAGCTATGCTCCATCCTGCGTTGGCAAGAGATTTGGACCGTCTGGATTGTCTTGCAACTAAGTCATGTGTACAGTTGAAGAGTCACCACCATCTTCTTTGGACAGTGCAGAACTAACATAGTAGCCTAGTCCTAGAATCATATAATTCCTCATAGGGGGTGCACATGGAATCGGTAGAACCGGTAAACTGGACCAGAACCGACCAGACTGCACGGTTTGGTCCGGTTATGAAGTGAACTGGTTCTGGTTCTGAAAATCAAAGAATCGGTTAATTCGGTTCAGTTGTTGGTTTGAGGTTCCATAGAACCGAACTGGACCATAGAACTGGACCTGTAACTGGACTCCTTGGTCAATAAATATTTGAATTTTATTTTTTTCTAAAACATAAACAACTATACCATTCATCAAATGAATCACAACATGAATAGACATTGGCAGCAAAATCATTTTGGGAACATGAAAAAAAAAACCATGCAATTGGGCTAGATTATAAAAAGCCCAGAACTGTAGAACTGAACCAGAACCAAACTGGTTTTTTACTGTCTGGTTCCAATTTGGTTCTAGGGTGCAAACAGTCCGGCTCCGGTTCTAGTTTTCGTGAAACTGTTGGGAACAGTTCGGTTCCGATTTCACCCTAGAACCAGACCAAACTGAACCGTTTGCACCCCTAATTCCTCATGTGGGAAACATTGCACATCAACTTTCTACAAGGAATTATACGATACACGACCCTCTTGAGTTTCTAAATTCCAACAGGTGAGGCCATGTTTGGGTAATCCAGACCATTCTGTTGTGCCAAAGATCTCCTCTGTAGGACAATTGTAACCTTTGATTTGTGGCTCACAAATAGAAGGTTAAGGATAGATCTCCAACAGCACTCATTCCACTGAAAGGAAGTCCTGTGATAGGAAACTAGGATATCACAATCTGGCAATTTCAGGGCAGGGTCCACCCACCAGTTGACCTGGATTGCCAAGCAATGGGCCCCACTTGCCAGAACTGAAAATCAGCGTGTACATACACAGCAGAGCAGAACAGAGTGACCATCCGGATCGCCAAACCTAAACCGTGTGGGCCCCACTTATCAGAACTGGAAAGGGCATGGCCCATCAGCCACAGAGTAATCATTGACTGGATCTCCAAGCTGTGGGCCCCACTTTTCATACAATTATCTCTCAAACTCAGTTAGACTTATTAGCTATAATAAAGGTAGTCAGGATCAATCCAAAGAGAGTCTATAAAACACAACCACTTACAAACATTCTACAAACAGAAAACGAAAACAGAAGCACAATCCCTACAAAGATCAAAGTCTATTAAAAATCTAAACAAGTAGAGTTTCACTTACCAAGTTCATTTCACTCCCACCACAGATTTGAGGAACCGAAGCTTATTGCTGATTTCTGCAAGATCGGATGGGTCCTTGAATGTGACCGGTGGCTCCACCCCAGTGAACGCATAAAGTGCCTTGATTTCCTCTATGTACGACGCATGTAAAACAGCACTGTAGCCCACAATTGTTCTCATCGCATCTATCTGTTCCCATATCTCCACCTCCGTGTACAGGCCCTATGCAGACACAAGATGTCAGTTACATGCTAAATCACATGTAAAAGGGTTCTTTGTGCTTGGGTTCGAGCCCATACCTCAATGGTAAAAAGACTGTTCAACATTGAGGTCTCAGTTTCAAGCCCAGCTTACCATCTTTAAAAATAAAAAATAAAAAAAATCCACATATAAGGCACACAAGCATAAATGCATTTGAATATGTGTCAAAATCAAACAAGATGTTGGCAGACGACTGGATCATGACCCATATTTTTATGAATTCTATTTTGTGAATTGTGTTTGGAATGATGCACAAATGGGCATTACGTCGAATATTTACACAGATCATGTGCCTTTTGAAAGGTGCTGTTTGGGAAACACAGGACATTTCCCAGTGGCAGGATGTGCCTTCTTTGTCAAACCAACTGAAATAGCAAGTGAGCTGGAAGGAACCAAGTACAATGGTCAGTAGGCGAATGGCCATTCTGCATAGTGGCCTTTTGATAAATTCACAAACACACCCTTCGTTACATCTGTTCCATCAATATCACATGGTTATGTGAAAGATCAAGGTATTGAGGTCAGACTGATATCTGGTGTTGTCACTTCTACTCGTTGAGGGATGCAACTTCCTAGACAGAAAAATCAACAGTCCAGTTGTTCAACCCTTGTATTGCAGGAGAAATTCATTTTTTTTTTAACACACGCACACACCCCACACACTCATGCTAGTGGAATTTCACCACATATGGGTACTTGAACCCTTGACCGGGCGTTGAAACTCCTAAGAGTCTATCACCCGAGCAAGATTAAGGACCCAGGAGAAATTCACTGACATAACAAATGTTGATCTCCACCAAAATGCAAAAGAAAAGAGGGAAAAACAAAAACAAAAAAAAAAAAACAAAACCAGAGACTGATTTCCCAGGGACACCTATAATATAGTTGGTGCTACTCATCAGTCAACATTACAGTTCCTGATGAAAGGATCCCTACATATTAGGGCTGCAACTTGAGTTCAGGTCAACTCAGACCTGACTAACCCAACCCGAGTTTGGTTGGGTTGGGTCAGTTTTGGGTTAGGTTGGAAAACTCAAACTCGACTTGAAATTGGGTTGGGAATAATCATATGTATTTGGGTCGGGTTCGCTCGGGTCAGGTCTGTTTGGTTTAGGATTGAGTAGAGGGGGATCCAGGTGTTGTAATTCGGGGTGGGTGGGGTTGCAAGCTGGGTCCTCTTGAGGTCAGGTCGGGCTTGTGTTGACCCTCAACCTAGTCCAACCTGCCCAAGTTGCACCACTGTATATAACTATGGTTCAGGATCCAAACTGCTGATGTGATGAGCCCTACTGTGAATGGAGGGTGCCGCAAATATAACTGGAGCGTGAAGGCGAGCAAGACTACTGGAACCGGAAGGATGAGGTATCTCCGTCACTTGCCTCACAGATTCAAGAGCAATTTCAGAGAAGGTACCCAAGCAGCTCCAAGGAAGAGCGCTGCTGCTGCTTCGTTTTAATGCATTAAAACAGGTGTTTCGGGTGTAATCTTGGCACTCTGTTTTTATTTAATTTCCATGAATTCTAGAAACTCAGTTTTGGATCTTTGTTTGATGAGTTTTACTCAATTGCTATAGACTACTTCCATTTTTTGGAGAATTGAGTATTATTAATGACAATCGAAATGCTTGGTTTTTTTTTTTTTTTTTTAAAAAAAGGTCCTGACCCTTTGATAGTTGGACTAGTTCACTGTGGTTCTCATCAAAACAATGCTTTGTATTGCCAAATCATGGTCCCACATGTACAGAATCCTGTGCATTGGTAAGAAAACTGTATATTTCATGATTTCTGGTATCCTGTGGGACCCTATAATTCCTTACACAGATCCCAAAAGCTGAAGATGGTACTATGCGCATGCTTGTGCAACCTACATTCCTTGTTCGTTATCTCACAACAACTGAGCATCGTAAGTAAGAGTAGTAACTGGGGAACACAGTACTGGTAAGGGGAGAACTTAGAAGATACTGCTGATGTGACACAACAAAATGAAATTTTGGAACAAATTGTTAGTGAGACATACATAGATAGTCCAAGCCGTGATGATCAATCTATCTTAAATATCATTTGTCATGATCTTGGACATTAGAAGGAAATTGATACGAAGTTACGAGATATCTTAATAGAGAAAGGTCCAATTAGAATTGATGATATTGAGTTCCCAAAAGATGAAAACAATAGACATTTCTCGAAAGAATATTATATCATAGACTACCAAATGAGGAAAAGCAAGATAGGAGATGGTTAGTGTATTCAATAGATACAGATAGAGTATTTTGTTTTTGTTGTAAATTGTTTCGCTCAAAATATAGTACAAGTCAGTTAGTTAACGAAGGGTAGAGATTGGAAAAATCTTGGTAAAAAGCTCAAGTCTCACAAAATATCTAATGAGCATATTATCAATATGACTAGATGGTTTGACTTGGAAAAGAGATTGTCAAAAAATGAGATAATTGATAAGAGTGTCGAGGATCGAATTAACAAGGAGAAAGAACATTGGAAAAAAATTCTTGTTAAAATCATTGTTGTGGTGAAGACGTTAGCTAGAGCGTTTCGGGGGAAGAAGGAAAAATTATATGAAGATAATAATGGGAACTTTTTAGGCCTGATAGAGATGATAGCAGAGTTTGATCCTATAATGCAAGAACATATTAGACATGTTCAAGTACATGAGATTCATAATCATTACTTGAGACATAACATAGCAGAGTTTGATAATATGCTCATTAGATATTTCTCGAAAGAATATTATATCGTAGACTACCGAATGAGGAAAAGCAAGATAGGAGATGGTTAGTGTATTCAATAGATACAGATAGAGTATTTTGTTTTTGTTGTAAATTGTTTCGCTCAAAATATAGTACAAGTCAGTTAGTTAACAAAGGATGTAGAGATTGGAAAAATCTTGGTAAAAAGCTCAAGTCTCACAAAATATCTAATGAGCATATTATCAATATGACTAGATGGTTTGACTTGGAAAAGAGATTGTCAAAAAATGAGATAATTGATAAGAGTGTCGAGGATCGAATTAACAAGGAGAAAGAACATTGGGAAAAAATTCTTGTTAAAATCATTGTTGTGGTGAAGACATTAGCTAGAGCGTTTCGGAGGAAGAAGGAAAAATTATATGAAGATAATAATGGGAACTTTTTAGGCCTGATAGAGATGATAGCAGAGTTTGATCCTATAATGCAAGAACATATTAGACATGTTCAAGTACATGAGATTCATAATCATTACTTGGGACATAACCTAGCAGAGTTTGATAATATGCTCATTAGATATTTCTCGAAAGAATATTATATCGTAGACTACCGAATGAGGAAAAGCAAGATAGGAGATGGTTAGTGTATTCAATAGATACAGATAGAGTATTTTGTTTTTGTTGTAAATTGTTTCGCTCAAAATATAGTACAAGTCAGTTAGTTAACGAAGGATGTAGAGATTGGAAAAATCTTGGTAAAAAGCTCAAGTCTCACGAAATATCTAATGAGCATATTATCAATATGACTAGATCGTTTGACTTGGAAAAGAGATTGTCAAAAAATGAGATAATTGATAAGAGTGTCCAGGATCGAATTAACAAGGAGAAAGAACATTGGGAAAAAATTCTTGTTAGAATCATTGTTGTGGTGAAGACGTTAGCTAAAGCGTTTCGGGGGAAGAAGGAAAAATTATGTGAAGATAATAATGGGAACTTTTTAGGCCTGATAGAGATGATAGCAGAGTTTGATCCTATAATGCAAGAACATATTAGACATGTTCAAGTACATGAGATTCATAATCATTACTTGGGACATAACATACAAAATGAGTTGATCTTGATGTTAGCCGATGAAGTCAAAAGTATGATCATCACGAAAATCAAAAGAGCAAAGTATTACTCGGTTATTCTTGATTGTATTCCTGAAGCAAGTCATCAAGAACAAATTATTGTTATACTACGAAGTATTGATACTTCAATAAGTCCAATAAAGATTGATGAACACTTTTTAGAATTTTTGAAGGTAGATAACACATCGGGGAAAGGACTTTTTGATGAACTTTTAAGTACACTTTAGAAACATGATTTTGATGTGGATGATGTTAAAAGGACAAGGTTATGATAATAGATCTAACATGAAAGGTAACAAACAAGGTGTGCCAAAAAAGCTTTTAGATTTAAATCCTAGAGCATTTTATACTCCTTGTGGCTGTCATAGTTTGAATTTATTTCTTTGTGATATGGCTAATTCATGCTCTAAAGCAATATCATTTTTTGGAGTAGTACAACGTATATATTCTTTATTTGCTTCTTCTACAAAAAGATGGAAAGTTTTATTAGAGTATATTACTTTGACTCCTAAACCTTTGTCCGAACAAGTTGGGAACGTCGCATTAAAAGTATCAAAGCTCTAAAATTTCAAGCCCCAAAAATTAGGGATGCTTTATTGAAATTAGTAAAAGTTAGTGAAGATCCTAAGACAGAGTGAAGCCAAATGCTTAGCAACCTATGAGATTGAAAATTTTGAATTTCTATTGGGAATGAATATCTGGTATGAGATATTGTTTGCTGTAAATTCCGTTAGTAAGAACTTGCAACTTGAAAATATGTGTATGGATCTTGCTATGGATAAATTAAAGGGACTTATTACTTATTTCAAAAACTACAGAGAAAATGGTTTTAAAACTGCTTTGGATTTATCTAAAAAAGTTGCAGTTGAGATGGATATAGAAGCTGTATTCCGCAAAAGGCGTGTCTTTCATAGGAAAAAATAATTCGATGAAAATGAAGAAAATGATGAAGAAATGATGAAGTCAGCAGAGGAATCTTTCAAAATTGATTATTTTTATTATATTGTACATCAAGCAATATCTTCCATGCAGGATAGATTTGAACTATTTTCAAAGTATGATGACATATTCGGCTTTTTGTTTGGTCTTGAAAGATTAAGATCTTTTGATGATTGCGCATCAGAAAAAAAAGGTCTCGATGTTGAAAATTTTCTTAAGCATGACATGCATTATGATATTGATGGTTTGGATTTATTTTCGGAATTAAAAGTTTTAAAAGAAGTTGCAAAAATGAAAATTAATACTCCAATTGAAATACTTAATCTAATAAAAGAACTAGATTGTTTTCCAAATTTTTTTATTGCATATAGAATACTACTTACCATACCTGTTATAGTTACATTTGCAAAAAGAAGTTTTTCAAAACTAAAGATTATAAAAAATTGTTTACGAACAATTATGTCTCAAGATAGATTAAACAGTTTAGCAATTTTATCTATCAAAACTGATTTATTGGGTAAACTTGAATACAAAAGTTTAATTAGTAATTTTGCATCTAAAAAGGTAAGAAGCAAATTTATGGTTTAATTTTGAATTTATTAATTTTTTAAACTAAAAAGCCTCATTTTTATGACTTGCCTAAGGCCCCCAAAAATGTTGAACCACCCCTGACAGCATACACTAGTTTTCATTTGATATGACCGGGACTTATAGTTCAGTGATCCAGAGTCCTAACTGGTGGTCAATTGGGACCCACATTTGATATAGCGTACTGAAAAGATCTCCTTGATCGGATATTCACAACCTTTCAATTTGTGGCCCTAAATAGACAGTTGAGAGGAGAAATTCTAGGAAAACTTTAAAAGGCCGAAGATTGATGCTTGGGAGCTTCCTATTTGATGATTTTTGTGACATGGTCCTCAATGGTGGGCCCAACACACAAACATTCTGGATAACTGGACCGTGGGCCCCACTTGTACAAAGCGGAACCTCAGTAAACTATATATCCTCTGGTCAAGGATCACACTATCATCATCATCATCACGATAGCCTTGTCCCAATTATTTGGAGTTGAGGATCATATCTTCATCATCATCTAAGCCTTATCCCAACTACTTGAGTCAAGGATCATGCAATTCCTCTAAAACAAAGAGTTCAAAGTATAGTTGCATGAAGTGCAAGGGGAAGCAGAACTGGATTCAGTTACAGGGGTGGGGAAGTTAAAACGGCAAGGATGCGGGAGCCTGAGTTTAAAGTTGGAACTTCAAAGCAAAAGCAGCACCTGGGGAGAAGGTTCCCACAATGGGACGTCCATGATGATGAAAAGCTAGTAAGAATTGCATTGGAATTTGAAAGGATATTAGGAGGAGCCATAAACAATCAATGGATTCTTCATGAAGAAAACGAACAACTACAACAGTTTTAACTTAGAATTTGACTACATAGACATGAAAGTTGTGAGAAACTTAAAACAGATGAGTGTGTGTGTATCGGGAAAGCTTCCTTTTTTTCTGGTGAGGGAAAGCTTTTTTCTTTTCTTTTCTTTTATTATTATTTTTTATTATTATTATTTTTATTTTTATTTTTTTTTTTATTTTTTTTTTTTTTTTTTTGGGGGGGGGGGGGGGGGGGGGGGGTTGAGCTTTTTTCTGGAATCATTTTTTTTTTCAGCAACTTGGCATTACCATGTAAAATTGATCATTTTGGATATTAATGGAAGAATATGAAAGTTGAGAAGTTCATTAATAATTAAGCTAACGAACTCCCATAAGATTCATTATGATTTCTAGCATCACGACTGGAGAAATGTGCCACTCGATTTCACAATAGCAGAGTGTGGAAGGAGTGAACCCAGAAAACAAAGGTTTATAGCTGAAGAAATAGCTATGGCCTCCATTGCCAGGGACCAAAATTCGGAAGTCTTGACGTATATTTCTTCCAATTAAACCAGTAGGAACTGCAAGAAATTGAGGAATCTGAATCTGGATAAGTGGCAGATGAAGTGGTTCATCCTTGTTGGGTTGAAAAGTAGAGAATGATCCTGGGTTGATGAGTGCTGAGAGAGGTTTAGAAATTTCAAGATGGGTGGAGTCCAAAGAAGAAAGGGCATCCATGATTGGGATATATATATTTTTAAAATGGATGAAAGCAGAGCAGAGAACTAATTGATTATTGAATTCATCAATTGTAAGAAAGAAAGGTCAAAGAACTGCCTCGATGTTTATTAATCATGGCATGAGGACACTAGAGAGAAACAATGGGAATCAAGAACAACTTGGAAAGCTACCATCATGGTATGGGAGAGGCTTGGGGAGTTTGAAAAGAAAGGCAGTTGGGACAACTGAGATGCAAAAGGCAGATTATGCTAGCTGGCAAAAACTGTGCTTGGGTGAATGTAAATATTTGCTCAGTGGAGTTGTGATGATAAGCTGGATGTGAGAACTAAACATAGATGATAGCATCAACATGTCCTGGTACCAGTTTGTATCTAGAGCTGACTGTAGAATAGTGGAAAGAGAGATGGAATAGAGAAGAAGAAAGTGAGAGGAGGAGAGAATGTAGAGAGTAGAATGGGCAGAAGTTAGGGTTCACATCCTTTCTCTCCTTCTTTTATATTCTAAAAGTTTCATAATTACAGAAAAGACATTAATAACAAAACTAAAAAGCTCCACTAGACCAAAATAACCATATAAGTGGGCCTATGTAAGCCCATATCACATACATTATCACTCCCTCATAAGCTGGAGCATAGATGTTATCCATGACAAGAATGATATATATATATATATTGGAACAAAGAGCCTTGGTGAACACATAAGCAAGTTGGTCCTGAGATCGGACATATAGAGTAGAGATCTCACCATTGGAAACTTTGTCACATATGAAGTGACAGTCAACGTCGATGTGTTTAGTTCTTTTGTGATAGACTAGATAGTTTACTATGTGTGGAGTAGCCTCATTGTCACAAAATGACTAAATAGGTAGGTGCACTGTAAATTTCATTTGCAACAATTTCTTCATCCACATAAACTCACAAAAGGTATGAGCCATTACTCCGTATTCTACTTCGGGACTTGATCGGGCCACTCCACTTCTTTCTCTTCCATGTGACTAGATTTTCTATGACAAAGGTATAATATCCAGCAGTGGATCATCTATCTGCTAAGGAATTTGCCTAGTCTGCATCTAAACATCCCTAGATGATGATCATTTCGTTTATACAAAATTCCTTGACATAATGTTCTTTTGAAGTAACACAAAATTCGAATAATTGCTTCCATGTCACTTATGTTTAGAGAAGTTCATAAATTGGCTTATCACACTCACTGCATATGATATGTCTTGTTGAGTAATAGTTGAGTAACTAAGTTTCCCAACCAATCTTCTCTACCTCCCTAGATCCTCCACTGCATCTCCTTGATCACTCACAAGCTTGTGATTAAGAACCATTGGAGTGTAAACCGGCTTGGCCCCAAGAAGACCCATCTCCATGAGTAAATCCAAAATATATTTCCATAAGATTAACACCTTTCGATCTAGCTACCATATCAAGGAAGTATCGAAGATGACCTAGATATTTTGTAAAAAAAATGTTGTTGAAGATACTTTTTTAGTTCCTCAACCCCCTAGTTGTTACTTCCAGTAACAATAACATCCACATATACTGTAAGACAATGAGACCTGAGATACCCTTGTATACAAAAACTGAACGATCATCATGACTTCCAACAAAGCCATAGTATATATATATATATATATATATATATATATATATATATATATATATATATATATATATATATATATATATATATATATATATATATATTGATGAAGTTAGGGTGTCCCCGTCCCATTCTGAGGCGAGACTATTCCCTGCGGATGCACGAAATTGCCCGCAAACCATGTGCATTGGATAATCCCAGGGAGGGGAATCGAACTTGCATCTATAGGGAGCACACCCACGACGCTTGTTGTTCACCCAAACCCTGTGCGGTAGCATGACTTCGAACAAAGCCGTAGTTTAATATAACCTTGTTGAACTTGTTAAACCGTGCACGAGGAGACTGTTTTAACCCATAAATTACTATTCAACTAAGTGAAACAACCTCACAATGATCATTATTAGTTGATTATTCCGATGGGAAATTTTCAGATGTGACCAAATCTCGAGTTATCAAAGAAGAGAATCAAGAAGAATACCATAATCACATCACTTATGATGAAGGAGAGTTTTCAGTTAACTTCTGTGTTATGATTTCATTTCGGCACAAAACTAAAGAGGCTAGTTGTACAAACACATATTTGGTACATGATATGCTAGCAATGGGAAGGTAACTTGATCATCACTAATTGGAGGTACGTAACTATTGTCTTGCAAGGGATGGTGAAGTTGAATGAATGTACTGATGGACAAGCACTGGCAACCGTACAAACAGCCTCTCCTAGAAGGGCAATGAACTAGCAGGAAACATCCCAGAACGTCAATGTGTCATGACACCTACATGTCCCCTACAATGACAATTTTTTTAAGAAGTACCCTTGTAAAGAAGTCACCCTCATTTTTCTTGTCAAACTAGTTTAAAACATTAACAGAGTTGATCACATCATTTGTTAAATTAATCTGGAAAGAATTTCCAATCTTGTGAGTTCTCTATGTAACATCTTGATATATACATGTTTGATGCTACATGTTGAATACCGCAAATTTTAAGTGTCCTTGTTACATATGTCACCCTTCATTTCTCTGTATATAACATCAATGGAGTTGATTGTATCATTTGGCATTCCGATCTTGTGGGTTCTCTATGTTTTCTTGATAAGGATGTACTAGAAATAGATTGAACTCCTACTCCTAGCATATTACAATACCTTGTATTGACCTTAATGCTTGAATTACTTGGATATACTAGTTGATGCAAGTAATTCTTTATTATGTTTAAACAATTTTGCTACACTCCAATACCATGAAGCAGAGCCTGCATAAAAGAAATGGCACTAAAAGCCACCCAAATAGGCTGTTTTAAATACTTCATCCCCAATTTTGTAAAGGTCTCTCATGATTTGTTCCTCTGTGAGAAAAATGGTAGAGTTCTTTGCTTTACGAGCTTTGAGGCCAGTTTTTCAAGAGTAAATAAAGCATCCCAAGCTTGAAACTACTTTATATGTGACAACACATGGAAGGCACCAATCTCTATTTCATGCCTATTTGCTAGACTGTGTTGCCACAAAAATTTTGACAACTCAATGTCTAATGGTTGTCGTTTCTGATTTACTGGCCTGGTTTCAAAGATGCTTTTCTTAATTTGAAGGGATTGTAGTTTGTCAGTAACTAGTACTTTACACAGGTAACACTATCTATGTAAAATCTGTTGGCCTAGTTTATGTCTCAGTTGTTATCACATAAACTCCCTCTAAGATGCCTGTTATAAGTTGACATAAGGTTGACTAATCCCATTAGCAACTATGCCAGCTAGTCCCCAGCCTGGGTAAAGGAGGTGGATTAATGTCAGGTGGGCAGCCAATTTTCTAGCTTTTGCCAAGCAATCATGAGACCTCAAGTTTAAACAGGATTCATAAGCCGACCTGACCCCCATAAATCTAGGACAAGAATACATTGATAATGATGGTTCATCTCATGCTTGATTCCACCTCACTTTTCAATTTTTATTTTTTTTTTGAAGCCACAAGGTGTCCCCACCTCTTTTTTTGAAGTGGGACTAATCCCTGCGGATACACGCAATCACCCACAACCACGTGTATCGGGTAAAGCCAATGAGGGGAATTAAACCCTCACCAATAGGGAGCAAACCTACGGTGAAGACCATTCGCCCAAACCTCATTGGGTACCTCACTTTTCAATTTTGTCGCATTGAAGAAAGCATGTGCTAGCAACTTATTGAAGGATTGTAATGCGGGGGCATTTTCACATTGGGCTTGAGTGCAGTAGCCTATGGGATGCGGGGACATACTCTGGGAAGGTGGCCCGTGCGAAGCGGAACACATGTGAAGTGGGGCCCACGAGGTGGTTTAGTCGAGGTCCTAACCTATGCGATGTGGGGCCTGGGCTATGAGATAAAGGGATTGATTCGCCACTCTCTATCAGTTCGATCTTTTAAAGAAAGTGGTTAATTGTCCTACATCAAATTGGTATCAGAGCGGGAGGTCTCGTGTTCGAGACTCCTCACCGGGGGTGATTAATGCAGGGGCATTTTCACACCGGGCTCAAGTGGGGCGGCCAAGGTCCTAACCCATGCGATGTGGGGCATGGGCTATGAGATAAAGGCATTGATTCGCCACTCTCTATCTGTTTGAGCTTAGCTACATTTTCTCCTAGGACTCAAAGTTAATTAAAAGTCATCTCAGCAAACTCCTGAAGTTCATTTTACTTATAATGCATGTAGATGCACCATTAACCTTGTATGTGTTAATTATGATGCATGTAGATGCACCATTAACCTTGTATGTATTGGGTAACTTAGAATCTAAATCCATTGTTTAGAGAGAAATTCCAATTCCAGGCTCATGTAAATATGAAGGAACCTGAAACATATTGTAGTTGCTGGCAGCCCGGAAGTGCTTTCCTATAGAGTGCCTTCGGCTTGTGCTTTGAGTAAAATGGTATGTTCTCACCCATAGTTTCTACAGACTTCAGCAAAAGTATGTTATAAATAATTTATAAGGAATAATCTGTTCTAAGTTAATCACTTACAACAAATTTTCAGTGTAAGAGAATTTTAAAAATCAAACTGTTCAATCTTGATCAGATGGTTTCCAGCTGAAACCAACCAGGCATGGAGCCCATCAACGCATGAGGCCCATCAACCAAACAGGCAACAACCCTTCAATCGAAGATGGTTTTTGGTCGGCTAAAATAGGAAAACAAACGCACCAGATTGCTCCACAATGTCCTACTATCCCACTGAAATGAGAATTCAAAGAAGAAGATCTACTTCCTACATAAATCAAACCAAGTATTAATGGAAACAAGGGAACTGACCTCATCAGGGGAAGACCCGCGGGTCTTCGTTTCGGAAGCAACTACAGTGTTGGGTTTAGAAGAGGCATCAGAATGCTCTTTAGAGTCCACCCTTTCTGCGCCGGTGTCATGATCTGAAGACTTCCCCTTAGCTCCAGATGAATACTCTGAGGGTAAACGAGATGGTTCAGAATCAACCTTATTCTCCAATGGAGCCACGCTACCAGACACTGTCATTGGCCCTGTATCCTCATCAATCTCATCAGTTCCAGGTGTGTATGGCTCGGGAACCCCATTTACTTCTTTGACAGTACTGATTATCACATCGGAAGGAACCCTGCTATCACCATCCTCGGCGATTTCCTTCACATCATCTTCTCCTTCAACTTTCTCATCTTTTTTATTCTCTCCAACATCTTCTCCTTCAACTTTCTCATCTTTTTTCATCTCTCCAACATCAAATCGATTCACATTCTCTTCTTGAACTTTCTCATCCTTTTTCATCTCTATAACATCAAAGCCACTCTCATCATCCTCAATAATTACCCTCACATTCTCTTCTCCTTCTTGAACTTCATCTCCTTTCATCTTTCCAACATCTAGCCTGCCTCCACCATCCCGAGTCATTTCGCTTACATCTTCTCTTTCTTGAACTTGCTTATCGTTTTTTATTTCCCCGGCATCTAACCCACTTTCATCGTCGTCAATAATTGCCGTCACGCTCTCTTCTTCCACTTTTCCGTTTCTTTCTCCATTCCATTGAATTTCTTTACTGATTTCAATTTCATCAACATCATCGGTCTTTTGCTTCTTCACTTCAATGGTCGGTTCCTTCTCAGATTCTAACTCTTCCTCTTCCATCTTTTCCTTATCTTTTCCCACTGCTCTAACATCCGACCTGCTTTTGTCGTCTTCAACAATCTCCCTCGCATTCTTCTCTTCTTCATTCCACTGAATTTCCTCGCCATCTTCAATTTCATCAACAGCATCCGCCTCTTGCTTCTTCTCATCTGTGATCTGTTCCTTCTCATATTCTAACTCCTCATCTTTTTCCGCTGCTGCAACATCCAACCTTCTTTTGTCATCTTCAATGATTTCCCTCACATCCTCTCCTTCTCCATTCTGTCGAATTTCCTTACCATCTTCAATTTCATCAACATCGTCTCCCATCCCCTTCTCCTCTTCAGTGATTGGTTCATTCTCATACTCCTCTTCCACCACTGTAACATCTAACCCGCTTTTCCGTTCCTCGACAACTTCCCTCACATCACCATCTCCTCTCCTTAGGATTTCCTCACCATCTTCCATATCATCAACACCATCCCCTTTCCGCACTTCCATGATCGGCTCCTTCTCCCATGCCAACTCCTCGGAGACAGCAATGCCTTCTTCCATCTCCTCAGGCACGACCAGATACAATTCCTCATCTTCTGAAGTAGGCGGCGGCGGCGATGAGAGCAGAGAGCGCATGATCTTGTCGGTGCAGGCATATCCGGCGAAAAAGAGTCCAAAGGGGACGGCGAAAGCCAAACCCAAGGCGGAGAAGAACATGAGCGGAGGGAGGACGATGGGAGCGGATGAGATAGCGACGCCAGTGATGGCGATCTTCTTCCCCACCCTCCATCCCCTATCCAAGATCAAACCCACCTTGCCGGGCTCTGTGTCCGCCTTGGGAAGCTGTTCGATCTCGTTCCAATCCATGCCGGACATCTTTCTTCTACTCTGCTGCAGTGGAGATTCGTGGAGATTTCTTGAAGTAATATCAGAATCTCAGAAAGAAAGAGAGGGGGTGATGAGAAGAAAGGAAGGAGATTGGTAATTTGGCATTGGAAAGGAAGCATGAAGACGGCTGTAAGCAGACTGACATAGAGACAGAGAGAGGATGGAAAGATGGCGACGCACGCGTTTCAACGTGTCCGTTAACGAGAAAGCCACATCTAAGATGGGACGTCAACCGCCAGCTTCTATCTAACTCTACCGTTACGACCCGCCGCTGCTTGTGGGATTCGCTCGCATGTGTGATGTGTGTGTGAAATTCACCGTCAGCTTCGCCAGCTGATGTTTGAATGCCCATCGTTCAAATTTTACAGGCTCTTTAGGGTGTTCGATTTTTTAATTCCTTTCCTGTAGGCAGAAATGGGAACGGATTGGCTACTCATCCTGCCACCTGCCAATGGCCGGTGTTCAGTGTTCTGTGGGCCCCACCATGATGTATGTGTTTCATCCATACCGTCCATTTATTTTTATAGATCATTTTATGTTATTGGAACAAAAATTAGTTATATTCCAATCTCAAGTGGAACACATTACACGAAACAGTGTTGAATGAAGGTAGACCATTAAAAAATTTTTGGGAGCTATAAAAGTTTTGGATCAAGCTGATATTTTTTTTTTACCTTAATCTGGGTCTTTATGACATAATCAACAGATTGGATTTCAAATAAACAGTACATTGGGCCTTAGGAGGATTTGAATGGTGGAAATCAAATCATTATTGTTTTCCTGTGTGGTCTACTTGAGATTTATATACCTCTCATTTTTGGGATCATGCTCTAAAATAATCTGTAAATTTGTATGAACGGAATGGATGAAACACATAAATCATGGTGAGGCCCACAGAGCACCGACCATCAGCCACCGGGCAGGTGGCAGGGGGAGTAGCTAATCCGTTTCGGTAGATAGTGATTATTTACCATCGTAACCAAGCATCCTTCCGGGCGCGGTTTGGCTAGTGACGCCGCCACTAGCCAAGGTGGCCAGTGGTCGGTGCTCTGTAGGCTCCACTGCGATTTAATGTGTTTTATCCACACCGTTAATACATTTTTAAATATCATTTTAGTCTTTGATACGAAAAATGATGCAGATCTAAATATCATGTGGACCACATTCCAGAAAACGGTTGCGATTGAATGTCTACCATTTAAAATATCCTAGGGCCGATTGTAGTGTTTATTTGACATCCAACATGCTGATTAAGTCATATAAACATGGATGAAGGGAAAAAATAAATATCAACTTGATCCAAAACTTTCGTGGCCTCCAAGAAGTTTTTAATGGTGGGAGTTCAATCAACACCGCGATTGTAGGTCCACTTGAGATTTTGATCTACCTCACTTTTAGGTTCATGCATAAAATGATCTGGAAAATGAGTGGACGGCATGGATGAAACACAAACATCATGGTGGGCCCACAGATCACTGACCATTAGACCACTAGCCATTGGCTATGGCAGTGTCACTAGCGGATCCGTTTCCCAATATTTCGAGGTGATAACGTATTGATGCCTAAACCTGATGTGAAAAAATTAAATTTTTTGAGGCCCACCTTGATGCAGGTGACTTATCCACGCCGTTCATCCCTTTGAAAAGCTTCTTTCAGAGTATGTGGCAAAAAATGAGGCAAATCCAAAGTTCAAGGGTCCACACCAGTAGAAAATAGTAGGAATTGAATGAATAACATTGAAAACTTTTTATGGGCGAGATGATATTTCTATTTTCCTTTTATCTATGTCCTTGTGACCTTATGAATAGGACACTATGCATAGGTTAGATGACAAATAACCACCAACGTGAGACTTAGGAATCTTGTGTTGCGGTCCAATTGAGCTTTGGATCAGCCTCATTTTTTAGCTCATGTTGTAAAATGTTATGATAAAATGGATGAATGGTGTGGATAAATCATATACACCATGGTTGACTAATTTTTCAAGGAGAAAATGCTTGTAGATCTCAATAATGTGACAACATATCAAAAACTATAATAATTAATTATTTCCTTTATTTATACAAATTTGCAAAATCAAACACTCTTATGGAGAAGATGATGTTATGTTTTTCCCATGGGAAGGGGGAATCACGCATTGTAACCACATTATGTCATATACATTGTAAGACTTGAAACCTTACGAGGTCGGTCGTACGCTTCGTTTTCAAATCCGGGACATTCCTAGCAAACCAAACCGACAAGTTTTGATCGCGACTTCATTTCAATACAACAACACCTCGATACTTGTACCCTAGCAATCGCGTAGGCGAAGCAAATCCAACGCAACACAGCACGCTCCATTGCGATCCCTAAATTAGTGGTTGCAGTTCTGGTACAATACCAGGTGGGTGGCGCAATGCATGTGGGCCTCCCTTGTATAAATTCCAATGTTGTCAAATCAATTAATCCATCAATAAAT
Organism: Magnolia kwangsiensis; assembly: GCA_037074715.1. NCBI lineage: Eukaryota > Viridiplantae > Streptophyta > Magnoliopsida > Magnoliales > Magnoliaceae > Magnolia > Magnolia kwangsiensis. Next base: position 132,698,469 of record CM073574.1, read on the forward strand.
CCGTCCATTACTTATGTCACTCTCTCTCCCCATTAGTCAAATAAGCCTATTTCTTTCTTATGCAACTCATACCTTTACTCATGATATCCATCATTTTTTCTTTCTTTTATCTTTTTATAATTTCATATCTACCCAAAAAGCTCTATCACAAAAACTCTTAAACCCCTCTTATTTCTTCAAAAATCTTCCTAGTAAATGAGAGTGAGAAGAAAATAGAGAAGAAATTAGAGATATAGAAAGAAGAGATTAGAGAGAGAGAGAGAGAGAGAGAGAGAGAGATTAGAGAAAATTAGAGAGAGATTAGAGTGAGTACTTAAGAGAAAGAAATCATTTTGAGAGGGATTAAGAGAGGTTAGAGCTTGAAGGAAGGTTAGAGGAGTTTATGGGATAAGCTTTACTATCCGAGCCGTCTGATCGCCGATCCAAGACGATCTAACCGTTCATCTGTTATTATGAGTGCATGGGAAGGTTAAAACCCTCTATTTCTTTATGATTTTTCTATTTTGGTAGGCCCACAGGGGTGGGACTCACCTTGATCATGTGTGTAGTGTATGGTGGATCCCATAGTAGCAGGGGCCCACCCTAATAGCCAAAATCTTTCATTGTTTTTCTTTCCTTTCCTTCCTTTTTTTCTTCCTTTCTTTTAGATTATGGTGTTATGGGGCCCACAAGTGGGCCATGTTATAGGAGAACGTGCCCTGCACACTATCACAACGTGGACTACATTGTGTAGCACCGTGATATCTATTTTCAATCCAACATCTTATTGAGTGCACACAGATTTAGGTGGTTGAAGGGCACTAAAATTGATTTGACCCAAAGCTCCTTAGCCCACCAAGAGCCGGATAATCTAATGGACAAAGTAGATCCCTTATGCGGGTCCCACTACCATTTAGACCAGGGTAAGATGAAGGGGCAACAGGGCACGGCCGCTTGATGTGACAGCATTTACACTGCCGCCCAGTAACTTAGGCTGATTACACTCCTAAGGGGCCACCGTATGGGCCCTAACCTAATGCATTTGTTTCAACCACTTCGTCCATCCCAATATTCATATCAATTCACCCATTGATTCCAAAACTGAAGCAAATCCATATCCTTGGTGGGCCACAATACAAGCATCGGAGGGGGTGGGAACCCCAGCGTCACTGACGTTGTGCATGGGAGAAACCATGGGATTGGGTTCCCACTCATGGGACCCACCGTGATATACTGTATAGATCATCACCATCCATTTATTTTCATGGCTCATTTTGGCGGTAGAGCCCAAAACCCAAGCTGATCCAACCTTCAAGTGGACCACACTACAAGGAACGATGGGCTGGCCACCACCCTCCCTCAGAGTCCATGCAAGGACATGGGAGTGGTGTCCCCCACTCATGGGATCCACCTGCATGTATTCGGAGGATTCACGCTGTCCAACTATTTCTTCAGATAATTTTAGGCCACGAGTTGAAAATGGGGCAGATGTGATCTATGAGTGAGTTGCACAGAGGAAAACAATTCCATGTTATCGAAATCTTCTAAGGCCCACCATGAGTCCTCTATTCGTACAAACTAGTCCCATCCACATTGATCCCACTTTGATAGTGTGTGTGTATATATATATATATATATATATATATATATATATATATATATATATATATATTATATATATATATATATATATATAGCCAAATGCTCAACTGCGCACCAGTTCCCACGAGTTTTCATGCGAACTTTTTGAGAACTCATCATGTGTGATGTGAGTCCAAAATCTGAACTGTCCACGTGATGGAGCACCCCAGGAACCCCTTAGGTCCGAACTTTTACTTTGATCCAAAACTTCAGTGGGCCATAGAAAAGGAAAATATTTTCCTCCCATGATTTGCATCTCTCTTTTCTGTGGCCTACTAGAGTTTTAGATTATGGTAAAAATTGGTCCCTGGGGGTTTCATGGGATGCCGCATCATGTGGACCGTTCAGATTAGATGCTCATGACATGTGTGCAAAGGTGCATAGGTGAGCATAACTTTATATATATATATATATATATATATATATATATATATATATATATATATATATATATATATATATATATATATATATATATATGTACGCGCACACACACACACATTGGGAGCCCAACATGTTGATGCCATGATGGGTGGTAACCCATTCCGGCCAAGTATGGGTCTCAAAAGTGGGACCCATCTTGATATATATATATATATATATATATATATATTTATTTATTTATTTATTTATTTATTTCGATCCATTCACCAACTTCTCTAGATAATTTTAGGTTATAGACCGAAAAATGAGATAGATCTGAGTCTCGCTCGAGTGGACCGCGCTGAGGGAAACAAACTCATATTGTTGAAATCTTCCAAGGCCCACCGTGGAGTCCCTGTAAGTCCAATTCAGTCCAAATCAGAGCCCATTGGTAGCTCTCGAGCTGGCCTACGCGGTGAATGGAGTAGATTATCCAAGTGGGGCCCTACTTGATGGTGCGATCAAATCAAATAAAACAACACAAAAAATGGTTTATGTACGTTAGTAGCACTGCTACCAACGCCCAGATGGGCGGATGCCTAGTAGGGGAGTGGGAGTGGGGTCCACTCGTGGGACCCCCATAATGTATGTGATTCATCCATGCCATTCATCTGTCTTGACATATTATTTTAGGCCATGGGCCTAAAAATCAAGTGGATCCAAATCTCAGGCACACCGCACCAGGGGAAATAGTGGGCAAGGAGTGCAGCCATATTTGGCAGCACTTAGGCCTTACTCGTGGGACTCACCTTACTGTTTATATGCCACCTATGCCATTCATCATTTTCTATAGATTATGTTAGGCCAGGGGCCCAAAGTTTAGGCCAATCCAAATTTTAAGTGGGCCGCACCACAGGGAACTCTAGGGGTAGAAACCTCTTAGACTTGGGAATCCCTAATTTTGATATCCATTGAACTTAGAAATCCATAAATTCAAGATCCATTAGATATCGGTTATGTTTGGCATTCTGAATTCAAATTTCCTATAATCCTAAAGTGATATGTATAATATATTTGTAAAGGTTTGAAATTAAATCAATTTAAATCCCTAATTAGTAGGTGTGTGTAATTTTGACACTATGGTCATATTAAATCCATTAAAGCATATACCTTATATAAAATGATAAAATCCCAAGACTCAGATGGCCATAAGCATAAGATCACATTCTAGTGACTAACCAATGATTTATAACTATTAGCAATGATCAGACGATGCAAATCATCCTAATAAAGTAATTATAAAGACATCATTGATAACCTGAGTGTTTTGGGATATCATCAGTGGGCCATTTATCTAAACAGATTGGTAGCCTAGTGGGACATATGTTATACATGTGGGTATCCATCCAGGTCACTCTCAGTGGACCTCGCCTTGGTGTATATATTTTACCCATGCCTTATAGGCTACATGAGGAGCCAATATTAGTCTCAATAAAAGCAATTATTTGATATCAAAATATTAAAATAGACAATAGTTTTTATTGTACACACACACGCACACACACTCGTTGAAGATAAGAAGTGGCAATCATAATGGAAGATGAAAAAAAGAAGCTTAATAGAAAAGAAATTATAATATTAAATTAATGGTTGGATGATGTGGTACTTCATCATATGTTAAATAAATCCACAGTGCAATCTTTATTGAAAAAGCTACATGACTTATATGAAAAGATAACAACACATAAGCATTCTTTATTTAATAACCCGTGAATTTATGAATTCAATGAAGGAACTTTGGTGGCGGAGCAACTTAGTGAGATGCATAACATTATGAATCAATTGCCATTAACGAAGATGATATTAGATGTTGCATTGCAAACATTGTTATTTAGTTCACTACTGAAAAGTTAGGAGATGTTCGTAGTTTCCTTAAATAATTCAATGCCATATGAACTGTTAATCATGAGTCATTTGATAATTGAATGAAATACGGAGAAAGTCTGGGTGTTTAAAATTCACAAGTCTTAACAACCAAATATAGATGTAGAACTTCATACCGACTACAACATGTTTGAAAAAATTTAAGCCAAGATCAAAGTCAAGGGGTAATGTCATTGGTCATTGTTGTGATGGTACTAAATATATAATTTAGTAATGTTGAAATGAGAAATAAGTAAAAACAAAACAGAGGGATGGAGAAACCGCTACTAATGTGACAAGTGATAGTGATCTACATGTAGAAGAAAGTAAGAGTTATCTCAACTTAACAACTATTAACATGGATTGAGTCATCTATTTAAATGCTTCTTATTATTATGTTATACTGTGTAGGGATTTATTCACCTATGACAAGTTGGAGAAGTTTGGTGTTCTTCATATGGTAATATATGCACGTTCAAAATTGTTAATATGGGTAATACATGTGTTGAAACTAGTATGTGAACTAAACTCATGCTAAAGGAATACGATATGTTCCGAATTTACGCATAATTTAATATCTTCCAGATAGTTAGATGATGAAGGGTTTATTACAGTTTTCAATAAGGCAACTTGAAAGCTCATAAAATGGGCACTTATGGTGATAAGAGGCAAGAAGTATTGCATATACTATATGAAGGGACATCAATGTGGAAGAGAACTTAATGCGACAACATTAAGCTTCTTATTCTACTCATAGCATAGATGACTTGATCACATGATTAAGAAGGGGATGTCAGTCTTATTAAAGAAGAACTTTCTTCTGAAAATTAAAGGCATACATTTCTTTTAAGTAATGCTTATTTGATTGGAAAGTAACATAAATTTTCTTTCACAATGGATGACTTTGGATGTACTACTAAGATATTAGATAAAATGTATTTAGATGTATGCAGTTTCATAAAAATCGCTTCGATCAGTGGTGACTCTTATTTTATTACATTTATTGATGATATATCTAAAAAAGTATATGCATATTTTGTGAAAAATAAGAATGAGATACTTTATATCTTTAAAAAGTTTTATTTTTAATTGAAAGAAAAATAAGAAAGCTCTTACAGTATTTGTAGACGGATAATGAAGTTGAATACATCATAAAGACATTTGAAAAATAATATATAAAACATGAAATAAGGTAAGAGAAGATTACTTGAGCACTCTTCAACAAAATGCTTTTGTCCAATGCATGAACCACATTATAAAAAGATTATACAATTTGTTTTCCACCTCAAATTTGTTTAAATTATTTTCGAGTGAAGTAAGAGGAACGACATGTTATTTGAAAAAATTATCTCCATCGAAACCATTAGAAAGAAAAGTCTCAAAACAAATTTGGAGAGGAAAATATGTTATATACAAGCACTTATGGTATTCGGTACAAAACTTTTACTTATGTAGTTAAAAAATTAAGGTCAAAGTTAGATGACAAGTCTATGTAAAGTATTTGAAGAAAATTGGTGGCAGTTAGATACAATAATAGGTAGTTGTTCCCCAAGAGCATCATAATGATGGTGTTGTAATCATTCTACAAGATCAAGAAGATAACTATGAGCAACATAAAGAAGTGGTAGAACCATATTGTGGCAATGCATCCGAGCATGTCAATGAAAATGAATGTAATGTTAATTATAAAAGAAATCTCATGATCATGAACAAGTCACTTGAGCTAAGAATAAGTTTGAGTATAACTAAAATTTTGACCATATATTTTAATTTTGAATATATAATGTTGACAGGTTACGATGAGCTAAAAAATTATAAAATTTTTAAGTTAAATATTCACAAGCATGAGTAAATAATAGTTATGAAAGAGAAAATGAATTTCTTGCATGAGAATGACACATGAGTTGGTGGAAAGGCTAATGTATAAATGTTATTGAAGACAACAAACTTGGTTTACAAATTGAAGCATAATAAAAATGGACAAAAACACTACAAGGTAAGGTTGGTTATAAAAGACTACAAAAAAAAAAAAAAATGATTTTAAAGAAATCTTCTCTCATAATATAGTCATTTTTAATTTGTGTCGTATAAATCTTACATCAAATTTAAAAATATAATTGAATAACTACATGTCAAGACAATATTCTTCCATGGTGAATTAGAGGAAGATATCTATATGGAGCAAACAAATAGCTTCAAATTAAAGGCAATAAGAACATAGTTTGTAAGTTAAAGACTTTGTATACGTTGAAGTAATCACCAAGGTAGCTGTATGCGAAATTCGATTTATTCATGATAGGTCATGACTATCGTAGATTATTTACGAGCCATTGCTTGTACACTTCCGATAATAATTTCATCATTCTTTGTCTTTATGAAGTGATATGTTTATGATTGGGTAAGACATGTACATGGTTGAAATGTTAAAAAATGATCTAAGTAAGTTTTTTATTATAAATATTTACCAACTTGATTTTAAAAATACAAATATTCTTAAATAAAAAAGCTATAAAGTATTATTGTCAAAGAGATAAGTATATCAAGAAGTGGTTGGATCGATTTCACATGAAAAATATAAAATTGGTTATACAACCTCTGTATGACATTTTAAGTTGAGTTCTAATTAAAGCCTTTCAAGTAATAATGAGAAGAAAGAAATTAAGAAAATTTTAAATGTTTCAGTTATAGGTAATATGACATATGCTATAATTTGTATTAGGCCAGACATATCATAAATAATTGGTATTATGATCAATAAATTTCTTACCAATCCTAAAAAAGAACATAAGATTGCAATGAAATGGATTTTAAGATATTTTAGAAGTACTTTTAAGATGTGTTTATATTTAAAAATTGTAAATTAGAGATTAAATTATGCATAGATGCAGATTTAGGAGGAGAAATGAACTCGAGGAAATCCATCTCAAGTAATGTGTTCACATTTGTATGGAAAACAATTTCAAGGTCAAATATTATATTGTAGCTATAGAAGCACATAAAAAAGATATTATTGATGAAAAATATTATCAAGAATTTGAGCATAAAATAAAAATATTTTGTAGTTAATTCTTATAGTTAGACCATTATACATTTAGCCAAGAATCCAACATATTATTCCATGATCAAGCACATTGATTTGCATGATTATTAAGTAGATGTATGTGTTAGAGTCAAGGTTGATAGAGTTGAAGAAATTTCTAACAAAAAGAAATCCATGAACATGATGATAGCCTTATTAAAGGACAAATTGGATCTTTGCCAAGCCTTAATATGGCTTGATGTTAAATAAGCATTGAATTCGTTGAGTCGATCTCTAGGAAAAATGAAACCTCCTTAATGAGTTTGGAGGGAGAGCGTATTGAGTGTGATGGTCTATCCTCATATGTGTGACAAATTTTATTGGGTAGAGTGGTTTCTTAAGTATCATTCACACAAGTGTCTCTACATGTCCGTGGGGTAAATGTTTATCTCTCACACATCGTTCTTTCGTATTTTCTTCTTTTGTAAGAAAAAGAGAGAAATATTGTAAAGAGAAAAAAAAAGAGAGTCATAGAATATAAATCTTAAGTAAATAATTTCTTATAAAGATTAAGAGAGCTTGTTTTCTCTTTTAAAGTAAATGAGGGTTCTTGTACATAAAAGAAAATTTTGAAGAAAGTGTTGGATTGAGAAGTAAACCTGTATTTCCATTCTTGCATAGTAGAGTTGATCGTCGACCTTATAGTTTTTCCCTCTTTGATGGAGAGGTTTTGTTTTTACGTAAATTGGTAGTTCTTCTTTTGTTTTTGTTTCTTTATTTTCTCTCTTAAATACATTATTATAGTTATATGGATTGACTTATATATTTTCATCGATAACCTTTCTATTTGTGAAAATTCCAAAAGTGATTCATATAAAGGATAGAGTTCCACATCTCTATATTAATAGAGAAAAGTGCAGATGAACTCCTACCATAAAAACCTTCTTAGGCTCACTCTATATTTTCTACACCATCTAACTTGTTTATCAAGGGAGACACATTAAGATCACTAGAACTATAAACTATCTGCCCAATCCAAAACTTGGTGGTCATATTTAGTAAATTTATTAAATTTAGTTGTGATTTTTATATGTTTTTATTGTGTGGGCCATTGAAGTATAAAATTTTATTCCTTTATTTATAACTAAGGAATATAGAGAGAAAGGAAGAGAGATATCGAGTAAAGGGAAATTCATAAAATACCTGAATTACCTCGCCTAGGTACTTAAGGGCCTGTTTGGATACGTGTTTTGGGATGTATTGTATCGTATTAGAAGTTATGATTTGACGTTTACCATGTTTGGATTGGAGTGAATAGGAGTTGAATCTCATGCGTGCGAATACAAACTCTAACCAAATTTTTGAACCGACGGTAGATTATTGTCAGTGGGTTCTGTTGTCGTCAATAATTCATATTCATTACGCTATATTCAACAACGGATGAAAGTTTGAAATTTGTACAATTACTAGATATCTGGTACCTATGCAGTGTAAGATTGGGACCGTTCATTTGGTGCATTAATTTCAACGTGAAAATCATCTGGGCTAGAAATCAGAAAGTTCCATACGTCAAACAGGCCACCCGACCCAATTAAGATTGTACAATACGCAGACATAATACATCCTATCCAAACATTGATTTGTATAACATATTGTATACTATGCCAAACAATACCTCCTATCTAAACATTGATTAGTATCTGATTGATTTGGATGTATTCTAAAAACCGTCTAATGTATACATGAACAGTACCCAAATACAATACAATACAATACTATACGTGAATCCAAACAGGCCCTAAAAGATTTAGTTCAAATATGTGGCATAAAGACTTAATGTGCATGTAATCTACACCATTCATAAGGTAAATCACACCTTGTTTAGCTTTCATTTAAAATATCAACTAATTTAACTCTCAAGTGGGCCACCTTATAAACTTATACCTAAAACCTCTAAATTTAAGTAGTATGGCCAAATTAAGGCCTCGCTTGTTAAATTTGAAGTCTAAAGCCTGAATCTGAAATCGAAAGGAAATCTTAAGTCAAAAAACTTGTTTGGTAACTATGGTTGAAGTCTGAAAATTAAGTACTCAATTTGAAACAATCTGCTTGTTAACAAACATCTAAAATGTTTGAAATATGTTAATTTGACACATTTTCCCCTATCTATCTCTTGTTTGGAAATGCTTTACATTATAAAGAAATTATTTCGGAGTGTATCAACCACTAAATGAGCATCTTGGTCATCCTTTGGAGATCGGAGCCCAAACTTGACCCATGGGAAGAGCACAAAAAACGGAGAATACCTGCCCAATTTTAAAGTAATTGGAAGGTGCATTCCAACAAAACAAACATTAGAAGTTGGTTGGGAATTAAATGGCAAATTTGTAAATATATATGCATGCATGGCACCAAGCGTACGTGGTAAGTGGATTTTGGTTATAATGGTGAGTATTGTCCTCGCATCCGCTAAGCGTGTGGCCCACCGAAAACTCAGATCAGCCCCATATTTAAGCATGTGGATTTATATGATACGATCAACATGATGAAAGTAGTGGATCCTTCGAAAAGTACCAAGGGTGGACCCCACCTATTTTGAACAAACCACCTAAGAAACGTCCTTCCACAGTGTTAACAAAAATATTAGCATGATTCAAAACTTCAGTGGCCCCATGAATATTTCAACTGTAAATGTTTAGTTATCACATTTTCGGCCCACCTGAGCATTGAATACAGTTCATCTTTGGCCTCATGTCCTAAAATGAACTCACAAAATGGATGGACGGTGAAGATTTCTCACAAGCATCCCAGTGGCCCCACCTACCTTCCCAGTGCAGGAACTTCCTGCGAAATGCTTTCGCAGGAGATCCGCGTCCAGAATGGATTGGCTACTCCCACTACCACCGGCCAATGGCTGCTGGTCGGTGCTCTATGAACCCTACCATGATGTATGTGTTTCATCCATGCCATCCATCTATTTTTTTCATATCATTTCATGGTATGGGACAAAAAATTAGATATATCAAAATCTCAAGTGGGCCACATTACAGGAAATAGTGTTGAATGAGCGTCGACCATTAAAGACCTGTTGGGGGCCATAAAAGTTTTGGATCAAGCTGATCTTCGTTTTTTTCCCTTCATGTGGCCTATATGACCTAATAAAAAGATTGGATGTCAAATAAACAGTACAGTGGGGCCTTAGGAGGATTTTAATGATGCATATCCAATCATTATTGTTTTCCTATGGTGTGGTTCACCTGAGATTTATATCCCTCTAATTTTTGGGGTGAAGCACTAGAATGATCTATAAAAATGGATGAATGGAATGGATGAAACACATACATCATGGAGGGGCTAACAGAGCACCGACCACGGTGGCTGCTAGTTGTACGAGGATGCAGATTGCGTACTACCCCACCCGTCCCTAGCTCCGAACGGGCAGTTTTGTGGGCAGGCCCACTGTGATGTATCTATACATCCAAACTGTCAATCCCTTTTCTCAGATTATTTTAAGGCGTGAACACAAAAATGAGGCAGATCCAACGCTCAAAATGGACCACACCCAAAATAGTAGCGGGATAATGATTTTCACCGTTAAAAAATTCACAGGTCCCATTGTAACGTTTATTTTCCTTCTAATCTATTCATAAGGTCAAAAATATCTGTATGAAGAGAAAAAACAAACTTCATATTGATTTGAAACTTATGTAACCCCAAAAGGGTTTCAATGGTAGACGTTCAATCCCCCTCTGCTTTTTGCAACGTGGTCTAGTTTTTCTTTAGATTTGTCTTATTTTTCGGCTCAAGCCTTACGACGAGCTTGAAAATTGAATGGACGGTTTGGATATAACAAATAAGTCATGATGGGACCCACAACTTGCTGATGTCAATACACCAGCCAATCTGCTTCCCAAATCCCAATCTGTCGCAGGCTCCCAGATCAGCTTCGAACGCGGAACACATCCTACCCTGCCCGGACGATCTGAGCAGAGATCTGTAGGGCCCACCATGATGTAAGTGTTTTATCTAAGCCATTTATTATTTTTCTTATATTATTTTAATATATGATATGAAAGATGAAGCAAGTCCACAGCTTGAGTGAGCCACACCAAAGGATGCTACAGTGATAATGACATCCATTGTTGAAACCTTTCTAAGGGCCACTATGATGTTTTTTTACCATCCAACCTATTCATTAGGTCATGTGGACGTGGATGAAGTGAAAACATAAATATCAGCTTGATCTGAAACTTCTCCAACTCTCAAGAAGTTTTTAATGGTGGACGTTCAATCCCCACCTTATGGTCCAATTAATCATTAGACCTACTTCTTTTATTGGATCACACCTTAAATTATCTGAAAAAGTTAATGGACGGTGTGGATCAAACACATAAATCATGGTGGGGCATAAAGAATTTTCACAGGTTAAAGGTTGATTTTGTATTGCGCAAATAATTTAAAAGAAAAATTTCCATAGTAACTTGAAAAAGGGTACTTTTGAAAGTAAAAAAATTTTGTTTAATAAAAAATCACAGAGTGCATTCCGCGTTCACCATTAAGTCAGACTCCTATCACGGAAAGAATTCAATGAAAAATCACTTAGCGCTTTCCGTCTTCCACGTTAACAACGCATTAACAAACACTACTAAACACGAAAAATTTTCTCATTCTGTGTTAAGTACAAAAATTCAGCGTTAACAAACACGACCTAAGTCATGGAATACCATGATTTTTGGATAATTCTTTCATCATGATAAGGCACATTTGATGAATGGATTGGATAACACATCAACACCATGGTAGGCATTCCTTTCCAAATGTTTCCTATGGTGTTGCCTACCTAAGTTTTGGATTATCATTTTTTGGGTTTAATGGTTAAAATGTGACAACATAGTGGATGGACGGGGTGGATCTTGTTAAAATTCCACCCACATGGCTTTTTATTTGTGAAAATAACCCTTATTGGTGCCTAGTTACACTACTAGAGAAATTTCACTTTAGTAGGAGAGAAAACAAGGAAGTTGATTACTCGGGGCTATGATTATTTGGTTACGGTGCTTACTCTCATGTACCATTAATTAAGAAAGATAAGCTAGACCAAATGGTGAAAAAGTGCACCCTTATTTGCTATGGTGATGGTGTGAAGAGATACATGCTATATGATTAGATTACATAAAAGATCACGATTAGTTGTGCCATCAGTTTTTTTTTAAAAAACTTTTTTATTTTTTAACACACGCACACACACTCCACACACTTACGCCATGCAACATCCCGGATTTTTACGAACTTGGAGTTAGACGTCCTTAGGCAATGAATTGATCCTAATACCTTATTAACTTCTTAAAACTCAATCCCAAAGTCTCAAATCCTCTTTCAACCCATTTCCTTCAAAAATCTCACCACTTTATTCTTCAAATTTTTCTAAGTACTTTTATATTAGACACTAATCCTAAAGTTTAAATGATGAAGAACAATACTTAAACTAAAATTTACTGTAAATAGTAAATATATAAATAAAATGAGATTTTTATCATTAACCTTAGGGAATATCACAAAATAAATAGGTTGTTTGGATAGATCAGCTTCTCCTACCCTAGGACCTTATTCTGTCGTAATTAGGGCAGAATTTAGTAAAGTATTAAACTAAATAATTAATGGATTTGACTTGAACTACTTTTTATATGAACTGTAAGACCTAAAACTATTAGAATCGCTAACTCAACATTACCTAGAAATCTAAGATCAATCTCAAAACCCAGTTGCTCTCAGGAGCATCTTGAAATTCCGTATCAAACCTAGACCACGCGTTGAAAGTCAGATTACTCCGAAACTATAAGGTTATGACCATCTTACTGGGCTTGACAAGCAACATGGGAATTGAGCCCAAATAGTATCCAGAAACGCACAACTTGAGCCTTGAGCGGAGTGTGTGAGAAACGCGAATATCTTTAGAAAATGAACTAGAACTTAAGTGAATTGGGTCGTTCGCTTGCAGGTGAAATTGAAGACTTCAGACTGTTAGATTCTGACCAAACTTCACCCATGGATCAGGAAAATTTTTCTGCTCTTGTCCGTATACTTGTGGCCCTGATCGAATAACGATGACCGTTGAACTGATACGGGTCCTTTATGATCGATCCGTTTATCAAATCGCACTATGAACACAATCCTAATATAGATCCATTGTCAGAAAACTTACTCCATGACTTAGGTGAGAAATTGACCTTCCTAGGGGTCCCGTTTGCCTGAAAAAAACACCCTTTGGCTATAACCTAAGTATAACATGGCCCTAGGGCCATTGACATTAGTTTTGGGCCTATATAAGGACCTTAAAGCCACCTCTCTCTCTCTCCCATACGAATTTCTCTAAACCCTAGGAGAGAAAAGAGAGAAAAGGAGAGAAAAGAGTGAGGAGAAGAGAAAGGGTGGGAGATCGTTGTTGGGATTCTCTCCCACAACTCCACTCCTCAATTTACCTTTCCACATCGCTTCATGATTGTCTCCAACTTCGATTTAGGTAAGGAATCCTAACCCTAATCTCGTTTTAGGAATCCAAGTAGAAGAATCAACAAAATAGCTAACCTTTTTCGTGATTTAGGTAGTCGTTGTACCGTAGATAAAAATATAAGGTTCGAACTGAGTTCGTAATCAGCGTACCGGTGAAAGGTGCGGACTATAAATGTTTAGGTTATGGTTTTCAAGGCTTTCAATATCAGCTAATGCTTTATGTCTAACTTGTTTGCCACCATATGATCTTAGATACAATGTATTCGATAAATAATACATGTGTGTGAACTATGTGAATATATAATACATTTCATGTGTTTGTTGAAATGTTTGAATGAAATGATAATTATGATTTATACTTGTCATGATTATTGACATAGAATACATGTTTATTGTATGTGTGACAACTCCCATGTAAAGGGATTTGCTATAATATATGTTATAACTAACTTAATTCATGTATGTAGTAATGCGTAGTCTAAGTGTTTGTTAAAATGTCTGAATGAGAAATTCTTTGATGAATTGTATTTAATGAGGGCGTTGAGATAGTATTCTCAACTACCGTATCAATATTAATAGTCTCCTTCATGTAACCTAAGTTGCTACTGCGTGATGTATGGATAAAATGCATATGTATAAACCACATGTTCAATGTGTTTGATAAAATGCTCAAATGAGATTTATGTTTGAATTATTTGACAAATATTTTTTTGATTATCACATGTGAATACCTATTGTAATTGAGTATGATTGAGACTATAATGCAGTCCAGGCAATCGGTAATGGTTCCTGTTTGAGTGGCCGAACTAGTTTCATCACATTGAATACGTTCGATGAATCTGAGTTGTACGGTGATTGTCAACAGTGGTTAGGCCACATGGAGTGCTTACGTACTCTATGTCAACTAATTCAATGTACGCTCATACTAATCGATCTTGTCAAATAACTCGATTGGCCTATTGTGTATTTACCATGTATGGACCCTACTGCTTGAATCTAAGGTACCACTTACCAATGCAAAACCCGTTCCAACCATGGTACCACGATCCGCTAAGACTCATGAGCTGGGTATGGTGGTATGTTAAACCGTGGTCGAGGTTTCGGCCTATGTTGGGGTGACGAGCCTCCCCGTAGTGACTAGTGAGCAACCCAAACTCATGAGCCAAATACGATGGTATAGGACACTATATTCAAGCTGTCAACCTATGCTAAAGTGACGAGTCTTTCCCGTAGTGACCTTGAGTACAAAATAGGCCTACCCCGGCACAGCCTGGCTGTGGTCCCCAGTCGAGTTGGTGACAAGCCTTCGAAAATAGGCTGTCAGTTGGTAGGGCATTGGTGGTGTGGCCTCGGGTACAAAAAAAGCCTACGCTGATTGTGACGAGCCTCTCGTAGCGACCTAGAGTGTAAACTCTTGAACTTGCTTATCGTATGTGATTAACTAGAATTGATGACTCTAAATGGATCATTGTTTGGGTAAATGATATAAAGGGAGGTACCTTAGCTTTCCAAACCTGCTATATAAATAGGTCTAATTAAAAACTTGGCTAACATGCACATGCACCGCATTGCGTGTGCCTTTGGCATTGGAGTTGAGCATAACGGGAGTGTTGCATGCGCGACCGTGAGATGATGTCGCTGAGGGAGTACAAGCGAGGGCATGCATCATTATAGCATATCATCCTTACATTAACAAGAGTACTTAGGACATGATTGTTGTACTGCTTTATCATTACTGCTTGACTGAATTGATAACATATTAACTTTTACTTTATAGTTCCAATGAATTAGCTACTCATTCCCACCTGGGATGGTGTTTTAAACACCACTCAGACTCTAGTTTAGATACAGGTAATGGTCGAGTCTATGCAGCTGAAATGAACTTCATGGCCGAGGAGGAAGAATTCTCCTATATTCAGCTATCAGATGAGTCTTCATAGACCTTGTTTTAATTCGACGGGATTACAGGGATTATATGAATTAGTTGGACATTTACATTTTTTGTATTTTCTATATTATGGATCAACACATGTATATATTTAGCTTGGTAACAAACTCATACTCTGGGGATTGAAAAACATTCCTATACATTGTATACTTATCTCAGTCTTCCGTTTGCTTAACTTAATTATCTCTAGAGTATAATATGATATTTTAGTATAATCTCACTCATGTTTAATACACTAATGTGGATAATATTTAAACATCATTTTGTATGTTGCATAAGTGATGCGTTGGAACTTGGGAGTTAAGCTTTGCTCGACCCCCGATTTTCAGGGCGTTACACGCCATAGTGGGATTTCACCGCCTATGGGTACTTGAACCCTTGACCAAGTGTTAAAACTCCTTAAAGTCTACCACCAGAGCAAGAGTAAGGACCCTGTGCTGTCAGGTTTGATGAAGACTCTTTGTTCCGTAAGGGAGAAAATAAGGAATTAAAAAATCTGTAGTGATCGATATTGAAATCAATAAGGGTGAAACATAGGATGAAGTTAAGCCGCAACAAGAGGTAGAGGAGCAGATGGAGCAGCCACTTATGAGTAGACATCTATCGAGAGGTTGTATATTACCAGTGAGATATAGAAATAACTCGAATATTACATTCGCCATCATTATGGATGAGGGAGGTCTGTCTACCTTTTAGGAAGCTTTAGATGATCCAGATTCTGAGAAGTAGATGACGGCAATGTAAGACGAGATGGACTCTTTGTAGAAGAACAAGACGCATGAGTGAATAGAGCTTCCTATTAGGTGTAAAGCGATTAGGTCCAAGTGGATTTACAAGAAGAAACATAGTAGGTACAAAGAAAGATTGGTTGCGAAAGGGTATGCTACAAAAGAAGGCTTCGACTTTAGTGAGATATTCATGCCAGTTGTCAAGTAAGTATTTATCAGGCCTGTGTTGGCACTAGTTGCCTAATACAACACTGAACTGGAATAGATGGATATTAAGACTTCTTTTTTACAAGGGGAATTGGAAGATCAAGTCTACATCAAGCAATCAGAGGAGTTCCAAGAAAATGGGTGGGAGAATAAAGTTTATAAATTAAGGAGGTCATTTTATGGCCTGAAATAGTCGCCTAGGCAGTGTGGTACAAGAAATTTGATACTTTAATGGTGAGTCAGTCGTATTTTACCAAATGTGAATATGATCATTGTGTCTATTTCAAGACACTAAGTGATGGATGATTTATTCTATTAGTATTGTATGTTGATGATATGTTTATCGTCGGTCAAAGCATGTTTGAAATCAACATGTCAAATACTCAGTTATCAGAGACATTCAAAATGAAAGATTCGGGAGCTACAAAGAAATTTCTCGGTATTGACATTTACAAAAATAGGAATGTGAGTAGGTTACATTTGTATCAGGCAGAGTACCTTGAAGATATTAGCGAAGTTTGTGATGGACAAGGCTAAGCCAGTAACAACACCCCACGTTACCCACTTCAAACTTTCTATGGTGCAATGCCCCATTACAGATGATGAAAAGCGGAATATGTCTTATGTGTTGTATTTGAGTGTAGTTGACAGTTTGATATATACCATGTTCTCTATGAAATCAAATATTTCACATGCAGTAAGTATTGTGAGCAAATACATGTCAAACCCCAGCAAGTAACATTGGGAGGCGGTGCAATAGTTATTTCATTATCTACGAGGTATAACAGACTACATCTTAATATTTTAAAAATCAAAGGAAAAGTTAATAAGCTGTATGGATTCAAACTACGTGTAAGACTCGTATCCTAGCCCATACTGTTCCGTAGGCTTCCGCGGTCCTCCCAGTCGAATTTCAGCAACCCGCGATCCGTTATTGACGTTTGCGCGTGACTCTAAGCCGAGTCCTGCATATCAGAGTCAGCTCGACCTGAGAGTTGTACCAGTGCGACCGCACCGTTGCCGAGGTTTCGATACCGCATCTTGCACACCAATGCGAAACCTAGGCCAGGAGATGTGGGCCCGCGTTCAGTTAGAGAAAAAATGTCACGCCTTGCAATCCCTATAGAATCCATCACATCAATCACTTCACTTGTCAAAGTACACCCATTACTCCATCCCATCCCCAAGTACAAAAGAAGCTCTTAAAAGTCAACTCTCTCTCTTACACAAATACACCCATCCATCCCTCTCTCCCATCACCCCTCTCTCTCTCATTCTCTCTCTCCATTTTTCAAACAACATCCATGAGTGTCCAACGCTTCCATGGGGGAGAAGTTAGTGTGGCCCACCTTCCAACTGCCCAATCCCACCATCCAAAGCCCATCTCAACCGTTGAAGTTCTTCCATTGGAGCTCTATGATGCTTTGGCGAAAGGAGGAGAAGATCATAGGTGGGTGTTCATATATTAGATTTTGATCAGTTGAGGGCCCACTTGTGATGGGACCCATCTTAATGTATGCATTGTAGAGGGAGGGCTCATAGTGGCAGAGCCCTCCATCGCATGTTGCTTTTCTCTCTCTCTCTCTCTCTCTCTCTCTCTCTCTCTCTCTCTCTCTCTCTCTCTCTCTCTCCTTCTCTCTTCTTTCTCTCTCTTTTGATATGTGTGTCCCACCCCGATGTAAGTGATTTATATCCTCACCATCCAGCCACTACCTGTCCAATGCATGGACAGGATGGGATGAGATCAGCCAGGCCTGCTGCTGCCCAGTAGTAGGCGCTAATGAAGGCAAACACAAATACCAGCTTGTTTCAAGCGCTGGTGGGCCACAGTAGTGTGGACCCTATCTAGAAGACGTGGTGTACCCACACCATCCATCTACTAGGGACGGTGGGTCCCACTATTATCTGACATCAACAGGTTAGGTGGCCTCACCATGATGTATGTGTTGAATCAGGAACGTTCGTGCGTCCATTGCAGTGGGGCCAGCATAATGTATATGTTATATTCATACCGTCCATTTGTACTAGATGCTACCACCCAGATGGTTTCACACACCCACACATACATATATAAATAAATGCATTGTATATTATATATTATAATATATTATATTATATAATATATGATGTGGTGGGCCATTGCTACATGTGGACCCACCATGGTTTCATGCACTATATCTGCACCGTCCAGAGCACCCTGGGGTCTGGACGGTGGCCCTTTTTGTAATTCATATACAATATGTATATTATAATATAATATAATATATTATATTATATTATATGATATGATAATATATTATTATATTATATAATATAGGTATACTGGGCCGCACCATGATGTAGGCTCTATCTGCACCATCCAGTTGCTGGACGGTGCAGCAAGCATGATAGCAACAGCCATGCCGTTCATCCATTTTACGGTATGGCCCACGTGATGTGGGTATTTCACCCACGCTATCCGTCCTACGGACAGTGTGGGCTGTAGCCAGTACCGTCCACTGCCCAGGGACGTGGACCCCACCATTGAGGTATGTGTTATATCAGACCATCCATTCATATGACAAGCTCGCCTTAGGCTTTTGACGGATATGCAGTAGATTCAAATTTTCTGGTGGGCCAACTATGTGGACCCCACACTGATGCATGTGTTGTATCCAAGCTGTCCATTCATTTGGTGAGTTCGTCCAAAAGGCTTAAGACTAAAAATAAGACAGATCCAGTTATTAGGTGGACCACACTACACCAAACAGTGGGTTTGACCATCTACCATTGAAATCCCTTTTGGGATTACACAAATTTTGAACCAATATGATATTTGTATTTCCTCTAAATTCGGGTCTTATGACCTCATGAACAGACTGGATGGGAAATAATCCATATGGTGGGGCCCACTTGGATTTAACGATGAAAATCTTTATCGCCACTATTATTTGTGGTATGGTCTAGATGATCATTTGGATATGATTTTTAAATAATGCTCTAAAATGATCTCTAGTAATGGATGAAGGGTGTAGTTGGTATGACCCATTTGGCATGACCAATTTGATGTATTTTGGGCCCGCTTGATAAGGCCCGATATGATGTACTTTGGGCCCACATGATATGTAAGACCCGTATCCTAATCCGTACTGTTCCGTCAACTCCCGCGATCCTTCCTGTCGAATTCTGGCAACCTTCGATCGATAATTGATGTTGCGCACGAACCTAAGCCGTATCTTATTGAATTGAATCGGCTTGATCCGAGACTTGTACCATTGCGACCGCACAGTCGGAGCGGTTCTAACGCCGCGACTCATGTACTGATCTGATACCCTGACTAAGAGATGTGAGTCGACGTTTATTTTGAAAAAATGCCGTGCATTTGTAATCCCAAGAGAATCTCTACAACATGTCCCATCAATCCCATCAATCACCTCTCATGTCAAGTACAAAGTACCCATGCTTTCTTTCTCCACAAGTCAAGCAAACCCAAAGTCAACCAATCCATCACCTCACCCATCACTCACCTCACCCATCACTCACCTCACATCCATCACTCACATCTCTCTTACAACCACCACACCTCTCTCTTTTCCTTCACATTTTCCAAACAACAAACCCAAGCAAGAGAGCTCACGTCCATGCATTCTAAGGTGAGAGAAAGTGTGATTTTAGTGGCCCACTTCCCATCCCAAATCTCTCATCCTAGCATAAGGAGATAGGCTTTCCAACGAACCGAGAAGATCAATAGGTGAGTGCTTCTATAGGGTAGTTTACTTATTTTTATGATGGGCCAAGTGAGGCCCACCGATCAATGGTGTGGATCTCACTTTGGACCCTAAGATGTGGCCGATGGCCCACCTTGATTATCCATATCATTCCATGATGGGGCTATTCTCCATGGACCCCATCATGATGTTTACCTTTCCTAGCTTGTAAAGAGGTCATCTACACCGTCCATTTTTAGTGGAGAAAGATCTCCACCGTTGATCTTTGAATTAGTGGGCCCACTTATATTAGGGCCCACTCGATGTACGATTGAATGCAAGGGAGGGCTCATAGTGGCGGAGCCCTCCATCACGCGTGTCCCACTCTATCTCTCTCTCCCTCTCTTTTCATTTATTTGTGTGTGATGCATCGGCCATATGGCCCACTTGGATAGACCCCACCTTGAAGTAAGTATTTTATCCAAGCCATCCATGAGTGGGGCCCATCTTATATGATCCACACCACCCCAGCCATGTGGTGGCCCACCTAAGCAGGGCCCACCTTAACCTAATTCCTAGGCCAGACACAAAAAAAAGAGGAATAACCAGTCCAGAGACGCTGTCTCTGGACGTGGCTGGGAAAACAAAAATATTAGCCTTTTTCAAGGCATTGGAGGTGGGCCACTTGTATAGGACCCACCTCGATGTATGGGTTCAATCCACGCCGTCCATCCTCTTTACCAACTCGTTTTAGGCGTTGAGCCGAAAATGAAGCTGATCGGATATTCCAGCAGGCCATAGCGTAGCAAATGGTGGGTTTCACCGTTGATATCCTTCCCGATATTTTCTTACACCAAAAAAATACTTGATATTAGACTCTGTTTGACGGTATCGAGCCGGGGAATACAATGGGGGGGCGGATTTCCTTGATGCCGGCCCCACACAGGAAAAACCTCGAAAATATGAGATTTTAAAAAACTAAAAATAAATAAAACAAACACAGCAGCCAACGTTGCTGTGTCAGAAGTACAGGCAGCGCCTGCTGCACTACGGCGGGCGGGCGGAAGACTGGACCCACGGCCCCCTGCTGTGGGCCCCACTATGATGTATATGTAATATCTATGCCGTTCATTTGACGAGACCCTCCCTGAAGAGGGCCCCCTCCAAAAATGAGGCCGATCTGACGCTTGAGTGGCCCACATCATAAAAAACAGTGTTGATTGAGCACCTACCATTGAAACCCTTTTGTGGGCCATAGGAGTTTCGGATCAAGTTAAAATTTATTTTTCCTCTTCAATCCAGGTCTGCGTGACCTTGTCAACAGTTTGGATGGCTTATAAATATTATGGTGGGCCCCACATGGGACCCACAATGATGTATGTGTTTTACATCCACCGTCCGAAGCCCACCATGTTATATTGTTCTATTTCCACCGTCCAGCGGACGGTGGAGCCCGCTGTGATGTACATGTTTATCCGCACTGTCCACTAATCGGACAGTGGGACCCACCATGATTTATATGTTCTATCCACTCTGTCTACGTGTGTGTGGATGTGTGTATATATATATATATATATGTATATATATATGTATATATATATATACTATATTATATATAATATTATATATATTATATATACTATATATGTATATATGTATGATGGTGGGCCTTTATGTGGACCCCCCACCATGATGCATGTGTTGCATCCAAATCGTCCATTCTTTTTAAAAGCACATTTTATGGTATGAGCTAAGGAATGAGATAGATCTATAGTTCAAATGGACCCCACCTTGGTACATGGATGAGGTTTATCTTGATTTAATTGTGGTCGTCTATTAGGCCCATTTGACATGTATAGGGCCCATGGGTTAAGGCCCATTGTGATATATTAGGGCCCATGGGTTAAGGCCCATTGTGATATATTAGGGCCCGTGGGTTGAAGCCCATTGTGATGTATTTTCAACCAATTGGTAAGGCCCACTTTAATATATTTTCGACCCATATGATGAGGCCCACTTTTATATATTTTCGACCCATATGATGAGGCCCACTTTGATATATTTCTGGCCCATATGATGAGGCCCACTTTGATATATTTTCGGCCCATATGATGAGGCCCACTTTGATATATTTCTGGCCCATATGATGAGGCCCACTTTGATATATTTATGGCCGTCTATGTGGTGTATTTGAGGGCCCATGAGCAGGACCTACCTGTTATGTATATGTGGTCTTTGTCGAGGCCCAATATGATGTCTTTATGGCCCAACTTGATATATTAGTGCGACCCATTGATGCAGCCCACCTCGACGTGTATAAGAGCCCGCTATTGGGGCCCACCATCATGTGTATGAGGCCCGTTGTTGGGGCCACCTTGACATAGATGAGGACCATAGGATTAGGCCCATTTGATATATTAGGGCCCATGGGTTAAGGCTCATTTGATATATTAGGGCCCATGGGTTAAGGCCCATTGTGATATAATAGGGTCCATGGGTTAAGGCCCATTGTGATATATTAGGGCCCGTGGGTTGAAGCTCATTATGATGTATTCTAAGGCCCATGTGATGCGGCCCATTTGATGTATCTAAGGCCCATGGGTCGAGGCCCAATGGGATGTACATGAGGCCCATTAAATGTAATTCCACCATGGTTTATGTAAATGATATTTATGACGGGCCATGCCTTGGGAGCAATATTGGTTTAACGTCCACATTGTGAGAATAATGTTGGTTAAATGTCCGCATTATGACACTCCCTAGGGCCCATTAATAGGCCCATACTTGTTGTGTGCAGGCCGTCTAGGCCCATCCTCGTTATAAGCATAGTTCATCACCATATAAACATGATTAGTATAACTTCATGACTCATGCCCATACACATCATATATATGCTTGATATGAGTAGTGACTGATCATAGCATATGCCATTGGGTAGACCATTTGCGGGACTCATTATGAGATGGAGTGCCTCATATCATCGCGCTGTACGCGCTGGATTGCTGCATGATTTGACAGTGTGATTCATGCATCTCACATTTGTGTATTATAATCACTGCACGCCCTAGTGACATCAGGACTATGACCTCCACAGGTACATCGTGGATGGCCAGATGGGACACCAGAAATATTTGGTTCTAGCATTATGGGGCACTTAGGATGTCCTTGGGTGAAAATCTAAGAACCTTCGAGGCCAGGAGTAGTCCCAATGTCTAAACTAAGTGGAACATGAGCGCCCGAGTGCCGAATACTAGTAGGTCATGTCTCTCACTGTGTTGTGGTCGGTTGGGAGGGGGTGTGGCCTTACCCGTCCGAGGGAGGACCAGCTTGTAAATGGGTCCGCTATCGACGAGCTAAGTAGGTATTGACAGACTACTGGTCAGGCAGATAGTGTGGTCTATTCCACTTACTTGGTTGTGCAGCTAGGGAGGAGGCAGTCAGAGTAACGTGTATTAGACCCAAGTGATTTCCTAGAGAGCAATCGTACGGATATGTGGACTTATTGAGCAGGATTTAGGGTTTAGTCATTTCATTCACACCTCATATTACATTGCATTTGCCGTACTTAATATTTTGGGTTACGATGTTTTGTACTTATATGCACTAGATGAGATTGATGGTATTTATGGCTCGTCTGGATTTGCATATTGCATTGCATCCACAGCATCTGTTATTGTCTTATTAAGTTTTGCATTGCATGGCCTTAGTATGGCCGATAGCATTCATGCCTTGCATCACATAGCTTTGGTACAGCTAATTGTATTCATGGACTTACTGCATATTTTCGCATCACTCTGATATCGTATGATTCATGATCTTATCAGTATTTCTTCTTATCCCGATGATGTATGATTTATGAGCTTTATTGTATACCTAACACTTACCTTACACACACTTACACCACCCTCTAAGCTTTCTATAAGCTTATGCACGATAGATGCGTGCGGGTGGTGTTAGGTTGCAGCAGTGTTGAGCTTGGAGCGTGCAGCTACCTTTTGAAGCTTTGATTTCGATATATGTATTTTCCTTTCAACATTATATTCAAATAATTATATTAATAGATATGTGATGATGATGAATTGGGTATACTTCTAATTATTCTCCATTACAAAAAAAAAAATCATACTGAAAATCCTCTTTGTAGGATCCCAGGATCGAAATCTGACATGCGAGTGCCGGGATCCGAGAATGGGGCACTACGGAGGTTGTCGACGCCGAATTCGGCAATCAGGATTTCTGTGAATCCAATTTTTGAGTTTGGGGTGTGACATGATACGGCCCATTTGATGTATATGAGCCCATTGGAGCGGCCCACTTGACTCATCCCATTCGACTCGGCCCATTTGTATCAGCCCATTTGATTGGCCCATTTGTACCGGCCCATTTGTATCGGCCCATTTGATTCGACTCATTTGATTCGACTCGTTGATATGGCCCAATGTTATATTCATTGGCCCATGGGTCGTGGCCCTTGGTGATGTATATTAGGTTCGTGTATGTAGCCCGACGTGTTATGTGTATTGTATATCTATGCCATTCATTTGTGCGGCCCGTAGTGGTGTATTTGTGACCCATATGATGGGGCTCAATGTGGTATATTGTGGCCCATCCATGAGACCCATCATGATGTATTTTTGGCCCAGGTGCAAGGCTCACCTGTTGTGTATATGAGGCTCGTGTGATGAGACCCATGTTATGTATTTAAGGCCCTGGTGTAGGGCCCACTTGTTATGTATTTAAGGCCCGATGTGACGTGTGATTTTGCCATGATGTATGTAATGATGTTTACGTAGGCCACTCCTTGGGAGCAATGTTGGTTAGATGTCCACATTGATGGGCAATGATGGTTTGATGTCTACATTGTCGTGGCTGATTTTCATAGCCAATTTTTTATTCTAATTTTCAGGTCCGATTGCCGATTCTGATTGTCGTGACCCATTGCCAATTCTGATTTTCATGACCGATTGTTGATTTCGATTGTCGTGGCCGACTGTCGATTCTGATTTTCATGGCCGATTGCCAATTCCGATTGTCATGGCAGATTGCCAATTCTAATTTTCATAGTCGATTACCGATTCCTATTGTCATGACCAATTGTTGTGGCCGATTACCGATTTCGATTTTCATGGTCGATTGCCGATTTTGATTTTCATGGCCGATTGTCAATTCTGATTTTCATGGCCGATTGTCGATTTCGATTATCTTAGTTGATTGTCGATTTCGATTGTCGTGGCTGATTGCCGATTCCGATTGTTGTGGCCAATAATCGAGGCCGATTCCGATTCCAATTGTCGAGGCCGATTGACAAGGCCCAATGTGGGGCAAATGCGGCTCGTATTTGAGGCCCATTATGATGTGCATTCAACCCATGTTTGAGGCCCAATGTGATGTATATGTGGCCCATATTTGAGGCCCATTTTGATGTGTATTTAGCCCATGTTTGAGGCCTAATGTGATGAATATGTAGCCCGTATTTGAGGCCCATTTTAATGTGTATTCAGCCCGTGTTTAAGGCCCAATGTGATGTATATGAAGCCTATATGATGAGGCTCATTGTGGTTATGGAGCCCATTGTGATGTATATTAGGCCCATGTGAGAGGCCCATCATGATATGTATTAAGCTCTTAAGTGAGACCCATGGTGTTGTATATTAGGCTCTTGTGTGTGAAGCCACAGGTCCACTATATGTTAGGCTTTATGAGGGTCATTCCTTGGGATTAATGTTGGTTAAATATTCATAAAATCGAGGCCGATTGTTGATGCCAGTTATTAATACCGATTATGAGTATGTGACAAGATAGCATCATAATACATGCCAATACGCATCATCTGTATGTTTATTGTGAGATGTGATTGATCATTGCATACGTCATAGAACAGATGATTTATAGGACTCCCTGATAGGTGGAGTGCAACACCTCATCCCTTCAACACCATTTTTGATGCATATGTACACGATGATCGATGCGCTTAGCTAGACCTGAATTGACCAGTTATAGTACACACCCGATTGACCGAAACCCCAAGACCTCGAAACCTATCTCATATCGACCGCCCCGTCGCTACGACCGCATAAGTATCACCCGTGCATTTATACGATACTCCGTTAGTGAAATACGCCGTGAAGAATCATTGATTTATCATGTACGCAAGGCGCCATGTATTCCATTCTATACATGTGCACTACACATGTCATACACACATGCACATGCCACACATGGGTGAGAGAATCTCTACCCATGTGTGTGATGTCACCCACCCATACCTCCCATCTCTCATGTCTCTCCAAGTCAACTCTTTTCCATGTCACACCTTAAGCATGACATCATCACACCATGCCATCCAATGCTCCTTTAATCCACCATTAATTGCAAATCATAAATTAATTGATATAATCCTAGTCTATGTTAACCAAGATCACATTAAGTGAATCTAACCACATTTTTTATAATTTCCCTACATATACCCCTCCACCCTAAGCATTTCACCATTTTTTTCCATGGAGAGAGAGAGAAAGAGAGAAGAGTGATCTTGGTGGGCCATCAACACCATCAATTCCATCTCTTCCATCTATCTCAACCATCCATCTAATCCATCAAGGTGAGTACACCCACTCTACTTTTGGTTTGTTTTCTTTTTTATTATTTGTATGATCATTATAATGATGCGTTTAATGGTGTGGATTAATGACAGAATACATATAAAAAAAATAAAAAATAAAAAATAAAATAAAAATAAAAAGGTTGGACGCTGCTGCAAGCAGCGTCCAGACGCCCTGCCGCTTGAAAGAAAAAGAAGGGAAGAGGTGTTGGTCCACAACGGGCCCCACCCACGATGTATGTATTTAATCCATGCCATCCATTCAATTTCTCAGGTCATTTTAGGCATTGGGCCGAAAAATGAAGACAATCCAAAACTTTGGTAAATCATACCGTCTAAAATCATGTGAAGATATGTTAAAATTATATAAAAACACTTATTGGGGCCCACCTGAAATTTGGATGCATCTGAAACTTGGACTGAACGGTCCACCACGTGGGACACACACAATAGAGGGATTAGATCATCTTATTGTGGGCCCCATATTCGAAAAAAAAACCTATATACTAAAAAAAAAAAAAACAAAGGGACGCTGGACTCTGCATGCATGCTTTTGAAATTTTTTTAGAAAGAGAAGGATATGGGTCCACAATGGACCCCACCCATGATGTATATGTTCAATCCATGACGTCCATTCACTTTTTCAGATCATTTTAGGCGTTGAGCCAAAAAATGGATCTACTCCAGTTCCTTGGCAGGCCACACTAGCAAAAATCATGTAAAGACATGCTTAAACATATAAAATCACTCATTGCAGTCCACCTAAAATTTGGATGCATCTGAAACTTGGAATGACCCGTTTACTACGTGGGACACACACAACAGACAGACTAGATCGTCCTGTTGTGGCCCCCATGTATGAAAAACAAAATGTAAAGCTGCAGCGGCAGCGTCTGCTGCTGACGCTGGAAAGAGGTGGACCCCACCACAGGCCCCACCTTGATGCATGTAGAACATCAGCACCGTGCATTTGATGGGTCCCATTTGAAAATGGGTCACCCCCAAATTTCAACCGTACACGGAACTCAGGTGGCCCACACTATTAAAATAAATAAATAAATGTAACAAAAAAAATAATAAAAATGGGACCTAATCATGAGTTATGTGTTATATCCAAACCGTCCCATCCATTTTGTAGGCACATGGGTGGGACCCTCCGTGATGTATTTGCTTCATCTACACCGTCCGTCCAGATGGGACGTTGGACATACCATCCCCCGTATTATATAATATATATATTATCATTATATAATATAATATTATATATATTATGATGGCCCCACGTGGGACCCACCCCTGTAGAAACAGATTGGTTGGGGACCACCAGTTATATAACCGTGGGACCCACTGCAATTTGATTCTGGGCGTTTGATCGTGAAGTATGTGTTTAGCCTCACCGTCCATTGACGGTTGGATCCACCTGACAAGTGTCTAACCCTAGTTGATCTCCCAGCTGCTGGTGGGTCCACGTACACGTGGACCCACCATGTTATATGTATTATATCTCACCATCCAGATGTGGATGGTGGGACCCACCAGAGGTACATGTTATACCCCTACCATCCACCTGTTTGGACGTCAGATGACGGCGGGCCCCACCATGAGATATGTGTTTTATCTGAGCCATCCATCTGCTAGACGAGCAGCATAGCTGCTGCACTGACGTCAGCAGTTGGGTGGGACCCACCTTGATATATGTATTATATTTCATCCGTCCATCCATTTTCAGGACGGTGCAGTAACATCTGTAGTGATGTGGGACACACTGCAATGTATTTGTTTCAACCATGTTGTCCGCTTTTAGAGTGTGGGGACCCACCTCACACGTGTGGCACATGTGAGGGTGGGGTCCACCTAATATATGGATCTAATCTGCATCGTCAGCAAGATGGTGGCTTTAATCAGTTAAATCTAAATCATCTGTCTAATGAACGGTGGACTGTGTCGCTGATATATTTGAAGTCGGTAAGTTTTGTGAATCTGGTTGTGAGGTATGTGATGTAATCCAGACCATCCATTGCTGGTTGACCCAGCTTTATAGTTGTTGTATATAATGTCAGCAAGACTTGAGGGTTTGACCATGGTATGTATTTCATCCCACTGTCCATCTGGACGGTGGGGACGACCGTAATGTTTATGTTCCATCCGCACTGTCCAAATGGGACAGTGGGTCCTCCCATGATGCATATATTATCCAAACCGTCCATCCATTGTGGACCCACCTTATATGTGTTTTACCCAAGCCGTCCACATGTTTTGTTAGCATGGACACCACCTCGATGTATTTATTTCATCAATACCATCCAGATTGTGCTGGATGGTGCTGAACAATGTTTGGATGGTGCTGATTCATCGGACAAATGTTAGACAGTGTTGATCATCATTAGTGGGCCAGGTGCCCCAAGGAATGATAGTGTACAGTGATACACATGTTACACCTATCACCATTGAACTGGCTTTTGGCGTGTTCTAAGTCCACTTGAGGCCCATTTATGTTATGCAGTAGCCATCTTTTTAGTGGACCATCTGTAAGTGGGGCCCACCATATGTAAGCATTTCATCCATGTAGCCCACTTGTTCACCATCCAGCAGCTGGTCCACCTCAGGTGTATGTGTTGAATACCCCCGCTGGCCTTCCATTGTGGACCCGTTGGTGGCGTATGGGGCCCAGCTTGTGTATGTGTATGCCTAAATCGCCCATCCAATTTTCCATATCACTTAGACCATGGGCCTAGAAATGAGGCAGCTCCAAAGTTCAATGGTCCACACCACGAAAAATAGTGGGCTGACACCCACCATTGAAACCCCTTGAGGCCCACCTGCCATATGTGTAAGGCCCACCCTGTTGTATATACACGCCACCCATCCATGTTACCGAGGCATGGGCTGACTTGTAAGGCCCACCTTGATGTAATGTACATAAGGCCCATCATAATGTATGTTTGGCCCATGAACGGGGCCCACCGTTGTGTATTTATGGCACATTGGTGTAGCCCATTTGATGTATATTGGGGCCCATGGGTCGTAGCCCATTGTGATGTAATTGAGGCCCAAGGGTCGTGGAACTTGGTGATGTATATTTGGCCTGTGTATGCGACCCACAGTGATGTATGTATGTCGTCCATTCGTGCGGCCCGTCATGATCTAATATCGTCCGTTTGTGTGGCACACAGTGATGTATTTGTAACCCATATGATGGACCCAATGTGATTCATTTGTGGCCCATTGATGAGGCCCAAAAGTGATGTATGCACGACCCACATGATGAGGCCCATTGCGATGTATTCGTGGCCCATGGGCAAGACCCACTGTGACATGTATTAGGCTCATGGGCTGTGGCCAGTGTGATGTATTTGAGGCCCATGTGCAGGGCCCTCTTATTGTGTGTTTATGACCCATTTAGTGAGGCCCATTGTGGTGTGCATTAGGTTGTAGGACGAGGTCCATTGAGATGTACTTCTGGCATGTATATGTGGCCCAATATGATATTTGAGCAGTCCACTTGATGTATATGAGAACCAATATAATGTACACTCGACCCATGCATCGAGGCCCGATGTAATGTATATGTGGCCCTTATGTGGGGCCATGAGCCCATTATACGTTTGACTCTATGAGGGCCACTCCTTGGGAGCAATGTTGGTTAGATGTCTACATTGACGGGCAATGATGGTTGAATGTCCACATTGTGACCTCCCCTTAGGCCTTGTTAGGCCCATCCTCACTGATGCCAATTTTTTATACCGATTATGAGTATGTGACCGCATAACATCATGATACATGCCCATATGCATCATCTGCATATTTTGAGATGTGGTTGACCATTGCATATATCATTGGGCAGGTTGTTATGAGGCGTTCTAACATACGGGCGCCATAGATGTCCCTGGGTGAAAATCCCTAAACCTCCGGGCCAGGAGACGCCCCAACTTCGAGACCGAGTGGATACATGAGCGCCCGAGTGCTAAATACCAGGAGGTCGCATATCCCACCATGTCATGGTCGGTTGGGAGGGGGTGTGGCCTTACCCGTCCGAGGGTAGGGGGCATTGTTAGGCTAAGTTTGATCAGCTCGTGAATGGGTCCACTATCGACGTGCCAGATAGATATTGGCAGACTATTGGCCAGGCGGATAGTGAGGTTTCTTACGTTCACTTGGACTGTGCTGCTGGGAGAGGGGTAGTGCCATTTAGAGTGTACTAAACCCCGGTAATGATCCCAGAGAGGAGAACTGTACTGATATATGGACTTATTGATTAGGAGTTGCATACCCATTCATTCATTCATTCATTATCCACTCGGGCTTGTGGTGGGCAACTGTTTGTTACGTGTACCTTCGCAATGGTCAGGATTTCGATTTGGGGTGCGTGACTAACCTGAGATCAGGAGTTTACCACTTTGAGTCTGACTATCCAAATTTAGGCATGAGACTGGTTTGGATAGAAGTCCCTTGTGATGGACCTCATAGCCTGTGATACTACGTACTATCATCCCAACTTCACACTCCAGTATAATCATTCCATTCGCACCGCATATTGCATTACATCCGCGGCATATGGCATTTGGGATTTTCTGTGTTTTTGCATTTATATGGTTCAAATACGGCATTTGATATTTGACTCTTTATGACTTCTCATTTGTATAGTCAATCTGTATTGTGTATTTTGATATTGTTTGACTCATGGACTTGTCAGAATGTCTGGTATTGTATAATTGTGGCATGACAATATGATGATCATGATGTGATTGCAGATACCTGTAATACGGTTATGGTTGTGGTATAGGAGAAATGAAAATATGACTTGGTGATGCTGGTAGCATTGACTTGGAGTATTACTGTGATGCATATGCATTACATTGACATTGACATCATACTTTACATGCTACATGTCTTTCACATATATGATTTCCTTGTAACATATTTACCTTGCTTGCATGTAGGACACACTGCACACACGTGTGTACTCACTAGGCTTTTTGCCTAAGTCTCCTATTTCCCATCTTTTTCAGGGCTGGAGTAGCTTGGAAGACTTTGCTTTCTCGATGCATGGCATATATTTTTTGATTTGGCAATGTGGATGTTGTATACCTTTTGAAAAGCATTGTACTTGTAACCATCAGGATTTCTATTGGAGAGGGTCGCTTGATAATTTGATCATGATCTTTATGCTCAGGTATTATATTATATGTATATACAAAAAAAAATTCAGTTAAAATCTTCCTTATGGTGCGCCAAACTCGGGACTTGGTGTATGGAAGTCGAGTGTCAGATTCGGGGCATCACGGAAGCGGTCCGTCCCCGGATTTGGGGCGTTACATGGAGTTATCCCGCATGACCGCACGGTATCGCAAGATTGATGCATAATTAGACTACATGACTCATGCATCTTGCATTGTGTGATAGTGATTATTATATGCCTCGACGACATCAGGGCTGTGACCTCTACAAGCATGTCGTAGATGACTAAATGGGACACTAGAAATATTTGGTTCGAGCATCTGGGCACTTTAGATGTTCTTGAGTGAAAGTTCCTAAACCTCCGAGGCCAGGAGATGTCCCAACATGCAGACCGAGTGGATACGTGAGCGCCCTAATGCCGAATACCAGGAGGCTGTGTATCTCACTGTGTCGTGGTCGGTTGGGAGGGAGTGTGGCCTTACCCACCTGAGAGTAAGGGGCATAGCTAGGCTGAGTTTGACTAGCTTGTGAATGGGTCTGCTATTGATGTGTCGGGTAGATATTGGCTTACTACTGGCCAGCGGATAGTGAGGTCTCTTCCACTTGCACGGTCGCATGTCAGTGGGGGTCGATTTCAATGTAGAGTGTACTAAACCCCGGTGATGATCCCAGAGATGTACAATACTGATTTGTGGAGCAGGAGTTGCATACTCATTCATTCATTTACTATCCGCTCGGGTTGGTGGTGCTCAACTATTTGTTACATATACCTTCATAATGGCTAGGATTTCGGTTAGGGCGCGCGATTAATCTGAGATCAGGAGTTTAGCACATTGAGTCTGACTATCCAAATCAGGTATGAGATTGGTTTGGATAGAAGTCCCTTGTGATGGACCCCATAGCTTATGATACTATGTACCATCATCCCGACTTCACACTCCATCATGGTCATTCCATTCACACCACAAATTACATTACATCCGTGGTATATGACATTTTGGGTTACTGTGTTTCTGCATTTATATAGTTTAGATACGGCTGACGGTATTCGTGAACTCATCAGGAATTGTATATTACATTACATCCTCGGCATCTGATATTTGGCTCTTTATGACTCCTCATTTGCATAGTTGATCTATATTATGTACTCTAATATTGTTTGACTCATGGACATGTCAGTATTTTCACTTTACTTTGATATCATATGATTCATGATCTTACCAGTATTTCCTATATTGTATAATTATGTCATTGTGTTGGATACTTGGCACTTATCTTGTGCACACACCTACACCACCCTCTAAGCTTTCTATAAGCTTATGCATAATAGATGCATGCAGGTGATGTTAGGTTGCAGCAGCGTAGAGCTTAGAGCATGTAGCTAACTTCTGGAGCTTTGATTTTGACATATGTATTTTTCTTTGAGCATCGTATTCAAATGTTTATATTAGTAGATATGTGATGATGATGTTGCTTTTGTGATTTGGGTAAACTCGTGGTTATGCTTCTTATGAGACAAATTAATGTTAAAAATCCTCCTTGTGGGATTCCAAGATCAGAACCTGGCATAGGTGCTGGGAGCCGAGAATGGAGTACTACGGAGGCTGTCAGCAACGGATTCAGTGATCGGGATTCCTATGAATCCGATTTTCGGGTTTAGGGTGTGACAGAAGATGGTATCAGAGCATAACTTGGGAATACCTGAGGATAACATCACATATCTGTTGATAGCTATCCTGCACTCTATGATTGTTAAGAACCTAGAATGATTAGGTCCCCGTGTTCGAATAACTTAAATATTTTTTGATATATCTCCTTACCGTTGAAATTGTGAGGCTACATAGTATTCCATTTTCAATCATTTCTGAATCAGGATTTGAAGATTAGTGGGGTCATCATACTACTGAGGAGGCATCCCGGAAGCAAGAGGCTGAGATTCGTTGGCGTTATCCCTATCTCTTAGGTATAAGATTATGTTAATATGTTGTATTCTGATAGGATTTTCTTCCCTTGGTGAGCCCTGTATTGGTAGTATTATGATTTAAATTCTGAGGATGAAATTTTTATTAGGAAGGGAGAGTTGTAAGACCCATATCCGAGCCCGTACTGTTTCCTAGGCTTTCGCGGTCCTCCGAGTCGAATTCCGACGACGCACGATTCATTATCGACGTTTGCGCGTGACCCTAAGTAGAGTCCTGCATATCAGAGTCGGCTGGACCTAAGACTTGTACCAGTATGAACGCGTCGTCGTCGTAGTTTCAATGCCGCATCTCACACGCCGATGCGATACTTAGGCTAGGAGATGTGGGCCCGCGTTCAGTTCGAAGAAAAACACTCCATGTTGCAATCTCTAGAGAATCCATCACATCAATCACTTTGCTTGTCAAAGTACACCCATTACTCTATCCTATCCCCAAGTACAAAAGCAACCCTTAAAAGTCAACTCTCTCCCTAATACAAGTACACCGATCCATCCTCTCCCCATCACCCCCCTCTCTCTCTCACATTCTCTCTCCATTTTTCAAACAACACCCATGAGTGTTCAACGCTTCCATGGGGGAGAAGTTAGTGTGGCCCACCTTCCTACCGCTCAATCCCACCATCCAAAGTCCATCTCAACCGTTGAAGTTTGTCCATTGGAGCTCTAGGATTCTTTGGCAGAAGAAGGAGAAGAAAATCATAGGTGGGTGTTCATAAAAGTGCACCTATTACGTGCCCTGATTTGTCAATTACGTTGTATGTTGAGTCAGTCGGACGACAGCACCTAATAAGAAGATCAAGTCAAGCGTCTGCCTCATTTGGATGTATGGAAGCTCGCCAAAAGGTAAATCATAGCCTCACATCCCATGTCCCAAAACACCAGGTGATTAAACCCTTAAAAAGAACTAGAACATCTTAGGGTTTATGTGTAAGAAAACTTTTTATCAAAAAGAAAATCTTCTAAGTTTTTCTTACACTGTCGATTATATCGATTCCCCTTTCGATATGATCGACCAGCTCTGTCGATGTCCTCGGCATCTCAATTGATACAATCGAGTGAGGACAGAATGCGTCCAGCAATCAAAACAATCTTCTGGATGATTTATCGATATATCGACCTTCGAGTCGATATCATCGATATTCAAAAATTGATCATATCTGAAGTGGATCGATCATATCGACAGACTGCTTTCCAGTGCCCCTATTTGTAAGACCCGTATCCTAGACCATATCGTTCGGTAGACTTCCGCGGTCTTCCCAATCGAATCCCAGCAACCTCGATCCTTAACTGGCATTTGCGCGTGACCCTGATTCACATGCCGTTAACCCAAGTCGACTCAACCCTAGACTTGTACCCTAGCGACCGCGTCGTCGCCGCGGTTCCGATGGCGCGTCTCGTGCGCCGAGGCGATACCCAGGCCAGGAGATGTGGGCCCGCGTTCAGTTTGAGAAAACACCGTGCGTTGCAAGTATCAAGGGAATCTCTACGAAACATCCCATCAATCCTATCAATCAAAGTACACATCACCAATTAATGCCAAGTACAACTACCCTCCCCAAAAGTTAACTTTCTTACAACAAAAGTACTCCCTTACATCACTCACCATCCCTCTCATCCCATCACTCCACCTCACCCTTCTCTCTCACATTCTCTCTCTTTCATTCTCTCTCTTTCATCCTCCAAGCAAGAAACCATCCATGGCTTCCATGGAGAAGCTTGGTGTGACCCACCTTCCTACCATCAAATCCAACCCTTGGATCTTCATCTCAACCGTTAAAAATGACTTCTTGGGGCTCTAGAGTGCATAAATGGAAGAAGGAATAGGCGATCAAAGGTGGGTGCTTCTCTCTCTCTCTCTCTCTCTCTCTCTCTCTCTCTCTCTCTCTTTCCCTTGTGTTGTGGACCCCACCATGGCAGTGTGTGGGGCCCATCTTGAATTGATGCATCGCATCCTCATCATTTGATTCATGGACAATGGGCATGTATTGGCTGGGACCTCACGCAGCCATGTAGCTGCTGTTTTTGACGTTCACGTCAGCAAGTGGTGGGGCCTGCCTAGATGGCGCGTGTGGGAAACCACCTTGATGGATGTATTACATCCTTGTGTCCGACCATGGGACGTCCAGCAGCCTCTACTGCTGGACCAAATGAAGAGAAAGCACAAATATCAGTTTAATCTAAAAGCTGGTGGGTCCTACACGTGTGGACCCACCTTGATGAATGGTTTCATCTCCACCGTCCAGCTGCTGGACGGTGGGACTCCACCGTGATGTCTACCTCTCATCCGGACATCTATTCTTTTATGGTGGGTCCTACTATTAATTGACGTCAGCAAGTACTGTGGGGCCCTCCATGATGAATGTTGTATCCAGACCGTCCATCTGCGTGGACCCCATCAGATGTATGTGTTTTACCTGCACCCCGTCCATCTGCTTCATATCCAAGCCATCCGTCTGATGGATGGTGGACCTGCACACCAGCTATGCATCTGCTGTATTTACAGCAGTAAGTTCTGATGGGCCACCACGTGGACCCACCCATGATATTTATGTTGTATCCTCACCGTCCAATATCTGGACGGTGGGATCCACTATGATATATGGGTCTTTCACATGCCGTACGTCCAGACGGTGGGACCCCTGGTGTACACGTGTGACATCCTCACCGTCCATATGAGGACGTGGGATCCACCGTGATCTAAGTGTTTTATTCACGCTGCTAGCCCCACGTGGGATTCCACCTTGATGTTGGGGTTTTAATCCACCTCGTCCATCCTTGCTGGACCACCTTGGTGACACGTGTGGTCACTGGAGGTGGGGCCCACCTAGACAAACTGCCTCCAGTGCAAGGGACCCACCCATCTAGGAAGCCGATTGGCTGGAATACCTCACTCCTACTATACAGTTGCTGTGTTGAAACAGCAAGTTCGGTGGGTCTGATCACATCCACACCGTCCTTGCACGTGGGACGGTGTGACCCACCATGATATATGTATCTGATCCCAGCATATCATCTAGACCGTTCGTTTGGACCCTACTGCATGGGCCGTACCATGATGTATATTTTATAATCCATGTCGCCCATCTGTCCACCGCATGAGACTCACCATGATGTATTTATTATATATGTACCGTCCAGCAGAACTGGATGGTGAAGATCCACCCACCTGATGAGTGGAACGGATTGGCTGGTTCACTACACAGCTATAAGCTGCTGTGGTGACGCCAGTGAGTTATGTGGGTCCCATCCTTGATGTATGTACTCTATTCTCACCGTCCATCTGGATTGGACGGTGATGTGTAGGGCTTACCGTGATGTGTCTGTCCAGATGGTGGAACGCACCTGATGTATGCATTGTATCACGATCGTCCAAACTACTGGACCCCACCTCCTGTATGCATTGTATATTCACTCTGTCTATCTGTTTTCTGATACGTGGGGCCACCTTGATGTAGTGTTTATTCACACCGTCCATCGGGTTGGGATGCTGGCGGACTCTATCATGATGTATGTACTCTATACCCTCGCCTTCCGTCCCTTGGACGTGGGGCCCACCTTGTGATGTTTTGTATATTCACATCATCCATCCACATGGCCCCCGCATGATGTGAGTGTTTTATCAGTGCCGTCCAACCCATGGACCCCGCATGTGATGTATTTATGACCCATGTGATAGGGCCCACCTGCCTTGTATTTAAGGCCCATAAGATGGAGCCCACCTGCTTGAATCTATGGCCTATGGGCAAGGCCCATAGTGATGTGTTTGAGGCCCACATGGTGCGACCCAACTTGATGTGTTCAGGGTCCATGCATTGCAGCCCACTTGATATGTATAAGGCCCATGCGCAGTGCCCACCTATGACGTATATTAGGCCCATGGGTTGTGGCCCATTGTCGCAGCCCACTTGATGCACACGAGGCCTATAGGTGCGACCCATGGATGCGGTCCACTTGATGTATATGAGGCCCATTGGTGCGGCCCGTGGCTGCGATCCGCTTGATGTATTTGATGGCCCATGGGTTGATGCCCAATGTGATGTATATAAGGGCCACGAGTGAGCCCCAATGAGATGTATGCGGGGCCTTTGAATGGGGCCGAATGTGATGTATATAAGGCCCAAGTTATGCGGCCCACTTGTTGCATGTGCGACCCATTTATTGAGCCCCTTGAGTGAGGCCATGGGCCCGTTATATGTTTGACCTTACGTGGGCCACTCCTTGGGAGCAATGTCGGTTAAATGGCCACATTGATCGTCAATGATGGATTAATGTCCACATTGTGACCTTCCATTGGGCCTTGTTAGGCCGATTATCGATTCTGATTTACCATGGCCGATTGTCGTTTATCGATCGAGACCGATTACTGATTCTGATGGCTGATTGCCGTTTATCATTCGAGGCCGATTACCGATTCTGATGGCCGATTTACCGTTTATCGATCGAGGCTAATTATCGATCGAGGCTGATTACCGATTCTGATTTGCCGTGGCCGATTGCCGATTATTGATCGAGGCCGATTATCGATTTTGATGGTCGATTGTCATTTATCGATCGAGACCGATTACCGATTCTGATGGTCGATTGCCGTTTATCGATCGAGGCTAATTATCGATCGAGGCTGATTACCGATTCTGATTTACCGTGGCCGATTTTCGATTATCGACCGAGGCCGATTACCGATTTTTATGGCCGATTGTCGTTTATCGATCGAGACCGATTACCGATTCTGATGGCCAATTGCCGTTTATCGTTCGAGGCCGATTACCGATTCTGATGGCCGATTTACCATTTATCGATTGAGGCTAATTATCGATCGAGGCCGATTACCGATTCTGATTTGCCGTGGCCGATTAACGATTATCGACCGAGGCCGATTACCGATTTTGATGGCCGATTGTTGTTTATCGATCGAGACCGATTACCGATTCTGATGGCCGATTACCGTTTATCGTTCGAGACCGATTACCGATTCTGATGGCCGATTTACCGTTTATCGATCGAGGCTAATTATCGATCGAGGCCGATTACCGATTCTGATTTGCCGTGGCCGATTGCCGATTATCGACCGAGGCCGATTACCGATTTTGATGGCCGATTGTCGTTTATCGATCGAGACCGATTACCGATTCTGATGGCCGATTGCCGTTTATCATTCGAGGCCGATTACCGATTCTGATGCCCGATTGTCATTTATCGATCGAGGCTAATTATCGATCGAGGCCGATTACCGATTTTGATTTGCCGTGGCCGATTGCCGATTGCCGATTATTGATCGAGGCCGATTACCGAATTTGATTTGTTGTGGTCGATTGCTGTTTCCGATTATCGAGGCCAATTATCGAGGTCGATTGTTGTGGCCAATTGTTGATTGTTGAGGCCTAATATGATGTATATGCGGCCCATATTTGAGGTCCATTGTGATGTACATTCAACCCGTGTTTAAGGCCCAAAGTGATGTATATGAGGCTTATGTGATGAGGCCCATTGTGATGCATTTGAGGGGTGGGCAATGGAACCCATTATAATGTATGTAAGGCCCATGTGAAAGGCCCATCGTGATGTATATTAAACTCTTGAGTGAGGCCCATGGTGTTGTATATTTGGCCCTTGTGTGCGGCTATGAGTCCACCATATGTTAGGCTTTATGTGGGTTGTTCCTTGGGGGACAATGTTGATTAAATGTCCATGTTGTCGATGTCGATTGTCAATGCTTGCTATTGATACCGATTATGAGTATGTGACTGCATAGCATTATGATACATGCCCATACGCATCATCTGCATGTCTGTTATGAGATATGATTGACCATTGCATATGTCATAGTGCTGGTTGTTATGAGACTCCCTGATAGGTGGAGATTGTCTTACATGAGCGCACGATATACGCAGGATTGATGTATGACTGGATTGTATGACTCATGCATCTTGCATTGTGTGTTGTGATTACTATACGTCCTAGCGACATCAGGGTCGTAGCCTCCATAGGTATTTCGTGGATGGCCAGATGGGACACCGAAAAATCTGTTTTATATGGGATGTCATAGATATCCCTGGGTGAAAGTCTCTAAACCCTCTTGGTTCCAGAGGTTGCTCCAACGTCTAGACCGAGTGGGTAGATGAGCGTCGAGTGCCGATTACCAGATGGCAGCGCTCTCCACTGTGTAGTGGTCGGTTGGAAGGGAGTGCGGCCTTACCTGCCCGAGAGGAGGGGGCAAAGCTAGGCTGAGTTTGACCAGCTCGAGGAATGGGTCTTCTATCGACGAGCCGGGCCCGATATTGGCAGGCGGATAGTGAGGTCTCTTCCACTCGCCTTGTTGCGCGCGATGGGGTGGCAATCTGGTTTGGAGTGTAATAGACCCCGGTGATTTTTCAGAGAGGAACCATACTGATATGTGGACTTATTGAGTAGGAGATGCATGCTCATTCATTCATCCATTCACTATCCACTCAGGCTGGTGGTGCGCAACTAATTGATGTGTACCTTCGTTATGGCATGAATTTCGGTTAGGCGCGCGACTAACCTAAGATCAGGAGTTTACCACGTTGAGTCTGACTATCCAAATTTAGGTATGGGACTGGTTTGGATAGAAGTCCCTTGTGGTGGACCCCAGAGCCTGCGATACTACGTACTATCATCCCGACTTCACACTCCAGCATGGTCATTTCATTCGCATCGCATATCACATTACATCTGCAGGCATATGGCATCTTGGGTTGCTATGCTTCTGCACTTATATGGCCTAGACAGACTTTACAGGATTTGTATATTGCATTGCATCCTTGGCATTTGATATTTAGCCCTTTATGACCCCTCATCGGATAACTATTCTATATTGCGTATTCTGATATTGATTGACTCATAGACCTGTTCACACTTCCGCTTACTCTGTTATCATATGATTCATATCTTGTCAGTATTTCTGTTTACTCTGATAATTCCTGCTCTTGTTAGTGTTTCTGCTTATTTAGACATTGTATGGTTTATGGATTACTAATTTTTTTCCAGTATTGTAAGATTATAAGCATTGTATTGAATACTTGGCACTTACCCTGTGCACACACTTACACCACCCTCTAAGCTTTCTATAAGCTTATGCACGATAGATGCGTGCAGGTGATGTTAGGTTGCAGCAGTGTTAAGCTTGGATCGTGCAGTGGTCTTCTGGAGCTTGATTTTTATTTATGTATTTCCCTTTCAGTATTGTACTCAAACGATTATATTAGTGGATATATGATGATGATGTTGCCTTTATGAATTGGGTAATCTTGTGGTTATGCTTATTATTAGTTATATGTACAAAAAAAAAATTCTCCTTGTAGAATCTCAGGATCGGAATCTAGCATATGAATGCTAGGAGCCGAGAATGGGGTACTACGGAGGCTGTCGGCACCGGATTTGGTGATCGGAAATTTTGTGAGCCCGGTTTCTGAGTTTGGGACGTGACACTATTTTTCTAAAGAAAACTAATAAATGCTTCGATATATCGATGACTGTCCGAT
The DNA here is from genome assembly GCA_037074715.1 of Magnolia kwangsiensis. NCBI lineage: Eukaryota > Viridiplantae > Streptophyta > Magnoliopsida > Magnoliales > Magnoliaceae > Magnolia > Magnolia kwangsiensis. The sequence continues at coordinate 132,739,732 of CM073574.1, forward strand.
TCAATCTGAACTCAAATATCGATCATATCGAGAGTCAGTCGATCATATCGACTGTGGGGCGCATGTTCTCTCTAGCATGAATTTCAGGTTGCTTTTAATATTGATCGGGGTGCCTATCGATAAATTGATATTTATATATCGATCATATTGAGACCAAGTCGATTGGATCGAGTCAGGACATAATTCGTCCAGCAAGCTTACATGTAAATCTATACGATTTATCGATCCCATCGAAAAGGTCGCCGATATGATCGATGTATAAATTCCGATGACATCGACTGTTTCCCCGATCATATCTGTGATCCTGAAATTCTTCAAGGCTTCTCTCTTATTTTTCATTTGTCGATAGATCGAACCATCACTCGACGGAATCGGAGTTCGAAATCTGATAACATCGATGTATATCTCGATCCCATCGATCAGTCGGTGGAAGGTTTCTAAAAGTAAAATGACAATTGAGTTTGTATCATCGAGAGGTCGGCCGATACAATCGAAAGTATACACTCGATCATATCGACGACTGATCGATGATATCGAACTCTGTCATAAATATGACCGTTTATATCCGTTGGAACCTTTTGCCTATAAATAGAGAGAGTTGTCTTCATTGCTGGGATATAAAGTAGAGAGTGCTTTTGAGAGTTTTAACCTTCCTATCATTTACCTTAAGCCCTTTCTCTCGAGAAGTTCATCCTCCAATCCACCCTCATCGTTGATATCTCATAGAGTGGATTGGGGAATGAACTTCCGCATTCAAGGATCCTTCAGCTACTGCTTTAATGACATATCATTAAGCTGGGATGCCTTGAATGCATAGATGATGGGAACCTCTCTATCTTCCTTATAGGAAAACCTTTAGAGAGTGGTAGTCCATCATAACCTTGACCCAACCTAAGCCTCCGACGGGAGTATACGTGCGGGGTGCATTGTGTGGACCCTTGCTCTGTGGAGAGCATAAACATCTGGTTAGGAGTACGCCAGTAAAACTCCAGGATTTGAGGTGAACCGAGTATAAACCTCAGGGTGCGTTGTGTGGACGCTTGTCCTGTGTGGGCATAAACATCTATTTAGGAGTACGCTAGCAAAACTCTAGGGTTTGAGGTGAATCGAGTAGAAACCTCTGTAAAGGTTGAAGGTGAACCTGATTTAAAACCTTAGGTTTGAGGTGAACCATGAGAAACCTCCTTAGTGAAATCCGGTCACTCAAGGGTTGAGTGTGGAAGCCGGGAGTGGAGTAGACAAGTTGTCGAACCACTATAAAATGACTGTGTTTGAGATTGATATTGTCTTTCATTTATGTGATTGCCTTGCATGTCTTTACATATGATCACATTCTATGCACACACAGTCATATCCATCACAATCTCATCTATATTGTTTGTCTTTTGAATAGTTTGTGATTGGATCCTCTATTAGGCTTGGAAGCCAATAGAGTTAATTCTTGAATAATCCTAATTTATATTCTGTGATAGGATTAGTGAGATAGGACTAAAAAATAACGTATAAATCTTTAAAAAGTCCTATTCACCCCCCTCTAGGATATACTGACCTATTTCTACTCCAACTAAAGCGGTCTTCACCGCAATTTCAATTGGTATCAGAGCGGGTCTCTCTTTAAGGGCTTCACCGCCTGGAGAGTGATCTTGACTAAAGTAGAAATATGGCCAAAGGAGAGGGCTCATCTGTCACTAGACCTCCAGTATTTGATGGATCAAATTATGCTTACTGGAAAGCCAGGATGCATTACTTCCTGAGATCTTTAGATCATGAAGTTTGGGATATAGTTGAAAAAGGATATGTGGTACCATCGGAACAAATTGTACTTGAAAATGAAACCACAATCACTAAACCCAAACCAAATGAGAAGTGGACGGCGTTTGACAAAGAACAGCGAAATGCTGAAGCAAAAGCAATGAACGCCATCTACTGTGCCGTGTCCCAAGACATTTTCAATCAAATAAGTATGTATGGGACCTCTAAAGAAGCATGAGACTTATTGGAAACAACCCATGAAGGCACAAGCACTGTGAAGAAATCTAAACTACAACTCTTAACTTCACAGTTTGAAAATCTCAGGATGGAAGAGCATGAGACATTTATGGAGTTTTTCACAAAATTAAACATCATTTGTAACTCCATGGGTGGATTGAGAGAGAAGGTTCCGGCACCTAAAATATGTAGAAAAATCTTACGATCCTTACCGGAACGCTTTAATCCCAAGGTAACAACAATTGAGGAGTGTAGGAATATTGATGAGATGAAAGTAGAAGAACTGGTAGGTTCCCTACAAACTTTTGAACTACACTTCGCACAACCCCAAAAATTCAAAAACACTGTCCTAAAAACCTCCAAGAAACCAAAACATGAGGACAGTGAGAGTGAAAAGGAAGATGAAGATGAGGAAGTAGCTCTACTAGCACAAAGATTCAGAAGATTCTTTCAAAGGAATCGGGGCCATCCTTATAGAGGTAGAAAGGTGAACTACAAACCTTCTACAGGCAAATTTGATAAACAGACCAAAGAACCACAATGTTATGCCTGTCATGAATATGGTCACCTATCTACCGAATGTCTAAACAGAAAAACCAAGGGCAAGGCAATGGCTGCCACATGGGATGATACAGAAGAGTCAAATTCAGAAAACAGTGACTCTGGAAGTGATGGAGATCAGAAACCTTTGAAAATTCTTATAGTCTCCACCACTTTAATTATTCCCATGGAATCTGAAAGAAAAGAAGAACAACTAGCCACTGAATCATTTTTATCTGACAATGAGGAAATTGAAGAAGAAGAAGATAAAGAGTAGAATGAATTGCAGGATGCTTATAATCAGCTATACAATCATAGCATCCACATCCTTAAGAAAATTGGCATGACTGAAAACAAAAAGAAATTGTTGCAGAAAGACTTGGACAGAACCTTAGAAATAAACATACATTTGTCCAATGATTTGCAACAATATCTTACAGATAATGATCAATTGGAAAAAGAAAACCTATCCCTAAAAGAAGAATTATCAGAACTTATGAACAAAGCTGAACTACTAAGAGATGATAATGTAAAATTCAAAAATGAGAACCACTCACTTTGCATTGATTTAGAAAAATCCAGAAAATTTGTCGAGATAAACTATAAGTTTTCTCAGAGTGGTGAAAAACTTGAAAGAATGTTAGGGATAGGAAGGCCTGGAAAAGATAAGAGTGGCCTAGGGTATGAGAAAATCAAAATGAAAACTGAAAAATCTGTTGCTTCGGATAGTAATACAAGAACGTCTCCAGTTTGTCATTTGTGTGGTGATATGGGACATTACAAGTTTGAATGCTTAAAAATAACTTCTTGTAACTCTGGTCAAAATGACACTGAAAAACTTAATCGGACCAGAGTAATGTAAAATATCCTTTTATCACCCAAAATGGAAGAAAGAACAAAGAAACCACTAGATCGAGTTGGTAAGATAACAAAATTCACCACAACAAAAACTTCTGTCTCAAGGTGGAGAGTGAAGGAAAAACTGAACTATGTACCCTAAATTCCTGAGTATATAAGAACACATTCAGATTTTGCATCGAAATCTAGATAATTGGTGAAATGATGCAACTTTTGCTAAATCCTCAATGTTATATCTAAGGTTGGAGACCTCTAATTTTTGTATATAAATATTATCATGTTTATATTTGTATAGAACTGGTGTTTCTTTTTCTTTTATACATAAACTGATTAAGTCAAGAAATATACAATAGCATGTCAAAATCAGGAAAATTCTGAATAGCACATACTTTCAAAGCAAGTAACGGTCTTCTTCGATTTCATCAACTGAGGATCGATACAATCGACAGCTGTTCATAATGTGAAAAGTCGTGTGTCCTTGGATAACATCGAGGGTAGTCTCGATAGAATCGATCGACAACTTCTCGATATAATCGATGGGTTGGTGGATATGATCAACAAATGGCGCCCGATAAAAGCGAGCGAAATAAAAAAAAAAAAGGAGTTTCTCAAAGGGCAATTCGACTGTCTTCCCTGTCCGATCCTCTCGACCAATCATCCTAAGCCAGGTAGGACCAGCCAAATCTCACTCCAAACCAGGTAATATTCTTCCATCATCAGAATCTCTTTCTCTTGGTTTGTCGGGATCTCTTTTTGTCATTTTTCCAATATTTCAAATAGCCTTTTCTTCCAAATGGGAAAGGATAAAAACGTGGCATCCGGTCCAGGTGAATCATCAAGAGGTACTCGACAAAAGGTCCTTGTCTCAAGGGAGAGAGCAAGGATCCCGGACAGAAGGACCCCCACACGGCAAAGATCACGACGCGGTGGGTCCCAAACTGAAATTTCTGAACCAACTCAACCAGTGCCTCCTCCTCCTACTGTCCAACGGCCACCAAAATATGTCAATCGCAAGTTGATTTTTGAGAGAAAAGTATACAGAGATTATTTAACGTCTTACAACTTAGAACCTCTGTTTACTGCAATTGGTTGGCTGTCCATCCTGAATTTTGGTGGACCATGCCAACTGGAAAGAACACGCAACTTCTTTGCTACATGTCATTCCCCGGTGACTGATCCTCCTTCCTTCATGGTTTCCATGGATGGTGATGATGTATTCATCACTCCTGCCACCATAGCACAGATTCTCAATCTTCAAATGGTTTCAGGAGGCCTTCCAAACTGGGATCTTGACTTTCCAGATGTGCGCTCCAAGATAACCACCTATGCAATAATCAAGATATCCCATGGCATCAAGGGAATGCCCTGAAAGCTAGGTATATGGAGCCCCGATTCAGAGTCATGCATGGAATCTTCACCACAAATCTGTACCCGAGAAGCACTAACAGATCGGATCTAACAAGCCTTATGGTGATGATAATCTACTCCGTCGCGACCGGGACGAATATCTGCCTTCCAACCTTAATTGTAAATCAGTTTGTCAATGCGATACACACGTCCAGAGATTTGCATCTGTCATATCCCTAGATCATTAGTAGAATCTGTCAGAGCATTGGCTTTCCTTCTACAACTGATCCGGTTTTCCCCCTTAAAGTTTTCAACAAGAAAAATCTTTGAAAAATGGATCTAAGGTTTCATGAATACAAGGAGGAAACTGAAGAAGAAATTCATGCTGAAGCGGAAGGAGGAGAAGGTGGAGATCCCATGGAAGGAGATGCAATGGCTGATGATGCACCTCTTAGACCAGATGTTGCGCCATCCACATCAACCGCTGGGTATGGCAAAAGGCTTAAACTGGATAGGATTGGGGCCATACAGAAGGATGTGCACTCAATGAAGGAGCGCCTCACTGTTTTAGAACAAATGGTTCAAGGAGTTTAGAGCACGGTCCAACAGTTGGTGGATTTACTAACGTGCCGACGCGACGACACGATGCCATCTCACTCTGCTCCCTGATACCAGTTTCATACAAGCTTTCATGCAACCTTACTCTTATTTCTGCGTATGAACATCAGTATTTTTTGGGATGTTCTACGCTTTCAATGGTGCATGACTAGTTTCTTTTTCTTCCTTTCTGGTTTCTGTTTGGATGGTTTTGCCCACGGTTGGGCTAAAATACTTTTTATTGTTGGTTTATATTGTTGCCGTCTGGGGCAGCATTGAATATTTCTGCCAATCTTGGGCAGCTTAAATTTGGCTTAATCTAGTTCGTTTACTTCTGTCATTTGAATTTCTCCCTGGTTTATTGCAGTCTTAAGGTTATGGTCTGAATGCTTATCTATTAACTTCATACTGACTGCTTCATTGATGCTTGCTTTACACTGTTCTCATTCATATGCATCTATCTCTGTGGTTCTCCCATATGCTTCAATCTTCAGTCAATATCACGTCTTATACCCTTGTCAATGACTGACAAAAAGGGAAAGAACAATTCAAAACACCCCGAGTGAAAATTGTATATCTTTGTTGCAGGTGTTAGGGGGAGCAGCCGCAACAAGAAAGGGGAAGTTTTTGAATTAAGAAGGAGAATTTGTTTGTTGTGTACATGGGTGTTTAGAATTTGTAAAATTTTGTTAATACATATACACAAAATTTAGGATATATCTGTCTAGATATGTTCCTAGGGTGTTTTGGGGATTTTGTCACGTAATTGACAAAGGGGGAGATTGAAAGTGCACCTATTACATGCCCTGGTTTGTCAATTACATTGTATGTTGAGTCAGTCGGATGACAGCACCTAACAAGAAGATCAAGTCAAGCGTCTACCTCATTTGGATGTGTGGAAGCTCACCAAAAGGTAAATCATAGCCTCACATCCCATGTCCCAAAACACCAGGTGATTAAACTCTTAAAAAAAACTAGAACATCTTAGGGTTTATGTGTAAGAAAACTTTTTATCAAAAAGAAAATCTTCTAATTTTTTCTTACACTGCCGATTATATCGATTCCCCTTTCGATATGATCGACCAGCTCTGTCGATCTCCTCGGCATCTCAATCGATACAATCGAGTGAGGACAGAATGCGTCCAGCAATCAAAACAATCTTCTGGACGATTTATCGATATATCGACCTTCGAGTCGATATCATCGATATTCAAAAATCGATCATATCTAAAGTGGATCGATCATATCGACAGACTACTTTCCGGCGCCTCTGTTTTTTTAAAAAAAACTAATAAATGCTTCGATATATCGATGACTGTCCAATTCAATCTGAACTCAAATATCGATCATATCGGGAGTCAGTCGATCATATCGACTGTGGGGCGCATGTTCTCTCTAGCATGAATTTCAGGTTATTTTTAATATTGATCGGGGTGCCTGTCGATAAATCGATATTCATATATCGATCATATCGAGACCAAGTCGATTGGATTGAGTCAGGACATAATTCGTCCAACAAGCTTACATGTAAATCTATACGATTTATCGATCCCATCGAAAAGGTCGCCTATATGATCGATGTACAAATTCCGATGAGATCGACTGTTTCCCCAATCATATCTGTGATCCTGAAATTCTTCAAGGCTTTTCTCTTATTTTTCACCTGTCGATAGATCGAACCATCACTCGATGGAATCAGAGTTCGAAATCCGATAACATCGATGTATGTCTTGATCCCATCGACCAGTCGGCGGAAGGTTTCCAAAAACGAAATGACAATTGAGTTTGTATCATCGAGAGGTCGGCCGATACAATCGAGAGTATACGCTCGATCATATCGATGACTGATCGATGATATCGAACTTTGTCATAAATATTACCATTTATATCCGTTGGAACCTTTTACCTATAAATAGAGAGAGTTGTCTTCATTACTGGGAGAGAAAGTAGAGAGTGCTTTTGAGAGTTTTAACCTTCCTATCATTTATCTTAAGCCCTTTCTCTCGGAAAGTTCATCCTCTAATCCACCCTCATCATTGATATCTCATAGAGTGGATTGGGGAATGAACTTCCGCATTCAAGGATCCTTCAGCTACTGCTTTAATGACATATCATTAAGCTGGGATGCCTTGAATGCATAGATGATGGGAACCTCTCTATCTTCCTTATAAGAAAATCTTCAGAGAGTGGTATTCCATCATAGCCTTGACCCAACCTAAGCCTAGCACATATACATCTTTGTGTTGCGGATCAATGGAGCTGAAGACTCTTCATCAACAAGTAGAAGGTCTTCATCACTGTGCTGAAAGGGACTCATCAACTTATCTGTAAGTACTAAGAGTCCAGAGGACACTTATGATCATTCCTTTTTAGGATTGGGTTTTAAGTGTTACTCACCATTTGAAGTCCTCAAAGGAGGCCTCCGACGGGAGTATACGTGCGGGGTGCGTTGTGTGGACCCTTGCTCTGTGGAGAGCATAAACATCTGGTTAGGAGTACGCCAGCAAAACTCCAGGATTTGAGGTGAACCGAGTAGAAACCTCAAGGTGCGTTGTGTGGACCCTTGTCCTGTGTGGGCATAAACATCTGGTTAAGAGTACGCCAGCAAAACTCCAGGGTTTGAGGTGAACCGAGTAGAAACCTCTGTAAAGGTTGAAGGTGAACCTGATTTAAAACCTTAGGTTTGAGGTGAACCATGGAAAACCTCCTTAGTAAAATCCGGTCACTCAAGGGTTGAGTGTGGAAGCTGGGAGTGGAGTAGACAAGTCGTCGAACCACTATAAAATGACTGTGTTTGAGATTGATATTGTCTTTCATTTATGTGATTGCCTTGCATGTCTTTACATATGATCACATTCTATGCACACATAGTCATATTCATCACAATCTCATCTATATTGTTTGTCTTTTGAATAGTTTGTGATTGGATCCTCTATTAAGCTTGGAAGCCAATAGAGTTAATTCTTGCGTAATCGTAATTTATACTCTGTGATAGGATTAGTGGGATAGGACTAAAAAATAACGTATAAATCTTTAAAAAGTCCTATTCACCCCCCTCTAGGATATACTGACCTATTTCTACTTCAACTAAAGCGGCCTTCATCGCAATTTTAGTTCATATATTAGATTTTGATCGATTGAGGGCCCACTCGTGATGGGACCCATCTTGATGTATGCATTGTAGAGGGTGGGCTCATAGTGGCGAAGCCCTCCATCGCATGTTGCTTTTCTCTCTCTCTCTCTCTCTCTCTCTCTCTCTCTCTCTCCTTCTCTCTTCTTTCTCTCTCTTTCAATATGTGTGGCCCACCCTAATGTAAGTGATTTATATCCTCACCATCCAGCCACTACCTGTCTAATGCATGGCCAGGATGGGATGAGAGCAGTCGGGCCTGCTGCTATCCAGCAATAGGCGCTGATGAAGGCAAACACAAATACCAACTTGTTTCAAGCGCTGGTGGGCCACAGTAGTGTGGACCCTATCTAGAAGACGTGGTGTACCCACACCATCCATCTACTAGGGACGGTGGGTCCCACTATTATCCGACATCAACAGGTTAGGTGGCCTCACCACGATGTATGTGTTGAATCAGGAACGTCCGTGCGTCCATTGCAGTGGGGCCAGCATAATGTATATGTTATATTCATACCGTCCATTTGTACTGGATGCTGCCACCCAGATGGTTTCACACACCCACACATACATATATAAATAAATGCATTGTATATTATATATAATATTATATATTATAATATATTATATTATATAATATATGATGTGGTGGGCCATTGCTATGTGTGGACCCACCATGGTTTCATGCAATATATCTGCATTGTCCAGAGCACCATGGGGTTTACACGGTGGCCTTTTTTGTAATTCATATACAATATGTATATTATAATTTAATATAATATATTATATGATATGATAATATATTATTATATTATATAATATAGGTATAGTGGGCCGCACCATGATGTATGGCTCTATCTGCATCGTCCAGTTGCTGACAGTGCAGCAAGCATGACAGCAACAACCATGCCGTTCATCCATTTTACGGTATGTCCCATGTGATGTGGGTGTTTCACCCATGCTGTCCGTCCTACGGACGGTGGTGCCCACCGTGCTAGCGTGTTGTAGCCAGTACCGTCCACTGCCCAGGGACGTGGACCCCACCATTGAGTTTTGTGTTATATCAGATCGTCCATTCATATGACGAGCTCGCCTTAGGCTTTTGACGGATATGCAATAGATTTAGATTTTCTGGTGGGCCATATATGTGGACCCCACATTGATGCATGTGTTGCATCCAAACCGTCCATTCATTTGGTGAGTTCGTCCTAAAGGCTTGAGAATAAAAATAAGACAGATCCAGTTATCAGGTAGACCACACTACAGCAAACAATGGGTCTGACCGTTTACCATTGAAATCCCTTTTGGGATTACATAAGTTTTGAACCAATATGATATTTGTCTTTCCTTTAAATCTAGATCTTTATGACCTCATGAACAGACTGGATGGGAAATAATCCCTATGGTGGGGCCCACTTGAATTTTATGATGGAAATCTTTATCACCATTATTATTTGTGGTATGGTCCAGATGATCCTTTGGATATGATTTTTAAATAATTCTCTAAAATGATCTCTAGCAATGGATGAAGGGTGTAGTTGGTATGGCCCATTTGGTATGACCAATTTGATGTATTTTGGCCTCACTTGATAAGGCCCGATATGATGTACTTTGGGCCCACATGATGCGGCCCATTTGATGTATATGAGCCCGTTGGAGTGGCCCATTTGTATCAGCCCATTTGATTGGCCCAAATGATTTGACCCATTTGTGCCGACCCATTTGATTCGACTCGTTGGTACGGCCCGATGTTATATTCATGGCCCATGGGGTGATGTATATTAGGCCCGTGTATGCGGCCCGCCGTGTTGTGTGTATTGTATATCTATGCCATCCATTTGTGCGACCCATATGATGGGGCTCAATGTGGTATATTGCGGCCCATCCATGAGACCCATCATGATGTATCTTTGGTCCAGGTGCAGGGCCCACCTGTTGTGTATGTGAGGCCCATGTGATAAGACCCATGTTGTGTAATTGAGGCTCTAGTGCAGGGTCCACCTGTTGTGTATTTAAGGCCCGATGTGACATGTGATTTTGATATGATGTATGTAATGATGTTTATGTGGGCCACTCCTTGGGAGCAATGTTAGTTAAATGTTCATATTAATGGGCAATGATAGTTTAATGTCTACATTGTGACTATCCCTTAAGCCTTGTTAGGCCCATTCTCATCGACACCGATTATCGATCGAGGCCGATTTTCATGGCCGATTGTCGCATCTGATTTTCATGGCCGATTGCTGATTCCAATTGTCGTGGCCGATTGTCGATTCTGATTTTCATGGCCGATTGCCGATTCCAATTGTCGTAGCCGATTGTTGATTCCAATTGTCATGGTCGATTGCTGATTCCGATTGTCGTGGTTGATTATCGATTTTCATGGTCGATTGTCGATTCCGATTATCATGGGCGATTGCCGATTCTGATTGTTGTGGTCGATTATCGAGGTCGATTCAGATTATCGAGACCGATGAATGAGGCCGATTCCAATCCTGATTGTCGAGGCCCAATGTAGGGCATATGCGGCCTGTATTTTAGGCCCATTATTATGTGCATTCGACCCATGTTTGAGGCCCAATGTGATGTATATGCGGCTAGTATTTGAGGCCCATTTTGATGTGTATTTAGCCCATGTTTGAGGCCCAATGTGATGTATATGCAACCCGTATTTGAGGCCCGTTTTAATGTGTTTTCAGCCCGTGTTTAAGGCCCAATGTGATGTATATGAAGCCTATGTGATGAGGCCCATTGTGGTGCATTTGAGTGTCAGGCGATGGAGCCCATTGTGATGTATATTAGGCCCATGTGAGAGGCTCATCGTGATGTGTATTAAGCTCTTAAGTGAGACCCATGGTGTTCTATATTAGGCTCTTGTGTGTGAGGCCACAGGTCCACTATATGTTAGGCACTATGAGGGTTATTCCTTGGGGGCAATGTTAGTTAAATGTCTACATTGTCGACGCCGATTATTGATGCCAGTTATTGATACTGATTATGAGTATGTGACAGCATAGCATCATGATACATGCTCATACGCATCATCTACATGTTTATTGTGAGATGTGATTGATCATTGCATACGTCATAGTACATATGATTTATGAGACTCCCTGATAAGTGGAGTTATCCCATATGAATGCACGGTATGCGCAAGATTGATGCATGATTAAACTACATGACTCATGCATCTTGCATTGTTTGATAGTGATTACTATAAGCCCTGTCGACATCAGGGTTGTGACCTCCATAGGCATGTCCTGAATGACTAGATGGGACATTGAAAATATTTAGTTCAAGCATCTGGGCACTTTGGATATCCGTGGGTGAAAGTCCCTAAACCTCCGAGGCCAGAAGACACCCCAACGTCGAGACCGAGTGGATACATGAGCGCCCGAGTGCCGAATACTAGGAGGTCGCGTCTCCCACTATGTCGTGGTCGATTGGGAGGGAGTGTGGCCTTACCCGCCTAAGAGTAGGGGGCATAAGTAGGTTAAGTTTGACCAGCTCGAGACTGGGTCCTCTATCGACGTGCCGGGCAGATATTGGCTGACTACTGGTCAGGCGGATAGTGAGGTCTCTTCCACTTGCATGGTCACCCATCAGTGGACGGCGATTTGCATGTAGAGTATATTAGACCTCGATGATGATCCCAGAGATGTACAGTACTGATTTGTGGAGCAGGAGTTGCATACTCATTCATTCATTTACTATCCGCTCAGGCTGGTGATGCATAACTATTTGTTATGTGTACCTTCACAATAGCCAGGATTTCGGTTGGGGCACGCAGCTAACTTGAGATCAGGAGTTTACCACATTGAGTCTAACTATCCAAATTATGTATGAGACTGGTTTGGATAGAAGTCCCTTGTGAAGGATTCCATAGCTTGCGATACTACATACCATCATCCCGACTTCACACTCCAGCATGATCATTTCATTCACACCGTATATTGCATTACATCCGCAGTATATGATATTTTGGGTTACTGTGTTTCTATATTTATATGGTCTAGATACGGCTAACGGTATTAGTGAACTCATCAGGAATTGTATATTGCATTGCATCCTCGACATCTGATATTTAGCTTTTTATGACTCTTCATTTGCATAGCTGATCTGTATTGCGTACTCTGATATTGTTTGACTCATGGACTTGTCAATATTTTCGCTTTACTTTGATATCATATGATTCATGATCTTACCAGTATTTCTTATATTATATAATTGTGATGTTGTGTTGGATACTTGGCACTTATCTTGTGCACACACCTACACCACCCTCTAAGCTTTATATAAGCTTATGTACGATAGATGCGTGCAGGTGATGTTAGGTTGCAGCAGCGTGGAGCTTGGAGCATGTAGATGACTTCTGGAGCTTTGATTTTAACATATGTATTTTTCTTTAAGCATTGTATTCAAATGTTTATATTAGTAAATATGTGATGATGATGTTGCTTTTGTGATTTGGGTAAACTTGTGGTTATGCTTCTTATAAGACAAATTGATGTTGAAAATCCTCTTTATAGGATCTCAAGATCGGAACCTGGCATATAGGCGCTGAGAGCCGAGAATGGGGTACTGTGGAGGCTATCAGCACCGGATTCGGTGATCGGGATTCCTATGAATCCGATTTTTGAGCTTGAGGCGTGACACTACACACGGAATATGTATAAAAGAATGTCGAGGTTACTCGTTTGTATTAGCGGGTGGAGAAATCAGTTAAATCTTAAAGCTTCAATCTATAGTTATTTTTTCTATAACTGAAGCTGATTATATGTCACGCCCCAAACTCAAAAATCGGGCTCACAAAATTCTCGATCGCCGAATCCGGCGCCAACAGCCTCCGTAGAACCCCATTCTCGGCTCCTAGCGCCCATTCGCCAGGTTCCGATCCTAGGATGCTACGAGGAGGATTTTCAACGTCAGTTTGATTCGTAATAAGCATAACCAAAGGCATAACCCATGAACAACAACCAAGAATTCCATTACATTTCCACTATTATCAAAAACTTTACAAGTACAATGAGCATAAAAGGAAATACAATGGTAAAGAATAGAAACTTCAAAATGATCTGCAAAGCACTCCTGCCTCAGCGATGTTGCGCCCCAACGTCACCTGCACGCAACGGTCGTGCATAAGCTTATAGAAAGCTTAGAGGGTGGTGAAAGTGTGTGCGTAAGGTAGTAATATGATCATGCAGTATCAGAGTAATGCGGAATATGCAGATGGAACCATCATGAGCCGTACCAAGGCTATGCGATGCAAGATGCAAGTCAAGCATACAATCCTCATATAAGTCCACATGTCAATACAGCTCAACTCTGGGATATCACCGGGGTCTAGTACACTCTAAACCAGATCGCCGCCACATCGCGGCAATAAGGTAAGTGGAAGAGACCTCACTATCCGTCTGCCAATATCGGGCTCGACTCGTCGATAGCGGACCCATTCCTCGAGCTGGTCAAACTCAGCCTAGCATTGCCCCCTACTCTCGGGCGGGTAAGGCCGCACCCCCTTCCAACCGACCACGACACAGTAGAGAGAGTAACCATATGGTAATCGACACTCGACGCTCATCTACCCACTCGGTCTAGACGTTGGAGAAACCTCTTGGTACCGTAAGGGTTTAGGGACTTTCACTCAGGGATATCTATAGCACCCCATGTAGAACAAGATTTTCAGTATCCAATCCTGCCAACCACGATACGTCTGTGGAAGCTACGACCCCGATGTCGCTAGGGCGTACAATTACCATGTCACACCATGCGAAATGCATGAATCACACTATCCAATCATGCAGCAGATCCTGCGCGTATTGTGCGCTCATGCAGGGCAACACCGCTTGATCGGGGTCCCCTAAACAATCTGTCCGAAGGCATATGCTATGATCAGTCACTTCTCATATCAAGCATACATATGATGCGTATGATCATGAGTCACGGAACTATACTAAACATGTTATAATGAGATGAATTATTCTTACAATGCAGATGAGCCTGGACGGCCTATACACAATAAGTACGGGCCTAATAATGGGCCCTAAGGAGAGTCGTAATGTGGACATCCAACCAGCATTACACTCGCAATGTGGACGTCAAACCAACATTGCTCTCAAGGCACGATCATCGTGAACATCGTTACATACTCTGTGTTGGGATCACACATTGCAATGGACCTTAGGTACCTCCCATTGGGCCTTAACTACATCAAATGGGCCATGTCATATGGGCCTTTTATTCATCAAATGGGCCACATAAATGGACCACACCAATGGGCCTTATGTGCATCGCAATGGGTCATAACCCGTGGGCCTTAAATGGCATCAAATGATTCTTGACCCAAGGGCCTTATACATATCAAATGGGCCTACTCCCATGGGCTTTATCATACATCAAATGGGTCCAATCCCATGGACCTTAAATAAATCAAATGGGCCTAAACCCATAGGCCTTTTACAATTTAAATGGGCCTAACTCATAGGCCTAATATAAATCAAATGGGTCCATTCCCATGGGCCTTATAATACACCAAATGACCCCATTCCATGGGCCTAAGATCCACATCAAAGTGGACCCCAATGAACCACTACGATTACATAAAAATGGGCCTCAAAAATATGCCAAGGTGGGGTCCACTCGGACTATGGATCTTGGCCCATTCTTTAACTCTTTTCATCTATATCAAGGGTGGGGGCCCACATGAAGCCCCGCCATCGAGTATACTATATATTATATAATATATAAACTACATAATATATATATATATATAATATACAATATTACATAAAATACAATATAATATATATATATATATATATATATATACACACACACACGCGCGCGCGCGCTACACGCACACGCACCGCACACACACACGCTGCATGCACACACACCACACACATGTTGCACGCACACACACCACACACATGCTCACGCCGTTAGGGGCCCCACCGTCACGCTGACGGTGGGAATAAAACCCATACATCACTGTGTGTCCCATGTGGGGCCCACTGTTATGTTTGCTTGCCATCCAAACCGTTCATAAGGTCATGTGGACCTGAGTGGAAGGAAATACACAAATCTCATCTTGATAAACTTCTATGGACCCCAGAACAAGTTTCAATGGTAGATGTTCATTCGCACTGTTTCCTATGATGTGGGCCACCTGAACGTTGGATCAGGTTGATCTTTGGAGGGGGCCTGCTGCTGAGGATGGCCCACCTCGTGGACAGGTTGGATGACAAATAAACATCACGGTGGGGCCCACATGTAGGGTCGTGAGCCCCTGACGTCCGCCCGCCCCAAGCGCTGGACGCAGCAGCGTGCAACTGCTGCTGCAACATGTCAAAGAGGAGGCTCTGCCTCTTGCAAAAATTGAAAAAAAACCCGTTTTTCTAGGATTTTTCGCGTGTGGGGTCCGCATCTTGAGAATCCACTCCGTCCATTAGTTTCTAGGACCCGAAACACACCAAACGAGTCTAATGTTCGGTATTTTTAATATGTAGGTGCAGCAAGGTGGGTCCAAATAGCTTTAAATGGTAAGGAATATAGTTTTCTATAGTATGGCCCACCTGATCAACAGATTAACCTCATTTTTCGGCTCCACGTCTAAAATGAGTTGAAAAAAAAGATGAACGGCATGGATTGAACACATATATCAAGGTGGGGCCTGCATGAGCAGGCCCACCTAAAACCTTCCCTTTTTCTTTTCTTTTCTTTTTTTTTTTTTTGGCAGAGACGTCCAGCGTCTCAGACGCTGGACGGTTGGAATTTTTTTATTTTTTAAAAAATATATATATACGTTGAGGTGGGCCCTGATTAGGTGGGCCATCACATGGCTACCCCATACACATACAAGGTGAGCCCCATCTAAAAATGGAATAGATCCAATACATGCATCCTAGTGGGGTCCATCCAAGTGGGCCACACAACCATATATAATGACATAAAATAAAATAAAAATGAAATGAGAAGGGAGAGAGATATGGAAAGTGGGACACGCTTGTGATGGAGGGCTCCGCCACTATGAGCCCTCCCTTGAAGAGATCGTAGAATAGAATGAGTCCCTTTACACATAGATCTAACAAAATCAAATTCAACGGTGGAGATCCTTTCTCCACAAATTTGGGCGGTCTGGGTGACCTTCAAATGTAATGAAATAAACTCTTGATGGGGTCCATAGAGAATGGCCTCATAATGGATGATCATGATGATCAAAGTGGGTCATCGGCCACATCTTAGGGTCCCAAATGAAATCCAAACCATTGATCGGTTGGCCTCATTTGGCCCATTTCAAAAACAAAGAAAGCTACTATTATCATGCACCCACCGTTCGATCTTCCTTCTCCTAGGGGTCCCTTAGCACCTTAACTTTGATTTCAATGGAGGAGACGAGGAATGAATGGGTAGGATTGAAGATCTTGGAATGGGGAGGTGGGCCACACTTGGAGTTTTTTGAAAGGGAGGGAGAGGCTTGGAGAGCTTCATACGTATGGATTTCTCTTTGCATGAGAAAATGAGATAAGAAATGAGAAAGAGAGAGAGTGTTGTAAAGAGAGAGATGGGTGATGGATGGATGGATGAATGATGGGTGTGTAAGAAAACCTTGACTTTGGTGGCCTTTTGTGTAAGAAAGGCATGAGAGGTGTAAGAGATTCTTAACTTTTGAGGCATTTTGTGTAAGAGAGGTATGGGCTTTGTAAGGAAATCTTGACTTTTGTGGTTATTTGGGAATAGGTGAAAGGTGATGTGTACTTGACATGTTGATGGATTGATAGATTGATTGATTGATGGGATTGATGTGACATATCGTAGAGATTCTCTTGGGATTCGCAAAGCGAGGCGTTTTCCTAGCACCGAACGCTGGCCTACATCTCCTGACTAGGGTATCGCCTCGGCGCGCGAGTCGCGGCATCGGAACCGCAGCAATGGCGTGGTCGCTATGGTAATGGTCTTGGGTTGAGTCGGCTCGGGTTGACGGCATACGAATCAGGGTCGCACGTAAATATCGGTTAAGGGTTGAAGGTTGCCGAAATTCGACCGGTAAGACCGCGGAAGTTTACGAAACGGTACGGACTAAAATACGAGTCTTACATTATATGAAAGTGACAGAGGCTTTCAAGGAAAGTGTTTGGTTAAGACGAATGATGAGCAAACTTGGGCTTCAACAGGAGGTCATGCCGGTTAGTTGTGATGGTAAAAGGGCGATCAGTTTAGCGAAGAATTCAGTTTACCATTTTAAAACTAAACATATTGATATTCGTCATTATTTTATCCAACAAGTACTTGAAGAAGGCGATGTCACTTTCTAGAAGATCCACATGAGCATAAATCCAACAGACATGCTTACTAAGGTGGTTCCCACGGAGAAGTTCTTATTCAACTCGACTTCTTTGAGTCTAGTAAAAGGTTAATGAAGAAGAAGTATGCACAAAAAGTGACGGCGATGGAGTAGCTATGATGGAAGTGATTAGAGATGGAGTTGTGGTTCATGAAGGGAGATTGAAGCGATATTAGAGATTATTGTTAGATGTCTTCAATATTTATATGAAACATGGGTTCGATTGATTGACCACCTTAGTCGATCAATCAAAAGCACCCCAAATTATACAGATTGGTCTGTAGATAGTTTTGGAAAGTCTCGATTGATCGAACTGATAGGTTAATCGATCGACAATATTCAAAATATACTTGTAAACTTTCTGGACACTTTTTTAGTATGTTTTAGTGATCAAACATGTGGCGCTCCATCGATCGAGGACCGCCCAATCAATATCAATCGATTGATGCTTAGATCAATGACGTGCAAAGTTTTGCGTAATTTCGTTATTAGTTTCTTATTTTGGGTGTTATGCAATATATATGAGTGTAATTATGGGATTAAGGTATTCCAATCGGGACTTAAATATTTCTAGGGTTTTGAAAGGAGAAAAAGAGTGTTTTTTGAATTGTAAGTTTTTTTAATCTCTTCTACTTATTACATTCATAGTGATCATTGTCGCTTTATGCAGTGCGTTTTTTCTATAAAGGTTTTTCACATAAAATTTGTGCATACATGTACATGTTTTGTTTGTGTTTGCTTATTGTCATGTGATCGGAATTCAGGATTTACATCCGCAATCCCCCAACATCTGTTTGGACTTGTAATTGGTCAAATTGAAGGAATTTTCCTTGGGAATATATGGTTCAAATTTTAGCTTAAATAAATGTACTCATTGAGAGATTTCTTCAATTCATTTCATAGAATCATGAATGAGGGGATATTGAATCAATGGCTAATTACGGCACGTGGAGATATGTTTTTTTTTTTTTTTTTAATGAATGGCTAGCATGGCTTATGATGTATTTTTATGGTTTGGATTGATTAATGGCGATGATTTAATAGTTCTTTTGAGAATAGGATGTAATAGAATTATATTCTATATCTAATTAAGTTATAAAAAAAAAATTCTTTACGTGTTGGTGTATCTAGAATCATAGATGGTTTGGATTGGCTGTCATTTCTATGTAGATTTTTATTTAAATCTTTTAAATCGAGCCATCCATGATGACAGCTTGTGCATTGAAGAAGAGTTATGGAATCTACGTTTGGGAGA
The DNA here is from genome assembly GCA_037074715.1 of Magnolia kwangsiensis. Taxonomy (NCBI): domain Eukaryota; kingdom Viridiplantae; phylum Streptophyta; class Magnoliopsida; order Magnoliales; family Magnoliaceae; genus Magnolia; species Magnolia kwangsiensis. The sequence goes on from CM073574.1 coordinate 132,758,791, forward strand.
AAGAGGAGAAAATCGAGAGGCTCGGTTAGATCTAGTGAGGGTCACACGTGTGGAAGTCGGCAAGGGACGCCCACATTTGAAAATTGTAATTTCACTTGGATGCCTCTTATATTAAGCAACGTAGAAAAATCGTGGGGTCTGGATTGGACCCATCTAGACCATTGATCTTTGGACGCCCCTTGGACAATATATGTTTGATGTGACTATACTAAGGCAACTGGAGTATGATCAGACGTTTGAGATGGATGGATTGGATCTGACGTTTGAAACTTGATTGAGCCATATCTCATGCATCATAGGTTGGGTTGACCTGATATTTGATGTCGAGGATCCTCATGCTGCGATCTATGAGATGGATGGATTGGATCTGACGTTTATGCATCAAATCTGGCTAAGTTTAAATAATAGCCGTTGATCTTTTTTCTTTGGATCGATGATCCGTTTGGTAGAAACTTTAAATTTTACAATTCCAATGCGGGGATCTCACGTATAAACACCAACTAGTTCCTTTGGTACGGCCTAAGGGAACTACCTCACCTAGGGACTACAACAACCTAGCTCTGTGGGCCCCACCGCTTTGTACAGGGAAATTCAGTCTGTTCATCAGGTGACGACACAGAAAAGACCAATCCAATAACTACACTAATGGAAATAATATAAAATTTCTCCTAAAACCTTTAAATTCATGCAGTGTGGCCCACCTGAATTTTGATCATGTTGATTTATGTAAGTATCTTCAATTCATCATGATGAGTTATACCTGATTAATTTTGGTGAAAGATGCACACCATTGTGGCCCCGCTGGCAAACCAACGGTTGGCAACCCATCTCCATTGTTATCTGCAGCGTGGCCCACCTAAGTTGTGGATCTGGCAGAATTATTGCCCTCAGGGCCCAGAATCACAGATAGTAGACCTGATGGACGGAGTGGATTTTACATACCCAACATGTTGGTCCCCACAGAGGATTCCAGTCCCTCACCAAGGATTCCGGTTAGACTTGGAAGCGAGCGGGTACACCCACCAACACAGCCACTGGAGCTGGTTGTACCAACCCAAATCCATTCAAGAGCTGTAATCGGTTGAGAAATGGCAAGAACAACCTAATAGCTTAACTTTAGGGATTGCATTGAAAGAATGGTTAAAATCTTAATGTAATATTTAAGAAATCTGCAACAAAATGTATGGTCTGATCCAAAAAGGCTTGTGTTTCAAGAATCCCATTCACCAAACTAGCAAAAACGACATTGACATGCCAGCAAAATCTCATCCCCTTATAAACTCTCCTTGGAGTTTCGTACATTGTAGATAGAGAGAGAGAGAGAGAGAGAGAGAGAGAGATGGAGAAATGGGTCCGAGCTCTGGTGACAGTGGTTTGCATTCTTCTTCCAGCCCTTGTGGAAAGTAGGACCCGACACTATAAATTCAATGTAAGTAGAGCCTACTGATACCATTATTATTCAACATGCAATGAATGTAGTGTACAAGCCTGCAATGGATTGTGCCATGGAATGTCGCAGCTTCCGTAAAGTAAAGCGACACATCTGGCAACATTTAATATATATAGACTGTACAAATTATTTTTGGACGCATTTCTTAGATAATTAACAACAATACGTGTGGTTTATTATTATTATTATTAGTTTTAGAAGGTCTAAAGTAATCAGTTGGAGTACAAAGTTACAATCCACCGAATGGATAATTTCTAACCTTTCATGTGAGTGCAATGTTCAATCCATCCGATGAGTTGGGCCCACCATTAGGAAATCTCTATGAAAAAATCAGCCTCATCCACTCATTGAGTGGACCACACATGTATTTTTCTATTTATCAATGGATAGTTATTGTTTTTTTGTGGTGTGGCCCACCTGATGAGTATAATATAGCTGATTTGTGCATTAGGTGATCCTAATCGTAGGTTGATTGGAAGTTACCCTGTAGGTGGGCAATTAACTTGTGGTCCAACCGGTTGGATTGGACATCCTTTTGGTAGGTGTAACTGTAATTATATGATGTGCTGGGATTTTAGCATGAGCCAAGATTGTCAGCATGTGGGGCCCTTTGGGTCCCCACATGCTGAGATGGTCAGGTGATTGGAGCCATCTATGTTCTAAGTACTATCATAAATAATCTATAATCCCATGATCAAGCATCATTGATGATCTTGACATTTGATTTTTGGAGTTAATGAGAGGCATTGAAGATTTTCTTTTCAATGGTCTAAATTCATTTGTGATCAGTCTCTGATAGTTAATTTATACATTTAGCCTGCGGCTTGCATGGCATAGAATCTGAACATGGACGGTTCCAATCATTCGACCATGTGGGCCCCAATGATGAAAGGAATAAATGGTTGATATTTTGCGTAGAAACATGCACTTCATGGTCAATGTGCAGCAATCTCTCCGGGTCCATGGTTGTGGACGGGAATCCCAATGGCTATTTAGAAATGGAATTTTGGGTAAATTCCATTTTGAAATGCGTTAGGAATATTCGTGCCGAGTCTTCATGGAAGGAGGGGATGTTTGGTGTCTATCAACTTGTAGATGCAGAATGTAAAAGCATTGGATCCCACCTAAGCTTATAATGATTAGAGCTGGGCATCGAGTCGGACCGAGTTAGGGCTGACCCAACTCAATTCGGTTTTGAAATGAGCTTGACCCGAACTCGACTCGACTCGACTCACTACTGAGTCCAGCATGCCTAAATTGATCCGAATCTGGGTCCGGCCTGAGCTAATCAAGACCGAGTCGGTCCAAGTTGGCACCAATTTGGATTGAGAGATGAGGGAGGGAGGGAGTGGAGAAAAGAGAGAGGAGGACGGTGGTGAATTCGATGATAGTGGTGGGTGGCTGCTAGGGCTTGGAAGAGGGGGGGGAGAGAGAGAGAGAGAGAGAGAGAGAGAGAGAGAGAGAGAGATGTGGGGGAGGGGGGGGAGAGGCAATAGTGGTGTGTTGTTGTTGGGAGGAGGAGGATGAGGGAGGAAAAGAGAGCTTGGGATTGGGTCGGGTGTGGCATATAAGGTTAAAGATACCCGAATCCAACTCGAGTCAGTTTTGGATCAAGTTTCAGGTCGAGTCGGGTTGAGTTACTAGGTAACTCGAACTCGACTCAGTTTGAGCGAAACATACTCAGTTTGTACCGACTAACCCATTCGGTTCAGGTTGGGTCGGACAATTCGAGTTACGCTGGGCAAGTGGGTTCGTGCCCAGCTTTACTTATTGGTATCCTTATTTTTTTGGATGATTTTTCACATGTTATGGCTAATGTGTGCAGGTGGTCATGAAGAACACTACTCGTCTATGCCAGACCAAGCCCATCGTGACCATCAATGGGCAATTCCCTGGGCCCACTCTCCATGCAAGGGAGGGTGATAATGTACTTGTCAAGGTTGTCAATCACGTTAAGTACAACGTTACCATTCACTGGTGAGGCAAAAACCCAATACAAACATAAAATCCACTGAATACATTGAATTCAGGTGGGCCACACATTGAATTTGGACCATTGCTAACCATCTCTTAACCATTCATTTATTCTTTTCAAGTGTGATCCACTCAGCGGTCCACTTAATAATTGATCATTTTTCTGTGCAATGAGCTCCATGGATTAAGTTAGTGTTCTTTTAATTAAGATAGCTGAAAAGCAAAATACAAGTAGCAATGACGAGATCGGTGTGGTTCGGTTTCACAGGCATGGAATCCGACAGCTCCGAACGGGTTGGGCAGATGGGCCAGCATACATCACGCAGTGTCCAATCCAGCCCGGACAGCAATACGTCTACAACTTCACCATAACGGGCCAAAGGGGCACACTTTTGTGGCACGCGCATATCCTATGGCTAAGGGTGACCGTGCACGGTGCCATTGTCATTCTACCCAAGTTAAGAGTTCCTTACCCGTTCCCCAAGCCCAACAAGGAAGCGGTCGTGATACTTGGTGAGTATGCCGAAATTTAATTGTGTCTATCAATGGCCCACCTTATGGTAATCTGATCTAATTGGGCCTACCAATGGCCCACCTCCTGGTAATTTGATTCATATTCGTTCAGTGGGTCACTTAATGAGATGGGCCATGCACCAATTACTCAGATATATATTAGATGATCTTGTTCTTGAAAATGGACAATTTACAGTCATTAATGGTCCACATACCCGCTGTAGAAATTGCTTGGATCAGCAAATGATGGGCCCGCATGAACAATTTCTTGTGCCGAGAAAACCGATTGATTGATCATTGTATGTTGGACCGAGATACAGCAAATGAGGAATGAGGGACGGGTTTTGATTCGTTTTATCAAATTGCAGGTGAATGGTGGAAGTCCGATGTCGAAGCTGTAATCAACGCGGCCCTAAAGTCTGGTCAGGCGCCGAATGTATCAGACGCCCATACGATCAATGGCCATCCAGGGCCACTCTCAAATTGCTCTTCACAAGGTAATAACATCATTACAATGGTCACAATTGAAGCCCAATTGCTCAACCCAAACACACCCAAATTTCCAACCCGAACCCAACCCAAATGACCTTGACAACCCCACCCAAATTCAGGTTGGGTCAATTGGGTTTGGGTTGGACCCGAACAAGAGAATGTGTGTATTTAGTGGAGGCTAAATTAGTAATTAACAGGAATGCTGGGGTCATTGATCTATCTACATTTCAAACTCTTAAGTTGGCGCCTTTTCTCTCATGAGCAGGGGGTTTTACCTTACGAGTAAAGAAGGGCAATACGTACATGCTCCGCCTCATCAACGCTGCACTCAATGAAGAGCTCTTCTTCAAGGTGGCCGGTCATCCACTGACAGTCGTCGAGGTCGACGCCGCCTACACAAAGCCCTTCAAGACCAACATCGTCCTCCTCGCCCCAGGCCAAACAACAAATGTCATCCTAACCACCAATCACACCTCCGGTCGCTACCTAATGGCAGCCTCTCCTTTCATGGACTCACCCATCGCTGTTGATAATGCGACTGCCACTGCCATCTTACACTACTCAGGCACCCTCACTTCCTCAACCATCAAACTCACTGCCCCACCTCCGCAAAATGCCACTCCAGTCGCAACCAATTTCAATACTGCTCTGCGTAGCTTGAATTCAAAGGCATTCCCCGCCAAGGTCCCACAAACCGTAGATCACTCTCTTCTTTTCACAGTTGGCCTTGGAATCAATCCATGTTCCACTTGCTCCAATGGGAGTCGTGTGGTCGCCGACATCAACAATGTGACCTTTGTTATGCCCACCACCGCCCTCCTCCAAGCGCATTACTTCAATGTAAGCGGCGTGTTCACCGAAGATTTCCCCGGCAATCCTCCTATCAAGTTCAATTACACTGGTTCCCTACCGACCAACATGCAGACCATGAACGGGACTCGGCTTTATAGGCTTGCTTACAATTCTACAGTACAAGTCGTCTTCCAGGACACCGGTTTCATAGCCCCGGAGAACCATCCCATCCATCTGCATGGGTTCAATTTCTTTGCTGTTGGAAGAGGATCAGGGAATTTCAATCCAAAGACTGACCCCGCCAATTTCAATCTTGTTGACCCAGTTGAGAGGAACACGATCGGCGTCCCATCGGGAGGATGGACGGCCATCAGATTCAGAGCTGATAACCCAGGTAAACCTACTATTTATAAAAATCCACCCCTTTTAAGATTTTTGGTAGCTTTTTCCATCTGCACAAATCAATCCAAGCTAATCACCCTTCACAAACTACAAAGTTGTATACCAAAACTTGGCCATGAGTTTATATAGTGGTCCCCATTAGATGGACCCATCAGATCAATGGCATAGATAAGGAAATCATGCTCTTCAAATGTACAGAAGCAAGGCCCAGCCAAGGATATCCTATAATTCCTCTAAATAAAAAGGTCAAACCTTTCAAATCTCCAATGGAAACTCTGGCCAATCATTTCAGTAAATGATCTGGTTGTCGGGTTATGACCTATTTACAGAGGGTCCCAAAAATTGGACAGTTTAATTTGAGTTTCAAATATGCAATGTCTAAAACTTTGGAGCACAAGCATATAGACCATCACATTCTACCAGAGTACCAAATAACTCCATAGTCAAAATTTAAACCTCTACTTGATACCACTGGACTGTGATTCGTTCATATCTTTATCTTTTCATACAGAGAAGCTTGTCTTAACAAAGCCCTCTTCTTGGTTTTCTTTTTAAAATTTATTTATACAGGTGTTTGGTTCTTGCATTGTCATTTGGAAATACACACCACATGGGGACTCAAGATGGCATTTGTGGTGCACAATGGTAAGGGTCCCAACCAATCGCTTTTACCGCCTCCGAATGACCTTCCATCTTGTTAGGCTGCCTAAAATGCCCCATAATCATACAATGCTGAGATTTTAAAGAAAATCAAGATGGACAAAGGATCACTAGAAAAAGGAGCGAGATGATGACAGACAGATTGCTGAGGTGGAGTTCAGATAACATGGCTATGATTTTGGTTTCTGTAAATCACATTTCATTTTTCAGTTGCACCTATATATGAATTAGTCAAGTTAATAGACCGTTCTGATATTGTTTTTCAATGGAAAAAGATTAATGTAATTACGTGATTTGATGTGTTTGTGCATTTGGAGGTGTATAGGATGTGATGCGCTGTGGGCACGGGATAAGAACAGTTACCATCTCACAATTATTTGGGGTGGTGGTAAAATGGTATCTGATTTGGGGCGGTGGTAAAATGGTATCTTAGACACTACAAGAAAACAGGCCTTTAGCCATGGTTTTTTTTAAGTTCCACACGGGGTAAGAACCATTAATATCTCACACAGATTTGAGGTGGTTGTAAAAATGGTCTTTTTGAAACTGCAGGAAAACAGGCCTTCAGCCATGGTTTTTTAGCCCCAATTCAAAATACTGAGGTTAAATATGCTATATAACTTCGATTGCCTACCAACTAAGGCTAGTTAATATGTAACGGAGGTTTAAAGCAGCTTCTAGCCACGGTTTGTAAGGAATCCACATTAAAAGTCAGCTTTTCGCATTAGTTTTTAAAGAACTAAGAGTAAAAGTTAACTTTTAGACATGGTTGCTAAGGAACTAATGTTAAAAGTCAAGCTTTTAGTCACAGTTGCTAGGAATCCGTTTTTATAAATCAGCTTTTAGCCACAGTTGTTAAAGAACTGAGATTAAAAGTTAATTTTAAACTGCAGCTGCTAAGGAACCAAGGTTGAAAGTAAGCTTGTAGCCTGGGTTGTTAAGGAGCCAATGTTAAAAATCAGATTTTAGCTACGGTCACTGAAAAAGAAATATTAAAAATCGGTTTTTAGCCATAGTTGCTAACAAACCAAGGTTAAAAGTAAGCTTTTAGCCTTGGTTGCTAAGGAATCGAAGCTAAAAGTCATCTTTCTGCCACAATTGCTAGAGAATCGAAACTAAAAATCAGTAGGTTGCTAAGGAACTAGGGCTAAAAGTCAGTTTTTACCCTTGGTTGCAAACAAACTGATGCTAAAAGTTGGCTTTTTAGCCACAACCAAGGCTAAAAGTTAGGTTTCATTATTCTAAATTTGTAAAATTAAATCCTTGTTTGTTTAAAGTGATTGCCTCTGTCAAGGTTGGTTTAAGCCTTGGTTGTATTGTCTGGTTTTGGTTCATCGATATATAGCAACGTCCACCAAACAATTCGACTTTGGTGGATCAAATACCATATATTGTTTTCATTTGGAAGATCTTTCCTTTTTCAAGCCAAAATTAGATTGTGGGTTTTGGGACCATTCCCTAAAATGAACTAGAAAAATGTATTAACAGCGTGCGTATACAACACATAGATCAAGATGAGAAATGGTGGTACATGTGGCACGTGTGGGGTGCAAGAGAAGATGGAGTGTCACATGCAGAGCATTAGCACAGGTGGGATACTTTACACATGTGGAGTGCTAGAGAAGATGGTGCCACATGTGGCACAATTGTACATGTGGGATGCTTTGGACATGGTACGTAAGACAAAATGGATAGTGACACATGGCACAGTAGTACATGTGGGGCATAATTGAAGATGGACAATGGCCCATATTGACACATGGCACATGCGAGGCAATTTAAGATGGATGGTGGTGCATTTGGGCTTAACTATTGAGAAATCCAATTTCTTCTCTCGTGGAAAAATGTCCTCAAGGGTGGAAGTGGAAAATAAATTAATTTATTGTTCAAATAAATGGTATTCCATAATTCCCCAAAAAAATAAACTACAAGCATCCGATGAACGGCCATGCTCTCCTAAAAGCGTGCCACTAACGCATTCATCCTCAAACTATACTCTCGTGATTCATTTGGAATCAAGGAAAGAAAAGGAAAAAAAAAAAAAGCCCATGTCAAATTTGCATTGTCAACTCCACCCCCAAAATGCCAACACACACAACATCCCAACCAGCCAGCCTCGTTCAATCCCCATCCATCCAAATAACAATAATCAGTCTGTTCTCGAGTCCTTCCTTTTCCCCTCATCAACACCAAAAAGACATCTCTTCCCAGAATCCCAAACGGAGCAAAAAAAAAAAACATCTCATCTCTCTCCTTGTGAGTTCATAGCTTTGAAAACAGAGAGAAAACCCAAAGAACAGAGAAGTTTATTCAGATTAGTAAAAGCTATTCAAAGGAGGGATACCTGGGACACGAATGAGGAGAACATGAAGGCTTATTTCGAGAACTAAGGTGAGTTTTCCCAGACACTGATCGTTTCGTTGTCTTTCAAGATCCTACTGTCCTTGATCACATACTCGAGGACAAACACACCATTGATGGAAGGACGGTGCAGATTTCTAGGTTCTTGGGTTTCGATGAGGTCCTCTTGTTCTTTGATGGGTTCTGTTTGTTTTCAAATTTTGGGGTTTGTTTCCAAATTTTTGGCTCTTATTTTCTTACTATTTGGACTGTTTCATTCTTTCCGGATGAAGTCTAATGATGTCTAATTGGGTTTTTGTATCTTGTAATTCTGTGTAACACTACTGCTCCGATTGATACATACACCCATTTTTTTCTTTCTAATTTTGGTAATAGAATAGTATATATTTGTTGAATTGCCTTACCAAAGTGTGGGTGTATCAATCATGGTGGGTATGGATATCAATTCCTGTTAATATGGACCATCAATTATGTGGGTCCACCTATGATTGCCAATCATCTCAAAACCCACTTTGATTGGAGAATCCAGCCATCCATTGATTGGCTAGAGACCAACAATAGGACTTTTTTTTTAGTGAGTGTGGACCATTGCCGTATCTCTTCTTAACCATCTATCCATTCGCCATAAATGAGTTCTTTTGCTTTAAGAAGACTTCAAGTGTTGTCTTCCCTGAACCTTTTAAGAGTTTTATAGGTGTTGTCTTCCCTGGACCGTTTAAGAGTTGTTTTTTATTTTTTATTTTGGTTAGAGCAAAAAAATATGGTTTAATTATTGATACTTGATACACAGATAAGCAACTTGTGCACATATAAGCTTTTTAGAAAGTGATGGATGAGAGTTGAATACAAAAGCAAGCAACTTGTGCACGAATAAGCTTGTTAGAAAGTGATGGATGAGAATTGGATACAAAAGCCAAGGTAATACTTTCTAACATTGTTTTATGAGATCCTTCGAATTTGGATTCCTTTTAAAGTCACATTGTTTTATGAGAGCCTTTGTTTCCTTTGACAATATAGTGTGAGCTTAAAACACATTAAGAGCATGAAGGAATTGATTAAGGCAATGTTGATTACTACGGTGATTTGACGGACATCATCATGCTGGATTATTTCAGATTCAAAAAGTTGTATTATTTAAGTGTGATTGAGTGTATGTAAGAACTCTAGGAGGGGAATCAAGAAGGCTAAATTTGGATTCACACTAGTAAATTTCAAACAATTATGGCATACTTAGTGGAACCCATAAGATAAGCCATCTATCTCTTAGCATCCCAAGCGCAACAAGTATTTTATTTCCCCAACCCCATAGAGCACGGGTGTGTGTTGTTATCATGTTAAAACCGAAGGACTTGTTTGAAATGAGTGGTGATACTTCTTTGGACAATAATGACATACACCTGCAATCATACATTGGAAGAGAATGTTTGCCAATGATGACAATGTGAGTTGGGATAGGACAGATGTGGAGAGAATCGAAGTTGACACCCCACAAAACTTATCTGATTTGATTAGAGAAGATCATGATTCTTGTTGGAGTATGATGATTAGGTACTAATGCTTGACACAAATGTAAAGCATGCTTCCTTATTTATGTTCACAATTATTTGGATAAATAGATGTGTGATTTTAACATTCATGGGGTAATCTAAGAGTTGTGTATATTTGTGTTGAATTCAAACAAGCCATGGTTGGGATGTTTAAAGAGTGTTGATTGGCACCCAACAAAGTCTTTAATGGTTTCCGCTGTGGATTTCTATCTCTCTGTACTGTGTATTTCTTGATTGCATCTTTCTTCTAACGGGTGCTTCGTCCATGCCATACTGGGCTGTCATTTGCATCTGCTTTGCAATAGGTGTAAAAGACAACCTTGTGAAACTCTGGGATGCCAAAACAGGGGGAGGGCTTTATTTGTTTTGAGTACATTGTCTTTGTTGTCATGCTAAAATTTTCAATTGATAATTGGATACTTTGAAGGTTATTCTTGCATATCTTTTGTAGCTATGGTCACAAAAAGATTATGTTCTGCATCAAGTGAAATTAAAATGATAACCGTGTACTAACTACCTCTAAGGATCAAATCATTGAGGTTTGTTTACTGCCACTTCTAAAGCCATTATTTGTTGCTCCCTTTATGACTTTTTTTCATCTATGCATCCTGTTTTTTTTCCAAATCATGTTCTCTCATTCTTTTCTTTTATAGAATACTATATTTTATAGTTCTTGTGACCAACTATTTTGTGGGCTTTTAGGACCTACATTGGCATTGTAACTATCTTTCAAGAGCATTCCCTTGGTCTTTGGCTAACATCACCCAATCCTGTCGCTCTTCTAACTTCCATTGTATAATCTGCTTATTTCTTTCATCCATTAGAAATTTGTAGTTGAAGGAACTACAAAATTTCATTATTGAAATTTCCGCTTTGTTATGCTAATGATTAAATTTGATTGATATTGAATCAAAACACGACATAAATCTTTTCACAGAAAGATGAAACATTAAGCTTATTCTCTTAATAAAATCGATTAGTAGGCTACCAATGATATGGTTACCACCCAATATATGTAAATGGTAAAAGATGTTATTGGATTAATTCCTGCCTATTAAGTGCAAGTGATAACCACGTATTCGGTAGAGATGCAGACAACCTGTTAACCGCCAACGTTAGAATAGTAAATGGAGATGTCACTGGATTAACCATATTATTTAATGATAAACTCTCTAGCATATCTAGTTGGACCACAAGTTACGGTCCACCCAAAAGATAAATTCTAATCTTAAGTGCATGTAATATATAACCCTTTCAATAGGTTGGACCTATTATGAGGATCACCTGATGTAAAAACCAGCCCTCTATACTCATCAGATGGGCTACACCATAGAAAACAATTTCTACCATTGATAAATAACAAAATAAAAATGCAGTCCAGTCAGCAAGTGCATATTGCTGATTTTTGCATAAGGTGATCCTCCTGATAGGGAAAATCTACTTGGAAAAGTTAGAACTGGAACATACATGAAAGGTTGGAAGTTATCCATTGGGCAGACCATAGCTTATATTCGAACTTATTAGGCATGAGGCCTTCTCTTACTTAAGAGGTTTGGTCTACTAACCCATTTGTTTGGCTCAACGTACCAACTCATCTAAGAAACTCTCATTTTCCAACTTTTTCAAGGAAATCAGATTCTCCCTGAGAAACTCACTCACTAATTTTCAAGCAAAACCCAAAATCTAGATTTTTCAAGAATAATAACTCTTGTTCCACTCAAATATCAAAAATAAACAAGGCTCATATTCATGTATATGAATTTTTCAATTGCATAGGAAACCTGGTTAGATAATTGGTAAAATCTTTGTTCACTACTGCCGACCAATTGAGCCAGCTAGAGTCGAGCGCATCGCAGGCACAACAAGATGGGATGTCAATCCCAAGCACATCACAGGCACAACACAATGAGATGTCGACCCCGAGCACATCGCGAGACTCCTGCCACCGACATTCGAGCCTTAGTGGCACAATCCCGAACAACTAGTTTAGACCAAGTTCGAAGAGTTCCATATTGACTCCAAGTACTTAAATATATAATTTAACTGAAGTTTAAGCATGTAATTTCTATGATTTGTTATGTTCTTGATTTAATTAAATGTAAATGTTATATTAAAGAATATATTATGTTCTGATTATTTAAAATGCTAATATCTATTGTTTAGCAAAAAGGGTGATATTCATCATAAACAGTTTCAAGGCCCCACAGTTATCAACGAGGTGTCGAACTTACCACCCTATTAAGCAATTGAATATAGAGTGGAATAAGCATGGACAGCCTATCGAACCCAACTACACTAAATTTACGAGGTGGTTTGGCACTTTAGTTAGGAATATGCTCTTAGTGTCAATTGAGCATCATAGTTGGCATCACATGCCGCTTTCTAACAAGAATGGGCTCTAGAATAAAGGTAATAAGAAACCAAAACTTCAGTTATACTTGTCGTATCGTATTATTTTCATTTATTATCATTATTGATATGCTAAGTTTAACCAATAATTGATATGTTACAGATCAAATGGAATGTCGACAATAAGCGTTGTAACTGAATAATGAAATGTGTTGAAAGTATGTGGAATAAGTTTTAAAAAAAAAAAAAGGTTGAAAATTGAATACTAAATCCAGCACTCAACTGATGAGGAATGAATCACAAACTATCTTGACCAAGTGAAGCCGTGAAAGTTGCTCGACAACTATTAGTCGAGCGATGAGTAGCAGATATAAATTAAATATAAAGAAAAATTATATCTACCATGGTATACTACTATTTATATTAAATTTTACTTATTATTAATATTATTGTGTCAAATTGTAGGCTCGCAGTCAAATGAATAAAATCAACCGCAACAAGCATTAGCTGCGCAAGCTAATAAATTCTTCTTTGATTTCTAAAATTAAAATGTCATCTTTTTACTTTAATATGACTGTTACGAAATCATTTCTTTTCGCACCAAAAAAGCAGGCGAAAAATCCCGACCACTCTCTCAATCAAGCAATGATGTTCATAGCAACCCATTGAAAAAAAGGATGGGAGTATTGTGAATAAGCAATCAACCCATGTTATTGTTTGTAAAAATTTCTTAGTCATTGACGGCACACATTTCATTACCTCATAATGAGGTACAACTCTTTTAATGTTTTTCTCCAGTGCAGGAGATGATCGAGGAATTACGGGCTACTTAGACACCTGAGACTCTAAGAGTAACACTACACGAGACATCTTATCTCATATATTGGGACCGGATCATACCAGTCAGATCCACATGATAGGGTTAGGTCTTACAACTTCCACATTATGGGACGCGAGAGGCACCACTACCGAACTGTGGAGGGAGACGAAGGAGTTGCAGCGACAGATGTCTCAGATAATGTCCTCAATGTAGAGGGTATTTTGCATGAATCAACAACTACATTTGTATAGGGCTCAATATCCCCTCATAAGGATACTGAGCATTAGCAGCAACAGATGAATGAGCAGGTGGAATAGCTAGTGGAGGAGCAAATGGCCGAGCATATGGATGAGAGATACCTGACCTCATTGGTGATGGCCCCAACTTCAGATAATGTCATCAATGTATAGGGTATTCTATATAAATCAGCAACTACATTTGTATAGGACCGTCTCAATATCCACTCGTAGGGATGCACCCAAGGCTGATGGACCCCAATCAAAGATGAAAGAAATAGGTGATTTTTTTTTTAATTTCTTTTTCACCATTGTATAATGACACTCATACATAAGGGCCTATTTGGATGCTTGTAAGTTGGGTAAGTGGGAAGTCACTTACAGGTGGTGTTTAGGGGAGAAAAATCACATATAAGTCACTTACAGGCAAATCTACCAAAAAACTGCAAGGCGAGGGGGGTGGGAAGTCACTTCCCTGTAAGTCACTTATAGGCTCAACGGTCATATTTTTAAAAAGAGGGGAAGAGGGAGAAACACACAAACCCACCAACCACCATTATAGCCATGAAGCTCCAGCCAATGAAGAGGAAGTAGCAGTCATTGAAGAAACTCCAGCAAGCCTTGCAGCAGTTCAGCTAATCCACATCCTACAACACTATTACTGCAGCAAAGCTTCATTATTACCGTGCCAACAACTGCCATTTACCACACCAACAACCACCATTGATAAGCTTCTATAAAAAGGGGATTGCAAGTTTCGTTTCTCCATCCCAAGCTCTCTCTCTCCCTCTCTGCAATCTTCTCCCCCTCTCTCTCTGCAATCTCTATCCGTCTCTACAATGTCTCGCTAGTAACCTCTCTGCAGTGCCTTCCGTCTCTTCTCCTCTCAAAACGGTAGGGTTTCATCCACCCTTTTTTTCCTCCTTTGAAAACGGGAGTGGTTTGACGTTACCATATAAGGCACGCTACGCACGCTGGCACACCTGTTATGGGCCTCTAATCCGAACGGACCATGTGATGCAGCATCCCATGAAAACGTTTAGGGACCAATTTGCGCCCTAATTTAAAACTCTAGTGGGCCATAGAAAAGAGAGATGCAAATCAAGGTAGGAAAATGTTTTCTTTTTTCATGGCCAATCAATATTTTAAATCAAAGTAAAAGTTGGCTAATGGAGGTTTCATGGGGTTCTGCATAACGTGGACCGTTCGAATTTTGGACTCAAATCACGTATTATGAGTTCTCAAAAAGTTCTCAAAAGAACTCTTGCCAAATGGTGCACGGCTGAGTATTATGCGGGAAGGGATCATGTGCTGAGTAATGCGTAAACTCTGTGGGATCCACCATGATATATGTATTTGATCCACACAGTCGATCCATTTTAATACTTAATTTTAGACGAAGAAATGGATGGACGGATTGGATAAACCATATACATTTACAGTGGGTCCAACTGAATTTACTTAGTATAAAAAAGTATAGCAGAAACTCAGTACGTAGTGTAACAGGGTAGTGTGTGTTACCCCTGCCATGGGCCCACCTTGATGATGTGTTATATATCCACTATGCCCAACCGTTTCTCCATCAGGAATTTTAGGCCCACCTTGCTTGTGTTGCCAAGTTTTTCATGGAGGAAGAAATGGCATGTTAAAATATATTGCAGTTTCTTCATCTGGGATTTTAGGCCCACCTTGCTTGACATTTCTAGATGGTTTGGATTTTCTAGTTTGCATAGATTGTGGGGCATTTTCATTCATAGTAGAAGCCCATTGAAATTAGATTGGTGGGACATATGCTTACAGCGTAAGTTTTCATTGGCCAGCAACCATAGTTCCCTTATATGGACCAGTGGCCTGGATCAGAAAACCATGAATCCATAATGTATCTGGTACATAAATCCTATTTATTCTTATGGCCCTTGCAACCAAGGCCATTTTTCAAATGAACCCACTATGGATGGACCATGTCCCAATTCTTTACTTGATCATTAATAACTGTTCAACTGCAAATATCCACAGCACAATTGATTCTTGATTTCTATATTTGGAGCCATGGTTCAGCAATCCAGATGAATAGGCCGTAGCAGGGCTGACCATGGATAGCATTTATTCAGTTTAATGCGGGCCATTGATGTACACTTTAGAGTAGGCCCTGCAAAGAACTATACATCACTAGGACAAGCGGTCGCTGGCCCTTGGAAATTACATCAGATTGCATAGTTGGAATGCAAGCAATTTAAACTGTCCAAATAATGATTGGTTTAGCTTAATAATTATCTCAAATATTCATCTTGATGGGCTTAACAAAATAACATATTTGATCCTGTATTTTTTTATATGATTATAACATTTCAGAACGATTCCCCAATCTAAGCTCTGCTCGATGTGAATATACAGCTTTCTACCTGTAAGTAACTTATAGGCTATCCAAACAGAAAAACTAACTTACCTGTAAGTGACTTGCAACTTACATCCAAATAGGTTACCTGTAAGTAATTTTCACCGGTAAGTGACTTACGGGTAAGTCACAACTTAAAAGAACTTACAGGCATCCAAACATGCCCTAAGGTTTCGCTATTTTGTAACGATTTATTTAGATTATTACATTTAATAAATTGAATTTTTATGATTATTTTAAGTCTTGATTAATGATTGGATTGATATGAATGATTTTTCATCCAATCATTCATTCATCAAGACGAAAAAAATCATAAAAGTACAATTTACTAAATATAATAATAATTCAAGTAAATCATTACAAACTAGTGAAATCTCATGTATGAGTGTCACTATACAATCATAAAAAGAAGGGAAAAAAAAAAACACCTATTGATTATTCTCCCTCTTCGATTGGGGACCCTTGACCTCGGGTGTATCCCTATAAGTACATACTAAGGCGAGTTCACATATAATAACCTCTACAGTGAGGATATTGCCCGAAGTTAGGGCCGTTGCTAATGAGGTCACGGTGTCTTTCATTCATGTCATCATATGCTCACCATTTACTACTCAAGATGCTTAGTCATTCACTCCCGGTGAAGCTATGAGACCTAACCCCATCATGCTGACCTCACCGAAATGCTCTGGTCCCAATATTTGAAATAAGATGTCATATCAGACAGTGCTACTCTATGAGGACTCAGGTGTCTGAGTCGCCCATAACTCGATCATCTCCTGCAATGGGGAAAACACTAAAAAAGTTGTTCGCCATTTCGAGATAATGAAATGTATAATGTCAATGATTGAGAATTTTCTACATACAATAACATGGGCCGACTGCTCATTCACCACAATCCCTTCTTCTGATGGGTCACTATGAACTGTCAAAACTCTTCATCCACTTTTTTCATGCAAAAAGAAATGAGTTTATAACAATTATATTGAAGTTAAAATATGGCATTTCAAGTTTATAGATTAAATAATAATTTTAAAAAAAAATTACTTCTTCACACACTTGCTTGAAGGTCCTTAAACCAACGGAGTGAGCCATATGATGTTTGTTGCAGTTGATTGTATTCCTTTAATTGCAGGCATATAATATGACACAACAATAATAAGTAAATTTCAGTATAAACAATAATATCCCATGGTGGATATAATTTTTTATGTTTAATTTATACATACCCCCTTATCACTCGACCAATAGGTGACGAGTCACTTCCAATGTGTCCGTTCCACTCGGTCAGGATAATGAACGATTTGTTCCTCATCAGTCAAATATTAGTTGTAGTGTTCATTCTTTAACATTTTCTTTCACTTCTTCCACATACTTCCAAGTTCCAACGCACTTCATCACCCAAATTGAACGTTTCTCATCAATATTCCACTTGATTTGCAACACATCAATTATCGGTTAGACTTATCATGTCAATAACAATAGTAAAGAAAAATAACACAATACGATAAGCGTAATTGAAATTTTAGTTTCTTATTACCTTCACTTCATTCAAGAGACCATTCTTGTTCAAAAGCGGCATGTGATGCCAACTATCATGCTCAATGGGCACTAAGCGCTCATTCTTCGGCAAAGTGCCCAACTACCTCATAAATTTGATGTAATTGGGTTTGATAGTTTGCCAGTGCTTATTCTACTATATTCAACTGCTTATTGGCTGGCAAGTTCGTCACCTCACTGATGATTGTGGAGCCTCGAAACAGTTTATGACGAATATCACCCTCTTTACAAAAGATATAAGCATTCTAAATATTTAGAACATAATATATTTTCTAATATACCATTTACATTTAATTAAATCAAGAACATAACAAAAGTATAGATATATGCTTAAACTCCACTTCACTTAAAACTGTAATTTATATACATGGAGTTCGTGTGGGACTCTCCGAACTCGATCCAACCTGGTTGGTGCTTGGCACCTAGCCACTAGATCTCAAATGTTTGTGGATGAAGTCACGTGATGCACTCATAGACCACGAGTTTAACATCTCATCTTGGTATGCCTGCGACACGCTCGGAGTCGGCATCTCATCCTATTGTGGATGCGACACACTCGACTCTGACCGACTCGACTAGTCAGCGATAGTGAACAAAGATTTTACCAATCGCCTAATCAAATTTCTTACACAATTGAAAAAATTATATACATAAATAGGAGCCTTTTATTTATGATATTTGAATGGAACTAGGATTATTATTCTTAGACAATCTAGATATTGGGTTTTGGTTGGAAATTAACAAGGTTTTTCATGGAGAATACGACCGACATTGGGGTTTCCTTTAAAATTTAAAAATTGAGGATTTCTTATATAGATGGGTTAGCAGGTTGAGCCATAAAAGGCGGGTTAGTAGACTAAACCCGATTGTCATTAATCCTACAAGTTCCCTAAGACTTAGCCCAAATAACCAATTGTCATTAACCAAGTGTCTAACAGATACAAGGACCAACAAGCCAATTGCCCATAAGGCCACAAATAAATTATACACTCATTGCTCAGCGAGACCACTATTGCAACTCGCAACTTCACTTTTTTTCTTAAAGGTTCTCGTAACTTGCCTAATATCACACATTTCTAATATTTTCCTCTACTCACAAGGGTTGTCTATGTGACTCCGACTTAGTAACATCCAAAATGAGATGACTCTAATGAGTCGCACCTGGGACACCCTGTTGAAGGTTTCAATCTGATCCTGAGATAGAAAATCTCATAACAGTTCAAAGTCAATTCTACTTAACCCTTACATATACACATGAAAAGTGACAATAAGATGTCTTGACTCACAAGAACACAAGCGACTTCAATTTCCCCAATGTTGGGGGAATGGGCCTTGATATGTGGTTGTTATACAAGTCCAAGCTGATTGGGCTCTTCAAGTTACCAAGCTCAGCCGGTATTATCCCGTGCATACCAACAAGCCAATTGCCCATACGGCCACAAATAAATTATACACTCATTGCTCAGCGAGACCACTATTGCAACTCGCAACTTCACTTTTTTTCTTAAAGGCTCGTAACTTGCCTAATATCACACATTTCTAATATTTTCCTCTACTCACAAGGGTTGTCTATGTGACTCCGACTTAGTAACATCCAAAATGAGATGACTCTAATGAGTCGCACCTGGGACACCCTGTTGAAGGTTTCAATCTGATCTTGAGATAGAAAATCTCATAACAGTTCAAAGTCAATTCTACTTAACCCTTACATATACACATGAAAAGTGACAATAAGATGTCTTGACTCACAAGAACACAAGCGACTTCAATTTCCCCAATGTTGGGGGAATGGGCCTTGATATGTTGTTGTTATACAAGTCCAAGCTGATTGGGCTCTTCAAGTTACCAAGCTCAGCCGGTATTATCCCGTGCATATTGTTCTTGTAAAGTTATCTGCATCAGCAGTTGAGAGGAAGAACAAGTTCTATAAATAGCCAGCTACATACATGATATATCATGTTAAACAAGAGATGAGGAAAAGAAGACGTGTTCGCCTGAATAATAAGCAATTAAAAGCAATTAAACAATGAACTTCTTTCTAACAGGCTAACCCCTTTTTTTCTTGAAAATCAAGGCATAGCCTAAGGCATCGTCCAAAAATCTGAAAACTTGACTTCACTAAACGTACGACCGCATTAGCTGACTCTAAGACTTGACCCGACTTGACTCAATATTTAACTATAAAGGTTCAGAATATTAGGATTTAGGAATGTTAATAAATGTTTTAAAAAACATATATATATATATATATATATATCGTATAAGCAATTGGAAAACATAAATCAAAGCAACAATACCTCATTGTTTAAGGCTGTTGCCTCCTTTATTTGCTGTTGGGGGTTTTGAATCTCACTCCTAACACAATTATTTCTAATATATAATTTTGTCACTTAGGCAATTGACTCGGTCCAAGCCACGCCGAGTCAACTGAGCCATTGAGTTGCCTCAACAAGTCTCTCTGAGTCCAGGCTAAGTCAGGCCCATTACCAGATTCTCAAAATCTCAAGTTGAGTTGACTCAGCCGAATTTTGAACAAGTTAACTCGGCCGATTTTTTAATTGATTCATCTGAGTTTCGAGTGAAGCCAATGAGTTTTAGAACTATTGCCTAAGGCATTGCTGAAGAAGATAATTTCTGTCAAACAGCTGGAAATATGCATCGGTGGTGCAACATCCAACAAGCTATGCTACAATGATATCATTGAGATAGGACTCATCAGAAGAATGACATATCTGGTTAGAAGTATTAATAGTGCAAAGAAAATGATGGCACGATCAATCACTACAATAAGAAAATCCACACAGTAATGACCATTGACATCAAGTGACACCTACTCAAAACCTGGAAAAAAAAATTTGAAGATTGCATTATAGGCCCACATGCTAACTCATACAAGCAGAAAGAACAACCACAAACCCAACTAAAATGTGATTTTTTCTTTTTTTAAGTATGCTAAAACATGAAGGTATGACACATTGGAGCCCAATACTTAAAAGATTCCATACTACATTGCTTCTTCTTCTTCTTCTTTGCATTAAATAAAGGGAAGGGGAATGCCACGTTGCATTTCCATGGTGAAAAAATAGTGTCACTGAAATATCTGAGTTACGAGTTCCTCGTTCGATAGACACTTATATAAATTTTAATTACGAAAAGTACCCACTAGCGTATTCCTTCAAAAAAGAAAGAAATGCAGAAAATAACCACTAGCATACTACAACTTGCAAGACCAACTGGACAAATAAAAAAGCTCGCAAGAAGCTATGGCATCATAAATACAAAGGCATCTATCGAAGAAAATGAATGAACCAAAGAAGGCACTAACAAATATTGTAGATGTTCAAGTTTTCCAAGTTCAGCTTACCAGATGGCCTGATAAGTTCGAATTTCCAAGGTCCCTAAAGAACAAGATCATCACAAGATAAATAAATGTGTACAGCCAAGATTTCTTTCTTGATATGCAAGAAAAATACTTTTCTAAAAGGGTCACATAATACAATATGAAACCTACAAACATCAGCAGACATTGAACTTGGTAAAAATCTAAGGTACAAGAACACCTCAGTGGTTCCAGCCCTTGTCATAACAAAAGACATCACAAAGGACTGATGAGGATATCCGAGCACTTATGGCTGGATGATCATCACATGGGGCCCACGAGGCCCAAGTCGCATTCCTAGCCATCATTGAAGAGCCCACACTGGTAAGATGCGTGTGGGTTGCTTGTTTGGAGCGTTTGGACCGTTGGATTGCATGGGCACATTAATTGGCCCGTTGGATCACGCACGATGGACCTTTGGACCACTCTTGATTGTGGACCACTCCATTTGCCATGAATAGTTTAGATTTATTTGTTTTGAGTAGTTTTTCTCATTTATTTTATTATTTGTGGACTATTTTATATTTTACTTGAGATAGGGGGGGTTTTCTTATGAGAATTGTTTCCTGAGAGAGGTTTTTGTAAAAGTCTCTTTCTGATATTATAAAAGGTTTAGACCCCCTTTAGGGTTTGATTATTATGACACATGAATGCAAAGAGTTTCCTCTCCTTTGCTATGTGATTTAGCAATTCATCCTGCGATGGGATTGATTGTGTGAAGCCATTTGGGGAGTGATTCCCCTATTTATCCTCTTGTTTTCTCTCTCTCTCTCTCTCAAGGTAGTACTCTTCTCATCTCTCTTTCTTCATCTTCTTCTTCTCCTTCTTCTTCTTCTTTTTATGATTATAAACCTAGACCTAACCAGTGTTGTCATGTGTGACCGCATACCGCATGTGCCCATATCCATATGCAGATCGCATATGTGGCATATGTGAAAATATGCAATCGCATATGCGATGTATGCGATCGGCCATGGCACATTAAATTTTTTATTATTATTTTTTGCAAAAAATAATAATAATAATAATTTCTTTCTTTCTTTTTTGAAAGGTAATAATAATAATAACTTTTTGCCTATAAAAAGGCTTCCAAACCTCCTCCATTTGCAATATTCTCACCCCACAACTCTCTTACTCTCTTCTTCTCTTACATTTCTTAATTCCAAGTGGTCTTAATCTCTCTCTTACATTTCCTACTTTCAAGTGATCTGAATCTCTCTCTCCTACGTTTCCTCTATCTTGGAAGTTGGAAGATCAAGATTTAAGCACTTTCAAGTTTCAAGGAAGATAGCTTGTTGATTTTCTACAATAATAAATAAATAGCTTGCTGATTTTATTGTTACTTCTTACTTGTCAATTGTATTGTTGAATGTTGATGACTTGATGTTTAATTGATTTTATTTCTCTCAAATGTGTTTTAAATATGTAAAATTAGTTATCTATTAACTTAGGAAAGTTCCCCTTAGTTTCTTTTTTTTTTTTACATTTAAAAAATTTTAAAAAAAAATATCCCTTTTTTTAAATCTTTTTTAATTTTTCCAAAAAAAAAAAACTATGCGATTGTGCCATCGCATATGCGATCATGTGGACCTAACCTACACCCAACTAAACTCAAACTCTGGCCGTGAACAATGTCCATACAGACAGCCCCAATCCATGACCCCCTTGCTTCGAATTTTCGACTTCCCTCTTCCCTTTGATCCCCCTTACAAAACCCCTAAACATAAATCCCAAACCCTAACCCTAAGATTCCCAAATCCCAGAATCCTCAATCTTTCCAAACCAAAATCCCCAAATATGAACCTTAATTTGAACTCCCCCAAAATCCTATAACCCTAAACCTAATTTCCCCAATTTTCTCAAACCTATTAACCCTAAACCTAATTTCCCCAATTTTCTCTAACCTATTAACCCTAAACCCTCAAATCCCTATCCCCAAAATCCTAAATCCTCAAATCCTTGTATCAAAACCATAAATTCCTAGTTTGCTAACTACTCTAAACCTATTCTACATTCCCTAACCCTTAAAGCAGCCCTAAACATGCAAAACCCTTAGAACTCAAGTGATTCCGTGAATGTTCAGATTTAATACATATGCTAAGTGGGAGTTCTATCTTCTACACGATCCTAATTACTTGATACTTTATAAGAATCACATTGTGGGACTGTTAAGAGTTTTGAACCTTAACATGTTACAAACCTGAGTTTCATTAACTTGTAGTAGTTTAACATTATTTTGTCTTTTGATTGCTCTAGTTAATCCGCTATCTAGTTTCAATGCATCATATTTGGTTAGATCATCCCGTCTTGCATCAACAACCTAAACCTTCTCTCAATCAACCAATCTACCCATCCATCTTCTACTCAAGCATAAACCTAGGATTTACTAAAATGGAGAAAAAACAGTTTTTCTAAGATTCTCGAAATCCATTCATTTTTCTAGATGGACTAATCAACCATCCTCAATTGCTTATGTAATATATTTAGCAATCAATATCCTAGATCGTAGACAGTCGTCGATGTCAAAACAACGACAACAATCATCAAAAAAAAGAAAGCCAAGGGTAAAAAAAGGAACACTACTTTTAATTAACAAAAATAAACTACACAACCAAACCAATAAGGAAATTGCAAGAATAATTCTATCGACCCTTAAATTTGACAAAATTACACATTTCACAAAATCTTGAGTCCTGACACAGTACCCGATAGATATTTTCCACCACCATATGCTAAACCCAATCATCAAAGTAAAAGCTTGATGGTTACAAGAAAACCCCTACCAATCCACTGTAAATTCAACCAAATCTAACATCTCCTGCACACAAAGCTACAAGCTCGCTTGCCCCTAAGTCAAGTTGTACACGAGTTAAGTTAGCTTGTTCGATTCAACTCGAAAAAGCTTGACTCGCCTCAGCTCAAAACTGGATTCGAACCGAGTTGAGCTGGTTTTTGGAGCTCAAAAAAATTTCGAGCCAAGTTTGAGCTTGACCAAGCTCAACTCGAACCCCAACTCGAATCGACTCAGATCGAATAGGCTCGGTAATTTTGATCTTGGTGTTGCTCGTTAAGTGTTTGATAAAATGACTCAATAAAGTGTTGTTTTTTGGACTGTCATCATATTAAGGTATTCTCGAAATGGGCATTCGATGGAAGATTAAAGAAACAAATCAACACAAAAAAAAAAAAAAAAACTTTACATTGTAGAACTTCTCTCATATCTTAATCTTGATGCTACTCACCGAGTGTTTGATGAAATGATTGCTAAGTGCTATTACTGTTTTGCATTCAAAGTGTGAAAGATTGAAGATGCATTTTATGTATTTGAGAAAATGTTGCACAAGCTCGAACTTAGCTCTAGCTAGCCCGAAGTGCTGACCGAACAGAGCCGAGCTGGTCAATCAGGCTCGAGGACTGACCCGAGAAGAGTTTGAGCTGAGGTTGGTTGTTGGCCGAGCTGAGGTTGGTTGTTGGCCGAGCCGAGTTCTGCCAAGCTCAACTCGGTTCGACTCATGTACAACTCTACTCCTAATAAACACAATCTAGACTTACAAAAGCAGACCCATTCCCATTAATTGACCTTAATTTTAATCATAAATTCAACTAAACTAACATCTCTTGCGGAAGAAGCTACAAATTCCTTGTACACCGAAGTCCCCGATAGACAATCCAGACTTCAAAAGTCCACGGTTGCAAAAGAGTACTATAAATTGACCTCGGTTTCAACTAGAGTTGTACACAAGTCGAGCTTGGCATGGCTCGGCTCGACCAGCAACCAACCCCAACTCAAACTCGGCTCCGCTCGATCCTTGAGCCTGACTGGCCAGCTTAGCTCGATTCGATCAGCAGCTCGAGTCAGCTCGAGCCGAGTTCGAACCTGTGCGACATTTTCTCAAACACATAGATTGCATGTTCAATCTCACACACTTCAAATGCAAATAAGTAAAAGCACTTGGTATGCATTTCATCAAACACTCTGTCAGCAACATCAAGATCAAGATATGAGGGTAGTCCTACAATGTAAAATTTTTGTGTGGGAATTTGTTCTTCAATCTTCCCTCTAGAGCTGGGCAAGATCCGACCCGATCGAACCGGTCGGATCCGATCCGACCTGAACCGAAGGCCAGGATCAGGTCGGATCGAGTAAGCCCACTCAAATTCGACCGCACAACGAGTCGAGTTTAGGTCAGTGGTCAATCTGATCCAGGATCTAATCCGATCATATCCAACCGCATGAGTCCCATTTTCCTCTCTCTCTCTCTCTCTCTCTCTCTCTCTCTCTCTCTCTACAATGGTTTTAGAACTCCCATCACTTGCGTGAAAGCTTGGAACTTCAATATGAAAAGACAAGCCCAAAACCGCTTATGGAGATGGGTAGCTTTGAAAACTTGGAGAAAATGATGGTTTTGAGATAGGACGATTCTCAAGAAAACAGCTTCTTCTTTTTTGTTCTTCTGTTTTGGGATAATAGAAGACCAAAAACCATTCTCCACATTTCAAAATCGATTTCCCTGACTGATTCGGACTAGGTTCGGGTCAGGCCAGCAGGGCATAAGATCGGATCTAGTCAACTGACCCGGACTCTGTCCCGGATCGGATTGAGTTCAGGTCAGTCACTTGAAAAATTCGAATCGAGTTGAGTTGGACCCATTCTAGTCTGACTCGACTCGATGCCCACATTTACTTCCCTTAAATACCCATTTCGAGAATACCCTAATATGAGAGAAGTCTAAGAAACAACGCCTTGTTTAGGCATTTCATCAAACACTCAACAAGCAGCATCAAGATAAAAAATGACCGAACCTCCAAGCCGATTTGATCTGAGTCGATTCGAGTCGGGGTTCGAGCCAAGTCAAGTTGAGCTCAGGCAAGCTTAAACTCGGCTCAAATTTTTTTCAAGCTCCAAAAACCAGCTCGACTCGATCTGAATCCAATTTCGAGCCGAGGCAAGTCGAGCTTTTCCAAGTCGAGTCGAGTCGAGTGAGTTGTCTGAGCTAACTCGACTCGTGTCCAACTAGTTTCAACTTTACAATTCACCCACAGAAAGCTCCATTCTTTCTAATCCAACCCAAGAGACAAAGTCGTAGCTTCCAATCCCTTACAAACATAGAACCATGTCTATTGACCTTAAATTCAACAAAAATAACACTTTGTCCATCAAGCCGATATTCTCGCTTCTGCTTTTTCCACACCTGCTCACGCGAGAGCTCCCCTCTGAGTGGAACACTCCCTTACGGATACATTTTTACATCCCACGGCTTTGGCAGATCACTTAGCCCCGTTCATCTTCAGTGCGAGAGTGCTCGATCCGTGAGCTATTACGCATTCTTTCAAGGGTAGCTGCCCATATGAACCAAAATAATAATAATAAAGTATGACTTTTCTAACCTCAATGGGAGAAAAAAAAAATGCTTCAAAACAAAGTCCCATAATAACCACCAGTTACAAACCCACCTTAAATCCAACAAAGATTACCACTTCAACTAGAGACACATATACAATTCTTTTGCCCCAATTCAAAGAGTCGTCACCACAACAACAAGAAGGGTCAATTCAACAAAAAATACAACTACCACATAGAGTAATATCTTTTCCAACACATCAATAAAATAACAAGATAAATCCTAAGTTCAAAGAAAACCCCCATGAGTACAGGAGGATCCTACTAATGAACCCCATATTCAATAAGAACTGTTATTGGGAAAATCGAGTTAACCTAACATATGAGATATGTGGCAAAAAACCATCAGAGCAGACTCCCTGAACTACCAAAGTACTTACTACTAGGAAAGATGAGCTGAGTAAGAAAACCCAATGACCAAGTTGAGTCAGTTAATCCAACTCTGAGATAAGGTTCATCGCCAAACCTTGACCATGGATGCCGAGCTCGATCACCTCGACCATGGATGCCCACCTCGATCATGGACGCCGATTTCGACCTCGAGCTCGGGATAGAAATGTCCGGAGAGAATCCCATGCCGTATATGAGCAGGACTACCCAGCGAAATCATAGCCGAAGATCATACTAATTGAGGCATAATTGGAAACATGCTCGAGAGTATATTCCAACTGCAATAGGGGCCCCTCTAGCGTATCTCGCAGATCTACTCGAATACGCAAGCTGCCTAGCAAACCTATAAATGAATCACCCCGCATAAGGGGAAAGGGACGCAAAAAGATCCTAACTCTAGTCATACCTACCTTGAGTTCATCTACCGGACTTGGGCATCGGGGGGTCACCAGCTACAACCAGCACCCCGAGTGTCATCCCTTTTCTCCGTCGAAGTGTAGGTACCTGTTACAGGGTTGACCAGACTCAAGCAATAACAAGAGCTACAAACCTTCCACCACAACAGACCAAAAAACTATGACTTCAACAACAAGGAAATTCAAGCAATTACCCTTAAATTCAACCCAAATTACAGTTCCTCACAGGACCCCAACATGAAATCTAGAACACTTAGTACTCCAACAAATACCCTGCAATTAGGGTTTCACGCAAAACCTACGATTTTTCCACCTCAACGAAAAAGAAAAACCCAAATATCAAATCAGAACCCTACAGGACGACACAGACTAATCAAACAACAGATCGAAAGAGTTTGAAAAAAAAAAAAAAAGAAGAAGAAGAAGAAGAAGAAGAAGAAGAAGAGAGAGAGAGAGAGAGAGAGAGAGAGAGGATGAAAAGATCATCTTACAGCCTTGTGACCCGATTGTCCTGATTGCAGGTGATATGGAACCAGGTGCACGAATTGACAAACGTCGGGTCCCAGCTCTGGAGCACGTTGTCGGGATCCGACAGGCTCCGCCGCAGCGTGTAGAGAGCATCCCCTCGGAGTTCGCCAAAGCCAACGACGACAGCAGCAGAGCTAGGGATCGAGAGCCTGAGATGGATGGAAGACGACCATGAATCTAAGAACGAGGGGTTAGAGAGAGCTAGGGCTAGGGTATCTCTGGGATTTTTTCGTGGGCGAATTCTAGGGTTTTTGAGAAGTTTAGAGACAGGAAGAGGAATTGCAGAGAGAGATTGGGTTTTGAAGGGGTATTTACAGAAACAGGAGAAATGCAAAATGAGTGGAAGACGAGGAGAGAATTTGTGGTGGGAATTGCAGAGGAAAGCGGACACCAGGACAAACCTCGAGACGGACGGTCCTGTGCCAGCCAGGTTGGCACAGCAGTAGAGGTGGGCATCGAGCCGAGTCGAGTCGAGGTGGCCCCAGCTCGGCTTGGTTTGTCCATCATGTACTCGAGCTCGCTTAAGCTCAACATCGAAGCTTAGCTTCTTTGTCAAAGTTGTCGAGCCAAGTTCTAATCAAGTTAGTGGTTAGAGTTGAGATAAATTTACCTGGAGTCGAGCTTAAGCTTGTTGGATGTTTATTTTTTTTATTTTTTTTATTTTTAAACTTAAAATTTATTTTAATATAATATATATTATAATAAATATATATATAATATTTAATATATTTATTAATCAAGTCGAGTCGAGCTCAAGTTCGAACTTTAAGTCGAGTCAAGTTCGAGTGAGTTGAGTTGAAATGCCCCTTGGTTAAACTTAGCTTGAACTCAACTCAAGCTTCAAATAATTAGCTTGGCTCAACTTAAATCAATCATTCAAGCCGAGTCAATTTGAGTTGACTCGAGCCGAGTCGAGCGAGTTTTTCGAGCTAGCTTGACTCGTGAACAGCCCTAGCCAGCCAAGGTGTGCACGAACCGAGCTAACTCGCTCGACTTGATTCGAAGCCAAGTTCGAGCTGGACCCAGCAACATTACTATACCGTTTCTGGACCATTGAATACCACACAGCAACAGTACACCTAATGCCTATATAAATTAGACCATTTCAGTTCGATTTCATCATCTCAATACACCATCTCTCCCATCAAATTAAATACGAGTCATATCTCCATCATAGAATACTATGATCATCTCTACTGTCTAAGTCTGCCAGAAAAGATCTACTACGTTAAAACTATTCTATAGTGGACTTATCGTGATTGTTGCACGCTAGATCCAGAGAAGGCTTGCCTTATCCTAGAAGCAATTTACCTATAACCCATTAACATTTAATAAGGGGGCGAATCACACTTTAAGGACAGCGAATTTTATACGTGATTCAGCCTAGTTAAATTATTTTTTCGATTTATTTTTATATTTTTGGTGTATCCAAACTCAAATTCGTAACAATCTTAAAGCGTGATTATCATGGACACCGAAGGTGTTGCATTAGTCAAACTGATGAACCAAAATCTAATCCAATTGGACCGATTAGACGGTTCAAATTTCACTAGATGGTAGGACGAATTGAAATTTCTGCTGACCGCTCTAAAGATTTTCTACATCCTGGACCCAACTCTTCAGCCTCTGCCTGAAGCAAAGGACACTGATACTCAAGAACAGGTTGCTGCCAGAATCAAGTGACAAGAAAATGAACTGCTGTGTCGTGGCCACATCTTCAATGCTCTCTCTGATCGATTGTATGATTTCTACACGAGGACACATCAGCGAAAGAAATTTGGAGCGCACTAGAATACAAATACAAGGTTGAAGAAGAATGTACACAAAAATTCCTTATTGTCAGGTATTTTGACTTCAAATGGTAGACAATCTACTATTGCTTGCCTAAATCTAAGAATTACAACTTATTGTAAACAAAATAAAAGCCATAAAAATTGATCTTCCTAAATCATTTTAAGTCGGAGCTATAATCGCAAAATTGCCTCCGAACTGGAAAGACTACGGGAAGAAACTACTGTATAAATCTGAAGAATTCACCCTGGAACAAATCCAAAAGCATCTTCATATTGAAGAAGAATCTCTTAACCGAGACAAAAAGGATGACGCTAATGGTGCATCCTCATCCAAGGTGAATGCAGTAGAACGGTCATCCCTAAATAATGTATATGAAAAAGCTGATTCCCTTAAACCTCACAAAGATCAAGGAAAATTCAAAAAAACCTAAAAGAAGAAAAACGGCAAACCTAAGGGAGCTTGCTATGTCTGCAGCAAGACCGAGCATTTCGCTCGAGTCTGTAGGGACCGAAAAAAGCCTAATAAAGACGTTAATGCAGCAGACAATGAAATCGTAGCCATGGTCACAGAAGTAAACCTAGTTCAAGAGAAAATTATTGGTTGGTGGTATGATACAGGTGCCACAATCCATGTATGCAATGATCGATCTGCCTTCAAAACCTATGAAAATGAAACTAATGGTCAAGAGGTTTAAATGGAAAATGAAAGACGGTCGAAAGTTGTAGGTAAAGGAACCGTGGAATTACTCTTTACCTCTGGAAAGAATGTAATCCTGATCAATGTACTGCATATCCCAGACATAAGGAGGAATCTTGTCTCAGGGGATCTCTTAAGCAAGCCTGGGATTAAGGTTGTGTTTGAATCAGGCAAGCTGATCTTGTCTAAGAATGGAAACTTTGTGAGAAAGGGTTATGCTTGTAATGGGATGATCAAACTTTCTTTAAATGAAAAGAATTCTTCTATTTATATGATTGAGTCTGTGACGCTATGGCATGGTAGACTAGCCCATATTGACTATAGTACCATAAAACTCATGGGTAAGAATGGCCCAATATTATACAATGATAGTGACAAAGATAAATGTGAAATATGCATGCAGTCTAAAATAAACAAGAAACCATTCCCTAGCGTTGACAGATCATCTTAAATATTAGACCTAGTGCATACTGATATATGTGAACTAAATGACATTCTTACCCGTAAAGGTAAAAGGTACTTTATAACGTTTATAGATGATTGTTCAAGATATGTATATGTATATCTGTTAAAATCGAAAGATAAAACATTTAATGCATTCAAGATATATAAATCCAAAGTAGAAAATCAATTAGTTAAAAATATTAAAATCTTTCGTAGTGACCGAGAAGGAGAATATTTCTCTAATGAATTTTTTAATTACTATGAAGAACACGGCATAATACATCAGTGCACAACACCTTATACACCACAACAAAATGGTGTAGCAGAGAGAAAAAATAGGACATTAGTAGAGATGGTCAACTCAATGTTAATACAAGCACAATTGTCATTAAACCTATGGAGAGAAGCACTGTTAGCTGCATGTCATGTTTTAAACCGAATTTCATTTAAGAAAATCAAGACCTCTTCATACAAAATATAGAAAGGAAGAAAACCAAATATACTGCAAAACACCAGAATCTAAAAGAACTAAGTTAGAACCAATAGTTATCAAGTGCGTCCTTATAAGATATGCACAACATAGTAAGTCCTATAGACTTATAGACTTAGACACCAAAGTAATCATAGAATCTAGAGATGTAGAGTTCTTTGAGAATTTTGTATTCATGAAGAAAATGAATGTTGAGATTCAATTTCCTAATGAAACTATAATAGAAACACAAATAGAAAAGAAAACTCTTAGTGAACCTTGTAGGAGTCAAAGAGCAAGAGTAGAAAAGAGTCTTGATCTTGATCAAATAAACTCTCAGCGACTCTCTTTTCATCTAGTAAGAGTGATAGAAAGAAAGTGATTAGAAAAATACATATGGCTTTAAATATAGAAGATGAACCTAAAACCTTTAGTGAAGCTATGACTTCAAGAGACTCCGCTTTTTTGAAAGAAGTCATTAATGATGAAATGGATTCCATAATGTCTGACCAAACATGGGAATTGGTATATCTATCTTCAAGTTCTAAACCAATAGGTTGTAAGTGGGTATTTAAGAAAAAATATCACACAAATGGTACAATTCAAACCTTTAAGGCAAGATTAGTTGTTAAGGGTTTCAGACAAAAAGAATGAATAGATTATTTTGATACTTATTCACCAGTAGATCGAATAACATCGATTAGGATCTTATTCGTTCCAGCATCCATACATCATCTTCATATCCATCAAATGGACGTGAAGATAACATTCCTAAATCGTGATCTCGATGAGGCAGTTTATATGGAGCAACCAAAAGGGTTTGTACTACCAGGAAATGAAAGAAAAGTGTGCAAACTTGTTAAGTCTTTATATGGATTAAAGCAAGCACCAAAATAGTGGCATGATAAATTTGATTATAAAGTTCTGTCTTATGGTTTTGAACATAATATTGTTGATAAATGAATATATTAAAAAATGTGTGATGATTATATTATAATCATATGCTTGTATGTAAATGATATGTTAATAATCAATAATAAAATGAATGGTGTAATTGAAACCAAAAACTTTATCTCTTCAGTTTTCAAAATGAAGGATCTTGGAGAAGTGGATAGAATATTAGGTATCAAAATTAAAAAAACATAGTGAAAATTTCGCATTATGTTAGTCTCATTATATTGAAAAAATAATAAACAAGTTTAATCACTTAAAAATTAAAGAGGCAAAGACCTCGTTTGATCCAAGTATCAAGTTAAAAGAAAACAGTGAAAGAGCAGTTACACAACTAGAGTATGCTAATGTTATAGGCAGTCTTATGTATGCAATGCAATGCACAAGATCGGATATAGCATATGTTGTGAGTAAACTAAGTAGGTTTACGAGTTATCTAGGTGTTGAACACTGAAAAGCAATAAGTAGAGTTCTAGGTTATCTTAAAGAAACCAAAGAACTAGGACTATTTTACTCAGAATTTTCAGCAGTGTTGGAAGGATATACCGATGCAAGTTAGATATCTAGTGCAAGGGACAACAAGTCCATTATAGGGTGAATATTCACTCTAGGAGGTATATCTGTATCTTGGGGATCCAAAAAATAAACTTGCATACCGCACTTAACTATGGAATCTGAGTTCATAACTTTAGCTGTTATAGGCAAAGAGGCTAAGTGGTTAAGGGATCTTCTATTAGAAATCTCATTCTATACGAAGCCTATACCGGCTGTTTCACTTCATTATGATAGTAAATCCACTCTAACGAGAGCCTATAGCGGTACCTATAATGGGAAGTCTAGACATATAAGTTTGAGACATGACTATATAAGCCAATTGATTCAATATGGAATCATTGCGATCTCATATGTAAAGTCAAGTAGTAACTTGACTGATCCTTTTACTAAAACTCTAACGAGAGATGTAGTAAGGACAACATGTAGAGGGATGAGGTTGAAACTCTTTACTTAAAATTTCACCAGTAAAAGAAACTTAACCCTAAATTAGAAAATCTAAATATTATATTTAATGGGTAACAACAATTAACTGATAAGTGAAAAGTTTCAGCACTAAATAAATTAATAACATCATACACGATGATAGTGTTGGCCGTTATAAAAGCGGAATGAGTATTAAAACTCTTAATGAAGTCCAGTCAAACAGGACAAGTGTTGTAACGGAAACACTGGAAGAATTTTACCTATGTGAACGTAGAAGTGGTGCTGCTTCTCATAAGAGTTAGAGTTATCTTAGGATCGTTTATGAAACAGGATAAGTACATAGCCAATAAAAGTGCTAAGTGAGATTATGAAGGAACATCTAACGCAAAAGCTATTATGTATGTAGTATTTTCAGTTATATCATATAGGAATAATTGATTCAATGCTACAACAATCAGAAATTTCGAAATAATTTTAAAATACTTACACTAAGGAAAGATTTAAATCGCAAGATATTTTTCTTGATGCATAATAACTGTTAGTATTCTAGCAGATTTTTCATTGTTTTAAAAAACCCAGCGGAGGATTGTTGAAAATCAGTGATTTTTTCAAAATAATAAAAATGAAAATTTAAAATTTTCAAAATTTTTGGATTTTTCCACCAAAATGCTTTTTGAAATTTTTTGAATTAGAAAGTGCGGTGTGTGCTCTGTCCCACATCGGAAATAGTTAAAATCTTTTTGTGATTTATATGAAATGTTGTGAAGAGTATTCTTACTTGGAGCTTTTGGAGGAGGTGATACACGGGCCACACACTAGAACACATGCACGCATGCGCGCGCGCTCGCCCTCGGGCTTGGGCTTAGGCACGGGCGAGGGCAGTGAGGCAGTGTGGTAGTGTGGCTGTAGTGGCGCTAGATGATGCAATTTGCACTTCGCACATGTCGAAGAGTGGTCGCTCCCTGACGACCTTACGCGAACTGGTACGATCGCAGTACGATGGGTCTGGTCAAAGCCTTAGGGCGGTGTGGATCTGAAATGAGCCTGAGTTTTTATAGGTAACTGAGAACGGTTGGATCTTAAATCCGAAACGTCCATCCGTTTCTAACAATGGATAGCTACCTTAAAAGCCATAACGGTCCGAAAACGGACGGGCCAAGATGATCAGGATGATCCAACGGACAAAATTTTTGATCTAACGATCAGAAATGTTTGAGATTAATGGACAATGGTTAGAAATATTTTTCAAACGTTCTGGACCAGTAAATACCACATGGCAACAGTACTATACCTGATGCCTATATAAACTGGCCCATTCTAGTTTGATGAGTACTTGATTTAATTATGGTTATATAATTATTTCCTTTGGTTGGCGATTGAATGGAATTTTCTTTTACATTGTGCGGATCTTGAAATAAATGTAGATTAAGTTCTATAATGATTTATGATTGAATCATTTCACACCCATAACTCGGGATAAAGTCATCATACTCGGGTGCTGAATTTTGAAGCGTGACAATTGGTCCCTAAATAGCCTACAAAAAATTGCCCAAAGTGTTCAAAGGGCATACATCTCCTCGGCTCTTCATCGTATAAAGTGCAACCCTAAATAGCTTATAAAAAATTGCCACAAAGTTAAGAGGAAGCCATGACTTCTTAGTTTCAGCTCAGATTGACCTGATATTGGTCGTTAGAAAACAAATGTAGATGACCTTTGTACTCTTGGAATAATATCGTAAGTCATCCACTGGAAATCATTAGCTTCAAACTTGTCTTGCTTGAATACATAATGAGGTGCTTAGGTAACATTTGGGATTGCATGGTTTTGGAGATTCGGCCTGCATCTGGCTTATTGTCAAAAGACGAAAAAGAATTAAATGGGTTAGGTTGTCATCACGCTGTGATGAAGAGTACGAATAAGAACACGATGTGTGGAAAGGAGGCATTTGAGAAGTACTTGGGTGAGAAAAGTGCAACCTACACTCAATTCAATTGAATGTAAAGATCCCAACTAACAATGTAAAGAGCGCAAATAGAAATCGGTTCGATCATACTCGGAAAAGCGCGCATGGAAATCTGTTCAATCATCCTTGGATGAGTGTGACTGGCAATCGGTCACTTCAACCATTAGGAGCGCGAATTATGTTAGTCTAAAATACCCCATCAGGAGGTCATTTTCTAGATTGATATTCAGATTCTCAAGAGGAGAATCATTCTTTGGAGACGAGCTTGTATCCATCACCCCTTATAAATGCAGACAATGCACTTTCGTCATATCACATTGGCCACATTAACGTCAATGCCTCTCGTACTTGAAGGTCGCGATGTATGAGGAAGAAGTTTACATAGAGGCCCGGCGAATGATTCACACTCTCTACAAACCAGTCCTTGTACTTTTTTAACATTATAAGTGCAATCGACATGGAGTCATACTACCACACTCTCATCCTAAAACCTCTCCCAACCTACACTCATTTTGGACATCATGACTACGCTCTTCCAATTAAGAAAAGTTATTCATAACAACACTCACTCCAATGTTAAGGACTAGCATCCATGTGCCCTTGCTCTCATCCTGATAGAGGGCACCCGAGGACTTTGTCTTGAACTTTGGCATTGTTTCGCTTTCACCCATTCTGTTGACAGGCTATAAACACAGTTCTGCATCCTTCGTGTGGAATGAATGCCTAAGTGCTGCCAGCACTCTTCCTCATGCAGTGCCCTTAAGTACTACAAGTAACACTCCTCTGTGAACTACATGACACGCTCTATAAAAGGATTCAACCCATACACGTGCATTGGATTTGAACCATTGCTAAATATATCTTAACCATTCATTTATTCTTTGCACATGTGACCCATTTAGAGGTCCACTTAATAAGTGACCATTTTCTGTGCACCACAAAATAAGTTAATGCATGCAGAATTGTTAAAACCCCTCAATATACATTGATACACCATCCTTTAACAGATTGAGCTTTTAGAGAAATTGATTGTTTGACATGGTATCAGAGTGGAAGGTGTTCAAATCCCGAGAGTTTTAGACCAGCATGAAAATTAGTCCCCAGGGGATCTATCGTACACTCAGTTCGGGCTGTTGATAATGCGACCGCCACTACCATCTTACACTACCCGGACGCCCTCACTTCCTCACCCATCAAACTCACTGCCCCACCTCCACAAAATGCCACCCTCACTTTAATACTTCTCTCGTAGCTTGAATTCAAAGGCATTACCCGCCAAGGTCCCAATGTGATCTTTGTGATGCCCACCACCGTGCTCCTCCAAGCACATTATTTCAATGTAAGCGGCATGTTCACCGGAGATTTCCCCAGCAATCCTCCTATCAAGTTCAATTACAACATGCAGACCATAAATGGGACTCGGCTTTATAGGCTTGCCTATAATTCTACAGTGCAAGTCGTCTTCCAGGACACCAGTTTCATTGCACCAGAGAAGCATCCCATCCATCTCCATGGTTTCAATTTCTTTGCCATTGGAAGAGGATTGGGGAATTTCAATCCCAAGACCAACCAGCCTCGCCAATTTCAATCTTGTTGGCCCTGTTGAGAGGATGGACAGCCATAAGATTCAGAGGTGACAACCCAGGTAAACCTACTATTTACAAAAATAAA
Organism: Magnolia kwangsiensis; assembly: GCA_037074715.1. Classification (NCBI taxonomy): domain Eukaryota; kingdom Viridiplantae; phylum Streptophyta; class Magnoliopsida; order Magnoliales; family Magnoliaceae; genus Magnolia; species Magnolia kwangsiensis. The sequence continues at coordinate 132,795,420 of CM073574.1, forward strand.
CCGCTTAAAATTTTTGGTGCCACCAAAAAAAAAAAAATTAATAAAAATTGACCATGAGTCTGAATAGTGGGGCCCATTAGATGTTCCCATCATATCAATAGCTTGATCAGCAAAACATGGTCCACATATGGTCATTGGCCACCTACAATTCCTCTAAATAAGGTGGTCTAACCTTTCGAATTTAATCTAATGACCATATGTGGCCAATCATTTTTGCAAATGATCTGGTTGTGGGGGTTTTGATCTTTCTACAGAGGGCCCCAGAATTTGGACGGTTTAATTTAGTGAACCTTCATCTTTTCATACTGAGAAGATTGTCTTAACGAAGCTCCCTTATTGCTTCTTATCATTTGTTTATACAGATGTTTGGTTCTTGCATTGTCATTTGTAAATACACAGCACACGGGGGCTCAAGAAGTCATTTTGGGGCACAATGGTAAGAGCCACAACCAATCGCCTTTACCGCCTCAAAACCACCTTCCCTCTTGTTAGGCTACCCAAAATGCCCCATAATCATACAATGCCAAGATTTTAAAGAAAATCAAGATGGATAGAAGGATCACAAGTTTTGGTTTTTGTAATTCACATTTCATTTTTCAGTTACGTCGATATATTAAGTAATCAAGTTACGAATGATGTTCGTGGTAACTGATTGACCATTTTGATATTGATTTTGAATGGAAAAAAGATTCATGTAATCACGTGATTTGACATATTTGTGCATTGGAGGTGAATAGGATGTTATGTACAGAGGGTGTGGGATAAAAACCATTACTATCTCACAACTGGAAGCGATGTTCATCTGGGTCAGTTCAACTTGACTCTTCATTCATTTGAAAAGAACTCCCCTCTCGGTAAGTGAAGCTCCCTCCGCCCACCACCCTTCAGTCAACTCAAACAAGTCATACTTACCTCCTAGCCCTAAAACGAAGGGGATGAGCATGAGATGAAGTGAGTGAGCAATCCAATGTCAAGAACCAGAGAGAAGGGCTTCTTGGTGAGGAGAAGCCTAGAAGCCCATGCAGGATTGAATCCTTTTCCCTCTAGGCAGCAAGTTGTTCACATATCCCACATTTGAGAGTCATTGCGCATGTACACACCAGAATGGGTTGATAGGATTATAAATTTAGAATATTTGTAATAATAAAGAAGATCAGATAATTACAATGATATATGTATTATAAATTATGAGATTTAACAATAAAGCACCATGTAGCATCATGGTAGAAGGCTTCGAATCGATTCAATCTTTGTTCATTCCAGTTGAAGAAAGAAAGCTCCCAAAGAATCATCACTTCATTGCAATAAGGTTTAGACTATCAGTTTCACATTTGTGAGTCTTCTAGAGTACGCGTCAGTCCCAAAACCAAGTTTCCTAAAGATTCAGCTCAAGATTTGCCAAATTGAGTAGACTCAGCAGAATTCTGAGTCAAGTCAGAGAGTTTTCGAACTAAATCCTCCACTGTACAAGGACATAACCATCCAATAAGCATCCTATCATACTTACATCAAATTTCAAAGATTTCGTTAGTTAAGATTGACACAAATTTGCTCCTCCATTAGTAAGAATTACAAATGACAATGTCCTCAAAGATCTTGCGTTGGACCCTGTAATCTTGTGGTTCTCCTTTATGAAGAGTTACAAATCAAATGATGAGAATTACATATTACATTGTCCTTCAGCATCACTCACAACCTCTAAAACGATGCATGCAGCTTTGAGAGAATGCATCTTTGGATGTCAAACACCAATATAGTGCCCCATGCCAAGATCTCATGCAACCACAAGAGGTGAACCACTAAAAGACCTAATTGTTGGATATCCATCAAGTTTACTAAAGCACTTTAATGGTGAAATCAAAAGATGTAAACATTCGAGAGACTTGTTGAAGACATGAGTACTGATCAACTTTACAACACTTGATCGACAGTTCAATTGACGAGATCTAACCACAACTAAGTCCTAACAAAACTAGTTTATCTCATGTTGGCTTTTTAGTGCACACATCTAATAGATATGAAATCTGTCCAAATGAGAAAGTTGAATTTACATCAAGTGATCTTCAATTCACACTGTAACCATGTTTTTGTATGCTACAATTGCATTGTGAAACTTGCTATCTATAATGGCACAATTCACTTCAATTAACCATGCATGATAGAGAGATGGCACCTAAAATCTAGTTTGAAAATCCATCATAACCCCAACTATGGAGATTGACTGAGAGGACAGTCATTATCATGATTCCCTTGAATGAAAAGCAATCTGGAGTGTAGAGAATTCTCTGGATATTTGTTTGGGGCAAAAATGGTGGAACAAGATGATCTTACTATCCGGATTTGGAAATCTCCACCACCCGAAGAAAACTGTTCACTTATAGGCAACGTACCACAACCTGCAGTACCTTCCATCTTTCCCCCAATCATGCAAATCCATAAAGATCACCTGGCACCAAAATCGGGCCACTCGACTCTTTAGGTGAGCTGCACCATTGGAATCAGTGGACAACCTACAATCTGACTCAACATATAGGATTGGCCCACCTAGTGAATGGATCAACATGATAAGAAGTGTGATCGTCATGGTATAACCTACCATTTGATACCGATATCCTGCATAAAGCGGCATTTTTGAAGGACAAATGGTCTGATACCACAAGTTATGCCTGTAGGTGATCAGTTCTACTCACTGGTGGTATGGGTACATCTAAACCTTCATATTTCGATGGCCATGCACACTGTATGAAGGATTAACATATCGTCCGAAATCCAACACGTGATGATATCATCCATGAACAATAGAACTGTATTAGCCCAAAACAGGGTGATGTTGGGTCCAAGAGTTTTCAACTAAACTACATTAAGGCATCAACCAGCCTACTTTTTCTTTTCTTTTTTTAAGTTTTAATGTTTATGTATTTTTATCTATCCTTGTTCTAAGAGATCTCTATAAAGGGATGTTATTGTCTGGTCAATACGCCCCTGAAATATCTGGGTACCAAAGTCCACTACATTTCAGTTAACATATATGCTATTGTCTCATCCAATTCTCGATCTGAGAATGTGTACAGTTTGTTTTCTTTATAAAGTTTGTAGGATTGAAATTGTTTCTATGATGAGCCCCACTGTAGATGGCCCAAGCATTAGACAGCTAAGAGACCAAGAACAACTGTTGTACGGATTCTACAGAATAAGAGGCAAAGATTCAATGGCTACGGTCCTCCAATCTGCTTGATTTTCTGGCAAATGCATGTGGGGGACATGACATCGACAGTTTGATCACTGTGGGCCCTGCATGTACAAACTAAAAGAGCAAACTTGAGACACTCCCAGGTCGAGCATTGTATCATACCTCTTTTAGCACCATGTGGGAGATCCCTTTTCATATTGCCACAATTCTAATATCTTCATTCTTTAGCCTGAATTGTGAGATTTCAATCTAACAAATTGTTATAACGCAGAAATCGGCACAAAACTTGAATGAAACAAGCAAACTACATTTTGAAGCAGTAGAAATTGCCGACAATTGCAAAAGGCTCTGCACCAGGTTATGCCATCAAATTAGCTTGAACTTACTTCCCCATGTGAGTTAAGATCCTACTGATCAAAGCCTCCTTCTTACCAGCAACAGGGAGATTGTGTGCTGACAGATAGTACTTTAACTCGACCACAGTTAAATCTTTCAACTGCAGAACACAAATCCAAACAGAAAAGTTTAGTCGGGCAATTCAATTAGTGGAAATGCACACACCGAAACATCCCCTATTGAATCTGCTTCATTTATGTTCGGTGATCAGGACCATTGATTTGGAGGGCCACCATTTGGATGGGCCATATTCCAAAAGCCAAGAGGATTGGACTGGCCAGAAAAAGGGGTGACTTATGAAAGAGCACAATAGTCGACATCCAATGAGAGAAGTTGCAACCGCTGGATGGTCAGAGTAGTCCAACAGCTGCAACTTATAGGCTCTCAACCATACACACCATGGCCCACTAGATCAAAAGCCCTGATCGCAATACATGTTTTACATGTGTACAATGTGGGTGACATTGCATGGAAATTCTGTGATGCGCATGTCATTCTATCATTCATCATTCTGCTGTTCACCTTCCCATTGTCTGCAAGCTCTGCCCAGTTGTAATTTGCACTCTCCTTAATAGCTGTTTCAGCTATTGCTTTTCTCTTTCTGGAAGCCTCTGAAGATTTTTCTGCAGATTCAGCTTCCTCCTGGTCATGGTTTTCTCCATAGACAGCAACCTTAAAGTCTTCTAGTGCATTGACAATTCCTGGTCTGTGATAGATCCATAAAAGGAGAATATATATAAATGAAGATATCTTAAAGATAGCTGTAGAAATGGAAACAAAGGGCAGGAAAGCAATGTAGGGTGCAACATCTGGAGCTGGAATGCTAGACATAGGAGTAAGTGCTGGATGTGATTTACAGGTTACCTAGCCAAGCCTTCTTCATCAGGTGCAGTTTCATCTTTGGTGTCTGGCATCTCATCTTCACCTAGAGCCAAGGCCTGCAATACTGCGTAGTGCCTCTGCAAGGCTGCAAGAAATTACTGTAAGAAATCAGCAAAATTATGTCGAAGGAAAACTACAAAACTGATAACACATGGAACCTAAAGACAGCCCAAGTTTGGAAGGTTTTCTTTTGCTCACTTTCTTTAATGGTAAGATCAACAATGGGAATTCCTGGTCTGCGATATAAAACACATCCATTGTTCCTCATTCATTCCCTTACCATGTCAATCCCTCGAGCTGTAATTCAGACTTTTCTGGGAATTGACACCTTTCTTGCTCCACCCTTTCCAGCTCTAGAGTTGATGCCCTTTGTTTCCCTTCCCTCTACTCTAAAGCATGTTGGGGCATCATCTCTGAGGCTGGCAGGGATGATACGACTGTCTTGCCACCCTGTATCTTAGATTAACCATATCATGTGGTGTTAATGTTCCAGGTGCTATTATCAAGGTTCCAGACTCTGAAATGCAGAAAATCATCACTCGCCCCTCTAAATCCCCCAGGAAGAAGTGTATTACGGCTCACGCAATTGAAGGTTTAATGCATCGAATCCAGGCCATAGTTATTACTAGCTCCTCTCAAAGGAAGGCCATAGAAAAGCTCGTGCATATCCCCCATGTTGGGCTTGATGCACAACCACCTTGGCAGATACTGTTATCCTCACCTAGCGACTCCTTGTGTCTTTTCTCTTGCCTGCGGTTGTTCTTTGTTATCCTCCCTACCCGGGGGTGTGGGTGGCTTCTGTCCTTAGCCCTGGGTGTGCATGGTTTTCTTCCTTTTTTGTTTTCCTCCTAGCCCAGGATGTGGGCGTTTTCCTTCTTGGCCCGGGATGTGGGCTTTTCTTCCCTTGGCCCAGGGTGTGGGCCTTTATTTTCTTCCTTTCTCCTCTTGTTCGCTCTTTTTTTTCTTGCTTTTAAAGGGCCTTGGCCCATGTTGTATGCTTTGTATTCTTTTGGCTCATGAGCCCTAGGTAATAAAAGGGTATTCATGTTTGTCTTCCAAGAAAAAATAATAATTGCCACATCATATTACCTACCACTGACATACGAAGGTGAAGAATGGAACCCAAAGATGAGATGAAGATGTACCTAATTTAGTTATTTCCCTTGTAGTCATCCAACAAATAGATGCTTTCCAGGAACCTATCTACTAAGAAAAGTGTCTGGGAGAGAATACATCATCCAACTTCAACGGTAAGAGCCTTAGGGGCCATTTGGCACCATGAATTTGGGGGGATTTCAAATCCCCTAATATGTTTGGCACCATAAAGTAACTGGGGGTTTCAAATCCAAGGTGGAAGCTTGGATTACATCTAAAATCCTTCCAAGAGTTGCATGTGTAACATGTGTGTCACTAGGCTACTAATCTATTGGGCACATGGCCACTGATGATGTCCCAAAACAATCAAATTATCAACTGCATCACTATAATTACTTTAATACGATAATCTGTGTCGTCCAAACATTGTCCATGTAAATCAACGGTTAAAAATCGTTGGTTAGTCACTTGGATCGGATGTGATCTTGTGCTTGTGGCCCATCCGAGACTTGGAATTTCATCATTTTCGGGCAAAGTATATAATTCAACGGTCTTATTACAACCATTGTGTCAAACATACATACAGACACTAATTAGAGATATTAAAGTTGATTTAGTAATTAAATTCAAACCCTTGTAAATACACCATGCATAGCTACATTTGGATTACAAGGGATTCTGAATCCAGGGTGCCAAACATGCCCTTAGTGAAAATATTTGCAAGACCATGTACATTTAAGCCAAATAGTCCAAAGAGCCCAATCGTGGGACCATTTAACATTTAACACTCCCCCTCAAGCTAGAATATACATATCATACATGTCCAACTTGGACATAAGCTTTTTAACTGAGATTTCCCTAGTGCTTTGCTAAACAATCTGCAATATGATCATGGGACGAAATATATGGAGTGAAATTTTTTTCCCGAAAATCTTATTCCGAATGAAGTGGTAGTTGATCTATATGTGCTTTGTTCGATCATGGTACATTGGATTGTTTGCAATATGCATAGCAACTTGATGTTACAGTGTAAAAGCATTAGAACTTGAACCAGAAATCTCAATTCTTCTAGAAGTGATTTCAACCAAACGAGTTCACAAGTTGTGTGTGCTATAGATCCATATTCTGCTTCTTGGCAACAACATTATGCTTCTTGGCCTTCCAAGTTAATGTACTATGGGAATTAGACTTGGACTCAAGCTGAATTACTTGTTGGAAAATATACATTTGGGTGTCGATATGTGTATATAGTGAAGTGCAAACCCAATGGTTCAGGGACAGTGTAAGTGATTCAAGGTTCAATCCCCGATACTGTTATATTTTTTTTAAAAAATACTCAATCTGATATGATTTTTCCAATAAGTATGGTAGTCAGTTTATACAAGCTCATCATGTTTCCTCACACAGAAGCCATATTTTGTATACTCAGGTACTTGAAGGGAGCTCTAGGCCGTAGTATTATAATCTATATGTGTGATAGTTATCTTCAAGTAGAAGAATATTCAGATGCATACTAGATTGATTCTCCATCTGACAAGCAATCTACCATAAGCTATTGAACCTCTATGGGAAGTAACTTGGTAACATGGAGAAGTAAGAAGCAAAGTGTGGTAGCCCGTTCAAGCGTAGAGGTAGAGTACAAGGCAATGGCTCATGCTACATGTGAACTTGTTGGATTAAAGACGTTAATGTGTAGCATGTGAACTTGTTGGATTAAAGACGTTAATGTGTGAGTTAAGGTTTATGATTAATTTACCCACGAGGCTATATTGTAAATTGTAATAATCAAGCTGCCTCTCATATTGCTAACAATCCAGTTTTTCACAAGAGAGCTAGGCACATCAAAGTTGATCGTCGCTTCATCGGAGAGAGTTACAAATAAGGAAATTTGCATACCATTCTCAAGATCAGTTAGAGGATGCGTTCACTAATGCTCTTGGTCGTACTCATTTAAATCGTTTCTTTGTCAAGTTGGGGGGATTCATGATATATATGTTCTAGCTTGAGTGGGAGTGTTGGTGGACTGTGATGATCTCACATGTGGTTTCCCATTATTATTGGGCTGAAATATGTGTTAAAATAGAGTATAGGCCAATGGGCTTTGCTTATGTAATAACTTAAATATAGACGGGTATTTTTGTACTTTTTTATTATGAAAACCCTAATAATAAAATTGAGAGACTAGGCCTCTCTCTCTCTCTCTCTCAATCTTATTCAAGAACACTTTGTTTACATAACCTAAAAACCCTTAGGAGTAAGCAACCAAAAAGCTGAAAGCCTATAAAAATTCCGTGATTCATCAATACTTGAATTAGGTGTATTGTCTGTGGAGCTACAATAAGGGGTAGAGCAGCCCATGCAGGTTGCGGTCATTGTCACTAAGGGATTTTGCTCCTTTCTCCTTAATTGGGTCCATCTAGGATTAGATCTCTAAGGGACAAGGATTGGACCAGTACAACCCAAAACCTACCCATGCAAGGATACCCAAAACTAACATGATTATGGGATTCACCAAGAAGATCCTGGTGTCATGTGGTTAAATGGCCATTGGGTTTTTCCACAAGCGCACACACATGTACAGATTTTACTTTTCCCTATGGTTCCATGAAGAGACGACAACAAAATCAGTTGCAAAAGCAAGGAAGCATCTGTTTCAAAATTTTAGCTAGTATAAACAACTATGAGGTGAGAGAGGAGCAGGAAAAGGAGACTAAAGTGCCAGTCAAAGTGGGAGCGGAACCTAGGTAGAAGGCTTGTGCAATTAAGCTTTCCCTATTTTTTGAACAAAACACACGTACTCACAACCAGGATCTATCCTATTGTTTAATATTTCATGTTCAATGTAAAATTTGGAAGAGTATACTTTTGATTTTTGAACTCATTCTTTATTCGAAAACCAAATACCAATTTGGCATTGGCTATCATGTCCACCTAGCAAAATGAGACAAGCTAAGGTGAGACCTCCCATAAAGATGTGTCGTCATTTGGGGTTAGCTTTACAGATCCTGTTTTGCCAAATCTTCCTATCTACACTCACTATCCTCAACAAGTGAACAATCCTTCATATCCCTTCTCACTGCCTTGACCCAAGTCTTTGAGGCCTTCCCTCATCCTTTCTTTCGGCCCTTTTAATTTTACTCAATTCACCTCCTTGTAGGATCAGACTCCAGTCCTAATTGCACATGGCCAAACCATATCAATCTGCTCTCCATAATAGATGTGTGCACATCATAAATAACAACTAATTTGAGTAAGCAAAAACAGCTCTTTTTCACAACCTTTGCATATATTTCATCAAATGAATTTTCAACATAATAAATTTTCTGCCCAATGATAGGTTCAATGCTAGTTTTGTGGAAAAAAACAAACAAACAAAACAAAACAACTAAATAACAAAGAACAACACACTTTTGTGTGGAGAAAGGATGATGAACAACGATTGTAAGAACTGCACTGGTTCTGCTAAGATTATTGGAAATATGCATCTACAATTTAAACAATGAGCCTTGTGTAAAAAAGGCAATGTACCAGGATTTGCAAACTGGCAAACTGAAAAGTCTTTCAGGTCCACACGCTTCAATATAACTGTTGCTTTCTTGATTTGATCATCTGTCGCTCGAACAGTCTCAGCATCAACAGCCATATGAACCTGCTGTCATACCAGGTTACTCATAATTAATTCATCTTTTAGAAGATATACTCAACCCAAATGAAGTCTCTTCTTGCCTCTTCAGGGTGTCTGATGTCATCAGAATATGGAAGGTATATCATGTGCATTCCAGGAGGCTCAACTTGACCACTTGAACTTGTTATCTCATCCTGTGGAAGTTAACTGCAATTAGAAAGTTCCAAAAAGGGGCAAGTAGCTTAAACTTGAAAAGAAAAAGGGCCTATTTGAGTGACAATGAAAGCATTTAGACTCATGTTTGCCCAATAGGTGCAATAGATGTGTAAGAGGCAGTCGGGAGAGTCGGCCTAAGGTTCAGATATACCCCACTACTGTGGTCCACCTGAAGGATGGATGTTTAATGAGGGTATGATTACATGACACAACTCATAGATGTTTTTGATTGCATATGTGCATATTAGTGGTAAAACATTGAATCAATTAATCATTTTTTTTGTGCAAAAGAGTTCAGAGCTATTTTCACAGACAATGTCAGTCGTGTGGGTAGAAATGATAAAATATTATAGACAGATGTCGTCCAAACAGAACCTAAAAGTTCATGCAAACATGAGAAATTTACAATGAATTTTAATTAGAATGACTCTTTCTATTCCACAGTGCGAATACAAATGAAATAGGAACATGGTGTGCTGTAACGGCCATTACAGGGCCATGAAGGCCATTACGTAAATGTAACGGTGGCAACCGTTATACGTAATGGGCTCGTAACAGCTATAACAGCCATTATGAAAAAATGATCCGTAACCTTCGTTACGACCCTTGTAAAGGCCATAACACTCCGTTATGGGGCAGATATAGGTTTTTCAGGGTTTTTTTTCAATAGAGAGAAAGAGAGAGATATTGTAATGACCGCTACGGGGGGCCGTAACAGCCGTAAAGGTAATGGCGATGGCCGTTACGGCCACCGTTACCGTTACGGAATACCTTGAATGGGAACCTCAACAAGTTGCATCCTCAGATGATGGATCAGAATCATCTAGATTGTATGTTGAATGCAAAACAGAATTATCTAACCACAGAATTATTCCAAGTTGCACAAAGGGTGTAGGAGGAGATTCAGATGAGCACAAACTTGGTAGAAGGTTTGTGCAAATCGGGAATGTCTGAGAAACCTTCTTCTAAATCTTTAACAGGAAAAAGCACTATTTCAAGGAATAAAAAACTTTCAGCTATATTGGCCTGCATTGCAATGGCTAGCGACTATAATTTTCAGCTATTACGCATGGTATAAGTAGTGAGCACCAAATTTGTTTTGGTGCTTCAATAATATTCACTCTCAGATTATTTATTAGATGTGCCATGCCTATAATCAAAACTATCTTCCTCAAGCTCTGGTCATTCTCTCAACTCTAACAGATAATCATCCATGACCATATAATAATGACAACAAGGCACAACTTGCGCATCACAATCACTCGATAATGACAACAATATTAATCAGCCACAGCCAACATCAAGGTGAAGAGGGAGTAGTCCATTCTTCAGATATAGATAGGGAGGATACCCTTATCCATATCTAATGACTATATATTTTTGGACTTATATAATCATGTTAACCTGCCTAGATTGTGTGACTTGTAATTTATAATTTACATTTTGTGTGTTTAAAAGTTAAATGCATCTACACTACACTTTGCACTTTGGGGTATAGTAAAACTTGTCCAAATTGTATAATGTACATAAATCCATCTAAATTTATCCTAACTTGCGTTCATTTTCTTATATATGTGTTTTTAATATTTTCCAAAATTTTCCATTTTTTCTGATTTTTTTATTTCCTATTTTTTGTTATTTTTTTGTATTGTTTCAGGCAACTTCTCCCATATCAGATGAGTTATATCAGTATCAGCGATACAGCTTGTTCCAATACTGGAACAAGCCGCACTCGAAACCGAGTGACAAATCTATGGCAGAACCTCTGTTCAGTGACTAATGAAAGTTTGAATCCAGGAGGGGTAAGCATTTGTTTCAAATGTTAGCAACTATAGATAGCAAGGAAGCAAAAGTAGAAGCATAATTCAAAGCGGAGATGCACCTAGTTAGAAGGATCATGCGAATAAGGTAAAATATAGTTGTAAACTTCTAATTTTATGTGCAAGCATGCCTCAAGTCTACAAGCATACAAGGTTAAGTAATGTGACCGATGATGGCACAACAAAAGGCAATTAAATATATTAGTTAGTATAACCTAGGAGTAATCTAGGATATTATACAGTCAAAACGACATCGACAACTGAGAACATGGTTCATAATATCAGCCTCAAGTCTACAAGCATACAAGGTTAAGTAATGTGACCAATGACGGCACAACAGCAAACAATTAAATATATTAGTCAGTATAACCTAGGAGTAGTCTAGGATATTATGCAGTCAATACAACATCGACGACCGAGAACATGGTTCATAATATCAGCCTCTGATATATAGTGTATTGGTACCAACCTATACGAACAGACGAGTGAATTGGTCAACCCAAATTGTATTGGCTGATCTGGATGATACATGATGTCAATACTTGTGAGATTACTTGAATACTTCTTTCTCTTTCTTTTTTTCTTTTTGTTGTTTTTGGTGTTACTGATGCAAGACAATTAACCACTTGCTCTAAAAGCTCGAATTGTTAGAGCATGGCGAATTAATCCCTTTATCTCATAGCCCAGGCCCCACATCTCATGGGTTAGGACCTCGGCCGAATCCCCCTCGTGGGCCCCAAATCACATGGGTAGCGCCTCACACGGTCCGCCCACCCCGCTTAAGCCCGGTATGAAATACGCATTAATCACTCCCAGTGAGGAGTCTCGAACACGAGACCTCCTCCGTGGGCCCCGCCCACCCCGAGTGTGCTCATGCATCCCACAAGCGACCCCACTTGAGCCCGGTGTGAAAATGTCCCTGCATTAGTTACACTTGGAGACAGGTGTAAAAGGGATTTTCGTACTATATATTTGATGTGCTTCACTTCCATGAACGAATGCAATACATATATTTATTGGTTTTACTGCATAGTGTAGTTAGTAGTAATAGATGCAGAGTACTTGTTCACTTTTATATACACAATTACAAGGTTTTTTTTTTTTTAGAGAGAGAGAACCGAAATTTATTTTAAAAACCCACAAAAGTGGGGAAGGAATACAAAGCTACACTAATGCAAATGCAAAAAAGAGAGATCAACGACTTCTGCATGAACATAAGGTACCCATTTGGAAACAGCACAGTTCAGTAAATAAATGACCCCACCATAAACAAGTTTGAGACACACACACACACACACACACACACCCACACACACACACACAAGCCATCCAATAAATACAGCCAGTTAAAAAGTAAAAAATCAGCATGCTAGAACAGGCCATGCCACAAACCGCACCACTGCATGTTTAAAACATTCTAGAAAATCAATATGAATACAAAAATAGGCATTCTCCATTTTTCTTATCCATCTGATGTTTTTTTAACTTAAATTCACACTGATTTGGACTAACCGCATGGATACGCGACGACTTTTGGCTGATCAATATGGCTATGGATATCGATATTTTGAACCCTCGTAAAGAGGGTCCTAAATAGCATCTACATGCCTACAATATTTATAGAGTTATAAGGATTTTTAGCAGTTAGTAATCCATTGGTGCAAAAAATAAATAAATAAATACTATGAGTGAAAGTGGAACAGATATAGCATATATGCTACTAGTGTACAAAACTTCAACCAAGCTGGGCATCACCCACCAGACATTAGCTGATCTAAGAATGCCAAACCAAACAATATGGGAGAAGCAATGGATGAATAGATGATCCATGGACTCCTTAGAACTCAAGCACAAAGGAAATGCATTGGGCAAAATGATCTTTCACAAAAATTATCGATAGTTACAATCCTATTTCTCCATGCTAACCGAGTGAACACAGTAACTTTCAAAGGCAAACCATACAAGCAGATATGAGCAATGTGACTCTTGCCGACAGCCAGATTGGAATGGGACAGCACCACACAGAGAGACCACACTGAAAACATTCAGTTCCTGGAGAAACGCCACATGAGCAAGCCCTCCCCTAGAACAGCAGAAATATCCTGCAGCAAGGACATAAGAGATACCAAATCACCAACCTCCAAATCATTTAAATTCCTTCAGCAAGAGGGTAGCCAGACACCCCTATTGCTCTGGGTAGAGAAACAGTTGGCTACTAAGATGCCAGCAGCCAGACAGATTCGCCGAGGAGGGGAAGGAAGATCTAAGGGGAGCATCACCACACCAGACATCCTCCTAGAATCTAACTCTAGACCCCTCCCCAATAGCAAAACCCAGCGCACTTGCCAACAGCGGAGCAACCCCAGCCACCGATTTCCATTGGGAGGAAGCTCTATAAAAGGATGAGTCCCTGGTCCACCAACCTAAGGGGGAGGTACCACTCTTGGAAGCAATTACCCTCCGCCAGAGGCTAGAGTCCACCCCAAATCTCCAAACCTACTTGCCCAAAAGGGCTGAATTTACCACCCCCGACCGCCTTATCCCCACACCTCCTTCAACCACTAGCTCACACACCTCAGCCCAGCTAAGAAGATAAAAACGAGTGTTTTTTACTTTACTGGTTTGGAAGTTTAGTTTTTCTTCATGCCTGTGTTTTGTGTTTGAGCACAGCTTACCTATCGAAGAAAAAAGCTCTCTATGAACAACAAGAACAACCATAGTGCGATCTACCCCCTGAAGGACTTGCTACAAGCTCAAATGCAATTTAAGCTCATGGCTCATGCATCCAGATTTTCCCAATATTTGCAAACATATACATTCATTTTCACCAAATGACAACAAAATCTTACTTGTGCAATCAGGGCAACAATTTGAGGATGAGCTGAGCTACCATAAAATGCAACTGCAAACCTGAAAAAAAAAAAAAAATTTTAAAATTAAAAAATAAATAAAAACAAGAAAAGGGGAAAAAACAAATTTTCTTACTCTGTACCAGCTTCCAAGATTCCTAACAAATGGAGAACGAAAATTAATACTAATCTACGTAGTTCTCACTAGTTCAAATGTTTTTTTTGTTCTTTAGATCTTCAACACACGCGCGCGCGCACACAGAGAGAGCGAGAGAGAAAGAGGGAGAGATATGCGATGTCCAACTGGTTAGACAACTAATTTACTGTCCAACAAATGGATAATTTCCATACTGCCATTTGTATGCCACATTAAACCAATCCAAAAGGTTGTCCCCACTATGTGGATTACCTTGTGGACCATACCGGTGTTCGTTTTATTATATCAGAAAATATCCATTATTTTGTATGTTGTGGCCCATCCAATGAGTGGATCAAGCTGATATTTTTGCTAGGTGATCCTGATGGTCACCCATGAGCATCTCACTCTCATATATATGATTGATGGCATAATATTGACACTTTGACTTATTGCAGTGTCAAATTCTATGGGTCCACCATGATGTCCGCATCAAATCCACCGTGTCCATGAGTTGTGTTGTTCAATGCTAGGCCATGTGGCAAAAAATCATCCAAATCAGAACCTAGATGGGCACACCACAAGAACAGTTGGGAGGGGCTGCCCAACCAATAAAATCTTCTAGATCTTTTTGTGGGCCCACCGTGTTGTGTATGTCATCCAATCCATTCATCATACCTGCCCACTAACATGAAGGGAGACATTGAAACCAAGCCATTCCAAAACTCAGGTGGGCCCACACAGTGAATTTGGATGTTTGAGGCATGATTTTCACTATTTCCTTAGGTGTGGGCCGTGTGGCCCACCAAAGGGTCTTATCATTTTGATGTTTAGGCTCCAGGTCGAATTTGAGTGGCACATTAGTTAGACGTAACAAATGTCATGCACACATCATGGTTGTCCCCAAAGAGAGGTTCACACTACTATAAGTTATAGCAGTGTCAACACTGCATAAGGATATGAATCACTTGAAAAATAAGTTATATATCAATGAAAATATATATATATATATATATATATATATATATATGGAAGGTCCTTAAATTTTTACATCTATCTATATTTATTCATGAATCTGTTATATTTAATATGATCTAAACATTTTTATGTTCATAATAGATCATCAAATGTTTCCCTTAGACTTTTTGCTAGTTCAATGTTTTGATGGGGTAGGCCAATCTAATCTCTTTATTTTGTTAATTTTTTATTCCGATTTTATCTACACACCATATTTACAGGGGGGGTGCGGCGGTTAAGTTCTAAAATGACTGCGAGGAAAGTAGCAAGGCTAACTTAAGATGATGATCTGTGCAATAGATTGGGGGCAAGAGAAGGTAAGGAAGTGTCTTCAAACTCGCAAAAAAAAAAAAAAAAAGGAGAGAGAAGTAGGGACCTAGATCATTTCTGATGCATTGAGAGCGATGACCAAAGGGTATTGGTTAAGGATGATAAAATCAAGAATGGTCAAAGCAACCTCGGGAACTTGATAAATGGCGACCACATTGAGAGCTTAGAGATAGAAAGAATCATAAACTCAAATGGGCCGGAGATCATAAATACTTTCATAGGATTATTATATCTAAAGTGAAAGAATCTTCGACAAAGACGAAGACAAGAAAGGCCCTAGGACTAGATGTAATATCAATAAAGGTTTCGAAGTGCTTGAGAGATATTGGATTGTTTTGGTTGACAAAGTTACTTTTAACAAGATTTTAATATCAAACAAAATGCTACAGGAATGGAGGAAATGTATTGTGGTTGCTATCACTAGAATAAACGAACATACAAAGCTACACTAATAATGGTGGGATATGAGTCACATACTAGGAAACTTTAGGAGAGTGATTGAGCAAACATTAGAACATTAGACAAATAAATTAGAAAATCAGTTCAAATTTATTCCATGAAGGTCAACCATTATAGCCAATTTCCTACTTAGCTGATGGAGAAACGTAGAGAGGGGATAAAGGATCTCACATGGTCTTTATTGACTTAGAGAAAGCATACAATAGGATCCTTAAAGGGATAATCTGGTGGGTGTTGGAAAAGAAAGGATATAATTACATGATTATGGACATGTACATGGGAGTGGTAACAAATTTGAGCACATAATTACACGATTACAGACATGCAGGAGGGAGAGGTAATAAATGTGTGCACCACTAGTGTTGACACAAGTGAGTTTCCAGTTACTGTAGACTTACACCAGGGGCCAGCATGGAGCCCTAACATTTTGATTGGTTATGGACAAGTTAATGGGGCATTCAGAAGAACTTATGGACAAGTTAATGGGGCATTCAGAAGAATAGGTCATGTGGAGTATGTTGTTTGTAGATGACATAGTTTTGATTAACAAGACGAGGGAGGGGGCAAGTACAGAGCTAGAATTATGAAGGGATGCTTTATAAACAAAGATTTTAAAATTAGTCAAACTAAAGTATATGAAATGCTATTTTAGTAACAACAGGATGGAAAAAAAAAAAAAGGAATTAGTTAAGATTTCCAACCAAGAAGTAACATAAAATGGCAATTATTGGTATCTTGAGCGGATAATTCATGAGTAGAGATATTAAGAAGGATGTTGCTCATAGAATTAGAGCTGGGTGGTTGAAGTGGAGGACATAGGATGGACAAGTTCGGTTGATGATGGACCATTCACATTCCTAGGAATGTTATTGCATAATATTAAACAAGTTAAACAGATAATTCCCCTATATGCATAACAAATTATGTCTACAAGTATTTATCTTAAAGTTGCTTCCTATTCAACTGCAAGAGGTACACATGATTTATGAAATACCAACCTTCCAAGACGTAACATTGATCTGTGAAGAGCAATAAAAATGCGAGTACTTCCAACAATTTCCTGCATTATATGAAAATTAGAAAGAACGGTAAGTAGCCATGGAAGGGAAAAAACACATGACTATCAAATAATAACTCAAGATGCAAATGTCCAAAAAATAACACATTTACATCAATAATTGCCAAATCGAACAAGAGAATATCAAAACGACTCTCCAGCAGGCACTCTCAGTGATTGTTCTTGTGCGGAAAACCATCATTAACCAAAAAACAGTAAGCATCACCAAGCATGCCCGTGCCCTTCCAAGCATAGACTTTGATAATTGAGATTATTATCATCTCCAAACATGATCATGGCCAAGGTATTCAATAACAGTAACAATGGCCGTATCGGCCACTGCCGTTACTGTTACAGTATGGGCCACGATGGCCATTATGACACCCATAACAGCCTCTCTTTTTTCTTTTTTCTTTTTTGGGGAAAAAAAAAAAAAAAACATATATCAGCCCTGTAACGGACCATTATGAACCATTTAAGACATAACGATTCCCACTGCACTATTACATAACCGTATTTTAATACCTTGTTCATGGCTTTTGGAGTTAAAAAGGTTCTTAATTGCTTGGTGTACCTTTTAATGGAGTCAACCAACTCCTACCAATTCAGTGAGCATTGTAGATACACAGCACCCTACATGCAAATTAAGTCTAACCACTTCATGATCAATGTCATACTCTCATCTTTATTGTGGAAGCAACAAGGTTTTGTGTATCACATCGGCCGATATATTGGTAACCATAAGAAACTATGGAGTACAAGAAACTACATGGTATGAGCAATGTTGTCATAATTGTTATCGTATTGTAAATTGTAGGAGTTGAATTGTATCGAATTGCAAATCGTATCGTAAAACGTAAGATTTTTTTTATTCTTTTAAAAAATATATAAATTGAAAAAATATAAATAAATCAGATTTTTTTTTTACTCATCAATCTTCCTTTTTGCCATCAATGTACACCAAGTAATACCATGTCATGATAGTGTTAAAGGATTCTAATTCCTTTAATTTTTTGTCTTTCAAGAAATTTCTCTTAAAAAAAATACAAGGGTCCTTTAATAATTTATGTTTTTGATACCTTTTTTGAATGTAGAATCACGGTGGAAAAGCAACCATTGATATTGTAGACCGACGGAAAAAGATTTTTTGATTTCTATACATCATTCCATAATACATATAAGTCGGTGTGATCATAAACATCCATAAAAAGATTATAAGTCATACTCAATTTGGTGTTTTAACCTGTTAAGTAAAAAATCACAAAAAAGCTGCATGATTTAACAGTGAAAAGAATATATATCATTTAATCTCTTATAAAGAACAAATAAAATAATTTACCTTTTTCCAAACATTTCTTAAAGTCACCTCCGATTTAAAAGCATAAAATGAAAGTCAAATGAAGCTTGAAATAGAAGAGAACAAGTATAATTTGAATCGTAAATCAGGATTTGAGTCGTAGACCATAAGATTCAAATCATAGAATTGTAGGATCCATTTAAAAAGGGATTCAAGGTTAGGATTCTAATCGTTTTGCTTAAGATTCGACAAAAATCGTATATTGGAAATCATAAATCGTAGGGCTTTGACAACATTGGGTACCATATGAGTGATATCATCATCTATACATTTGACATATCCCTATATATTGGCACAGGCTCGGTTGTATGGATACAAAGTTTTGATCGATACTCACGCGGTATCAATAGACAATGATAATTGTGATATTCAATTGACAATCAGATAATAATAATAATAATAATCAACAAAACGATTGGCGTGCTTTAACAACTGCACTTTGAGCTGTTTCATCAAAACACGAATTTGGTGGAAAAACCACATGATAAAAACGATTCTGGCAGGAACTCCAAAGGTGAGAAAAGGATGTTTAAATTCCTTTCTTTTCAATTGATTGGTAAGTAAACAAGTATAAACCTTTTTAGCTTGAAGGTGAAAAAAATATAAATTGGGAAAACCCGAACATGAGTGAACCTACAAATATATACACAAGTATGGCTATGGGCAAAGGATATGGGTATGGAGGTGTCCAGCCACAGTCACAGCCATTGTGACTGTGTAACAGTGATAGTTACAGTGTCTGCTCAAAATATCCACCCAAACTGGTGACATTGTTGAGGAGGAGTACTCAAGATCTTAGAGACTAAACAATCTGGTTTCATAACCTCATTAGATGGATACGGTACCGCAGTTATGTGGAGCAAAAGTATCATGCCACTCTGATACAGATAGGGCCAACTACTTTGATTGTAACTCCATGTGGATCTAAGACCAGTGTGTATCTTCAGTTCTTTTTAGTTTCTAGTTCTATTATTTGTGATTTGTTGCTTGTATTCTATGATCTCTAAAAGACATGAACTCATTCTGGATATAGTTGCATCACTTATGGTGGACGGTGCATAACTTTGTCCTCTTAACAATGAAAACCATTATGCATAGTTTTCTGTAAAGTTTGAGTTATAAGCGTATAACCATGTGTCCTTTAACATGTTTCACTGAAAAATCCATATTTTCCTGAAGTTTTCCCATTGATTCCCTCAAATTGAGGTACGTTATACATGTCATATTCCCTGACATTTCCCATCATATTTCCTTATCCCAAAGGTGTGATACAGTGTAATACTGGGGTTCAAGTCATTGTAGCCTTGGCCCGGCCTAGACCATAATTAAGGATATTTTCTAATTTTCATGATATATATAATATAGCTAAGCTATTCAAAAACCCTAACCTCCTTTGTCTTTCTCTTTCCCACCCCAAAACACCTCCTTCCTAAACCCTTCAAACGTTGTCAGACACCACAACCATAGTTTCAAAATCTCCCAATGTGACTTGATATTGTCCAAGTCATACTGGTTTTGGAGGGAACCAGGATGAGTTGGGCCCCAAAATAATGAAATCCCCTGACTCGTCAAACTCGGTCCTTAACAAGACGAGTCAAGAATCAACGCAAGTCAAGGTGAGTTGGGGATGATTCACTTCGAGTTTAAGGCCTCTCTCGTATGCACGTGTGATCTTATGTTAGTTTAAGCACCATTTGAAAATGGCGTTGATTCATCCTCATTGCAACACATTTGACAGTGATTGTCAATTATCCGGACCATCCAAATTGTTGGTACATCATAGATGGAGCATATCTTTAAAATTACACTGATCAAGCAATATTATCCACCCGTTAATGGCAATCAAAAGGATTGTTAAAGTTAAAATAGTGAGCGATCCAAATTCAAAGGGAAAATCAGATGTTTAACATTATCTTCTATGTACCTACACTTGAATTCACCAAATCAATTGCTCGATCCACTAATAGCTGTAGTCACACCAATAGACATACAAATAGGTCTCAACACTCAAATTAAAAAAGATGGTTGAGGTACGAAAAACAGGGCAAATGTTTTAGGATCCATGAAGAACTTTAAAGTTTCAACAAACAAGTTGGCAACCTCAAAAGCTCAAGCGGAATAGACATCATCTACAGTGGACTCCAGTAAAGTTGTGCTGAGCCTACACTTAAGGTTGCACTGTCAACGTCCACCAAAGAAGAAGAAACTTCATCACAAAGGCAGTACAAGCCCAAAGGTTGGGATTTGTTTCCAACTCAAGGACGAATTCTTACAAAGCTACGGAGAATTGAAGCTAGCCCATGGCCCACCACAAGGCCCAACGTATGCTAATTTTGTATGGTTTATTTATAGGTTTATGGCCTAAATATCAAGATTTGCATTTGACTATTTGTGAAAATATGGGGGCTGAAGATATAGGGAGATGTGATCGAATATATACGGGCTAATTTGAAGATGTGATTGGATAATTTGAGGATTATTTCCTACATTTGCTTTTGCTATTATTAGGCTTTTACCATCTTAAGTAGATTAGATTGATAGGAATCATTTATAATGATTTGAGATCAATATCTTGGTTAGGGATAGGTTTTTACCATCTTAGGTAGATTATATTGATTGAAATCATTTATAATGATTTGAAATCAATATCTTAGTTGGGGCACATTCTCATTGAAGATTCATTTAGGATCTATAAGAGGAGTGGTGTAGGAGGTATGCATTCCAAAATTATCTGAGCGTCAGCTTCTTTTGTAAGAGCAGAAATTTGATATCAATAAAATTATTTATCCCTTTCTACTCCGTTATTCTTGTGTATGTACCCTTGTCCATTTCTTAGCGATTCAGGTGTCGAGATCTCATTGACTCGATAACCGGGTTGCACCAAATGTTGTAGAATATTCCCCTAGAAATTTATTCCATAATAAACATGCTTCATATATCTGAATACAGCTCATTCAACCGGGCAATGTTTCTCCCTCAAATATATGGTTGTGCAACTACATACCATGCTTCTTTTGCAGCATGAAGAAACATTAGTCTTTGATTGATCAATGGAGGAATAGAGTGAAGGAGCCATGGCCTCATAATCACGTTCTCCAATCCCACTTCGCACAACCTTCATCTTTGGTGATTCTTTGGTGCAACCACTAATATATTCAACTTCAAGCTAGCACCGATAAACATCTTAGCATTAGAAGACCACTAAAGACAATTTATCTTATCAAACTTCACAATCGTAATTTGAAGTTCTGGAGTAACATGACTACTCCACAAAGAATGCAATCTCAGATAAACACCAGATCCATCAACCTCCCTTCCTCAGCATACATACTATTTGGATCTTGATTGATGGACTAGATCCATACAAGATCATCAGAACATCGAATTCAAGAGGCACAATTATAAGAGGATGGAAAAAAATTGAGAACCATTTCCTTCTCCAAAAGTGACTTCTCCAATCATGATAAAGACAGTCCAAAAGAATCACAAATACTCTTTCGTTGCCAATAAACATCCACCAAACTACCCAAAGGAGATCCATTAGATTTAAGACAGACACAAGACATACCTTTTGGAATTTCTAATCTAACAAAATAGCAACTCGCCTCAAACATGTGTAAAGTTCCTCCAAATATTAATAAATCATGGAAAGTGAGATCTCAATTCCCTCAACCAAGCAACCAGAATCCAACATCTGATTCAACTATATGTTCACAACTGCCAGTTATGTGAATTGATGAGGGGAAAGGTAAGATCTGTTTAAAACATTCTGGATTTGTGAAAAGGAAATGATCTAAGACCAAGTTGACCAACTGCTGTTTAGGATATAGAGTTTCATAAAAGTTTCATAAGAGAGGGAGGGAAAATGAGAAAGAGAGACGAGGGAGGCAAAGAGAGGGATCATTCAATTGATACTTGAGATGAAATTACCAGAGTTCTCCTCTACAGCTATAAAAGTTGAGTGTTGAAGGGAGGGTTCATTCACTTAAATATTTGATAAAATTACAAGAATTACCATCTACTACAATAAAATACAGGATACTAAAATACCCCATATGGTGTATTAACTATAAATAAATGGCTATAAGATGCATTAACTACCGGTAGTTATTATGAGCAACTTCCCACTGAATAGCAGGAATTTTCATTTGCTGGACGTGTCGTGTGTTGCATTCATGCAAACTAGCAGGCAATACCCCTCCAGAAACATTTATGGCAATTTACACTTGACTGATGAAGTCACCAGGATTACAAGGAAAATGCGAAAATAGTGCAATATGCATTTAAAGAAAATGAAATTTCTGGGGGAAGTGACTCGCTCATATGAATGGTAACACAAGACACCCAAAGGAGGCCAAAAATACATGGGCAACAAAAGTTAGAACTTAGAAGTAGCAAAATAAATAAAGCAACATCAAATTGATTAAGACATGATCATTTTACTAAAAGCATGAACCCAATGTAAAAAGGTTTCAAACTATGCTAGAAGGAAGAAACCTTGAACAACCTCATCACTTGGAAATACAAAGGTCGATGGCCTTAAATTGTGATAATCTTTTAGGCAACTCAATGGCTTGAATCCTAGAAGATGAAGATGGCCTGTTGAAACCCTTTTTATTTCAGATAGCTCATCCATGGTGAACAGAACATTATCACTGCAATGAAATCACAATACTAAGACAAACATTTAAAGAGGAAAACAAACTGCATCGACAATCGAACACCTCGACTTAGAATATTGAAAGAATCAATCACCAAGTTTCAATCATGAATGTCGAATGCAAGCTAGCCAGTGACATGAATGATGCATGAATGATTCCGATACATAGCTTATAAAGATGTTAATTGCCATCATTTATAGAGAGACAATAAGGTACGTAGAAATCATGGGTTGCACAATGTGCTGAAAAAAAAAGGAAGAAAAGAAGGCATGGTGGGCAGCCTTGCCACATTCCACTCGCGTTAGAACGTTTATTAGATAATCAGTCTGGTCAATATTTCAGTTAACAACTCATTGGTAAGCTTGCAAGAAAATTCCCAAGCATCTCAATGGGGCAGTGGAATGTGGATCTACTACTATACTTTTGGGACTGATCGACTACGGGCTTCACTAGTGGCAACCAGTGTTCGAAATATCGGTATCGCGTTACGTATCGCATCCTTAGGATGCAGATATATATCGGTTATCGCATGGGATAGGTTGCTTGTATCAGGTAATTTATCGCACTTTTTGGGAAACATTGGGAAAATGGTTGATTTTTTCAATGAAATTTTAAGGATTGTTAAAAAAAGACCTTAATACACAATTTTAAATCATAACATCTCAAAAAAGAAGTGCACATAATAGGTTTCCTTTATATAGGGTCCTAAGTTATGTGTTGTCTGACTGAACTAATGCAACTATATTCAAATTGAAAGCATAATATTTAGAGTGAATGTGATGATCATTCCGTCAAACACTCCTAAAAACTTCAAAATTAGTCTCAATTGACAGTTGGTTGAAGGGAAATTTAAAATAATAATAATATTTTAATATTCTTAAAATTAATTTTTTAATTAAAAATTATTTTTATTTTTCAAAAATTGACGAGATTTAACAAATCAGTAGATCAACCCTCATACATACTTGATTTTAAGTTTGGAGTGCAACTTTGCAAGCAATTTGGGAGAAATGGTGAAATTTTGAATTTTCCCCAAATTGGACCACTTACACTCAAATTTCAAAATTAGAGTGTATGTGATGATCATTTCATCAAATACTCATGTCCTAAACACTTCGAAATTAGTCTCAATTGAAAGCTGGTTGAAGGAAAATTTTGGAAGAAAAAAAATACATAGAGAACATGAAGAACCAATGGATATCGAAATCAAAGCTCCAACTCCATGATTTTTCATGCAAAACATGAAGAACCAATGGATTTGTAACAATTTGTCACTGATTTAACATAATTTCAACCAAAAAAAAGGATTGGAAATTGAAAATTCTCACTAGATCGAACATGCGGAATATATCGGAACTACATGTGCGTTTCGTATCACACAAGTAGGATACGAGATATATCGGCCAATATCGTCGATATTTAAAACATTGGTGATGACTACTAGAGTAAGTCAGCAACTAATTTTTCATTATTGCTTCGAGGAGTTATCTCCTCATCAATTACAAAGAAAACATCTATGGCTCTTTTCGATGTGGGGGTCAATTCCTCCCTCATTTCATCATTTCTCAGGACATTGTGTAGCTTTGGTAGACTTTATGTGAGTTGGGATAGTGCTAGAGATGTTATTACTATAATTTTTATGACAACTGAGAGCAACTTCAAGGAACTGAAGTTCGAAAAGGCATTAAAGCATAAGATTTCAAGTATAAAAACAACTATGACAAATTCATTAAAAAAGAGATCACCATGTGTTATTGGTAGATTTTAGATTAGGTTGTGGAATAAGATCATATTCCTACAAGCATTTACTTAGAAGCTCTAAGTTGTCCTAAGAAAATTTACGAGTAACATGCGTGTAGGCCTATATAAATCTTTTACTATTTTCTTCGGAAGAATTAGTGCACTGAAAGAGCATAAAATATCAAAATGCAGCAAATTTAAACACGATGCTAAGTATCAAGCAATGCCCTAAGTTGTCAATGAGATGGTGCACTTGAAGAGAGATATGGAGGAACTAGAAAGAATGGAATACCAACATATTTGTTTTATTACACTCATAGTACAGCATGTCAGAGAAGGATGTTAGCAGTAACTCTACTGAAAAAAAAAGAAAATGACCGTACAACATGTCAGCATCAAGTTAGGCAAGGGTAGCTCAAACTATTGCAACTTAAGAAATGTAATGACTTGGTGCAGATGGAAGAATATGAAACCAAAATGCTAACTTTCCATCATCTTCCTGTAGTTATCTAAAATAGAAGGTTTTGACTTCAGGTCAAGGTGTCCCGTATCGGTATCGATTGGCGTACGGTGTCATCCGAAACCGATACGGATACGGGGGCGTAACGGCGATACGGGCGCGTAATGGCGCAATATTTTTTTTTGCCAAAAAAAAAAAAAAAATATGGATTAAATCCGGAATATTCTAAGCATTCCAAATATGCATTCATTTATAAATTGAAACATGTTTATGGTGGTGTAACGGTCTACTCTTTGTTGAGAAGTTGTATCGGACTATCTGATTAATTTTTGAACAAGGTAACCTGAATTTAATTACAAAATTCATATATTTAAATTTCTAAATATAATTTATATATTTAACAACTTGATATCATTTCTCCCAATAGCTCTTTAAAAAAATGAAATTAAATTTAGGCTGATGGCGTTGCCAATTTGGGGCTGACTTAAAGGACCAATCTATGCTCCAAATCAGCCTCAAATTCATGCAATTTATTGTCATTATCCTACTTATGAATTGGTGGACATTTATTGGATAGTGAATCATGAAAAATTTCAAAAGGCCCTATTTTAAAAAATAAAAGTCCACAAATTAACAATTAAAACTATTCAAACAATTTGATTTTGGCATTGTGAGTTAGCAATTACAATCCATAATTTAATTGCTAAATTTTAAGTTAATATGTCTCGTGTACAATTTTTCAAGGCCCGAATTAGGCAGGACTCAGATTGTGAAGTGTAGCACACATATCGAAGTTTTTTGGGCCCCACCCGTGATGTGTTATATCCACACCGTCCATCTATTTTGCCAAATAATTTTAGGGCATGAGCCCAAAAATGAGGCACATCCAAAGCTCAAGTGGACTGCACCATAAGAAACAATAATAATTAAACGTTCACCATTAAAAATTTATTGAGGGCTACAAAAGTTTTAGATCAAACTGACATGTGTGTTTTCCCTTCATTCACGTCAGTGTGACCCTATTAATAGGTTAGATTGAAAATAAACATTACAGTGGACTTTAAATTTTTTTTAATGGTGAGTATGGTGTGGTCCACCTGAGATTTGGATATTACTAATGTTTTGGATCTTGACATAAAATGACATGGCAACATGGATGGACGACATGGATAAAATATATACATTATGGTGGGGCCCACTCGGGTCTGATCAGATTGAATGGAAAATAAACGTTACGGTGTGCCCTACGAATTGTTTAACAATGAAAATCATTATCTACGCTGCTATTTTTGGTGTGGTCCAGATTATCTTTGGATATAATTCAATTTTTTGGTAGTGCTCTAAAATGATATCTGAAAATAGATGAACGGTGTAGATATAATAAATACATCACCGTGGAGCCCATGTAACTTTGATCTCCTTTGAACCGTTCGTACAACTCGAAGCTCGAGGAGTGTCAGTGCTCGTCTTAGCGTGACACATACCTACAGCAGCTAGCTGCTGCGTGGTACACCTGCAAAAAAAAAAAAAAAAAAAAGGGAGCGCGAGGGAAACCGGAAAGAAAAAAGAAAAAGAAAAAAGAGGGAAAGAGGGAAAAGGGGAGAGAGAGAGAGAGAGAGAGAGAGAGAGAGAGAGAGAGGAAGGAGGAGGAGGAGGAGGAGGAGGATGCCGCAGCCACAGCTGCCGGAGAAGAAGAAGAAAAGGAAGAAGAAGAAAAGGAAGAAGAGGAAGAAGAAGAAAAGGAAACAGGTAAGTTTTCTTTTTCTTTTTTTTTTTCTTTTTTTTAAAGGGCCGTAATGGCCGTTATGCCCCGTAACGGCCCTGTAACAGCCGTTACGGTCACATAATTTCGTAACGGCCGTTTCGACCCCGTATCGCATAACGGTGTCAACCGTTACCGTTACTTATCGGCCGATACGGCCGTATCGTAACGGATACGGGACACCCTGCTTTAGGTGTGCATGTGCATCCAAACATAGGTATCTAAAAATGCAAGCAAGAAGCATTTCCAAACACGCTCCTTTTGTAATGCAGGGGCATTTTCACACCGGGCTTAAGTGGGGTGGCATGTGGGATGCAGGGGCACACTCGGGGTGGGCGGCCCACAAAACCCATGGATTTGGGGCCTAGGCTATGAGATAAAGGGATTAATTCTCCATGCTCTATCAGTTTGAGCTTTTAGAGCAAGTGGTTAATTGTCCTACATCAAATTGGTATCAGAGCGGGAGGTCTCGTGTTCGAGACTCCTCACCGGGAATGATTAATGCGAGGGTATTTTTACATCGGGCTTGAGTAGAGTGACCTGTGGGATGCGATGGCACACTCAAGTTGGGCGGCCTGTAAAACCCATGGATTTAGGGCCCATGTGAGACGGAACCCATGGATTTGGGGCTCACGAGGGGGGCGGAACTCATGGATTTGGGGCTCACGAGGAGAGTTCGGCCGAGGACATAACCCATGGATTTGAGACTTGGGCTATGAGATAAAGGGATTAATTTGCCATGCTCTATCAGTTCGAGCTTTTAGAGCAAGTGGTTAATTGTCCTGCATCATTTTGCTAGTACAAACTTTATTTTAGTAGCATCCTCATAATTATCTCCAAAGAAGCATTTAATCACTATACATTTAACAACATCAACCAACTCTTGCTATTAACGTGAGCATAGTACATAAATGGCTTTACACACGCAAACTAAATCTAATTACTTACGGACAACATTATCTAGTGGGTTTTTATTTATTTCAATAGAAGACAATGGATTTGTGATTACATCAACCAACTCTTGCCAATAAGGCAAGCATAGTTCATAAATTGCACTCAACATGCAAATCAAATATATTCACTTACGGACATTTTCATCTTGTGATCATTTTTTCAAAGGAGTATGAACCAAACACACCTTGTGTACAAGTTTGGACTAGAGATGAAAGAAGCCCTTTCCATGTTAATGTACCAATAAATTCCCCTGCTTTTGAAGTTGGGTAAGAAAGAGCCTCCATCAGTAAAATCCATTACTTTAGCAATTTTTACTCCACAGTTTCCCTTGCTTGATGTTAAAAGGCAAAAAGCCTACCCCTTTAATATGGTGGTAGATATTAAATAAACGTTCATGCATGCTGCCAACTACTCTTGGCATACATGTATCTCAATCTAAACCGCACAATCATGGGACCCATTACAATAGGGAACATGTCAAAATTAGATTCAACAGATCATCTTAGCCTCGATTCATAAGAATTTTGTTTATTGAATTTGATTCGTTGGTTCTTTCATTTTAACCATACATTTGATGGCTACAAATTTGACAGTTAGGATCTCCCTTCCAGTATTACCTGGCATATACCCCATCTATCGTAGCCCTCATTTGCACATTTTGGACCATACATGCCATCATACAGTGCTGATACATGTAGATTCCAAATTATTAGCATGACATTTGGCACCCAGCAGTTGTTCACACGCCGTAGGTTGACTCAAATTAAAATGTCCAAATGTTGGCCCACTAGAGATCGCTCATTGTTCAAAAGTCTGATTGATTGAACCACTTCAGCCCGAGACAGGCGTTTTCTTTTTTGAGTTCAAACGGGTTGCTTACAGATGCCCATCAGATGTCCACCAGTGAGCTTCTTGGAAATTTATAAAATCAGTGTAATTCCATCTTACTAGGCATGTCATTGGGACCCAAGTTTTGAGCGTCTGAATTAAAGTTAGCTATACGCCATGTGTACACTTTCTTGGTGCTTGCTTATCAACTATTCTTAGCAATGTGCCACATGCACGATTCCCCAATGTCTATATCAACATTCACACTCTGCCAGAGTATTACAGTATCAGATGATAGTATGATACAACATATTTTAGAGAGTCAGGCTCAGGCTTCTCTTTCACTATATCCGGGCCATTCCTCATCTGAGCAACATACATGGTGTGTCCCAAAAAGTGTATTCTGGAAATCAGGACACATGGATGTTGATTTTAAATATTGGTCAATATTTTGTAAACATTCATTTTTCTCATAAAGCATCAGCCTCTTTGATAATCCAATCAGCTAAATTTTCAACCTACAGGACATAACGGTGGACATCATCACATAAATGGCCAAGATCCAATGCGAATGCATCACATTTACAAGCAGGCAGGATTCAGTTGGCCACTCACATGGAACTTGCTCCACTGCAATGGCAAACATGTAAATTGACGATCAGAATTTGACGTTGGGGGTTTCTCAATGCTTATCTTGAAAACCTAGTGCCTTTTAGTTACATAAATTCAGACAGCACCTTTTTTATCCCTATGCTTATAAGCGGCGGTTTTTGGCTACTCCCCCTTCCTTTTAAAATAGAAGGCAATGGACTCATGATTACTATAAAATTATTGAAATCTCTTTCATTCTAGAAATCTACTGGGATTAACTAAATATCTACTCACCAAAGTGGATTTATGTGCTATGCATGTTTTATGATCAATATAAGGAAGCAATAACTGATGTGGATGGAATCCGAAACCATATTGCCAACTTTTTATCAGTTTACTTCATTTCCGAGTAGTGCGAAAGTTTTTATCAGCGAGAAGAAAGTGCAAATGCATCAAGAAAGAAAAGATATATAAACAATGGAAATGGCAAAACAGACTCAACCTTGATCCCCATGCTCAAGCATAAAAGGTTGTTAAGTGCTTAAGAAAAAATTTAAATCACCAATATGAGGACAGAAGTAGGTGAAAACATTAAAATTAAATAGAACTGTTTGAATAAAAATGAAGAAAACCAAGATTTGGAATCACAAAAGAAACTTAAGAATATTAGAAGCAAAAAAAAGAGGAACTTTAATAAATCTAAAGGGATGAAAACCTGAGAATATTAGGACAAGCATACTAACTTTTTGTATGGATGAAAACGTTTTGCAGGCTCTTGCATCAATGCACCAGTATCCGCACAAAAAGAAGCCCTTTCAGACTGCACAAAACAAACGAGCAGTTCAATATGACACGCTAAACTATGATCACTTCACTCTTTGAACTCTCTTTCTTTCATCTTCTTTTCTCAGAAATGATGATTCCATTTCTTTGACTCTTCATGTTCTCTCTATTCCTATATCCTCTCTTTAGATTGACAAACCATTATCTTTAGATCTAGCATCTTCTTATTTAGTTTATTTCTCTTCAATTGAACTCCACACCTAATATTATTTATTTATTCGAAGTTTATTTCTTCTCTTCAATTGAACTCCCAACATAATCTTATTTCTTTTTTTGAGCCCTATCATCCAAACCTTAAACCCCAATCGTTTCTTTTACAAAGCCTATTTTCAAAAATCCTTAAACAAAAACCCAACGACATTCATAAGCAAGCCAAAACAAATATAATCTCTAAATTGAAGATAACTGTTAGTGACTGATTGCACTTAAATTCCAGGCAATTTGCATTTCTTATGACTGGGACAGATTATATCATTATGTAGGTCCTAAACACAGTCAAGGTGATTTGCCCAGGTACCTATGTGATCTCCTAGGCTACCTGACCTATCACCGACATCAATCACCCTAGTTATGCCTAACAAGGTAAATCTAATCCTAAGCAGTCACTTAGGAAATAAAAGCATCGTGACAAGGTTTATGGTTTAAGGCTAATGAAATATAATGGTTTGTAATTGTTCATAGAGTAAGAGGAAGAAGTAGAGAAAAGGAAAAGATGAGAAGAGGAAATGGTGTGTGTGTGTGTGTGTGTGTGTGTGTGTGTGTGTGTGTGTGAGAGAGAGAGAGAGAGAGAGAGAGAGAGAGAGAGAGAGCAACAGAGGTGGTAACGCCCAGTCACCCACATCTCCTCACTTTATTATTAGGGCTTTCACAATAGAGTGATAATTACAATAGTACCCTCTTAAGTGAGTGCATAAACTAAGGTGCATAGCACTAATCCAAACCATAACCCAAAAACGCTAAAAGCTGACAAGGCATGTGGACCACTTGTAACCAAGACATTAAAAAATGGTCACATAACAGCCATGGTCGTGCCTGTCACAAATTTCAGGGTTGTAGTGGCCATTCAAAAAGAAGAACAAAAAGGCCCATAACTGGCCTGTAACGGGTCATTGCAACTCACATATAACAGTCTGCGCTCTAATGCATATGTAAGCCCTCTTATGAGGGTTTTGCATTTTTCTCAATTTTCCTCCTCTCCTCATTTCGTGGTGTGGAATTATTTTAAACACATTTTCAATCAGATTTATACTCATTTACAAGAACAAAACACAAGGTTTGAGCATGCTTGAAAATCGAAGATTTGGGCTGGTTTTAGGGAAAATAAAAACAAAACAAAATGAAATTTATTTAAAAAAAAAATCCTTCTCTTCTTCTTTTTTTTTTCTTGCTGCATTTTTGTCAATTCAACATGCTATGATCAAATCGACCAAACCTTGCTAGAGTTGTGTTTAATTTGGGCATATATGGATTTTTTTCTCTCTTCAATATTTTTCAATTATTTCCAACAATTTACTATTTCTTATTTTACTTAAATGTTTGCAGTTTTGATTGATGAATAACATGTCTTGAGATTAGATCTACAGATGCAAGCATTAGATCAGTATTTTTTAGCACTTTTTATTTTTTGGATATTTTTTATATTTTTGGGAACATTTTAGGGATCAATAGTAATTAAAAAAACTTTTTTGAATTTTATTCCACAAATTCTTTAGAAAAATGGTGTAACATGATTTGGGAAATGCATTAGTGGGATGAACATCAAGGATTGCATGAATTTCCAGTCATTTTGTACTGTTCAAGTGTACCCAAATCAAGAAGACACTATTCATCCGAATTTATTTCATTTTTTCATGAAATTCCTTATGAGAAATGGTATATAATGATTAGGAAGATGCACAAGTGGCATGAATCCCATGAACTGCATGAATTTCAGGCCATTTTTGGGTCATTCAAGTGTTCCCATATTGGACCAACACTTCATTCGAATTTTACTTTTATTTTTGTTAATGAGAAACCACATGTCCACCCATGAGATCATCATGATCAATCAACAAATTTTTCATCAATTTCATTGAGGGAAATGGTGATTATTAATTACGGATATGCATGAATTTAGAGCCATTTTCAGGCCTTAAACTGTCCCCAAATCAGGCTGGCACTATTCATATGTAGACTTATAATCTTAATTAGATATTGACATATATTTAGAATATCAAATATAGGAGTTTTAGAGTCAGTCAGGTTAATAGTACTCAGGCAACCCAAGACAGTATTCTTACCAAAGAATGGCCCATTACACCATCAAATACATGTTCAAAACCAAAATAAGAACTATATATTTGAGATCCTCACATTTTTCTAGATCTTTCCAATATTTTTAAAAATTTTCTTTAAACAAATTTCAGCCATTAGAGGTTCATGCTAGCTGGTCGTTACTATCACCAAATACCTTGCTTATAACCATCTTGATGTCATCTAAATACGAGGTGGGCCACAAATAATCATAACCATCCATCATGGTTCACCAACAGTAATTACACTCAAGACCTTTGTTGGTTGAATGATTGATACCCTATTCACTAGGTGCCTGTTTAGATTCACGTATAGTATTGTACTGCAATGTAAAATTGTTCGTCACAGTATTCGTGACACTGTAAATCGATAGTGTTTGTATTGTGATTACCACTCACACTGTATGGGTTAGAGTACACTTGTATACGTAAACACTGAATTTTCACAGTCAATGTCCTTGGTCGTGCTGCACTAGATATAGTCATGAAGTACGGCAATCACGTGTGGTGTAATTAACATCCACCCGCCACGAATTGGAAGTTCCTAAAAAGAGATCAGGGCCATCAATGGACTAATTAATGTCCACATGCTATGTGGGCCCCACCATGATGTTCTTGTTACATCCATGCCATTCAACTATTTTTATAGATCATCTACGGTATCAGTTCGAAAACGAGGTATATACAAACAGTATGATTGACCACATTACAGGAAGTAGTGTTGATCGAGGGTCGACTATTAAAGAACGATTGACCACATTACAGGAAGTGTTGATTGAGGGTCGACCATTAAAGAACAATTGACCACATTACAAGAAACACAACGCAATACCTGTCTTCTCCAAATCACTCACAAGATTTGTGGACGGAAGGTGGACAGAGAAACTCAAGCTTCAGGGATTTCCGACGATC
Organism: Magnolia kwangsiensis; assembly: GCA_037074715.1. Taxonomy (NCBI): domain Eukaryota; kingdom Viridiplantae; phylum Streptophyta; class Magnoliopsida; order Magnoliales; family Magnoliaceae; genus Magnolia; species Magnolia kwangsiensis. Next base: position 132,828,891 of record CM073574.1, read on the forward strand.
GCTATTTCAACACATGGACCACAGACGATGGTGGTGGCCAAACGTTTTGTACCGCAGGACGATCTTCAACATTCGAGGCTGTGAGGAGGAGAGAACCATAAAAGAGAGAGTAAAGCTGAGAAATGGTCCGCTGAACCACATTCAAAAAAGGATTCTTTTCTTTTTCCCTCTCTGTTGTGGCAGTGCAGTACAATGAAAGCACTCCATGCTAGCTGCGTTGTACTCTGATGATCGAGACGGGTGAAGTTCGCAAAACGGTTCGGCGACGTACTCGGCCGGGTCGTGAACCACGTGTTGCAACTCAAATTCAAACGCTGTGAAATGTACTATTTATTAAGATATACAATACTGTACCATCTGGGCTGTTCATCCAAACACGCCCTAGGTGATCATATAGGTGGTTGTTTTGCCAAGGGTGTCAATCACTAAGGCTATTTAATGCATTTTGACCATCTAGCATCTATGAAATTCTGACCCTTCTAAAAACTAGAGTACCAAAGGAGGATACTTGGATAATGAAGGAGTCCCTTTGAAAGTTGAACTACATATCCACTAGGGTTGTGAAACTAGACTCCCAGGAGTTTCAACACGAGGTCTTGGGTTCGATACCCATACGTGGTGCAATCCCATTGTGGCGTGAGTGTGGGGGTGCGTGCTTGGGTGTGTGTTGGGTGCGTTTGTAACAAAAAAAAAGTTGTGAAACTAGATTCCAGGTTATTTAGAATGTAGGCCGTGTTTTGAATAGCGCCCGTAGTGTAGCGTAGAGTAGCCACAATTGAGTGAGGTTAGAGAAGAAATCAGTAGGAAGAGTGGAAGGAAAGGTGTAGAAAGAGAGAAAAGTGGAGTGTGCGTGTTTTTTAGAGAGAGAGAGAGAGAGAGAGATGGCTAGGGCAATGGTTGTGTCACACCTTAACACAACCCTCATATTATTTACAAATATGTACATATGGTGCTTCAGTAGAGCACACAAAACATATATACACATGCACTCAAATAAAGAAAAACATAGTTACATATGTATCTCAATACTCCCCCTCAAGTTGGAGCATAGATATCAATCATGCTCAACTTGACCACTAGATGATGCAAGGGATATTGGGCAAGGGATTTAGTGAACAGATCAGCTAGCTGCTCTCTGGAACGAATGAATGGAGTAGCAATTTCTTTAGCAGTCACATTTTCACGAAGTGACAGTCTATCTCAATATGTTTGGTGCACTCATGAAACACGGGATTGCTGGCAATATGAATGGCAACTTGATTGTCACGGTACAAAGGAATCGGACCAGAAGGAGGGTAATCAAGCTCTAATACTAAGTTGAGTTAGGTTGGAGAAGAAATCAGTGGGAAGAGTGGAAGGAAAGGTGTAGAAAGAGAGAAAAGAGGAAAAAGATGGCTAGAGCAATGGTTGTGTCACATCTCTACACAACCCTCATATTATTTATAAATATGTACATATGGTCCTCCAATAGACCATACAAAACATATGTACACATGCACTCAAATAAAGACACACAAAGTTACATATATATCTCAATAGCTATGACGCTACGTAGCTTTAGCAAATAGCGTAAATCCCCTGTAGCGTACACTATAGAGGTTGTAGTGTATGTAGCGTGCATGTAGCGTAGGGTCATAGCATATGTAACATGCGTGTAGCGTACGCTACGTTTTTTTCTATAAATGATAATTGTATTTTGTAATTTGTACTTAATATGCTCAACCTGTGGGATTTTAATTCCTTTTCATACTTGTGACTTGTGGTTTCAATTAGACATTATTAATTAAAGTGGTTTGCTTAGAAAGTTGTCGATGTCATAATGATTTGATTTGGTTGATATATGTAGATTGGCTTTTGATAAATGATACTTAATAACTTGTTTGAACATGCTTATACTTGAAAAAATGAATAATCTTTTTGGTATATATGTGTGTGTGTGTGTGTGTGTGTGTTTTCTTACTATTTTTCATATTTTTCCTATTTTAAATTAAAATATAAAAGTATCGTGCAGCTTACGCTACCTACACTACACACTACAGAGAGTTGAACGCTACGCCACACGCTACCACTATTTAAAACACTAACTGTAGGGCAAATTTTACCAATTGCGATATGGAGCCAACTAGTGATATTGGTGTCGGAATATTTTAACATGATTATTCTTGCAACTAGTAACCAATCCTTGCAATATCCTTAAATTTTGGATGTAGAGGATCCATCCCACATTATACCTGATCTACTTGATGCCCATACCTGTACTCATTAACATACCCTTGGTAGACATGACTATTGCATTGAGCCTATCTATATTACAGAAAAATGGATCAACAGAATTATTCTACTTCAAATTTTCCTATGACAGTTAATGCTACTACCTTCACATGATAAACTATAAGAGCATCGATCTTAAACTCTGTATTTGATAACTATTGAAGGCTCATTTCAGATGCAAATTAGCAGAAAGCAGTGTATTTAGAATACATCTTAAAGACTTAAATGGACCTTTATCACTTGATAGCTACCCATATACAGTATGTCATTGCTAAATCATATTAAATACCAACTGCAATTTAAAAATGTCGAGCTACAAAATTTGCTGGATGAAGCCGTCAAGCTCAAGGCCAACATATCAGTATTTTTTGTCACAATCAGCAATCAGGCAATTACAGAGCAGATACAATAGAAAAATAGGGCATAGACTGTGAATTTCTTGTAGTCATGGACAAAAGACAGATTCCATGTTGTTGTTCTTTCTTCAGTTCAGTATGTAGCTTTCTTCCTGGGTTCCTTTGCTTTCGCGCAAGCCTTGTATTTTAGCAGTTTTTTTAATAAATCTTCCGCTATTCATCAAAAAGAAAAAGAAAAAATCTCAAGCCAAGTACATTCAGCCATTTCAGTAACTAGGTAGAAGCATGCAGCTTATCATCAACATCACAGCACAATGACCTTTCACAGCTTCTTAGTTTCATTATGCTAGAGGTCCTGTCAATGCATATCTTTGACAAGATCATGTGCCAATCCTTCAAGCTTCATTATGCCAAAAAATCAACATCATCATCCAATCCTTAGCCCAGCTTGTAATGGCGCACGCACACACGCGTGCACACACACACAGAGGATGTAAACCATGAATTTCCTGTGATCACAGACAAGAGAGTGATTCCCGCATTGTTTTTTCTTCAGTTTGGTATGTAGCTTTCTTCATGGGCTCCTTTTCTTTCACCAGACCTTGAATTTAAGTCAGTTTTTTAATAAAATTTTGCTATTCATTAAAAAAACAAAAGTTTTGTCAGCTATTTCAATAGTGGGTAGAAAGCTGCAGCTTATCATCAACATTATAGCATAATAACCTTTTGCAGCTTCTTACTTTCATTATGCTGGAGGTCATGTCCATGCATATCCTTGACAAGTCCATGTGCAGATCCTTCAAGGTTCATTATGCAAAAAGTCTTCATCATCATCATCTAACCCTTATCTCGTTATGATATACACACAGACAAACACACAAATACATATTTTTATATACATCTACACTCAAATTAATGGAACAGGTGCCGAGGATCTCCACAACTTCTGATATCATGTATTTATTGAGTTGAAGTCAATAAAACTTTATTTCATTATTGTTCCTGAGATGCAAATATGCTAACAACTATGCATGATTCAACCAATCAATAATCAATCTGTTGGACTTCAAATTCAAGAAAGGAGACCAAACAAAAATGAAAAAAGACACTCATCGTACAGGATAACTTGTAAATGCTCCACAATTTTCGAAGGGGAAATACTACATCACCAAGATAGCATGGCATCAAATTTACAGAAGATCTGTGAGAGTACAACTTAAGGTGAACAAACCTAATAAAGTGACTAACCTGTGACCACAGACATACAAGAGTATTACAAAATTGGCACTATACAACATAACAGATGTGCATAACAATTGTTTACTATTGGGTCTAATTATACCAAAGTGTGTTTCTATATATACATGAGTGTCGAAGTGCTAGCGATCAGTGTTCGAAATATCGGTACCACACAATGTATCGCACCCTTGGGATACAGATACGTATCGGTTATCACACGGGATATATCGTTTGTATCGCATAGTTTATCGCACTTTTTGGGAAACATGGGGAAACATTGGGAAAATGGTTGAATTTTTTAATGAAACTTTTAGGATTGTTAAAAAAGCCCCTAATACACACTTTGAAATCATAACTTCTCAAAAAAAAGATGCACATTATAAATTTCCTTTGTATAGGGTCCTAAGCTGTGCGATGTTTAACTCAACTAGGTGCAAGACCCCCGCCTATTTTGTGACCAAATTTCATATGCTTTTTCTGTTTTATTTCTTTATTTTCACCTGGATTTTGTGTAAGTGCCAGTGTTCTCTTGCCATGAATTCTGAATAATTCTGCTGGACATGGGGGAACATGTTTCTCATGGTTTTGGCCCTGTGGATGCCATTTAATAAGTTTCATGTATGCTCCACTAAAATGGAGAGTGGTTGACAGCCCGATGGAGTGAGATCATCCATCTAGCAGGGGCCCAATTGTTTGGAATGATTAAGAAAACCACACCCATTTGCCTGTTGTAGCAATCAGTTCTGTAAATTTTTTTATTCCTGCTAAATATCCACCGTTAACATATTTAGCTCTTCATGGTTGGTTGCAAGGCATCCGATGAGACTCGGTATAATCTAAGCGGCGTCCCTCTCCCCACTGTTTTCTATGGTGGGGTCCACTCCAGATTTGGATCTGACCCATTCTTTGTCTCATGCCGTAAAATGATCTAGCCAAATGGATGGACGGTGTAGATACAACACATACATCATGGAAGGCCCCACAGAACTTGGTGACGTCACTTTAGTAGCCGGTCTGGCTACGCGTCCTGAGAATCCGATCTGCGCAAGCCTTGTGCAGGAAGTTCGGGTGCTGAAAGCTAAAGTGGGGCCCAACGTGTTGTTTGTGAGTAATCTACTCCGTCCATTCGTTTTTTAAGATTATTTTAGAACTTGGATCCAAAAATGAACAGGATCCAATTTTCAAATGGGCTGAAAACGTAAGGATTGAACATCCACAGTCGAAATATACGTGGGGCCATAAAAGTTTTGAATCAGGTTAATATTTGTGATTTCAGTTCATCTCAGCTCCGTGGGCCCCACCATAATGTATTTGTTTCATCCATTCCGTTCATCCATTTTTACAGATCATTTTAGTGCTTGATACAAAAAATTATAGGGATATAATCTCACGTGGACCACACCACAGGAAAACAATAATGATTGGATATCCACCATTAAAATCCTCCTAAGGGCCACTGTACTGTTTATTTGACATCCAATCCGTTGATTGGGTCATAAAGACCCAGATTAAGGGAAAAAATAAATATCTGGTTGGATGACAAATAAACATCACTGTGGGCCTTAAAAAGGTTTCAACAGTGGAAATTAACAGTTCCACTGTTTCCTGTGGTATGGTCCACTTGAGTTGTGGATATGGTTCAATTTTGGGCTGAACACCTAAAATGATAAGTAAAAATGGATGGACGGCATGGATAAACCACGTGCAATCACGGTGGGCCCAACAGAGTTTACTCAGGTACGAGCGTACCCAGGTCGCCCGTCATTGACGGAAACGGATTGGCTACTCCACCAGCCAATGGCTGATGGTCGGTGCTTTGTGGGCCCTACCATGATGTATGTGTTTCATCCATGCCATCCATATATTTTTCTAGATAATTTTATGGTATTACACAAAAAATTAGTTATATGCCAATATCAACTGGACCACATTACAGGAAAAAGTGTGGAATGAACGTTGACCATTAAAACTTTTTGGGGTCCATAAAAGTATTGGATCTAGCTGATATTTGTTTTTTCCCTTCATCTGGGTCTTTATGACCTAATCAACAGATTTGATGTCAAATAACCAGTACAGTGGGCCTTAGGAGGATTTAAATGATGGATATCCAATTACTATTGTTTTCCTGTGGTGTGGGCCACCTGAGATTTATATCCCTCTAGTTTTTGGGATAAAACCCTAAAATGATCTTTAAAAATGGATGAACGGAATGGATGAAATACATACATTATGGTGGGGCCCACATAGCACCGACCACCATCAGCGGGCTGGTGTCAGGGGGAGTAGCCAATCCGTTTTCGTCATGGACAGCCCCAATGCCATATGACCAACTCATGTGGATCCTACCATGATGTATTTTTTGTATCCACACCGTCTATACATTTGAAGAGATCATTTTATGGCATGAACCAAAAAATGAGTTAGATACAGAGCTCGAGTGGTCCCCACCATAGAAAACAGTAGAGAGAGTGACTCCTTAAAGGTGGGACCTTAAAATTATTAAATTTAGGGATCAACCCCTTAAATTAGATGGGAAAATGGATGGACGGTGTGGATAGACAAAATACATTAAAGGTGGGCCCAACTGAGTTTACTGAGTACGATAAGAGCGTACACCATAACCCACCGCACGATCGAAACCCATTTCTAAGCAATCCGATTTCCCTTTTCACCCCATCTCGCGCCCGTCTTCTTCGTTTTCCCTCTCTTTCACGCACGCAGAGGTTCCGACGATCGCGGCGGCGACGATTCTCGTTCCGGAGGAAGGAGTTCCTCAGTCTGGCCCGATTTCTCGCCGGAACTCCTAGAAATCCCCATAGATACTCGCTGATTCACCAATCTTCACAGGTACTATCCGATTTCTCTTCTTTTTTTTTTTTCTTCTAATTCAAATTTTCGTGGATGTGCGATATTGACTATATATCGTGCGATATCTGAATTTTTGCATTTTTGGTATCTTCCGGGCGTTATCGCCCGGGTATCGTCTCGCTGGGGGCCGATAACTATAATATCGGCCGATAGTATCGATATTTCGAACACTGCTAGCGATACAATGTTCCACTCACCTTCAAAGGAAGATTGGTAACAGAATCGAGCCAGGTAATCACCCCTGGAAAAGAACAAACAGAATGATAATTATGAAAAAGCTGGCTGAACTGTAACGCTTTGGCCACCTTCTCTAGGAGCAACTCATAGTTATTGAAGTCAGAGATTAGGGAAGAAACTTACCAGGTAAGGTTGGACGAAGCAAAGCATATGAATTCAATTCAATAGAAATCCCATTAGCTATTGAGAATGTGATTCTTCTAACTTTACGCTTCTTGAACATTCGTTTCCTCAGCTGATCTGTCATATCTTGCAATCTGAAATTGGTGACATAAAACTAAGCTATGAGAATCACAGTTTATTAATACTTAAAAGAAATAAACCATAACATAGAGAAAAAATAAACACCAGAAACCAAAAGCAAATTGGAAACAAAAAGGTTTGGTAAACAGCCCATGGCAACAACCAGGCTCGGATGCTCAGCAGGTCCAATTCGAATCTCTACAATATGACTTTCATAACTTTTAGAGGTCAGGGCCATAATGCAATCTAGAGTGCATATACATTATGGGCCAACAATGATAAAATCATTGTTAGGATTTTTAATTTAAAATTTAAAAAAAAATAAAAATAAAAATAAAATCTAAGCGTGATAAATTATTCTGTTAACGAGTCAAGGCATGTTTTTACTAATTAATTAATGGGAAATCAAATCTGCTCCCAGCACGCATGATTAATATTTCTGTTGTGCAAGAAATTTGGACATGTGGAACACTGGTCTGCTATATGAACTATTGACTTCGTGAGCTCCATTGTTAGTGAATAATGGTAGAAAAAGTCACAAAACATATGACATAACCATCCAAATAGTGACCTAGAAATGGCCAATAGAAAAGAATACTGGCAACAGCCACCAACAAAAGGCAAAGTAACAATGGATAGAACTTGGAGCAAGCGATAGAAAAATAATATATGCAATGGTCTCCACCTCCATGCCACCATGTAGTCTTCTGAGGATCTGAAGAAGAAATCATCTGATATGTTCTCAAACTAGGAACAAAAATTGTATGCAGCTCAGTCTCGAAAGGATTTTACTGAACAGAATGACCCAAACAAAAGTCAAGGGGTAATATGCATTGTGTTAATTGTATGATCCATGATTTTGATCAAGCAATTCAACTAGAATCATGCAAAAAGTTATATGAATAACATGCTTGAATCGTTTTTTTTACATAAATCATACAATCCATTTTTGGATCATGCGATCTAATTGAATTTTACAAGTTTATTGGCATTTGATGGCTCATGCTTCCAACATGAACATGTCCCATTTTTCTTTTCTAACAATTTCACTAAAGCTCTTCTTAGGCCTTTCCAGCCCTTTTTGCCCTTTTATTCTCAGATACAGCATAAAAGTTTAACACAGGGTTCTGTAGGTTTCTGGAGTTCGGCTGTTTAAAGGTATTGTTTTATATTTCTTCAGAACTGGTGTCCGAATAAACTATCATTTTCACTAGAACACTTTTACATGAGCATTAAACATGTATGTGTTAACTTTGCAGGTTGTAGCGAAAATGAAACCAACATGTTCAGGGACGTTGCCCAGTTTCTATGTGCAAATGATATACCATTTAATTTGTTTGAAAGACCCTTTTTTTCTGGGCCTACTTGCAAGTCTACAGCCTCTTCGCCCCTGATCTGAAGATCCCATCTTATCATGAAATAAGAAACAACTTTTCTGAAGGCAGAATTCAAAATATGGAAATGATTATCCTTCGAAAATAAATATGGAAATGATAAACTTTCTTGTGAATGGTCCAACTGGAATAATTGTTTTGAGAACTGTTGATATGTCTATCGTTTCAAAGAACGTGGAACCTTTGCAGTAGTCTCTAAGATTCAGTTATGGTAGAGTTTAACACCCTCGAAGTTGTAACAAACAATGGTACACCATATGCGAAAAGGGGACATTGCTAATGTAAGAAATAACCAACTTTTCGGGCACTCTGCACAACACAATGTGTGGATTTGATGTTGGAAGATTAAGAAGAGAAAACTTATGCAATCACAAAAACCCGAGCTGCTGAGTTACTTATTTGTCATTTGCTGATCATAAACATGTGTAGGAAGCTAAAAAGAATCGACCCAATTAGTTGGGATAAGGCGTAGATGATGATGACAATGAGGAAGTTAAACCAGGTAAAAGAAAAGGCTAATTCATCCAACAACTGACAGGCTTGCTACATGCTGCCTCACTTTGAAAGCATTTTGCAAAAAGAGAAGAGGCTTCAAGAAGTGTTTGTTTGCATCAGGGAATGATCGAAGATGACAATTTCAAAAATATCGGAAGGAGAAATGACACATGATCATACAAGTCTACAAAAATGCATACTTGTCCCCTGCTGATGCTATGAACAAAGAGAGATCATCCTTTTCCAGTCCAATCAAATCCTGAAAAGCAGAAGCTTCAATAGGTTTATTTGTTGCCATGGATCTGACAGCTCATCAAACTATTTAAGGATGCATGATATAAAGCAAAAAGTTAGTGGCATACAGAATAGAATAGTGAGATGTTAAACTCATCATTTGGCCTACTTAAGGGGAGAAGTTCAATTGAGATGCCAAGGTCTTGTGCATCCTAAGAAAGACAGAGAAGCTGCTGAGTTATGCTAATCATGAAATTGTCTTCACAAGTATTATTGAAGTAAGAAGCAAGCATTTCATATATTGAATTATAGAGCATTGCTAAGCGCACACACGTGTGTAATAAAGCTCATGTACAAGCGACGTGCCAGCTGGCAAATGTGCGACATCTAATCCATCCATCAGGTTGGACAGACCTTTTACATGTTTTCCTAAAAACAAATTCTGGTCCAACGAGCATGTGGGTCCCAATGTTGAAAACAGTGGATGGGTAGGACCTGTTTGGTATGGAATTGCATTTGCTGGAATTAACACCATTATTGCACAATGATTGCATGTATGGAAATACCATGGTATTTTGGCCATCCAATCCTCACGTTTGGGATAAAATTCTTCCTCTAGGAAAAACATTGCATTAAGCAAAACCCCGTTTGGTGGTCCATGGAATTGTAATCAACAGACCAAATTCACAACCGATGTCGATCACTTGTACACGTATATAACTAGAACGTCTCGTGTAAAGGGCATATATGGATGGACGGCATGGATAAATCACATGCATCAATGTGAGGCCCACATGTGTAGTGGATTTCAAAATCCACCGGAAATCCCACATGGGACCAAATGTAATTCCATCCCATGTAATCCCAATCCTTTCCGTCCTCTCCAAATACCTGATGGAATTTGCACAGGACTAAATGCAATTTCATCCCACCTAAGCCCACGTACCAAACAGGCCTAGAGAACTTCAGCCAAGTTTTTCAAAGCCGTGCAGTTGTTTTGCAAACTGTGGCCCACCTGATCAGTGGATCAACCTGATTCTTGGGCTAGGGCATCAATATAGTGGTAACAATCTGATGGATGGACTGGATCCCGGACCCTTCGTGCCATGCTAGCACAAGTGTAGTGTGTACATGAGCTTTATTGCACACGTGTAGACTTCCCAAAGCTCTTAAATATAAATGGTACTTTTGCACGTTGTATCGTCGTCCTAATCATGTCTTTCTGTGCTGCTCCTTTAATGCTGCCAAAAGGATCATCTTCATTCGTGAACAAAAGTATTCTCTTATCAACATTTTTTCTAGACCTGGATGCCATAAAACCATATTATCAATCAAGACCATCTACAGGATACATAAAAAATACACATGAAATGGAAAGCAACAGAAAAGATCACTAAGATAAGGCAACAAAACATAGTTACCCTTTGCGCAGCAGTGCTTGTGCAACCCAAAGTGCATTATAAAGGGAGTTCTCTCGACTCCCAGAAATGATTCCATATTGACTCCCGATTTCACTCATAAAGGTTTCTGCCATCATTCATAATCTCTTTAAAAATTAGAGAAGTTCACGTCAAATACATCCGTATGCATCATAATTGTCTCCATCAACACTGCGATCAATGTTTTTCCTTAAGCAATGATTAACTTAAACCATTTTTTGCCACAAGGTAAGAACCATTCAGAATTGCAATCAGTCAGCAACCAAAAAATAAAGATAGTCTTGCTAATTATTATGCATTCATATAGTAGGTGATATGAGATTTGCAAGACGCCTGTGTAGTGGAGATCAGGCCAACCTCTAAATGTCTTGTATTGACAAAATAATGGCCCATACACGAGGCTTAGGCAGTGGAAATAGATTTGAGAATAAATCAATAGAGGAAGTAGAAGAGAGGGGAAAAGATGGCTAGGGCAATGATAGTGTTAACCAATACACACAACCCTCATATCATTAATATATACGCACATATGGTGCTCCAGCAGGGTATACAAAGTATATACACACTCAAAAAATACATATATTCTCAATACTCCCCCTCAAGTTGGAGCATAGATGTTGATCATCCCCAACTTGTCTACCAAATGATGCAAGGTGTCCTAACCAAGAGATTTAGTGAACATATCAGCGAGCTGCTCCCCCCAAATGAATGGAGTTTCAATTTCTTTAGCGGCCACCTTTTCATGGACAAAGTGACAATCTATCTCATTATGTTTGGTGCACTCATGAAACACAGGATTGTTAGCAATATGAACACGGCTTGATTGTCACATTACAGATGAATGGGACTAAAAGAAGGATAACTAAATTCACATAACAAGGTGCAGAAGTACATAAGTTCACGCACTGCATATGCCATTGCTCTATATTCAGCTCAAGATATGAGACAAGTAAACAAGACACCTATTCAATGATATACCCACATCCATGGCAGCCCCAGTTACTTATATTATCCAACTAGCATCATGTACTTCAACTGAGAATCTAGTCACCTTATCCAGGGCCCTTTTTGGGAACCAGAAATCAAAATACTAACTACTAAGTCATTTTAGGAGGAACTTTACTGTTAGACTGAGTTCTGTTACTTGGCTCAGCAAGAGCTAATTTCTTGGAAATCAGCTTCATGTCCATTCATTTTGTTGACATTCGAGAGTCACTTTGATTGAATAAACCTAACCATCATAAAATTGCCAGGAAAATAGATGGTCCAGATTAATTCAAGAAAAAAAAATGATTTGATGATCAATCTAGATCGTGCATCTTGTAGGGCCCACCTTTTGTTGCATTGTCATTCCAAACAAAATCATTTGATCAATAGGCAAGAAAATGGACAATCCATACTGATTATAGTGAAAAAGGTACGATCATTGATCTGAAGCAGCCCATCATGTGGGTCCACCTTTGAATGGTCGTTCTCTCTCAAGATTCACTTTGATCGAACAATTTGATTATCCTAATCATTCGATGAACGGCCAGGAAAATGGATTGTCCATATCAATTATACCGTAAAAGTTTCAATCATCATTCTAGACAATCCAATTGATTCGTATGACTATTAATAATCACTTTGATCATATGATTCTAAGCAAACAATCAATGGCTGCAAAAAAAAAAAAAAAAAAGAGGCCGAATTGATAATATTCAGAAAGATCCAGCCATCAATCTGGACCATCCATCTTTTATTGCCTGATCTCTAAAGAAACATTTGGAATTGGATGATTCTAGCCTTCTGATGAATGATATGGAAAATGGATGGTAAATATTGATTATGTTGAAAGAATTCTAACCACCGATCTAACCTTCCCTCACGTGAAGTCCACCTATAATTGTTTGTACCTCTCAATAATCACTTTCACCAGACATTCCTAACCTTCTGATGGCAAAGAAAATGAATGCTCCAGATTGGTTACACTGTAAAAGTTTGATCATCAATCTAGACTGTCCATCATGTGCACCCACCTTTAATCACCCCCGACGCTCAAGAATCACACTAAGTGGTTGCTCCTATCCATTTGATCAATGGCTGGGAAAATGGACTGTCCTGATTGATCATATTGGGAATGGTCCGATTATATATCTGGACTGTACATCTAATGAGCCCCACATTTGATTGTCCATGCATCGCAAATATCAACTTTTCAGATGATGTAAGCAATCTAATTAATGCCCACGAAAATGGACATTCCATATTGATTCTATTGTTAAAGGTCTTCGACCATCCATCAAGTGGTCCCACTATTGATTGCCTTCCCTCCAACAACCACATTGATTAGACATCCTAACAATCTAATCAATACCCAAAAAGATCAATTGTACTCTAAAAGGTCCAATACATATTTTTTTATATAAAGGTCATAACAGCTGTTACAGCCACCATTACCATTATGGAATACTTGCCTAGGGGCTCAACTCTAAATTCGTTAAGAAATGCATCCTAGTTTTCCATCAGCACAACATTTACACAACTAAAGCTCAAATCTTAAGCGGCTTCAACAAAGAAAAACTAATGGTTCTCAAGTTTTTAGTCCCGGTTCACATTTAGTGTGGCTTTTGTGTCACCTCGCATTTACAGTAGTGTTCCACTGCTTTTCATCTTTCTACAACAAGTGTGAAACATGTTTGTCATCAGACTTTCTTATATGAAAAGTGGCTTCCTTACAAAGGAGAATTTCCAACATGCTAAAGCAAATCGAAGATGCCCCCAAAATACTCATGTAAAGACTATAATATTCCTAGCTGCAATTTCCAAAAGGCTAAAATGTTTGTCCCATTTGTCTTATGACTCTTAACTAATTCCATATCATCATTTTAGCCCCGTCCCAATTATTTGTGTTGGGTTTAGAAAATTCTCACAGAGTGGCAAAAGGTCAACAAGCTGCTAACCACTTAGCATCAACCCTCCTTTCATCGTTGCGGGCAGCTGATGTAATTGATACCAAGAGCGGTATTTTAAGTATCGACGATATCGGCCGATATATCCCACGTTGTATCTTGTATCCCACCTGTACAATATAAAATGCACAAGTAGAGGGATATATCCCACATGTTCGATCCAATGAGCATTTTCGATCATTTTTTCTGTAAATCATGTTAAATCAGGGTCAAATTGTTACAAATCCATGATTTTTCATGTTTTGCATGAAAAATCATGGATTGGGAACTTCGATTTCGAGATTTGGAGTAGATGGGCCGAGTTGCGGAAATATTGAAAAAAAAAAAATCAAAATTTCCCAATTTCTCGCAAATCGGTTGCAATCTGTCCAAACTCCAAAGATGTATGTAACCTGATCTAGGATGCGATACGTAATTTGATACCAATATTTTGAACAGTGACCAGGAGTTCCCATCTTATAAAGTTCATATCAATTAATGAAAAGTTGCAATTGAAATGTTGAGAAAATAATGCAATCAAACGCTGGCATTCAGTTACATCTCAAGGTATAAGTTTATTACAGATAATAACAATCCATTATTTACCACTGTCAAAGGCATGTCCTCAAGGCCTGAAACCAATTCAATTAGCGAAAAGCAACCAGCCTTACCTTCTATGCTACTAAACTCTTTAATCAGCCTTGCTGTCGGCCTATCAAGGTACTCACGTTCAAGAACATTAAAAGCATAGACACCATTTAAATCCTGCAAATTTCTCTTTTCCCTCTTCAGAAGGAAAAAGAAAAGAAAAACAGGTAGCTGTAAATTGTATGTGAAAGAAATGAATAATAAAAGAGGGAGATTGTATCAAATCTGAAAAGCTGTCTATACTGCAGCCCATGTTTGATGCAGAGATTATCCATAGCAGTTAAATGAATGAATTTTACTTTATGCATGTTCAGTTACCTCTCTCCAAGTTAACTGTGGAGTCATTGAGAATAACAGATACTAAAACACCCACTGAAGTGACATCATTCTTAAGCAGAGTTCCAATAATGCCTCCAATTAAATTTCCCCATTTACTGACCAGAAAAGAAGAAAAGAAATAACGAAGAAATTCTGCTTTACAGATAATGAACAGCCCTCAGGGAATGACTGAACTGTTTTCTCCAATCTAATATTGGTCTCTTGAATACACATCAAGGAACCTAAGTAATAGAGAGAATCACCCGAATGGAATGCATCTTAGCCATAGGTGTGAATGTCATCTAGATGATCAATGACATAGGTTTGGGTAAAATGACAAACTACCAAGCAAGACTTGTATCTGTGAACTGCCTCCTCTTCTCTATACTTAATACTGTAGATCCACAGACAGCTTACTGGTCTCATCCCTCTAGGAACACGCTCAAGTTCCCATGTAACGTTGTTTTACAGGAATGTCATTTTCTACAGCCGTGGTTTTCTCCACTCAGGTAAAGACAGGAATTGCCCACAAGATTTTAAAGAATGAGTAGAAAGAACCAAAATATTATTACAAAAAAAGATAATTTATGCCGGATATGAGACAAATTTGTTAGTCGCACAATAAGTACAGAATAAATGGTATTTCAAAGAGCAAACAGAAGATCTATTTGAGCAGTCAAAGGAGTCAGATAAACGAGTTACATAAGCACTTGATCAGAGTGGAGACATTGTACTTTTCTTCCAATTGTAAGTGATTAGCTCCGTGAAAACTTGCTCATAGTGTTTCTCCTCAATGTTATTGGTTTAATCTTTCATATCAGATGACAAAAAGTGAGAACAACGAATGGGAAAGTTCAGTTGCTGACATCATTTGATACTTTTGACAAAGTTAAGGCATGTTTGGATGACACCTAAACCAGCATTTGATGACATTCAACCCTGTTTTCTTCAGAAATGTCCAATTTGCATGCATTTGGATGCCACACTTTCCCAAACTTGGTTTATAGAAACATGAGTTTTGGCTTCAATCTCGGGTGCAAGGAACCAGGCAAAAGGCTGCTTTTTCACTCTGTAAAATGGCATCTTTTTTTTTGGGTGGGAAATACTTGATACCATGGCAGAGAGTATAATGGTGACCATGACAGGCTCTTACAAACCGTACACATGGCATAAGTCAACTCGAATTAAACTGCCAAATTAGGGACCAGCCACAATGGATAGGTGATCATTCCAAAAACAGATTAGTTGACCAGTCATATTCTCTGATTCGTGAACGCTTTCTTGCCAAATTCGGACCATTATATCTTTTCCATTCCAACCTCCACTAAATGACCGCCAAGCAGCTAAGTCTTCAAATCAATGTAATTTATATATAATATTTCCAAATTAATGTGCACAATTTGAATGGCTTAAGGGCTTGGTATCCTCCCTGCAGAAGACACTTGCCTGATTCCAAGGTCTACGAGCCATGGTTCTGAATGTCAATATCAGTTGACATATCAGCCCAACGAAAAAATGATATGATACCGTCGCGCATCAGTATAGGGGCCATATCGGCCCACATCAGTCAGGAAAAAAATTAAAATTAAAATTAAAACAAAAAAAAAAAAAAAAAAGAGGGGGGAAATGACGTCCAAGAATCTATCATTTTTTGTGTTTTGACCATGTTTTCTATGGTGTATCGGACTATTCTTTGAAAAAAATGTAGTTTGTTAGTTTGACTTGTTGAAGGTCAACTAAATGGGCCCTAATTGAACACAAATCAAGGATGATTTGGTAAACTAGGGCCCATTAGATTGAAATAAAACAAAATTAAGATAAACAATATAAAAAAGAAAGTGAAGGTTTACCCTTCTTTCCAATTTTTCCCATAATGGTCAACTTCACTTTGATTTGTCGAATCTCATTCAAATCATTTGTTTTATCCCAAAATAGATCTAGATCTAACCTAAAATTAGTTTTTAAGCTTCTTCCATGGTTTAAATAAAGAAGAGGAGGAGACATTAGGAAATTTTGAAAGAGAGAAAATTCAAAATTGGGCTTTTATGGGCATATCAGCCTGTACCTGCCGTATCAATGCCGATACAAGTCAGTTTTTGGTATTGGGCCGATACGACCCCATATCATGTATTCTCCCGTGCCGATACAAATACAATACCATATCTATGTCCAAGCTCTTGGAGTTATTGCAGTTGCTGCAAGGCATTCAGCCCACCACTGACATCAAAAATTCTCTTCGTTGGACTCTCTCCACTCTGGGCCAGTTCTCCACCAAATCTTGGCATCTCTTCATTTGGACTATGGCCGAAGGCAAGACCCTTACGGTTGACAATCTCCAGTGAAGATGAATGATCTTGACTAATGTCTGCTTGCTTTGTTTTCTTTAGGCAAAGTCCATGGATCACCTTTTCATCCACTTACGTAAATTGCCAACCTTTGGTCTTCCATTCATTGCAAATTCCATTTCTATTAGGTCATGCCAGGTATCATTCCTGATTTGTTGCACGCTTCGCATGGTGTGGGCCTCGCTAAAGACTTCAAAGTAGTTTGGAGACTACTGTTGATGGCATGTTTATGGAATGTCTAGTTAGAGCAAAACTCCCAATGCTTCAACAACTCTCCTTCTTTGAAAGTCACAATCCAAATCTTCGAAGATGTAAAAGCTTGGTCTAGGATCCTTAACCTTAGGGACAAACCATTGGTTGCCTCCTTTCTGGATAATGGCAGAGGTCTCTGTGCTCTCTTCTGCTCTCAAGTTTTGGTTGGGACAGACATCCCAACTGTCGATCTTCATTTCTAATTTCAAGTTGCATAGCAGATTAGGTTTTGTGGTTTTTGGTTTTTCTATTTTCTTTTACTACTTACTTTTTGTTACAAAATATCAATAATAAGTTTATCAGAATGAATGTAATACCAAAACATCTGACATTTACATGTGTTACTATTACTTACAATATTGGTGTGCCACATATCATGCAACTCGCATACATTTCATCTCAACATATAGACTCCAACACTTGTGACCTATCATGTAATTTCTATATCTAATAACTTAATATCATTTCCCTCAATAAATCTTAAGAAAAAATTGAAATTAAATTCGCATGAATAGTGCTACCAGTTTGGGGCTGATTTGGCGGACAACTCAATGCCCTAAATGAGCCTCAAACTCATGTAATCTATTGGCACTTATCCCACTAATGGATCGGTGGACATTTATTGGACAATGAAGAATGAAAAATATCAAATTGTCCTACTATTAAAAACAAGTGTCTATAAATTAACGTGTAAAATCATTCAAACAATTGATTTTGGGATTGTGACGTAACATTTAATTGGTTAATTATGAGTTAAAATATGCCTCATGTGGAATTTTTTTAGGACCCTATACATGGGGTCCACCTTGATGCATGTGTTGTATATCCCTGTTGATCCATCCGTTTTGCCAACTCATTTTAGGGCATGATCTAAAAATGAGGCAAGTCCAAATGTCAAGTGGACCACTACTGGGTGAAACCTGAACGTGGGCCCACCTCGATGTGTGTGTTGTATCCATGTCGTTGGTATGTTTTGGGATAAGCCCATATTTTAGGGCATGGCCCAAACTGATGCGGACATCAGTGGTGCACCCTTTAAAGTGTACCACAGGAGGCGTCGCCAACAGAGTACCAGAGCGAAAGAGTTGATGTGGATGGACGTCAGGTACACCGGACCCATTTTTTGACACGCTACGAGTGCAGGAGCGGCATGATCGCCCATAGGGCGGATTTCACACCCTGTCGTGAGAGAGTTTTAGTTTTAAGCGTTTTTTGTTCTTTTCCTTGTTTTCAGGGGCTTTAGTACACTTTTTTATTTCTTATTTTTCTTTTGTTAATTTTCTTATTTTTAGGGGCTTTAGCGTACTTTTACTTTTTCCATAGCTTATATATACATTGTGAGAAACCCTATTTTATTATTATTGAATAAATAGAAATTCGTATCTTTTCTTCCTCTTTTATCAAAAGGTTAGGATTTCAGGATTGGCCCTTGGGTGTTGAGGATTCTACCCCAGTTTCAGGTTTCCTTCTTCCCATATCTTCGAAGTGCAGGAAAAAGTAAGAAATCCGCCTTCTTTTCTTTTGATGACAAAGGACCCATAGTTTCTTCATCTCGAATACTCCCTTCTTCATCCCTTTCATTCTTCTGGACATTCCCTTTTGATTTAAACGGAAAAGAGAGATGGTTAGTCAGTAAAATCAGATCCAAACTTGACCATGGACTGACTTATACTAGATTTCGAATATCCTCATATTCCAGGGTCCTCCCCTTTTTACTGTTTATGTGATTTTATGCTAAGGGGCATGATCCTGACGGAATGATCTCATCTTTATGTTGAGATTTGCCTAATCCTTTTGATTAAAAAACAGTTGTTTGATTAATTTATTTACTTGAATCTCATCATCCATATGATACATGCATCTAGGGTTGAGCCATCACATGTCACTGCATCACAAACGCTACCAGACGGTGCTCTAAGGGCTCCACCATGGTGCATACATTTTATCCATGCCATCCATCCATTTTGCCAACTCATTTTATGGCACGAGGCCAAAAATGTGGCAGATTCAAATCTCAGGTGGACCATATGGCAAGAAACAGCGGTGATTGAATGTCCATCATTAAAAAGTTGTTAGGGTCCATTGTAATGTTTATTTACCATCTAACATGTTGATTATGTCACACAGACATGGATGAAGGGAAAGCACAAATATCATCTTAACCCAAAACTTGTGGCCCTAAAGAAGTTTTTATGGTGGGCGTTTAATACCACTATTTCCTGTGGTGTGGTTCACCTGAGATTTGGATTTGCCTCATTTTTACACTCATGCCGCAAAATGATTTGGCAAAACGGATGGATGACATGGATAAAATGCATACGTCATGGCGGGGCCCACAGAGCACCTCCAGTAGCAACTGGCTACTGGAAGAGTCAATAGGCAATTTGCGTGGTGGGTGAGACCATGGGGCCCACCTCAAAAGAAGAAGCGCAACTGCAACAAAAGAAGAACAAAAGTCTTTTTTTTTCTTTTCTTTTTTCATTTGCTTCACTGTCACAGGGCCATAATAACCGATATCGATGCTGGTACGGCCCTTTTTTTCTCCCCCACCCCACTTCGAACCCGTATCACATAACGGCCTTAGCCATTACTGGTACGAATCGACTGTTACAATCGAAACATAACCGTTTTTGCACACCTTGGAATCAACCCCGCCAAATAATCAAATATCCTATTATGTTCAACCTATTTGTGATGCCTCTCCACATTTTCTTTTCTATTTGTGAATTGGTTGCATGTTCTATTCTGTTTATGAATTGGTTGCATATTCTTTGTTGTTCAAATATCACTGATAACTAGAATTTTATAAAGAAAATATCCCCATATTTTCAATGTATCGACACAAAGTCAATATTTTAGCTATAACAGCAATATTATCGCCAATACCTGGAATTCCAACTAATACAGTGTATTTCAGTATATCGCAACCTAGTGATAACAATATTATCATTTATCAGTGATCACAATATGCCAAAATGGTTACGTAGTAGTGGTGGTAACCTTTATGCGTTACAAGGTTGAAACGGCCGTAACGGCCATTACAAGAAAAAAGGTCTCGTAAGCCCTATAATGAAGCTGAAATAAACTTTTCAAAAAAAAAAAAAGGTCGGCCCATATCGTGTTAGTAACAATGGTGGCCGTTACAACCGCCATTACCTTTATGGAACACATTGTCGATGATTTTATCAATAATATCCATGATAATAAGAACACTGAAAACAAGTCAACAAGATCGTAAACATGGTGGACTAGGGAGAGTCAGACTCGTCACTTTCAAGCTCAGAAATGATAGAAGTCTTTAACCATGGCAAACTGATTTGATTTTCGAGCAAACTAGACTTAACATGAGCCCCAAACCAATTTGAGACTAAAAGTTTAGATCTCACTTCCAAAAATGTCCAAGGGGCCTTTTCAATTCCCCCAGTGAAATCAGAGTAAGTAATTATTATTTCCTTTGGTATTTTCTGCATCTTTCCTAATGGGATGGTGACTGGCTTTGTTTGAAATTATTCGTCACCAAACATGAGGGCAAAAACTATTGGGCCCAATGTGATGGTAACAGGCTTTGTTTGAAATTATTCATCACCAAACCTGAGGGTAAAAATTATGGGGCCCACCATGAAGTACGTGACTTATCCACGCCATTCATCCCTTTTGCCAGCTCATTTCAAGGCATGAGGCAAAAAAACGAAGAGGATCCAAAGCTAAAGTGGACCACACCACAGGAAACAGTGGGAATTGAACATATAGTGTTGAAAAGTTTTTTAGGGCCCTAGAAGTTTTGGATGAGGCTGATATTTGTGTTTTCCCTTTATCCATGCATGTGTGACCTTATGAATGGGTTAGATGACAAATAAACATCATTGTGGGCCCAAGGAACGAAATAGCTTTCAACGGTAGACATTACATGGACCACTGTTTCCCATGGTGTGGTCCACTTGATCTTTAGATCTGCTACATTTTTTGGCTCATACGCTAAAATGTTATGTTAAAATGGATGGACAACATGGATGAGTCACATACATCACAGCGGGGCCACTATTTTAATGGGGCCCTTTTCAAACCAGTTTTCAAGGTGGAAGAATTCCATCACTTTCCAAACAAATGCAAGAAGTAATAGTGATCCGTTTACCCATATTTACCAAGGATTTAACAAATCAAACACCCCCTAGAGCATAGATTGAAATATTGGTAATGTATCAGCTGAAACAGGTGTATCGTATCCATATCGGCTCAATACAATACACGATATGGCCCTGTATTGGGGTCGTATCAGTCCGTATCGGGTCCAATATCCTACACGTGTATCGGTCAGACATGATACGCATATAAAAGGCCCAAACCGTCCCTTTCTTTCCCCTTTTCGATCCATCTCTCCCTCATTTCTGCTCCAATCTCTGCAATACCTCAATTAAATCATTCCTAACTGATTTTTGGCACCATTAACAGCAACTTGGAGTATCAAAACATCATATTTTAGCCAATTTGAAGGATCGAAACATTTTGGGGCCGATTTTGAAAAAATCAGAAAATATGAAGAAAAAAAATCCATTCTTTGTTGTCGATCCTTCTTTTAATCCATTTTTATGTTTATTAGACCCTTAGATCTACCAAAAAGCATCAATTTTGAAGATCGATTTGAGCTTTTTTGGGATTTTTTTATTTTTGAGGCATTTATGCTCGATTTTTTATATTTTTAAAAAATCATTTTTTTAATCTGATCTCAAATCTGTACTCTCCAACCATTTTCAATCGGATCTATGTAGATCTGATCAAAAAAATTATTATTTTTAAATCTATTGAAAAATATATAAATTTCAGAAATCTTTTTTAATCCGATGTTTCTGATCACATATCTGGAGAGGCCATGCATTTTTTTTAACAGATGTACATCAGATCTGATAAAAAATGTAGTTTTTTCTTTTGGGAATTTCGAGATTTATGGAAATTTCAAAAATATTTTTTTTCATATGTATTGCTTTGGGGGGTGGCTAAGTTTATTGTTTTCAGTTTTTTGAGTTGTTTTTTATCATATCTGGGTAATTTGGTCACCATTTTTCAAATATTATGTCTAGTTTTTAATTATTTCCTTTTTGTTATTTTTAAAAAATATGTTGATATCTTGATGATGCAAATTGACAATACATTTTTTTATTGTTTGTGGTGTTTGTTTGTGACTTTGTGGCTTGTGCAAACTGTAAAGTACTAAAGTGGCCATTGTTGTATAATTGCATTTGTTGAGATGGCTGGAAATGGAAATGAGAATAAAGATGTAGGGTGGAAGTATCGTGTAAGGATAGGTGAAAGTAGACAGGAAATAATGTGCAATTTTTGTAATAGGAGTGTGAGAGGGGGCAAAACCCAATTAAAACAACACTTAGCCCATGAAAAGGGTCAAGTTTCAGGGTGTCCAAGTGTCCCTCAGGCAATAAGGGAGGCGATGAAGAACTTAGAAAAATTAAAGGTAAAAAGGCAATGAGGGAAAAAGAGAAGAAAGCTATGCTTGACCAATGTCGAGCAGAGGTGTTTGGGGATCCTACACCGTTGCTTGATGAGGACATTGAGTCGGGAGGATTCATATAGGGAGATGACGATTGCGATGAGGGAAAGTTTACAAGCTCCCCATGAGGATGAGGAGCAGCATCGAATGTTTGGGAGGACCAATTCGGTTCGTGATGTGGGTAGGGGGAAGTGGTGGTGGTAGTGGGCATGATAGCAAAGGATTATTTAGGGGCGTTAGGGCGAGGTTACATCGTGCCTTTAGGACGCAACCACAATAGCCACACCCTTCTCTGCCTAACCCCTCCCCTCATATTCACAATCTTAATGACAAGAGGGAGCCATGAGTACCTCCTAGTGATGAAACAGTGTTTAGAAAGGCCACTAGCACGCGGAAGTAATTGAAACATGTGGTCAAGCAAATGGTGGATAATCTTGGAAAGGCAGCTGCAAAGTTGTTCCTACAAAATAGTATTCCTCCATATGTTGACGATTGCCCATACTTCCAGGTGTTTGTGGATGCAGCAGCTGATGCAAGACCTAGGATTAAAGCCCCTAGTTCTTATGACATGGATTCAAAGTATGCAAATGAAATGTACAAGGAAGTGTGGGCTTATGTATGATTTAGAAGCATATGGGCAAGTAAAGGATGCACAATCATGTGTGATGGTTGGACTAGCACAACCAGATTAAGTATGATAAATTTCATGGTCAACTCACACCTGGGTACAGTCTTTTTTAGAGGCATCAATTCATCAGATGAAGTGAAAGATGCTAAGTATATAGTTAGCCTAATGGATAGAATTGTAGAAATTGGGAAAAATAATGTGGTGCAAATTGTCACTGATAATGAGGCAGCACATAAACTAGCAGGAACACATCTTATGGCGAAGAGGCCTCATTTGTTTTGGTCACCTTGTGCAGCACACTGCTTTGATCTCATCCTTGAGGATATTGGGAAGAAGCCCAATCTATTGAGAATGGTTGAAAAGGAAAGATTGATCACAAAATATATTTACAATCACAATTGGATAATTGCTCTTATGAAAAAAAATTCACAGGTGGGTTTGTACAATAATAAAGGGGCACTTGGCGAGATGGTTGCATCTCGGCAATGGCTCAACTCGAAGTATGGACAAAAGGCAAGTGGCACGCCTATGAAGATGTGTGCGATTATAAGAGACCACGTATTGGAAGAAAGTCCAATAAATTATGAAAGCAATGGAACATTTTATTGAGGTTCTTCAACTAGTGTAAAGTGATGATAGACCAACGATGGGCTTTCTTTATGAAGCAATGGACAGAGCAAAGTTGTCAATTTAATGTGATTGTAAACACTACAAGGAATATTGGAAGCTCATAAATAGGCGCTGGAATAGACAGCTTCATCATGATCTCCACGCGGCAGGTAAACATAAGTTACATACGGTGATTAAATTTAGTTATTATTTTTCCTTCAGTTCTTTATGTAGTGTTGAACATTTGATACGTTCTATTGTTCTCTCTTTTAATCAACTTGCAAGCTTCTTTTTAAACCCACAATTCTGATATGCGACTACATATAAAGATGCTTATGAGTTTACTATCAATTTGAAGAATGTTATAAAAAGGTTGGAGCCAGACATTAACCGACAGTTGATGCTATTAATGAAGTCAGTTAATAACTATTTACATATGTACATTGTATTGTGTAGAGCCCGAGACTTGTGGTACTTATTATTAGCTACTATTTCATACGTAAAGTGTATGAACTGGCAATGGGCAGCTTTGGAGACCCACTTGCACGAGCTACAATACAAAGAACCAATCCAGGTAGGTGTATTAAGTTATAAACTATAAAGTATATTTTTACAATTTTAATAAACTAAATAACTAATATATGATATTAAGATATATTTCTTTGTTATTTATGCAGCTCAATGGTGGGTCAATTATAGAGAAAGTGAACATATGCTGCGGAATATTACAATAAGAATCTTGAGTCAATGACTTAATGTACATCTTCTGCTAGTTGTGAAAGAAATTGGAGCACTTTCGTCCGCATCCACACTAAGCAGCGGAATCTATTGAAGAATATAAAGGTGCAAAGACATGTATTTATCCACTATAATGTGAGGTTGCATTTGAAAAACATAAAGAAAGCAAGAAGGCAAACTGACAACCAAGCATGACATTGCCCAATAAATTTGGACTATGTTTTTGCTAAAGACGAATCTCGTTTTCCATGACTTGAACGAAGGGAGAAATGCAGAGGAGCAACCGAAAGTGAGGAACTTAAATACCCAGAACTTGTTGCAGAAACCACTCAGAGCTGATTATTGATGAAGCTAACGAAGGTGAACGTAGTAGTAGTGTGCAATGTTGTCAAATCGCAATGCAATCACAGTCAAATCGCATATGCGATCATGTGTGATTGCATATGCCAGTGCACAAATGCGATCGCACAATCGCACATGCGGTCGCATAATATTTTTAAAAAAAAAAATTTCAAAAAAATTTCTAAAAAAAATGGGAGAATAAGAAAAAAAAAATGAATTAAATATAAGAAAGTAGGGGGAACTTTCCTAAGTTAATAGATAAACAATTTTATATGCCCTTGCAATACATTTAAATAAAATAAAACCAATTAAACAATGAATTAAATATTAAGTCATCAACATTCGACAATATAGTTAACAAATATCAATCGACATTCAACAATACAGTCATCAATCAACATCAACACACTTACTAAGTAAACAAAACGAAGAAGTTATTTATTTATTATTTATCTACTATATACATTGATCTATTTGCCATTGTGGCATTTGATCATCATCGTCATCATCCGAGTCATCTCCTTCTTCCACATACACTTCTTCTTCTTCTGTCATCTATATGTATTAATACTTCATCAACATCCAATTGTGGATCTTTAGCTTGATCATTATCATCTCCTCCTTCTATTCTCCTCAATCTCTTCAACGGGTTGACTGCTACTACTCGCCCCTCGAGTCTCCTTTATCCTTCCCCTTCAAGTTGTACCTTCTCCAAGTGTCGATCCGTATGCAGCATCTTCAACTTGCACCCATGTCAGGTTCTCTCCAGCAAATATCAGGTCATCCGTCTCTACGAGCAACTCGTTACCTGCATGCAGCTCATCTAAGCAAATAGCGTCAAAGAAACTAGGCTTTTCTTTCCTAGTCTAGAATCGTTCTTGCAATTTTTGATTGTATTGGACGAAAACCAAGTTGTTAAGCTTCTTTTGTTCAAGTCGATTCTTTTTCTTAGTATAAATCTGCATGAAAGAAAGTGCATTTAGCATTAGCTATTTCGTTAATTAATTTAGCTTACACTAAAAAATTGAAGATTACAATTACTAAACTCACCGCCTCAAACGTGCTCTAGTTGCGCTCGTAACCGCTGGCAGAACACGTGAGTCCAAGAATCCTTATAGCCAGCTTCTTTAAAGCTGGATCCTTCCTGTACGGGTCCACTCCATAGGCAATCCACCAGTCGATTGAGAAACGGTTTAAGTAGGTTAGAGTCACTCTATAGATTACATTGTAAAAAAATTATTTGTAACACATTCATGGTACTTAGGCAATTTTATTGTCCGATGCCTGATGATGATGTCACTTGAGAATATGCCCTCACTCTTTGTATAGAAGTCCAGTAAAGCTGAGATCCTACCATATTCATCGCTATCTAGAATAATTCTTTCCCACACATCAATAAATCCAACCATATGCATAGTAAGTGCTTCTGCTGGATCAACGGAAGCGAATAAACAAACTGGGTTAAGGATGTAAACAGCCGAATACGATTGAGATAACATTTGGTTGCCCTATCTTCTATCTATAATATATATAATTAACTTGTAATCATGCTCTCTATAGTTAAAATGGTTCATAATCTTATTTCCCGCCCTCTCCACCGCAGCATATATGTAACCCATTACAGGCTTCTCATCCCCGTCCACCAATCGCAACACGATGACTAAGTGCTCGGATGCTTTTAGCACCTTCACCACTTGTGTCCAAAAACTTTACAAAAGGATTGTTTGTTGAACATGTTTCCCTTCAGCCATCTTTGACCAAGGCTCACTTATAAAATTGACCGACACTACAAAGCTTCTACACTAATTTTTTTACATGTAATCTTTGTAGTGTTAAAAAGGTTGTGGCAAAATGGGTGATTGTTGGACATAGCAAGTTACCCCCAATGTGTTTCTCATTCGACTGAGAAGAAGGGCGTGTTTATACATAAAGATCGTGATTCTTCTAGCCCTTGCAATCACATTTATAAATAACTTACCTATATCTTCTAACATCAGATCAATATAATGGGCCGCACAGGGGGTCCACAATAAATGACGCATCTTCTCCATAAGAAGACGGCCAGCCAATACATATGAAGTTGCGTTGTCTGTAATTACATGTATAACGTATCCCTCACTTATTTCCTCAACTACATTATCTAGTGAGCTAAACAAGTATTCTCCAGTATGTGAATGACCCAATGCATCCACGGACTTCAAGAACATTGTCCCAGCTTGACAATTTACAACAAAGTTAATGAGAGACCAACCGGATCTATCGGTCCATCCATCGGCCATAAGTGAACATCCATACGGTTTCCACGATTCCTTATATTCAGCTATAAAAGATCGTGTATAATCAACTTCAGTTTTAGGCATGCCTTCCTTATTTCATGATATGAATGAGATTTAAGTCCGAGTTTAAATTGACCTATAGCCTCAACCATTACTTTGAATCTTCTCAATTTAACTGCATTGAAAGCAATGCCAGTTTGGTAAAACCACTTAGCAATATATTGAATAGTGATTTCTCAATCTTTTTGTTTATATAGGTTTTATAAAGTTGTTTGAGTAGGCCCTTTGCCCCAGCCTCTTTTTTTTTCCTCGGGGTGTGGTATATACCATCTATCCATGGGCCCATGCTCTCGGGCTCTTTTTGAGACCGTTGGTTGCAAGGTGTCCCGTATCGGTATCCGTTAGCGTAACGGTACCCTCCGAAACCGATACGGATACGGGGGCGTAACGGCCCATAATGGTGCAAAATAATTTTTTTGCCAAAAAAATATGAAAAAATATAGATTAAATCCGGAATATTCTAAGCATTCCAAATATGCATTCATTTATAAATTGGAACATGTTTATGGTGGTGTAACGGTCCACTCTTTGGTTAGAAGTTGTATCGGACTGTCTGATGAATTTATGAACCAGATAACCTGAATTTGACTACAAAATTCATATATTTAATTTTCTAACTATCTGCTATCAATGATAGATATATTAGAATGAATGTAATATGAAAATATCTTACATTTAGGTGTTTGCAATTATTTTTTAGGGCCAAAATTCATGCGTAAATAGAAAAAAATATAAAATAAATAAAATAAAATGACACCCCAAATATGTAAAATGCATATTAACATGTTCTACTATGATTAACACATCACATGGCATCATTAAAACAGCAAAAGACTCATTAAAAAATGATTTTTCGAATTTTCAAAAAAAGGGCCAAAATAAATGCGTAAATAGAAAAAAAATATAAAAAATATATAAAATGGCACCCCAAATCTGTAAAATGCACATTAACATGTTCTACTATGATTAACACATCATATGACATCATTAAAATAGCAAAAAAATCATTAAAAAATAATTTTTCGAATTTTCAAAAAAAGGGCCAAAATAAATGCGTAAATAGAAAAAAATATAAAATGGCACCCCAAATCTATAAAATGCACATTAACATGTTCTACTATAATTAACACATCATATGGCATGATTAAAACAAGAAAACAACTATTAAAAATTGATTTTTCGAATTTTAAAAAAAGGGGCCGAAATTCATGCGTAAATAGAAAAAAATATAAAAAAAATATAAAATGGCACCCCAATTTTGTAAAATGCACATTAACATGTTCTGCTATGATTAACACATCATAAGGCATCATTAAAATAGCAAAAGAATCATTAAAAAATAATTTTTTGAATTTTCAAAAAAAGGGCCAAAAAAATGCGTAAATAGAAAAAAATAAAAATATATATAAAATGGCACCCAAAATCTGTAAAATGCACATTAACATGTTCTACTATGATTAACACATCAAATGGCATGATTAAAACAGCAATACAACCATTAAAAATTGATTTTTTGAACTTTAAAAAAAAGGGTCAAAATTCATGCGTAAATAGAAAAAAAATATTAAAAAAATATTAAATGGCACCCAAAATCTGTAAAATGCACATTAACATATTTTACTATGATTAACACATCATATGGTATGATTAAAATAACAAAACATATTAAAAAAAGTATAAATACCTATTTTTGACGAATTTCTGAAAAATGGCCCACCGAGCTTTGATTCAAGAAAATCCATAATATAATGTGTTTTTATCTCAAATACCGAGCCAAGGTTGATCGAAATTAGTAGTAGAAGGAGTGAGAAACAGTTTGGAAGCAAGAGGTTTCAAAAAAACAGCAAAAACAAAGCTTAAAATGGAAAAAGGTCGATACGGGCCTGTTACGGGCCCGTAACGGCCGATACGCCCCGTAACGGGTACAAAAAAACGTATCGGCCGATACGGCCCCGAAACGTGTAACGGTCAGCACCGTTTCCTTTACGTATTGGCCGTATCGACCGATACGTAACCGATTTGGCATTCCATGGTTGGTTGTGGTTGTAGTCTAGACCGGCCTATCGAAGTAGAGGGAGTGAGACTAGTTTCATCTACATCGACTACATTTATATCTTCATATGCGTCTTGTTCCATATATTCTTCATGACGTAGGGCATTATCGCATCTCTTTCTTTATTATTTATCCATATACTCCATGATCTCCCTTCGAATTTCTGGAGTAATTTTATCGCATGCTTTTGCATTTGACCCTAGTGAATGTCCAAGGTGTTGCTTGTGCCGCGTAATGCCACCAGAATTCACATACTTACATAACTCACATATTATATAAGTCTTATCCAAAGCACTACGATAGTGTCCATACCAAGGTGTCCCATATCCGTTACGATACGGCCGTATCGGCCGATACGTAACGGTAACAGTCCACACCGTTACGCGATACGGGCACACCCCCCCTAATTTTGTGACCGTAACGGCCGTTACAGGCCATAACAGCCGTTACGGACCCGTAACAGCTGCTACAAGCCTTGAAAAATAGGAAAAAAAAAAACTTACCTTTTTTCTTTCTTTTGCAGCCCTGCTGCGACTACGGCCACAGTCTTCTCTCTCTCTCTCTCTCTCTCTCTCTCTCTCTCTCTCTCTCTCTCTCTCTCTCCCCCCCCCTCTTTTTTCTTCTCTTCTTTCCCTCTTTTTTCTTTTCGGTTTCCCTCTCTCCCTTCCTTTTTTTATTCGCAGGTGTACCACACACTAGCTAGTTGTTGTAGGTACGTGTCATGCTAAGACGAGCGCTGACATTCCTCGAGCTCCAAGTTGTACGAACGGTTCAAAGGAGATCAAAGTTACGTGGGCTCCACGGTGATGTATTTATTATATCTACACCGTTCATTTATTTTCAGAGATCATTTTAGAGCACTACCAAAAAAATGAATTATATCCAAAGATCGACTAGACCATACCAAAAATAGCAGCGTAGATAATGATTTTCACCGTTAAACAATTCGTAGGGCCCACCGTAACGTTTATTTTCCATCCAATCTGTTCAAGCCTTAAGACGAGCTCGTCAAATGAATGGACGGTTTAGATATAACACATACCTCTTGATCAGACCCGAGTGGGCCCCACCATGATCTATATATTTTATCCATGTCATCCCTCCATTTTGCCACATCATTTTAGGTCAGGATCCAAAAAATTAGTAATATCCACATCTCAGGTGGACCACACCATAGGAAACAGTGGTTATAGAATGCTCACCATTAAAATTTTCTTAGGGTCCACTGTAACGTTTATTTCCAATCTAACATATTAATTGGGTCACACTGACGTGGATGAAGGGAAAACACACATGCCAGCTTGATCTAAAACTTTTGTAGCCCCTAATAAATTTTTAATGGTGAACATTTAATTATTGTTGTTTCTTATAGTACAGTCCACCTAAGCTTTGGATGTGCCTCATTTTTGTGCTCATGCCTTAAAATTATTTGGCAAAATGGATGGACGGTGTGGATATAACACATTCATCACGGGTGGGGCCCAAAAAACTTTGACACGTGTGCTATACTTCACAATCCGAGTCCTGCCTAATTCAGGCCCTTAAAAAATTGTACACGAGACATATATTAACTTAAAATTTACCAATTAAATTATGGACTGCAATTTCTAACTCACAATGCCAAAATCAAATTGTTTGAATAGTTTTAATTGTTAATTTGTGAACTTTTATTTTTTAAAATAGGGCCTTTTGATTTTTTTATGACTCACTATCCAATAAATGTCCACCAATTCATAAGTGGGATAATGGCAATAAATTGTATGAATTTGAGGCTGATTTGGGGCATAGATTGGTCCTCCAAGTCAGCCCCATATTGGCAACGCCATCTACCTGAATTTAATTTCATTTTTTTAAAGAACTATTGGGAGAAATGATATCAAATTGTTAAGTATATAAATTAGATATTTAGAAAATTAAATATATGAATTTTGTAGTCAAATTCAGGTTACTTGGTTCAAAAATTAATCAGACAGTCCAATACAACTTCTCACCAAAGAGTGGACCGTTACACCACCATAAACATGTTCCAATTTATAAAGGAATGCATATTTGAAATGCTTAGAATATTCTGAATTTAATCCATATTTTTTTGGCAGAAAAAAAATTGCACCGCTACAGGCCGTTACGCCCCCATATCTCCGTTACACCCCCATATCCGTATCGGTATCGGAGGGCACCATTACGCCAACCGATACCGATATGGGATACCTTGGTGCATACTTCCAACCCGGGTCATTTGACTTGGGTTTCAAAGAGGAAGATTGAAAAGAAGACATGATGTTGGTGTGTGTATTGATTGTAAGTTGTAAACTAGTAAAAACTAAAGTAAAGACTAAAGAGTCAAGAGACTAAAGAGATGGGAGAGGGAGATGGAGAGGGAGAGAGAGAGACAGAGAGAGGGAGGGAGAGGTACACACTTGCACTGGTAGTAGTAGAAACTAGAAAGGAAGAGGGAAAAGAAAAGGAGAAAGAGAGAAAAAGAAAGAGAGAGAGTGAGAGTTACACTTATACTTATACTAGTAGTAGAAAGGGAGAAGAAAAAGAAAAGGAGAAAGAGAGAGAGAAAGCCATATACTTACATTTGTAGTAAAAGAGGGGGGAGAGAGAGAGTTACACAACACAATTATAAAAACACAAATTACACAATCTAAAATTCAGAAGTAAATTCTTCATTTATGGTCTTCACTTTTGACTTGACTCTTGACTCTTGACTCTTGAGAATGTTGTAGACTTGTACTCGTACAACTTGTAACTTGTAACTTTTAGGTAACAAACTAAAAAAAAAAAGTTAGAACTTGGAAGAAACTGGTAACAAACTTGTAACTTGTAAGTTGAGTCTCTTGACTCTTGAATGTAAAGAAAGAGGGAGAGAAAGAAAGAGTGGTGAGTGTGTGAATATGATTATGATATTTATAACTTGGAAGACTAGAAAGAGATATAAGAAGAATTAGAAAATGCAATGTAAGACTTGAGTTGGTGTGAGTTCAATTTCGATGTATTCTTAAATCTTGCTTGCTTTACTTTCTTGATTCCTGAATCTTGAATCCTTGTCCCTTGATTGAAACTTCAAACTTCAAAGAAATATGAAGCTTGGGCCTTAGAATTATGTAAGAGAGAATGAGAGAGTATAAGAGAGTAGAGAAAGAGTTTGAGTGCATGTAGGAGTGTTTTGAATGCCTTTTTATAGACTAAAAATACATTAAAAATAAATAAATAAAATTCTTAACGGTCAGATTTCTGACCATCGGCGAATATGTGATCACATATGTTGTACGCAATCGCATACATCGCATATGTGATCGCATATTCTCGCACAAGTGGCATATGCGATCGCATGTGTGCAGAAATCGCATGTGCGATTTCCACTTCAACATGCGCATATGCAAATGTGCGATCGCACATGACAACACCAGTAGTGCGATTCAAACTAATACTCATAGCGGTGACAGTGGCGGTGGTGGTGGTGGTGGTGATGCAACTGTTACTCGTGTTGCTCAACACACCATACAGCCATCCATAGATCGTGAGGCTAATGAGCACCGACGTAGTACACAAGGCCGAACTTATGAGTGTACTGAGTCACGATACAGCAGGTCAGGGGGGAGGAGCATCATGGAGAGGTTGGCACCAATGGCACTCATAGAGCACCAAGACATCAGGAGGCTTACGGACATTATGGATACATTCCTCACAAATACACAGAACTCGTTGCGTCACTTTCTTGTAGTAGTCCTCCTAATCATCAATATGGATATGGATATCCGGATCCAAATCCAAGTTATTCGTCATTAATATCACGGTCTTAGTAGTACGAGCAGTAGTATGGCGATTCGGCTGGCGTTGGTGGATATCCTTACTTGGGATTAGGGTCGGTTCCTAATCAAGATCAATCTTCCTTAGGTTTCATTGACCTACTCTTTTCATCCGGCCCTAGTTAGTATGGACATGCAGTAGCAACACCTGTTGCACAGCCACAGGCACAGTCGGATGATGACAACGATGTGGAAGTCGACCAACCACCAACAGCCATATTTTCAATTTGGTGGCGATTGGTGAGTTGTTATTAAGAATTAAGATTAATGTTTTTTTAGAGATTATTCACATTTAAGGAAATTGATAAGTACTAAGTATTTCTACACTTACATTGTTAGTTGTTACATACACCTCACTTGTCACACACATACTCCAAGCAAACACATACGACATACATACTAGTGAATAGACTAGCGAGTATTGAGTACCGAGTGGTGATATTTTTTGAATACTTGGACATGTTAGACTATTAGCAATATACGATATCAATTTATGACATATATCAACAGTTTATATAATGAAAAAATCAACACCAAAACTTATACTAGGTCAACCCGTCAGGACAGTCCAAAGAATGGTCTGATACACCATTGAATACATGGTCAAAATACAAAATTTAAAAAATTTTAAAAAAAAAATGATAGATTCGTGAATATCTCATTTTATCCTATTTTTCTAATATTTTTTGCTTTAAAAAAATTCTGATCGATATAGCCGATACAGGGCCCGATTCCGATATGCGACGCCGTATCATATCATTTTCCCACGAGGCCAATATGGCGGCCGATACCGTCATTTAGAACCATGCCCTAAATGAAATTGGTAAGGTAGAGAATATAATGCGGCACGCCAGCGCCTATCAAAATGAAAGGTATTCGACGTGTAGGGAAAGCCCAAGCTGAACCAAGAAAACAAGGTCAATAAAATATTCCTCTAATAGATGAAATAGACAAAATCAACACAACAATTTTGACATCATTACAGAAACTCTGATTTGGAAGACAAAAGTTATCACAATGGCATAGCACGTTAACATGCTGATCTCTCTGTCTCTCATCAATTTATCTAGGACAAATTACCGTGTTGAAGAAGCATATTGCAACTTCATCGTAAGAGCTATTAATGATTTGGGTCCTCAAAGCCTGGGAAATACAATTGACAGCCACATGAAAAGGGGTTTCGCTCTTCTCATCTTCCTGCAAATGTCAACAAACCAAGATATATTTACATCAAAAGTTATGCCCACCAAAGAAAAGGAGCAACGGAACAAGCATTCTAATGAAAGAATTAAAGAAAGCTTTCTCTAAGTAACAGAAAATTGTTGAAAATGCAACTTCAAATCCATGCAAAGATGAATTCATCGCAAAACATTGGCCAATAACCTAAGGGGGCCTGTTTGGATGGTGGGAAAAGAAAAGAAAACAAAAGAATTGTAATGATTATCCAATGATGATTTCTCAAGATTTTATGAGCATTATTGATTCCAAGAATTCCATTCTTTTTTCTTCTTTTTTTTTTTCTTCTTTTTTTTTTTGGGGGGGGGGGGTTGTTTGGATAGCAAGTGGAAAACTCACAATGTCACTTCATGTCTTGTGCATGAAAACTTGACTATGGTGTTTGGGTAATGACTGCTTTTGAATTTCATTATTTCCTTTGCTATCCAAACATGGCGAAACATCCCATCATGGGAAAAGTCCTCCATTTTCTTTTCTTTTCTTTTCTATTCTTTTCCCACTATTCAAACAAGGCCCTAAAGATGGCAGTCCAATGAAAAGTGGGAATTATAAAGATTCCGCTAGGCACATCAGCAAATTTAGAAGTTAGTACATAAGGATGATTTTTAAATTTTTATGATTTTTATTTTATTTAAAAAAAAAAAAAAGGAAATGACAGCATACAATTTTTAGGCATCCTAATCAAATAGTAAATCAATGTACTACAAGCATTAGCTTAAGGTAGAAATCAAGTGAACTAGTCAGTGTGTTGCTCCCATGCAATACTCAATAGAGGAATCACTCGTGAGGTAATGAACAACTAGTCCAAGCATGCGAGACATTCATTGCAATTTGGTGCATGATCTTAACAAGGAAGTGTATTTACACAAACACAAATAGCTTTTCCATACCCCCAAGTCCACGACAGCATGATGAGCAAGACTCACTCGAAAATTCAGAAAAATACAACCAATGGATATATGATAGAGACATCAGTGGACCTACTTGGATGTACCATATACGGAGACAACCACCCGCATCAGCACAATTTTCTTTGTGTATGTTAGACGAGTTCAAGATGAGGCCCATCAAGCCATTTTGAAGACCCCACATGCTTATATTTTTTGTTATTTTTATGATTTACTTGATGGTTGAGATTGATAATAAGTGTTTTATTTTTCTTATTTTAGATGATGGGCCATTTTACTTAAGTGAGTGGCATGGTAGTAATTATTCGAATTTTTAATTATAAGAGCACGGGAGGGGGAGGTGGAGGTCCAACCCTAGTTGTGTTATTGAGAAGAAAGAAAAAGAGAGAGAATCTCTCGTGTGAAGGAATTTTTCTCATTGTGTTTTAGGATTTGTGAGAAGCCCTCCCTTCCAATTGAATAGTAGAAGGGTAGAAACTTGTTTACTGGTAGATTTCCCAAGGTACATCCTTCCTCTTTCTATTATTCAAAAGGTATTCTTCTTCTTCTCTTGTCTTCCTCTTTCCCCTTTCATTACAACCTTCTAAACTCATTAAAACCCCACTCAATCCTTCCTCTCTTTCTTCTCCTTTACCTAGACACGTGTGAACTCGCACATGCACATGCATGCATGCATGCATACGTCCGTACAGGCAGCCACGTGTGGGTCGATCTTGAATTATTTTATATTTTTGGGCACCACATGTGATAACCTAGGACCTTCGTGTTATAAATCTGAATTTTCAAATCTATTATGTGGTTATGTTTGATTTTACATGTTGACTGCTAAAATTAATGTGTAAATTCTTCTCTCATCTTCCATCCTAGGGTAGTTTCCATCATCCTACATCAATATAGCCTACATAGATAAAGTCAATGTACAGACCTTTGCATGCAGAGCCATTGCTAATAAAAGTCTAGGGAAATTCTATACCACCTTGACAAAACCCAAAGCAACGAAGAATTTCCATCCTGTCACAAGTCTTGGCCATCTCTAGCTTCATGATGACATTAATCCCCAAATTTTCTTGTTTAGGTCCTAAACGACTTCCTAAGCCAAGGCAGCATTTTTAAGGATACATTCTACCTTTCATGAAAGCCCCTTGCTCAAGAGAGGTAATCTTTGCAGCTTAAACCAAACTTAGTAACAAATATTTTGGAAATCATTTTCTATATGAAATTGCACGAATTGATTGGCTGAAATCAGCAAATTCTGGTGGAGATTCCTTCTTAGGAATTGGCAAAGTAGAAGATGAAGTGAACACTTTAGGAATGATGTCTCCCAAAAAAAAAAAAAAAAAAACCCTCACATCTAAGCAAACGTCATTACTAATAATGTCCCCCCAGCAAAGAGTGACAAATGCCACAAGAAGTCAGGACATGGAGAACTGCCTTCCAAAATGCTGAATACAGCATTTTTTATTTCAATATCAATGAATGCAACCTAAACACTCACTATGATTAGGTGTTTATATTGTAGCTACAATCTCACATTCACTTGCCATGAAAAGTAACTCTATTCCTTCCATTATAATCAGGCTTGGGTACTCTAGTCCAGATGCTGTATGCTGATCACATGCAGTTACTTGTCCTCCGAGGAGCTTCATCATTGTCATTGGCCCAGCCTCACTCCAATGTGAAATATTTGCATCGATCATTGCATTTACTTTTAACAAATCCACAGCAAGGTCCACCTATTGCTTGGATTGTCAAAGGTGGGCCCCAAATGTACACCTTTTATTTGTCTCCTGTATTCGTTTTCACTACCCAAGTATGCATCGTTCACTGAGTCCTAAGCAGTGAAGCCTGAGGCATTTCCATATTGAAGTGGTGGAAAGTGGAAAACCAGTTTCAGCAGGATTAGGTTAAGCAAATACCAAAACCCATTCAGTATTCTATCATCCTTCATGCTTTTTGCATGGTGAAAACCACCTGTTTGTCACTTGTCTTCTCCAGGGGGCATAGTCACACATCATGATGAATAATTTAAATCTATGTTCTCGTGTGATTTTCTACTTCCATGTGTCACCACTCGATGTGCAATCGTCACCCACTCATCCACCATTTTAGTTAAGGATACAATGGTCCCGGTAGCCCAACTGACCCGAAAAGCCCAACCCAGCTTTGGGCTAGGCTTGGACCTACCAACTTGGCCCATGGACAAGGCTTGGGCCCAGCATGTTTGGCCCAATCAATTTTCAGGTCAGGCTTAGGGTCAAGCCATTTTAACTGGACCAACCCCAAGAATATATATGTGCATGTGTTATATGAACAATTCCAATACTCGGCTAGGCAACCCATCCATCTTCAATGTAAATAGTTGAGTTCATTCCTCTAAAATGTCTATTTCATTGTGCATGTGTAACGTACTTGATCAATGGATGGATTAGGAACATTCAAGTGGGAATAGAGATTTTATCCATTTTTAGGCCAGGTCAGGCCTGGGCCCAGCCAGTTTTTCAGGCTCACGCTCAGGCTTGCCATGCAAGGCCCATGCCCCAAGCTTATCAGGCTGGGGCAAGGCATAGCCTGGCACGGCCCAAACCCAGCCCACCACCCCTAATTTTGGTGGGACAAAATTTGGATGGTGCCTGTACCAAACCCAGCCCATTACCACCCCTGATTTTGGTAGGCCGATTGAGCAACTGACTCAATTGAATATTGGATGGATATTTCATCAATCCAAAATTACTCAGAAACAAGAAACTCACTGCATTAGATGCGGGGTAGAACATTCTCGGCGATGCATCAACGAGGTAGACAACGGATTCTTTGGTTGATTCTTTTCCCTATACAAGAAAGTAAGAAGAAAACATAAAAATCAATACAAACACAAACCTAAATTACATTCTATTTTTATGAGAAATCGCTTTGGATAAGAACAAAACAGACAGATTAGAACAGTGAGTTTAGAGCGAAATTTTACAAAAAGAGAGGAAAATGATGGCACCTGATAGAATTCATTTTCGGGGTCGTCATCGTCATCTCGAAACAGATCTTCAGGGTCAAAATCCATGAATGGATTGTGGACTGATGAAGACAGTGAGAATGGAGGAATCAGGAATTGGGTTTTTCTTTCTATTCCTTTCCTTTTGGGGGGGGTAAATGGAATTGATATTCAATAATCAACTGATTGATAGATACAACCTTTCTTTTCTGTTAGTGGTAACATAACAATACAACTTTCTCTGCTTTTGCATTATCAAAGTAAAATGGAGGGCGTGTTTATGAGTAAGATGGGTGTGCAGAGAGAGAGAGAGAGAGAGAGAGAGAGAGAGAGAGACTTACAAGAGGAAAAATGATAGTTCGGCCTGTGGAGAGCAGTCGGAAGACTTCTCGAATTCGAGCTTCTCAGAGAAGGCAATGGCAGGAGAAAGCTTTTTTTGGGTTTTGGCGGTCGGGATTTCCTGCTTGAAGCGCCAATTTGCAAAAGCGAATTGCAAGCGCTCCAAGCATGCTGATCCGGTACACGTGTGAGAGATCTGGGACGTCAATAATGTGGCGTGGGTTCAACGCCCGAGCATGCTGATATTCCCTTGCCCTATCGTCGGAATCTGTGTGGGGTCCATACAGATGCCCGTGATAGATCCACTCTGTCCATCAGTCTTGCAAGACCACACTAGGAATTTAAAATTAACGAAGATACACACTTCAGGTGGGCCACACTAAACCAGACAGTGGGAAAAGAGACGTCCACACCGTTGAAACCTTCTTGGAACTGACCATGATGTTCATATGCCATCCAAACCGTTCATAGGGTTATTACCACTCAGATAAACTGTAGGCGCAAATATCACTCGTGATACAAAATTTATGTGGCCCCACAAAGTTTCCAATGGTGAGCGTTCAGTCCATGCTGTTTTGTGTGGTATGGCCACATGAGTTTTGGAACTTCCAGATTTTTAGATTCCTCTCTTTCTGTGCTCTTGCAAAACTGAAGGGCGGAGTGGATTTGTCAAAGGCATTTCTGTGGGCCCCCACACAGCTACCGACAACAGAGGGCACAGTGACATCTCCGTGCCCAATCCGCATCCTGTACAAAAATGGGCGGGTCCACTCAAAAGAGGTGTACTGTTGGTTATCCATTTCAGCCGTACATCGGTCCGCCTAAAGAGTGGACCGACTGATTCTTGTAGCAGGTGGGCCGGTAACCTGATAGCACAAAGAGGCTTGGTGCTTGGCCACCAGGCTGGCCGCGCAGCCAGGTTCCCAAACCCGACTGAACCAATTTCGGGTCAGGTAGCCGGAATGGGTTTGTAAATATCCAACTCTACCTGAAATTCGGTTAAGTATGGATTTAGCATATTTGAGTTATCACCATGAACAATATTTGAGTGGGTTGGGTTGGGTTGGGTTGGGTTGGGGTCCTCTTATGGTCTGTTTATTCCTCAGGTTGAGCGTCCACCCGATTCAATCCGTCCAAACTGCACCCTTACACATGGCTATGAAGCAAATGCACGACTAGCATGGCTAAGATGGTTGCACGACTAGGCAGTGGCTGCAGCGTAGGCAGGTATGATCACATCATTTTTAGGCATTTTTATATGCCAAGGGACATGGTTAGCATAATTTAGCTTCTATAGAAAATGCTTGATATTTTTAGGCCTATGATGATATTTTATA
This sequence comes from Magnolia kwangsiensis, assembly GCA_037074715.1. Taxonomy (NCBI): domain Eukaryota; kingdom Viridiplantae; phylum Streptophyta; class Magnoliopsida; order Magnoliales; family Magnoliaceae; genus Magnolia; species Magnolia kwangsiensis. Next base: position 132,868,984 of record CM073574.1, read on the forward strand.
TATGCATTAAAAGCCGTAGAGATATCATTCAGCATATGATTTATGCACTTGATTTAGTATAATGCTTATGTTAAGAATTTAACCAATATGCCAAAAGCCTTAGGATTGATGAGATATGTGAAGTTATCAAACCTTAGGAGCAGTTGCACTCGAGTTACTTAGGTATAACTTTTTGCGAGATGTGGTATTGGCTCTTATATCAATTGTCAAGAACTTAACCCATGTGCAAATTTCCCTAGGATTGATGAAATGTGTAAAGTTCCTTAAACTCTTGGGATCATAACAACTTGAGTGGTGTAGACTCCATTATTGTCTTTTGTAACTTCAGCCTTCATCTTTTGTCCCAACTTCTTTTCCCAGGTGTGTGACTATTGTTGGGAGTGGGTAACATAAGGGTCTGTTTTGATAAGGATAAAAAGAAAGGAAAATTAATAAAAAGTATATTTTCAATAATGATTATTGTCACCGTGGTAAAGAAGTGGATTGCAAACAATAAGATATGTTTAATTTGTAAAGAAAAACTTTTCATTTCTTTTTTTTTTTAAGAAAAGAAAACTTATATGAAATCTCATATATATTACACAATAATATTAAAGAAAAGCAAACATAAATAGGATTAATGGCTTTGTAAAATTCATAAATTTCTTATAGAATAAATGGGAGAAATTTTCAAATTAAAGGAAAATGCTTTCCTTTATCGTTGAATCCCCTTAATCAAGTAGGCCTTAAAAGCCATATAAATGAGAGAGAGAGAGAGAGAGAGAGAGATGAAAAAAATGAGTGGAAACGTGAAATCAAGTGGCATGCTTTCTTTTTGGCAATCGAATCACTATCTAAATCCATTATTGAGAGTTAAGTATTAATTATCCTTATAAGATAGTCGAATAGCGTATATCTAGATCATTCACTGTTTTGCTTCACTTATAGAGAAAAATGACGAAGGAAAGAGACATAGAGAGAGAGAATCTAAGCTCAAATATTCAATTGAGCAAATATAAAGATTAATCAAAGCTAATGCATCCTTTAGTCAATTATAATCCTAAAATGATAGAGCTCCCAATTTAAAGACTCTAACTCGATCCATCAATACAGAGTCCAAAACTGGGAACCCATTCCTATGGCACGCTCACTGTCTTGTATAGGGTAGGGCAAAGTCATGCCTAGTTATCACAATGCCCAGTGGTGGAGACTTCTCATTCAAATTCATCATCAATCTTTTCACACAAGATAATCACATGATAATGATAATAATCATATGTCCGTCATTTCACATGTCAGATGATCATGGCACAACGGAGTACTAAGATTCATGGCCCACAATTCTCTCATGGCCAATAATTATTGTGTCCACTCTTGAGTTTATAAGAACAAGCAAAAGAATCTCTCCCCTTTTTTAACCCATGGCATATACATTTAAGGTGCTCCTACATATTATCTATGGCATTGTAAAACATCATTCTCATGCCTATGGTCATTATGATCTACAATCAAGATCATCCATATTATTAGATACTATTAACGTCATCAATCGAAAGGATTCACACTAATTTTATAAGGCACGACTCCAACAACAATGGTCAAGTCACAATCACACAATAATCAATCAATTGACTGCTCAATTAAAGCGTTCCATAATTAAGTTTTATATCGCACTTATCCTAGCAAGAAGTGAAACTTGTATGAGAAAGAATGACTAGGCAGAGGAAAAGTCCATATTCTAGATCCGATGTACATGTTTAGATCACTTGATGAAAATGCTACCATCAATTCTTTTTATGACATGTCCATGGTGTGCCTCACCCATTGAATGGCTCATGTCTCCTATGAATAAACCGTGTACATAGAACCATGGCACGTGTTCTCACCCCTCAATTGACCTCCCCCTCGCTTAGGGGGTGTTTGGATTGTAAGTTGTTGAAAATAAGTAATTTATGCCACAAGTAGCTTGTTTTAGTTTATATTTATTAAGAAGATAAATATGTTTGGTAAACAATACTTATATGCTTCTCCTCTCATTTGTCTCTCTGATGCTTCTTTTCAGCAACTTATGAAAAGTAGAAAAGCTTTATAAAAATAAATAAATAACTAAAGTAACTAAGTACTTTTAAGTTACAAAAAGTTACTTATAACTAATCATAAGCCAAACAAACTTTTTTAAAAAAAAGTAGAAAAGCTTTATAAAAATAAATAAATAACTAAAGTAACTAAGTACTTTTAAGTTACAAAAAGTTACTTATAACTAATCATAAGCCAAACAAACTTTTTTAAAAATAAGTTACGTATCTATTACTGTGAGTAGAAAAACTAATTTATTTGGTGGTGTCCAAATGGGCCCTTGGTGATATAAAAAAAAAATGCATGCCACTCGAAACATCTCAAAGGCAATGAGAAAAACGTCATTTTACCATGAATTGTTTTAAATTAGCAATCACAAAAATGTGTTTATCAAACATATTAATCACTAAATCAATAACCTTACATGTCAAAAACATTTAAATAAACTATGCTAAACTAGCCATAAATAGTTTAATTAAGAAATGCCTACCAATCACTGGTTAATTATGTTCTTTTCCACATGATCATGTGGCTATGCTCATTTTGAAGCAATTCTCTAGTTTAGATCTTTTAAATTGAGGTACAATTTTTTTGCATGGATTTCCATATTATGTTGCGCTAGTCTTCTTGGTAGAGCTTTGGGTCAAGGTTAGACCTATTTATAACACCCATTACTTTTCAGTACTCAAGTGTTACCGTGTAAATCAAATTTAGCATTAGCACTGTGAGAACGCATTTAACCCATAACTTACACATCGCTTGATTTTTCACGATTCACCATTTAATTGCCTAATGTTGGGCTACATAGCACATCCGTCTGATTGGAGATCAATCCACCCTTCATTGACCCTTAAACTCTCAATGTAAGACTACGTCATCAATGACTATTCAACTAGCAATCCAAATCTACCCGTTAAGGCATATGGGATCGTAACTAAATGCCTTAGATCGATCTCAATATAAGGATAAATCAATCCCTCGATTGGTGGTCCTAAATCAACACAAACAATCTTCATCATAAACCATGAAATAAGACCATTCATACAATCGACCTCAAGATCAGCCCATAAAATTCAACATGTATCAGTCTAACCGTTAATGACACTTTTCATCCATAAATCAAGTCATCCATCCGATTAATTTTCAAGATGGTCCACCACAACTTCAGAGACAGTTACTTTAGTATTTCAATCACTCTGATAGGCTAATCAAACCGTTCATTTTAATATCAGGACTTGGATCTTCCGATCAACCACTAATCAGGCCCACAAAATCCCATATAGTGATTGTAACACCCCGTACCTGTCAGTACTCGGGTGTTACCATGTAAATCAAATTTAGCACAAGTGTGTGTGGGAACACACGGGGCTTATATTACACATCATCATCTAATGATTTATGATCTATCCATCTTAACCATTTGATCTGAACTTTGACGACAATGGACCCTTAAGAGTTGAGTTAAATCCGCCCTGAACCCCTAATGGCCTTTCAACCGTCTAAATTTGGGCAAGATAACCCACGACACAATTGTAGGTCTAAAGTCAATCCACCTTGAATTGACCCTTGATTGCTTGTAATAGGGTTGCGTCACGAACGGTCATTCGACTCGCAATCTAAGGTGGCGGTTGAAGCTTGTGGCATCATATTCATTTGATTGCTAGGATAAATCAAACATCAATTTTTGTCATAAGCTAATGTGTATAATCTTTCAATCCAACCATAAGTTAGGTAACCCATTTAATTGACCATAAGATCAATCCACAGGGAGTAATCTTCATCCATAATTAAGATATTCAACCATTGATGTTTTAGGTGGACCATTTGATCATCACTAATTTAACTTTATACGTGAGTTAAACCCTTAGACTCAGATCATTAGATTTGGAAATGATTCTACCGTCGAATTGGTGGGAATCAACACTTAAAACCAACAGGGACAAGACGTTAGGTAAAGCTTTGTTAGACTAACTAAGCCACCCGAACCCAACTTTGGGGATCTGATTGTCTAATCATTCGTCCATTGATCTGTGAGGTTCAATTAAACAGAATCCCCGCCGCAAACGAAAATCCATTTTATCCGTCAAGCTGGCAACACTTGCGAATGTCTCTCCTCAAATCCTAGCCTTTCATTTAGGCAAATCTCAACCTGCCTTTCCACGAATTAGGGTTCGAGCAGGCAACCCATATAAGAAGAAAGTTGACCGATTTCTTTTCTTCTCATTCTTTTTTTGGAAACCTAGAATACATCCTACCTGTCCAGATACAACCTAGGCAGTCATAAGATGCTGAAAATAACATCGGATACCATCGCTTCCATGGCTGCGTGCAGAGGCTCGAGAAACCAGATGAAACCTTCATGCTTCAAACCCACTAGGTTATCACCGCTGGAGCTTCAAAATCTTCATTCCACAAGCTCCCTCGCACCTATCTGAGTCGTTTAGCACAAACGGATTGTAGGAAGAAGCCCTTATTTCAAACAGCTGAGGGTTGTGGTGATGTGCCACACCGAGTTGGTCTAAGTCTGCTGAGTTTGGGCTGTGTCTGGGTTGAGTCCATGTACATTTGGGCTTTCAAGAAGCATAAAAGGAGAAGAAAGAAGAGAGGAGAGAATGGACTAAAAGAGGATTTTCAGAGTAAGGTCGCTATTAGGCGTCCCCGATTCTGGCCACACTTGATTAGCACCTCTGAGTCCCAGCTGAGTCTGTGACTCGCTGTTAGAAATGGGGTTGTTCCTAGACCTGGTATGAGTCTAACTCATTGTCGGTTCAAGCAGAGAAGAATAAAGATGGAAAGGAAAAGAAAGGAATAAGGAAGGTGGAAGAAGAAGGCAAAGGAGGAGGGGGGGGGGGGGGGGGGGGGGGGGGGGTGACTCAATTGGTCCAACTGTATCTAGCGCATTTTTCAGGATGTCTTGATTCAGAAGCCAGATTCTAGAGTGGATGTAATTCAACAGCTATTATTGTTCAATAAGAATGGGGAAAGATCGAAGAGGATGCTCTGAGTATGGCTCGAGCAATGTCGAGTCGAGTTGTTACCGTGGTATCAACCCGTCACCGAGTTGACTCAACAACTCCTTAGTCTTAGACCGAGTCTAGAACTTCGGAGTTGATCTATGACTAGGCATTAGATTTATGCAAGGAGAAGAGTCTCATCAAGGTAATCGACTCAAGTCATCTTGAGTAGAAGTTAATCGAGTCCACTTCATATAGTGTTAACTCGGTGAGTTGTTGAGTTTACATCAGTTAAAACCTATCCATTTTAGTTAATTTGAGTGTTACATCTATAATAGCCCTATGTGACTAGAATTCTTGACCTGGTTGGATCGTTCTATCTCTGGTCTGGCCGAGTCGAGTTGACTCGGGTAGTTAGGTATGCTGATTCTATTAAATCACCTTTCGAATTCAATTTTAGTTGTTGATTTTTATGCGGGAGATTAAGACTTTTCAATTTCATGTTTAGATCAACCCTCATGAGTTGTAACAAGGTGAGTTTGGGCTATGGAATCAAGTAATGATTACTCAAATATTAAGGTGAGTGCTCTTACTAAGGTTTGAAATAGAATTTAATTTATTTCTATTATAGTCTTGATTTGTGTGCAGGGAATTAATTTTCCAATTTCCTTAGTCGAGTCTACATCCAATAGATTTATACATGATTATAGTCAAACCTAGTTGACTCCGTGCATTTCGAGGTAAGAGGATTCGATTCTAAGGGCACGCGCATTTCCTGGCGATATTAGTAGTTGTTGATGCAAAAATCTGGTCAACCCTCCTTGGCTCGTGAACCTGCACAAAGAACAACCAAAGAAGACCCTGACTCATGTGTCGGGGACCCTTCGATGCCAAAGTCAGGCGTTTGGGTCTAGTTGAGCGTAGAAGGGTTAGGGCTAGAGATTGTGCGTACCTCTCCCCTCTGGGGATCTTCTTATTTATAGGTGGGAAGAGGCAGTGGTGTAGAGGACAATTGACCCTGTTTTGGTGGGGACAGAATCCTAATAGGATTATGAGTTTATGCATGGCGAAAATTTTTATGGATCTTTAGGGAGAGAACCGTGTTGGAGATGGTTTTCATGATCTTCGGCGCCGATCATGGGTGGACAACAATGTCGGTTAGGTCGGGCTCGGCCTAACATTGGGGTCGAGCTCGACCTGATGCTCAGAGGTCGAGCCCTTCTTAGTTAGACATTAGTCTGCTGAGGTCGGACTCGGCGTATTCGCTGAGGTCGAGCTCGACCTATCGTTGGGGTCAAGCTTGACCTGATGCTGAGAGATGGAGTTTGCTTTCTGGTTGTTTGAGAGGCGAGTGTTGGACCATTAGGTTGCACCTCCTGCTGTTAGAACACTTGACGTAGCCTGTTGAATGTAAGTCAGCATATTTTCCCCATAACAGTAAGTCCCCCATACTTACTAGTCCGCATAGTGGACTAAATAAGTAGTATGTGTTCTAGCCAGGTCAGGACTAACATCAGGTAGAGCTAAGACTTGGGTCGAGGTCCTATGCGATAAGTCGGGAGGCCAAGGAAGGTGGACCGACTGCGTGTTGCTATGAGTGATGAGGGTGATGGGAAGTCAACGATCGCAGAGCTCGAGGTAGGAGTCCCATGATGGCAGTGTGATGGCGGCGCTCAACCTGCGGGTACTTAGCATAGGCCAGCTATCCTCGAAGCGAGGCTCAAGGCAGTCGTATGTCACATGTACCGTGGGGGGAGAGCTAGCGTGCGACGCTACATCTTCACATGCTCAAGCACTGATGAGGCACCATCAATGCACTTAGTGCAATGTGTATAAAGGGGGGAGAGGGTGCCCAAAGCTCCCCACTTCTTTCCATTTTACTATGCATTCCTTTAGAGCAAGCGATTTTTGGTAAGTCAGAAATCCCTCATTTTCTCTTCTTTCCGGTGGCTTTTCCCTTTTTCGACTAGTTTTTCCCTTTCTGGCTAGTTTTTTTTATTTTTTTTTTATCATTTTCTGGCGTAGTCTTTGCTTTCTTTTCTTTAACTCAACCAGGATGTCAAATTGGTCCATGGTTAGGGAAGTATCGGGGGCCTTTCACAACGATTCCTATTACACCATCGAGGATGATCTGGCAAATATCTTATTTTGCCCTTCGGACGGGGGGGACAAAGAGGTGAGATTTCAGGTCCTAAGTGATGAAGGGGCTCGGTCGGGGCCACGTGGCCTTGCTGCTACATCTGAGAAGATTGGTACTTTTAGCTCTATCATAATGGAGGCCGATCTCCAGAGGGTAAGGGGAGATTACCAAATCCTAGAGTTTATGAGTCTTCAGACCCTAGAGTTGGGGGAGGTCCCTGGTCAGCCAAGCACGGGCGAGCTAGCCATTTATGTCATTGCTCTCAGTGTGCCTCCGCCTGCCTCTGTATTCGGAGATATAGAGATTTCTTGAGGTGGTGAAGTTGGCTCCAGGCCAACTAATCCCGAACGCTTGGAGGGCTCTCGTAAGGACATGTGTCCTCTAGCAGCAGTTAGGCTTTCCCGAGTTGTCCGTGGCGAAATTCTTATATTTGTATAAAGTTAAGCCCAACCACGCCCATCTGGGGTGGTACTATTTCTCTGCATGGGCTAATCAAGATCAGAGACTTATCACTGACAATTCCTTTTTTAATAAGAGATGGCAAGACAAGTGGTTTTTTGTGTATGGGGAGTGGGCAAACCTAGCGATTGGCGTTCCTGCCGAGTTCTCAACTCCAGGTCGGGTCTTATCGAGTTGCATCATGGTTCAAAGTAGTTTTGGACTTGCGCTAATCTTCAAATTTGTTCTTCATAATGGCTTCCTCGCGTATGCAGCCCGAACTCTCTCTTGCTCAACTACATTGTATAGCTCGTCCGTGGTTGTTGGATCCTGCCATAAGGAATTGGAAAGCGCTGATTACTCCTCAAACCCTTTTCTAGGTGGGGATCTCTCAAGTTTCCCCTGACCTATCAGGTATCAATGTGTTTGAAGTTTTGTCGAGTCTCAACCCCTTCTTACTGACGTTTTCACACCTACATGTATGTTAGGCCTTCCTTGTCCTTCGAAGACGTAGAAGCTCCCTTTTGAGGTTGAGGTGGACCAGTTTAGGAAGCGGATGAAGGAGGGAGCTCCTCGTCAAGCTGTGGGGCAGGCTCTGCTAGCTGTTCATCCTCTGCCTAGGATTCCACGACCAATCGATCCTCCCAGGAAGGAGGTCGCCACCTCCACTATCACCGTGGCTCCTGAGGTGGCGTGAGCACCTGAGGAGGTTCCTGACCGGGAACCTGAGGGGACTTCTCCTGTTGCTCTCGAGGTAGAGAGAGCTTGTTCGGCTCCTACTGCAGGGAGCTCCGCTCACGGGGTAGAGGGCGATGGTTCAACTTTTGAGTTGGGCTACTTGGTGAAGCTAGCCACGTGGACCTCTCGCCATGTGGAGGAGCAGGACGTTGCCGCATTGGCTGAGCAGCACCCAATGGACATGTTGCGCGATTCAGCGATCTACCTTTAGAGAGTACTCAGTCTCTTTGAGATCGGTCTTTTATGCTTTTATTTCCGGTGCTCTGACCTTTCTTTCTGCTCTAGGTGGCTGACATTTTGAAGGCGACTTCTGAGCTTTAGGCCACAGTCGAAGTTCGAGATGTAACTGTCGAGGCTCGGGATGTTGCCGTGGCCCGGTTGACGGATCTCTAAGAGGCTTTGCGTGTGGTGGAGGCTCGGCTTGATGGGGTCCTTACGAAGAATTCCTCGAAAGAAGCTGCTTCGGAGGCGTAGAGGAAGAGGTTGGAGGATGCTCTAGCAGCAGCGGTTTCTGAGTTGTCGGAGACCTCGGCTCGATAGACCGTGGTCGAGGCCTCTATCCCTTAGCTAAAGCTAGCATCGGTATAAGCTTTTAAGGCCTCCGAGGAGTACGGGAAAAGGCTCAAAGATTATTACAACTTCGGCTTCACTCGGTGCGAGGAGTTCGTCAAGTCAAAGTATCCAGGCCTGGACTTGGATAACTTGGGCGAGGATGTTGCAAACAATCTTGTTGCCGACTCCCCTGCCACCGATGCTCCTGCCTCTGCCGGGGCCTTTATTCATGTCGAGGCCCCTGCTCTTGTCGAGGCTCTGGTAGACGCTCCTTGAGAGCATTTTCATTTCTTTTATATCTTAAGAAATTTGTAATCTTTTTAGCTTTAATGCTTTAATGAAAAGACTATTCTGTTGTCTATTTGGTGGTAGTGTGTTGTTCGATTGGTAGTCCGACTTCTATTATAAGGGTTGGGCATTTTAGTCATATACTTCTTTGTTTAAAAAATTCTCGCGTTAGTCGTCTTGGCCAGAGGCTCTAACTATTTCATTTATAAAGTGAGTTGCTTTAGTAAGGGCATTTTTCTCCCTCATGAGGGGAGCCCTTACTAGATTTCGTAGGTCGAGAATCAAGATTCGAAAATGTAGATAAAATGAAAGGGGTTTCTCATGTGGCTGTTCAAGCGATAGTCGTGTATGCCCAGAGGATGAGAGGGAGTTCTTTCACCCAAGCTCCTTTAGCCTTTTCGAGCTTAGTCTAGAGGTGGCTCTTAATAATCGCGTTTGATTGCCTCGACCTAGCCGTTTTCTTAGGGATGTCGAGGTGATGAATAGACGTTCCGAATTTCAATGTTTTCGTATATAACTAGGAATTGGTTGTTGTCGAGCTGTTTCCCATTATCGGAGACGATCGTGTGGGGAACCCCGTACCGGCACATTATATTCTTCCAAATAAAGTTCATGATCTTTTGTTCGATGATCGCAGTAAGGACCTTTGCTCATTTAGTGAAGTAATCAACAATAACGACCGTAAACTTGGTCTGCTCTTTGCCAGTTGGCAGGGGGCGATGCTGTCAATCCACCATTGGGTGAATGACCCTGGTCGGGTCATAGGAGTCAGTAGTTCGGGTGACTGATGAGGTATTGTTGTGAATTGCTAACACTTATTGCATTTTCAGATATATTATCCTACATCTGCTTGGATCATCGGCCAGAAATAGCCCTGCCGAAGGATTCGACCGCTTGAATGGCTATCATAGATGCCTTCATGAGTTTCTCTCAAGAGGTACTCAGCTTCATCGGGTCGTAGGCACCCGAGGTAAGGAAGGGAGAACCCTTTTTTGTACAGGATGTCCCCGAGCATGGTGTAGTGAGCCACTTTGGATCGAAGTCTGCATGCTTCCTGCCAGTTTTTGAGTACTTTACCTTCCTTGAGGTAGTCGGCTATTAGATCTATCCCTGTCAAACTCAGATTTATGGGAAGTACTATATTAGGGTCAGGTTCATTGATGCTCGGTTTCGTCAGAAACTCAATTGGGATTGGTTTTGGGATATCATCCTTGGTTGCTGTGGCCAACTTTATCAGCATGTCCGCCTTGAAGTTTTCTGACCTAGGGATGAGGTTTATGTTATATCTTGAGAACTTGCTAATTAACACTCGTGCTTTTTATAAGTAGGCCTTCATTCTTACTCCTTTTGCTTGGTATTTGTTAGCTATTTGGCAGATGACAAGTTACAAATTGTTGTGAACTTCTAGATACCGAGCTCCCATTGCTGATGCTAGCCGTAGCCCAGCAAAGAGGGTCTCATATTCTGCTACGTTGTTCGACGCTTAAAATCCAAATCTCAAGGCTATTGCGCACAGGTCTGGTTTGGTGCTTCCAGGACTATTCCAACCTTGTTGCCTTTAGAATTGAATGAGTCATTTACATGCACTGTCCATGTTTGTAGCTCAGGTTTGATGGTCAGGTCTCCAAGTTGTTTGACCCGATTGTTAAGGAGGGCTCCAAGTCATCCCCGGGCACAGGTTCAACGAGGAAGTCGGCCACCGCCCATCCCTTAATAGCAGTGTGGAGGCGAAAGCCAATGTCAAACTCGCAAGCTCAATTGCCCACTTTACGAGCCTTCCTGATAGCTCGGGATTCTGAAGCATTTGTCATAGGGGTTGGTCTGTCAGGACCATGATGGTGTGGGCTTGGAAGTAAGGTCGGAGACGTCATGTTATGATGATTAGGGCCAATGCGAATTTCTCGATGCTTGAGTACCTGGTTTCTATTGGGACTAGGGCCTTGCTAATGTAGTACACAAGCAATTACTTTCCTCCTTGTTCTCTGGTGAGGATCGAACTGACCGTGGGTGATAATACTGCTAGATATAATATGAGCGGTTCCCCTTGTTCGGGCTTTGAGAGTAGCGATGGGGATCCCATGTATCGCTTAAGTTCCTAGAAGGCGAGTTCACACTCTTCCGTCCACTTCACCTTTTTGGTTTCCTTTCAGCTATTTAAAGAAGGGAAAGCATTTATCCATAGCTCGAGAGACGAATCGACTTAGCGCGACCACTCTTCCCGTAAGGCATTGGATCTCATTTATTGTCTTTGGTGAGCTCATATAGAGCAGGGCTTGAATCTTGTTAGGGTTTACTTTTATCCGCCTCTAGCTTACTAAGAATCTGAGTAATTTTCTCGAACTAACGTCCAAGACACATTTTCCTGGGTTCAGCCTCATCCAATATTTCCTTAAGATCGCGAACATCTCCTCAAGGTCAGCAGGGTGGTTTGCAACTTTGATGCTTTTGACCAACATTTCATCTACGTAGACCTTCATAGATCACTCGATCTATTGAGTGAACGTCATGTTTACAAGTCTTTAATTTGTAGCCCCTACGTTCTTCAGCTCGAAGGGTATGACATTATAGCAGTAGAGACCTTTGTTGGTGACGAAGCTCGTCTTTTACTTGTCGCAAGGGTGCATCATAATTTGATTGTAACCTGAATACGCATCCATGAAGCTCAGAAGGTCATGTCTGGCCGTATTGTCGATGAGCTAGTCAATCCGAGGGAGAGGAAAATTGTCCTTAGGGCAGGCTTTGTTCAAGTCGGTATAATCAACATAGACCTACCATTTTCGGTTGGATTTTTCACTAGGACGACATTGGCTAACCAGTCCGGATAGTTTATCTCTTTTACGAAGCTTGCTTTGAGGAGTTTCCTGACCTACTCCCCAATCATTGTGTTTCGTTCTGCTTTAAATGCTCTCCTCTTTTACCTAACCAGCCTGTGGTCGGGATCAACGCTAAGTTTATGTACCATCACTTTTGGATCGATGTCAGGCATGTACCGGTGCAACCAGGTGAATATATTATAATGTCATCAAAAGAGAGTCATGATTTCGTCTCACAGTGCTGGGGCCAGGGAAGATCCTTCCTGAACTATACGAGCTGGGTTAGACTCATTAAGTGGGATGGATATGAGGTCTTCTATCAAGCGCCCTCTTCCGTTGGACTCTTCTCGGGGATCGAGGGAAGTGAGGGTCATTGCTTGGTGCTTTCTTAATGTCAAGGAATAGTATTACCGAGCTCCCTGCTGATCACCTTTGACTAACCCAGTGTCGTGCTTGGTTGGAAACTTCATCGCCAGATGGTACGTTGATACGACTGCCCATAGGGTGTTGAGTGAGGGTCATCCGAGGATCACATTGTAGATAAAGGGGCAGTCGACTACTGGGAAATCTATCATTATTGTTGTGTAGTTTTGTCCTTCCCCAGCCGTGACTAAGAGCTGGATCAATCCTTCTGACGTAACTTTGTCTCCTGCGAACCCGAGTAGAGGTGTTTTGATAGGTTGGAGTTAGCCTCTCCCGACCAACATCTTGTCAAACGCTTCGACGAAGAGGATATTTGCTTAGCTACTGGTGTCCACCAAGATTTGAAACACTTTGTGGTTAGGTATGGTCATAGTCACCACTAGTGTCTTATCATAAGGGTGGTGGACAACTCTGGCATCCTCCTCGGTAAAGGTCAGGTCACATGGTGTCATCTTCTGCTTTTTTGGAGGCCTATTGGTGACATGTACTTGGTGCTATGGAACACTCTGGCTGATGCTCCGAGCTCTGTTGGAGTCGCCCCTGCCGGTGGGTCCTCCGAAAATTATGCAGATTTCCTCATTGGGTTTGTTATTGATTGGTCGCTCACCCTTGAAGTCCACACGTTCTTTCCTCTTGGTGATGTATTCGCGTAAGTGTTCGTTGTGGTTAAGGGCTTCGATATCTTCCTTCAGGTCAAAGTAGTGTCTCGTTAAGTGGTTGTGGTTAGGATGGAAAGCGCAATATATTTCTTTTATCTCATTGGCCAGCATTGACTTTCATATTATTCGGCCACTTCAGAATTCGCTTGTCCTAAACTTCCATGAAGCCCTACTTGGGCATCGCATTGAGAGGGTATGAGCTAAACCTGTTGTCCGGTCATCTGCTTGGGCGTTGCTCTCTTGGGTTCTCATTCTCTTTCCTCCTTTTGTTGTTGTCAGTTAGGGCTGGCTCTTCCTTAAGTCATTTTTCCTTGGTCGAGATTCCCTTTTGCCAAGCAGCCCTTCGCAGATTAGCAGTCTCCTTGACGTTCGAGTACTCTTAGGTCCTGTTGAGGAGGTCGGCCATATTCGTAGGGGGGTTTTTATCGAGTGAGAAGAGAAATCTTCCCTCCTGTAAACCTCCCATCATTGCGGTTAGGGTGATCTCCTCTGAGTGTGCTTGCACTTATAACGCTTCCAGCTTGAAATGCTTGATGTAATCTTTCAAGGGTTCTTCATCGCCTTGGATGACATGGAGAAGGTGGGATGCCAATTTGAGGGTCTATTTTCCAACAATGAAATTAGCAATGAACGCTTTCCAGAGCTGAGCAAAGGAACTGATCGATTGTGGCTTCAACTGCCGAAACCACATCTGAGCTGGCCTGATCAGGGTTATCGAGAATGCTCGGTACATGACCGCGGTTGGGGCACAGTGTAGTTCCTTCTAGGCTTTTAACGACTCCAAGTGTTCGGTAGGATTGATAGTCCCTGTATACAGGGCGATCTGTGGCATTTGAAACATTAGAGGGACCTGCGTGATCATGATATCGGTCGTGAACGGGGGTTCGGTTTCTTCCATCATCACCTATAATGGGGTTAGGGCGCTTGGTTGGTAGGTTTGCCGCAGGTCACCTATTTGGCCTCACAAGTCTTTGAGCTCGGCTTCCCAGGGGCTCTCGCTCTCGATCACCACTTCGTCTACCACCCCGGAGGCCTTACCGCACTTCTTTTAATCTAACTCATGGCGTAGGTTGGTCTTTGCTAGAGCGGCGGTGCCAGAGACATGGGAGGGAACAGGCTTGGAGGCATTGTCCCACTTACTTTAGGAGTAAGCGGGCACCTCAGATGTGTTGCGAGTCTCTGAGACCATCTATCCTGAAGCATGCTCAGCCTCTTGGGTTGGGCGGGGTTGCAATTACTTTGATAACTGCTTGATAGAGCTCATATTGTTGTTTAGTGTTCGACTTGGCGTTCGAGGGACATAAGTCGACCTCCACGGCCACGAGATCGTTGCTCTGGACCCGCGGGTGTGGAATCAGCTTACATCTGCAAAGACGAACCTCCATGGCTGGTTGACTGCTTTAGCCGCGCCAAATCGAGTGCACTTGGGGAGGCCGAGGCTTTCTTCTTTCCTCTTGCCATTGTCGGATTTTGTCGAAGTAAGAATGACTTTTGAATGTCGTTCCCACAGACAGCACCGAACTGTTAATATAAAAATATGGTCAGCCCTCCCTGGCTCATAAACCTGCATAAAGAACAAACAAAGAAGACCTTGACTCGTGTATCGGAGACCCTCTGATGCTAAAGTCAGGCGTTTGGGTCTAGTTGAGTGTAGAAGGGTTAGGGCTAGAGATTGTGCGTACGTCTCCCCTCTGGGGATCTTATTTATAGATGGAAAGAGGAGGTGGCATAGAGGGTAATTGTTCCTATTTTGACGAGAATAGAATCCTAGTAGGATTCTGAGTTTATGTGCAACAGAGATCCTTATGGATCTTTGGTGAGGAGAACCGTGTTGGAGATGGTTTCTGCAATCTTCGGCACGGATCGTGGGTGGATAGCAACATCGGTTAGGTTGGGCTTAGCCTAACGTTGGGGTCGAGCTTGACTTGATGTTGAGAGGTTAAGCATTGGTCTGATGAGCCCTAATGATGATAGATGGAGTTTTCTTCCTAGTTGGTCGAGAGGAAAGTATTGGACCATTGAGTAGCACTTATTGCTGTTAAAACACTTGACCTGACTTGTTGACAGGAGGTCGACATATTTTCCCCATAACAGTAGCTATTTGACTCGTAAGGTGATGACTTTTTCCCTTGGGTTTTTCGCATCCATGTTAGCTTAAGTGATAGTTTTATTTTATTTATTAACTGATAAATTGATATCCTTATTTCATGATTACTTGTGTCGTTATTAGAATATATTTTCAAATTGTATGCTTAACATCTATCTTATATAAACACCTACATGTTGCACTTAAGATCTTCTCATACTTGTGGATTGTTTGTGAAACTTAAATTGCTACATCTATTAGTGAAAAACTCCACTTATATATGTATATCCAGTTGGGATGTAACTTGATTGATTGTGATTATAATAAATTCTAAATCTAGTGGTCATTTTGTGCATTGAAATAAATGAATTTTTTTATAGACTTACCATCTCATGGATCATTTGTTACTAAGTGGCTTTTGGGGACAATCTTTTTTTATTGCATTCATTGATGGACTATTTGCCATTTTGTTGCTTTGATTTGATATTTACCTTATATGACTTCAATTTAATATATATGTGCCCCATGTAGCTTTGATTGAATATTTGTCCAAGTGGCTTGATGGATTATTTTCATATAACCCTACGATGGTAAGTTCTACTTGTTGAATTATGATGGACAACTAACTCAGGAGGTTACCATTAAATATCCTAATATTGGAATCTATTTAGCCGGGGATAGTGGTATGGGGTACTATGCCCGAGCTGCCAACCTATGCTAGGTGACAAGCCCCCTATAGTGACCTTTGAGCTTTCTTAAATTGGCTGTTTGTAATTAGAATAATAATGATTGGGCTAATCTTGCATTCATAGCATATGGGCGATAACGGGTGAATAATTCTGGATGTTATATCACATGCCCTTTGTCGCAATATCATTTCGATAGCTCCAAGGCCACCGATAATCAACACAATTTAGGTGAATTAGTCACTGCGCATGTACTTGATATATTTTCGCTGGTGATTGGCCATTTGTATGAGTTTTTCCCAAAAGTCAACTGGATGAACATCCTTAGTTGATGTACATTCATGCATCAATGCATTTAAATAAGATTGCATCATGAATTGTTTTGCATATTTTCTCATTTTAACTATGCTTAACTAGTGCGGTAGTATATAACCTTGAGGGGAATTCACACTTAGTTGGCCACTCATTCTTTTAGTATATAACCGTATATGTGGTGCAGGTGATTTGAATTACACTCATGTTCAGACTGATGAGGAGCAGGGTACATGCATTAAGAATGTGTGGTTGTATTTGCCTAAGAGAAGTTATATGATCTTGCAGCTTAAGTCTGACTACATTTTATTCTCTTTACATGATAAATTGTTTATTTCCTATATTTGTTAGCATTGGGATATTACTTTGCATAAGCTTTATGGGCAGCCGCTTGTGCATCTTGAATTTGTAAGCAAACTTCCCTTTATGCCTGAGTTGTTTTCTCCCCCTACCCCCTGCCTCTTGAAATGCTGACTTTGGAAAAAAAGAAGGAAAGAAAATAAAATAAAATGAATGTGAAATTAGGCTATCTTTAAAGGTTAACACTCAGGTTTTCAGAAAATGAGTAGTATACTCGAATTTCAAAAATTGGGGCATTACATTATTAGCGTGGACATTCACTGGACTTGAGTTCAATAATGTATAAATTGATTCTCAAGCCGACCGGGCTTGACCTAACACTGACTTTAACTTTATATATACATGTGTTTCATCTTCCAAACATGCCACTCTAATTATTGGTTAAGCAGTACATGCATCTTGCATATAGACCATTGGTTTCATTCATGGAAATGTCAAATTCTTTGTGTATGTGCGACCTACTAGGTCTATGGGTGGATTAAGAACATCACATCAAAAGAAGGATTTGATTAATTTCTAAGCCCAGGGGTTGGGGCTTGATATTCTAGGCTGGCTTGGGCCTTGGGCCTTGTAATATATGGCCAGCCTATCTTGGCTCAAACCTGACTAATTGTCACACCTGCTTCCAAGTTCACTGATTTGGTTAATGACTCATCCACACAAGTCAACTTAGTTTTAAAAATGGTGTAGACTTAGTGTTGATACAAATATGAGATAGTTTTCCTGGGTTTTTCCATGATTTAGTTGCTCAGACGAGTGACTAAATTAGACGAGTCATGTATGCCTCCTCCTCCTACTCTTGTTCTTCCTTTTTTTCTTTTTATTCATTCTTCCTTCTCCTTCTTCTTTTTCATTCTTCTTCCTTATTATTCATTCGTCTTCTCCTCTTACTTTCTTTCTGTGGTGGTTCACATTCGACCATAAGACGTGTGCATTCAATGCGGTTCGTCGACCTGGGATAGACATTGAACGTGCAGATATGGTGCAGCAGGCGCAAATCCTCAGACATATACGTCGCCTTGAGGCTATTATTAGGCTGCCATGGAACCAACTTACCGCACAGAAACCTGGTGCGGCGATCCCGTTCACGTCTAGTCCTCAAATTCTTCTCACTTGGATGCACATCACCTAGAGGCATGTTGAGAAGTCGCGCAATCAACCGGACGTCGATCGTAGCCATCCGATCTCTACCAAAAGGGATTTTGAACTACAAAGGCTCTAAGGTAGGATTCTGGATGCTAGCATAGAAGGCACGAACGGTGCTCACATTAGCACGAGCGCGAGCTTCAAAGATCGGTCCCCAGTGCGCAGCTTCAATACGTTCGAACAACAGATATTCGCCGAACAACCGTCCATCTACGTCCACCTCAAATAACACTCTACGATCAGTGTATTCGCCATGAGGCATCTCTGATAAAATTGTTCGTCCAAGGTGTGCATGGGGATCTAAATCCCGCTTTGTACGGCACTCCAGGACTACAGCTAGACCTGCGGCGGCGCTTGAACTTGCGGCACCACCCCGCGGTCTTCTCGATCGAGCAGGACGGCTCGGCCCAGCCTCGTCTATCGCAGTTTTTCTCTTACCCATCAAAGATATGATGGATGAGAGTGACAGAAGGCCCAAAATGGCTTCCACAAAAGCCATGAAAAACGCCGAAAATGCGGAGAAATGACTGCCCAATCTGAGAAAAGGAAATCTAGGTGTCGTAGAGGGATGCTTCAAGCTTCCCAAGGCTGTACTTTCAGAGAAAAATACAAACAAAAAGATAGAATGGAGCACCTCACGATTTCAGCTCTATTTGGGGGATTTTGGAGCTCCAAATGGTGAGATCTTCAAGGAAAGAGGCTGCCAACACCCAATAAATGATGGGTGGTGGTCGGTTTTGGCCAAGGAAGGTTTTAGGAGTGGTTTGGGACGCTGGGGTTTGGAATGGGTTGCTGAAAATCGAATCTAGGGCTATGTAGGGGGCTGTTTGTGAAGGAGAGGTGGGATTTGGGGATATTCGTGAGGTGGGAGGTGTATGGGGATGATGTGGACCCTATTTAAGGGGGTGCGCCCGAAGGACGGCCCCATCAGACTCCGCCGGTCGGTGATGCATCGCCCGACCGGCGATGGCATCGCCGGCCAACTTTCAAGTTGGCTGGTGGGACCCCATGGGTCTGGTCCCCCATGGTCCCAGGGTCCCAAAAAGTTAGGTCCCACCCCCTGGTTCATAGTATTTTGGTCTGTATGAGCCCAAACATGTGTTCGGGGTTTTTTGGGTCCACATTGCAATCTCGAATACCAAACCATATGATGCAGCATATGAATTTGAGGTAGAAGGAGCCAGTACACCTATCTAGATCCTTAGTTGCTAAACAAAGTGAAGTTAGAATGGCCTTATGGCCATTTTTCATGAAATTTTACTATTCACTGTAAAATTTGGTGAATGTACTAATTTGTATTATTTTCACATTAGGTTTGATGCCTAACATGAAATGGATAAGAAAAAACTGAAGGTTGAAGTGGTTAGAGGAGGAATTTTGAGAATTTTTGGCAAAACGGGGTTTTTAAGCCCTGGCGATTGATTACAGAAGTCGTGGTCATCCCACGGCCCAAGGATTCACTTTTGCGGTTTAAAACCGCTCATAGGAGGTCTCAACCCGACTTCCTACAGCTTAGAAGTGATTCGGGTTGCTTTACGCGACCCGTGATACGTTACAGACTCGATCTTGCGATCGATCCTTATAGACTTCGCCTATCGGCGAATCTGCGATCCTAGAAGTGTTTCTAGACCCTTCTCGCACCCACCTAAGTCAAAGGAAGCGACAGCGTACGTCGCAAGACCATAACCCAGGCCCAGTATACTCTCATTTATGCTCTGATACCAACTTGTAACACCCTGAAAATCGGGGGTCGTGTATAAACTCAACTCCCGAGTTCCAGACCGTCACTTATGCAACAAAAATGGTTATGATTCAATGTTGTCTGATTTAAAGCATTCACATGAGTAAAAGTATACCAAAACTGCAATTCATACTTCAGATCCAGTGATAAAAGCAAGCGGAAGACTAAACAATGTATATATCACTGTATGGAAAAACAAAGTAATCTCATCTGTCTCCAAAGTATGACTACATCTCTGAGTCTCATGTACATATACATAACAAAAAATAATGTTCAAAAATTAAAGTCTCACTGATGTCCCCTCGATCCAGGTCACCTACGGGAAGCCGTCATGATACTGCATATACGAGAACTCATCCTGGTCCTCATCGATCTCTGGCTCCACCTCCTGGATCTCATCCACACCTGCAGCTACAACAGGGTCTGGTGGGTGTTGCAAACACCATCCCGTAATGTGGGAATGAGTGATCAACTCAATGGAATCATAGAGCAAAGATTAGCATGTTCACAATTCAATCACGCGATAATAGTAAAGCAGTAAATCAGACAATCCTAATACTGTTATTAATGCAAGATGATATGACGTGATGTATGCCCTCACCGACGATCACCCTCATGCGGCAACATCTTACGACCGCGGCATGCCACACTCCCTAGAGTGCTCCACATCTTTCGGGCACATGCAATGCTATGGTGATATGATTTCCAAGTTGTTATTAGTCCATTCAAACAGCAGGATTGGGAAACTAAGGTACTTCCCTTGTATCAATCCCAACACAGATCCTATCTAGGGTCGTCACTCCTAGTAATCTCATACGATGTATATTTCGTAGGTCACTGCAAGGGCTGTCAGGGCTGTTGCTCGCACTCGTTGCACCGCTCCCCCATCACCTTATCAATACAGGCCTACCGTACTCTACTGCAACGGAAGGGTCGTCGCCTCCCGTGGACTCAGAATACGCTCGCGGTCACTACAAAGGGCTCGTCGCCTGATCAGTGTAGGCCGACAGCTAGAATATAGTGTCCCATACCACCATAATCTGCTCACGAGTTTAGGTGCTCATTGGTCACTACGGGGAGGTTTGTGGCCCCAGCGTAGGCCGACAGCTCGACCACGGTGTCCCATACCACCATGCCCGGCTCATGAGTCTTCGTGGATCAAGGTACCACAGTTAATAGGGTTTACAATGGTAAGTTCAGTACCTTAGGTTCAAGCAGTTATGATTCATACAAGGTGAACATACATCGGCCAGTCGGGTTACTTGACGGGCTCGACTAGCGCGATCGCATCTCGAGTTGAACGACATGAAGTGCGTAAAACACTTCGCGTGGCCTAACCACTGCCGCCAACTCTCAACACGAATCACGTTCATCGACGCGTCGTTCGTGGCTATGACCAGTCAACCACGAATTCGCTCGGTTACCGACTGCCTGGACTAAGTCAAGTCCCACACATCTATGGAATTACATTAACACTATATACAAGGTATTGGAATTGAAATACATCATGTGAGCATGTCAGCACATGTTATAACATTCAACCTAAGCAAATCTTCAAGGCATACTTTCCATGCATATTCAACTTAAGCAAATCTTCAAGGCATACTTTCTATGCATGTAGTGCAATCATGCATAAGGTAAGCATGTAGGAAATCATTTAGGTCAGCATTTTAATCATGAAATCAATCTCAAACTACTACATAACATCATTCAATACAATACATACTAATACAAGCATTTATACAAACACATACACTACACACTTAAGTCCACATATAGTATGTCGACCCAAAATGCGCAACTTGGCGAATCTCTTCGCCAAACTGATTAAGCAAGAATTCCTAACTCTCTAATGTGGCGACAAACCATGTCAATCACGTCAGCAAAATATGCATGTAGACCGTACTTCCTACAAATGACTAAAATGCCCTAAATCTCATATTCTTCGTTAATTTACGAAACAGGAAACGGAGAGCATGTTGTACATGTCAAACGGCGATGCCGTCGATAATCTACTATTAAACGACATTGAAAGCGTTGTAAACCGTCAATCAAAGCGTCTAAAATCCTCACCTAGTCTCTTACGGTCGCAGGATTTTGAACGGAGCGTGTACGCTTCGTCTACGGCTGTAGGAGAACCTGATTTATGGAATACGTTAGCTAACATGTTGTGCATCTAAGCATACCCTAAATCAGCAAGTTATTAGGGTTATTTTATACCTGAAAAGGTGGAGAAATCACCAGCCAGGTGATTGGAAGGAAGTGTTGAAGCAGCAACTGTCAGGGGCTCGGAAGCGGGAAAAATCTCTTCTTCCCTTTCTCTCAAACTCTCTCTCTTTTCTCTAGGGTTTGTGAAATTCGGATGGGAAGGAGAAATGAGGGTTTCAACCCCTTTTATAAGCTTGAAATTGCCGGAAATAGGCTCCGGGACGAAGTTTACTTGATGCCTATCCATTTCGGGGCTGTTTCGGTCCAAAAACTGCTTTCTGGTGGTCCCCTGGTCGATTGCGATCAGACTTAAGCTCATGGGTACCAGATGTACCTCGTATTAAGTTTTCAGTCTGGCAGGGTTCGCAGATCGCGCGTGGCGGACCAGTTTCAGTTCAGCGGTCACCGCACATAGATCAGGGCTGAAAGTCTCATGATAATAAATAGAAATTTTTCCTGATCCGAGGGTGTAATCTGGATGAATTCTGACGGTCAGAATGCTTAATACTGACGCGTCAAGTTGTGTGCCAGATTTGAATTTGAAATTCCAAATTCGTCCCTATTCGCGGTCGCTTCAGTCCAGGTTCAACGAAATACTCTGTGATTATCGGTTTGACTTGATTTTCGAGATGATTGTCAAGTCCAGCTGGGCGGTTCTAACGGTCTAAGATAGGAGGTATAGGACCTTCGACGCGCGGTCTAAATCCAATACAAAAGTTCAATGTGGTCCAGAGGACAAACCTGCTTAGAGTTTGATCCAAGGTTATAGAGTATTGTAGAGTTGTCTGTTCTACTCGATTTGGGTCTTGTAGAACATATTTAAAGTGATCAGGGACTGTTTCCCAGCTACTCTAGCGTTGCGCTAGCTAACTTACGTTTAATTTCTATGGAAATTATTCCTACGCGATTTCGGGTCAAATCGGTACTCGAATCCAAGTACGGATTTTTCACGGGCGTTACATTATTTCCCTATTCGATTAAGACTTTTTCGATTGCGTTTTAAGGTTTTTTTTAGGGTTATCGAAGTATGCTAAACTCATTTTTTTAAAAAATCACTAGTTAATTAAAATTTTCTTATAAAGTTTTGTTATCTCTTATGGAATCGAGAATCTTCTCTTGTGTATTTAAGGTGTTTATCAATTAAGGAAGATAATGATCAACCTCATCACGTCCTTCCCTGCATCAGTTGGTATTAAAGTGAGGTTTTTCCTCGGGTTGATGGCTTCTAACGATGGGTTGGGCGATAATCCCCTGGACGATGCTCTATGGAATTGTCATTTAATAATTATGACTTTCAAAGTAGCGTAGCAGGAGAATTGGCAAGTCATGCAATGGTTTCAAGCCGCCATCGATCGCATGATAGAGGCCCTAAGACAGCTCTGTATTAGTGGCAACGATCTACCTTCAGAAGGCACTAAAATTCACAATAATGTTAATCGTAAGGTGATGTCGGCGATTAATTGCAAAATCACACCTAAGGAGGTACGATCCAACAAGGAAGAGATCAATGACATGATCCTCTAACATCTCAGATGAGGCGATGATCGGGTAGATCAGACGGATTGAGATTTCAGGATGAAAGTTGACCTTCCTAGTTTAAACGGCCAACTTCACATCGAAGACTTCCTTGACTAGTTGCTTAAAGTCAAGCATTTCTTCAATTGCATGAAAATTTTTGAGGAGAAGGATGGTGGCATACAAGTTGAAGGATGGAGTGATGTCCATTTACTAAAATGTACGTTTAAATTATATTGGAATTAATCCAACTTATAGTATTTTGATTCATTCATGACATCAACTTTTAAGGGTAATGTTGAGTTATTACAAGAATATGGTGTCGGACCGCATGTTTAATGAGTTAGAGATGACATCTTGAAGGATATTAATCCTGATGTTTTGACTATTATTGGAGGAGAGGGTTTCTAAAAGGAAATGTGGAAATTCGATTATGTAAGTTTGTTATTGTACGTATACGTGAATTACTTGACCCATTGTTATAAGTCGTGTTTGGTTTAGATGTACTTATAATATTGTGTATGTGTTTTATAAGTATAATCTCCACACTGGGTTTTGATTGTCGTGCACCTGAAAAGAAGTCTAGTTCAATTGCTCGATAACATCCATACCAGATGGAGAAGGAAGTACGATAAGTTTATAACTGGCTTCATGGAGGGGTTGAGATGGTTTTTCATCTATGTGACACAGGCAATAAGTATTGGGACATTGGATGACTTTTTGAAAAAGTAAGCAAGATCCCAAGACCGACTAGTGGAAGCGAATGCGGGGATTACGTGATAAAATACATCGACTTCCTATGTAGTAATTGGGAGATCGTATTCAACCTGATAAGATTCTTATAAAATCTTTATAAGTCTGAGTTTTTTTTTTTTTTTTTTTGTTTATTGGTTATGTTATAAATAATATTAACTTGTAAATTAACCTATAGAATAAAATCTCATATTTTAGAGTAGTCTTGTTTTGTTTTTTTACTATCTCAAACAACTTAAAAAGACTAAAAGACAGAGCCCAATTGGTTGAGATTGAAAAGGAGGAAGACAATGTAGAATTTGTATATTCAATACCCTCACTCCATATAAGATGCTAAGCAAACATAGAAACTCATTCCGAACGAGGAAGCTAAAAAACGATTATGTATAGTACATTCAGTTTTTATTCCATTATTATTGAATTTGATCAAAAATATATGTACAAGTGTTATAATTACTATTTCATTAATATAATTATTTTTTTAATTATGAATATCCACAGTTAATATCAATAGTCCACAATTGATATCATCAATCTTTAGTGATAATGCGAACTCTCACCATTCATACCTAATGAAAAAAACAACTATAATGTATGGTACCAGATAAAGAAAAAAAAAAGATAAAAATTGACTTTCTTCATTAAAAATATAAAATTTGAAAAGACTACATATATAAAAAATGACATCTTAATATATTATTCTGGCCAATTTCGTACCAACTCATATCGAGAGGTGCAGTCGGCTGAGGTTGTAGCAGTCTTAAATAAATTCTCCCTCCACGAAACCGTTTCGACGTTTTCCTATTCATAAGAGGCAAGTGTTATCACAAGGAGCTCTTGTCCCATAGTTAAGAGTATTTTGGCCTCTTCCAAACTTTCGGCCACTAATAGTGCTATGTCTTGAGCCTTTTGAAGTAAAATTTTGACTCCATAAAGGCAATCTTTCAGTTATGTAAGACGGGCTTCTCTTTTGATTTGGTGTGTTAATTTGTTCTCGAGACTAGAGAGTTGTTGGACAGTGTAAGACATTATGATATTATGTCCAGAGGATGTTTAGGGTGGCTTGGTTGATGTTATTATTTTTCTGCATTCATCTAAGCTATTCTTGACATGCTTGATGAGTGTTGATGCAGAAATATGGTTAACCCTTCTTGAAATTTCGAGCACCTACACACGAATAAGACAAAGGAGACCTTGGCTGAAGCAGGGGACCCTTCAATTCCTAAGTCGAACAAGGAATCCAGGTCTAGTAAAGCATAGAGTTTGTTTTGGGTAGAGTTGTGTATACCTTTTTACTATTAGAGGTGCTCTTATTTATAGTTGAAAAGAAGAGGTGGCATAGAGGGTAGATTCCTTATTCAGTAGGTGCATGTTGTAGAGGGATTCGTATCCCAAGCGTATCGCGAATATCTTTCGAGATCTTTGACTAAGATCTCGGATAGAGCCATATCTCAGTTATCTTCCAAGATCTTTGTCTAAGATCCTGGACAGATCCCTTAGATAAGATCTGAGTAGTCGGAACCAGTTGAAAGACGTGGTAGGAGGCCAAGGTGACTCACATAGCCATCTCGAGGAATAATCTTTCAACCTGGATTCTTCAGTGAGCCGTGGTTGAGTTTTTCCTTAGCATTGAGCATATTACCGACTTGCCGACCTGCCCTTGGGAGTCGTGTCCGAACACTGAGACCAAGCTTCCTTCATTAGTGGAAATAAAATGAAGTCAGGGATAACCCTCATCTTCATTTTATCATACGGTGTAGGATTTCCCTGAGTGTAGAAGCTTGGAGACTTGTCTCGTACAGAGTCATACCTCGGGGATTTTTACTAACAGATGATCCGAGCAACAACTCAAAAATGGATGGGACCATGTTATGGCTCAGCGTCTGACGGAAGTAGAGACACTTCATCTTCTGATGGTCAGGCTTGGGGAATAGATAACTTCCCCAATAGTGGATTACAATTATGATCATTGAGGAGCTCCTTGGTCACATCTGGTGCTGGTTGATCACACAACGGCACAACTGTTCGAACTGACTCCTTCTCCTTGGCTAATCCATTTTTACCCATAAAAGTAGTCCTCTTACTTCCGAGCTTACGCAACGGGCTCGGAAAGTAAGTCAGTTTTGGTGAGGTCAGACTATCTTATGCATGGGGTGTTAAGCCTACTCGTCATTAATGTGGAATAAAGTTAACATGCACTGGTCATTAATGCTGAATAGGGCGGTGGGCTTGGGAATCAGAGCGAATTTACAATCATGATATGACACGCTCGAGGTAATGTATGTCGGCTCGAGGTCACGTGCGTTGGTAGGGTGCCTGTTCAGCTCCTGGCTTATGGGGCGCTGACGCGTGGTATCTTTTGGGGAATTGAGTCATTTTCATTGATTGGAAGAGCTCTACATAGCCAAGTACGGGCGTTGAGGAGCCATTTTGTCTGCCGCATTAAATACGTACAGTCATTATTGTATGATTGAATTTCCTATAAAAGGGGGATGCCCTAGTAGCGTGAGGGGCATTTTCTTCTGTTGCCACTCTTTGCTACTATTTCCCATCGGAGTTGGTGATTTTTGATAAGTTGGAACCATGTCTCTCCAGCCTTCTTCACAATTTCTTTGATCTTTTTCCTTCTTTCTCTAATCTTCTTCATTCCTTCTCCCTTTTGTCTATTTTTTCTAGCGAAAAATGTCAGATTCTTTATACATATGGGATGGACCCGCTACATTCCAGGGCTATTTGGAGCCACATGACTATGACTGGCTGGAGGAAGCTTTATGCGACCCGCTATCCCCGATCATGACGATGAGCAACATGGAGATCACCTACTATTGATTTCTTCGAGAGTTCGGAAGTTGTCGTTTCTTTTATCATTGATCACTTGCTTTTTCTGTACAAAGATGGCCGATGAAGCTCCTTCCTCCAAACAAGCTCGGGTTCCCTTTGATGCCGAGATGGCTCAGAGGAAGTCTTCAAAGAGGAGAACAATCGTCCCTCCCACCAAAGTGGCAGGAGGAAAGTCGAGATTAGGCTTGATCAGGCTCGAACGAGCTCACGAGAAGGCGGTCGAGCTTGACAGCCAGGAGGGGAGCACCTCGACTGCTCTCGACACCACCATAAAAAACCCGCCTTCAGCCTAAGACACGATCGATGCGGGTTAACAAGAGGTTGTCTCAGGGAGAGAGGTCACCCCTGTAACTAACTCTCGGCCCTCTGAGGCTCAAGCGGAGCCATCCTCCAAGATCTAAATAGGCATTTTGTCTGGTAGGCAGAGAGGCGGAGCCTATGAGGGGTCTGGCTCCTCTTACACGGTAGGTCTCCTACTGTGGATAGCTTAACATGTCTCTGATGCTGAGATTGTTGAGGTGATGGTTGTCGACCTAGTTGAAGCCATGGGCGGCCAGGTAGCCGCTTTTTTCTTTAAGGTATAACTCCATCCTCTCCTTGTGGTCACTTTCATACTTGATTTTTTTTTTGATGTGAATCTCTTTTCAGTTTGGCCTCATGGTCTTGAATGCCTATCGCGCAATGATACACGTCGGGAAGGAGTGCAAGGAGGCAAAGGCAAGCCTCGCAAGAAAAGCTATCGAGGCCGAGTAGCTCCAATCTACCTTGTACAAGTCTGGGGAGGAGCATACAGCTCTGAAGGCCCAAGTTGAGGAGGCTCAAAAGGAGAGGGACCAGATGAAGGTCGAGCTAGGCACATCATGATCACTTCTGAAGGGGGTACAAACAAACATTGCTAAATGGAAGGCTGATCTGGCCGTGATGAAGACTAGTTTTGCAGCAAAACTGAAGGAGGCTGAGGCGTCCATTCCAACGGCTCGGGCAGTAGCGGTGGAGGAATTCAAGGCCTTCAAGGAACAGACCGAAGAGAAAGATCTAATGTATAATTATGGGTATGATAAATGCCTTGAGGATGTTAAGGAAAAATACCTTGAGCTCAACCTCATGAGCCTTGAAGATAGCCCTATCGAGGACCTGGCGTCACCGGGAGCCGATGCCTTGATCCCAGTTGAAGCCGAATAGTCGTCCTCATCGGAAGTTTAAGCAGACTCCTCTGGCCTCTTTTTGTATTTCTCTTACACATGTTATATTTTTACATCAATGAAAAGAGAATTTTTTATAACAATTGTCGTGTATGAAATTCTTAAGTAGATTTAGCAGGCCAATTTGTCGTTTGTCGATCATAGTGGTAGGCCGAACATATTAGTCGAGTAGGAGCGTTGGGACGAGCTCTTGAGCTCTTTCTTTTATTAAGGGAATTTTGCCCTTATAGAATATATGTATCAACTTCAATAACCTCTTCATAAAGGGTAGAGTAGTTTGATTAAGAGGATTATTTTCCCTTACACCGAGAGATCCTCATATTAGATCGTGCAATCCAAGTTGCGTTGCTAATTAGTGGTCCGACCTCTTCTTTAAGGGTCGAATGATTGATGTGGACTGTTTTTCCCTTGCACTAAGGGAAGTCCTCGGTAGGCCATGTAGTAGAATCGATTAATGGTCCGACCTCTTCTCTAATAGTTAAATAATTGGTGAGATGGTTGTTTTCCCTTGCACTAAGGGAAGTCCTCAATAGGCTATTTAGACTAAGACAACAAATAGAATTTGAAATTTTCCGGCCTTAGAATTTTTATTACAGGTTCTGAACAATACATGTAGATACCGACCTAGTAGGTTAATTATTGTAGATTCTGAGTAGTAGACATGTAGATTCTGACCTGAGGTCTGGTTGGTCTTCACGGATAATAGATCTTCGGATGTTTGACATTCCATGGATGCGGCAGAGGTCATCTCAGGTCGGGTAGTGATAGTTATTTTGTAGGGCCCTTCCCAGTTCGGCCCTAGAGTCCCCAAAATGGGCTCCTTGGTGTTTTGAAAGGTTCTGTCGAGGACCAAATCTCCAGCTTGGAACCTTCTCATCCTTATTTGAAAATTGTATAATCGGGCGACCTACTATTGTCGGGTCACGACCCCGAGTCAAGCTTGCTCATTCCCTCTTCGATTAGATCAAGGTTTAGAGCCATCTACTCGATATTTTGATTTTCATCATAGGACTGAATTCGCCTAGTAGGGGGTCTTATCTCGATTGGGACAACGACCTCTGCTCCAAATGCTAAGGATAAAGGAATTTCTCTTGTGGCCATTCAGGCAGTGGTCCAATATGTCCAAAGGACATAGGGAAGTTCTTCGGCCCAAGCCCCTTTACTTTCTTAAGCTTGGTTCGGAGGTGATTTTTGATGATCTTGTTGACTACCTCTACTTGTCCATTAGCTTAAGGGTGCAGAGGTGATAAATAAGTGTTTCAAAATTTGAGGTTCCCACACATGCCTCGGAGTCGATCATTTTCGAACTGCTTCCCGTTGTTTGAGACGATTGTGTGCGAAATTTCGTACTGACGTATGATGTTTTTCCAACGAAGTCAGTGATTTTTTTGCTCAATGATCTTGGTCAATGGTTCAGCCTCAGTCCATTTGGTGAAGTAGTTGACCGCGACTACTGCGAATTTAGTTTGGCCTTTGCTGGTTGGCAGGGGGCAATAATGTCTATGCCCATTAGGTGAACGACCATGGTCCGGTCATGGGGATTAATTGCTCAGGTGGCTGATGAGGTATCATAATAAATCTTTGACCTTTGTCACATATCTGGGTGTATTTCTTGGCATCTTTCTGGATGGTCGGTCATAAGTATCCTTGTCGGATGACTTTATGGGCGAGGGCACGACTGCCAGAGTGATTGCCACAAATACCTTCGTGTATTTTTCTTAGAACATACTCGGCCTCTTTAGGTCAAAGACACCTGAGATAAGGTAGAGAGAATCCCTTTTATATAAGGTGTCTTCAACCATGGTTACCGACTTGACCTGGATCGAAGCTTGCGTGCCTTGAGTCAATCTTCTAATAGCTTGCCTTCTTGAAGGTATTCAACTATCGGGTCCATCCACCTCGGGATTGAATTTACTGGAAGAACTATATCTGGATCGGGCTTACTGATACTCGACTCATCTAGAAACTCGATCATGATTGATCTTGGGATGTCATCTTCACTCGCTGCAGCCAACTTCGCTTGTGGATCTGCTTTGGAATTTTTCAACCTAGTGATCAGCTGATGTTGCACTTGGAGAATTTGCTCATAAGTTTTCGGGCCTTTTATAAGTAGGCCATCATTCTTTCTTCCTTGGCTTGGTACTGACTGGTGACTTGGTTGATGATAAGCTGTGAGTCACTATGGACTTTTAAGTTCTGAGCCCTCATTACTACTTCTAGTCTAAGTCTAGCGAGTAGTGCTTCATACTCTACCACATTATTCAATGTTTGGAATCCAAATCTTAAGGCATATTGCGAGCAGGTCTGGTCGGGAGCCTTAAAGACTACCCCGCCCCACTACCTTTAGAATTGAATGAGCCGTTGACGTACAATATCTAATTCCGTGGGTCGGGCCCGACCACTTGATCATCTTTGGCTAGTTGGTCGATTTGTCTACTCGGATGAGGTTCCAGGTTTTGGTTGTATGCGAACTCGGTGGTGAAATTGACCACCGCTTGACCTTTGATGGGGGTGCGGGGATAATATTTGATGTCAAATTTGCTGAGTTTGATTACCCATTTCGTAAGTCGCCCTAACACCTTGGGCTTCTGGAGTACTTGATGGAGGGGGTGATTGGTCGGGACTATGATTGCATAGGTCTGGAAGTAAGGTCAGAGGCGATGAGATGACACGATTAGAGCTAGGGTGAGCTTTTCGATATCTGGGTACCTAGTCTCATTCGGGACTAAGGCTTTTTTGACCTAGTATATTGGAAGTTACTTCCTCACCTGTTCCTGGATGGGGGTTGAGCTAACTGCTACGGCCGAGACTGCCAGGTAGAGCAGTAGTGGCTCTCCTTGCACGAGCTTAGAAAGTAGCGGAGGAGATCCTAAGTATCATTTGAGCTGTTAAAAGGCCAACTCACAGTTCTTGGTCCATTTTACCTTCTGTTTTCCTTTCAACTGCTGGAAGAAAGGGAGACACTTATCAGTGGATCAGGAGATGAAGCAGTTGAGGGCAGCTATTCTTCTGGTGAGGCACTAAATTTCTTTCTCATCCTTAGCAAGCTCATATCCAATAGAGTTCGAATCTTGTCAAAATTTGCTTCAATCCCTCTTTCGCTAACCAAAAAGTCAAGAAATTTTCCTAAGCCGACGTTGAAGATACATTTGATCGGTTTTAATTCATCTAATATTTTCGCAGGATCGCAAAAATCTCCTCGAGGTCGCTTTGATGCTCTTAACAAGCATGTCATCGATGTAAACCTCTATGGAGCGTCAGATTTTCTGAGCGAACTTCTTATTGACGAGTCGCTGGTATGTGGCCCCAACGTTCTTTAGCCTGAATGACATGACCTTGTAGCAATAAAGCCCATTGTCAGTGATGAAGGTCATCTTTTGCTTATCATGAGGATGCATGGCGATCTGGTTATAACCCAAGTAGGCATCCATGAAGCTTAGGAGCTCGTGCCTGGCCGTATTGTCGACCAACTAGTCGATTCATGAAAGAGAAAAATTGTCCTTGGGACAGGCTTTGTTCGGGTTGGTATAATCAACAATACCCTCCACTTTTGGATTTTTCACCAAGATGATTTGGTGATCCAGTCAGGATAATAGATCTCCTCAATAAACTAGCTTTGATGAGCTTACCAACCTCTTCGCCGATGATGGCATATCATTCTGATTTGAATGCTCGTCACTTTTGTCTTATTGGTCGATGGTCGGGATTAACGTTCAGTTTGTGGACCATCACTTCCGGGTTGATGTCGGGCATGTTTTGGTGAGACCAGGTGAAAATGTTAGCATCGTGTATGAGGAGGTCCATGATCTTGTCCCGTAGACCTGGAGTTAGCAATGATCCGACCTGCACGGTGCGGGTTGGGTCAGACTTGCTGAGACGTATAACTACAAGGTCTTCAACTGGAGACCCCCTCTTGAGTGATTCTTTCTGGGGATTAAGAGAAGTGATGGCCATCGTGCAGTGCTTCATCCTTAAAGCCGTGAAGTAGAATTGTCGAGCTTCCTGCAGATCTCCTCTGACCAGCCCGACACCGTGCTCAGTCGGGAACTTTATTGCGAGATGGTATGTTAATACCACTGCTCGCATGGCCTTTAGGTTGGTCATCAGAGGATGACATTATAGACGGAAGGACAATTGACCACAAGGAAGTCGATCACCGTTGTCGTCTTGTTCTATCCTTCTCCTGCGGTGATTATAAGCTGTATAAATCCCTTAGAGGTGATTTTGCCCCCTGCGAATCCGAGCAGAAGAGTTTTGACAGGTTAGAGTCAGGACCTTCTGACCTCCATTTTTTTGAAGGCGTCAGCGAAGAGGATGTCAGCCGAGTTGTTGGTGTCCACCAGAATTCGAAACACTTTACGGTTGCTTATGGTCATGGCTACCACTAAGGCATCATCATGGGATGGTGGACTCCTTTGACATCCTCTTCGGTGAAGGTCATTTTATAGGAAAATCACCTTCTGCTCCTTTAGAGGTCTGTAGGTGAGGTAGACTTGATGTTACGAACTACAATGAATGATGGTTCGAGTATGAGATTTGTGTGCTCGGTTCGAGTCTCCTCCTCCTGCAGACCCATCAAAGATGGTGCGGATTTCCCCTGTAGCTTCATTATTTTTGCCATTATTGGGCTGCTTGTTCTTTCACTCCGATCGTTCTACCCTCCTACTGACATACTCTCACAGATGTCCGTTATGCATGATGGCTTTGACCTCCTCTTTAAGGTCGAAGCAATCACTGGTGGAGTGACCATGATCGCAGTGGAAGTAGCAATACTTTCTTTTATCTCTCTTGTCGGCGTCAATCTTCATCCGGTTCAGCCATTTGAGGAGTCGTTTGTCTCGAACTTCAATGAAGACTTTCTTGGGTGTAGCGCTGAGGGGAGTGTAAGAGAAGAATTCGGTCTTAGGTCGTCTACTCGGACATTAACCCTTGGTCGGATCAACGTCTCTTCTATGCTTGTTGCTGTGAGCCAATGCTTGTTCTTTGTTAAGTCATTTCTCCCTGGTCAAGCTTCCTCTATTCATGGTAGCTTTTCACAATCTAAAAAAGCCCTCAAAATTGGAGTACTTCTAAGCTCGGTTGAGGAGTTTGGCCAATGTTGTTGCGAGATTCTTGCTGAGCAAGAAGAGGAATCTCCTCTCCCTCATGCTGGCCATCATAGCGGCCAAGACGATCTGATCTGAATAGCCCTCCACTTGCATTGCTTCTAGGTTGAATTGTTTGGTGTAATCATTTAACAACTCGTCTTCCTTCTAAATGATGGTGAGTCATTGGATTTTGTTTTTCTCTTCCTCCGAATAAGTTGGTAATGAAGG
Organism: Magnolia kwangsiensis; assembly: GCA_037074715.1. NCBI lineage: Eukaryota > Viridiplantae > Streptophyta > Magnoliopsida > Magnoliales > Magnoliaceae > Magnolia > Magnolia kwangsiensis. The sequence goes on from CM073574.1 coordinate 132,902,209, forward strand.
CCTTACTGAGGTGAGTGAACGAACTGATGAACTTTGATTTCAACTACCGGAACCATTTCTTAGTTACTCCTGACATCGTTAAGGAGAATGCTAGGCACATTACTGTGATCGAGGCATCGTGAAGCTTCATCCACGCCCTGAAAGATTATAGATGTTCAGTTGGGTTAGTGAACCCGGAATATAGAGTAATCTACGATATCTTGAATCTGGATGGGAGTTGAGCATGCATGATATCATCGGTGAACGATAGCTTAGTTTCCTCTAACATAGCTTCTATCGAAGTCGGAGCATGTGCGCGATATGCTTTTCATATGTCGCTGATCTGATATCGCCGCTCGTTGAGTTTGGCTTCCTAGGGGTCCTTATTCTTGACCACCACATCGAGAGCCTTACCACTCCTCTTCTTCTCCAACACATGACGTAGGTTGGAGGTAGTTGACGTGGTAGTTCTCGAGGCATGGGAAGGTGCACAGTTCGACACATCATGAGCCTGTTTGTTTCTTTAGGAGCTGGCAGGTGCTCGAGATAGCCCAAAGTCTTCAGTGGTTGCCCGAGCATCAACCTTCTCAGCTCCTCGATTGGGAAGAGGATTCTGTCGCTCTAGCATCTATTTTATCTGATCAATGTTATTGGTCAGTGCTTCAACTTGATGCTCCAGAGAGACAAGACGACCTCCCTAATTTCAAAACCGTTGTACTAGACCTGCGGGTGCATAATCAACCTGAAGTTGGGAGGTTGAGTCCCAATGGTCTATAGACTATTATACCAGTGCAGGATTGGGCACAATAGTGGTGGTTTGAGCTTTCTTTCTCCATTTTACCATTGTTGGAGCACTCTAGATGAGAGAAATGACTTGATGGTGCCAAACTGTTGATGCATAAATCTGGTTAATCCTTCTTAGACCTTCGAGTACCTGCACACGAATAAGACAAAGGAGACCCTAACTGTAGCAAGGGACCCTCCGATGCCTAAGTCAGATAGGGAATTCAGGTCTACTAAAGTGTAGGATTTTTATGCATAAAGTTCTGTGTACCTTTCACCATTAGAGGTGCTCCTATTTATAGTTGAAAAGGGGTGGTGGCGTAGAGGGCAATCTCCCTATTCAGTAGGCGCGTGTTGTAGAGGGATTTGTATCCATAGCATATCATGAATATCTTCCTAGATCTTTGGCTGAGATCTCGGACAGAGTCATGTCGCGGTTATCTTCTAAGATCTTTGTCTGAGATCTAGGACAAATCCCTTCGATAAGATCTGAGTAGTTGGAACTAGTTGAAACATGTAGTAGGAGGCCGTGGTCAAGAATCCGAGGTGACTCACATAGCTGTCCCGAGGAATAATCTTCCAACCTGGATTCTTCAGTGAGCCATAGTCGAGTTTTCCCTTAGTATGGAGCATATTACCGACATGCCGACTTGCCCTTGGGAGTCGTGTCCGAGCACTGAGACCAAACTTCCTTCCTTAGTGGAAATAAAATGAAGTTAGGGATGACCCTTATCTTCATTTTATTATACGATGTAGGGTTTCCCTAAGTATAGAAGCTCAGAGTCTTGTCCCGTACAGAGTCATACTTCGGGGATTTTTACTAAGAGATGATCCGAGCAACAACTCATGAATGGATGAGACCATGGTATGGCTCGGTGTCAGACGGAAGCGGAGACACTTCGTCTTTTAATGGTCAGGCTTGGGGAATAGACGATTTCCCCAACAGTGGATTGCAATTATGATCATCGAGGAGCTCCTTGGTCACATTTGTCGCTGGTTGATCACACAATGGGCACAGATGTCCGAGCTGGTTCCTTCTCCTTGGCCAGTCAAATTTTACCCATAACGATGAGTATGAATCCATTTCATTATCAAGATGTAAAAGTGTCGGCCCTTATGAAATTCCTCAATAATGGCTTGAACCAATTGTTAAACGATGGCCATTTTTAGCGTAAGAGTTTTGTAGTTTAAAAGTGTTGGAGTTCTTGGAGATGTGCAACAATCCCTTCATCCTTTCCCGCAAAAGCATAGAGTCAACAAATCTAACTTAAATAGAAAAGTCATGAAAGTATTGGCCCTGCGAACAACATAAGAAGCCATAGGAAAATAGATTAATTTTTTCAAGAAGGATTATGTATTGCGTGTAAGAATTATGCATTGCCAAAGGATTACGTAGTGCATTAAAGATAGAGTATTATATTTAAATGTATTCATACCAATTCATCCAAATACACTATCTGTAGCACATATTCAATGTGTACTGTGGATATTTGTAGAGGATTGATCATATTCACGGTAGATTGTCGATATTAATAGTGTAATTCAATGAGGACCGCGGATATTAATAGTGGAATTTGTTGTGGACCGCAAATATTAAGTGAGGACTACAAATATTTAATGAGGAGCAACGATAATCCACAATGAATATCCGCAGTCCCTATTGTCCTTAGTGAATTCCACTGTTAATATCCATAATCCATAGTAAATTCCACTGTTAATATGCATAGTTCTTTGTAAATATTCATGAACCATAGTGAGTTCCACTGTTAATATGTGTGGTCCTCATAGAATATTCGTAATTCATGCGGTTCCACCATTTATATAACCAAAAAAAGAAAAGAAAAAAAAAAGGACCCCCATACCCTCCTCCGTTTCACAAACTCTTACCATTCACCCCACCAATAAGGATAAAATAAAGATAAAAGAAAGAAATACAAAAACTTACATATGCTCACCATAACTTCCACTTCGAAGATTGTTACCAAAAAACTTCAGAGAAATCTTTTTTCTTTTTATCGGAGAACTTGTCCGAGCTTGGCTGGAGCTTGTCGGAGTTTTTTATCGTTATCCGAAGTGTGCGGATACTGACTGTACAACTACCAACTGTCGAGGAAGCTTCTCCTTCATGTGGTCCCAAGAAGTGAACAAAATAGAGGGAGAAAAAACTGAAACAGTCGAATGACATCATACGGCAAGGGCCCCACGTTTTGAACTCATCCACATTCTATGTGGGATCCACTGGGTTGTCTTAAAGAAAATCTATCATATCTATATGTAAGTGGCTTTAATTGTATGTCATTGACCCAAATTTAAAGGTAAAAATCTTCACATATGGACTATATAAGAAAAAATAGTTTAGAATTAATGCACAATATTACTGTAGTTATGGGTTATAGAGAACATCAAATAGACAAAAAAAAAAAAAAACCTCTTCTATAGGTTCATGGTTGGCTTATTAAAATGAACAAATCAAATTGACCAATGAGTGAGTTGAATTTCAAATTTTGGTGGGGCTATATCCCTTAAAAAAAAACCCTTTTCCCCATTAAGATGAGAGCTTGATGTATGAGGGGTAGGTGTGGTGAAGCAACATTCTTGTCTTTAAGAAAAAAAAAAGTGGTTACAGGGCTTTAAAAACTTTGGGAGCGTGGATTTAGAACCCCCAGGTTTATAAATCCTTGGATTTGCAGTCCTCTCAGGGCCTGTTTGGCCGAGCAGATTGGATGGGATTGGAAGATAGATCCCGGGATTGGCCAGGCATGCTAAACAGACACCGGATTGTGATCTCGGGATATAGCAATCCCATGGATCTTAAGACAATCCACTGACATCACCATCATTACATTTAAATCCCATCCAATCCACCCTAATCCGTTCAAATTTGCCTGGGACGTGTTTGGTTCACGCAATTAGAATGGATTGGAAGGTTTAATCCCGGGATTGGCTGGGCGTGCCAAACAGACCTGATATAACAATCCCGGGATATAGCAATCCCATAGATCTTGCACCAATACACTGACATAGCCATCATTACCTTGAAATCCGTGTAATCCACCCTAATACCATCTAATCCCATCCAATTTGCCCGGCCAGACAGGCCCTCAGTGTATTTGGCACCTTGGAGTATGAGTCAACTTTAATCCAAAAGTACCTATCCATGGTATATTTACAAGGGTTTAAATTTAATTACTAAATCAACTTTAATATCTATAATTAGTGAGATATGTAATTTTTGACACAATGGTTGTGATAAGCCCGTTGAAATATATGCTTTGCCAAAAAAAGATGAAATTCCAAGTCTCGGATGGGCCATAAGCACAAGATCATGTATGAGTAATTAACCAACAATTTTTAATCAACGAACAATGTTTGAATGGTGCTAGACAATGTTTGGACGATGCTGGTTTACATGGACAATATTTAGATGGTGCTGATCATCATTAGTAGGCCATGTGCCCAATAGAATGATAGTGCAGAGTGACACACATGTTACACCTACAACTATTGAAATGATTTTAAGTGTAATCCAAGCTATCATCGCAGATTGCAAACCCCCTTCTTTGGGGATTGGAAACCCCCTGGGTTTCAAACCCCCCGTTACTTCATTCTGCCAAACGACCCTTCCAATCCACAGTTGCAAACGACCCCTAAGTTTGGTCCGTGTATGGATTGCGTACTATGCTCATATCGTACTTATTGGAAATAATTGGCTACTCCCCCTGCCACTAGCCAATGGCTGGTGGTCAGTGCTCTGTGAGACCCATCATGGTGTATGTGTTTCTTCCATGCCGTCCATCTATTTTTCTATATCATTTTATTGTATATTTTATTGTATGAGAGAAAAAATGAGGTATATCCCAATCTCATGTGGACTACGTTAATGGAAACAGTGTTGAATGAATTTTGACCATTAAAAACTTTTTGGGGGCCATAAAAGTTTTGTATCAAGTTGATCTTTTTTTTTTTTCTCCTTCATCTAGGTCTATATGACTTAATCAACATATTGGATGTCAAATAAACAGTACAGTGGGCCTTAGGAGGATTTTAATGGTGGATATCCAATTACTATTTTTTTTTTCATTTGGTGTGGTCCACCTGATACTTATATTATTATCATTTTTTGTATTAAGCCTTGAAATGATATGTAAACATGAATGAACGGAATGGATGAAGCACATACATCATGGTGGAGCCCATGGAGCACCTATCACCAGCCACGGGGTTGGTGGCAGGGGGAGTAGCCAATCCGTCCCATGCTTAGTAAATTCTGTTGGGCCCACTGTGAAGTATCTGGTCCATCCATGCCGTCCATCCTTTTTTTCATCTTATTATATGGGCTGAAACCAAAATTTAAGCATACCCAAAGATCAAATGGTCTATACCATTAGAAACAGTTGAAATAATGACTTATACCATTGAAACCTTTATAGGACCCACGGTGATTTTTATTTCTCATCCAACCTGTTCATAAAATCAAACGGACATGGATGAATGGAAAACACAAATACAAGCTTGATCGAAAACTTTTGTGGCCCCCAGGAAATTTTCAACTGTAAATATCACTTCACAATGTTTCTTATGATGTGGTCCACTTGAGGTTCGGATATACTTCATTTTTATCCTCAACCCCTAAAATTATCTGTTAAAATGGATGGACAGAGTGGATAAAATATATAAATCACAGTAAACCCCACAGAGTTTACTCGGTTTGTAATTTGCCTCCGAACTTTTGCCCCGATGAAGTTACAATACAGGGCTATTTGGACCAAAAACTAGAAAAACCCAGCACGAGCTAGTTGAGTTCGGGATTGAGGACGCCGATTAGATACTGAAAGGTGGAGTAGAAGTCGGCTACTGAAGTGATGTTATCAAGTTTTGTGTGCCCCTCTATAATGTATGTGTTATATCCATACTGTACATCTGTTTTGAGATATTAATTTAAGTAATGAGACAAAGAAGGAGGTAGATAAAAATCTGTAGTGGAACACACCACAGAAAACAGTAGGGAGAGGGATTCCCACCGTTGAAACTATCCTAAGTCTCACCATAATATTTATTTGAAATATAGTGGGTGTCACTATCCCCACTCTTTCATGTGATAGGGTCCATTGGAGCTTTTGATTTAACTCAATCTTTTGAATATTGCCCTAAAATTATCTCTCTTAATGCATGAAAGGTGCTGATACAGAACATACATCATAGTGGGGCGGGCTGACGGAACTTGGTTATGTCTTGTCAGCAGCAGCGAGTCTCACTACTCAGCCTCTCAGTAGCTAATCCGCGCCCCAGGATTGAAGGGAAACGGATTGGCTACACCCCTGTCACAGCCCGTGGCTGGTGGTCGGTGCTATGTGAGCTGTACCATATTATTAGTGTTTCATTCATTCGGTTCATCCATTTTTAAAAATCATTCCAGGGCTTGATTTAAAAAATTAGAGGTATATAAATCTCAGGTGGTCCACACCACATGAAAATAATAGTGATTGGATATCTACAATTAAAATCCTCCAAAGGCTCACTGTACTTTTTATTTGATATCCAATCTATTAATTAGGTCATACAGGCTCAAATGAAGGGAAAAAGCAAAAATCAGCTTGATCCAAAGCTTTTATGGCCCTTAAAATGTTTTTAATGGTCTACACTCATTCAACATTGTTTTCCATAATGTGGTCCACTTGAGAATGGGATATACCTCATTTTTTATCTCATATGATAAAATAATCTCTAAAAATAGATGGACTATACGAATAAAGCACATACATCTTGCTAGGGCCCACAGAATACCGGCCATTGCCCGGTGTCAGGGGAGTAACCAATCCGTTTCCGGATTGAAGGGCTGAAACTGGAAGCAGATTGACTGGTGTACCTCACACCAGCTATATAGCTGATGTAGGTACTTGTCGTGCGAAGCCGAGCAGTGAGACTCTTGGAGCTCGAGCTGCACGAACGGTTCAAAAGATATGTGATATATATATATAGTTGGCGTGAGGTACACCAGCCAATCCGCTTCAGCTGAAACAATACAGGTTTGAGAAATACTTCGGTGCTCTGATAGATTGTAAGCGACGAGGATACACAGGCAGTTTGAAATTATTGAGAAATTTCATACATCAAATACAATCAATTCAATCTAAGCCATTCATAATATGGTTATCAGTTTAAATTAATTAAAAAATTACTTTTTTTGTAAAAATTATTCAACTGCTAGATTGATTGACAATTATTGGACAGTTAGAAATGAAAACTATCGAATAGTTTTATTTCAAAGAAACAACTTTCTAGGAATCAAAGGTTAGGATATTCTACAACTTATTCCATTTAAGAGTTAATTTATGCCACGTGTACCATTTCTAAGTGCCCGCGTATCAAGCATCATACGCAGCCGCAGTATCAAATAACTCCCAGCGCTGCATTCACACGCGTCGAGCGACTCTGAGAGAAGTAAGAGACTGGCAATCTAGCCCGTTAAAAACGAGGTTTTAATCGAGAGTCTTGCGGAGTAGAATCCGTCCACATGCACTATCCAATCAGAATGTGACATACATGCATCTCAATTGTAACCGTCCGAGTTGTGGGATCCAGTACTGTTGGTCCAAAATCCAACAATCATATTGAAAGGATGATTTTCTGCCTGTAAAATGGACGGATGAATTGAAACTTAACCAACGTTTGGAATACAGCGAAAATAGACCTATTGATCAGATTCCAGTATCATCTAATCAATCTGAATTTAGTTCTATTCCCCATCTATAGTGGGGTCCGCGGTTTGGAGGGTTTGGATTAAGGTTTATCTATACCATGCTCATAATAATCGTGTGCATGCATATGGATCATTATACTCTTGCATATCAAATGCTTCCTTAAGAAGATGCTATGGGCCAACATACGATGATCGTGTTGATCAGAGAAAACTGTCTGTCCAATCAACAGAATAATCATATCTGTTTTTAACCGTCCAATCCATTACTATATCTGTTTTTAACCGTCCAATTTGTGGTCACTGATCCAGTCATACGGTGATATTATTTTCGGACCGTTGCCTATGCATGATGAATCCAACTGATGTACAATCCAGCGTCTGTTGTGGTTGTAGGAGAACGGCCCACTTTCATCACGATCGGTTCCGTTGCTTCGATCATCCCTGTCATGGAGCCTACATGAGTGTAGTTATGGATTATCTAGACCGTCCATTTGGTTGGGCCCATTGAAAATGCACCATTAACCATCTCTATTCCTGACTACCCATTTGGAGTCTACAAAATGGAATATGATAATAACCCGTGGATCCCACATTCAACATCCATCCACCGTACGATTAAAAAAGAAGAAGACAATTGATAACATATGTCACATCAGTCAATAAACCAAGCCACAAACTTTTAATTATGATGCACTGGAGATGATATACTGGAATTTTATATGATATATATCTTAATCTTACTCTCCATAAAACGATGAGAAATCCTTTATAATTATCCGTGCAAAGTAAGATTAATGATGTTAGTGCTACACATGTGTTCGAAATCCTAGCCGATGTTAGTAGTACACATGTAAAAGTTGGCCGTAGTAAAACAATAGCATTTTTAATCTTTTACCATATGAATAGACACGCATTATTTAATTTAGGCTTTTAAACTCATGCGAGCGTTATGGACCGTTACTAAAAGAGAACTCACACTCCAATGGCTATGTATGATAACAAAGCATTCAACCTATCTTTCTAGCTAACAGGTAACATTTTAGGTAAATCCAAGTCATTAAAAGGTGGGGACCCCACCTTGAAGATTAATCTTATGTCAAATCTCACCGGTCCACTTGTTTTATAACTCCCTTTAATGCATTAAGCTATACATCTGTCCATTTGTTTTATTGCCAGTGATCTAATAATAAGGTAGCCGGTCTGAATTTCTATGCGTGTAATCTCTATCTTGGTCCCACCAGTGAATTGTTCGGATTTTGGTGCAGTAGCACCCGTATATATGTGGCTGTATGCTAAATTGGTATGCAGCGGTCTGTAGGTGGTCAGTTCTCTTTCTGCCAGGAAAAAAAGGGAGAAGATATCTGCCGTGAAAAAAAGAGACAAGATATCGTTCTGACTCAGCATATGTCGCCAGCTCCTGGACCCACATGCTGAGATAGTCCCATGATGTGAAACATGAACCGTCCATAACGTCATTATAAGTAAAATCCATTACCATAATCACGTTTCAACGATGATCCTAACCTTTGATTTTAGAATTGAATAAAAACCATTGGAAGATTAGTTGTTCTAAAATCATCTTATTGTATTGATCATCCGTTCTAAGTCATTTTTCTAGGGCATTCTTTGTATCAAAGATTTAACTAACGGTTCAGATCATGGGGAAACTCACTACGTGTGCTTAATTTAGTGGCGACAGACAGTTGACTCTTGGTCGCGACAGAGGGAAAAAAACGAACCGAAAGAAAAATCTATAAATCTCCGTTGAAGCAATAGCCACTGGCGAAGCATCTTTCATCTTCACTTCCCATAAACTTCTTCTTCTTTCCCTCCCAACAAACGCTGAAAATAAAATCCAAAAAAAAAAAAAAAAACTTCGAGAAAATCTCGCTACAAATCCAAAATCCAAACGTCTCTCTTTCTTTCGTTTTTCTTTCCTGCAATGGCCACTCTTCCTTGTGGCTGTTTTCCACGCGCAATCTCCTTCAGCAATTCCTCACGGCTTTCATCGTCCTTCTTCCCAATCCCTCCTCCCAAGTCTACCCAAAAAACACCATCTTCCGTCGTTAAAACCTCTCCATACCAATCAATCTTCTGCTCTTCTTCTTTTTCTTCTTCTTCTTCTTCTTCTTCGTTTTCTTCTTTCTCATTAATAGACAGAGTCGGGTTTCAGAGGCGACGAAGCAATGTCTCGTTCCTCTCTTTCGGGGCCAACCCTAGCTACTTCTCCGATGAAGCGAAGAGCGAATCTAATTCTCAGCTGCTGTCGGCAATGCTGCCGTATGTTGTTGCTGCCACTGCAGTTGTCGCTCTCGTCAATCCCGTCAGTTTCGCGTGGTAATTCTCTTTCTCTTTACTTTGTTCCACTTCTTGAAGAGGGTTTCGTTTTTTTTTTAAAATTTTAATGGGTGCGTTTGGATGCACGAGTGAATTGGAATTGTGAAAGTTTGGTTTGTTAAGAGGAGATGAGTAGTAGAAGGATGCATTCTTTTCGAATTGAGCTTGAAAGTAATGAAATTGCGATTTCGAGCCATACATAAGGAAGGAAATTGAGATTTTTAGTTATTTCCATGTACTTGGACTAATTATCGCAGTTCAATTCGTTAGTGCATCCAAATGCACGTTTGTATTTGTTCTCTGGAAATTGCAGAATTATTCAATATTTCTGTTTTTTCAAAATGGTTTTTTTTTTGGGAATTTTCTGTGGCTTTCTGTCTCTGTACTCACTCTGTCACAAAGAGGAAAGAAAAACCAAAAAAGAAGGGAAAAATCATTGACATGAAGTGGAATGATCCAAGAAAGAGTCTCTCATTACATAACTATGCACACAGTTGTGGGGCCAATCTCTAATCATGATCAACCGTTGGAACAGAGGGGCTACTGCCATGTGCATTACATTGCACCTTGATTGAAGATCACCCTTATTGGGATGTGGGTCGCTCTTGGATCAGTTAAACTTCTTTTTCCCAAATAAATGTGACGACACCATCAGAAGTGTAGATCATCCTGAGCTAGTGGTGGCCTACCTTTTGATCAAGGAGATCTCTGTGCTAGATGCAAATCATGTGTACACCATTTTATTCAAGGGTTGATCTTAACGACTTAACCAGAGGTGGGCCCCACATTCCCTCTTATTGCATTGTCATGCGCACTGCATGGCGGCCAACCTTCGATCAAGATTGACTGAGGATCAGAGGGGCCTCGGCGTGCACCTTGCCTGAAAGTCTCCCTGATGAGAAGATGGGTCATTTTTGGATCAAAGTGGTCTTTGTTCCTTCGATAAATGCTGCAATACCATTGGAAATGGAGATCACCTGATCCAGTTATGACCCACCTTTCAATCAGCCAAGGTGCAATGCATGGGGGTGCCCCTCTGATCCAGTGGTCCACCTTCATCAGATTTGGAGCAGACTGTACATTGTAATGCAATGAAATGCCCTCTCATTTTAAATATTCCATGAATCTTGGATGGCCCTTTGAAACAAAATATGTTATTTTATTATTAATTTTCTTGCCATGAAAGATTGGAATAAGCTTTTCAAATTGAGCCCTTGCCTTCTGCTCTAGGGTATCAAAAGACTATTATGCTCCTGCTCTTGGCGGGATTATGTTATCCATTGGAATTCGGCTGTCCGTCGATGATTTCGCTCTTGCATTTCAAAGGTGCTTCCCCATTCCTTGTTTCGTACACTATTACAAATCCCAAAACAGAAAAGATACAGGATGCCCAGGAACTTAAATTCATCATCAGCACGGATGCAACACTGCTATGGACTTGGGATACTCATGCTGTATCAGTGCATATAATTTTTGGGCATGATCCATACATGGTGGGTTCCAAAGACCAATAATCTAGATCAGTGAACCATGGGTCCCACTTGTATATTTTATGAGAATGCCAAAGCTATACTTTGGTGTCTTTGCATGCATGGGCACTTAGCCATCGTATCGCATACAATATGTTCGATGTTGGTCCTTCTGATTCAGCAGTCCATCTTTTCACTGCAAATGAGATATGGATGCATGCATCATATGGCATACCTCTGCTTGTATCCATGTAAGATAAAACAGGAAAAAAATAGGCAAGTACGTATCTTTGCATATGGATGCATCTATCACATATGGTATTCAAATTTTGATTATTTCGAATTTGCTTTTTCATATTAGTCGAACTGCTGTTTATTTCATTTCATTTTTTATTTCGAATCTATTCCAATATTTTTTTGGCTTATCTGCTGCAGACCTTTATCAGTATCTATTGGGTTTATGGCGCAGTATGTGCTTAAACCGCTGCTGGGCCTGTTGATTGCAAGAGCATTCGGGGCACCTCCCATGTTCTATGCTGGTTTCATCCTCACTTGTTGTGTTGCGGGTGCCCAGCTGTCAAGTTACGCCAGTTTCTTGAGCAAAGGAGACGTGGCTTTGAGTATTCTACTGACCAGTACGACGACCATATCGTCTGCGCTGATTACCCCTCTTCTTACTGGTCTTCTGATCGGATCTGTAGTGCCAGTCGATGTGGTTGCCATGTCCAAGTCAATCTTGCAGGTAAACATGACGTGCCCATGGAGGATCATCTATCACGAGTAATCACGAATGGTTTCTTGGATGGTTTAATGAACCATTGTTCATTGACCTTGTAGGTGGTTCTTGTTCCAATTACTCTAGGCCTCACCCTCAATACTTACGCCAAACCTATTGTGAATGTCATTCAACCGATCATGCCATTTGTTGCCATGGTCTGTACTTCCTTATGTATAGGCAGCCCTCTTGCGATAAATCGGAATCAGATCTTGTCTGCCGATGGTGTCCGATTGCTTGTACCAGTACTCGCATTCCATTTTATGGCATTTACTATGGGATACTGGTTATCGAAAATCCCATTTTTGAGGTAATTTTTCTCCTTGTTGGATCTTGTTCTGTGTTGTTTAACTCTTTCGTGCTCTGATTTATGACCGTAATTAGGACCACTGTTAAGTATTTGATTGTAATCAACCTATTTAGTAGGCAATTAGGTAGCGCTTGATTGTAACCAACCTACGTAGTAGTCTATTATATTGTGCCTGTGGGAGTTTTGTGCTCTATTGCCGGTCGCAAGCCCAGTTAAAGGAGAGGGTTGCGCCAAGCTGGCAGCCGGTGTCAAACTTTTACCATAACTTCAAAAAAATATAAATAATATTATGCCATAGTTCCATCATGAATCTGAACAATATGACATTCCAAACTCATGCTAGGGTGTTCTGAAGTTATGGCCCTTGAAAGAGTGGAATGATGTAAAAGGATTCATGTACCTGCCCCCAATTAGTTGGGAACTTGTGCTAAGGCTTAGATGATGATGAAGAAGAAGAATTAGGACCACTATTACCTAGTTTGGGTTGGATCATTCAACATGACACGCAGTTTTCTGCAGTCCAATCATAAGTAAGAGAGAAATACTCTAAACTAAATAATTGTATTTCTAAATCAGTTCACCAGAAATTACGGTGATTAGGTAAACAGTAGGTGTTTTTCTCTTTGCAATTCTATTTATCGATGTCATGTTTGTGGCTTTTTCTTGAGATTTTCTTCATGTCACTTGGTTTCGGTTAGATACAGTTGCCTGTAGTATTTGTGGAAAGAACTTGCCGATTCCGTATCTGTTTTGTTGCGTTAGTGAGTGATTATGATAGAAGTGAAAAAAGGGTTCTCTACTTGTGTCTATTTGGCATAAAAAAACACACCCATGTCTAGTTTTGCTAGTTTAATGTCTATTTGGCACAAGAGAATGTGAGTCCTGATATTTATTTTTTTCCTCGGTGAATTCCACAACTAGCTTTTTCCTCAGACGCTGTACCTGTTGTCTAATGTACTTGTTAGGTCTGATTATTGTTTCTTGTTCATTTTCTTCTCAGATTTTGTTTTAGTCAAAACATGTAGCTCCTTTTGATATCTTCAGCTTGTTGTAATTAGTTATTTCATTTAGACATCCAGTTTTTTGTAGTTCACGGATTACTGAAGGTAGTTGACAAAACCCCCATAGTCCTCGTATAAGACTGCATTTCTTTTATTTAGGCCATACCTGATCAAACCCAAGGGTCGGCAGCACCAAGTGCAGGGCTGCGATGTAGTAATAACTCGATGAGACCGATGTTGAATCCTCAGGGAATGAGAAACACAACTAGAACTAATTTAAAGGTAAATGGTTGTCTAGTTTTTAATTCAGTGAAATAGAAATGTTTAAAACAATCAATAAAAATAACTAAGGATCCAGGAATCCCCAATCAATAGATTTTGAACTTAATTCATTTTCTCGAGTTGATAACTCAAGTAGAATTGGATTCCAATCCGTTCTAATCATAAGATAATGCAATAATATCAATTATAAACATCCAACATAGATTAGAATCACAATAAACTTGATATTCCATGAAGATTTAGGTAATCACATCGCAAGGAATTGAAAACATCTAATGTAGCCGGAGGCGACAATAGATCAATAAATTTTATAGATTGATTCCTTCCCCAATTTAGGAATTTAATCACAATTCAACATAAATAACCTAAAACTTTCATTGAAAATGAATTAACTATTAAATATCATCAAAAGGTTAATCCCTTAGCCTTAGCTAAGAGATTAGCCAACCATGGCTAACATCCTAGAACAAAAACAAAAGAAAAACGTAAAAGACAAACTAAAAACGAAGGATTGAAGAAGAAGAATGGCTATGTGGAAGCTCTGCCACCCCTTAATTTCTCTTCCAAGCCCTAATTTGTATCCACAACAACCTAAAACACTCCTTTAAATAGGAAAAATCAACACCGACTTTAGATCGACTTCAAATTTCCGCACTTTTGTTACGCTTTGGTTGCACCGACGACAACCTTCGATCGCACCAACGTCGCACTGAGTCCAAATAAATATTTCTTTGGTTACAGCCGAATTTCATCAAAATGTCTGAAGTCTCTATCTCCTTTAGGCCACACTGAATCCTCCTTTGGTGGCACCAAACATCACTCCGGTTGCGCCTAAGCTTCGAGCCGAATTAAGTCTGAAAATCACTATTTCTTGTTGGACTGTCTTTGGCGTTTTTGGTCGGACCAAAATAACCCCAGGTGGGACCGAACAGTCTATTATTTCTGTTATTGAACTGTGTGATTTTTCACTCTTTTCTCCATCCTTTAGTGCATGGTTTTCTTGAATATTTATCACTTGAAATCTTCAATAGTGTCTTCCAAATCTCCAATTCTTTATTGCCTTTGAGCTTAATCTCTTTTTGAGCTTTAAATCATCCATTTAAGCATGTATGCGGTGTAGAAAACATATCTCATTAGATCAATTTAGTCACTTAAATGCATCCGAGAGCAGTGCAATTGATAGGATAAATATGCAATGTTTAGGCTTGATCAATACCTTTACAAATACATGGGTGTCCAATGTGAGCTGGCAGGCTACCCTTCCTTTGTTGCATGTTGGAGTGTCATACTTTTCTTGTCTCTGTATATTTACATTATAACTAAACCAACATTAAGGGTATAGAACCATGATCCATGAATGACCCATTATTTGGATTGCAATTTTCATAACGGAAAACTTACGTAGGTTAGTGATTTAGGTAACAATGCACGAACCATAAGTTGGTTTGTGGAACCCACCATAGACCATAGTGTGTATGTCCCATCCAACCCCCTCATAAGTTGCGTCTGACTAGGATTAGCTGACACCCCAAAAATCAGCATCATCCAAAAATCAAGGGCCATGGTTAGACGAACTAACACCCCAAAAATGAGCATGATCCTAAAATCAAGGGCTACATTACATGAACTTAGAGGTTTTATGTGTGATTTTATATTGTTCCCCATGGTGTGGCCAACTTGAGTTTTGTTTTGGGCTATTTTTGTGCTACATGGTGAAAAATGAGAAGGAGACTTCATGGACGGAGTGGATGTCACATGCATAACGTCGTGGGCCTCATAGATCTCATGCGCTTTACCCACTGCGTACACTTGGTGTTTTAGTCCCCTTTGATTCACGTACATATGGATGCTATAGGACAAAAATTGGCAAGGACATTTTTTTTGAATGGTGATAGTATTTTATTAAGAAGAGGTAAAAGCCTTGCTATTTACAAAATCATCTAATAAGAGGGTGCAAAGCACAATCCTTAAGGCCCTTGATACCTGAAGCCCAATCCATTACATCAGATTTAGCCCTCCCGAAAACATTAATAGTCCTCATATTTCTATTACGAAAGCACCTATCGTTCCTCTTCCCTAGCCCAACTCCTGGCCAAGAAGGCCAATCTCTAATCCCTACCGCTCCTGCCACTCATGCCCCTTTGCCATGCAACTAGGAAGCCTTCAAAATCAACCCTAGCAAGGACACATATTTAGTAAGAACAATTATAGATGTATGTCCACGATATGAGTTCTACAGCTGATGTCTCTACTATATATATGTAGCTAGGGGGGAATTTCCTAGCCCCATTAGTTTTCGGTCGTGAACCTTGGATTTTTAAGATCACATCGAAAAAGGATTTCAAATAGAGGTAAGGTTGTTTAGGTAATTTATAGGTCACTCCTGTTTAGCAACCAACGGTTCAGATTTTACATGTTTAGCCTCATGAGTGGTGAGCATTTCTGCCATTATAAAATTTTGATGCTGTCTCTCTCTCCATGTAGTGAGGAAGCAATGTAGAAGACGTGGATAGAGGGGTGGATGCGTTGTTGTAAAAGGGGAGTTATTTTTTAATCTAGGAGAGTGACACCAGATGGTATATGTCTTGGCATTGGCTGTTGGATCTTGGTCCTTTTCAATGTTCAAAGTAAAGGTATTTCAAACCCTCAATTTCATGAAGGTTATGTAGACCAGCTAAATTCAAAGGAATAGAGTCAAATATCAAGGGGATACAATATCCCAATATAAGAGAGGCTTTCTTATGTTTTGTTTTTGTTTTTGTTTTGTTTTCCTTTTGTTTTTTTTGTTTTTTTTTTTTTTTTTTACATACCCCATCTAAGGTGAGACCTGTTGGATAAACTTTTGGATCATTGGTAGATGACCTAGATGCAAAAACTGAAGTCCCAGCCTATTGTAGAGGATTTATCTGGAAATGTTCTGGAAAACTGCATGCAGGTGATTAGCTTCAAAATTTTAAAAATGCAGAAATGCTCTTATACAATTTGGAGTGGGTAAAATTTACCCTGTTGATGGGGTTGAGCAAGTAAAATCTACACTGCTTGGTTGCCAAGCATGCATAGATCTCCAAGTTAAATAAATGCCCTTACCTTTCTCTCGAATCTCTTCCCATGTTCTTTGGATATCTGAAGTTCAAAGCTCTGCAAAAACTACTTGTGGGAAATAATTGCCTCTGGCTGCTCAATGTTACATGTATAGATATTTAGAATGTAGGGATTTACCCTTTTAGCTTATGTAGTAGGCTAGTAGCATGCATATAATATGATACTATGCATGCACATCTTCAATAATAATGCTCACAATTTCATTCATATATAAATCATAATATAAGTTTATATATAAAACTGTATTGCATAGATTTGAAATGTATGTGCTATCTAGCTCACATGATCCTATCCCCTAGTGTACTTTGTATTGGAGAAAATGATTACCGTGGTCTTTAATAATAACACTTGTCATTTCAGATATAAATCACAATGTGAATTCGCATATAAACAATATTGCATAGACTTGATTGTATTTACTAGAGGGACACATGACCCTACCGATGGTATAACATGTATTGAAGGAAGTAGTGTACCGTGTATTCGTTCCTGCATACTAGATTGGAAGTGATCTAGATAACCTTTGGCTGGGAACTAGAGTGGAAGTGATCTAGGTAACCTTTGGTTGGTGTCCCCTCTAATGGTTCCTCGTCTGTGGTGTGGCCCACCTGTATTGCGGATTGGCCGATTTTTGGCCACAGGCTTAACATCCAGGGGCACACCTGATGTATGAAGCAATGTCACACACACAACATAGCCGGCCCATGGAGCTTGGGTATTGTGTCCACTGTGTAGAGGATTCCGGTCCAAGGACTACTGGATGTACTGAATAAACTGTTCCATTCTTGTCGGCATATGCTGCGTGTATGCAGTGATATGGAAGCAGGACAACTCCTATGTCTCTAGAGGCAAGTGGATCTTTGCATTCTAATACTCCATTCAGGTTTGTGATTGTTCTATTACTCTATTCATGATACAAGTTGGAAATTAAGACTGATGATTAATTTACCCATCTCTTTTAGCTGTTTTGGAAATACTAAAATACAAAACTGCAGCTTCCCATGGACCTTGCAAAAAACGAACAACATGCCAACCTTCATGAATTTCCTCTCCATGTAGCCATAGGGAAGAAAGAAAAAAGATCTCATCTATACATATATTTAGATTTTGCATAAATAAAAAATGCATAGGAAATCATTTCCATATAGGACT
The DNA here is from genome assembly GCA_037074715.1 of Magnolia kwangsiensis. Classification (NCBI taxonomy): domain Eukaryota; kingdom Viridiplantae; phylum Streptophyta; class Magnoliopsida; order Magnoliales; family Magnoliaceae; genus Magnolia; species Magnolia kwangsiensis. The sequence goes on from CM073574.1 coordinate 132,920,099, forward strand.
TGAATTTGTCACCATTTTGCATCCATTTTCTCCTTAACGAAAAATCATTTGCAAGATTTTTTTTGGTGACTTGGACAGTACCTCTCTCTCTCTCTCTCTCTCTCTCTCTCTCTCTCTCTCTGGTTCTTTTCAAGCACTTAGTTAAAAACCCAAGCTGATGAATTTTTGTGGCCTCCCAGACAAGAGGAGAGCGTATGCAGAACGATATCATTATGTACAGGAATGCAGAGCTCCACTCTCGCTGGTCTTCTTGCTTCGCAGTTCCTAGGAAGCAGCCAAGCAGTTCCCCCAGCATGCTCCGTCGTTGCCATGGCCATCATGGGCCTATATCTTGCTTCATTTTGGGGCAATGGGAACCGGATCAGAGACATACCGAAGCAGCTTTTTCCCCAAATCAGCAACACTCACCTCAATGCCTGAGGAAATCAGTGTTGCATGTACACGAGTGCTGTGGCACTCTTTCCCCTGGCTTCAAAGCAAACAGGCGGATCGGAAATCTTATACAGGTACCATTGTTCATGAGTAACTGAGTATAGATAAATAGTGTTCTAACAGTGTGTGTACTACAGCAGTCGTAGGTTCTGCACGCAGCTCATCAGTGGAAGTTCAATGCATATTTGTGCTTCTGCTCTCAGGCTATAGTTTTGTTGAGTAAACGGGGCTCGCCTCGTTGTATTTTTGTATATAGCTGCTATCTTGGAATGAAAATAAAGGGGTTTGCATGCTTCTGAGGTTCGATTGCTGTGGTTTCTCTTGCAATTCAGTTTGTAACAGTCAATTTGCATGTGGGCACTCACAAGCACATGATCTGAGGAGTTCATTTCATAGAATGCATGTGGGCACTCACAAGCACATGATTTGAGGAGTTCATTTCATAGAATTTCACCTCTCAAGAGTCTTAGATACCCATTTAAACGATAGTTCTAAAACGTACTGAGTTGACTTGTTGTGAATGTCGGTTCTGGGTCTGACTTGCGTGTCGACGGTGTCTGGAGGGAATTGAATCCAGGAACTTAACCAATGCATCATTGAGTGGTTTACTTTTAATGTAGTTGAAAAGTCAGCTGGGCCTCACGATCTTAATCAATGGTCACGGTCCTTTTCAACTCTTCACGGATATGGTTTCAATGTGAGATCAATGTTTTAAAACCTGGGTTGTTGTTCCGGCTCACCAGAACCACCGACTATTCCAGGTCAGGGTCTAATTGATTTGCATTCATCAGCCTAACCATTTGACCCAGTTGGTTTCAAACAACCCAAGCTGTCAGGTCTTCCGCTTCCTATCCACTCTCTACATCTCCGATGAATCTCTCAGGCTAGAGTATTTGATGTCCTCCATTTTTGGAATTTAACTGTACTGGTCCGATTGAATTGGTTTTCCCATGCTTAAAAGCTGAAATGTTCGACCTAGATCTGGGAGACATGGCTGGGTCATGACAGTAGCGAAATTAATAAAAGGCAACTTGGGAGACTGCTAGGACATGAAAATAGCCTAAGGTCACCGCACATCCATGCCTATACATGCGTAGGCATGTTTTCCAGCATGGAGCATGTGACACATGCTCCGTCACGCTGCCAGAGTATCAAAGTTTTCTTCTTTGACCTTAGGCCTATAAAAAAATCAGACCATTTTGCTTAGGTGTGCCTACTGTTAAAAACAGTTCATTTTTAGTCGTCCATTTGTTTTGCATCCCTATGGCCCACCTGAGTTGGGTAATGCTGCAGCTGAAGTATAGATGTCCAAAAAAAAAACAGAAAGAAAGTGCCCCACTTTGATTCAAACGTCAGATTTTACATGAATATGCGTGCGGTGTTCTCGTGCTCAGCAAATTTTTAGAGTACAAGTTGTTTGGTGGGCCACACTCCATTGAGAATTCATTGCCATTTTGACAAAAATAATGTTGACTAATCATCGTTACAGGTGGCACTCACGATGTGATTCTCCAACGCCAATTTTGTCTCTCTCACATGTCGATGCCTAATTTCTGCAAGCCCATTCACAGGGAGTCCGTGTAACCAAAAGCCCTGTGAGGCCTACCGTGACTTCTTTGTTATATCCACTCTATCCATCCGTTGTGTCAGCTCATGTTATGATGTGAATTCAAATATCAGACTTGTGAAGAATTCAAATAGGCTACACCACAAGAAACGGTAGGGATTGGACGCTATCATCGAAGCGTTGTTTGTATGGCATATAAACATGATGGTGGGCCCCAGAAAGGTTTTAATTAGGGGCATTTCCATCACCACCCTTTTCCAGTGATGCGGCTCACCCACATTTTTGAGCTCATCTCCTCACGTGGGTTGGTTATACTGATTGACGGAGTGAATGCCACACGGTTATCAATGTGGGTCCCACATATCCATTGGTTACAAACGTACCTATAACTGCTGTTGACGTTAATTCGCGTCCCTCATATGTGCAACTCACGCATAGCCATTGAGACTGTTTCAGCTACTGACCACATCCTGGATGGTGCATAAATCTAAAATCACAATGATTGAAAAAAAAAAAAAAAAAAAAAGTCCTAACCATACAATTTAACCATTCAATGATGTCTATTCCTGGGGCTAAATTGTATGGTTATTATTGCTAAGTCCACACACGTGTAAGTCATGATACGAGCATACGTTCTGAGGCATACATAATGTAGGTCCCAAATGTAAATACCCCTACATAATGTGGGTCCCATATGTAAATGCCCTGGTCAATAAATTTTTATTAGGCCATTTCTCTTGTGATGTGGGCTACGCTTCTATGAAAACTTGCCCTAAGAAGCAAAGCATAAAAATAATGAAGCCCACCTGATAGACGGCTTGGATCTCGGGCCCATGTGCCATTGTCACACGTGTTTGGATAATTCCCTTAGACAGGTGTATAACACACGAAAAAGAAAATAAAAATAGCAATGTGCATTTGTGAGGCTTGCTGGCCTGTATTTCACGTCCCCGTGCCACTCTGTAAAGTGTTTTTCTTGGTTAGATGCCTTCTACCAGAGCTGTTAGAAGAAAAGGTATGGGAAAGGCACGAGACATGTTACTCTGTTGCTGCCTTTTTATATTTGCCATTATTAATAGTTAAATCAGTTCTTAAGAGAGTTTTAAGGCTTAACCAATCGTTGAAAAAAAGATTTAAGGCTCATGAAACTCTTCCCGGCGAGTTGGAGGTGCCGAGTGCACATTAAGCGCTTTTGCACTGAATCCATTCCCACCCTTTCCTCTCGCCATTCTATCCATTTGTCTCTTGTAAAAGAATTTATCAATGGATACATTTATTAATATATAAAAAGCTTTATAGTTTTAAATAGTGGGTCCATTTATTATTATTATTATTATTATTTTGAAATGTATATCAATACCCTGCAATTTTTAAAATAAAAAAGCAAAACAACTAACAGGACAACTAAGGAAAACATGTATATAAATATAATAGAAGATGTTTTGTGAAACTTTCACTTAGCGTAGGACAAATAAAATTCTATCAGAATTTTTGGTAACGGCAATCTTAAACTAAGTATTCTGTCTAATATGATCCAATATATCACATACTTTTATTACTTTCAGACTGTTGCCTATGAATCCAACTGATGGACAAACTGGAGTCTGTTGTGTTGATGGGAGAACATCCGGACTTCATCAGGATCAGTTCTGTTGCTTCGATCATCCCTGTCATGGAGCCCACATGAGTGTGGTCATGGATTATCTAGACCCTCCATTTGGTTGGGGCCCATTGAAAATGCGCCATTAACCATCTCTATTCCCGACCACCCATTTGGAGTCTACAAAATGGAATGTGATAATAGCCCGTGGATCCCGCATTCAACATCCATCCACCGTACAATAAAAAAAGATGATTTATAGCTTATGTCACATCATTCAATAAACAAAGCCACAAACTTTTAATTATGATGCACTAGAGACGTTATATTAGAATTTTATATGATATACATCTTACTCTCCATAAAAGGATGAGAAATCCTTTAATTGTCCGTGCAAAGTAAGATTAATGATGTTAGTGGCACATTGCGTTCAAAATCCTAGCCCATTATTAAGTGGGGCAAAAGGCGGTCGTAGTAAAACAATAGCATTTTTAATATTTTATAATATGAATAGACACACTAACAGCTAGATCTATAGCTCAACTGGCAGATTAAGTGGAGATACCTCATTTCAACACTTGACGACTTGGTATCGATCCCTAGCGGGGTGGCTAACAACTAACATTTTAGGTTAAATCCAGGTCATTAAAAGGTGGGGACCCCACCTTGAAGATTAATCTAATGTCAGATCTCACTGGTCCACATATTTTACGGTAATCTCTCTCTTGGACCCACCAGTGAATTTGTGGCTGTATGCTAAATTAGTATGCAGCGGTCTGTAGGTGATCGGTTCAGGATTGAAGGGCTGAAACAATACAGGCTTGAGAAATACTTCGGTGCTATAGTAGGTTGTGATTCATGATACACTGGCAGTTTCAACTTACTAAGAATTTGCTTGCATCAAATACAATCAATATGATTACCGGTTTAAATTTGTTTGAATTAAAAAATTATTTCTTTTATTTGTTTATTTGACAACTAGACTGATAGATAATTATTGGACAGTTAGAAATGAGTATTCAATAGTTTTATTTCAAAAAACAAAAAAAAAAAAAACAACTGCCCAGGAATCAAAGGTTATTCCGATTAATTTGAGTTAATTTATGCCACGTGCACCATTTCCAAGTGCCCGCGTATCAAGCGTAATACGCAGCCGGAGTATCAAATAACTCCCAGCGCTGCATTCAATGCCAGAGCTCTCTCTGCCCTATCTCTGCCCGGGCGGAGGGAAAAGAAGAAAACGCAATACGCGTCGAGGGGACTCTGAGAGGAGTAAGAGACTGCCAATCTCGCCCGTTAAAACCGAGGTTTTAATTGAGGCTTGCGGAGTAGTAGAATCTGTCCACATGCACTATCCAATCAGAATGCGACACACATGCTTCTCAATCGCGACCGTCCGAGTTGTGGGATCCAGTACTATTGGTTCAAAATCTAACAATCATATTGAAAGGATGATTTTCTGCCTGTAAAATGGACGGATGAATTGAAACTTAACCAACGTTTGGAATACAGGGAAAATAGACCTATTGATCAGATTCCAGTAGCATCTAATCAATCTGAATTTAGTTCTGTTCCCCATCTGTAGTGGAGTCCACGGTTTGGAGGGTTTGGATTAAGGTTTATCTTTACTACACTTATAATAATCATGTGCATGCAAATGGATCATTATACTCTTGCATATCAAATGTTTCCTTAAGAGGATGCTATGGCCAACATACGACGATAGTGTTGATCAGAGAAGAGAAATTTAGGATTGTGGACCCCACCTTTTAGCAGGCTGTTTTTATGGAGGAATATAAAACTTTATTTTGCAACTTGGACCCGCACGTGCGGATTTCGAATTTCAGGATGAAAATATCCCTCCTTTTCACTGTTGCTTTTCTTTTTCCATTTCAATTGTTTCCTTTTTTCTCTTCGTTTCCACTGCGACTTCCCTACCATTGCTTTTGCCTCCTTTCTTCGTCCGGTTAGAAAGACCAAAAACCCCTTTTTGTGGGGCCCCCTTATCAACATTTGTCGCCTTCTGAAATGGTCGGTCCAGCTAAGAAAGTGTGCAATAAAGGTATATTTTAAACTCAGTTGAGCCCACATTAAATGTATAAGTATAGAAAACGGATTGACTACTACTCTGGTGCTTTGTGGGCCCCACCATGATCTACGTGGCTGGTGGTCGTTGCTCTGTGGGCCCCACCATGGTGTACATGGCAGGTGGACGGTGCTCTTTAGCCCCACCATGGTGTACGTGATCGGTGGTCGTTGCTCTGTGGGTCCCACCATGGTGTACGTGGCTGGTGGTCGGTGCTCTGTAGGCCCCATCATGGTGTATGTGTTTCATCCATTCCGTTCATCCATTTTGACCGCTCAATTTCCATCTAATTTTAAGGGTTGAGCCCCAAATTAGATGGAAATTTGGCTGGAAGCCCGCTAGAGGAAAACAATGGTGATTGGATATCCATCATTTAAATCCTCCTGAGGCCCACTGTACTGTTTGTCTGAAATTCAATCTGTTTTTTAGGTGATAAAGACCCAGATGAAGGCTAAAAACAACGATCATCTTGACCCAATACTTTTATGGCCCCCAAAAAGTTTTGAACGGTCGATGTTTATTAAACACCGTTTCCTGTAATGTGGTCCAATTGAGATCAGGACATACCTCAATTTTTGTATAATATGATAAAATGATCTAAAAAAATAGATGGACGACATGGATGAAACACATACATCATGATTGGGCCCACAGAGCACCAAACACCAGCCATTGGCTGGTGGCAGGGAGAGTAGCCAATCCGTTTCCTGTAGTATATCCACGCCGTCCATCCGTTTTTCCATCTAATTTAAGGGGTTGAGCCCCAAATTGAAGCATATCAAAATATCAAGTGAATCATACCACGGGAAAAAGTGGGCATAATGATTTTCTAGTTTGCCCGGCTAATTTCATGTTTCCCCCGCTCAATTTCATGTTTGCCCCGCTGATTTTATAGTTTGCCCCGCTGATTTCATGTTTCCCCCGCTCAATGTCATGCTTGCCCCGCTGATTTTTTAATTTGTCCCGCTCAATTTCATGTTTGCCCCACTCAATTTCATGCTTGCCTCGCTCATTTCTTAGTTTGCCCTGCTCAATTTCATGTTTGCCCCACTCAATTTAGGACCGTGGACCGCTCATTTCCTAGTTTGCCCCGCTCAGTTTCACGTTTGCCCCGCTCAATTCCTAGTTTGCCCGGCTAAATTTCATGCTTGCCCCGCTTAATTTCATGACTGCCCCGCTCATTTTCTAGTTTGCCCCGCTCAATTTCATGTTTGCCCCGCTGAATCTCTAGTTTACCCCGCTGATTTTCATGCTTGCCCCGCTCAATTTTATGCTTGCCCAGCTCATTTCCTAGTTTGCCCCGCTCAATATCATGCTTGCCCCGCTCAATTCCTAATTTTCCCCGCTCAATTTCATGTTTGCCCCGCTGAATCTCTAGTTTGCCCCGCTGATTTTCATGCTTGCCCCGCTCAACTTCATGCTTGCCCCGCTCATTTTCTAGTTTGCCCTGCTCAATTTCATACTTGCCCCGCTCATTTCCTAGTTTGCCCCGCTCAATTTCATGTTTGCCCCACTCAATTTCATGCTTACCCCGCTCAATTTCTAGTTTGCCCCGCTCAATTTTATGCTTGGTCCGCTCATTTCCTAATTTGTCCCGCTCAATTTCATGCTTGCCCCGCTCAATTTTCTAGTTTTCCCCGCTCAATTTCATGCCTGCCCCGCTCAATTTCATGTTTGCCCCGCTCAATTCTTAGTTTGCCCCACTCAATTTTATTTTCAACCCGCTGATTTTCTAGTTTCCCCCCACTCAATTTCATGTTTGCCCCCGCTCAAATCCTAAACCTAAACCTAAAACCTAAATGTAAAACCTAAACCTAGATCTAAAACCTAAACCTAAACATAAAACCTAAATGTATTCTCAAATCCCTAAACCTAAACCTTAACCTATTCGCAATTCCCTAAACCTTAACTTATAACCTAACTGAAACCTAAACCTATAATCCACACTCATAACCTAAAGCCTACATGTATTCTCAAATCCCTAAACCTAAAGCTACAACTAATTCTAATCTCAACTCCTTAACCTAAACCTAAAATTGAAAACCCAAACCTAAACTCGGTCCCGAACCCGATTTCCTAAACCAAAACCTTAGCCTATTCTCAGTTCCCTAAACCTTAACCTATAACCTAACTTAAACCTAAACCTATAACCGACACTTATTACCTAAACCTAAACCTATAACCTAAACCTATAACCTAAATGTATTCTGAAATCCCGAAACCTAAACCTACACCTAATCCTAATCTCAACTCCTTAACCTAAACCTAAACTTGAAACCCCAAACTTAAACCCGAACCCGAACCTAATTTCCTAAACCTAAACTTTAAGCTATTATCAATTCTCTAAACCTTAACCTATAACCGACACTTAGATGGGCCCTAAATTGAAGCATATTAAAATATCATGTGGATTATACCACTGGAAACAGTGGGCATAATGATTTTCTAATTTGCCCGGCTGATTTCATACTTGCCCCGCTCAATTTCATGTTTGCCCCGTTCAGTTTCTAGTTGGCCCCGCTGTTTTTCTAGTTTGCCCCGCTCAATTTCATGTTTGTCCCTCTGATTTTCTAGTTTGCCTCGCTCATTTACATGTTTCTCCCGCTGAATCTCAAGTATGCCCCGTTGATTTTTTAGTTTTTCCCGCTCAATTTCATGCTTGCCTCGCTCAATTTCATGCCTGCCTCGCTCAATTTCATGTTTGCCCCGCTAAATCTCTAATTTGCCCCGTTCAATTTCATGTTTGCTCTACTCAATTTCATACTTGCCCCGCTCATTTTCTAGTTTGCCCCGCTCAATTTCATGTTTCTCCCGCTCAATTTCATGTTTGCCCCGCTGATTTTCTAGTTTGCCTCGCTCATTTCCATGTTTCTGCCGCTGAATCTCAAGTTTGCTTCACTGACTTTCTAGTTTGCTCCGCTTAATTTCATGCTTGCCCTACTCAATTCTTAGTTTGCCCCGCTCAATTTCCTAGTTTTCCCCGCTCAATTTCATGCCTGCCCAGCTCAATTTTATGTTTGCCCCGCTCAATTCCTAGTTTGCCCCACTCAATTTCATTTTCAACCTGCTGATTTTCTAGTTTCCCCCCACTCAATTTCATGTTTGTCTTCGCTCAAAACCTAAACCTAAACCTAAAACCTAAATGTAAAACCTAAACCTATATCTAAAACCTAAACCTAAACGTAAAACCTAAATGTATTCTCAAATCCCTAAACCTAAACCTTAACCCATTCGTAATTCCCTAAACCTTAACTTATAACCTAACTGAAACCTAAACCTATAACCCACACTTATAACCTAAAGCCTACATGTATTCTCAAATCCCTAAACCTAAAGCTACAGCTAATTCTAATCTCAACTCCTTAACCTAAACCTAAAATTGAAAACCCAAACCTAAACTCGGTCCCGAACCCGATTTCCTAAACCAAAACCTTAACATATTCTCAGTTCCCTAAACCTTAACCTATAACCTAACTTAAACCTAAACCTATAACCGGCACTTATAACATAAACCTAAACCTATAACCTAAACCTATAACCTAAATGTATTCTGAAATCCCGAAACCTAAACCTACACCTAATCATAATCTCAACTCCTTAACATAAACCTAAACTTGAAACCCCAAACCTAAACCCGAACCCGAACCTAATTTCCTAAACCTAAACTTTAACCTATTCTCAATTCTCTAAACTTTAACCTATAACCGATACTTAGATGGGCCCCAAATTGAAGCATATTAAAATATCATGTGGATCATACCACGGGAAACAGTGGGTATAATGATTTTCTAGTTTGCCCGGTTGGTTTCATGCTTGCCCCGCTCAATTTCATGTTTGCCCCGTTCAGTTTCAAGTTGGCCCCGCTGATTTTCTAGTTTGCCTCGCTCATTTCCATATTTTTGCCGCTGAATCTCAAGTTTGTTTCGCTGATTTTCTAGTTTGCCCCGCTCAATTTCATGCTTGCCCCACTCATTTCCTAGTTTGCCCCGCTCAATTTCCTAGTTTGCCCCGCTCAATTTCATGCTTGCCTCGCTCAATTTCATGTTTGTCCCGCTGAATCTCTAATTTGCCCCGCTGATTTTCATGCTTGCCCCGCTCAATTTCATGTTTACCCCGCTCAATTTCATGTTTCTCCCGCTCAATTTCATATTTGCCCCGCTGATTTTTTAGTTTGCCTCGCTCATTTCCATGTTTCTGCCACTGAATCTCAAGTTTGCCTCGCTGATTTTCTAGTTTACCCCGCTCAATTTCATGCTTGCCCCGCTCATTTCCTAGTTTGCCTCGCTCAATTTCCTAGTTTGCCCCACTCAATTTCATGCCTGCCTCGCTCAATTTCATGTTTGCCCCGCTGAATGTCTAGTTTGCCCTGCTGATTTTCATGCTTGTCCCGCTCAATTTCATGTTTGCCCCGCTGATTTTCTAGTTTATCCCGCTCAATTTCATGCTTGCCCCACTCAATTTCATGTTTGTCCCGCTCAATTTAACATAAAAGGTGTTAAAAATATTTTGACTCTGAACAAATTGCCCAAAGAACATTTTTCAGGTTATTTAGCTGGAATAAGTGGATGAACAAGTGCATTTAATCTCGTTTTCAACGACACATCTAAGAAGTCTTAAGTAGAAAACATACCTCTCAATGTAATGTGCTTATTGAAACCAGCATTTCGAGCATCATTCAAAGCATTTCTCGAAAGATCTATAAAATATTCTTTTGGGACACTTCCATAGTTTTGTAGTGAAATAAAAGTCTTATTTAGGTACGTTTTTCTTGGCTGGTTGCTAAAAAAGGAAGACAAGTAATTTGGATAAACTTTTCACATCACCTTCGTAGATAATAAATAACCGTTATATATAAGCACTAAAAGTTTGCCTCGATCAAATTCATCGAGGCTTATTTAATGTTTGCCCAGCTTAATTTCATGGTAGATAAGGTCAATTTCATATTTGCCCCACTCATATTTGCCCTGTTCATATTTTTGGTATGTCTCGTTCCAGTTCTATTTCTAATTCATATGAAGCTTTGAGAAAATTAATGAAATGCTACATTCTTTTCAACGTACTCTGATTTTGTCCACAACGTTTATCTTGTGAATTTTATGTTTGATATGTTTTTCAATTCATCTTTGTAGGCGATGAATATTCTGCAAAGATCCCCAACCCAACATGTAGGTGTACACTTACATGGTGGTTTGACAAGGTGAAGGGTGGACTGGAGAAGCATGATAGTCACCTAAATTTGTTTAGGCAATCTTCTTTCTCGTTTCTATTGCACGTTGCATCATTTCAATTTTTAGGGGCTCTATTTCACCTTCTTTTTGTAAGATACAAAGGTAATCTAGTATTTGAGATCAAGGGGAGGCGATTGCACTTTACCGCAATGGATTTCGCCCTCATTACCGATCTTAAGTTTGGGGATCTAACTGTACCTAAGAATCGTTGTACTACGAGTACATTAAGAGACAAATACTTCAAAGAATATCCAGTATTAAAGAAGCAACTAATGGAGGTGTTTGAGAGATTAGTTGACACCGATAAGCATGGGGACGTCGTTAAGGTTGCCCTACTTCTGGTTGTGGAGCATTTTCTTCGGGGAACCGAATCGAAAACCATGTGCAAGATAGATTATATTTACCTGGTGGACTCGCTAGATGATTTCTATAGGTATCCCTGGGGTAGTTTGGGATACTATACAATGTCGTAAGGAATCGAATCTGCTGTTGCTGCATCAAGTTCCCCTCGGTACACAGTATGTGGTTGCGTCTTTCCTCTACAGGTAAGAACACTTTTTACTTTGTATATATTTTCTCTCTATAGTCAATTATGGATCTTTAACCTGGTGCAATTTCATTCTGACAGGTTTGGTCAGTTGAGATTTTATCGGCCGTACAAGACTGTGTTGTTTCGTATGTTCCGCATCAAATTCCACGCTTCATTCAATATCGAGGTTGGAAGGGTTAGAGGTATAACAATATACATGCTATTTTCGAGAGTAAAGCTGTAAGTTTATATATATATCCTCATCATTTACTTTGCTTAACTTGATGTATATGCTTTTTTGCTGGCAAAACAATTCAAAACTGGCAAAATAATTTTTGCTGACTTCGATACATCGGAAAGCGGCGTTTCACTTTTTCCTTTATTTATCCTAGTTTCCAATATTGGTGTAACACCACCAACCGTTCTTGGATGAGGGCTGACAGCTGACTTCGAATGCATTGAGAGCCTTCCTGGTGGTTTGTCCGATTTGTCTTTGCCAGAAAGATCAAGAACACTCACACTCTTGCTTACATTGGATGCTGCCCTTCTGAAATTCCATAATAGGTAACCAAAATGTTTATAAACTTATCATACATGCTCCTGAATCTAATTGATATAAAGTAAGTTGTCTATATAATTGACATATCATCGATCTTATCTATGTAAGTAACAGAGCTTTCGTAAAAATTCATGTAACGTCGATATATCGACATATTGTCGATACTCTCGAATTCAATCCTCATTTGTCCAGCGACTAAAGATAAAAATTCCATATAATGTAGATATATCGACATATTGTCAATATATCTATATGTCGATATATCGACATATTGTTGATACTATCGAATTCAATTCTCATTTGTACAGCGACTAAAGATAAAAATTCCATATAATGTAGATATATCGACATATGGTCGATATATTATATCGACATATGGTCAATAATATCGATTTCAGTCCTGAATTGTCCAGCGACTAAACCTAAAAAATGCATATAATGTCGATATATCGACATATCGTCGATATATCTATGTAGTGATATATTGACATATTGTCGATAATATCGAATTCAGACCTCTTTTGTCCAGCGGCAAAACTAAAAAATTCCAACTAATTTTGATATATCGACATGTTAGCGATTATATCGACGAAGGCAAGGATACATCGACGATATGTCGATAATATCTTCGAAATAAATTTTCAGAATTGTAATGTCGATTATATCGGCATATCGTCGATATGATATAAAAAAGTTGTAAAACTCGTATCCTAGTTCGTACTATTTCGTCGACTCCCGCGATCCTTCTGATCGAATTCGGCAATCGTTGACTACTTTCTTATGTTTGCGCACGATCCTAAGCTGAGACCTGTATGCCAAAGTCGGCTAAAATTGAAACCTATACCTTAGCGACTGCGCCGTCGCCGCGGTTCTAAGGGCGCGACTCGCACACTGACCCAATACCTAGGGTAAAAGATGTAGGCCCGCGTTTAATTTGAAGAAACGCCACGCGTTGCGAATCACAAGGGAATCTCTATGACCTATCCCATCAATCAAGCACACATCACACATCAAGTCAAAGTACAACTAACCCATGCCATGTCCAACCTCCCCCTTACGCAAGTTATCCAAAGTCAACTTTTCTCATCCCTCATCATTCCTCTTTTACATGTTTTCCAACTTAACCCATTCCCTTTCTTACAACCACCACATCTCCCATCCTTTTAACCCATCCCCTCACTCTTTCTCTCTCATTTCCCCAAGCAACTCCCAAGCTCCATACGTCCCAACATTTCAAGCAAATCTCAAAGGCCAAGTGTGGCCCACTCTCTCATCTCTCATCCTCACCATTAAGATCTCATCATCCACCGTTAAACCCGAAGGCAAGGAGCTAAGGAAGCTAGGGGAGCAAAGAGAAGGCCTAGAGGTGGGTGATCTTTGAATTTCCACCGTTGATTTCATGATTTAAGGGCCCACTTGTTATGGGACCCACTTGATGTACGTGTCGTATCAATGGAGAGCCCATAGTGGCGGGGTCCCTCCTCTCCATTATCATCTCTCTTGTTCTCTCTCTTTTCTCTTTCTTTCTCTCTCTCTTATCCTTCCCCTAGAATGAAGTGGGCCCCACCAACTCATGTTAAATCTACTCCATCCATCAAACGGTGTGGTCCATCACATTTTTAGGTGAAGTGATGCATAACATATATATATATATATATATATATATATATATATATATATATATATACATATATTATATTAATATTATATATATATGGTTGGCCACGTCCCATGTGGGACCCACCACGATGCATGTTTTTATCCATACCGTCCAGCATCCCTGGATGCTGGACGGGTGTGGTTAACTTGGAGTGTGTGCACTGACATGGGTGTGTACTTGCATGCAAAAAAAAAAGAGAGAAAAAGGTACTCTTTTAGAATGGGCCACTCAGGCAAGCCCCACCTTGATGTTTATACATGATCCAAGCCATCCATTCTATTCTCGGGATCATTTTAGACGTTGAGCCGAAAAATGAGACCAATCCAATTATCTGGCGGGCCGTGGCATTAAGAATGCTAGTATTTTTCGTTAAAACTTGGAAGAATGATTGCTGGGGTCCACCAGAAACTTGGACCCATCTGAAACTTATTTTGGACCCCTATTTTTGTGGGACACATGCAATGGACGGGATAGATCTAGTTAACGTGGGTCCCACCTAAATTTTTTTTTTTTGGCATGACTTTGTGCCATGACGTCTAGAGACGTCCACGTTAAAAATAAATAAATAACAAAAAGATGGCCGCATTGGCCTAGTTGTAGACCCTACCATGATGTATGTTATACATCCATGCCGTTCATTTTATAGGTCCCCTTTGAATAGGGGCTGTCCCCAAAAATCAGCCGTATATGGAACTCAGGTGGGCCATACCATCTAAAATCATGTGAAGACATGCCTGAAACATATAAAAGCACTTGGCGGGGCCTACCTAAGATTTGGACATGGCTGAAACTTGGTCTGAACCCTCAGCCAGGTGGCACACACATAATGGGTGGACTAGATTTGAGAACTATATCATGGTGGGCCCCCTGACCGTGACCATATGAACCGGTCGGATGACAAATGAACATTACAGTGGGCCTTGGGTCCTTACTCTTACCCGGGTGGTAGACTCCCTGGAGTTTCAACACCGGGTCAAGGGTTCGAGTACTCACGGTGGTGAAATCCCATGGCGTACGTGTGGCGTGAGTGTGTGAGGTATGTGTGTGCGTGTGTAAAAAAAAAAAATAAAATAAAAATAAAAATAAAAATTCACAGTGGGCCCCATGGCCGTGTGACCTTATAAATAGGTTGGGTGGCAAATAAACGTTACAGTGGGGCCACCTTATCAACAGATTGGATGTAATTAAACATTATCGTGGGCCCCCCTGTCCACGTGACCTATGAATAGGTTAAATGGCAAATAAACATTACAGTGGGCCCTAGGCCATGTGATTCTATGAACAGTTTGGATGTCATATGAATATTATAGTGGGCCTAGGCTAGATGCAAATAAATAGTACAGTGAGGCCAGGTTGGGTAGAAAATATACATTACTGTGGGCCTTGGGTCTATATGACGTTATCAACAGGTTTGAATGTAAAATGAACATTTTGGTGGGCCCCTTGCCACATGGCCTTATCAACAGGTGGGATGTAAAATAAACATTTTGGTGGGCCCCTTGCCACATGGCCTTAACAACAGGTTGGATGTAAAATAAATGTTATAGTGGGCCCAAATGGGAGTCTACCATGATGCATGAGTTTCATCCAAACCGTCCAACCATTTTGAGATTATTTTAAGGTCATTATTGAGGCCCATCTTAATGTATTTGTGGCCCGCCCACTAAGGCCCACTTTGTTATATATGGGCCCATGTGTGTAGGCCCATTTGATGTATTTGTGGACCATTGTTGAGGCCCACTTTGGTATATATAAGGCCTATGTGATTAGGCCCATTTGATACACATAAAGCTCAGTGATTGGGCTCATTTTTTGAATTCTAAGGCCCATGGGTTATGACCCATTGCAAAGGACCTAATGCCCATTGGTGAGGCTCATTGAGGTGATCCATTTGATGAATGTAAAGCCCATATGATATGGCCCAATTGATGTACTTAAGGCCCAATTAGGTGCAACTAGGTCCATTGCAATGCGTGATCCCTCAATGGCATATAATGATATTTATAGCAAGTAATGCCTTGGGAACAATGATGGTTAGATGCCCACATTATAAGGATGATGTCGGTTAAATGTCCGCATTGTCACCCTCCCTAAGGCCCACTAATAGGCCCATACTTGTAGTAAGTAGGCTGTCTCGGCCCATCTCAGTTACACGCAGATCCCATTTCTATATACATGTTTAATATAAATTCATGATTCATTATCATACGCATCATATGTATGGCTGATATGAGAAGTGACTGATCATAGCATATGCCTTCGGGCGAACTGTTTATCCGCTCCCTGATAGGCGGAGTTGCCCTACATGAGTGCATGATACATGTAGGACCGTTGCTTGACTGGTAGTGTGACTCATGCACTAGCATTTGTATGATTGTGATTATTGTATGCCCTAGCGACATCAGGACCATAGCCTCCACTGATGCATCGTGGGTGGCTGGATTGGATACCGAAAATATTTGGTTCTAGCATACGGGCGCCATAGATGTCCCTGGGTGAAAATTCCTAAACCCGATGGTACCAGAGGATGACTCTAACGTCGAGACCGAGTTGATACACGAGTGCGCGAGGACCGTATACCAGTAGGCAGCGTCTCCCACTGTGTCATGGTCGGTTGGAATGGGGTGTGACCTTACCCGCCTGAGTGAAGGGGTAACTTCTAAGTTGAGTTTCACCAGCTTGAGGAATCGGTCCGCTATCGACGAGTCGGGCCTGATATTGGCAGGAGGATAGTGAGGTCTCTTCCACTCTCCCAGTTGTGCGTTCGGAGGGGGACGACAGGCTGGCTAGAGTGTACTAGACCCCGGTGATTATCTAAAATGAGAACTGTACTGATATATGATGAGGATTGGCATGCTTGAGTTGCATCTTGCATCACATGGTCTCGATATGGCCGATAGCATTCATATCTTGCACCGCATAGCCTTGGTACGGCTGATTGCATTCATATACCTATCATCATGTTTCCACATTTACATTCCAAGCACACTCATATTGCGCACACACTTACACCACCCTCTAAGCTTTCTATAAGCTTATGCACGATCGATGTGTGCAGGTGACGTCAGGACGCAGCCATAGCGTAGTAGCAGCAGGAGTGTGCAGTCGAGCTTTTGGAGTTTTGTTATTACACGCTCTTGTGTTTTCCTTTATACACGTTGTACTCAAAGTTTTTGATCATAGTGAATTTTGTGATGGTGTTCTTGTGGTTATTGTTCGTGGGTTATACTTAGGGTTATACTCATTACGAATTAAATGGATAGTAGAAATCCTCCTTATAGCATCCCGGGATCGGAACCTGGTATATGAGTGCCGGGAGCCGAGAATGGGGTACTACGGAGGCTGTCAGCGCCAGATTCGGCGATGAGAATTTTGTGAGCTCGATTTTTAAGTTTGGGGCGTGACAGAGGTTGGTATCAGAGTATAACTTGGGAATAACCGAGAACGGCATCACATGTTTGCTATGAGTTTAAGGCGGTTAGGTTCCAAGTGCAAAACCTTACGATTTAGTTCCCCAACACGCGATTATTAAGGATGATTGACGTTATTGTTATTTCCTATAGGACATGCCGCCCAGGAGAGCGACCCGAGCGCACCCCGATCCATCACCTGAGGCTCCAGCTCTACCACGCGCGCCTCCCATTCCACCGCCAGAGATCCCTGCTCCCTTGCCTGAGGATGACATTCCTCCACCTGAGGCCGATGCGGAGCTGATTGTACCTGTGAGTGCTTCTTAGTTACAGCAGATGTTACAGGCTGTGACAGCCGCACTCCAGGGACAGGGTTGGTGCCCAGTTGTTTCTTCAGCTCAGGCAGAGCAGGAGCGCACGAGTGCCCTTCTTCGTGAGTTCAGACGGTTTGATCCCCCACGTTTCCAGGGCGAGCCAAATCCGACAGCAGCTGAGAGGTGGCGCTCCGATGTGGAGAAGATCTTCGATACTATGTCATATACGACCGAGTAGCGAGTCTGGCTGGCAGTATTTCTTTTTCAGGGCAAGGCCGAGCATTGGTGGACTTCCGTTACCCGTGTTGCAGGGCCCGATTTTGTTTAGACATGGGATGATTTTATAGACCGATTCGAGGAGCAGTACTTCCCCGACCATATCCAACGTCAGCGAGCGCTGGAGTTCGAGACTCTAGTGTAGGGGGACATGACCGTGGCGCAGTACGCGGCCCGTTTCGTGGCGCTATCGAGGTTTGTGCGGTATATGGTTGATGATGAGGGGCGAAAGGCCCGCCGTTTGGAGAACGGCTTACGTTACGGCCTTCGAGGCCGTGTTATTGGGCATGAGCTCCCGACTTTTCCGGCAGTGGTGTAGAGAGTTCAGATTTATGAGACTGAGTGGGCCGGCACGCAGGCCGACCGAGATCAGAGGAGGGGTCAGAAGAGGCAAGCCCCCTCCGGTAGCTCACAACAGCATCGGCGACCACAGAGATTTAGGAGCCACCCATCCGCTAGAGCACCAGTAGCACCGTCAACACCCCCAGCGACACCACAACAGAGACAGCTTTCTGACACCTGTTATGGATGCGATGGGATAGGACACCGTAGGTGGGAGTGTCCACGACCTCGGCAGCAACAGCCGAGAGCACAACATTAGCCCCAGCGACAGCCCCCACAGCAGTAGCAGCGACCCCAGCACTAGCCTCCGGGACCTCCCCTGCAGCAGCAGAGACCTCAGAAGGGACCTACACCTCCCCAAGAGGCTCAGGACAGATTTTATGCCATCCAGCAGAACCCCCAGTCATCAGGAGCAGTCGTCGACGATTCACGTGACTTGACCCCTACGCCGCCATGATGCGTCTTGAGAGTTAGAGCTTGAGATTCGTGAGCGTTATCCCTATCTTTTAGGTGTTTGAATTTGATGATATGTTTTGTTTTGATCATATATTATGTTAAGTTCCCTATCCTATTATGAGTTGTGTTTAACTGCAATCGTAGTGTAAATTTTGAGGATAAAATTTTTATTAGGTGGGGAGAGTTGTAAGACTCGTATCCTAGTTCGTACTGTTCCGTCGACTCCCACGATCCTTCCGGTCGAATTCGGCAATCCTTGACTACTTTCTTATGTTTGCGTGCGATCTTAAGCTGAGACCTGTATGCCAAAGTCGGCTAAAATTGAAACCTATACCTTAGCGACCGCGCCGTCGCCACGGTTCTAAAGCCGCGACTCGCGCACCGACCTGATACCCAGGGTAAAAGATGTAGGCCCGCGTTCAATTTGAAGAAACACCGCGTTTTGCGAATCACGAGGGAATCTCTACGATCTATCCCATCAATCAAGTACACATCACACATCAGGTCAAAGTACAACTAACCCATGCCATGCCCATACCTCCCTCTTACGCAAGTTACCCAAAGTCAACTTTCTCTCATCCCTCATCATTCCTCTTTTACAAGTTTTTCAACTCAACCCATACCCTTTCTTACAACCCCCACATCTCCCATCCCTTTAACCCATCCCCTCACTCTTTCTCTCTCATTTCCCCAAGCAACTCCCAAGCTCCATATGTCCCAACATTTCAATCAAATCTCAAAGGCCAAGTGTGACCCACTCTCTCATCTCTCATCCTCACCATTAAGATCTCATCATCCACCGTTAAACCCGAAGGCAAGGAGCTAAGGAGGCTAGGGGAACAAGGAGAAGGCCTAGAGGTGGGTGATCTTTGAATTTCCACCGTTGATTTCATGATTTAAGGGCCCACTTGTTATGGGACCCACTTGATGTACGTGTCGTATCAATGGAGGGCCCATAGTGGCGAGGTCCCTCCTATCCATTATCGTCTCTCTTGTTCTCTCTCTCTTTTCTCTTTCTTTCTCTCTCTTATCCTTCCCCTAGAATGAAGTGGGCCCCACCAACTTATGTTAAATCTACTCCATCCATCAAACGGTGTGGTCCATCACATTTTTGGGTGAAGTGATGCATAACATATATATATATATATATATATATATATATATATACATATATTATATTAATATTATATATATATGGTTGGCCACGTCTCATGTGGGACCGACCACGATGCATGTTTTTATCCATACCGTCCAGTGTCCCTGGACGCTGGACGGGTGTGGTTAACTTAGAGTGTGTGCACTGACATGGGTGTGTACTTGCATGCAAAAAAAAAAGAGAGAAAAAGGTACTCTTTTAGAATGGGCCACTCATGCAAGCCCCACCTTGATGTTTATACATGATCCAAGCCATCCATTCTATTCTCGGGATCATTTTAGACGTTGAGCCGAAAAATAACACCAATCCAATTATCTGGCGGGCCGTGGCATTAAGAATGCTAGTATTTTCCTTTAAAACTTGGAAGAATGATTGCTGGGGTCCACCAGAAGCTTGGACTCACCTGAAACTTGTTTTGGACCCCTATTTTTGTGGGACACATGCAATGGACGGGATAAATCTAGTTAACGTGGGTCCCACCTAAAATTTTTTTTTTTTATTGGCATGACTTTGTGCCATGACGTCCAGAGACGTCCACGTTAAAAAAAAAAAAAAAAGATGGCCGCATTGGCCCAGTTGTAGACCCTACCATGATGTATGTTCTACATCCATGCCGTTCATTTTATAGGTCCCCTTTGAATAGGGGCTGTCCCCAAAAATCAGCCGTATACGGAACTCAGGTGGGCCATACCATCTGAAATCATGTGAAGACATGCCTGAAACATATAAAAGCACTTGGTGGGGCCTACCTGAGATTTGGACATGGCTGAAACTTGGTCTGAACCTCAGCCAGGTGGCACACACATAATGGGTGGACTGGATTTGAGAACTATGTCACGGTGGGCCCCCTGACCGTGACCATATGAACCGGTCGGATGGCAAATGAACATTACAGTGGGCCTTGGGTCCTTACTCTTACCCGGGTGGTAGACGCCCTGGAGTTTCAACACCGGGTCAAGGGTTCGAGTACTCACGGTGGTGAAATCCCATGGTGTGCGTGTGGCGTGAGTGTGTGAGGTATGTGTGTGCATGTGTAAAAAAAAATAAAAAATAATAATAATCACAGTGGGCCCCATGGCCGTGTGACCTTATAAATAGGTTGGGTGGCAAATAAACGTTACAGTGGGGCCACCTTATCAACAGATTGGATGTAATTAAACATTACCGTGGGCCCCCCTGTCCACGTGACCTATGAATAGGTTAAATGGAAAATAAACATTACAGTGGGTCCTAGGCCATGTGATTCTATGAATAGTTTGGATGTCATATGAATATTACAGTGGGCCTAGGTTGGATGCAAATAAATAGTACAGTGGGGCCAGGTTGGGTAGAAAATATACATTACGGTGGGCCATGGGTCTATATGACGTTATCAACAGGTTTGAATGTAAAATGAACATTTTGGTGGGCCCCTTGCCACATGGCCTTATCAACAGGTGGGATGTAAAATAAACATTTTGGTGGGCCCCTTGCCACATGGCCTTAACAACAGGTTGGATGTAAAATAAATGTTATAGTGGGCCCACATGGGAGTCTACCATGATGCATGAGTTTCATCCAAACCGTCCAACCATTTTGAGATTATTTTAAGGTCATTGTTGAGGCCCATCTTAATGTATTTGTGGCCCGCCCACTAAGGCCCACTTTGTTATATATGGGCCCATGTGTGTAGGCCCATTTGATGTATTTGTGGCCCATTGTTGAGGCCCACTTTGGTATATATAAGGCCTATGTGATTAGGCCCATTTGATGCACATAAAGCTCATGTGATTGGGCTCATTTTTTGAATTCTAAGGCCCATGGGTTATGACCCATTGCAAAGGACCTAAGGCCCATTGGTGAGGCTCATTGAGGTGATCCATTTGATGAATGTAAAGCTCATATGATACGGCCCAATTGATGTACTTAAGGCCCAATTGGGTGCAACTAGGTCCATTGCAATGCGTGATCCCTGCATGGCATATAATAATATTTATAGTAAGTAATGCCTTGAGAACAATGGTGGTTAGATGCCCACATTTTAAGGATGACTTCGGTTAAATGTCCGCATTGTCACCCTCCCTAAGGCCCACTAATAGACCCATACTTGTAGTAAGTAGGATGTCTCGGCCCATCTTAGCTACACGCAGAGCTCATCTCTATATACATGTTTAGTATAGATTCATGATTCATTATCATACGCATCATATGTATGACTGATATGAGAAGTGACTAATCATTACATATGCCTTCGGGCGAACTGTTTATGGGCTCCCTGATAAGCGGAGATGCCCTACATGAGTGCATGATACACGTAGGACTGTTGCTTGACTGGTAGTGTGACTCATGCACTAGCATTTGTATGATTGTGATTATTGTATGCCCTAGCGACATCAGGGCCATAGCCTCCACTGATGCATCGTGGGTGGCTGGATTGGATACCAAAAATATTTAGTTCTAGCATACGGGCGCCATAGATGTCCCTGGGTGAAAATTTCTAAACCCGATGGTACCAGAGGATGACTCCAACGTCGAGACCGAGTGGATACACGAGTGCACGAGGGTCGTATACCAGTAGGCCGCGTCTCTCACTGTGTCGTGGTCGGTTGGAAAGGGGTGTGACCTTACCCGTCTGAGTGAGGGGGCAACTTCTAGGTTGAGTTTGACCAGTTTGAGGAATCGGTCCGCTATCGACGAGCCGGGCCTGATATTGGTAGGCGGATAGTGAGGTCTCTTCCGCTCTCCCAGTTGTGCGTTCGGAGGGGGACGACAGCCTGGCTAGAGTGTACTAGACCCTGGTGATTATCCAAAATGAGAACTGTACTGATATATGATGAGGATTGACATGCTTGAGTTGCATCTCACATCACATGGTCTCGATATGGCCGATAGCATTCATATCTTGCACCGCATAGCCTTGATACGACTGATTGCATTCATATACCCATCATCATGTTTCTGCATTTACATTTCGAGCATGCTCATATTGCGCACACACTTACACCACCCTTTAAGCTTTCTATAAGCTTATGCACGATTGATGCATGTAGGTGACGTCAGGACGCAGCCATAACGTAGTAGCAGCAGGAGCGTGCAGTCGAGCTTTTGGAGTTTTGTTATTAGCACTATCTTGTATTTCCCTTTATATACCTTGTACTCAAAGTTTTTGATCATATTGGATTTTGTGATGGTGTTCTTGTGGTTATTGTTCATGAGTTATGCTTATGGTTATGCTCATTACGAATTAAATGGATAGAAGAAATCCTCCTTGTAGCATCCTAGGATCGGAACCTGGTATATGGGTGTCGAGAGCCGAGAATGGGGTACTACGGAGGCTTTCAGCGCCAGATTCGGCGATCGGAAATTTTGTGAGCCCGATTTCTGAGTTTGGGGCGTGATAAAAGTCGTCGATATGATCGACATATAGTCGATATATCGACGTAAGTTGTCGATATATCGTCAATACTGTGGATATATCGAATTACGACTGAATCTGTCCAACATCATAACCTCAACTACTGCATTTTACTCGATATATCCACATGTCAGCGATATATCAACAGAATGTTGTCGATATATCGACACGTAGTCGATATATCGAGTACGACATTGAACTCACGACTGCATTTCTTTGTCCGACGTTGTAGATATATCGATAATATGTCGATATATCGACGCCGGTCTGTTTTTAAAAAAAAAAAAACCACATTAACTGCTTTCAGTAACCATCATTCATTTCCCTCAAATACCAAAATTCGTAGACTCCTTCTTCCAAAACGTCCCCTCCGCTTCATCTCAACCGAATTTTTCCATATTAGCAAAGGGCTCTTCGAGGGATTTCTTGTTTGACGATCTCGGTATGTTTGTGTTCATTGCAATGGATATGAAATGTTATTTTTGTGTTCTACAGGTTCATGAAGCATTGATGGGGGATAAGGTCTTCATCTTATTGTCATGGTTATGATTTTCGAAATGGTGGTGAAGTTCAGGTCTGCATCGTAATTAGTTGCAAGCTAGCCAAGAAAGAGAAAGATTAACAGTAAATTGGAAAGACAGCCAACACTGTCATGATGTTACAGCTATCTAGACGTACAAGCACTGCTTTGCAAGTAACTTTTTTCCACACCATTGCCCACCTCAATGTGCTCATTCAATGGACCAAAATGCAATTTGAAAAGGGGTGGAGGAAGGAATTGGCGTGCACTTCCTTGCAAGAGCAATGCTAGGAAACCCCGTGCGAGTATGTGCATGTTCACTTGCCAAAAGCATTACATCTCTATTAATTTCAGTCACCTGGCATTGCTGACCTGTAAGAATCTGATACAATAAACATCCGTATAAGGCTCACAGTCCTCCCCATCCATAGGCTTACACCTGATGGAAAAAAAAAACAAAAAAGGATTAAGAAGCCACTTCTCTAATAAATAGTATTTAGAGGAAAGAAATGCTTGGAATCCAGGAAAAAAGAAGTTCCGAGTAATAATTGCTTTGGATAATGTTTACTGAATTTTCCTCAGCTTTAATATAGTAATTTACATGAGTTTAACTGCAATTTTCCTCTATTTTAGTATGAACCACTTACTAATTTTGAGTAAGTTTTATTCCATTAAATACCTTATTCGCCTTATTTTATCATATCTTTTAATGTTTGTAACAAGCACTATCATCTCAACATTCATAATGCATAAGGATAAAGGAAAAAAGGCTATTGTCGGAGAGTTATCCAAGGGAGATCGTACAAAACTCCGTTCAAAACATACATCGGAACGGGCAGAGAAACGGACTTCGCCGATCGAATCGCCGGCTAGGCGAGCTCGTACTCAAAGGGGTACTCCAATTCAGGATCCCCCTCCACCAATACAACCACAAAAATTGATCCCACAGGTTTCTCCTCCACTTGCGAACATGTACGAAAAATATCACGACCGAAAAATTGTATATGAGAAAGAGGTCGATCGAGCATGCATCCAGCAATTTGGGATTCCCCAGATTTTGGAGAAGGTTGGGTGGAGTAACCTGTTAGATTTTGGAGGGACAATTAGAAATGAGCAAGTGATCATATTTCTATCATACTGTCACTCGCCAGTACTACACCCCCCTTCATTTCAGGTGACCATTGGAGAGACCACCACCACCATTGATATTGGGGTAGTTGCACAACTTTTAGGGATTCTAGCCACACGTCGAGGCTTAACAGATCACGATATTGATGACCCAGCTGTGCCGATAGAAATGACGAAGTATGTTTGTAATGGATAAAATGTTCCGTGGCATAAGGGTAATGCACTGAGAGCAACGCACTTGGAAGACAAGTACAAGGTGCTACATAGTATCTTCACATGGAATCTATATCCAAGGGAGACGAACAAGTCTGATATTACTTCCTATATGTTAGATATTCTATACAACATCTGCCATGGTATTCCTCTGTGTCTGCCCACCATCATTACTCAAATAATTGCTGATAGCATAGCGACCACCAGAAAGGATGCCATTCCATTCCCACACCTATTATATTTACTCTCCCGTTATGTTAGCCTGATGCCAACCATTGGCTGATCCACACCTGTGAAAATGCTTACACAAAACAATATCAAGCGCATGAAACTGGGGTCGAAAGGGGAATCGACTTTAGAAAGGCGTAGTGAAGATTTTATCGGAGAGACAGAAGCAGAGGCAGCGGAGACAGAGGCTGCAGAGACGGACGTGGCTGAGACAGAGGCAGCCGACACCGACTGTCCTATGGAGGGAGAGCAGCCTGGGGTGCCACGAACCTCGTATGGTCATACCAGTCGAAGGATGACATACCGTAACCGCAGGACATACATTGTCAAGCACATGGATGAGCAAGACAGACGATTCACGCGACTGGAGCGGCTTTCTGAGGCCATCCAGAAGGGTATGAAATGGGTCGAGTGTAAGATTGACTCTCTTATTGCCACAATCACCTACCGCCGTGATGATGTAGCTCCACCGGATGGCGGTCCGTCCAGCTAGATAGTGGTTTAGTCATGTTTGTTAGCTTGTGCATCAAGTATCTTTTTGGGATGCTAAGCCTATAGGATATTATCTTTTTAAATAGTGACGTTAATTTTACTTTGACTGATGCACAAGACTATGATTTTTGTGCCTAAACTTGGGGTAGTTATTTTGATTACAGTATTTACTGTTTTCATGAAATTAATTTATGCACTTCATCTGGACTGTAAATGGACTCAAGAATCCCAACCATGCCATCCACCTTTTTCACGGAATTTATTGTTCGTGGTCTATGAATGCCGATTATATCATTTTATTCTCCATTAGTCAGATTGCCTTTGGCATTGGATCATGAAGGGGCACTAAACACCTTACATATGGCAGGTCCGCTGATGGATCCAAACACTAAAAACCTTTCAGTCCTAGCCTTGGATTGTTCTGGGTTGATAATCACATGAAGCATCCTAGCCACACAAATAATAATCTTGACAAGGATGGAGAAATGAAAATGTTGAGCAGTCAACATCCAATCAGGAAAAATTGGTGGCTAGTAGAGTCTATTTTGTACGATTTCAACTAATGTCCATCCATGGATATGACTGACGAGGTGCACGGTTTGAATTCATTACCCTTGTTAGATATTTGCCTGTGAGCCTCTTCCTAACACATAACCATCTCATAGATGGTTTTCAGCTCATTTGGCCCTTTTGACAAATTTTCCAGTCATTTTAAGGCAGTGGTCTATTATACTTTAGTCTAGGCTTTTGCAACTCAATGCCTTCTACTTCCTTTTCAGATATAGAAAAGTGACTTATTTGGATACAGTTGTTGAACAACCAGAGTTTATAACTCCTAGCTGTCGCTCACTACAACTCATTGATGAACAACTTCTAGGTATAGCTTTTCTGGTTGTTTGGGCATGAGCTTTCTTTACAAATTTAGTTGAATTCTGCATTGCTTTAAATTAGATTTTTTATTGCATTCTTTGCATCTTTTCATGATCGTTCTTTTTTGTGTTTCCGTTTGCAGATTTGACGATTTTGACTCTGAAAACACCCGAGAGGTATGTATTGAAAACTTCTGCGGGGTATGCATTGCTGAATTAAAGTATCTTTTCTTTTTCCTATATTTGTCTCTAAATTTATGGTTGCTACTGGATTTATACTAGCACAAGTGAGGGTTTTTTAATGAAAATGATACTAAAATGCTGGTCTAGGTCATGTTGGTTTGGCCATATATTTGCTCAAAACATTAAAAATTCTGGTCCAGGTGGGACCATTGTTGGCATGTGAGTGTTGTCAATGTGAGCCTCTCCCATGGCTGGTTCTAGAACCAAGGTAACAGAGGAAGGTTGATGTTCATGGGAAAATTTTCCAATCTAATATTTCGAACCTGACCCCAAATTGCTAGGATAAAGAAATATCTTGAATGATAATGTGATGACTGAAAAATACGAAATATCTTGAAATGGCAAGGGATGACTTCATTTATGTCAGTTGAAGATAGAAAAAGAGAGAATAGAAACCAAGGAGACAGAATATTCCTATGGAAAACAGATCTCCTTTCATGTCAGTCCTAATATATATGTCACAGTGCAGTTATTTTTTATAGTTTTGTTTTCATTGTCAATATACCAATTTAGATGCTATCATTGATAATTCTCTTAGTAAATGTCTTGAACAAATTTCTAACCTGAATCATTGATATACAGATAATACATGTGTACTGCCACAATAAAGCACACTTATGTTCATTATTTTTTGTGCATCTGTGGCAAGAAATAGACTCTAATGACTACATATATTCATGCATCATGAGGCATATGTTTGAGTGAAGCATCAAAACATCAAGAAGCATAAACGCTAGTGTTAGATTAAATGGTAAAGTGAAGGGTGGAAGGAAAAAGGAGAATAGAGAAAGGTGAGGGAGAGGAAAGGATTTATAGAGATTAGTCTTCTCTATGTCATCAGGCATCTTATTAATATTACCTAATAAAAAGAGTTTGAACCCATACCTCAATGGTGGATAGGGAGAGTTTCAACATTATTGAGGTCTTTAGATTGAGCCCATATATCTTTAGATCTGGTATTGTCCAAGACAAGGCCATGGCCAGGCCCATATATCTGTAGGACTTAAAGATTAGGCCCAAGCTCTACCATGTGGCAGGCCCAGATGTGCCCGTTACAAGCTGAGATGTGAAAGGAAGACATGGCATACCAGATACATGTACTCATCATGGCCTCATGACATGGTGATTTTGTGGAGTCTGCATACTAAATACATGTACTCGTCGTGGCCCCATGACATGGTGTTTTTTTTTTTCCACCTTTTTTTTTTCTTTTGTTTAATTTTCTAAAAACCCAGAACCGTGGAACCGAACCGGTTTTCACGGTTCGGTTCTAGTTCGATTTTAGTATGCTAACGGTTCGATTCCGGTTCTGAAAATCCCAGAACCGTTAGGAATGGTTCAGTTCCAGTTTTACCCCAGAACCGGACTGAACCGAACTGTGTGCACCCATAACATTGAGGTCTTAGGATTGAGTCTGACTTTCCCAATAAAACAAACATTTTTTTTAAAAAAATGATGTTTCATAGGAGCACTTAAAGCTGTACAGTACACCAACAATACCAAAACCATACTCTAGACATAAGCTCACACACACACACACAAAATCTCGCACATGCCCATCAATATCAATTAACTAATCATTGGATTGAAAGAATGGAGTGCAGTCCTATAAAGATTACTGTAAGATGATCAACAAGCATTGGAGAATTACCTTCACCATGTCCTCTATGTGGCAGGTAATAATATAGAAGTTATACGCAATATCTATTACTCTCACTCTAGTAATGTCTCATGGACATTCATTATGCAGTTAATCTTATAGTTATTACTAAGTTACTTTTATGATGTAATCATTAATGTTCTTTATTGTTTTCATTATTTTAATCGATCCTACTATTTAAATTTGAGATACCGATAAACTACATAAATAAGCTTCTTTCATTGCATTAATCTCTGAGATTGAAGGTACTGCCTTTGTCCATATTCATGACCATAACAGGGGAAATCTTGATCCTAGGCGCCGAGAAAATGTATTTTTGTAGGATATGCACCTACTCAGAAAGGAAATAAATGCTTTGATCTGATCTTAACAAAAATGTTTGTCACCATGGATGTAACCTTTTTTGAATCCAAAGACTTCTACCAGAACTACTTTGGATATAAATACTTCCTATAACTTCTACTAATTTAAAAATAAAAGATTAGTTCTTTTCCATCCCTAAACTTTCAAATCTCAATGTGTGGGAGATCCATTCTAGAAAGCTGCAGAGCTATAGAACATATGGGTTGGAGATGAGTTCCAGATGTCAAAAGGTCTTATTCTTGTGACTTCTAATGTATCTGCATGCGGCGTTGATTATCCAGATGTCACCCTTATTATGCAGGTAATATGGTGGATAATTTCTTTTTACAATACAAGGGAGAATTTTCGAATGCATGTATGGATAGGGCTGATAGTTGATACATTTTTACACAATATGCTATACGTGAAGATCGATTAGGAGCAATATATAATTTTCAATTATATGCATCATACAAAATACATAAATTATACGATATGCTATACACCGAGTATTGGAAACTTGCACGACCGGCGATTATGCCTGGTTTGTTTGCATCGCCTACATTTTTACACGATATGCTATACATGAAGATCGACTAGGAGCAATATATAACTTTCAATTGTATGCATCATACAAAATACATAAATTACACAATATGCTATACACCGGGTATCGGAAACTTGCACGACCGGTGATTATGCCCGATTTATTTGCATCACCCACACTTTACTGTTTTCGATTCCTCTCCACGCGATGGAATTCTAAGCTTTTTAGGTCTTCCAGCTGATCTCCACTGTCTTGGGGGTTTAATCTGCGCACAATACTCCTTCATCCCCGTTGAAATTTTCCACTCGTTATTGTCGTGTACTGGATACACCAATTCACTATACGTGGCCAGGTAATTATGCGCCGTATAGAATGGGGAGCAGTATAAATAGTGATCCAGATTGTAGTTTATGCAGGCTGACAGGACATGTATACAAGGGTACCCCTTCACGCCAAACTCACGACATGTACATGAAAATTCACTGAGCTTCACCGTATCGTTATAATCTCCAATGAAATAGTACTCATCTCGAGAAATAGCATGGCAGCGAACATCCCGTGCCTTCTGCACAATATTCTTTAACTGTTTCTCTGCCTATGGTGTCAATGGACCCACAAATGATGCTGCAGATTCTCGTCTCTTGTAAAACAATTCCTGTATCTTCAATATTACAGCCTCAATCAATTTCGTAACGGGGTATTCGCGTGCTTCTTTGAAAATGAAATTAACGCACTCAGAAATGTTCGTCGTGACCAAGTTGAATCTTCTTCCTGGAAAGTGCAAAGATGCCCATCTGTCGTACCCAATTTCTGTCAGCCATGCATGTACTGGGGGATTGGCCATTTCGATATCATGCATTATTTTTTCAAATTCAGCCCTCCTGCAAGTCTTCACAGTCATCTAGTAATACATCTCCAACTACTTGTCCTTAAAAGTGTCCACCAAGTTTTTGTAGATGTGGTACGCACAATACCCATGGATTGCACGCGGGAAGACTTAGGGAACCTCTTTCATTAGACATTTATGTCGGTCGGATATAATGATAAGACCCTCTATAGACCCTAACACATTGTTAAGGTGAGTAAGGAATCAATTCCAACTACTGTTGTTCTCTGATTCCCCGATGCCAAACGCAAGTGGAAATATATGATTGTCCCCATCTAAGGCCGTGACAATGAATAACATACCTTTGTATTTTCCCTTTAAGTGTGTCTCATCAATAGCCAATACCCTCCGCAAAGATTTCTGAAAACTTCGAATGCATTGTCCAAGAGCAAGAAAACATCTCTCGAACCTCCAAGTCTGTTGGTTAACGGAAACGGCAGTAACTGTCCCTGGATTGGCCCTCCTCAACTCATGCAAATACAAAGGGAGTTGATTGTAGGAGTCTTTGTAGGACCCCATCACGTGATTAATTGCAAGCTCCCTAGCTTTCCATGCATTCCAATAATTGATACGAACATTATATTTCTCTTACATGGCGAAGATAATGTCACGTGGCCTCAACCCTAGGCGTTGTTCAATGCGGCTAATAATCAGATCACACGCTAGCTTACTACTGGCTTGCCGGTGATCCCTCTTCATCCATGCCATGCCGCACGTGTGTTTTGATGCATAAGTTCGTATTTTGAATAAACTTATATGATTCACCAGAGATGCATGAACCCTCCATTCGCATGGATCTTCAAAGCACACCACGGCAAATCTGCTCGTATTTGAGTATAGTACTCTATACTGAAAATTATTTCGAATTGCAAATTGACTCAAAACATACTGGCAATAACTCTTGTCCTTAAATGTTTGCTCTTCAAATATATCGGTCGGTTCACATAACAAATCAGTATATTCCAGCATTTTTGCATTCGTGAGTGCATCATCATCAAATGGCGCGAGAACTTGACGAGTCATGAGGTCTGATGTTTCAGGGAGGTCTCGAAGCGGAATGTCGCTTACACGCACAGATGGGATGGTCGATGATGATGGCAGATCTGCTGTTGATGTTAATGGCGGTGTCTTATATTCATAATTACTGTTAATGTCAACTGCACCACTAACTTTCCTAGTCACGAAGTTTACTGTTAGCGGCGGCTCAGGTAATTGCTCATTGCTTA
The DNA here is from genome assembly GCA_037074715.1 of Magnolia kwangsiensis. NCBI lineage: Eukaryota > Viridiplantae > Streptophyta > Magnoliopsida > Magnoliales > Magnoliaceae > Magnolia > Magnolia kwangsiensis. Next base: position 132,951,462 of record CM073574.1, read on the forward strand.
CTACCACTTGTAATGGAGAATGATTGTATTTGAATTCCACGGCATACTCATCAACCACATTGTCCACATACGTTGTGGTATTGATGTGTTGGATTGTTTCAATGACTAACGGGATGAATTTTTCCGAATGCTCGAACTGGTAAGACAAGAACTCTTTGACATCATCGTCGTCTTTGATTTCAATTGGAGGCATTGATTCGTTAGTGCAAGGATTCAATACTTTCATCCTAATATCACAATCTTCTGGTCTGCTCTTAATAATCTTGTAAATTCTAGATCGAAGCTCCTCATACGTAGTCTCTAGACATAGCGTCATTTGTTTTGATGTTCCACCCATGTACGAGTATCGCTTGTTTTCAAATTCTAACTCCCTGCCAAAAGAGCACATGATTCTTGCAGCCATTATTTGAAAACCAATACAATGACACATTATCAGTGAATCGTAAATCAATGGAACCATGCCATATGACAAAACTTGATTAAATAATGAAGGACCTTCATCGTTAACGAATGAAAAATGAGTGGTGCTTGTTTAATTTTGTGACGCTATCTATCATGCCATTGAGCAAGCGAAAGCTTATCAGTTTGAGTGGGGCACACATGAAATTCAGTAGGACAAGTTGAAAATTGAGCAGGTAAAAATACAAATTCAGTGGGGCAAATAAGAAATTCAGTGCGAGTAAGATGAAATTGAGCGGGCCAAACTAGCAAATGAGCAGGGCAAGCATGAATTTGAGAGGGGCAAACTAGCAAATGAGCGGGTTAGACTAGGAAATGAGTGGGGGAAGCATGAATTTGAGCGGGGCAAACTAACAATTGAGCGGGTTAGACTAGGAAATTGAGCGGGGCAAACTAGTAAATGAGCGGGTTAGACTAGGAAATGAGTGGGGAAAGCATGAATTTGAGCGAGGAAAACTAGCAATTGAGCGGGTTAGATTAGGAAATTGAGCGGGGTAAATATGAAATTGAGCGGGGCAAACTAGGAATTGAGTGGGGCAAGCATGAAATTGAGCGGGGTAAACATGAAATTGAGCGAGATAAACTAGAAAATTCAGCAGGAAAATTCGATACATTTGCACGGCAAGCATGGAATTGAATGGTGCAAACTGAAAATTGAGCGGGACAAACTATAAATTCAGCTATGCAAGCAAGCATTAAATCGAGAGCGCATAGCATGATATTGAGCTGGGCAAACGATAAATCAAACGAGCATATTATGATATTGATGTGGGCAAACAATATTTCGAGCGAGCATAGTTGATATTGAGTTGGCCAAACATTTCTTTGAGCAAGCATAACATGATATTGAGTGGGGGAACATTAAATTGAGCGAGCATTGCATGGATATTGAATAGAAAAACTGTAAATTGAGCGAGCATAGGATAATATTGTGCTGGGCAAACATTAAATTGACCTTATCTACCATTAAATTAAGCTGGGCAAACATTAATTGAGCGATCCTAGCATGAAGTTCAGCAGGGTAAACATGGAATTCAACAAGCGTAGCATCAGATCAAGTGAGCCCTAACATTGAATTGAGCAAGTTTGATATGGATTCAATCGATCAACACGTAAATTTAACTAAGCCTAACGCATGAAATTGACTAAGCCTAACACATGGAACTGACCAAACTTCGCATGCAATGCCATTGTACGAGTCTAGCTTTTTTTTTTCAAGATCTATACCTCCGACTGCTGCAATACCGGTAAAATGCAGGTTGAAGAGAGATGCTTTGGAGTGAGGGAATATTTTGAACCTTTTCAAGGAGATGCAACCAGTTCGTTGGGTTTCACATAATCCTCGCCAAGATGAAATATGGAAAATGTAGAATAACGATATCTGGATGGATATCTAGATGATTCACAAAGATTTCAGTCAGGCAAATGAGAAAAAAATCCTTCGTACTTCAGTTCTTCGTTGGAAGAGAGTGCAGGGGAAGCACCTATTTTTTTTCGTTAAGGGGAGTGAAAGCAACGCTGAAAAGCAGCAGGTGTGAAAAAAGTATTTGAAAAGGAGGGGTATTTTCGTCCTAAAATTCGTAATCCGCACGTGCTAGTCTAAGTTGCAAAAGAAAGTTTGTCTTCTTTCATAAAAAAGCTGGCTAAAAGGTGGGGTCCACAGTCCTAAATTTCTCATCAGAGAAACCTGTCCGTCCAATCAACAGAATAATCATACCTGTTTTTAACATTCCAATCTATAACCATATCTGTTTTTAACTTAACCTTCCAATTTCTGGTCACTGATCCAGTCATGCAGTGATATTATTTTCAGACCGTTACCTATGCACAATGAATCCAACTGATGTACAATCCGGTGTCTGTTGTGCTTGTAGGAGAACAGCCCACCTTCATCATGATCGGTTCCGTTGCTTCAATCATCCCTATCACGGAGCCCACATGAGTGTAGACATGGATTATCTAGACCGTCCATTTGGTTGGGCCTATTGAAAATGCACCATTAACCATCTCTATTCCCGACCACCCATTTGGAGTCTACAAAATGGAATGTGATAATAGCTCGTGGATCCCACATTCAATATCCATCCACCGTAGGATAAAAAAAGATTATTGATAACATATGTCACATCATTCAATAAACAAAGACAAACTTTTAATTATGATGCACTAGAGATATTATTTTGAAAATTTATATGATATTGTTGTAATTGGATGTCTTAAATTTATAATTCTCATGCTACTCGACCAGTTGAGGGGCTGTTCGACCAGTCGAGGACAACTCGACTTGAAGTCCAGCATGTTTTTTCTTTTAGGTGTCCGGGCCGCTCAATCAGTCAAGGGTCAGGCTTGACTAGTCGAGGGTTACGCAAATAGTGTGTGGGATCTGTATGGATTGCGTGAATTTGAGGCGGTTTCGCAGAGGTACGGAAGATGAGTTTACTAAACTATAAATAAGGGTCCTTAGGGCTATTCCAGGGCATGCTAAGGCTTTCTAAAAGGGTTCTATGCTTTCTTAAAAAAGTTTTAGGGTTTCTAAAGGGTGTAGCAAGGGTGAGATTTGAGGTTGTTCGAATCGGGCAAGTCCTCTCTCTTTATAATTTATGCTTTCATAGTCAAATTCTGTCGCTTTGTGCTGTGGTTTTTTCTTACAAGGGTTTTCCACGTTAAAACTGTGTGTTCTCTTGTGTTTTGCTTGGTGACATTGGATTGCTATCCTATATCTAGATCTGTGTGATTCCGCAGCACAAATCCTTAACAAGTGGTATCAGATCTGAATCTGAGGGATTAATAATAATGACAAGTACTAGGTATGATACTGAGAAGTACTTAAGGAAAAATAATTTTGAGTTATTGAAGATCAAGATGATCAGTTCCTTAATTACGAAAGGAGAAGATGGTGCTCTTAAGGAGCGAAAGTTTACCATGACCGATGATGAATGAAATACTCTAGATAAGAAGACTTTATCATCGATCCGTTTATGTCTTACGGATGAAGTTCTCTACGATGTCATGAAGGTGAAAACTGCGGCTAAGTTAAGGGCGAAGTTAGAGGATGTCTATGTGAAAAAATCCTCTGAAAATTGCTTACACTTGAAGCGACAGTGATATAACTTCGAGATGGCAGAGGGTGGAGATCTGGAAGCTCACATCAGTAACTTTAATAATTGGTTTGCAAATTGCTGGATATGGGGGAAGTGATGAAAGATGAGAAACAATAATGTATGTTGCTGAATTCTCTTTTGGCATCTTATGAGTCATTCAAGAATACAATGTGTACCACGAATAAAACCATGAGTGTCGACACCGTTATCTCAGCCCTTCAAGGGAAGGCTATGAGAAACTTAATGTCGACATGGGGATATCTTTTGATGCACTGCTTATAAGGGGTAAGAATTCTTAATAAGGTACAGGTTTTTCACGTTCTAGATCCAAATCTAAGGGCAAGAGTAAAGGAAAGGTAAAATGCTAGAACTGTAGGATGGAAGGACATGTGAAGAAAGATTACACAAATCCTAAATATAAGAGAGAAGATTCTAAGACTTCGTATAGGGAGGCCAATGCTGCCACGTCAGATGGATCGAGTGGATATGATGGTGATTTTTTATCTGCGTCTACGATCAGACGGACATATGATGATCGTAAGGGTGAGTGGATGCTAGACACATGGGCATCTTTTTACATGACTCCTCATCAGAGTTGGTTCACCAGCTACAGGGAGTGTGATGGTGGACAAATATTTATGGGCAATGACAGTGCCTATAATGTTGTGACTGTTGGTACGGTGCGTATCAAGATGTTTGATGGGGTGGAGCGTATCTTGACTGATGTGAGACACGTTTCTGACATGAAGAAAAATATGATTTCTCCTGATGTACTTGAGGTAATGGGCTGTAAGTTCACAGGTATTGATGGTGCTCTTAAGATATCTAAGGGAGCACGGGTAGTTATGAAAGTGTAACGACTCGGTAACATGTAAAGGTTGATCCAGAGCACTTTAAAAGGTAGAGCTGCAATGGCTATAACGGATTCCACCTGTGCACGTGTGTGGCATGTTGGGCATGTCCACATGAGCGGCCAGGGAAGGAAGACTGAGACCCATGGACAGGGATACAGAGTAGGTGGAGCAGCTACGTGTGAGAAGAATCACACAACATAATCGTAGGATATCAACAAAGTACATGGACAACTCTAATGTCGTAGGGAATTCATCTTTTCTTCAGACAGCTCTAGGTGAGTCTGGTGCTGAGAAGTTGAAGTTGACTATGGGCGATGTGATGGACTTCTTATTCCAGACCGACATATGGGACTGGTGGAGCTTCTAGTCGGCTGAAAAGTGGTTGGATGTAGATGAATTTTTAAGAGGATATAACATAGATACAAAGTGAGGTTGGTAGCGAAGGGTTATGCTCAGAGAGAAGGGATTGACTTCTCAAAGATACTCGCGTCGACGGTATAGTAGGTGTCTATTAGATCAATGATTAGCACTGGTTGACCAATGTGAACTTGAGCTAGAAAGATAAATGTGAAGTCCGTACTTCTGTAGGGGAAATTGGAAGAGTAGATCTACATGAAGCAACCAGAGAAGTTCGAAGTTTAAAGGGGTTGAGAAAAAAGACTTTGTAGGAGGTCGTGGTACGACCTGTTACCTAGGGAAGTAGTTTGATTCCTTCAATATGGGTCAGGTATTATATATTGATGACATGTAGATCGTTAATTATGACATGTCTAATATCAATATACTGAAGACTTGATTATGTGAGACATTCAGGATGAAAGATCGGGGGGCTGCAAAGATGGTTCTCAGTGTTGAGATTGGAAGAGGAGTAGGCTTTGATTATCTCAGACAGAATAACTTGAGTAGGTATTGATTAAGTATGTGATGGACCAGGCAAAGCTGGAGAGCATTCTCCACACGTCTCTCCTCAAGTTTTCCTTAAGACATGTCTCGAAACAGATGAGAAAAAATAAGATATATCTCATGAACCTTATTCGAATGCGGTTGGCAGTGCATGCCACTGGTTATTTCATAAGCTATCAGCATTGTGAGCAAATACTCTGACAAACAATATTGAGTAGCAGTGAAATTGTAAAAAGACTACGTCTTTCCTTTTGAGAAGACATGAGCAAAAGTGGTTGGGCACGTGGATTCTGATCCAACAGACATGCTCACCTAGAACGTTTTTGTAGAAAAATTCAAGTTCTGTACAACTTCTCTGGGATGGCGATGGCGGAAAAGAAGGACGTAGTGTGCACGAGAAGCTATTATGTGATGCAGAAATAAGAGAGAAGAAGTCAAGAAGCTACACGGTTGAAGATTGAAGATATGGTGGAGATTATTGTAATCGGATGTCTTAAATCTGTAATTCCCGCATTGCTTGACCGGTCAAGGGGGCTGCTCGACCAGTCGATGACAACTCGAATCGAAGTTCAGCGTGTTTTTTCTTTTATGTATCCGGGCCGCTCGACCAGTCAAGGGTCAAGCTCGACCGGTCGAGGGTGCCCTTTGACCAGTCGAGGACCTGCCTTGACTAGTTGAGGGTTACGCAAATAGTGCGTGGATTCTGCATAGATTGCTTAAATTTGTGGCAGTTTTGTAGAAGTGCGAAAAATGAGTTTCCTAAACTATAAATAAGGGTCCGTAGGGCTATTTTAGGGCATGCTAAAGCTTTCTAAAGGGGTTCTAAGGGTTCGCAAAAGGGTTTTAGGGTTTCTAAAGAGTGTAGCAAGGGCGAGATTCGAGGTTGTTTGAATTGGGTAAGTCCTCTCTCTTTATAATTTATGCTTTCATAGTGAAATTTTGTCACTTTGTGATGTAGTTTTTTCCCGTAAGGGTTTTCCATGTAAAAATTGTGTTTTCTTGTGCTTTGCTTGGTGCCATTGGATTGCTATCCTATATCTAGATCTGTGTGATTTTGCAGCATAAATCTCCAATAGAAATACATCTTACTCTCTTACTCTCTGTGAAAGGATGAGAAATCCTTTAATTATCCGTGCAAAGTAAGATTAATGATGCTAGTTGTACACGTGTTCCAAATCCTAGCTAATTATTAGGTGGGGTAAAAGCTAGCCGTAGTAAAACAATATTATTTTTAATCTTTTACCATACGAGTAGACACACGCAGTATATAATTTAGGCTTTCAAACTCATGCGAGTGATATGGACCGTTATTAAAAGAGAACTCACACTCCAATGGCTATGTATGATAACAAAGCATTCATCCCATCTTTCCAGCTAACAGTTAACATTTTAGGTAAATCCTAGTCATTAAAAGGTGGGGACTTAATCTTATGTCAAATCTCACCGGTCCACTTGTTTTATAATGCCCTTTAATACATTAAGCTATACATCTGTCCATTAGTTTAATTGCCAGTGATCTAATAATAAGGTAGGCAGTCTGAATTTCTGTGCGTGTAATCTCTATCTTGGTCCCACCAATGAATTGTTCAGATTTCGTGCAGTAGCACCCTTAACTATGTGGCTGCATACTAAATTAGTATGCAGCGGTCTGTAGGTGATCAGTTCAGTATTAAGGAGAAATTGACCACTGTAGACGCCACCTTTTACCCATCGTCTTTTCAGAGCACTTCCAAACGTTACGTTACCAAAGTAAGCCATTATGTACGGACACACTATTTGCAGACGAAAATACTTTTGTATATATTGTTGCTAAATACTTATCACAACGGTTATAATCCGTAGCTATAGGCTGTGAATGCAAAGATACTTTCATGTGTAAATAGTGTGTCCCTGCAGAATTGTTTACTTAGGGAAAGTAAAACTTGGGAGCGTTTTGAAAAGATGCCGGGCAAAAGGTGGCATTTACTGAGGATTGAAGGGCAATACCGGCTTGAGAAATACTTCGGTGCTCTGGTAGCTTGTGATGCATGATACACTGGCAGTTTCAAATTACTAAGAATTTGCATGCATTAAATACAATCAATTCATTCTAAGCCGTTCAAAATATGGTTACCGGTTTAAATTTGTTGAATTAAAAAATTACTTTTTTGGTTTGTTTATTTGGCTACTAGATTGATATATAATTATTGGACAGTTAGAAATGAAAAGTATACAATAGTTTTATTTTTTTAAAAATACAGCCCAGGAATCAAAGGTTAGGATGTTCTACAACTTATTCCATTTAATTTGAGTTAATTTATGCCACGTGCACCATTTCTAAGTTCCCGCGTATCAAGCGTACTACGCAGCCGGAGTATCAAATAACTCCCAGCGCCGCATTCAATGCCAGTGATATCTCTGCGCGGGCGGAGGGAGAAGAAGAAAACGCAATACGCGTCGAGGGGACTCTGGGAGGAGTGAGGAATCTGACAGACGGTTGATCCTTAGTCGCAACAGAGGAAAAAAAAAACGAACTGAAAGAAAAATCTATAAATCTCCATTGAAGCAATAGCCATGGCGAAGCATCTTTCATCTTCACTTCGCATCAACTTCTTCTTCTTCCCCTCCCAACAAACGCTGAAAATAAAATCCAAAAAAAAAAAAAAAAAAAAATCTTCAAGAAAATCTCGCTACAAATCCAAAATCCACGTCTCTCCTTCTTTCGTTTTTCTTTCCTGCAATGGCTGCTCTTCCTTGTGGCTGTTTTCCACGCGCAATCTCCTTCAGCAATTCCTCACGGCTTTCATCGTCCTTCTTCCCTCCTCCTAAGTCTCCCCAAAAAACACCATTTTCCGTCGTCAAAACCTCTCCATCCCAAGCAATCTTCTGCTCTTCTTCGTTTTCTTCTTTCTCAATAATAGACAGAGTCGGGTTTCAGAGGCGACGAAGCAATGTCTCGTTCCTCTCTTTTGGGGCCAATCCTAGCTACTTCTCCGATGAAGCGAAGAGCGAATCCAATTCTCAGCTCCTGTCGGCAATGCTGCCGTATGTTGTTGCTGTCACTGCAGTTGTCGCTCTCGTCAATCCCGTCAGTTTCGCTTGGTAATTCTCTTTCTCTTTACTTTGTTCCACTTCTTGAAGAGGGTTTCGATTTTTTTTTTTATGGGTGCGTTTGGATGCGCCAGTGAATTGGAATTGTGAAAGTTTGGTTTTTTTATTTTTTATTTTTTTATGGGCTTGTTTGGATGCCTGTAACTTTTTTAAGTTGTAAGAAGGTTACATATAACTTACTTACAGGTGAAAGAAAGTTACCGGTAATCCTGTTTGGATGTAAGTTGTAACTTACTCACAGGTAACTTACTTTTTTGTGTTTGGATAACTTGTAACTTTATGACAGGCAATAAGTCACATATTCACGCTAAGTAAATCTTAAAATAAGGAATCGTTGAAAAATCAGATTAACATATAAAAAAGATTAGATAAAATTATTCCATTTTATTAAGCCCGTGTAAATGAATAGTTTAGTTGATTCTTAGGCTAAACAAATCAATAGGTGGGCCATAAAAGTGGGCTCATGTTTTCGAAATGCTTGTAATGTAGGAAAAAAAACTTGAAGTAAGATATCCAGGCAAAAATTTCCCACAGGAGTGACTCTTGTTGGCAAGGATAGGTTAAAGAGAAATCACAAGCATAGGAAGCTACTTCTACCAAATTCTGCATTAGCAGTTAAAATCTCAAAGTGGGACATTATTAAAATGGACCGATATCAAAGGACTGTTTAAAACCAGATATCTTAACACTTTGATGTACCCTCAATTTCTCACCACTTGACAACATGCAAGAATCTGGATGCAAATGGAACTTGGGACTGTTTGAAATTGGATATGTTAACAATGCAGTGGGCACTCAATTTCAAAACACCTAAGGACGTGCATGAATCTCAATGCAAATAGAAATTGGGAGTGTTTAAAAAATCATATGTTAAAACAGATTTGGGACCTACTTGGGGACAAGTTGCACTGACCAACAAGCCCCACATATACAAAATGAACAATGGAATGGCATTGATATAAATTCTATACATTATGTCACCACTGTTTTATGTGGTGTGGTCCCACTAAGATGTAAAACAGATTTGGGCCCTACTATGATGTATTTGTTTTATCCACACCATCTATCCATTATTCTAAATCATTTTAAGTCATCAGCCCAAGGAGTGAAACAAACATTACAGTGGCCCAAGGAGTTTTTTAATGGTGGACTTTCAATCATTACTATTTTGTGTGGTGTGGTCCACCTAAGATTTAGATATGCATCATTTTTGGCATCAAGCCCTAAAACGATCCAAAATAATGAATGGACGGCATGGATAAAAAAATAGAAGATGGTGGACCCCACAGACCAATGGAGATTACCCATGCCTCTAGCCAAACTGCGTGATGGAAAAAATAAAAGAAAGAAAGAAAGGAAAAGAAAACCAAAAAAAAAAAAGGAAAGAAAGAAAGGGGTTTTCTAACCCTGCTGAAGCTGGATCGGAGAGGGAGAAGGAGACTGGGAGAGTAGAAGGAGGAGACTGGGAGAGTAGAAACGGAGGCTGAGAGAGGGAGATGGAGACATTGGAGAGGGAAGCTGCGATTCTTTCCAAAAAATTTCATTTCAAAATTTCCAACTGTTACCTGTATCGAAGATACAAGTAACTTGAAAAACGATTGAAGCGCTAGTATCATTTTCGCCTCTTTCTCCTGTAAGAAAGTCACAGGTTGAGAGAAAGTTACCTGTGACTTTCCTCCCTCAAACACCAACTGTAACAAAGTCACCTATAACTTTGTTACATTTTAGAAAAGTTACAGGCATCCAAACAGGCCCTATGAGGAGATGAATAGTAGAAGGATGCATTCTTTTTGAATTGAGCTTGAAAGTAATGAAATTGCGATTTCGAGCCCTACAAAAGGAAGGAAATCGAGATTTTTAGTTATTTCCATGTACTTGGACTAATTTTCGCAGTTCAATTCATTAGTGCATCCAAATGCACGTTTGTATTTGTTCTCTGGAAATTGCAGAATTATTCAATATTTATGTTTTTTCAAAATGGATTTTTTTTTGGGAATTTTTGGTGGCTTTCCATCTCTGTACTCACTCTGTCACAAAGAGGAAAGAAAAACCAAAAAGAAGGGAAAAATCATTGACATGAAGTGGAATGATCCAAGAAAGAGTCTCTCATTACATAACTATGCACACAGTTGTGGGGCCAATCTCTGATCATGATCAACCGTTGGAACAGAGGGGCTACTGCCATGTGCATTACATTGCACCTTGATTGAAGATCACCCTTATTGGGATGTGGGTCGCTCTTGGATCAGTTAAACTTCATTTTCCCAAATAAATGTGATAACACCATCAGAAGTGTAGATCATCCTGATCTAGTGGTGGCCCACCTTTTGATCAAGGAGATCTCTGTGCTAGATGCAAATCACGTGTACTCCATTTTATTCAAGGGTCGATCTTAACGACTTAACCAGAGGTGGGCCCCACATTCCCTCTTATTGCATTGTCATGCGCACTGCATGGCGGCCAACCTTCGATCAAGATCGACTGAGGATCAGAGGGGCCTCGGCGTGCACCTTGCCTGAAAGTCTCCCTGATGAGAAGATGGGTAATTTTTGGATCAAAGTGGTCTTTGTTCCTTCGATAAATGCTGCAATACCATTGGAAATGGAGATCGCCTGATCCAGTTATGACCCACCTTTCAATCAGCCAAGATGCAATGCATGTGGGTGCCCCTCTTATCCAGTGGTCCACCTTCATCAGATTTGGAGCAGACTGTACATTGTAATGCAATGAAATGCCCTCTCATTTTAAATATTCCATGAATCTTGGATGGCCCTTTGAAACAAAATATGTTATTTTATTATTATTTTTCTTGTCATGAAAGATTGGAATAAGCTTTTCAAATTGAGCCCTTGCCTTCTGCTCTAGGGTATCAAAAGACTATTATGCTCCTGCTCTTGGCGGGATTATGTTATCCATTGGAATTCGGCTGTCCGTCGATGATTTCGCTCTTGCATTTCAAAGGTGCTTCCCCATTCCTTGTTTCGTGCACTATTACAAATCCCAAAACAGAAAAGATACAGGATGCCCAGGAACTTAAATTCATCATCAGCATGGATGCAACACTGCTATGGACTTGGGATACTCATGCTGTATCAGTGCATATAGTTTTTGGGCATGATCCAAACATGGTGGGTTCGAAAGACCAATAATCTAGATCAGTGAACCATGGGTCCCTCTTGTATATTTTATGAGAATGCCAAAGCTATACTTTGGTGTCTTTGCATGCATGGGCACTTAGCCATTGTATCACATACAATATGTTCAATGTTGGTCCTTCTGATTCAGCAGTCCATCTTTTCACTGCGAATGAGATATGGATACATGCATCATATGCCATACCTCTGCCTGTATCCATGTAAGATAAAACAGGAAAAAAAGGCAAGTACGTATCTTTGCATATGGATGCATCTCTGGGCACTGCCCCAATCAATCACATATGGTATTCAAATTTTGATTATTTCGAATTTGCTTTTTCATATTAGTCGAACTGCTTTTTATTTCATTTCATTTTTTATTTCGAATCTATTCCAAGATTTTTATGGCTTATCTGCTGCAGACCTTTATCACTATCTATTGGGTTTATGGCGCAGTATGTGCTTAAACCGCTGCTGGGCCTGTTGATTGCAAGAGCATTCGGGGCACCTCCCATGTTCTATGCTGGTTTCATCCTCACTTGTTGTGTTGCGGGTGCCCAGCTGTCAAGTTACGCCAGTTTCTTGAGCAAAGGAGATGTGGCTTTGAGTATTCTATTGACCAGTACGACGACCATATTGTCTGCGCTGATTACCCCTCTTCTTACTGGTCTTCTGATCGGATCTGTAGTGCCAGTCGATGCAATTGCCATGTCCAAGTCAATCTTGCAGGTAAACATGACGTGTCCATGGAGGATCGTCTATCACGAGTAATCAAGAATGGTTTCTTGGATGGTTTAATGAACCATTGTTCATTGATCTTGCAGGTGGTGCTTGTTCCAATTACTCTAGGCCTCACACTCAATACTTATGCCAAACCAATTGTGAATGTTATTCAACCGATCATGCCATTTGTTGCCATGGTCTGTACTTCCTTATCCATAGGAAGCCCTCTTGCGATAAATCGGAATCAGATCTTGTCTGCTGACGGTGTCCGATTGCTTGTACCGGTACTCTCATTCCATTTTGTGGCATTTACTATGGGATACTGGTTATCGAAAATCCCATTTTTGAGGTAATTTTTCTCCTTGTTGGATCTTGTTCTGTGTTGTTTAACTCTTTCGTGCTCTAATTTATGACCGTAATTAGGACCACTGTTAAGTATTTGATTGTAATCAACCTATGTAGCAGGCAATTAGGTAGCGCTTGATTGTAACCAACCTATGTAATAGTCTATTATATTGTGCCTGTGGGAGTTTTGTGCTCTATTGCCGGTCCCAAGCCCAGATAAAGGAGAGGGTTGTGTCAAGCTGGCAGCCAGTGTCAAACTTTTACCATAACTTCAAAAAAAAATAAAAATAAATTATGCCATAGTTCCATCATGAATCTGAACAATATGACATTCCAAACTCATGCTAGGGCGTTCTGAAGTTATGGCCCTTGAAAGAGTGGAATGATGTAAAAGGATTCATATACCTGGCCCCAATTAGTTGGGAACTTGGGATAAGGCTTAGATGATGAAGAAGAAGAAGGATTAGGACCACTATTACCTAGTTTGGGTCGGATCATTCAACGTAATACGCAGTTTTCTGCATTCCAATCATAAGTAAGAGAGAAATACCCTAAACTAGATAATTGTATTTCTAAATCAGTTCACCAGCAATTACGGTGATTTGGTAAACAGTAGGGGTGGTGATTATGTAAACAGTAGGTGTTTTTCTCTTTGCAATTCTACTTATTGATGTCATGTTTGTGGCTTTTTCTTGAGATTTTCTCCATGTCACTTGGTTTGGGTTAGATACAGTTTCCTGTAGTATTTGTGGAAAGAACTTGCCAATTCCATATCTGTTTTGTTGCATTAGTGAGCGATTATGATAGGAGTGTTAAAAGGGTTCTCTACTTGTGTCTATTTGGCATAAAAAAACACACCCATGTCTATTTTCTCTAGTTTAATGTCTTTTTGGCCCAAGAGAATGTGAGTCCTGATATATTTTTTTTCCTCGGTGAATTCCACAACTAGCTTTTTCCTCAGATGCTGTACCTGTAGTCTAATGTACTTGTTAGGTCTGATTATCTCGTTCATTTTCTTCTCAGATTTTGTTTTAGTCAAAACATGCTCCTTTTGATATCTTCAGCGCATTCTAATTAGTTATTTCATTTAGATGTCCAGTTTTTTGTAGTTCACGGATTACTGAGGGTGGTTGACGAAACCCCCATAGTCCTATTAGTTCAAGTATAGGACTGCGTTTCTTTTATTTAGGGCATACCTGATCGAACCCAAGGGTTGGCAGCGCCAAGTGTAGGGCTGCGATGCAGTAATAACTCGATGACACCGATGTTGAATCCTCATGGAATGGGAAGCACCACCAAAACTAATCTAAAGGTAAACGGTTGTCTAGTTTTTAATTCAGTGAAATAGAAATGTTTAAAAAAATCAATAAAAATAACTAAGGATCCAAGAAATCCCCAATCAATAGATTTTGAACTTAATTCATCTTCTCGAGTTGATAACTCAACTAGAATTGGATTCCAATCCGTTATAATCGGAAGATAATGCAATAATATCAATTATAAACATTGAACATAGATTAGAATCATGATAGAGTTGATATCTCATGAAGATTTAGGTAATCACATCACAGGGAATCGAAAGTATCCAATGTAACCGGAGGCAACCACAGATCAATCAATTTTACAGATCGATTCCTTCCCCAATCAATGTAAATAACCTAAAACTTCAATTGAAAACGAATTAACTATCAAATATCATCAAAAGGTCAATCCCTTAGCCTTAGCTAAGAGATTAGCCAACCATGGCTAACATCCTAGAACAAAAACAAAAGAAAACCCTAAAAGACAAACTAGAAACGAAGGATTGAAGAAGAAGAATGGCTATGTGGAAGCTCTGCCACCTCTTAGTCTCTCTCCCAAGCCCTAATTCATATCTAGAATAACCTAAAACACTCATTTAAATAGGAAAAATCAACATCGACTTTAGATCGACTTCAAATTTTCGCACTTTTGTTATGCTTTGGTCGCACCGACAACAACCTTCGATCGCACCGAGTCTAAATGAATATTCCTTCGGTTACAGTCGAATTTCATCAAAATGTCTGAAGTCTCTATCTCCTTTAGGTCACACCAAATCCTCCTTTGGTGGCACCAATCATCAATCCGGTTGCGCCTAAGCTTCGAGCTGAATTAAGTCTGAAAATCACTATTTCTTGCTGGACTGTCTTGGGCACTTTTGGTCGGACCGAAATAACCATAGGTGGGACCGAACAGTCTATTATTTCTGTTATTGAACTGTGTGATTTTTCAGTCTTTTCTCCTTCCTTTAGTGCTTGGTTTTCTTGAATATTTATCACTTGAAATCTTCAATAGTGTCTTCCAAATCTCCAATTCTTCATCGCCTTTGAGCTTGATCTCCTTTTGAGCTCTAAATCATCCATTTAAGCATGTATGCGATGTAGAAAATATAAATGCATCCGAGACTAGTGCAATTGAGAGGATAAATATGCAATATTTTGGCTTGATCAATACCCTTGCTAATACATGGGTGTCCAATGTGAGCCAGCAGGCTACCCTTCCTTTGTAGCATGTTGGAGTGTTAAACTTTTCTTGTCTCTGTATATTTACATTATAACTAAACCAACACTAAGGGTATAGAACCATGATCCATGAATGACCCATTATTTGGAATGCAGTTTTCATGGTGGAAAATTTACGTAGGTTAGTGATTTAGGTAACTATGCATGAACCATAAGTTGGTTTGTGGAACCCACCATAGACCATAGTGTGTATGTCCCATCCAACCCCCTCATAAGTTGCGTCTGACTAGGATGAACTGACTCCCCAAAAATCAGCATCATCCAAAAATCAAGGGCCACGGTTAGACGAACTAACAGCCCAAAAATGAGCATGATCCTAAAGTCAAGGGCTACATTACATGAACTTAGAGGTTTTATGTGTGATTTTACATTGTTCCCCATGGTTTGGCCAACTTGAGTTTTGTATTGGGCTATTTTTATGCCACATGGTGAAAAATGAGAAGGAGACTTCATGGACGGAGTGGATGTCACATGCATAACGTCGTGGGCCTCATAGATCTCATGCGCTTTACCCATTGCGTACACTTGGTGTTTTAGTCCCCTTTGATTCGCGTACATATGGATGCTATAGGACAAAAATTGGCAAGGACATTTTTTTTTTGGATGGTGATAATATTTTATTAAGATGAGGCAAAATCCTTGCTATTTACAAAATCATCCAATAAGAGGGTGCAAAGCACAATCCTTAAGGCCCTTGATACTTGAAGCCCAATCCATTACATCAGATTTAGCCCTCCTGAAAACATATTTCTATGACAAAAGCACCTATTGTTCCGCTTCCCTACAAAGCCCAAATCCTGGCCAAGAAGGCCAATCTCTAAACCCCTACCGCTCCTGCCACTCATGCCCCTTTGCCATGCAACAAGGAAGCCTTCAAAATCAACCCTAGCAAGGACACGTATTTAGTAAGAACATTTATAGATGTATGTCCACGATATGAGTTCTATAGTTGACGTCTCTACTATATATACGTAGCTAGGGGGGAATTTCCTAGCCCCATTAGTTTTCGGTCGTGAACCTTGGATTTTTAAGATCACATCGAAAAAGGATTTCAAATAGAGGTAAGGTTGTTTAGGTAATTTATGGGTCACTCCTGTTTAGCAACCAACGGTTCAGATTTTACATGTTTAGCCTCATGAGTGGTGAGCATTTCTTCCATTATAAAATTTTGATGCTGTCTCTCTCTCCATGTAGTGAGGAAGCAATGTACAAGACGTGGATAGAGGGGTGGATGTGTTGTTGTAAAAGGGGAGTTATTTTTTAATCTAGGAGAGTGACACCAGATGGGATATGTCTTGGCATTGGTTGTTGGATCTTGGTCCTTTTCAATGTTCAAAGTTAAGGTATTTCAAACCCTCAATTTCACGAAGGTTATGTAGACCAGCTAAATTCATAGGAATAGAGTCAAATATCAAGGGAATACAATATCCCAATATAAGAGAGGCTTTCTTGTGTTTTGTTTTGTTTT
This sequence comes from Magnolia kwangsiensis, assembly GCA_037074715.1. Taxonomy (NCBI): domain Eukaryota; kingdom Viridiplantae; phylum Streptophyta; class Magnoliopsida; order Magnoliales; family Magnoliaceae; genus Magnolia; species Magnolia kwangsiensis. The sequence continues at coordinate 132,968,079 of CM073574.1, forward strand.
GTTTTTGTTTTTGTTTTTCTTTTGTTTTCCCTTTTGTTTTTTTGTTTTGTTTTTTTTTGTTTTTTTTTTTTTGTTTTTTGTTTTTTGTTTTTACATACCCCATCTAAGGTGAGACCTGTTGGATAAACTTTTGGATCATTGGTAGATGACCTAGATGCAAAAACTGAAGTCTCGGCCTATTGTAGAGGATTTATCTGGAAATGTTCTGGAAAACTGCATGCAGGTGATTAGCTTCAAAATTTTAAAAATGCAGAAATGCTCTTATACATAGTGGAGTGGGTAAAATTTACCCTGTTGATGGGGTTGACCAAGTAAAATCTACACTGCTTGGTTGCCAAGCATGCATAGATCTCCAAGTTACATAAATGCCCTTACCTTTCTCTTGAATCTCTTCCCATGTTCCTTGGAAATCCAAAGTTCAAAGCTCTGCAAAAACTACTAGTGGGAAATAATTGCCTCTGGCTGCTCAATGTTACATGTATAGATATTTAGAATGTAGGGATTTACCCTTTTAGCTTATGTAGTAGGATAGTTGCATGCATATAATATGATACTATGTATGCACATCTTCAATAATAATGCTCACAATTTCATTCATATATAAATCATAATATAAGTTTATATATAAAACTATATTGCATAGATTTGAAGTGTATGTGCTATCTAGCTCACATGATCCTATCCCCTAGTGTACTTTGTATTGGAGGAAATGATTACCGTGGTCTTTAATAATAACACTCGTCATTTCAGATATAAATCACAATGTGAATCGCATATAAACAATATTGCATAGACTTGATTGTATTTACTACAGGGACACATGACCCTACCGATGGTATAACATGTAGTGAAGGAAGTAGCGTACCATGTATTCGTTCCTGCATACTAGATTGGAAGCAATGTTCGAAATATTGATACTATCGGCCGATATTATCGGTATCGCACCACTGCGAGATGATACACCCCCAATAACCACCGGAAGATACCAAAAAATTCAAATCCCAATATCGGCCAATATATCATCGATATCGCACGATATATCGACGATATGGTGAGATTTCCTCTCCATTATCGTCGGAGACAAACGCAAAGACAGAAAATCGGATCCGGCTTGTGGAGAATTAAAAAAAAAAATTGAATTAGAAAACAAAGAAAAAGAAATCGGAGCGTACCTGACTGGAGGTGGGCCACTCAATAGGTAAGTAGGATTTTCTGCAAATTTTCTTCAACTTCCCCCTTTCTCGGAGATTCCAGCGAGGAATCAGGCCGTGGTCGACATTTCCGGGTCACAGGAGAAATCTGTCGACGTCCGAAGAAATCCAAGCGAAATCCGGAGAAATCCTCTCCGAAATGTCGAGAAATCATTGTGAGATCTGAAATTTCCTGGATTTGGGCGAGATGTTAGGGTTCCGGAAGGCCGGAACCCTCTCTGTGCCGAAAAACAAGAGTGTCCGAGTCCTCTTTAAGTGATTTGGGTTGGGTGGTGTACCGCACACCACCGAGTTTTGACGTCATCAAGTTCTGTGGGTCCCATCATAAGGCATGCGTTATATCCAAACCGTTCTTCCATTTGGCGAGATTGTTGTAAGGCTTGAGTCGATAAATAAGACAGATCCAGAGAACAAGTGGACCACACTACAAAGTGGGAGATTGAATGTCTGCCATTGAAACCCTTTTGACGTCAGAAGTTTTGGATAAATATGATATTTATTTTTCCTCTTCATCCAGGTCTGTGTGACCTCGTGAACAGATTGGATGGAAAATAAAAATCATGGTGGGCCCTACGAATGTTTTAACAATGAGAATCACTATCCCATTGCTATTTGTGGTGTGGTCCACTTGAGCTTTGAATATTAATTATTTTTGGGCTCATGATCTAAAATGATCTCTTCAAATGGTTGAACGGTGTGGATATAATAAATATATTATTGTGGGCCCATATAACTTTAAATCTGGTCCAAAAGGAAGCGGATTGGCTGGTGTGCCACACGAGGATGTGGATTGCATACTACCCCCGCCCGTCCCTAGCTCCGAACGGGCAGGTCTGTGGTCGGGCCCACCGTGATGTATCTGTACATCCAAATCGTCAATCCCTTTTCTCATATTATTTTAAGGTATGAATACGAAAATGAGGCATATCCAATGCTCAAGTGGACCACACCAAATAATAAGCTTGATTAACCCCCCCCACTACTTTTTTTCAGTGTGGTCCACTTGATCGTTAGATCTATCTTATTTTTCGTCTCAAGTGGACTATACTCAAGGATACAATGGTGGTTGAACACGGTGCCATTAAAAACTTTTTAAGGTGCACCTTGATTTTCCCTATATTTTATTAGGCACTTAATTTATTGATAACTTCACATAAGTTTGAATGAAGAGAAAAAACAATTATCAGCTTGATCTAACCTTTTGTGGCCCATTAATGGTCAATCATCATTGTTTCCTATGGTATGGTCCACCTGATTATTGGATCTGCTTCATTTTTTTTGGATAATGTCCTAAAATGATATGAAAAAACAGATGGATGGGGTGGATACTGAATATAGTTGCCATAGTTCAATCGCACAACGCATATCTTAGTACAATATATAAAGGAAACCTATTAGGTCCTTTTTTTTTTTGAGATTTTATGATTTAAAAGTGTGTATTAGGGTCTTTTTAAATAATCCCTGAAGTTTCATTGAAAAAATCAACAATTATCCTAATGTTTCCCCATGTTTCCCAAAAGTGCAATAAATTATGTGATACAAACGATATATCCCATGCGATAACCGATATGTATCTATATCCCAAGCGTGCGATACATTGTGCGATACCGATATTTCGAACACTGATTGGAAGTGATGTAGATAACCTTTGGCTGGGAACTAGAGTGGATGTGATCTAGGTAACCTTTGGTTGGTGTCCCCTCTCACTGTTCCTTGTCTGTGGTGTGGCCCCACCTGGGTTGCGGATTGGCCGATTTTTGGCCACAGGCTTAACATCCAGGGGCGCACCTGATGTATGAAGCAATGTCACACACACAACATAGCTGGCCCGTGGAGATTGGATATTGTGTCCACTGTGTAGAGGATTCCGGTCCAAGGATTACTGTATGTACTGAATAAACTGTTCCATTCTTGTCTGCGTATGCTGCGTTTATGCAGTGATATGGAAGCAGGACAACTATGTCTCTAGAGGCAAGTGGATCTTTGCATTCTAATACTCCATTCAGGTTTGTGATTGTTCTATTACTCTATTCATGATACAAGTTGGAAATTAAGACTGATGATTAATTTACCCGTCTCTTTTAGCTGTTTTGGAAATCCTAAAATACAAAACTGCAGCTTCCCATGGACTGTGCAGAAAACAAACAACATGCCAACCTTCATGAATTTCCTCTCCATGTAGCCATAGAGAAGAAAGAAAGAAAAAAGATCTCATCTATACATATATTTAGATTTTTCATAATAAAAAAATGCATAGGAAATCATTTCATATAGGACTTGAATTTGTCACCATTTTGCATCCATTTTCTCCTCAAGTAAAAATCATTTGCAAGATTTTGTTTGGTGACTTGCACAGTACCTCTCTCTCTCTCTCTCTCTCTCTCTCTCTCTCTTTTTGTAGTTCTTTTCAAGCACTTAGTTAATAACCCAAGCTGATGAATTTTTGTGGCCTCCCAGACAAGAGGAGAGCATATGCAGAACGATATCATTATGCACGGGAATGCAGAGCTCCACTCTCGCTGGTCTTCTTGCTTCGCAGTTCCTAGGAAGAAGCCAAGCAGTTCCCCCAGCATGCTCCGTCGTTGCGATGGCCATCATGGGCCTATGTCTTGCTTCATTTTGGGGCAATGGGTACCGGATCAGAGACATACCAAAGCAGCTTTTTCCCCAAATCAGCAACACTCACCTCAATGCCTGAGGAAATCAGTGTTGCATGCGCACATGAGTGCTGTGGCACTCTTTTCCCCTGGCTTCAAAGCAAACAGGCGGATCGGAAATCTTATACAGGTACCGTTGTTCATGAGTAACTGAGTATAGATAAATAGAGTTCTAACAGTGTGTACTACAGCAGTTGTAGGTTCCGCACGCAGCTCATCAGTGGAAGTTCAATGCATGTTTGTGCTTCTGCTCTCAGGCTATAGTTTTGTCGAGTAAACGGGGCTCGCCTCATTGTATTTTTGTATATGGCCGCTATCTTGGAATGAAAATAAAGGGGTTTGCATGCTTCTGAGGTTCGATTGCTGTGGTTTCTCTTGCGATTCAGTTTGTAACAGTCAATTTGCATGTGGGCACTCACAAGCACATGATCTGAGGAGTACATTTCATAGAATTTCACCTCTTAAGAGTCTTAGATACCCATTTAAACGATAGTTCTAAAACGTACTGAGTTTGAAAAGTCAGCTGGGCCTCACGATCTTAATCGATGGTCATGGTCCTTTTCAACTCTTCACGGATATGGTTTCAACGTGAGATCAATGTTTTATTCCGGCTCACCAGAACCACCAACTATTCCAGGTCAGGGTCTAATTGATTTGCATTGATCAGCCTAACCATTTGACCCAGATGGTTTCATGCAACCCGAGCTGTCAGGTCTTCCTCTGCCTATCTACTCTCTACCACATCATCTCTGATGAATCTCTCAGGCTAGAGAATTGGATGTCCTACATTTTTGGAATTTATGTTGGGGATTTTGACTTGCGGAATCACACAGATCTAGATCTAGGATAGCAATCCAATGGCACCAGGCACACAAGAGAACATAGATAACACTCAGATTTAACGTGGAAAACCCTTGTAGGAAAAAACCACGGCACAAAGCGACAGATCTTCACTATGAAAACAGAAATTACAAAGAGAGAAGATTTACCCGATTCGAACAACTTCGAATCTCACCCTTACTACACCTTTTAATTTTCCTGGAACCCCTTTAGAAAACTTTTTCATGCCCTAAAAAAGCCCTAGGAACATCTATTTATAGTTTAGGCAACTTCCCTTTCGCATCCCGGTTGCGAAAGGACTCAAATTCGCAGTTTTGCACAAAATCGCGGATTAAACTGCGCAATCTACGACTAGTCGTAGCTATCCTACAACTGGTTCTAGATCACCTACGACTAGTCTTAGACCCTGGAAAAAAACAGCACAACTCGTTGGACTTCGAGTTGTGCCAGGGCTCGAACCTACGACCGGTCGAACGCCTCCCATGACCAGTCGTGGCTCCCCCACGACCGGTCGAGCAACATGAACACTTGAAGATTGAAGGCTTCTCCTCAACAATCTCCACCATGTCTTCATTCTTCAACCGTGTAGCTATGTGACCTCTTCTCTTATTTCTGTATCTCATCATAGCTCCTTGTGTACACTTCGTCTTTCTTTTCCGCCATCGTCGGGCCGAGAGAAGTTACACAGAACTTGAACTTCTCTGCAAGAACGATCTAGATGAGCATATCTGCCGGATCAAAATCCACGTGCTCCACCTCCTTTGCTCCTGTCTACTCAAAAGGAAAGATGTAGTCTTCTTACCATCTCACCGCTACCCAATATTGCTTGCCGGGGTACTTGCTCACAACATTGTAGCCTGTGAAATAACCGATCTAATCCAGACCCTGACATACACTACCAACCGCATTCGAATAAGGATCATGAGATATCCTGCTTTTCCTCGTATGTTTTCGGACATATCCAGAGGAAAACTTGAGGAGAGATACGTAGGGAATGCTCTCCGGCTTTACCTGACCCATTACATCCTTGACCAATATCTACACACAAGGTATTCCTGCTGTGATTATCAAAGCCTACTCCTCCTTCAGTCTCAATGCAAAGAACCATCTTTGCAGACCCCCCGATCCTTCACTGAGTCTTCAGTACATTGATTTCAGACATGTCATAATTGACGATCTACATGTCATTAATTCCTGACTCACCATGAAGAAATCAAACCGTTGCCTAGGCGACAGGTCGAACCACGACCTCCTGCAAAGTCTTTTCTCAGCCCCTTTAACTTCGAACCGCTCTGGTTGCTTCATGTAGATATTCTCTTCCAATTTTCCTTACAGAACTGCAGATTCCACATCCATCCTTCCAGCTCAAGATCACATTGGCCAACCAGCGCCAATCACTGATCTAATAGACACCTGCTATACCGTCGGCGCGAATATCTCTGAGAAGCTGATCTCTTCTCCCTAAGTATAACCCATCGTCACCAACCTCGCTCTGTATCTATGTTGTATCCTCCTGAAGATTCACCTGCATCCAACCACTTTTCGGCCCACTTGAAGCTCTACCCGCTCCCAAATGTCGGTCTGGTATAACGAATTCATCACATCACCCACAGTCACCTTTCACTTTTCAGTACCAGGCTCACCTAGAGCCATTTGAATAGAAGATGAATCTCCTGCGATATTGGAGTCGTCCATGTACCTCGCCGATGTCCTGCGATCATGCCGTGTGATTCTTCACACAGGTGGCTGCTCCACCTGTTCCGTATCCCTGTCCGCACGGTTCAACCTTCCTACCCTGACCACTCATGTAGCCATGCCTAACATGCCACACATGTGCAGAGGTGGAATCCGCTACTCCACCGTAGCTCCACCTTTTGAAGTACTTTCCATCCGTGAGACATAAAAGGATCGATGAAAAAGCTTTCTATCAAGAGTATTCCAATCATCATCAGTCATAGTAGACTTCCGCTCCTCAAGAGCACCATCCTCGCCTTGCTTGGTTAATAGGCTAATCATCTTAACCTTGCATAACTCAAAATTATTTTTTTCTCCTGAGTACTTTTCAAGCTCATACCTGGCGCTCGCCATTATTACTAATCCCTCAGATTCAGATCTGTGCCCCAACCATAGCTCTGATACCACTTGTTGGGGATTTTGACCTGCGGAATCACACAGATCTAGATCTAGGATAGCAATCCAATGGCACCAGGCACACAAGAGAACACAGAGAACACCCAGATTTAACGTGAAAAACCCTTGCAGGAAAAAATCACTGCACAAAACGACAGATCTCCACTATGAAAACAGAAATTACAAAGAGAGAAGACTTACCCGATTCAAACAACCTTAAATCTCACCCTTGCTACACCCTTTAATTTCCCTGGAACCCCTTTAGAAAACTTTTTCATACCCTAAAAAAGCCTTAGGAACACCTATTTATAGTTTAAGCAACTTCCCTTTCGCATCCCGGTTGCGAAAGGATTCAAATCCGCAGTTTCGCGCAAAATCGCGGAACAAACTGCGTAACTTACGACTAGTCGTAGATATCCTACGACTGGTCGTAGACCACCTACGACTAGTCTTATACCCCGAAAAAAAACAGCACAACTCGTTGGACTTCGAGTCGTGTCAGGGCTCGAACCTACGACCAGTCGAGCGCCTCCCACGACCAGTCGGGGCTTCTCCACGACCGGTCGAGCAACATTAACACTTGAAGATTAAATGCTTCTCCTCAACAATTTAACTTCACTGATCCGATTGAATTGGTTTTCCTATGCTAAAAAGCTTAAATGTTCAGACCTAGACCTGGGAGACATGGCTGGGTCATGACAATAGCGAATTAAAGTAGGCAGCTTGGAAGACTGCTAGGACATGAAAATAGCCCAAGGTCACCCCACATCTATGTCTATACATGCGTAGGCATGTTTTCCATCATGGAGCATGTGACACATGCTCCGTCACTCTGCCAGAGTGTCAAAGTTTTCTTGTTTGACCTTAGGCCTAAAAAAAATCAGACCATTTTGCTTAGGTGTGCCTACTGTTAAAAACAGTTCAGTTTTAGTCGTCCATTTGTTTTGCATCCTGTGGCCCACCTGAGTTGGGTAATGCTGCAGCTGAAGTATAGATGTCCATAAAAAGAAAGAAAAGAAAGTAGCCCACTTGTAGTGAAACGTCAGATTTTACATGAATATGCGTGCGGGGTTCTCGTTCTCAGCAAATTTCTAGAGTACAAGTTGTTTGGTGGGCCACACTCCATTGAGAATTCATTGCCATTTTGACAAAAATAATGTTGACTAATCATCATTACAAGTGGTACTCACGATGTGATTCTCCAACGCCATTTTTGAAAACGACCGTGATTCATCTTCCTCACATGTCGATGCCTAATGTCTGTAAGCCCATTCACAGGGAGTCCGTGTAACCAAAAGTTCTGTGGGGCCTACCGTGACTTCTTTACCGTGACTTCTTTGTTATATCGATTCCATCCATCCGTTGCGTCAGCTCATGTTATGATGTGAATTCAAATATCAGACTTGCCGAGAATTCAAATAGGCTACACCACAAGAAACAGTGGGGATTGGACGCTATCATTGAAGTGTTGTTGGGGTCACGGAAGTTTTGGGTTAGGCTAATATCTGTGTTTTCCCTTCTTTGTGGTGGGAATCATCTTATGAACGGATTGTATGGCATATAAACATAACGGTGGGCCCCAGATGTAAATGCCCTGGTCAATAAATTAGGCCATTTCTCTTGTGATGTGGGCTACACTTCTATGAAAACTTGCCCTAAGAAGCAAAGCATAAAAATAATAAAGCCCACCTGATTGACGGCTTGGATCTCAGGCCCATGTGCCATTGTCACAAGTGTTTGGGTAATTCCCTTACACAGTTGTATAACACACGAAAAGGAAAATAAAAATAGCAATGTGCATTTGTGAGGCTTGTTGGCCTGTACTGCACGTCCATGTGCCACACTGTAAAGTGTTTTTCTTGGTTAGATGCCTTCTACCAGAGTTGTTAGAAGAAAAAGTATGGGAAAGGCATGAGACATGTTACTCTGTTGCTGTCTTTTTATATTTGCCATTATTAATAGTTAAATCAGTTTTTAAGAGAGTTTTAAAGCTTAACCAATAGTCGAAAAAAGATTTAAGGCTCATGAAGCTCTTCCCGGCGAGTTGGAGGTGCCGAGTGCACATTAAGCGCTTTTGCACTGAATCCATTCCCATCCTTCCCTCTCGCCATTCTATCCATTTGTATCTTGTAAAAGAATTTATCAATGGATACATTTATTAAGATATAAAAAGCTTTATAGTTTTAAATAGTTGGTCCATTTATTATTATTATTATTATTATTGTTGATGTTCAAATCTGGTCGGCACTCTCCCTACGTCTCCCATGATTCGACACTCCTTGTCTTGAACCTGCGCAAAGATAACAGGCAAAGTTAACCTTGGTTAAGCCGGGGGACCCTCCAATGCCTAAGTCAGGCCAAGGGAATCTGAGTCTTAAGTGAAGAGTAGAGGAAAGAGTGTTAGTAATCGCGTACCTGTAGTCATGACGTTGTGATCTATTTATACTTAATTATAGAACGGTCTGGATCTGACAATCTCGGCATGATCAAGGGGATTCCCGGATCATGAAGATACTGTCCACAATCTGTTAATCATGCAGCGTATCAGGCGTGTAATGTGTATCTGCGAGTGAAGTTATCGGCCACGTTTGGTTATGGCAGTTTCCACATTTGGCAGACGGAACATACATCCTCAAGTATCCGCTCGGCTCGGCTCATCCAACCGTCATCTACCTTTTCAATTATTCGGTCGAACAAGGACGGTCTCCAGGTCCGAGCCAATCTTACAGGTCCGTCCTGAAGTGGGAGACTCGTCTGCTCTCCAAAACTCTCTTCGCTTCGGACCTCAGAGCGGGGTATCAGATCGGCCTCGCCGAGTTGGAGCTATTGTAGTGAATGTTGATGGGAGGACCTCACATGTGTGAGACGTTTAAGTATGCAGCTTACAATGTTAGTCAGATTATAGGAACTGTTCCGATCCGCCCTTCCGACCCGCCCTCTTGTAATGAAGGTGCTTCCACAACACTCGTTCTTTTCTGGAGATGCTTACGTCGAGTTGGACGGGTGTGGTCTCGGGCGCTCATGCACTCAATTGTTTCAGTTTGACATCTCGCTCTCGGATCTCACATGGGCTCGGATCTTCCCATAACAGAAGTCCTCTACTCTTCGATTTTACTTGTGGGCTCGGAGAGTAATCATGTAGAGAATCTCTACTCATATTGAGTATTAATGGTTTTCAGTTTCGAAACGTTACGTCTCGAGATCTCGCGCATGCGGGCTATTTTCGGGCGGACGCGTGACAACGGTTACGATTCCGAATCATTGTCAACCTATGAGAGGCTGCCACGTCAGTCCGAGAAAAAGCGTACGTGATGGCTCCCTCTGCTCGGGCGTCATTTCATATATCGGGGCGCGCTGTTTGATGTTAGAAACATATCGTCCAGTGGGAGCTTGCCGAACGAGGGAGATCCACGTGTACTTGAGAATTGGCTCGCGACGATTTGCTTGCGGCCATTATGGTTTGTTCTTAATGCGGAGATTCCTCGTAGCTTATATAAACCTCCTTCGGAGTCATTCCCGCTACCTGCATTGCGAATTTGAGTGAATATTGGAGAAGGCGATTTTCGGCGAAGGCGATTCTGATCGACTTGAAGTTCCTGCTGGGCGATTCCGACCGATCACACTTTTTCGGGAGAAGGCGATTTTCGGTAGTCGTCCGGTGAGTTTTCCCCATTGATCCTCAACTTCCTTCTCACAATATCTTCTGATCTCAAGTCTGTGCAGGAGTACAACGAGGACTCCGAGCTGGGGAGTTCTAAAGAAGGAAGAGGGGCTTCCGAAGGCCCCTTCGAGGCCATACCATTATACCCCCCGCCTCAGAGACAAAAGGGGACGGGTGCTCGGACTCAGTGGCCCAGCAAAAAAGAGGGCCACTCGAGCCCTCCAATTCACCATCGCCGAGGGCACTAAAATGCCCGCTAGTGGGCGTGCCTCGGAGGTAGTCCTAGGAGGCTCCGTTTTGTCGGAGTCTCAGATGGATTGGATCCATTCGGAATTTCAAATTCTGAACTCCGTCCAGATAAGGGTCTCCGGGCCTCTGGACACCGCTGGTGCCCCTGCTGAGGGAGAATTCGCAATCTTCCTCTGCGCGTTGCAGTACGGGCTTTGGCTTCCCCTCCACCCCTTCATTCAGAAAATTGCTGCTTACCTCAGGGTAGCCCCGGGACAATTTACGCCCAACGCCTGGAGGGTGTTGATCTTCGCATTCATCATTTGGCGACAAGTTGGGAACTCAGAGCTGACCCCGGAGGAGCTGATGAGTTTGTACCTGGTCAAGCACGACAACAACGAGCCATGGTACTGCTTCACGACCCGAGGCAGCAAGGGGTCGGGACTGGTGATGAACCTTCCATCTTCCAATAAGGATTGAAAAAATAAATGGTTTTGGACGGCAGGCGAGTGGGAGGCCCTAGCGGGGGAGCTTGGAACTTTGTCGACACGGGTTCCGACCCAATTTACAAAACCAGGTCGGATTTGAACCAGTTTTTGTGCCTTAATTTGTTTTTATTTGTTTCAATCGAAATGAAGTTCTTCATTTCCTTTAGTAGGTTTCCAGAAGGGACTGCCACTCCTCGACCCGGCTCAGAAGAATCGTATCACGAAGGTTAGGGCACGATCGTAGGGGCTTCACTCTTGGACAGACCTGATTATGACGGCCAACCTTCATTGGTTCGGGCTCTGCAAATCATAGCCCCTGCCTACATTCTTCAGTAAGTCATTTCAATCCCTCTGATGAGCCTGACTTCGCTCGCTCAGTCACTGATATTGTTATTTCTCTTGTAGGCATAGTTGAGGCGTCCGACACTTGGAAGAGGAAGGCGGCTCCGAAAGGGGCGGAGGGGGGGGGGACCTGCTACCATACTGGTCGTTGCAGCTCCAGCTCCGAGGCTCGTTGATACGACACTTGCAGTGCTTGCCCATACGCAGGCGTCGGATGCAGTGCCTGCTTCGGTGCTTCTCAGCCCGATCATGGTCCTAACAGCAGCTCCTCTTCCGGTGCTTTTCAATACGACCATGGCCCCTGTGGCAGCTCCTTTCAGGTGCTTGCCGATACGACCATGGCCGGTGCCTTGGTAGTCGTGACTTCTCTCCCCCCACTGCCGTTCCCCTCATCGCAGAGGCTCCTCCTGTAGCCCCCAAGCCCTGCATTGCTGTGCCTTCTTCTTCAGAATGGGAGGAGGCCATTAGGATGACCGATGATATGCTTTTCCCTCCTGAGGCTGGAGACGGCTTTTGAGCCGAGGACCAAACCTCGGCTGGCAGCAGGATTAGGACTGAGGAGGCTGCAGTCTCGACTCAAGTGGGGACGAGTGGAGGGAGGTTTGAGTCGGGCTACCATTTTGCCTATCTGACGCCGTGGGCCGCCAAACATGCCCCCAAGGAAGACATAGCTCGCCTCCTCGGCAAGTCGGACAACTATTTTTTGAATGATATGGCTTCCGTGTTTTACACAATACGTTCTTGAAAAGATCCTCTCCTCCCTTTGCATTTTTCCTATTTTTTGGGTACTTATGCTCGTTTCCTATTCAGTCCATCCCGAAATTACTTTCGGCTCGGGAGAGAGTGCGGGAGCATGAAAGGAGGGAGGTTGAGCTCGAGGCTCTTAAGGTCGAGATGGCGGCCTTACAAGATGAGTCCGCCCTTTTGAGGTCCGAGCAGGGTAAGTTGCGTGGGCAGCTTTCGGACGAGAGGGCCAGAGGAAGTCGGTTGTAGGGGGTTATAATTGATTTGGAGACCAGGGAGTTGCTACTGCACGAGATGGTGGACAACTTCAAAGCTCGCAGTGACGCTGCGACTGTTGAGCTGACCCTTGCCAGAGCTCACGCAGATTCGCTGTCTAAGGAGACCACTCAGCTGGGTGAAGCCCTGGAGCGGGCTAAGGCCGAGGCCGCTGAAGAGCGGAGTCAAGCAGTTGCCCAGGCTGTGGAGGCTTAATGGGCCAAGGACGAAGCCTCACTGGCAGCGACTGTTGCTGCTGCGATCGATAACTTCAAGACTTCCAAGGAGAGAGACATTAAGGCTGCCAAATTTTACGACCACAGTTTCGATGCTTGTATCGAAGCAGTCCTGGGTTTATACCCAGACCTCGATCTTGATCCTCTGCTGCCTGAAGATCTTGAAGGCGCTCCTACTAAAGTCACCCGCTCGGATCAAACCCCCGACTCCCAGGCACTTCCACCCGTGTGAAAATTTATCTTTTTCCTCCATTTTTTCTTTTTAAAATAGCTGATGTATATTTTTTTTATGTCCCTCTGAGGAAGGTAAATGAATGAAGAACGCTTTTGATGATGGTTGCTGTTCAGCTGAGTTAATTCATTGTCGAGTTGATTTATTCCGAGGTATGGCTGAGCTAACCTCTTAAAGGGTTAGCTCCTTCTATTGTCATTTAGTTGGGTCTCCGAGCCTCATTGGCTTAAGTTATAGTCGAGTCCGATCCCTTAGGGGATTTGACCCGTCTCACGATTGTCGAGGACCTTCTATTCTAGCCATCAGTCGTATAATGAGCCGATTTCTCCATTGGAGAATTAGGTCATCATTAGGCTTTCTCCCTGATTTGAGGGAATGCCTTGTCGAACCTTCGTGGGATTAGGTTCTAACCCCTTCTTTAAGGGATCGGACCATCGCATTCGTGCCCATATCAATGAGGCAATTTAGTAGACATTCGTGTAGAAGTAGGATCAAGATTTTTATTGTAAGCCTTAAAGGCTGGTCTCTCGGAGGCGTACATTTTATTGGAGGCCTTGAAGGCCAATCTATTATTGATAGTAGATCTTTAGGTGCTCGGCATTCCACGGATGAGGGAGCTGCCGACCCTCGAGGTCTTCTAAATGGTAGGATCCTGGTATAGTAGATCGGACCACGTGATATGGTCCTTCCTAATTGGGCCCGAGCGCTCCTGCTCCAGGTTTGGCTGTGTTCTGGAAGACTCGACGAAGGACTAAGTCCCCAGGGTTGAAACACCTAACCTTGACCTTTGAGTTGTATTAACGCGCTACTTGTTGATGTCGAGCCGCTACTCAGAGCTTGGAGATATGTCGGACTTCCTCGAGTAAATCCAGATTAGCGGTGATCTATTCGGAGTTCTGATTATCTTAGTAATTCCCTACTCGCGTAATAGGGAGGCCAATTTCTACTGACACCATTGCTTCTGAGCCGTAGGATAACGAAAATGGGATTTCTCTCGTTGAGGACTGAGCTGTAGTCCTATAAGCCCAAAGGACAAATGGGAGCTCCTCGACCCAGTTACCCTTCGTCTTTTCTAGTTTTGTTTTAAGATGGTGCGTGATGATCTTATTGACTGCTTCCACCTGTCCATTTGACTATGGGTGCCGAGGTGATGAATAAACATTCATGATGCCAAGCCCCTGACACATACCACGAAACTTGTCATTATCGAATTGTCGGCCATTGTCAGATACGATGGTTTGTGGGATTTTGAACCGACAGATAATATTTTTCCATACGAAATCAATCACTTTCTGCTCGGTGATCTTTATGACAAGCTCGGCCTTATCCCACTTGGTGAAGTAGTCGACTGCAACTATGACGAATTTGACTTGTCCCTTCCCTTTGGGTAAAGGACCGATGATGTCGATCCCCCATTGGGAGAACGGCCATGGCCCACTCATGGGAGTTATCTCTTCTGCTGGTTGCCTCGTTACTGGCGCGTAACGTTGACATTTGTCGCACAGACGTAATTCCTTGAATCTTGTTTGAGGGTTGGCCAGAAGTATCCTTGACGGAGTATCTTCAGGGCCAAGGCTTAGCTGCCGGAATGGTTTCCACAGATCCCTTTGTAAATTTTGCGAATCACGTAGTTGGCTTCGTCCAGACGGAGGCATCTGAGGTAGGGCTGGGAATGTCCCTTCTTATACATCACTCTGTCTAGTATGACATATCGAGCCGCTCTAACTCTAAGTTGCCTTGCCTCCAGTTTATCCGAAGGGATTTCATCGGATGAGAGGTAATCGAAGATTGGGTCCATCCAGCTCAGAATAGCTCGAACAGGGTTGACCTTCTCCACCTGGCCGATGCTCGGATGTTCAATGAATTCGACAGGAACAAATTGCGGGATAGGTACTTTGGAGGCCGAGGCGAGTCTCGCTAGGGCGTCGGCCCATAAGTTTTCTATTCTAGGGATCTACCGGATGACACAGCTCTAGAATTTCACAATAAGTTTCCTCACCTTTTCGAGGTAGGCGATCATTCTGGCTTATTTGGCTTCATACTTCGAGGAGATGTGATTTACTACTAGCTGCGAGTTGCATTGGACCTGAAGAGTCTGAACACCCAGGCTTGCAGCTAGCCTGAGTCCGGCTAACAGTGCCTCATATTTTGCCTCGTTGTTTGAAGCTTTGAATCTGAGCTTGATCGCGTACTGGATTGTTGTTGAATCGGGTGCAACCAGGACGACTCTGGCCCCTGCTCCTTTAACGTTTGATGATCCGTCAACGTAGAGAACCCATCCTGGACCCGACACTGCGTCCTGGTTGTTCAGGGGGACAGGCGGGGTCATCTCGACTTCCGTACCGATTTGTTCTGCACTCGGAGTTGTAAACTCAGTGATGAAGTCGGCCACAGCTTGGCCCTTGATTGTTGATCTCGGACGAAATTGAATGTCGAACTCTCCGAGCTCGATAGCCCATTTGGTCATCTGACCCGAGACCTCGGGTCATTAGAGAACTTGCCTTAGAGAGGAGAGTCGGTCAGTACGATGATGAAATGGGCCTGAAAGTACGGCCGTAATCTTCGAGTTGAACAAACAAGGCAAAGTGCTAATTTTTCCAAAGATGGATATATTGTCTCTTCGAGTACCATAGCTTTGCTTACGTAGTACATGGGGTATTGCTTGCTCTCGACTTCTCTGATTAAGGTCGAACTGACAGCTGAGGCCGATACCGCGAGGTAGAGGAGTAGGGGCTCTCCTTCCTCAGGCTTAGATAAGAGAGGAGGCAAACCTAAATATTGCTTCAACTACCGGAAAGCTTGCTTGCATTTCAGCGTCCATTCTGCCTTCTTATGACCCTTCAGCTGCTGAAAAAAGGGAAGGAATTTATCTATTGCTCTGGATATGAAGCGTCTGAGTGCCGCAATTCTTCCCTTGAGACACTGTATTTCCTTGACAGTCCAAGGCGAGTTCATGTTGATGAATGCCTTGATCTTGTCCGGGTTGGCCTCGATACCTCGTTGATTGACTTGAAAACTAAAGAACTTTTCTGATTCAACTCCGAATACACACTTGGTAGGATTCAGCTTCATTCGGTATTCTTGGAGGACGTTGAATGTCTCTTCGAAATTTGCAAGATGATCAGTTGCTTTGGTAATTTTCACCATCATGTCATCGACGTATACTTCCATAGTATGTCCGATCTGTTTGGCAAATATCTGGTTTACCAACCTCTGATATGTTGCCCCAGCATTTTTCAGGCCAAATGACATGACCCGGTAACAATAGAACCCCTTGTTTGTGACAAAGGTAGTCTTCTGCCTGTCTGGGGGATGCATGACGATCTGGTTACATATAGGCATCTAAAAATGAGAGCAACTCGTGTCCGGCCGTGCTGTCCACCAATTGATCGATCCGAGGTAGTGGGAAGCTGTCCTTGGGACATGCCTTATTTAGATCCGAGTAATCTACACAGACCCGCCATTTTCCGTTGGATTTTCTGACGAGCACGACATTCGCTATCCAGTCGGGGTAGTGCACTTCTTCTATAAAATCCGCATCGAGCAGGACGGAGACCTCCTCGACAATTGCTTCATATCGCTCGGCGTCAAACAGTCTTCTTTTCTGTTTCACTGGCTTGTGATCTGAGTCCACATTTAGTCTATGAACCAACACATCAGGGGAGATCCCTGACATATCTGCATGCGACCATGCGAAGACGTCTCAGTGTTGCCTCAAGAAGGCTAACATTGTGGTCCTTTACTCATAATTTAACGACGATCCGAGCTGAACAGTTTTGCTCGGGTCGGATTCATCGAGGGATACTTTTTCCAGATCTTCCACTGATGAGCTTCCAGTTGATCCTCGGGGATCCAAGATATCTACGACGAGTGCCTTCTTTGCGGCTCCTTTTCTAACCACTATTGCATAACATCTTTGGCCCTTGCATTGGTCGTCTTGGAGGTAGCTGATCCCACCTTTGGCTAGAAGCTTCATCATTAGGTGGTAAGTTGAGACGACTACCCTCATCGCATTGGGGGAGGGTCGTCCCAGGATAACGTTGTGCACTGAGGGGACATTGACAACTAGGAAGTCTACTAGGAGTGTGACCTGATGTTGCCCCTCCCTCACTGTTACTGGGAGGGAAATGACTCCTTCAGAGATTACCCTTCCTTCGGCAAAACCGTGTAAGGGAGTCTTCATGGGTCGGAGTCGCGACCGTGGAACCCCCATTTTTTCGAAGGCTTCAGAGTAGATCACATCGGCCGAACTTTCGGTGTCGACCAGAATGCGGTATACCTTATGGTTTGCTATGGTCATGGTGACCACTAGCTCATCATCGTGTGGATGCTGAATCCTGCGTGCGTCATCTTTTATAAAAGTTAGGCTGCACGGACTAATTCGGAGCTCCTTGCTGGGATGCGCTGTCAGGTGGACGTAGTGTTCTGACTCGGACCTCCGAAATGGGCTTTCCGAGCCCTGTTCGAATCCCCCCTGCCAAGGCTCCGAAAATGGTATGGATTTCAGCAGGCTCTTCTAGGAGTTTGGTCGTTCTTCTCTCTGACCGGACCTCTCTTTTTTGGTGTATTTACGCAAGTGTCCCTTACGGATGAGGGACTCAATTTCATCCTTGAGGTCCAAGCAATCATTTGTATTGTGACCGTGGTCTCGGTGAAAGGGACAACTTCCGCTCGTCTCGGTGCTCCGGGTCAGCCTTCATGCAGACTGGCTAGTTCAGGAGCTTGTCTCCTCGAATGTCCAGAAGGATTTGCTCGGCGGTTGTATTAAGAGGTGTGTAGGAGCAGAATTTTCCTTCCGGCCTCTGACTCGGTTCCCGCGATCGTCCACCCCTTTATCGGATGGTCGGGACTCTTCGTTCCTGGGTCTCTTCCCTTTGCAGGCCAGGTCGGTCACTTGCATGCTCTTGCAAGAGTTAGTAAACTCCTCGACATTAGTGTACTTTTGGGTTTTTGCTACGAAGTCCGTGAATATTTTCAGTGGATTCTTTCCAATGGAGAAAGTAAACCTTCCTCAACCTGCAATGCTTTCTTGTTGAAGCGGGTGATGTAGTCCTTCAATGATTCTTTCGGACCTTGCTTGATGGTGAGCAGGTGAGTTTTTGGTTTCTGGCTTCTCTTACTGCTGATAAACTTGGTAAAGAATAGTTGACTTAATTCTGTAAAGGAGTTAATGGAGTTGGGTTTGAGCTAGCGGTACCAATTTCGAGCTGATCCCATGAGGGTGATGGACAATTTTCTACACATCATTGCGTCCGTGGCCGTCTGGATCTGCATCCATGATCGATCGGCGTCTAAATGTTCGGACGGGTCTCCGGACCCTGAATATTGGATGACGGAAGGTATCCAGAACCTCTGCGGCATCACCTCCTCCATGATGGTGGAGGTGAAGGGAGGTTCGTTCTCTTCCATCATGGCCTAAACTGTGGATGGGACTGTTGACAGTTGTTGCTGCATCTCAAGGCTCAAGAATTTGTTATTAAGTTCCGCGAACTATTGTTCCCAGGGATCTCTATTCTCAGCAACAATCTCTGGGGCATCTTCCACCTCTGGGGTCCTCCTTAACTGTAACATCCCGAATTTTTTCCAACTTGGCAATGGACGTCCTTAGACATAGAACTGCCCTAGGACCTTATTCTATTGTAATTAGGGCAGAATTTAGTTAAGTATTAATAGCTTGGATCGCTTCCCATACAAACTACAAAGGCCCGAGTACCACCTCGAGTAGAAATCTCTTAAAATCAAATCCTTTAAAAATTAGACGAGTATTAACTAGCGCTAAACTAGATTACCTATGAAATTAGCACCAACTACTTTAAATACGATCTGTAAGACCCAAAACCTATAGAATTGTTAACACTATGTTACTCTAAAATCTAGGATCAATCTCTATTCTCGTTTGCTCTCGGGAGCACTTTGAAACTCCGTATCGGACTTGGACCGCACGTTGAAAGTCTGATTAATACGAAGTTATATAATTAAGACCGCCTTGCTGGACTTGACAACCATCTCAGAAATCAAGTCCAGATAATGTCCTGTGGCTATTCGCTTAAGCCCGGAGCGAAGAGTGTGAGAAAACGTGGATTTCTTTATAAATTAAATACAATTTAAGTAATCTGAGACGTGTCGCTTGTGGGCCACGTATAAGCAATCAGACCGTCGAAATTCGACCGAAATACACCCTCGGATCAGGGTAGGTTGCCAGTACATGGCAGTACCCTTGTAGCCCTGATCGAGTTTCGATGACCGTTGAATTGAAACTGGTCCGCCACGATCGATCTGGAAACCCGATATGATTGAAAACTTAACTTGATCAAGATCCAATATTTGTGAGCTTAAGTCCGACCGCATTCAGCAAAGGGAGCTCCAGAAGTGCTCCGTTGGATCGGAACAACCTCCCTTTGGACATAACCTAAGTATACTATGGTCTGGGGTCTATTTCCGTGAGTGCTGACCCTATATAAAGACCTTAAACCCTCTCTCATTCCTCCCATACGAATTTGAGAAAAATCTAGGAGAGAGGAGAGAGTAAAGAGAGAGAAAGTGTGGGAGAAGTGAGAAGATCTCCCTGATATTCTATCCTACTGCTGCACGTGCTTAACCATCACGATCTAATCATTATTCTGGCGATTCTGACTTCGTTTCTAGGTAAGGAAACCTAACCCTAATCTGTTTTAAGGTTTCGATAGTTGCAAGTAGCGAAATAGCTAACTTACCTCATGTTATAGGTCATCATATTAACGTTGACGAAGACTTAGAGATTCCATCGACTTCTTTACGCTTCTACGGCATAAGGTGCGGACTTTATACGTTTAGGTTGTCATTTTTCAAAGCTTTCAATGTCGGATAATGATAGATTCCTGACATGGATGCTATTTCACATGTCGAACATGCTATCCGTTTTCCGTTTCGGTTAAATATGAAGAATATGGAATTTTGTGTATTCTTTGTATTCATAGAAATTACCGTATACGTACAAAATATGAAAGTATGTTTGCCATGATTAACTGCCATCTATGTATGCTAGATGTATGTGTAACAACTCCTGGGCTAAAGGTTTAGCTCAAATACATGATATACCAACATACGATATGTATTTAGTATGTGTAGCCTAAGTGTTTGTGAAAATGACTGAATGAGTATAGACTTTGTATTCGTGCTCGCCATGACAAACTGTCGTAGATATATGATTGTTGTATGGGCGACAACCCTTTGACGAAAGGATTTGCCCTAATACGTATGCAAATTAACACATAATATATATGATGTAATGTGTAGGTTAAGTGTTTGTAAAAGTGTCTGAATGAGTTAGTAGTTAGCAAGATGTACTTGTATGCGGGTTGAGATATGATTCTCAACCACATCAATGATGTGTATGATTTTCTCCATGCATGACTTATTTTTATGTCTGCTTGATTATGAATTGAATGTGTGTAAATTCATGTTTATAATGCACTTAAGAATATGTTCATATGATTGAATGATTTGTAATCTTGATCCATTACTACTTGACTATCTCATAGGACATCATGTTGTAATTGAATGTGTTTGGGGCTATTGAATAGTCCAGGCAATCGGTAACTGGACTTGAGTTCGTGACTGAGTTGGATTCGCCACGCAGAACGTGTTTGACGAACCCGAACCGTGCGTTGCTTGTCGACAGTGGCTAGGCCACACGAGGTGCTTATGCACTTCATGTCGATCAACTCAACGGGCGCTCGTACTAGTCGAACTCGTCAAGTAACCCGATTAGCCCGATGTATGTTAACTATGTATGGACGCTACTGCTTGAACCTAAGGTACCAAACTTACCATTGCAACTTCGTTAACCTTGGTACCTTGATCCGCTAAGACTCATGAGCCGGGCATGGTGGTATGGGACACCGTGGTTGAGCTGTCGGCCTACGCTAGGGCCACGAGCCTCCCCATAGTGACCAGTGAGCAACTCAGACTCGTGAGCCAAATTTGGTGGTTTGGGACACTGTATTTGAGTTGTCGGCCTACACTAATAAGGTGATGGGAGAGTGGTACAACGAGTGCCTGTAACAGCCCTGACAGCCCTTTGTAGTGACCTCGAGCATACTTTGAATCTGCAGTGAGGTGACGACCTTTCCGTAGCAACAAGAGTACAAACTAGGCCTGTATTGATAAGGTGATGGGGGATTGGTGTAACGATTGGATGTAACAGCCCTGACAGCCCTTGCAGTGACCTTGAACCGCACTTCGTATGAGATATGCTAGGACTGACAACCCTAGACTGGATCATTGTTGAGAATTGATATAAGGGAGGTACCTTAGTTTTCCAATACTGCTGTATGAAAAGGACTAATAACAACTCGATAATCATGTCCATATCGTATTGCATGTGTCTGGAAGATGTGGAGCACTGAGGGACGAAAGCATGCCGCGAACGTAAGATGGTGTCGCATGAGGGAGTATGTTGGTGAGGGCATGCATTATTATTACATCTCATCCCTGCATTAATTATAGTATTTAGGAATGTTTGATTGTAATACTTTATCATTACTATTTGACTGATTTGATAACATGTTAATCTTTACTCTTTCGTTCCACTGAGTTAGATACTCACTCCCACGTTACGGGATGGTGTTGTACACACTAACCAGACCCTGTCTTAGTTTCAGGTGAGGACGATGCTTGTGAAGTGGAGCCAGACTTTACTTTTTGATGGTGAGTTCTCCTACATGTTACTCTCTGGCGGGTCTATTTGACCTGGAGTTGCACCGATGGGGCTTCGGTATTTTGGATAAAAGACATTATATTTTTCTCATTTTGTGCATTTTGTAATCAAACTTGTAATTGTTAACCTAGTGACATTCATACTCTGAGGGCTTACTATCACTCTTATCGAGTTTAAATACTTATCATAGTCTTCCACTTGCATAATTTAAACACCTTTGGAGTATGATATGCTGTTTTTGGTATAATCCCAATCATGTTTAATGCCCTTCTACAGACAACATTCATTCATCATTATTTATGTTGACTAAGTGATGTTTTGAAACTCGGGAGTTAGGTTTCTACTCGACCCTTGATTTTCAGCATATTACAGGTGGTATCAGAGCATGATTTGGATTAAACTGGACCTGGGTTATGGTAATATGACGTACTCTGACGCACTCTGAATTAGGAAGGGGGCGATAAAACTTAGAAACCATATATTAGAATCCCAAGTTTCACCGACTGGTGAGACTATACGGTAATTTAGTCCATAACGTATCTTTAGTCGCGTGAAGCGACTTAAGTTGCCTCTAGGCTGTCAATCAACGGGTTTGAGTCGTTCCTTGAAGAATTCCAAACCTAGAAATGAATGTTCTTAGGTTGTGGGTCAACCACAACACCTTACACTCAATCTCAAAGCCTCAAACCCCTTTTTATCCAATTCCTTCATAATCTCACCCTCCACCACTTTATTCTTCATTTATTTTTAAGAACATTCATAATACACACCAATCCTAAGCTATAAATGAGGAAGAACAATACTGAAACTAAAACTTACCATAAATAGTAAATAAATGGATAAAATGGGTTTTGACCCTTAACCTTTTGAAATCTAACAAAATAAATGGGTTAGTTGGATAGATTGACGTCTCCTATCCCAAAATTATATGCTACACATCGCATAAACTCATTTCAGTTTACAAATTGGCCCCGAAAACGCCTCAAATGGAGTCGGGGGCCTACCCATGCCAATCTAGAGGGACCCAGGGTGGGCCCCACACCTTTTTGGGACCCAAGGGGCAGGAGGGCCTCGCCCAAATGGCGAGCCCTCGCCAAACACTCCAGGGAGTGGCAAGGGCCTCGTCAGTCAGTGGGCCAGGCCGGGTAAGCCGCCCGGACCGATCGAGTTTGGGGATTGTAGGACCCCCCTGATATAGGGTCCGTCCCTTAAAACCTCCCCAAACACCTAATTCCTTCATAAACCACCCTCCCAAGCTTTCCTTTTCTCCAAAAATTTTAGATTTTTCAGAAAAATCGCCCCTCCAACTCTCCTTCTCATTTTCATGCACTACACCCACCACCTATCAAACCCCACCTCCATTGCTGCCTACCCTCTCCATTCCCTTTCATTTGGGCCTTTACCCCCCCATTTGAGTCTCAAAATCGTGCAAACCCCATATCTCCCCTCCTTCTTCCTAGAATAGTGATATTCCTTTATCATTTCATACATTAATCTATCCTCTACATGCATACCCGTCCCCACCATCATGATGGGTCATTTAGGGCCGGTTGGACCTACTGCATTAGGGGAGATTATGGTGGATGGGATTCTAAAAGTAATGAAAAAAAAATGCATGTGGAAGGTATTGTCCCTAAACTAGGTGTATCTCGTGGTTTCCAATACCATACGTGGAATGTATGCAATTAAAAGTAAATCACGGGTTCTCCTTTCAGATTACCCTTGAAAATTCATCATCATGGGATTTGGAAATCCCATCTCACTCTTTCCAACATAAGGCTCATTCTCCAAAGTCTATGTAATTGATTTTAATCCCATCCCACCCACCTTCCAAATATGTCATTCCCAATCCCAAGGTGGGATTAGCAACGCTATCCGTTTAATACAACTTAATACCACTGGCAAAATAGGCCCTTAGAGCTTAGACCTAAAGTTGGTACTCTTAGATTTCAAAGGATCTGACAGTGTAGGAAATTTAATAAATTAATAACGTGAATAACGTGAACCCTAGGACTTTCTTAGCTAGTATGATCATGTGTGTAGTGCTCGAGCGAAGTCAAATTCAAGTTCGGGCAACTCAAATTCCACTCAGGCAACTTTGACCCTAAGCGATAAAACAAGTCCTTATATTAGAAATGATGTGAAATCATCTAGCGTATAAATATAGACTTTAGACTACAACTAGTGGATTACCGCTACTCATAAGTTACGACTAGGCTACTGGTGATATTAAGGAATGTAGACGACTGATTATGCAAGATAATTGAAAAATAGACTTAGTTAGTTGGCTTGATTAGGTTGGAGTGAGACTTCCTTCGTTGAATCCCCTTACTACTTATCAGCTTCTTTAGTAACTCTTAGGAAGCTTGTTTGACGTAGAAACTCTTTATGCTCAGAGAAAATTGATATACCCACGGATTGAACCTTAGGACAAATCAATACACCCCTTAGAATTGCCTTCTCAAGGACTTATTACAGTTGGAAACACGGGGTGGAGGAACTATTTATAAGCGAAGTATTCGCGGTTTGAATCGAATTCTCAATCCTGGTAGTTGTCCTTGAACTCAAGGCTCTGATCAAGTAGAAAGTCAGGATTAACTAGGAGTAAGAATTGATGCGATAAATTTTCTGTCATATAGTAGGCAGAAGGTCCATGTATTCGACTCAGACCCACTACACAACTTTCCTCCCATGTTGGCCCAACCACTTACAACCTCAAGTTTCTTACTTCGTCTTTGAGAAGTGTTGAGAATATAGAGCCAATAAAGAATTTTCCTTTTAGGCCCAAGAAATTTCTTAGATAAGCAACAGATAGTTAGGAATTAGATCTCGAATCACAGACTATTTTGGCATACCTATTGTGCATATGCACTTAGAAAGAGAGTTTGCTTCTTTACCTATCCTGTCCAGATTCCTTGGGTACTAAACTAGACATGATTAAAGAAGATAAGTTGGGACTGTGGTAAAAGTCCTTCTTGGGTAGGATTAGGTAGCTTGCCACAAACCCACACCCGTCGCTGGAATCACCCACAACACTTATCATTTTTAGCTCCTTTCTATCACCATAGGTACCAATGCCCTAGTACGCATCATCGATGAAAGGAAGACCAATGTATCGAGAGATCGTTCCCCATTTCATGTCAAGAATAGATCCTACATTACCCTTATTCTGACATACGGATCGAGACATAGAGTCTTGAGTCTGGAGAGTAGAATTATTTTAAGGGGGGTAGAATGTTATGGTCCCACTCTAGTTAGTTCAATTTATACATCCACTTGATCAGAGTGGTGCAACGAAAGCGTGGTGGACCCCTACCCCACTGGCCCAGGATCGAAGAAAATTGATTTAGGTTATACGTAAGGTTAGGTCATTAAATAGGATTTAGGACAGGTTATTAAATAGGTCAATACTGAAGTCTTTATAGGGAAACAATTAGGGCTTAAGTGTTGAACCCATTCATATTAAATCATAGGCCTAACAGTGGGAACGAGCGAAGGTCAGTGTATTCATAAACCTACTAGTTAAATACGAACATAATAGAAGCCTTGACCGACTCTATACGATTAGAAATCCCTTAGGATGATCTATTAAGGTGCTTATTAACCCCTACCTTGGACATAGATTCAGACGATGACTCTCCTAGATCAAGACGCAAGCGACAACCTTATAAATAAGAAATTTGAGCCTTTTAGTGATGGGCATTCCCTAAGCTTTTAGAGTGATTGGATTACGAAGTTATTGAAATATACAAATGCGAAACATTCGCGGCTTGACCCAATTCTCAATCCTGGGAGACTACCAATGGACTCACTGCTTAGCCGAGTAGAAGACCCGAATCCACCAGGGTTAGGAAGGCATACAATGAGCCTTCTACTCTGACTAGGTAGATAATCAATGTATCGGGATCAAGCCCACTACAACCGTCTTTCCGTATTGGTCGACCATTAAAAATGAATATCTTACTCTATATAGTTGGAAATTGTCGTTAAGATTTCAAATAGACAAAGAAATAAATTGTAGCAAACCATCGGGGTATAAGAACTGGATAAAGACATAAGTTTTTAAGGGGGGTAGACTAACATGTGTTAGACTAACATAGACAGTACACATCCTACCATACATAGAAATGTGAAATCAATAAGACCTAGGCAAATGAAATAATCAAATCTTTACGTACTCCCCTTAGGCAATTTCGGGGACGAAATTTTATTTTAAGGGGGGTAGATTGTAACATCCCAGATTTTTTCCAACTTGGCAATGGACATCCTTAGACATAAAACTGCCCTAGGACCTTATTCTGTTGTAATTAGGGCGTAATTTAGTTAAGTATTAATAGCTTGGATTGCTTCCCATACAAACTACAAAGGCCCGAGTACCACCTCGAGCAAAAATCTCTTAGAATCAAATCCTTTAGAAATTAGGCGAGTATTAACTAGCGCTAAACTAGATTACCTATGAAATTAGCACCAACCACTTTAAATACGATCTGTAAGACCCAAAACCTATAAAATTGTTAACACTATGTTACCCTAAAATCTAAGATCAATCTTTATTCCCGTTTGCTCTCGGGAGTACTTTGAAACTCCATATCGGACCTGAACCGCACGTCGAAAGTCTGATTACTACGAAGTTATATAATTAAGACCGCCTTGCTGGACTTGACAACCATCTCAGAAATTAAGTCCAGATAATGTCCCATGGCTATTCGCTTGAGCCCGGAGCGAAGAGTGTGAGAAAACGTGGATTTCTTTATAAATTAAATACAATTTAAGTAATCTGAGACGTGTCACTTGCGGGCCAAGTATAAGCAATCAGACCATTGGAATTCGACCCAAATACACGCTCGGATCAGGGTAGGTTACCAGTACATGGTAGTACCCTTGTAGCCCTGATCAAGTTTTGATGACCGTTGAATTAAAACTGGTCCGCCACGGTCGATCTGAAAACCCGATCAGACTGAAAACTTAACTTGATCAAGATCTAATATTTGTGAGCTTAAGTCCGACCGCATTTAGCAAAGGGAGCTCCAGAAGTGCTCCGTTCGGAACAACCTCCCTTTGGACATAACCTAAGTATACCATGGTTTGGGGTCTATTTTCGTGAGTTCTGGGCCTATATAAGGACCTTAAACCCTCTCTCATTCCTCCCATACGAATTTGAGAAAACTCTAGGAGAGAGGAGAGAGTAAAGAGAGAGAAAGTGTGGGAGAAGTGAGAAGATCTCCCTGATACTCTATCCTACTGCTGCACGTGCTTAACCATCACGATCTAATCGCTATTCCGGCGATTCTGAATTCGTTTCTAGGTAAGGAAACCTAACCCTAATCTGTTTTATGGTTTCGATAGTTGCAAGTTACGAAATAGCTGACTTACCTCGTGTTATAGGTCGTCATATCATCGTTGACGAAGACTTAGAGATTCCATCGACTTCTTTACGCTTCTACGGCATAAGGTGCGGACTTTGGACGTTTAGGTTGTCATTTTTCAAAGCTTTCAATGTCGGATAATGATAGATTCCTGACCTGGATGCTATTTCACATGTAGAACATGCTATCCGTTTTTCGTTTCGGTTAAATACGAAGAATATGAAATTTTGTTTATTGTATGTATTCGTAGAAAATACCGTATACGTATAAAATATGAAAGTGTGTTTGCCATGATTAACTGCCGTCTATGTATGCTAGATGTATGTGTAACAACTTCTGGGCTAAAGGTTTAGCCCAAATACATGATATACTAACATACGATATGTATTTAGTATGTGTAGCCTAAGTGTTTGTGAAAATGACTGAATGAGTATAGACTTTGTATTCGTGCTCGCCATGACAAACTGTCATAGATATATGATTGTTGTATGGGCGACAACCCTTTGAAGAAAGGATTTACCCTAATACGTATACAAATTAACACATAATATGTATGATGTAATGTGTAGGTTAAGTGTTTGTAAAAGTGTTTGAATGAGTTAGTAGTTAGCAAGATGTACCTGTATGCGGGTTGAGATATGATTCTCAACCACATCAATGATGTGTATGATTTCCTCCATGCATGACTTTATTTTTTGATGGTGAGTTCTCCTACATGTAACTCTCTGGCGGGTCTATTTGACCTGGAGTTGCACCGATGGGGCTTCGGTATTTGGGATAGAAGACATTACATTTTTCTCATTTTGTGTATTTTGTAATCAAACTTGTAATTGTTAACCTAGTGACATTCATACTCTGAGGGCTTACTATCACTCTTATCTAGTTTAAATTCTTATCACAGTCTTCTGCTTGCATAATTTAAACGCCTTTGGAATATGATATGCTGTTTTTGGTATAATCCCAATCATGTTTAATGCTCTTCTACAGACAACATTCATTCATCATTATTTATATTGCATAAGTGATGTTTTGGAACTCGGGAGTTTGGTTTCTACTCGACCCCCGATTTTCAAGATGTTACATTACCCTTCTCCGTTCCAACTGGTGGTGGAGATCGGAAGGGGCAGGGCTGAGGTAATCGAGTTATTCGTAGGAGCTCGAGTGACAGTATTCCGCGTCGCGACCCTTACTTGCACCGGAGGAGGATTCAGACCCGAAAGCGGTGCCCGGGAATGCTGGTGTACTTCGGGCCTCATGCTCCTCGGCGCAGAGTGGGTCTCTATGAACAGTCCTATCGGCTCAGGAATTGGGTTCTCCTGAATTGAGGATAACTGCAGATCCCTTTGTTGCTTCATTCTGTTCATCTCATCGCGTAGGGCCTAAATCTCGTTCTGCATGACTCAGTATTTGTTCGACCGAGTATGAGAATACTGAGATGGTTCTGGCATGGACTCAGTGTGAAGCGGTGATGACGATCGAGTTTACTCATTTGGCTCCACAGCTACGACCTTCTTCTTTCTCGCCATTGAGTTGAAAAAATGGAAACCTAACTTTTAGTATCAAGTTTTCCGCAGACGGCGCCAAAAAATGTTGATGTTCAAATCTGGTCGGCACTTCCCCTATGTCTCCCACGCTTCGACACTCCTTGTCTTGAACCTACGCAAAGATAACAGGCAAAGGTAACCCTGGCTAAGCCGGGGGACCTCCGATGCCTAAGTCAGGCCAAGGGAATATGGGTCTTAAGTGAAGAGTAGAGGAAAGAGTGCTAGCGATCGCGTACCTGTAGCCATGGCGCTGTGATCTATTTATACTTAATTATAGAACGGTCTGGATCCGACAATCTGGGCATGATCAAGGGGATTTTCGGATCATGAAGATACTTCTCGCAATCTGCTGATCACGTAGCGTATTAGGCGTGCGTATCTGCGAGCGAAGTTATCGGCCACGTTTGGTTATGGTAGTTTCCATATTTGGCAGACGAAACATACATCCTCAAGTATTCGCTTGGCTCGGCTCGTCCAACCGTCTTCTACCTTTGCAATTATTCGGTCGAACAAGGACCGTCTCCAGGTTCGAGCCAATCTTACAGGTTCGTCCCGAAGTGAGATATTCGTCTGCTCTCCAAAACTCTCTTCTCCTTGGACCTCAGAGCGGGGTATTAGATCGGCCTCGTCGAGTCGGAGCTATTGTAGTGAATGTTGATGGGCGGACCTCACATGCGTGAGAAGTTTAAGTATGCATCTTACAATGTTAGTCGGATTGTAGGAACTGTTCCGATCCACCCTTCCGACCTGCCGTCGTGTAATGAAGGTGCTTCCACACCACTCGTTCTTTTCTAGAGATGCTTATGTCGAGTCGGACGGGCATGGTCTCGGGTGCTCATGCACTCAATCGGTTCAATTTGGCATCTCACTCTCGGATCTCACATGGGCTTGGATCTTCCCATAACAAAATCAAAAGCATCTTATAAGGCCCTTTGTCTCTATACCATCCCTGTAGGACTTCGATACTAATCCTTTTATTCAATAATTTGTAATCATGAGCTTCATGCTTATATATGTAATGAATACTTAATGATTTATTACCCTCTCTTTGAGGGTGTAGTGTTTGACCTCACTATGCTTGCCTCCCTTGACTATTTATCGTTCTTAAATAAAAATATGGGACCAAAGATGGAGACTACCTGCAAAAAAATCAAGCGGGCTACCTTTTTATTAGAGAACTGCCAATAAAATCAATGGATAGATAACTATTTGGCTCAATGTATAGAAGGGCATCAAAAAATTAGTGGACCGGTGTGATTTTGCATGAGATTGATATAGATGTTGGGGTTCGCCTTTTCAATGGCTTGGATGTATCAAACATTTGATGTGTTAGATGGAAAGATACGGTCGAATGCTTCGTTAGCGTACATAGCCAATGGGGTGCAAGTTCTCTTCTAGTAACAGTATTAGCTATTCATGCAAGTTTGGAAGTAGGAATTGCAGAATGTGTGTCAGTTCACACGTGAGAAAATTAGGGCCATTGCATTAATCAGGCTAGAGTACTTTTAGCTTCTACCCCACTCAATGATTAGTTAGGATCTCCAACACCTGCCACATTAGTACGTGTTCCGCAACTAACATTTTTAATCTCACCTTGCACAAATAATTAAAGGATTTCCATCATTTTATAGAGGGAGAGAAATATTGTAGAAAATTTCAATGCAGTGCACAATTAAAAGTTTGTAGCTTGGCATATCGAATGATATAACCTATGTTATTGATCGCCCATTTTCTTTAGCATGTGGGTCTTAAGGTGGATGGATGGTCAATTGAGGGGCCCATATGTAATTGTTTCATTCCATTTACACCTGACCTGAAATACTCACACATTACATAATGAGACGCCATGTGCCAGCACTCGTGTATGAATGATGAGAGTCAAATTGTACTCACGCCCCAAGAAGTCTTCAATCTATATCTTTTGATAACATGTGGCGTGCCAAAAGTAGAACGACTCAAAGTCATATGCATGTTTATAATAAAAAATGAAGAACACTTCTTCAAGGACATGTGATCGTCGTGCGAATGTCACGTATGATAAACAACATATGTAAGAAGTTTCTTTAAATCATGCCAATGTCAGATATCTTGCAATATAGTATTTACACGGCAGAGTCATCTCACATAATTATGCCAAAGAGTAAAATTTTCTAGAGATGATCGATACTTTCTCAGATACTACGAAAGTTTAAAACGATTAAAAGAAGAGTTCATCCAAAATCAAAAGCAAATTAAATCATGATGGCATAAAAAATCTGAATCCTACAGGGACATGGCCGATTGTACATTCAAGGACCGATAAAGAACCACAGCACAGCCACCATTCCAAGTATATATAAGCAGCACTTGAAGAAGAGCTTCATGCCTTCACCATACACAACCAATACAGGCAACGCTGCTTATTATAGTTTTAGCTTCTTAGCTTAAGCACTTCACTTCTTTCCAGTCATGCTGCAGCAAGTTTCAAAGCTCATATTTTAGCTTAGATATGCTACTGTCTAGCGTCATCGTTTTAGTACACCTTAGAAGTAGGTTTAAATAACCACGACTACCGTTGTTGAATCACATCGCCGATCATTGAGTTCTTACTTAGCGAATCACTGAGTTCTTACTTGGCAAATCACACCAGCCACATTCTACGGATTGTACACATCAGTTGTTTTGTTCACAAAAGCAGTTATAAGTAATTATTTATATTTCTCTGCTTAATTTACTTTTCCTTCACTAATTATACTCTTCATCTTTCTTAATTAATAAAATTGGTGTTCTACCCTTAATTTTAGATCTTACTCATCCATCATCCTATTATTGAGAAACCAAAACCCCATGGCCGTTGAAAAAAAATAAAAAATCATTAGCTCATGGAAAAAAGATTCCATTCTAAATGACTAACCCTCCTTTTTAATTGTATGATCGTTGTAACATTGATAGTTGAACAGTCAGATCAACCTTCACAGGTCTAATCCTAATCTGGCTAGTTCGACACCTGAAGTCACAAGTGTTCAATCAATACTAACCACACATGCTGAATTCGAGTTGTTCATAACACATGTGGCCATGCGTCCGAATTAAACAACAACATATTCCATTCCGTAAACTCCAAATGGATGGTTAGGAACGGAGATGGTTAATGGTGCATTTTCAATGGGCCCAACCAAATGTACAGTCTAGATAATCCATGACTGCACTCATGTAGGCCCCATGACAGGGATGGCCAAAGCAACAGAATTGATCGTGATGAAGGCCCGATGTTCTCCCATCAACACAACAGACGCCGGTTTGTACATCAGTTGGATTCATCATCCATAGGCAACGGTTTGAAAATAATAAAAGAATGTGTGATATATTGGATCATATTAGATAGAATACTTAGCTTAAGACTTCCATTACCAAAAATTCTGGTAGAACTTTAATGCGCTAACACGAAGTGAAGGTTCCACAAAACATCTTCTATTGCATACATGTTTTCCTTAGTTGTCCAGTTAGTTATTTTGCTTTTTTATTTTTAAAATAGAAGAGTATTGTGATACATTTCAAAATAATAATTGTTATGGGAAGAACCGAGCCCATGTGAGATCCGAAAGCGAGATGCCAAACTGAACCAATTGAGTGCATGAGCGCATGAGACCATGCTCGTTCGACTCGACGTAAGCATCTATAGAAAAGAACGAGTGGTGTGGAAGCACCTTCTTTACAGGAGGGTGGGTCGGAAGCGCGGATCAGAACAGTTCCTACAATCCGACTAACATTGTAAGCTGCATACTTAAACGTCTCACGCATGTGAGGTCCGCCCATCAACATTCACTACAATAGCTCCGACTCGGCGAGGCCGATCTGATACCCCGCGCTGAGGTCCGAGGCGAAGAGAGTTTTGGAGGGCAGACGAGTCTCCCACTTCGGGACAGACCTATAAGATTGGCTCGGACTTGGAGACCGTCCTTATTCGACCGAATAATTGCAAAGGTAGATGACGGTTGGACGAGCCAAGTCGAGCCAGTACTTGAAGATGTATGTTTCGTCTGCCAAATGTGGAAACTGCCATAACCAAACGTGGTCAATAAATTTGCTCGCAGATACGCATTATACGCCTGATACGCTGCGTGATCATCAGATTGTGGACAGTATCTTCATGATCCGGGAATCCCCTTGCTCGTGCTGAGATTGTCGGATCCAAACCATTCTATAATTAAGTATAAATAGATCACAACGCCATGACTACAAGTACGCGATCGCTAGCACTCTTTTCTCTACTCTTCACTCAAGACCCAGATTCCCTTAGCCTGACTTAGGCATCGAAGGGTCCCCCGGCTTAGCCAGGGTTAACTTTGCCTATTATCTTTGTGTAGGTTTAAGACAAGGAGTGTCGAAGCGTGGGAGACGTAGGGGGAGTGCCAATCAGATTTGAACATCAACATTTTTTGGCGTCGTCTGTCGAAAACTTGATACTAAAAGTCAAGTTTCCATTTTTTCAACTCAATGGCGAGAAAGAAGAAGGCCGTAGCTGTGGAGCCGAATGAGCAAACTCGATCATCATCACCGCTTCATGCTGAGTCCGCGCCAGGACCATCTCAGCATTCTCGCACTCGGTCGAATAAATACCGAACCATGCAGAGCGAGATTCAGGCCCTACACGATGAGATAGACAGAATGAAGCAATAAAGGGATCCGCGGTTACCCTCAATTCAGGAGAACCCAATTCCTGAGCTGGTAGGACTGTTCGTAGAAACCCACTCTGCGCCGAGGAGAATGAGGCCCGAAGTACCCCAACATTCCCCGGTGCCGCTTTCGGGTCTGAATCCTCCTTCGGTACAAGTAAGGGTTTCGGCACGGAATACTGCCACTTGGGCTCCTACGAATAACTCGATTACCTCAGCCCTGGGCCCTTCCGATCTCCGCCACCAGTTGGAACAGAGAAGGGAAAGGAGGACCCCAGAGGTGGAAGATGCCCCAGAGATTGTTGCTGAGAATAGAGATCCCTGGGAAGAACGATTTTCGGAACTTAACAACAAATTCTTGACCCTGGAGAAGCAGCAACAACAACTGTCGACAGTCCCAACTACAGTTCAGGCCATGATGGAAGAGACTGAACCTCCCTTCACCTCCACCATCATAGAGGAGGTGATGCCGCAGAGGTTCGGGATACCTCCCGTCATCTATTATTCAGGGTCCGGAGACCCGTCCGAACATTTAGAAGCCTATCGATTTTGGATGCAGATCCAGATGGCCATGGACACAATGATGTGTAGGGGATTTTTCATCACCCTCACGGGATCCGTTCGGAATTAGTACCGTCAGATCAAACCCAACTCCATTAATTCCTTTATAGAATTAAGTCGGTTATTCCTTACCAAGTTTATCAGCGGTAAGAGAAGCCGAAAACCCAACAGTCACCTGCTCACCATCAAGCAAGGTCCAAAAGAATCACTGAAGGACTACATCGCCCACTTCAACAAGGAAGCATTGCAGGTCGATGACTATGATGATAAAATGGCACTTTCCGTAATACTTAGTGGTTTGAAGGAAGGAAGGTTTACTTTTTTCATTGGAAAGAATCCACCGAAAACATTCACGGACTTCGTAGCAAAAGCCTAAAAGTACACCAATGCGGAGGAGTTTACTTACTCTCGCAAAAGCATGCAAGTGACCGACTCGGCCAGCAAAGGGAAGAGACCTAGGAACGAAGAGTCCCGACCCTTCGATAAAGGGCCGGACGACCGCGCTTCCCGTGATCATTGACCGAGTTGGAGGCCGGAAGGAAAATTTCGCTCCTACACATCTCTTAATACAACCACCGAGAAAATTTTGCTGGACATTCGAGGAGACAAGCTACTAAACTGGTCAGTCTGCATGAAGGCTGACCCGGAGCACCGAGACAAGCGAAAGTTCTATCGCTTTCACCGATACTATGGTCACAATACAAATGATTGCATGGACCTCAAGGACAAAATTGAGTCCCACATCCGTAAGGGACACTTGCGTAGATACACTAAAAAAGAGAGGTCCGCTCGGAGAGAAGAACGACCACAGGAGTAGCCAAATAACCCCCCAGAAGAGCCTGTTGAAATTCGTACCAGTTTTGAAGGCTCGGCCGGGGGGGGGGGGGGGATTCAAACAGGGCTCGGAAAGCCCATTCTTGGAGGTTCGAATCAGAACACTACATCCACCTGACAGCGTGTCCCAGCAAGGAGCTCCAAATTAGTCTGTGCTGCCTAACTTTTACCGAAGATGACACACGCGGGATTCAGCATCCACACAATGATGCGCTAGTGGTCATGATGACCATAGCAAACCATAAGGTATACCACATTCTGGTCGACACCGAAGTTAGCCCGATGTGATCTACTCTGAAGCCTTCAAAAAAATAGAGGTTCCACGGTCACAACTCCGAACCGTGAAGACTCCCTTACATGGCTTTACCGAAGAAAGCGTAATCTCCACGGTCACCACCTGATGATGAAGTTTCCAGCCGAAGGTGGGATCAGTTACCTTTGAGGTGACCAATGCGAGGATCGAAGATGTTATGTAATAGCGGTTAGAAAAGGGGCCGCAAAGCAGGCACTCACCGTCTTAGATCCTCGAGGATCAACCGAAAGCTCATCAGTGGAAGATCTGGAAAAGGTGCCCCTCGATGAATCCAACCCAAGCAAAACTATTCAGCTCGGATTGTTGTTGAATTCCGAGTAAAGGACCACAATGTTAGCCTTCTTGAGGCAACACCGAGACATCTTCGCATGGTCGCATGCAGATATGCCAGGGATCCCCCTGATGTGTTGGTTCATAGACTAAATGTGGACCCGGATCACAAGCCAGTGAAACAGAAAAGAAGACCATTTGACGCCGAGCGATATGAAGTAATTACTGAGGAGGTCTCCGTCCTGCTCGATGCGGATTTCATAGAAGAAGTGTACTACCCAGACTGGATAGCGAACGTCGTACTCGTCAAGAAATTCAACGGGAAATGGCGGGTCTGTGTAGATTACTCAGATCTTAATAAGGCATGTCCCAAGGACAGCTTCCCACTACCTCGAATCGATCAATTGGTGGACAGCACGGCTGAACACGAGTTGCTCTCATTTTTAGATGCCTATTTCGGATATAACCAGATCGCCATGCATCCTCCAGACAGGCAAAAGACTACCTTTGTCACGGACAAGAGGCTCTACTGTTACCGGGTCATGCTATTTGGCCTGAAAAATGCCGAGGCAACATATCAGAGGTTGGTGAACCAGATGTTTGCCAAACAGATCAGACATACTATGGAAGTATATGTCGATGACATGCTGGTGAAAAGTACCAAAGCATATGATCATCTTGCAGATCTCAGAGAGACATTCAACGTGCTCCAAGAATATTGAATGAAGCTGAATCCTGCCAAGTGTGTATTCAAAGTTGAATCAGAAAAGTTCTTTGGTTTCCAAGTTAGTCAGCGAGGTATCGAGGCCAACCCGGACAAGATTAAGGCACTCATCAACATGAACTCGCCTCGGACTGTCAAGAAAATATAGTGCCTCACGGGAAGAATTGCTGTGCTCAAACGCTTCATATCCAGAGCAACAGGTAAATGCCTCTCCTTTTTTTTACAACTGAAGGGTCATAAGAAGGTAGAATAGATGCCGGAATGCGAGCAAGCTTTCCAGTAGTAGAAGCAATATCTGGGTTCACCTCCTCTCTTATCTAAGCCTGAGGAAGGAGAACCCCTACTCCTCTACCTCACGGTCTTGGCCTCAGCTGTCAGCTCGGCCTTAATCAGAGAAGTTAGGGACAAGCAATACCCCGTGTACTATGTAAGCAAAGCTATGGTACCCGCAGAGATAAGATATCCTTCTTTAGAAAAATTAGCACTTTGCCTTATTTTTTCAGCTCGAAGATTACGACTGTACTTTCAGGCCATTCCATTATCGTATTGACAGACTCTCCTCTAAGTCAAGTTCTCCAAAGATCCGGCGAAATCCCCTCAGATAAACTGGAGGTAAGGCGACTTAGAGTAAGAGCGGCTCGATATGTCATATTGGACGGAGTGCTATATAAGAAGGGACATTCCTAGCCCTACCTCAGATGCCTCCGGCCGGACAAAGTCGACTACGTGATTCGTGAAATTCATGAAGAGATCTGTGGAAACCATTCCGATAGCCGAGCCCTGGCCCTGAAGATACTTCGTTAAGGATACTTTTGGCCAACCCTCAAACAAGATTCAAGGGATTACATTAGAAAGTGCGACAAATATCAACGCTACACACCAGTAACGAGGCAACCAACAGAAGAGATAACTCCCATGAGTGGGCCGTGGCCGTTCGCCCAATGGGGGATCGACATCATCGGTCCTTTACCCACAGGGAAGGGACAAGTCAAGTTCGCCATAGTTGCAGTCAACTACTTCACCAAGTGGGTTGAGGCTGAGCCCGTCGCAAAGATCACCTAGTAGAAAGTGATTGATTTCGTATGAAAAAATATTATCTGCCGGTTCAGAATCCCACAAACCATCGTATCTGACAACGACTGACAATTCGATAATGATAAGTTCCGTGGTATGTGTCAGGGGCTTGGCATCACGAATGCTTATTCATCACCTCGACACCGACAGTCAAATGGACAGGTGGAAGCAGTCAACAAGATCATCAAGCACCATCTTAAAATAAAACTGAAAAAGGTGATGGGTAACTGGGCCGAGGAGCTCCCATTTATCCTTTAAGCTTACAGGACTACAGCCCAGTCCTCAACGGGAGAAACTCCGTTTTCATTATCATATGGCTCGAAAGCAATGGTGCCAGTAGAAATTGGCCTCCCTACGGCGCGAGTAGGGAATTTTCAAGATAATCAGAACTCTGAACAGATCGCCGCTAATCTAGATTTACTTGAGGAAGTCTGAGATATTTTCAAGCTCCGAGTAGTGGCTCGACATCAACAAGTAGCGCGTTACTACAACTCAAAGGTCAAGGTTAAGTGTTTTCACCCTGGGGACTTACTCCTTCGTCGGGTTTTTCAAAACACAGCCAAACAGGGAGAAGGAGCGCTCGGGCCCAATTGGGAAGGACCATATTGCGTGGTCCAATCTACTATACCAGGATCCTACCATTTAGAAGACCTTGAGGGCCGGTAGCTCCCTCATCCGTGGAATGCCGAGCACCTAAAGATCTATTATCAATAATAGATTGGCCTTTAAGGCCTTCAATAAAATGTACGCTTCCGAGCGACCAGTTTTTAAGGCTTGTGAGAAAAATCTTGATCCTACTTCTACATGAATGTCTACTAAATTGCCTCATTGATACAAGCGCAAATGCGATGGTCCGATCCCTTAAAGAAGGGGTCGGAACCTAATCCCAGGAAGGTTCGACAAGGCATTCCCTCGAATCAGGGAGAAAGCCTAATGATGACCCGATTCTCCAATAGAGAAATCGGCTCATCATACGACTGATGGGTGGAATGGAAGGTCCTCGACAATCGTGAGATAGGTCGAATCCCCTAAGGGATTGGACTCGACTATAACTTAAGCCAAGGAGGGAATGCATAACCGTTGCCACGCATTCGCCCAAAAATAGCTCGCATGTGCGAGATCTCGAGACGTG
This sequence comes from Magnolia kwangsiensis, assembly GCA_037074715.1. Taxonomy (NCBI): domain Eukaryota; kingdom Viridiplantae; phylum Streptophyta; class Magnoliopsida; order Magnoliales; family Magnoliaceae; genus Magnolia; species Magnolia kwangsiensis. Next base: position 133,006,274 of record CM073574.1, read on the forward strand.
ACGTTTCGAAACTGAAAACTATTAATACTCGTTATGAGTAGAGATTCTTTACATGATTACTCTCCAAGCCCACAAGTAAACTCGAAGAGTAGGGAACTTTTGTTATGAGAAGATCCGAGCCCATGTGAGATCCGTGAGCGAGATGCTAAACTAAATTGATTGAGTGTATGAGTGCCCGAGACCATGCCTGTCCGACTCGGCGTAAGCATCTTTGAAATGGCCAAGCTATAAGTCTTAGAGGGGGGGGGGGGGGGGGGTGAATAGGACTATGGCAAATTAAAATTAAATACAGCAGAATAGAATAAAGAAATAGCCTAATAATAATAAATCAATTCATGATGCTGAAATTAAATCAATCTCAATAAACAAGCATTGAGAGGTTGATACAAATTCAGTTCTAAGGACAACCTTACACCATAATAAACAAGGGCTTAAGGTAGGACAACCTTATTTCTAGAACGTCTTTTGAATCAAGAACTCAATCTGAAAATAAATATCAAGGAATTGAAATAAATTATAATCTTAAGAATTGATTATTCTAGGGACAACCATGCACCATAAAAATGGCAGGGCAACCTTACTAGAATAATTTCAGAAATTGAAGCTCAGATTGATAAAGGAATAGCAAGAGATAAATTGTTGAAATAAAACTCTAAATTATTACAACATTCCCACACTTGCTTGAAATGTGAATCGTTACAGCATTCACATCCACATGTACAATCCACAAAACTGAATGATGAAAGATAAGGAATTAAGCGAGCATTCAATCCACAAGACAAAGAGTTATAGTGGTTCTCCTGTGTGTACACCAACTGGTTTACAATAGCCACATAGAATGCTACTCCACTCCTAATATCCTCACACTGGGATATTAGCGTTCACTACCAAAATAGGTTTCACAGATTCACCTAAAACCTTCACAATTGTGTCTTTTTAACTTGGGCTTACACAATCCAAAAACCCACACTATTCTGAGTTTTCTGGCTCTCCTTAGATAACTAACAAATGGAATTTTTCTGGCGAATCCCAAACAAAAACCAAAAGAATGAAAATTTTACAGAATTGTAAAATACCTGAATTTCTCCTCTTGTAGCAGCCCGAAAGAATCAATTGGAGTAAATGTTCGAATATGAAAGTTCAATTGTCCAATACTCACTTTATAATGGTTCTAAATTCTAATTGATTTTAAATTAAATTAAATTAGGCTAGCACTATTTGATTTTAATTCCCAGAGGAAGGAAAATAATATTTTCTCTTTTCAAATCAGATTGGAATATAGAATTAAATCAAATAGTAAAAAGCTAACAAAAGGAAATAGAATTATGCACAATATAGCTTAAGAGCAGACACAAACTTATCTCAGAGTGGAGCTTTGAATTCACTTAATTTTTGATGAAAAAATATGAAATTCGTGTGCTATTTATAGCTGCAGAAATTCATCTTCGACTGGTCTTAGGGTCACCACGACTGGTTGAAGAAGAAATAGATTTTTAAATTTACAGGCGCGATCGGATAAATCCGTTACGCGACCGGTCGTAGGTAGTCCATGACTGATCGAAGGCAGTCCATGACCGGTCGAGACACCTCCACGACTGGTCGTACGACACTTGATTTAGTCGCTGGAGTTTGAGTCGAAGTTGTACTACTAGTCGAAGGTCTAGCCGAGACCATCCCACGACTGGTCGAAAAGACTCCAGGACTGGTCGTGGCCGAACAGAAAAATCTGATAATTTATAACAAAACTACGACTGGTCTTGAAAAATCTCGGACTGGTCGAACCAGTGCTTGGACTAGTCGAATAGGGTCCAAGACTAGTCTTAGAACAGACCAAAATCATTTGAAAAAGATATAAGAATTATGTATCCAAAGTGACCTACTCTAAAGGTCAACTTAAGGTCTATCAAACCTCAATAAGTATGGACATTGAACCTTTATTTGCTTAGACGTTGAACTTCATGAAGCTTGAGTTCTTCTTGATGTAGCTTGAACACTTCACAAGCTTTGAAGTCAATGTCAATTTGATTTGCGCTCAGTTCCCTAACTATGCTTGAGTCTTGATCTTGAATATATGTGAACTTTTAGTCTTGAACTTGAATACGAGATAGAGTCTTCAACTTGAACTCTTCTTTAATATCGTCAATACTGTAGCTTGAACTAGCTTGAGGAGTTCATCTTCTTGTCTCGAAGTGTTGATGTGGTGCCTCGAACATATTTAACAAGATACAAACACAAGACATATATAGAGGTTTTGACACACAAAATTTGACAACCAAAGAGGATTCAACCATAGCACTTACAATCACCCCCTTTGTCAAATTTGTGACAAAATACACAATACAATAAGAGAAACAGAGACACAGAGCACAAGTATCAATAAAGAATCATGCACCAGTTGGCATGAGATAACCAAGCATAATACACCTTGTAAAGTTTATCAACTCAACCCCCCCTGCGTAGTACACTGCACATAATATGTGTACCAACACCAATCATAATCAATCCCACAATTCTCCCCCTTTTAGTTAAAAATATGACAACGAAAGAATAAAAAATAGGATAATTAATAAAGGAGTCAGAATATCATAAAACGTTATCAAGTCAAGTCAGAAACTCAGTTACACAAACAGAGATAAAGTAAAGTCTTATAGTTATTACAAACCAAAGAGTAAAATCCTCAATCTAATCCAGAAGAAGGAGCAGGTATGATAGGATCAATTTGATGAAGGCCTTTTTGTAAGTGCCTAAAATACTTACGCATATTTTTGAACTGCAGATTATGGCCAACATTCATCTGTTCTACTTTCTCCTCTAATGCACTTAGACGTGCATCAAAATCAGATGGTTCATAGTCAGGATCTTTTCCTAAGTTAGAATCAATTTCATTAAAAATATCGTCCATATTGATATCATCTGGAGGAAGAGCGTCACCCTCTTCATCATTCCCGACTTCAGCAGCATCTCCACCCGCACCAATATCAACTTATCCTCGAGCTAACTCCAACTTCATTTTATTTATGTTGGAGTTGTTGAATATAAGGTGTTGGATAAGAGCCTCTCTAATGGGCATAGTTACTAACATGTTAGTGACTAACACATTCATCAAATATCCAAATGGGATATCACTGTGACCAGTATGAATATGAAATTGAATGATATAGTAACAAATTAATGAGGGCAAACAGATATTAGCACCCGTAATGATTGAGTACAAAATACGAACCATAAGCAGAGTCAACTTAGTCTTGTTTCCAGAACGGGGATATAGATTAGATGTGAAGATACGATGTAAGATTCTGTATTTGGGTAACAAATATCTGGTTGCGAGGGCATTCCCAGTACTATTCCATGGTGCATCCATGTTACACAAAGCTCTAGTATAAACGCATTTTTCAGATTCTGACACTTTTTCAGCAAGTGTGCTAGGATGAATACCATCATCATTTATTGAAATATTCATAAGGCCTGAGATTAAATGTCGATCAATAGGAAAAGGCCCTTCTCTAGTAGCAATAGTAAAAGTCAGTTGCTTAGTAGAAAATTCAGTAATGCATGCTACCATGGCTTGCGCTATGGACTGGTATGCCGACCCGCTCCAGTGTAAAGTATTTTCCCAACCTACAGATTGAAGGAGAGAAAAAAGATTGAAAGGAGTGATATGATTTAAATCAACAGTATTTTCTACAATCACATTGCGCATACGCAAATCCCGAACATACGGTGGGTCATCTTCGGGAGCCCTAAGATGGCATCTAGTAATAACATTTGATCTAGAAGAAGAAGCACCTCTAGAACTTTTCTTTTTAGCTCTTGGGTCCATCTTCTTGAAGAATTTTAAGAAAATAGAGATGAGTTTCTTTAGAATCAACAAATGAGGAAGAAAACACAAAAAACTTGAAGAAAGAGTAGAAATAGACAACAAAAATCAAGAAATTGAAGAGAAAAGACTATGATTCTTCAAGAAAAACATGCAAAATGCGCTAACTTGAAGGAATCGAACACAAGAGTTCGACTAGTCATAGCTCGGCTCATTGGAGAGGAGGGTTAGAATGAAGAGGAAGAAGGTCTTTCCCCAAAGAAACATGGATGCACGACTGGTCGAGTACGTCCTCGACTGGTCTTGTACCATAAAAAATATACAATTTTCATCAATATTTAAAATATAAATCATTAATATATTAATATATATACACTATGATACAGAAATGCATGATCCATCACTTTAAATTGCACATACCAAGATCAACTTTCAATTTATTAAACATGCTTTTGTCGAGCGGTTTAGTGAATATGTTAGCAAACTGAGTCTCAGTAGGTATGTATTCTAAAGATATTACTTTTTCTTCCACTAATTCACGAATATAATGAAACCTAATGTCAATGTGCTTAGTACGTGAATGCTAGATTAGGTTTTTCAAAACATTTATCGCACTAGAATTATCACTGTATAAAACCATTGAATCCTATGCGATACCATAATCACTCAACATTCGTTTTATCCAAACCAGCTGTGTACATGCATTTTCAGCTGCAATGTATTCAGCCTCAGCAGTTGAGTGTGATATGAAACTTTGCTTTTTGTTAAACCAAGAAACCAAGCATTTTCCATTGTAAAAATAACCACCACCAGTTGATTTTCTGTCATCGATATTACCAGCCCAATCAACATCTGAATACCCAGTCAATTGAACACTAGTATCAAAAGGATACCAAAGACCCAAATTAACTGAACTTGAGACATATCTGATAATCTACTTAACAGCAGTTAAGTGAGATTCTTTAGGTTTAGACTGATATCTAGCGCAAATTCCAACACTTAAAGCAATATCAGGTCTACTTGCAGTTAAGTAAAGCAAACTACCAATCATGCTACGATACAATCTAGGATCTACATCTTTACCTGTAGAGTCTTTTGAAAGTCTTAGAGTTATACTCATAGGTGTATTAAAATTCTTACCATTCTCAAATCTGAACCTCTTAATCAAGTTCAAAGCATGCTTGGTTTGGGAAATAAAAATTCCATCAGGTTGTTGTTTTACTTGCAACCCTAGGAAATAGTTTAATTCCCCAACCATGCTCATTTTGAATTTAGATTTCATTAACTCTGTAAACTCAATAGTCATGTTAGTACACGTTGATCCATAAATAATATCATCTATATAAATCTAAACCATTAGAATATCATCGTTATGCTTCCTAACAAAGAACGTCTTATCAACACTACCCATTTGAAAATTGTGACTCAGTAAAAACTTTATCAATTTTTTATACCATGCCCTGGGAGCTTGTTTTAGACCATAGAGAGCTTTTTTAAGACGATATACATGATTAGTAAACTTAGGGTCTTCAAACCCTGTAGGTTGTTCCACATATACCTCTTCATGTAAATCGCCATTCAAAAAGACACTCTTCACATCCATTTGAAAAATTTTAAACTTCCTAACACATGCAATGGATATAAAAAGTCTGATAGATTCAAGACGGGATACAGGAGAAAAGGTTTCATCGTAATCGATGCCTTCAATTTGTGTGTACCCCTGTACAACTAGTCTTGCTTTATTTCGAATAATATTTCCAAGTTCATCAGACTTATTTTTAAAAATTCATTTTGTCCCAATTATGTGTTTATCAGTAGGTCTAGGAACAAGATACCAGACATCATTACGAATAAATTGATTAAGTTCTTCCTGCATCACAACTATCCAGTTTTCATCAGAAAGTGCTTCTTTTACATTTACCGGTTCAATTTGGGATGTAAAACATACATAATTACATATGTCTTCTATTTGTCTACGAGTGCGCACACCAATGAGAGGGTTTTCAAGAATTTGAAAATTTGGATGATCTTTAACAGTCCTTAATTCAGAATTAATTTCACTTGATGAAGTATCTAGTTTTTCAATTGTAAGAACTTCATCATTGTCTGAACTAGGGACAGGTGCATTCAGTTGATCATCAATGACCACATTAATTGACTCTTGAATCACACCAGTCCTGTTGTTCAAAACACGATAAGCACGACTGTTTAAAGAATATCCTAAAAAGGTCCCTTCATCACTTTTAGTGTCGAACTTTCTCAAGTTTTCACGGTCACGTAAAATGTAGCACTTGCTGTCAAAAATACGAAAGTATTTGACAGTAGGCTTCTTGTCAAACCACATTTCATAAGCCATTTTATTATTTGATTTACAAGTATAAACACGGTTAATAATGTAGCAGGCAGTATTCACTGCTTCAGCCCATAGATTTCTAGGGAGCTTCATGCTATTCAACATAACATTTTCCATTTCTTGGAACACTCTGTTTTTCCTTTCCACAATACCATTTTGTTGTGGTGTTTTGGGCGTAGAGAATTCGTGCGATATTCTCTGATCGTTACAAAATTTCTCAAAACCACTATTTTCAAATTTGGATTCATGATCACTACGGATCTTATTGACTTGAGAACATTTTTCAGTTTGGATCCGTTTGATGATCTTTTTCACTTCATCAAGGGTTTCTGATTTGTTTCTTAAAAATGAAACCCAAGTGTATCTTGTATAATCATCTACAATAACCAAGATGTATTTTTTGTCACCTCGACTTTTCGTTCTTATTGGTCTTATAAGATCCATGTGGAGAAGCTCGAGTGGTCTTGATGTGGCATTGGAGTTCACCTTTTTGTGAGTGCTCCTAGTTTGTTTACCGTACTGGCATTCACCACATATTTTGTCTACTTTTTGTAACTTAGGTAGACCTTTAATTAGTTCTCCTTTGCTTAATCTGTATAAATTTCGGTAGTGCACATGTCCAAGGCGTTTATGCCATAATTTTGTCTAATGGGTATGGACCATGTAATACTTTTGGTTAGATGAGCTACCATCACTTACTATATAGCAGTTTTTTGAAGTTCTGTGACCAGTTAATATTACAGAACCCTTTCTGTTTATGATCTCACAACCTTGATTGGAAAATTTCACACTATGGTTATTATCGCATTTTTGAGATATGCTTAACAGGTTGTGTTTTAGTCCCTCAACATATAAAACATCTTTAAATAAAGGAAGGTTGTAAAGTTGAACCGTACCTTTGCCAATAATCTTGCAATTGCTTCCATCACCAAATGTGACTGACCCATCAGTCATATCTTTAAGATCGGTGAATAAAGTTTTATCTCCTGTCATATGCCTGGAGCATCCACTATCTAGCTACCATTTTGAATGGCTTGTTGCTTTAAAAGTAGTGTGGGCAACCAAGCTAGCAACTTTAGGAACACATTTCAGTACTGTTTTGGGTTTAGGAGTATAGTTGCTATTCTTTTAATTGTAGTTGTAAGAATGACCTATAGAGTTAGATTTTAAGAGCTCCCTAAGTAAATCAACTATCTTTTTAGCTAGAGGATTTCTGATCTGTTTTTTGAAATTGACATAGCTACTTTTAGATTTTTTAAATTTTTTTGAATTTTTAGGAAAACCTCGATAAGTACTTTTCTCTTTTGAGTTTGAGGCTTCTCCTTTCACAAATTTGAGAGGAGTATCCTTCTGTTTAGGAGGTATATTCTTATCATAGCCCAACCCGGATTGATCGCCACATTTTCTTGATCCGGATAATAATTTTTCTAATTTTGGATCACCTTGGGCATATCTCTATGTGTCCTTCAAACTCAGAAGAGAAGATACTTCATTCTTAAGTTTCTCATTTTCAGATTTCAAATCTTCAATCAGGGAGGTTTTGAATTCCTAATCACATTTTAATTTTTCAAAATAATCTGAAATTTATGATTTTTCTAAAATAAGAGTCTCGAAACATTCTTTGAGTTTAGAATACTTTTCTTTTTGAAGTTTAAGTTTGACAGCAATTTTACAACTTTCCTTATATAAGGCATTATAAGCATCTTGAAGATCTTCTTTATTTTCATGATCACTATGTAAATTTTATTTACTAGTTGAATCGTCGTGATCTAAAAATGTAAACTTTGCTAGAGTCATAAGGGCTTTTACATCATTGCCCGACTCGGTTTCAGAATCTTCTGATTCAGAAGAGGCTTCAGAATCAGATGATTTATCCTATGTAGCTAACATACCCTTCTTTTTGGGTTTGTCCTTTTTAGGACGTTTGTTTGCAAAATGCCTATATTCTTGGCAGTTGTAACATTGACTATCTTTCAAAGACTTCCAAGTTCTAGACTTTGGTTTAGATCGTTTCTTCTCGTTTGTCTTTTGAAAATCGACCATTTTCTTACTTTTGAAAATCTTATAAAACTTTTTTGCTAAAAGCGCCATATCATCTTCTGAATTTTCTAAATCTGAATTTTCTTGAGAAATACCTTTAGAAGATGTTAAAGCAATAGATTTACCTTTAGGAGCTTTAAAATTTATTTCATAGGTTTGTAAAGAACCAACTAGTTCTTTTACCCTCATGTTATCTGTATCACGAAGTTCCTGAATCGCGGTTACTTTTGAGTTGAACCGTTCAGGAAGAGAGCGTAGTATCTTTACACACACTTTACTTTCCGGGATTTTATCGCCAAGACCCCACATTGAGTTTACAATGTCATTCAATCTAGTATAAAAGTCCATAAACATTTCATTTTCCTTCATATGAATTTCTTCAAATTTAGTTGTGAGGAGTTGGACTTTAGATTTCTTGACAATTGATGTACCCTCGTGTGTCATTTCTAATATATCCCAGGCTTGCTTTGCAGTATCACAAGATATGATTCTTTTGAACTCATCTGGTGATAGTGCGCAAGTGATAGCATTTAGTGCTTTAGCATTGACACTACTCTCACTTTTCTGAAGTGTAGTCCATGAGAAATAAGGAGACACTCTCATTGTTTTTGAACCGTCGGTTCCAGTTACTTCAGTGGTTGGGAGTTTCCATTCGGTCATGTAGCTTGCCACACACTGTCATCCATTGATTTGAGGAAGATCCTCATTCTAGCTTTCCAATAGGCATAGTTGGAGCCATCAAATGGTGGAGGCCTAGTGACAGAAAGGCTATCAAAATTTGACATCTTATAGCTTAAATCGTTAGCTCAGGAAATAAATCCAAATTAAAGCAATAAGAACGAGCTATTAGGCTCTGATACCACTTGAAATGGCTAAGCTATAAGTCCTAGAGGGGGGGGGGGGGGGGGGAGGGTGAGTAGGACTATGCCAAATTAAAATTAAATACAACGAAATAGAATAAAGAAATAGCCTAATAATAATAAATCAATTCACAATGCTGAAATTAAATTAATCTCAATAAACAAGCATTAAGAGGTTGATACAAATTCAGTTCTAAGGACAACCTTACACCATAATAAACAAGGGCTTATGGCAGGACAACCTTATTTCTAAAACGTCTTTTGAATCAAGAACTCAATCTGAAAATAAATAGCAAGGAATTGAAATAAATTACAATCTTAAGAATTGATTATTCTAGGGATAACCATGCACCATAAAAATGGCAGAGCAACCTTACTAGAATAATTTCAGAAATTGAAGCTCAGATTGATAAAGGAATAGCAGGAGATAAATTGCTGAAATAAAACTCTAAATTATTACAACATTCCCACACTTGCTTGAAATGTAAATCGTTATAGCATTCACATCCACATGTACAATCCACAAAACTGAATGATGAAAGATAAGGAATTAAACAAGCATTCAATCTACCAGATAAAGAGTTATAGTGGTTCACCTGTGTGTACACCAATTGTTTTACAACAGCTACACAGAATGCTACTCCACTCCTAATATCCTCACACAGGGATATTAACGTTCACTATCAAAATAGGTTTCACAGGTTCACCTAAAACCTTCACAATTCTGTCTTTTTAGCTTGGACTTACACAATCCAAAAACCCACACTATTATGAGTTTTCTGGCTCTCCTTAGATAACCAACAAATGGAATTTTTCTGGCGAATCCCAAACAAAAATCAAAAGAATGAAAATTTTACAGAATTGTAAAATACCTGAATTTCTCCTCTTGTAGCAGCCTGGAAGAACCAATTGGAGTAGATGTTTGAATATGAAAGTTCAATTGTCCAATACTCACTTTATAATGGTTCTAAATTCCAATTGATTTTAAATTAAATCAAATTGGGCTAGCACTATTTGATTTTAATTCCCAGAGGAAGGAAAACAATATTTCCTCTTTTCAAATCAGATTGGAATATCGAATCAAATTAAATAGTAAAAAGCTAACAAAAGGAAATAGAATTATGCACAATATAGCTTAAGAGCAGACACAAACTTATTTCAGAGTGGAGCTTTGAATTCACTTAATTTTTGATGAAAAACTCAGAAATTCGTGTGCTATTTATAGTTGCAGAAATTCATCTTCGACTGATCCTATGGTCACCACGACTGGTCGAAGAAGAAACAGATTTTTAAATTTTCGGGCGAGATCGGATAAAGCCGTTACACGACCGGTCGTAGGCAGTCCACGACTGCTCGAAGGCAGTCCATGACCGGTTGAGACACCTCCACGACTGGTCGTGCGACACTTGATTTAGTCGCTGGAGTTTGAGTCGAAGTTGTACGACTGGTTGAAGGTCTAGCCGAGACCATCCCACGACCGGTCGAGAAGACTCCAGGACTGGTCATAGCCGAACAGAAAAATCTGATAATTTACAACAAAACTACGACTGGTCTTGAAAAATCTCGGACTGATCGAACCAGTGCTTGGACTAGTCGAATAGGGTCCAAGACTAGTCTTAGAACAGACCAAATCATTTGAAAAAGATATATGAATTATGTATCCAAAGTGACCTACTCTAAAGGTCAACCTAAGGTCTATCAAACCTCAATAAGTATGGACATTGAACCTTCATTTGCTTAGACATTGAACTTTACGAAGCTTGAATTCTTCTTGATGTAGCTTGAACACTTCACAAGCTTTGAAGTCAATGTCAATTTGAGTTGCGCTCAGTTCCCTAACTATGCTTGAGTCTTGATCTTGAATATATGTGAACTTTGAGTCTTGAACTTGAATATGAGCTAGAGTCTTCAACTTGGACTCTTCTTTAATATCGTTAATACTGTAGCTTGAGGGGTTCATCTTCTTGTCTCGAAGTGTTGATGTGGTGCCTCGAACATACTTAACAAGATAAAAACATGTAACGCCCGTGAAAAATCCATCCTTGGGCTCGAGTACCAACTCGACCCGAATTTGCGTAGAATTCATTCCTTTGGAAAATTTGACTAGGTTAGCTAGTGCAACGTTAGAATAGCTGGGAAATGGTCCCCGATCACTTTAAATACGTTCTACAAGGCCCGAAGCGAGTGGAACTAAGGGTGCTATAATGCTCTAAAGCCTCGGATCAAACTCTAAGCCGGTTTGTTCTCTGGACCACTTTGAATCTTTGTATTGGATCTAGACCGCACGTTGAAAGTCCGATACCTCCTATCTTAGACCGTTAGGACCGTCTAGCTGGGCTTGACACTCATTCCAAAAATCAAGTCAAACCGATGATCACAGGCTATTTCATTGAGCCCGGACCGAAGAGAGTGTGAATAGGGACATAGTTGGAATTTCAAATTCAAATCTGGCACACAAATTTGACGCATCAGTATTAAGCATTCTGACCGTCAGAATACAGCCAAATTACACCCTTGGATCAGGAAAAATATCTATTATATATCACGGGACTTATAGGCCTGATCTTGGTGCGGTGACCGTTAAACTGAAACTGGGCCGCCACGTGCGATCTGGGAACCCAACCGGTCTGAAAACTGGATGTATGCTAGATCCAGTATGCATGAGCTTAAGTCCGACCGCATTTGGCCTGGGGACCTCCAGAAATGCCCTTTTGGACCGAAACGGCCCCGATTTGGTTAGGCACCAAGTAAACATTGTTCCCAAGCCTATTTTGGGAATGTTTTAGGCTATAAAAGGGGTTGAAACCCTCACTCCTCTCTCCCATCCGAATTTGAGAGAAGCCCTAGCTTGGGAGAGAGAAAAAGAGTGAGAGATTGTGAGAGAGTGGGAGAGTTCTTCCCGCCACTTGTGCTACGTGTTGCACGTGCTTAAGCGACACTCCTCTACCGCTTTCCCGGCGATTCCACCGCAATCCTAGGTAAGTAAAAACCCTAAATAGTTGGTGATTTGAGTTTTTCTTGTTTCCATGGCGATGTAGCTTATGGATCTTATGTATTAGGCTCCTTACTCGCCGTAGACGAAGCATATACACTCCGCTTCAATTCCCGAGTCTACAAGACACTAGGTGAGGATTTTAGACGCTTGGATTGACGGTTCCCAATGCTTTCAATGTCGTTTAATAGTAGATTCTTGACGGCATCGCCGTTTGACATGTACAAAATGCTCTCCGTTTCCCGTTTCGTAAGCTAACGAAGAATATGAGATTTAGGGCATTTTAGTCATTTGTAGGAAGTACTGTTTGCATTCATATTTTGCTGATGTGATTGACATGGTTTGTTGTCGCATTAGGAAGTTAGGAATGCGTGCATAATTATTTTGGCGAAGAGATTCGCCTAGTTGCACACTTTGGGTCGACATGCTATATGTAGACCTAAGTGTGTAGTGCATGTGTTTGTATAAATGCTTGTATTAGTATGTATTGAATTAAATGATGTTATTTGATACTTTGTGATTGATTTTTCAATTATTATGCCGACCTAAATGATTTTCTACATGTTGACAAAATGCATGATTTCATTACATGCATGGAATGTATGTGCTTGAGGATTTGCTTAAGTTAAATATGCATGGGAAGTATGCCTTGAAGATTTGCTTAAGTTGAAAGTTATAACATGTGTTAACATGCTCACATGATGTATTTCAATTCCAATACCTTGTATAGTAATTCCATAGATGTGTGGGACTTGACTTAGTCCAGGCAGTCGGTAACCGAGCGATTTCGTGGCTGACTGGTCATAGCCACGAACGACGCGTAGATGAATGTGATTCGTGTTGAGAGTTGGCGGCAGTGGTTAGGCCACGCGAAGTGTTTTACGCACTTCATGTCGTTCAATTCGATATGCGATCGCGCTAGTCGAGCCCGTCAAGTAACCCGACTGGCCGATGTTTGTTCACCATGTATGTATCATAACTGCTTGAACCTAGGGTACTGAACTTACCATTGTAAACCCTATTAACCGTGGTACCTTGATCCACGAAGACTCATGAGCCGGGCATGGTGGTATGGGACACCGTGGTCGAGCTGTCGGCCTACGCTGGGGCCACAAACCTCCCCGTAGTGACCAGTGAGCACCTTGACTCGTGAGCAGATTATGGTGGTATGGGACACTATATTCTAGCTGTCGGCCTACACTGATCAGGCGACGAGCCCTTTGTAGTGACCGCGAGCGTATTCTGAGTTCACGGGAGGCGACGACCCTTCCGTGCAGTAGAGTACAGTAGGCCTGTATTGATAAGGTGATGGGGGAGCGGTGCAACGAGTGCGAGCAACAGCCCTGGCAGCCCTTGCAGTGACCTACGAAATGTACATCGTATGAGATTACTAGGAGTGACGACCCTAGACAGGATCCGTGTTGGGATTGATACAAGGGAGGTACCTTAGTTTCCCAATCCTGCTGTTTGAATGGACTAATAACAACTTGGTAATCATATCACCATAGCATTGCATGTGCCTGGAAGATGTGGAGCACTCTAGGGAGTGTGGCATGCCGCGGTCGTAAGATGTTGCCGTATGAGGGTGATCGTCGGTGAGGGCATACATCACGTCATATCATCTTGCATTAATAACAGTATTAGGACTTGTCTGATTTACTGCTTTACTATTATCGCGTGACTGAATTGTGAACATGCTAATCTTTGCTCTATGATTCCACTGAGTTGATCACTCATTCCCACGTTACGGGATGGTGTTTGCAACACCCACCAGACCCTGTTGTAGTTGCAGGTGACGATGAGATCCAGGAGGTGGAGCTAGATGATGACGAGGACCAGGATGAGTTCTCGTATATGCAGCATCATGACGGCTTCCCGTAGGTGACCTGGATCGGGGGGACATCAGTGGGACTTTTCTTTTTGAACATTATTCTTTTGCTATGTACATGTATATGAGACTCAGAGATGTAGTCATACTTTGGAGACAGTTGAGATTACTTTGTTTTTCCATACAGTGATATATATCTTGTTTAGTCTTCCGCTTGCTTTTATCACTGGATCTGAAGTATGAATTGCAGTTTTGGTATACTTTTACTCATGTGAATGCTTTAAATCAGACAACATTGAATCATAACCATTTTTGTTGCATAAGTGACGGTCTGGAACTCGGGAGTTGAGTTTATACACGACCCCCGATTTTCAGGGTGTTACAAGTTGGTATCAGAGCATGAATGAGAGTATACTGGGCCTGGGTTATGGTCTTGCGACGTACGCTGTCGCTTCCTTTGACTTAGGTGGGTGCGAGAAGGGTCTAGAAACACATCTAGGATCACAGATTCGCCGATAGGCGAAGTCTATAAGGATCGATCGCAAGATCGAGTCTGTAACGCATCTCGGGTCGCGTAAAGCGACCCGAATCACTTCTAAGCTGTAGGAAGTCGGGTGGAGATGTCCTATGAGCGGTTTTAAACCGCAAAAGTGAATCCATGGGCCGTGGAATGACCACGACTCTAGTAATCAATCGCCAGGGCTTAAAAAACCCCGTTTTGCCAAAAATTCTTAAAATTCCTTCTCTAAACACTTTAACCTTCAGTTCTTTTGTATCCATTTCATGTTAGGCATCAAACCTAATGTGAAAATAACACAAATTAGTACATTCACCAAATTTTACAGTGAATAGTAAAATTTCATAAAAAATGGCCATAAAGCCATTCTAACTTCACTTTCTTTAGCAACTAAGGAGCTAGAAAGATGTACTGGATCCTTCTACCCCAAATCCATATGCTGCATCATATGGTTTGGTATTCGGGACTGCGATGTGGACCCGGAAAGCCCCAAAAACATGTTTGGGCTCATAGGGACCAAAATACTATGAACTAAGGGGTGGGACTAGACTTTTTGGGACCCTGGGACCATGGGGGACCAGACCCATGGGGTCCCGCTGGCCAACCTGGAGGTTGGCCGGCGATGCCATCGCCGGCCGGGCGATGCATCGCCGGCCGGCCACCTCGGACGGTGCTGCCCTTTGGGCGCACCCACTTAAATACACCCCCCATCACCCCTATGCACCTCCCACCTCACGAAAATCCCCAAATCCCACCTCTCCTTCACAAACAGCCCTCTACATAACCCTATCTTCGATTTTTAGCGCTTCATTCCAAATCCCGGCGACCCAAACCCATCCTAATCCCTTCCTTGGCCAAAACCAACCACCACCCATCGATTATTGGGTGTTGGCAGCCTCTTTCCTTGAAGATTTTCCCATTTGGAGCTCCAAAATCCCCCAAATAGTGCTGAAATCGTGAGCAGCTCCATTCCACCTTTTTGTTCTTATTTTTCCCTGAAAGTACAGCCTTGGGAAGCTTGAAGCATCCCTCTACGACGCCTAGATTTCCTTTTGTCAGATTGGGCAGCCATTTCTCCGCATTCTCGGCGTTTTCCATGGCTTTCGTGGAAGCTATTTTGGGACTTTTGTCACTCTCATCCATCCTGTCTTTGATGGGTAAGAGGAAAACTGCAACAGACGAGGCTGGGCCGAGCCGCCCTGCTCGATCGAGAAGACCGCGGGGTGGTGCCGCAAGTTCAAGCGCCGCCGCAGGTCCAGCTGCAGTCCTGGAGTGCCGTACGAAGCGGGATTTGGATCCCCATGCACACCTTGGACGAACCATCCTATCAGAGATGCCTCATGGTGAATACACTGATCGTAGAGTGTTATTTGAGGCGGACGTAGATGGGCGATTGTTCGGCGAGTATCTGTTGTTCGAACGCATTGAAGCCGCGCACTGGGGACCGATCTTTGAAGCTCGCGCTCGTGCTAATGTGAGCACTGTTCGTGCCTTCTATGCTAGCATCCAGAGTCCTACCTTGGAGCCCTTGCAGTTCAAAATCCCTTTTGGTAGAGATCGGATGGCTACGATCGACGTCCAGTTGGTTGCGCGACTTCTCAACGTGCCTCTAGGTGATGTACATCCAAGTGAGAAGAATTTGAGGACTAGACGTGAACGAGATCGCCGCACCAGGTTTCTGTGCGGTAAGTTGGTTCCATGGCAGCCTAATAATAGCCTCAAGGCGACGTACATGTCTGAGGATTTGCGTCTGCTGCATCACATCTGCACGTTCAATGTTTATCCTAGGTCGACGAACCGCATTGAATGTACACGTCTTATGGTCGATTTCTTATTTCTGGTGGCCCAGGGAGAGAACGTATGTATGGCCACTTTCATCTTACGGCAGATAGTTCTCATAGCCAGGTCGAGGAGAACATCCGAATCCCTTCCCTTTGGCCGACTCATTTGCAGAATTGCGCTTGAGTTTGCCTATAGACTTGGACCCGAGTTGCCGGTATCAATTCACACCATCGATGAGTCGACGATGGTTAAGATGAAGATTGGGTCGCAATATCGTGAAAATCAACTTGAAAGGGATAGTGGGGACGACTTTGATGAAGAGGAAGATCAAAGCGAAGGAGAACCTAGTGCAGAAGCTCAGGAAGAGACTCAGGAAGAAGCAGAAGAGGAGGCTCAGGATACTGATGAGAGTCCTCCTCCTTCTGCGCAGACTACTATTGACGATCGCATTGCTCGGATGGAGGAGAGTCAGACCGCTTTGCGAAGGGAAGTCCAAGAACTTCGAGCAGAGGTCGCTGATGCCAAGGCCGTTACGAAGAAGAAATTTGGCAAGGTGACTCGCACCTTGAAGGCAATCCTGTGTTGCTTACAGGATAAGGGTGCTCCTCCTCCGTCGCCAGACTCCGACTAGCGACGCGATCTTAGATGTTGTTATGAGTAGTTAACTATTTTCTGTTTCATGTGTGTAAAGCCTATTAGGGCTAGTGCTTTGCTTTTGTCGCTGTTGCTTGACTGTCTTAATTTCCATGTCATTCTAGTCATGATGCTTGTAAGGATATATCCCTTGTATTGTGACAATTTTGATTAATTGAAATGCATGGAATGCCTTTGACTCTTTAGTGAATGATTGTGGTGTATTTGTGCAATTGAGACTGACAAGGTTGCGCCCTATTTTGAATATAGGGAATGCCACCTAAGACTACGAGGAGCGCGGTTCGGCTTTCATTGTTAGAGCAGATGGATCAGGCTCCTTCTCAGTCTGGCACTCGTCCGGACCCTGCTGTGGGCCCGATTCCTGAGACTGTTCGATCGTCTCAGCCTGCTACTGGTCCTACAGATGGACCACCGCCATTTACACCATCAGTTAGAGAGCCACAGCGCGCATCTACTTCCGCACCTCATCCGCCACAGCCTGCTCCACCACCTGATAGATTCGAGCAGATGATGGCTATGATGCTACAGCAGCAGCAGCTATTGACTACTATAGTCGGGACCTTAGCCCAGGGTGGGGGTGCGACTGCATCTACTCCGCCTGCACCACCTGCGCATCCAGCTGAGGATGCCTATGCTTACGCCCAGGATGAGGGCATAGCACTTCCTGCGCAGCCTGCTTTCCCTGCGGGGAACCCTGCCGACACACGGGGCCTTCTGGAGCGATTTCAGCGCTTGCGGCCTCCTACTTTCACGGGTTCTCACAGACCCGAGGAGGCTGAGTTTTGGCTCGACCGAGTGTCGAAGATTCTGCGCATGTTGCACTGTACTGAGGCAGAGCAGGTAGAGCTGGCTACCTTCCAGTTTGAGAGAGAGGCCAGTATGTGGTGGGATAGTGTATTGCGGACTGTTACCGCAGACTTCGTATGGACATGGGCAGCATTCGAGTTTCGCTTCCATGAGAAGTATTATCCTCAGACCTACAGACACGAGAGGGAGAATGAGTTTCTCCGTCTCAGGCAGGCAGCGATGACGGTTACCGAGTATGAGCATCGGTTCACAGAGTTGGGCAGGTACGTCCCGACGATTTTAGCTGATGAGCAGATGCGCATACGGCGCTTTTTGGAGGGCTTACGACCGGATATTCGGTCGAAGATGTGCTGTATCAGTTTCTCCTCCTATGCGGAGTTGGTTCACATGTTCATGCGGGCAGAGCAGGACGTGGATCGACTTGCGCGATCACGAGGCCCGACTACTTCTAGGCCGCGACCGGAGTTGCCAGATAGGCCCTTCGCGGGCAAGAGGCCTCGCATTGATCCTCCTACCAGGACCACGGCGCCAGTAGGACCGTTTCGACGCCCTGATCTATCATGCACATACTGTGGGAGGACGGGCCACCTAGCGCCGAGTTGCTTTACGAGGATGCGGGACAGTGGGTTCTCGCCGCCGCAGAAGATTGATCGTGTACGTCCACAGGCGATATCAGCACCGCCTATACGGTCAGCTCCTGCGCAGTCCTCTTTCAGACCCACAGTATCGCAGATTCGACAGCCCCCACGGCCCTTGACACAGCGGCCGAACCGGCCACAGCAGGCTCGAGTTCATGCACTGACCGCTGAGGCAGCTACGACGCCGACTTTCCAGCATTCAGCCTTCGAGGTCACGGGCCATATCGGAGGTACTCCCGTTCTTGTCATGGTGGACACTGGTTCCACGATTTCTTTGATATCGCGTGCCGTAGTCAGACGTCTTGGGTTGCAGACTATTACTATGGATAGCGTGCGAGTCCTTGCAGCTCATGGAGATTATTCGGATGTCACCCAGATGTGTGAGGGTTGTTTACTTGATCTGGGAGGCAGGACGATGACTCTTGATTTGGTCGTCGATCCCTCGCTCGTATATCTCGACGTCATTCTTGGCATGGACTGGTTGACTGCAGCGAGAGCCGAGATTGACTGCGAGGCTCGTGTGGTGACGGTGTACGAGCCTGAGGGCACGCCTTTCACATTTTCAGTGCGGGTAAATCTTCCTTTCCGCATTCTTAGCTACGCCACCCTGTTGCGCGACGCTGGTGCCCAGGTACTTGAGCAGACGCCAGTTGTTTCTGAGTTCGGGGATCTGTTCAGGAAGATCCCTGGTTTGCCGCCCAGACGTGAGATCGATTTCACTATCGATCTGATTCCTGGTTCTACACCCGTCTCACTGCCGACGTATCGCATGGCACCATGTGAGATGGAGGAGTTGAGGACGCAGATTGACGGTCTACTAGAGCTCGGCCTTATACGGCCTAGCGTATCTCCTTGGGGAGCACCGGTCTTGTTCGTGAAGAAGAAGGATGGTTCGCTGCGATTGTGTATTGATTATTGCAGGCTGAACCAACTCACAGTGAAGAACAAGTACCCTTTGCCCAGGATCGATGACTTGTTTGATCAGTTGAGAGGAGCGCAGTACTTCTCGAAGATTGACCTTCAGTCAGGATATCATCAGCTGCGCGTCAGAGATGAGGACGTGCAGAAGACAGCGTTCAGGACCAGTTTTGGTCATTACGAGTTCCTTGTGATGTCGTTCGGTCTCACGAACGCACCGGCCGTGTTCATGGATCTGATGAACCGGGTACTACGGCCTTTCCTCTATCGATTCGTCGTTGTCTTCATCGACGACATTTTGGTATACTCTAGGAGTCGAGAGGAGCATGAGGAGCACTTGCGTTTGGTCCTTGATACGCTCAGACAGCATCAGTTGTTCGCACAGTATAAGAAGTGCGACTTCTGGAAGCAGGAGGTGAAGTTTCTGGGACACGTGGTGTCCAAGGATGGCATGGCAGTTGACCTGTCTAAGGTAGCTGCGGTGCAGGACTGGGAGCAGCCTGGTTCTGTCACTGAGGTGAGGAGTTTCTTGGGTCTCGCTGGCTACTATCGGCGCTTCATTCAGGATTTCTCGAAGATCGCGAGACCCTTATCTCAGTTGACACGGAAGGACGTGAAGTTCGCCTGGAATGATAAGGCGGAGTCAGCTTTTCAGGAGCTGAAGGACAGACTTACGTCTGCCCCTGTGCTAGTATTGCCAGAGCAAGGGGTTAAATACACTATATACACTGACGCGTCTAGCGTTGGTTTAGGTTGTGTCCTTATGCAGAGGGACAGGGTAATTTCGTATGCCTCGAGACAATTAAGGAAGCACGAGGAGAATTACCCTACACACGACCTGGAGTTGGCAGCCGTGATATTCGCACTGAGACTCTGGAGACATTACCTCTATGGAGAGGAGTTCGAGCTCTTTTGCGACCACAAGAGCCTCAAGTACATATTCACACAGCGGGACTTGAATATGAGGCAGCGGCGATGGATGGAGACGCTGAAGGACTTCAAGTTTGAAGTCTCTTACCATCCTGGGAAGGCGAACCTTGTGGCTGATGCGTTGAGCCGCAAGAAGGCGATAGAGTTTGTGGCTCCGCTGATGGTTGCCGAGTGGGATATGGTTGAGTTTTTGCGAGACTTTGAGCAGAAACTCACCGTAGAGGAGCCATTTGAGTTCATCGCACATGTTCAGGTGCGATCCCCGATCGATGACCGTGTCATCGAGGCGCAGAGGGACGACGCGCATCTTACTGAGCTTCGAGAGCAGGCCAGTGATGATGATGACGCCGACTGGCGAGTTGGCATGGATGGGGGTTTACGTTACCGTGGCCGCCTATGCGTTCCTGATGTCCCTGACTTGAGACGAGAGATTCTCGAGGCTGCGCATTCTACTAGACTCGCGATGCATCCTGGCAGCACGAAGATGTATCGTGACGTGAAGAGGACGTACTGGTGGGAAGGTATGAAGACCCACATTGCTGAGTTCGTGTCCCGTTGTCTCACTTGTCAACAGGTGAAGGCAGAGCATCGCCGACCACCTGGACTTTTGCAGCCTATGCCGATTGCAGAGTGGAAGTGGGATTTCATTTCCATGGACTTCATTTCTGGGTTGCCGAAGACGAGGAAGGGGCATGATTCTATTTGGGTGATCGTCGACCGATTGACGAAGTCGGCGCACTTCCTACCGATCAGAGTTACGAACTCTGCAGACGAGCTGGCTAGATTGTATATTAGAGAGATCGTGCGTCTGCATGGAGTTCCGTTGGAGATCGTGTCGGACAGAGACACGCGGTTCACTTCTATTTTCTGGACTCGCATTCAGGAGGCTATGGGTGTGAAGTTGAAGTTCAGTACTGCCTTCCACCCACAGACGGACGGACAGACAGAGCGAGTGAACCAGATCCTGGAGGACATGTTGCGAGCTTGCGCATTGGACTTCAAGGACAGTTGGGATGACTGTCTTGCATATGCGGAGTTTGCATACAACAATAGCTTCCAGGCGAGTATCGGCATGGCACCTTATGAGGCGCTGTATGGGCGACCTTGTCGCGCACCGCATTGCTGGTTAGAGGTCGGTGAGCGCAGCTTGATTGGCCCAGAGTTGGTGCAGGCGACGTCAGAGAAGATTGATATTATTCGACGTCGGCTTCTTACAGCGCAGAGCAGACAGAAGAGCTACGCCGATACGAGACGGAGACCACTAGAGTTCACAGTCGGGGATCATGTGTTTTTGCGAGTTTCCCCTATGAAGGGAGTCCTTCGGTTCGGAAAGAAGGGGAAGCTGGCACCGCGATACATTGGTCCATTTCAGATCCTCGATCGTGTGGGAGCAGTGGCTTACCGATTGGCTTTACCCACGCCCCTCGCGAGCGTCCACAACGTATTTCATGTTTCTATGCTGAAGAAGTATGTTGCTGATCCTTCTCATATCATCAGATGGGAGCAGGTGCAGTTAGGAGAGGATGTTACTTATATCCTGCGACCGACACGCATCTTAGACCGGAAAGAGCAGGTACTGCGTAGCAAGGTGATTCCCCTTGTGAAGGTACTATGGACGCATCATACTGAGGAGGAGGCTACTTGGGAGACAGAAGCCGAGATCAGAAAGAACTACCCACAGCTTCTCGAGGAGTACGAAAAGGTACAAAATTTCGAGGACGAAATTATTTGTTAAGGGGGGTAGATTGTAACGCCCGTGAAAAATCCATCCTTGGGCTCGAGTACCAACTCGACCCGAATTTGCGTAGAATTCATTCCTTTGGAAAATTTGACTAGGTTAGCTAGTGCAACGTTAGAATAGCTGGGAAATGGTCCCCGATCACTTTAAATACGTTCTACAAGGCCCGAAGCGAGTGGAACTAAGGGTGCTATAATGCTCTAAAGCCTCGGATCAAACTCTAAGCCGGTTTGTTCTCTGGACCACTTTGAATCTTTGTATTGGATCTAGACCGCACGTTGAAAGTCCGATACCTCCTATCTTAGACCGTTAGGACCGTCTAGCTGGGCTTGACACTCATTCCAAAAATCAAGTCAAACCGATGATCACAGGCTATTTCATTGAGCCCGGACCGAAGAGAGTGTGAATAGGGACATAGTTGGAATTTCAAATTCAAATCTGGCACACAAATTTGACGCATCAGTATTAAGCATTCTGACCGTCAGAATACAGCCAAATTACACCCTTGGATCAGGAAAAATATCTATTATATATCACGGGACTTATAGGCCTGATCTTGGTGCGGTGACCGTTAAACTGAAACTGGGCCGCCACGTGCGATCTGGGAACCCAACCGGTCTGAAAACTGGATGTATGCTAGATCCAGTATGCATGAGCTTAAGTCCGACCGCATTTGGCCTGGGGACCTCCAGAAATGCCCTTTTGGACCGAAACGGCCCCGATTTGGTTAGGCACCAAGTAAACATTGTTCCCAAGCCTATTTTGGGAATGTTTTAGGCTATAAAAGGGGTTGAAACCCTCACTCCTCTCTCCCATCCGAATTTGAGAGAAGCCCTAGCTTGGGAGAGAGAAAAAGAGTGAGAGATTGTGAGAGAGTGGGAGAGTTCTTCCCGCCACTTGTGCTACGTGTTGCACGTGCTTAAGCGACACTCCTCTACCGCTTTCCCGGCGATTCCACCGCAATCCTAGGTAAGTAAAAACCCTAAATAGTTGGTGATTTGAGTTTTTCTTGTTTCCATGGCGATGTAGCTTATGGATCTTATGTATTAGGCTCCTTACTCGCCGTAGACGAAGCATATACACTCCGCTTCAATTCCCGAGTCTACAAGACACTAGGTGAGGATTTTAGACGCTTGGATTGACGGTTCCCAATGCTTTCAATGTCGTTTAATAGTAGATTCTTGACGGCATCGCCGTTTGACATGTACAAAATGCTCTCCGTTTCCCGTTTCGTAAGCTAACGAAGAATATGAGATTTAGGGCATTTTAGTCATTTGTAGGAAGTACTGTTTGCATTCATATTTTGCTGATGTGATTGACATGGTTTGTTGTCGCATTAGGAAGTTAGGAATGCGTGCATAATTAGTTTGGCGAAGAGATTCGCCTAGTTGCACACTTTGGGTCGACATGCTATATGTAGACCTAAGTGTGTAGTGCATGTGTTTGTATAAATGCTTGTATTAGTATGTATTGAATTAAATGATGTTATTTGATACTTTGTGATTGATTTTTCAATTATTATGCCGACCTAAATGATTTTCTACATGTTGACAAAATGCATGATTTCATTACATGCATGGAATGTATGTGCTTGAGGATTTGCTTAAGTTAAATATGCATGGGAAGTATGCCTTGAAGATTTGCTTAAGTTGAAAGTTATAACATGTGTTAACATGCTCACATGATGTATTTCAATTCCAATACCTTGTATAGTAATTCCATAGATGTGTGGGACTTGACTTAGTCCAGGCAGTCGGTAACCGAGCGATTTCGTGGCTGACTGGTCATAGCCACGAACGACGCGTAGATGAATGTGATTCGTGTTGAGAGTTGGCGGCAGTGGTTAGGCCACGCGAAGTGTTTTACGCACTTCATGTCGTTCAATTCGATATGCGATCGCGCTAGTCGAGCCCGTCAAGTAACCCGACTGGCCGATGTTTGTTCACCATGTATGTATCATAACTGCTTGAACCTAGGGTACTGAACTTACCATTGTAAACCCTATTAACCGTGGTACCTTGATCCACGAAGACTCATGAGCCGGGCATGGTGGTATGGGACACCGTGGTCGAGCTGTCGGCCTACGCTGGGGCCACAAACCTCCCCGTAGTGACCAGTGAGCACCTTGACTCGTGAGCAGATTATGGTGGTATGGGACACTATATTCTAGCTGTCGGCCTACACTGATCAGGCGACGAGCCCTTTGTAGTGACCGCGAGCGTATTCTGAGTTCACGGGAGGCGACGACCCTTCCGTGCAGTAGAGTACAGTAGGCCTGTATTGATAAGGTGATGGGGGAGCGGTGCAACGAGTGCGAGCAACAGCCCTGGCAGCCCTTGCAGTGACCTACGAAATGTACATCGTATGAGATTACTAGGAGTGACGACCCTAGACAGGATCCGTGTTGGGATTGATACAAGGGAGGTACCTTAGTTTCCCAATCCTGCTGTTTGAATGGACTAATAACAACTTGGTAATCATATCACCATAGCATTGCATGTGCCTGGAAGATGTGGAGCACTCTAGGGAGTGTGGCATGCCGCGGTCGTAAGATGTTGCCGTATGAGGGTGATCGTCGGTGAGGGCATACATCACGTCATATCATCTTGCATTAATAACAGTATTAGGACTTGTCTGATTTACTGCTTTACTATTATCGCGTGACTGAATTGTGAACATGCTAATCTTTGCTCTATGATTCCACTGAGTTGATCACTCATTCCCACGTTACGGGATGGTGTTTGCAACACCCACCAGACCCTGTTGTAGTTGCAGGTGACGATGAGATCCAGGAGGTGGAGCTAGATGATGACGAGGACCAGGATGAGTTCTCGTATATGCAGCATCATGACGGCTTCCCGTAGGTGACCTGGATCGGGGGGACATCAGTGGGACTTTTCTTTTTGAACATTATTCTTTTGCTATGTACATGTATATGAGACTCAGAGATGTAGTCATACTTTGGAGACAGTTGAGATTACTTTGTTTTTCCATACAGTGATATATATCTTGTTTAGTCTTCCGCTTGCTTTTATCACTGGATCTGAAGTATGAATTGCAGTTTTGGTATACTTTTACTCATGTGAATGCTTTAAATCAGACAACATTGAATCATAACCATTTTTGTTGCATAAGTGACGGTCTGGAACTCGGGAGTTGAGTTTATACACGACCCCCGATTTTCAGGGTGTTACAAAACACAAGACATATATAGAGGTTTTGACACACAAAATTTGACAACCAAAGAGGATTCAACCATAACACTTATAATTGCCAAAAAAGAACGAGTGGTGTGGAAGCACCTTCATTACAGGAGGGCGGGTCGGAAGGGTGGATCGGAACAGTTCTTACAATCTGACTAACATTGTAAGCTGCATATATAAACGTCTCACGCATGTGAGGTCCGCCCATCAACATTCACTACAATAGCTTCGACTTGGCGAGGCCGATCTGATACCCCGCTCTGAGGTCCGAGGCGAAGAGAGTTTTGGAGAGCAGACGAGTCTCCCACTTCGGGACGGACCTGTAAGATTAGCTCGGACCTGGAGACCATCCTTGTTCGACCGAATAATTACAAAGGTAGATGACGGTTGGTCGAGTCAAGCCGAGCGGATACTTGAGGATGCATGTTTCGTCTGCCAAATGTGGAAACTGCCATAACCAAACGTGGCCGATAACTTCGCTCGCAGATATGCATTACACGCCTGATACGCTGCGTGATCAGCAGATTGTGGGCAGTATCTTCATGATCCGGGAATCCCCTTGATCGTGCCGAGATTGTCGGATCTAGACCGTTCTATAATTAAGTATAAATAGATCACAACGCCATGACTATAGGTACGCTATCGCTAGCACTCTTTCCTCTACTCTTCACTTAAGATTCAGATTCCTTTGGCCTGACTTAGGCATTGGAGGGTCCCTCGGCTTAGCTAGGGTTACCTTTGCCTGTGATCTTTGTACAGGTTCAAGAAAAGGAGTGTCGAAGCGTGGGAGATGTAGGGGGAGTGTCGACCAGATTTGAACATCAACAGATTTCATGTTAGATACTAACAAATAATTAATGAATGATTATGTTTTATCTTATTTTTTGTGCACACATAGATTTGTGTGGACAAAATAGCAAGAACATCTTTCCATGAAGGCATTATAGCGGGCATTATGCGAAATTAGGGATGATTTCTTTATGATCACTCATACTAATTGTCTTGGATGTGAGTACTACTGTTGTGATACATGGACGAGATTATTCCAATCTTTATTTATAACCACAATGATTCACATTAGTGGTTTCATTCTATAAGGATTTATGTGCCATTAGTAGAATGAAATGTGACTATAATGTCTTTTAAATCGTGTACGTATAAAGTTTTTGTGATTATTGAGCTCATGAGAATTAATTTTTAAAATTATAGATTTTTGAACCAAAATAAGTTTTTCTTAAAATGTGTTTAGCATATGGACCAAGTGGGAGAATGTTAGCGTGTCTTCCCTACATTTGCCTACATGCACGCACACAAATTACTATGCATGTATGGTCACTTTGTCCTTTTGATTAAAAAAAATTGGGTTTTAACTTTTAAATCTCAATCATAATAGGAAACTTCAAATTAGTGTAAACTAAAATGTGTACAGAAGGAGAGTTCATGTAGGATCTAGTTTTTATGATGGAAGA
This sequence comes from Magnolia kwangsiensis, assembly GCA_037074715.1. Classification (NCBI taxonomy): domain Eukaryota; kingdom Viridiplantae; phylum Streptophyta; class Magnoliopsida; order Magnoliales; family Magnoliaceae; genus Magnolia; species Magnolia kwangsiensis. The sequence continues at coordinate 133,032,820 of CM073574.1, forward strand.
AGAAACTAAGTTTATAAATAAGGGACACTCTTGTCTCTCTTATTTTAATCTCAAAACGTGTGGGATTACCCATCTATTGCACACACTTGACAATGAATTGGGGAGAAAGTGAGCCAATGACATCGGTACATGTAGGGACAAGGAATGACTATAAAAACTATTCATCACTAAGTTCGAATGTTTAGAGGAGAGATGTGTATCGTTAGTTCTACATGGCTCAAGATAAGTGATAGTCACTTTTCTAGTTCGTAATTTTCTAGTTGATATCATTGTTTATATATGCATTTCATGATCTGAGTTACGGAATCATAATCATCAATTTGATTCCATGAAACGTTAAGAGGAAATGAAAGCGAAATGATTATCTCTGCAAGGGGCATACCTTTAACACGTTATGGATTCCTTGCATACTGTCTACCGCCAGATGAAGGCTACCAAAGAACAATGGGAAGCATTCAAAGCAAAGTATTTAAAGGGTGTCAACAATAAACAATTCCTTATAAGTAAGTTCTTAGAGCTCAAATGATGGATGAAAAACATGTCCTTACCAAAGTCCATGAAGTTCGAGTAATCATTCAATAAATTGTTTTAGAGGCCACTAACCTAAATAAATCCTATTACTATTTAAATTTATTTTCTTCATTATTTCCTAGTTAGAAAGCTATATAGAAGGGCTTAAAAAAAATGACATGATATCATTAGAAGATCTGTTGAAATTCCTTTATACTGAGGAGAAATCAAGATTATGTGATTAAAATGAGTGACTATAAAAAATCCTCACTAAGGCAATTTTAGTTTGAGAGTAATGCCAATCAGAAAAAGAAATACATTCATATAATAATCGCAATGATAGGAGATTTAAGAAAATAATAATGGATGATTTAAAAGAATAAATCCAACAAATGGACAATATTCTTTTACAAATTTTAGCCACTTTAAGTGTTTCCAAAATTATAAAAAAATACGAGCAAAACACTGACACTTCAATACAATTGAAGAAAATGATCTCATTGTAGTCATTATTAAGGTTAACATGATTGGTGAGGATAATGGCTAGTGGGTAGATTTAGTGCCATTTGTAGGAATATATGTTCACTTCCTATGGATTAGTGTGGACAATCAAGAGTTATACAAGGAAAATGCTCCATAGGAAAAATCGTAGGTATAGGAAATGTGTTGCTAAGCTCACACTAGGCAAAGTCATCACTTCAAATAATGTACTCAATGTAGCAAAATTTTAAAATAACCTTGTATTAGCAAACTTGTTATACCACAATTAAGATCCTTAAAACTCATATAACTATGGAAGTAGATGTCACGCCCCAAACTCGAAAATCGGGCTCACAAAATTTTTGATTGCCGAATCCGGTGCCGACAACCTCCGTAATACCCTATTCTCGTCTCCGAGCACCCATATACCAGATTCCAATCCTGAGATCTTATAAGGAAGATTTTTTAGCATGAATTTTATTCCATAACAAGCATAACTATAAGCACAACCCACGAACAATAACCAAGATACCATCATAGAATCTACTATGATAAAAAATTTTAAAGTACAATGCGCATGAAGGGAAATATAATGATAATAATAACACAACTCAAGAAGCTCTGCAGTACGCTCTTACTCCTGCTCAGCTACAGTCTGGCATCACCTGCACACATCAATTGTGCATAAGCTTATATAAAGTTTAGAGGGTGGTGAAAGTGTGCACGTAATATAAGCATGCTCAGAATGTAATATTAGAGTAATGTGGAATATATTGGTAAGTCCATGAATGCATTCAGCTATACCAAGGTTATGCAATGCAAGGCATGAATGTTATCGGACATATCAAGGCCATGCGATGTAAGACATGAATGCTATCGGCTGCACCAAGGCCATACGATGCAAGGCCTACATATCCAATATCATGTGCAAGATGCAGCTCAAGCATACCAATCCATATATCAATAGCTCATCTCTGGAGTATCATGTATCAATACAGTTCTCTCTGGATAATCACCGAGGTTTAGTACACTCCAAATGACACTGACCCTTCCTCAAGCACGCAGTCCAAGTGAGCGTAAAAAACCTTACTATCCACCTAGTTAATAGCCTGCCAATACCTATCCGGCACGTCGATAGCGGATCCATTTATGAGCTGGTCATACTCAGCTTAGCAATTGCCCATACCCTCAGGCGGGTAAGGCCACACCCCCTTCTAATCGACAATGACACAGTGGGAGACGCAGTCTCCTAGTATTCGGCCCTCGTGCGCTCATGTATCCACTCGGTCTCGACATTGGAGTCATCTTCTAGTACCATCGAGTTTATAAATTTTCACTCATGGACATCTATGACGCCCCGATGCTAATAACAATATTTTCGGTGTCCAATCCAGCCATCCACGATATGCCTGTGGAGGCTACGACCCTGATGTCTGTAACGCCCTGAAAATTGAGGGTCGTGCATACGCTCGACTTCCAAGTTTTTGGGTATCACTTATAACTGATTTTACTATTTTAAGTTTAATTCGGGTTAATGAGTTGTATGGAATTACTTGGAGCATGAATCACAGTCACATCTATTCTACTCAAAAGGAAGTGGCTAAAATGTATATAAGTTCACAAAATATATTAATGAGTCGTAAAAGGTGTCGCCCAGCAAAAATACAAAAGAATGATATGTCCAAAAGAATAGTGTGCTGAGTCCACCACTCAGCGATCCAAAATCCGTCTACTAAATCCATGGTGAACTGCTCATCAGCTGGAAGTTAGACAACTCATCCTCCTCTTCAATGCTCGCGCCACATGGCTCGTCGAACAACATCACTTGCAGCTACTGAAGAGTCTGATTGGTGTTTTAAAATACCGTCCTAGAGTGAGAGTGAGTGATTAACTCAGTATATACTATTAGCATTAAGTTACAATAAGTATCAATTTTATGAAAAATTTAATGAAAAACATACATTCACAGATACCTAACAAGCCTTGTTAATGCATATGTATGTATTATGATATAATGCATGACCTCCAACAACACTCCCTCTAGCGACTTTGTCTAACGATCGCGCATGACCAACACTCCTTCATTGCGACCTCAACTGTCGAGTCGCTAACCTAAATAGTGTGATGCGATTGTGATCGTGTTAGCCAAGTTTTTAATTAATTCTATTCATCTAACAAATTGAGAAAACTAGTACACCTCACGATATCAATAACCTCAACTAGTTGCAAGGCCAAGACCCCTCAACGTCGAGGCCAGGACTCCGCGATCCTAAAATGGCCAAGCTATATGTCCTAGAGGGGGGGGTGAATAGGACTATGCCAAATTAAAAAATAAACAGCGGAATATAAGAAATAAGATAGTTAACAAAAGAAAGAAAACAAACCACAATAAAGAAATGTGAAGCAACCTCAAATTCAAGTCTTGAGAGGCTGATACGAATGTATTTCTAAGGACAACCTTGCACAATAAAAACCAAGGGTTTATGGCAAGACAACCTTACTAGAACGATAAGTATCAATATCTCAAATTGAAGAGGAATAATAAAGAAAAATAGCAGTAAAGAAAGTCTAAACTAGTACAACATTCCCCACTATGCTTGAAATGAAAATATTACAACATTCACATCCACACATACATCTTACAATCTTGAATAATAAAAGATAAGAAATAAAAATCACACAACCACAAAACATAAAAAATTATAGTGGTTTGCCTGTGTGTACGCCAACTGTTAGAAAACAGCCACATAGATTGCTACTCCACTCCTAATATCCTTACACATGGATATTAGCGTTCACTATCAAAATAGATTTTTATAGGTTCACCCAAAACCTTCACAATTGTGTCTTTTTAACTTGGGCTTACACAATCCAAAAACTCACTTTCTGAGTTTTCTGGCTCTCCTCAGATAACCACCACTATGAGATTTTTCTGGTGAATCTCAAAAGAAAACTAAAAAGAATGTAAATTACACAAATGTAAAATACCTGGATTTCTCATTCTTTAGCAGCCTGGTAGAACCATTTGGAGTAGATGATTGAATGTAGAAGTTCAAAAGTCCAATACTCACTTTAAAATGGTTCTAGGTTCTAATTGATTTTAAATTAAACCAGTTAGGCTTAGCTGTATTTGATTTTGATTCCAAGAAGAAGAAATATCACAATTCCTCTTTTCAATTATGATTGGAATGTAGAAACAAAATAAAATTAATAAAGCTAACAAAAGAGAATATTAAATGTGCACAATGTAGCTTAAAATAAACACAAACTTATCTTAGAGTAGTCCCTTGATTTTACTTAAATTTCTCTTATCAAACTCTAAAATTTGTCGTCTATTTATAGCTGTAGAAATCGCACCTTCGACTGATCTTGTGGACATTATGACTTGTCGTAGGAGAACGAATTTTTGAAATATATAACGCGATTGGATAAAACTGACTCACGACTGGTTGTAGGGTGTTTACGACTAGTCGTAGGCTTCTCACGACTGGTCGTATGACCTCCAGTTTAGATGCTGGACTTTGAGTCGTAGAACCAAGACTAGTCGTAGGATAAGTCGACATTGTTCACACGACCGGTCGAGCAGAGTCCAGGACTGGTCGTGGACTAACAAATTTTTTTTTAAAATTGTAACAAATTTAGGACTGGTCTTAAAATTTCTTAGACTGGTCGTGACAGTGCTAGGACTAGTCGAACAAGGTTCAGGACTAGTCTTAGAACAGTCCAATTTCATGTAAAATGATTCAATTGAATTATGTATTTAAAATGACCTATCCTAAAGATAATCTAAGGTCAATCTTACCTTGAAAGTGAGATATGAACTTCGAAACTTCTTAACTTCAGATGGTAGATGACCTTTGTGATTGAAGCTTGAGATCTTTGAACATAATGTAGCACTTGAAACAAAAGATCTTCTAAAGCTTGAATAACCATTCTTCTTTATGCTGAATGCTGGCTTGAGTCTTAAACAAGAACACTTCTACTGTTATAGCTAGTACTTACACTTCTCGAAGCAATTTGTACTCGCATTCTTCTGTAGTATCTGAAGTAGTTCTTCGTTCTTGACTTGAAGCAAAGTGCTTAGAGCGATGAAGCAATGCCTTTAACATTTATAACAATGAGTTACATAAGACATAGATTAAGGTTTTGGCACCACAAAATTTGACAACTAAAGGAGCTTAAAATTATAGCACTTACAATCTCCCCCTTAGTCAAATTTGTGACAAAACACTCTATAACAATATAACCAATATAAATACAAAGAATTAAGCACACGTTATAAAAGGAAACAAGTAACAGCTTGGTTAAAGAATCATGCACTAGATGCATCAATAAACACACATCAGGATGAAATAAGCAAAATAGTTACATTTACATTCCACCTACTCTTACTCTTACTCCCCCTGAATTACTCCCCCTGAGTAGCACATAAATTCAAAAAATATTCTTGCTTTGCAATGCTACTATGCTACTACTCACAATCCAATCCAAACTATAAATTCTCCCCCTTTTTATCACAATATGACAAAGGAAGAAGAAAATAATGGAAGATATACAGGAGTAATCAAGGAGTTAAGAAATAATAAAAAAAATGTTCAGCATAGCATTAAAATTTCAATAATTCAAACCAAAGTCAGTAAAACATTTAAAGTTCACAATCTAACAAAAGTAAACTTAAGGTTATTACAAACCAATGAGAAAACTACTCAATCAGAACCTGAAGACGAAGCAGGTATGGTAGGATCAAGTTGATGCATGCCCTTGTTTAAGCACCTAAGATACTTGCACATATATTTGAACTATAAATCATGGACAACATTCATGTTTTCTACCTTCTCCTCAAGTGTACGCAGACGCGCATCGAACTCAGATGGTTTATAATCAGGATCATTAGCAGAATCAGACTCAATTTCATCAAAAATATTATCCATGTTTATGTCATCAGGAGGAAGATCATCAGCTTCTTCTTCATTCCCAACTCCAGCTCATCACCACCATCCACTTGGCCAGGAGCCAATTCCAACTTCATTTTGTTTATATTTGAGTTGTTAAAAGTCAGATTATGGATAAAAGCCTCTCCAACAGGCATAATGACCAACATATGTGAAGCCAACACAGTCATGAGATAGGAAAACGGTATATCACTATGACCTGGATGGAGATGAAACTAAATGATGGAATGAAAAATTAAAGATGGAAGACAAACTTTAGTATCAGAAACAACTGAGTGTAAAATACGAACCATAAATGAAGTCAACTCTATTTTTTTACCAGATTGCGGATACAGATTTGAAGTAAATATTCTATGGAGGACTGTATCTGGGTAACAAATACTTTGAGGGGAGTGCATTCCCTTTATGAGTCCATTGCACATTCATGTTACGCAATGTTCTGGTGAGCATTCATTTTTCTATTTCTGAGGGTTTTTCATTTAGAATATTGTAACGCCCTGGAAAAATCCGTACTTGGACTCGAGTACCAACTCGACCAGAAATCGCGTAGGATTAATTCCTTTAGAAAATAAGCGTAAGTTAGATAGCGCAACGCTAGAGTAGCTGTGAAATCATCCCTGATCACTTTAAATACGTTCTACAAGACCCAAAACGAGTAGAACCAATGACGCTATAATACTCTGAAACCTCGGATCAAACTCTAAACCAGTTTGTTCTCAGGACCCCTTTGAAACTTTGTATTGGATCTATACCGCGCGTCGAAAGTCCGATACCTATAATCTTAGACCGTTATAACCGCCTAGCTGGACTTGACAATCATTTCAAAAATCAAGTCCAACCAACATTCAGAGGCTATTTCATTGAGCCTGGAGCGAAGAGAGTGAGAATAGGGTTAGATTTAGAATTTTGAAATTCAAATCTGGCACACGACTTGGCGCGTTATTATTAAGCGTTCTGACCATCAGAATTCAGCCAAATTACACCATTAGATCAGGAAAAATTTCTCTTTCATATCATGAGACTTGTAGACCTGATCTATGTGCGATGACCGCTGAACTGAAACTAGACCGCCACGTGCGATCTATGAGCACTACTGGTCTGAAAATGGGATGTGAACGACATACGACGTGCATGAGCTTAAGTCTAATCGCGTTTGGCCAGGGGACCTCCCGAAATGTCTTTTTGGATCAGAACAACCCCGATTTGGTTAGACCTCAAGTAAACATTGTTTCCAAGCCTAATTTGGGAAGAAATTAGCTTATAAAAGGACCTTAAACCCTCACTTCTCTCACCCATCCGAATTTGCTAGAAACCCTAGTTGGTGTGAGAGAAAAAGTGAGAGATTGTGAGAGAGAGTGGGAGAGATCTTCCTGCTGCTTGCACTACCTATTGCACGTGCTTAAGCAACGCACCTCAATCACTTTTTCGGTGATTCCGCCGCATTTCTAGGTAAGGAAATACCCTAAATACTCGCTGATTTGAGGTTCCATCGATTTCTTAGCAAAGTAACTTATACATCTTGTGAAATAGGTAGCCTGTTCGCCGTAGACGAAGCGTATACGCTCCGTTCGAATCGGTTCACCTCTAGGGAAAAGGTGCAGATTCTAGATGCTTTGATTGGATGATTTCAACGCTTTCAATGTCGTTTAATAGTAGATTATCGATGGCAACGCCGTTTGACATGTACAACATGCTGTCCGTTTCCTGTTTCATAAGCAGACGAAAAATATGAGATTTAGGGCATTTTAGTCATTTGTAGAAAATACTGTTTTCATCCATATTTTGCTGATATGATTGACATGGCTCTTTGTCGCATTAGGATATTAGGAATGCGTGCATAATCAGTTTGGCAAAGAGATTCGTCCAAATGCGCACTTTGAGTCGACATACTATATGTAGACTTAAGTGTGTAGACTAAGTGTTTGTATAAATGTTTGTATTAGTATGTATTGAATTAAATGGTGTTATGAATTAGTTTGAGATTGAATTCTCAAATAATATGCTGATGTAAATGATTTCCTACATGTTGGATATATGCATGATTTCATTATATGTATGAAATGCATGTGTTAGATGATTTACTTAAGTTGTATGTTATAACATGTGTTAACATGCTCACATTGTTGAATTTCATTTTCATTACTCTTATATGATTACTGATGTGAATTCATAAATGTTTGGGACTATACCTAGTCCAGGCAGTCGGTAACCGAGTAAATTCGTGGTTGGCTTATCTTTGCCACGAACGACGCATCGATGAACGCGAGTTGTGTTTTAGAGTTGGCGGCAGTGGTTAGGCCACGTGAAGTGTTTTATGCACTTCATGTCGCTCAGCTTGAGATGCGCTCGTACTAGTCGAGCCCGTCAAGTAACCCGACTGGCCATTGTATGTTTACATTGTATGAGTCATAACTGCTTGAACCTAGGGTACTGAACTTACCATTATAAATCCTATTAACCATGGTACCTTGATCCATAAAGACTCATGAGCCGGGCATGGTGGTATGAGACACTGTGGTCGAGCTGTCGGCCTACGCTGGGGCCACAAACCTTTCCGTAGTGACCAGTGAGCACCTATGACTCGTGAGCAGATTATAGTGGTATGAGACACTATATTCTTGCTGTCGGCCTACACTGATCAGGTGACGAGCCCTTTGTAGTGACCGCGAGCGTATTCTGAGTCTACGGGAGGCGATAACCCTTCCATAGCAATGAGAGTACAGTAAGCCTATATTGATAAGGCAACGAGTGCGAGCAATAGCCCTAGCAGCCCTTGTAGCGACCTACAAAATATACATCGTATGAGATTACTAGGAGTGACGACCCTAGACAGGATCTGTGTTGGGATTGATATAAGGAAAGTACCTTAGTTTCCCAATCTTACTGTATGAATGGACTAATAATAACTCGGTAATCATATCACCATCACGTTGTATGTGCCTGGAAGATGTGGAGCACTGTGGGAAGAAAGCATGCCGCAGGCATAAGATGGTGCCGTATGAGGGAGATCATCGGTGAGGGCATCCATCATGTCACGTCATATTGCATTAACAACAGTATTAGGAATGTTTGATTTACTGCTTTACTATTATCGCATGATTGATTTAAGAACATGTTAATCTTTGCTCTATTATTCCACTGAGTTAGCTACTCACTCCCACATTACGGGATGGTGTTTGCAACACCCACCAGACCCTATCTTAGATGCAGGTGAGGCAGTGATTCAGGAGGCAGAGTCGGATTATGATGAGGACCAGGATGAGTTCTCATATATGCAGTACCACGATGGCTTTGCTTAGGTGGCCTGGATTGGCGGGACTTCTCAGTGGGACTATTTTTGATATTTTGATTCTGTTTATTTACATATATATGAGACTCAGAGATGTATTCATACTTTGGAGACAGTTGAGATCTATTTTGTTTTCCATACAGTGATATGTATATCCTTTAGTCGTCCGCTTACTTTTATCACTGAATCTGGAGTATGAATACATTTTTGGTATAATTTTACTCATGTGAATGCTTTAACTCAGACAACATTGAATCATAAACATTTTTGTTGCATAAGTGACGGTCTGGAACTCGGGTGTCGGGTTTATACACGACCCCCGATTTTCAGGGTGTTATAAGTTGGTATCTGAGCATGAATGAGATTATACCGGGCCTGGGTTATGGTCACGCGACGTACGCTGTCGCTCCTTTGACTTAGGTGGGTGCGAGGAAGGTTTAGAAACACTTATAGGATTACAGTTTTGCAAATAGGAGAAATCGATTCGTATCGATCGTTTGATCGAGTCCGTAACGTATCTAGGGTCACGTGAAGCGACCTAAGTAGTTCCTAAGTTGTAAGTAGGTGGGTTGAGACATTCTTTGAAAGGTTATAAACCTAGAAATGTAAATCCTTAGGCTGTGGGGCAACCACAACCCTTACTTTCAATTGCTAGGGCTTAAAAATCCCGTTTCACCTAATTCCTTCAACATTCTTCCTCTCACCACTCCATTCTTCAATTCTTTCTTAGAATTTTCATGTTAGGCATTGATCCTAATTTGAAAATGATATAAAATTATACTTAGGTAAAATTTTCCAATGAATAGTAAAAATACACAAAAACTGGACATTTGGCCATTCTAACTTTGCAATATTTAGCAAATAATTGGCTAGATGGATGGATTAGCTTCTCCTACCCCAAAATCATATGCTATACGATGGGTAAATATATTCTTATTTATAGACTGGACCCGGAAAGCCCCGAATGGAAGTTTGGGCCTCCCTAGGTCAAAATATAATGATTTGGGGTGGGGCCCATACTTATTTGGAGTTCCTAGGGTAGGGGGGACCCAACCCATGTGGTCCCACTGGCCGGATCCAGGGATGGCCGGCGATGCCATCACTGATCTGGCGATTGATCGCCGACCAATGGGCCCCACGTGGTCTGAATTTCTAGCGTATAGTGTTTTTAGGGTAGGGCACCCCTCCCATACAGTGCCCGTTCATCGAAACCCCTTAGAAAGGGTACTTCCTTTACAAACAGCCCCCTCTCAAGCTCCTTTCACGTTTTTCTTGCTGCCCCATCTCAAATCGCTGGCCCAAACCTCTCCCAATGCCATTTCTTACTGAAACCGAACCCATTTCATCCCTCCATTACTGTTTGTAACTCCTCTTTCAAAACTCATCGTTTGGAGCTCCTACAACCCCTAAAATGAGCTAAAATCGTGTGGAGTTCTAAACCCCTTTAGCATTCTCCTTTTTCTTTGAAATTCTAGCCCTTGGAAGCTTGATTTATCCCTCAACAACGTCAAGATTTCCTTCTGTCCGTTTGGGCAGCCATTTCTCCCCATTTCCCTCACTTTTCATGGCTATTGTTGAAATAATTTTGGATTTTTTCTCTTTCTCCACCATCCTCTCTTTGATGGAAAAGATAAAGACCGCAACGGATGAGGCTGGGCCTAGTCACCCTGCACAATTAAGAAGACCGAGGGGTGGCGCCGCTAGCTCAAGCGCCGCCGCAAGTCCAAGCACAGCGCGGGAGTTTCATACAAAGCGGGATTTGGATCCCCATACTCAAATTAGGCGAGTGCTGTTAGCAGAGATGCCTCATGGTGATTATACTGACCGTAAGGTGTTATTTGATGCGGACGTGGATGGGAAACTCTTCGGTGAATTCCTATTATTTGAGCGCATTGAAGCTGCACATTGGGGTCCGCTCTTTGAAGCCCGTTCTCGTGCTAATATGAGCACCGTTCGTACCTTATACGCTCGTATCCGGAATCCTACATTGGAGCCATTGCAGTTTAAGATTCCCTTTGATAGAGACCGGATGGCTACGATCGATGTTCGGTTGATAGCGCGACTTCTGAACGTGCCCCTTGGTGATGTTCATCCCAGTGCAAAGAATTTGAGGAGTAAGCGTGAGCGAGATCACCGTACCAGGTTCCTATGTGGTAGTCTGGTTCCACGGTAGCCTAACAATAGCCTCAAGGCGTCTCATATGTCTGATGATTTGCACCTGCTGCACCACATTTATACATTCAATGTGTATCCCAGGTCGACAAATCGCATTGAATGTACGCGCCTTATGGTCGATTTCTTGTATCAGGTGGCCCAGGGAGAAAATGTGTGTATGGCTACTTTCGTGTTGCGACAGATTTTCCTCATAGCGAAATCAAGAAGAACGTCTGAGTCACTTCCTTTTGGCCGGCTTATATGCAAGATCGCGCTTGAGTTTGCTTACAGACTTGGGCCGAAGTTGCCAGTTCCAATTCACTGCATTGATGAGTCTACCATGGTCAAGATGAAGATTGGGTCTCAGTACCGTGAGACTCAGCTTGATGAGGATAGTGAGGGTGATTTTGATGGCGAAGAGTATCCAAGTGACGGAGAACCTGGGGCGAAAGTAGAGGAAGAAGCCCAGGAAGAGGAAGAAGAGGAGGCTCAGGATACTGATGAGAGCCCTCCTCCTTCTACTCAGGCTACTAGTGATGCTCACATTGCCTGAATTGAGGAGAGCCAGGTCGCCTTGCGAAGGGAAGTTCAGAAACTTCGGGCTGAAGTCGAGGATACCAAGGCCGTTATGAAGAGAAAATTCGACAAGGTGACTCACACCTTGAAGGCGATCCTGTGTTGCTTGCAGGATAAGGGTGCTCCTCCATCGCCCGACTCAGACTAGCGATGAGATTTTAGATGTTGTTGGTAGTAGTTAGTCATTTCCTGCTTTATGTTGTGTAAGCCTGTTAAGGCTAGTAGTTTACATATGTTGTTGTTGTAGCTTTAACTGTCTTAGTTTCCATGTACTTCTTGTCATTCACATAAAGAGTCAAAGGCATGGAATAATTGTGGTGTGTTTGTGCTATTGAGACTGACATGGTTGCGCCCTATTTTGAATATAGGGAATGCCGCCTCAGGCTACATAGAGCACAACTCGGCTTACATTGGGTGAGCCTATGGATCAGGTTCCCCTCCAGTCTGATGCTCATACGGACCTTGCTGTGGGCCTGATTCCTGAGACAACATGTGAGTCTCAACCTCCTACTGGTCCTGTAGTTGGACCACCGCCTTTCACACCACCCGTCAAAGAGCAGTACCGTGTGTCTTCTTCGATGCAGTACATGCCACAGCCTGCTCCACCTCCAGATAGATTTGAGCAGATGATGGCCATGATGCAGCAGCAGCAACAACTCCTGACTACTATAGTGGGGGCTCTAGCTCGGGGTGGGAGTGCGACTCCACCTACACCACCTGTACATCCAGCTGAGGATGCCGGTACTTATGCTCAGGATGAGGGCATTGCTCATCCTACACCACCTTCTTATCCTATGGGGACTGCTACAGATACACGGGGCCTACTCGAGCGATTCCAGCGCTTGCGGCCTCCTGCTTTTACGGGTTCTCACAGACCCGAGGAGGCCGAGTATTGGCTCGACCGTGTGTCGAAGATACTACGGATGCTGCATTGTTCAGAGACTGAGCAGGTTGAGTTGGCTACGCTCTTGTTCGAGCGAGAAGCCAGCTTGTGGTGGGATAGTGTGTTGCGGACCGTTGCCGCTGATTACATCTGGACCTGGGCAGCATTCGAGTTCAGTTTCCACGAGAAATACTATCCCCAGACATACAGGCATAAGCGGGAGAATGAGTTTCTACGCCTTAGACAGGGAGGCATGACTGTCACGGAGTATGATCATCGAGTCATTGAGTTGGGCAGATATGTCTCGACTATACTTGCTGATGAGCAGATGCGCATACGACGTTTTTCTGAGGGTTTGCGACCGGATGTTCGGTCGAAGATGTGTTGCGTGAGCATTCCCTCATACGCTGAGTTAATTCACATGTCCATGAGGACAGAGCAGGATGTGGATTGACTTGCCCGATCTCGTGGCCCTATTATTCCTAGGCCACGACTAAAGTTGCAGGACAGGCCCTTTGCGGGTAAGAGGCCTCGCGTCGACCCTCCTCCTAGGGCTACAGCGCCAGTACCCCCGACGCGGTGCCTCGATTTATCATGTACTTATTGTGGGAGATCGGGCATTTAGCATAGAGTTGTTTCGCTCGGATGAGAGACAGTGAATTCTCGCCGCCGCAGAAGATCGACCGTTCACGCCCAGAGGCTATATCAGCACCGCCTCTACGGTTGGCTCCTGCGCATCCATCCTTCAGACCTCCCACATCTTAGTTCAGGCCGCCTCTACGGCCTATGGTATCGCGGCTGAACCGGCCACAGCAGGCTCGGGTTCATACTTTGACAGCTGAGGTGCCCGAGATAGACACTATTCAGCCTTTGGCCTTTGAGGTCACCGCCCACATCGGAGGTACTCCTATACTTGTGATGGTGGATACTGGATCCACGCTTTCTTTGATATCGCGTTCCATAGTAAGGCATCTTGGACTACCGACTATTCGCATGGATGGAGTGCGAGTCCTTTCAGCTCACGGGAATTTTTCTGATGCCACCCTGATGTGTGAGGGTTGCTTGGTGGATCTAGGAGGCAGGACGATGACTCTTGATCTCATCGTCGACCCCTCTCTTGTTTATCTCGACGTCATTCTTGGCATGGACTGATTGACTGTTGGGAGGGCCGAGATTGACTGCGAGACTCGTATGGTGACGGTGTACGAGCCCGAGGGCACGCCTTTTACATTTTCAGTTCGGGTAAATCTCCCCTTCCGCGTACTTAGCTACGCTTCTTTACTTCGGGATGCTGATGCTCCAACGCTTGAGCATACGCCAGTCGTTTGTGATTTTGGGAATCTGTTCAGGAAGATCCCTTGTTTGCCGCTTCGACAAGAGATTGATTTCACTATCGATTTGGTGCCTGGTTCCGCGCCCGTCTCACTGCCGACGTATCGCATGACACCGTGTGAGATGGAGGAGTTAAGGATGCAGATTGATGGTCTGTTGGAGCTTGACCTTATTCGACCCAGTGTGTCTCCTTGGGGAGCACCAGTCCTGTTTGTAAGGAAGAAGGATGGTTCGATGCGATTGTGTATTGATTATCGCAGACTGAACAAGATCACGGTGAAGAACAAGTACCCTTTACCTAGGATTGATGACTTGTTTGATCAGTTGAGAGGAGCGCAGTACTTCTCGAAGATTGATCTTCAGTCAAGATATCATCAGTTGTGCGTCAGGATTGAGGACATGCAGAAGACAGCATTTAGGACCAGCTTTGGCCACTACGAGTTCCTTGTGATGTCGTTCAGTCTCACGAATGCACCAGCCGTGTTCATGGATCTGATGAACTGGGTATTTCGGCCTTTCCTCTATCGATTCGTCGTTGTGTTCATTGACGACATTTTGGTATACTCCAGGAGTCGAGAGGAGCATGAAGAGCACTTGCGCTTGGTCTTGGATACACTCAGACAGCATCAGTTGTTCGCACAGTACAAGAAGTGCGACTTCTGGAAGCAGGAAGTGAAGTTCGTAAGACACATGGTGTCCAAGGATGGGATGACAGTTGACCTGGCGAAGGTAGCTGCAGTTCAGAACTGGGAGCAGCCTGGTTCTGTCACTGAGGTGAGGAGTTTCTTGGGTCTCGCTGGCTATTATCGATGCTTCATTCGGGATTTCTCGAAGATCGTGAGACCTTTATCTCAGTTTACACGGAAGGACGTGAAGTTTTTCTGGAATGACAAGGCGGAGTCAGCTTTTCAGGAGCTGAAGGACAGACTTACGTCCGCCCCTGTGCTAGTATTGCCAGAGCAAGGGGTTAGATACACTATATACACTGACGCATCTAGCGTTGGTCTAGGTTGTGTCCTTATGCAGAAGGACAGGGTAATTTCGTATGCCTCGAGACAATTAAAGAAGCACGAGGAGAATTACCCTACACACGACTAGGAGTTGGCAGCCGTCATATTCGCACTGAGGCTCTGGAGACATTACCTCTATGGAGAGGAGTTCGAGCTCTTTTGCGACCACAAGAGCCTCAAGTACATATTCACGCAGCGAGACTTGAATATGAGGCAGCGGCGATGGATGGAGACTTTGAAGGACTTCAAGTTCGAAGTCTCTTACCATCCTGGAAAGGCGAACCTTATGGCTGACGATTTGAGCCGCAAGAATGCGATAGAGTTTGTGGCTCTGCTGATGGTTGCTGAGTGGGATATGGTTGAGTATTTACGAGACTTTGATTAGAAACTCACTGTAGAGGAGCCGTATGAGTTCATCGCACATGTGCAGGTGCGATCTCAGATCGATGACCTGGTCATCGAGGCGTAAAGGGATGATGCGCGTCTGACTGAGCTTTGAGAGCAGGCCAGTGATGATGCAGATGCTGAGTGGTGAGTTGGCACGGATGGGGGCTTACGTTATCGTGGCCGCCTATGCGTTCCAGATATCCCTGACTTGAGACGAGAGATTCTCGAGGCTGCGCATTGTACTAGACTCGCGATGCATCCAGGCAGTACGAAGATGTATCGCGACATGAGGAGTACCTATTGGTGGGAGGGTATGAAGACCCACATAGCAGAGTTCGTGTCCCGTTGTCTTACTTGCCAGCAGGTGAAGGCAAAGCATCGCCGACCACCTGGACTTCTTCAGCCTATGCCGATCGCAGAGTGGAAGTGAGACTTCATTTCCATGGATTTCGTTTCAGGGCTACCGAAGACGAGGAAGGGACATGATTCCATATGGGTGATCGTCGACCGTCTGACGAAGTCGGCGCACTTCCTACCGATCAGAGTTACGAACTCTGCAGACGAGCTGGCTAAACTGTATATCAGAGAGATCGTGCGTCTGCATGGAGTTTTGTTGGAGATTGTGTCGGATAGAGACACGCGGTTCACTTCTATTTTCTGGACTCACATTCAGGAGGATATGGGTATGAAGTTGAAGTTCAGTACTGCCTTCCACCAATAGAAAGACGGACAGACAGAGCGGGTGAACCAGATCTTAGAGGACATGTTGCGAGCTTGCGCATTAGACTTCAAGGACAGTTGGGATGACTGTCTTGCATATGCGGAGTTCGCGTACAACAACAGTTTTCAGGAGAGAATCGGTATGATACCTTACGAGGCGTTGTATGGGTGACCTTGTCGAGCACCGCATTACTGGGCAGAGGTTGGTGAGCGTAGATTGCTTGGCCCAGAGTTAGTACAGGCGACGTCGGAGAAGATCGATATTATTAGACGTCGGCTTCTCACAGCGTAGAGTAGACAGAAGAGTTATGCCGGTACGAGACGGCGGCCACTAGAGTTCACTGTGGGGGATCATGTGTTCTTGCGAGTTTCTCCTATGAAGGGAGTCCTTCGGTTCGAAAAGAAGGGGAAGCTGGCACCGCGATTCATTGGTCCATTCCAGATCCTCGATCGTGTGGGAGCAGTGGCATACCGTTCGGCTTTACCCATGCCTCTCGCGAGCGTTCACAACGTCTTTCATGTTTCTATGCTGAAGAAATACGTTTCTGATCCTTCCCATATCATCAGATGGGAGCAGGTGCAGTTAGGAGAGGATGTTACATATATCCTGAGACCGATGCGTATCCTAGACAGGAAGGAGCAGGTACTGCGTAACAAGGTGATTCCCCTTGTGAAGGTATTGTGGACGCATCACTCTGAGGAAGAGGCTACCTGGGAGACAGAAGCCGAGATCAGAAAGAACTACCTACAGCTTCTCGAGGAGTATGAAAATGTACAAATTTCAAGGACAAAATTTTTTTGTTAAGGGGGTTAGATTGTAACACCCTGAAAAAATCCGTACTTGGACTCGAGTACCAACTCGACCAGAAATCGCATAGGATTAATTCCTTTAGGAAATAAGCGTAAATTAGCTAGCGCAACGCTAGAGTAGCTGTGAAATCATCCCTGATCACTTTAAATACGTTCTACAAGACCCAAAACGAGTAGAACCAATGACGCTATAATACTCTAAAACCTCGGATCAAACTCTAAACCGGTTTGTTCTCAGGACCCCTTTGAAACTTTGTTTTGAATCTAGACCGTGTGTCGAAAGTCCGATGCCTATAATCTTAGACCGTTATAACCGCCTAGCTGGACTTGACAATCATTTCGAAAATCAAGTCCAACCGACCTATTTCATTGATCTTGGAGTGAAGAGAGTGAGAATAGGGTTAGATTTGGAATTTTAAAATTCAAATTGGACACACGACTTGGCGCGTTATTATTAAGCGTTCTGACCATCAGAATTCAGCCAAATTACACCCTTAGATCAGGAAAAATTTCTCTTTCATATCATGAGACTTGTAGACCTGATCTATGTGCGATGACCGCTGAACTGAAACTGGACCGCCACGTGCGATCTACGAGCACTACTGGTCTGAAAATGGGATGTGAGTGACATCCGACGTGCATGAGCTTAAGTCCGATCGCGTTCGGCCAAGGGACCTCCCGAAATGTCTTTTTGGATCAGAACAGCCCCGATTTGGTTAGACCTCAAGTAAACATTGTTTCCAAGCCTAATTTGAGAAGAAATTAGCTTATAAAAGGACCTTAAACCCTCACTTCTCTCACCCATCCGAATTTGCTAGAAACACTAGTTGGTGTGAGAGATTGTGAGAGACAGTGGGAGAGATCTTCCTGCTGCTTGCACTACCTGTTGCATGTGCTTAAGCAGCGCACCTCAATCACTTTTTCGGTGATTCCGCCGCATTTCTAGGTAAGGAAACACCCTAAATACTTGATGATTTGAGGTTCCGTCGATTTCTTAGCGAAGTAACTTATACATCTTGTGAAATAGGTAGCCTGTTCGCCGTAGACGAAGCGTATACGCTCCGTTCGAATCGGTTCACCTCTAGGGAAAAGGTACGGATTCTAGACGCTTTGATTGGCTGATTTCAATGCTTTTAATGTCGTTTAATAGTAGATTATCGACGACAACGCCGTTTGACATGTACAACATGCTGTCCGTTTCATGTTTCGTAAGCAGATGAAAAATATGAGATTTAGGGCATTTTATTCATTTGTAGGAAATACTATTTTCATCCATATTTTTCTGATATGATTGACATGGCTCTTTGTCGCATTAGGATATTAGGAATGCGTGCATAATCAGTTTGGCGAAGAGATTCGCCCAAATGCGCACTTTGAGTCGACATACTATATGTAGACTTAAGTGTGTAGACTAAGTGTTTGTATAAATGTTTGTATTAGTATGTATTGAATTAAATGGTGTTATGAATTAGTTTGAGATTGAATTCTCAAATAATATGCTGATGTAAATGATTTCCTACATGTTGACTATATGCATGATTTCATTATATGTATGAAATGCATGTGTTAGATGATTTACTTAAGTTGTATGTTATAACATGTGTTAACATGCTCACATTGTTGTATTTCATTTCCATTACTCTTATATGATTGCTGTTGTGGATTCATAAATGTTTGGCACTGTACTTAGTCTAGGCAGTCGGTATCCGAGTAAATTCGTGGTTGGCTTATCTTTGCTACGAACGACGCGTCGATGAACACGAGTTGTGTTTTGGAGTTGGCGGCAGTGGTTAGGCCACGCGAAGTGTTTTATGCACTTCATGTCGCTCAGCTTGAGATGCGCTCGTACTAGTCGAGCCCGTCAAGTAACCCGACTGGCCATTGTATGTTCACATTGTATGAGTCATAACTGCTTGAACCTAGGGTACTGAACTTACCATTGTAAACCCTATTAACCATGGTACCTTGATCCATAAAGACTCATGAGTCAGGCATGGTGGTATGGGACACCGTGGTCGAGCTGTCGGCCTACGCTGGGGCCACAAACATCCCCGTAGTGACCAGTCAGCATCTATGACTCGTGAGCAGATTATGGTGGTATGGGACACTATATTCTTACTGTCGGCCTACATTGATCAGGTGACGAGCCCTTTGTAGTGACCGCGAGCGTATTCTGAGTCTACGGGAGGCGACGACCCTTCCGTAGCAATGAGAGTACAGTAGGCCTGTATTGATAAGGTGATGGGGGAACGGTGCAACGAGTGCGAGCAGTAGCCCTGACAGCCCTTGCAGCGACCTACAAAATATACATCGTATGAGATTACTAGGAGTGACGACCCTAGATAGGATCTGTGTTGGGATTAATATAAGGAAAGTACCTTAGTTTTCTAATCCTGCTATATGAATGGACTAATAATAACTCGATAATTATATCACCATCACATTGCATGTGCTTGGAAGATGTGGAGTACTGTGGGAAGAAAGTATGCCGTGGGCGTAAGATGGTGCCGTATGGGGGAGATCGTCGGTGAGGGCATCCATCATGTCACGTCATATTACATTAACAAAAGTATTAGGAATGTTTGATTTATTGCTTTACTATTATCGCATGATTGATTTGAGAACATGTTAATCTTTGCTCTATTATTCCACTAAGTTAGCTACTCACTCCCACATTACGGGATGGTATTTGCAACACCCACCAGACCCTGTCTTAGATGCAGGTGAGGCAGCGATTCAGGAGGTAGAGCCGGATTATGATGAGGACCAGGAGAGTTCTCATATATGCAATACCATGATGGCTTTGCTTAGGTGGCCTGGATTGGCGGGACTTCTCAGTGGGACTATTTTTGACATTTTAATTCTGTTTATTTATATGTATATGAGACTCAGAGATGTATTCATGCTTTGGAGACAGTTGCGATATATTTTATTTTCCATACAGTGATATGTATATCCTTTAGTCTTCCACTTGCTTTTATCACTGAATCTGGAGTATGAATTGCAGTTTTGGTATAATTTTACTCATGTGAATGCTTTAACTCAGACAACATTGAATCATAAACATTTTTGTTGTATAAGTGACGGTCTGGAACTCGGGAGTCGGGTTTATACACGACCCCCGATTTTCAGGGTGTTACAAATATGAATGGGGATACGCTCATCATTAATAAGTATATCCATAAGGCCAGATATTAAATGACGATCTACATCAAAAGGGCCTTCTTTAGCATCTACTTTAAATGTTAAATTTTTAGAAGAAAATTCAGAGATGCATGCAAATATGGATTGTGCAATAGATTGGTATTCAGGCCCTCTCCAATGTAGATGTTGTCCCATCCTACAGCTTGGAGAAGAGAAAAGATACCAAATGGAGCAATGTGATTAAGATTAACAGCTTTTTCAACAATAACATTGCCCAAACGTAAATCCCGTACATATGAAGGATCATTTTCAGGTGAACGAAGATGGTGCTGAGTTATTCGAGCTGATCTAGAGGATGATGGATCACTGGCTGTTTTCTTTTTTTCTCTATCATTCATTTCCACAAGGAAATACAAAGGAATAAGAAAACTCAAAGGAAATAGAGATGGGTTTTCTTAGATCGGTAAATGTAGAAGAAAAATCCTAAAATCTTCACAAAAATTGAAATCAAGCACTTTAATGTAAATAAAGAAGAGAATAGAACTTGAATCTGACAGATTTACCAATAAAATGCACTAACCTTAAAGATCAGGTTGGTGGGTTCAATTAGTCGGACGTTGACTCTTTGGAGAGGAAGTTAAAAATGAGAAAGATGAGATTTTCCCCAAATTTAAAACACCCAACGCGCTCCATGACCGGTCTCGGCCTGTCCATAACCGGTCGTACCAGGACCGGTCGTGTACACCCACGACAGGTCGAGTATCAACTAAAAACATGCAATATTCACATAAAATTAAAATTTAAACACATAAACATACAAAAATATTTACATTATGATACACAAATGCATGAATAATCAATTTTGAATGTACGTACTAAGATCAAATTTCAATTTATTAAACCTGTTTTTGTCAAGCAGTTTAGTAAAAATGTGAGCAAGTTGAGTCTCTGTCGGAATGTATTATAAAGATATTAATTTTTCTTCTACTAATTTACGAATATAATGATACCTAATGTCAATATGCTTGGTACGTGAATGCTAGATTGGATTTTTAAAAATATTTATAGCACTGGAATTATCACAATGTAAAGTCCTTGAATCCTGTATAATTCCATAATCACTTAACATACGTTTCATCCAAACAAGCTGAGTACATGCATTTCCAGTTGTGATGTATTCAGCCTCAGCAGTAGAAAGTGATATAGAACTTCATTTCTTGCTAAACCAAGAAACCAAGCAATTTTCAATATAAAAATAACCACCACTGTTTGATTTTCTATCATTAATATTTCCAACCCAATCAGCATCAGTATACCCTACCAACTGAACACTAGTATCATATGGATACCAGAGACCCAAATTAATTGAACTTACGACATATCGCATAATCCGCTTAACAGCAGTTAAATGTGACTCTTTAGGATTAGACTGATATCTTGCACAAATACCAACACTGAAAGCAATATCAGGTCTACTAGCAGTTAAATAAAGCAAACTACCAATCATGCTATGATATAATTTAGGATCCACATCTTTACCTGTAGAATCCTTTGAAAGTCTTAAAGTTGTACTCATGAGAGTATCAAAATTCTTACCATTCTCAAATCTAAATCTTTTAATCAAGTTCAGAGCATATTTGGTCTGAGAAATGAAAATTCCATCAGGTTGTTGTTTTACTTGTAACTCTAGAAAATAATTTAATTTCCGAACCATGCTCATTTCGAACTTAGATTTCATTAAATCTGTAAAATTAATAGTCATGTTAGTACAAGTTGATCCATAAATAATATCATCAACATAGATCTGAACCATTAAAATATTATCATTATGTTTCTTAACAAAGAGTGTCTTATCGACACTGCCCATTTGAAAATTATGACTGAGTAAAAACTTAGTCAATTCTCGTACCATGCCCTGGGAGTTTGTTTTAGACCATAGAGAGCGTTTTTAAGATGATATATATGATCAGTAAACTTAGGGTCTTCAAACCCTGTAGGTTGTTCAACATATACTTTTTCATGTAAATCGCCATTTAAAAAGGCACTCTTTACATCCATTTGATAAATTTTAATTTTTTTAAAGTATGCAATGGATATAAAAAGTCTGATTGATTCAAGGCGAGAAATTGGTGCAAAGGTTTCATCGTAACCAATACCTTCAATTTGAGTGTACCCTTGTACAACTAGTCTTGCCTTGTTTCGAATTATATTACCAAGTTCATCAGACTTATTTTTAAATATCTACTTTGTTCCAATAATATGTTTATCTTTAGGTCTAGGAACAAGATACCAGACATCATTTCGAACAAATTGATTAAGTTCTTCCTGCATAGCCACTATCCAGTTTTTTTCAGAAAGAGCTTCTTTTACATTTATCAGTTCTATCTGGGATGTAAAGCACACATAATTACATATGTCTTCTAATTGTCTATGAGTGCACACACCTATGAGAGGGTTTTCAAGAATCTGAGTGGTTGGATGATCTTTAACAGTCCTCAATTCAGAGTTTACTTGATTTGATGAAGTATCTAGTTTGTCAATTAAAAGAACTTCATCATGGTCTGAACATGGGGCAGGTGTATTCAATTAATTGTCTATGACCACATTAATAGATTCTTGAATAACACCGGTCCTTTTGTTTAGTACGCGGTATGCACGACTGTTTAAAGAATATCCTAAAAAGATCCTTTCATCACTTTTAGTGTCAAACTTTTCTAAATTTTCACAGTCACGCAAAATATAGCACTTGCTTCAAAAAAACTTGAAAGTATTTGACAGTAGGCTTGTCATCGAACCATAGTTCATAACCCGTTTTATTATTAGATTTACAAATATAAACCCGGTTAATAATATAGCAGACAGTATTCACTGCTTCAGCCCAAAGATTTCTAAGGAGCTTCATACTATTCAGCATTACGTTTTCTATTTCTTGAAGCACTCTATTTTTCCTTTTCACAATACCATTTTGTTGTGGTGTTTTGGGCACAGAGAATTCATGTGATATTCCCTGATCACTATTGAATTTCTTAAAACTAGTATTCTTAAACTCAGATCCATGATCACTACGGATCTTATTGACTTGAGAACTTTTTTCAGATTGAATACGTTTGATAATCTTTTTCACTTCATTAAGGGTTTCTGATTTATCCCTTAAAAAAACTACCTAAGTGAATCTGG
Organism: Magnolia kwangsiensis; assembly: GCA_037074715.1. Taxonomy (NCBI): domain Eukaryota; kingdom Viridiplantae; phylum Streptophyta; class Magnoliopsida; order Magnoliales; family Magnoliaceae; genus Magnolia; species Magnolia kwangsiensis. The sequence continues at coordinate 133,056,244 of CM073574.1, forward strand.
AACAATCGTCTACGATTGCCACCTCGACTCTCCATCGTGGTAAGTCCAATAAGATCCATATGGAGAAGCTCGAGTGGTCTTGATGTGACATCGGAGTTCACTTTCTTGTGAGAGCTCCTCGTTTGCTTGCCTATTTCGCGTTCGCCACATATTTTGTCTATCTTTTGTAATTTAGGTAGACCTCTTATTAGTTCTCTTTTGCTCAATCTGTATAAATTATTGTAGTGTACATGTCCAAGGCGTTTATGCCATAATTCTGTCTCGTCGGTATGGACCATGTAACACGTTTGACTAGAAGAGCTGCCACTGCTTACAATATAACAGTTTTTAGAAGTTCTACAACCAGTTAATATTACAGATCCCTTTTTGTTTATGATTTCACAACCTTGATTGAAAATTTTCACATTGTGATTGTTATCGCATATTTGAGATATGCTTAACAGGTTGTGTTTTAATCCCTCAACATATAAAACATTCTTAAATAAGGGAAGGTTATAGAGTTGAACCGTACCTTGGCTAATAATCTTGCAGTTGCTACCATCACCAAATGTGACTGACCCATCAGTCATATCTTTGAGATCAGTGAATAAAGCCTTGTCGCCTGTCATATGCCTGGAGCATCCACTATCTTGGTACCACTTTGAATGGCTTGTAGCTTTGAAAGTAGTGTGGGCAACCAAGCAGGTAACCTTAGGAACCCATTTTATAACAGTTTTGGGTTTAGGAGTATTGTGATTCTTCTTTTGATTGTAGTTATAGTTAGAGTGACCCACTGAGTTAGATTTTAAGAGCTCCTTGAGAACATCAACTATTTTCTTAGCTAAAGGGTTTCGGTTCTGATATTTATACATGTTTTTCGATTTTTGAAAAGTAGTTTTAGAAAAAACTTGATTTGTACTTTTCCCTTTTGAGTTTAAGGTCTCTCCTTTTACAAACTTAGGAGACGTATTCTTATGTTTAAAAGGAACATTTTTCTCATATCCTAAACCAGATCGATCGCCACATTTTCTTTATCCAGATAAAAGTTTTTCTAGCTTTGGATCTCCTTGGGCATACTTCCATGTATCCTTTAAACTGAAAAGAAAAGAGACTTCACGTTTAAGATTTTCATTCTCAGATTTTAGACTTTCAATCTGAGAGTTTTTGAAATCTAAATCACATTTGCATTTTTCAAAACAGTTTGAAAAATGGGATTATTCTAAAATAAGAGATTCAAAATTTTCTCTAAGCTTTGAAAATCTTTCTTTTTGAAGCTTAAGTTTAACAAAAAATTTACAACTTTCTTTACATGAGGCATTGTAAGTATCTTGAAGATCATCTTCATTCTCACATTCATTGTTTAGATTTTCTTCACTTGTTGAATCATTATCTAAAAATGTGAATTTGGCTAGAGCTATAAGGGCTTTCACTTCATTACTCGACTCGGTTTCAGAATCTTCTGAATCAGAAGAGGCTTCAGAATCAAAGGATTCATCCCAAGTAGCCAACATACTCATCTTTTTGGGTTTATCCTTTTTAGGACACTTGTTTGCTAAATGCCCATATTCTTGGTAGTTGTAATATTGACTTTCTTTTAAAGATTTTCAAGGCTTAGATTTTGATCTTTTCTTCTCATTAGCTTTTTGAAAATCAACCCTCTTTTTATTTTTGAAAATTTTATAAAACTTTTTCGCTAAAAGAGCTATATCGTCTTCAGAATTTTTTAAATCAGAATGGTTTTCTTGAGAAACATCTTTAGAAGACTTAAGGGCAATAGATTTTCCTTTAAGAGCTTTAAAATTTTACTCGTAGGTTTGTAAAGATCCAACTAACTCTTCTACCCTCATAGTATCTGTATTATGAAGTTCCTAGATCGCGGTTACCTTAGAGTTGAACAGTTCAAGAAGTGAGCATAGTATCTTTGAACACACTTTACTTTCTGGGATTTTATCACCAAGACCCCACATAGAGTTTACAATGTCATTTAATCTGGTATAAAAGTCCATAAACATTTCATTTTCCTCCATATGAATTTCTTCAAATTTGGTTGTGAGGAGTTGGACTTTAGATTTTTTGACAATTGATGTACCCTCGTGTGTCATATCTAAAATATCCCAAGCTTGCTTTGTAGAATCACAAGATATAATTCTTTTGAATTCATTTGGTGATAGTACGCAAGTGATTACATTTAGTACTTTAGCATTTGCACTATTCTTACTTTTCTGAAGCGTGGTCCATGAAAAATAAGGAGTTACTCTCATTATTTTTGAACCTTCGATTCCAGTCACTTATGTGGTAGGAGGGGTCCATTCATTCACTGTGGCTAGCCACACACTTTCATCCATGGATTTTAAAAAGATTCTCATCCTGGCTTTTCAATAAGTATAATTGGAGCCATCAAAATGTGGAGACCTAGTGACTGATAGGCTATCAAAATTTAACATCTTATATAGCTTAGATCGTTAGCTCAGGAAATAAATCTAAGAATAAAGAATTAAAATGAGCTATTAGGCTTTGATACCACTTGAAATGGCCAAGCTATATGTCCTAGAGGAGGGGTGAATAGGACTATGCCAAATTAAAAAAATAACAGCGGAATATAAGAAATAAGATAACCAACAAAAGAAAGGAAATAAACAACAATAAAGAAATGTGAAGCGACGTCAAATTCAAGTCTTGAGAGGCTGATACGAATGTAGTTCTAAGAACAACCTTGCACCATAAAAACCAAGGGTTTAGGGCAGGACAACCTTACTAGAACGATAAGTATCAATATCCCAAACTGAAGAGGAATAATAAAGGAAAATAACAGAAAATGAATTCTAAACTATTACAACATTCTCCACTGTGCTTGAACTGAAAACATTACAACATTTACATCCACACATACATCCCACAATCTTGAATAATAAAAGATAAGAAATAAAAATCACATAACCACAAAACATAAAGAATTATAGTGGTTCACTTTTGTGTACACCAACTGTTATAAAACAGCCACACAAATTGCTGCTACACTCCTAATATCCTTACACACGGATATTAGCATTCACTATCAAAATAGGTTTTCACAGGTTCACCCAAAATCTTCACAATTGTGTCCTTTTAACTTGGGCTTACACAATTCAAAAACTCACTTTTTGAGTTTTCTGGCTCTCCTCAGATAACCACCACTATGAGATTTTTCTGACGAATCTCAAAAGAAAACCAAAACGAATGTAAATTACACAAATGTAAAATACCTGAATTTCTCCTTATATAGCAGCCCCGTAGAACCAATTAGAGTAGATGATTAAATGTAGAAGTTCAAAAGTCCAATACTCACTTTAAAATGGTTCTAGGTTCTAATTGATTTTAAATTAAACCGGTTGGGCTTAGCTCTATTTGATTTTGATTCCAAGAAGAAGGAATATCACAGTTCCTCTTTTCAATTATGATTGGAATGTATAAACAAAATCAAATTAATAAAGCAAACAAAAGATAATATTAAATGTGCATAATGTAGCTTAAAATAAACACAAACTTATTTCAGAGTAGTCCCTTGATTTTACTTGAATTTCTCTTATCAAACTCTGAAATTCATCGTCTATCTATAGCTGCAGAAATCGCACCTTTGACTGGTCTAGTGGACACTACGACTAGTTGTAGGAGAATGGATTTTTGAAATATATAGCGCGATCGAATAAAATCGACTCACGACTGGTCGTAGGGTGTCTACGACTGGTCGTAGGCTTCTCACGACTGGTCGTAGGACCTCCAGTTTAGTTGCTGGACTTTGAGTCGTAGAACCAAGACTGGTCGTAGGACAAGTCGACACTGTTCACACGACCGGTCGAGCAGAGTCTAGGATTGGTCGTCGATGAACAGAAATTTTTAAAAAATTGCAACAAACTTAGCACTGGTCTTAGAATTTCTCAGACTGGTCGTGGAAGTGCTAGGACTAGTCGAACAAGGTTCAGGACTAATCTTAGAACAATCCAATTCCATGTAAAATGATTCAATTGAATTATGTATTCAAAGTTACCTATCCTAAGGACAATCTAAGGTCAATCTTACCCTGAAAGTGAGATATGAACTTCGAAACTTCTTAACTTCAGATGGTAGATGACCTTTGTGATTGAAGCTTGAGATCTTTGAACATAATGTAACACTTGAAACAAAAGATCTTCTAAAGCTTGAATAACCATTCTTTTTTGTGCTGAATGTTGGCTTAAGTCTTGAACAAGAACACTTCTACTGTTGTAGCTAGTACTTACACTTCTCGAAACAATTTGTACTCGCATTCTTCTGTAGTATCTGAAGTGGTTCTTCGTTCTTAACTTGAAGCAAAGTGCTTAAAGCGATGAACCAATTTCTTGAACATTTATAATAATGAGCTATACAAGACATAGATTAAGGTTTTGGCACCACAAAATTTCACAACTAAAGGAGCTTAAAATCATAGTACTTACAGATCCTTGATCCCATCGGGTTCCCCATCCTCGATTTCAGGCACATGGGGAGTGTTGGGAAGTAGGATCGCTCACAGTCACTACGGGGAGGCTCATCACCTCAGCGTAGACTGACAGCTTAGACACAGTGTCCTATTCCACCATGCCTGGCTCTTGAGATGGTGTATCAGTTTTAAATGGTTATCAATAGGCTTCAGTGGGCGAAGGGTGTTCCAGGTTCCATACAGGGGTGAGCAGGCATGGTTAACAAACATGGTTGGTCAGTAATTGAACTAGAATGTGTGAATTCAGGTTAGTACACAACGGACGACATCAGGTACAAGCGACCCATGTAGTCCAACTACTGTCGCCCATTCGCATCCGCCCAAATCTGCTGGTCTAGCCACAGGATTATCCTATTAAAGGGACCACCTTCTCCCACCGCAGTTCCTTGACCAACCTAGGGATTTGATGGTACTTAATAATACTCTAACAACTCAGGGTTCCTCTTTCAACACAAGTGAAGGTCGACACTCATACATCACCCAAAAATTCAGATTTTTTATAATGCAACTACTAACAATAATATGAAATTAATGTGTATGTGTGTTGTGTGGCGTTAACAAAGAGTCCGAGAAATATTAATCACTCATGGCACAAGCATACAATAAGGGTTAATGAATCATACATGCTATAAGAAAGCATAGTATAAAAACCAAGTATGAGATTAACATGCAATCACCCATTTTCATGCCTAATCACGTTGAGGAACAAACAACAATATTTAATCATTTCATACAAATTGGGAGGACCTATCATATAAGGTCTTAGCTAGGTATCTTTAGACTATTTAATCAGATCACCCAAACATTGAAAATCATTAAATTCATACTAAAATTGGTGCTAAGCCACCTAAGAATAATAATCCGTACCTATGGATCATTGAAGGCTTGAGGAAATGACTTAGAAGTGTCAAACTCATGGGTAGATTGGCTGGAATCCTGAGTCAATGCATTTGCATGTTAGGATTTCATACAAATCGTAGCTCAACACAAAGGATTACAAAAAGGCTAGGTGCTTACCTCCTCAATCAGATGGGAGTCACTTGCAGTTGTGGAGGTGGGGTTCCATAAGGAAAGGGAAGAGGGGTTTCTAAATTTCACCTCACTTGGGCACCACTTTTCTCTCCCTTCTTCCTTCCACAATCTCCTTCTTTCTCTTCCTCCTTTCTCTTTCTCACTTCTCTCTCTTTTGTTATTGGAGTGGTAGTGGGAGTGTGAGAGAGAGCTTTAGGGCTTTATTTCCTAGGTTTGGGCCAAATGGCCTTAAGTTCTAACAATTTCCTTCAGTGACCCTCTAGGACCCCCTTTTGGCTTTGGGGTAGCCCTGTCACCCCTTTGGCCACCAAATTTGGTGTGTAGGTGTCTCATGGCCCGATGAGGGGCTATGCAAAATTTGAAGACAAATGGATGCGAGGTTTTATCGTACAGTTTCGATCTTCAAATGACCTTATGGGGTCCATTCTGACTGTTGGGGTTGCCTGATACCCCCTGACCATGAAATTTATAGGATAGGTGCTCCATGGCCTAATGAAGGGCCGTGTAAAATTTGGAGGCAAACGGACTCAGGTATGAGTCCGATATGCAATCAATGGTCATCGTTTCACGATCGGGTTCTAGATTTTGTGGACGGGTGTAGAAAAATATTTTAGGCCTTCACCATAAATGTAGAAGAGATCCGACAGCTGTAAAGCCTACTATCTCAGTTTCATTTAAAAGTGCTAGATTTAAATTCTAGCCTTTGGGTTAAGGTTGGGGCGAGTTGCGCTCGGCAAGTGCTGTTGGGATGGTGCTGATAATTAATTTTTAGGCATTTACTGAGTTTGTGGTCCGTGATAGACTACAAGCCCAGTGAGGTCTACGACTTTTCCAATTTTTAGATTTTTCTGACCCTCCTTGGTCGCTGCATGGCCTGCACTAGTTGTTGTCAAGTACAAACAGGCTATCTAGCTTGATGGTCCGCACTTAACCCGAACCCAACCAGACTAGTCCACCTTAATGGGATAACCTAGGTTAATTTGTTGGTAGTATCCCACACATGAGCAGTTTAAGTGAACGGTCCTGCGGTAAATCCTACGTGGACGCCTCAGGACACTGTTCTGGTTAAATAGGATATTACAATGTCGCTAGGGTGTACAGTAATCATAATGCACAATGCAAGATGCATGAGTCATACAATCTAGTCATGCATCAATCCTGGGCATGTCATGCGCTCATGTGAGATAATCTCTGTCTATCAGGGAGTTCCATAACAACCTGCCCAATGACATATGCAATGGTCAACTACATATCATATCAAGCATGCAGATAATGCGTAAGGGTATGTATTATGATAATATGCTAAGCATACTCGTAATCGGTATCGATAACCGGTATCGATAATTGGCATCGATAATTACCCTCGATAATCGGCCTATATATAAGGCGGGGTCCATAGATGAACAACCGATCTAAATCATAATATAAAGATAGGCCCTCGACCGTGGATATGCCAAATCCGGTAGCACGGAGCCATCTATCTATGGCGATGATGGACCATGCAACATCAATAGTGCCCAATGATTTAGGTTAACTCACTTAGAGAATGATGAGAATGGGCCTAACAAGGCCTAAGGGAAGGTCATAATGTGGACATTTAACCAACATTACTCCCAAGGAGTGGCCCACATAAAGCCTAATATATAGTGGGCCCATGGCCTCACATAAGGGCCAAATACACATCCCATTGGGCTGTACACAAAGGCCTAATACACAAAATAATAGGCCTCACGCCAAGGCCTCATATACAACATAATTGGCTTTACACAAGGGCTTAATATACATCACAGTGAGCCTCTCTCAAGGGCCATAAATACATCACCATGGGCCTCATACAAGGGCCTCACACACATCATATTGGGCCACGTTCCATGGGCCTCGAATACATCACAATGGGCCACAACCCATGGGCCTCCAACATATCACAATGGGCCTCATATACATCAAGGTAGGCCCAACGATGGGCCTCATATACATCAAGGTAGGCCGCAACAACGGGCCTCATATACATCAAGGTATGCCACAACAACTGGTCTCATATACATCAAGGTGAGCCGCAATAACGGGCCTCATATACATCAAGGTAGGCCGTAACAACGGGCCTCATATACATCAAGGTAGGCCCATGGTCCTAACAGGACTATCTACACCATTTATCTATTATTAGAGATCATTTAAGAGCATTACCCACAAAAGTGAATCATATCGTAAGATCATCTGGACCATACCACAAATAGCAATGGAGATAATGGTTTTCCTTGCTTGAAATTCGCAGTGCCCACCATCACTTTTATTTTACATCCAATCTGTTCATATGGTCATGAAGACCTGAGTTAAGAGGAAAAATAAATTTCATATTGATCCAAAGCTTCTGTGACCCCAAAGATTTCAATGGTGAACGTTCAATCCCCACATTTTTTTGCAGTGTGGTCCACTTGATAAATAGATCTGTCTTATTTTTAGTCTCAAGCCTTAAGACGAGCTCACCATCCAGATGGACAGTTTGGATGTAACACATACATCAAGGTGGGCCTGGCAGATGGATGGTGCAGACATAAAATACATTCATCAACAGTGGGTCCCACTGTCTAGCCGTCTGGACGGTGTGGATAAGACCCATACATCAGCGGTGGGTCCCACACATCACGTGAGATGGATCTAAATTCAGGTGGGACCTACAAAACTGACGTCAACACATCGACTATATAGCTAGTGTGGGTATTCCAGCCAATTCGTCCAGCAGGTGGATCCCACATGGGGCCCACCATATACACACATATATATATACATATATAATATAATGTTATAATATTTATTTATCATATTACTATTATTATTATTATTATTTATTTTCTTTTTCTTTTTTTGAAAAAGGTCCAGTGTCCAGACCCTGGACGCTGGACGAACGGTGTGGATTTAAAACACATCCATCATAGAGGGTCCCACCGTCCAGGGGTTTGGACGGTGTGGATCCAACACAACATTAAGGTGGGTCCACACGTGTGTGGCCCACCAGAATATCAAGCTGATATTTGTTATTTCACTTTATCTGGGATCTGTCCAGGAAGGATGGCCAAGGTAAAACACTTGCATCAGGTGGGTCCACAAATGCATGGCCCACCATCCAATCAAACTGCTATTTGTACTTTCCTTCATCCGGGCCTGTCTAGACTGACAGGCAGTAATCCCGTCCGCTGGACAGTCCAGCAAGGTGGGCCCCATAGGTAGATGGCATGGATATAACACATCTTAGTAGGCCATACACACACACACACACACCAGGTGGGCCACATACCTCATCATCATCATCACCATACAAAAGGAAAAGAGAGAGAGAGGGAGAGGGGGAGAGAGAGAGAGAGAGAGGTGGAGGGACCCGCCACTATGGACCCCTCTTTGATTACAACACATACATCAAAATGGGTCCCATCATAAGTGGGCCCTTAAATGAAAATCAACGGTGGATATCCTAAAATCACCCACCTATATCACTCCTTATTTAGCTCCTTGGACTCCTTGGCTCTTAAGCTAGTTCTTTAAGAGTGGATGATGAAGGTTGGATGGTGGAGATGAGAGTTTTTGGGGTAGGGAAGTGGGTCACACTTGGCTCTTTCTCTATGGAAATTGCTTGGACGGTTGTTCTCCTTGGGAACTTGACAGTGAAGAGAGAAAATGAGAGAGAGAGAGAGAGAGAAGTGATGAGATGAAAAGGGATGGAGTGATGGGTGATGGGTGTAAGGAAGGGATGAGAGGAGAGAGAGACAGAGTTGACTTTGGATGAGAGAGGTATAGGTTGTCATGCCTTGTTGGTAAGAGAGGGATGGGTGTTGATGAGATATGTACTTGACTTGTATATTGATTGATTGATTTGATATTTGGTAGAGATTCTCTGAGAATTTGTAACGTGCGGCGTTTTTCTTGAAATAAACGTGGGCCCACAACTTCTGGCTTGGGTATCGCATTGGCGCGTGAGATGCGGCGTTGGAACCGCGGCCACGGCGCGGTTGCTAGGGTACAAGTTTCGAGTCGAGCTAATTCGGGTTAACAGGGTGTGACTCAGGGTCATGCGCAAATACTATGTATGCGTCACGGGTTGCCGGAATTCGACTTAGAGGCCCGCGAGAGTCTACGGAATGTTATAGTCTAGGATACGGGCCTTATAGTAGAGATTTTTAGAATTTATTATATCTTAAATTATATGGCTATCTTAGAAGGCCCAAGCTAGGTTTTAAGTCTCATTAAATGTATCGTTCAAAGATATTAACTCAATAGTAGGCCTATAAATTCATAGTTGTTGAATCTAATTGAGTTGTGTTAGTGCCTGCTTTTTAAAAAAAATAAATGTAAATGAGTAATTATTATTTACTCTTATAATTCACTTTAGATTCTTTCACTTAAAGTCGATAACTGGTCGTGTTTGGAACACTGTGACACTAAAATTGAGGAAATGATAGAAAGAATATACTAAAATCTATGGGGCCCGACCATTATGTATGTGTCTGATCCATGTCATCCATCCGTTTTATCTGTTCATTTTAGGGCATGAGCTTAAAAATGATGTAGATATGAAGCTTAAGTGGACCACACTAGAGGAAATAGGGAGAATTGAACACTTATTGTTGAAAATTTATTGAGGACTACAAAAGTTTTGGATCAAGTCGATATTTGTGTTTATCCTTCATCCATGTTTATGTGACCTTATGAACAGGTTGGATGACAGGCCCACATCCCCATGGGCCCTAGGAAGGTTTCAACTTTGAATGGTGAATGTCATTATCTCTCCTATTCCTATGGTGTGGTCTATTTGAGCTTATAATTAGCCTCATTTTTGGAGTCATGCCCTAAAATGAGATGGTAAAAAGGATGGACGGTGTGGAAAAAACACAGATTATGGTGGGACCCACAATTTTATAGGCATTCAATTTCCGTTCAATTTCATGCATACAAGCATGGTTTTCAAGGCGTAATTAAGGGGGATATTTTCCTCTCTTTTAAACAACATTTGAAGAAATGATTACTTATTAATACATAATTATGATGTAATTTTAAAAAATAAGCAGACCCATACCAAATACCGTAATAAAATCGAGAGAGGTAGATTTATTTGAATGTTCATTTAAGTAATTGAAAATAAGAGCTTAAGAAGTCTTAGAGGAGGGTGAATAGGATTATGCTAAATAATCAAATAAAATGCTGAATAATAAATAAATAAGAAATCTCAATTGCCTAAGTATTGAGACGTTGATTCCAAATGATTCGTAGGACAACCTTCACCTAAAGTTAAGGCAGGACAACTTTATTTCATGAATTTCTTTAAAATCAAAATCTTAAACTATGCAAGAGTAAATAAAAATAAATATTACAATCATTCACCACTTTAACATAAAATAAATTACAACTATTTAAAAAATAAAATCATTCACCATATAACACAGAGAATTATAGTGGTTCGGTGTGTCAACAACTGTTTTAAAACAGCCACACCTACTCCACTCCCAAAATTACTCTCCATGTAATCTTCGCTTTCACTATGAAAAAGGTTTTCTTAGGGTCACCTTAAAATTTGATACAATTCTTATGATTTTACAGGGCTATCACAATCAAACCCCTCACTGAGATTTTCAGTCTATCTCAGACAAAACCTACACTGAGATTTTCTGGCTATCTCAGAAAAACTAAGTAAAGAATAAGAAGGTATACTTATCTTCACCATAGAAGACATATCAGAAGCTGTAACCGAAGAACTGCTTTCTTGAATGTCAGTTGTTAAATGTTTAGTCAGAGAGAAAAGGGTCCAGAGTTCTATTGATTTTAATCAAGTTCAAACCAATGGCTACTTAAGTTAATTCTCTTAAATCTCAAAAGAAGAGTATAGTTTACTCTCTTTAGAATCTTAATGAAAAGGTCTGAGATTAAAGGAATTAAACAAAAGTTTAAAATAAAATTTATATGTACTGTTCAAATAGCTTGCTAATAACTGGAGTTTCTCTCTCTCTTGTAGAAGAATTTTGATAATAATAATTGATATTTCAGATTGAGAGATAACCTCAATTTATAGGTAAAGAAGTTGAATCTTCATTTAGCCCGAGGCAGTCTTCGACTAGCCCGAGCAGACCGGATTCTATTCAATGGATTTTGAATCACGGGGGATAAGATTTATCTAAACTTCGACTAGCTCGAGGACTAGTTCGAATAGTTGAAGAGTTCTGTTTGACTAGTCAAATTTGGTCTTCGACTAGTCGAAGATCCGAAAATCTGAAAAGTTATTGTTGTCGGACTTCGAGCCAAATTTTCTCGGGATGGTCGAAGGTCAAGCTTTAACTAGTCGAATAAAAAATTTGATCAGTTGAATTTGCAACCAAAAAAATGGTTTTTTTTTCGACTTGAACTTGGACTGTCCGAGAAAACTCAGACTAGTCGAACCAAACCTTAGGCTGGTCGAATTCCAAGCAAACACAAGTATAAAAGCCCAATTTAAATAATTTTTGAAAGCACCTAAACTTAAGACCTTTCTAGGGTTTTATACTACCTGAGATATGTGAAATATCTGAACTTCTTTGTCATGAACTTTATTATGGACTTCATCTTAACTTTTGAGCTTGATCTATTCTTGAACATCAGTTGATCTTTAGATTGATCTTCTCTTGAGAATGTACTAGTCTTAAGCTTTATCTTGAGCTTGATCTTGGACCGGTCTTGAAGATCTCTTGTCAAGTTGTTTTGACTATACGAAGTTTGACAATTAAAGTGTTCTTTAATCATTTTAGTACTTACAATCTCTCCCTTTGTCAATTTCGTGACAAAACACATATCATTACAAATAAGAAAATAATAAAGTCTGGTAACTTGCTATTGGAGCTTTTTGAAGTTCATGAAACGCGAATGGTACTACTCCCCCTCAAATAGTACTTCCCCTATACTATCAAACATAACATTACATTCTATAGCATATAGCATTCCTTACACAGTATTCCATAGCAGTTTTTATTTTTATTTTTTTTAATTTTTTTTTATAACATACTACATGACATGCATTTTCCAATCAATGCAGATTTCTTAATAGCATAGTATACGACATGCATTTTCATTCATGCATTCTCCAATCAACTCTCCCCCTTTTTGTCACAAGTTGACAAAGCAATAATGATAATAACAACAAGTAAGCTTGATAGACAAGAATATTAGGAAGAAGCATAAGAGATAGAAATGAAATAAGTAAAGTAGGAGTTTAGGCATATGAAATAACAAATGTTAGGAAATCAAATGACATTAAAGTGCTTAGGAAATCTAAAGGAAAATCATCCAAGCACCATCACAAAAGTAAAATTTAAAGTTTTATATATCCATAAAAATAAGTTCCACCAAAAGATAACTAATCTCAATCCGATCCAGATGAGGAATGAGCAGGCATTGATGGGTCAAGTTGATTCAAACTTTGGTTGATGCAATTTAAGTACTTCTTCATGTACTTCACTGAAGACTTGTGGGTTTGAACCAAATTTTCCTGTGATACATGCAGTGTTTCAATCTTCTCCTCCAGGGATTTGAGACGTTCATCAACCTAGGAGGGTTGGTAATCGAGATCTTTTGAATCGTTAGATTCTTCTAACTCATCGAAAATGTCATCCACGATTGTGTCTTCAGGTTGTTGTGATTCCTCCTCTTCTTCACTTTGACTAAGAAGAGGTTTCAAGTTCATCTTATTCAGATTAATTTTATTGAAAGGGAGTTCAGATTTCGATGCCTTAGCCGATGGGATTTGAACATTATAGTGCAATACGAGGTAAGTCATAAGATGCAAAAGGAATCGAACCGTGCTTGTGATGCAAGTGAAATTGAATAATGATGTGACAAATTAAAGAAGGAAGACAAACATGCATGCCCGACACATTAGAATGAAGAACTCGAACCATAAAGGGAGTAAGTTTAGACTTATTCCCTGATCGAGGATAGACATTGGAAGTAAAAATTCTATACAAAACTCTATACTTAGGGAACATTTGGTTTGCATGGAGGGCATTACCTGATTGTCATTCGGCATTAAAATGACACAATTTATGTGTAATCACTTGCTTCTCAATATTAGGCATTTTATTAGTTAAAGTGGCAATAGGAATGCCATCGTTTGCAACTGCAATTTCTGTCAATGCCAAAATAATGTACCAAGTAACTGTGAATGTCCCTTCAATAAATTTAATTGTGAATGTTTGATCATCAAGGGATACATCACATATTGATGCACACATTCCTTGTGTAATGGAGCAGTAAGCCGTTCCACCCTAACAAAAAATGCATTCCCAACCGACTTCGGTGAGAATGAGAACAAGACTAAAGGAAGAAATATGATCAAGATTAACTGATCTCTCGATCATAATATACCTTGTGTAGAAATCTCTAACGTGTTTCGAATCTTCTTTGGGGGCCCGTAGGGTTCTCACACCAAGTGGAGTCGACCTACATGATGAGCTAGCATGATTTTTGTATGCCATTTCCTTTGATTGATACTCCATCTTGGTTTGCATAAGATAAAAATCAAAGAAAGTGAAAGGAATGAAGCGAGATCAGTTTTTTAAGAAAACCTACCTCAAAGAGGGTTTCAAATCATGAATACAACACCCAAAAGATATTTACTAGTAATGATTTACTAAATACTTGAAGAAAATTGAAAGAAAAATACTTATAAGCAAGATTGGGTGATGTGTTAGTCGAGTGAGGCATCGGCTAGTTGAGGAAGAAGAAGAGAAATGAAATAGAAAAAGTAATTTTTTTCCTTTTTAGGTGAAATCGCGCGATCTTCGACTGGTCGAGTATGTACTCCAACTGGTCGAAAATCACAAAATTTTGAAAATTTTAACTTATTTAATTTTATTTTTATTACCATTTTATGCATTTAATAAAAATAAACGTAAACATAAAAAACTACATAACAAGATAATTAATTAACAGTGCATAAACAAATATCATGCTTTAAGTTGAAAAATCTATTTTTATCAAGTGGTTTGGTCAGTATGTCTGCAAGTTGCTTCTCAGTTTGAATGTATTCAAGTATGATAGACTTGTCTTCAACTAATTCTCGAATATAATGATATTAAATATTGATATGTTTCATACGAGAATGTTAGATTGAATTTTTTGAGATATTAATAGTGCTTGAATTATCACAGTACAACGTCATTGTATCTTTCACAATTCCATAATCAGCTAGCATTCTTTTCATCCAAACTAATTGAGTACAAGCATTTCCAGCTGTAATGTATTTAGCCTCAGCTGTAGAGAGATACTGAATTTAATTTCTTGCTGAGTCAAAATACTAAACAGTTTCCTACATAAAAACATCCACCACTAGTAGATTTTCTATCATCAATATTTCTTGCCTAGTCTGCATCAGTATATCTGGCAATTTGTACAGATGTATCATGCGGATACCATAGTCGTAAGTTTGTAGAACTTGCAACATATCTAATTATTTATTTAATAACAATTAAATGTGATTCCTTAGGATTAGATTGATATCTAGCACATATTTCAACACTGAGAGTAATATTAGGCCTACTAGCAGTTAAGTATAAAAGACTACAAATCATACTTCGATATAGACGGGAGTCTACATTTTTTACCTGATTCATCCTTTGAGAATTTAAGAGTCGTACTCATTGGAGTCTTGAAATTTTTTTCATTCTTAAACCTAAACCTTTTTACAAGGTTCAAGGTATATTTGGTCTGTGAGATGAATATACCATCTTTAAGTTGTTTAATTTGTAATCCAAGAAAATAGTTTAATTCACCAACCATACTCATTTCAAACTTAGATTTCATTAGATATACAAACTCAATAGATAAGTTAGTGCATGTAGATCCATAAATGATATCGTCAATGTAGATCTAAACTATCAGAATATGATCATTATATTTCTTAATGAACAAGGTTTTATCAACCTACTCATAATAAAATTATGACTAAGTAAACATTTAGTCAATTTTTCATACCATACTCTGGGAGCTTGTTTCAAACTATAAAGAGCCTTTTAAAAATAGTACACATTATTTGGAAGTTTGGGATCTTTGAAACCATTTGGTTGTCTAACATTTACTTCCTCATATAGACCATTTAAAAATGTACTTTTAACATCCATTTGATAAATTTTAATTTTTTTATGGCATGCAATTGAGATAAATAATCTTATAGATTTAAGACGCGCAACTGGTGCAAAAATTTCATCGCAATTAATACCTTTTATTTGAGTGTACCCTTGTACAACTAGTTAAGACTTATTTCTAATAATATTACCAATTTCATCAATTTTATTCTTAAAAATCCATTTGGTTCCAATTACATGTTTATCAGTGGGTCTGGAAACCAAGTACCATACATCATTTCTAACAAATTGATTTAGTTCTTCTTGCATGACAATTATCCAACTTTCATCAGTAAGTGCTTCATTTACATTGGTCGGTTTAATTTGGAAAGTAAAACAAACATAATTGCATATATTTTCTAGTTGTAATCTTGTCTGAACACCAGTACGAGGGTTACCAAGTATTTGATAAGTCAGATGGTCTTTGACTAATCTTGTCTCAGTATTGACTGGTTTAAATGAAGAGTCAGGTATATTAATCACATTGACATCATCATCATCTTGATTAGGATTGGGTGTGATTTGTTGATCATCTATCACAACATTTATAGATTCTTGAATTATCCCAGTTCTTTTGTTAAGAACTTTGTATGCCCGGCTATGTAGAGCATAACCTAAAAATATTCCCTCATTACTCTTAGCATTAAATTATCTCAAATTTTTTTAATCGCGTAATATAAATATTTACTTCTAAAAGTTTAAAAATATTTAACTATGGGCTTTTTATTAAACCATAATTCATAAGCTGTTTTTTTTTAGCTTTTCTAATATAAATACAATTTATAATATAGCATGCAATACTAACAGCTTCAGCCCATAATTTTTTTTGTAGATTCATGCTATTTAGCATTACACTAGCTATTTCTTATAGAATTCTATTTTTTCTTTCAACAATTCTATTTTGTTGAGGTGTTTTAGGAGCAGAGAATTCATGCGATATACCATGATCATTGCAGTACTTCTTAAAAATGCTATTATCAAATTCGGTATCATGATCACTTCTAATTTTAACCACGGATATCTGTTTTTCAATCTAGATACATTTTAAAATTTTTCTTACTTCATTAAGAGTATCTGATTTTTTTTCTTAAAAACGCTACCCATGTATATCTAGTGTAGTCATCAATAATGACTAGAAAATACTTCTTTTCACCTCTACTCTCCATTCTAGTTAGTCCAACTAAATTTATGTGAAGTAGTTCTAGAGGTTAAGTCGTGGTTAAGGAGTTCACTTTCTTGTGACTACTTCTGATCTGTTTGCCGATTTGACATGCGTTGCATGCTTTTTCTATCTTTTTCAGCTTGGGTAAGCCACGTGAGTGATCTCTTTTTCTCAATTTATATAAATTCCAATAATTCACATGTCTAAGATGTTTATGCCATAGTTTAGTCTCGTCTGTTTGGACCATGTAACATGAATGGTTCGTCGAGCAGGAGTTATCAATTATATAGTAAATTTTAGATATCCTGCGACCATTTAATATTACATTACGTTCTCATTCACAATCTCACATCCGTAATCAGAAAATTTCACATTGTGCTTATTATCACAGATTTGAGATATACTCAAAAGATTATGTTTTAATCCTTTAACATAAAGCACATTTTCAAAGAGAGGTAAGTTAGAAAGTTGTACATTACCTTGGCCAATTATTTTGCAGTTGCTTCCATCTTCGAAAGTGACTGAGCCATCATTTACTTTATTGATATCTGTGAATATCGACTTGTCACCTGTTATGTGTCTAAAACATCCACTATCCAGGTACTATCTTGAGTGGCTTATGGCTTTGAAAGTTGTGTGGGCAACAAGACACTTAACCTTTGGAACCCATTTTATTATGGTTCTAGATTTAAGAGTTTCTCTTGATTTTTGCTGTATTTGGGGGTTAGGATTTCTTCTTTTTCTATAAACACCTGTCTTATCTTTTTCTAACTGAAAAATTGTGAACTTGCTTATGGCTTTAAATAGCTTTAAGCAAGTCCACAATTTTTCAGTTAAGGGTGGTTTATCATTCCTTTAATATTTGTAGCTGATGACATTATTGTTTATTTTAGAAACTTGAAAAGTTTTTGAGTTTTTAAAATCATTACGATTTGAATCTCTTAAAGTCTTTCCTTTAGAGTTCGAGGATTCTCCTCTTATAAAAGTAAGAGCAGAATCCTTAGTTTTCAAAGAGTTATTTTTAATATAACCTAGACCGGACTTGTCACCACATCGCTTCGATGAGGTTAACAATTTTTTTAGTTTTTAGTCACCAAGGGCATATTTCCAACTGTCCTTTGAACTCTAAAGGGAAGAAACTTCTAGTTTTAATTTCTCATTTTTTGTTTTGGGTTTTTGCAATTCAGAAGATTTAAAACTCAAATCTAATTTTATTTTTTCAAAACAATCGTAAAAATGATATTTTTCTAAAATTACTTTTTCAAGTTCTTATTTCAGTTTAGCATATTTTTCTTTTTAAATTTTTAACTTGACAGCAATTTTACAACTCTCTCTGTATATGGCATTGTAGGCATCTTGAAGATCGTCTTCATTTTCATTTTTAGGGTTACTTATGAGCTTTCATAGTCAGACATATTATAGCTATCTGAAGAAGTGACTCTGACAATTGTCATAAAGGCTTTCACATTATTTGCATATTCTTGGTCTGATTCATCAAATTCATAAGTAGTTTCAAAATCAGATGATTCATCCCAAGTAGCTATCATGCCCTTTCTTTTGGATTTATCCTTTGTATGACATTTATTAGCCAAGTGCCCATATTCATGCTAGTTGAAACATTGATTGTCTTTTGTTTTATATTTTCAAGAATTATAATTTTCTTTTCTTTTATCAAATGGTTTTTGAAAATCTGTTCTTTTCTTATTTTTAAAAATTCTATAAAATTTCTTTGCTAACATAGCCATAACTTCTTTTCCTTTAACATCAAAATTATATTTAGAAGATTTAAAAGCAATGGACTTAACTTTAAGAGCTTTAAAATTCAACTCATAAGTTTGAAGAGAATTAACTAACTAACTCTTTAACTTTCATAATATCAGTATTCCTTAATTCTTGTATAACAATAACCTTAGAATTGAATCAATCAGGAAGAAATTGCAGTGTTTTTACACAAACCTTGCCTTCAGGGATTCTATCTCTTAGACCCCACATGGAATTTACTATGTTATTCAGTTTAGCATAGAAGTCCATGAAAGATTCATTTTCTTTCATACGTATCTCCTCAAATTTAGTTGTGAGGATTTATATTTTTGATTTCTTGACAATAGTTGTTCTTTCATGTGTCATTTCGAGAATGTCTCATACTTGTTTAGTTGTATCGTATGAAATAATTCTTTTGAATTCATCAGGCGATAGAGTGCAAGTTATTGCATTTAAGGCTTTAACATTAGCCTTGTTTTCACTTTTCTGACTAGCAATTCATAAATAGAATGCATTTTTTTCATATATTTGGTTCTATCCTCAGTTACTACTTCAGTCATAAGAGGTCTCCATTTAGTCATGGTGGCTTGACACACATTTTCATCTAAGGATTTGAGAAAAAAAATCTCATTCTGGCCTTCTAGTATAAATAATTAGAGCCATCAAACGGAGGTGGCCTGGTAATAGACAAAATGTTGAAATTTGACATAATAAAGCTCTGGATCTAACTCAAGGAGGTTAATCCAAAAAAATAGAGCAACCCGCTCTAATACTACTTGAAAAGGAGAGCTTAAGAAGTCCTGTGGGGGAGGGGGGGCGAATAAAGTACTAAATAATAAATAAATCAGAGATCTCAATTGCCTAAGTATTGAGACGTTGATTTTAAATGATTCGTAAGATAACTTTCACCTAAAGTTTAGGCAGGACAACCTTATTTCACAAATTTCTTTAAAATCAAAATATTAAACTTTGAAAGAGTAAATAAAAATAAATATTACAATCATTTACCACTTTAACATAAAATAAATTAAAATTATTAAAAAAATAAAATCATTCACGACATAACACAGAGAATTATAGTGATTCGGTGTGTCAATAACTGTTTTAAAATAGCCGCACCTACTCCACTCCCAAAATTACTCTCCACGTAATCTTGGCTTTCATTATGAAAAAGGTTTTCTTAGGGTCACCTTAAAACCTGATACAATTTGTGTGATTTTACTTGGCTATCACAATCAAACCCCTCGCTGAGATTTTCAGTCTATCTCAAACAAAACCTACACTGATATTTTCTTGCTATCTCAGAAAATTCAAATAAAGAATAAGAAGGTATACTTATCTTCACCGTAGAAGACAAATCAGAAGCTGTAGCTAACCGCTTTCTTGAATGTCGATTGTTCAATGTTTAGTCGAATAAAAAAGGCTTGAGGGTTCTATTGATTTTAATTAAGTTCAAACCAATGACTACTTGAGTTAATTCTCTTAAATCTCAAAAGAAGAGTATAGTTTACTCTCTTTAGAATCAGAATAAAAAGATTTAAGATTAAGGAAATTAAACAAAAGTTATAAATAAAATTTATAAATACCTTTCAAATAGCTTGCTAATAACTGAAGCTTTTCTCTCTCTTGCAAAAGAATTTTGATAATAATAATTGATATTTCAGATTGAGAGAGAACCTCAATTTATAGGCAAAGAAGTTGAATCTTCGACTAGCCCGGGTAGACTGGATTCTGTTCAACGGATTTCAGATTGCTCGGGATAAGATTTATTTAAACTTCGACTAGCACGAGGACCAGTTTGACTAGTCGAATAAATCTGAAAAGTTGTTGATGGACTTTGATTCAAATTTTGTTAGGCTGGTTGAAGTCAAGCTTTGACTAATCGAACCAAAAATTCGACTAGTTGAATTTGTAACTAAAAATTGGTTTTTCTTCGACTTGAACTTGGATTGGCTGAGAAAGTTCAGACTAGTTGAATTAAACCTTAGGTTGGTCGAATTCTAAGCAAACACAAGTATAAAAACCTAATTTAAATAATTTTTAAAAGTACCTAAACCTAAGGCCTTTTAGGGTTTTATACTACCTGAGATATGTGAAATATCTGAACTTCTTTATCTTGAACTTGATTATGGACTTCATCTTGAGTTTTGAGCACGATCTATTCTTAAACATCAGTTGATCTTTAACTTGATTTTCTCTTGAGAATGTACCAGTCTTGAGCTTGATCTTTTCTGGATCTTGGATCGGTCTTGAAGATCTTTTGTCATGTTATTTTGACTATATGAAATTTGACAAATAAAGTGTGCTTTAATCATTTTAGCACTTATAGTCATCACTTAGAAATAGTTTGATTAACTATGCATTAGTGGCATACCTAGTAATTAACCAACTCTAAAAGCCTTAAGAAATGCCAATGAAAGCTTAAAAGTATAAATTTTAGAATTAATACAATTTTCAAACCCAATTTTTATCTCTTTTTCGTGGAAGGAATAAAACATGAGAATCTATACTAGTATACAACATAGAAAGTGATACATTAACACTTAAATGATTCAATCGGATTATAAGATGCTTCATTTTAAAAGAATGTAAACATTGTTAATATGAATTCTATAATATAAAATAAAATTTAAAAACTAGTAAATCTACTACTTTGAATAAAAACTGATAGTTAGCCCCACTCATTTTGATCGACCATAATTTTTCATGGGGGAGTGTGGATAAAACCTTATTTGTTCAAAAGACCAGGAATTCTATTCTCATAGTTCAGATTTATATGAATGATAGTTTTTGGTTCCACATGTGAGGAGATGGCTCACCAATTTGCCCACTTGATGTAGTCTGAATTTGAAATGAGCATGGTGGGTGAGCTAAGTTTTTTTCTAGGATTACAAGTCAAACAGCTTGGAAATGACATTTTTGTGAGCCAGACAAAGTATACTAAGGAATTGCTAAAAATATTTTATCTTGAGTTTGTTCGAACTCATCAAACACCTATGAGAACCACACTAAAGTTATCTAAAGATATATTAGGAAAAAGTGTGGATTAACACCTGTATCAAAATATAATCGGCAGTCTCCTTTATCTCTCAACCAATAGGCCAGACATAATATTTAGTGTAGGGGCATATGCCCGATTTCAAGTTGACCTTAAAGAATCACACATGGCTGCTATTAAAAGAATTATTAAGTATGTGGATGAGACTACATATTTTGGCCTCCAGTACCCATTTGATATTAAGACAACAATTGCAGGGCACTCAAATGCTTTTTGGGATGGAAACATGGATGACAAGAAATCCACTAAAGATGATTGTTTTTACATTATGAACTGCTTAGTGTCATGGCATAACAAGAAGCTTAACTCAATCTCTCTATTAACGGAAGCCGAGTACATTGTTGCTGGTAGTTGCCGCGCAATGAAGCAAATGTTAATGGATTATGGGATCAAGCAAGATATGATGACATTATTATGTGATAATACAAGTGCAATCAACATATCGAAGAATCCTGTCTAGCATTCCAGGATGAAACATATTGATATCCAACACTATTTTATCTGAGAGCTCGTTGAGGAGAAAATTATTGTGCTAGATTACATGCCTATTGAGAAACAATTGGCTGGTATCTTGACCAAGCCATTCGATGCTAATAGATTTGACCATATTCGGAAATCCATTAGAGTATGCGCTATATAGATTGACATAACCATTTATTACACTTACATGTGAATTTGATGATTCAAGCCTCATTTTTTGTTTTATTTGTTATACACTTGAGTGTGTATTTAGGATTATGAATCCTAAAATTTGTATAAACTTGTCAGAAAAATTCTTTTTAATAAAGTTGGAAGGTGGTACCCCCCTACTTTGTTTGTTCGATGGGTCCTCGATGACATCGTCGGGATGTTCTAATGACATCAAAGAATCCCCTCGATGCCATTGAAGTATCGGGTTAACAGCTTAAAACCCCGCGCAACATTTCATTTTCATATTCCGGTTTTGGAGGTTTTATGCTCTCAGTTGATAATAGGTCGGAGGAGTATTTACTAGAGTTTAGGCTCAAAATCCATGACTTCTTGCAGCATATCTTCATCTTCAAGCCTCATCCTTCTGATTTTGTGCATTTCTTGGTCGATGGGTGTCTCCTTTTGTAAGACCCGTATCTTAGTCCGTACCGTTCCATAGACTTCCGCAGTCTTACTGGTCGAACTCCGGCAACCTTCGACCCTTAACTGATATTAACGCGCGACCCTGATTCATATGCCGTCAACATGTATCGACTCAACCCAAGACTTTTACCATAGCGACCGTGCCGTCGTTGCGGTTCCGATGCCGCGACTCGCGCACCGAGGCGATACCCTGGTCAAGAGATATGGGCCAACGTTCGGTGCGAGAAAAATGCCGCATGTTGAGTAACCCAAGAGAATCTCTACGAGGTGTCACATCAATCCCATCAATCAATCAAATCTTATCACATCACATGTCAAGTACACATCACCTTTCACCCATTCCCAAGCAACCACAAAAGTCAAGAATCTCTTACAAAGCCCATACCTTTCTTAAATCAAAAACCCTCAAAGTCAAAAAGTTCTTACACCTCCCATGCCTTTCTTACACAAATGGTCACAAAAGTTAAGATATTCTTACACACCCATCACTCACCACATCCATCATCCATCTATCTCTCTCTCCTTTTACAACTCTCTCTCTCATTTTCAAACTCAAAATCCAAGCAAGAAAAATCCCATACGTATGAGAAATTCTCTAAGCTTTCCAAAACTCCAAGTGTGGCCCACCTTTTCATCCCAAGATCTCCCATCCTAGCCATCCATTTCTCATCTCCTCCGTTGGAATCGAAGCTAAGGAGCTAAGGAACCCATAGGAGCAAGAAGATCAAGCGGTGGGTGATTTTTAGATTTTTATTTTCATGCATTTTTTTGATTTAATGGCCACATGTAGTGGGACCCACCTTGATGTAGGCTTTGTATCTAGAGGGGCCCATAGTGGCGGGGCCCCTCCATCCTTGCCGGTGTCTTTCTCTTTCTTTCTCTCTCTCTTTCTATGATTATGGCCCACCTGATGTGTGTATGTCATCCATGCCATCTACTGGTGGACCCCATCTATGTGGGATGCACCATGATGTTTTTTTTATGCCATCCCAACCATCCATAGGGGACCCACCTTGAGGTGGCTAACAGTGGGGTTGGCTGCCAGTGGAGTGTGATCCGACGTGGGCCCACCCAGCCCCATAGCTCAGGTGGTAGACAGGGTGAAAGACGCCACGTTTCAACGCCGGGTCTTGGTATCGATCCCTGTTGAAGTGGCTAGCATGGAGTGTGTACTGACTTGGGGTGTGTACTAACATGGTGTATGTACTGACAGGGGTGCGTGCTAACATGGGTGTGATGAGCTTGGGGTCCATGGGACTCATCTGAACCGTCCTTCCATTTATATGGCCCCACCACAAAGCATGTATTCCGGTGGGCCACACGCACTGAGTGAAAGATGGCTCAGTTCAACACCTGAGGTCTTGGCATCGCTCCCTGTGGAGGTGGATAACCTGGAATGTGCACTGACCGTGGGTGTGCACCGACAGTGGGATGTGGACCCCCCTATGATGATGTATGTGAAGTATATCCAAGCCGTCCACACGCAGGACGTGTGGACAGCCATGATGTGCGGGTCCTATCCCATCGTCCAGATCAGTGGGACCCACCTGATGAATGAGGAAAACCACCCCACTGACCATCTATTCTTCACTTGCGTTAGCAAGTTCCGTGGACTCTACTTGATGTAGGTGATTTACATCCACCGTCCATCCATTTTGAATCATGGGCCCACCCCACAAGCATGAAACGTATGGGTAGGTGGGACCCACGTTGATGTATTTATCATATCTGTAGTAGGTGGGACCCACGTTGATCTGGACGGTGGCAGCTCACCTTGTATGGGTGACTATAGTGTCCTAGGTCAGAGACTGGACGTTGGTGTTTATGTGTGTGTGTGTGTGTGTGTGTGTGTGTGTGTGTATAATAATAAAATGGTGGGCCCCACGTGGGAACCCACCAAGTTGTATGTAATCTACATCCACCGTCCATGTGCTCTGGATTGTGGGGCCTTTGCATGTGGATGTGGGAAATCCACACCGTCCGTCCATTTGTGGCCCCGCTCGCTGCACAAGTGCAGCATCCACACCGTTCATCTGCTGTGCAGGGGCCACTGCATGATGTATGTAATTCTTCCACACCGTCCAGTTAATCTTGGACGATGGAGATCGGACGACTGGTGTACCTCACTCCAGTGATATAGCTGTTGTATTGATGTCAATCCGAGGTGTGGATCTCATCCACACAATCCATGCATAGCACAGTGCTGCATCCATCACGTGTAACCCCAACATGATGTATGGTTTCATCTAACCATCTGTTGGCCAGGACGGTGGACTCCACCATGATACACTGTTTTATCTATACCGTCCATCACACGGACGTTGCTGGGTGGGGCACACTGTGATGCATATGGTTGTATCCACGATGCCCATTCTTCCACCAGCACGTGGGGCCCACTTGATAACGTGTGTGGGGTCCAAACCATCCATGGTCCCCACCTTGATTCATGCATTACCTCCGCACCGTCCAACCCATGGACGGTGGATGCGGTTGGGCAGGAAAACCTCACACCACCTAAATTTCTGTTATGTTGACGTCAGCAATTTTCGTGGACCCCACTGTAATGTATGTTTTCTAACCCATCGTCCATCCTGTTCCAGCTCGTGTGGGGTCCACCCCACATGTGTTGTACGTGAGGGATGGGACCCACCTTGTTATGGCATGAGGCCCATCTTGGTTTATTTGTGGCCCATCTGTTGAGACCCGCATTGTTATTTGTAAGGCCCATGGGTTGAGGGCCATTTGACGTGTTAGAGGGCCAATGGGTTAAGGCCCATTGAGATGTATTAGGGCCTATGTGTTGAGGTCCATTTGAAGTACATATGGGGCCCAATGGGTGTGGCCCATTTGGTACACATAAGACCCATATGTTTAGGCCCATTTGATGTATTCAAGACCCAACGGATTATGACCCATTGCAATGCACATAAGGCCCATTGGTAAGGCCCATTGATGTGGCCCATTTGATGAATAAAAAGCCCATATGATATGGTCCATTTGATGTATTTAAGGCCCAATGAGATGTACCTAAGGTCCATTGCAATGTGTGATTCCAGCGCGGATTATGTAATAATGTTTACGACGATCGTGCCTTGGGAGCAAATGTTGGTTTGACTTCCACATTACGAGTATAATGTTGGTTGGATGTCCACATTATGACTCTCCCTAGGGCCCATTGATAGGCAGTACTTGTTGTGTGTCGGCCGTCGAGGCCACCTGCGTTGTAAGGATATTTTATTACTTTATTACATGTTTAGTATAGTTCTATGACTCATGATCATACGCATCATATGTATGCTTGATATGAGACGAGCCTGATCATAGTATGTGCCTTCGGGCAGATTGTTTATGGGACCCCGATTAGGCGGTGTTACCCTGCATGAGCGCACGATACGCGCAGGATTTGCTGCATGATTGGATAGTGTGATCCATGCATTTTGCATTGTGTGACATGGTTATTGTACGCCCTAGCGACGTCGGGGCCGTAGCTTCCACAGAAGTATCGTGGTTGGCAGGATTGGATACCAGAAATCTTGTTCTACATAGGGTGCTATAGATATCCCTGGGTGGAAGTTCCTAAACCCTTATGGTACCAAGAGGTTGCTCCAACGTCTAGACCGAGTAGGTAGATGAGCGTTGAGTACTGATTACCAGATGGTTACGCTCTCCACTGTGTCGTAGTCGGTTGGAAGGGGGTGCGGCCTTACCCGCCCGAGAGTAGGAGGTAATGTTAGGCTGAGTCTGACCAGCTCGAGGAATGGGTCCGCTATCAACGAGTTGAGCCCGATATTGGCAGATGGATAGTGAGGTCTCTTCCACTTACCTTATTGCGCACGATGTGGCAGCGATCTGGTTTAGAGTGTACTAGACCCTGGTGATATCCCAGAGTTGAGCTGTATTGACATGTGGACTTAGATGAGGATTGTATGCTTGACTTGCATCTTGCATCGCATAGCCTTGGTACGGCTCATGATATTTATGGATCCATCTGCATATTTCGCATTACTCTGATATTGAATTATCATATTACTACCTTGCACACACACTTTCACCACCTTCTAAGCTTTCTATAAGCTTATGCACGACCGTTGCGTGTAGGTGACGTTGGCTCGCAGCAGCGTTGAGGTAGGAGAGCTTTGCAGATTACTTTCGAGATTTTATCCATCATCATTATATTTCCTTTTATGCTCATTGTACTTGTAAAGTTTTTGATCATAGTGAAAATATAATGAAGTTTTTGGTTGTTGTTTGTGGGTTATGCCTTTGGTTATGCTTATCACGACTCAAACTAATCTTGAAAATCCTCCTCGTACCATCCCAGGATTGGAACCTGGCGAATGGGAGCTGGGAGCCGAGAATGGGGTTCTACGGAGGCTGTCGGCGCCAGATTCGGCGATCGAAAATTTCGTGAGGCCGATTTTTGAATTTGGGGCGTGACACCTTTTGCATTCCAAGTTTTTTTTATTCTTTAATGTTTGTTACTTTCTTTTTCTCGATCGATGGTTTAAATTATTGAGAAATTGTGGTTAGAAGTAAAAAAAATTAGATTCTCAGCATAATCCATAGCTCATTTACATTTTCTTCATCTTTAGGGATTTGTATTATCCATTAGTTGTGTGATTGGAGTTTTCTCTTATTGTCCTTGTGTTATACTAATCAACACTAAGCTAAAAGTTAATAAAGGGAAGGCTCCAATGGATGCCTGGTCATCTCGACCAACCCATTTGAAAAAAAAAAACTTGCACTTAAGAGGGATAACCATGCTTCCCGTTGGTCATGATCTCCTTAGTCCTCATTAAGTGCATCCAAACCATCTAGGGATCCATTAGTATCGGAACCCCAAGTGAAGGATACCCTATTAGCCAAAGTTTTTTTATGAACGTAGCATCCACGTTAAGTGCATTCAACCCTATGGCATAGATGAACTGTTACAATCCATATGTTAGGAAAATATGCTGAAATTCAAGGGTATGGTTCAAAAGGAACATGTATATAGATTTCTATCTAAATGTAAAAACTCAATCATTCATCCCCTATCTATTGATGTTGATATTGGTGGCCATCGCACTTGGGTTACCCCTGCTCATATAGCCAAACTAATTGTTATTCCAATGTGTAGAGAGACCCAACTAGATTATGACCTAGCCTCCCCACATGCACGTGTGATGATGACCAAGTTTCTTTGTAACAGGCGTGATGAGCCATGGATAAAAGGCAATGTCCTCCGATCATCCACGATGTCTAGGACGTTTAGGCTTCTTCAATCGATCTTCTCTATGAATGTATATCCAAGGGGGTCTAACCGTGTCGACTTGATGCCCTTTATGGTCGACATACTTTGCAGATTCGAGTTGCATGTTAGAATTTGTTTTCCTTCTATTATTCTATATTAGATTGCATATATTGTGAGAGGAAGTTGACTGACGACTCTGTCTTTGGGTCATCTTATTTGCCTATTAGTAAGGGATTGCATATTTTTGCCGATAAATGGTAATTCTGTTCCTCCCACCAAGATCACACGTGATAACTTGAATAAGATGAATCTCCCACCACCGGAGGAAGAGTGAGACCAAGAGAAGACATGTCAGATGCATGTGATCATGTGCAAATGGATGCTAGTGACACACTGCCCAATGAGCCCTCACAACCACACCAAGCTAGTCTAGACACCACAGCATCAGAGCCATTAGCTTAGCATTAGGATTTCCTAGATCAACTTCTTGCGACACAGATAAATATTTAACTGACTCAGACTTAGATTTAGGTAGAGTAGGTCCAGCATAATGAGCATTTGACTAGGTTGGAGCAAATGATTCAAATTCTACAATACACTACTTAGGACATATTGGCATATCTGACTTGTCGCCGCGACGACAAATCAGGAGTGGGTCCATCAAGCTAGGGGGAGTAGAGCTCTTAGAGTCCAGAGGAGTTAGTTTGTTTTGATGAATCGTTGACCATCCTAGTCTTTTTTTTTTATGACTTGACGATGGGATTGATCACATTGGTATACATGTACATGTTAGGGCTGTTATGTATTTTGGATGATATGTAGTTGTGTTGTGTTTTGGACACATAGTGCTTCATATCTATATATATAGATATCTTTTTTGCTACCTATTCATAACCCCAAGTATAGGGTCGTGATGTAGTAATAATCTTGATGAAACCGAGGTTGAATCCACAGGGACTAACTCGTGAGTATTCTGAAAGTAGCTAGAATTAGAACTAGAAGAAGATCTAAATTAGAAATCTGAAATAATTGAAAGAGTAATTGTGAATTGTGTTGATTGAAACTTGTAAATTTAAATGTCGGAACTAGGGTGCCAAGGATTCACTTGTAGCTATCAAGATGCTACCTTACTAGATTTAAGGGACATAA
Organism: Magnolia kwangsiensis; assembly: GCA_037074715.1. Taxonomy (NCBI): domain Eukaryota; kingdom Viridiplantae; phylum Streptophyta; class Magnoliopsida; order Magnoliales; family Magnoliaceae; genus Magnolia; species Magnolia kwangsiensis. Next base: position 133,085,362 of record CM073574.1, read on the forward strand.
CTGAAATCAGAGTCCTATCTTATCCAGTTGGAAGAAGAGATGATCAAATCTCTGAACTTTCATTGAATTAGTCTCAAGAGATAGGAATTGTGAAGATTTAGAAGGGATTCCATCACCCAACCATGCTCAGGAGATTGACAAATAACATGATTTACCAATCCCACAATCTCAAATAAGAAAAGAAGATATTCAAAGCTATCGCAGCGTCTATTGTAATTTGAGTCACAACAAACCATAGAAAACTGAAAATATTCCTTAAAATCAAGTAGAAATCAATGAAATTCAATAGAAACATGAATCATAGTGAATTAAACATCTCAATCATGCTACAAGCTTCACCTCTTAGCCCTAGCTAAGAAGTTTAGTTAACCATAGACATAATTAAACCAAAATCTCTTAAGAAAAGTATAAAAATAAAGGAAGAAAAAAAAACTCTTGGCGGCGGCTCTCTCCCCTTTTACTCCACTCCTTAAACTCTAGAAGATGCTTTGGAGCATCCTAGGAACTCGTATTTATAGTTGGAGAACTCCAACTTTCGCACCGCATTGGAAAAGTCTTGAAACCACCTCAAATTTACGCAGTCCGCATAAAATCTACGTAATCTTCGATGCTATCGAAGGGCCTTCGATGGAAGCTTTAATAGAAGCTTTGATGCATCTAAGTACCTTTGATATAATCGAAACTGGTCTAGAACTGTTTAGCGAGTTTGGCTTAAAAACTCTAAAATTCTTAATTGCACCTTCGATGCATCTAAGTACATTTGATTGAACCTTCGATTCGTCTAAGTACCTTCGATTGAATCAAAGTCTATTTTGACAGTTTTTCAGAACTATGCTTTTCTGGTCCCGTAATATGTTTTCAAGATAATTTTCAGGATTCCTTTTCTTTACTTTAAATCTTCGATTCTCTTCATTCATCACTTGGTTTCTTTGGATCTTTGGCATGTGAATTCTTCAATCTTGATCTCCTAAGATCCATCTCTTGTCTTGGTGATTCTTGAGCATCAAATCCATGCTTTTTTACATTCTTTTTAATCCAAGTTCTCAGATTCGCTTTGCAATACAAACATGTATAAAATATACCTATTAAGCATTATCATGTTCATAAAACCAAGATATAAATGGAGAAAAATATGTAATATTTGACACTCAACACACCCCTAACCAGCATTTTATTAGTCTTGAGTAAAACATGCGTGACATAATCTTCAATTCTCGATGTTTAAATATTTTCAGAAAATAATCTTTTGTGGAATCAAGTATGAATGAGTGTAATCTGAAGAGGCGAGAATGAAAATTTGAAAATTTAGATTTGAATCAAGTGAGCAATCAATCAAATAGGTTCTTCGTTAGTCACTTAAGAGTATAAGTTCATATATCAAGTTTTTTCAACGTGATCAGTGATTTCTAACTTATTTTCCATAAAAATACTATTATTTCATAATATTAGCATGCTCATCACCTCAAGATTAATTGAATACTCAAGTGCTGATTTCAAACTTATCCCATTTTTCATCTTTTTCTAGTCTTTGATTTTATATCGATGGTATCTTTTAATTATTCTTTTCAGACTTTACATCTTTATTCTTTTTAGATTATTCATTCTTGTCATTCTTTTTAATCATACGTGACCTTTTTATCGATCTCATTATTTTTTTACTGATTCTTTTTATCTTTTAAGGTGCATAAAATTCTCCAAACTTAATTCTCAATATCTATCAATGATTCACATGCTAACAATTAGAAATTCTATCATATCCCAAGGAAGCAAATTGAACATGTCTTGTGATTTAGATTAACATGATATTCAAACTTCTTCTTAATCAATTTAGTGCAAGAACTGTAAGTGATAGGCTACTTAGTTGATCCAGTTCCAACAATTCAAAATTTTATTTCTATCTTATCATCATACTTAAAGCATTCTTAATCTACAAATTATCAATTTTCAAACAAGTTTTATCTTGAAAAATTGAAAATTTTCCATAGTTATTTGCTCAAAACTAAGAAAATACTAATTAGTTTACCTAATCCACATCCTCCAACCTAAAATCTATATTGTTCTTAATGTAAAAGATATAAGCATGCAATGCATATGAAACAACAAAAAGAAATGAGAAGTGATGAAAAGGTAGTACCTGAAGAAGTAGAATCTACACTATTCCAAGGATCTTAGTGTGAAGATGGGTTAACACAAAGACTAGACAAATCGAAAGAAAACTACCTTAATCCTATGAAAGCAATAAATTTTAATCATAAATTAGAAAAACAAGGAAAAACTACTCATTCGTATGACAAGGTTCCTCCTCTGGCCAGTATCTTGATAAATTTCTCAGTAGGTTTCTCAATAAGATCATCCAAAAGCCCTTTTTGCAATAGGCTTGAATACCTTGGAGCATGAATTTTCATAGAAATTTTTGGACCTCAACATAAAGTTTAATTTTAATCTCCTGAGGTGTCCAAAGTATATACGATTCACCTGCGACAAAAAATGTTTCAATGTTAGTACAATATGGTGAATTAGAGACTACGATTATGTGAAATTCAGAAAATCCTCAGTGTGTGGTATAGTCTTAACACATTCTGAAGTTTCAGACTTCAGTTCAATTTCTAGCTCCTCCACTTCTAATGGTAAACATTCAAGATTTGTAGAAGGAAGCTCTTCAGAAAATCGATTCCCTTGGTATTGTCGTGCAAGGTGTCTACTATGTTATATTAGGATCTGCAAAGTGTGTCAGACATTCATCCATAGATTTGAGAGATTCAGTTGAGAGGGGTTCATTCTCCACATTGAGGTCTGTAATGAAATGCCTAAGGAATTCTTCTTCGTCTTTGAAAGTAGAGGGAAGCATACTCTCTTACTCTTTATCTCGGTGAGAATAAATCATCACCGGATACATCTCGCCTTGCCCTGCATTGACAGATTATGGATTAGTAGGTGAAGATTTAATGAGAAGACTTGGTTCATTGATACTAATCAATAGAGGCTTTGTATCGTCAAGGGTTAACCACTCAGATGGTGGCCTCAACTGGGTAGTCTCAAATTTCAGAGTTATATCAAGCAAGTCATCTATCTCCCTAATCATATTATAAGCAAGCCTCAAAAGAGTTTGTTGAAAGGGGCTCATCCTCCACATTTAAGTTAGACATGTTAGATGGGTGGAGTAGAGCATTATTGTTGACAACTCTTTGTACCTCTTGATTATTTACCTAGGCTATAATTGAGATTGATTCCTGGGAAATTTGGGCTGTAAACTCATGGTTGTCATCCCACTCCTCGTTATTGTCTAATTCAGTACAGTTCACAAGTGAGTTGAGATCACTTTCCTCACACTGTGTTTGTAGATTGGGTTGAGACTCGAATAAACTAGTCTCTTTCACCTCATTGAGGTCAAGTGTGTTATGTGGGTGGAGTGTATCACATCGTTATATTTGAAAGATACCCATGTCTCTTGATCATTCCTTTGGACAGTCATCGAGATTGACTCTTCGAGAAATTGAATCGTATACTCATTAACAAGATCCAACTTCTCATTCTCAATTTTAGTATTCTTCCTACTTGCAGAGCGTGCACTTATCTCTTGCATAGATTTTTAAACTTCTTGAAATGCTTGGATGAGCTCTAGAGTTCATGTGGAATTCTGAAGTGAATTCTCTTGGATTCTTTCTGTTTAAATTTTCAAGGTAGGGGATCTAAGAGAATAGTCACTATAATCCATTTTTGGTTCATCTCGCCAATCTTGATGTTTCTACTAATCATAGTCATATGGGTCTTAGGTGGGAGAGTTTGATGGTTGTTGGTACACATTATCACCCTAATAATCATGATGACTCCAATAATCACGTACTGTTCTCTTAATCGGTGAGGTGTAATTATTCTCGCTTTTATGATCACATATAGACTTCTTAATTGGTGGAACATTATATTCCGGTTGGTTTTCAATCATGGTTTAGAAAAATTTTGAGACATATGTTGTTTTCTAACATAATCATCTGAGAGCCCTTCACAATATCTCTCATTTTTCTAAAAGTGGCTCAATATACTGACGTTCCCACTCTTGTATATACATGGTGAAACCCTAATTCTGAATCTAAATCTAAAGAAATTTCTACAACAATATGGAAAGTAAGTAGAGGGAAGAAGTTACCAGAAATCCTACAAAACCAAAACATTCAAACTATGTTAGCAATGTTAGAAGATGAAAGAGAACAGAAAAGTAAAAGATAAATCTAAAAAATAAAAATAAAATGTAAAAATGGAAGAATCCTAAAAGCCCTAATCTTAACCTAATTCTCATACTAATTAATTTCAAAAAAATGTAACCGTAGTCTCCGGCAATGGTGCCAAAAACTTTTTCACAACTCCAAGTGTAGGGTCACAATGTAGTAATAATCTCGATGAGACCGATGTCAAATCCACAGGGACTAACTCGTGCGTATTTTGAAAGTAGCTAGAATTAGAACTAGAAAAATATCTAAATTAGAAATCTAAAATAATTGTGAATTGTGTTGATTGAAATTTGTGAATTTAAAGGTGGGAACTAGGGTGCCAAGGATCCACTTGTAGCTATCAAGATGCTACCTTACTAGATTTAAGGGGCACAACTGGAATCAGAGTCCTATCTTATCCAGTTGGAAGAAGAGATGATCAAATCTTTGAACTTTCATGGAATCAGTCTCAAGAGATGAGAATTGTGAAGATTTAGAAGTGATTCATCACCCAACCATGCCCAGGAGATTATGACAAACAATAAGATTTACCAATCCCACAATCTCAAATAAGAAAAGAAGATATTCAAAGCTATCGCAACGTCTATTGTAATTTGAGTCACAACAAACCATAAAAAACTGAAAATATTCCTTAAAATCAACTAGAAATTAATGAAATTCAATATAAATATGAATCAAAGCAAAGTAAACATCTCAATCACGCTACAAGCTTCACCCCTTAGCCCTACCTAAGAGGTTTAGTTAACCCTAGACATGATTAAACCAAAATCTCTTAAGAAAAGTATAAAAATAAAGGAAGAAAAAGAAAAATCTTGGCGGCAGCTCTCCACCCTTTTGCTCCACTCATTAAACTTTAGAAGATGCTTTGGAGCATCCTAAGAACTCCTATTTATAGTTGGGAAAATCTAACTTTCGCACCGAGTTGGAAAAGTCTAGAAACTGCCTCAAATTTACACATTTCACATAAAATCTACGTAATCTTTCGAATGCTATCGAAGGGCCTTCGATGAAAGCTTCGATGCATCTAAGTACCTTCAATATAATTGAAATTAGTCAAGAATTGTCCAACGAGTTTGACTTGAAATTCCTGAAATTCTTAATTGCACCTTCGGTGCATCTAAGTACCTTCATTTTAACTTTCGATTCATCTAAGTACCTTCAATTGAATCAAAGTCTATTTTGGCAGTTTTTGTTGAGGGTCAAATATTGCATATCAGACCCCATTTATTGCCTAGATTTATGAACAAGATACTGTTTAATGGCCCGTTTTAATCGTGTTTGTGATGCAAGGTGTAATTATAAGCTTGGACTGAAATAGGTGCCTAAAGCATGGATTTAACGTTCAAAATATACCAAAACAAGGGACGGACTCCAGGGGACCAAGATTGATGGATTTACAAGTCAAATATCTGAGAAAAGCGAGAAACTGAAGCTCAAGTGGCCCGAAATTGGTCCAGAATGCAAGATCATAAGGTTTCCACCATAAGTTCGGCTCAAAACTTCATACGTAGCCTGAGGACAAGAAATTAACTGTACAAGTCAATTTTCAGCTATTGGATTCCTCTGGAAGGGGCCCAACGGACAGATCAGCCCCTTAAATCCTTACGTGGGGCCCACCTAATCTCTGAATATTCTTCAACATTGGATTCAACGCCTTAATCAGGGAGGCAACACTGATGGATGGAGAGTCTTTCTCAAAAAGATCACAGTGGACCCCACGTGTACACATACGTGTACAAAGTACACGTTCACCAGCCGTGCACCGGACCGAAGAAATCGGTCAAAGTCAGTGACCGACTCCTCCCGCAAAACGGAAATTTTCATTTTTAAACAGCATCCGCGCATGCGGACAGTCGGTTGTTGTGGGTCCCATCCATTGTCCAAACGGACAATCCAGACCGTTCATTCGTTCCTTGGGTCAGCTACAACCTATACCTAGCTGACAGAATTTGAAGAAGAGAAGTTATTGGGGATCTCAGCCGTTCAAACGCAAATGGATGGTAGAGCAGGAAATTACGTGGGCCACACCAAAATCGAAACAAACTCGCACTTCCTGAGTTGGCTTTTAACATGCTCCAAATGGACGGCGTGGATTTCTGTGAAAAGCCCGATGATGGACCCGCCATCATCTCAGCGTAAGAGCGGAGGCTCTATTCGCAGTCCGGACGTTGTCCGTGATTTGCAGACAGTTGTGGGCCACCATCAATGATCGGATGGTCGATCTGAACCGTCCATCGTATAAGCCACTCGAAAACGTCCCAAGAGACGCTATTCTCTTGAGAAAAATCACTGGAATGGGGGAGTTTTGGAGATACGATTTTGGCTGCGGAAGCCTTATGCACGCGACCGACCTCTGTTACTGCATAAAGAAGGCTTCCACCGACTTCAGCTGTGCGTAGACAGCACCGACTGCAACTCTCCCATCCACCGTCTTGCATAGCTATAAAAAGGAGGAGAACGTGAGAGAGAAGGACATTCACGGCTAGGAGCTGGAGACGTGAAGAGAGGGAGACTGGGAGAGTTTATTTTTTTATTTGTTGTTTTCTCTTTTCTTTTTCTTTTTTTCTTTTTAATTTTATGAGATCTAGGCCCATCATGGTGGGCTGAACCTCTTAGCTAGGGCTAAGAGGTGAAGCTTGTATCGTGATGGGAGTGACTTGCTTGTGCCTTTTGTTTAGATTGAATTGACGTTGAATTTGGTTTTATTAATAGAATATTTTTAGTCTTTAATGGTCTGTTGTGACTGAAATTATAATAGGTCTACAATGGCTTTGACCATGTCCATTTTCTTTTATGTTTATGACGCTAGGAAGCCCTGTTGTTCACCATAGTCTCTTGGGCATGGTCGGATGACGGTACCCTTCCTAGCCTTCATACATGTGATTGGTTGGTAATTAGTTTAATTCTGTTGTTTGTTTTGTCTCTTGGGCATGGTTTGGTGATAGAATCCATTCTAATTCATATACCTTTCGTCTCTTAAAAACTATATTAACAGCAGTTCAGTTAATTTCCATGATTCTTGAAGCAGGCATAAGATCTCCCTGATCTCTACAAGTGGATCCTCTGAATCCCTAGTTTCTCACCTCTGATTTTCTTAAGTTTTAGAATAATTATTCCACCATTATTCCTTAAATTCTATTTGATTTAGATTTCATCTTAGTCTAGCTCTAATTCTATTTAGTTTTATATAACGTACAAGTTTCAGTCCCTTGGGATTCGACCTCGGTCTTACCGAGTTATTACTACATCACAACCCTGCACTTGAGAAGTGAACAGTTTTTCAGAACTATGTTTTTCTGGTCCCAAGATCTGTTTTCAGGACAATTTTCAAGATTCTTTTTCTTCACGTTAAATCTTTGATTCTCTTCATTCATCACTTGATTTCCTTGGATCAATTTTGGTCTCCTAAGATCCATCCATTGCCTTGGTGATTTTTGAGCATTAAATCCATGTTTTTAACATTCTTTTTAATCCAAGCTCTCAGATTCGCCTTGCAATACAAACATATATAAAACATACCCATTAAGCAATATCATGTTCATAAAATGAAGTTATAAATGGGGAGAAAATATGCAATATTTGACACTCAACACTACCCTTTATGCTTTATTGTCTAAAGTTTCTCTTTTAATATCTTTAAACATATTTTCTACGCTTAATTGGTATATGATGATATATGTCTGTCTTTATGATAAATCACTATGGACTTTATGCTATTTGTTATTTTTATGAGATTATTATGTTGCATCCTTTGTCAATCACTGACAAAAAGGAGAACATACTCTCACCAAAAGTGCGATATATCTTTTTGCAAGATTTTTTGGTGCATGGATTTAGGGATAGTAACGGAGATTGTGTATACATGTCTATTGTGTGTTGATTTATATTTGTAAGTCATGTATAAAATCATGTGAGACATGTAAGTTTGGGAGTCATATTATATTTTGGTTTGTTATGTGACAACGTCTAGAATAGGTTTTGTTATGTAATTGACAAAGGGAGAGACTGTAAGTGCACCATTTTATCAATTAGCGTGAGTTGTGAGTCATTGAGTCTGGAGAGCCCCATGAACTGTTAAAGATTAAAGACTCGAAGATCATCAATGTTCAAAGCACTAAAGAAACGAGAAAACAACGAAGTGCCTTGGCCTCTTCAAAACTTATGCCTATGTAAGTTCTAAAATCATGCCTCTTCAACTAGTCCAAACTTAACAAGAATAGTTATTCCCTTGTTATCTAGTAGATGGTCTTTGGAAGAAATTAAAATGAATTAGATCTCCAAATTTATAGACTAATTCGATCATTGAGCGATCCTGGAGGGGTGTTCGATAACATCGAAGACCACTTGATGACATCGAGTAGTTTTCTCAGATATGTCCAGCGACTTTAGATAATTTTATCTGATTTTCTTGATGGAATTGAGTAACCATCGATGGAGAAGTGTAAACTATCTAGCAACTTCTTATCTGAAATTCAGACTTTCTCGATGTCGTCGAAGGAAGGATCGGTGCCATCGAACTGGAAGATTTCTGCCCATTTTTTTTAATCGTTGCAAGGTCCTCTATTTAACCCAAAGAGGTCTTTTCTTGCAAGGCAGTGAAAAATATATATAGCATTGATAGAGTGTCATCCCCTTACTAAATCCCTCATCCCAAGCTCTTTCTTTCATGGAGTTCATTGTTTAATCCTTGTGATTAAGCACATTTATTGAGAATTCAAAGTTCAAATTAAAACATGAACTTCAATATTCATTAATGCCCTAAACCAGATCTTTAATGGCAAATCCTTAGTGCTAAAGGGCATTGAATGCTAGTACTCAGGTATCTTAACTTGTACTGTAAAGATCCCTCACCTTTAAGTTAAGTTTTCCTATCCTTCTCGCTTACAAAGATACATGTACTGTAAGGTTACTGTTTAAGGGATATGAAGAAGAAGCTTTCATGATAGATGAAGCTCTTCAACAAGGCGCGTTCATTGGAGATCATCCACTTTCAGTAAGAAAGTTATTTATGTGTCCATTTTATCTGGAAATCGATTCTTGTTTAGAATTGGGTTTCAGAGTTTTATAAACAAAACTCACAAAGTCCTTTTGTAGGCCTTTGATAGGAGCATATGTGTGTCATCCTTGTGTATGACATTTTATTGAGTTAAAGATCCTAACTTACTAAGACTCTGTGTAGGCCATCAACGAATGAAAAACATGTAGACCTTCTGTATGTTGTAAAGGTTTATGGTAAACCCAATTTAAAACCATTTTCATAGTAAAATTCAGTACAATCTAAGAGAGAGTGTGTCGGCCGGGAGTGGAGTAGGCACATAATCGAACCACTATACATAGTGTTCAATGGGTTAAATGAATATTGCCTATTGTTGGTTTCATTTTTGTTGTATGTTCATGAATGCATATCCTTAATGTAGCCAAGATGTTTGATGAATTGCAGACACGATGATTTACTCTGCTCATATTTTAGAGTTGAGCTAAATTGCTATATATATATATATATATATATATATATATATATATATATATATATATATATATATATATATATATATATATATATATATATATTGATTGATTGAGAGAGTGGAATTTAGCAATTTAATTTAGAAAATTTTAAAATGTCGTATTCACCCCTTCTAGGCTTAGCCTTACTTTCTATCTCCTAATGTAGCGGCTATTGAACTTAGACCACAATTTCACTAGCCATTCGACCCATTTGTCTCTTATGATAAAAAGAAATTTATTAACCAATATATTTATTTACTTTTTCGAAAAACAAAACTTTATGATTTTGAAAAATTGGTTCAAGTAAGTTTCAAAAAAAGTCCTAAAATCAATTTATTTTAAAAATATATAATACATTTGTAGTTCATACAATAGAAAAATGAAAAAATGCTAATATGTATTTGAGAAATTTTGTGTAATGCATCTCGATTTATTGTTGTTAAGTATGTGGTAGTTTAGTCTTTGGATCATCTATTCAAGGATGTGATTAATTTTTTAATCATAAATCATTTATATGATAGGCCTCAATTTAAAATTTTGCATTTGAGTCTTATCCTTTGAATATGCACAATCACCTTACATTTGAGTGTCGGAATGGTTAAATGTTGCAATTTTAAAGTTTTCTATTCTCTCATATGTAGGGCTGTACATGAATTGGGCTAGCCCGGTTAACTCGCTTGACTCGGCCCGACTTGGAACTGAGTTCGGGTTGGGACGGGCCATTTTCTTCAGCCTGAAACTAAGTTCAGCCCGACCCGGCCTGAAATCTGACTCGACCTGTCCCGACTCAGTCCGACCAGGCCCGACTCGGTCAAGTGGTGTGTGTGTGTGTGTGTGTGTGTGTGTGTGTGTGTGTGTGTGTATATTTCAAAACCCTACCCATTCTTTTTCCCTTGACCCTTCTGGGATAGTTCACCGCTGATAGTGACTCATCCACCTCATAGATGTATAACTTGAACGACCTAGATTCATCCAAGTACAAAAAGGAATACTCGAGGGCCTTATAATGGGACGCGGATTACCTGGCAAAGCCCTTCCCATGAACTTGTTATAAGGTTCAAAAGTGGCCCGAACTCGCCCGATTGCTTACCGGGACGGGTTCGGGCTAGACATGTTGGCCTGGTGACCAAGCTAGGCCAGGTTCGGGTTAGGTGTGGCAGGTGACCAGGCCGGGCTGGGTTGAGCCCAGTTCAACTCAGATCGACTCGTGTACACCCCTAATATATAATACAACCTACGATATAAAACATTTGAAAAGGGCTATGATCTAATGGTGTAAGACCCATATCCTAGTCTGTACCATTCTGTTGGCCTCCGCGGTCTTCCGGTCAAATTTTGGCAATCCTCGACTCGTATTCGACGTTTACACGTGATCCTAAGCCGAATCCCGCATACCGAAGTCGGCTCGAACTGAAACCTATATCATAGCGACCGTGCCGTCGCTGCGGTTCTAACGTCGCGACTCACGCACCGATCCGATACCCAGGGTAGAAGATGTCGGCCTGCGTTTATTCTAAAGAAACGTCGTGCGTTGCGAACTTCGAGAGAATCTCTACAACATGTCCCATCAATCAATCAATCAATCTCATCAATCAAGTACACATCACACATCAAGTCAAGTACAAGTAGCCCATATCCTACCCCTACCTCTCTCTTACACAAGCAACCCAAAGTCAACTCTCACATCACTTCATCCATCACCAAACCCATCACCCATCCTTTTTCACCCATCACCTCACTCTCTCTCTCTCTCTCTCATTTCTCAAACCTCCTAAGCAACAAAAATCTCCACACGTCCAAGCATTTCCAAGATTTCTCCAAAACACCAAGTGTGGCCCACCCTCTCATCTCTCATCTACACCATCAAAAGTCCATCAAATACCATCAAAATAGAAGGCAAGGAGCATAGGAGGCTAAAGGATCAAGGAGGAGTGCAAGAGGTGGGTGATCAACCATTGAATTTTATTTTTTTTAGGGCCCACATGTTATGGGATCCACTTGATATTTGTATTGTATTTGGGAGGGCCCAATAGTGGCGGGGTCCTTCCCCTTCTTGTGTCATCCTCTCTTTCTCTCTTTCTCTCTCTTTATCATTCCCTTAGAATGAAGTGGGCCCCACCAACTCATATTAAATCTACTCCATCCATCAATGGTGTTGCCTACCACATTTTAGGCGAGATGATATATAATATATTATATTATATGAATATTATGTGTGTGTGTGTGTGTATACATGCATGGTGGGCCATGTCCATGTGGGACCCACTATGATGCCTCGGTTTATCCATGTCGTCCAGTGTCCCTGGACGCTGGACATTAAGTGAGGCTAACATGGAGTGTGTGCACTGACAAGGGTGTGTACTTTCAAGCCAAAAAAAGAGAGGGGGTAATTGAGCTTTGGGGAGCGTTGCTCATGCAGGCCCCACCTTGATGAACAAATCAAATCCATACCGTCCATTTCGTTTCTCAGCCTACTTTAGGCGTTGAGCCGAAAGATGAACTCAATCAGATTTCTGGTGGGCCCTAGCATGGAAAACAACAATTTTCACCTTTACAATCCATTAAAAATTGCCCTGATGTCTCTACCTGACAAAAACATACTGCATATTGGACTCTGTTTGACGGTATTGAGCCAGGGAATGCAATGGGCGAGGTGGATTTTCTTGATGCGGGCCCCACCTATGAAAAACCACAGGAAAATGGATTTTAAAAAAATGGAAGCAGCGCTGACGCTGCTGCGTGGGCGGGTGGACGGACGGGCTGGGCCCCACCATGATGCGTTTCGAACATCAACACCGTGCATTTGGCACGTCCCCTTTAAATTATGGGATATCCCAAAAATCAGCCGTATACAGAACTCAGGTGGGCCATACCGTCTAAAATCAAGTGAGGACATGTCTAAAATATATAAAATCATTTGGTGGGGCCTACCTAAAATTTAGATGCGGCTGAAACTTGGTCTAAACCCTTAGCCAAGCGGGATGCACATAATGGGTGGGATGGATTTATGAACCACATCATGGTGGGCTCCCTGTCCACGTGACCCAATCAACTGGTTGGGTGAAAAATAAACAGCACGGTGGGCCCCAAGTCTGAGTGACCTCATGAACAGTTTAGATGGCAACAAACATCACCGTGGGCTCTAGGTCCACGTGACCTTATGAACCGTTTGGGTGGCAAATAAACATCACTATGGGCCCTGGACAGATTGGATGTAAATAAACATTATGGTCGGCCCCTGGTCCACGTGACCTTGTGAACAGATTGGATGTAAATAAACATTATAGTGGGCACAGGTTGGGTGGAAAATAAACATTACTATGGGCCCCGGGTCTGAGTGACCTTATTAATGGGTTGGATGGAAAATAAACATTATAATAGGCCCCACATGGGACCCACCATGATGCATGTGCTGCATCCAAACCGTTCAACCATTTTGGAAGCCCATTTTATGGCAGGGGTAAAAGACTGAGTCAGATCCATTATTCAAGCGGACCCCACCTTGGTATGTATATAAGGCCCAAGTGACTAGGCCCATCTTGATGTATTTATGGACTGTTGTTGTGACCCACCTTGATTTACATGTGGCCCATACGATCAGGCCCATCTTGATATAATTATGGCCCATTGTTGAGGCCCACCTTAATATATATGTATAAGGCCCTTGTTGTGAGGCCATTGTGATGTATGCAAGGCCCATGGGTTATGTTATGGCCCATTGCAGTGTACGTAAGGCCCATTGATATGGCCCACTTAATGAATATAAGGCCCATGTGATTAGGCCCATCTTAATGTAGTTGTGGCCCACCCGTTGGGGCCCATCTTGATATATACGAGACCCATGTACATGAGGCCCATTTGATGTATTGGAGGCTCATGGGTCGAGGCCCAATAGGATGTACGTGAGGCCTATTATAACGTGATTCCACCATGGTTTATGTGTTGACTGTTATAGTAGGCTATGCCTTAAGAGCAAGGATAGTTTGACGTCCACATTGTAAGGATAATGTTTGTTAAATGTCCGCATTATCACTCTCCTTAAGGCCCACTGATAAGCCCATATTTGTAGTGAGTAGGCCGTCTAGGCTCATATCCATTATGCACAAGCCCATCACCGTATGACATGTTTAGAATAGATCTATGATTCATGATCATACGCATTATATATATGTCTGATATGAAGAGTGATTGAGCATAGCATATGCCTTCGGGGTGATTGTTTATGGGCTCCCTGATAAGCGGAGTTGTCCTACAGGAGCACGCGGCATGCGTATGATTGTTGCATGTTTGGTAGGGTGATTCATTCATTTACATTTGTGTGATCATGATTATTATATGCCCTAGCGACATCAGGGCCAAAGCCTCCACAGACACATCGTGGGTGGCTGGATTGGATACCGAAAATATTTAGTTCAGCATACGGGTGTCATAGATGTCCTTGGGTGAAAATCTCTAAATCCGATGGTATCAGAGGATGACTCCAATGTGGAGACCGAGTGGATATATGAGCACACGAGAGCCGAATACCAGGAGGCCGCATCTCCCACTGTGTCCTGGTCGGTTGAAAAGGGGTGTAGCCTTACTCGCCCGAGGGTAGGGGGCAATACTAGGCTGAGTCTGACCAGCTCGTGAATGAGTCCGCTATCGACGTGCCGGATAGGTATTGACAAACTATTGGTCAGGCGGATAGTGAAGTTTCTTATGCTCACTTGGACTGTGCGGCTGGTAGAGCAACAATGCCTTTTGGAGTGTACTAAATCCCGGTGATTATTTAGAATGAGAACTGTACTGATATATGATGAGGATTGGCATGCTTGAGTTGCATCTCGCATTACATGGTCTTGATATGGCCGTTAACATTCATATCTTGCACCGCATAGCCTTGAAACGACTGACTACATTCATGTATTCATCAGCATGTTTCCGCATTACTCTGATTTTGCATTCTGAGCACGCTTTTATTGCGCGCATACTTACACCGCCCTCTAAGCTTTCTATAAGCTTATGCATGATCGATGCATGCAGGTGACGCCAGGACGCAGCCGTAGTCTTGCTATAGTTGGAGCATATGGTCCGCAGTTTGGAACACATAGTTGAGCTTTTGGAGTTTCTGTTATTTTCATTATCTTGTATTTCTCTTCTGACGCATTGTACTCAAAGTTTTTTATTATAATGGATTTTGTGATGATGTTCTTGTAGTTATTGTTCATGGGTTATGCTTGATTATACTCATTACGATTCAAATTGATGATTAGAAATCCTCCTTTTAGTATCCCAGGATCGGAACCTGGTAAATGGGTGCCGGAGCCGAAAATGGGGTTTTACGGAGGCTGTCGGCGCCGGATTCGGTGATCAGGAATTTTGTAAGCCCAGTTTTCGAGTTTGGAGTGTGACAAATGGCTAAAGCCTTAACATGTTGAAATACTTTCTATTGTATTTTAGTAAACATCTATATGACATTATTGGTAAACTCAATTGGACCCATTTGAACACGACTAACCATTAAAATGAGTAGGCCTTTCGTCCAAAGTTCTAAAATATTAGTTCCAAAAAAGTGTATAAGTAACGCTTTCTATTTTATCACTAGTTGGTACACATGTGCAACATGTTCCACTATCTATTGATGGCCCTACATGTGCCACCATTCAATCTTCAAGCGCCTCTCATATGCCAATGTGTACATGCATCGTTTGTGATATGTTTTCAAAGTCCATCTTTAAGCACTCCAAATGTGCATCCATTTTCATTCTATGACATTTTTTAAGGTGTTTGAAAAAGACAATTCATAATGAATTGCCCAAGACATTGTTAAACATAAGCCTATTCAGTATAAAACAATTGCCACATTCAAATAGGTCCTAAGAGTCACTCACAGGTAGCTAGTTTGGCTCTCATGAATCATAACAATTGGTTGAATATATTTTGTGAACTAGATTCTCAATTTAAGAGATTTTGTTTATAGTATTTGTGTATTAGGAAAGTTATTTTTAAGAATTTACACACACACACACACACACACATTGAATATAAAAAAAATAGTTGTAACGAGAGTAAAGGACTTCCTATTGTTTCTAAAAATATGATTGTTGGATGTGAATCCATTTTCGAAAATCTCGCAATCCATCTTAAAAATGGAGATAATAGAAGGGTCATTTTTTATTTTTTTCAGAATTAGATTAACATGAGAATATATTTCCTAAGACCCAAACATAAATTTAATACCTCGTAAGTGGAATCCATTTTTAAAGGATATTCTTTGAACTTAGGGGTCATTTAGATGCCTATAAAGTCCTTAAGTTGTAAAGGGATTAAAGTTAATCTGATTACGGGGGCTGTTTGGATGCGTGTATTTGCTTGTAAAGGCTTTATAGGCCATAAACAGATTACATGTTTTCCTGTAATTTGAGACCTGGTAAAAAGTCATGTTTCAAATTATAGGTAAAGTCTTTACAGTTAAAAAGACATTATACATGTTAAAACACAATGATGGTTAATAAACACTCATAATATATGTGGCCCACCGTAATGTGTATGGTGCATCTAATTTATCCATCATATACTTCCCTTGTCGCTCTCCCATGGCCCTAAAAAAAAAATAGCTCATCCATTATCAAAAGGACCATACAAGGGAAGGATGGAACGTCCACCATTAAAAACTTTAAGATTACATTTGGGGGCCACTATGATGGGTGGAAGATACCCAATCCGTTTAGTGTGTGCATGCTTTAATGCTCTCTCAGGGCCCTAAAAAAAATCAAGTCTTTCTCATGTGATGTACAGATTTTGGAAGGTTCACCACCCAAGATTTACTATATGAATACCTACTTTAGTTATTGCAAACAATTTACAAGCTAGCCAAACACACACTTTGTTTACTTGGAAACAAATTACCACTTGAAAGCCAAAGAGAGCATGTAAACCAATTACACCTTAAACTGTTTTCATGTATAATGTGTTTACAACCAAAAAAATTACAGGCATCCAAATGACCTTGTAGGAGAAGAGGAAAGGTTGTGTTCAGGCAAGTTATTATTTGAAAAGGATCCATACACATGTCAACAATTTTTAAACTAGAGTTTGTGTTTCAAGTTGAACCATGGACCCAATTATATTTGTGGGCTTGACAATTCTATGATGGGTACTAATCCAGCTCTTTTGAATGCATGAGAGATACAACGTCTCCGCGTTGCTGCAGGCATGATATGCGAAAGCCTAATCGGGATACAATCAGTGAGCTATAAAGTTTTTTTAAAAAATAAAATAAAATTTTATGACGACAGGCTGTCCCCACCCCTTTTTTTAAGGCAAGGCTAATCGCTGTGGATGCATACCATCACCTACAAACCGAGAACACCGGGTAAAGCATGGGGAAGGAAATCAAACTCACATATTTGTGGGGGGAAAAAACTCATGACGCTAGTCATTTGCGTAAATCTTTGACGTTTGGACAATCCTAATCCTTGAACCATGGGTAAAAAAAAAACTTGATACTAAAACTTACAAAGCACAGAAAATTGGCCAACCTGACTTGAGTCAAACAATGACCAAACTCTTTAATTATACATTTCAATAAATTTATAAAATAAACAGCAAGCCCGTCTAGCTCAGTTGGTAGAGCGCAAGGCTCTTAACCTTGTGGTCGTGGGTTCGAGCCCCACGGTGGGCGTATTTTTTTTAAAAAAAATAATTTTTTCTCTTTTGAATGCATGGAAGCTATGTGGGGTCCGTGGAGATGCCTGTGATAAATCCACTCTGTTCATCAGTTTCTAAAGACCACAAAAGACCAGAAGTCCAAAAATGAGGAAGATCCAATAGTCAGGTGGGCCACATCATGCGAAACCGTGAATGAACCGAAATGTACACCGTTGAAACCTTCTTGGAGCCGACCATGATGTTTACATGCCATCCAAACCGTTCACAGGGTTACTGCCACTCAGATAAACTGTATTCACAAATAACATCCTGATAAAATAACTTCTGTAGCTCCCACAAAGTTTCCAATCTTGGTCGTTCAATCCTCACTGTTTCATGTGGTGTGGCCCATCTGAGTTTTGGATATGGCTGTTTTTTAGATTTTGTCCTATTGAGGTATTTAGAAACTGATGGACAGAGTAGATTTGTCAGAAGCATATGTGTGGGCCCCACATAGCCCCGTGGCAGGGGCACAGGCAATTCTCTTTCGGGTCGGGCTGTCAATGGACCGGGCCTGGGCTTGGGCCCTGATTTGGAACTGCTCGGGATGGGCCTTACGAGCCAGCTCCATTCAAAATTAAAATTTAAAATGATAAGCGGCTACAAGGAGAGAACCTCCTGATGAATGGCCTAGATCTCTAACACGCAAGCCATCCTACGGTGGGAACGAGACCCCATATGGTAGCGTGATGTCTAGTCTGCATTCTATCAAAATACAGTCCTAACTATATAAACTCCTTTTTCACCTAAAAATATCAAACACACCATATTTTGGGACCCTCAAATCAGTGGTAGGGCCAAATGGAAATGAAAATTTGAGTGTTTGATAACTAAGATGTTTGCATGTAGTACTTACTGTTTTCTTTCCTTCATCATGCAAGAGATTACATGCATGCCGCATGGCTTGCATATGACTGAGAGACGCCTAAATTAAAATGGTGGGACAGTTGAAAAGTCGGCCGACGATTTGGTAATTATCAAAATTGTGTTCGGATAAAGCATTTTGAACACACTTTCCAACAAGGATGTGAACAGGCTTGTTTGAAAGGGATATTTTGTGGTATCGTATGTAGTTGGTCAAACACTGGAACTGTACAAGCACATGCCACTCATGTATAAATTAGGCATATTGAAATGAGTGGACATGATACACACTTAAGATCAATAATGGCATAGATCACTTGAAAATGTATGATAGTGTATGTTAATTTCTTGAACAAGCAGGACAACACATAGAGTTGAACATGAGTTGAGCTAGCTCGAAAAACTCGCTCAAACCAACTTGGTTGAGGTCTATCCGACTTGACTCGCAGATTGATTCGGGTCAATCCAGGCGTATAAACATGTAGCTCAAAAAATATTGAGTCGAGTTCTTTTGGGTCAAGCTTGAATCGACTCGAAATCAAACTTGAACTCCACTCAAAACCGACTCCCTTGAATTTTATTTTATATATATATATATATATATATATATATATATATATATATATATATATATATATATATATATATATATATATATATATATATATATAGCTTCTCACGGACTACATACCAACTTTTTTGAGACCTCATCATATGTGATGAGTCTCGAAAATCAGAACGGTCCAAATGAAGCAGAACTTCTTGAAACCCCTAGGTACCAATTTTTACTTTGAACCAAAATTTCAATGGGCCATGAAAAATGCAAACAGTTTTTTCTCTTGATTTGAATTTCTCTTTGCTATGGTCCAACAGAATCTTAGATCAAGGTGAAAATTCACCCCCTAAGGTTTCATGGGATTCTGCATCTCATGGACCGTTTGGATTCGACACCCATAACACGTGTGCAAAGGTGTCCATGTGTGTAGGTCAACATCTCTTTATATATATATATATATATATATATATATATATATAAGTAAAAGTTAAAACCTAAATCTATCATACCTAACCCGACCCCTCCCTTTTCCTCTTCCTTTTTCCTTTTACCCTACCAGAGCGTGGTAGACTGGCAGTGACCCCACCCGACAAGCGACAGCGACGCCACCTCTCTCTCCTTCTCTGATTTCTTTCTCCTTTAGTCATTCTCTTTCAGAATTAAATATGTATGTTTGAATCCATTGACATGTCTATCGATTGGGTTGGGTCAGGTTGGGCTGCTTGAGTTGTGTCGGGTTGGGTTGCATTAGGTTAGGCTGGAATGGTCAGGGGGCTGCTTGGGTTGTGTCAAGTTGGGTCATACTTGACATTAACATTTGAATTTTGAATGTACTATAATTTATTTCTTATAGATTATGTCGGCTTCATGACTTTGACTAAAAAAATAATTATCTAATCTATCAACAAAAGACCATGTGTAGAAATGTTATCTGATGACCCATCTGTTGACATTTGGGATTACAGTACCTAAATCTACTCCCATTATCTAGAAGATTGAAGATTAAATACCGTTTGTGTGGAGATAAATTCATGAACAAAACAAACCGACTTAGAATACAGTTATCTAGTCGGGGAGGAGACACAAAACTTTGTCGTAATGCCTCATAGGAAGTACAAATTTTATTTCAGGCTCTCTTGTACTTAAACAAGAGAAAGTCCATCCCCTCCACACCAAATTCAACTAGCCACAAAAATATAATAACAAGCCTATTATAATAGATGAGTGAATATCTAGAAATAGAGAGAGTGGAATGAATTAGTAGGGAAGAAGAAGAGGAAAATGTCAAATTATAAGCTGTAAAAGAAAAACAATGGAAACTTGTTTTGAAGATAAGTATGGAAGAGGCATATGCATCTAGATATCGATGTCCTTTAGGATAATACGACGCCAAGGTAGGGCCAAACACAGAAAATAAAAAGAGCCATAAAACATCAAAGTTTCTCTTCAGGCTTTCCTCATTCTATAAGATGTTGGGAGCTCCTTATAAGCCGTTAATAAAGAAGGAAGTTTCACCACCTTCTGATTCATAAGAAGTAAATAATTATCTAGGAGAAGATAACATCTACGGATCTGCAAACATATCTCCTATCGTCGAGGAAACTACAAACACATTAAATAGATGGGACAACGAATGTGATGTTGATGGATCCAGTTTAAATGAAGGTGATAACTCTCTTATCTGTTGGCCGGGAAGATGCTCCTTAGATGGACCATATTAACAAGTTATTAATGAATGTTGAGTGGATTTAAGGTTTTGTAGTAATAAATATTCTTATGTTGTTACTTATTAACTTGTAATAACTTGTTATGCACTGGCACGGTATCTACCTCGGTTCTAACAATCTTGATTTTATCATTTTAATGATTTTATTATGATTTTTAAAACAGTATTAAAAAAATTCATATAACTTAACTCGAACAGCTTAGTCGACCTGACTCGATCCCGGCTCAACTTGGCTCAAACCAGCGAGCTAGAGGGGTGAGCTCGAAGACTGAGTCAAGCTGAGCTCGAGCTTGGGTCATGGTGGGCTCGAGTAAGCCGAGCTTGGCCTAGCTCGACTCAAACTCGACTTGTGTTCAGCTCTAGCAGTGCATATGGCATATGCGCATGCACACATACACACGTATATACATGAGCATTACATGTGGATCATGCGGGGTACTTGAAGGTGGAACGAGGGAACATGTGGGTGTAGACACCCACCCCAAGCTAATAAGTTGATTGAGTTTGAATGGATGGATGGACAACCGAACCTTAACCCTAGAAGCCTAAACCCTAGGAAACCCAATCCTAAACCCTAAACTCAGCCCATTTAACCCAATCAACTCGGTCAACCTAACCCTAATAAAAAACCCTAGAGCCTTGAGTCAACTCAGCAAGTCGACTCACCCAATCAACTCACTGAGTCAACTCGCCTGGTCAGCCTTCACAAGCCCATAGCCTAGTTAACTCACTTAGTTAAGCCCAAAACCAAGCCCAATCGAAGAATTGGCCAAAACCACAAAGTAGCAATCCTCACAGCAAGGAGTCCAAGTGAGGACCGACAACAGCCAGGCTGCCGCCAGCCATGTGGCACTTCCACTCTTTCCCTCAAGCATGTGGAGCTCTCATTTTTTGAACCTTAAGTGTGCGGTTGAGGTGTATTTACTCCGATACCCACTCCTTACTAAAATTACCCTTTTACCACCTCATTCATCCCATGAGATGATGCTATGTGGAAATCTCTGATCTCAACCATTCAATTGACTTTTGCCCCTAGGATCACCATGAATTACCAGAAAACTAGGGTTGGAGACTATAAATAGCCCCCTTCCCTTTTCATTTCAAGGATCCACACACAACAAAGTCTACTCTCATTTACATCCACTCCCATTTTCAGCAATCCCTCCTTAACCTTAGCCCTAACTGTCCCTCCACCAAGGAGAGTGAGAGTGAGTGAGAGAGAGAGAGAGAGAGAGAGAGAGAGGGAGAGAGGGAGCCCAAGCCTAGTCTATAGCATAGCCTAGCCAGAGCCTAGGCCTCTTGAACTACCCAAGTTCAAATCTGAACCACTCAATCTAGCCTTACAACACTGCTATTTGAGCTTCTATCAGTTTCATCAAATCAATGCATTAGCATCGTGTAACATTCATTCCCTTCTTAACCTCTCTGCTCCTCGTATACATTAGCAACATAGTGGATTTTCATCATTTTCACACATTTGACTGACGAGCGTATGCTCTGTAGCTTTTCGATATAATCGGATCTTGACCATCAGAAACCTTAGCCAGTTAGTCATCGTTTAACATATACATTGCATTCCATTATTTTCTATCGTATCTGAGACCTTCCGATATAATCACAATAGTTCCACCAGAAACCTTAGCCAATTGGTCGTCATTTTATCATAAGTATCAATATAGCATCAAGCATCTCATACTTTGCACTATACACTTTATCATTGCAAACGTATGCTCTGCGGCTTGTTGATATAGTCAAATCCTACCCATCAAAAATTTAAATCGATCAATCACTAGTAGCATTGCATCGTATTACATTTTCTGCACACAAGAACTAGCCTTATTATTTATAAATTAGTCAGATCTTGTGAAGTAAAGACTGTAGGTCCGTATGGGCATAGTGGGTGCCTGACACCTTCCCTCTCTGTAACCGCGATCCCTTGGAATCTTTGAAATGTAAACTCACAAGTCATCTTAGGGTTAAGGACCTTCGGGTCCTCAATCTTAAGCGTTTCTATGAGGTCTAACCAACTGTAGAATTGTAATAATTGATCAGTGACGACTCTGATCAAATATAACATTTTTAGCCCCATCACAAAAGCCCTTGAATGAGGAAACCAGTGAAAAGAAGAGAGTAGATCTCCCATACCCTTAGGGAATCCGCCCTCCAGGATTCACAGTGGGGTAGTTGAAGATAACTATTCTCACTTATGGCACAATTGCATGTGTGCCTTATGTGCCAAATATAAAATTGTAATGCGAAATTGAAGGACTGTACAATGCATCGAAGATGGGGATCGAGAAGAAATCTTAACTAAAACTTGTACATGGTTGGGATGTCATTGCTACAAACATGATGCGCAGTCTTATACACTTTACACCCTTAGAGAAGTGTCAGGATGAGATGAAAGGCTTCAACATGTGTAGACTTGGGGACCTAACCCTGCTTATATAGTTTTGAGTGTTGAGGAGTTTGTAGCCCATCTAAACTCCTCCCTTTAGGCTCCACACAAATTTGTCAATCCTAGTTCAACTAGAACATTGTGCATGTGGCGCAGTTGTAGCGCACCACCCCTTACATTATTTTAGATGAATCAAAATTTTGTGAGGTCCACTGGTATGGCCAATCACATTATCTAACCTTTAGAGCAATTCGGACCATTGATCAATAAGGCCCGCCTTATTGAATTCTTACATTCTCTTACTTTGGCTACATTGATCAATGTCTAGGTTTAATTTTGAAAACATATTTTAATTTTGAAGAGAACATCCGAATGGTTAACCAACGCGATTCTTAGATAATACGAGTAATGCTTTTACAATTTGGTCTATCAAGACCACTAGTATAGGATCGTGGTAGCTATATGACATTTAATTTTAAGGAAGTGAAACTAAGCACGGTCACAAATACTACCATTTTTTAATGATATAGATCATGAACTAGAAAGTGTAGGATAAGGATTGCACACTTAGTATAATCATATGTGCTTATCCTTAAGAGGTCCTCAAGCTTTCATATGTCTCCAATGAAACATAACTTCATTCTGTTTATGCAAAAAAATAAATAAATTGCACATATATGAAAAGAACTAGAAATTAAATTTATATCAGAATCATCAAAACTTTATAAATGAAAAATCTTTGATATCTATGAAAATAAATCACACTAAACTCGAACTAACTAAATATATCTATAGGGTCAATGATTCCTGTGGATGTCACATGTTCCTAAACTAGCATGATGAGGAGTCCTTTAGTAAGTGGATTCACAATCATTTGCTTAGTGCCGATGAACTTCACATACATTATACGATTCTAAACTCTTTCCTTTACAACAAGATACTTGATGTCGATATGCTTTGACCTTGATGAATACTTGTTGTTGTTAGAGAAGAAAACCATAGCTGAGTTATCACAAAAGATTTATAATGGTTTTGGGATATGCTGCAACACCCACGAACTTGAGAAAAAATAATGTAAGCATAATTCCTGATTTGACTGTTTTACACTTTTCTAAGACAACTCCACCAACCATCATGAAAATGTAGCTTGAGGTGAACTTCTTTGTATCAATGTGGTTAGCATAATCTGTGTTTGAGTATATAATCAAATTTAAATTATTAAACCTTATGTATGTAAGTTCAAAGTCTTTTGTCCTTTGTAGGTAACACAACACCTTCTTTGTACCTCTCCAATGTTACATTCCTATTTTGAAAAGATACCTACCCAACATTTTAATTGCAAAGGCAATATTTGGTCACATGCAGACGTGAGCATAAATGATTCTCACTATTGCTGATGCGTATAGAAAATCATTCATTCGATTATTTTCTAAATCATTCTTAAGACACTAAAACTGGCCAAATTTATTACCCTTTACAATGGACGATTGTCTAGGAGCACGGTTTTATATATCATGTCTTTCAAGTACCCTATCAATATAGGCCTTTTGTTGGCATATCTTAATGCTTATGACATAAGAGGTGTCACCAAGATCCTTTATCTCAAATTTTTGAGATAGAAATTTCTTAATATCGCTCAATATTCTAATGTCATCGCTAGCTAACAAAATGTCATCAATATATAAAACCAATATAATGAATTTTCTCCTAATAATTTTGACGTAGATACACTCATCTATAGTGTTTTATACAAAACCATATGACCATATGAAGAAATCACTTCATGAAACTTCAGTTATCACTGTCGTGATGCTTATTTCAACCTATAGATAGATTTCTTGAGTTTACAAACCATATATTCTACACCATTGGCTGTAAAACCTTTAGGTTGCAACATGTATACATTCTCATATATATCTTCATTGATAAATGCAGTCTTTACATCTATCTGATGCAACTCCAAATGCATATGAGCCACAAGAGTCATTATGATCCTGAATGAGTCTTTTTAGATACTAATGAGAAAGTTCTCTTTGAAATTAATACCTTCACATTGGTTAAAGCCCATGGCAACAAGTTTGACCTTATATCTTTCGACATTACCCTTGGAGTCATGTTTGGTTTTAAATATCCATTTACAACTAATCATCTTTATTCCTTGGGATAACTCAATAAGATCCTAAACCTCGTTTTCCTTCATGGATTTCAACTCATCATTCATGACATCAATCCGATGAGAGGAGTTAGCACATTCCTTAGCTTGTGTAAAGGATTCAGGATCCTTTTCCACCCCCATGTCAAACTCGTGATCCTATAGGTAGATGATATAATTGTCTGGAATTACATGCCTCCTCTCTCTTTCATATCTTTTTAATGGCTCACTCTCTAGAATATCATTTTGATTTCCTTCCTCAGTGAGTTGTATATGAGGTTCATCATGATGATCTGCAATTATTATAGACTTAACTGCGGACTTGTCCCCATGTGACCCAAATTGGCCGTGATGGGAGTCACAACCCTCTTTTTCTCAAATACAAAATTATTAATGTTTGTGTTCCCACTGTTTTCAGCATCTTCAAGGAATTTGACATTCTTAGTCTTAATAATCCTAATGGAGTGGGAATGATAGTAGAATCGATAACCTTTTAAATTATCCTGGTATTCAATAAAGAAACAACTTACGATTCTGAGATCGAGTTTTCTAAAAACTTTCGTGCGAGTTATAAACTTTGGCTTCAGCAGGACATCCTTAAACATGGAAGTATTGGAGACCTAGTTTTTTATCCATTCCACAAATCAAAAGGGATTTTACTCACAACCTTGCTAGGGACTCTGTTAATGACATAAATTGCAGTTTTGATTGTATTACTTCATAAAGATTCTAGTAATGTCGAATTGCTTATCATGCTACACACCATGTCCATAATGGCACAAGTGTACCTTTCAGCTAAACCATTCATGTCTGGGGTCCCAAGCATGGTGTATTAGGCAACAATGCCACAATCTTTTAGGCATTTAGAAAAGTCCTAGATTATGACCTGATTCGCATATATGCCATAATATTCACTACCATGGTAAGATTTGACAACTTTAATCTTCATATCAAGTTGATTTTCAGCTTTGACTTTATAAATTTTAAAAGCATTCAAGACATTCGATTTTTTATTTATAAGATAAAGGCACCCAAAATAAGAGTAATCATCTATAAAGGTGATAAAATATTTGTGCTCACTTTAAGCTGCTTTAGGAAATGTCCCACAAATATCCATGTATAGTACCTTTAAGAGTCCTACACTCCTTGTTGCACATTTTCTTTTGGTTCTGGTCTATTTACCTTTAATATAATGAATATATATTTTATAGTCGAAGAAGTCTAGAGAATGAAGAATTCATTCCCACATTAGCCCTTCCAGTCTCTCACGAGAGATATGACCTAATCGCCTATGTCACAACATTGATGAATTTTCATAGTTTAGTCTTCGCTTAGATCCTACCTTATTTCCACACAGGGCATTTATATTATAGACGTTGAGACATTTAAGCCTAACTGATATAAATTGTTCACCATAGAGGTAGTGTTGACAAAAATTGAATCAAACTAAATACTCAACTTTTTATTCTCGAATCTAAATTAAAGAATATCCTGATTTGTCCAAATGAGAAATAGAAATTAAATTGTGCCTTATAAAAAGTACACAAAGTGTATCAATTAGATTTAATAAATGACTTGATCCTAACCTAAGCCTACAGACTCTGACTACCTCCATGTCAACTTTAACACCATTTTCTACTATATTGAGTATTTCGCATCAGTTAGTGGCCTGCTTTATAGCAAGTCCTACGTAAAAGTACATGTCAATAGTTATTCCCAAATCTATCTATCAAGAATCTATTGACACATCAATTAGATTAGAATTAAAATAGATTAAGATATAATTATTATAGGAGGGGCCACTAAAAGTTAATTGAGTTCTGCATGGAGGAGCATATCTTTTACACGATATATATGAATGGCAAGGAGAGAAGGAATCCCATCAAAGGCCGATATATAAAGAAATACTACCTAGTGTTATGGGAATCAATATAGAAAGATGAAGAATCGACTGCAGAGTAGGTTGATGAGAATGAAGAGTAAAGCAAATAGAGGACAAAGATTTGCCGGTCCATGAAAGAAAATTGTATTGGCCACTATAGAGACGCTATATAAAGCGTAGTTTTCTTTTTTACAAGTGAATTTGTATAGGCTATAATAAAGGGGAAATAAAGAAAATGTCTCAGGACGATTAAATGCCAATCTTTCATCTTCATTCTTTTAATAAAAGTGACTAAGCTTTGAGCTTTGGCCACCGACCATAGAGAGTGCCATTTTTTAAAAGTTTGTTGCTTTGTGTATTAATCATGCTAGGTGAATTCCGATGCTGTCATTAATGCGCACGACAGTTGAGTACAAATCCCGTGCCGCCATGTGTTGAATGTTGTAGTGGTCGTCGAAAACTGAACATCAAACATCTCATCGGGTCTCCCGATACAAATGGACATGGGAGGCATTGTTTACACCCATTTTTGACACACATACATAGACTAGTATGATGTCACCATGTGTCATCACTATGGGTTCGATATTGGCACAATTATATTTACACTCCAAAGATATTTTTTTCCACTTTTCCTTTGGTGATACATCTCCCGTCATTAATATAGTGGCACAATTATACTTACCCCCCAAAGATATCTTTTTCCACTTTTTCTTTGATGATACATCTCACGTCATTAATATAGTGGCACAATTATACTTACCCCCCAAAGATATCTTTTTCCACTTTTCCTTTGGTGATACATCTCCCGACATTAATATAGTGGCACAAAACAATACACATGACTTTCGAGGAATGAAGAGATGATTGACATATAGCCTCAAGGTGCATGATAGAGGTAACATATGAGGTACGTCTATAAAAGATCCACTGAGGCAAGCATCTTATCATAGATCTGGATATGATTTGTAAGGTCGTCTTTCATA
Organism: Magnolia kwangsiensis; assembly: GCA_037074715.1. Lineage (NCBI taxonomy): Eukaryota > Viridiplantae > Streptophyta > Magnoliopsida > Magnoliales > Magnoliaceae > Magnolia > Magnolia kwangsiensis. Next base: position 133,113,352 of record CM073574.1, read on the forward strand.
ATCCTTCTAAAATGGGAGATTTTTTCTAGAGATGTTCGAAGCACTCTCATACGATTACGAAGATTCTAAAAATCTGAAGATCAAACCAATAGCTAAGAAAATACGAACTAATGGATTGGGGCCCAATTAGGATATGGTGGATCCAGTCCCACCAGTTTCATGAATATTCAAGGTCACGATAGGGGACGGGTGGAGATAGCTCTAATCTAGCCAGATTTAGATGTGACGGTGTCTTGAAAGTCTCCAAAGGGGAGCATCTACGTAAAAGTGTAGATCCAAAAAAATGATTTTAGATTTAAGGAGATATCCTATGGGAAGACCACATAAAATCTCGTGGTTGCAAAGGATCCTGAACCAACAAGGAAACCCACCAATGGTTTTGCCACACCCAAAAGCTATAAAAGAAGAACACGATGAAGAGCTCTAGGCCAATGCCAAATATAATTTATCTTTAGTTTTTACCGTTACCTTTACTTTTAGCTTATGATAGCCTAGTCTTAGCATAGATTGTTATTATCCGATGTTACTGCTATAATGCCCTAGGGTTAGGTAAAATGTCAGCAACTTTCCGTTGCTTTATCCAGAATGATTGACTTCTTACTTGGAAGATCAAACACGATGGTCACATCTCGTTGACCATTCGTCTAGATAATCTGTTTTTATGGACAAATCATGTATTTATCTTTTGGTTAATTTTATTCTCTAGTTTATTTGACATTTTGTTGATTTTAATGAGCAACATTCATGAATTAATAAAATTGGTATTGTTTTAGTCTCTTTATGTTTTATTTGTATATTTTTATTCCTTTCAGAAATATATTGGCTGCAATTATTGGTGAAAGAAAAGTCCTAAATGTAAGGAAAAAAGAATTTATCATGAACGACACCCTACCTTTCTGCAAATCATCTGATCACTCTTACAACCGGCGGTTGAGAGGGCAACTGTATTTTCAGATTTGGTCTTTATCAGTCCATCTCAAGGTGGGGACACCAATGTTCAATCGGATATTGAGTCGAGTATGACTCTAGCACGCCCCCACTTCCTAATCGCACATTAACAGTAAATATAAGCCCTTGTTCACACATGTGGCCTAATGATTGATTGAGCTTCACAGACACTTTTTTTTTTTTCTTCCGAGAGTAAGGCCACTGATGTTTTATATCCCACATTGACTGTTGTTGTAGTTGAAAACACGAATAACTTAGAAATATGGTGCCAGTGAGCACACCTGTGAAGGATCCTCGTCATAGGCAGGGGTGGCAATGGGTCAGGTTCATGCCGGGTTGGATCAGCCCAAGCCCAACCTATTCACTAAATGGGCCAAGAAATCTTTCCCAAAACCGACCCATGGCCTATTAGTTTTTGATCCAACCTGACCAACTTAAAGATTCATCAAGCCTGACCCGATCCATTTAATTGTAAATGGGTTAGGCTCCACTCCACTGACCTGACCCAACCTGCCATGACCAGACTCATGTTTAAGAATGGAATGGAATATGACAACAAGGCCCCTGCTTCTATGACAAAACCTGGGGTCTTATATTCTTTGTTCAGGTAAGGCCAAATAGATTACTTTGACAAACAAAGTAAAATAAATGGAACCTTGTGCTTTGCTCTTTAAAGAAGTAGACTCAAACAGCATCTTGCTATGTTGTTTCATGAAGATGGTATGTAGAAGTATGCGTAGCCTTGACACAAGACATTCAAACGAGCAAGGATTCGTTAAAGACCATATCTGGCTTCAATACCAGAAAATTCTCCCTGTAATTTGCATTTTAGAAGATGGACTTGTGTTTTGAAACTTTTTTTTTAAAATTAAAATAACAACAGATTAAATTAAGTTGTGGTATATGTTAGAAGCTATGCCCTTTTAGCCTAATAATAGATTATATATTTTCATTAATTATATATTCATTTTATTAGATATAATTGGGATGGATTTGGTTTTATGTCTTTGTATATTAGAAGCAAGGTAGGATAAGTTGGAAGTGAAATACATTTTGAAGCCTATTTTATTCAATAATTGGTTTATATAGAATATTATCATTTCTAGTGAGTAAGTTCAGATGACTTATCCATATTTTAGTTTTTACGGTGTGACTGTAAGGTGTGTGGTGAGTTTCTACCATGAGACATTGTTCACACATGAGTGTGTGCATGTGTACACATTGCAGATAATGTCTTATGTTACATTAGCTTATATTTCTATGACCTATTGCACTTATTCTTATATATACTTGACATAGAGTCCTATTGGGGGCTTAATTGATTATTTTGATCATTAATTAATACACAAGAATTTTAGGTGGATCCTCTTGTGGGCTCTAGGATTTTCAACAAAAGATTTAGGACCATTATATATTTAGCCCTAAATTAGGAATAAAAAAGATTGATCAATAGAGCTGGCTCTATATATATATATATATATATATATATATATATTACATTGTTTTGATTAAACAAATTATTTCAAAGTTATCATGTGTATTGTTTGGTACAACAAACGGTTTTCATTCTTTTATTATTATTATTAATTAATCGCGGGTGTAGAATATAGTGGGTTTTAGTACAATTGGCTTTAAGATGGTACATAGGGGATATGTGTATAACAACATGAGATAGAGAAGTTGCGTACATCCATGTGTTATGTATACGAGATAAAATCAAAGTTTAGTTAGATTTCCTTTGAGGTTTGACTTTATGAAAAACCTTGTATGGTCATCTCCGATTTGACGGAAGGCCAACTGCTTGACAAAGCACTCAACAGAGTTTGGAATAGTAAAGTGACGGTTGATAGCTGAGTACTTAAGTAATATAGGGGGATCGGAAATCTAATCAAAAGACTAGTCTCCCGCCTCCAATCAAGAGATTGAACTTAGTTAAGAGTATTATGGGTGTTGTTTATTGGTGAAATAACACACAGGGATAACTCTAAAGAGATCCCTCAATATCATGTGAAGGAAAGCCACTTGGCAATAAGTTAGAAGTTTATAAATATAGGTGAGTACTTTAGGAGGTCTCTTAGAATTTCACACTTAGAAAAGCTTCCTTAATGTAAAGTAAAAACTCTAAGTACGTTCGTTATAGAGATGGTTAAAACCTAAAAGAGTTAGACCGAACTACTTCCAATTATCTTCATTGTATGGTATTTTTGTGTGTTAAATCATGTATGCTTAGAAGTAAATAAGTTTGATTTTATTTTACTTGGCTTTGCATAAACTCTTTCAATATACACCAATAGATGAAAATGTTTTTTTTTTTTTTTTTCCGGAGAGAGATCCACAAGCCAATTCAATGTAATGGCAACAATTAGGTTTGACTTGTAAAGAAAAATGTGCCGCATCTTTTCAGCCTAATTGTTCCTAGAAGAATTTTTGTTTTTTCTAGGGTTTTCCAGCATCTCTTCCCTGAAGCCCAGGCTCACTCCTGATCATTCTTCAAAGGAGTAAGTGTAAAAACCAACACAACTCAACTCAACTCAAGCTCCTAAAAGCTAAGTTCATGAAAAAAGTTTCATGTAGAAAGAAAAAGTTTAGGAACCAATATTTGAAAACATAAAATTGCAATAAATACTTCTAATGGCGCAACTCAAACACTTCTTTAACCCTTCTCCTAGACCCTTCTTGCCTCAAAAACTCTTTGAAGAACTCTTCGAAGTGATAATTCTCGTATAACGCGGGATGTTGGTCGTCCACCAACTCCTCAATCGGCCCTATCATAACATCCGGCTCTGGTCGGTAGAACGTTGCAATTGACAGACATGCCATTGACTTGTTGATCACTGCCCTGTGATGCACGCTTTTATACCTACCATTGCTCATCACCTGCAAGTGCCAAACGATCGTAATCTTCCATTGCAAAAATAATAAAATAAAAACAATTATAGCATCCCCCATGGACAGGTCATTCCCAAAAAATCTTCTCCATGGGATAACTCTAAACTTTCAATCAATACTTTCAAATAGATGGTGTAGAAGAAAAATACAACTGGCTACATTTTACCTTGAAAGCCTGTATTGGTGGTTAGGATCTTCCAATCAGGGAGATTTTTGACGCAGAGAAGGACGTGATGAGGTCGATCACCGTCTTTCTCAAGGATAACTACTCCAAAATGTACAGAGTTTCTCTAGACTCCTCACAAATTCCTCGAGTCCACAAGGAAAGAAAATAGAAAATAATTTTTAATAATTCGAAATAAATTGACTGATGATGAAAAAGGAATTTAAAATCCTTTAAATAGTGATATCAAACCTAGGAAGAAGTTTCATAATCAAACTCCTTAAAAAATATGACATACTGTAAATAGTATACGGTCATGATTTCTACTAGACTTGGTTTTCAACCAAAAATAATTAGTGTCCAATTTAGCCTAACCATGTTATTCTCCTAATTTTTCTAATCCCTTTTCATCTTGTGTATGACTCCTAAAGCTCAAAGGATCAAGAGTTATGATCGAACTAGAACTTACTATTAATAATTAAAATGGAATTTCGACTGTCGATCTGATGTAATCTCGTAAATTTAGCATGAGTAACCTGGCATAGAGGGGTTCTATAGCTAAAGTAGCTTCTCCTACCCCAAAATCATATATGGTACGTCGAATAATTCAATATGATTTGCCAGATACACCTGCTTTAAGGTTCTGACAGTCCTAATCACTTCCGCCTCCGATTGGGGTGTCTCTAGTCCATCTTAGACATGAAAGCATTCATGACCCGCTCTACATCATATTTTTGCATCATGAACCATCCGAAGTAGGGCCGATATAATAAACCAATCTTTGGTTCACACAACCATTGGCCCCACTTGTCAAAAAGGAATGACTAGTATATTAGCATACCATGAACCGGATCAGATAGTCATTCAATTAGAAATCTCAACCAGTCAATAGCTGGATTTTCCATAACCACAAGAATCTTTCCAACTCAGCACAAATTGATTAGTAAAGGATGCTCACGAAAATAATTCCAAAAGGTGAATGTGGATTGGCGATGGAAAACTGTTGCAATGGAGTCATAAGGGAATTCCTTTCATGTTTTTGAGCCATTTATGATTCTTTCAGAAAACCTAGGGGGCAGATTGCTGAGTTGTGATTCCCCTCTAACGGTCATATTTTTGAATTCCCAGTATTCCCAATATTGCACCAATATTAGTGTTCAGATGTTGCCTTCAATAATTTGGACACTCGGATTTTATTTAAATTGAAATTGAGGTAGGGCGTGGGTCGAGTTTGTTTGACAACCAAGACGGTGATGATAGGTAGTTGGGTGGTGGTTAAACAATTTTCGGACATCGAACATCGAAGGGACCGTAGCAAGGGGAGGAAGAGGGGATGGTCCACCATTATGAGAAATTACCATATTTTGGAGATTGGGGCGCTAGGTGGATCCATCTATATGCTTGATCATCCGCTCATCAGTCAAGATTATGGGACAGGGTACAATCATAAGTGATCACAATGTGATGATGGTGCACAAAAGAGCTATATAAGGTGCCTAATCAAATGAATGGTTAGATTTTATGTGAATATTATGGAAAATTATTTTTATTATATATAATATTTTCAGTTGAGCTTTGATGGATCATGTTTGGAAATTAATATTTGTTAAATCTCCGATGTGGATAGGCGCACATTAGGATCGGTGCATTGGTATTTATGCATATACATATATGGAATCAAATATGCATCATATAGTGTGATCAAATCAATAGTTTTTTGTTGGTCCGCTTGTAGTGTTATTTATTTATCTATTTATTTAATACCATGTCATCTTCTAGAAGATTATAGTCTCAAAGGTCTCACATTAAATCAATTATATTGGATGGTGTCGATTTGATTTGATTTGATTTTTTTTTTCATTTAAGGTTGGGAGTGGTAATTCCATAAACCTCGTTACCATGGTAACATAAGAGAAGCAGGAGTTACTCACTAATTCAGATTCTTTATGAAGTAAGCCTACAAATATATGAGTTAGGGTTTGGTTTGGATACTTCTTTCACTTCTTTTTATAACCTGGGAAAACGCTCTCTTAGAAAAGTCAAGTATGTCATTTCTGAAATTTTGTGGGTGTTATTTTTCTGATTATTGCATTTCAATTATTGAGAGAAAAAAATCTATTCATCATGTATGATGTGATGTCTGGCTCCAATATGTTGAACTTGCAAATAAAGATAATCTTTCCATTTCAAAATCAGATTTAAAGAACAAGCTCGAGTCAGTGGCTTGGTTTGAAATCTCACCGAGTCAAGTTGACTTGACCCAGTTTCAAGTCGAATCAGTGACTTTTAGAACTAATTTTGGACCTACCGAATGAATAGTTCTGATCCCATCCATGCATGCAACATGTGTCCATGTGAACACAGTTAAAAGAAAAAAACACTTGACCTGACTCACCCAAGTTGACTCAACTCAACCAGATTTCATCAAGACTTAAAAAAAATTCAATGGGTGACAACCTGACTTGAGAAAACTCAATACGGTCACAAACTGATCAAAGCTCAAGAGAAACTCGACTTGGAAAAAAAATAAAAACACAACTCAGACAAAATAAAACTTGACTCCACTCGGCAGAACTTGACATTATTTATAACTTCTTAAATATTAAACACTACTGAAATTTTTTTGCAAAAACTAGTCCAAGTTTTCAGGTAAACTCAACTGGGTTCTGAGTTGAGTGGAGTCGAGTTTTTGCATTTTAAAATTAGGCCATTGAGCAATAACAACAATACTTACTTGAAGTTGATTGCCAACGTTGATCACAAACGCGTCGGGTATGGGATCTACAGACATCCAATTTTCATCTTTTTTCCATGGAGGCCAGTCACACCCTGCGACTGTTGAAGAATTGTGAGTACACCCAAATCAGTATGAACAGGCAAGCCCAAGGTGAGCTCGGGTTGTGGGCATGTCGGGTAGTAATTCGCTTGTAGAATCCGTTTATGTTGCTTAAGCCTTTCATTAAGGTAGTTGGACTCTAGCCTAAGGTCTTTGGATATCAGAACCAATAGCCTCTTCACCAATCCACCCATTTCCTTTGCATATTCAACCACCACCTCTCTGCAAGGATGAAACATAAAGTATTCTTAGATAGGCCTCCACATACATGACATGGGGAAATATGAGGAATGACCAGCTATACAACTGGTTGTTAACTTCATATGAAATCCATTTTTACAAGCATTTTTCTTTGAAATTATTAGGCCATGGTTGGTTTTCACTTAAAAAATCAGTTCATATTTCATTTTAGTTAACAATAATTATGTATTAGAGGTCATATTGTATTATACTTAGAAAAAAACTCACTGACTCGACTCTAATCTCAGCCGTGCAACTCGACTCAGCGAGATTTCGAGTTGAGTCAGGAATAACTCGTTTCATAGAGTGACCAAATTGACATGACTTTGGCCAAGTCACTTGCTCTTTCAATGGTCTTTTTAGTTGAACGTAAACGAGCCACAAGAGAAAATCAAACCAATGACCTTTGTCAGAGGTGCAAGGCATTCGATCAGTGAGTTATGCAACAGATGGCTTTCTCATTTTATAAAACTAATATCGAAGGTAACTAATTTAAATTTTCATTCCTACCACTATTTTTATTATTAACTACTAAGTTAGATTTGGGTCAAGTCAGTGAGTTAAGTTTTCATATTTTTAAAAGAAACTATATATATATATATATATATATATATATATATATATATATATATATATATATTGGAACACTCACCTGCGAACCAGTTCACACGGACTACCTACGAACTTTTATGAGAACTCATCATATCTGATGAGTCTCGAAAATCTAAACGGTCCACGTGAAGCAGAACCTCATAAAACCCCTAGGTACCAATTTTAACTTTGAACCGAAACTTCGGTGGGCCATAAAAATGCAAACAGTTTCTTCCCTTGATTTGAATTTCTCTTTGCTATGACCCACCAGAATCTTATATCTTGGTGAAAATTCACCCCCTCCAAGTTTTATGGGATTCCGCATATTATGGACCGTTCGGATTCGACACCCATGACACATGTACAAAGGTGCGCATGTGCATAGATGTGTAGGTGAGCATGCCCCTATATATATATATATATATATATATATATATATATATATATATATATATATATATATAGAGAGAGAGAGAGAGAGAGAGAGAGAGAGAGAGAGAGAGAGAGGGGGGGGGGGGGGGGGGGGGGGGGGACATGCTCACTTGCGCATGTGCACACCTTTATACACATGTCATGGGCGTCTAATCCGAATGGTCCATGTGATGCGGCATCCTATGAAACCACAAGGGACCAATTTTCAACCTGATTTAAAACTCCGGTGGGCCATAGCAAAGAGAGATGCAAATCAAGGGAGGAAACTATTTTTTCATGGCCCACCAAAGTTTTAGATCAAAGTAAAATTTGGGTCATGGGGGTTTCATGGGGTGTTGCATCACGTGGACCATTCGGATTTTGGACTCAAATCACATATGATGAGTTCTCAAAAAGTTCACATGAGCTCCGTGCAAACTGGTGCACAGCTAAGCATTCCGCTATATGTGTGTGTATTGCTTTTCAAATTTTAACTTTTCTAATATCGTTCTCTCTCCACATGATGGACAATCAGTACCAGAGGTGGCCTCGCATGATGGACGACCCACAATGTAGGTAGAGCCCATGCTATGGATGGTCTACATCAAAGATGGGATCCACGTGATGAATAATGGACATTGAAGGTGGGCCCTGCATGATAGACAATTAACATTGATGGTGGGTTAACATGATGTATGACCCACATTAAGGTGGGCCTACATAATGAGCAATCCACATCAAACTTCAGCTCCTCATGATGAATGGCACACCCAAGGCAAACCCCGCAAGATGGACAACTCACATTGAAGGTGGGGCCATATGGTAGACGGTTGACACCAAAGGTAGGCTTCAAAAGATGGACATCGAAGGTGGGCTCACATAATGGATGGTTTACATCAAAGTTGGCCCCTAATGATGAATGACTCACATCCAAGGTGGGCCCTACATGATGGATGGCTGCATTGAAAGTGGGTCCCACATAATGAACAAACCGCATCAAAGGTGTGCTTCACATGACAGGCGGTGGATATTAGAGGTGGGTGACAAATGATGGATGACCTATATCAAAATGGGCTTCATACGAAGAAAGTCCACATGTGAAGGTTAGTCTCTAGTAATGAATTGCCCACTTCCAAGGCTGTGAATGATGGACGACCCACTTTGAAGTTGGCCCCTCATGATGGACTGTCCACATTAATGGTGGACCCCACATGATGGAGAGCTCGCATCAAAGATAAACCCCACATGATGGATAACCTACATCATAGGTGGCCCTCACAAGGTGGATGGTCCACATTAAGAGGCGGGCCTCGCAAGGTGGATGGTACACATTGAGAGGTAGGCACTTATGTGACGTTGGGAACTAGACATACTTTTCTACTTTTTAGTTGAGAAGTATGTTTTTTATTAAACAAATTTATTTACTAAATTAGTAGAAACCAAAATAAGCTACATGAGGTACAAGTAACTTATGATTCAAACTAGCAAACTTATGGTCAAATGAAAGATGTTGACCTTGATAGAGTGGAATGGAGGAAAAGGATGTTGGAATTTGCAGCTCACTTACGGTATTAGTGGCCAAAGAAATAGTATGGATGGTTTGGATTGTTGGAAAGAGTTTCAGGTGAGACCCACAAGGGTGGCACATACATAATCTTCTATACTTCACAAAGGCACCGTAAAAGAGAAGTTTGTATCTCTTAAGCTAGGTCTTCTCTTCCCCTACAGGAGGACTAGTGCACTGGAATATATAAACGGAAAGGTGAAAAGACCAGTACAAAATGAATTATAGGAAAGTAAATGGACCAGAATGAAGGATGCCGTAAGAAAGTAAAGAGGACTAGTTTACACTTCGAATGCAAGATGCAGGAAAGAAAGTAAAATGAACTAATGTAAACTACAATGCAGGATGCTCGTAAGAATGTATATGAGACCAGTTTGCACTGGAATGTAAGATGTAGGTAGGAAAGTAAAATGGATCATTTTAAACTGAAAAGTTAGCGGGTTAATCCGTCAGTACGTTAGCATCAGACCATTAAAAACTGGAATGATGAAGGTTAGAGAATCCTCAAAAAAATTGTAAAGTCTTGTGTTTTAAGTCGGTCCTTAGCTAGTGGCACTCCCTTGCAGAGTTGGCATTCGATGAATGCCCTCCCGCTCACAAATACACGGCGGAATGATGCGCACGCTTTTATTGGACTTTTTGTCTGTTAGTTTTAGTTTTAATTTAATTGGATGTGGAGTTGACTTAGAGGTAAAAATACATTTTACTTGGAGTCACCAATAGCCAAAAGAAGCTTGGAATCTATGACCTGTTAGAAATTGTAGAATCACTTAATAGTCGGGAAATTGAAAGATTTTCCGACTTGAGTGACTCCTGCGGTTGGTCTACACCTATATATTCTGGGTAAGGGCTTCGGTTATAGAAAAAGAATGGGTTATGCGCTCTTTTCTGCTCATGCAACGTACGGTTTCTACTTTATGAGGCTGTATGATTTTTAATGGGATTCGGGGAACTTCCAATGCTGCGTAAATTAGGACATACTTCATAGGCTTTTTAGGGTCTAGGTAGGCAAAATAGAGAAGAAAAGAAGGAAGAATAAATAAAAGTGTGAGTAGGTGTAGATGTGGTAAGTGTATAGTGAATGTGTAAAGTGTAATACAATTTTATTTTGAAATGTGAGAGGGAAAAAGGTAAATCAGACACCCTTTTTTATCAAAATGGATGGCTAGACGTCCCAAATTTCAACCCTACTAGTTGACTTCAGTGGTTCCTTAGGCTTTGATTTTGGCTAACACAATGACCTGGGAAAAGAAAACTTTCAGAGGTAGCAGGGGCTTACATGGGCATCGGGTATATGCAAAATAAAAAAAGAGAGAGAGCACGTGTCACAGTTGAGACCAGCTCTAAAGAATCAACCGAAGTTCTGCCCAGCGTTGCTCTCCCAATGCTCTACTCTCTCTGGACTTTGCTCTGCTTCTTCGCCCTTTTTTCTCAGTGTTTTCCTCTCTCTCTCTCTCTCTCTCTCTCTCTCTCTCTCTCTCTCTCTATCTCTATCTCTATCTCTCTGTATATATATATCATCTTACCCTCCTCCGAACTCTCTCCCTAGATTGGTTAATCTTGAGAACTATTTAAATATCTAAAATCACCCTTGTGCATTGGGACTAGATGAGGATAATGGTAAATCATCAAGATAATGTGGCAATGCTCAAGTGGGCTGAAAATGTGAGGATTAAACATCCACAATTGAAAATATTCATGTGGCCACAAAAGTTTTGAATCAGGTTAATATTTGTCTTTTTTGTTCATCCTAATAGGAATGACATTATAAAAGGTATGAATGGCATATAAACATAACTGTTGACCCTAGGGAGATTTCAACGGTAGGAATTTTCCTACCCACCTTTTCTTTTAATGCATCCCACTCTAGTCTTGGATCCTACTCACTTTTGGTCTCGAAGTAGGAATTTTTCTACCCACCTTTTCTTTTAATGCAGCCCACTTTAGTCTTGGATGCTACTCACTTTTGATCTCGAAGTCCTAAAATGAGCTCTCAAAAAGGACGGATGGGTGCATTTCTCACAAACATCACGGTGAGCCCCACCCAGGTTTCTAGCACTGGAACTTTCTGCGAAAGGCTGTCATAGGAAATTTGAGTCGCTTGATCCAATACTTAAGTGGGACGAAAATGTGAGGATTGAACGTCCATAGTTGAAATATTCATGGGGCCACAAAAGTTTTCAAAAAGGATAATATCTGTGTTTTCTATTCATCATGGTAGGAATGATGTTATAAAAGGTATGGATGGTATGTAAACGCAACTGTTGACCCAAGGAGATTTCAATGGTGAGAATTTCCATACCCACCTTTCCTTTAATGTTTCCCACCTGAGTCTTGGATCCTACTTACTTTTAGTCTCAAGTCCTAAAATGAGCTCACAAAATGGACATGAACGGGTGGATTTCTCACAAACATCACGATGGCCCCACCTAAGTTTTGAGCGCTGGAACCCCCTGCCTGCGAAGGCTTTAGCGGGAGCAGATTAGATACTGAACACTTTAGTAGCCAAGAGGCTACTAAAGTGACGTGGTGAAATAGGATTGGTTGAACGTGGAGAGTCTGTTGCCTTACAATTAATGCTCTTTCTGCTGGAGCTCTGTTAGACTTCTCTCTTCATTTGGCAGTTCACGCACTCGACCACGAAAGGGTAAATGCTCTTTCCGTTGGACCATGATGTATGTATTATATCCACACCGCCAATTCATGTCGTGAGATCATTTTAGGGCATAATCCAAAGATCGAGAAAGATCCAAAATTTAAGTGCACCCCACTGCAGAAAACAATGGGGATTGAATGCTTGCTATTAAAACCTCTTTGGGCCACAGAAGCTTTCGATCAAACTAATATTTATGCTTTACCTTATTCCATGTCTTTTTTAACTTATAAAAAAGTTAGATCTCAAATAAACATCATGGTCAGCCTTGGGAAGGTTTCAACGGTGGCCATCACCCTCCCATTGTTTTCTGTGGTGGGATCCACTTGAACTTTGGATCCGCATAATTCTTTGGCTCACTCACTAAACTGATCTCTCCAAATGGATGGATGGTGTGGATACAACACATACATCATGGTGGGGCCCATAGAACGTCTGGTTGCGTAGCCAGCCCGCTTCATATAGAGTCTTAAAAGTAGTAACATGTCTAGGTGTCGCCCACAGTGATGTTTTTGATAAATCTATGCTGGCCATCAGTTTTTTTTAGATTATGTCACAACATGGACTTAACAATGATATTGATTCAAACCTCGAGTGGGCCACACGGTAGGAAAAGGTGAGGATTGAGCTTCCACCATTGAAACATTCAAGCGGCCACAAAAGTTTTGGATTATGCTAATGTTTTTATAATTTCAGTTCATCCCTATAAGAATAACCTCATGAACCATATATGGCATATATACATAATGGTGGACCCCAGGAATTTTCAATGACGGGAATTCCCCCACTTACTGTTTTCAGCTGTATAGCCCACATGAGTTTTACATATGCCTCATTTTTGGGCCTACATTATAAGATGATATAGAAAAAAGGATGAATGGAGTGGATTTCTCACAAACATCATGGTGTGTCCTGTAAGACCCTTATCCTAGTTCGTACTGTTCTGTAGGCTTCTGCGATCCTTCCGGTCGAATTCCGGCAACCCTCGACCCGTATCCGATATTTGCGCGCGATCTTAAGTCGAGTCCTACATACCAAAGTTGGCTCGACCCGAAACTTATACCCTAGCGATCGCGTCATCGCCGCAGTTCCGATGTCGCAACTCGCGCACTGATTAGATACCCGGGCTAGGAGATGTAGGCCCACGTTCATTCCAAAGAAACGCCGCCCATTGCGAATTTTGAGGGAATCTCTATAATATGTCACATCCATCAAGTCAAGTACACCACCATGCCACCTCACCCTACAACAAGTACCAACATCCATCCCTCCTTTTTCCCAAGTCAACTCTCTCTCTCCCTACGCATTCGATCTTTTACCAAAATTTCAACCCAACCCATACCTCTCCATCCCCTTCCTTACAACACACATCCCATATCATCCCGTCATTTCTCTCTCCCCCTCGTTTCTCAAAATACTCCCAAGCAACAAAAAATTTTCATACATTCAAGCCTCCCCAACTCTCCCAAAACAACAAGTGTGGCCCACTTTCTCACTCTCTCATCTCCCATCTCAACCATCCATTCATCATCTACCTCAATCAAAGTTGAAGGTTAGGAGCATAGGTGTCTAAGGAGTTAAGGAAGAAGGCTGATAGGTGGGTGATCCACCGTTGATTTCAAGTTTAGGGCCCCACTAGTTGTGGGATCCACATTGATGTAAGGTAGAAAGGGGCCCATAGTGGCGGGGTCCCTTTATCTCACCGTTTCTCTCTCTTTCCCTCTCTCTCTCTCTCTCTTTCTCTCTCTTTTGTATGGATGGTGAGCGTGTGTAGTCCACCATGAAGTGTGTATTTTGTCCATGCCCTCCACCGAATGGCCCACATGGCAGTTCATTTGGATGGGCCCAAACGAAGGAAAGACACAAATATCAGCTTGATCCAAGAGTGTGGCCACTACGTGAAAAACGGGAAAAAAAAAAAAAGGACAGATTTCGAGACGGTTCTGGACCGTCTCTAAAATTGCTTGGTTTAATGACGCTTTAGAGACGGTCATAAACCATTTCTAAAATTTTAGATGGCCCATGACCGTCCTTAATATTGTCTTAAAAACTTAAATCTCCACAAATCATTTAAGATGGTCGTTGACCGTCTTATATGCGACCATCTGAGACGGTCATTGGTCATCCGCATTACAGACGCTCTTTGACCGTCTTATATGTGGTCATCTGAGATGGTCATTGGCCGTCTGCATTAGAGACGGTCATTGACTGTCTTTTACTTGTAATCTGAGACTGTCAAAGAGCGTCTCTATTAGAGACGGTCCTTAGCCATCTTATATTCCTGTCAAAGACCGTCTCTGTTAGAGACTGTTAAAGACTGTCTCTATTAGAGACCGTTAAAGACCGTTTCTATTAGAGACGGTCCTAAACCGTCTCTATTAGAGACTGTCAACGACCATCTCTATTAGAGATGGTCCTAGACCGTCTTATAGCCCTGTCAAAGACCGTCTCTAATGCTCATGTCAAAAATTAAGAAGCTCAAAAAAATTATGAATTTCGAAAAAAAAAATAGTTGAGAAGCTTAGAAAAATAATTAACAATGTTTAAGAAAAATTTAAATTTTAAAAAAAAAAACTGTAATTTTGTAAAAATCTAGATTTTGGAAAAAAAAAATTAAGAACTTTGAATAATGTTGATAATTTTGAAAAAAAAGATTTCGATAAAAAAATGATATTTTGAAAAAGAAAATTTAAAAAATTAAACAAAATTGTGAAAAAATTGACAAATTGTAAAAAAATATATTTTTTAAAAAAGAAAACTGCATTTTGTATTTTGACAAGAAAAATTAAAAAGTTATATGACAAAAGTGAGATTTAAAAAATGATATTTTGAAAAAGAAAAATTAAAAAATTAAACAAATTTGTGAAAAAATTGACAAATTGTAAAAAAAAATATTTTTTTAAAAAGAAAACTCAATTTTGTATTTTGACAAAAAAAATTAAAAAGTTATATAACAAAAGTGAGATTAAAAAAATGATATTTTGAAAAAGAAAATTTTAAAAATTAAACAAAATTGTGAAAAAATTGACAAATTGTAAAAAAATATATATTTTAAAAAAGAAAATAAATTTTGTAAAAAAAATGTTAAATTTATTTACAATAAAAATGAGATTTAGTTAAAAGAGTAAAAAAATATATATACATTTTGATTAAAAAAAATGTTACATTTATTTGTGAAAAATAAAATTACCAAATTATTAGGCACATCCACTAATTGAACCTTTAATCATTTTTGGACAATCTAATTAGTTCAAATTGAAGAGTAAATAACTTCAGATGTTTAAATCAAATTTCACTGAAATTGTTGATCAATCTTCTATGCCTAATATCTTTCTCATATGTAGACTGATTGAGGCGAGTAATTAGTCAAATTGAGAGTATTGATTAGTAAAATAGAGTGAATGGACTAGACCTATAAAATGGGCCAAATATTAGAGTTTGAAAATTAAGAACTTTGAATAATGTTGATAATTTAAATAAAAAAAAATATTTAGATAAAAAATGATATTTTGAAAAAGCGAATTTAAAAAATTAAACAAAATTGCGAAAAAATTGACAAATTATAAAAAAATTAAAATTAAAATTAAAAGAAAAGTAGATTTTGTATTTTGACAAGAAAAATTGAAAAGTTAGATAATAAAAGTAAAATTTCGATGATGTGTTGTATATCCTTGTCGCCCATACGTTTCTCAAACCCATTTTTGGGCCGGGTATAAAAAATTGTGTAGATTTAAATCTTAAGTGAACCAAAAATTTTAATATCACATGAAAAAGAATATTAAGAAGTTAAAAATTTTAACAATGTTTGAGAAAAATTTTGAGAACAAAATGATTCTTTTGAAGAAAAAAATCAGCAATTTAGAACAAAATGATTCTTTTGAAGAAAAAAATCAGCAATTTGAAATTTTTGAGAATTTTTTTTTTGAGATTTTGAAAAAAAAAAAAATCAGAATTTGTATTTTAAATATTTTTTGAAATATTTCTTAATAAAAATGATATTTTGTTAAAAGAGAAAATATATATTTTTTGAAAAAAAAAATGTTATTTTTAAAAGGAAACTGAAATTTATCTATGAAAAATAAAATTACTAAATTATTATGCACATCCACTAATTGAACCTTTAATTGTTTTTGGACAATCTCTACTGTCTAGATTGAAGAGTAAATAACTTCAGATGTTTAAATCAAAATTCACTCAAATTGTTGATCAATTTTGTTTGCCCAATATCTTTTCTCATATGTAGCCTGATTGAGGTGAATAATTAGTTAAATTGAGGGTATTGATCGATAAAATAGAGTGAATGGACCAGACATGTAAAATGAGCCAAATATTCTGGTCAAAATTGTGACCCAACTTACTTGCCTCATGAGAACCTAAGAATTGATGTTAGTAAGTTTTGTGGGCCCCATCATAATGTGTGTCGAACATCAACATCGTGGATTTGATGTGTCCCATTTAGGTTATGAGATATTTCAAAAATCATCTGTATACAAAACTTAAGTGGGCCATACCATCTAAAACTATATGAAGACATCCTAAAATATATAAAAGCATTTGGTGGAGCCTACATGAGTTTTGGATGTGGTTGAAACTTGGTCTGACCCCTCATCCAAGTGGGACACACATAATGAGTGGGTTGGACATGTGAATCAGATTTAGGCATGCCCAATACATGATTATGAAAGTTTTAAGGCCTGTTTGATTTTCCATGATCCTAGTAAATCCCTAGTAAAGAAGTAATTATTATTTTTTCACTTGTTTGAAAATGAGTTTGTAATTCCACCTAGAAAATCGGTCCAAAAATGTTGACTTAAATTTGTGGTCCCCACCATAATGTATATAATATATTCATGTCGTCCATATGTTTTATTAGAATATTTTAAGACATGATCCGAAAAAATTAGGAAGATCTAATGCTCAATTAGCTCACATGAAAAGAAACAATAGACTTAATTTGTCCACCATTGAAAGTTGATTCTTTTACTGAGCCCACATTGAGGTTTATTCACCATCTAACCCGTTCATAGGGTCACATAGACATGGATAAGGGAAAAATATAAATATAAGCCTGATGGAAAATTTCTAAGGGCCTCAATAAGTTTTTAATGGTAGGCATTCGATTCTCACGATTTTGTGTGGTGTGGTCCACTTGAGCTTTGGATTTGCCTAATTTTTGGGCTCATGCCTTAAATTCATTTGGCATAATGAATGGGTGGTGTGGATAAGCCACACACATTATGGTGGACCCCATATTTATTTTACAAATTCCTCAATTTAAGTGTTTAAAAAGTAACCAATCAAGTCAGCATTGGGAAAGATGCAAGTAATTACCTTGGTAAATAATGATTACTCATTTACAAGGTAATTATGTTTGAGCCAGAAAATCAAACAGGCCCTTAAGGAAACCCCTATCCACATATATTATGTGGTGTGGCCCACCCATGTCATTGATTGACATTCTTCATACCATTCAACGCTTTTCTCGGATCATTTTAACATGTTAACTAAAAAATGGGGTGGGTCCAAGGCTTAAGTGGACTACAAAATGGGGATTGAACATTTACCATTAAAAATAACATTCATAGAAGTTTTGGATCAAGTTGATGTTTGTGTTTTCTCTTCATTCATATCTTTTTGATATTATGAACATGTTGGATGACAAATAAACATTACTGTGGGCCCAAGGAAGGTATCAACGGTGGAAATCATTATTCCATATTGTTTTATGTGGCACGGTCCACTTAAGTTTTGGATTTACTTAAAATTTGGGATCAATCCACACCGTTCATCCATTTTTCGAGTTCATTTTATAGAATTATCCCAAAAATGAATCATATCCAAAGATTAAATAGACCACACCACAAATAAAGGGAACGGATTGGCTACTCCTCCTACACCATCCAATGGCAGATGGCTGGTGCTGTGTGGGCCCCACCATGATGTATGTGTTTAATCCATGCTGTCCATCTATTTTTAAAGATCATCTTATGACATGAGACAAAAAATGAGGCATATCATAATTTGAAATGGACCACATTACATGAAATACTGTTAAATGAGCGACAACCATTTAAAACATTTTGGGGGCCATAAAAGTTTTGGATCGAGATGATTTTTGTTTTATCCCTTCATTTAGGCATGTATGACCTACTAAAAAGATTGAATGCCAAATTAACAGTAGAATGAGCCTTAAGAGGATTTTAATGATGGATATCCAATCACTATTGTCTTCATTTTGGGGGCCATAAAAGTTTTATATCAAGCTTATATTTGTGTTTTACCTTATTTCATGTCTTTTTAAACTTTTGAACGGGTTGGATTTCAAATAAAAATTATGGTGGGCCTTAGGATAGTTTCAACGGTGGTAATCACTCTCTCCAGTGTTTTCTGTGGTGAGGTCCACTACATCTTTTTATCTGCCTCATTCTTTGGCTCATGCCCTAAAATAATATCTCAAAATGGATGGACGATGTGGATACAACACATACATCATAGTGGGGCCCACAAAAGTTGGTGATGTCACTTCAGTAGCCAACTCGCTACTCAACATAAGTCGCGCACCCTCTCCCTCGCTCACTTTCACTCTCTGTCTCGCACCCTCTCCATCCTCTCACTCTCTCTCTTCCTCTCTCTCTGATCTCTCCACCATCTCCTCTCTCTGTCTCTCTCGCAGCCTCTCCCTCCTCTCTCTCTCTGTCTCTCTCTTCCTCTCTCTGATCTCTCTTGCGGTCTGTTGCCGAACGCCCTACCCACGCACGCACGCCCTCTCTCTCTCTCTCTCAAGCTCGGTTGAAGGTCATTCACGACAGTGAGGTATCTCTCTCTCTCTCTCTCTCTCTCTCTCTCTCTCTCTCTCTCTCTCTCTCTCTCTCTCTCTCAATCTCTCTCAATCTCAATACCGATTTAGGGATTTGGGGATTTAGGGATTTAGGGATTTACGGATTTACGGATTTGGGGATTTAAGGATTTAGAGATTTGGGGATTTAAGGATTTGTGGATTTAAGGATTTGGGGATTTGGGGATTTAGGGATTTAGGGTTTAAGGTGGGCCCTACTGAGTTTACTCAGTACAATAAGGGCCTGTTTGGCCAGGCAGATTGGATGGGATTAGATGGTATTAGAGTGGATTGCACGGATTTCAAGGTATTGCTAGCTGCGTCAATGGATTAGTGCAAGATCTATGGGATTGCTATATCCAGTCTGTTTGGCACGCCCAGCCAATCCCAGGATTAAGCCTTCCAATCCCTTTCAATCCCTCGAACCAAACATGTCCTAGGCAACAAGAAACATTTTTAGAACGTCACAGTGGGACTATCTCCTTTACCCAAGCCGGGGACCAGCAGCTGCATTGCACCAGGTGCAGTTAGATATTCCATCCATTTCTGCATGCCACTGACTTGACAGTTTGGATCATCTGATTGGATCACCCTTTTCAAAACTCTTAATCAGATCTACAGAAAATATAGTTTAAACAACATAAACACTTGTGGGCAACCAACACATTAGACATTCCTAGCCATCATTTTTATTCACTTTCCTACACCGAATGTTGACTGCTTATTTTCTTTATAACCTTGCTCTGAAGGCCACGAAGAAGATGGGTATCCAATCTAAGTGTAGTTTGAAATCATCCAATCACCCTGCCATGTTTGCTTTGGTGAGTTGGCTCTGCCATATTCAAGTTTATATGGAAATATCTTATGAGCAGCATAAATAAAGTCCCATAAAGAATGGAGATATGTAATTCTCAAAATTCTTGTTATTGATGGATGCAAAACTGAATATGTACTGCAACAGTGTCATTGGCACTCTCCTGAATTGAACATGTAGTGCAAAAATGCCACTGGCACTCTCCTCAGAGGACACCATCAATTTTCATTATTTTAATGTGTGACTCATTATATCCTACAACTTTGCACGTCTTACATCTGTGTATGTTTATTCCTTCTCTTTCACCCTCTTTCACCTTTGTACATTGCTTGTTCTTTCTTTCTTATTCTAGATCATTGTTGAAAAATGACTTATAGTTATCATACACATTTAGCAGTTACTTCCTCTCACTTAGTTTATCATACTCAGTTAAATGGAGTACTATTTCGTTTATAAATTATGTATGAATTGTCTTGTAGGTAAATTATACATGGAAATAATTTTATATACAGAGGTAATTATTTTAAAGAGAATCCATTATTCATGTATCACTATAAGATAAGGCAACTCCTAGTTGAATGAATAGACATGGATTATCCAATCAATAGATCTGGATTGTCCATTAGGTTCAGCCACACTTCATGGGCCACCATGCAAAATACACTGATTGGATTATCATAACTGTCCAAAAGTTGAACTTTCATTTGCTGACATTTTGTTTTTCAAAACATGGATGTGTTGGTCAAAGTCATCTGGGCAAGGTGATTGTTTGGAATCATTAACAAATGTGCCCCACCAAATGGGTGGTTAATATGTTAATTGGACCTTTTTCATAGCAATCTCGACTCTCCATTTTATGGTTCTATTAATTGGATGGCTTGATTCGTGCCCCAACGAAGGGTGGGTTGGGTCAAAGGGACTGTCAAAATCATTTGATTGGTCTATCTAGGTAGTCCTATGCAATTGGGAGCACATAATTTGTTTATTTTTTTTAAAGAAAATTTGTTCATGGCCTTCAATAAGGGTGGGTTTTTCATTCATGATATTGAAATATGTTTTTCTATGGCATATTGGGACATGGTTATTGTATTGCTTCTACAATTTCGATCCTCAAATGAATTCTCTCTCGATTATTTCATTTCAGCCTGTGCAGATCTAGATTGGACTTCTTGAGGTTAAATTTCTTATTAGTAATTAGTTTTCATGTTACGTAGGATGCCTTGAAATGTTGTTACTGGAGCTTGATACTGATAGCATTTGCGACAGATAATTTGTCAAGGCAATTTAGGGAACTATATACCGCATTAACATTTGCTATTCCATGATAAATCTGCATGTAACTTGTTGCAAATTACCTTGTTGTTTTTCTTCTTCTTCTTCTTCTTCTTCTTCTTAGGTCTGGTGTTACTGGGATTATTTATTTCAAGTTTTGTGGAACTAATCATTATTGTTTAAAGTCAATGCATAAAACCGTGGTTGGTACAACATATAAATCTGCATATAACTTGCTGCAAATTACCTTGTTTATTTGTTTTCTTCTTTATTTCTTATGTCCGGTGTTATTGGGATTTATTTATTTCAAGTTTTGCAGAACTAGTCATTCTTGTTTATGAAATCAAGGTTAGGTGGTTACTAACTTCGTTGTCAAATCAAGGTTTTGTCCATTAGGAATTTTAACTGTCTGTAACTCAGCGATACTACCATTTCATATTTTTCTTAGAAAGCGTTGACCTTTTACATGGCATATGAACCCGAGGAAACCTTGGGACCGTGTCTTGTGCGCTTTCTTCCAGCCACGCAATTATTTATTTTATTTTAATTTTCCCTTTGTATTTACAGAGGTGGTTACTAAGGCACGGCCTCACTTCATGTCTCTTTAAACTTTTAAGGACCAAACTTTTGATCAGGAGATACCAAAGTTAGCTTTCTTCATGCCCATTTAAAGTATAGATGCTGAATATTTCTTTGTTTTTTCAATACTACTACTGTTGGTAGATCTCATGTATGATATTAGGGAGATTTTCTGCAACAAATGAATCCATCATTGGGAGGTAGCTCTTGCTGATAGTAATGAACGTTAAATCAACCATTTAAAGTACAATGCATTCTTATGGTTACTAGATCTGAATACCTTCATCAGCTCTTAAGGTTTTGGAGGTCCTCTTTTGCTACTAGCATTGTTAATATCTACTAACATTGGTAGATCTCATGCATTTTTCTTATACAAGTGTTACCTGATGGGTGGGTCCAACTGATTTTTGGAAAGTGCATGTTTATGGTGGACTACACTTGATGATTGGCCCAGATGAGTGTGTGTGCGACACTGGATGTCGTATGTGCAATGAGTCATTTTTTTTTCTTCTTTTTTTTTGTCTTTCCTCTAGCAAATTGCCTCAATTATTTTCTTTCTTCTTTATATAAGACATGATGGGGCTCTTGTGTTGGAGTGCAATCACCCTGCCATGTTTGATTTTACTGAAGACAATTGAATTACATAGGCAAGTGTTTAATGCAGGGAACTTCTCTAGAAATGTTATTCTGATAACTAACCTGATGAGAGTAATTTGTGGTTCAGTTCCTAAACCAATCTCTCTATTATATTCAAAGAAATCCACATTTTTCTTCGTGTTTCTTACATGGTTCTCTGTCCCATTTTTGTTTGACTTGAAAGTAAAGGTGATGCATCTTCTTATTTATTCAATCATGGAATGCAGGATGTTGTCGTTAAGGTTCTTACAAATCAGGACTTTCATGAGGATCACCTGAAGGACTTTCTAAGGGAGGTATGCATTTGAAACATTGCTAATAATGTTCTTTGAAACTATACCCATTTATGTATCCGAATGTGCATCGGAGTTAACCGTTAAGGGAGAACATTTCCATAATCTGACTCGGTTGAGATGGGTCTGAATATGGAAATGTTTGTTTGTTGCGATTGATTGATAGAAACTGGATGGTTTGTGTTATTTGTCAGAGTTTTGTGATCAATACTGTAAGAGAGTCGCTTGTTAGGGTTGTTTGGTCAATATGAAAATGGGATGATATTGCTCATGAGGAATTATATGATGCATGGTTTCCATTTCTAGCAGGTGGGACTCATTTTTTGGTAATCCGGAATATTATCTGCTGCATCCTGCCATTAATGAGCTGTGTACCAGATATATACTCAGTAGGACATTTTAAACTTTTGATTTCTTGATATGTATTGATGGTTAAGAAGAGAAATGCAACAATCATCCAATTCAAACTGAAAAAAGACAAAAAAAAAAAGTCTCATGATTGGTCACTAGGATCTTCTAATCTGGAACTCTTTTGGGTCATGATCCATTCACAATGGCATGCAACAGAGCAAGGTTTGGGCTATACAAAACCATAGGCCCTACTTGTCAAAACTGAAAGTCCATGTATGTTGTGCAAAGATGCAGATTCTGCATTGTATTATGTATCTGTTTATTTTGCTAAGTAGTTACATTGAAAAAAAATAAATTGCTAAGTAGTGAGAGGAACAGGTGTCCGGTTGCCAACTAAATTGTTATTCAAACTGCTTTGGATTTCGTGCTCATCCACAACAACCTTTCTGCTTTTGCTACATCACTCACGTTAAGAGTCATGCGTGCTGAAATTGATATGGTTTTCTTAGTGCATGCATATGCAGTCACCTGGTTTTTTGTTGTTCCGTCACATTGGAAAGGTTCCTTGTTTGTTTGAATTTTTTTTTATTTTTTTGTTGTTGTTGTTGTTGTTGTTGTCTTCATAGGGCTAAGGTTCCTTATTTTTTTGATTAGAATACCCATTAAAAAGAGACAGCACAAAGTATATGAAAAAAATGCTCTGCATTTGCTCCCTCCATATGCTTGTAGGTGTATTATGCTTGCATCATCTGAAATTTCTAGTGGTTTCTACTTAATTTTCCCTATAATCAGTTGTTTGCATTGTTGTAATACTAATATCACATGGGCGGAATAGTCGATCGTCCTAGTTGGGTTAACATATGAAAATGGAAGATGCTCTGTGAGATGTCATGAGCATTTTCATGCTAGTCTCTTGCTATTTTCTTGTTACCATGTCCAAGAAAATGTAGTCCTTAGGAGAAGCTTTGCATTCTGCTGAGCCTCAATTTCCTTGTCTTTGTCATCCTCTGCAACATTTTTTCAGGCCTTTCTACTCACAACCGACTTCTACTATGGCAGTGGTACATGCTGTGATCAATCCTTCTATCAGATCTGCCGAAGTTTCTCTAAGAGGTATGATAAAATGCTTGGGGTGGAGAGGTTGTACAGTAATATTAGAGATTTTCAGCTTGTAAAGTGGGCCTGGTGATTCAATGATTGAAATGTCATTTGACAAGCCTCGCCATCAATGGCCTGTGCACCAAAAATCCTAAGATTGGAAGAACCATTTGCATAGAATTTGAGTAAGACCATGCCACCATATGAATGGACCATACTCATTTTCATCCCAGGTGATATTTATGAATGCTGCACTCCTTGTGCATGTCTTTGATGTTACACAAAAGCAACATGACAGCGGAAGATAAAAGAACATGGTACCTTAAATATAAGGTATCAGTTGGTGATTTCTCCTTGTAAATGGTGGCCCAATTGCACTGGCTGGATCAATGCGCTTGATATGCGGGAACTCAAAAATTGTGCAATTGGCTATATAATTGCACAATCGCTTACTCATAGTCCCAAGATTGGGATGAGTTGAACAATCCTAACCTTTGATTCATGGACACCTGTATGTTGAAATTGGGATTCTGCGAATTTTGTCATTATTTTTTATGTTTCTGTTTATTGGGCATTCATGATATTGCAGTTTTAGGCAAAGTTGATGTTTATGGATGATGTTTGTTTTGGTTGCAGTCCCATGTTTAAAATGTTATGACGAGTTCCGTGATTTCTTTTATTGATAATATTAGTGAGTTATAAGCTACTGCAATATGGGATTTAAAATGTTTTGATGAGTTCCGTGATTTATTTTTTTTTCTGTGATGCCAGTGCATGCCATTCCAGCCCTAGCAGCTGGCAGTTTACATTGTCCTAAAGCATCAAATGCGTACACATTACACCTAAGATGAATGGTGTTAAGGAATCTGAACCCTCTAAAAAGTGTAGTGGACTCCCTATAAAGGGGCACAAAGCACCTCTAAACAAATGCAAACTCTTAAATTTCATGAAGTTGTTGTTGCCTTGGCGCAAGCCGCTACAAAGGCCAATGGTGAGCTTGAAAATGTATGTCAAGTGTCACAAGCAGGTATTTCAGTTGTAGCTAGCCATAAGTTTTCTTTAGGTTGAAGCAGTGAGATCTATGTTATTGACTGGCTGTCTTCGGGTTGAAGTCATTGATAGTTGGAACTATTATTGTATGACTGCAACTAGTGATTGTAATCAAATTATTGGCTGCATTATCATTTCAACCAAAGAAAATTGTTTTTTTTTTTCATTTTTTTATTTGTCAGTTAACTCAAGATGAAAATTTCTAGTAGTTTCAGTCTTTTGGCTACATGAATGGATTACCAACCTGCTTAGCTTTCATATTATAGTAATCATGTATAATTGGAGCCAATAACACTAATTTATAATTTGAACTATAGATATGTGCATGTGTTTGTATTTGCAAGTTTGTAAATGTTGGTTCAGAATTGTATTCCTGTCATTTCTACATATTTAGACATTTAAACTCATTTTTTGAAATTAAGCAACCTTGGTTTGGTGAGATCTAGTTAGTTTGTAATTTTGTGTCAATGTTTGTACTTATCTTCTTCATTTTTCCTCTCTTGACATTTCCTTACCATGCTTTTTATCAAATTTGTAGGACTCTCCCAAGAATAGAGATTTCCTGGGTGCATTCTGGGACAAGGCAGCATGTAAAAGATTTCTGCATTCGAAGTCAAGTGCCTGAGTCAGAAGCAAATTCCTCCCTTTAACCAAGATAGACGATTATTTATGCATCCACTAATTAGGTAGGGTTGTGCATATCTTTTTCTACATATTTCATTCTTAAAAGTGTGTTCATGCTGTGTTGGTGGCCATCAAGCCTAATCTTTGGCTGACCTTTGGGCATTTTGGTTGAAAACAAAGCAATGAAGACCTGATAGTAGAATAACCAGTTGTTGAAGAGGACAAATGGTGGAGCATTTCTTGTATTCTTGGATATATATATATATATATACCAAAATTTTATTAGAAAGAATGAAAGCCAGGGGCTATACACCGGAAGATACATTTCCTTAGGTGCTTTGTTTTTTCTTGAAATTGTTCAAAGTAACCGTCAATGGTTATCAAACTGAAATAAATTTATTTTCTTACTAAAATAATGGCATTTTTTGGATGGCATTCTTAATAAATTTAATTTTCTCCTTTTTTCACATGCCAAAATGATAATATTTCACATCTTTTTTCCTGATTTTTGCCTCTATTTACCACTCTATGTAGATGGATTGATCTGATTTCCTTGTTTTTGATTTGTGTTTTTTTTTTTTCTTCCTTTCTTGAAATTGATGAGATTTTTACCTTTTCATAGGGCTGATATGATTAAAACTCACACCTTTCTTGAATTTTTCCTATGGGAAAGGTCTTAAGTGTACCACCAAAGTCCTACAATACATAGAACTGGACACCTTTCTATGGCGGTTTTGTGAACTAAATGTTGTTGATGATTATGTCCACCCACTTTATTTAAATATATATCTTAATCTTACTTTTTTGCTGGTATGTTCCTTTATACTTGCAACCTTATTAGAATCTGTGACCTGTCTAGCAATGTTACAAAAACTCCTATATTCTGTTTCAACCAAATATTTTTGCTTGTCACACATGCCAACACACTTATTTGGATAAGATCTATCTTTTTTTTTCGTTATTTTTTGTTTATCGTTTAATTACCATTGCCTTAGTTCCTCTTATAGTTAACAGTTTACTGTTAGTGCAGTTTTTATTCATATGTACTACACTAAAAAAATTTCTTAATATTTTACACTTGAATGATCTAATACTTACAAATGGGTTTGCTAGAGCTGCAAAAACTTTCTCCACAAGCTTCATCCTTTTCTAAGTTATTTTCATTTTGCACATTGCGACCTGATTCCATAGTGTTCTTTGCTTCAAATCTAGCTTCTAATCATAGGGTAGATTTGAAATACCTTAGGAATCTGGAGCTGGCAGAAAGATTTTACATGAAATTGTGATTCAGTAATCTACTTTCCATTATTTTGTACATTCCAAATTGTACCAGTGAAAATTTAATTGTGATGCAACTGTTAAGGACACTCAAAGAGATGGAGGAGAGTACATCATCACTCCTTGCCTTGAGAGTACAAACCCGATGAAATCCACATACAAACCCTCATGCATGAAATCCACCAGTGCATATGGTCAGTAACTATTTCTTTCTTTTTTCTTTTTTCTTTTTATGAAAGACAATTCAAGAAGTTAATATATATAGTGACAAAGGCATGACTGTTTGTGGCTGATGAGCATGCCAGATTCCCAAGATTAACTGATTTTTTCATTCCTGATGATGAAACCAATATATTTTAGTGTTAGATTCAAATTATATATGACATGGCAGGTTGAAATGCTGCTTACATAAGATAGGTGGCATGAGGATCTGAACAAGCATACCAGATGAAAAAGGACCGAATCACCTGCAACAAGCCTCTTTGCATTTACACACTCCATCCAATTGCAAGAAGATGTTGCTTGGGCTGACCTGCATTAGAAATGGAATTAACAAATGGTGGGATATTTACAAATTTCAATTCCTAGAGTTGCTTTCTTATATATAGCATAGATGTATATTATGCCTGAAATAGTCCATTAAAGACATTAAAGAGTAGAACAAAGATATTAGATGAAGAACCCAACAAAACAAATCCATAGTAACAAATCCTTCTTTCAAATTTGAGGCTTTGCTCTGTTCTGTTTCTTCAATTTTGCTATTTTCTAATGATTACAAACCGTCAACATCAAAGTAGCACATGAGTGACATCTAGGCTAATCTTCGAGTGGGCTGTTATCGGTATCTTTGTCGATCGTGTATTATCAGGATAGACTGATCATGAACCATTGACATATGCATACGTGCATGGCCCACTGAAGAACTAGGCTAACCTGAACAGTTGCACTCGCGATTAGGCAATTGCATTGCTCTATCATTCATGGCTTGTTTTTCATCTTCTTTTGTGGGGTTGAATCTTTTCATATATTTTATCGGCCAAATCCAGAAGGTTGTGATTGGGGCACGACAACGAAGAAAAGTGGTAGTGAAACCGCACCCAAAAAGTCTTAAATTGGAACACTGTCGCCATTACCGCACTCAAAATCTGTCTTTCAAATATGTATGTCCTTTTGAACCTTCCCTAATTGCATAAGTGGCTGAACCATCTCTATATGTTACACATAATTTGTCATCCAGTAGTTTTTGTAAATGAAAATAAGAGGATTGATCTTAACAGTATGGTCGTCATGCACATAGACAAAATGCTTACAATGAATGTTTATGAGTACTTGGGAAAACATCGGTGGCTTGATCCTAATCTGACTTTTTGGGTACGTAGGCAGCCGTTCATAATATACTAGAATATCGGTGCACCCACAAATCTTTTTTCTCCTTTGAATTGTAACAGACTGTATCAGTTGTATTTTTCTCTGTCATATAGGTTGTGGCTATCAAAGATATAATATCACCTCCTTATAGGGAAACATTCAATGATGTGTACAGGTAAATTTATTTTTTCTTATTCCTTATATTGTTTCCCAGTTATATTTATGTTGGTTTCAGAGTACAGGTAGCGATAGAAATTGTTGGTCGATTGTGGCTTGTAGACAAAGGGATGAGTAACCAACAATACAAATATGAGAGGCCTTCCCCAGGTATCCAGATGCTTTTAGATATATTTATATTATTTTTAAATATATTAGCTCAAAATTGATGGAGTAAACCCGGATGTGGGTCGGAGCTATCTGAATGAGCGGGGGTCCCTAGAAGGTGAGAACTGATGTTATGACTATGATGAAGCTGTCCATTTCCTATGGACAGCATTGGAGGGGCCTGGCCATTTGGACAAGTTGTGTTTATGTATTATCTTGAAATTAATGGAGCAGACCCGGGTGTGCGTCGCAGCTATCCGTATGAGTGGGGGTCCCTGGAAGGTAGGAACCGCTGTTATGACCATGGTGAAGCTGTCTATTTCCTATGGACAATATTGGAAGGGCCTGGCCATTTGGACAGGCCGTGTTTATATCTGTATTTACAGGGACCACACCCTTAACCTAAACCACACCCTAAACCTATAACCTAAACCTATTCTCAATTACCTAAACTTATAACCTATAACCTAAACCTAAACCTATTCTCAAATCCCAAAAGCTACACTTATAACCTATAGCTTATAACCTAAACCTAAACTTAAACCTTAACCTAAACCAAAACCTATGACCTAAAACCTTAACCTATAACCTATAACCTAAACTTAAACCTATAACCTAACCTTAACCTAAACTTAAAACCGTAACCTATAACCTAAAACCTAAATGTATTCTTAAATCCCTAAACCTAAACCTACACTTAATCCTAATCTCAACTCCCTAACCTAAAGCTAAACCTAAAATTGAAAATCCAAACCTAAACCCGATCCTGAACTCGAACCCGATTTCCTAAACCTAAACCTTAACCTATTCTCAATTCCCTAAACCTAAACCTAAACCTAAACCTTAACCTAAACCTATAACCTTAACCTAAACCAAAACCTATGACCTAAAACCTTAATCTATAACCTATAACCTATAACCTAAACTTAAACTTATAACCTAACCTTAAACTAAACCTAAAACTGTAACCTATAATCTAAAACCTAAACCTAAACCTATAACCTAAATGTATTCTCAAATCCCTAAACCTAAACCTACACCTAATCCTAATCTCAACTTCCTAACCTAAACCTAAACCTAAACTTGAAAACCCAAACCTAAACCCAAACCCGATTTCCTAAACCTAAACCTTAACCTATTCTCAATTCCCTAAACCTATAGCTTATAACCTAAACCTAAACCTATAACGTAAAACCTAAACCTAAATCTAAACTTGAAAACTCAAACCTAAACCCAATCCCGAACCCGAACCTGATTTCATAAACATAAACCTTAACCTATTCTCAATTCCCTAAACCTATAGCTTATAACCTAAACCTATAACCTTAACCTAAACCAAAACCTAAACTTATAACGTATAACCTATAACCTAAAACCTAAATGTATTCTCAAATTTCTAAACCTAAACCTTAACCTATTCTCAATTCCCTAAACCTATAGCTTATAACCTAAACCAAAACCTTTACCTATAACCTTAACCTAAAACAAAACCTATGACCTAAAACCTTAACCTATAACCTTTAACCTAAACTTATAACCTATAACCTAACCTTAACCTTAACCTAAACCTAAAACCTAAACCTTAACCTATAACCTAAAACCTAAACCTAAACCTAAAACCTAAACGTATTCTCAAATCCCTAAACCTAAACCTAAACCTACACCTAATCCTAATCTCAACTCCCTAAACTTAAACCTAAACTTGAAAACCCAAACCTAAACCCGAACCCGATTTCCTAAACCTAAGCCTTAACCTATTCTCAATTTCCTAAACCTATAGCTTATAACCTAAACCTAAACCTATAACATAAAACCTAAACCTAAACCTATAACCTAAAACCTAAACCTAAACCTAAACCCTAAATGTATTCTCAAATCCCTAAATCTAAACCTACACATAATCCTAATCTCAACTCCCTAACCTAAACTAAAACCTAATCTTGAAAACCCAAACCTAAACTCGATTCTGAACCCAAACCCGATTTCCTAAACCTAAACCTTAACCTATTCTCAATTCCCTAAACCTATAGCTTATAACTTAAACCTAAACCTAAACCTATAACCTTAACCTAAACCAAAACCTATGACCTAAAACCTTAACTTATAACCTATAACCTAAACTTAAACCTATAACCTAACCTTAACCTAAACTTAAAACCGTAACCTATAACCTAAAACCTAAATGTATTCTCAAATCCCTAAACCTAAACCTACTCCTACTCCTAATCTCAACTCCCTAACCTAAACCTAAACCTAAACCTAAACCTAAACTTGAAAACCCAAACCTAAACCCAATCCCGAACCCGAACCCGATTTTCTAAACCTAAACCTTAACCTATTCTCAATTCCCTAAACCTATAGCTTATAACCTAAACCTAAACCTTAACCTAAACCTAAACCTAAACCTAAACCTTAACCTATAACCTTAACCTAAACCAAAACCTATGACCTAAAACCTTAACCTATAACCTAACCTAAACCTAAAACCTAAACCTTAACTTATAACTTAAAACCTAAACCTAAGCCTAAAACCTAAATGTATTCTCAAATCCCTAAACCTAAACCTACACCTAATCCTAATCTCAACTCCCTAACCTAAACCTAAACCTAAACTTGAAAACTCAAACCTAAACCCGATCCTGAACCCGATTTCCTAAACCTAAACCTTAACCTATTATCAATTCCCTAAACCTATAGCTTATAACCTTAACCTAAACCAAAACCTATGACCTAAAACCTTAACTTATAACCTAAACTTATAACCTATAACCTAACCTTAACCTAAACCCATAACCTAAACCTAAACCTAAAACCTAAATGTATTCTCAAATCCCTAAACCTAAACCTACACATAATCCTAATCTCAACTCCCTAACCTAAACCTAAACCTAAACTTGAAAACCCAAACCTAAACCCGATCCCGAACCTGAACCCGATTTCTAAAACCTAAACCTTAAACTATTCTCAATTCCCTAAACTTATAGCTTATAACCTTAACCTAAACTGTAACGCCCTGAAAATCGAGAGTCGTGTAGAAACCCAACTCCTAAGTTCCAGACCATCATTTATGCAACAAAAATGCTTATGATTAAATATTGTCTGAGTTAGTGCATTAACATGAGTGAGATTATACCAAAACTGCAATCCATACTCCACGTTCAGTGATAAAACGCAAGCGGAAGACTGAAAGATATATATATATCACTGTATGAAAAACAAAACAATCTCGATCTGTCTCCAAAGTATGAATAACTCTGAGTCACAAATACATATAACAAACCAAAATCAAATGTCATATGATAGTCCTACTAGCAAAATCCCGCTGATCTAGGCCACCTATGCGAAGCCGTCAGAAAACTGCATGTGCGAGAACTCGTCCTGGTACTCGTAGTAGCCCGGCTTCACCTCATAAATAGCCCCACAACCTGCATCTAAGACAGAGTCTGGTAGGTGTTGCAAACACCGTCCTGTAACGTGGGAGTGAGTGATCAACTCAGTGGAATCATAAAGTAAAGATTAGCATGTTATCAAATCAATCATGCGATAATAGTAAAGCAAACAATCAGACATTCCTAGATACTATTATTAATACAAGTATGAGATGCAGTAATGATGCATGCCCTCACCGACATACTCCCTCATGCGACACCATCTTACGTCCACGGCATGCTTTCTTCCTTCAGTGCTCCACATCTTCCAGGCACATGCAGTGCGATATGGATATGATTACCCGGTTGTTATTAGTCCTTTCATACGACAGTATTGAGAAACTAAGGTACTTCCCTTATATCATTCCCAACACAGATCCTGTCTAGGGTCGTCACTCCTAGTAGTCTCATACGATGATGTATTTATAGGTCACTACAAGGGCTGTCAGGGCTGTTGCTCGCACTCGTTGCACCGCTCCCCCGTCACCTTATCAATACAGGCCTAGTTGTACTCTTGTTGCTACGGAAGGGTCGTCGTCTCACGTAGACTCAGAATACGCTCGAGGTCACTACAAAGGGCTCGTCACCAATCAGAGTAGGCCGACAGCTTGAATGTAGTGTCCCATTCCACCACAATCGGCTCATGAGTCTAAGGTACTCACTGGTCACTACGAGGAGGTTTGTGGCCCCAGCGTAGGCCGACAACTCGACCACGGTGTCCCATACCACCATACCCAGCTCATGAGTCTTAATGGATCAAGGTACCATGGTTATCCGAGTTTTTCACTTGTAAGTTCAGTACCCTAGGTTCAAGAAGTTATGACCAATACAAGGTGAACATACAATGGTCAGTCGGGTTGCTTGACGAGCTCGACTAGTACGAGCGCACCTCAAGCTGAACGATATGAAGCGCATAAAACACCTTGTGTGGCCTGACCACTGCCGTCAACCCAAGCACGACTCGGATTCGTCGATGCGTCCTTCGTGACGAATAGAATCCAACCACGATTTCGAATCTGTTACCGACTGCCTAGACTAGAATATAGCCCCAAGCACTTGTAATCTAATTCGATAATCATATGAGAGTGACAGAAATGAAGCACAAATAATCCAAGTACGTTAGCAACATGTTATAACATACAACATAACAATTCAACCAAACACAAGCATTTCATATATATAAGGAAATCAATTCAATATAACAACATGGAGGAAATCATGTACATCATCATATTAGTTGAGAATCCAATCTCCAAACTAATCTACAACACCATTCACTCAATACTTACTAATACATACTTATATACAAACACTTAGTCTACACACATTTGTCTACATAGCATATGTCGACCCAAAGTGTGCATTAGGGCGAATCTCTTCGCCAAACAGATCATACATGCCTAACTTGTATAATAATACGACAAATACTCATGGCAATCATATCAGCAAAATACAGACATATACAGTATTTTCTACAAATACCTAAAACACCCTAAATCGTATATTCTCCGTACGTAATCGAAATGGAAAACAGACAGCATGTTCTATATGTCAAACAGCATCCTTGTCTATAATCTACTATCAAACGACATTGAAAGCTTTGAAAACAGTTAACCTAAGTATTTAAAATCCTCACCTTACGTCGTAGAAGCATAACGAATCGAATAGAAACTTTACGCTTCGTCAACGTCAATAAGACAACCTATATCACAAGATAAGTCAGCTACTTCGCTACTTGTATTGATGGAATTCCTAAAACAGGCTAAGGTTAGGGTTTTCTTACCTAGAATGAAGTCAGAATCACCGGAAGAGTGATTAGAACACGATGGCTAAGTACGTGTAGTAGAGGATCGAGTGAAAGGAACTTTCCCTCACAACTTTCACACAATCTCCCTCTTTTCTCTCTTCTCTTTCCTAGGGTTTCTTGTAAATTCGTATGGGAGGGATGTGAGAGGGTTTAAGGTCCTTAAATAGGTTAGAAACTCACCTATTTAGACTTTAAACCAAGGTATACTTGGGTTATAGTCAAATCGGTTCCTTTCCGATCCAAAAGAATATTTCTGGAGGTCCCCTAACTAAATGCGGTCGGACTTAAGCTTATAGATGTTGGATCCTGATCACATTAAGTTTTTAGTTTGATAGGGTTTCCAGATCGCACGTAGCGGACCAGTTTCAGTTCAGCGATCACTGAGACTCGATCAGGGATTCCAAGTACACTGACATGAGTGGGAAATGTTCTCTGATCCGAGGGTGTATTTAGGTCAAATTCTAACAGTCTGAATGCTTATAACTAACCCACAAGCGTCAAGTGCCAGATTTATTTAAATCACATTTAATTTATACAAAATTCTACTCTTTCTCACACTCCTTGCTCCAGGCTCAATGAAATAGCCTCAGGACATCATTTGAACTTGATTTCCGGGGTGGTAGTCAAGTCCAACTACGCGGTCATAATGGTCTAAGTTCATTACTACCGGACTCACGACGTGCGGTCAGAATCCATTACAAAGTTTCAAAGGGTTCCTGAGACCAAACGAGTTTAGAGTTTGATCATAGATTTCAGGATGTTATAACGTTAACGATTCCACAAGTTTTGGGTCTTGCAGAACGTATTTAAAGCGATCAGTGCTAATTTCACAGCTAATCTAATATACCGTTAGTTATCTTACGCTTAATTTCTAAAGGAATTAATCCTAAGTGATTTCCGCTTGAGATGGTACTCGGGTCTCCGTACGGATTTTTCCAAGACGTTACATAAACCAAAACCTATGACCTAAAACCTTAACCTATAACCTATAACCTAAACTTATAACCTATAACCTAACCTTAACCTAAACCTAAAACCTAAACCTTAACCTATAACCTAAATGTATTCTCAAATCCCTAAACCTAAACCTACACCTAATTCTAATCTCAACTCCATAACCTAAACCTAAACCTAAACTTGAAAACCCAAACCTAAACCCGAACCCGAACCCGATTTCCTAAACTTAAACCTTAACCTATAACCTAACATAAACCTAAACCTATAACCTAAACCTAAGCCTAAAACCTAAACCTAAACCTAAAACCGAAATGTATTCTCAAATCCTTAAACCTAAACCTAATCCTAATCTCAACTCCCTAACCTAAACTTAAACCTAAACTTAAAAACCCAAACCTAAACCCAATCCCGAACTCGAACTCGATTTCCTAAACCTAAACCTTAACCTTAACATATTCTCAATTCCCTAAACCTATAACCTATAACCTTAACCTAAACCTTAACCTAAACCTTAACCTAAACCTATAACCTAAACCTTAACCTAAACCTAAACCAAAACCTATAACCTAAACCTTAACCTATAACCTATAACCTAAACTTATAACCTATTACCTAACCTTAACCTAAACCTATAACCTAAAACCTAAATGTATTCTCAAATCCCTAAACTTACACCTACACCTAATCCTAATCTCAACACCCTAACCTAAACCTAAACCTAAACTTGAAAACCCAAACCTAAACCCGTTCCCGAACCCGAACCCGATTGTTGTAATAATGTAGCCCAATCACATGGCAACAAACAAGAATGTATCCCGTTTAACACATGCCCCTTTTTTCAAAGCTTTAATTTTTGTTGTTGTTTCTATTAATTGAAATACTTTTTTATATTATTTGCTTGCATTAGTTTTATTTTAATGATCAGTTTTATTTGTAAAAAGTGCCCACTTTTTTGAAAGAAGTTTCTACAATTCTTCATGATTCTGAATTATAATGTTTTGTTGGTTGAATATTTTTTTATTAGATGAAAGACACAAAAAGAAAATTGTTGCTGATTTTTTTCTTTTTTTTTTATTTATGATGTTAAACTTATATGTATCATGCATGGATGAATGTAATGTGGATAAGATTGTTTGTGTTTGGATGGATGTAGTTTATGTTTGGATGAATATAGTTTATGTTTGGATGGATTTACGTAGTTTGGGTTTAGATGGATGTGAATGTGAATATGATGAAATATATTATATAACAGGTGAATATCAGGAAGAATACGATGAAATATATTGTAACAGGTCAAATTTGAAAATTTCCTTTCAAGGGTGATAAGAGACGGTTGATAGCAGTCCTTTTTAAGGACAGTCTATGACCGTCCTTTGAAGGCTCATAAGAGATGGTTCATGTCCTCTTTAAGGACGGTCCCTAACCGTCCTTTTAAAGGACGGTTCATGGCCTTCCTTTGAAGGCTCTATGACAGTCCTTTTTAAGGACGGTCCACAACCATCCTTTTAAAGGACGGTCCATGGCCGTCCTTTGAAGGCTCCTATGAGATGGTCTATGGTAGTCCTTTTTAAGGACGGTCCATGACCGTCCTTTCTTTAAAGGCCAATAAGAGACGGTGCATGACTGTCCTTTTTAAGGACGATCTATGACCATCCTTTTTTTGTCAATAAGAATAACGGTTTTCAACCATTCTTTAAGTAATACGACACGTCAAAATTTGAGGACCCATACGACGGTCCATGTAAGACCCGTATCCTAATCTGTACTGTTCCATCGCTTCTCGCGATCCTTCTTGTCAAATTCCGACAACCTGCGACCTGTAGTCGACATTGCGCATGACTGTGAGACGTATCCTATACATTTGAGTCGACTTAATCCGAGACTTATATCCTTGCAACCGCACCGTCGCCGCGGTTCCAATGCCGCAACTCACGCACCGATCCGATACCCAGACGATGAGATGCGGACCCGCGTTCAGTTCGAGGAAAAACACCTCGCGTTGCAAATCCCAAGAGAATCTCTACAAAGTGTCAAATCAATCCCATCAATCACTTTATGTCAAGTACAAGCACCCATGCTTCCTTTCTCCACAAGTCAAGTAACCACCAAAGTCAACTAACACATCACCTCACCCATCACTCACATCCATCAACCATCACCCCATCACTCCTCCTTACATCCCATCTCCCTCTCTCTTTTCTCACACCACTCCCAAGTAAGGAGAGAGCACTCCAACGTCCAAGCCTTCCCATAGAGAGAAGTGCATGTGTGAGGCCCACTTCCCACTCCCAAATCTCCCATCCTAGCCATCTATTTTCCATCTCCACCATCAAAGTGAAGCTCTAGGAGACTAGCTATCCAACGGACCAAGAAGATCAAGTGGTGGGTGCTTCCATAGCCTAGTTTTTCATATTTTTAAGATGGGCCAAGTGAGGCCAACCGATCAATGGTTTGGATCTCACTTGGGACCCTAAGATGTGGCCAATGGCCCATCTTGATCATCAATATCATTCCATGATGGGGCCATTCTCCATGGACCCCATCATGATGTTTACTTTTCTTGCATTAAGAGGTCATATAGACCGTTCATTTTGGATGGAGAGGGATCTTCACTGTTGATCTTTTATTTGGATGGCCCATGTGTAACAGGACCCATTGATGTATGATTGGATGGTTGAAACGGAGGGCCCATAGTGTCGGGGTCCCTCCATCATGCGTGTCCCTCTCTCTCTCTCTCATTTTTATTCATTTTCTTGTATGTTGATGTGGCTATGTGGCCCACTTGAATGAGCCCCACCATGAAATATGTATTTTATCCAAGCCCTCCATGAGTGGGGCCAATCTTAGATGTAACATTCATCTTGTGGAGGCCCACCTAAACAACACAAAAAAAAAAAAGATAGAGAAGAAACGTCCAGCGTCTGGACGCTGGACGTGGCAAGAAAACACAAATATGGGCTTGATTTTTCACAAGCGGGCCCCACATTGATGTATGTTTACAATCCGAGCCATCCATCCTCTTCCCCAACTCATTTTAGGCGTTGAGCCGAAAAATGAGGTTGATCAGAGTATCTAGTGGGCCATAACATCGAAAACTGTTTCATTACCATTGAAGTTCACCCAGATTTTTCTTACATGCTAAAAACAGCCCAATATTGGTCTTGATAGACTTGTCTAGGGCCATGGAAGCCAGTGGATGGTGTGGATCTACCAGATGTGGGCCCCACACCTGAAAAACCTTGAAAAAACAGTTTTTCAAAAAATATATATATATACAAAGAGGCAGCGTGCGCTGCTGCTACTGACAGGCGCAGGCAGCGCCTGCGCACTACGGGCGGGCGGACAAGCAGGTCCCACTTCCCTAGCCGTGGGCCCCACCTTAATGTTTACTTGTCATCCGACCTGTCTACTAGGTGGCCCACTTTCTGAGGTGGGCCCTCCCCAAAAATGAGGCTCATCCAAAGCTCAGGTGGCCCACACCATAAGAAACAGTGTGAATTGAACTCTACCATTGGAACCCTTTTTAGGGCCCACCGAAGTTTTGGATCAAGTTTAAATTTGTATTTTCTCTTCATCTAGGTCCGTGTGACCTTATCAATGGGTGGATGATAAATAAATATTATGATGGGACCCACATGGGACCCACTCATGGTGGTAACGAGTGGGCTGGGCGATCACGCACCAGCTATATAGCTGACGGACGTCAGCAAGTGCTGCGCCCATCATGGTGCATGCGTTGCATATATGCCGTCCAGCCATTTTATGAGGTTGTTGGACGGCCAAGTGGACCCCACCTTTGGTGTCTGTGTTATATCCAAACCGTCCATTTAATTAATGGGCCAGGTGTGTGGACCCCACCATGATGCATGTGTTGCATCCCCATTCAACCATTTTGAAAGATCTTTTTGCGGCATGAGCTAAAGAATGAGTCAGATCCGTGGTTCAAGTGGGTCCCACCACTATTATTTGAAGTGAGGATCGGTTGGTCCTTTGACATAATTCATATACATGTATGTATACATGTGTGTGTGTGCGTATATATATATATATATATATATATATATATATATATATATATATATATATATATATACACGTATGTATGAAAGTATATATTTGTGGCCATTTTTAAGGCCCACCTTGGCATTCACAAGGCCCATATGAGGAGGCCGATAATGATGTAATTGTGGCCGTTGTTGAGGCCCACCTTGGTATATATATAAGGCCCAAGTGATTGGGCCCATCTTGTCATAATTATGGCCCAT
Source organism: Magnolia kwangsiensis (assembly GCA_037074715.1). NCBI lineage: Eukaryota > Viridiplantae > Streptophyta > Magnoliopsida > Magnoliales > Magnoliaceae > Magnolia > Magnolia kwangsiensis. Next base: position 133,152,626 of record CM073574.1, read on the forward strand.
TGTTGAGGCCCACTTTGATGTGAATATGAGGCCCATGTTATTAGGCCCATCTGATATATTTGTGGCCCGTGGTCGAGGCCCACTTTGATAGCTGTAAGGCCCATATTATGAGGCCCATTTCGATGTATTCAAAGGCTCATGGGTTATGACCATTGCAATGTACATAAGGCTCATTGGTGAGGCCCATTAACGTAGCCCATTTGATGAATGTAAGGCCCATGTGATTCGGCCCATTTGATGTATCTAAGGCCCATAGATCGAGGCCCAACGGATGTCCTTAGGGTCTATTGCAATGTGTGATTTTCCATGGTTCATGTAATGATATTTATGGTGGGTCGTGCCTAAGGAACAATGTTGGTTTGACGTCCACATTGTAAGTACAATGTTGGTTAAATGTCGGCATTGTAACCTCCTTAGGGCCCATTGATAGACCCATACCCGTTACTATTCATCACTTTATAACATGCTTAGTATAATCCCGTGACTCATGCTCATATGCATCATATGTATGCTTGATTTGAGTAATGACTGATCATAGCATATGCCATTGGGCAGACCACTTACGGGACTCCTTATGAGACGGAGTGCCCCACATGATCGCGCAGTACGTGCTGGATTGCTGCATAATTTGACGGTGTGATTCATGCATCTCACATATGTGTGACTTGATTCACTGCACGCCCTAGCGACATCAGGGCCGTGGCTCCATAAGTAGATTGTGGATTGCCGTATCGGATACCGAAAATACTTGGTTCTAGCACTGTGGGCACTTAGGATGTCCTAAGGTGAAAGTCCCAGAACCTTTTTGGTACCAGGAGATGCTTCAACGTCTAGACCAAGTGGATACACGAGCACCCGAGAGCCGTATACCAGTAGGCCTCATCTCCCACTGTGTCATGGTCGGTTGGAAGGGGGTGTGGCCTTATCCGCCTGAGTGAGGGAGCTATAAGCTAGGCTGAGTTTGACCAACTCGCAAATGAGTCCGCTATCGATGAGCCGGGTAGGTATTGGCAGACTACTGGTCAGGCGGATAGTGAGGTCTATTCCGCTTGCTTGACTATGCAGCTAGGGAGGTGGCAGTCTCTGTGAAGTGTATTAGACCCCGGTGATATCCAGAGAGGAACTGTACTGATATATGTACGTGAGGAGTACCGACTTGCTTGGATTACATTTCGCATATGACATTCGGCTATATAGGCCTTGCATTGTATCGGTGTGGCCGATGACATTCATATCTCATCGCATAGCTTTGGCATGGTTGATTTTATGGACTTACCACATACTTCCACATTATTCTGATACTGTACACTTGGCGTTTGCCTTGCGCACACACTTACACCACCCTCTAAGCTTTTGTAAGCTTATGCACGACAGTTGCGTGCAGGTAGCGTTGGACAGCAGCAGCGCTGAGGCAGGAGTGCATATCAGGACCTTTTGGAGCTTTTGATCACCTTGTATTTTCCTTTCCGCATTGTACTTAAAATTTTTGATATAGTGGATATGTGGTGATGTTATTTTGTGATTCGGTTATGCTTGTGGTTATGCTCCATTACAAAAAAAAATCATTCTCAAAATCCTCCTTATAGGATCCCAGGATCGGAATCTGACATTTGATTATCAAAAGCTGAGAATGGGGCACTACGGAGGCTGTCAGCACCGGATTCGGCAATCAGGATTCATGTGAATCCGATTTTCGGGTTTGGGGCGTGATAGTCCATGACCGTCCTTTTTGGCCATTTGAGACGGTTTTGGACCGTCCTTTTATCGCTATTTTGGCGTAGTGGGCACACCTGACGTGGGGCCACCTTATTACGTAGGGGCCATCCAAACTACCCATTCATGTGGCTGCCATTTACACGGTTTCACACACACGTGCACATATATAACTATAAGATATATTGTTATATAATATATTATAATACCTCTGGACGCTGACACCTTCACACCCTCTCACACACACATACGTATAAGTATATAATATATATGATATTATATAATATAATATAATATTATATATATAAGATGTAATATTATATAATATAATATATAATGTTATATTATATTATATGTATGAAGATCGGTACCGTCCAGATGGGTCTGGAAAATGCCATGGGGATTGACGTGTGTGTTTTATCCACACTGTCCACACCTAAGGACGGTGGGACCCCTCCTTCCACCCATATGACATCCAGGTCGTTCATCCATTAGACGCACTCCTGGACTTTACCATGATGAGTATGTTGTATCCCTACCGTCCATCTGTGTGTGGACGTGGGGCCCATCTTGGTGACGTGCTGGGTACAGCACAGTCCCATCATGATGTATGTGTTATATCTAAACTGTCCTAGCTGGGGGATTGACAGCAGCAAGTTCAGTGGGCCCGTTGAGGTATGTGTTATATCTAAACCGTCCATCCATTTGGCAACTCGTCTTAACGCTTAAGACTAAAAGTGAGTCAGATCCTGGTACCAGGTGGACCACATTACAAAGAACAGTGGAGTAGTGGAAACCCCCCCTTAGGTTATAGAGTTTTGGACCAATATGATATTTGTCTTCCTCCCATTTCAGGTCTTTGTGTCCTTATGCATAGATTGGATAGAAATACACACACACACACACACACACACACACACACACCATGGTGGGCTCATAACCCACAGGTCCCAGGATCGGAACCTGGTGTATGGGTGTCAAGAGCCGAGAATAAGGTACTATGGAGGCTGTCGGCGACGGATTCAGCAATCGAGAATTTTGCAAGCCCATTTGATTCGGCCTATTCGACTTGACCATTTGACTCGCCCCATTGATTCGGCCCATTTGATTCGGCCCATTGATTCGTCTCATTTGATTCGGCCCATTTGATTTATATGAGGCCCAATGAGATGTATGTGAGGCCTTTGTATGGGCCGAATGTAATGTATATGAAGCACATTGCGATGTGAGATTCCACCATGATGCATGTAATGATGTTTTAGCGGTCGTGCCTTGGGAGTAATGATGGTTTGACGTCCACATTATAAGAACAATGATGGTTAAATGTCCACATTGTAACTCTCCTTAGGGCCCATCGATAGGCCCATACTAGTAGTGTATAGGCCGTCTAGGCCCATTTTCATTATGAACAGAATTCATCACCACATAACATGTTTAGTATAGTTTCATGATTCATGCTCATACACATCATATGCATGCTTGATATGAGGAGTGATTAATCATAGTATATGCCTTCGAGCAGATTATTTACGGGCCCCCTAATAGGTGGAATTGTCCTTCATGAGCGTGCGGTATGCGCAGGATTGTTACATGACTGGTAGTATAATTTATGCATTTCATATTTATATGACATGATTTCTATACGCCCTAGCGACATCATGGCTATGATCTCCATAAACACATCATGGATGGCAGGATTGGACACTGAAAATATTGTTACTAAGCATCGAGGCGCTATAGATGTCACTGGGTGAAAATTCCTAAACCCGATGGTACCAGAGGATAACTCCAAAGTCGAGACCGAGTGGATATATGAGTGCACGAGGGTCAAATACCAGAAGGCCGCGTCTCCCACTGTGTCGTTGTTGGTTGGAAAGGGGTGTGGCCTTACTCGCCCGAAGGTAGGGGGCATTGCTACGCTGAGTTTGACCAGCTCGTGAATGGGTCCGCTATCAACGTGCTAGATAGATATTGACAGACTATTGGCCAAGCGGATAGTAAGGTTTCTTATGCTCACTTGGACTGCGCGCATGAGAAAGGGGCAGTGCTATTTGGAGTGTACTAAACCCCGGTGATTATCCATAATGAGAACTATATTGATATTTGATGAGCTATATGAGGATTTGGATGACGATTGACATGCTTGAGTTGCGTCTCGTATCGCATGGTCTCAATATGGCCGATAGCATTCATATCTTGCACTACATAGCCTTGGTACGACTGATTGCATTCACGTACCCATCAGCATGATTTCGCATTACTCTGACATTGCATTTAGTATGTGCACATTACGCGCACACTTACACCATCCTCTAAGCTTTCTATAAGCTTATGCACGATTGATGTGTGCAGGTGACGCTAAGACGCAGTCGTAGCTTTGCCGCAGTAGGATCGTGCAGTCGAGTTTCAGGAGTTTCTGTTATTATCATTATCTTGTATTTTCCTTCATACGCATTGTACTTTAAAGTTTTTTATCATAGTGGATTTTGTGATGGTGTTCTTGTAGTTATTTTTCATGAGTTTGCTTATGGTTATGCTCATTATGAATCAAATTGATGTTTTAAAAAAAAAAATCCTCCTTGTAGGATCCCAGGATCGGAACCTTGTGTATGGGTGCCAGGAACCGAGAATGGGGTACTACGGAGGCTGTCGGCGCCGGATTCGGCGATCAAAAATTTTGCGAGCCCAGTTTCCAAGTTCGAGGCGTGACATGCCACACTTAGCTTGCTGTTGAAGGAAGTTCATGCTAATGGCTTTGGCTGCAATCCGCATCCATTGGAAACAGAAGCCAGTTGGCTACTTAACCAGACCGCAGCGAGTCTGGCTACCAATGTGACGTCACCATGTTTTTTGGGCCCATCATGATGTATGTGTTGTATCCACACCATCCATCCATTTGGAGAGATCATTTTAGAGAGTGAGCCAAAGAGTTAGGCTAATCCAAAGTTCAAGTGGACCCCACCAGGAAAAAAAGTGGGATAGTGACAGCCACCGTTGAAACCTTTATGGGGCCAACTATGATGTTTATTTGAGATCCAATTTTTTTATAAGTTAAAAAAGACATGGAATAGGGTAAAGCATAACTATGAGCTTAATCGAAAGCTTCTTTGGCCCAAAGAGGTTTTAATGGTAAGTGTTCAATCCCCGTTGTTTTCTGCGATGGGGTGCACTTGAAATTTGGATTTTTCTGACTTTTTGGGTTATGCCTTAAAATGATCTCGCAAAATGGATGGGCGGCATGGATACAATACATGCATCATGGTGGCACCCACGGAAAGTGGTGATGTCACTTCAGTAGGGGAGCCGATACATGGCATTTACCCTTTCGTGGTCGAGTGTGTGCACTGCCAAATGGAGAGAGATGTTTAAAGGAGCTCTAACGGAAAGAGCATTAATGGTAAGGCAACAGACTTATCCGCTCCCAGCTTTAGTAGGAAGTTCCTACGCAAGGATTCTGGGTGGGGCCTATTGCGATGTTTTTGAGAAATCCACTCCATCAATCCATTTTTTGAGCTTATTTTAGTACATGCAACTAAAAATAAGGTGTATCTAAAACTTAAATAAACCCCAAAAGAGAAAACAGTGGGGAGTGGGGATTCAGGGACCACCGTTGAAACATCTATATGCCACAAAAGTTTTGTATCGATTTAAGTTCGAATTGTTTGCATTTCATCTCAGTGAAAATGATCTTATAAATGGTTTGGATGGAATATAAACATCAAGGTCGAGCCTAAGAACACTTCAACGGTAGGCGTTCCTTTCCCGCTATTTCATCTCGTATGCCCCAATTAAGTTTTCGATCCTCCTCATTTTTGTTCGCATGTCCTAAAATAAGATCAAAAAATGGATGGACGGGTTAGATTTCTCGCAAACATCGCAGCGGCCCCACCTAGAATCCTTGCGCAGGAACTTCTTGCGAAACGCTTTCGCAGGAAATCCTCTCGAGATGCGAATATAATATTAGATTACATTTCGACGCTTTCAAAACTTGACCTACCAAACATAGTTAACTTTGAATTCCAGCGAATTCCTATTCCAGAATGCCAAAAACAACGGAGAATTCCAAATGCATCAGATTCCAATGTATTTGGGATTTGGAATCCCATGCATTTCTTTCTTCTTCCTCTTCTTTGTTTTTTAAGGGAAGGTGGAATCATTCCACTCGGAATCCCATGCATTTTAAAAACAAGTAACCCAAGGTTTCTACTACCCACGTGACTATAAAATGCCCTGGGAAAAAGTTGAAACTTAGCTGTCCATTTCACCTAAAAATTTGGATAGCAAGATCAAAGAAGATTTTATACCATTGGCAAGCTAAGATGCGCCCGATCAGGTAGACGGTCCAGATCAAAGATCGGACCGTCCATAAATTAAAGTGGTAGACGTACCTGTACCGGACGGGCTTGTCCGGTAAGAGATGGAGAATACCATCCAACGGATGGCAAGGATGGGACAGGTACTCACTCCACATCGTGACCTTTTCCTCGTCCTGGCCGGTCCCAAGGTACGGGTGGTAAACCTTCACAGGGCACCTGCGATCGTCCGTACAGAATCTAGCCCGTTCTTCCGGTTGCAAATGCAAGAATTCAGAAAGGACGGCCACCATTCGTCGGCAAAGTTCGGATGGGACACCATGGTTTATGATCTGGAAGAACCCGTACGCTTCACACGCCTTGAATATATTGTCCACCACGTGGAGCTCATCGTGCATGTCTATGATGGGAATGGACGTCGATGATGAGACTTGCGAGAGGAGTGGCCTCTTTTCAACGGGTAGGATGTAGCCATGAGTGAGGGAAAGGGGATGAGATCGGTTGGCCTGCTGGAAAGAGGCTTCCATCCAAACCGTTTATTGGGGTAAGCCTCGCCATCGGCAGGGAAGAACCAGATAAGCTGTTACATTGAAATGCTTCAGCCCTTCAATTATTCAAAGGCTACGGAGAAATGGGAGAGGATTAGGTGCAGACTGGGCCCTACCCAACACAGTGCGTCCCTGACCGTGCGGCCCATCCTGATCTATATATTGTATATCTAAACCGTCCATCGGTTTTTAAAGTTAATTTTAGTGCATAAACCAAAAAACTAAGTAGATAAAATTATCAGATGGACCATACCACAGGAAACAGTGGTGGTTTACCATTTAAAAAACATCTTGTGGGCTATAAAAGTATTGGATCAAGCTGATATCTGCTTTTTTCCTTTCATCGATTTCTGTGTGACCATATCAATAGGTTGGATGGCAAAATAACATTACGGTGGGCCCTACGAAGTTTTTGATAGTGGATGTTCAATCACCACTGTTTTTAATGGTATGGTCCATTTGAGATATGAATATATTTCATTTTTGGGACCACGATATAAAATTTCTGGAAAAAATAGATGGACGGTGTGGATATATAATATATGATCAAGGTAGGCCTCACGGTCTGGGCTGCATCGAGCTACGTGAGGCCAGGGCAGCACCTAATCAGCTCCTATGGCCGGGAAACGGATTGGCTACTCCCCCTGACGTCAGCAAATGGCTAGAGGTCGGTGCTCTGTGGAGCCCACCATGATGTATGTGTTTCATCCATGCGGTCCATCAATTTTTACAGATCATTTTACGATAAGAGACCAAAAATGAGGTATATCCCATCTCAATTGGACCACATTACAGGAAACAGTGTTGAATCAGCATTGACCATTAAAAACATTTTGGGGGCCATAAAAGTTTTGGATCAAGCTGATTTTTGTTTTTTACCTTCATCTGGGCCTGTATGACCTAATCAACAGATTGGATGTCAAATAAACAGTACATGGGGCCTTAGGATGATTTTAATGGTTGATATACAATCACTATTGTTTTCATGTGGTGTGGTCCACCTGAGGTTTATATACTTCTCGTTATTGCAACCAAGATCTAAAATAATCTTTAAAAATGGATGAACGGAATGGATGATGGATGAAACACATACATCATGGTGAGGCCCACTGAGCATCGACCATCAGCCCCGGGGCTGGTGTCAGAGGGAGTGGACAATCCGTTTCCCCATGGCGAAGGGTTGGTACGTACCTGGTGGGGGTGAGACTGGGGTAAGAGCTTAGTGGGCGAGGGTCTGACCGCGGGGCCTACCTCGATGTGCACGTTGTATATCCATGCTGTCCATCCATTTTTCCAGCTCATTTTAAGCATGGTCCCAAAAATAAGGTAGATTCAAATCTCAGGTGGACCACACAATAGAAAAACATTGGTGATTGAACACTCACTATTAAAAACTCCTATAATGTTTATTTGCCATCAAAACCTGTTGATAATTTTACACAGACCTGGACAAAGGGAAAACACGAATAACAGCTTGATCCAACACTTTTGCGGCCCCATAAGCTTTTATCGGTGATTCTGCCTCATTTTTTGGACCACTCCTTAAAATGATCCGTAAAAATGGATGGACGGCGTGGATATATAGTACATATGTAGAAGTGGGCCCATGTTCAGGACTTCACCATGCTGTTACCTTAGGTGCGGCCCTTCTGGGCTGACCTTGATGTATGTATTTGATATCCACGCCGTCCATCCTTTTTTCCTTATCATATGAGGGCATGTCCCCAAAAATTAAGCAGATCCAATACTCAGGTGGACCATAACCTTTGAAATAAGTGGTGATTGATCATTAGAAGCTGATATTTGTTTCTTTCCTTCAGCCAGGTTTACAGGACCTTATCAACAGGTTGGGTGGTAAAATAAACGTCATGGAAACATTACAATGGACCGTAGGAAATTCTCAATGGTAGGGCATTCAATCACTACCGTTTTCTAGAGAATGGTCCACCTGAGATTTGTATTTACCTCATTTATAGGCTCATGCCTTTAAAATGACATGAAAGAATGGATGGACCGCGTGGATATAGAATGCATACGTGAATATGGCCCCCACAGTAAGCACCACAACCCCCTAATATGCGCCCGTTAGAAATGCTCAGGTTAGGAAGCGGATTACGTGGTGACCCGGTCACCAGCTATATCCTATGTAAGTAAACTCTGTGGGGCCCACAATGGTAGATGTGAAATGTGAGCTACTCTCAATTAATGTTTTAAAGTTTTCTATTAACCAACTAATTAAGAAAACTTAATCGAAAGTTACTAATTTACTAGTCACTAGATTTTCAAATATTTATTCCATCTCTTATCATAACACACTCGGCATGTTTTCAAATCACACGACATTTTGCTTTCTAAGAGAGTTTTGAAACAGAAAATTAAAAAAAATAAAATTAAATAATTTGCTCAAAACTTAGAAAAATACTAATTAGATCCATCTAATCTCACCCCCAACTGAAAATTTACATTGTTTTCAAGGTAAGAAATAGTCAATAATACCAACATGATCTTAAAAAAGCAATAAACCTAACTATACATCCATCAGACTAGGAAATTAAACTTGATAGATATGATCAGTAAGAGGGAAGTACATATCCTCTGAGTCAAATTTTTTAACAAATGGCTTAAGAAGATGACCGTTTACTTTGAAAATGTTTCCATTCATTGGATTCTGTATCTCGACAACTCAATAAGGATAAACGGTTGTAACAAGAAAAGAGTTGGTCCAACTAGATTAAAGCTTACCCAAAAAAAGATATAAACGAGAATTATACAAAAGACCTTATGCCTTAGCATGAATGATTTTCGAATAATGTTCCGCTCATGAAACACCTTCATTCTGTCCTTGTAAATTCTTAAGTTCTCATATGCATCGTTCTAAATTTCCTCGAGTTTATTCAAATGAAGTTTACATAGCGAGCCGACGTTGTCCAAATTTAAGTTCAAATTCTTAATCACCCAGTAGGCCTTATGTTCCAACTCCACAAGTAAGTGGCAAGCATTCCTGTAGACAAGTATAAAGGGAAACATTCCAATAGGGGTCTTGTAAGGTGTATGGTAAGCCCATAAAGCATCAGACAGTCTGATTGACCAATATTTGTGATTGGGGTTAACCGTTTTTTTAGAATTTGTTTGATTTCCGTATCAGAAATTTCAGTTTGACTGCTTGTTTGCGGGTGATAGGGAGTACTGACTCTGTGAGAGATTCCAAGGTCTTGAATGGCCTGTTGCAAAAGTGTGACCCTCCATCACTTATGATGGCTCGAGGTGTTTCGAAAGGGGAAAAGATGTTTTCTTTTAATAATCGAATGATCGTTTGATGATCATTGTTTTGGCACGGAATCGCATCAACCCACTTGGTAACATAGTCTACTGCTAACAAGATTTAAATGTTTCCAAATGATTAGGGGAATGGTCTCATGAAATCAATGCCCCAGCAATCGAATGCTTCAATGATTAAAATGAGATTCAATGACATCATGTTTCGATGAGACAATCCTCCTAATTTTTTACGACACTCATAAGTTTTGTAAAACTCATGAGTATCTTTAAACATTATGGGCCAATAAAAGCTGCACTGTAAAATTTTAGTTATGGTCTTTTTAACAAAAAAGTGACCACCACAGACCTGAGAGTGATAAAGGGAGATTACGCTTTGATGTTCATTGTCAGACACGCATTTCCTTAGAATTTGGTCCGGACAATATTTGAACAGGTATGGATCATCCTAGATAAATTTACAGACCTCGGTGTGGAATTTCTTCTTATCTTACATAGTCCAATGAATTGGCGTGAAACCTATAGCAAGATAATTCGTAATATCAACAAACCAAGGTAATTGAACATGTCTTTTATCAGTGTCGAATCAAGGGAATCGGCTAGGTCAAGTCTTGAGAGATGATCAGCCACTACATTTTCTACTCCTTTTTTATCACGTATTTCAATATCGAATTCTTGGAGTAGGAAGATCCATCTTATCAAACAAGGCTTAGCATCCTTTTTAGAAAGAAGCTACATCAGCGTCGCATGATCAGTGTAGATGATAATCTTGGATTTTATCAAGTAGGACCTAAATTTGTCCAAAGCTAACATCACAGCTAAAATTTCCTTCTCCGTAGTAGAGTACTTTATTTGGGCAGAATTTAAAGTTCTACTCGTATAGTAAATCACATAAGGCTTCTTTTCCTTTCTCTGGCCTAACATCGCCCCAATAGCATAATCAGACGCATCGCACATAATTTCAAAAGGAATATTCCAATCAGGTGGTTACATAATAGGAGCAATGGTTAACATAGTCTTAAGCTTAGATAAAGCTCCTTGGCATTCTTCGCTCCACTCGTACGGAACATCCTTTTGTAAGAGGTTGCATAAAGAACAAGAGAGATGACTAAAATCCTTAATGAATCCCCTATAAAACTCAGCGTCTCCTAGAAAGGATCGCACATCATGTATGCTTTTGGGTGGAGGTAAGTTAGAAATTAAATCAATTTTAGCCTTATCCACCTTAATTCCCTTGGACGAAATTATGTGTCCAAGAACTATTCCCTTGGGAACCATGAAATGACATTATTTCCAATTTAGCACAAGATTTTTCTCTTCACATCTTTTCAGTACGAGTTTAAGATGTTCAAGGCATTTGCTGAAAGATGAACCGAAGATAAAGAAATCATCCATGAAGACCTCTAAATATTTCCCCACCATATCTAAAAATATGCTCAACATACACAGTCCGAATAACATCCTTCGACAAGAAAAAGTGTCAAAGGGGCATGTGAACGTTGTTTTCTCCTGATCTTCAAGAGCTATCTCTATCTGATTGTAGCCCAAATACCTGTCCAAGAAGCAGTAGTAGGAATGACTAGCTAACCTTTCTAAAATTTGATCAATGAAAAGTAAAGAAAAGTGGTCCTTCCTTGTAAAGGTATTCAACTTTCAGTAGTCAATGCACATCCTCCAACCAGAAGTAACTCTAGTTGGCACGAGTTCATTATCAGCATTGACTACGATGGTGATTATGGACTTCTTACGAACTACCTGTGTTGGACTCACCCATTGACTATCGAATATTGGGTATATTATACCCACATCCAACGATTTAAGTACCTTAGCCTTAACCACTTCTTTCATGTTTGGATTTAAGCGAAATTGTCGGTGTCAGGAGTTTTTTGCATTTTCTTCTAAGTGAATGCGGTGAATACAAATTAAAGGGTCAATTCCCTAAAAGTTCGCAATCGTCCATCAAGGGCTCTCTAATGTTCCTAGAAAGTAGAAATGAGTATACTCTCTTGTTTTTCATGAAGGTGGGAGGAAATCACTAATGGATATATCTCTTCATAACTTAAATAAGTATATTTAAGATTAGTAGACAAAGGTTTTAGGTCAAGCTTCAGTGCTTTAAAACTATATGGTAGAGGCATTGCATCAGTTTAGGACAAAGTCTCAAATTGTGGCCTCCACCGGTTAATTTCAACTACCGACGTCGTATCAAGCAAGGCATCAATCTTCCTAATTATGTCATCATCTAAATCAGGGGAGTGGGCTAAGCATGTCTTTAAAGGGTCAGAATATAGAGTTAAAAGTGCTCTATCTTCTATGAAAGAATCAATCATGTTAATGTCATGGCTATCGTCAACATCTTTTGATTGTTTGATCATATTGAAAAAAATTTTGAGCTCTAATGTCATGTTCCCAAAAGAAAAGTTCATAACTTCATTCTTATAATTGATAATGGAATTTGATGTAGCTAGGAATGGGCTACAAAGAATGACGGGAATCTGAGTGCTCACGTCCATGATAGACTGAGTATCCAAAATGATAAAATCCACTAGATAGTAGAATTTATCGACTTAGACCAACATGTCCTTAATAATCCTTCTCGGTACACAAACCAATTGATCAGCAAGTTGTAGAGTGGTCTGAGTAGGTTTTAATTCAACTAGACCCAACTGTTTGTAGACCAAGTAAGGGATCAAATTAACGCTTGCCCCCAAGTCAAAGAGTGCACGTTCAATCTGGTGATTCCCAATTATATAAGTGATGGTTGGGCTACAGGGATCCTTATATTTTTGTGGCATATCTTACTTGAGAATGACCCTTACTTTTTCTGTCAAAAAGATTTTCTTTTGTATATTTTGTCATCTTTTAGTAGTGCATAGATGTTTTAGAAATTTGGCATACGAATGAATTTGTTTAACGACATTCAATAGAGGAATGTTGATCTTCAATTATTTTAGAACCTCCAAAATATCCTGAGTGTTAGATAGAGGTTTTGGTGCAATCAACCGTTGGGAGAATGGCGCAACTAGCTTGTATGCTCTTTCCAACTCTTCCTCTTGTGGAGCAATGTTAGGTCTATCACCCTCAATTGTCTTTCATGTTCTAAAAATGGTGATAGGCTTAGCTTGATTTATGTTATGCGAAGAGCTCGGGTCAATTATTTCACATTGTGGTTTTAGATTAGGTAGAGGTTGGGCTGGAAAAGTCTCTTTCTCCCCAATCGTTAAGTGTGACTCAATCCTTTGTATGGCCTTAGTAAGGTCTTGGAATGCTTGTAATGTACCTTGATTAAAGAGCTCTTGGTTTTGGATGTGCTTTAGAACCGGATCCTCTCAAGGTTTCCTTTGTTTTAAGAGTTGAGTAAGGGCCTCTTGAGGATTGCCCATTTGTTTGTTCCTCCAATTGAAGTTTGGATGGTTCCTCCAGCTGGGATTGTATGTATTTGAGGTGGGTCTGCTGAATGGTCGTTGGTAGTTATTTATAGCGTTTGATTGTTCGTTCAATAGCTCTTGAAAATCAAGATTTGTGGGACAATCCTGCATTACATGTATGTTGCTAGCACAAATCTTGCAAACAACTTTCCTAACCTCCTTGCGTTTGACAGTTTCTACCTTTTTAAGTTCCATGGCCTCAACTTTCCTTGTGAGATTGGCCACTCTTGCACTCATGTTGTCTTCTTCCTTTCAAATGCAAATTCCTCATTTCTCTCTTGACTGAGTAGGCTTAGACATGGTGGGTCTTGGGGAGGTGTCCCATGATTGTGCGTTCTCTGCAAGCTGATCAAAATAATCCCATGCATCATCAGCCTCCTTGTTCATAAATTCATCATTACACATTGTCACACCCCAAACCCGGAAATCAGATTCATAGGAATCTCAATCGCCGAATCCGGTGCCGACAGCCTCCGTAGTACCCCATTCTCGGCTCCTAGCATTCATATGCCAGATTTTCGATCCTGGAATCCTACAAGGAGAATTTTTTTTTGTACATTTAACTAGTAATAAGCATAACCACAAGTTTACCTAAATCATAAAGGCAACATCATCATCACATATCCACTAATATAATCATTTGAATACAATGCTGAAAGGAAAATATATATGTCAAAATCAAAGCTCCAGGAAACAGCTGTACGCTCTAAGCTCAATGCTGCTGCAACCTAACATCACCTGCACGCATCTATCGTGCATAAGCTTATAGAAAGCTTAGAGGGTGGTGTAAGTGTGTGCACGAGATAAGTGCCAAGTATTCAATAAAATATCATAATCATACAATACCGGAAAGCTATTAATCCATAAACCATACAATGACTGAATAAGAAGAAACACTGATAAGAGCAGGAATTATCAGTGTAAATAGAAATACTGACAAGATTATAATCATGCGATAACAGAATAAGCGGAAGTATGAATAAGTCCATAAGTTAATCAATATCAGAATATGCAATATAGGACAGCTATGCAAATGATGAGTCATAGATAATCAAATATCGAATGACAAGGATATAATGTAATACACAATTCGAAAGAGCTAAAAATATCATCACTCTCATCTAAGTCACAGGAATACAGAAACATAACAACCCACAATGCCACACGGCGAAGATGTAATGGAATATGCAGTATATGGTGCTAATGAAATGACCATGCTGGAGTGTGATGTCGGGATGATAGTACGTAGTATCGCAGGCTACGGGGTCCACCACAAGGAACCTCTATCCAAACCAGTCCCATACCTAAATTTGGATAGTCTGACTCAACATGGTAAACTCCTGATCTCAGGTTAGTCGCGCCCAATCGAAATCCTTGCCATAACGAAGGTACAAAATAATTAGTTGCGCACCACCAACCAGAATGGATAGTGAATGAATGAATGAATGAGTATGTAACTCCTACTCAGTAGCCTGTCAGCACAATAGTCTGCCAACCGCTGGTAGCTCGCCCAGTGTGGTAGCTCGCCCAGGCCTCAGCCCCACCCACATCACATCCGCCCACATCAGCGTCAGCCCACGTGCGTCAACCCACATGCACAATAGTGACGGGGTGTCATAATATCATGTCAGTCCTCATATCAGTACGGTTCCTCTCTGGAGAAATCACCGGGGTCTATTACACTTCACACCACCTACCGTCCCAATCAAGTGCATAACTGGGTAAGTGGAAAAGACCTCACTATCCGCCTGTCAGTAGTCTGCCAATACCTACCCGGCTCACTAATAGCGGAACCATTCCTCGAGCTGGTCAAACTCAACCTAGCCATGCCTACTCCCTCGGGCGGGTAAGGCAGCCATCTAGTAATCGGCACTCAACACTCAATTACCCACTCGGTCTAGACGTTGGAGCATCCTCTAAAACAAAGAGGGTGTTTAGAAATTTTTACCTATCGCCATCTATGGCAGCCCGATACTAGAACAGATTTTCGGTGTCCCATCTGGCCATCCACGATATGCCTGTGGAGGCTACGGCCCTGATGTCACTAGGGCATACAGTAATCACAACACAATGCAAGATGCATGAGTCATATAATCCAATCATGCATCAATCCTGCGCATGTCATGCGCTCATGTGAGATAATCACCACCTATCAGGGAGTCTCACATCATCCTGCCCAATGACATATGCAATGGTCAATCACATCTCATAACAAACATGCAGATGATGCGAATGGGCATGTATCATGATGTTATGATGTCACATACTCATAAACGGTATCAATAACCGGCGTCGACAATGTGGACTTTTAACCAACATTACCCCCAAGGAATGACCCACATAGAATCAAATATATAATGGGCACATGGTCTCACACAAGGGCCAAATATACGAAACAGGTGGGCCCTGGTCATGGGCCTAACACATATCACAATGGGCCTTGCCCATAGGCCTCAAATACATCTGGATGGGTCGCACCCATGAGCCTCAGATATATCACAATGGGCCTCAAATATACTTCGCAAGTGAGTCACATACCTGGGTCTAATACACATCAGTATGGGCTACATCACATAGGCCTAATATACATCACTATGGCCACAACCCATGGGCTTTAAATATACAATAGGTGGGCCCTACACATGGGCCTCAAATATATACCACGGGTGAGCCTCAATGGACGGGTCACTAATACAACAGGATGGGCCTAATGACATAGACCCCATAAATATATCGAATAGGCTGCACCAATTGGGCCTTACATACATTGCAATGGGCCATGACCCATGAGCCTTGCATACATCACAATGGGCCTTGCAACATGGGCCTCATATATATTTAAGGTGGGCCTCAACAACGGGCCTCATACACATCAAGGTGAGCCTCAACAACAGGCTTCATACACATCAAGGTGGGCCTCAACAACGGGCCTCATACACATCAAGGTGGGCCTCAACAACGGGCCTCATACACATCAAGGTGAGCCTCAACAACGGGCCTCATACACATCAAGGTGGGCCTTAACAACGGGCCTCATATATGGCCTTAGCAACAGGCCACAAATATATCAAGATGGGCCTAATCAATCATATGGGCTAAATCAATAAAATGGCCGATACGAGCAGGCCAATCAAATGGATCGATACAAATGGGTTGTGCGTCATGGAGTTATACTAAGCATGTTACAAAGTAATGCCCTATCCTTACAACGCAGCTGGCCTAAACGGCTTGCATACAACAAGTACGGGCCTACCAATGGGCCCTAGGGAGAGTCGCAATGCGGACATTTAACCAACATTATACTCACAATGTGGACGTCAAACTAACATTGCTCCCAAGGTATAGCCCGTAGTGAATAATATTACGTAAACCAGGTTGGGATCACACATTGCAATGGACCTTAGGTACACCCCATTGGGCCTTAAATACATCAAATGGGCCATGTCATATGGGCCTTTTACTCATCAAATCGGCCACATCAATGGGCCGCACCAATGGGCCTTATGTGCATTGCAATGGGTCATAACCCGTGGGCCTTAGATTGCATCAAATGGTTCTCGACCCATGGGCCTTATACATATCAAATGGGCCTAATTTCATGGGCTTTAAAATACATCAAATGGGTCTAATCCCATGGACCTTGGAACACATCAAATGGGTCCACTCTATGGGCCTTAAATTACATCAAATGAGCCTAATCCCAAGGGCCTTGGAACACATCAAATGGGTCCACTCTATGGGCCTTAAATAGTTCAACAACTAGCTACATTCATGGACCCAATTAAATTTAACTGTGGTGGGCCTCAAAGTGCATTCATTAAGCCTAATATTTAAGGAACTAAAGGTATAAATCATTTCCTCTAAGATCTTTAAATATGGTGGGCCCCACTCCTCAAAATTTTAGCCCAAGGCCAGCATAATTATAACATGTTGTTTTCCTAAATTTGGGCACTCCATTGGAGTGGGTCCAAGGCCTATAAAACTCTAAAAATTGAGGGCCAAGGTCCCTTATCATGCATATAATGAGAGGAAACCCAAAAAGGTGGCCCACCATCAGAAGAAATATTTTTGAATTATGGTTTTTTATCAAGGCATATTGCTGGACTGCATAGCAAAAAAAATCTGCGAATCCAACCATCTTGGCCCATTCTTTTGGATACCCAAACGGGGTCACTTGAGGCTGAAATTTCACAGAGTGATACTTCCATAGGTGGGCCACACTTTCAGAAAATTTCATAATTTTTAGATATCTCTAAGTATTTTAATTAATTTAAACACTACAGACAGTCCAGAAAAATCGGACAGACCTGGACGTCCCAACGTGGTGGGCCAGTCCGGCCCTCACCACGGTGTGTACAGGGGTCCATTGGCCATGAAATTTGGTAGGTGGGTTCTAACATAAGTGAAACACACTCTTAAAAAATTTTAGAATTTTTAGACATTTTTAAATATTTTAATTCATTTACATAAATCAATCTGTCCTGAAAATCGGACCGATCTGGACACTATATTATAATGGGCCGGTCCCGCCATCACCATGGTGTGTACAGGCGTCCATTGGCCCCAAAATTTTGTAGGTGGGTCCGACCATAAGTAGGCCACTGTCCTAAAAATTTTTATAATTTTTAAACACCCATAGGTATTTTAATAAATTTTAAAAATCCAACTGTCCATGGTAGAATGTTGCTGGAACAGTGCAGAAAATCCAGACTGTCCACCTCACTTGGACTACACCTTTGGGACCCCAATGAAGGTCAGTTGGGGCTGAAATTTGGGAGACATCAAGATGAGATCCCCACCTTTCAGAAAAGTATATTTAATAGGTATGAATAGTTTCCTAAACAGTCCCACAATCTGGTCCAAAAACAACCAGAAATAGTCCAGAAAATTCTAGACAACAACATATACTTAGATAAAATTTATTATATAAGTTAAATAAAAATGAAAATACATTAATAGGCCACACACATCAGGAAATAAAATGAGGAAAAAAGTAGATAGAAGGACAATCCGGCCATAGGGAAAGGGGCTCCGCCACTATTGAACCCTCCCAAGATCAATCACACCCACACATCATACCTAGATTTACATTTACAACATGGATCTTGCAAATGCATTGCCTATAATTAAAATGCATGGTAAGGATGACATCCCCACCATGGTTATAAGGTCTATATGACCTAAACATAATATGATATGAAATAAAACTACCATGATGGGGCCCATAGAGAAAAGCCTCATGCATGGATCATGCATGCATAAGGTAGGCCATTAGGCCACAACCATGGGATTGTGTGGGATCTCCACCATTGATTGGTGGGTCTTACACTTCTCTCATGAAAGAAAGAAAATATCTAGCCTATAGAAATCAGATTTTTTACATCTAAAGGAGCACCCACCATTCGATCTTCTTGCTCATATGAGTTCCTTAGCACCTTAGCTTTGATTCCAATGGAGGAGATGGGGAATGGATGGTTAGGATGGGAGATCATGGGGTAGGAAAGTGGGCCACACTTGAAGTTTTGAAAGAGAGGGAGAGGCTTGGAGAATTCTCATATGTATGGGATTTCTCTCCTTAGATTTTTTTGAGTTTGAAAATGAGAAAGAGAGAGAGAGTTGTAAAGGGAGAGAGAGATGGGTGATGGATGTGGTGAGTGATGGGTGTAAGAAAATCTTGACTTTTATGGCCATTTTTGTAAGAAAAGCACGGGTGGTGTAAGAACTTTTTGACTTTGAGGGCTTTTGGTGTAAGAGAGGTATGGGCTTATAAGAGATTCTTGACTTTTGTAGTTGCTTGGGAATGGGTGAAAGGCGATGTGTACTTGATATGTACTTTACATATGATGGATTGATGGATTGATGGGATTGATGTGACACCTCGTAGAGATTCTCTTGTGTTTCGCAACGTGCGGTGTTTTCTTCGCACCGAACGTTGGCCCACATCTGTTGACCAGGGTATCGCCTCGGCGCGCAAATCGCGGCATCGGAACCGCAGCGACGGCGTGGTTGCTATAGTAAAGGTCTTGGGTTGAGTCGATACGAGTTGACGGCATATGAATAAAGGTCGCACACAAATATTGGTTAAGGGTCGAAGGTTGCCGGAATTCGACCGGTAAGACCGCGAAAGTCTATGGAACGGTACGGTCTAGGATATGGGGCTTACACACATCATCTCTACAAACTGGCGCATGGGCGAAATCAGTCTGTTATAGAAAAAGTTTACCCGATAGATTTCATATCCATGATGTGAACATGAATTCATAAGGTCCTTGAACCTCTCCTAGCACTGGAAGAAGGTTTCTTCCTCTTTTTGGGTGAAGTTCATAATTACCTTCCTTAATGTATTTTTTTATGAAACAGAAAGAACTTTTTATGAAATTTCCAGGTCATCTCAGCCCATGTGTTAATAGATCGCGGCTTTAAAGAGTGCAACCACGACTTAGCCTTCTCCTTAAATGAGAACGAGAACAACTTCAGTATTATTGTGTCTTTAGACACGTTTGGAAAATGCAATGTGGCGACTATCTCGTCAAATTTTTTAATGTGCAAGTATAAACTTTCAGAGTCTAGTCCATGAAATTTAGGAAGGACTTGTATCACTCCCGATTTAAAATCTATATTTTTTATATTAAGTGAAAATACCATACAAGAAGGTGTACTCACTCCCGCCGGTTGTAAGTAATCTCATAAAGTACGAGACGGGGTGTCACGCCCTAGACCCTGAAATCGGATTCACAAGAATCCCGGTTACCAAATCTGATACCGACAGCTTCCGTAGTACCCCATTCTCGGCTTCGGACATCCATATGCCAGATTTCGATCCTGGGATCCTATAAGGAGTATTTTTAATGTACATTTGTTTCATAACAAGCATAACCACAAGTTTACCCAAATCACGAAGGCAACATCAACATCACATATCTACTAATATAAATATTTGAATACAGTGCTGAAAGGGAAATACATATGTCAAAAATTAAAGCTTCAAAAGTCCATTATACGCTCCAAGCTCAACACTGCTACAACCTGACGCCACCTGTACGCATCTATCGTGCAAAAGCTTATAGAAAGCTTAGAGGGTGGTGAAAGTGTTTGCACAAGGTAAGTGCCAAGTATGCAATACAATGCCATAAATCATACGATGGAATAAACGGAAATACTGACAAGATACGAGATCAGAGTAAGGGAAATTATATTGGTAAGTCCACAAGTCATACAATATCAGAGTACGCAATACAGACCAGCTGTACAAATGAGGAGTCAAAGCGAACCAAATATTAGATGCCGAGGATACAATGTCATAAATCATACAATATCGAAATCAGAGAAAATATACTGATAAGTGTATGAGTGTCATCAGCCATACCAAGGCTATGCGATGTAAGGCATGAGTACTAATGGCCATATAAATGTAAAAACATGGCAACCCAAAATGCTAAGTACTGTGGATGCAATGTGATATGCGGTGCGAATGAAATGACCAAGCTGGAGTGAAGTCGGGATGATAGTACGTAGTATCGCAAGCTATGGGGTCCACCATAAGGGACTTCTATCCAAATCAGTCTCATACCTAAATTTAGATAGTCGAACTCAACGTGGAAAAGTCCTGATCTCAAGTTAGTCGTGCGCCCAACCGAAATATTGGCCATACGAAGGTACATAACAATTAGTTGCGCACCACCAGCCCGAGTGGATAGTGAATGAATGATTATACAAATCCTACTCAATAAGTCCACATATCAGTACTGTTCATCTCTGGGATCATCATCGGGGTTTAATACACTCCAAATGACAGTGCCGCTCTCCCTAGCTGCACAGTCCAAGTGAGTATAAGAAACCTCACTATCTGCTTGGCCAATAGTCTACCAATACCTATTCGGCATGTCGATAGCGAACCCATTCACTAGCTGGTCAAACTCAGCCTAGCAATGCCTCTTGCACTTTGGTGGGTAAGGCCACACCCCCTCCCAACTAACCACGGCACATTGGGAGATGCAGCCTCCTGGTATTTGGCACTTGAGCGCTCATGTATCCACTCAGTCTCGACATTGGGGCGACCTCTGGTACCAAGAAAATTTTAGAAATTTTTACTCAGGGCCATCTATGGCAGCCCGATGCTCCAACCAAATATTTCTGGTGTCTCATCTGGCCATCCACGATATGCCTATGAAGGTTACAGCCCTGATGTCCCTAGGGCGTACAATGGTCATGTCACACAAATGCTAGATGCATGAGTCACACAATGCAATCATGCATTAATCTTGTGCATGTCGTGCTCTCATGTGAGGCAACTCCGCCTATCAGGGAGCCCCATGAATAACTTGCCTTATGGCATATACAATGGTCAATCACATCTCATAACAAACATACAGATGATGCGTATGGGCATGTATTATGATGTGATGCTTCACATGCTCATAATCAGTATCAATAACCGGCATCGACAATTAACCTCGACAATGTGGACATTTAACCAACATTGCCCCCAAGGAATGACCCACATAGAATCACACATATAATGGGCCCACGGCCTCACACAAAAGCCTAATATATGACACATTGGGCATTACTCAAGGGCCACATATACACAATAGGTGGGCCCTGCTCATGGGCCTCAAATACATGACATGTAGACCCTGCACATGGGTCTTGAATACATCAAATAGGCCATGCTTCATGGGCCTAATATACATCACAATGGGCTTTGCCCATGGGCCACGAATACATCACAATGGGCCTTGCCTATGGGCCTTAAATACATCACAATGGACCTTGCCCATAGGCCTCAAATACATCACAATGGGCCTCAACTACGTGTTGCATATACATTATATAAGTCTCGACAATCGGCCTTGGCAATCAAAATCGGCCTCGGCAATCGAAATCAACCTCAACAATCGAAATCGGCCTCGATACTTGACCTCGACAATCGGAATTGGCCTCGATAATCGTTACCGATAATCAGCATTGATAATCGGCACCGACAGTTCGCATATAAATGAGGCGGGTCCATAGATGAACAGTTGATCAACCATAATATAAAAATCAACCTACAACCGTGGTTATATCAAATCTGATGGCACGGAGCCATCCGTCTATGGCGAATGGGGCCCACTTATTTGGGTTAACCCACTTAGAGAATGGTGAGAATGGGCCTAACAAAGCCTACGGGAAGGTCACAATGAGGACATTTAACCATCATTGCACATCAATGTGGACATCTAACCAACATTAGTCCCAAGGAGTGGCCTACATAAGGGATCCATACAAAGCGTAACGGCCACCCATACATCACACTGGGCCTCATTCATGGGTCTCTCGCGTTGGACTTCCTACAAGGGCCTTAAACGTATCACAATAGGCCATGCCCATGGACCTTAGATACATCTCGATGGGCCGCGTCCATGGGCCTCGGATATATCACAATGGGCCACGTCCCATGGGCCTCGTACAATCTCAATGAGCCACATATACATCACATTAGGCCTTGCCCCTTGGCCTTGAATGCATCACATTGAGCCTCGCCCACGGGCCCTTATACATCACAATGGGCCTCAACCCATGGGCCCTAATACATCACGATGGGCCTTACCAAATGGGTCGGCAATACATTACAATGGGCCTCGTCATATGGGTCGGGAATACATCACAATGGGCCTCGCTAAATGGGCCATAAATACGCAACAGTTGGGCCCTGCACATGGGTCATAAATATATCACATTGGGCCCCAACACATGGGTGAGTACACATCATATTGGGCCTTAAACATGGGCATCATATACATCAAGTGGGACGCATCGTATGGGTCTTACACAATACAATGGGCCGCATCATTGGGCCTTATATATCAAGGTGGGCCTCAACAATGGGCCATAAATATGGCAAGTGGGCTACACACACAGGCCATGTGTATATCAAATGGGCCAAACCCACATATAGGTGGTGATAAGGATTTCCACCATTAAAATTCTTAAAGGTTTAATGGTGGACATTCAAACCCACTACTTTCTATCATGTAGTCCACCTGATCCTAAATCTGTCTTATTTTTAGCCTCAGGCCTGAAGGAAAGCTTGCCAATTGGATGGACAGTTGAGATATAACACATACATCATGTATGGACCTCACAGATGGGTGGTGGTCGTACATACATCAATACACGTGGGCCCTGCATTCATAAAACACATACATCAAAGCAGGGTCTACCGTCCAGATGTACGGACAGTGGATATATCATATTCATCAAGGGGACCCACAGAACTTGCTCTCGTCATCACAGTAGTAGGACCCACTGTCCCTAAAGAATGGTTGGACGACATGTATAAAACACATGCACCGTGGTGGGTTCCACCGTCCGTGGACGGTGTGGTATATAACACATACATTCATGTGGGTCCAACCGTCCACTGCCTGTGGACGGTATGAATAAAGCACATGCTTCATTGTGGGTCCCATGTGGGTCCCACCATAACGTTTGTGTGACATCCAAACCATTGGTAAGGTCACACAGACCTGAATGAGGAAGAAAAATAAATATCATATAAATCCAAAACTTCTGTGGACCCAAAAATGAGTCTCAATGGCAACCATTTAATCACATTATTTCCTATGTTGTGGGCCACTTGAGCGTTGGATGTGGCTGGAATTTGGAAGGGGCCCACTTTAGGGAGTGGCCCACCTCATGAACGGATTGGATGGTATAAATACATCATGGTGGGGCCCATGGCTGGAGCTGTGGGTCGCTGCCCGGTCGTCCGCTATCCCAGCGCGGGCGCTGCCTGTGCCTCTGACAGCAGCAGCAGCAATGCTGCTGCATGTTTTATTTATTTATTTATTTTTGTTATTTCCTTTGGTTTTTCACAGGTGGGTCCCGCATCAGAGAAATCTAACACCGCCATTGATCCCCATAGCTCAAGACAATCCGAACGAGTCCAATATTCAACATATTTTGGGGTACAGAAATGTCAGCGTAAATTTCAACGGTAAAGCCACTGTTTGTTATGTTATGGCCCGCCAAATACTCGGATCAGATTCATCCTTCAACTCAATGGGTAAAATGATTCGGAGAATGGAATGGACGGCGTGGATTAACAAGATGCATCAAGGTGGGGCCTACACAAGCAGTCCACCCAAATAGCCTTGAACCAAGGCTGATATTTGTGTTTTCCTTTCAACGTCCAGCGTCCATGGACGCTGGACAACTGTGTATTTCAGGTGGGCTGCCCACGTGGGCCACCAAATGATGGGTGGTGTAGATACAACGCTTATAAAGTGGGCCCCACTTACAAATGGCTTGGCTAAAATACATACTTCATGGTGGGGCCCATCCAGGTGGGCCACACGGCCACATTATCATACTAAAAAAAATATGAAAGAGAGAGGGAGAGAGAGAGAGAGAGAGAAAAAGAAAGACACGTGATGATGGAGGGACCCTGGCACTATGGGCCCTTTGTGTCAAGCATCTAATCGTACATCAAGTGGGTCTCATTGCATGTGGGCCCACCAAATTAAAGATCAACGGTGGAGATCCTTCTCCAACCAAAATAGATGGTCTAGATGACCCCTCCTAATGCAAGAAAAATAAACATCATGATGGGGCCCATGGAGAATGGCCCCATCATGGAATGATCATGAGGTTCAAAGTGGGCCATCAGCCACATCTAGGGTCCCAAGTGAGATCCATACCATCAATCGGTAGGCCTCACTTGGCCTTTCATTATAAAAATTGAAATCTAGGCCTATGGACAACACCCACCTTTCGATCTATTCGGTCCGTTGGAATGCCTATCTCCTTATGCTTCTCTTTGATAGTGGAAGATGAGAAATGGATGGCTAGGATGGAAGATCTTGGGATGGGAAAGTGGGCCACACAAACTCTTTTCTCCCTTGAGAAGGGCTTGGACGTGAACTCTCTTATTGCTTAGAGGATGGTTGGGTAATGTGAAGGGAAAGAGAGGGAGAGAGAGATAAGGAGAGGGAGTGATGGGTGGGATGGGTGAAAGGGTGAGTGATGGGTGAGGTGATAGATGTGTTGACTTTTGGGGTTTGCTTGATTTGTGAAGAAAGAAAGCATGGGGGTGCTTTGTACTTGACATGAGGGGTGATTGATGGTATTGATTGATTGATTGATTGATTGACCGATTGATGGGACATGTTGTAGAGATTCTCTTGGTATTGCAAACGTGCGATTTTTTCTCAAAATAAACGTCAACTCGCGTCTTCCTGCCAGGGTATCGGATCGGTGAGCGAGTCGTGACGTTGGAACCACGGTGACAGTGCGTTCGTAAGGATACAAGTCTTGGATTAAGCTGACTCAAATCTACAGCATACGACTTAGGGTCGCGCATAAACATCGATTATAGGTCCCGAATTGCCGGAATTCGCGGGAGTTGATAGAACAGCACGAACTAAGATACTGGTCTTACACGGGGGAACATGATGCACCTCATTCTCATCTTTAACTTCCTCAACTAGCTGTTGAGGTTGATTTGCAACCATAATTTTAATTAACTCAGAGGATCTCAAGTGGTATCTAATCCGGTGATGGATAAGAAATCCTTCGAGTAATCCTCCTTCACTTAGAAGACGTAAAGTAATGTCACGGACCCACTTAGACATGAGACACTCTCGGTCCTCAAGTTCTAAATAACTAAAACCTAAGAAAAAGAAAACTATAGAAATAAGAGATCTAGAAAAAAAAAAGTTGGAAAGAAGTTACCGAATTGGAGTTGCTATGTTAGATTTCTACAAAACAGAAAATAATGTTAGTTTCTAAAAAAATTAAAAAAATCCTAACGACAAAAGTTAACCCTAATCCTAACCAAATTCTAGTAATAATCAATCTCAGAAAAATATAGCCAAAGTCACCGGCAACGGCGCCAAAAACTTTTTCACAACTCCAAGTGCAGCGTCACAATGTAGTAATAACTCGGTGAGATGAGGTCGAATTCACAGGGACTTATATGTGTATCTTTCTGAAATAAACAAGAACTAGAACTAAGAACTAGATTTAAACAATAATCTGAAGAATTAAGAGATCAATGATTTAATAATCAATAATAAAAGGGAAACTAAGGCGCCAAGGATCCATATGTAGCTATTAAGATGCTACCTTACTTGATTCAAAAAGCTACAATTAGAATTAGAATCATATCCTATCCAGTTGGATGATGGAGCAATAAAAACTCAAAAATCTGAATTTTTCACCAACATAGTTGTCTCATGAAGCATTCATGTGATAATCTCAGGGAATTCAACCATCCACCATGCCATAGAGTATAATGAATCATGAATTTTATATATCACACACTTCTCAAAATAGATTAAGAAGATATTCAAAGCTATCACATCATCTATTGTAATTTGAGTCATAATAAACCATAGAAAACTGAAAATATTTATTTAATCAAACTATAAATCAATAGGAATTCAACATATACTTGAATCAAAACAAATGAAGCATCAAAATAAACTACAACTTCACCTCTTACCCCTAACTAAGAGATTAACTAGTCATAGTTAACTTAAAAATAAAAGAAAAGCTAAAAAAATATACTAGAATCTATGAAGAAATCGAAGTGGAAGAACATTTTCGGCGCTCCACCTACGCTTCTCTCCCTTTCCAAACCCTAGAAGATGATTTGGAATAACGTAAGGACTCTTTTAAATAATTTTGAACTCAAACTTTCGCACAAACTTAGAAAAAGTATGCAAACTGCATCAAATTTATGCACAAACTTCGAAAAAGTTTATAAACTGCCTCAAATTTACGCACTCTGTGCATGGTCCCAAAATAGACATTGAAGTCTATTTTGAAAATTATTTCAAAACTTTCATTTTTTAGACTCAGAGTTTTAGAATATATTTTTTCTGGCCAATTTTCAAGATTGTTTTTCTTCATTTCAACTCTTCGATTCTCTTCATTTCTCACTTGGTTTCCTTCGATCTTTAGCATGTAAATTCTTCATTAATAACTTCCAAATCTCAATATCCTCATTTATTAATCTTTTGAGTATAAACATTTCTTTTGACATCAATTTCACCTTAAGCTCTCGAAATCATCTCGCACATGAAAACATGCATAATTAGATCAATTAAGCACTATTATGCTTATAAAACCAAGATGTAGATAAGGGAAAATATGTAATATTTCACACTCAACACATATGTAGAGTTGTACATTAACCGGTTAGGTGATTAACTAGTTCGACTCGACTTAACTCGAAATTGAATTTGAGCGAGAGGAGTTGAGTTTTTGAGTTCGAAAAAATTTCGAGCCAAATTCGAGCTAGATTGAACTCGACTCGACTCGGTTTGAAACTTAACTCGAACTTAACATGGTTCGAATTGATTCGACTCGGATTGGGTTCACTTTGTATAAATATTTTGAACATATTTTTATATTTAAATAAATTATATGTTATTTTATTATATTATATATTATGTTATATATACACACACACACACACACACACACACACACACACACACACACACACACACACACACACACACACACACACACATATTAAAAATCATAAAACTGAAACTCGAACTTAGCTTGTAGGCTTAAATTCAAACTTGACTTGAAAGATTGAGCTCGAGCTAGCTCGAGCCACTAATTGAGTTGAGTTCGAGCTAGGGTAGCCTGCTATCCGAGCTGAGTAGAGCTAGGTTAAGCTCGACTCAGTTGGACTCATGTACAACTTTGCGTATAATAGAAGGCAGATGGGTGTCAATGGGCCAGATTGGGTCTGTCGGGCTTCCAGGCCATGAAGCACCACGCCCTTGGGGTGAGGCTCGGGCTTTAAATTTCAAGCCTGTTTATAAACAGGCCAAGTTTAGACTAGCACGTCTAAAAGCACATAGGCCTGGCCAAGCCTGGACTAGCTCGTTAGGATTTACAAAATTACAATTAGGTGAGGCAGCCTAATAGCATAGGGTGAGGTGTCCTAATCATTAGGGTCCACCTTGATGTGTGTCACATATCAACACCATTCATCCATCTTTCCTCCTCATTTTAGGACATATTACATAAAATGAGGTAGATCCAAATCTCAACCGGACCACACTAGAGGAAAATAATTGTGATTGTACACCCACCACTAAAAACTTGATAGGACCTATTGTCACGCCCTAAACTCTGAAACCGGATTCACAAAATTCTTGATAGCCGAATTCGGCGCTGATAACCTCCATATTACCCCATTCTTAGCTCCCAGCACTCATATACCAAGTTTCGATCCTGGGATTCTACAAGGAGGACTTCAAACATGATTTTGATTTATAATATACATAACCATAAGCATAACCCACGAACAATAACTACAAGAACATCATCAAAAAATTTACTATGATCAAAAACTTTAAGTACAATGTGTATAAAGGGAAATACAAGATAATGATAATAACGGAAACTCCTGAAGCTCGACTCTATGCTCCTACCGCGGCAAGGCTACGGCTGCTTCCTGGCGTCACCTACACGCATCAATCATGAATAAGCTTATACAAAGCTTAGAGGGCGATGTAAGTGTGTGCGCAATATGAGCGCGCTCAGAATGAAATATTAGATTAATGTGAAATCATGCTGATGAGTACATGAATGCAATCAGCCGTACCAAGGCTATGCGGTGCAAGATATGAATGTTATCAGCCATATCAAGACCATGCGATGCGAGATGTAACTCAAGCATGTCAATCCTTATCCAAATCCACATATCAATGCAGTTCATCACTAGAGTATCAAGTATCAATACAGTTCTCATTCTGGATAATCTCCGGGATTTAGTACACTCCAAATGGCACTGCCCCTTTCCCAACCGCACAGCCCAATTGAGCATAAGAAACCTCACTATCCGTCTGGCCAATAGTCTGTCAATACCTATCTAGTACGTTGATAGTGGAACCATTCACGAGCTAGTCAAACTCAGCCTAGCAATGCCCCCTACACTCAGGCAGGTAAGGCCACACCCCTTTCCAACCGACTACAACACAGTGGGAAATGCAACCTCCTGGTATTCGGCCCTTGTGCACTCATGTATCCACTCGGTCTCAACGTTGGAGTTATCCTCTGATACTATCGGGTTTAGGGATTTTCACCCAGGGACATTTATGGCGCCCCGATGTTAGAAATAATATTTTTGGTATCCAATCCGGTCACCCATGATGTGTCTATGGAGGCCACAGCCCTTATGTCGCTAGGGCGTATAGTAATCACAATCACACAAATGTAAACTGCATGGGTCACACAGTCCAATCATGCATCAATTCTGCGCATACCGTGCACTTATGTGGGATAATTCTGCCTATCAGGGAGTCCCATAAACTACCTGCACTATGGCATATGCAATGATCAATCACATCACATAACAAACATACAGATATGTGTATGGGCATGTATCATAATGCTATGGTATCACAAATTCATAATCGACAATGGTAGCCGGTATCGACAATCAGCACCGATAATCGACATCAATAATCAACCTCGACACAAGGCGGCATCTTAGATGGACGGCCGATGATGGACCAATTAAAATTAATGGGGCCCAAGCATTTGGGTTAACCCACAAGAGAATGATGAGGGACCTAACAAGGCCTAAGGGAAGGTCATAATATGGACATCCAACCATCATTGCATGCCCATCAATGTGGACCTTGAACCAACATTACTTTCAAGGAATGGCGCTCATAAGGTCAATCGTATAATGGCTCTACGATCTTATACAAGGTTCTAATACACATCATCATGGGCCTCGCTTATGGGGTATATACGCATCACATGGGGCTTCACTCATGGGCTAATATATATATATAACATTGGGCCATATCAAATGGGCTGAATCAAATATGCCGATTCAAATGAGCCGAATCAAATGGGCCAGGTCTAATGGGCTGAGTTAATGGGCCGAATCAAATGGGCAAAGTCAAATGGGTTGAGTTGAATGGGCCGATCAAATGGGTCGGGTCGAATGGGCCGATTCAAATGGGTCAGGTCGAATGGGTCGAGTTGAATGGGTCGTTCAAAAGGGCCGATTCAAATGGGCCGAGTCAAGTGAGTCGAATCAAATGGGCCGATTCAATGGACCGAATCAAATGGGCCAAGTCGAATAGGCCCGAGTTGAATGGGTCGTTCATCCATAATTAGAGATCATTATAGTGCATAAAAAAAATGAATCATATCCAAAGGATCATTTGGACCATACCACAAATGGCAGTGGTGATAATGATTGCCATAGCTAAAAATTTAGAGGGCCTACTATAACATTTATTTCCCATCCAAACTGTTCATAAGGTCAAAAGGACCTGAACAAGGAGGGAAAAATAAATATTATATTGATTCAAAACTTTTGTAACCCAAAGGGGTCTTAATGGTAGACGTACAACTCCACTGTTTTTTGTAGTGTGGTCCACATGATATTAGATCTGTCTTATTTTTAGTCTCAAGCCTTGAGACAATCTCACCAGATGAATCGACGGTTTGGCTGGATCACATACATCAGGGGTAAGGTCCATGTACGTGGCCCACCAGAGATGTGAATCTACTTCATTTTTTTATCTCAAGCCGTTGATGAGCTCGCCGAATTAATGGACGGTGGTGCTGGCCCCCACACGTTCAACAGATGAATGGTAGGGATACAACACATGCATCACGGTGGGGTGGATGTGGCACCGTCCAAATGGACGGTGCAGATGAAACACATATAGTCATGGTGGGTCCCGCCAGCACTACTGACGATAGCCTCACAGCAGCCATGGTTGCGTGAGGTAAGCCATCCAATCCGTTCGTCAGGTGGGTCCCACGTACGTGGCCCACCTATTATATATATACCACCTAAACCGTTCGTCAAGTAGGTCCCATGTGGGAGTGTCCCACCATAACATTTATTTATTATTTTTTTATTCATTTATTTTTTTATATATAATATATTATATTATATAATGTTATATTATATATATATGTGTGTGTGTGTGAGAGAGAGAGAGAGAGTGCAAAGGGCGTCCAGACCCTCAGGATGTTGGATGGATGGCTAGATGGGGGCCACCATCTTGCTGATGTGAGACGCCAGCCCCCCCTTGCAATACCAAACAAGTGGGTCTCCACGTGGGCCCACCATATATAATATTAATATATATATTACATTAATAAATATATATATTATATCATGTATTTTACAAAGAGTAAGGGTTCAACGTGTGGGATCTCCACCATCCCAACAGTGGGTGTTGTGGATCATCACCTGCAATAGGGTGGGCCACACCGTTTAATGTTGATGGACGTACAGATTAGATATAACACATCTTGGTGGGGTCCACACCATCATAATGGATAGAGAGAAGGAAAGAGGGAGAAAAAGTGAGAGAGAGGGATAAGTGAAGGAGAGGGACCCCACCACTATTGGGCCCTCCCTAAACAATGCATACACCAAGTGGGTCCCATAACAAATGGGCCATAAAAAATCAAAATCAACGGTGGATCACCCACCTATCAGCCTTCTTCTTTAGCTCCTTAGACTCCTATGCTCCTTGTCTTCTTTTTTAATAGAGGTTAATGGAGAATGAATGGTTGAGATGGGAGATAAGAGGGTGGGAAAGTGGGCCACACATGTTTTTGGGAGAGAGAGCTTAGACGTTGGAAGCTCTCATGGGAGTTGGGAGATTGCTTAGAGAATGAGAGAGAGAGAGAGATGGGAATGATGGATTGATATGGGATGGGTGGAATGGGTGCTATAAGGAAGGGGATATAGAGGTATGGATTTATTTGAAATTTTGGTAAAATAGGGATGGGTACAGAGAGAGAGTTGACTTGTGAAAAAGAGGAAGTGGGTGTTTGTACTTGGGATAGGGTGAGGTGGCATGGGTATGGGTGGTGTACATGACTTGATTTGATGTGACGGGTCATAGAGATTCTCTCAAAAATTGTAACACGCGACATTTTTCTCAAGATGAACGCGAGCCAACATCTCCTGGCCAGGGGTATCGGATTGGTGCGCGAGTCGCGGCACTAGAACCGCGACGATGCCGCGGTCACTAGGGCACAAGTTTTGGGTCGAACCGACTTTAGTATGCAGGACCCAGCTTAGGATCGAGCATAAACGTCGGATACAGATCGAGGGTTGTTAGAATTCGATCGGGAGGACTGTGAAAGCCTACATAACTGTACGGATTATGATACGAGCCTTATAACTCTCCCTTCCAAATAAAAATTTCATCCTCAAAATTTATATTATCATTACAAGTAAACATGACTCATAATAGAGGAGGAAACAAAGCATCATTATATAAAATCGGAGACAGCATACAAGATGCAACATATAATCAATCATTAAAGAGATGGGGATAGCGCTCTTGAATCTCGGCCTCGCGCTCCCAAGACACCTCATCAATAGAATGGTGACCCCACTGAACTTTCACCAAGGAAATGACCTTGGTCAGGAGGACCTGCTCCTTCCGATTGAGGATACGAACTGGCCGTTCAATGTAAGAAGCATCCTCACGAACCTCCAGCGGCTGCCAATCGATAACATGAACGATGTCTGACCCACACTTCCTCAGTATAGATACATGAAAAATGTTGTGGACGCCAGACAACTGAGATAGCAAAGCAAGCCGATAGGCCACGACGCCAACATGCCCAGTGATCTCGAAAGGTCCTATAAATATCGGGATAAGCTTGCCATTCGCTTCAAATTGAACTACATCCTTCAAGGGCGAGACCTTGAGATACACTGTCCCCAACAACGAACTCCAAAGGATGATGCCAACGATCAGCAAAACTCTGAGCTGTGCGCATCTTCTGCCTGATGATATCGATAGTCTCTGATGTCTGTTGCACAAGCTCGAAATCTAAGAGACGCAGCTCTCCCACCTCGATCTAACAAGTTGGAGATCTGCACGGTCTGTCATACAATGCCTCAAAAGGAGTCATGCCAATGGTCGCCTGATAACTATTTTTGTATGCGAACTCAGCCAATCATATATGCTCATCCTAGCTACCCCTAAAAATAATCGCACAGGCTCAAAGCATATCCTCAAGGATCTGGTTGACCCTCTCAGTCTAGCCATCAGTCTACGAATGATACGCGGTGTTGAGCTGTAAATCAGTGCCTATTTCTCTCTGAAAGCTATCCCAAAACTGAGATGTGAACTTCGGGTCTCGATCTGAAACGATCGAGATAGGAACACCGTGCAATCTCACTATCTCATCAACAAATAACTTGATGAGCTAGTCCGAATGCCAAGTCTCACGAATCGCAAGAAAATGTGCCAACTTCATCAAATGGTTGTAAGACCCATATCTTAGTCCGTACCATTCCGTAGACTTCCGCGGTCATACCGGTCGAATTCTGGCAACCTTCGACTATATTTACACGTGACCCTGATTTTTATGCCGTCAACCCGAGTCGACTCAACCCAAGACCATTACCATAGCGATCGCGCCATCGCTGCGGTTCCGATGCCGCGACTTGCGTACCGAGACGATACCCTGGTCAAGAGATGTGGGCCAACGTTCGGTGCGAGAAAAATGCCGCGCGTTGCAAAACTGAAGAGAATCTTTACGATGTGTCACATCAATCCCATCAATCAATCAATCCATCAATCCATCAACATGTCAAGTACATGTCAAGTACACATCACCTTTCACCCATACCCAAGCAACCATAAAAGTCCAAAAGTTCTTCCATGCCCATACTTTTCTTACACAAAATACCTCAAAAGTCAAGAAATCCTTACACAAGCCATGCCTTTCTTACACAAAAGGCCACCAAAGTCAATAAAGGTGTCTTACACACCCATCACCACCTCATCCATCACTCCATCACCCATCACTCTCTCTCCCTTTACAACTCTTTCTCTCTTTCTCATTTTCAAACCCAATTCCAAGCAAGAAACACCCCCATACGTATGAAATTCTTCAAGCTTTTCAAAACTCCAAGTGTGGCCCACCTCTCCATCCCAAGATCTCTCATCCTAGTCATTCATTTCTCATCTCCTCCATTAAAATCAAAGCTAAGGAGCTAAGGAACCCATAGGAGCAAGAAGATCGAACGGTGGGTGCTAGATACTAGTAGTTTTTCATATTTTTAAGATGGGCCAAGTGAGGTCAACCGATCAATGGTTTGGATCTTATTGGGACCCTAAAATGTGGCCGATGGCCCACTTTGATCATCATGATCATCTATGATGGGGCCATTCTCCATGAACCCCATCATGATATTTATTTCATTACATTTAAAGGTCATCTAGACCGTCTATATTGGTGGAGAAAGGATCTCCACCGTTAAATTCGATTTTGTTAGTTCCATGTGTAAAGGGACCCATTTTATTGTATGATCTCCTACAAGAGAGGGCTCATAGTGGCGGAGCCCTCCATCACACGCGTGTCCCACTCTCCATCTCTCTCTCCCTTTTATTTCTTTTTATTTTATTTTATTTTATAGGGATATAATAGGGTTGTGTGGCCTACTTGAATGGACGCCATCATGAGGCATGTATCCTATCCTAACCATTTGCAAGTAGGGCCCACTTTGTATGTATTGTATCCGTACCATCCTCCATGAGGTGGCCCACCTAATCAGGGCCCACCCCAATGCACTTTTAATCCATGTCCAAACCGTCCAGCGTCTGGGACGCTGAACGTCTCAGTAGAAGGAAAACACAAAAAAAATTAGCTTGGTTTTCAAGCTTTAGGGGTGTCCTACTCACTTAGGCCCCA
Source organism: Magnolia kwangsiensis (assembly GCA_037074715.1). Taxonomy (NCBI): domain Eukaryota; kingdom Viridiplantae; phylum Streptophyta; class Magnoliopsida; order Magnoliales; family Magnoliaceae; genus Magnolia; species Magnolia kwangsiensis. The sequence goes on from CM073574.1 coordinate 133,187,618, forward strand.
CCTTGATGTATATATCCAATCCAATCCGTCCATCCTCTTACCAACATCATTTTAGCCGTTAAGTAGAAGAATGAAGCAAATCCGCTCATTGGGCGGGCCTAACTTTTCAAAACAGTGGTTCTCACCGTTTATAAATCATTTGAAATTTTTCTTCAGGCCAAAAATATTCAAAATTAAACTCTTTTGGCTTGTCTTAAGCCAGGGAAGCCAATGGATGGGGTGGATCTACTTGATGCGGGCCGCAGATGCGAAAAACCCTTGAAAAATGGGTTTTAATGATTTTTTAAAAAAAAAAACTCAGAGACAATGCCTCTGCCTCTGACGCTGCAACAGCAGCGGCGTGCTGCATGCCGCACGGGCAGACGAGCAGCCTCCCATGGCTACTGCCGTGGGCCCCACCATTATGTATATGTAAATCCAAGCCGTTCATGAGGTGGGCCCCATCCAAGTTTCAATCGAATCCAAAAATCAGGTGACCCACACCACAGGAAACAGTGGATTGAACCTCTGCCATTGAAATTCTCTTTATGGGCGGCCACAGAAGTTTCAGATCAAGATGAAAATTATTTTTCCCCTTTCATCCAGGGTTGTGAGACCTTATCAACGGGTTGGATTTCAAATAAACATTGAGGTGGGCCCCACGTGGAGCCCACAGTGATGTATATGCTTTGCCTCCACCGTCCGCTGGACGGTGGAGCCCACCTAATGCATGTGTCTTCTTCACGCCACCCCCCTGACCGGATGTCAAATAAAAATTGCAATAGCCCCCCCCCCCCCCCCCCCTGGCCCACACGTTGGATGGATGGCAAATAAACATTGCAGTGGGCCCTTTGCCATTTTGGATGACAAATAAACATTTCAGTGGGCCCTTTGCCATTTTGGATGGCAAACAAACATTGCAGTGGGCCCTTTTGCCATTTTGGATAGAAAATAAACATTTCAATGGGCCTTTGGGCCCATGGGATTAGGTCCATTTGTCGTATCTTAAGGCCCATGGGATTAGACCCATTTTGAAGTATTCCAAGGCCCATGGGTTGAGGCCCATTTGATGGACATATGGGGCCCAATTGGTGTGGCCCATTTGTTACATATAAGACCCATAAGATTAGGCCCATTTGATGCAATCTAAGGCCCACGGGTTATGACCCATTGCAATGCACATAAGGCCCATTGGTGTGGTCCATTTATGTGGCCCATTGGATGAATAAAAGGCCCATATGACATGGCCCATTTGATGTATTTAAGGCCCAATGGGATGTACCTAAGGTCCATTGCAATGTGTGATCCCAACACAGATTATGTACGATGTTTACGACGATCATGCCTTGGGTGCAATGTTGGTTTGACGTCCACATTGCGAGTGTAATGCTGGTTGGATGTCCACATTACGACTCTCCTTAGGGCCCATTATTAGGCCCGTACTTATTGTGTATAGGCCGTCCGGACCCATCTACATTGTAAGGATAGTTCATTTCATTATAACATGTTTAGTATAGTTCCATGACTCGTGATCATACGCATCATATGTATGCTTGATATGAGAGGTGACTAATCATAGCATATGCCTTCGGACAAGTTATTTATGGGCTCCCGATTAGGCGGTGTTGCCCTACATGAGCGCACGTTACGTGCAAGGATTTACTGCATGATTGGATAGTGTGATTCATGCATCTCGCATTGTGTGATATGGTTACTGTACGCCCTAACGACATCGGGGTCGTAGCCTCCACAGATGCATCATGGTTGGCAGGATTGGATACCGAAAATCTTGTTCTACATGAAATGCTATAGATATCCCCGGGTGAAAGTCCCTAAACCCTTATGGTACCAAGAGGTTGCTCCAACGTCTAGACCGAGTGGGTAGATGAGCATTGAGTGCCGATTACCAGATGGCTACGCTCTCCACTGTGTCGTGGTCGGTTAGAAGGGGGTGTGTCCTTACCCACCCGAGTGTAGGGGGCAATGCTAGGATGAGTTTGACCAGCTCGAGGAATGGGTCCGCTATCGACGAGTCGAGCCCGATATTGGCAGACGGACAGTGAGGTCTCTTCCACTTACCTTATTGCGCGCGATGAGGCGGCGATCTGGTTTAGAGTGTACTAGACCCCGGTGATATTCCAGATTGAGCTGTATTGATGTGTGGACATAGATGAGGATTTGTATGCTTGAGTTGCATTTCACATCGCATGGCCTTGGGATGGCCGATATCATTCATGTCTTTCATCGCATAGTTTTGGTACGGCTAATGGTTTTCATGGATCTATATGCATAGTCTGCATTACTCTGATATTGCATGTTTATATTACTACCTTGTGCACACACTTTCACCACCCTCTAAGCTTTATATAAGCTTATGCATGACCGTTGCGTGCAGGTGACGTTGGGGCGCAGCAGCGCTGAGGTAGGAGTGCTTTGTAGATTATCTTGGAGTTTTGTTCATCATCATTGTATTTCCCTTTATGCTTATTATACTTATAAATTTTTTGATCATAGTGGAAATGTAATGGAGTTTTTGGTTGTTGTTTGTGGGTTATGCCTTTGGTTATGCTTATTACGAATCAAACTGACGTTGAAAATCCTCCTCGTAGCATCCCAGGATTAAAACCTGACGAATGGGAGCTGGGATCCGAGAATGGGGTTCTATGGAGGCTGTCGGCGCCAGATTTGGTGATCGAGAATTTTGTGAGCCTGGTTTCCGAGTTTGGGACGTGACAACGGTCCACGTTAACCCAGATGGTATCATGACTATGCTGAGTCCACGACAAACCCATGATAAAATTGGTAGATACGTGCTCACACTTCAACATCGGGACGCTCAATGGTTGTAATGGACCAGGGGGTCTCTGATGCTTAGCTTTGACACGCTGGCACGTGTCACACTCGGCCACAAAACTAGCGATCTGTCGCTTCATTCCCTCTCAAAAATATTGTCTCCTCATATCATAATACATCTTCGTCTAGCCAGGGTGGATAGAAAATCGCGATCGGTGTGCCTCGGTCATGAGATCTCTTTACAACTCAGGAATATCCGGGACACGTAATCGGCCTTTGAAGTAAAGTCCACCATCAGAACTAATCTGTCAATCTGTCTGACTCTTAAATGCTGCCTCTGCTCGGTAATCCTATAACGACTCGTTTGTCTGCTGAGCCTCGATCACCCTTACAATAAGAGAGGGTTGAATCGACAGACTCGATAGCTAAACGATAGAAGACTGTAAACCAAACTCGAAGTCGTATTCTACTATAGCCTCGAGCATCCTCCACTCCTGAATCATCATGTGTGCCACTAAACCACGTGGATGACAGCTGAAGGCATCTGCTACCACGTTTTCCTTACCTAGGTGGTACTGGAGTTTGAAATCATAGTCCTTCAGGAGCTCCATCCAGCATCTCTGCCTCATGTTTAGCTCAGACTGAGAGAATAGATACTTCAAGCTCTTGTGGTCAAAGAAGAGCTCGAACCTAACCTTATAGAGATAGTGTCTCCACACCTTTAGTGCGAAGACAACTACTACCAGCTCCAAATCATGCGTGGGGTAGTTCAGTTCATGGACCTTGAGATGATGAGACGCGAAGGCTACAGGCCTGCTGAGTTGCATCAGGACAGCACCTAAACTAATATGTGGGCATTGATAAATACAACAAATCCATCACTCTCTGAGGAAAGAGTGAGGACAGGAGCGGACATTAGACGGTCCTTCACCTCCACGAATGCCTGCTCATATGCGTCAATCCAAACAAAATTTATGCCCTTCCGAGTCAACCTAGTTAACCAAGCTGTAACACAGGAGAAGCCCTCAAAGACCACAACAAAATGATCAGTACATGACCTAAAACTCAAAATGACCATAACGAGTCTTCGAGATGTCCTCCTCTCAGACCTGAATTTGATGATAACCGGAACGCAAGTCAATCTTTGAAAAGAACTGTGCACCCCGTAGCTGATCAAATAAGTCATCGATCCTCAGAAGCGGATACTTGTTCTTGATCGTGACTCAGTTGAGCTCGCGGTAATCTATGCAGAGCCTCAACGAGCCATCCTTCTTCCTAACAAAGAGTACTGGCGCTCCCCATGGAGAACTGCTCGGACGAATGAATCTCAACTCACGCAACTCGTCCAACTGTCACTGCAACTCTCTTAAGTCCATTAGTGTCATACGATATGGGGCCTTCGAAATAGACACGGTACCGGGCACAAGATCAATCTGAAAATCAATGTGCCGACAAGGCGACAACCCCAGAATCTCTTGGAACACGTCAGAGAAATCACAGACAATCGGCAACTGATCAATACATGTTGCAATAGGCTCCTCAACGGCGCAGGATATCAAACAAGACAATGGCTCTCCTCTGGGCTCGACAACAAACTAAAACCGTGGTAAGCCTGGTATGCAAAACGTGATTGTCCTCGTGAAATAGTCTAAGATGGTGTGGTACTCGGCAAGCCAATCCATGCCCAAGATAAAGTCAAAATCTGACATCGGCAGCACGTACAAGTCTGCGGGCAAGAAAATCTCTCCTACTAACACGGGGCAAGATGAACAGAAGTAGCCTAATACTTTAGTCTTCCCTAAGGGCATCGATACAGTCAACCCCTCTCGAACAGACTCTCTCGATAATCCAGTCGAACGGTAGAATCCCTCGGACATAAACGATTGCGAAGCACCGAAATTAAATAAAACTCGAGCGATACATGCAAAGACTAGAAGTATACCCTCAACGACTCCTCCGAAGGTCTGTGGGTCCTTCTGAGTAGCGTAGAACCTAGTCTGAGCTGGCTGGGGAGGTATCTGTCCCCTCAGATGTCCCTGGTGCTGTTGTTTCCTTTATGGCACCCTATACTGTTGTCTCTACTGCTGCTGGGGCCTCGACAACTGAGATGGTTGCGGTCACTGCTGATGGGGTCGCTGCTGTGTTAGAGGCTATTGTGGCCCTCTCGGCTGTTGTAGATGAGGGCGGGGGCACTCATACACGCAGTGCCCTGTCCCACCACATCCATAACAAGTCCATGTCAACGACTACTGGGGTGGCACGGGAAGTGTCGCTGGTGCTACTGATGCTTTGGTAGATGGGTGGATCCTGTGCCTTTATGGACGTCGATGCTGATGGGAGTTACTGGCCGGGGCCTGCCGCTTCCGACCTCTCCTCTGATCTCAATCGTTTTGTGTGTCAGCCCACTCAGTCTCATAAATCTGAGCCCTCCGTACTAACGCCTGAAAGGTCGGGAGCTCATGCCAATAACACGGCCTCGAAGATCATAACGCAAGCCATTCTCGAAACGGCAGACCTTTCGCCCCTCATCATCAACTAAATACAACACAAACCTCGATAGCGCCACAAAATGAGCTGCGTACTGTGCCACGGACATGTCCCCCTACACCAGAGTCTCGAACTCTAACGCTCTCTAACGACGAATGTGGTTAGGGAAGTACTGTTGCTCGAAGTAATCAATAAAATCCTCCCATGTCCAGAAAAAATCAGGCCCTACAACACGGGTAACGGAGGTCCACCAGTGCTTGGCCTTATCTTAGAGAAAAAATACTACTCACCGGACCCGTTGCTAGGTCGTACACGCCATAGTATCAAAAATCTTCTCCACATCGAAGCGCCACCCTCAGCTGTTGTCTGATCTGGCTCGCCCTGAAAACACGGAGGATCGAGCTATCAGAAATCTCGAAGAAGGGTGCTCGTGCGCTCCTGCTCTGCCTGGGCTGGTGAAACAATAGGATGCCTGCCTTGTCCCTGAAGAACAACTGTCACAGCCTATAACATCTGCTGTAAGTGGGAGGCACTCACAGGCATGGTCGAATCCGCACCAGTCTCAGGTGGAGGAACAACATCCTTAGGCTGGGGAGCAGGGATCTCTGGGGGTGGAGCAAGAGTCATAAGTGGTAAAGCGGGAGCCTCAAGTGGTGGAGCGGGAGTGGCTCGGGTCACTCTCCTGGGCAGCATGTCCTATAGGAAAGAATAAGGACGCCAATCAACCCTGAGAATACATGCACATTAGGTGGCTAACTCGAGATGTTACGCACTTGGGACCTAATTGTCTTAAACTCATAGAAAACATGTGATGTTGTCCTCGATTATTCTCAAGTTATACTCTAATGCCAACTTCTGTCACATCTCAAACTCAAAAATCGGGCTCACAAAATTCTCAATCGCCGAATCCTACACTAACAGCCTCCATAGTACCCCATTCTCGGCTCACGGCACCCATACACCAGGTTCCGATTCTGGAATTCTACAATAAAGATTTCAAACATGATTTTAATTCGTAATAAGCATAACCCATGAACAATAACCACAAGAACACTATAAAAAAATCCACTATGATAAAAAAAACTTTGAGTACAATGCGTATAAAGGGAAATACAAGATAATGATAATAATAAAAACTCCTGAAGCTTGACTGTACGCTCCTACTGCGGCGAGGCTACTACTGTGTCTTGGCATCACCTGCACGCATTAATCATGCATAAGCTTATAGAAAGTTTAGAGTGCGGTGTAAGTGTGTGCGCAATATAATCGTGCTCAGAATGCAATATCAGAGTAATGCGAAATCATGCTGATGAGTGCATAGAAGGAATCAGCCATACCAAGACTATGTGGTGTAAGATATGAATGTTATTGGTCATATCAAGACCATATTATGTGAGATGTAACTCAAGCATGTCAATCCTCATCCAAATCCACATATCAATATAGCTCATCACTAGAGCATCAAGTATCAGTACAATTCTCATTCTGGATAATCACCGGGGTTTAGTATACTCCAAATGGCACTGCCCCTTTCCCAGGCGCGCAACCTAAGTGAGCGTAAGAAACCTCACTATATGCCTGGCCAATAGTCTGTCAATACCTATCCGACACGTCAATAGCGGACCCATTCATGAACTGGTCAAACTCAGCCTAGCAATGCCCCCTACGCTTAAGCGGGTTAGGCCACACCCATTTCTAACCAACCACAACATAGTGAGAGATGCGGCTTGCTGGTATTCGGCCCTCGTACGCTCATGTATCCATTTGGTCTCAATGTTGGAGTCATCCTCTGATACCATCGGGTTTAAAAATTTTCACCCAGGGACATATATGGCGCCCCAATGCTAGAAATGATATTTTCGGTATCCAATCCGGCCACCTACTATGTGTCTATGGAAGCCACAGCCCTGATGTAGCTACAGCGTATAGTAATCACAATCACACAAATGCAAAGTACATGAGTCACGCAGTCCAATCATGCATCAATTACGCGCATACCGTGTGCTAATGTGGGATAACTCTGCCTATCAGGGAGTCTCATAAACTACCTGCACTATGGCATATGCAATGGTCAATCACATCATATAACAAACATACAGATGATGTGTATGGGCATGTATCATAATGCTATGCTTTCACAAATTCATAATCGGTAACGGTAGCCAGTATTCGCAATCGGCATCAATAATCAACCTCGACGCAAGGCGAGGTCCATAGATGGACGACCGATGATGGACCAATTAAAATCAATAGGGCCCAAGAGTTTGGGTTAACCCACGAGAGAATGATGAGGAAGGGCCTAACAAGGCCTAAGGGAAGGTCACAATATGCACGTCCAACCATCATTGTTCATCAATGTAGACCTTTAACCAACATTGCTCCCAAGGAATGACACTCATAAGGTCAATCGTATAATGGGTCCACGGTCTTATACAAGGGTCTAATACACGTCATCATGGGCCTCGCTTATGGGGCGTATACGCATCACATTGGGCCTCACTCATGGGCCAATATATATATAACATTGGCTCGTATCAAATGGTCCGATCAAATGGGTCAGGTCAAATGAGCCGAGTTGAATGGGCCGATCAAATGGGCCAATTCATGTAAGACCTCATCCATTCCGCACCATTTCCTATGCATATGTACATGATGATTGATGCCTTTAGCTAGACCTGCATTGGCCATTTATGGTACACACCCAACTGACCGGGATCCCAAGACCTCGAAACCTATTTCATATCGACTGCCCCGTCGTTACGATCGTGTAGGTATCACCCGTGCGTCTATACGATACTCCATTTGTGAGATACTCTGTGAAAAATAATTAGCGTATCATGTGCGCAAGGCGATATATACTCCACTCCACACATGTGCACAACGCATGTAATACACACATGCACATGCCACACATGGGTGAGAGAATCTCTACCCATGTGTGTGATGTCACACACCCATACCTCTTATGTCTCATGTGCTCCCCAAAGTTAACTCTTTTCCATGTCATACCTTAAGCATGACATCATCACACTATGCCATCCAATGCTCCTTTAATCTACCATTAAATACAAATCATGAATTAAATGACATAATCCTAGCATAAGCTCATATTAATCACATTATCCTAACTTAACCAAAACTTTTATGAATTTCTCTACAAATACCCCTCCATCCCCTAGAATTTCACCATTTTTCTACACATGAGAGAAAGAGAGAGAGAGAGAGAGAGAGAGAGAGAGAGAGAGAGAGAGAGAGAGGAGTGATCTTGGTGGGCCATCAACTCCATCAATCTCATCCCTTCCATCCATCTCAACCATTGCATCTAATCCATCAAGGTGAGTACACCCACCCTACTTATTCTTATTTTTATTTTGTTGTGTTTTTGTATGATGAAGATGATGTTGATCATAATGATGTGATTAATGGTGCAGATGATGAAGTTAGTATGATTGATGGTGATGATATTTGTAATAGATGTTAGGAATGGTGTGGATGATGAAAATAGTATGATTGATGGTAAAAAAAATTGTAATAATGCTGATGATGTTATTGATGGTGTGGATAGATAGGAGATAACATATAAAAATAAAATAAAATTAACTTATTATAGAGTTCGTGTGGGACCCATTGATAGTGGGCCCCACAAACATGTTTGTAAGACATTCAAATCATCCAAGTGTGGCCCATTAGGCTGGCCACACACACTCTCACACACACACCCCATGCACATACGTGTAAAAAATAAATAAATAAATGAATCAAAAAAAAAAAACAGGGGATTGAGACGCCACTGCCAGCGTCCCAGATGCATTGTAAAAGGGGCAGGGGGCTACGGGCCCCACCCATGATGTATGTATTAAATCCATGCCGTCCATTCAATTTTTCAGATCATTTCAAGCGTTGAGCCGAAAAATGAAGTCAATCCAATTCTCTGGTAGGTCACACCATCAAAATAGTATGTGAAGACATGCTTAAACATATAAAAGCACTCATTGGGGCCTACCTGAAATTTGGATGCATCTGAAACTTGGACTGAACGGTCCACCACGTGGGACACACACAATAGACTGATTGGATCATCTTATTGTGGGCCCCATATTCAAATAAATAAATAAAAAAGGACGCTGGACTCTGCATGCATGCTTTTGGAAATTTCTAAAAAAAGTTAAGGATATGGGTCCACAATGGGCCCCACCCACGATGTATATGTTCAATCCATGCCGTCCACTCACTTTTTCAGATCATTTTTGGCGTTGAGCCGAAAAATGGATCTACTCCAGTTCCCTGGCAGGCCACACTAGCAAAAATCATGCAAAGACATGCTTAAACATATAAAATCACTCATTGTGGTCCACCTGAAATTTAGATGCATCTGAAACTTGGAATGACCCGTTTACTACATGGGACACACACAACAGACGGACTAGATCGTCCTGTTGTGGGCCCCATGTATAAAAAAAAAAGGAATGTAAAGTTACAACAGCAACGCCTACTGTTGACGCTGGAAAGAGGTGGACCCCACTACAGGCCCCACCTTGATGCATGTAGAACATCAGCACCGTGCATTTGATGGGTGTGCATTTGATGGGTCCCACTTGAAAATGGGTCACCCCCAAATTTCAACCGTACATGGAACTCAAGTGGCCCACACTATTAAAATAAATAAATAAATGTAACAAAAATAATAATAATAATAATAATAATGGGACCTGATCATGAGTTATGTGTTATATCCAAACCGTCCCATTCATTTTGTAGGCACGTGGGTGGGACCCTCCGTGATGTATTTGTTTCATCTACACCGTCCGTCTAGATGGGACGTTGGATGTACCACCCCCTGTATTATATGATATGTATATTATTATTATATAATATAATATTATATATATTATGGTGGCCCCACGTGGGACCCACCTCTGTAGAAACAGATTGGCTGGGGACCACCAGTTGTATAACCGTGGGACCCACTACAAATTGATTCTGGGCGTTTGACCATGAAGTATGCGTTTAGCCTCACCGTCCATTGACGGTTGGATCCACCTGACAGGTGTCTAACCCCAGCTGATCTCCCAGCTGCTGGTGGGCCACGTGTACGTCGACCCACCATGTTATATGTATTATATCCTCACTGTCCAGATGTGGACGGTGGGACCCACCAGAGGTACGTGTTATACCCCTAATATCCACCTGATATGTGGATCTAATCCGCATCGTCAGCAAGATGGTGGCTCTAATCAGTTAAATCTAAATCGTCCGTCTGATAGACGGTGGACCGTGTCACTGATATATTTGAAGTCAGTAACTTTTATGAATCTAGTTATGAGGTATGTGATGTAATCCATACCATACATTGCTGGCTGAACCAGCTTTATAGTTGTTGTATATAATGTCAGCAAGACTTGAGGGTCTAACCATGGTATGTATTTCATCCCACTGGCCATCTGGACAGTGGGGACGACTGTAATGTATATGTTCCATCTGCACTGTCCAAATGGGATGGTGGGTCCTCCCATGATGCATATATTATCCAAACCGTCCATCCATTGTGGACCCACCTTATATGTGTTTTAACCAATCCGTCCACATGTTTTGTTAGCATGGACACCACCTCGATGTATTTATTTCATCCATACCATCCAGATTGTGCTGAACAATGTTTGGATGGTGCTGATTCACCGGACAAATGTTGGACAGTGTTGATCATCATTAGTGGGCCAGGTGCCCCAAGGAATGATAGTGTACAGTGATACACATGTTACACCTATCACCATTGAAATGGCTTTTGGCGTGTTTTAAGTCCACTTAAGGCCCATTTATGTTATGCAGTAGCCATCTTTCTGGTGGACCATTTGTAAGTGGGGCCCACCATATGTAAGCATTTCATCCATGTAGCCCACTTGTTCACCATCCAGCAGCTGGCCCATCTCAGGTGTATATGTTGAATACCCCCGCTAGCCTTCCATTGTGGACCTGTTGGTGATGTATGGGGCCCAGCTTGTGTAAGTGTATGCCTAAATCGCCCATCCAATTTTTCATATCACTTAGACCATGGGCCTGGAAATGAGGCAGCTCCAAAGTTCAATGGTCAACACATCGAAAAATAGTGGGCTGGCACCCACCCTTGAAACCCCTTGAGGCCCACGTGCCATATGTGTAGGGCCCACCCTGTTGTATATACACGCCACCCATCCATGTTACCGAGGCATGGGCTGACTTGTAAGGCTCACCTTGATGTAATGTACATAAGGCCCAATGTGATGAGGCCCATCATAATGTATCTTTGGCCCATGAATGGGGCCCACCGTTGCATATTTATGGCACATTGGTGTAGCCCATTTGATGTATATTGGGGCCCATGGGTCGTAGCCCATTGTGATGTAATTGAGGCCCAAGGGACGTGGAACTTGGTGATGTATATTAGGCCTGTGTATGCGACCCACGGTGATGTATGTATGTCGTCCATTTGTGTGGCCCGTCATGATCTATGTATTGTATATATATACCATCCGTTTGTGTGGCACACAATGATGCATTTGCAACCCATATGATGGAACCAATGTGATTCATTTATGGCCCATTGATGAGGCCCAAAAGTGATGTATGCACGGCCCACATGATGAGGCCCATTGCGATGTATTTGTGGCCCATGGGCAAGACCCACTGTGACATGTATTAGGCCCATGGGTTGTGGCCAGTGTGATGTATTTGAGGCCCATGTGCAGGGCCCTTTTGTTGTGTGTTTATGACCCATTTAATGAGGCCCATTGTGGTGTGCATTAGGCCGTAGGATGATGTAAAGCCCTGAAAATCGAGGGTGGAGTAGCAACTCAACACCCGAGTTTCAAAACATCACTTATGCAACATAAATGCTTATGATTGAATGTTGTCTATGTTAGGGTATTAAACATGAGTGGGATTAAGCCAAAACAACATATAATACTCCAGAGACAGTTAAATTATGCAAGCGAAAGACTGTGATAATATGTATAACATATATAAACTGTTATAAGTCTCCAGAGTATGAACATGTTACCAGGTTAAATATATAGAGTATGAACATGTTACCAGGTTAAATATATACATGTATACTCCAAAAATAAACAAAAAGCATATACATGAGTGCTCCAAAAGTATAAAAAGACAAGTGTCATGGCGTCTAATCAACCTCCCTATAGTCCCGTCGATTAGAACACGCATATAGGAGAAATCTTCCTCAGCATCATATAAGTTCGGCTCCACTTCACAAGCAGCATCATCATCTGCAACTAAAACAAGGACTGGTTGGTGTGTACACCACCGTCCCGTAACGTGGGAGTGAGTGATCAACTCAGTGGAATCATAGAGCAAAGATTAGTATGTTATCAAATAATCATGCGATAATGGTAAAGCAAGCAATCAAACATTCCTAAATATTGTGATTAATGTAAGGATGAGATGCAGTAATGGTACATGCCCTCACCGACATACTCCCTCATGCGACACCATCTTACGTCCGCAGCATGCTTTCTTCCCTCAGTGCTCCACATCTTCCAGGCACATGCAATATGATATGGGCATAATTACCGAGTTATTATTAGTCCTTTTCATATAGCAGGATTGGGAAACTAAGGTACTTCCCTTATATCATTCCCAACAAGAATCCTGTCTAGGGTCGTCACTCCTAGTAGTCTCATACGATGATATGGTTCTAAGTCGCTGTAAGAGCTGTCAGGGCTGTTGCACGCACTCGTTGCACCTCTCCCCTATCACCTTATCAATACAGGCCTAGTTGTACTCTTGTTGCTACATAAGGGTTGTCGCCTCACGTAGACTCAGAGTACGCTCGAGGTCACTACAAAGGGCTCGTCACCAATTAGAGTAGGCCGACAGCTCAAATATAGTGTCTCTACCACCATAATTGGCTCACGAGTCAAAGGTGCTCATTGGTCACGACGGGGAGGCTCATCGCCCCAGCGTAGGCCGACAGCTCGACCACCGTGTCCCATACTACCATGCCCAGCTCATGAGTCTTAGTGGATCAAGGTACCACGGTTATCAAGGTTATCACTGGTAAGTTCAGTACCCTACGTTCAAGCAGTTATGACCAATACAAGGTTAACATACAATGGTCAGTCGGGTTACTTGACAAGTTCGACTACTACGAGCGCACCTCAAGCTAAACGACATGAAGTGCATAAACACCTCGTGTGGCCCAACCACTGCCATCAACCAAAGCACGACTCGGGTTCATCGACGCGTCCTTCGTGGTGAATAGAATCCATCCATGAATTCTAGTCTGTTACCGACTGCTTGGACTAAAGTGTAGCCCCAAGCACATGTAATGTGAATCAGTAATCATATGAGATAAACAGAATTGAAATATCCAGTAATTCAAGCATGTGAGCAACATGTTATAATATACAACATAAGCAATCTAACCATACACAAGCATTTCATATATATATATAGATAGATAATCAATTCAAATATATCAAACATGGAAGAAAATCATATACATCATCAAGATAGTTGAGAATCCCATCTCAACACTAATCTACAACTTCATTTACTCAATATTTACTTATACAGACATTTATACAAACACTTAGTCTACACACATTAGTCTACATAGCATATGTCGGCCAAAAATGTGCATAAGGGTGAATCTCTTCGCCAAACAAATTATACATGCATAACTAGCATAGGTATACGACAAATACTCATAGCAATCATATCAGCAAAATACATACATATACAGTATTTCCTGCAACTACCTAAAATACCCTAAATCTCATATTCTTCGTACGTATTCGAAACGAAAAACAGGCAGCATGTTCTACATGTCAAACAGCATCCTTGTCAATAATCTACCATTAAACGGCATTGAAAGCTTTGTAAACAGGTAACCTAGGCATCTACAATCCGCACCTTACGCCGTAGAAGTGTAACGAATTCAATAGAGACACTAAGTCTTTATCAACGGCGTATACGCTACCTATCGCAAGAAACAAGTTAGATAGAACTCTACTACAGCTAGTCTAAGCTTTAAAACAGGTTAGGGTTAGCTTAACTTACCCAAAAATGGAATCAGAATCGCCGAAAGAACGATTCAGAAACGCCAGTTCAATGTCTAGATGTACTAGGAAGAATCCTACGGAGATTCGGCAGATTCTCCCGCACTTTCTCTCTCCTCTCTCTCTTGGAAGACTAGGGCTTGAAAATTTGTATGGGTTAGAAAGCTAAGGGTTTACGGCCCTTTTATAAGCCCAAAAATGATGAAAATAGACTTGGGGCCAAGGTATACTTAAGTTATAATCAAATCGGGTCTGTTCCGATCCAACGAAGCACTTTTGGAGGTTCTGTTACTAAATGCGGTCGGACTTAAGCTCTCTAATATCAGATCTTTAGTCAGTTAAATTTTTAGTCCGATCAAGTTTCCAAATCGTCCGTGGTGAACCAGTTTCAATTCAGCGATCACCGAACTTCGATCAAGGCCACAACTACTTGGACATGTAAGGGCAAATTTTCCTGATCCGAGGGTGAAATTTGATCAAATTCTGACGGTCAGAACGCTTAAAAATAACGTGCAAGTGAAACATTCCATATTTCATAAAAATATAATTAATTTTCTAAATATCTTCATTTTCTCACTCTCTTTACTCCGGACGCAAGGAAATGGTCTCAAGACATCATTTGGGCTTGATCTTCTAGGTGATTGACAAGTCCAACTAGGTGGTCATAATGGTCTAAGTTCATAGATATCAGACTTTCGACGTGCAGTCTAGATCCGATATGAAGTTTCAAAGTCTTCCCGGGAGCAACTGGGTTTAGAGTTGGATCCTAGATTTTAGGATAACGTAGCGGTAACAATTTTAGAGGTTTTACGTCTTACAGATTGTATTTAAAGTTATTGGTGCTAATTTCATAGGTAATCTACTTTAGCGCTAGCTAATACACGTTAAATTTCTAAAGAATTTGGTTCTAAATGATCTCTTTGACTTTGGAATCGAATTTTAAGAAGCTACCAAGGCGCTATGGTTGACCCATTGTCTAAGGACGTCTAATTCCAGGTTGGTAAAAATTTGGGGTGTTATAGATGAGGTGCATTGAGATGTAATTCTGGCATGTATATGTGGCCCAATATGATATTTGAGTAGTCCACCTGATGTATATAAGACCCAATATAATGTATACTCGACCCATATGTCGAGGCTGGCCCAATGTAATGTATATGTGGCCCTTGTGTGGGGCCATGGGCCCATTATATGTTTGACTCTATGAGGGCCACTCCTTGGGAGCAATGTTGGTTAGATGTCCACATTGACGGGCAATAATGGTTGAACGTCCACATCGTGACCTCCCCTTAGGCCTTGTTAGGTCCATCCTCACTGATGCTGATTTTTGATACCGATTATGAGTATGTGACTGCATAATATCATGATACATGCCCATATGCATCATCTGCATGTTTTGAGATGTGGTTGACCATTGCATATATCATTGGGCGGGTTGTTATGAGGCTCCCTGATAGGTGGAGATTATCTCATATGAGCGCACGATATGCGTATGATTAATGTATGACTGGATTGTATGACTCGTGCATCTTGCATCATGATTATTGTACGCCCTAGCGACATCAGGGTCGTAGCCTCCACAGACACATCGTGGATGGTCATATGGGACGGCGAAAATGTTTGGTTCTAGCATACGGGCACCATAGATGTCCCTGGGTGAAAATCCCTAAACCTCTAGGCTAGGAGATACCCCAACGTTGAGACCGAGTGGATACATGAGCGCCCGAGTGCCGAATACCAGGAGGCCGCGTCTCTCACTGTGTCATGGTCGGTTGGGAGGGGGTGTGGCCTTACCCGCCCAAGGGTAGGGGGCATTGCTAGGCTGACTTTGACCAGCTCGTGAATGGGTCCACTATCGATGTGCAGGATAGGTATTAGCAGACTATTGGCCAGGAGGATAGTGAAGTTTCTTACGCTCACTTGGACTGTGCGGCTGGGAGAGAGGCAGTACCATTTGGAGTGTACTAAACCCCGGTGATGATCTCAGAGATGAGAACTATACTGATATGTGGACTTATTGATTAGGAGTTGCATACCCATTCATTCACTATCCACTCGGGCTGGTGGTGCTCAACTGTTTATTACGTGTACCTTTGTGATGGCCAGGATTTCGGTTGGGGCACGCGACTAACTTGAGATCAGGAGTTTATCACTTTGAGTCTGACTATTCAAATTTAGGTATGGGACTGGTTTGGGTAGAAGTCCCTTGTGATGGACCCCATAGCCTGCGATACTACGTACTATTATCCCGACTTCACACTCCAGCATAATCATTCCATTCGCACCGTATATTGCATTACATTCGCGGCATATGGCATTTGGGGTTTCCTATGTTTCTACATTTATATGGTTCAAATATGGCATTTGATATTTGACTCTTTATGACTTCTCATCTGTATAGTCGATCTGTATTGCGTATTTTGATATTGTTTCACTCATGGACTTGTCAGAATGTCTGGTATTGTATAATTGTAGCATGACAATATGATGATGATGATGTGATTGCGGATGCATGTAATATGGTTATGGCTGTGGTATAGGAGAAATGAAAATATGACTTGGTGATGCTGGTAGCATTGACTTGGAGTATTACTGTGATGCATATGCATTGCATTGGCATTGACATCATACTTTACATACTACATGTCTTTCACATATATGATTTCCTTGTAACATATTTACCGTGCTTGCATGTAGGACACACTGCACACACGTGTGTACTCACTAGGCTTTTTGCTTAAGCCTCATATTTCTCATTTTTTTTCAGGGCTGGAGTAGCTTGGAAAACTTTTCTTTCTCGATGCATGGCATATATTTTTCGATTTGGCAATGTGGATGTTGTGTACCTTTTGAAAATCATTGTACTTGTAACCATCAGGATTTCTATTGGAGAGGGCCGCTTGGTAATTTGATCATGATCTTTATGCTCAGGTATTATTTTACATGTATAAAAAAAAATTCAGTCAAAATCTTCCTTGTGGTGCGCCGAACTCGGGACTTGGTGTATGGAAGTCGAGTGTCGGATTCAAGGCATCACGGAAGCTGTCCGTCCTCGGGTTTGGGGCGTGACAATTCAAATGGGCGGAGTCAATGGGCTAAATCAAATTGGCCAAGTTGAATGGGCCGAGTTAGATGGGCCGATCAAATGGGCCAGGTCGAATGGGGTAAGTTGAATGGGCCGATTCGAATGGGCCATGTCGAATGGGGCGAGTTAAATGGACCAATCAAATGGGCCGATTCAAATGGGCTAAGTCAAGTAGGCCGAGTCAATGGGCCAAATCAAATGGGCCAAGTCGAATAGGGCTGAGTTAAATGGGTCGTTCATCCATAGTTAGAGATCATTATAGAGCATAAAAAAATAAATCATATTCAAAGGATCATCTGGACCACACCACAAATGGCAGTGGTGATAATGATTCCCATAGTTAAAAATTTAGAGGGCCCACCATAGCATTTATTTCTCATCTAAACTACTCATGAGATCACAAGGACCTGAACAGGGAGGGAAAAATAATTTTATATTGATTTAAAACTTCTGTAACCCAAAGGGGTCTCAATGGTAGACGTACAACTCCACTATTTTCTGTAGTGTGGTCCACATGATATTAGATCTATCTTATTTTTAGTCTCAAGCCTTGAGGCAAGCTCGCCAAATGAATGGACGGTTTGGCCCCACCAGAGATGTGAATCTACTTCTTTTTTTGTCTCAAGCCGTTGACGAGCTCACCGAATGAATGGACAGTGGTGCTGGCCCCCACATGTTCAACAGATGAATGGTAGGGATACAACACATGCATCACGGTGAGGTGTATGTGCACCCTCCAGATGGACAGTGCAGATGAAACACATATAGCCATGGTGGGTCCCACCAGCACTGCTGGCGACAGCCTCACAATAGCCATGGCTGCATGAGGTAAGCCATCCAATTCGTTCGTCAGGTGGGTCCCACATACGTGGCCCACCTGTTATATATATATACCATCTAAACCGTTCGTCAGGTGGGTCCCACATGGGAGTGGCCCACCATAACATTTATTTATTATTTTTTTATTCATTTATTTTTTATATATATAATATATTATATTATATAATGTTTTATATATATATATATATATATATATATATATATATATATATATATATATATATTATACGTGTGTGTGTGTGTGTGAGAGAGTGCAAAGGGCCCCCCCTGTAATACCAAACAGGTGGGTCTCCACATGGGCCCACCATATATAATATTAATATTAATATATATATATATATATATATATATTAATATATATTACATTATATAAATATATATAGTATATCATGTATTTTATGAAGTGTAAGGGTCTAGCGTGTGGGATCTCCACCATCCCAATAGTGGATGGTTTGGATCATCACCTGCAATAGGGTGGGCCACACCGTCTGATGCTGATGGACGGAGTAGATATAACACATCTTGGTGGGGTCCACACCATCATAATGGATAGAGAGAAGGAAAGAGGGGGAAAGAGTGAGAGAGAGGGATACGTGAAAGGGAGGGACCCTGCCAGTATAGGGCCCTCCCTAAACAATGCATACATCAAGTGGGTCCCACAACAAATGGGCCCTAAAAAATCAAAACCAATGGTGGATCACCCACCTATCGGCCTTCTTCTTTAGCTCCTTAAACTCCTATACTCCTTGCCTTTTATTTTAATGGAGGTTGATGGAGAATGAATGATTGAGATGAGAGATGAGAGATGAGAGCTTGGACGTTAGAAGCTCTTATGGGAGTTGGGAGATTGCTTAGAGAATGAGAGAGAGAGAGAGAGGAATGATGGATTGATATGAGATGGGTGGAATGGGTGTTGTAAGGAAGGAGATGGAGAGGTATGGATTTGTTTAAAATTTTGGTAAAAGATGGATGGGTAGGGAGAGAGAGAGTTGACTTATGGAAAAGAGGGAGTGGGTGTTTGTACTTGGAATAGGGTGAGGTGGCATGAGGTATGGGTGGTATACTTGATTTAATGTGATGGGTCGTAGAGATTCTCTTGGAATTCGTAACACGTGATGTTTTCCTGGAGATAAACTCAGGTCCACATCTCCTGGCCCGGGTATCGGATCGGTGCATGAGTTACGGCGTTAGAACTGCAGCGATGGTGCGGTCACTAGGGCACAAGTTTCGGGTCGAGCTGACTTTGGTATGCAGGACTCAGCTTAGGATCGCACACAAACGTCGGATACAGGTCCAGGGTTACCGAAATTCTACCAAGAGGACTGCGGAAGCCTACGGAATGGTACAGACTAGGATACAAACTTTACACCCACTATAATATTTATTTTCCTTCTAATTTGTTGAAAGGTCACATGGACCTAAATGAAGGGAAAACAAAATGAGAAGCTTGATTCAAAAAATTTATAGCCCTTAAAAAAATAATGGGAATCATTCCCTACTGTATTGTTCACCTGAGATTTTTATCTACCTCATTTTTAAAACGAGGTGGCAAGGCAAATGGACAACATGGATATACAACACATACATCGCGATGTCCCCCCAATCAGGCCCTCACCCATTAAGATGTCACGGCTGTGCCGGGTAGAGGAGATCACTACGCCCCCGCGCCTTGTCCCAATCGTTCCAAGTTTCACCACTCTGAAGAGCAATTGCTAGTGAACTTCTTAAGAGAGCCCTCATGGCAAGCCCTTCAATGATTTTCTTAATTAAGAATAAGAAATCTTTCTATCTCCCATCCACCAATGCCTGTTCAACGAGTAGAGTGTATAAACCCCTTTTGAAGTAAGTGCGAGATTGTTCGATAAAAATTAAACCTCTTCCTCTTGCAAACACTTTGAATTTCTGATCCACCCGTGAATCCCTAAGCTCATTCTTCCAAATCAAACAAGATTTATGGGAGGAAGATCATTTTTTGATACACCGCAGACATGAATTCTATATGAACCAATGGATCGTGACAAGTCGTTACTACTATCAATGACTTCCTCTTTCATTACTTCATCCTTTCCATATCCCTCTGAGCTCTTGTTATTCTTCAAGCAATGCCCTCTTCCTATTTTCGAGAGAGTGTATCTCTTAGACATAGTGATGCAAGCATTGTTCCCAGAATAGGAGGAAATTCTTGTTGCTAGTGACTCAGATTGATCACTGATATGGCAAAGACAACTTTAGAACATTGATTCTAAAAATAAAAAGGGTCACTTCCGGCAAGTCCAATTGGGCAATCCACGCTGGAGATTGTAGTTTCACTCCTTCCCCCACAAAGAGATGAGAACTGGGGGAAAGAGTGCAATTACAATCTCTTCTGGAATGGAAGACCTCCCATCCACTAACTATAAGACTGTGCGCCTAAGACCCAAGTTAGCTTGACAATCAGCTAAATGAATCGCTTCCCTGCTCTCTACCCCAGATGCTCCGCTTCGTGTTCAATTGATGAGCTAACCCTCTACTATGGATTGTTGGTTCGCAGCCCTACACTATAGAATGAATCGGGAGAGGCCATTTTTTAAAGGACAGATTGGTTATGCCATCCTCATGGATCGATGAATTCTTGGGTTGAGTTGTAATAGTTTGGTGAACATTGCTTATAGGTTAGCGGCTTTTGTATATTCCGATTTAGGACCTCCTCAGCCATAATGAATAATAAAGGAGAAACGGGATCTCCCTGTCTTAGTCCACGATTAGGAACAACTCTTTCCTTTCCACTGTTTCTTGAAATCTACACGAGCTATCTATACTATAAAGTCAAGGCTTTAGTGCTCAATGGTTGTTGCTTGCTTGTGATGATGTTATGGCTTGAGGACAGCTTCAAAGCTAGCAAGAAAAGGACTAATGACCCACCAAGCTGAAGGTTCCTCATAAATAATAATCATGAGATTCTTTATTATTGATGATTATTATATCTTTATGTATTTATAATCGAAAGGTAGATTTATATAATTGATAATTTATGTGGTTGAAGCACCACTACACCAGGCTTTGATCATGCCGCTAAGCATTTGATTAGCACATTGCACAACGATCCGAATACTTTGTCGCATTGGTCTTAGCCCAGGTCCTTGTATCCTGAAGCTATCAAGTCTAGCCAATTCACACCTTGTCCCTCCCACAAACAGAGAGAGGAAGATGGGTCGAGGGAGCCTAGTGGAAGGATTTGAAGCAGTGTTTTCCACATTATTATTTCCTCTATCTATATACAATTTCTCTTACAGCCCTCTCATTGAAAGTTTCAGTCCCTAGTAGTGGATCTATATGTAGTGGACCCAGAAGGAAAAGAAGCAGCTTTCACACCCATAACATACAAGGCAGAGTCGAAAGAAGTAGTTTCAACCAAAGTCGGCCTCCTTACTGGCAAGGAGGGCTCCCCCTCATGCGGTTCCAATTCCAGTTTTAATTGATGAGGTTGATTTGCCAGTTTAAGAATTAATAGTAACCATTGGAAGCAGCACCGATTGATTGAGTTGGTCGAGCAGTAGAGAGAATAGAGGCATGTATCGGGGGCCGGGTGGCATGGTACCACTGGTGGATAAAGCCCCTAATAGGTTGAACAGGGCCGAAAATACGACAAAGGAAGGTTCCTAAAGGACTATAAATCCTTGCTCCCAGGTTCCCCTCCAAGGTGGAACATGAAAGTTTATTGTCAATTCCATCAAAATAAGGAGCACACCAAATGTCGGAATTTGAAAAAGAAAATTTAAGATCTTATAGATGAAGGAGCCCATGGAAGGCATTTGAGCCTTGCTAGTACAACCTTTCTAGCCTTGGACTTATAGCTAATTGGGGGAGGGGTGGAACAGATTTTTTGAAGCTGGCTAGCTAAAAAGCCCCTACTACGTGACAGCTCATGCCGTCGAGAAATTTACAAATGAACAATTTCAATGAAATCTTTCAATTTCTCATTTTACTATGTTCAACTCTATGTATTCCTTTGTCCGTAGAGTACAGATTCTTGATCAGAAAGCCCATCCCGCCGAGGGAGCTGTCGAGCACATTTTGAATCCAGGTCGGGAAGCGATGGAGTGTGCGCTTTCGGCCTATCTGAGTGCGAAAGGAATAGATAGGTCAGTTGCGAAATCCTAGTAATAGGGAGACAAATAGTTGAGGCAACCAAAGAAGCTTGTAGCTGCTTACGATCACCAATCTTATCAGGGAATCGAGTGGCAAACTCAATCGAGTGCTCTTGTGGAAGAATTTGACATGCGGGTGCTCCGTTCGAGTGCCACTGGGAGCTCTTAGACAGACCTAAGCCTAAGGCGGACTAAAGGCACACAAAGTCACATCTAACATGACGGTTAGCAAGGGTGTTCTCCTAATGTGACTATGTCATTTCTAGTTTATCTATTTCTATATATGGAAAGTTAAGAAATCATCATATAATAATCGAGAAATTACAATAGAAAAAAGGAAGGTTTTTGATGATTTTGCACCATTCAAACTGCTAAATAATGTGAATAAGGGCTAAGAGAGACTAACTAAGAGAACTCTAGGTGGCTCCATCTGTAATATAGATCTTGATGGAAGAAACTAGTAAACCCTCTGACCATGCATGCAACATGTTAGCAAAGTAATATTCCATTAGGTCCAATATTTTATGGGGACTGAGTGGCAACGAGATCTTTATAGGCACTTAGTCTTTACTTGACTCAGCCCGACACCTGGAACTCCGATGCCTTTTCTTGAAAACTCACTTTGGATATGAAACTTTGAGTATTTAGAGATGCCCTCATTATTCCCAATAAAATGGCTCAGTAACAGATCACTTCTTCTAAATCGGTCTCCTGGCGCGCTCTTAGAGTGATATTCTCTTCCTTCGTTCTCTTGTACTATGGGTAGAAGTCCACACAGCAAACTAGACCATAACGCTGCTTCAAATGAAGAGTGCAATTGAATCAAAGCGAATTCAGATAATTAGATCATTAGTGAAAGAAGGACCAAAGATGATCCTATCCTAAAGGAGGAGCAGGAGTCAATCTTCTTTAAATTTAAGATCGAGGAAAAAATAGGACAATGATGCCTTAGATCAAGTTTTTTTACAGGGCCAAAAATTCCTTGTCCCCTTCCATATTTATTTGTTATGCCAATTTCTTTTGCACATTGGAGACTGAGCAGTGGGGGCTTCATTTCCGTTGTATTGTAGGTATTGAGATCTATATGAACTTACCTGGCAATCTACACCATACTAAAATAAAATCGAAACCAAGAACTTTACTACTTGACTCCAATTGACGTAATTATCTCCATTAAGGAGTGAACGGCACACAATTGACAAATCAGAGTCAAAGGAAGGCGAGAATACAGTTATGTTCCTCCTATAAAAAAATAATTTTTACCCCATCTATTTCAATACCATCTTTTTAAAGTTAGGAAATATTCTTCATTTCATGCCTCCCCGCAAGGAAGAAGGGAGGTCGGACTAAATTCGAGTCGGTCAAGCAAGGCAGGGTGTTCTCCTTTCCCGACTCGCTCCTGCCTACCGTGTCCTTCTGACCATTCGCCTGCTTAGAAGTGGATTCGAACTACTGACATAAGGATTTTCGATCCTACCCCCGCCCTCACCACTTCTTTCTTAAGAGAGACGGGAAAGAATGGGCGAAGTCGAAGTCTCTGGGACCACTAAAACAACAACCCGCGGTTGTCCGTCCTCAATTGCCTAGGCTGAGCCAGTCCATATGCCTATCTCTAGCAACGAATCGACAGATATGTGTGGGCTTGTTCCTTGTTAGAGACCCTTGGGGCAGACGCAATCTGCATCTCGGTTTGACTTGCAATGCATTAAAGGATGGAGAGAAATTAGTAAGGGAGTTCCCTAGCTAGAGCCGACCTCAACATGATATTTATGTAAAATCCCCACGACCAGATGATGGGACCAAAAGCGGAACGCTCACCTGCGAACCAGTTCGTACGTACTACGTACGAACTTTTTTAAAAACCCATCATACGTGATTTGGATCCAAAATCTGAACTGTTCATGTGAAACAGCACCTCGTGAAACCCCCCAGGCCGAAGTTTTACTTTGATCTAAAACTTGATGGGCCATGAAAAATGAAAACAGTTTCCTCCCTTGATTTTCATTTCTCTTTGCTCTGGCCCACCAGAATTTTAGATTGGGGTGAAAATTTGTCACATGGGGTTTCATGGAATTTCGCGTCACATGAACCGTTCAGATTAGACACCCATGGCACGTGTGCAAAGGTGCGCACGTGCGTAGGTGCACAGGGGAGCATGACTCGGACCAAAAAATGCCCCATCTATATTTCAAGTGCATCACAACATTGGAAACAATGTGCAAGGTAGCGTCCAAGGCAACATTCCCCTTCAAATGATTTCCTTCCGTATAGATCACCTCAATAATGGATAGGAATCATATTTGGGACTCAAGCTTAAGTTTTCATGAGGTATAGTTAGAAGAGATTTTCTATAATCATAGTAGGGGACCCTTTAAATATCAAGGGTGGATGTCACCCTCCCAACTATTTTCCTTTAGTGTGGCCCATATGAGTCATGGGTTGACCTATTGTTTTGGCCATGCACCTAACATCGGATTACACATTTAATGGTCGGAGTGGATCTCGTGTACACATCAAGATGGGCCTCCTAAAAGAAGGGTGAGAGTGTCTAGGAGAGTTATTGTACTTATACATCTCATGCATCACAGCGACAGGATACTTTTTCGAAAAAGGGAGTCAATGGCTTGGGTGGGCTCCACCTTGGTGTTGATGTGAAATCCACCCCATCCATCAACACCATGCTAGGTCCATGGCCCAAAAATCAGCCTCATTTGTAATTGAAGTGGACCGCACGATTGGAAATAATATACTGGGCAAGACTTACCCTCCGAACTATTTCCCTCTATGTAGCCCACCTGAACTACAAATGGGACTGACTCTTGGGTCCTATATATGCCTAAAATGTTGGTGTGGCGTCTAATGGTTAGGGTGGATTTTATATAATCATCACGGTGGGCCCAATAATAATCAAGGGTTAATGTCTCTCTTGCAACTGTTTCCTTTGGTGTGGCCCACCTAAATCTTAGGTAAGCCCGATTGTTTTGTCAATAACTTAGTATGAGATTACACATCTAATGATTGGAGACGATGATCCCTTAAAATATCAAAGGTACTGTGCATTCCTTACAAAATTTCAAGGTGAAATAGCGATGAAGACTGCTTGAGTTGAAGTAGGAATATGTCAATATGTCCTAGAGGGGGGTGAATAGGACTTTTTAAAGATTTATAAGTTACATTTCAATCCTATTACACTAATCTTATCATAGAGTACAGATTAGGATTACTCAAAAATTAACTCTACTGGCTTCCAAGCCTGATAGAGGATCCAATCACAAACTACTTGTAAGATGAACAACTTTATGAATCAGATTGTGATGGATATGACTGTGTGTGCATAAGATGTAATTTCAGATAATCATATATAAAGGCATGTAAAGCAATCATATAAATGAAAGACTATATCAATCTCAAACACAGTCATTTTATAGTGGTTCGACTACTTGTCAACTCCACTACCGGCTTCCACACTCAACCCTTGAGTGACCGGATTTCACTAAGGAGGTTTCTCATGGTTCACCTCAAACCTAAGGTTTTAAATCAGGTTTACCTTCAACATTTACAGAGGTTTCTACTCGGTTTACCTCAAACCCTGGAGTTTTGCTGGCATACTCCTAACCAGATATTTATACCCACACAGAGCAAGGGTCCACACAACGCACCCAAAGGTTTCTACTCGGTTCACCTCTAACCCTGGAGTTTTGCTGGCGTACTCCTAACCAGATGTTTATGCTCTCCATAGAACAAGAGTCCACACAACGCACTCCGCACGTACACTCCCGTCGGAGGCCTCCTTCAAGGACTTCAAATGGTGAGCAACACCTACGACCCAATCCTAGAAAGGAATGATCATAAATGTTCTCTGGACTCTTAGTACTTACAGATAAGTTGATGAGTCCCTTTTAGCGCAGTAATGAAGATCTCCTTCTTGTTGATGAAGAGTCTTCACTCTCTTGATCCGCAACACAAAGATGTACCTATACTGGGCTTTAGGTTGGGTCAAGGTTATGATGGAATACCACTCTCTAAAGATTTTCCTATAAGGAAGATAGAGTGGTTCCCATCATCTATGCATTCAAGGCATCCTAGCATAATGATTTGCCATTAAGGTAATAGCTGGAGGATCCTTGAATGTGGAAGTTCATTCCCCAATCCACTCTATGAAATATCAATGATGAGGGTGGATTGAAGGATGAACTTTCTGAGAGAAAGGGCTTAAGGTAAATGATAGGAAGGTTAAAACTCTCAAAAGCACTCTCTTCTTTCTCTCACAGCAATAAAGACTAATCTCTCTATATATAGGCAAAAGGTTCCAACGGATATAAACGGTCATATGTATGACAGAGTTCGATATCATCGAGCAATCGTCGATATGATCGAGCTTATACTCTCGATTGTATCGACAGACCTCTCGATGATACAAACTTAATTATCATTTCACTTTTGAAAACCTTTCGCCAATTAGTCGATGGGATCGAGACACACATCGATGTTATTGGATTTCAAACTCCGATTCAATCGAGATATGGATCGATCTATCGATAGATGAAAATAAGAGAGAAGCCTTGAAGAATTTCAGGTTCTACAGATATGATCGGGAAACAGTCAATGTCATCGGAATTTGTATATCGATGATATCGGAGACCGTGTCAATGGGATCGATAAGTCGTATAGATTTACCTATAAGCTTGCTGGACGATCTGTGTCCGGACTCGATCCAATCAACCAGGTCTCGATATGATCGATATATGAATATCGATTTATCGACTGGCACCCCAATCAACATTAAAAATAACCTGAAATTCATGCTGGAGAAAACATGTGCCCATAATCAATATGATCGACTGACTTCCGATATGATTGATATTTGAGTTCAGATTGAATCGGACAGTCATCGATATATCGAAGCTTATGTTAGTTTTATTTAGAAAAATAGGGGCGCCGAAAAATAGTCTGTCGATATTATCGATCCTCTTCCGATAGGATCGATATTCGAATATCGATGATATCGACTAAACCGTCGATATATCGATAAATCGTCCAGATGAATGTTTGATAACTGGACGTTTTTTGTCCTCACTTAATTTTATTGATTGAGATCCCAAGGACATCGACAGAGCTGGTCGATCATATCGAAAAGGGAATCGATATAATTGATGGGGTAAGAGAAACTTAAAGATTTTTCTATTTGGTACAAAGTTTTCTTAACCCAAAACCCTAAGATGTTTTACTTATTTTAAGGGTTTTAATCACCTAGTGTTTTGGGACATGGGATGTGAGGCTATGATTTACCTATGGTGAGCTTTCACACATCCATTGAGGCAGACGCTTGACTTGATTTTCTTGTTAGGCACTGTTGTCCGACTGACTCAACTCACAACATAATTGACAAACCAGGGCTCTTAATAGGTGCACTTTCACAAGGGTTGGACTTGGACTTGGAAATTTTTGACCCATAATGGGTCTGAGCTAAGTTCAAGCTTAGCTTGAGAGATGCAGGTTGGGGCCTTCGACAGAGCTTGGCCCGACCCTAACCCAGCCCGTTGACACCCCTAATAAGGCTCATTTGTAAAACATTCCCATCAATGACCCACATATTGAAAGGCTTAAATGTTAACTTATGCTACATACCAATAGGTCACCATGTATCTAACAAACTTGTTTTTGCCTTTTGGGTTGAGCCACACAAGCCTAAGTATGCTAGGTACCTCACCCACTAATACCACACTAGCCTAAGATATCCTGCTAGCCATATATGAGCTTAAGGGATTTGGACACAAATGAGAGATTGTAATAAAAAATTATTTTGAATAATATTTTTTATTGATTTTTCTTGTATATTTCTTGTAAGAAAGTGGTATATATATACATGTATTGGTACGTACATTGTATGTAGACAAAGCAGGATCAATTAGCCAACTTTCAGGATCAATTAGCCTCTTAGGAATCAATTAACTTGTTGGAGGATATATGTAATACTTCCCCTCAAATTGTATCGATATTGATAACACCCAACTTATGAGTGAGATGATGAAATTGAGAAGCACCAATGGGCTTAGTGAAAATATCGGTGGGCTACTGATCCGTTTGGATATGGACAGTACGAATGAGACCTGATGGAATCTTTTCTCAAATGATATGATAATCAATTTCAATATATTTTGTGCGTTCATGGAAGACAAGATTGGCAGCGACGTGGAAAGTAGCCTTACTGTGACATAAAAGTGAAACAAGTTGTGGATGTGGCACTTGTAAATCGTGTAAGAGATAGTAAAGCTGTGTGATCTCACAATATGTAATAGCCATGGCACGATATTCAACTTCAGCGGAAGAGTAATAGACCATGGACTATTTCTTGGACTTTCAGGAGATGGGAGAAACCCCCAATAATTGAATGACGAGTCTCTAGGCTACTGGTCGAGTAATAGAACGCTTGAGTTGTAGAGTGTTAGGGTAAAAGAGTAATATACCTTGTCCATTTGTTTGTTTAAGGTAGAGAAGAATTTGATGAGTTGCATCAAGGTGTGGTTGTTGTGGCTTATCCATGAATTGACTTAGGATTCACCGAATAAACAATATCTGGCTGCGTGATTGTAAGATAAATAAGGCGATCAATGAGGTAACATCCATTGTTAGTGAGTTTTCAGTTATTTTTTTTTTCAATTTTTATTTATTTTTTTATTTTTACATAAGAAAGGTAGTGAGACGAGTTCCAAGAAAACTAGTGTCTTTAAAAATTTCTAAGGCATATTTTCTTTGAAAATGAAATATGCCATGCCGGGTGTGGGCTACTTAATTGCCTAGAAAATATTTGAGAAGACCAATGTCTTTGATTTTAAATCTTGTATGAAGGAAGTCTATGAGGGCAATTATGGAGTTGATATCATTGCCAGCAATGATAATGTCATCAACATAAATAAAAACGGTATGAAATATGAACCAGTGGATCTTATGAACAAAGAATAATTTGTCTTTGACTGGGTATAGCTAGCATCCAGTAGTGTTGTAGAATTTTAAAAAACCATCGCCTTGAAGCCTATTTTAGTCCATGTACCGATTTGTTGAGTCGGTACATTCTAGATTATCCCTTTCATGCAAATCTAAGTGGAATGGTCATGTATACTTTCTCATTGAGATTGGCATGTAGAAAGGCATTATGAACACCGAACTGATGAAGACGTCAATTGTTAATGACAACAATGGCTAATAAGCAATGTACAATAACCAATTTGGTGACATGTGCAAATGTCTCATGGTAATCCAACCTTCTGATTATATCCTTTGTCTATGAGACAGGCCTTATAGCGTTCAATGAAGCTATTAGAATTGTGCTTGATTTTGTAAACATATATACATCCGATGGGTTTCCTATGGCTATAGGTAAAGGAGTGGGTCTCCAAGTCTTGTTCTCCTCCAAGGCTTGGATTTTGACAATCATGGCTTTACACCATTTTGGGTTCATAACATCCCGAGTGAAGGTCTTAAGTTCTGTTACAGAAAGATAGCTACAAAGAATGTCATGACCCAAAATTTAGAACCCAAGTACATTGACTATAATCCTAAGTTCTCGGGTGTGAATTAATATGTTACATCTTAGGATCAAATTGCAGATATTCTCACAAAGAGTCTAACAGCCACACGACACACTTTTCTAGCTCACGAACTGATGTTGGTCGACAATTTGAGCGGGCTAATAGCGGATTATTATCTAGATTTTTTTCCATATATACATTTTATTTTCTTTCTTGTATATTATTTCCTTCCATGTATACATGATGTACATCTCTATAAAACCCATTAGTAACTAAATCAATATACTGAAAATACAAGGAGAATTCTTCGAAAATCTCTAGAATTTTTCCAATTCTATCACTAAGGACATATATATTGTTAAGGCCTTGAATATTAGTTTGCTTTATAAGGTCATCAAGTGGCTAATAAATTCTGGTGTGTCTATGTGCATTTATAAAGGTCCGATTATACTTGAATGTGCGAAAAGGGAATTTACTAATTTCATAGGTGCTTAATTATGGCATATATCTAAAAGATCAGAGGTTCATCAAGTGATTTTACTGGCAAGCCCAACACTTTAAAACCTTTAAATGACTTTACAAATATTTTCAATTGTTAAAATTTACCTTGATCACTATAAATATTTTGATTGCACTTAATAAACTAGTGGACCACCACTTGATCTACATGAGTATTCATTGGATCTTTGGTGGATGGTAGTAGCAGTGGAGGAATTGAATCAAATATACATATTGTTAATGTACTAATTTTTGCACCCTATTTTTCAATTACCTGAGTTGTTGTGTCACATAACTGGTTGAGCCTTTAGAAAGTGAAAACCGAAGACACAAGCGAAAACATAGCATAAAGGAGCAAAAAACATGTAAAACAGTTGCCTTGGTGACCCTACCCCTTGACCCAAAACAACCCATATACCTTTAAATTATCTTGACCTAATAAAAATACCTAATTGATTATCCCTTAGCCTTAGGAGACTAAGAGAATCATGATAAATAAGGATAGGAGAGGAGCGAAGTCGCTGCGTAAAAGATAGCCCACAAACAACAGTTTTTTATGAGTCTTCGTTGGCATCGAGATGTCATCGAAAGACTGCTCGATGACATTGATAGAGAGTTAGAACTGTCCAACAATCAATTGAATTTTTCCCTGACTTTCTTAATGACATTGATTGAGAGTTAGAATTGTCCAGCAAGAAATTAAATTTTTTCCTAACTTTCTCGAGGGCATCAAAGTCACTTCGATTGCATCGAGATTCAAGTTTCAATGACATTGAAAGGTGTTCGATGACATCGATTGAGAGTTCGAATTATCCAGTAAGAAAATAGATTTAAATTCTGACTTTCTCAATAGCATCAAGGACACCTTCAATGACATCGAAGGTTAAGTTTGATAACATAAAAAGAGATTTCGATGACATCAAAAATGGCCCAGATATGTCTAGCAAGAAAACATCATATTTTTTCTGGAATGTTCGATGGTATTGAGGAATCTTCGATGACATTGAAGGTATCTTTGATGACATCAACAAAACCGTTTTCTGTCAATTTTTTTTTTTACCATTGGAGCTCGAACTTATTATATAAGACAATCGGTTCTTAGGCATTGTCACGAATTTTTGGAGCAACAGAAGGTAAAGTGATTTCATATTCATATCCCTCGCACCTAAGCTCTATTCCATGGAGTTGTAAGCACTTTTCCTTGAGATTCACACTCATATAAGAATTCTAACCTTTATATTGAAGATGTGCTTGAAATTTTTTATTTTTAGAGATTAGACTTAAGCAATCTTGGCATACCATTATCTAAATCGTCTAGGAGACCCATCTAAGTGAATCTCTTAGGAAAAACTACTTCTCACTAGTTGTAGAAGTTTCAACCAACCTCTCATTACCTTGGTCGACTTGGAGGAGCATCATATGCAGGGTGGATGATCTTGGAGTTGAAGCCTTGGCAAAGCAGCGACATCATAATCGAGGGAGCATCGAAAAATTTATTGAAGTACGAGAGAGCGGAGATTAAGTAACCTAAGAAGGTATTAAAAAATATCAAGCTCAATTCGACAAGTAAATTGTTATTTTAGGAATCCAAGTTTAGTCTCTTTCCTTGTGTAGGATTGAGACTAAGAGTTTGTAAACTCAAACTCGAACTAAGTTCTTTCGTAGGACTTTAGCTTTTGTGTAGAACCTAAACTTTGGGTTCTTATGTAGAACATTGACTCGGGAATAGAGTCTAAATTCTAGATTCTTACGTAGAACCTTGGCTTGAGAGTACAACCTAAATTTTTAAGTTCTTGTGTAGGACCTTGGCTCAGTAGTATCGTCAAAATCTTAGAGTCATTGTATGATGCTGTAAAAGTTAGAGGTGAACTTAATTTAAAACCTTCGATAGTGAAATTCGATACGCTCATGGGTTAAGTGCGTCCGCTGAGAGTGGAGTAGGCAAGTAACCAAACCACTATATATGATTGTATTTTGGATTGTCATTTGTGTACTTATTTAATTATGTTTGTGAGTTTCAATGTTTAAATTATGTATACATGATTTGATGAATGCTTACTGATTGATAGTTAGCACATGACGCGCGCGCACACACACACACACACACACATATATATACACTATCTTAATATAAACTAGTTGCTTATTTGCATATTATTTGTAGTTTATGTAATTAGACTCTCTATTGGCTTGGAAGCCTTTAGAGTTATATTGCATTGTTTAGTTTAATTGAAAATTAGTTTAAATTAGAAAATCTAAATTTTAAATATGTATAATTTTAAATAAGTTATTATCACTTCCTCTAGGACATAACCTTTATTCTTTAGCTTTGTCAAAATTCAGTAAAGTACAATTGTGGTAATCTCATTACACTACAGGCATAATTTCACATGAATGAAAAGAGTCGGAATATGAGATTCCAATAATGTGAGGCGTGTGGAAAATAGAAGGGTATCGTAATAGTATGACCGGTGCCTATAATCCTTTTACGCAAACAGCCTTGGATGTCTCTCCGTGAGCGTTACCCTGTAGAGAAAAATGAGAGAGAGACCGTTCTCTCATCCTTGCTACTCCATTATGCATGCGTTAACATGTGGCGTCCACCTGTGTATGGACATGCGTCTAACCCAACCTTACATATCACATATGGGGCTAACGTACTGGCTCTCGCTTCTCCTTCAATTGGGATAGATCAGACTTTTTTACTTTAGAAGATTGACAACAACTATTTCAATTCAAGATATATACTCGTGTGTTTTCAATTAGGTAAATCCTATCCATTCATCATGAGATTTTATTTTTTAAGAACTTGAAATTATAAAAAAACATAAAATTCTTAAAGCTAATTAATGAAACAAAATTTTTTAAAACTATAATTCTGCTGCATTTCATAAAAATCCAACACTTCTAATTAAGAGATTGTTTTCTCTTTTATTATTAGTATTTTTCCTTTCTCTTTTTCATTTTTTCATTTTTTTCTTTTTAAACTGTGTATTCAAGAATGATACCAAGAGGGTTTCTTGTTTACCAGTGTAGGTGTGGTTACAGGATTTACTATTCAAAATTTTCATTAGACTTTACATTGTAATTATCAAGAGTAGTTATTGTAACACAAGTGGAAAGATGGACACGGATTAGCAACTGACAGGTTGAGTAAGGAGACTGGCTGGCTACCGAAGTGACGTCACCTTGTTCTGTGGGTCCTACAATGATGTACGTGTTGTATCCACACCTTCCATCCATTTGGGAAGATCATTTTAAGGCGAGAGCCAAAGAATGAGACAGATCGAAATGTGGAGTGGACCCACCATACCAAACAGTGGGGAGGGTGACACTCACCATTGAAACCTTCCTAAGGTCCACCGTGATATATATTTGAGATCCAACCTGTTCATAAGTTAAAGAAGACATTAAAGAAGGGAAAACACAAATATCAGCTTGATAGGAAACTTTTGTAACCTTTAGAAGTTTTTAATAGTAGGCATCACTCTCCCCACTGTTTTGTGTAGTGGGGTTCATTTTTTGGCTCATGCATTAAAATGATCTCTCCAAATATATGGACGATCGGAGAACGGTGTAGATGCAAAAATACATCATGGTGGGAACCACAAACCAGGTAAAGTCACTTCAGTACCTGTAAGTAGCTAATCCGCGTCCTCGAATGATGGCTCTACCATACTTCGGTTCTGCCAACTCTACCGTCCCGTCTCCAATCAAGGGAGCTTGTAGCCCTGCATGACATTTTGTGCATCCATAATGTGGCCATGTTGATTAGAACCTCTTATCTTATGGGATCAACCATTGATTGGCCCATAATAAAAAAATTTATATTATTGGACTATCTTAAACATCTAGCAAATGGGCCTTTCCTCAATGGGAGTACTCATTGCCGGCTTTAAATCTTCTATTAATATTTATTTGTAAACCATCTAATCAAAGGTTGTCCAATGGTTGCGGCTTTTAGACCATGGCACATTCGTGAGTAGAGATACTAAATTAAGGATTTTGGTTCCATCCATTTGTGTGTGATCTAAAAGACAAAGGCATGGAAAGTAAAGAATGGGATCTGCCATACGGTCCATACCACAAAAATACACTGCATGGCTAATCGTAACCATTGGTAAATGCAATGAAATTAGAGCCATTAAAAAGTGGGGCCAAATACAACAAGCAACGACCAGTTAAACTTGTCACTAAACTCGGTCTGTACTTATGCATGTGGTACTCCTCCCTAGTATATAAAATAATACTTGATAGGATGATCGTCCATCCTAAATTCGGCCTTTTTTTTAGCCATTCCTTTTCCAACCTATAGATGGGATGGTTAGAATTGCCTATTGGAATTGATTCTTTAAAATCACAGGCAATCCATGACGAGAACTATCAAATAGATAGTTAAGATCCAATTTTTGTGCAAATGATCTTAACCGTCCGTATTCAAGACCATTGTTTAGATGTTAGAATCATAAAATTGGTGTGATATTTGCATGGTAGCCCATGGAATATGTGTTGGACCTGATGGAAGGTCTAGATCAATTGATACAAGTGTGTAGAGAAGGTTTTATGTCTAACCAGGTGGACAATAATTTCTGTTAGTTCCATTAAATGACTTCCAATGCGATGTCCAAGCCGTCCACTAGGTTGGATTAGTAATTGGGATTACCTTTGGCAAAAATAAGCAATATCCACTCACTGAGTGAACCACACCTGCATTTTTTCTATCAATGGTTAAAAGTATTTTTTATGCTGTGTCCCACCAAATGAATGGATGAAGCTGAGTTTTGTACGAGGCGATCATCACGGCTGAGAAAGCTTATTGGAAGGGTTGGATGTCAACATAGTCTAGGAAGTTATTCACTGGGTGGATTATAAACAATGGTCCAACAACTGGTTTGACTTGAAACCTTCTCATGTATATTCGTGCGGACTCGCGCACACGCATCCAACTCACATGGAAAGAGGAAAGAATGTGGACGAGCAGGAAAGAGTTAGGAAAATGTCCTGTAAAATCTCAAAGACCACAACTCCCCTTAGACTAATTAGACGAGCAAAAATGTCCATTTAGTTTTAGTTTATACAGGAGAGATGTGGGTGTACTAACAAGCTAACATATATATATATATATATATATATATATATATATATATATATAGAGAGAGAGAGAGAGAGAGAGAGAGAGAGAGAGAGAGAGATGTGAATGGTTGGTGAAGAAACGTTTACATCTTAAAGATTACACTCTAGCAGCACTGGCACTAATGCCACTCTAAGCTAATGTGGTACCAGACAGAAATGAGGCCCACGTGATGTGTCATATCCAACCTCCCTATAAATAAATTAGCTTGATCGAAATCAAATGTGGGCCAACCATAGGAAACAAGCTGACAGTGAATGCCTATTTTTAATTTAAGAGGTCAACCATGTCATATATTTACAATCCAGGTCATTCATATCCTTTATTTAAGTTGGATATATACACGGTCAAGTCCAAAACAGATTATTTTTAAATTCAGGTGGGCGCGTGTAAATCAAGTATGGCCGTTCCCTCTCGTCTTGTTCCTGATTTTGACAGAATGGTATTGCGTGGTGTGCCACACGTGGAAACGTTTCATGGGCTCCACTAAGATATTTGCCTTATATCAACACCGTATATCCATTTTGCAAGATTATTTTAGGGCATGAGCCCAAGATAAGGCAGATCTGGTACAATGACGCCCACTGTTGAAACCTTACTAGTGCTTACCACTACGTTTATTTGCCATTATTCCTAATGTCACAAATACGAATAGAACAGTATAAATATCAACTTGATCCAAACTTTTGTTCCCTGTTGCTTTTCGTCGTGTGGCTTGTTTGAGGTACGATTTGCCTATTTTTTGAGCTCACACCTTGAAATGATTTCATAAAATGGATGAATGGTGCAAGCACATATATACATTTTGATGGAGCTACATAACTTTGTCTCGTCAAGATACCACCGAGGCATATATGCAGTGGCACGCCATGCAATCTGCTCATCAATTTAGAGAGAGTGGATTAGGTGAGACCCCGGCCTCTACCAAGATAGTTTGGCCTTATCATAGCCCACTTTGATGTATGTAATATGTATGTATGTGGTCTATCTATTTCTCCATATCATTTCAAGACATTATTTGAAAAATAAAACAAATCCACTTAAGAGGTGGACCATAGCATAGGAAATAGTGTTGATTAATCATTAATAGGCTATAATTTGAATGTTGATATTTATTTATTTTTACCTTTGTCTAGCCTTATGTGACCTTATTAATAGAATGGATGGGAAATAAACATTATGAAAACGTTAATGTGCTCTTAAAAAGTTTTTAATGATAGGCAATCAATCACCACCGTTTCTCATCACATGGTCCACTTGAGCTTTATTTTTAAGACAATACTTTAAAATGATCTAGAAAGACAGATGGAGGGCATGGATACATAATATATACATCACAGTGACCCATGGTAATAGCCGCACATCTTGGGTGAGGGCCGGGTCTCCCCTGATCTACTTTCAAATTTATTTTTATTTTTATTTTTATTTTTTTAACTCACGCACACACACCCTCACACACCCACACTAGTGGAATTTCACCAGCTATGGATATTTAAACCCTTGACCCGGTGTTGAAACTCCGAGTCTACCACTGGACACGGGTGAGAAGCCTAATCTGCTCTCGAATTTGACATAGAGTGAGAAGTGATAACATGAGCTTAAGAATCTGACGAACGGGTAAGGCGTACTGCACACATCACGTTGATCCCCGTCCGCCCGGTGCCATTGCAGGAGCCCACTTCAATGTGCGCGCATAAATGCAGTTTATAAGTATACGGCTAATGAATAACGTGCAGACAAAGTTCTCGTAAAAGACAAAAGTAGCAACGTCATGGTTTGAATGAGATGGGCTCTCGGCGTAATAAATGATTAGTCCGGTCAAAAGGAAGTTAGACGGTATCTGAGACCCTCGAAAGGAAGTTCGACGCCATTTGCGACCGGTGGAAATTCGTGATGTTAGAAGCTAGGGCCACCAAGATAACTAGGAGAAATCCATCCTGTCCATCAGTTTCTCCAGTTTATACTGTGAGATGATTCAAAGGTGAGCTAGATCCAAAACTTAAGTAAACCTCGTTATAGGAAACATTGGAATTGGAATTCCCACCGTTAAAACATCTATAGGGATACAAAAGTTTTGGAACAGGCAAGTATTTGTGCTTTCGATTTATCTCAAATGAAATGGCCTTATGGGTGGTTTCGATGGCACGAAAACATTACCGCCCTGTGAGAATTTTCATCCTTTTCAGTGGTGGGTTCCGCTTAAGTTACATCTATAGGGATACAAAAGTTTTGGGACAGGCAAATATTTGTGCTTTCGATTTATCTCAAATGAAATGGCCTTATGGGCGGTTTCGATGGCATGCAAACATCACCGCTCTGTGAGAATTTTCATCCTTTCCAGTGGTGGGTTCCGCTTAAGTTTTGAATACCGTGCATTTTTGGGATCATGTCCTGACATGATTTAGAGAAATTGATGGACATGGTAGTGTCTCATGGACATCTTGGTGAGACCCACGTAGCAAGAACTTCCTACAGTGTCACTGATGGCCTTTGGGCACGGATCATAAAAGCCGAACTCATATAAGAAAACTTACTTATGGTGATGCTGGTAAAACACCGATTTGGCGTAAAGCTCTGACGTGGTAAAATTTTTGTGGGCCACGGTTGCCGTTATAAATGCCTATCAAAGCATGCAAGTGACCAAGAAAGGGAAACGGATTGGCTACTCCCCCAGCCACCAGCCAATGGCACCATAATATATGTGTTTCATCCATGCCGTCCATCTATTTTTATAGATCATTTTATGATATTACATAAAAAATGAGGTATATATATCCCAATCTGAAGTGGACCACATTACAAGAAACAGTATTGAATGAACGTCGACTATTAAAAACTTTCTGAGGGCCATAAAAGTATTGGATCAAGCTTATCTTTATTTTTTTCCCTTCATTTGGGTCTTTATGGCCTAATCAACAGATTGGATAAACACTAAAGTGGGCCTTAAGAAGATTTAAACGATTGATATCCAATCACTATTGTTTTCCTGTGGTGTGGTCCACCTAAGATTTATATCCCTTTTATTTTTAAGATAAGCATAAAATGATCTTTAACAACATGTACATCATGGTGGGGCCCACAGACCACCAAACACCGGCCGCAGGGCTGGTGTCAGGGGGAGTAGCCAATCCGTTCCCGAAAGTGAATTTGGTGCGGCTGTAACGTGGCACCATTTCCGGGGGAGTAGCCAACCTCTTGAAATGAATGCTGGTGAGAGGTGCTGGCAAACTTTTCCGCCAAAGGAGGTTCCTGCACAGGAAACCTACGTAGGGCCCACTTCGATGTTTGTAAGACATCCGCCCCATCCATCCTTTTTGTGAGCTCATTTAAGGACTTTAACCTAAATGTAGGTAGGATCCAAGACTCAAATGGGCCACACTAAAGGGAAAAGTTGATAGGAAAATCTATACCGTTGAAACCTCCCTGCGTTGAAGTGATGTTTGCATGCCATCCATACCGTTAATAAGGTCATTCCTATTGGGATTAACTGAAAATATAAATATTATCATGATTCAAAATTTTTATGGCCCACAAATATTTTAATTATAGACGTTTAATCCTCAAGTTTCTTGCACAGTTGAGTATTACATCCTGTTCATTTGTTGCAATCCGCCCTGAAATAAGCCGATGGGTTTCTCGCAAACGTGCCGTTGGCCCCACATAGGATTATAGCGCGGGAACTTCCTACGAGAGGCTTTAGTAGGAAATCCACGTTCCTTTCAAGAGGTTGTTGGTCAAGAGAAACTTTTCCAAATGTGCTCCCTTTGTGGAGGGCATTACATGCAGGTAGAGGTGGGCATCGGACTGAAAGGACTGAAATGGATTAGATTAGGTCCAACTCGACTCAATTCAAAATTTGTAGAGCCTGACCCGAACTCGATTCGATCCGGGATCGAACAGATCCAAACTTCTGCTGGCCTAAATCAATCTGAGTCCGACTCAGTCAGGAAAATCGAGTCGGATTGGATTGGGCAAAGCTGAGATCGTTTGTTTTTTTCAACGGTATGAAAATCATTATTATCACTGTTTCGTATGGTACAATTTACTTGATTATTGAATTTACTTAAAATTTATTATCAACCCCTAAAATGATCTGAAAAAACTGATGGATGGTGTAGATAAAAAAAAAAAAAATTTAAGATGGCCTCACATAATTTACTTAGTAGGATAAAAACTACGGCTATGTAGTTTCTTGAAGAAGATTTACACCAGAAATATATCTTCTTGAAGAAGCTTTATAATTGTTGTTTGTAGCTAGCACCAGCTAGCCTATGGCTGCTCTTGCTACGTGTTGTGTGAAGACAGCACTGACGCTCCTCAATCTCCGAGTTGTGAGAACGGTTCAAAGGAGATCAATGTTACATCTTCGTGGGCCCCACAGTGATGTATTTATTATATCTACACCGTTCATCTATTTTTAGAGATGATTTTAGAGCATTATCCAAAAAAATGAATCATATCTAGATCATCTGGACCACACCATAAATAGTAATAGAGATAATGATTTTCACCGTTAAAAAATTTGTAGGGCCCACTATAACGTTTATTTTACATCCAATCTGTTTATAATGTCACAAGTAACTGAATGAATGGTAAAAATAAATTTCATAAGATCATAAGTACCTGAATGAAGAGGAAAAATAAATTTCATATCGATCCAAAATTTCTGTGACCCTAAAAAGGGTTTCAATGGCAGACGTTCAATCTCCCACTAGTTTTTTAAGTATGGTTCATTTGATGGTTAGATCTGTCTTATTTTTTGTCTCAAACCTTAAAATGAGCTCTCCAAATGGATGAACGGTTTGGATTAACACATACCTCGTGATTAGACCTGTTACACTGGCCGATCCGCTTCGTACACAGGCCAATCCGCTTCCGTCAACTTTGGGTGTGATTGTCAAGACACAACTTATAAATAGTTGTATGCACTTGCCACGACTCTCTCTTTCACATACAACTATATACCATTTCTCAGTATATATTTCTCTCCAACAGAGAAATCATACGAAGCTCCAAAACCCAACAACAAAAAAAGAAGGATTTGATCTATCAAAGGACATCTAGCTAGCCTTCTTCTTACCTTCTTCTTCAACATAAATAGAGAGGCAAATATAGAGAGAGATAGATAGATATAGAGAGATAGAGTTGGGGGGCTCAGGTGTGCATTGGATGGGGTTGTTTGGTGCCGAATGAAAAACCTGGGAGGTTAAACTTTTATTTAAAGATATATTTACATCTGGGTTGGGTTTGGTCAGTTCAAACCATTTCGGTTCGAGTTTTCGGATCAGTTTTGTCCGGATACACCTCTATTCGAACCCGATCCGAAAAACGATTGGATCCTGATTGACAAACTCGATTAGGGCCGATTTAGGCCATCGGTTCTGTTCGGAACCGTACTAAGTCGAGTCGGATCCACTGGATCTAGTCCAACATGCCCATCTCTACATGCAAGTTTCACCAATAGAAGCTTTCCAAGTCAGCCTCATGGAACTCTTGGTTTTCTTGACCTCACTGAATCTATTTTCCAGCCCAAGTCATGAATCTGTTGTGCTGGTTTCAAATCAGAGTACAGATCATTGTGCAAATTTTTGTGCCATTGCTTCTCATGTTAGTGCAAACTATGGATTTACAATTTTTGTAAAATTAATTAAAGAATTCATAAAAATAAGAGACAAGTTGAAGTATGTGCAATCATAACATCCTTAAAGTGTTATTCACCACTTCTCAAAGTATTGAGAATGTTCATAAGTTACAGTTAAATAGCTTCTGGGATACAACAAGCCAACTTGTATTTCTGCATCCAATAAAAATGATGAACCATGATGAAAATCTTTGTACACAAATTTTGTTCTAACATATGGAAGAAATAAAATATCAGATGAGAGAGGAAATTAAAAATTTTGTTGCCATATAATAAAGTAAAAAAGCAAAAATCAGCCCATACTGAATAACAGGTAAGTTGCACCTTGTGAAGTCATAGGTTTTAGAAGCAGTTTTGCATTGTTCCCATTGGTGTGGACAACCATAGCTCTTTATAAGTTTGATATCTCGTATATATGGTTGAAATAATAGATCTAACTTGACATACGGAGTTGATTTACATATAAAATATGCTGTGCCACACTGGCATCGTCCGTTCTACGCAGCTACGCAACACATTGTTGCGGACCATTCCGGTCAGAAGCGGATTGCGTCAATTGCGTACTGCCCTGCATGGAGGCATTAATGCGCACACGGCATTCAATTTTAAAATTTTTTATTTTTAATTAAAGATATTTTTAAGTAATGAGCTTAGAAATCAATCAGTACAATGCTTAAGTGGACCACACCAAAAGAAGAAGTTGAAACTCACTGTTGAAACCTTTTTAGGGGTTAGAGTAATGTTTATTCGCCATTTAACTTGTTTATAAGTTTAGAAAAAAAATATAGTTCATGCATATAAGGAAAAAACAAATATCAGATTGCGCCAAAACTTATATCATTATCTAAAGAAGTTTTTAATGGTGTTAGTTCAATACCCTTTATGTGGTTCACTTGAGCCTTAGATCTAGCTTATTTTTTAGTTCGTACTCCAAAATAATATGGAGAAATGGATGAACAGTGTGGATAAAAACCAAACGTCACGGTGGGCCACAACGCCACAGATTATCATACAGGCGGGACAGGATGCAATCCGCTTCCATTTGGTCGGGTCGGAAAGCGTTGGAAACGATTGCGGGTTTTCGACGGCACCTGTTTTAGGAAAGCGGATTGCGTTTTACTGCTGACGGAATGGACTGGTCCGGTGTACGCATTCGGCAGGTACCTAGATAGTGAAGTTACATCACTGAGTTACCTAGCCCTCAGCATGATGTATATGTTATATCGACGCCGGCAATACATTTGAAGACATCATTTTTAAGATATGAGCTAAAGAACCAAACCAAAGATAAGTAGACCTTGCAACGGATAAAAAGTAGGGGTTGAATGCTGACCACTGAAACATCTTAAGGAGAGTTGAATGCTGACCATTGAAACTTCTTAAGGACTGCATAAGTTTTTGATCAAGCTGGTATCTGTGTTTCCCTTCTTCCATGTCCACATGAACTTATGAACAAATTATATTTCAAATAAACATCATGGTGAGGCCTTGAAGGTTTCAAGGGTAGGTGTGACTGTCCCCACTATTTTCTTTAATGGGCTTATATTTTTGGACTCATGTCTTAAAATTTCTAAACAAATAAATGAGCGAAATGTATACAACACATATATCATGGTGGGGTCCACTAAACTTGGCGATGTCACTCCAGTAATGAGATAGCTATTGAATAGTGAATCCATATCCCATTATGGTGGTTTATGTGGGGCTACCATAATGTATGCGGAGTGGATTAGGTGAGACCCTGAACTCACTTTAGATGGTGCCGCCTTTACTAAGGCCCACCATAATATATGTATTTTGTATCTATGCTGTCAACTTTTTTTTTGTTCCAAGTCATTTTAGGACATTATCTCAAAAAATAAAGCAATTCCAATTATCAAATGAACCATGTCATAAGAAACGCTAGTGATTGACCATTAATGAACCACAAAAGTTCTACATCTAAGACGGTATTTGTTTTTCCCTTGTAGGGTCTTATGTGACTTTTATCAACCAATGGGATGACAAATAAACACTAGGAAATCATTAAGTTGCACTCTACGAGGTTTTAAATTGTAGGCATTTAAGTACCACAGTTTCCTATGGTATGATCCACCCCGTAATTGGAACTGCTTCATTCTTAGATTAATACCTTAAAATGATATAAGTATGGAATGCATAAATCAATGTCGGCCGTACAGTAAGGGGGCACTGTCTTGGGTGAGGCCAGGTCTCACCTAATCCACTCCCCTTATCCACGCCTTGAATTCATTAAAAACCCATGAGCACACAAAAGAGCCGTATCAAAGCTAGTGAGCCACACCACTGGAAGAAGGGTGAAATAATGATTCCACTGGCCCATTGGTGAAACTTTCCTCAGGCCATGGTGATATGTATTTGTCAACCACCCTGTTT
This sequence comes from Magnolia kwangsiensis, assembly GCA_037074715.1. Classification (NCBI taxonomy): domain Eukaryota; kingdom Viridiplantae; phylum Streptophyta; class Magnoliopsida; order Magnoliales; family Magnoliaceae; genus Magnolia; species Magnolia kwangsiensis. Next base: position 133,231,175 of record CM073574.1, read on the forward strand.
CAAGTCAAACAAATTTGAGTGGCTCGAAAAAGTTTTCAACCGTGAGCATTCGAGTACCCACTGTTTCCTGCAATATAGGTAGCCATTGATCTGCCTCATATATATATATATATATATATATATATATATATATATATATATATATATATATATATATATATATATATATATATGTGGGAAAAGGTACAATGCGCTCGATCTCACTGCCAGGTCCCATACGGTTGAGCTGTGTGGGCCCCACTGTGATGCCTTTCAAACATCTACCCCATCAGTCAGATGCGTCATTCCACCGTAGACCTAGGTCTCAAAAATCAAGTCAATTCATGATTTGTGTTGGCCACACTACATACAGAAGTGGAGAGGGGCTGTGCAACTATTAAAACATTCATAATCATTTTTGGAGCATACAAAAGACGTGGTTTGCAAATCCAGCCCATCCATTATGTCTCCTACTTGTATGAGGGTTCAGATAAAGTTTCAGCAGCATTCAAAACTCATGTGGGCTCCACCAAGTGCTTTTATATGTTTTAATGGTGTCTTCACATGATTTTAGATGGTATGGCCCACCTGAGTTCCTTATACAGCTGATTTTTGAGATATCCGATTATTTAAAGGGGATCCATCAAATTCACAGTATTGATGGTCGACATGCATCACGGTGGGGCCACACAGCTCGACCTCACTATAAGCTTATCGTGAGCTCGAGCGCATAGTACCTTTTCCCTTTTACCTATATATATATATATATAAATAATCTTAACAACCCAAAGGAGACGGGGCCAGGACATAGGGATGCAGAGTCATTCCCGCGACAAGGCGTGGCAAAGTTCCATTTGACTGAGAAACCCTCCGTAGCTCCTAAGAAACCCAGAAGCATCTTCCTCATCCCAGAAAGGCTTTCCTTTCTTCTTCTCCCATCTTACAAAAGGAAGCTTTCCTTCCAAATACCCAACCCCACCAACTCCAAATCACGACCGTTCAAATTCATACAGCAGCATCGGCAGCCATTTGATCGGGCCATGGCGCAGATCCTCCCTCCATGCCCGCCCAATTCCTTCTCCCTCAATTCCACAGTCTGCGTCTGCAATCCTGGTTACTTCATGAACCCTGCCCGCAACGACTGCACCCTCTTCACCGCCTCCCTCAACGAGTGGGCCGTGGGATCTGGCGTTGAGTACGGCCCGTTCTTCCCCGAGACCATCTTCTCCTTCGATTCCATCAAGAAGTTCACGCAGTCGCAGGCCATCTTCCTCGAGGCCACAATGGTCGTCCTCGTCTCCTGGTTAGCTTTCTGCCTGGCCGTCCGGTTCAGGAAGATCGACGGCAGCCGGACCATCTGGTTCCGGATCCGATGGTGGATCAGCCGGTGGGATGTCTGCTACGCCACTCGCCATTGGCTGGTTAGCTTCGCTTGTCCTTAAGGGATTTTTCGCTCAATATTTTGCTTTTTTTCCAATTTTCGACATGCAATTTCTGGCCAGTAGCTCGGCATTGTTTGCTATTATGGTTCTGATGGATTTGAATGTTTGCCTATAATACCGAGGAGCAGATTAGGTGTGGCTGGCGGCACCTAAGAATAGTTTTATTCAAGTAATCATCATGACTCCCAGGTAGGGGTGTACATCGAGCCGAACCAAGTCGAGCTGAGGCCACTAGCTGACCTCAGCTCGAACTCGGTTCGGCTCAGTCCTTGAGCCTGACTGGCCAGCTCGGGCCAGCTCGGGATGAGTTCGAGGCAAGATCGAGCCGAGTTTTTCTGTGCGGCATTTCCACAAGCACCTAGTGAGCAACTTCGAAATCCCATTGTCTGTAAAACAGCAGCAATGGTTGTTCAGGTATTTTATCAAATACCTTCCAAGCAATATAAAAATCCAAAAAAAGAGGGTATTTGTTTCATATACATACCTTCCTTGCCACCAGCCACACTTCGTTGAGTCATTTCATCAAACACTTAGGCCCTGTTTGGTTTTTCGAATTACACTGTAATTGGCTGTAAAGACATCATAATAACTTCTTTACATGTATTTATAATCATTGGAGCAGTACCGGGATTCTGCTTTCCCACGCTTGTTTTTTCAAACTTTCAGAGTGCAATACACACTAATCGTGTGACTGGTCGTTTGGTAATACATTGTAATAGTCAAATCAATCTGTTAATAGGCTTATGGTGTCCACCATTCTAGTTATACATCTACTGGAAACGCCCGTTTGTTTTTTCAAAATGACTGATTATGTTTGGAAGGTTACAAGTGACTACATTGGAGCTGATAGGGTCTTATATGACCAGGACCAAATCCGTCCTGGTTCAACTAGTAATTTTGGGCTCATCTTGCTAGTTCAACTATAATTTCAGCTCTATTAATTGAAATAGCTGAAGATTGTAGTGTTGGTCCACATATGAAAGAACAGTAGCAAGGCGTCATCAACCATTGGATTTGTAATAGTTTCTATCCTTCCCACCTTAACTGTGAATGAGCTGACTGAAAAAACAGTATGTGGGCATCTGATGATGCTCACATAGGACAATATTACATGGATTTTGCACTGGAGCATATGAATAGATTGTGCTGTAATATTACATATCCTGGTTCACTTGAAATAGTCATACAGGTGACAATTGTTAGATATCACTGTCAACGATGCAAACCAACGTCCATAATGTTGCGTGATAGTCCAAAAAATCTTATCTCCATTGTTAGATATCAATGTCAATGATGCAAGAGAGTAATTAATATTGCGTGATGGTCCAAAACATATTATCACGGTCCAAAACATATTATCACACAAAACAAATATCAGTGTCAACCATGCAAACCAACGTCCAAAATATTGTCCATAACTGTTATAAAAAAAAACCATACAACCAACACACACAGGCTGCCTACTTAAACGACCACTGCGTACAGCCATCAGTACCGCCAAGACATGAGGTAAATGGCGAGGATTAGAACCAGGCAGGCAAAGATAATCTTGATCAGCGCTGAAAGTGCATTCGTCGAATCTTCATCAATGTCCTCCCGCATGCAGTTCCCACTAGCAGATGGGCAGTAAAAGGATGGTCCATGGAAAGTCGGTTGAGGATTCATGGGACCGGTCCTAGGTCGCCGTCCAAACGTGGACCTGCTACTGTCACGATCCTCCGTGTCTCAGGTGTGGATGCATTTGTCACATCCATACTATCACGATATTCTTTTCATTGAACTAATGCCTCTGACGTGGATTTGTATCCACGGAAGCAGGCACAAGAATACCCCTCCACTTGCTGATGGCATTCCTCCTAGTTGTGGTAAATATCTGGACTACATTTGTTGAAGACAATGTATACCTTTTTAGGCATCTGCACAAATTGGAAAATATCAGATGAATGTGTCTTAAATATTGTAGGAAACATAGAGTATAGAAAACCTGAGATAAACAGAGTCTAGCAATATGAAAAATGGCCTTCTGCAGTAAGAGTATAGAATACCTGAGCTAACCATGAAAATTACATCATACCTGATATTGTGAATAAATAGACCTGCATAGTTAGTACGTACCCTATGCAGATATGAAAAGCAAAGTCACATACGTCATATGAAGGTTACGTCTAAAGTAATAGCAAATAATACAGCTTTTTAGGCAGTGAGTAATAAGCATTAACTATAGGCCTGATGGCAAAAACCTAACAGTTATCATCCAAAAAATTACAGTCATCCAGTTGCTTCCCAGCACACAGCTATCAGTAAAACAGAATAGCAGGAAAAAAAAAGTTTGTCCAGCATTTCAACAGCTAGTACACTTCACTAGCCCATTCAAAAAACCCAAAATATTGTCCAAGAAACCAAATGGTTGATCAGCCATATGTAGATAACATCCCGAAAGAGAAGATTAGTGGATAAAAACGATCAGTTAGAAGAGATCAGTCCGAAGACTAATCTGGTGCAAGTATCATCAGCACAAAGTCGAGCCTCATAGACTCGGGTAGCGAAAGGAACGACGCAGATTGGCTTTCATCTTTGGACAGGATCCTGGTTGCGCGTATGACCTCGTTACTTGAGAGGCCATCAATCTGCTCGAGTGCAGGTATAATCTGCTTCATAGGTATGACGTCTTTCCCTTTGTGTATTGTTAGTGCCAGAGACTTGACAGCATCTGCCACCTCACTCATCCAATGTTGTCAAATCGCATATGCCATTGTATGCGATTAGCATATGCTGTTCGCATATGCTATCATACAATCGCATATGCCATGGCATATATTTTATAAAAAAAATAAAAATAAATAATAATAATAATGAAAAAATTTTTAAAATTTTTTAAAAATCTTAAAAAATAGGAAAAACTTGCCTAATTAGTACACATGATTGGATTGAGTTATTTTACTTATTTCATTATAGTTTGAGTGTTTCATTAAGTTATATATTTAATTACTTATATTATATTATATAAATTTTAACAAAACAATTAAGCTACATTAAAAGAGAACTAATTATTATAAACTTCGAGCAAAGAAATTTTACTGACAAATGGATAACTTGAAACAACTTACAAGTTATAACTTACAGCTTAATTTACAAAAAGTAAGCACAACTTATAAAATACAAAAAATAAACATACTTGAAGTACTTGTAGAGAGATTAGAGTAAGAGAGAGAGAGAGTAATAGATTTAGAGCTTTAGAGTAGAGAATAGTGAAAATGGAAGGGATATGAGTGCCTATAAATAGGCAAAAGTTCTCTGAATTGAAAAAATAAAAAATAAAAAAATTGCTTCCACACTGATTATTAGGAAATATGCGATCGCATATGCAGTATGCGATCGCATACTCGCATATGCGATCGCATATTTATCGCATATAAAAGTATGCCATCGCATACTTGCCAGGATCGCATATGCCATCGTGGCATATGCAATTCGATCAGCAGTATGTGCATATGCGATCGCATTTGACAACAATGCACTCATCCCTTTGCCAATTATGTCGCAAGGGCGTTCTAATCTGGCCCGCTTCCTAGAACTGGTTGTGCTGCCCGTGTGTGCGGAGTTGTTACCATTGTGAATTGGACTTCTGGTTGCAATATGCGCACCGTCATAACTTTGAAATGACAATTGGATGTTATGTCCACTATCTCCCATATCGTCACTTGAAAGAACAAGTGTTTCGTCATTAAGATCAACCGATGCAGTCGGTGTAACATCATCATCATGAGACTTTCTCGTACTCATTTGTGTATGCATATTTCCAGTCATAGCATGAAGTCCAGTAGCTCGGTCACTTCCAAATAAGAACATCAAGTCATCATACCTTCTTACCGGTTTCCCACGAACATGTTGGGCATAGGGATGTGACTATTCACAGAGACAGAGATATATTGATTACTAAAACTCAATGGAGCAGATTTTGATAATGTAACTGATAAATGAAAAAATAACATATCACCCGTATGTACTCATACCATACGTCATCTGGCGTGGTAACTAACTTTTTGTCGTCATCCCAACCGAACCCACTCGCGTTCAGGGTGTCCCGAACTTCAAAATACAACCTCTTTAGTGTTCGCAGGCGATTACCAACATGCTTCTCTACAACTGATATCCCTAGTGCCCTCCTGACACTTTCCACAACCGTTTTATACGTTTTCTTTTAAAATCCATTCGCACTCTTGCGGCCGTTCGCAACCACATCCATCAATGTATCGATGAGATAGTCATCATTTGGTCTGTCCACCACATAACACCACTTGCAATAACGTTCTCATCCAGTGATTTCGATTTGTATTTGCGTGGTGTCCTTCTGGGTGTGTCACATCGACCTTGCCCAGACTATTTCTTTGGTGGTCTGGTTGTCACTACTATTTGGATCCATATCGTTGTCACTATATACTTCGATAATCTAAAAATAGCACAATGAGTAGATTTAGTCTGGCAAGTACAACCAAAGCAGCTAGGTCAGGAGGATGCATTAATTTATAATAGCTGAAATATATAAACACAAAAACTTAAGATAGTGATTAGAAATGGGGATATTCATCATTACAATCATCCAAAAGTATATAGAGATCTTTTAACACAGGCCGTATAGGCAACACAGTACAGTTATGTGATGATAGTATTACCTATTGTAAAAAGTAAAATTATAAATCAAATTTCAAACCATACGACTCACAGGATGAGATTCGTTCCACATCCTAGTAGCAATATTGTCTCGATATATCGCCCATTCATCCTTATCCCGTTGTGTCACGTTCATATCACATGGAGACAAATCTATACTCTCAGCAACATCTGTAGATGTGATTTTATCTTCTACCAAACCATCTCCGCCAAATATACAGATAAAGTTGTGTAAAACACAACATGCGATGACTATCTTCACCTGTGTTTGAAGGTTATATGGTGGAGCTGATTTGAGGATTGGAAAGCGGGCTTTCAATACCCCAAAAATTCTCTCTATAACGTTTCTTAGTTGAGTATGCCGATAGGTGAATAGTTCTTGCTTGTTGGAAGGATTGCGGCCCGTGCGGTACTCATTGAGGTGATACCGTACACCACGGTAAAGAGCCATGAATCCCGGTGAATGCGCGTAACCAGCATCAATTACGTAATACTTACAATTAATTGCGATGAATTATCAATCTAATTGGGTGGAAAATCATATTATCAATTGTTGTCAGACAGTTATAAACTCAATACCCGCAGGCAAAGTTAACCGATCAATGGAATGTGTCAAAGTACTCTGTAAGATGCGTGCGTCAGAAGCTGATCCCTCCCATCTGGCGAGCACATATACGAACTTCATGTCAAATGTACATGCACCCAGCATGTTCTGAGAAAGTACCCCTTTCCTATTACGGTAGGTTGCACTTTCCAAAGCCGGTACATAGGCGAGTATATGAGTCCCATCAATTGCACCAATGCAGTCTTATTTTCGCTGTGAATAATAAGGAAGACAGATAAAGTATATGACATTGCGCTATATTGCATAATCTGATTATACCATACCTGAAAGTAATCACTCCAGTTAGGATTGGCTAGGATCTTGACTAGTGTATCCGCACCTGGGAGTTTCACGAACTCCGGATACAATCTAACAATAGCATCCACTACTTTACTAAAATAGCGGCTCACCGTTTCTCCAGATCTTATAAATCAATGCTCGATGACACGGTTCCTAACATTATGTCCTACCGTGTGAAGGAACATGACAAGTTGTTCCTCCCTAGATACATGTTTCCCGTTTGGAAGTAAATTTCTCCCTCAAAACGGAGCATAGGTAGAAAAATGTAGCTTTGTTCATGCAGAGTTGTGCTACACACTCATTATCACCCGCTTTAATAATCCCATTTATTAGCTTCCTTCTTTCAATGTCTCCGAATCTGGAGGGTGATTTAAATAAAATATTATTGCAATATTCACCGACAACAATTGTTGTAGTTGCTGCAGCAAGTGTAGCTGCAAAGGTTGCTGTTTCTTCATCCGTCCATCCATGTTCATTCATGTTCTGTTTGATTTTCTTGGAGAACACACCTACTGTTTGGCTAATTCAGCAGCATCAAAATATCAATATTTAGCACCAACTATCTAAATCTGGTCTAGGGAATTTTAAAAGGTTCAGTCCAACTTTGCTATACTATAGCTTCTTAAATGAGATTATTATATTAGTGCTATAGGTTCTACAGAAAATCATACGTATTTCTAAGCTGTCCATCGAGGGACTGTTTATCAGACATTCAGGGTTAGGTTCTATATGAAGGTTATACACCAATGCATTTGAACTGTGTGCAATCAGACTCAGCGTGGTTGATAACTATCTCAACATGTTCAGTTAACCAAGGGAAAGGTAATAAAATATATGATAAGTAACTATGTTCAGATAGTAGAACAAATATCGGTCGTATCTGGTTACCTGTATTAGCATGTTCATTTAACCTCAGAATGAGAGGATGTAAGAAATCATCTCAACACACACAACTGAAATCAGTCTCATCCATGTTCAGTTAACCAACGCATGAGATAATGTAAGAGAGTAGTTAGCTACACAGACAAATAAAATTATCCAAGAATGGTCAGTTAAATAGAGTAGGATCAGATATGATATTACATAGCTACACAGACATCTTCAATCAGTCTCAACATGTTCAGATAACCCAGGCAAAGATAATGCGTTTGATGTAATAGGTAACCATGTCCAGATAGTAGAACAAATATCAGTCATGGTTGATACCTGTCTGTATTTGTTCATTTAACCATGGCAATGATAATTCAAGAAATGGTAGGTAAGCATGTCGAGATAGTCCACTAAATATCTGTCATGGCTGTTACCTGTCACAAAATGTGAAATTAGTCCTAAAATGGTCCGTTAACCTGAGCATGTTATGATGTAAGAAATCATAGATACACTGTCATGTGAAATCATTCACAACATGTTTAGTCTCACCATGGTTTTGTTGGAATAGCAAATGAGAGCTACACAGCTGAAATCAGTCTCAGCTTGTTAAGTTAATCATGGGAAAGCTAATATAACAAATGATAGGTAACCATGTTCAGATTGTAGAACAGATAACTGAACATGGTTGATAGCTGTCTCAACATGTTCAATTAACCATGTAAAATATTATTACAGGAAGTGACTTGGTAACCATGTCCAGATGGTAGAACAAATATCAGTCATGGTTGATAACTGTTTGTATTTGTTCATTTAACCGTGATAATGATAATATAAGAAATGATAGGTAACCATGTCCAGTTTGTAGAACAAATATCAGTCATGGTTGATGAGATGATGGAAATTTGTTCAATTAACCATGACAATGATAATATGAGAAATCATAGGTGACCATGTTCACAGTCCTCCAAATATCTGTCATGGTTGTTACCCGTCTCACAAAGTTCAATTAACCTGAGCATGAGAGGATGTAAGAAATCACCCCAGCACACACAGCTGACATCAGTATCATCCATGTTCAGATAACCAGAGCATGAGATAATGTGAGAGTAATTATCTACACAGATAGGTGAAATCAGACCCAGAATGGTGAGTTAACTTGCACATGTTATGTTGTAAGAAATCATACCTACACACACAATATAAATCATTCACAGCATGTTTAGTCTCACTATGGCTCTGATAGAATACCAAATGAGAGCTATACACAGCTGACATCAGTCTCAGCATGTTAAGTTAACCATGGGGAAGATAATATAACAAATAATAGGTAATCATGTTCAGATGGTTGATAGCTGCCTTAACATGTTCAGTTAACCATTGCAAATATAATGCAAGAAGTGATAGGTAACCATGGCTAGATAGTAGAACAAATATCAGTCATGGTCGACAACTGTCTGTATTTGTTCATTTAACCATGACAATGATAATATAAGAAATGATAGGTAAGCATGTCTAGTTTGTAGAACAAATATCAGTTATGGAGGATGACTGTCTCTATTTGTTCAATTAATCATGGCTATGCTACAATGAGAAATCATACGTAACCATGTTCACGTAGTAGAATAGATATCTGTCATGCCTGTTACCTGTCTCAGTATGTTCAGTTAACCTGAGCATGAGATGATGACGGAAATCACCCTAACACACACAGTTGAAATCAGAGTCATCCATGTTTAGTTATCCAAAGTAGGAGATGATAAGAGATTAATTATCTACACTAACATTTTCAATCAGTCTCAGCACGTTCAATTAACCATGGCATCGAAGGAATGACAAATGATAGATACACACAGATGAAATAAGATGCAGCATGTTCAGTTAACCATGGCAGAGATGATATAACTTCCGACATCTACACACATAGTGGAGCGAGTATCCCATGGCCCTACTGGTTTGGGAATGTATCAAGGAAAGAGGCTTACAATGAGCACATTCAACTTCAAAGTAGAGAAAGGAAAACATAAAGCCTGTTCGGCTGTCGACACCTATACAATGGCCCACCATTTATTTTTTTACAGGATCAATGTCAAACATGTGGGCCACAAGTGTCCGAAACAAGCCAGAACAGGACATTAGCTTCTATTTCATTAACACACAACTAACTTAGTCATGAACTCCAGACATTCAACAAAGCCACATGACTTACCTCTTCCGGTGTTGCCGTAGTTGATGGCGAGGGGTGGATGTCAGTCGTAGACGGCAGATGATATTTCTGCTTGACAGAGTAACAGATTAATTACCGTAAAAGAAAAATACTTTTCTTGAATAGTGGAATAAAGGGATGGAATAGAGGGTTTTCAATCGAATCGTAATACATATAATACTTGAGTGGGGTATTGGAGAAGATGTCAGTAGGAGAAGGCAAATGGATCAGGCCCCGGAGATTGCAATGAACATCACAATCGGGTGATGAAGTCGACAAAGGGAAACCATGACATTCCAACAACATGCAACACAAATGGGATCATGGAAATGGTAATATGTTAGATGGCAGAAGACATGAAGTGACATGCAGGCTATCGAACAGATGGACATTAAGAAAGGCGTGCGATCTAAATGAAGAAGAACAGAAACATGACGGCCAGATTAAAATGCATTCATCCTCTGTTTCCATACCTCAGATATTATGGAAACAGAGGATGCGCAAGCAGAAGGAGATGCTTTTGATTTTTCCTTGTTTACATAGCTCAATTTTGGACAGTAAACACATGGAGAAGTGGAAGAGAAGGAGATGCTATCTGGTAAATGGTAGGGAGAAGTGAAAGAATATACGATAGGCGAAAGCTATCTGGTAGAAGGGTATGCCGTTTACTTGGCCTGAGATCGAATGCTCGGAAAGAGACGAGTGCGCTGGTGAGAAGTGGAAGAGAAGGAGAAGGTTTTGAAATTTTAAAAATATGAAATCATACATATGTAGCACGATCGGTGCTCATGCGGACCACCGAACAACGGCTGTCAGACTCATCCATACTTCGAACTACCATTAGCAGGGGATGAAAATCCCGTCTCTGCCCGATGCATCTTTACCGCTTATTCGGGAGCTGTTAGACTGCGTCCGAATCCTCGATTTTCAAACGGGTGGCTGCAGTGTAATGATGACTTTTTACACCGAAATACCTGTAATTCGGAAAACCAAACAGGCCCTTAGTGAGCAACATCAATATCAAAGTAACCGAGTCACCGAACTGATTTGATTCGAGCTGGGTTTGATCCGAGTCAAGTCGAGCTGGGGCCAGCTCGAACTCGGCTCGAACTCATTTTTGAGCTAAAAAAATCAGCTTGACTCGGCTCAAACTCAGCTTTGAAACGAGTCGAATCGAGCTTTTTCGAGTCGAGTCGAGTCGAGCTAACCGAGCTAGCTCGGTTCGTGTATACCCCTACTCCTAAGAGAAAGAGTCTTTACATGTTTTTTTTTTTTAATTTTTTTTTTTTTAATACTTTTACTAAAAGCAAGGAAAACCAATATAATCCCAACCTTCCGTTGCTTCTAATCCTCGCCATTATTTCATTAAAAATTAAAATTGACAAAAGCACCCGTGTATCCACTCACAACCATGTAAACATTATGAGAATTGGCCATAAATCACTCAAATGATATCAGAAATCCATAATCTTGGGCTTGTTTAAAAGCTAAACCCAATAGGCTTTGATATGAAACCAATTTTGTTTCATTTGGATATCATTTTGATGCTTGAAAATGGCACACAAACAAAGTCACAAAGGCAAATGAGAAACTAGTTTAATTAGCTCTAACTCTAATAACTAAGTAAATACTTGTTTAGAGTGCACGTCAGGATCACTACTCTTGCATTATATAAATCTAGGCCCACAAAGTGGTTCGAATGTTATATCTAGAAGATCGGATGATCCAAATCCTTTATTAGGACCCTTGGATGGGCCCGATCTTTGATCAACAAGCTTTTATATCCTAAAGGCATAACAGGGTAGGAAACAAATGATGCAATTTCAGAGAAAATCTGACGCAAGAATGAACGTGATAAGGTCGATCACCGTCTTCCTTAAGGGATAACTACTCCAAATCCACGGAGCTTCTCTGGACTCCTCACAAAGATTCCTCGAATCCACGACGAAAAAATAGGAAAGAATAGAAATAAATTCTAATAAATTTGACATTTCATTGATAGATAATAAAAACTAATTTACAACCTTTTAAATAGTGATACCAAATATTGGAAGAAGTTTCAGACTTAAACTCCCTAAAATTTGAAATTTACTATAAATAGTTTATGGTAAATTTTTACTATTTATAGTAAGTGTCCTATTTGGCTTGACCACGTTTTTCTCCTAATTTTTCTAAGCACTTTTCATGTTGGACACAATTCCTAAAGCTCAAAGGATGAAGAGTTATAATCAAACCAAAACTTACTATAAATAGTAAACATGGAAATAAAATGGATTTTCGACCATCAATTTGATGGAATCTTGCAAATTCGGCGTGGGCAACCCAGTTTTGCTAAAGTAGCTTCTCCTACCCCAAAATCATATATGGTATGTTGAGTGACTCATTCTGGTTTGCGGGATATGCCTGTTTTAAAGTTCTGACAGTCTGGATCATTTCCACCTCCGATCGGGCCTTCTCTGGTCCATCTTGGACATGAAAGTGTTTGCGACCTACTCTACATTAGTCTCCTCTACTTAAAAAGAACTCGTCCTTAAGTTCTCGTCCTGCTTCGGTTCATGATACTAGGTCAGGTGCGCCCTGTCTTCCTCAGGGGGATAACTACTCCGAATCCATGGAGCTTCTCTGGACTCCTCACAGAGATGCCTCGAATCCACGAGGAAAGATAGAAACTAGAAGTAATTCTAGAAATTTGAAATAAATTGCTTCGTAATTATCTCCATGTTATACCATTTATAAAGAAAAAAAATTAAACCAAAATTTGTAATTACCAAAAATAGCAAAATTCTAACTCTAATAAAAATCATAATTCTAGTAAAACTCTTCTAAAGCCTAATTTCTAAAAATAAAAATTCCAAATAAACTTTGCTAAAAGAGTCCTATAATAATTAAAAGTTATTTCTAAAAAAGAAGAAAATCTAAAACTCTAAAAATAAGAAAATATTATAAAAATCAAAATTACTAAAAATAGTATTTTTTTTCTTAAATTTTCATTTTTTGAGCTGAAAGCGCACGCTTTCTAGCGAAACGGACAGTTGCGACCCACTTTGTGGGTTGGTTCACCTCGGATGGTCCGTTATAGTAAAGATTGATATGTTGTGCATCCCTTAATGATACCTAGATTAAAAGTTATGATCAATTTACGGTCCACCTTTTGGTCCAACCATGCTAGGAATGTATCGGTGCCACGTCTTACATCAGACTCTTCCACTTGGAAAAAACTCGTCCTCGAGTTATCCAAATGACTTCGCACATGATACTCAAACATATGGCACCGATGTTTATCAATCTTTTCCTTGTACTTTGCATTAGGCTCTTGAGCTGACATAATACATATACTCATGCTCTCCTTGACTTGACTAGTATGTATCAGTTTCTTCACTTGTGCCTGCAAATCTCACATTCTTTCTGATAATGTTGGCAATTAATCAGACTTGCCCCAAAGACAAGATCAATGTGGTTTTGTATATCTCGTATTGGAGGTAATTTATTAGGGAGTTCGTTGAGCACAATCGCCTTGAACTCCTGCAACATTGGTTTTAAATCCTCTGGGATTTTCATAGGCTCCATATATTTTCCCTTTTCAACTAATGTATCTACATCTCCTCTTTCCTTAGATTGTTTAATAAAATCTTGTTCGGTTATGAGAGACTGTCCCTTCACTTTAGAAGTCTTGGGTTGATTCGCCGTTCCCATAGGGGTCACATGTCCACCACTGATAAATCTTGTGGCCCGTCGCGACTCCATTTCGACGATGTCATCTCTCAGCGACAAATAATGAGATTTTTCTGCATAACCCCTTACTGATCGGCTATCTTGCCAACAATTTTGGTTTTGTTGGAATAATACCTGATCGTAATGTCGAAGGAGGAATCACATGCACAACAATTGCTTTATTCGCGACCATGTGCAGATTGACGCCTTCATTTGTCTCGTCCACTCAAGTTAAAGTTGTTCCCACCAAACCAAAGCTCCGCCCTTCAATTTGTAAGTTACAAGTTTGACTTTTGTCTCTTCCACGATGTCTATGTAGTCGAAGAAACATTCGACTTCAAGAATCCAATCGAGGAAGTCCTTGAAGTGGACTTGGCCGTTGAAATTAGGAAGATCGACTTTTGTCTTGAATTATCGTTCCGTTCGATCTATCCGATCAATGCCTCATTCGGGATGTTGTGGAATCATGTCGTTGGATCCCACCTTCTCTGGAGTGATCCTATGGTTCATTGCTGACACTGTCCTACGATCAGTGCGATCACAAGTTATAGTACTTACTAGGGCGGATCACCGCCATGAACACGGAGGGCCTCCGTTATGCGATCGATAAAAGCCTGCAACCCCTGCATGACTTGTCGATTCTCTCGTTGTGCTGCTTCGAAAGCTGTTAAAAGATGATTCCATGGAGCACTGTCCATGAGATTATTGCCCGACTCGTCGTTACAAGTCATAGATCCGATAAGAAAGCCTCGCTTTGATACCAACTGACACAGGGATGAACGTGATGAGGTCGATCACCGTCTTCCTCAAGGGATAACTAGGAATTCACGGAGTTTCTTTGGACTCCTCACAAAGATTCCTCGAATCCATGAGGAAAAAATAGAAATAAATTCTAAAAAATTCAAATTTTCATTGATAGATAATAAAATCAAATTTACAACCTTTTAAATAGTGATACCAAACCTTGGAAGAAGTTTCCGAATCAAACTTTGATTCAAACTCCCTAAAATTCGTAACTTACTATAAATAGTAAATTTATATTTACTGTTTATAGTAAGTATCCTATTTGGCTTAACCATCTTATTCTCCTAATTTTTCTAACCACTTTTCGTGTTGGACACGATTCCTAAAACTCAAAGGATTAAGAGTTATAATTAAACTAAAACTTACTATAAATAATAAAAACGAAAATAAAATGGATTTTCAACCGTCGATCTAATGGAATCTCGCAAATTCAGCACTTGGTTGGTTGGCTAAAGTAGCTTTACCTACCCCAAAATCATATATGGTACATAGAGTAACTCATTCCGGTTTGCGAGATGCGCTTGTTTTAAGGTTCTGACGGTCCGGATCACTTTCACCTCCGATTGGGCCTTCTCTGGTCGACTTGCTCTACATCAAATCCCCTTTTGTTCTCCTTAAGTTGTTAAGCACCGGGTTATGTTAAATTGGGATCTAACCAAATTATGGGATGAAGAAGGATGCTCGTGCCTATCTATGGGTTACTTAGTCAGGCTAAGAGAGCTATCATTGAAGGGTGTCTTACTATGTTTGGATGCCATATGAAATTGAATGGTAATAAATTTTTAATAATAACCAAGTTGTAATTACCCTACAATTCACATTGAGGGCCTCCACTCCAAATTACTATTTTGTTACTTTCAAATTGAACTTGGAAGGAACACAACTGCAGCTCAAATGCTACTTCCTTGCATCATGCAGGCTAGGAAATATTAATGTTTATTATCTGCTCCTCTTGGTTAAACTAAGCATTTACCATTTAATTCACTTGGGTATCTGAGAAGACTGGAAATATTGATAAAGACATCTCCAGTAGAATCACAGCTAGGTGGATGGAGTAGAGATGTGCATTTGGAGCATTGTGTAATAGCTGCATGCTTATGAAACTTGAGCGAATTTTTGTAAGAACAACTATTCAACTGAGTGTACTTTATGGGTTAGAGTTTTGGGTAGTTTGAAGCAGCATGAGTGGAGGATGAGTGTTGCAGAGATGAGAATGCAGAGATGGATATGTGGGAAGACTATAGATTAAATTTGGGTTGTCTGAAGCAGCCGAGTAGTTGGAGTAAGGTATTAAATTATGCAGAGCAGATTGAGATGTTTTGGTCATGTGCAACAAAGCCTAGAGATGGCGTCATAAAGAAGGCAGCCTTGATTAGAATCAAAGTTTCTAAAAGTGGATGAGAGAAAATCGTAAAGGACTTGGATTGATGTGCTAAAAATGGAAATGAAAGCTTATTCACTTAATGAGGATAGGCCTTTATGTAGGAACAATAGGTGAAACGAAATGAGTAAAGGCGATCCCAAATATTTGTGACAAGGTCATGACAATGAATTATGGGTGTCTTTGGTTGTGACTGGAAATGGCACTATCTATTTGATTGTAGGGATAAAAGCTCCTTACTGCAGTGCTAATTAAAGTTTTCACATTGTAATATTTGGTGCAAACCAAGGGAAAATTTTGTTAGATTTCTTTTCAACTGTTTCGTTGCTAGCCTGGTTTGAGAAGTAATGTCATATAAAATTGGGGAATATGGAGGTATATTGCAAAATAAAATTCCATAAAATGTCTACAGTGAGTCGGACAGCCCATCCTTATTTTTCCTGTATCTTGAGAATTTGAGATTCAGGAGATTGTACTTGATCCTTGCATACCCAATTTCTGTTACCCATACTTGGTTAATGTTTCATGATGTAGGATGCAAATGGGCCATGTCAGCCAGGTTGAGGTTTTCCATCCTTCATGCTGATGACCTTGCATGACAGGAGATGATAGTTGGCATTCTGTGGTAGGAATATGAAGGGACAAAGTTGCCAACGGTGAAAGATTTCGTTAACCTAATTTTGTTGTATGTTGGATAATATTACCCAGCAGAGTGGGTTGAAGGCTCGAAAATGATTTTTGGAGAAGAGGGTAAGGAAATTTTTATTCCAAGAAAATCAGTCTCAAAGGAATGGAGCAGATTTTTGGCTTTATGAGAGTCTCTCATGTGCCATCTCACCGAACTTTGTTAAGGAAATTGAAATATTCTAGTACTATTTCATGGCAGTGAATTTTGACGAGATTTCATGTATCCTTTGTGGCTTTCAAAATTTTTCAAGGCTTGTAGTTATGTCCTGATTCTTGATGTAAATGTAAGTATTTTGTAACTAGTAGTCTCCCATCACCATTTATATCTGCCTATTTTAGATTCTAAGGGTGTAGGTAAGGATTTAATATTCTTTGCTGGAGTTTCATCATGCAAGATATAAGTTAATGTGTTAAATGTTCAGTTTATAACCTGTTTGTGTACTATCTCGAATAATTTTTGTTTTTCTTTTATGTAGGATGACAGAAAGGTTGTGACAAAGCGGAAAACTGAGCTGGGTGGAAGTTTCTCTGTTGCAAGTTGGATACTTTTCATCGGTCTGCTTGCAGCGTGAGTGGCTAATGGTATTCTGTCTTCAGAGCCAAATAGATTAGTGACATTTTTCTTTCTAGGCTTTGAGCTGTGATATCTTTGTTCTGCGGTCAGATTAGGTTTTCATTTCACCTTCTCTTCTTGCCATCTAGAACTTCTGTTGACTTGTCTTCATCAATCCTGTAACAGGTTGCTATACCAAATTATTACGAAAAGAACTGTTGAGGTGCACAAAATTAAACCAGCCAATGGTCCTGATTTATCGTCCTTCATCAATGACATGGAATTCAATATAACTACAATTTCTAGCATGAGCTGTTCCCATTTACGCGGTCTTGGTACTTTGGTGACTGGCATTCCTGGTTTCGTTGACTATAGGGTTTCCCCTTTATCAATCTTTGCAAGCTATTATTGCCAAAACACGAGCAGGGGGCCGACTGTTACTCTAAAATGCAGAAATTGTCAGGTCCCAAGGGACAGCTACTACATTTCGTGGCAGTTTGTTGATCTACCAAATGACCCTGCTACTGCTGTGGGTTTTCAGTTCAACCTTACAGCAAAGAAGCATGGTGACAATAAGCACGTGAGCTTTGTCACTGGCATACTGAAGTCCAGAGGCAATATGGATGAGAGGCCAAATACATTTCGAGGGGCAGATGTAAATGTGTTGAAGTTTCATTTGTTCCCCCGGGTGTACCGTAATTTAAATAACCTAAGCCTCCTTCAGCCTCTGTTTCATGATTTTCTTCCTGGCTCGTCCTTTTTCGAGACAAGCCAGCTCAAAACCTCTCTGCAAAGTTCTAGAGATGGATTGATCAATACGACGCTGCATGTCAACTTTATCTCCGACTACATCGTTGAGATCGACAATGAAAATACTTTGGGACCCGGTAAGAATCTCTCTCTCTCTCTCTCTCTCTCTCTCACTCTCTCACACACACACTGTTTCTCTTGTTGTATAAGACAAATGGTGTTCTACTTCTGGAATCTTTCCATTTCTAACCTGCATAGTAACTTACGTAAACACCATTTCCCTTTTCTTTTGTTGCCCCTTAGTATATCCAGAACTATGCACTAAGCAATTTGCATTCTTCCCTTGAACAATGAATTCTAAGCAGTGATAACGTTGTTGTTTTTTTTCCCTAAATAACTATTTGTACACTTAATTATCTTTTAAAAAAAAATAAAAAAAATCGTACCCTAGCCTCAGTTGTTGTTCGTCTTATTTATACTAGTTCAAGGTAGTTCTCTTTAGTTGACACTCTCTATACAAATTAGAAATAAATAGATTGAAAGGGAAACTTTATAGGAAAGCTATAAGACCAGCCATGCTTTATGGAGCATAATGTTGGGCAGTTAAGGAACAACATGTTCATAGGATGAGTGTAGCTGAAATGAGGATGGTGGATGAGTGGCAAGATGAGGAAGGAAAGAATTAGAAATGAATGCATTCAAGGGAACTTAGGAGTAGCACGGGTAGGTGATAAGATGAGAGAAATTAGACTCAGATGGTTGGTTCATGTGCAATGGAGACCAAGACCTATGCTAGTTAGAAGGTGTGCGTGGGTACAAGTTGAAGGCTCTAAAAGGGAAGGCCCAAAAGGACATGGGTGGAGGTAATAAGAACGAACTTGACGACCTATGGTCTAATTGAAGCTATGGCCCTTGATAGAGTGGAATGGCAAAGCAGGATTATGCACCTGATCCCAATTTATTGGGATAAAGCTTAGATGATGATGGCATACCTTGATGCATTATATGTAGCATGGTACCTTTCACATGTGGACATGCGCTTGTGTGTTTGAAACTTTGGATTGTGTAGATCGGTGTAGCAGAGTTGCACAAAAGAAATTTAATCTCTGGTCATCAACTGTGAACAAGTATGCAATATGGTCTTCAAAATGAAATATTAGGTTTCTGTGTCTAGATGAATATCCAATTGAATTGCAATTATTAGTCTAATGAAATGTTAATAATCAAAATGTGATTTCATATTGAGGCTCCAAACCAAGGTATTTCGTAATGGTAATGGTGGCTGTAATAGCCACCACTATGACCTTTACGATATGGGCCACAATGGCTCTCTCTCTCTCTCTCTCTCTTAATTTTTTATTGAAATAAAAAATCTGTTTCTGCCATGTATGGACTGTTATAGGGCCGTTACAATTGTTACAGGGACCATAATGGTGGTTACAAGTCATTTTTTCCATAACGGCTGTTATGCTCATTACAACCCTGTAACATGTAACAGTTGCCACCATTACCTTTACGTCCTCATGATGGCTGTTAGTCTCTTAGCAAACTGGTCATTGCCCCGATTCACTTGAATCATCATCTTCTTTCCCTTTTCATTTAATTGGGCAACTTGCTTAACCAGTTCTTTCATTTTTATTTTTTTTTATTATTATTATTTTAAAGATAACTGCAGATATATTAAAAAAGAGGCGAAAACAAGGGAGGAAAAAGAGGAAAACTTTCTCCTATTCATTTTAGGAAGAGTGGAAACTTTCTCCTCACATTCACCTCTTCTTGAGGTGGCTTCCTTGGTGGACTTCTTACTATCTGTAGCATTCTCCCAGTTGGTAGAAATTTACATATAATGCTTGAACCTGGGGTGGATCGTGAGTTTCTAAATGCTAGGCATTCAAATTTTAGGTGACCCACATCACCACATGCATGACAGACAAGAGATGTCCTTGGTTTGCTACTTGAAGCTATCGATTCTTTTCTAATAACAAGGGGGATAGAGGTTGGACTGGTTTTGTAGCTATCGCAACCTATACTTCTCTTGTCCCCCGACCTCTTACCCAAGCTTAGAAGCCTTTCTAATTTTTCCTTGATTTGGGTAAACTTGTGATTGACGTTGGCATGGGATTTTGATTTGTCTAGTTCTAATTTCAAATCATGATTGACAGATTTCATCCTAACTAATTCAGTTTCTAGGTCTTCATTTTTCTTAACTAATTCAACCACTTCGCTTTCATATCTCGTATTTTCCATAGCGTAGTTGGCATTGTCTCTTGTTAGTTCTTCAATCTCATCAACCAATTGTTCCTTTTCAGCCCTGGCTTCTTCAAGCTCATTGCTCAATTGTTTGTTTTCGGTTTTAGCTTGACCAAGCTTTTTAAGAACCTTCAAGCTTTCGGTGTACAATTGGTCACAGGCTTCTTGTAAACCGGTATTATGAACTTCTTCCTCTTCTTCATCTGAAGAAGACTAGTCTTCTACATGATCATCCTTGTCTTTCGTGTCCTTTGATTCATGGTGGAGGCCGTAAGTATTCTTAGTGAGCCTTGGTCTCCATCACTCTGGGATTCATTTGAAATTGAGTTTGAATCCTCTGAGTCGTCCCAGGTGGTAGCCATTGCATTTCCTTTAGATTTGTTTTTAGTGGGACATTCGCATGCAAGGTGACCATAACTTTTACAATTGTAGCATTGGGGATCTTTTGACCTTTTTGGAGATTTACTTGTTTGGCGCTTTGGGTCATACTTCTTCCCCTTTTCGTAGAAGTTTTTTCCTTGGTTCTTGTTGAAGAATTTTTTGAGCCTTCTGGCCAACAATGCCATTTCTTCATCATCCTCATCATTATCACTGTCTTCCTCAGATTCATGTTTCTTTTGTGAGGCATGTAGGACTATTTTTGGATTTTGTGAGAATTTTGAAATATAGTTTATATGTCTGTAGGGAACTTAGTAGTTCTTCTACTCTCATTTCATCAATGTTCCTACATTCCTCTATGGTTGTGACTTTGATGGAGAATTTTTCTGGTAGTGATCTTAGAATTTTCCTACAAATGTGCGGTACCGAGACTTTTTCTCCTAATCCCCACATAGAGTTACATATGTTATTTAATTTGGTGTAAAACTTCATGAATGTCTCATGCTCCTCCATATTAATGTTTTCAAACTGAGTTGTAAGGAGCTAAAGTTTAGAGCACTTGACTGTGTTGGTCCCTTCATGGGTGGTTTCCAACAAATTGCATGCTTGTTTAGCTGTTTCACACATGCATACATGTTTAAATTCTTCTTGGGAGACTGCACAGTAAATTGCGTTCAACACTTTTGCATCATAGCTGGACCTGGTCTTGTTATAATTGGTCCAAAGTGTTTGAGGTTTGAGTCTTTAGGTGGTAGCACCATCATCATATATTATTTGTTCCATTGGTGCTTGCCACCCGTTTTTAATAATATCCCAAACCGCATGATCCAAGGATCTAAGAAAGATACGCATTCTTGCTTTCCAATATGCGTAGTTAGATCCATAAAAAAATGGTGGTCTTAAGGCCGACATCCCCTTAATCTCAGACATATTTTTAGGCTTCAACTAGGATCTCCCTTTTAGGCTATTAAGCCTTGCAAGAGGAACCCGCTATGAAACCAATTGAAATTGCGGTCGTATCGCTACAAGTGAAGCTTGGATATATGACTAATGTTTTTTTTTTTTTTTTTCCAGGGGGGGGGGGGTTGAATAGGACTTTTAAAATTTTAACTGAATAAACAACAGTCACTCGCTTCTAATTGCTCGTGCAAACCAATAAAAATAAGGAGTGGATATATTAAATCTACAATGGTGAAACGTCATGTAAGCTTTCTGTCAAACATGTTTGTTGCACTTTAAGATAATCATTCATATCATTCAACAAAATATAATAGCAATAAATAGAAATTGTTCAGCCCATTGCATACGATGTATAATGGTTTGGCTACGTGCCTGCTCCACTCCTGGCTGTCTCACTCTCTCTTAGAGTGTACCGGATTTTCCTATCCAAATGGTTTTAAATCGACTTTTCCATAAACCTTTACAACCCACACAAGGTCTACACGTTTTATATCCGTCGATGGCCTACATAAGTTCTTAGTGAGTTTGGATCTCAAACTCAATCAAGATGCCCTACACAAGGACGACAAAGATGCATGCTCCCGTTGAAGGCTTACACAAGGACTTAGCGAGTTTGGCCGGTTAAACTCTGAAACCCAATCCTACAAATGGATCGGTTTCAAGAAAAAATGGACTCAAAATAACTTTCTTACCGAAAGTGGATGAGCCCCCTTAAAGCGCCTTTGTTGAAGATCTTCCTTAATCACGAAAGCATCTTCAGCTCCCTTGAACCGCAACCTTGATATGGATGTGCCTTTGCTAGTGCCGAGGTACAGGTAAAAGGTAGGTGAATCCTAACTCACGATAATGGGTTTTTAAGGATAGGGTTAGGATTCCCAAGGACAAGCATTCAATGCCCTTTAGCACAAGGGATTTGCTATTAAAGATGAGTACTAGGGCATTAATGAATGTTGGAGTTCATATTTCAATCCGAGCTTTGAATACTCAATAAATGTGCTTTATCACAAAGATTGAATGATGAACTCCATGAGGGAAAGAGCTTGGGAGAAGGGTTTTTGGCTACGAATCACACACTCACAAGGCTCTCTCTATTTCTCACGCCTTTATTTTGAAACCCAACTATCGGATTTATAGAATGAATGAAACGGGTAAAAAACGGTTAAAAAAACGACTAATTGTCGGTGACATTGAATTAAGCTTCAGTGGCACCGAAATAAGTTTGAAAATCGACTTTGGCTGTTGGACAATTTTTAGCACCTTTGGTTGCACCGAAGGTGCCTTTTGGTCGAACCGAATTAGAGTTCGGTTGCAGCCGAATTTGAGGTTTTGCACGCTGTCCTGATTTTGCGAAGTTTGGTGTTACCGAGTGTCACCTTCGGTGGCACTGAATTTAGTATTTGGTTGTAACAGAATTTGGCAGTTTGCTTGTTGTCTCATTGAGGCTTAGTTCTATGTCACCGAGTGTTGCCTTCTCGGTGACACCGAAGGTGCACTCAGTGGGATTGAATTTGCCATTCGGTTGCAGCCGAATTTCGCACTTCGCTTGCTGTCTAGTTTAAGCATACTTCGGTGGCGCTGAAGGTATGTTCGGTGCGACCGAATACCCCTGAAATGTATTCCTTTCATTCATTTCTTAGTTTTTTACAGATGGGTTCCTAGGGTCTTCCTGTAGGGTTTTGAGGTTTTTTAAGTTTTTGAGGGTTAGCACCATGGCACACCTATCTTACCTTTCTCTGCACTTTGGTTTATTCAAGTCTTCAAATCTTCGTTTTTCACAGGGCTTATCCGGACTTGACACATGTAATTGACAAACTTATGCATTTACATGGACAGCCCACGATCAGTTTTGTGATTATCCCTATGTAATGAGAAACGAATGATGAGTTGAGATGAATTAATGTCCATTATTGGGCATATGTTGCCTATGTCCTTCACATGAGATTGTGAACGTTTACTTGTTCACAAGTACATGTGTTAGGCTTGATTGAACATTCCCATTTGAAGATAGTATCAAGTCTCCAAATTGACAGGCCTGTCATGCTTGGATTGGTTTGACTTGATTGTGTGCTAGTTTTGATGAATCCTTAGACTTGAGGTTATGTAAGGACTTTGTGGTTCTAGTGTAGTGGGCCTTGACAAACTTTTTGAGGTTACATTAGTGGATGATGTACGAGTGTTGTTCGGTGCATGCATTAAGATATAGTTGAAGCCTAAGTGCACCAACATGGGATCCACTAGTCTTCCTGAGACTTGGTTGTGGATAGTCAATCGGACCATCCATCAAGTGTTTTAGTTGGCAACCGCTCTCAATTGTTTTTAGAAGCTTTCCTGAACATTTTCAACTATTAGATCTTTTGATCTCACCATTTGATAGGACTTAATGGACATCAGACGGTTGGATCTTTTAGTGTTCACCTCTTATGGTCCCAGTGGCGGTAAATGGGCACATGACCCAAATATTGTGTAATCAAGCACACGGTGGATAAGAAAGAAGAAAGAAAAACTTTGGAGAAGGGTTGTGTAGAGAATTTTCTCCGTTAAACCCATGATATCCTCTTCATATAAAAATGCCAAAATAGAAATGTATGGTGCTAAGAAGAGCACACAAAGATAATACACTCTCACCCAATAATATCCCATAGAAACATGAGTAAAACAGAATATACACTCCCCCCTCTCTATACTCCCCCTCAAGCTGGAGCAAAGATGTCAATCATGCCAGCATGCTCATAAACTTCTGGAGAGAAGAAGGATGAAAAGCTTAGGCGAGAATGTTGGCTAACTGATCACTTGATTTCACATGAGGTGTGCACAATCCATCAAATGAGATATTCTCACGAATGAAATGACAATCAACTTTGATTCCTTTGCCCATTTAGAAACACACGATTGGAAGCAATATGGATTGCAACTATCACAAAAGGTTGCGTATTAAGTTTTAGAAGTTCTAGAGGAAAAATGTCGCAGAGTAGCTGAGACAGCATCCAATTGATCATATAGGCAGTAGGAAGAACTGCCTCATACCAATACGTCTTTGGAACATTCATCCCCATTAAAATGGAGTGAGTAACCTGTAACAGATGACGATTCTCTCTTTCTGCAATTCCATTTTGTTGAGGGGTATATGGGCATGGGGTTTGAAACTTCATGCATGATCACAAAGATAACTTTGTAGGTCATGACATAAGTATTCTTTTGCATATCTAACAATATATTTTGATTTTCTTTTCGAACTGGGTCAGAATCATCTGATGAAAGGATTGTTAAATGGATGAAGCTTCACTTCTATTTTCATTAAGTAAACCCAATAAATCTAGTGCAATCATCAATGAAAGAAATGAAGTATCAATAGCCAAACGTAGATACTGCAAGGGCAGGTCCCCACACATCAAAATGTACTCTATCAAATGAATGTAAATACTTATTAATACTTGAAGGAAATGTTTTACGATAATGTTTGGATAATTGATAACTTTCCAATTAAGTTAAATACTTAGGAAATTTTCTAGGAAATAAAATTCTAAGACTACTAAGAGAAGCATGACCCAAGTGAGCTTGCCATAGCTGAACACGCTCCTTATTCTTGATGTGGGACTGAAAGCAAAGCAAAAGGAATATCGCCAGCATCAAACTACTTAGTCCATGGTCCTCACATCCAACCCCAATCTTCTTATCCGCAGATCCTGAGTAACACAGAACACAAAAGAAAAGGAGAAATGCCACTATAATTAAACTGTTTATCAAAGCAATAATAGATGAAAGATTAGAAGGAAATGTGATAACACAGAGGACAGAAGCTAACACTAAAGAAGAGGAGAGCTGATTAGTTCGTTTCTTGTATGCACAAGAGGGACCCATCTGCCAGTTTTTTTCTACTTGAGGAACGAGAATATGAAAGAAAATTACTTTTCTACATTGGTTCATAAACTGCACAACCTCTCTCTCGCTCAATGCAGCTAAGATTGTTCAAGCCCTTCGTAAATTATCGGATTGACTTCATGAGGCAAAAATCTAGTCCCAAATGAATTGGCTTATTCAAAAAAACCTGTGTCCATAGAGACAAAATGTAGGACTGGTGATATTAGTTCATTACGGAAGAAAGAGTTCCTCCATTGATCAAGAATTTCGATCTTTGGGAAGTATCATGATCATCCAATAAAAAGGGTGAACTCAAGCTAAACTCAAAGCAAAGCTCAAATCCTGGACCTAGAGCTTCCAAAAAGATAGGAAGGAAAGAAGACTGAAGAACTGGCGACTCATAGGTAGTGGCCTGGTTAAGGGAATCAACCTGTTGTATCAATTTCAGGCTATGATGTAGAATATGGTGTTGGTCTTATTATCCATGGCATCAGAATCTATAATGCAAGATGTAGGAGGATGGAAGACTAAGTAGAATGAGCGGTATGTATCTGGCTCTTGCTAGAGTTACTGACTTAAAGGGAAGAACTCAACTCTATAATATGAAGACCAATATCATTAACTGACGTCGAATACACACACACACACACGCACACACACATATTGGTACTCCCACTCAACTTCAATGCTGTTTGCATTACTTTTGGTCTTTAGTTACAAATGAGGATGGATGTTATAACGTCTCACATATGGCGAAGACGAACTATGAATGCAAAAGTAGCTTGCCCTTATTCCTGGCAGTAGAATGTGGTTGCCCTTTTAACTTTAAGGTGGCTTCTACCTTGAAACAAAGAAAGATTGTTCTGGAAGAGGAGTACTTTGCAGCTTAGAAGACACTCAACGATTTGCTTCACCTCGAACATGAGTAAACATAACTTCAAGTGATGGCAATATCTCTCCTAAGATTTGAGTATGCTAGAACTCAAGATCAGGATGGAGCAATATTGTCAAACCACATGCGGTTCTGTGTGATCGCATATACCTGTGTGCATATGCGATCGCACAATCGCATATGCAGTTGCATATCTTTAATTTTTTTTTAAAAGGAAAAAAAAAAGGGAAAAATTGAAAAAAATGTAGAAAAATATAAGAATTGGGAGAAACTTCCCTAAGTTAATAGATAACTAATATAGTAATTTTACATATATAAAATTAGTTTGTGACTTGTGAGAAAAATGAATGAAGTATATCAAATTCAACATTCTACAATATAATTAAGTAACAAAACAATCAAAAGCTATTTATTGTACAAATACAATTTTGAAGTTACATCTTAATGTTAATTATTTATACACTATAACACTAACACTACTTACAAGTTACAAGTTACAACTTGGTTACTCTAAGTTACACTACCAATAAGTTACAACTTAGTTACACTAACAATAAGTTACATTCAACAATATAGTTACACAACTTACAAGTTACACTACTTACTAAAGTTTGATTTTTTGAATAAAATAATAATGTGCCAATGGTTGGCAGATATGCGATCGCATATCCGTGCACATTTAACGTCTAGGATCGCATATGCACTGCGATCGCATATGCCATCATGGTATATGCGATATGCATATGGGAATTCGTATATGCGAATATGCAGTCACATTTAACAACATCAGGATGGAGCCTTATGAGAAACTTATATGTGCCTCTGCTTAAGCTACTTTTGTAGTTTCTTAGGAATGGCTTCATTTTGCACACAATGATCTTACTCCTTCCACTTCAGACACAGAATAACACAATACTCTTCCATTAAGGATTCTACCTATTGCATATTTTTTTATCTCCTTATGCAATTGATATGTAAAAGCCAAATCATCCCACTCAGAATACAACTTGGCTACAGTATCTCATATTTTCTTGGCATTCTTGTAGAACATTAAACCATTGACGATTCTTGATTGCATATAATGGAGCAACCACCCACCTTACCACAGTCAGATCATTTGTTGGAGGCTCATTCATATTGCCAGTTATATAACCCAACTTTTTCTGACTACTGAGAAAGAATTTGGCAGATTGAGACTGTACCTAATAGTTTCTCCCATCTGGCTTCATAGTTGTTATAACCAACCCAGCATGAGAATCATGACTTTTAGATTATGCTGTCACGTTTTTCTTCTAATCACCGATCCGAATAACCAAACTTAGGAAATAAAGAAATCTAAATCAACTCACCATGTGATAATCTGACTCATCTTCCATTTAGATAATGTTCATAATTATGGAACAATATAACCTTTGTTAGATGATGAGATCGACAGCAAATAGAGTAACTGATCACTCAAAAGAGAGTAGAACCAATCTGATATACCACCGTGGGGCCTTCTGGGATTTCTGACAGCTGGAGGTAGTGCGGCCTCTGATATGATGATTTGTACATACTGTACTAGTATTGTATAGGTACTAGCACACCTCTGTAGCACATCACTATAGCACACCATTGTAGCACCTCACTATAGCACACCATTGTAGCACATGAAAGGTAAATGGAGGAAGAAAAAATGGGAAAAGAACAAGAAATGAAGTCGAAGAAAGGAGGCAAATAAAGGAGATGGGAATCTTAATGCTCTGGTACCATGTAATCAATCACATGGTGTAGAAGAAAGATGAAGAAAAGAAAAACTTTGGAGAAGGTTTGTGTAGAGAATTTTCTCTAACAAACCCATAACATCTTTTTCATATAAAAATCCTAAAATAGAAATGTATGATGCACAATAGCACCAAGGTATTCTGTAATGGTAATGGTGGCTGTAATGACCACCACCGTTAACTTTATGATACGGGCAATAATGGTTGTTATGGCTGTCTCCTTTTTTATTATTGAAAAAAAAAAAACCCTCAAAAACCTGTATAGGCCCCATAATGGACCGTTACGGGGCCATTACGACCTTTACAGGGGGTTGTAACTAGTGTTCGAGATATCGGTATCACGTTATGTATTGCACCCTTGGGAAACGGATATGTATTAGTTATCGCATGGGATATATTGGTTGTATCGTTGTTGTTTGAAACATGTGGAACCATTAGGAAATTGGTTGAATTTTCAATGAAACTTCAGTGATTGTTAAAAAAGACATCAATACATGCTTATCAATCAAAACATTACAAAAAACAAGCACACATAATAAGTTTTCTTTGTATGGGGTCCTAATCTATGCGCTGTCTAACTGAATTGAAGCAAGTATATTCAATGTCTATTCATATAATTTATAAATGTCAGAAGACGTGTGGAAACACGAGCAATACATTCAAAAGTAAAATAAGAATCACTAGATTAGGTTACATACATGTTTGATTTTATGTTTGGACACAAAGATTGCAACCGATTTGCGATAAATTGGAAAATTTTGAATTTTTTCAATTTTCTACAACTCAGTCCATCTCCTCCAAATCTTGAAATCGAAGCTCCCAATCCATGATTTTTCATGCAAAACATGAAAAATCATGGATTTAATATGAAAAATCATGCAAAACAATTTGACACTGATTTAACATGATTTATAGAAGAAAAAAAGATAGAAAATAAAAAATGCTCATCGGATCGAACATGTGGGATATATCCCACTACTTGTGTGTTTTGTATCGCACAGGTGGAATACAAGATATATCGTGGGCTTTGGCCGATATCATCAATATGTAAAACACTAGCTATAATGGCCGTTGCGTGTCATTTTTTCTGTAACATAGACAATAACTAACCCATTAATATTACATAGAAACACGAGTAAAAAAAAATATTATTCTTTATGTAAATGCCCTAAAACAGAAATTTGTGAGTAAAACAGTATTGTTCTCACCCAATACTATCCCACATCACAATATATCACATCCATGCCATGTTGTTGCAGTCTACTCCCACCTGGGATAGACCATGCCACAAAGATCTGCCAGATTGGAAGATTCCCACTGACCAATCTTGGGATTTTTTTTTTTTTTTTTTTGTTTCCAGTTGAATGTGCACCATTGTTGTTTTCTCTTTGTAATTGTCCATCTATAAGCCATAAATAGAATGCCAAGGTGGTTATATTGTGGAGACTTTTGGGGGCATGGTCCATTGATGGTGGCACACTAAAACATGCGACTCACTTCTTAAAATTGAGAACCCAACAACAATGATGAATGGTTTATATTTGTTGAAGGTTGATAGTCGAACAAGGCCCATTGGGCCCAAGTCCATATAATAAGGCCCATAGGGTGCATTCATGTTGTTACTATTATAAACAAGAGTAGAGGGCTAGGCTTTCAATATACCCTAAGCATCTCATGTTCTTGCTATCTCCCTCCTTTCTTTCTCATTGTTTCTCTCTTCCCTTTGTCTTCTCCTACTTTCTTCTTCTTCTCATTGTAACTTCTCATAGGCCCTCAAGATTAACACCATGTAACTGTTTAACATGGTATCAAAGCCTAAGGGTTCCTAGGGCTTCTTCTTTTAGGGTTTTTTTTTCTTTTCTTTTTTCTTCTTTTCCCTTCAAATTTTTTTTTTTTTTTTTCTCATTCTTCTTCTATTTAGTTTTTGAAGGACTTGCTAATTTGGTTGCCTTGGCTATGGTCTGTTGTTATTATTATTATTATTTATTGTTGTTGTTGATTGTTGTTGTTGTTGATTGTTGGTTGTTGTTGTTGTTGTTGTTGTTGTGGTTTGCTAATTATTATTTTTTCATTAGGGTAGATTTTTTGGTATTTTTTGTGTTTCCCTTTCTCATCCTTGGTGGTTACCTTCTTTTCTTTCCTTTTTATTTTTCTTCTTGTTCTTTCTTTCCTTCTTCATCCTCTTAACTCTATGAGTTTTATTATTCTAATCTTTCTCAACAAGTGGGCCAATGAGAAGAAGAAAGAAGGTGAGAAGAAAGAGGAGAAAAACAGTGTGTGTGTGTGTGTGTGTGTGAGAGAGAGAGAGAGAGAGAGAGAGAGAGATGCTAAGGGTGTATTGAAACCCTAGCCATCTACTCTTATTTATAATAGTAAAAACATGAATGGACGCTATGGGCCTTATTAAATGGACGTGTGAATGAGCCCTATGGGCTTTTATTACATTGACTTCCTTACTCGACTATCAACCTTTCAACACTCTCTCAAGTATCCTAATGAGGCCCAGGTGGTTCCAATTTGATAGATTGCCTAGATGCTGCACACGTGCACTATGTAGGGCATGTCCAAATCTTGTACAAGCATGCCACTGTCTGTAGTGGGAGTTACAAATGCCTAGATTTTGAAGGTACATCTTTTTTGGGACATTGTCAAATCCTCAAATTTGGGGATTAGAGGAAGAGGCTGGGGTTGCAAATGAAGGGATTCTTAAAGTCTTTTTGAGACAAAAAATGGACTCCTAGAATCCCTGTTTTTGATGGCTCTATTTCATTTTTATTATGCTTGAATTTCATAAAATCTTTTTCATTCTTTTAATATTCAGATTTGTCCTCACTTGATTTATTTTCTTCATAAACTGAGATGAATCACTTTTCTTCAATACATGCAGTGGGCTTCCTTGCAAACGTTGGTGGTCTCTATGTGTTTAGCATCACAGTTTTTTTTTGCTGCATGTTACTAGTAAGTTTTTGGTGACTTACTCAGCTTGATTCCAGCATTATGCATTTTTGTTCTTAACAATCCACTTGGGTTTCGATTATTTCTACATTCGCATCCTTGGGTGGTGAGCAAAGGCATGGACACCTTTTGTTCCTTTTCAAATGTTCTCCTAATGTCTGTCCAGTACAAGATGGGAGTATTAAACCCATGAGTGTGTTTATTAAGTGGCAACCTATGCTACTCGGAGTGCTTGTTGCTACTTGAATTTGTTTCTCATTTATCATAGGAGGACAAAAATCTGTCTATTATTCAATAGAAATGGCATGCATTAGCACCTCTAGTTTTGTTGGTGGGTTACGACAGCTACTTTCACTTTGTACATATGCTATCGGTCCACAATATTATTCTTTCTTATAACTTTATTGTGGACAATGTATCTATATTTAGACATAGGAATCTTTTATCTGGGGTGCTAGTTCGCCCTCCAACTTTGAAACCTCCCTTGCTCCTACCTCCAGCTATGGATGCTATGGCTTTAGGAATCTTGAAATCATGCATGTTTGTTCAATATAGTTAGTTATCTTGGTATTGGAGAAAATCTTAGTGGCTGTTTGGATGCCAAGCTTAACTCATTTTTATAAAGAAAAAATGGATGATGTCACCCATAAATATTGCTTGCCTGAAGAATATGGATGGTCCAGGATTAACAAATATTTGTGGCCGTCTACAGTGTAGCAGCCTGATTTTATGGTTCTGGAATCATAATTTTACTGCCCACCCAATAAATGGTTTGCATCACTGCGTGTCATGTTGGGGCATGTTTGGCAAAGTTGGAAATCCCCTATTGGAAATATGCCTGCATCACCCGAAAGTGCCTAGAGTCGAGCTTTCTCAGGGAAATTTTTGTATATCAGGCAGCAACTGTTATGAACGACGTCTCTGTTATGAACGACATCTCACAAGTTGCTTTTTATAAGTGGGTTGGTAAAAAAGGGTTCAATCCAGCATCCATTTTGCTGCATAGCTGCTACAAACAAATTAATGAAGGAGTTTCTATTTGTTCTATTTTTGCATTTCCTAGCTTCTTCAACTTGTCTTTCTTTTTGAGACGCAGCTTCCTGTTCCTATGGCTCCTATTGCCACATCCACTATTACTCTTTCTTCTGCTTTGTGCAACTAATCCCTAGAGCATTTTGGGGTCATAGAAACTGAATAGCTTTGCATAAAATGGTGTCAATATTATGAGCACCTTTTTTGTGCAAAAAATTATGGATTTCCATGGTATTAATTCAGAGATGATTATTTAGTAGCTTGTAAGAATTTTTTGAATGGTCATGTGAAATTGAAATGGAGACAATGGAAATGAAATGTCTTTACCTATGCCAGCTAAGAGATTTAAATATTCCTTCTACATTTTTTTACTATATAAATGGGGAATTGAACCTGTCTTATTAATTGCTCCAATATAGTTGGTGCTAGTCTATTTTTCTGCACGCGATATATTATTCATGGGTGTACCATGTATGCATCTCTAAGAGACTTATTCTTATTAGATATAGCAGCTAAAGTGGATTTACGTATGATTGGCATCAGGGCTTGTTCATTTTTCTAATATTGGACATAAGTAGTAAGTCAAAATTGTTGACCATAATTTTCCCCATTCGTAGTTTGAACACAGAATTAAGAAGCTTCGCCATGAAGATGCTGTATTGCGGGATATAAGAAGTAGGGGGAGAGCTCAATTGCGTTGGGATAAGGTATATATTTCAGAGGCATGGAAGAACTTATTTCTTATCTTTCTAAACAATAAATGATTTTGTTTATAATTAACTGATTGATGATTCTCTTACTTTTGACAAGTTGAGGAAATATGTGATGTACACATGGGGTCCTGATGATCTGGATGGGGAAGGCAAATATTCTACAAAAGAGCAGTCTTGTGGTAAATCATTTCATGGAATTGGATCTATTCACAAGCAAAAAACACAGAGGAGAATGGATTCTATCAAGATTGACAAAAGTATTGGTTCCACTATTGAGACGGTAAATTGCATTCTGTTTTTCCGTTAGCCCTGAAGCAGTTGGTGATAACTCTTTTGACTCAGGACTGATCGAAGTGCTTTCTCAGCATTATGAGTTTATTTGTAACTATTGGATTGCAGAAAATTATTCCAGGAGCCACACAGACAGAGATGGTAAAGACACGTTTGGCACAGGGTACTTCTGATCTTGAAAGAAAATTGTCAAAGTCAGAGGGTGCTCATGTGAGTTGCATATAATTAATGATTTTTGGCTTGTTTAACATTGATTCTTGGTTTACATGATAAAGTGATGGGCTGTTCACCAATGAAGTTCTCTCTTAACTTGATTACATCTCTTTACTAGTGTAATTGTGGCGACTGATATCAAACTTTAAATTCAGTATGTTATGTGATAAGATGCTCATGTCTTTGATTTTTTTCCCCATTTATATGATTCTGTAAATTGGTATCTAATCTGTGTATGCCATGGAGGGATGAAATGTAATTAGTACAATTGTGATATTATGTCTAGTGGGACCTTTTGCATTGGTCAGCCTCTGGCAGTATCACCACATTAACTACCAAATTCTTTTGCCACAACTATTTTGTCTCTTGAAAGCAGAGAAATATAAAGTCCTGACTCTGTTTAGGGTCTCTTGCTACATAAACTGAGGTTAAAATATTGGTTTCAGGTTGTGACATGGTGGGTTCTAACCTGAAGCAGACCCCAACCCCTTTTGCAGGCAGTTCGGTCCAGTCACTAGTCCAACCAGTCAAATCCACTTTGGTTGTTCCAGCCCAAAGACCTACTTAACTCTAAAATTGTAAAAAAAATAGAAGGAATTATAAGGTAATCTGCAGTTAGCGTAGTTGTTGGAGCATTTCATTTTCAAGTAGTATTGTAGAAGTCTTGGGTTCAAGCATTGATGGGCATGCTAGTATTTATTTATTTATTTATAGTGAAAGAGCTAAACTTGCTGATCCCAATTATTTGGGATGAGGCTTAGATGATGATGATGAAGAAACAACTAACCACTTAATTCACCCGGGTTTACAGTGACCTGGCTTGTCTTGGTGGTTGCTTTGGGTCAAACTCGGCCAACCATTTAGTTTGTTTGTTCCAAGAAAGGGCATAGACTAAGAATTCAAAAACCCTTGCCAAAATTGTGATGTAGGGCCGATGCATGAACTAAGTAACATGTGAGATCAAATAGCCGAATTAAGATATTTAACAAAAAAAAATACAAACATCGCTATATTCATTACAAATATCATGAAAATCAAAAGAAAATTATGCATAATCCTGGCCTAAGCTATCAGCATCATAACATAAAATCATTAAATAAAAAAAAACTAGGATCTAATGGATGTACAGACATCCAATTAGCATAGGGTATAGTGTATTTCAAAATAGGAAACCTAATATAACCTAGGGTGAAAATTAGGGTTTGGGTAACTTAGAAAAGTAGAAAAATTATGACTTTTAGGTTTCGGGTTAGGGTTTCGGGGATGGAAGAAAGGGATTTGGATATAGTGATGGTGGGAAACCAAAAGGGGCAGGTGGGATTCACACGTGTGGTCGTACGGTCACTAGGTCGGTTAAGGTGTGGATTGTGGATGGGTATGAGAAAGTTGGGTTTGAGAGAAGATGAAAATTTGAGATGGGAGAATTAAGAATCTAAATAACATACCTGGATGGGGAAGAAAAGAGAAGATGGTGTAGGGATAGATGAAGACCTCGTACCTCCGTTGATGAATATTAGCCTCGCACCAATCTTCCTTCCAAATTGCATGGAAGTATCTTCAAATCGTATGAAGATGGGAGAAGAAAGCAAGAGCTTCTCTCTCTCTCTCTATTTTTTTTAATCACGAAATTCAATGTGGGAGAGGTCACACGCCCTCCTCTTTTTATAGATACAAGAAGTTTCAAAAATTACAAAAACCCCCGTCTTGTGAACTTTAACGAAAATAACCTTAGTCTAAATAAAATCAACTAAAATACTCATAATGTGTCGAAATATAAAATAATCAAAAACTAAATTCTAAAATATGATAAAGTATAAAACTGATGTAGACAATCAACAATTAATGGCTTGATCATGTGATCCATGCAATCCAATGGCCCGATCGTCACGTCCCTCCGATCTAACGGTCTGTATCACGCCCATGTGCATCTTCCTAGTGTAGAGTCTTCCAAATGCTTGCACATGCACATGGGGTCTTCAACACGATCACAGTACTCGTCTAGCCACAGGGAAATCGGCGTTGCCCGCTTCCTCATCTGATACGTACTTAAGGGTGTACGTGACGTGATGTCATCATCAAATTATCTCTGTGCTACAAAATTTGAAAGTGAGACTTTTGACTTTATTATTATTAATAATAAATTGGTTAAAATTTTATTGAAGAAGAATCTTTTTACATATTTCCTACAAAAACAGAACAATAATTACCTGAAAATTAGTACTTTTAATTTTTCCCTAATATATGTAACACAAGTGACAGGGACATCAGAGCACCATTCAGGATTTACCAGAGGAGGAGATCATCGCCAGTTTGACCAGTACGTGGGATCGAGTGAGCCGAGTGGATTGCTTTGAAGACCCCACATGCATTTGATGCATCTTCGAAGACCCTACACTAGAAAGATGCATGTCATATGGGTTGCATTCTTAAGGAGCCTGGAGTGTTGGATTGAGTGCACGCATTGATCGGACCGTTAGATCGCGCACGATGGGCCTTTGGATCACTCTTGATCATGGACCACCCTATTGGCCACGAATAGTTTAAGATAGTTTAGATTTATTTATTTTTGAGTAGTTTTGTCATTTGTTTTATTATTTTTGGACAATTTTATGTTTTACTTGAGATATGGTTTTTTAATGAGAATTCTTTCTTGAGAGAGGCTTTTAGTAAAAGTCTTTTTCTTTTTTTCTTTTTGAATGTGATTTGGAGCTTGGGTGTGGTGTGATTTCATTCCCCATTCAATGGAGGTCTTAAAGACAGTGTTAGTCACCTTCAGGCTTCTCTTCTGTGAGGCGAATGCATATTCTGTTCGAAACTTGCGGAAGATCACAGTGTGTTTTGAAGCGGTTTTGGGTTTGAAGATTAACGTGGTGAAGTCCAAGATGTTGGGTGTTCATGTTAGAATGAGGAACTTTTTCTGGTATTCTAGCATATTTGGTTGTCAGGCTGGCTCTTTTCCTCTTGTCATATCTTGGGTTGCCTCTTTGTATAGGGAAGCCACCTAAACACCTTTGGGATAAGGTGATTGAAAGGAAACTTGTATCCTAGAAGTGCAAATATCTTTGGCTGGGCAGTCGCCTAACTCTTATCAATACACATTCTCCAATATGCCGGTGTACTTTGTCACTTTCGAAATGCCCGAAGTTAGTTTTGGACAAGCTAGAAAAGCTTATGAGAGAAGGGGGTATACTCTGGAAGAATTTGGTTGCCATCAAGTATGGCATTCAGGAGGGTAGTTGGTTCGTGAAACATTCTTCGCTTTATAGAGCATCTACTACCTGGACAGTGATTGCAGACACTCAGCTCATTGTGAGTAGGGGTATCTCTTTTAGGATTGGAGAAGGATTGCGGACTCGCTTCCGAGTAGATGTTTGGCGCGGGGATCGGGTGCTTCAGGATAGGTTCCTTTTGATTGCTCAGCTAACCCCTGATTGTTTTGTATGAGGAATTTGTTGAGTTAGTGGTCCTGCTAAATATGCTAAATTCGATAAAGCCTGATTTATAATAAGAAGACCAGATTACATGATTAGGACATTCATTCTGGGAAGTTTTCAGTTAAATCACTTTTTAGCTTTATCTCTGATAGATCTCGCAAAACAGGCCCGAACCTTCCTTTCTGCCATTGGTTCTACAAAGCACCCCCTCGGGTTGTGGCCTTCATGTGGTTGGTAGGGGGAAAGAGAATCCTCTCTGTTGACAATTTACAGCGAAGAGCACTCGTACGTCCTTAATATTTGCTTGATGTGTATGAAGAATGAGGAATTGATTAATCATCTCGTCATTCATTGCTCTTTTGTTGCGAGAGTCGGGGCTATTTCCTCAATTTGTTTCACACTAATTGTGCAATGCTGAAGACAATGGATGATGTATTGTTGGCATGGCATGGAGGCAGAGTTGGCAAGTTCGAGAAAGCTATATGGCGGCTACTGATCATGGCGTTGTTTTGGGTTATTTGGGGAACTAGGAATGGCTATTGTTTTCGGAATGAGATGGAGGGGGTAAGTGCGGTCATTTTCAAAATTAAAATTCTCGTTTCAGATTAGGCAGTTTATGTCAAGCTAGCTTCGGCTACCCCATTCCCTTGAGTCTTTTCTTCTTTCTTTTGCTGGTTTGTATTCTTTTCTTGCGATTTGCGAGATGCCGAGATCTTTAATAAAATTTTGTCTTCTCTCAAAAAAAAAAAATGTTTTAGTAAAAAATAACTTGTAATGTAAGGTACATACATGTAGTTAATGTTCAAAGTATCAGTATCGCTACAAGTTTCGCTAGCCAGGGATACATAAACAATATTGATATTTCCGATAATGTTGTTGATATTCGGAAATGCAGGGAAACATAGGGGAAATGGTGGCATTTTTCAATGAAACTTTAGGAGATGCTAAAATACACATTTGCATATTTAGGAATAAAAAAATTGCAAAAAGAATGCATACATAATAAGTTTCCATTTAATGGGGGTCTAAAAGCATGTGCTATCGTAAGAAATCAGTCCAACCATCTCATCAATCCCATCCCATCCATCCAACTATCCAACCTTCCATCCAAACATCCATCAGTATTTCAGAATATTGACAACACGATATTTCGTT
Organism: Magnolia kwangsiensis; assembly: GCA_037074715.1. NCBI lineage: Eukaryota > Viridiplantae > Streptophyta > Magnoliopsida > Magnoliales > Magnoliaceae > Magnolia > Magnolia kwangsiensis. Next base: position 133,269,024 of record CM073574.1, read on the forward strand.
GAGAAATTGTCGACAATTGGAAAGGAAATGAAAGACTCTGGTCTTGATATCGCCCATGATGCAATAACAATAATATCGCCATATTATTGTCAACAATTTAAACACTATACAACCATGTGCCAATAAAAAATAAATTTGAAATGGATTTTTTTATTATAAAATTAACAGATTTTTGGGGATATTATCAGAATATCGTTGATACATTAGCAAGACAAAGCGACAACTAGAATTTACACAGTCGAAAATATTGTCGATACATTGACGATATCGATATATTGGTGATACAAGTGAACACCTAGATTTTACACAATCAAAATATTGGCAATACATTGGCAATATCAATATATTAGCGATACTTAGCGATACACCACCAATACCTGGAATTTCTAATGCTACCAATGTTATTGGTATCGCTACCTATGTTATCAGTATCGCCGAGTTGGAGATCCGGATAATATCGAGGATATTTCGATAATATCAAGGATACTCCCAACAATGTGTGATGTATGTAAATAACTTGTAGGGTAGGCTACATGCAACTTAACGCTATTTTAATGAGCTACATAGCGTCAATGTTTTAAGTATCGACGATATCGACCGATATATCCCACGATATATCTTGTATCATAACTGTGTGATATGAAACACAAAAGTAGTGGCCTAGCGTTGAGGCTAACCTACATTATGGAGCATGAGTTACGTGCTATATACAGTGTTCGGAATATTGGCTAAGCTACATTATAGAGCATGAGTTACATGCTATACAGTGTTTGAAATATCGGCTAAGCTACACTATGGAACATGAGTTACATGTTATATACAGTGTTCGAAATATCTGCTAAGGTACATTACGGAGCTTGAATTACATGCTATATATAGTGTTTGAAATATCGGTATCGCTATATATATCTCACCCTTGGGACAGAGATACATGTCAGTTATCTCACAAGATATATCATTTGTATCAGGTAATTTATCGCACTTTTAGGGAAATGTGGGGAAAATGGTTGAATTTTTCAATGAAACTTCAAGGATTGTTAAAAAAGACTTTAATACACAATTTTGAATAATAACATCTCAAAAAAGAAATGTAATAGGTTTCCTTTGTATTGGGTCCTAAGCTATGTACTGTCCGACTGAAGTAATGCAACTATATTCAAATTGAATGCATAACATTTAGAGTGTATGTGATTATAATTTCATCAAACTCTCGTAAATACTTTGAAATTAGTCTCAATTGACATCTAGTTGAAGGGAAATTTTGAAAAAAAATTAATATTTTAATATTTTTTATATTAATTTTTAATTAAAAAATGATTTTTATTTCGAAAAGTTGACATAGACTTAACAAATCAGTAGATCAGCCCTCATACATGCTTTAATTTCATGTTTGGTGTGCAACATTGCAAGCGATTTAGGAGAAAATTAGGAAAATTCCAAATTTTCCCAATTTTCCCCAAATCGGACCACCTATACTCAAATTTCGAAATTAGAGTATATGTGATGAAATACTCCTATATACTTTGAAATTAGTCTCAATTGACAGCTGGTTGAAGGAAAAATTCAAAAAAAAAAACATGGAGAACATGAAGAACCAATGAATGAATATCGAAATCAAAGGTCTAACTCCATGATTTTTTATGCAAAACATGAAGAACCAATGGATTTGTAACCATTTGACACTAATTTAACATAATTTCAACAAAAAAATTGAAAATGCTCACTGGATCGAACATGTGGGATATATCGGCACTACTTGTGTGTTTCATATCGCACAGGTGGGATACAATATATATCATGGAATATATTGGCCGATATCGTCAATATCTAAAGCATTGACCGTATATATATATATATATATATATATATATATATATATATATATATATATATATATATATATATATATATATATTTCTTTTTCTTTCTTTTTCTTTTTTTAATTTTAAGGATAATAAGTCGATTTTATTGAAAGGCTGCATGACAATAACAAGACAACAAAATAATACAAAAAAGATTACATCTCAAAAGGAAACTTAAGATTACAACCTAGACATGGATGAAACATAGGATACATTGACATATTTAACCCTAGATGCTCATTCTATGACGTCCCTTTTTAGTTTTCCATGTTGCTACTTCCCATGGACTCTTTTTGTTAAGGAAGCATTGCCTATTAGGCTCCGTCCAAATGTTCCAAAGCACTACATGCACGACTAGTCACCAAGTTGCTAAACTATCCCTTACAAGTAAGAGACCATGCCACATCCAAAGCATCTCATCCACTGATTGTGGCATCACCTAGTCGACACCAAAGGTCGATGGGAAAGTAATGCGCACCCAACATGCAAATGAGCAATGTATGAATAAATGATCTATCATCTTTGCATCGCTCATGCATAGAAGACAAATGTTGGGGAGGATCATGGACCATTTTTAAAGATTGTCTATGGTAAGGATGCACTTCCACCCAACCAACCAAACAAAAGTTGCCACCTTAGGAGCACCATAAGATCAAAAGTGTGCAAAAAATCATGTCTTCTTGATACTGATGAATCTCATAGCATCATGTAGAGTGACTTAACCGTGAACTTTCCAGAAGGTGAAGCAGTCTAAACCAAGAAATCCGTAGAAGTTACATGCTACATGGCATAAACTATTTAAAACACTAATCTAGATGGAGATGCTAGGGGAGGAGCCAGCGGTGAGGGCTCACCCAGGAGTGGTGAAACATTCATAGAATGTCCTTTATCATTGTGTTCCGTATCTGTTACGATATGCCTGTATAGGCCGATATGTATAGGTAACGGCAGTGACCATTACACGATACGGGGTTGAAACGGGGTAATTGGTTTTTTTAGGACTGTATCAGTCGTTATAGGGGCCATAATGACTGTTACGGGCAAGGTATTCAAAATCAGTTATGTAACGGTAATGGTCGTAACCGTCAGTCGAAACGATTGTAATGGCCGTTACAGAAATAACAGGCTGTAACGGCCCACAACGGACCCATAACGGTCCTGTAACAGTTTTTTTAAAAAAAATAAAAAGGGCCGCAACGGTCGATACTGGGGGCCATATCGGCCGTACCCTTATCAGAATAGTACCGGTGGTGGCCGTTATGGCCACCATTACCGTTTTGGAACACCTTGGTTACAGGGCATAACGATCATTAAAAACAGCTACTTTTTTTTTTCTGTTTAAATCCATTTTTCAGTTTCTTATTCCAAAAACTTCCCTAGATTATTCTACAGTAGATTTTGACTACTCTTACTATAGTTTTTAGGATTAAAACCATAGATTGAAGCGATTTGGGCGAATAAAGCTTCGCGGGCCATTTTAAAAAAAATAATAATATTTATGAATTTTTTTTTTCTGATTTCTAATACTAATGCTTGATTGTGATGTGTAAATATTAGAGTTATATAACAAAATTCATAAATTCACGAGACAACTACATACAACACTCACCAAAGAGTGGATCGTTATGCTGCCATAAACATGTTTTAAAAAATGAATACGTATTTCATATTTGGAATATTTACGTTATTCTGGATTTTTTAAATATTTTTTCAAAATTTTTTGGGCAAAAAATAATAATAATAATAAATAAATAAAATAAACCGTTACAAGGGTTGTAACGGTCGTTACGCCCTCGTATCGGTAATAGTGGTGACAGTTATGGCCACCATTATGGATACGGAATACCTTACCCTCCAGTGGAGCTTAGTGGCATCACTAAGGGCAAGATATGCAATTGCAGATCAAGGAGTGTGGCTCTCTTCTTGTTGCGGTTTAGATGAGGAGGATTGGATCGTCAAGCCTCTGAGTTTGAGCAAGGTCTAGATTTCTCTGAAGCCGACTAAAAACCTAGACAAGATTTTGATCGTTGGGGTCTTGTTCAAGGATGGGCCGGTGGCCTTCCATCAAAAGGTGGTTAGATTGGCCGGTGTTTGGCTTGGAGGAAGTTTGGGCCCAGTTGTGGGAGCTTCCACTTCAGTTATAGTTCACAAAAGTCTTTGTGGCGTTAAGGTCATGCTTTGGGGACGTGAATGTTGTCGATCCGATGATGGAGGTGTGGATGGCGATAAGAGTAGCTCAGAACTGCATTAAGAAACAAAAATTGGTTAAAATTCCTAAATGGATCTCTATTGTTGTGGGGGAGGTGAGAAAAGTGCTTGGGAGTAAGCAAGGGTGGATGGGGACTCACTGGAGTTGTGGTGATTAGGCAGGAGCAATGCCTGGTAGTGGGAGTGTAACGAAGAAGGATGATGGTGTACACGACCACTACTCCATTGGACTATCGAATGTGAAGGCTAGCTTCTAGTGGGCTCTAGCTAGGAAGACGCGGAGGAGTGGAAAGGTTAGGGGGTTCTCTGCTAGAGATATCTTACCTTTGCAAGAGGCGAGAGACACCAAAGAGGTTGATCTCTCAATGGCTTTCTAGCATTCACAAAGGATATGATCTTTGAGAGTGTTGGGGGTCATATCTCCATAGCCTAGGGTATGAGTTGGATCAAGGAAATGATATGTCACGTGGGCATGGTGGCTGGTGTCTCATTCAAGGATTACAAAGAGTACTTTATTGCTCTGTTTCAATTTGTGGAGGAAAGAGTGCCCATAAAGCATGGTTTGGCCTTCAGGGGAAGGTCCAGAAGTCTCGAAGAGGGAGGAGAGTTTGAGAGCCTCAAATCCTTCATTAATTATGACATTAGGGAGCAGTGCCAGAGGTTTAAAGAAGGGTAAAGGGGTCCGAATTGGGCATCAATGAATGTCCTTAGTTGGAATATGAGGGGGTTGGGAAGCCAGGTGAAAAGGCTTCAAATAAAGGATGTGTGCTCTCGTTCTAAAGCTTCATTTCTCATGCTACAAGAAACGAAGTTGCATTCATGTTGATAAGAAGTTGGTCAATTCTATTTGAGCAGCCAATGAGAAGGATTGGGTGGTAGTGGCACTCAATGCCATTAGACGCACGGGGGGGGGGGGGGGGGGGGGGGGGGGGGTGATGTCCTGGAACTCTAATATGTGGAAGTGGGAGGAGTGGTGGAGAGGATCAATCTCCATCTCTATGCTGCTGAGGGAGGTGTTGGCGGGATTCAGTTCGGTCTTCATGGCTATCTAAAATCCGATTATTTTTCAGCATGCTTCTTGTATCGTTTCTTGTAGGTGGTGACATCCACGGGTCATGTATGAGAAGTCAAATGACAATCTCATCACACGAAGCATGCAAATTTTTGGGCATGGGTGGATATGAATGAGTCGATGAACCTCCCAATGGGCGACGTTAAGGTCACTTGGATGAAGGGGCAAGAAAGGGCTGAAATTGGACTATTCCCTCGTCTCTCCTAAATGGGTGGAAAAAATCCCATTAGTGAGGCAGAGAGGTCTCCTGAGTCTAGTTTCTGACCATTATATGATTTTGTTGGATTTGGACAAGGAGAATTAGGGCCCTGAGATGTTCCGGTTCGAGCTATCGTGGCTTCATGTGGAGGGTTTCGTAGAGCTAGTGAAAGTGTGGTGGCACTCTGAGGTTGAGGGATTTGCAGGTTTCAAGTTATTCCAAAAGCTAGAGCTTTTGAAAGGGGAGATTAATGTTTAGAAAAGATAGGTATCAAGGGGGAGGGAAGTTGTAGATGACTCCATCCTGAAGTACAATCATTCCATTGACGAGATTACGATGGAAGAAAATGTCACGAGGTCCAACCCTTTCCTTCAATATTTGAACCGCCTTAAGGAAGAGGAGATAAGCCGAGGCAACACTCTTGTGCAAAATGCCTGAAAGGAGGAGACAAAAATACAAAGTTCTTCTATGAAATTGCAAGCACTCGGGCTAGGAACAATTTGATCCACAACGCGTTGGTGGAAGGTAGAAGGGTTGAAGAAAAGAGTTAGGTATGGGATTCCATAATGCAATTCTATAGGTTTTTCTAGTCTATTAGTTGTGGAGTTTTGAGGTGGAAGATGAGAGACTTTAGAGGGAGGTGATTAATAACAAATTCAAGAAAGGGGCTGGTGGGTAAAGGACACATCTTTATACAGAGCTTTTGGGCTATGGAAGGTGGTTTGTTGAGTGGTGAACAAGTTTAGCGATGGGGTCCGACTCTCTTGTGTGGATGGGCAATGTATTTGGTCCTAGAAAGTCTTGTGGTCAGTGAGAGTGTTCTCCAGGAGGAGTTACTAAGGTTAGCTAAGTCTTGCTCCGGATGGGGACGTTCTCATAGCTTGGTGCTTCTCCGTCATTGATGATGTGGTAGTTTGGTCCCCTTCTTATAGGAGGAATTTGACTGGAAGTGGAGAATCTCATCCGGCTCTTGGGGAGGCTTCGTTGTGTCAAGCCATCTTTGGGTGAGAGGGACTTTATGGTGTGGACGATGGTTAAATCAGGTTAGTTCTCAATCCGATCTTTCTATAGGATGATGATTGATGATATTATGGTTGTGATGTGTGGCCATCCTTCCCAAGTCTGGTCATATGGGCTTCCTCCCAAAGTGGCATCTTTTGCCTGATTAGTGGGAGGGAATAAAGGGCTCACCGTAGACTGCATATAAAAAAGATTGATGCCAATCCCCAAATGTTGCGTCATGTGCATGAAAGATGCGAAGTTGGTGAACCACTTGTTCATCCATTGTGCATTTGCTCCAAAGGTGTGCGAGAGATTCCCTAGTTTCTTCAGTATTCATAGTGATGCAAGGTCCATTGAGGGTATCTTCCTTGCATGGCATGGGGGAGGATTAGGGGGTTGTTGGCGGAAATCTGCACCTATGCGGGGAGAGGAAACAATTAGTGTTTTCGAAATGAAAGTGGGTCATTTGCGGATGTCTTTAAAAGGCAAAGCTTGATGTTTTAGATTGGGCAAATTGTATCAAAGGTTCTGACCATTGTGAGTGGTCTAAGTTGGCTGGGTTATAGTTGTATGTTTTCGCCTTTTTTATACGTCTTCTAATAAGAATTTTGGTTCCTTTAAAAAAAAAAAAAACACTGGTAAGAAAAAAAAAAACCATTTTATCACCTCTATATAGATAGATTGATAGATAGAGATAGATAGATATAGAGAGAGACGTTTTAAATAGCATGTAGCTTAGTGTTCACCCCTTTAAAGCATATGCCTTGAGCTACATAGTGTGTAGCATAAGCTACGGATTGCTTGATTTTTTTAATTAAGATTGCGCATGGTTGCACTATGCAGTGTAAGCCAAATATATATACTTGTATTTGCATATCTGTGCATCATTTGTATGTAGATAAGTAGATGGGAAAGGGAGGAGGAAAGGATGTGAATGAAGCAAGAAATGTTGGACATAATATCATAGTTGATTTTTTTATTTTTTTTTTAATGCAAGTTTATTCCAGTCTTTTAATTATCAAAATTATTATTTTGATGAAAAAGTTATATAATTTTTAAGAATCCTCTACTTCTATTAATGTGCATTGTAGCAAATGATTTTCACTTAGTATGGTGCATGAGAAGCAAGAAACATTGAATTTAATATTATAATTGAATCTTTTTAGTTCGAGCAAATTCTGGTCTTTTAATTCTCTAATTTATTATTTTGATGGAAAAGAAGTTCCATAATTTTTTTAGCAATCCTTTACTTAATGTGCAACGTAGTTAATGATTTTCTACTGATAAGGATTTTAGACCTTGAATAATTTGGGAACATGTTGGGTTGGCACTTTGGTCCCTTTGTGGTCTAGGGTGAGTGTTGTAAAAATTTCAAGTGCGGTGGAGTGAAAGAGGGTGCATGAGGCTAAAGAAGTTGCACAATTATGGTAGACTTGGTTCCTTCTTTATGATGGTTACTTTGGTCCTTAAGAGAGGGATCTCTCCTTTGGAGTTTGATCCATTTTGGTACAAAATGTTTCTAAAATCTATTGAGGTCCCATTTTTTGAGTTGGATAGATGTATATGAGGTTGTTCAACTAGAGTTTTATATATGGCTGGAAGTCGGGCGGGTTCAACCCGATCGATCTGTGACCGACCCAACATTGGGTTGATCTCGGGCAGGATGATCGGGTTTGGTCTCAGGCTTGGGCTATACAAACACCAACCCAATAAAACTTGGGTCGGGCTCGGGTTGCCCGACCCAACCCAAACCTGATCGATATATGAGTTAACTTATAAATTATAATTGAGTGTGGATCATTTGTGTTGAAGGCACATGAAATTCCTGTGTCGTCGGTTCTCATTGGTCCAAGTCATTTTCGATGACTCAAGCTAACAAGATATGCTGAACTTCTCTCTCCCAAATAGATTGCGTGCTACACAACACGACTTTAAAGGAATAGTTGTCCTATATTTTAGCTTGTTTGTTTAGAAAAAATGAAGTTCTTTATGATAAATAACTACATATATAATTAATAAAATCATAGGTACAAAAAATAAGACGTGTATTGAAGTATAATAGATTAATGTAATAACGAAAATATTATCATATATCTACCCGACCAACCCGATCGAGCCTGCTTGGGTTGGGCTTAGGTTGAGAATTCCTAACCCGAAGTTAGGTTGGGTTGGGTTAGGGTTGAGGTATAGGAACCTTGGGTTGGGCTAGGGTTGTGCACCAACCCGACCCAACCCGCTTGACTTTCAACCCTTGTTTTAGAGGCCCACCCAGGGTTAAAGAAGATGGAAATGGATGACCATCATAAAGAGGGAACCAAGTATACTATAGCTATGCACCCTCTTTAGCCTACTGTATTTGATTTAGTTACTAAACTCACCTTTAGAACCCGAAGGGATCAAAGAGCCCACCCGATATGTTCTCAAATTATTCACATCTAAAGGTTATGTTTGGAAGTCCTTTGAAGTGGGAATCACTTCTTCAGAGTTTAAGTTTGGTTCTCTACTTTATAGGGACTATGTTTATAAAATCTATTGAGGTGCCATTTCGCGAGTTAAATAGTTGTTATCTGAGGATTTTCAAGTAGAGAGTAGAATTTAAGAAATGGAAATGGATGACCACCCTAGTCTAAATCAATGTTTTAAATATCGATGATATTGGCCAAAATATTCCACGATATATCTTGTATCCCACTTGTGCGGTATGAAATGCATAGTAGCGCCGATATATCCCACGTGTTCGATCCGATGAGCATTTTCAATTTTTGATCCCTTTTTATGGTTGAAATTATGTTAAATCAATGTCAAATGGTTACAAATCCATTGGTTCTTCATGTTTTGCATGAAAAGTCGTGTAGTTGGAGCTTTGATTTTGATATCTATTGTTTCTTTATATTCTCCATGTTTTTTTCCAAAATTATCTTTCAATAAACTATCAATTGAAACTAATTTTGAAGTATTTAGGAGTATTTGATGAAATGATCATCACATACACTCTAATTTCGAAATTTGAGTGTAGATGGTCTGATTTGGGGAAAATTCAAAAATTTCCCAAAATTTCCCAAATTGCTTCCAATGTTGCACTCCAATCATGAAATCAAGCATGTATGAGGACTGATCTACTGATTTTGAAGTCCTTATCAATTTCGGAAAATAAATTTTTTTTTTTAATTAAAAATTAATAAAAAAAATTATTAAATTTTTCTTTTTCGAAATTTCCCTTCAACCAGCTATCAATTGAGACAAATTTTGAAGTATTTATGAGTGTTTGATGAAATGATCATCACATAAACTCTAATGTTACACATTCAATTTGAATATAGTTGCATTAGTTCAGTTAGACAATGCATAGCTTGGGAGATTATACACAGGAAACCTATTATGTTCACTTCTTTTTTTAGACGTTATGATTTAAAAGTGTGTATTATGGTCTTTTTTAACAATCCCTGAAGTTTCATTGAAAAATCCAACCATTTCCCCAATGTTTCCCAAAGAGTGCGATAAATTACCTGATACAAACGATATATCCCGTGCAATAACCGATATGTATCTGTATCCCAAGGATGTGATACGTAACGTTATACTAATATTTGGAGCACTGGTCTAAATATCCATTCATGCTATTTCATATGCACTTATGTATTTCTCACATGAGTTATTCATGATATGATTTACTAATTTTATTGAAGAATTGTTCTTTACTGTTGGTGTTGTTTACATGAATATTATGTTTTTTTTTTTTTTTTTGGAAATTCTCATGGTGGAAAGCAAACTTTAGCTGTTGTATAAATCTGATACACTCTTGTAGAAGGCAAACACTCGATAAAGAAAATCACTAACCTATATAAAACCTAATAGGATTTGTCCACTTTGGTAGTGTAGAATGTATATTTTGTTTCATTCACTCAAGTTTCAATGGGATATTGAGAGTGAGTGTATCGTCTTTGGGTGCTCCTCTTGTGCACCTTATGTTTTTTGTTTTAGGGTTTTCTACATGTGCATGTAAAAATCTTTTTCATTTTTCATTTACTTTTTTCTTCTTTCTTTCTTTCTGAACTTGATCATGGCAAACAAGAATGGGTTTTAGCTCTAGGGTTTAGAGTTTTTGATGTATAAGGTTTGGAATTTGAGGAGATACTTGAATACACTGAAACTCAACAAGGAGCCTTACGCCTACAAGGTCCTCGAGTCTGCTAGATGTAGCAGTGGAGTTTGCTGTTGGTTTGATCTTGTGTCAGAATACTCAACACTAGGATGATTAGTAATCCAAGATTTTGAATTGATTCGTTTGTCCCAAAAATATTGTTAATATGGCATTGTGAAAGAAAGGAAGCACATTTATGCCTTAAGCTAGGTTTGCAGATGTTACTATAGTACATGTAACTAAAGTAAGATAATTACCGACATGCCCTTAATAAAAAAACAAAATAGCCAATGTGTCCTTTGTAGATGTTACTAAATGCCTATGAGATAATGGATAATCACATTTTATCTCTGGGTAATGTTCTAGAAACTTGGGTAGGAACATTTTATTTTGTTTATTATTAGGATACTCTTTCAGTAGAACAGTTCATGTTTCTGGATATTCCTCTATTATATTTTGCTCATAAAATGTATGGTGAGAGCTTGGACATTTCAAAGGGCCTTGAAGAATTTTTTAGTCCCTTATCAATTGAAATATGTTAATGTTGGTGCTTGCTATTATTTTGGGAAAATATAAGCATTGCCGTAGTCATGACTCGTACGTTTTTTATTGAAACAGAATTAGCTCTTTGGTTATGTTGGGTCTCATACTTTCATCTTTATTCTTCTCAAGGTTATGGAGCATGGGGAAAAGAAAGTTTCAAGCAGTTCTTACAAGGGACATTCATCGCAAAATCATGTACTCCTTCCTGATGAAATTAAACATCCATTACCACCTGTTCCAGGTAATAAACAAACGAGAAGTTTCTAGGGTCTTGCCCTCAACACCAAATTGAACTTTTGAATGAATTTTCTTTTTAGTCTGCTTGAAGTCTCATATACTGGAATAAATATAATGAAGAGAAAGATATTAACACTGCCATCAAAATCAAATGGTAGCTTTATTGTGTTGCAACTTGGTCATTTATTCTTGATAATTGCTTCTAGAAGGATCCAGTGGTGTCCTTTTGCTTTCTTATTGAGTAGGATGAAATATCCTTTCTGGGAATAGAAAAGATGAGCCTAGGTGAAGATGCTGATCAAGTCGTTCTATGCTTTTTATGGGAGTCTTTAAACATATGGTTTGGATTGCTATTGCAAATCCCTTTCAATTCCTTGAAGGTAAGGGCTTGGTTAAAAGTGAAGATTGCAAAAGGGTTGGAGGAACTTGTAGATTGCTGATACTTAAGCAACTACATTGAGTGAGGTTCTCTCTTTCCCTATGAAAAACAGAATGGTTGTCTATTCAAAGACACTCATCCATTGCTAAATAACCCCAAGTGAAGGATTGTAGGGTTTTTTTTTTTTTCCCTTTAATTTTTGATGTGCTAAAGATAACCAAAAAAATTTTCAAACATGTTTGGTACATGTAGAATGAACAGCTGTTAATATACATATCAATAAAGGAGGATGAATCTCTTAAGCTGAAACAACCATGCAGTTCAGCTGGTGAACAGTGAACCTGATGTGTGCAACACTAGCAGAAAACTAACCAGAAACGCTGCTGGCCGGTCTAAATACAAGATTTAGACAATGGTTAGTTTTTTGGTCAATGGCGAGAAAGGAGGGGGGAGGGCGGGAAGTAGGCTCTAGCAATGTTTGAAATATCGGTATCGTGAAATGTATCGCACCCTTGGGATACAAATATGTATTAGTTATCACACGGGATATATCGTTTGTATCAGGTAATTTATTGCACTTTTTGGGAAACATTGGAGAAATGGTTGAATTTTTCAATGGAACTGAGGGATTATTAAAAAAAGACCTTAATACACACTTTTAAATAATAAAATCTCAAAACAGAAGTGCACATTATAGGTTTCCTATGCATTGTCCAATTGAACTAAGACAACTATATTCAAATATGATGCATAACATTTATAAATGTATCAAGACGTATAAAAACACAACCAATGCATTCAAAAGTAAAAGATATAGTAGAAATTATAAAATATACCTACCAATGATGTGACTAGCTATGGCCTAGACCCACATAAGTTACGCGGTGGCTTGTAATCATCGTCTTTGTCTCGACGTGGCCGTAAAGAATACTGCTCCATAAATCGACAGCACTGTACTCAGGTCATAGTAGAATAATACCAATTAAGATTCTCCATGATATAATGTTGGTACTTATCCTATCCGAACTGAACTAATACACCCATTCGTGGGTACTGTGTAATAGTCATAGTCCGTGGCTGATATAGATTTGGAATGGGCATAGATGGAGCTACTGGGTATCTATGCTGCCCTCCATATCTATATTATTGCTCATATATTTGCCCGTATGTGGAAGTGAAGTCCTGACCGTGTCGAAAAATGATGATCCGTAACTACTGGAGTCTCTCCTTGCATATTCACTAGCTCTGTATCCATACCAATACTATGGCATAGAACTCAAGCTACTCTCTCGTGTCTGTGATCCATATCCATGTTGTGGCCTGTAACTCGATCTCCCTTCCCTCATCCGTGAACCGTAACTAGAGGCACCTTGCTTCCCACAAACGCTTGTGTCCCTCATGCATTTTGTCAGTAGCTTCTCAAAATAAAAAAGCTTGTCTATTTTTTCTTTTGTAACCTCTGGTGCTCATATGTCTTATTATTAGATAAGATGGGGTCGTGGTCCTCCCACGTGATAGTGACTACCGTGGACTGCCCACCAAACTTCTTGTCAATGGGTCGAATGCCTCATCACGAGATCTCTGCTGCTCCACATGTGTCAACATCGATCCCTTGTCCCGCTGCCTCCTCCGCAACATGTGGCTCCGGTTGCCCTTCCGAAGTATCCAAGTCATCCAACCTAACCCGCTGGTAAATTGAATCCTTATTCTCGTCGTCAATAAATGAATGTTGTCTGACTGCCATCAAATCCAATGGGTCCTGTTCTTTGCTTTTTCCTTCGGATTGAAGCAACCTCGCGTGTAGCTTCATATTGTAGTGGCAATACACTAACTTCTAAAGCCGGTCGTACACCAGTTTGTTGCACTTATTTGTGTGGACGAGGGAGAATGTGCTCCAATTTCTTTCACAAGGTGAGGAGACTGTCTGCGCGAGCACATGGACAACCAGCCGTTGTAAAACCTCGCAGTCAGTCCTGTACATGGCCCACCATTCGCCTACGAATTTTGAAGTTATTTTATTACCTTCAAAATTTGTAAAATAATATGAAAATTAACTTTAAATGTAGCTACTCACATGGCATCATGGTGGTCCTAGACATCTTTACGGCCTGACACCCGAACATTCCATTTGTATCGTGAAATTTAACAATTTGTTGATGGCATATAGCAGCCAAGGGTAAGTATGGAATCATTAAGATACAAATATGGAGAATGTAGGTGCGGAATATATTTTCCTCAGTATCGAATGTGCCTTTCCCCGGACAGTTAGGGAATAAGTGATCGTACACTTCATGTACAACCCTTTTCAGTTCATTGTCAGCATAGAGATTCTTGTTGTAGTGGTATTTTGGATTTAGGAAATACGTTGAACACTAACATGATTCAAATATTTAGACATTAATAGCAAAGTACTAGAGCATATAGACAAGAAAAAAGTATATAATTACTTACCAGTCTCATGTAGTGGGTGGGAAAGTGTCCTCTCCCAACGATTGTCTATTATTGCATGCACCCACTTATATGCATTGGGGTTTTTAGCCTGGATAGCTTCTTTCATCAATTGTATAGAGGGATACAATGACCCTATCAATGGATTCATTTCATTGCCCACCATCCTCAACAATACATAAATGGGCTCCAGAATATTGATTACACTATGTGCACGATCCCAGAACGAGTGGCGTAACACGAGCTCTTCAATTCTCCAAGTTACTCTATTCCCTTTCTTAGCTCAAATTGTGTAGTCATGAGAAGTAAAAAATCTCTCGTAGCTCTTGCTTGTGTTTGAGGAGGCTATTTAGGGCGATATAATTTATGGCAAACCACGTTGCCCTAGGGCACACTATATCTCCACCACACTTCTTGTGCATCACGGCTAATAACCTTGTGTGGTTATATATGAAGGTCGTGATGAGTAGTGCATCAGTAATAGTGGTCTTCACCAACGGCCTATTCCTAATTGCCTCTTGAATGATATCAATACAATGCACTGCACGGGGGGTCTAATACATATTTTACTTGTTTTGTATATCCTTCCCCGCCTTGACAAATGTGTTCCCATTGTCTGTAACAAATTGCACAATATTCTTCCTCACAACATCATTGATGACACGGTACATTAACTTATAAATGTATTTCGCATATTTAATCTCATCGCTCGCATCTATGAACTTAAAAAATACTGTCGTCCTTTACGATATACCATAAAATTTATGATCGACATCCTCGTTGGTCTGGTCCAACTGTCACATGACGGTGCAGCCGTACATCTCCCATGACTGCTTATGTAAATCCACATATTTTTTTCATCTCCTAATGTTCTTCATCTAAATACTTGCCCATTATCTCAAAGGGTGTGGGCGGCTACACACCTTCACCCCCTCAATGCACCTCGCTTATCATATTCTTGAAGTGCAAGGTCGTTGCTACATTCGCCGAGATTTGATCATATATGAAAACTTCGCAATAAACTTCCCAACCTTTTTCCTTACATTCCCTTCACTAAACATGTCCTTGAAATTTATTTATTTTTGTGTCCCTCCAGCTTCCTTGTACATCCTCGGATCTGACGGTAAATCTGGCAATCGTATGCTAGTACTCCCCATACCCCTATATCTTTCCCCTACCCCACTTCCGCTTGCTCCACTTCCCCCACATTGCTCATGAGTTGACCCCTCAAATCTAGGCCTACTCTACTGTCACCTCCTCTCATGCTCCCTATCCCAATAATTCCGTCTGGATTCCTGAATTGCACGTCTAAAATTAGGATCATCGTCGTCGTCATTGACCTCCATTACATCCTCCTCCCTTACATATAAAGGTCTCCCCAACTCCTCCCTAATCTCCATCTCCCGTGTACGTCGTTCATCTCTTATCTTCACACTTTTTTTCAATATAACTCTCATCTCTTCTCGCACATCTTATGGGCACTTAGGACATTCTACAACATTGCGATACCCTCCCACTAAATGCTCCTTCAAGTGGGTTACCCCCTACTCCTCAACACATGGCCACATAAATTACATTTACTCCCGACATATTTTATCTGTAAAAGAACATTATGTTAAAACTTTTTAGAGCCCACCTTGTTGCATGTGTTGTATATCCATGCTGCCCATCCATTTTGCCAAATCATTTGAACGAATGGTCTTAAAAATGAGAATTATCCAAATCTCAGGTGGACCACATAGTAGGGATTTCCATCAATAGAAACTTCTTGGGGCCCACAAAAGTTTTAGATGGCGTGGAAAATTTATGGATGGCGTAAAATTACTAGGAAATAGATGGATGGCGTAGATAAAACACATACATCATGGTGGGGCTATAGAGCGTTGTCCAATAGGTAGTAAGCAATTCATGATAAAAACACATGCAATATATAATAAGACACCAAAATTGGATAGTCTCATGCAAGTAGCCATTTTCTTGGGAGTTATTTGATGCTCTTGGAGTGTATAATCCTTGATACGCACATACTCCGAATGTGGTATGGTCTACTTGAGATTTGGATTTGCATAATTTTTAGGACCCCATCCTAAAATGGGCTGGAAAAAACGATGGACGGTGTGGATGTAACCAAATCACCTAGGCCGGCCCTACAGAACCCCTTAGAGGACCGTCCAAGGTGGGCCCTACAGATTGGCTGGTGTACCACACACCACCAATGGACGCAGATTAGCTATTGAACTTGATAGTACTGAGTCTCGCTACTGAAGTGACGTCACCACGTTCTATGGGGCCCACCATGATGTATGTGTTGTATACACACCGTCCATCCATTTGGAGAGATTATTTTAGGGCATGAGCCAAAGAATGAGGAAGATCCAAATCTCAAGTGTACCTTACCATAGAAAATAGTGGGGACAGTGACGCGGACCGTCGAAACCTTCCTAGGGCCCACCATGATGTTCATTTGAGATCTAACCTGTTTATAAGTTAATACACACATGGAATAAGGTAAAATACAAATATCAGCTTGATCGAAAACTTATGTGGCCCAAAAAAGTTTTTAATAGTAGGTGTTCAATTCCCACTGTTTTTTGTTGCGGGGTACACTTAAGCTTTGGTTCTGCCTCATTCTTTGGTTCATGTCCTAAAATGATCTCTCTAAATGGATGGCCAGTGTGGATACAACACATACATCATGGTGGGGTCCACAAAACGTGGTGACATCACTTTCAATAACAAGTTTA
This sequence comes from Magnolia kwangsiensis, assembly GCA_037074715.1. Lineage (NCBI taxonomy): Eukaryota > Viridiplantae > Streptophyta > Magnoliopsida > Magnoliales > Magnoliaceae > Magnolia > Magnolia kwangsiensis. The sequence goes on from CM073574.1 coordinate 133,285,859, forward strand.
GTAGCTAATCCTGTAACGCCTTGAAAATAAAGGGTTGAGCAGAAGCTCAGCTCCCGAGTTCCAACGCATCACTTATGCAACATAGGTAATGATGATTGAATGTTGTCCATATTAGTGCATTAGACATGAATGAGATTATACCAAATCAGCATATCCTACTCCAGAGACAGTTAAATTACGCAAGCGGAAGACTGTGATAGATATATAAAGTATATAAGCTGTTGTAAGTCTCCAGAGTGTGAACATGTTACCAGGTTAAATATATACATGTATACTCCAAAAATAAACAAAATGAATATACATGGGTGTTCCAAAAGTGCAAAATAACCAGTGTAATGGCGTCTAATCAGCATCCCTGTAACCTCGTCGATCAGAACATGGTTTACATAGACCCGCCTGATAGCTGCGTATAGGAGAAACCCTCCTCATCATCATAAAAGTCTGGCTCCGTTTTGTAAGCATCGTTATCATCTGAAACTAAAACAGGGTCTGGTTGGTGTTTAAAACAGTCCCGTAACCTGGGAGTGAGTGATCAACTCAGTGGAACTATAAAGTAAAGGTTAACATATTATCAATTCAGTCAAGCAGTAATGATAAAGCAGTACAACACTTATGTCCTAAATACTCTTGTTAATGCAAGAATGATATGTTGTAATGATGCATGTCCTCGCCTGCACTCCCTCTTGCGACAACATCTTACGATCGCGGCATGCACCACTCCCAGTAAACTTGCACTTCCTCACCAAAGCACCGTGCAATGCAATGCATGGCTATATTATCCAAGTTCTTAATTAAGCATATTCATACAGTAGGATTGGTAAGCTAAGGTACCTCCCTTTATATCATTGACCCAAACATTGATCCATCTAGGGTCATCAATCCTAGTTAATCATATACGATAGGCAAGTTCGCGAGTTTATACCGTAAGTTGCTACGAGAGGCTCGTCACCTCAGCGTAGGCTTAATTCACACTTAAGGTCACTACCACCAACACCCTACCAACTGACAGTCTATTTTCGAAGGCTCGTCACCAACCCGACTGGGGACCACAGCCAGGCTGCACCAGGGTAAGCTTACTTTATACTCAAGGTCACTACGGCAAGGTTTGTCACCTTAGCGTAGTCCTAGTGTATACTCGAGGTCACTATGGGAAAGGCTCGTCACCATAGCATAGGCCGACAGCTTGAATAGTGTCATATACCACCGTATTCGGCTCACGAGTTTGGTTTGCTCACTCGTCACTACGGAGAGGTTCGTCACCCCAGCGCAGGCCGACAGCTTGACCACGGTGTCCCATACTACCATGCCCGGCTCACGAGTCTTAGCGGATCGTGGTACCATGGTTAAGATGGGTCTTTACATTGGTAAGGGGTACCTTAGGTTTAAATAGTAGTGTCCACACATGGTAAACACACAATATGACAATCGGTTTATTGGACACGTTCGACTGGTACAAGCGTACGCTGAATTAATCGACATGGAGCGCTAACCACTGTCGACAATCATCATACGACTAGGCTTCACCGAACGCATCAAATGTGGTGAAACTAGCTCGACCACTTGAACAGGAATTGTTACCGATTGCCTGGACTACGTCGTAGTCCCAATCACAATCAAATGTAAAAAGTAAGCATACATGATAATCATACGACATTTAACCACCAATTCCAACGTAAATATCATTTGAGCATATTATTCAACACATATAACATGATATTCTATATACTCATTTGCTACACAAAACATGCACTTGAAATTAAAGCTACATGAAGAAAAGTATACATATAGCTAAGGTAGTCGAGAATCCTATCTCAAGAACCCTCGTAAATACAAAGCATCAACCAATTACTCATACAGGCATTTTGTCAAATACTTAGACTACATATGACACATACGTGTAATATATTAGTTTCAACAGACATTAGGGTAAATCCTTTCACAAAGGAGCTGTCACTCATACAACGATCATATATTCTCAATTTACAAGCATGGCAAGCACAAATCATATTTCCATCGTCGTTCAGACATTTCAACAAACACATAAAACGCATTATACTCAACATAGTTTATATCTATATGTAATATAAGGAAAACATTGTATCTAAGCACATTTGACAGCAATCAAGTCAGTCATAAACCATTACTGACATTGAAAGCCTTGAAAACCATAACCTAAACGTTTATAGTCTGCACCTTTCGCCGATAAACCTGTACCGAGCTCAGTTTGAACACTACGTCTTTGTCTACGGCACAACGGCAACCTATAGGATGAAATAGGTTAGCTATTTCACCATTTACTTTATTTGAATCCTTAAGACAAATTAGGGTTAGGATTTCTTACCTAAAAATGGAGTTAAAATCGACGATGTAGCGATGTGGGAGGGTGAATCAAGGCGTGGAGTAGCAGAACAGAAGGACGACAGCAAACTCCAAGGATCTCCCTCCGATCTCCACTCTTCTCTTCATTTCTCTCCTCTCTCCTAGGATTTGGAGAAATTCGTATGGGAGAGAGAGGTGGGTTTAAGGGCTTTATATAGGCCCAGAACTGACGCAAATGGCCCCAGGGCCATGGTATACTTAGGTTATAGCCAAAGGGCATTTGTTTCGATCCAACGGAGCATATCTGGAAGCCTCTTTTTTACATGCGGTCGGACTTAAGTTCCCTGACATTGGATCTAGGTCAGTTTAAGTTTTCGGTCTGATCAGGTCAATAGATCAGCCGCGGGGGACCTGTTTTAGTTCAACGATCACCAGTACTCGATCAGGGCCACAAGTGCACTGACCTGTATTGAAAATTTTCTCTGATTCGAGGGTGTAATTGGGTCAGATTCTGACGGTCTGAATCCTTAGATTTGGCCTGCAAGCGAACGACTCAATTCACTTAAGTTTCAGTTCATTTCCTAAAGATATTCGCGTTTCTCACACACCTCGCTCCGAGCTCAAGTTGTGCGCTTCTGAATACTTTTAGGACTTGATTTTTGAGATGGTTGTCAAGTCCAGCAAGGCGGTCATAACCATATAGCTTTGGGGTAATTGGACTTTCGACGCGTGGTCCAAGTACGTTACGGAGTTTCAATGTGCTCCCGAGGGCAACTGGGTTTTGAGATGGATCCTAGATTTCTAGGCAATGTAGCGTTAGCGATTCTACTCGCTTCAGGTCTTGCAGTTCGTATAAAAAGCAGTTTAAGCCAAATCCATTAATTATTTAGTTTAGTACTCAACTAAATTCCGCCCTAATTACGACAGAATAAGGTCCTAGGGCAGTTCTATGCCCCTTTTCGGCACTTTTGGTTAGTATATTATTTTAATTATTTTTCTAGTAGTTCGTCATCAAGTTCACTTCGTCTCCACCAAATTTCATGAGATTTTGTATTATAGAAAAATTCTAAGAATTATAGAACAACAACTGTCCAAACTAATGATTTTCAGACAGTTGTCACAACAGTCTATATTTAACTATATCAAAATTACTATTATATTTTTTACTTATTTTTATATGAAACTAGACTTATCAAGCTTCAATCTGGCTTTTGAATCACCTAAATCGGAGTTATATTGAGGGATATATGACTTTTCGAAGTCGGGCTGAAAAACTGCTGAAAACCGCAGAAAACGGGCTGCCTGACTCGCTGTGGCCCGCCCGGCCCGCTTGCCGGTGAGGCCTCGCCGTCACGACGATGCCATCGCCGCTTGCTGTCCTATCTGGGGTGGTTTTGCCACCTGATATTTGAAATGAGTGTATTTTGCAAACCGGAATGAGTTATTTGACGTGCAATATATGTTTTTGGGGTAGGAGAAGCTAATATATCCAAATAGCATACTTATTTCGTGAGATTCCAAAAGGTTAATGGTTAAAAACTTATTTTTTATTTATTTATTTACTATTCATAGTAATTTTTAATTTAAGTATTGTTCTTCATCACCTAAACTTTATGATTTGTGTCTAATATAAAAGTACTTAGAAAATTTTGAAGAATAAGGTAGTAAAAGGTAAGATTTTGAATGAAAGGTGAGATTTTGAAGGAAATGGGTTGAAAGGGGATTTGAGGCTTTAGGATTGAGTTTTGAGAAGTTAATTAAGGTGTTATGATCCACCTATTGCCTAAGGAGGTCTAACTCCAGGTTGGCAAAAATCTGGGACGTTACAAATCCACATCCCACCACCAACCTAGCTGGTGTGGGTATGTGTCGTGCAAAGATGAACATTAATGCTCCTCGAGCTCCGAGTTATACGCACGATTCAAAGAAGATCAAAGTTACATGGGCCCCATAATGATGTGTTTATTATATCCACACCGTTCATCCATTTGGCGAGACCATTTTAGGTCTTGATCCAAAAAATGAGTCATCCAAAGCTCGAGTGTACCACACTACAGATAGCAGTGATTTTTATCGTTAAAACATTTGTAGGGCCCACCATAACATTTATTTTCCATCCAATCTGTTCATAAGGTTACACGGACCTAGATGAAGAGGAAACACACATCATATTGATCCAAAATTTTTGTGACCCCCAAAAGGGTTTCAATGGTAGACGTTCAATCCACCACTGCTTTTTACGATGTGGTCCACTTGATTTTTGAATATACTTATTTTTTTGGCTCAAGCCTTACCATGAGCTCGTCAAGTGGACGGACAATTTGGAATAACTCATACCTCATGATGGGACCCACAAAACTAGGTGACATCAACACTCTAGCTAGGTCGGTGGTGTGTGGTACACCAGCCAATCCGCCTCCGTTAAAAAAGAGGGACGTGGATTTCTTGTGAAAGCCTTTCGCAGTAAGTTCTGACGTTGGAATGCTAAGCGAGGTCCACCTTGATGTTTGTGAGAAATCCACCGTGTCCATCCATTTTTTGATATCATTTTAGGACATGCGACAGAAAATGAGGTGGATCCAAAAATCAAGTGGGCCATATGAGAGGGAAAACTAGGCAAAGAGTTTTCTACTGTTGAAACTTTGGTGGGCTCCACCTTAATGTTTAGATGCCGTCCAACCTGTTTATAAGGTCATTCCCACTGGGATGAAGTGAAAACCTGAAACGCTTAGCTTGATATGAAACTTTTGTGGCCTTCGAAATGTTTCAATGGTGGTGACCGAATCCCCACCGTTTCCTCTAATGCAACCCACTTGAGTTTTGGATTCGCCTCATTTTTTATCGCCTATCCTAAAATGATCTCGGAAAATGGATGGACCGAATGGATTTCTCACAAACATCAAGGTGGACCCCACCTAGCATCTCAACGCCGGAACTTAAATCGACTACACATCCATTAGAAGGGGTCCGAAGCTCATTTTGGGAAGTAGGGCGAGAGCGTTTCGGGATTCCGAAACGCTAAAACCCCAAAATCACACCCAAATGTCAGAAATTTTCTGATTTTCTCTGGATATTTTCTTCGATTGGGTTAGCTCGAGACAAAGATTCACTCACCTACAAACGACGCAACACTTTGATTCGACTGGTCCACCAATTGACGCTTCTGATCAAAGCCAACCCTGTTTCAGGTACCAAATCCACCCTCTCGAAAGATTTTTTTTTTTTTTCTCATTTTTTTGAATATTTACGATGTCTCGAGTCTCCTGATATACTGGCCCTTTTATCGACGAATTTGGTAGGTTGCTACAATAGCCCCGTGACTAGGTAGGTGTTGTACAGCGTTATCGGTGAAAAAAATTCCGATAGAAGTAATAATATGGTCTATATTTAGCGATATTGTGCGATATTGACCGATATTTAGCGATATATCGATTTATACCAAGTATTCCTTTAATTTTTTTTTCTAAGTCTCTTCCAGAGGGTTTCATATCACTGGAACATGATACTAATAATATCGGCCGATGGTATCGATATTGTGAACATTAACAAGAAAGCATGAGATTATATATCACTCTAACACTTGCAAGAAAGCACGAGTTAATCTAGAACAACAAAACCTATGGTATCGAAAATGGGTGAAAGTGGGTCCAACAGTAGGGGAACTAATTTATGGGTCATCCTATTAGGCGATTACTCAAAGTAGAAGTTATCATAAAGAAGCTTCTGAGATTTTTCCCCAACACAATCAAGAAGATGTAAAAATTGCATTGTAATAAAGATTGATGGAGGTAACTTTGACTTCTCCAAGTTATGAAGTATGTTGGCTTGAAACATACACTGATGCCAAATGATGCAACCAAAAAGTGAGAAACAAAAACCTCTATAGAGAACTAATTTCATAGAAAAAGGAATTTGCCAAAACTGGCTTCTTCCGTTCTTCATCTACTTTATCATAGTATCTATAAAAACAAGGAAACCATAACCAAACATACAATTTGAACCGTTCATTCTGTCCAACCTGCTAACCTTTTATCCTAACCAGTGATCATCTAAAAATATCAACAATACCCCCACATAAGGAAAGCCCCATTATCCATCACCTTTTGCTGCCAATCATTTGGAGATACATGAGACCTAAAATTATCAAATTGTGAAAAATGCATAGACATAGTTATCATAGATCTTAAGGGACCTTCATCGCAAGCTAAAAATCACTCAAAACGGACATATTAGTTCACAACTATGCTTCCTTGAAGCCAGTGCATTTGTAATGTATGCAGTGTTCATAGTATCGGTATTGCTACAAGTTTTGCTACCGAGGATACGAAAACAATATTGATATTGCCGAGAATATTGTTGATAACTAGAAATGAGGGGAGACATAAGGGAAACATTAAGGAAATGGTGGAATTTTTCAGTGAAACTTCAGGAGATATTAAAATACACATTTGCATATTTAGGAATTAAAAACTTGCAAAAAGAATGCATACTAATAAATTTTCTTTTAATGGGGGGTCTAAAAGCATGTGTTGTCATAAGAAATCAGCCCAACCATCCCATCAATCCTATCTATCTATCCAACCTTCCATTCAAACATCCATTGATATTTCACAATATCGACAACACATGATATTTCACTGAGAAATTGTCGACAACTGCAAAGGAAACGAAAGAATTTGGTCTCGATATCGCCCATGTTGCAGTAACTATAATATCACGACATTATCGATATTATCGTTGACAATTTGAACACTGCATACAACCATGCACCCATAAAAAAAAATTTGAAGTGGAATTATTTTTAATAAAAAGATTTTTGGTGATATTATCGAAATATTGCCAATACACTGGCGATGGAAGTGACACTTGGAATTTACACAGTCGAAAATATTATCAATATTGATATATTAGTAATACAAGTGACACTTGGAATTTACAGAGTTGAAATATTGGCGATGCTTATAGATACATTGCCAATACTTAGAATTTTCATATTACCAATGTTATCAGTATTGCCAAACTGGAGATACGGATAATCTCAGGGATATTTCTATAATATTGGGGATACTTCGAACAATGAATGTATGCATACACATTATGTTTGCATGCTTAATGCAGAAGGATGTAATCAAGACACACTGTTGGTACTTGAAGGTTCTGTTGCCCCACTACAGATCAAAGTTTTGTATTTTATCTCTAGCATGTACCAAATATCATCACCTGGACTGTTTACTTAAAATGTGCTATGACTGATGCAGGACATGAAAATTAAATATGATATGCGAGATTTCAGGCTTAAGATCACGTTAGTTCATAAACAACTATACAAATTATATATCCCACATGAAAGTCCAAACATTCAATTAAGGGGAATCTATACGGGTCCAGGCCTACACATGATAGGGCTGGATAAATTAAAATTATGAACCAAACGATACTCAAAGATAAGAAATAATCATCTACACATGCATAGAAATCAGTCCCTAATATAAAGGATTCGGAAATTCCAATTCGGGGAACCCTAGGGTAAGAAAATGGGAATAAAATTGGAGATTTGAGTAATTTAGGGTTAGGTTTAAGGATTTTGGATGAAAGCAGAGTGAAACAGAAGAGAGAGACGAACCAAAGAAGTACTGCACGCGTGGACAACAACAATGGCCCAGACGCATGTGCGTGTGATGTAGGGCCCACTATTTAGAAAAAGGCCACCTTGGCTCTGGTCAGCCAGGGATGGACTCCAAAACCCCCAAATCTCGGCTTGATCTGATGTATGATTTGTGCGTGGTGCTCCGCCGAAGTTTCAACCCTCCTGTAGGGCTAGATTCTGAAATTCTGATGTGGGGAGGGGAATTGCTGCAATAGATGATTGATTCGAAGTGTAGATGATGGGGTGAGATGAGAAGAAGGGATGGTAGAAGATGGGTAGTAGAAATGGCGATGGATGAGAGCGAATCGGGATAGATGTGGCTTCGCACCACGATAGTTAACCCTTTGATGAAGGGAGGGTTTCGCACCCAATTAGGCTTCACAACTCAGAGAGTAGGAAAACGTAAAATTTTTATTAATCTTCAATGAATTAAAAGAACTACAAGGGATGCCTATTTATAGGAAAACCTTATACCCCAAAACTCGCGCCATGTGCGCAACCTATTATTTGGTGATGAAGTAAACTAAAATAAAAACCAAACAAAGAAATCTAAAGTGTTCATAATGTTCTAAATAATAATAATAAGTAAAACCTAAAAATATGAAATCAATCCGACTAGTGGGCTATGATCATGAGATCCCATGGTGAGCTTTTCTTGATTGTCGGGCTCACTCCTTTGAATCAAAACTTCGTCTTCTAATTAGGAGGTCCCTCCTTGGACGTTGTCATCGATCCAGATCGACGGTGGGTCCTTCTTCTAGCGTACGTGAGTAGGGGGCGGCGTGCGTGCGCGTGTGCGCGGTGATGTCCCCATCAATGACTCTCATTTCCTACCTTTGTTTCATTGCAAACATTCTTAGCATAGTTTTGTCTCTCCTTTTCTTCCCTGTGCTACAAACATTAATGCTGATTATAAACATTTTTCAAGTTCAATTACCCATTATTTTAAACACATATTTTTCATGCCTTTTAGGCTTGGTGATGAAAATGACCTGGGTGGGTGATGCAATACCAAGCTACAATTGAACCTAACTCTCCATGCAATATGCCAAACAGATCCCAAAATAGATAAAAGGAGCATTATTTCACTTGAAGATAAAATCTTCTTGCACATTCCATACACTGAAGCATAGTATGGTGAAATTCTATTGCAAACTAAAATGTCTATTCCATACATATGGCCTTGTATTTCTTTGTGCCCTTCTTCAATAACTTTCCTAATCCAACTAGTCCATCAATTAGCTTGCTTGCTAAACAAGTTTAAAACAAATAGGCTTCGAACTGGTAACATAAAGTAAACTAGGATGCTTAACCCTTGACCAATGTTCGAAATATCGGTATCTTGTTATGTATCGCATCCTTGGGATACAAATACGTATCGGTTATTACATGGAATATATTGTTTTTATCGGGTAATTTATCGCAATTTTTGGGAAACATGGGGAAACATTGGGAAAATGGTTGAATTTTTCAATGAAACTTTAGGGATTGTTAAAAAAGACCATAATACACTTTTAAATAATAACATCTAAAAAAGAAGTGCACATAGTAGGTTTCCTTTGTATAGGGTCCTAAGCTATACGCTATCTAACTGAACTAATGCAACTATATTCAAATTGAATACATAACATGTAGAGTGTATGTGATGATCATTTCATCAAATACTCTTAAATACTTCGAAATTAGTCTCAATTGATAGTTGGTTGAAGGGAAAGTTTGAAAAAATTAATATTTCAATAAAAAAATTTTAAAAATAATTTTTATTTTTCGAAAATTGAAAGGACTTAACAAATCAATAGATCAACCCTCGTACATGCTTAATTTTATGTTTGGAGTGCAATATCAAGCAATTTGGGAGAAATTGGGTAAATTTTGTTTATTTTTTTTCCAAAATTTTCCGAATCAGACCACCTATATTTAAAATTTGAAATTAGAGTGTGTATGATGATCATTTAATCAAATACTCCTAAATACTTCTCAATTGACATCTGGTTGAGGCAAAATTTCAAAATAAAAATAAAAATGGAGAACACGAAGGACCATTGGATATCGAAATCAAACCCCAACTCCATGATTTTTCATGCAAAACCTGAATGACCAATGGATTTATAACCATTTGACACTGATTTAACAACAAAGAAAAAAAAAATGGACCAGAAATTGAAAATGCTCACCAAATCGAACATGTGGGATATGTCGGCACTACCTGTGCGTTTGTATCACACGGGTGGGATACAAGACATATCGTGGAATATACTAGCCGATATCGTTGATATTTAAAACATTGCCCTTGACCATGCATCTACCCTTGACCATACTGATTTGACAATCGGATTGGCTCTATAGGCCACAAATATCAATCTATTGTCCCTGTTGAACTCTTTTCATGGATTGGCAGCAAGTGGGACCAATCTTTTGGGTCTCTACTGGTAAACTTGGTTGATCGTTGGCCTTGATGCATGGAGGTATACCTCAAGACTTAAATACATGTTGCTGATGCATCATTAGCCAAAGTGCATGCCTCATATGATGCCTAAGGCTCATGCATTTGGCCGAGTGGGTATTTTTCTTATGTTATTTTTTGTTTTCTACTTTTTCTTTAACAATGTTGCCTCGCAGTTCCAAAACGTAGATACAGGAGGGAGATGCTTTCGCTCTATACAAACCCCTTTTTTCTCTTATTGTATCTTAAAGATGAAAAACTTGACTGTTTTTCCCTTTGCCATAGATGATATCATATGGGCCTTTGGCATTGTGTAAGGACCTGTTGGGGAATGTGAGCATGAACACACAGACATCAATGTCCATGTAAGTGGCCTAAATCGAATACTGAAATGAAGCTTTTCATGGACCATTTCCATCTCCTCCATAAAGCCTGATACATTGATTCCTACAGCTACATTTGCAAAGTTAGGAAATCTCATCTCTCTACCTCTCCCTCTCTCCGCCCATCTCTTTCTCCAACCTTCCATTAATCTTACCTGGAAAACCTCCTTTGGCTTGAGGCATTGGATTTCCCTGTTAAGTGATCCACCATTGGATCTACAGTTTGATTTGCTGTCATTCTACGACACATTTAGATTTCAGTTTGAAGATTTTACAGTGTGGTTTACGATTGCAAAATCTGGTTGATTGTTGGTGCATTGATAGTGGGGATGTTTCATAAGTTTGGATCATTTGATTATTGGTCCTGCCTGTCTTGTAGTGAGATGGGTGGTTATATCGTATCATCTCTCACATTGGATACCCAACCTGTCACAGTTGATCATCAACGGATTAGGAACATGGGAGACTGCCAAAAGAGGAAACCCCCCTTTTATACATTGTACATTTGTGTCTGGTGCATTGGGCTAGCATTTTGGTCAGTTTGGTGTGTCGTGGTCAATGCCTAGCACACTTGTTGACAAAACTTCCAGAAGCATGGGAGGTCCCTAGGTGGTTCAAAGGGCAAGTTTTTGTACGATTCCAATCCTAGCAGTTCTATGGCCATCTGGAAAGAATGGAAAATAGAACCTATAACAGTAGAAGCGAATACTCTTATGCAGCAGCCCTTCCCATTAGACCAAAATATGACTCAAATCAGTCCTGGACACTGATATGACTTATGAGTGTCATGACAAACCTGCCTAAAGCTTGAAAGCATTCATAACATGCATTTCCATCTTCAAGCAATCATAATTCAGAAACTAATACTTGTGCCATGAATCACATGGCAGGAACAAAATAGTTTTTTTTCACATCTATAGCCTATTCTGAAGTAATTTCCACAGCTTTCATTGGTAATTTCCCAATAGAATGGAATCACTCGAGTTTCAGAGAAATTTTTGGAGATTATGGGGAGGTTGGGGAAGTTATAATACCAAAAAAGAAGGGGACGATGGAAGCATGAGGGTTTTCCTTCATCAGAATGAAGAAGAGGAAAGAATTGGAAAAAGTTGTAAAGGCCATTATTGGTGTTCAGGTAGGAGGTAGAGTACTCAGAGCTAATATTTAATGCAAGGGCATTTTCACATCGGGCTCGAGTGGGGTTGCCTGTGGGATATAGGGGCACACTCGGGGTGGGCAGCCCGTGTGTAGCAGGTGGCTCGTGTGAGGCGGTACCCATGTGATTTGGAGCTCAAGAGGGGAGTTCGGCTTAGGTCCTAACCCATGAGATGTGGGGCCTGGCTATGAGATAAAGGGATTGATTCACCATACTCTAACAGTTCGAGCTTTTAGAGCAAGTGCTTAGTTGTCCTGCATCAAATTGGTATCAGAGCAGGAGGTCTCTTATTTGAGACTCCTCACCGGGGGTGATTAATGCAGGGGCATTTTCACATCGGGCTCGAGTGGGATTGCCTGCGGGATGCAGGGGCACACTCGAGGTGGGCGGCCTGTGTGAGGTTGGTGGCTCGTGTGAGGTGGGTGGCTTGTGTGAGGCGGTACCCATGTGATTTAGGGCCCACGAGGGGGGTTTGGCCGATGTCCTAACCCATGAGATGTGGGGCCTGGGCTATGAGATAAAGGGATTGATTCGTCATACTCTAACAGTTCAGGCTTTTAAAGCAAGTGATTAGTTGTCCCGCATCAATATTGCTAGGTATGGGCTGGAGGAGACATGGGAAAATACATCAAAAAGTCAGTAGTAGCACCATCAAAGGGAGGTGAATCAAAGTTTGGAAATAGGGTGGGAAAGACGGTCTCGATGCAACAATCGAAAGGTAAAAGTGGAGGGTTGAAGGATGATCTCTCCTTCAAAGGCATCATCAGTGAGATTCCAAGCCATGGTAAAAACCAGAATTTGAAAGGGAAAAGAAGGAAGAAGAGGAGAAGATTGATAAATGGGGGATTCCGAAGGAATTGGTTTGGAGAATAGATACGAAGGTAATTCCAACAATTTAGGTGCATCTGGTGGTGGTGGAGAAGGCTTGGGAATCCTTCACGTGGAGTTTTATTATATCTACTCAACCCAGAACGATGGAGAGGGAGGTTGGAGACTGGCTTCTACTGAACTGTATTGTGGAGGAAGGAGATATGGTGGTCAAGCTACTATCTGATTAAGATATGTGGGTCTCGCTGCATGCTCAAGTGGACATTTATAAATTCCTAATGGCGTGCAATTTGTTCAGAGATGATATGATTCGGGAGTTGACTATAAAACTTCTATATTTAATTTTCTAACTAAATAATATTAATGATAAATTTATTAGAAGAAATGTAATACCAAAACATCTCATATTTGCAGGTTTTACTATTATTTATAGTATTAGTGTATTACATACCTCACGACTTGCGTATATTTCATTTCAACATACACCCTCAGAGACTTGTATCCTATCATGTAATTCCTATAACAAATAAGCTTGCTTCTCGGGTCATTCGCACCCTGGGTGGTGTGGTTGAGCCAAAATGGGCTCATCGGTCGGCCTATGTAAATTTGATATCATTTCCCCCAATAAAAATTTAAGAAAAAAATGAAATGAATGGATGAATAGTGTTGCTGATTTGGCAAGCCCCTCGATGCCCCAAATTAGGGTAATTAGCCTCAAATTCATGCAATCTATTGGTACTAATCCCATTAATGGATCAATGGACATTTATTGGTCGGTGAAGAATGAAAAATATCAAATGGTCTTATTTTTTTTATTTTTTTTTAAAGAATCAATGGTTAAAATTATTCAAATAATTTGATTTTGGGATTGTGACCTAGCAACAATGGTCCCATAATTTAATTGTTTAATTTTGAGTTAGTACATACCTCATGTACAATATTTTAGGGCTCAGATTAGGTGAGGTATGGTAACAGCCAAGTGGGTGAGGCCCGGGACATGGGGCCTACCTCGATGTGTGTTGTATATCCATGTCAGCCATCAATTTTACCAATGCATTTTAGGGCATGGTCCAAAGTGAGGCAGATCCAAATCTCATGTGGACCACACAATAGGGATTGAATTCCCACCATTAAGAACTTATTAGGACCACAAAAGTTTTGAATCAAGCTGCTATTTGTGTTTTCTCTTCATCTAGGTCTATGTGACCTTATTAATAGGTTGGGTGGCAAATAAACATTATAGTGGGCCCTAAGAAGGTTTTAATGGTGGGAATTTAATCACCATTGTTTTCTTAGGATGTGGTCCACTTGAGATTTGGATTGTCCTCATTTTTTGGACCATGCCGTAAAATGAGTTGACAAAATGGATGGACAACGTGGATATACAACACATGCATTGAGATGGGCTCCACGGCCAGGGCCTCACCTGCCACACCCATTTTTAGGGCCTTTAAAAAATGAGCCCATGGTCAAGGCCTTCCAACTAATTAAGTGTATGTGAAATCCAACCTTTCGAATAGATTGGCCCCAAAATGAGTGCTTCCGATGTAAAAATAATTCCTTTTTACTCAAGTAGGCCATATCGTAGACAAATTTCTATCTATTGATAGATAACAAAAAATACAAATGTGGTCCACTTGATAAGTGGATATGCCTGAATTTTACAAAGGGCGATCCTCGTGATGGGGTAAACATATTGGATGGAGCGGATTTCTCACACATATAAAAGGTTGGAACTTATCTGCAGGTGGACCATAACTTATGTCCAACCATTTGTACGTTTATTAAAAAAATTACTCGGAAGAATATAAGCCACGTTGGCTTATTTTGAATTGAAAAGAGAGAGCAAGGGTTCGTAAACGAAAGGGGTGGGGGGACTTGGATTGCATAGTGATGTGGCAAAGTTCTGTGGACCCCACCATTCCATGTGTTATAACCACACCGTCCATCTATTTGCTAGATCATTTTAGGGCTAGATCCAAACATCAAGTGCAGCACACCACATAAAGCAGTTGGGACAATGGCACCCACCATTGAAACCTTCTTAGGGCCCACCATGATGTTTGTTTGCCATCCAACCTGTTCATAAGGTCACAAAGACCTAGATGGTGGAAAAAACAAATATCAACTTGGTCCAAAACTTCTATGGCCCCAAGAAGTTTTCAATGGTAGGCATTCAATCCCCACTTGCTTGCGGTGTGGTCAGTAGAAAAGGGTTTGATAAATATAGTGTGCAGAAAAGAGGAGTGAGAGAGAAGAAGAAGAAAGAGGAGAGTTTGGGGAAATGTTGTGTTAGGCTAACATGCCGTAACACAATGTTTTATTAGAATAGAGCATATAGTACACTACAGGAGAAGAGGAAAGCATGCACATGCACTTACATTAAACGAGCCACTAACCACATACACTACACTAACACTCTCTAGACTCCCCCTTAAGTTCTTGCATAGATATTGATCATGCCCAACTTGTCACTAACACAATGAACAGCATCTCGACTCAAGGTCTTTGTAAGAACGTCAGCAAGTTGATCCCTGTATCGAACAAAATGGGTGAGGATTTTCTTAGAAGCAACTTTCTCCCGAATAAAGTGACAGTTGACCTAAATAGTGGATAGTGGACTGATTTCCAAATTGCAGGGAGCATTTATAGTAGGCACATAAATAGTGGATAGTGCATTGATCGTGCATGAAGTGATCGACTCTCGGCACGAAGAAAAGAGAAAATGGGTTATTTGTAAATTGGATATAGAAAAGGTGTATGGTTATGTGGATTTTGGTTTATTGACTACATGTTAGATCATTTGGTTTGTGGTAGAAATGGAGGTGGTGGATATAGATATGTTTCAAATTGACCAAGTTTTCGATTCCGGTTAATGGATCTCTAGTGGGTTATTTTTTCTTCTTTGAGGGGTATGAGACAAGGGGAACCGTTATCGCCATTACTTATTTGCAGTTGTGATGGAGACTTTTAGTCAAATGCTGCAAAGTGGTATGGAATCAAGTCTTATAGAGGGTTTTAGGGTGGATAGATCAGATTTTCATGTGTCTCACCTTCAGTATGGGGATGACATGATTTTATTTTGTGATGCAGATTTGATCAAGGTGTATAATTTAAGGAAGATTGTTACACGTTTTGAGGCAGTTTCAGGTCTAAGAGTGAATAGTAGTAGAAGTGAACCACTAGGGATTCAGTTATCCAAAGAAGAGGTGGATGTGTATGCTAGAGTCTTTGGATGTCCACCGGGATATTTTCTTAAACATTTTTAAGCCTTCCACCATGTGTAGGCAAACTGGTTACAACTTACACATTTGTGAGAAGGTAGTGGAAAGGTTCGAACGGAAGTTTTTTATTTTTTTGAAGGTTAATGGAGATTTTATTAAAAGCCCAGAGACAACCTCAATGGGAAAAGAAAACAAAGGAAACAGAAAATTTTATATCCCAAGGACCCTAGAAACATCATCCTTAGCAACATTTTGGGACAAAGCTCACTCATGAACCAGAGTCCTAACACACTTCACAAGATCCTTCAATATCCCGGAAACATCAATTGTTCCTCTCGCCCCAAACAGCCCACCAAACTGCGGAAAGAATCAGCTGGCACACACCTTTAATCTCCTTGGCCATTCCTCCCCTTTCCCATGACCAGAGCAATTCCCCAACTAATCCCAGCATGACCCACTGTAACCTGAAAAGAGCTATGAAGTACATCCAGATTTTGAAGGTGAAGGGACAGAAAACAAAAAGATGATCAATTGACTCCGCATCTTGTTTGCATAGATAGCACCTGTTTGTAATGGGCATCCCGCGCTTATGGAGGTTATCGATTGTCAAAACTTTCCTTCTAGCCACCAGCCAGGAGAAAGCCAACACCTTAGGAGGAGCCCCATAGGACCAAAAATGATAAGTGAAGGGACCTTCAAGACTTGACGATTGGGGGCATAGCATTGAATAAAAGGACTTCACTGTAAATTGACCTGAACTATGGCTAGTCCGAACCAACATGTCAGCTTCATCCGAAGGGAATATAAAGCAAAGATGAAATTGAAGAGAAGGGTTCTTCTAGCTCGGCATCAGTCAAGTTCCTTCTGCCAGGAGGTATCCAACTGACCACAGAGCCGTCGAGAGAAGTTATCAAACTAGAAAAGAAGACATCTATCTTTAAGAGGAAGGTTAATGTTGATAAAGGCAGCTATGTCTAATCTCCCGATCTATTTCATGTTGTTATTTGGATGCCCAAGGTCAGTGCTAAACTGCTTGGTTAATGTAGGAGAGACTTCTTATGGAGAGCTGAAGAGAAGCACAAATTCCATTTAATGAATTGGGAGGTGGTGTGCAAGCCGTTTTAGGAAGGGGGAGCTAGTATAAGAGGTTTGGAAATGATTAATCTGGCGCTATTGGGAAGATGGTAATGGCGTCTTGTTGGGGAGGAAAGTCATCTATGGAGATGGGTCATAATAAAGAAATATGGAGTAGAGGAAGGAGTTGGATAACAGAGTCCTCTATATGAAGCATCAGGGTCTTGGAGGGCTATAGCAAGTCCAATGAGGAAATTTAAGGAGGGGGTTGGTTTCTCTTTGGGAGATTGCAGTAGCATTCGGTTTTGGGAAGATATTTGGTTGGGGGATAGGTCTCTTCAAGAAGATTTCCCCAAATTGGCTAGAATTTCAATGGAGCAGCACATATTTTGTTGCTCATTGCTTCTCTGTTGAAAGAAATGAAGGCCTCTTTTTTAAGAAAGAATTTGTTGGAAAAGTCAAGGGGATGATTAATTTGTTGGAAGGCTTCAACAAGTAGCACCAGTGGTGGGTGTAGGATTCTATGGTATGGATAAAATAAAAATCTAGGAATTTCTCAGTTAAATTGTTTTATTAGTTCATTTCTGGGTCTTCATTGAGAAGTCAAATTAGCCATACATCGTTTGTTTGGCATTATAAAACTCCCCCTAAAGTAGTAGCTTTGGCATGGTTGGTGGTAAGGAACAAGGTGCTAATGGTTGATAATCTTTGAAAGAGACAGATGGTTGGACCGAATGTATGTTTAATGTGTATGCAGAAAGAGGAAACGGTTGACCATCTTTTTCTTCATTGCCCTTTTGCAAGAGAAGTATGGCAAAAGTTCTTTGTACAATTTGGAATCCCTTGGGTATTTTTAGGATCTATTGAAAGCTTCTTTTGGGCTTGGCATGGGGGAGGCTTTGGAAGGGAAGTATGGATGATCTCCATGGTGGCCAGCATTTGGGTGGGTTTGGGAGGAAAGGAACAATAGGTGTTTTTGGAATTGAAGCAGCCAGATATTGGATGTATTCAATATGGCTAAAGCAAATGTATCAGAATGGGCAATAGCTTTTAAAGCTATAGGATAGTTTTTTCTGTTCTGTTGTACCTTTTTTTTTCCTTTTGTATATTGTATTCTTTTGGCTTTGACCCACCAATAATAAATCATCACCTTTCAAAATAATAATAATCATAATAATAAAGTTACATCTGTTTTAGGAACAATCCTTATGAACCTCCAGGTTAGTTGAGTCAACTCATGCACCCCACCATCTACAACACCAAAATGGTTTTTTCATTACGCAAAATTCAATGAATGAAATTGAATAACACCCAAACAGCTCATTCATATCCATAAGGCGACACTTGGATATGTGCTAAATTCATACTAATAACCATATGGGTGCATGTTGTATTATTGCTATGTCTGTGATGCAGGACGGCCTAATCTAAACTTAAATGAGCATGGTATTTGAAAAGGGCAGATTCATGCAATCTTAAAAAATAATAAATATCAGCCTGATTCATACATCATAAACGCAAGAAAGAAATAAGGTCAATATAGCATTGATTAGGGCCATCCATCACAAACACAAAGTGTTGAATCCTAAAATCTAAATTTAATTGGATCCGGCGAAAGATAGAATTTTCGTCTTGCAATAGGTCCGTCTAACGATCCAAGTAGATTTTCTAATCCAAAAAAATAGGAATTTCCTAGATTGAAAATCTGAAAAATTTAGAAAAAAAATATGGTGGCTCTTCAAATATAGAGTTGGGTGATGAGTTTTATGTGGGAATGAAAATCTTTTAAGATTAGGAGAAAAAGAAGAAAATGGGATAAAAAGAAGAATACCTTTAGAAAAGAGAAAAGGAGAAAGAAGTAATAGATGAGAAATCGTTTACTTGGGCCTCACGCCCTCTTCCAATTACTGGAAGTCGAAGACGAGATCATCAGAAGCAAAAAGCTTTTTCCTTTTTTCTTTCATCAACATAACATAATGTGCTATGGGTTTAAGGGCAACCCTTATAAAATTCGTAATTACATGAAATTACCAAAATACCCCTACTAAAAAAAATTTCAAAAAAAAAAAAGAAATTCGCACAAAATTGTGCACAAACTATCTCAAAACATAATTAATTCAAATGTTCATAAACTAAATGTAAATTTAAGATGCCCAATGGGCCCTGATGATAGTGCCGTGAAGGTGGTGTAATGAAGGTTGGCCGTGACGATCCAACGGTCCGATCACACCCTCCTCGCGATCCAATGGTCCACATGTCTCCTCTAAGCAACTTACACATGTTATGAACACGTGTAAAGTATTCGACCTCTAGAAACCCAACCCGTATCCGTCATCTAACCACATTGACACGGGTAATGCACGCCTCCTGCGTCGATATACTTTGAATGGCCTGGTGTCCGCATCAGTTTGGATGCAATTAGTCTTGTGGGGCTTTATAATTTGGTTGCTGAGTGTTGAAAAATATCCGATGTGTTTGTGGACTATTTATATTATTGTAGTTGCGCACATAATTGGAGCTGATCTGGTGCCTCGGGAGGGATGGGGTCAATGTGCCTCCACTTAGTGTATTGTATGTGTGGAATACATGGACATTTTTTTACGGCCCAGTTTATGTTTTGAATGGACAGTCAGGATTTCGTCAATGATTGGAGTCTATTAACTCCCATGCGTCTGGTGCCACTGGATCAACCATCTTAAATATGCATATATGCATATATGCATAGACATGATTGGGTCAGGTTGAGGGTCAGCCCGAGCCCAACCCGATCTCAAGAGGACCCAACCCCCAACTGGACTCAGCCAAAATTCCAACTCGAGGTGTGCAGCCTATTGTCCTTTATACTCAACCCGACCCAAATACATGTGATTTGTTCAACCCGAATTCAAATTGGGTTGGCTTTTTGCAACCTGAACCCAACATGAGGACCTTGACAACCCGAGCCAGACCAACCTGAACTCGGGTTGGGTCAATTGGGTTCTGGTTGATCCAAACCCAAGTTGCAGCCCCTATGTATGACCCACTGGCTCCACCATTTCTTGTTCATTTACACACTAGAAATGTGTGCATCTACTTCTTGTTCTTTGTGTGTTTGTGTGGCCCATTCAGTGTCATACATTTTGAATTAACAGTTTGGATGGAACTTTTCCAATGAATGGTCTGGATTTTGTCAATGTTTGCTGTGTGTATGTAAACTATACGGAGGCATGTTGACCCGCTCGTGTCTAGGGGCACTGGATCAGCACCCATAAATATACGTACGTGCATAATACAGATATTCATCCATATAAATACATTCATTTATGATAAGACAGTCTGTTCTCCTCTTGCAGAATTTCCTATGGCTGGTGGAGCCAATATTTCAGATATTCAGAGGAACCTCCAAAATATGTATGACTACAATGTTTGTCTGAGGGAAAGATTCATGGATGTGCAGTCCATGCTTGATGATCTACTCCGGAAGACTTCTCCTCCAACCAACACACATCCAACATAACATGGAAGCATATGAACAAATGTTATCCACCTTTGTCAAAACGACACACCGCGTTCCTTGGTTTCCCGGAGGTGCCACTTTCTATGGAACTTTTCGAATGTTTTCGCATCAAAGAAGAATGGCATTTGAGCTTGAATATGGCAGAAGAAAGGTGATGTAAGACTTTTCCCTGGTTTGGATGCTCATATATTTATATTTATGTTTTTTTTGCTAAGGTGGGGTCAAGATGGACCGAAGTCACAGGTCCAATTGGAGGAGACTCTTAACCGATGAGTGTTTTTGCCGAGCTGCAAAAAAAAAAAAAAAATGGCATTGGGATGTAGTTGTGGTCTGTCAATGGCAGATCTGTTTTAATTTTTGAGATGATGTAAATGAGTGGCCCGCCCCTGTACAAGTTGCAACAATTTGTATCAACCATGTACAATATTCGGAGTGACTAGGAGTGTATTCCACTGTGGATTCTTTGATCATGGGTTTTTCCACGGAAACATTTTCTCTCCATGAGTCTCATGCTGGAGGTCAAAATGCAGACATGGAACAAAAATCAAGTGCCTAAAAGCGTAGTTCAAAAACTCGATTGACTCAAAAACCGCAGACCAGTCTTTTACCTGACTCGATATTCGATAGGGACTTTTACCACAAAATTCATCAGGAATCTATATTTTACCAAATAATGCCTCCACGATTAGAAATTACATGGAGATGCTTTTTGAGAGATGAAATTACAGAAATGTATTCATTTATTATTATTATTATTTTCTTTAAAAATTAACAAAACTCGGGATCATCATATGACTACACTTGAATTAGTATATTTCGAATGGTGTAGTTGTTATTTTATTTTATTTATGGATTGGCCCTTGTTGTTGGATCTGCCTTTTTTTTTTTTTAAATCTAATAATAATGTTGGTGTGCATCTCTTGGAAAGGTTGTATGTGAGACATACCATGTGGGCCCCACTTCCAAGTAGAGGAGAGCAGTAACGTAATGTCTCCTCTTAAAAAGCACTGTCCGGGAATAGAATATCAGTCACCGGAGGTGTCATCTGGTAAAATCCAATTCCTTGAGGAATTTTGCCTAAAAATCCCTATTTGATATTTCAATATTTTACGTAGTCATATTAGTATAAAACATTTAAAATTGAAAAAAAAAAAAAGTATCAAGCAGTGATGCTTTATGTGCTGGTCAGAGATAATGATACTTCTTAAGAGAGGTCTCATGTTCGAAACATCCCTCATCATTCCAGTGACTAGGGCTGGGATTTGGTCTGCATGTTGTAACTGTTGCGCCGGTTCTCCGACAGCACTGGAGAGAAATTCTGACTCTGGCAGCGTGATGATGATACGCAGGCCTTTATAAATTAGTTAGAAATGTCATACATGACATGGACGAAACTCAAATTAAACCGTCAAAATTATTGTACCGGTTTAGATGTGATGTACCATAAACTAAAAAATACAATTATTTAATTATCTAACTATTACATTGGTGGACAATGAATAAGATCCCATGGTCTTATTTCAAGAAGCGTCAACCAGACACAGGATTATGCAAGCAATTTTATTTTTGCAATAGAACTTGGAGACGGTTTCATAGTCCATCTGGTTTAATCTGAGTTAATGCATTCATCGTGCACATCAAGCATCAAAGGCAGCCGGAGTATGAAATAACTCCCTGATAAGTATAGTTCTCCTAATTGCATCGGTTCATTTGGACCGTTCAATTAAACGATCTCAACTGTCCATATGTTTGGAACACATTTCATGGGCTATCAGGCAACAATCACACTGATCGGATGATCAAATCCATCCTTTATTTGGCCTTATTTTCTGTAGCCATCCTTTTCCCTAAGCCATGGGATGGGATGGGTCTTTACTCATGCCTCAGTGGTAGACTCACGAGAGTTTCACACGAGGTCACGGTTCATGTACCCATTGTGGTGAAATCCCACTGTGGTATGAGTAGTGCACATCTTTTTTTTCTTTTCTTTTTTTTTTTTTTAAAAAAAGGTGCCATGAGTGGGTACATGAACCATGAGTAACCTAAGGCCGGGCTTGATTTTCCTAGGGCCCGTGGGAGAATAAATTATGGAGGTAATAACTTGCTCTAAAAGCTTGAGCCATTAAAGGATGGTTTATCCATGTATATCAAGGAACTTTAACAATTGTAGTCTAAGAAATGTGCATTGGACCTAATGAATATTGTAGATCAATAAATTAGACTATCTAAGTGCAATGCAACTATGAACATTATAACTTGTAATGTCTTGGGCAGTGGGGAATTTCTCTAGAAAAGAAATAAAAACTAGGAAGCATTACGGTCTTTAGTTGAGCTAGCAGAGACAAGGTGGCATATATGCAAGAAATGTAGGTAATGGATATACAAATATGACTCGTACCAAGAAAATTGAAAGAAGAAGAACAATTTAGGAAAAGAAGATCCGATATGAGGGAATTGGTGATGGGTTTTTCCTCCTCAGAAAGAGGAGAGAACGAGCTCACTCGACCGGTCTAGTGGTGCTCGACTCAAAGTCCAGCGAGCAAATTGGTTTGGAACTCTATGATACTCGACCAGTTGAGGGAGGTGTTCGACCGGTCGAGTGGGCCGCTCGACCGGTTAGGACTCTGCTCGACCAATCGAAGCTACGTAGATTCATGTTCGGATTTTGTACGAACTGCATAAATTTGAGGCGTTTTCTCAAGAGGTACAAAAGGAAGTTGCTTAAACTATAAATAGAGGTCCTTACGACTGTTCTAGGTAATGCAAGAAAATTTCCTAAAGCTTTGCAAAGGTTTGCTAAAGGGTTTAGGACTATTAAAGGTGAGAGAGAGAGAGAGAGAGAGAGAGAGAGCTTATGAAAGGGAGATTATGCTCATAGAGGTGATCTACTTCGCAGTCGACATCTCAGTGCTTATACATCCTCATGATCGATGAGATCTCTTCGTTTTCTTTATTCTTTTATTGTTTATCTATTCCTGTGTGAGTGACGAAGGTTTGATCCAAGTGATGTGTACTTGTGATTGGTTGTAACATTCTACTTTATAGTGAATTGTTAATTTGGAGGAGGTCTCGTGGTTTTTACCTCTTTGAGGGCTTTCCATGTAAAAATATCTTGTGTCATATGGTTTGTGCGTTGATTTATTTCATTGCTTTATTATCCCAGAATTCTAGTGTTTTGGGGAGGTTAAATCCTAAGGTTTTGTGCAACGACCCCCAACAATCGGAGCCTCCTATCCTTTGAGGAGTTAAAAAATGTTTACCGGCTTTCTTTATTTCCACCCAAAGTATATTTATCTAAGCAGCTTAAAAACTAACCAATAAAAGGAAAAAAGAATCCAGATAGTTTTTAAAAATCCTAACAAAATTATATATATATATATATATATATATATATATATATATATATATATATATATATATATATATATATATATATATATATATATATATATATAATGATGTAGAACGTGCCATGGATACATTTTTAACATGCTTGGACTTAAAGAAGGTGGATCGTAAATTGATCATAACTTTCGATCTAGGTATCGTTACGGTGCACCGGGCCGAGTATCAAGAACCGAACCAGCACGAGAACTCAAGGACGAGTTCTTTTGAAGTAGAAGGGGCTGACGTAGAGCGTGTCACGGACACTTTCATATCTAAGATGGATCAGAGAAGGCCCGATCGTAGGCAGAAGTCATCAAGACCGTCAGAACCTTAAAATAGGCATATCTCGCAAATTTGGCATAGGCAACCTTGTTATGCTGGGTTGGTTGGCTAAAGTAGCTCGTCCTACCTCAAAATCATATATGTTATGCCGAGTAACTCATTCCAGAATTGATGCAAGGATGAACGTGATGAGGTCAATCACCCTCTTCCTCAAGGATAACTACTTCGAATCCACGAAGCTTCTCTAGACTCCTTACAGAGACTTCTCGAATCCACAAGGAAATATAGAAGCTAGAAATAATAATTTTAGAAACTAAAAATAATTTTGTTGATGATTGATAGATGAAATAAATGAGTCTACAACCATTTAAATAGGGATACCAATACTTAGAAGAAGTATAGATATTAAACTACAAAAAAAACTCCCTAAAATTCGTAATTTACCATAAATAGTAAATTTACTATTTATAGTAGGTGTCCTATGTGGCTTAACCATGTTATTCTCCTAATTTTTCTAAACACTTTTCATGTTGGACACAAGTCCTAAAGCCTAACAGATGAAAAGTTACAATCAAACCAAAACTTATTAAAAATAGTAAAACGAAAATAAAAAGGAAATTTGACCGTCGATCTGATGGAATCTCAAAAATTCGGCGTAGGCAACCCGGCTGTTTTGATTGGCTAAAGTAACTCATCTTACCCCCACAATCATATATGCTACGTAGAGTAACTCATTCCAATTTACGAGATATGCCTGTTTTAAGGTTCTGACGGTCTTGATGACTCTTGTCTCCGATTAGGCCTTCTCTGATCCATCTTAGACATGAAAGTGTCTGCAACTCGCTCTACATCAGATAATAAAAAGGAAAATCCTGGTGCAGTGTGTGGTTGGGAAACCTATCATTCCACTCATTATAAGCACAAGATTATCCTCAAGGTTAGAAATTCAGAAAGCAGGCTGAGAAGTCCGAACATTTCTCTCAAGTAGCATCATTTGGGGAAGCATTTGCCCAATCCACCAAGACATCGAAAACTGCTTGGTTATAAGGCTTCACCATCCGGTTGTCCAATATTGTAAAAGGTTCAACTTAAATAAGCCATAATCTGTAACCATTATAAAAGTAACCCCAGCACATGAACAACTAAATTACCAATTCGCTTCTTTAAGAAAGAGACGTGGGAAACATAATGTATTTTGGAAGAAATTGGTAACTCAAACTTGTTAACGTTGGGGATTTGTACTGCGGAATCTCATAGATCTAGATCTAGGATAGCAATCCAATGACACCAAGCATACACAAGACAACACAGATTTAACATGGAAAACTCTTGCGGAAAAAAACCATGGCATAAAGCGACAAATCTCCACTATGAAAATAGAAATTACAAAGAGAGAGGACTTACCTCGAACAACTTCGGATCTCACCCTTGCTACACCCTTTAGAAACTCTAAAATCCTTTTAGGAACCCTTGAAACTCCTTTAGAAAGCCTTAGAATACCTCTCAATCCCGCAAACACTCCTTTATATAAGTTTAGAAAGAAGTAGAATCAGAATAAGAAACAAAAATCGCAAAATCTGCGTAAAATCTTCGATGTCATCGAAAAGGGACTAAACTGTCCAGCGACCAGGGGTGAAAAATTCTGAAAATTATCGATGGCATCGAGCAACCTTCAATGTCATCGACGACTGGCTTCAATGTTATCGAAGCCTGGTCGATGTCATCAACAGATTAATAGACAGATTTAAGACATTTGTTCATAACAATCTTCACCATGTCTTCAATCTTCATCTATGTAGCTTCTTTTCCCTTTCTCTTGTCTCTGCATCTCATTATAGATTCATCAACACTTCTTGTACACACTGTCCTTCTTTTACGCCATCGCCAAGCCCAGAGAAGCTACACGGAACTTAAACTTCTCTACAGGAACATTCTTGTTGATCATGTCTGTCGGATCTAAATCCACATGCCTAACCACCTTTGCTCCTATCTTTCCAAAAGAAAAGACGTAGTCTTCTTACCATCTCACCGCTACCTATTATTGCTTGTCGGGGTACTTACTCACAACATTAATAGCCTGTGAAATAACCGGTCTAATCCAGACCATGACATATATTACCAACTGCATTCGAATAAGGCTCATGAGATATTCTATTTTTTCTCATCTGTTTTGGGACATGTTCTGAGGAAAACTTGAGGAGAGATACGTAGAAAACGCTCTCTGACTTTTTCTAGCCCATCACATCCTTGATCAATACCTACACACAAGGTATTCCTTATGTGATTACCAAAGCCTACTCCTCTTTGAGTCTCAACGTCGAGAACCATCTTTACAGCCCCCTGATCCTTCATCCTGAATGTCCCACTTAATCGAGTCTTCAGTACATTGATTTCAGACATGTCATAATTGACGATCTACATGTCATCAATTCCTGACTCACCTTGAAGGAATCAAACCACTGCTTACACGACAGGTCAAACCATGACCTCCTGCAAAGTCTTTTCTCAGCCCCTTTAACTTCGAACTGCTCTGGTTGCTTCATGTATATCTGCTCTTCACTTTTCCTTATGGAAGTGCAGACTCCACATCCATTCTTGCTGCTCAAAATCACATTAGCCAACCAGCGCCAATCACGGATCTAATAGACACCTGTTATACCATCGGCGTGAATATCTCTGAGAAGCCGATCCCTTCTCTCTGAGCATAACCCTTCGCTACCAACCTCGCCCTGTATCTATGTTGTATCCTTCTGAAGATCCACCTGCATCCAACCACTTTCTGACCCACTGGAAGTTCCACCAGCTCCCATATGTCAGTTTGTACAACGAATCCATCATATTACTCATAATCACCTTCAACTTCTCAGTACCAGGCTCATCTAGAGCCATTAGAATAGAAGATGAATCCCCTGCGATATTGGAGTCGTCCTTGTATCACGCCGACATCCTGCGATCATGCCGTGTGATTCTTCTCACACGTGGCTGCTCCACCTGCTCTGTATCCCTGTCCGCGCGTCTCAACCTTCCTGCCCTACCCACTCATGTGGCCATGCCCAACATGCCATACACATGCAGAGGTGGAATCTGCTACATCTACTGCAGCTCTACCTTTTGAAGTGCTCCTGATAAACCTGTACAAGTTACTGAGTCGTTGCGCTTTCATGATTACTCGTGCCTCCTTAAATATCTTAAGAGCACTATCAATACTTGTGTACTTACATCCTTTTGCCTCAAGTACTATAAGAGAAATCAGATTCTGCTTCAAATTAGGAACGTGCCAGACATCAGTCAAGGTACACTTTACCCCATCAAACATCCTAATGTGCACCATACCAACAGCCACAACATTTCAGGCAAAGTCATTGCCCATAAACACCTATCCACCATCGCACTCTGTATAGCTAGCGAACCAACTCCGATGAGGAGTCATGTGAAAAGATGCCCGTGTTTAGCATCCACTCGTCCTTACGATCATCGTATGGCCGCCTGATAGTAGACACTGACAAAACATTACCATCACATCCACTCGATCCATTTGACATGGCAGCATTGGCCTCCCTGTACGAAGCCTCAGAATCTTCTCTCTTCGATTTAGGATTTTCACAATCCTTCTTTTCATATCCTTCCTTCTCACAATTCCAGCACTTTACCTTTCCTTTGCCCTTACCCTTGGATTTGGATCTAGAACCTGAAGAACCCGTACCTTGTTTAGAATTCTTACCCCTTGTAAATAGTGCATTAAAAGATGTTCCCATGTCGCCGTTTAGTTTTCTTATAGTCTTCCCTTGAAGGGCTGAGATAACGGTGTCAACACTCAGGATTTTATTCGTGCTGCACATAGTGTCTTTGAATGACTCATACAGCGTCAGAAGAGAATTCAGCAACATACATGCTTGTTCTTCATCTTTCATCACTTCCTCCATATCCAACAATTTACAAACTAATTTATTAAAGTTGCTGACGTGAGCCTCCAGATCTCTACCCTCTGTCATCTTGAAGTTATACCATTGCCGCTTCAAGTGTAGGTGATTTTCAGAAAATTTTTTCGCATGGACATCCTCTAACTTTGCCCATAACTTAGCCGCAGTTTTCTCCCTCATGATGTTGTAGAGAACCTCATTCCTGAGACATAAACGGATCGATGATAAAGCCTTCTTATCAAGAGTATTCCAATCATCATCAGTCATAGTAGACCTTCACTCTTCAAGAGCACCATCTTCGCCTTGTTTGATTAAGAAACTCATCATCTTGATCTTTCATAACTCAAAATTATTTTTTCCTGAGTACTTCTCAATCTCATACCTAGTGCTCGCCATTATAACTAATCCCTCAGGTTCAGATCTGTGCCCCAACAATTACTTTGATACCACTTGTTGGGGATTTGTACTACAGAATCACACAGATCTAGATCTAAGATAGCAATCCAATGACACCAAGCACACACAAGAGAACACATATTTAACATGAAACATCCTTGGAGGAAAAAAAAACCATGGCACAAAGCGACATATCTCCGAATCTCACCCTTGCTACACCCTCCCTAAAATCCCTTTAGGAACCCTTGGAACTCTTTTAGAAAGCCTTAGAATACCTCCCAATCTTGCATACACCCCTTTATATAAGTTTAGAAAGAAATAGAATTAAAATAGGAAACAAAAATCGTAAAATCTGCGTTTCCGTAGAAAATTTGCGTAAAATCTTCGATGTCATCAAAAATGGACCAAAACTGTCCAACGACCAGGGGTGAAAAATTCTTTCTTTTCACCCATTTTCTTCATTAAATCTCCATAGAATCTCCATCCTACTATCACTTTACATCTTCCATGTTTCATTCTACTCAAGGCTATTTGCATTCTTTTTCTGAGATGACGTGGATGCATCGATAAACGTGAAATCTTAAAGGTTTGGAAGATGAAGAGAGAGGTGTTTGGAAGATGAGAAGATGTTTATGTAAATAAGAAGAGAGGTGTTTGAAAGATGAAGAGTGAGGTGTTTGGAAGATGAGAAGATAGTAGAGGGTTTTAGAAAAAGAGAGGGTTTTATGAAGGGAGATGAATAAAGAGTTTAGGAAAGAGGACGATGAGGGTTTGGGCGTGTGGGGGACCTTAAATACAAGTGCTCTCAAGTATAAGTGGGACCCACCTAAAAAAAATTTTAAAAAAAAAATGCTTGGCGGCACTACCGCACCCCGGGCAGCAATGCAGCCTAGACCTCCAACGGCCAGTGGCACTAGCGTCGGATCAGAATTGACCGCGAAGTGAAGGGAACTGACCACAAAATGCATGGAATTGACTGTAAAATGAAGGGAATTAACCACGAAATGCATGGAATTGACCGTGAAGTGAAGGGAATTCGTGGGTATTCACCACGAAATGCATGGAATTGACTGCGGAGTGAAGGAAATTGACCGCGAAATGCATGGAATTGACTATAAAGTGAAGAGAATTCACCGTGAAATGCATGAAATTAATAGTGAAGTGAAGCGAATTGACTACGAAATGCATAGAAATGACCGTGAAGTGAAAGGAATTTGCTGAAATTCACCGCGAAATGCATGGAATTGATCACGAAGTGAAAGAAATTCACCACGAAATGCATGGAATTGACCGTGAAGTGAAGGGAATTCACCGCGAAATGCATGGAATTGACCGTGAAGTGAGGGAAATTCATCACGAAAAGCATAAAATTGACCGTGAAGTGAAGGAAATTCACTACGAAATGCATGGAATTGACCGTGAAGTGAAGGGAATTCACCGGAATTCATCATGAAATGCATGGAATTAACCATGAAGTGAAGGGAATTGACCACGAAATGCATGGAATTGACTGTGAAGTGAAGGGAATTCGCTAGAATTCACAGCAAAATGCATGAAATTAACTGTGAAGTGAAGGGAATTCACCCCGAAATGCATGGAATTGACCATGAAGTGAAGGGAATTGACCACGAAATGCATGGAATTGATTGTGAATGTTCACAACCTCAAGTGTAGGGCTGCGATGTAGTAATAATCTCGGTGAGATCGAGATCGAATCCACAGAGACTAATCTCGTGCATATTCTGAAAGCAACTAGAAGAAGAACTAGAAAATGATGAAAATATAAATTTGGAAGTATAGAGAGTAATTGTGGAGATTTAATGAAAAACTTAAGAAATTCAAAGGTGAAAAACTAGGGTTTCCAAGAATCCACTTGTAGAGATCAGGGAGATTTATACTTGATTCAATGACGCAACTGAAATCAGAGTCCCATCTTATCCAATTGGAAGATATCTCAGTAAAACTAAATCTAAACTTCCTTTGACATAATTCTCAATGGATGAGAGGTGTGAGAACTGGAAGTGATTCCATCACAAAACTATGCCCATGAGACAATGGCTCACAACAGGATTTACCAATCTCACAATCAATCCGAGAGAATTGTAAAAATTAGGGAGGATTTCATCATCTAACCATGCCCAAGGGACGATGGTGAACACCAGGATTTCCTAAATTTACAATCTCAAAACATGAAAAGAACATACTCAAAGCTATCGCAGATCCATTGTAATTTGAGTCACAACAAACCATTAAAAACCGAAAGTATTCCTTATAATCAAACTAGAATCAAAGAAAGTTTAACATAAACATGAATCAAAGCAATAAAAACATCCCATCATGCTACACACTTCACCTCTTAGCCTAAACTAGGAGGTTTAGCCAATCATAGACATGATTAAACTGGAATTTCTTAAGAAGAGCATAAAAATAACTAATGAAATGGAAGAAAAACTCTTAGCGATGGCTTCTTTATGCTTTTACTCTACTCCACAAACCTAAGAAGATGTCTAGGAACATCCTAAGGAGTCCTATTTATAGTTGTGAAACTCCAACTTTCGCACCTAGTTGAAAAAATCTAAAAATCGCCTCAAATTTACACAGTTTCCTAAAATAGGCTTCACTCTGTGCAATTTCACAGAATGTCTTAGTGTTTCAGAATATGCTTCTTCAGGACACTTTCAGGAATATGTTTGTCTTTAAGACAATTTTAGAATTCCTTTTCTTCACTTTAAGTTTTCAATGCTCTTAATTCCTCACTTAATTTTCTTGGATCTTTAGCATGTGAATTCTTTAATCTTGGCCTTCTAAGATACATCCGTTGCCTTGGTGATTCTTAAGCATCAAATCCATGCTTTTAACACCCTTTTCAATCCAAGCTCTTAAATTCATCTTGCAACACAAACATAAGTAAAATAAAACATTAAGCATTATCATGTTCATAAAACCAAGTAATAAATGGGTGATAATATGCAATATTTGAACCTCAATAGTGAAGTGAAGGGCATTCGTCAGAATTCACTGCGAAATGCATGGAATTGACAGCGAAGTGAAGCAAATTCACCGCGAAATGCATGGAATTGACCATGAAGTGAAGGGAATTCACTGGAATTCACCACGAATTCATGGAATTGACCGTGAAGTGAAGGGAATTCGCCGAAATTCACCGCGAAATCATGAAATTGACTGTGAAGTGAAGGGAATTAACCGCGAAATGCATGGAATTGACCGTGAAATGAAGGAAATTGACTGTGCAATGCATAAAATTGACCGTGAAGTGAAGGGAATTGACAGTGATATGCATGGAATTAACCATGAAGTGAAAGGAATTCACCGCGAAATGCATGGAATTGACCACAAAGTTAATGAAATTGACTACGAAGTTAATGAAATTCACCACAAATTGATTGAAATTGACCGTGAAGTAAATGAAATTGACTGCGAACTGGTTGAAATTGGCCGCGCAGTGAATGAAATGGATTTCAACCATCGACCTAATGGAATCTTGGAAAATAACCAGGTTGGTTGGCTAAAGTAGCTTTTCCTATTTGCTCATGTACACATGATGACAACACTGGTCTACATGTGTGGTCCATATAAAGATTGTGTGAAATGGGGTCACACGTCTTGATGTCTACTGGTCCATCGAACGTGCAGTTGGATTCGCCGAAACATACTTACGGATTGGTTATTCAAATTATAATTAGTTGGATTTGAAACCAACAGTCGGATGATTTTAAAATTTACCAAATCAAAGGTTTACGGGGTTCTTTGGGTGTCCTGGTATGAATTTTCAATTTGCCTTCAAAGTCAATGGTGTGTTTATGTGTTATGGAGTGAGGGTGCATGGCATACGTTATATGTGCGTCTATCAAAAACTTTTTAGATTTAGAATGTGCAGGATTAGTAGGATTTACTCCTTGACGATCTAAAATCTTCAAAAATATGCATAGTCATGTAGGGGTGTACATCGAGTCCAATTGAGTTGAGCTAGCCTCAGCTTAACTTGACTCGGCTAGTAGCTGACCTCAGCTCAAACTTGGCTTGGCTCAGTCCTCAAGCCTGACTAGCTAGTTCGACTCAATTCAGTTAGCAGCTCGGGCCAGTTCGAGCTGAGTTCGCTTGTGCAGCATTTTTACAAACCATTGGACTGCACCTTCAAAATCTAACTGTATTCAAGACAATAGCAATAGTTTTACAAGTATTTTATCAAACACTTTCTAAGCAACATTAAGATCAAAAAAAAAAAAAGACATTAGTTTCATATACCTACCTTCCTTGCCACCAACCAGACTTCATTGAGTCATTTCATCAACCACTTGGTGAGCAACATCAATATCAAACTGGTTCGATCCAAGTTGGATCCGAGCTGGGTTCGATCCAAGACGAGTCAAACTAGGGCCAGTTCGAACTTATTTTCGAACTCAAAAAGTCAACTCGAACTCAACTTCGAATGGAGCTTTTTTCAAGTCGAGTGGAGCGAGCTAATCAAGCTAGCTCGGTTCGTGTACACCTGTGTCTTGACTGAAGATGTAACCCAATAAATTCGTCGGGGACCGACTGAGGATCGTAATGAAGTCTTTATCCAGTTTTCAAGTAGGTCATCCATCGGATATAATGAATATTTTAATGGACGGTTGATCTTAAGAAGTAGGATGCCGATGTTGAATGTGTACGGTTCAAGTGGCTTGACTGGGCATTAGCTAGATTTTCGTTGAGAGCAGATTTCCACAAATAGGTTTTTTGCGGATTAGGGTCGGGTAGGAACACGTATACTGTGGTGATCCTAGATGGTAAGTGGATGCACCTCCAGCCTATAGAAGTAGAATTCAACGGTAAGATACGATGGCACAAGGTTAAGGAACAAAATTGACTATTTAGATTCATGAATGAGAAAGAATATATATGGTTTAGACGATCTTAGGGCAAGTTCGTCGTGATAGGATCGCCCAGAGTTGACATGGACAGTCAGATCGCTAGATCTTAGGCTGATAAGGTGTCTTTATGGTTGGTTTTATAAATGGTGGCATTGGCGGACATATGGGAAAGTCGATGAACCAAATGCCTAGGATTAGTGATAGAACTAGGGGATTTTTACATGTCGATTTAGGATGAGGATTGGGGAATTGGTGGGTCTTCTAGATTGAATTGTTTAAGACAATCTAGGTGTGTTATCACATGTCTCATAGGATTAATTTAAGTCGTGGGTTTAACTGTTAATAGTGATGTAAGTCTATGGTAACGAACGTTGGTTAAACGAAGGCGGATTGATTTTAACTTTACGGGCCCACTAAGATCAGTTTTCATAACTAGAGATTGTAGTATCTAGATTGTGTCGATTAGTGTACAAGCGAGTAAATTGCTTGGGCATATTTTTAGTATTATTGCAAGCCCCTAATTGAGTGGTTGTGATACACGAGTCATGGGTCATGATCGGGTAGTTTAAGGGTACATTCAATGTTAGATTTGAGCTAGTATATGGAAAAACGAGTGGTCTAATGAGTTTATGTGGTGAGAGTGCATATGTACATGTACATATGTACACACAACTAGGGTTGAACATGAGTCGAGTCGAGTCGAGGTGGGCCAAGCTCAGCTTGCTCTCGAGCTCAACATTGGAGCTTGGCTTGTTTGCTAAAGTTTTCGAGTCGAGCTAGTGGATCGAGTCGACTCGAGCTTACCTCGAGTCGAGTCGAGCCTGCTCTCACGTCAATTTATTATATTTTTTGCTAAAAAATACAAATTAAAAGTCAACAATATTAAGTCTAAAATGTCTCATGCATATGCTACATTACTAAGACAAAAAAAAAAAAAAAAAGTGTCACATATACCTCTAGATACCACATGTTGGTCCACAAAATCAAATCCAAAAAGTGAAAATACATTATAAAATATAAACAAAATTTTAAAAGCTTACATTCCTTCAAGCAATTTTTGATGCATTATGGACCTCGTCTTCACTTCCATTTTCATCCTCATACTCTTCAACATCGAAACTGTTACCGCCCCAAACTGGATGCAACCAATCTTGCATACATATTAGTTCTTCAATTATTTTCGAGGTGAGTGAGCTTCAATACTTGCTAACAACCTTGCTTCTCATACTAAAAGTTGATTTTGATGTCACGGTCAAAATTGGAATTGATAATATGTTTCGTGCCATTATCGAAAGTCTAGGGTATTTACGAAATCTTGACTTTCGCCACTGGAAAACATCAAAATTGTCTTCTTGTAACCTTATGACTGATTCCTTTAGATACTTCTCCACTTCTGGTTCAGTTTTATGTGTCACCATTTCTTTTGCACTTAAAAAAGACAAAGTCACGAAGTCACTTTCTCCCAATAGAAGTACTACCTAACCCCATAGATTGAGGAGTAACTATTGTACTGGATGTTGCAGCGAAAGTGCCAGCATATGAAGTAAACAGCTCTTCAACTGTAGCATGAAGTAACTCTTTCAGAACTGGAATAAAGTGATCTGCAAACATACCTAACCATTGTCATCTTATACCATGGATCCATAACAACTGCATTGGTCATTAACAAGTGACAGTCATCCCAATACTTATTAAATTTCATATGCATTCTTAGAGCCATCGCCTGTAAAAAAAAACTTGAGGCTCATCAGCACACTTTTTTATCGCATCCATAATGAAAATAATTTCTGGAAGAAATTGATTTCCAGTAGGATACTTATTCTTAGAAAAAAATCTTTGTGTAGTCATAAAAAATTTTGAGAAATTGATAAACATGTTCGAATTTCATCCAGTATTCATCACTAGGCACATATGTGTACATTTTATCACGTGTCGTAACCTCAGATAATAAAATTTTAAATTTTAAAGTTGCATCCAACATTTTATAAGTTGAATTTCAACGTGTGCAGACATTCAACTTTAACTGTTTTTTAGATTTCAAATACAAACGTTGGATTATATTTGTAACACCCTGAAAATCGGGGGTCGTGAATAAGCTCAACTTCCGAGTTCCAGACCGTCACTTATGCAACAAAAATGGTTATGATTCAATGTTGTCTGATTTAAAGCATTCACATGAGTAAAAGTATACCAAAACTGCAATTCATACTTCAGATCCAGTGATAAAAGCAAGCGGAAGACTAAACAATATATATATCACTGTATGGAAAAACAAAGTAATCTCAACTGTCTCCAAAGTATGACTACATCTCTGAGTCTCATATACATGTAAATAGACAAAAGAATAAGTTCAAAATAGTCCCACTGAAGTCCCCCTCGATCCAGGTCACTTACGGGAAGCCGTCGTGATACTGCATATACGAGAACTCGTCCTGGTCCTCGTCAATCTCCGGCTCCACCTCCTGGATCTCGTCGTCACCTGCAACTACAACAGGGTCTGGTGGGTGTTGCAAACACCATCCCGTAACGTGGGAATGAGTGATCAACTCAGTGGAATCATAGAGCAAAGATTAGCATGTTCACAATTCAATCACGCGATAATAGTAAAGCAGTAAATCAGACAATTCTAATACTGTTGTTAATGCAAGATGATATGACGTGATGTATGCCCTCACCGACGATCACCCTCATACGGCAACATCTTACGACCGCGGCATGCCACACTCCCTAGAGTGCTCCACATCTTCCAGGCACATGCAATGCTATGGTGATATGATTACCAAGTTGTTATAAATCCATTCAAACAGCAGGATTGGGAAACTAAGGTACTTCCCTTGTATCAATCCCAACACGGATCCTGTCTAGGGTCGTCACTCCTAGTAATCTCATACGATGTACATTTCGTAGGTCACTGCAAGGGCTGCCAGGGCTGTTGCTCGCACTCGTTGCACCGCTCCCCCATCACCTTATCAATACAGGCCTACTGTACTCTACTGCACGGAAGGGTCGTCGCCTCCCGTGAACTCAGAATACGCTCGCGGTCACTACAAAGGGCTCGTCGCCTGATCAGTGTAGGCCGACAGCTAGAATATAGTGTCTCATACCACCATAATCTGCTCACGAGTCAAGGTGCTCACTGGTCACTACGGGGAGGTTTGTGGCCCCAGCGTAGGCCGACAGCTCGACCACGGTGTCCCATACCACCATGCCCGGCTCATGAGTCTTCGTGGATCAAGGTACCACGGTTAATAGGGTTTACAATGGTAAGTTCAGTACCCTAGGTTCAAGCAGTTATGATACATACAAGGTGAACAAACATCGGCCAGTCGGGTTACTTGACGGGCTCGACTAGCGCGATCGCATCTCGAATTGAACGACATGAAGTGCGTAAAACACTTCGCGTGGCCTAACCACTGCCGCCAACTCTCAACACGAATCACATTCATCGACGCGTCGTTCGTGGCTATGACCAGTCAGCCACGAATTCGCTCGGTTACCGACTGCCTGGACTAAGTCAAGTCCCACACATCTATGGAATTACATTAACACTATAAAAAGGTATTGGAATTGAAATACATCATATGAGCATGTTAGCACATGTTGTAACATTCAACTTAAGCAAATCTTCAAGCACATACATTCCATGCATGTAATGAAATCATGCATTTTGTCAACATGAAAAAAAAATCATTTAGGTCAGCATAATAATTGAAAAAAAAATCAATCACAAACTATCAAATAACATCATTTAATTCAATACATACTAATACAAGCATTTATACAAACACATACACTACACACTTAAGTCTACATATAGTATGTCGACCCAAAGTGTGCAACTAGGCGAATCTCTTCGCCAAACTAATTATGCACGCATTCCTAACTTCCTAATGCGACAACAAACCATGTCAATCACATCAGCAAAATGTGAATGTAAACAGTACTTCCTACAAATGACTAAAATGCCCTAAATCTCATATTCTTCGTTAGCTTACGAAACGGGAAACGGAGAGCATTTTGTACATGTCAAACGGCGATGCCGTCAAGAATCTACTATTAAACGACATTGAAAGCATTGGGAGCCGTCAATCAAAGCGTCTAAAATCCTCACCTAGTGTCTTGTAGACTCGGGAATTGAAGCGGAGCGTATATGGTTCGTCTACGGCGAGTAAGGAGCCTAATACATAAGATCCATAAGCTACATCGCTATGGAAACAAGGAAAACTCAAATCAACAACTATTTAGGGTTTTTACTTACCTAGGATCGCGGTGGAATCGTCGGGAAAGCGGTAGAGGAGTGTTGCTTAAGCACGTGCAACACGTAGCTCAAGTGGCAGGAAGAACTCTCCCACTCTCTCACAATCTCTCACTCTTTTTCTCTCTCCCAGGCTAGGGCTTCTCTCAAATTCGGATGGGAGAGAGGAGTGAGGGTTTCAACCCCTTTTATAGCCTAAAACATTCCCAAAATAGGCTTGGGAACAATGTTTACTTGGTGCCTAACCAAATCGGGGCCGTTTCGGTCCAAAAGAGCATTTCTGGAGGTCCCCTGGCCAAATGCGGTCGGACTTAAGCTCGTGTATACTGGATCTAGCACGCATCCAGATTTTAGGCCGGTAGGGTTCCCAGATCGCACGTGGCGGCCCAGTTTCAGTTTAACGGTCACCGCACCAAGATCAGACCTATAAGTCTCGTGATATGTAATAGAAATTTTTCCTGATCCAAGGGTGTAATTTGGCTGTATTCTGACGGTCAGAATGCTTAATACTGATGCGTCAAATTTGTGTGCCAGATTTGAATTTGAAATTCCAACTATGTCCCTATTCACACTCTCTTCGGTCCGGGCTCAATGAAATAGCCTGTGATCGTCAGTTGGACTTGATATTCGAAACGATTGCCAAGCCCAGCTAAGTGGTCATAATGGTCTAAGATGGTAGGCATCTGACTTACGACGCGCGGTCTAGATCCAATACAAAGTTTCAAGGAGGTCCCGAGAACAAACCGGCTTAGAGTTTGATCCGAGGCTTTAGAGCATTATAGCACCCTTGGTTCCACTCGCTTCGGGCCTCGTAGAACGTATTTAAAGTGATCAGGGACCATTTCCCAGCTATTCTAACGTTGCACTAGCTAACCTAGTCATATTTTCTAAAGGAATGAATTCTACGCAATTTCGGGTCGAGTTGGTACTCGAGCCCAAGTATGGATTTTTCACGGACGTTACAATATTATTCCATGTACTCGGTCTTGAAGGTGGCCCC
The DNA here is from genome assembly GCA_037074715.1 of Magnolia kwangsiensis. NCBI lineage: Eukaryota > Viridiplantae > Streptophyta > Magnoliopsida > Magnoliales > Magnoliaceae > Magnolia > Magnolia kwangsiensis. The sequence goes on from CM073574.1 coordinate 133,324,543, forward strand.
CTTATATATTTAACATTATCTCATATGTTGGTGATCGTGAAGTCAAATGCTTTCAACCCTTCTTGCACAATCAAGTTCAGTATGTGAGCACAACAACTGACTTGAAATATTTTACCCTCAAAGAATAAATTTTCAGCTGCCTTGAATTGACTATGTAAGAAAGAAAACAAAGTGTCGTTATAATAGACATTATCTAAAGTTATTAAAGAGATTTTCTGTAATACCCCGTACTTTTTAGTGCTCGGGTGTTACCATGGAAATCTAAATTAATTTACATGTGTATAGGAACACACGTAACTTACATCATAGGCCCCCATCTAATGATTCACAATCTGTCCTTCTTGACTATTTGATTTGGACTATGATGACCCACAATATATTTATAAGGTCTGAGATCAATTCATATTGAACTGATCCTTAGCTTTTCAACATAAGATTACGTCAGCAACAATTATACAACCCACAATCTAAAATCTACTATTGAGGCAAGTTATAACATACCTAATAACCTCATATTGATTCAAGTAAAGATAAACCAATCTCCTCACTTTAATCCTAAACCTTTTAATACAACCTTCATCTGTAAACCAAGTCATCTGGCTGTTGGTTCTCAAAGACAAGCAAACATCTCATCACGAAATCAACATTGACTTTTAGAAACCCATTGCGTGGCTAGGATCCCTATGGTTATGAAAACATAAACCTTGCCTTATCAGACAGATTGAGCCATACGTTATTGATCTTGGCTCTTAGATCATCAGATCCACCATCCATCGGAACTACAATGTCCAACTTAAAGGTCTATCACTTAATCATCACACCTAGGCCATTAGACAACTAATTTAACCATTGAATCTCATCTAGGCAGATCCTAGGACCATTATAACAGTGGGTGATCAGACTGAATGCAATCTAGCCATCAGATCGTCGAAAATGTACAATTAAATGACCAAAATCTGAATTTATGGCCCATCAGACGGATGGATCTACTGGAAAATTAGCCTAATGACCTACCAAGAGCAGTAAAACAGAGTAAATGGAGTAGACCTCATAAAAACATCCATGTGCATAGCCGCGATGCACTGGACTGGCATTTCCAGTCAAACTGGGTTTACCCCGGCTATAACGAGAAAAAGGAGATTTCTCTCCCTGCATTTCCCGCCAATGATGGACGACACTCATCCATTTGAATCTGGGCCCACCACCAGGTTACGGATCGATGATCCAAACCGTCCATCATGTGCAGCCCTCAAATCTAGTGAAATATATGAAAGTTTGACATGTTGGTGTAACTGTACGTCCGAACAAGCTCGTGCATAAGATGAGTTGCTTGAGAACGATTTCTCGAAACGGAAATCTATTTCCTTGCCAAGCTGGCAATCCGGGTGCGGAACCTTCTTACCATCTTAGCCATCCAAGTCTAGGAAATCTCAGCCCTTCAATTTCGACCTCGTTTTAGGGTTTTCACAAGACGGAAGGAGTTTGCAGAAAGAATCTTTTCCGTTTAAGGGATGGCATGATCTCAGCCACTTACCATTTTTAGGAACTTTGTAAGAGCATCCTAGACATCTATTTTAGGGCTACCTGAGCTCCATTTACAACTGTCATGAGTTCTCGCGTGAAATCTTAGCAACTCAAGCCGAACCATCCGCGGTTGAAAATCTCGAAACCCATCGAGTTTTTGTTCGAGTCTCTCCAAACAGTGGGTCCCACAGCGTTCTAGGATCAAATACACACCATCCACAAGGATAAAATCAGAAGGATAACCGCTCGTTAATGATCTACCATTAACGTCAGGTTCATCTTCCCCGTTTTGCCAGCTAAGCCACCATTTGATTGTGGACCACGAACCCTGATCAGAGACGTCCATCTAATGGACCATAGCATCCAAAGTCTCATTGCAGTATCGAATTTCAACCATACATGACTGGGCCAGATCATCTCAGAATTTTCGGATTGTGCGATTAATCTTGTAACTAACCTTGTGGATTAGTTGTTCGAACCATCTGGAGTATTATTTATATCCTTACAAAAAGGGCTGGTTTTAAGGCATCCCTTGCTAAAAATAGCATGTTAGAGAGAGAAAGAAAGGTGCGTCGTTTCTTCCTTCCGCATTAGCTGATTCGAACCGAGTTGCAAGTCAGTCCGAGTCTGTGCGAGACAAGGCACGTTCTGTCCAGTCCAACTGTTGGACATCAGCTGCCAAAAGAAAGAAGAAAGCAAGAAAAGAAAGAGAAGAAAGAAGAAAGGAGAAAAGAGGAGAGAAGGAGAGCAAGGCTCATCCATTCCTCGGATCGCCGCCGAGTCAAATTTGTTGTATTTGTTTTAAAATAATATTAAAAATTTGAATTTTCAAATTTCGGTGTTTTCCCTCCACATTTAAATTTTGGTGTTTTTGAGGTGTTGGTTTTGTCCCACATCGGATTTGACAAGAGAAATTCTCTTGTTTATATGATAGACTTTTTGCCTAGGGCTTGAGCCCCTTTCAGGGGGCATGTGAATTTGGTCCTGTGGGGGGGCTATGCCAATAGCTCTAATCTATGCCATTAACCACACACGCGCGCGCGCGCGCCGAGCCGAGCCGTGCCGTGCCGAGCCGAGCCGAGTCCGAGTCCGCGTCCGCGTGCGCGACGCGACGCGACGGGACGGGACGGGCTGGGCTGGGCGCGGGTGCGGGTGCGGGTGCGGGTGCGGGTGCGGTGTAAGTGTACTCGCGTGGGTGTGTGTGTATGGGTACTCGCAGGACTGTATGTGCGAGAGTGTACTCGCACTTGCGTCTTTTCGTTTTTAAACCAGAGAGATGCTTCCCTTCCGGTTGGTCGCCCCTGTTGGGTTTAAACCCAACGGACCTAACCTTTTGTAAAGGGTGCTTATGCACCATTTCGAAGTCTATATAAAGACTTCCGATTCCAGTTTCAACATACGAATACGAAAAATTCCCTGCCTTATAAAACTCTCTCTGATACGGTTTTGTTACTGAGTTCATTGCTGAGTCAACTCAGTACTTTCGGATTAAACTGCAAGTGGTTCGAGCCCGTGTACAGTGAGTGCACCGCTGGGACCGGGTCATAGTCGTTGTATCCTGGAGGTCGATTGCTCTGGAAACCTGTTGCACTTGGGACGCTGTCCAAGGGGAGCAAATTCGATTTCAAGCCGAGTGACTCAGTCACGCCTCGACTCAATTCAATAAGTTTTTCTTTCTCTAAATTTATTTTCCTTTTTTGGTTCTCGATTTTTATAGTCTATTTAATTCAACATTTTATCCAACAATCTTGAAATCGAATTTTGTGTTGAATTACATAGACTATGGCTACAGTAACAGTAAATGCTTCTACTGAGTTAGCCAAAATCGAACCGTTCGCTGGACAATCTTTTAAACGGTGGAAACAGAAATTGATGTTCGCTCTTACCACCCTGAAAGTTTCATACATTTTATCTGAATCATTTACTATAGATCCAGCAAATCAAAATGAAGTAACAGATGAAAATAATTGTAAAAATTATATTCTAAACTCTTTATCCAACGAATTATATGATGTGTATGCTTCTTACGCCTCTGCTAAAGATATATGGATTGCTTTAGAAAAGAAATACATATTAGAAGATGCAGGCGCTAAGAAACATGCAATTGCTAATTTCCTTCACTATGAAATGACAGACGATAAATCTGTCACAAATCAGATTCACGACTTTCAAAGTCTAATTCACGAACTATCGACAGAAGGAATTAAGTTGGATGAGGTGTTTCTGTCAGGAGCGTTAATAGAAAAGTTACCGCCCTCCTGGAAAGAATATAAAAATAGAATGAAACATAAGAAGAACGGTGTTTCTTTGGAAACCACTATCATACACATACGAATAGAGGAGACCAATAGAATCAGGGACCAAAAAGGAAATAAAAATGAGATAGATTCAAAAGCGAATCTTGTGGAATCAAGTCGGACAAATAATAAGAAAAAGGGCAACTGTCATAACTGTGGCAAACCTGGACATTATGCAAATGAATGCAGGCTCAAAAAGAAGAATGCAAACAATCAATTCAAGAAAAAGGGAAACTGCTACAACTGTGGAAAGCCTGGGCATCATGTTAAAACCTGCAGGCTTAAGAAAAATAAAGATAAGCCGCAAGCTAATCTTACAGAAACAGGCAATGAGTCTGACATAGTAGTGGCTGTGGTATCAGAAGTCTTCCTTGTAAACAACTTGGAGTGGGTGCTAGATACTGGTGCAACTAGACACGTGTGCAAGGATCGTAGCATGTTTACCTCCTACCAAGTATCAGGAGATGATGAACAGGTGTTCATGGAAAATGCTAGAACGTCTCCAGTTGTAGGGAAAGGGAAAGTACTTCTGAAACTCACTTCTGGAAAGACTCTAATGTTAAATAATGTCCTCCATGTGCCTGACATTAGAAGAAACTTGGTCTCTGGTTCGCTCCTCAATAAGGCTGGTGTCAAATTAGTATTTGATTCAGATAAGCTTGTAATGACTAAAAATGGAACCTTTGTTGGTAAGGGGTACTGTAGCGATGGTTTATTTATTGTAAATGTATCCAATGATAATAAGAAAACATCTAGTTCTGTTTATATCGTTGAACCTTTTTATCTATGGCATAATAGATTAGGTCATGTGAATGTGGCATCTTTAAAGAAAATGAAAAGATTAGGTTTATTACCTAATATATCTAATGAAGAGTTTGAAAAATGTGAAACATGTGTAGAATCAAAATTTATTAGAAAACCCTTTAAACAAATAGAAAGATCATCTGTTCTATTAGAGTTGATACATAGTGATCTAGGTGATTTTAGAAATCACATGTCTAGAGGAGGAAAAAGATATTATATAACTTTTGTAGATGACTACTCTAGGTTCACTAGAGTATATCTATTAAGGAACAAAGATGAAGCTATAGATGCTTTTTCTAAATACAAAATTGAAGTTGAAAATCAATTAAATATAAAAATTAAAAGACTTAGAACAGATAGAGGAGGTGAATATGAATCTTCTCAATTTAGAGAATTATGTGAAAAGAATGGAATAATTCACGAAACTACAGCTCCTTATACACCAGAACAAAATGGAATAGCAGAACGTAAGAACAGAACTCTAAAAGAAATGATGAATGCTATGTTAAATAGTTCAGGCTTACCCTCAAATATGTGGGGAGAAGCAATTCTGTCTGCTTGTTATATCCTAAACAGGATTCCATCTAAATCTTCTGAACAAACACCATATGAACTTTGGAAGAATCATATTCCTAGTTATAAATATATTAAAGTGTGGGGGTGTCTTGCTAAAGTAGGATTGCCTGAAACTAAGAAAAGAAAATTAGGTCCTAAAACGACCGATTGTGTATTTATAGGGTATGCACAAAACAGTGCGGCCTATAGGTTTCTAGTTTTAAAAACTAAGGATAATATTCTAGATCCCAATACAATTATAGAAGCTAGGGATGCAGAGTTCTTTGAGAACGTATTCCCTATGAAATCTAAATCTATAGGAATAGAAAAAGTTAATGAATCAGATATTGCGTCTACTAGTAAAAATGCTTACGAGAAAGTAGTAGAAGAGATACAACCAAGAAAAAATATTAGAGTTAGAAAAGAAACTAACCTAGGAGATGGTTTTTTTCACATTCTTAGTAGAAGATGATCCTACAACTTATATAGAAGCTATTAACTCTCCAGATGCAACCTTTTGGAAGGAAGCAATAAATGATGAGTTAGAATCTATTATATCAAATAATACTTGGGAACTTGTAGACCTACCACCTGGTAACAAACCAATAGGCTGCAAATGGGTGTTTAGAAAGAAACTAAAACCAGATGGAACTATCGATAAGTTTAAGGCTAGGTTGGTAGCGAAAGGCTTTAAACAAAAGGAAGGAATAGATTATTTTGATACATATTCCCCTGTAACTAGGATTACAACTATTAGAGTCTTAATAGCGATAGCCTCCATATATAAACTAGTGGTACACCAGATGGATGTTAAGACTGCTTTCCTAAATGGAGACTTAGAAGAAGAAATATATATGGAGCAACCTGAGGGTTATAAGATATTAGGTAAAGAAAATAAAGTATGTAGACTAATTAAATCACTATATGGTTTAAAACAGGCTCCTAAACAATGGCATGAAAAATTTGATGGTGTTTTAAAATCAAATGGTTATCATATAAATGATGTAGATAGATGTGTATATAGTAAAATTTCTGGAAATGATTATGTTATCATATGTCTTTATGTTGATGACATGCTTATTTTTGGAACTAATATTAAATTAGTTAATGCAACTAAGAAATTCTTGTCATCTAAGTTTGACATGAAAGACTTAGGAGAGGCAAGTATAATATTGGGTATTGAAGTAACCAGGAAAAATGGTGTTATTATATTATCACAATCTCATTACATTGAGAAGATATTGAGAAAGTTTAACCATTTTGACTGTTTACCTGTCAGTACTCCTTATGATTATAGTGTGACTCTCATGAAGAATACAGAAAATAGTGTGTCTCAATTAGAATATTCCAGAATAATTGGTAGTCTCATGTATCTAACAAACTGCACTAGACCTGACATAGCTTTTGCAGTAGGAAGGCTAAGTAGATATACACATAACCCTGGAAAAGAACATTGGAATGCATTGTCTAGAATTTTGCGATACCTAAAAGGTAATATGACATATGGTTTACATTATAATGGTTATCCTACTGTATTAGAAGGATATAGTGATGCTAACTGGATCAGTGATTCAGATGAGACAAAATCCACTAGTGGATATGTCTTCACTTTGGGTGGAGGAGCAGTCTCTTGGAAGTCCACCAAGCAAACATGTATTGCTCGGTCGACTATGGAATCCGAGTTTATTGCTTTAGAAAAGGCTGGATCAGAAGCTGAATGGCTTAGAAATCTCTTAGCTGATATACCATTGTGGCCAAAGCCTGTATCGGCCGTATCTATTCATTGTGACTGTCAAGCAGCTATAGCGAAAGCAAAAAGTAAAATATATAATGGAAAAAGCAGGCATATTAGACTCAGACACAATATAGTGAAACATATGTTACGTGATGGAGTCATATCTATTGACTTTGTGAGGTCAGAAAAGAATCTAGCAGATCCTCTGACTAAAGGACTATCTAAAAAGTTAGTCAATGATACATCGAAGGGAATGGGGCTGAGCCTAATATATGAGCTGCCAGTGTCGGTAACCCAACCTATACAAGTGGAGATCCCATGAGATAGGTTCAATGGGTAAACAACAAAACACGAGGTAGACGATTGCACTGAGTTATATGAGCCCCTTCTATGGTGTACAGTGCGAGCAGCAACGCAGAAGGGTGAGTTTTTAGAACTCTTAATGGATCCATAGCCATATATTTGGTGGTGTATACAGTTGCTGCATACACTTGATGGAATTCACCTATATGGGTGTGGAGGTGGAGGCCGCTTCCTATGAGAATCTAGGCGAATTCTCTAGAGCACTCATGAAATCCAGGTAATGGTGTATGGCCGAAACGCACCGAACCACAGAATCACTTGCAGAGGAAGAGTTGTGTGAGTGGCATGTACTTGCGATCTACATTAAAAGGATTCAGGTTCAAGACTATGGTGTCACCTGATTCCTGTAGACCTGTCTTGCTTACTCTAATGTCGGTTCAAGTCTATGGTGACACCGGCACCATTGCACAACTATTTTGCTTTAATCCGAAAGCATTTTATTTTAAAACATGTGGGGGATTGTTGTATTTGTTTTAAAATAATATTAAAAATTTGAATTTTCAAATTTCGGTGTTTTCCCTCCACATTTAAATTTTGGTGTTTTTGAGGTGTTGGTTTTGTCCCACATCGGATTTGACAAGAGAAATTCTCTTGTTTATATGATAGACTTTTTGCCTAGGGCTTGAGCCCCTTTCAGGGGGCATGTGAATTTGGTCCTGTGGGGGGGCTATGCCAATAGCTCTAATCTATGCCATTAACCACACACGCGCGCGCGCGCGCCGAGCCGAGCCGTGCCGTGCCGAGCCGAGCCGAGTCCGAGTCCGCGTCCGCGTGCGCGACGCGACGCGACGGGACGGGACGGGCTGGGCTGGGCGCGGGTGCGGGTGCGGGTGCGGTGTAAGTGTACTCGCGTGGGTGTGTGTGTATGGGTACTCGCAGGACTGTATGTGCGAGAGTGTACTCGCACTTGCGTCTTTTCGTTTTTAAACCAGAGAGATGCTTCCCTTCCGGTTGGTCGCCCCTGTTGGGTTTAAACCCAACGGACCTAACCTTTTGTAAAGGGTGCTTATGCACCATTTCGAAGTCCATATAAAGACTTCCGATTCCAGTTTCAACATACGAATACGAAAAATTCCCTGCCTTATAAAACTCTCTCTGATACGGTTTTGTTACTGAGTTCATTGCTGAGTCAACTCAGTACTTTCGGATTAAACTGCAAGTGGTTCGAGCCCGTGTACAGTGAGTGCACCGCTGGGACCGGGTCATAGTCGTTGTATCCTGGAGGTCGATTGCTCTGGAAACCTGTTGCACTTGGGACGCTGTCCAAGGGGAGCAAATTCGATTTCAAGCCGAGTGACTCAGTCACGCCTCGACTCAATTCAATAAGTTTTTCTTTCTCTAAATTTATTTTCCTTTTTTGGTTCTCGATTTTTATAGTCTATTTAATTCAACATTTTATCCAACAAAATGGACTCGATTAGTTGAGTTGAATTGGGTCGGCTCTACTGTCCATGGCTAGACTTCCAACAGAGAGAGTGGACGAGTTCACCACTTGGTGCCGCACCGAGTTGGGTTCCAATCACGAGAGCAATGACTTGGTGAATCATTGGATTTACAGATTCTCAGGTCTTTCTGAGTTTGGGCTGCCGGGCTTGTCTTCCAAAGAAAGAAAAGAGAAATGATAAAGAAAAAGGCAAGAAACAGAGGAGAAGAAGGAAGAAAAGAAGTGACATGGAGAGGAAGACGTCAGACCAAGTCGACTCATCAGGTTTTTGACAAGTCAGGTCGTGTTCGGCTGAGTTCAGCAAACTGTTGGACATTCAGGCAGAGAGAAAAGAGAAATGAGATGAGAGAAGTAGAAAAGAAAGAAAGGAGAAGGAATGAGGAAGGAAGGAGAAAGAAAAGAGAGTGAGGGAAAACTGAGTGACTCACCTGAGTCGACTCGTCGAGTCAGCCCCTGAGACACGTGAACTGGGCTTGATTTGAGTTGGTTCAGTTCTTGTAATGTCAGGAACCCTATCAGGGTGGCACATTGTGTTTGATTCAAGCTGGGAGCCAAGTTTCGACACCGAGTCGAGTTAACTCGATATGAACAAGGTCAGTTAATCTAGAAGATTTTTGAATTTTAGCTTAAATTCCAATATAGCAATTATTGAACTATGCTATTCTTATATTGAATTTGAATCACCTTCTCTAAGTAATAGATTCATACTCAAATCCTATACTATCTAATCTTTAAGGTTGATCTTAGGGAATGGTGTTGCAATCTAACTAAACAAGCGGTTTAAAGTATGATTGTAATCGGATTCGTGAACATGTACAAACAATTCCAACTACATAGGTAGCTAATTCAACTCCTGAAAGGTGAGGATTACCCTTCAAGCTTTTCTACATCTTAATTGTTTGCTTGTTTACGCATCTTTGTTCATTTATCTCATTGATTGCTTCATACGGTGGATTGCTATTATTGATTTTGGTTCTTTGGATTTAAATTCAAATATTTGAAGACGCGATGAAATTTAAATACCTCTATTCTAGTTTTAAATGAACGTTTTAGATATGCATGTACTCTCGATATTATACATAATTTGATTTGTCATTTATGACTACTTGAGGGAATGTTTGGAGGCCCTCGAACTAGTGGCCACTTTATCTAATTGATTAAATGAAATGTTTGTTGTGGATATACCATATTTTAGATCATTTGGGCCTATGTGGATTTTGGAGAATAATCTCTTCTTATCGCATCATTAAATGTAATATTTGATCCTGGCAGCTTTAATGGAATAATAGCCCTATGTGGCTTAGATGGACTATTTATGTCACGCCCCAAACTCAAAAATCGGGCTCACAAAATTTTCAATCACTGAATCCAGTGCCGACAGCATCCGTAGTATCTCATTCTCGGCTCCCAGCGTCTATATGTCAGATTCCGATCATAGGATCTTACAAGGAGGATTTTCAATATGAATTTGTCTCATAAGAAGCATAACCATAAGTATACTCAAATCACAAGAACAACATCATCACCACATATCCACTAATATAATTATTCAAGTACAATGTTGAAAGGGAAATACATGTATATAATAAAATCTTCACAAGGCTCGACCGCACGCTTCTACTCCTGCTCAGCTACGACTGCATCCTAATGTCACCTGCACACATCTATCGTACATAAGCTTATAGAAAGCTTAGAGGGTGGTGAAAGTGTGTAAGCAGTATATGCATGCTCAAAATGTAATATCAAAGTAAACGGAAATACTGGTAAGTCCACGAACCATACAATATCAGAGTAAGTAGAAATACTGACAAGTCCATAAAAATATATCAACCTCATTCAAGATATGCGATGAAAAGACATAGCAAGTCAACGTCATATACTAAGAATGTAATGTAGGTCGGCAATGCAATGTGGAGACATAGTGAGCCAAATATCAAATACCGAAGATGCAATGCAATTTTGAAGAGCTACTAATACCATCAACCTCATCTGGGCCATATAAATGCAGAAACATAACAACCCAAAATGTCATATGCCGCGGATGTAATGTAATATGCGGTGCGAATGAAATTGTCAAGCTAGAGTGTGAAGTCGGGATGATGGTACGTAGTATCATAAGCTACGGGGTCTATTACAAGGGACTTCTATCCAAACCAGTCTCATACCTAAATTTGAATAGTCAGACTCAATGTGATAGACTTCTGATCTCAAGTTAGTCGCGCACCCCAACTGAAATCCTGGCCAATGCGAAGGTACACACGATGACTTGATTGTGCACCTCCAGCCCGAGTGAATAGTGAATGAATGAATGAGTATATGCTGAGTATGCAACTCCTGCTCCACACATTAGTCCACAAATCAGTACTGTACATCTCTGGGATCATCCCCGGGGTCTAGTACACTCTACATGCAATCGCCGCCCCCCTTGGATGCGCAACCATGCAAGTGGAAGAGACCTCACTATCTGTCTAGCCAATAGTCAACCAATATCTACCCGACACATTGATAGCAGACCCATTCAAGAGCTAGTCAAACTCAGCCTAGTTATGCCCATTACCCTGGGGCGGATAAGGCCACACCCCCCTCCCAACCGACCATGACACAGTGGGAGACGCGTCCTCCTAGTATTCAGCACTCGGGAGCTCATGTATCCACTCGGTCTCGACGTTCGAACTTCTCCTAGCCTCAAAAGTTTAAGGACTTTCACCCACGGATATCCAAAGTGCCCAAATGCTCAAACCAAACATTTTTGATGTCCTATCTGGTCATCAACAACGTGCCTATAGAGGTCACAACCCTGATGTCGCTAGGGAGTACAGTAATCACAATCACACAATGCAAGATGCATGAGTCATATAGTCTAATCATTCATCAATCCTATACATACTGTGTGCTCATGTGCGATAACTCCGCCTATCAGGGAGTCCTATAAACCACTTGCACTATAGCACATGCAATGGTCAATCACATCTTATAAAAAACATGCAGATGATGCGTATGAGTATGTATCATAATATTATGCTGTCACATACTCATAATCGATATCAATAACGGCGATAATCGGCCACGATAATCGACAATCAGTCTTAATATTTGGCCTCGACAATCACCTCTATAGTCAGTCTTGGATGATTGGCCTCAAAAATTGACCTCCGCAATCTGCCTCGGTAATCGGCCTCGATAATTGGAATCAGCCTCAATGATCGGCCTTGATAATCGGAATAAACCTCTACAATCGGCCTTGACGATCGGCCTCGAAAATCAGAATCGACCTCGACAATCGGCCTCTGCCTCAACAATCAGAAATGGCCTCGATAATCGTCCTCGACAATCGGCATCGTCCTCGACAATCGGAATTGGCCTTGACAATTGGCCTCGGCCTCGACAATCAGAATTGGCCTCGATAATCAGTCTTGACAATTGGAATCAGCCTCAATAATCAGAATCGGTGAAAATGGACCTAATAAGGCCCAAGGGAAGATCACAATGTGGACATTCAACCATCATTGCCCATCAATGTAGACATTCAACCAACATTACTACCAAGGAGTGGCCCACATAGGGCCAAACGTATAGTGGGGCCCATGGCCTCACACAAGGCCTCACATACAATATAATGGGCCTTACACAAGGGCTTAATATATATCACAATGGGACTCATCATATGGGCCTCTCATACATCACATTAGGCCTCATCAAAGGTCATAAACACATCACAATGGGCCTCCTCATGTGGGCCATATATACATCACATTGGGCCTTACTCATGGGCCTCAAATACATCACAATGGGCCTTACCAAATGGGTCAGAAATACATCAAAATGGGCCTTACCAAATGGGCCAGAAATACATTACAATGGGCCTTACCAAATGGGCCAAAATACATCACAATGGGCCTCATCATATGGGCCGAAAATACATCACAATAGGCCTTACCAAATGGGCGGGAAATACATCACAATGGTCCTTACCAAATGGGCTGAAAATTCATCACAATGGGCCTCATCATATGGGCTGGGAATACATCACAATGGGCTTTACCAAATGAGCCCGAAATACATCACAATGGGCCTTACTAAATGAGCGGAAAATATATCACAATGGGCCACGTCCCATGGGCCTCAAATATATCATAATGGGCCTCTACCCATGAGCTCCAAATACATCACAATGGGCCTCAACCCATGGACCCCAATTACATCTCAATGGGCCACAAAAACATCATATTAGGCCTCATATAAGGGCCTCATATATCACATCGAGCCTTATTAAATGGGCCCCAAGTACATCACATCAGGCCTGGCCAAATGAGCCCCCAATACATTACATCAGGCCTCATCAAATGGGCCGACCCAAATACATCAAATGGGTCGTATCAACGGGCCACACCAACTGCACCATTCATTCATCTATAAAGATCATTTTAGAGTATTATCCAAAAAAATGAATCATATCAAGAGATTATCTGGACCACACCACACATAACGGTGGTGATAATGATTTCCACTGTTAAAATTAAGAGGGCCCACCATAGTGTTTATCTTCCATCCAGACTGTTCATAAGGTCACGAAAACCTGAACTGAGAGGAAAAACAAATATTATATTGGTCCAAAACTTCTGTAACCCAAAGGGTTTCAATGGTAGACGTTCAATCCCAGTGTTTCTGCAGTGTGGTCCACTTGATAACTAGATCTGTCTTATTTTCTTCCCAAGCCATAAAATTATCTCTTAAAATGGTTGGATGTTGTAGATACAGCACATGCATCATGGTGGGTTACTACACGGACGGTGCAGATTTAAAATATTAAGGTGGGTCATGCATGGCACCATCCAAATGGACAGTGCAGATGAAATGCATAGATCAAGGTGGGGTCCACGAGCATGGCCCACCATAACGAGCATGTCAAATGGATGGACGGTCAAGATGGAACACATCCATTAGGGTCGGGGTCCACCTATCCAGTGTGTTGAACGGTATGGATGGCCACCCTCCATCGCAGCTAGGTCCCCACAGCTCATCCAGATGGACGGCTGGGGTTGAAAGACAACACAGTGGGCTCCCACGTGGTGTGGCCCCACCATGAAATATACATATATATATATATATATATATATATATGATCATATACACCTGGTGGGACCCACGTGGGCCCACCATAATATATTATATATATTTATGTATATAATATATATGTTATTATATATATATATATATATATATATATATATATATATATATATATATATATATATATATATATATATATATATATATATATATATATATATATATTAATCATCTAGTGTCCAGGGAGTCTAGACGCCCAGGACAGCCGGTGAGGATTTAAAATCCATACACCGTGGCGGGGGTCCACACATGATGAATGGTGTAGATATAAAACATACCTCATGATCGGTCCCACACCACGTGTGGATAAGAAACACACCTCATGATCCGGACCCACCAAACTTGTTAACTGCACAATAGCAGCTAGGTGTTGCTCGTCAGATGGGTGGTTTCCACCTAAGATTTGAATATGCTGCATTGGATGGACGGTGTATATATAAAACACGTACATAAGCTGGGCCCCACAAATCTTGCTGACGTCACACCAGTGGGTCCCACAGAGCTTGGTGGTGTCAATACACCAGCTATATAACTGGTGTGAGGTACCCAACCAACCTATTTCACCTCTTACACGGATGGACGGCTAAAATGCCATTCATTTCTCAAGGTGGGTCCCGCAATCAGACGGTCTGGATCATCATACCATATCACAGGTAGGCCACACACATCATCACAAAGAGAGAGAAGGAGAGAGAGACGGTAAAGGGGAGGGACCCCACCACTATTGGGTCCTCCCTTATACAATGCATACATCAAGTGGGCCCTAAAATTTAAAATCAACGGTGAATCACCCACTAATAGCCTTCTCCTTTAGCTCCTTGAACTCCTAGGCTCCTTGGCTTACTTTTTGATGGAGGTTGATGATGGTTGGAGGGTTGAGATGGGAGATGAGAGGGGTAGGAAAGTGGGCCACACTTGGCTTTGGCTTGGACGTTGGATGCTCTCTTGGGAGATTGGGAGATTGTTAGAGAATGAGAGGGAGAGAGAGAGAGAGAGAGAGAGAGAGAGAGAGAGAGAGAGAGAGAGAGAGAGAGAGAGAAGTGATGGGATGATAAGGGATGGGTGGAATGGGTGTTGTAAGGAAGGGGATGGAAAGGTATGGGTTTACTTGAATTTTGAGAAAAAGAGGGATGGGTGGGGGGAGAGAGAGTTGACTTGTGAGGGGTGAGGTGGCATGAGGCATAGGTGGTGTGCTTGACTTGTAAAATGATGTGTACTTGATTGATTGATGTGACGGGTCGTAGAGATTCTCTCAGAATTCGTAATGCGCAGTGTTTCTTCAATGTATTCACGGGCCCACATCTCCTGGCCTGGGTATCGCATCGGTGTGCAAGACGCGGCGTTGGAACCACGACGATGATGCAGTCGCTAGGATATAAGTTTTTAGTCTAGCCGACTCCGATATACAGGACATGACTTAGGTTCACGCGTAATTGTTGGATACAGGTCGTGGGTTGCTGAAATTCGAAGGGAGGATGCAGAAGCCTACAGAATGGTACGGTCTAAGATACGAGCCTTACAATTTACGTATAACCTTGTGATGGTAAATCACATTTATCAAACAATGATTGGCCACTAGTTGATGAAATCACCTTTAAAACATCTCATTTGTTAGATTCTCATAAGTTGAGGATGTTAACATGAGATATTATATCGAGTTGTTAGCCTATGTTGGGTGACGAGCCCTTATATTGGCCTTTAAATTTTCATAAATTGACTGTATGCAATTGGAATAATAATGGTTGGGGCTAATCATGCATCTCATGGCAAGTAAAATTTATCATGTAGTTGATACAAGACGTGGGCTTTTCTTAGGTCATTATGGACTGTACCATAGAGTATTTTACCTGATGATCTTAAGCTTTCAGTGCGTGCATTCAACTGCCATGGATCGTCCTTTTCGCATGGACTTTTCCAGGTGTCTAGTTTTCATTGGACGTATCATAGAATACTCTTCCGGAAAGCTAGGTCACCTTGGGTTTTCTCATTGCATGTGTAAGACTCGTATCTTGGTCCGTACCTTTCCTTACACTTCCGCGGTCGTACCGATCGAATTCTGGCAACTTTCGACCCTTAAACAATATCGACGCACGACCCTGATTCACGTGCCGACAACCCGAGTCGACTCAACCCAAGACCAATACCATAGCGACCGCGCCGTCGTTGCGGTTCTGATACCGCGACTCGGGCGCCAAGGCGATACCCTGATCAAGAGTTATGGGCCAACGTTCGGTGCGAGAAAACGCCGCGCGTTGCGAAAACCAAGGGAATCTCTACGATGTGTCACATCAATCACATCAATCCCATCAATCAATCACCCATCAACCCATCACATGTCAAGTACACATCACTCTCACCCATTTTCCCAAGCAACCACAAAAGTCTTCCTAACCCATACCTTTCTTACACAAAAGACCACAAAAGTCTTCACATCCCATACCTCTCTTACACAAAAGCCACAAAAGTCCAAGATTTCTTACACAAACATCACTCACCCATCCATCCATCACTCTCTCTCTCTCCCTTTACATCACTCTCTCTCTTTCTCTTTCTCATTTCAAAATTTCCAAGCAACAAGAGAATTCCAAGAGTCCCACGTATGGAATTTCTCAAACCCTTCTAAGCTCCAAGTGGCCCACCTTCCTACCCCAAAATCTCTCATCTCAACCCTCCATTCTTCATCTTAACCATTGAAGTTGAAGCTAAGGTGCCAAGGAACCCCTAGGAGCGAGAAGATCGGACGGTGGGTGCCTCTATAGGGTAGTTTTTATTATTTTTATGGTGGACCAAGTGAGGCCCACCGATCCATGGTGTGGATCTCACTTGAGACCCTTATTTGTGGCCGATGGACCACATGGATCATCATGATCATTCCATGATGGGGCCATTCTCCATGGACCCCATCATGATGTTTATTTTCTCTTCAAAGGTCATCTAGACCGTCCATGTCGGTGGGGAAAGGATCCCCACCGTTGATTTTAAATTTCGGAGGTCCCACATGTTTTAAGGCCCACTTGTTGCATGATTCGTTGTTAGGGGAGAGCCCATAATGACGGGGTCCCTCCATCACAAGCCGTGTCCCACTCTCCATGTCTCTCTCTCTCTCTCTTTTATTTTATTTTATTTTATTTTATTTCATTTTATTGCAATAGGAGGGTGTGGCCCACTTGAATGGATCCCACCTTGATGTAATTTTTATTCAAGTGGGGCCCACCTTGGACATTGAGCCCATGACACCCATCAGTGGTGGCCCACTCCATCAAGGCCCACACTCAAAAAAAAAAAAAAATTAACAAAAGACCGTCCAGCGTCTGGGACGCTGGACGTTTCAACAGAAAGGGAATAAAGGAAGAAAGAAAAAGAAAAGGGAAATGGTGGGCTGCTCCAACATGGCCCTACCTTGATGTATATTTTTAATCCAAGCCATCCATTTTATTCTCGGGATCGTTTTAGGCGTTGAGCCGAAAAATGAGATCGATCCAATTATCTGGCGGGCCGTGGCATTAAGAATACTAGTATCTTCCTTTAAAACTTAAAAAAAAAATGATTTCTGGGGTCCACCAGAAGCTTGGACCTACCCGAAACTTGTTTTGGACCCCTATTTTTGTGGGAAACATGCAATGGACGGGATAGATTTGTTTAATGTGGGTCCCACCTAGGAAAACAAAATTAAAGGAAATCCATGCATGCGTTTGCTACTTGACGTCCAGAGGTGTCTGGACGTCCAACCAAAAAAAAAAGGAAGAAAGGAAAAGAGGGGAAATGGTGGGCCACTCTTGTAAGCCCCAACTTAATGCATGGATTTAATCCAAGCTTTTCACCATCTTCCTCAGATTAATTTAGGCGTTGAACCAAAATTTGGGACCAATCCGGAACTCAGGTGGGCCATACCATCTAAAATCATGAGGAGACATGCCTGAAACATACAAAAACATTTGGTGGGGCCTACCTGAAATTTGGACGTGGCTGAAACTTGGTTTGGACGCCTAATTTTGTGGAACACATGCAATGGATGGGGTAGATCTGGTTAATGTGGGTCGCACCTAGGATAAAAAAATAATTTTCTTTTTTGGCATGACTTTGTGCCATGAGTCCAGAGACGTCCACGTTAAAAAGGGTGGCCGTATTGGCCCACTTGTAGACTCCACCATGATGTATATTTTGCATCTATACCGTTCATTTAATAGGTCCCCTTGAATGGTGCGTTGACTCCAAAAATCATCCACAAACTGAACTCAGGTGGGCCATACCATCCAAATCATGTGAAGACATGCCTAAATCATATAAAAACACTTGGTGGGGCCTACCTGAATTTTGAATGTAGCTAAAACTTGGTGTGAACCCTCAAACAGGTGAGACACACGTAATGGACGGGTTGGATTACAAATAAACACTTTGGTGGGCCCTATATGGGACCCACTGTGGTATGTGTGGCTTACCACACCGTACACAACAGTGGGTGGTGACACCCACTGTGATGCAAGTGTTTTACTCACGCCGTCCGTCCACGCCAGTGGACGGTGGCCCCCACTCAGATGTATGTATTGTGTCCACGCCGTCCATCTCGTGGGTCCCTGGCCACGTGACGTTATGAACAGGTTTGGATGGCAATAAACATTACAGTGGGCCCTAGGCCATGTGATTCAATGAACAGTTTGGATGCAAATAAATAGTACAGTGGACCCAGGTTGGGTAGAAAATATACATTTCGGTGGGCCCTGGGTCTATATGACCTTATCAACAGGTTTGAATGGAAAATAAACATTTTGGTGGGCCCCTTGCTACATGGCCTTATCAACAGGTGGAATGTAAAATAAACATTTTGGCGGGCCCCTTGCCACACGGCCTTAACAACAGGTTGGGTGGCAAATAAGCATTTCAGTGGGCCCAGGATTGGCTGGAAATAAATGTTATAGTGGGCCCACATGGGAGTCTACCATGATGCATGAGTTTCATCCAAACCGTCCAACCATTTTGAGATCATTTTAAGGCCATTGTTGAGGCCCATCTTAATGTATTTGTGGCCCGCCCACTAAGGCCCACTTTGTTATTTATGGGCCCATGTGTGTAGGCCCAATTGATGTATTTGTGGCCCATTGTTGAGGCCCACCTTGGTATATATAAGGCCTATGTGATTAGGCCCATTTGATGTACATAAAGCTCATATGATTGGGCTCATTTTAATGAATTCTAAGGCCCATGGGTTATAACCCATTGCAAAGGACCTAAGGCCCATTGGTGAGGCTCATTAAGGTGATCCATTTGATGAATGCAAGGCCCATATGATACGGCTCAATTGATGTACTTAAGGCCCAATTGAGTGCAACTAGGTCCATTGCAATGCGTGATCCCTCCATGGCAAATAACGATATTTATAGTAAGTAATGCCTCGGGAACAATGATGGTTAGACGTCCACATTGTAGGTACAATGTTGGTTAAATGTCCGCATTGTAACACTCCCTAAGGCCCACTAATAGGCCCATACTTGTAGTAAGTAGGCCGTCTAGGCCCATCTCAGTTATACACAGAGCCCATCTCTATATACATGTTTAGTATAAATCCATGATTCATTATCATACGCATCATATGTATGACTGATATGAGAAGTGACTGATCATAGCATATGCCTTTGGGCGAACTGTTTATGGGCTCCCTGGTAGGTGGAGTTGCCATAGTGCATGGTACACGTAGGATTGTTGCATGACTGGTAGTGTGACTCATGCACTTGCATTTGTATGATTGTGATTATTGTATGCCCTAGCGACATCAGGGCCATAGCCTCCACAGATGCATCGTGGGTGGCTGGATTGAATACCGGGAATGTTTGGTTCTAGCATACGGGCGCCATAGATGTCCCTGGGTGAAAACCCCTAAACCCGATGGTACTAGAGGAGGACTCTAACATCGAGACCGAGTGGATACATGAGCGCACGAGGGCCGTATACCAGTAGGTCGCGTCTCCCACTGTGTCGTGGTCGGTTGGAAAGGGGTGTGACCTTACCCGCCTGAGTGAGGGGGCAACTTCTAGGTTGAGTTTGACCAGCTTGAGGAATCGGTCCGCTATCGACGAGCCGGGCCCGATATTGACAGGCGGATAGTGAGGTCTCTTCTGCTCTCCCAGTTGTGCGTTCGGATAGGGACGGCAAACTGGAGTAGAGTGTACTAGACCCCGGTGATTATCCAGAATGAGAACTGTACTGATATATTATGAGGATTGGCATGCTTGAGTTGCATCTCGCATCACATGGTCTGGATATGGCCGATCGCATTCATATCTTGCACTGTATAGCCTTGGTATGGCTGATTGCATTCACGTATTCATCAGCATAATTCCGCATTACTCTAACCTTTTATTCTGAGCACGCTCGTATTGCGCACACACTTACACCGCCCTCTAAGCTTTCAATAAGCTTATGCACGATTGATGCATGCAGGTGACGTCAGGACGCAGCCGTAGCGTAGTAGCAGCAGGAGCGTGCAGTCGAGCCTTTGGAGTTTTGTTATTAGCACTATCTTGTATTTCCCTTTATACACCTTATACTCAAAGTTTTTGATCATAGTGAAAATGTAATGGAGTTCTTGGTTGTTGTTTGTGGGTTATGCCTTTGGTTATGCTTATTAGGAATCAAACTGACATCGAAAATCCTCCTCGTAGCATCCCAGGATCGGAACCTGGCGAATGGGAGCTAGGAGCCGAGAATGGGGTTCTACGGAGGCTGTCGGCGCCGGATTCGGCGATCGGGAATTCTGTGAGCCCGGTTTCTGAGTTTGGGGCGTGACAGCATGGTCTTTTTCAGGTGACTAGTATCCCTTGGACGTACCTTGAGTACTTTTTCAGGTGGTTGTTTCTCCTTGGATGACCTTTTTACTAGTTGGATGTGCATCCCCAAGTCTTTATGCATCTGCATGCATTCATGCATTTAAATAAGAATATCCTTGTGAAATTTATTTAATGTATGCATATATGATAAACTGTCTCATTACTATAGTGGTCATTATGAATATTCATTATAGGCTATTCTTGACATTTATCCTTAATTATCAAGATGTTTTGATAAATCTTGGGGGTTATACCTCACTGGGATAGTCATTGATGCTATCAAACTATATTCAGTGTGCAAGAGACGTAAATGATGTGAATATTAGTGCTCATGTGGTGTATGAGGAGTTAGATAACCTTGTGGCTCTAGTTTATAGATTTCATTCCTGTTTAATTTGTCTTTTTATGTATTTGTAAAGACTTAAGGCATTGGTTTGTATAAGCTTTTGGGCAACCACTCGAATATTTTGGTATGCATATTTGAACTCCCTCATATACTTGATTTGTTTCTATTCCACTAAATTACTAACTCTAATAAAGAAAAGAAAAGAAATGTACGTGAAATTTGGGCTATCTTTAAAAGTTAACACTCGGGTTTTTGTAAAACAAGTAGTGTACTCGAATTTCAAAAATCGGGGTGTTATATTTTCTTTTTGATGCCCCACTCAACAAGATAATTATAAATGCAGTTGGACATTACCACACCAGTATGAGGAAGAAGAACATAGCGAAAGTTTATAATATTCTTTTGTAGCTTTCGATCTGGATCAATGAAGTATGCGGTTAATGACATATATCCCTTTCTTTGATTCAATGTTGTCCACATATCCGAAGTCAAACTTTTTCTTGATACGGATGTTAGAAGAGCTTTCAAGTTTACTTTCTCAATTGCATACATTTTCATGCACTCACTTTTCACAGTAATACGAGAGACCTTCTTCCATTTGTGATTAAGGAATTTGTAAAATCTCATAAAAACTTTACTTTCTACTATACTAAATGGTTTCTCATTAACTATCACTAATCTTGCATACCACTCTTTCAACTTTTTCGGATCATACTTATGATAGAGAGCATAGCTTGAGAGTTGTCATTTTCAGAAGCGATAAATGAAAGCAGTTATTAGACTCTACCCTTCTATGTTCTTGGTCTTTTTACACATTTATCAATTGCCACTGATAATGAGTTGTAGAAGAACTAGAATGTTTATTGTAAAGAGTTTTATAATATTTACATCTAACCTTGACTGAACCATCTAGTAGTGTGATCTCATCCAAAAATTCTCATACAGCTGATCTTTTTTTCCCTTTCACTAAACCTGAAGTTGATTCAACCTTGTTTTTCAATATGTCTCCCTCCATGATAAAATGAGATATGATTGATGCACCATCACCACGAGTACTTGGAATTTCCTCACTAGTCATCTAAAATTCAAAAGATAACAAGTGTAAGATAAGGTCAAGGCTTTTATAGGTTGAAGTAATCAGTCAATCACATTTATATGTATATATAAATATATAGTACAAACAATATTGATCTCCTCCATAAACTGCAAGACACAAGTGTCTCAAATATTCACCTAATAAATAAATCCACTGGGGTGCATACATATATATAACTATATATTGTCCATAATTGTTTCAAATTTTATTTACTAATTGTCTTTAAATATCTCATATATTCATACTTGTCTTCATCTGAATGTGTTAATTGTCTCTATCACATTCGGTAACATACAATGTATTGTCCTCATATATTTTACATGCGAAAAGAAATTTCGATAGCACCTCCCCATATTCTCTAGATATATGTAAAATACAATACTAATTAATTGTCATGTGTAATCCATTACACATGGATAGAGAAAACCTACTAGTAAATAACCATATATCCGGAGAAAATATAGGGAGACACTACCAAAATTCCAAATATATGTAAATTGAAAATGAGGAAAACCTAAGTATATGCTATGATAGCGAACTGTCAAAAATGAGACAACTTAGGAATCCATAAAGAACAAATATTTTCAGTCGAATAATTGTACTTGCTCAATATAAATTTCTAAACGAGGGGTACATTGTTAAACCACTAGGTGGCATAAATACTAATTAACAACATCAGATGACAAAGAATCGTAAGCATCAACATTTAAAGAACAAATAAGAAGATAACGCATTCATAGTAGGCAAATTAAGTTAGTGCATTATAGTAGGAAAGTTAAGTTAATGTATTTATTTCATACAACTACATGTCTACAAGTAAAAAACTTAAAGCAAATAAGAAGATAATGAATTTATAGTAGGTAAGTTAAGCTAGTGTACTATAGTAGGAAAGTTAAGTTAATGTATTTACTCCATTACAACTATAAGTTTAGAAATAAAACACTTAATACATCAAAGTTAAATTTTAATATTCTCCTGATCTTCGATCGGATCCATAATTTTCTTCGTCCAAGCTTAGGCTGGTGGTATCCTTTCCAATATGCTCATTAACCTCTCATGAATCAGAAGGTGAGGAGACTTTTCCACCATACTCTTGTATAAATTCAGCTAATTTTTTCAAACTTTCTTTGTGAGCTGATTTATACGGAGTACCCAATATCTTATAGAATGAGGCGAGTTTAGAAATAAACTTTGATGGCTCTTACTTGTCAAGCTCGGTCATGCTTCTGTGTCATGTTGTCCAGTAGCACATTGTTAATATTTAGATGCCTCTGCCTCTTCCTTATTTAACTTCAATGCTATTTGTAATTGCTCTTCTTCTAGTCTTCTTAATTTAGCTTCATTCTCCTCTTCCTCTATCCTACTAATTCTCTTCACTCTCTCTATTTTAAATTTTTTGTTAATTAGAACAAGTCTGTTATAGTATATCTTATGGCTAATTATATTCGGTGTGGGGAAGGAGGTGGAAGGCATCTTGTCGGAGTCTATAAGAGCTTGGAATAAAAATCGTACCTCCCCTAATATTTTGGGACACGGTTTTGCATCTCCCCCTAACCTGATAAGTGTAGTTTAAGCCGATTTATTTTGTTAACAAATCTAGCCCCACACGAATTACATTGAATCTTCATTCTTCCTAAGTATGGGGAGTAGACTTGGGATACATAATCCCAAATATTTGTGAACGGATCATGTGAAGACATTGTTGCACACCATTTTGTGTTAAAAAAATATTGTTATAAGTAAATTAAAAATTTCGTGCAAATGTAATATATAATATCTATTCATTCAAATTCACAATGATTATGTATTAGATATTTAGGTAATGATTCAAAATAATGTTGATAACCCATAATTTAATACTTTGGTTGAATCGAATGTCATTAAGGTTCATGATTAATCAATCTAATGTCTCCAATATATGATTACTATTTTATTAAATTGATATTGAATCATTTTTACTGTTTATTATAATGAGATGGAATCATTTTTTAAGTGGTAACCAAACAGGCCCTTGGCATTTCTTGGTTGACTTTCGGATTGAGGTTGGTTGTATTTAAAATTCATAAAACAGATGAGTTGTACTTAATTAAAATCGATCGCATCCTACGGCCTAGTGGGTATTGCGCACCCAACCCGACCCAACCCAACCCAACCCAACCCAAACTACACCCGACTCAACCCAGCGCCTAACCCAACCCAAACCTCCACCCGACTCAACCTAGTGCCCAACTCGACCTAAACCCCCAACCGACTCAACCCAGCGCCCAACCCGACCCAACTCAAATCAAACATAAAATCATATATTCATTGATATATATATATATATATATATATATATATATATATATATATATATATATATATATATATATATATATATAAGTTGAGCTCGAGCTCAAGCTTTGAGTTGAGTCGAGTCAAGCTGTAATACGATCGAACTCAGCACTTTTCAAATCGAGTTGGATAGTAAGGAGCTTGACTAGCCCCGAGTCGTCCTTCAAACTGAGTCAATCAGAACTAACTCGAGCCGAGCCGAGCGAGTTTTTCGAGCCAACTCGACTTGTGTACATCCCTACACACAATATCACATAATCAATAATTACATAAGTTAATGGTCAATGCAAAATAGATAAATCATGCATGTTATGCATGTACACTTACATAAGTTAATGTACAACTTACACAAATTGATGGATGCATATATACACGGATGCATGGGTATAAGCATGGATGCTTAGATGAATGCAAGTGTACATGCATGCACATGTATGTACATGCACCAAAATCCCCAAGTTGCTACAGTCTTACTCCCTTAAAAGAATTTTATCATCAAAATTTAAATGCAATAAGTGAATAGATGAGGATACTTCTCTCTAATCTATGATAAGTTTAAGTGTTTGTTATGTTGCATGTGTTGTAGGTCTATGTTCACAAAAGTGTGTGTAATCACCTATATGAATCCGAGTTACTACACTCATAAGTCATAATTCACAAACCATCACATAATAAATAAATAAATACACTTTTTAAAAATAAAATATCCACATCCCAAGATTCCAAACCATCAACATATAAAGTCTTAAATAACCTTAATGCTTTAAGTCCCTTATAGGTAATTATGAAAACTTCAAAAGGAAACTAAGTATAAACAAATAAAAATAAAGATGGCTAGGAATCTACTCCTCATGCTCCCTAACTAGATCCTGATCCTGAAAATTAAAATCCCAAGAGAATAAGCTATGAAGCCTATTGAGAAAATCTCAATATAAGTATGAAAATACATTTGATTCGAATAAAATATCTTTATCAAATCATTGCAAATCAAATGCTAGATAAATGAATATCTCAATGCAATCTCATACAAAATAAATCATAAATGAATAAATACAAACTACATAAAACTTGAAAAGTAAAGATATCATAAATAAATCTTTCAATACAAAAACATGTGGCACGCGTCAAGAATGCATTACCAATGCATGAAGTAATCCACAATATGTGGTATGATTTAACCTTTGAATATTAGAGTTGTTTCACACTAGTCTACGAATATTCTTTAAAAAACAAAGGGCTTGCATAGGTGGCCTTTTGTAATACTAATATGCTCTTCCACCTGGCCTTCACTCAATGGATGATCGATTCGTACATTAGTTTATTAGACTACTACTCCACCCATGACAAGATCTAGTGATCGATCACCCAATTGTCGGATCTAGGGAGGTTTCATATAGTACCAAATGAGCTTTAAAAACTTTCACCTAACGGACACAATCCTCATACCTGCTGGCTTTAGGAACTTTCACCAATGGGATATAATCGTCATACCTTTAGCTTTAGGGACTTTCAATTGAGGGGACACTATCGCCACACCTGTTTTTTAGTGTTCCAATAATGATGCGCATGATGTATGGTTCTTTTAAAAACTTAATATTTTTAAAATATCACAAACACTTGTGAAATTCATAAACCCTTCTTTACATGATTTCAAGTATCACAAATCATTTTCTTTCATCAAAAGAGTCCATAAAGAACGTGAATGTGCAATGTAAAGAGATAAATATAAAAAACTGAAAAATTATATATGAAACCTGCAATTTTTAAGAAGTGTAAATAGATATAGAAAAATTATCAGTAACTCCCGTAACTATAAATCTAAGTAGAAAAGCGCATATAGAATTGACCAAAAGGTCATTGAAAATTCTGAAAAAGTACAAATTGGCATTGAAATTATAAAATTTGTACAAGTTAGTGTTATAATTTAAAGAAATTTATATTAGAACCCAAAAATCTTCATTAATTAAATAGTCTGTGCCGAAATTCTAATAGAATTACATACTAAACCTTACCATCTATCAAGGGATCTTGATTTCTAATAAAATAAAGAAAAGATCCAGATAACATGGAGGATGGATATTAAATCCTAAGAATCTCATAAAAAAATCTTAATTTTCAAGAAAATAAAGAAGAATGGCAAAATTTCAAGAAAGATGGAAAACAAACCTTGAAAATCCTAACATGCAAGTTTAAGGAAAAAGGAAAATAATTTTAGATATATGAAAAGGAAATATTGTACCCAAAGAAAAATATTTACATTTAAAAAGCCTTAAAATCTTGATTTCTAACGGGAACAAATTGTAATAATATGAAAAAAGAATACTCAAGAAAGATTATATCGAAATCCAACTCAAAAGAGAATTTCAAAACTAAAAGGGAATAGAAAAACCCATGTAAGAGACACTCACCTAGAAGAAGAAACCCAAATGTAAGGATTTTATAAAAATAAGAATAAAATCATGAAAATCAAGAAACTAAAAAACATGTGTGATACATGTCATTCCAAGAATCCTCTTAAATCTACCCAAGAAACCCTTTCTTATTCCCATTTTTTTCTTCTCTCACCTTCCTCAAGAATCTTTCATTTATTGTCTAAAACTCTAAACTCTAAACCTTATACTTGCCCCCCTATGATGCCCTGAAAATTAGCACCTGGGTAAGGAGACTCCGATCTCGAGTTCCCAAGTGTTAACCTAACAAAAAATACACGACCTCATTCAAATTTATATTCATTTCATACACAAATAATCAGAGTAACATATTTCAACTTAGCGGAACTAAAGTGAGGTAGATATAAAGATAGACAAATTTGAAAATATACGACTACCAATCAAAAGTTACAGTTCTAAAAGTGGTTACTGCCCTTATGAGTACTATACGAATCACAATAATTATATAAAAAAAAAAGAGAGAGAGAGAAGAACAACTACCTAGCGGGAATAAGCTAAAGATCTACCAGGCGCCCTGAGCGCATCATCGATTGGTCATATTCCTAAGTTATTTACATATGTCAAATAGGAGGTGTCATACGGAAATATATTGA